>CM070774.1:57332161-59832161 GCA_036346955.1 Dipus sagitta
ACAGGAAGGCTTGCAATTTTTATTTATTCCATTTGAAGCACTTTAAAAGCTACTTCTCAGCCAAATTTGGGGGAAAAAAATATAGGTAAGGATTATTTGGTCCAAAATGGTTAAAGAAATATTACTAAATAAATATTCAAGACTATTAAGATACTCTTTTGAGAATTTCCTGTAGCTTCCAATTTATTCACTAATGTTTTTAAAAATAAAAATCTCTTTAATAACTATAAAATCTAGTACTTCAAGTATTATTTAAAAAGGACTTGGTAAAATGAAGCTCCTTGGACAACACTACTAGACGTAGGGGGAGGGGTTGCTCTCCATGACCATGTGTTAGAACGTGAAGTCACAGCAGAAAATGGTAATGCCGGAACCACAGGCAGACCTCTCAGGGAAGCCCAGGAACTTCTGAACCATTTGTTCTTCATGGGTCTCAAAGGTACATAAAGGTTTGACAATTCCAGAAAATAATGCTAGAGGGGAAGGAAGAGATGTGTGATGAAACCTGTATGCCATAGATCACCACTATCCAACAGAAATAGATGAGCACTTTTTCGTTTTCTAGAAGGCATCTTCACAAAAGTAAAAAATAATAATAATAATAATAATAAAAAAGTCAGTTTGGTTCCCAACACAAAATGAACGGGGCATGGTGGTATATGCCTACAATCCCAACATTTCAGAGGTAGAGACAGGAGGATCAGAAGTTCAAGGTCATTCTCACCTACATAGCCAGTTTAAAGCCAGACTAAGCTACATAAGACTGCCTTAGAAAAAAAAATAGAGAGAGAGAGAAGAAAAAATATGTGAATTTAACTGTAACAATAAATTGGCTTAATATGACAGATATTATTTCAACCTGAATTCAATATAAAATGACTATTAAGATATTTTACATTTCACATTTATACTCAATCTTTAATCCCTGGCAAGAATTTTATACTTGTAGCATATCTCAATTTGGAATAGCCCCGTATTAAGTGACCAGCAGTAACATGTGTCTAGTGGCCACCACAGAGACCCCTGTGGTATTATACAAATGTGTTGCAGGATCTGACTTTCAAAACCTTCAACTCTGCTGAGAAAAAAAAAAAAAAAAAAAAAAAAAAAAAAAAAAAAACTTACATTAAAATAATAGGTTCTGTGAAGTGGCAATGAAATTCCTAGCAGGGAATCGATTTAAAGAGTTATATTCCAAATAAACTGAGGATATGGCTTTTCTCTCTTCTTCTTTTCTTCCTTCCTTCCCAGATATATTTCTCTTACAAATAGACATGCAAACTACAATTCTTTAAAATTGTTTTCACATTATAACACAGAGGTTTACTGGCTCCTTTTGCATAATTCTCTCTCTTATTCACTGTAAAGAATCTCTCTGCATCTTGGCTTTCCTATTTGTAAAATGGGGCTAATGATAATATGTATATATTATCATAACAGTCAGAACTGTTGTTATGAGGGATAAATGATTGTTCACATTTCATAAATGCCACTCAATTATTGCTGCTCAATAAACGCTAGGGATTATTAAACTATTTTAATGGTTGCATTTTTCTGTAAGTAGCATTTTGATCATTACTCTAAAGATTCTATGTCATTCCACACTATAGACAGAACAAAACATATTACAAATTTTCTATTAATGGCATTTGGATTGTCTGTAATCCTCAGTGTTGTAAGAATGCACAAATAAACATCATTGTGAATGCATTGCTTAACACATGAACCTAAAAATAAGGATAAATCTTTGGAAGTAGCATTGTGGAGTCAAATGTCCTTTTCTATTTCAATGGGAATTTCAAAATAGCTCTTCACAGAGGTTCCACCAACTTACCCCCAATGACAGCAAAATATGAGAATGCTCATGTCTTCTTTTACAGGGTCTTAGAATTTTAGAGTTTTTTAGAATTTTAGGAGTTTCCAAAGAAAGATTTGGAAAGCAACTTTACTGAGAAACATCTCTGTGCTTGAGAAAGAAAGCATATTGAGGGACATACAAATCAAAGGGAATCCTCACATGCTTTTTTCATATTTTTACCATGTATGCCTTGGAACTCATAGAGAGTTAAGATAAAACATAGGAGAAAAATGACAACACTATGTCAGGCAATGTCTGCAATCTTCAGTCTGAATGGAGAACACTCATATTTCAATGTCTCACAATAATTAACATGTTAATATCACTAATTTATCATATTAAAAAGTTTAATTATTTCCATATATCATTTTGGATCCCTTTCTATCCTATTAGAAAATAAAGTAGTAAATCCATGGTATTATAGTTGAATTTATACCACATGATAGTTGCATAAAGATCTCATAGTATAAAAGTCTCAAAATAGGACTTTTTGTTTATAGAACCATGCGTTCCTACAGACTGCAATTATAAAGGGCTAGTGATGAAGCTTCTGGAGAGCCCCTTTGTACTTCTTCTAGTTAGGCCCATTACCCCAGGTCAAGGAGTGAGCCAAGCCAGAGGAGTGTGCTGTGCAGGGCTTCCCTCTCATTAGCAAATACAGGGAGAAACAGGACACCTCAGAAATGTGCTCTCAGGGCTGTCACATGCACGCACAGTTAAGCAAATTGAATATAATGCCTAGGAAGGCATAGTTAGAAAAGATTATATTCTACATAGATGAAAGATAAAGATTGATTCTTTGTTTCTGTTTTGTCTTCCCCCTAGTTGTAGCCCCTGAAGCTTTGAACACCTGCTTCCCTCCTGGCTTTGTCACTCTCCAAAAGAAAGAGGTTCCTGTTGAGAAGGAGCGAGAGGTTAAGTGTCCAGAAATATTTCATGAAAGCATGAAATTGTAAATGAAGAGAATCAACTATAAGATAGCTTCATTTAGGCAGCTATTGTTTAGGGGAAGTTTCATCTTGGCATTTGTCCAAGCAGCATCTATGAAAGAATCACCAAGGCAAAAATTCAGTTATGTGAATGAGAGCCTTCTCTGGAAGCCTTCTTTCCTTTACAAATTAATTTTTGCCTTCTTTTATCCTATGATTTCTTCTCAAATGGAATGAATGGACAGTTAGATTAACAAATAAATAGACACATGAATATGGAATAGATATGATCTGGTGCAAATAGGGGAGAAAACCTGAAACTAAAGCAAGCAAGACACTGAAGAAATACTATTATCTCACGGGAAGGGAGGAGAGACCTGCAGACGCACTGAGATAAAGGCACATTGTACTAAGATTTACAAGTTGAGGGTCTCTGATGACAATACCGATGAAAATGCTGTTTCCATACGCCGTATGGGACGATCTGTGTTCATCTCCAGAGCAAATTCATGGAATAATATTTCCAAAATTGGATAAAATATTAGTTCCATATTATTCTCTATTTTGATATCATTGTCTCCTACAACCAAGCTAAAACTCATGGTTCTTTAATTTGTTTTTCTCTTAGATTCTATTGTATCTGAGTGAATACCATGACTGAAACCATTTCTGCTCATAGACAATTGTAGGTAAGCTCAAGTTCTAAGAAAACCAATAGGAAACAAGCAGAAATAAGCCCATTTTGGTTTTATTTCCCTATGTAAAAATCAGTACTCAAGTCAAGAAACAAAGATAAAAGAAAATAGAAATGTGTTTGATAATTTTAAATTAAGGCCATGGTCAATACTGAGTCAAAACAAATCCCTGAAGCATTTGACTTCAGGAATCTTCTCCAGGCAAACGTTTGCTCAGTGCAAAGTGAGGCTGCACTTCCCACTGTGCGAATCCTCCTATCATATCTGATCTTGCTGCCGCACTCTGTCTCCTAAGTGTGATTTCACAGGTCCTGGTGTCACAATAATGACATGTCTCTGGATTACTAAGAAAAAGATAATGCACCGCAGAGGTCATCCAAACAGAATGGGAAACAGCTGCTGAAATCAGCCCCCCTCAATGGTGAACATGGTGGGGGGTGAGGGGGAAACACCTACATGCACATTGTGAGTTGAAATTCGGGCCAGGCCAAAGCACCACATCAGGGGAGAAAAATGCAGATGGTTCTTTGCACCAATTGGAAAGAACTTGTTCTCCTAGAAAAAAATCACATGGAGGTCACTGCTTTATCAAAAGTGATCACAATTATTTGCCCATGTAGATTCTTCACACTCTGTCCTCACTCTGCTAACGCTTTTAACCAACTGAAAATGCATATTGGAAGTCACAGTGTGAGAAAGGAGAAGGCCAGCATGCATTTGACGCTTTTTTTTCATCTCTGCCAATGTCAATGGGTCAATAGTGGGGACAGCATGGAGCAGGTGTGTGTCAGAGGTTTTTGTCATATCCTTGTGAAGATCTGTTTGTTTGTATCACTTTTGTCTTTGCATTTTTCCATGGTTTTTGGAAACTTCTCTGGCTGTGGGACTGATGTTAGGAGAAGGAATTCACCTTCATGGACATTACCTAAGCATTCCCATTCTACTCTTCAAACCATGCTTACACAACTCAGTACTTCCTCTCTTTTTTCAGATAAAGAGGCCCAGGCTCCAGACAGGGTCACTTGAGTAGTTTTCCCCAGATACCAGACACTGCTAAAGAGAGAGCTTGTAACGGGGTGCTAAGGGTCCCAAGAACATCCTTGAATCCCAAATCCTAGGTTCACTTCAAATTTTAATCAAATAATTGAATAAAAAAGAAGACTGTGATGGATAATTATTAAATTACTATATTTATTGAGGGAAGTACAGAGCCAAGGAAAAACACCCACATGGCTAGAGATCCCATGTGAAGGAGGGCCTGGGGAAAAAAACATGGGGGGGAAAAAGAGAGAAAAGAAGCTTGAAGGAGCTTCTGCAATTTGGGATGCTGGACTGGTTCAAGAACCCAAGAACCCATGTGGACAGTAAGGGTTAGGGGACCCTCCCGGCTGGGCCTGGGCCTAGGCTGAGCCAGCTCAGGCCCAGTGAAAGAAAAACTCATCCACAGCTGGAGGCTCCCAAGTTATCAGGGAGCCTGCCCTCCCCTTGCAATGACATTTATAAACTTTTTAGTGGAGGTGGGCTATCTTCCGGCTCAGGTGAACCAGAGGGGCAGCTGGTTGGTTAGGACTAGGGGCTGCCTCAGGAAAAGGTTAGCCCTGGCACCAAGTTTGGGGGGCTGAACTTCACCAACCACAATGCTTAAACCATATGAAAGACCTCCCTCCCAGGAGGGGTCCCGGCTATTTGTGGAAAAACAGGGCTGGGGAAACTAGACAAGAGATAAGAAATCAGATCATCTTTGATTTCTAGCAAGTACAAATTTTCCTGTCTCTTTACCTTCAGGGGTCCAGTCACCCTAACTGTAACCCCTCTAAAGCTGAAGGTCAAATTAATGATAGATGCCTTCCACACTTCCATTCTAGCATTCTGATTCACATTTTGACTTGGCTAAACATTGTCTGCACGAGTCTGATATGTACAGTCTTTATAGTACCAAGTATTCTTTTGAAAACGCTGATTTTCTCCATATGTGAGCACTCCATCTGATGTTCTGCTTTTCGGAAACTGGTGTTTATTTGAATATATTTCCTCAAACACACATTTCTCTGTGAAAAGCTGGAAGCATTATTTTAAGGCAGCTAGAAGGTGAGCAAATGTGTTTATACCTGTTTTTGCTTTTCATTCACTGTTACAAGAAAACAATATTCTGAGACTCCCGAAAATTAAAGAGACATTTTGTAAACTTATGTAAGCAAGGGCAACACAGCTTCTGCCTACCAAGGGGGAAAATGTTGTTACAGGCCAGCTCTGCCAACTGTGTTCCCCACCCCTCCCTCTCAGTCCCTTCGGCTGCCTCTCAGCATACATGTCATCACAGGGACAGTCCCCCGATATGGAGCTGAGTCTCAGGGAATAACCAGCCAATCTATAATAGAGTTAGTGCGTATGAGAAACTAAAGCTAGTCACTTCTCAGGCAACATGCTAGGTTCTGGTGGGCATGTCTCAGAGCTGCGATCATAAAGCCAGATCACCTGCTAGATGCATGTGACTACTTAACGTAGAAATTAAGAAGACTTTCAAATAAATTATTCTCTTGCACTAGTCCTATTTCAAAGGCTAATATTCACAGGGGACTAGTGACTGCTCTGTTGGACAAGCCTGATTTTAGAACATTGCCAACAATGAATAAAATATGTTTGGAACAGTGCTGGTCTACAATGGAATTGCTGTCTAGAAGCATGGAATGAAATCAAGTGTCACCTGCCAAGATATTGATGCCAGTTTGGCCCAGGAGTCCCAGAAATGTTCCTCCAGTTTCATTTCAGGAGGAAAACTTGGAAAGAATTCTAAATATGTAGATATTCGTGGACAAACTAATGTACTGTATGTATCCAGATCTGTTTCTAGAATTTCCACTCAATTCTACCTAGTGCCTTATCATGTGACAGTACCACGGTTTTCTTTCTTTCATTCCTTCCTTCCTTTCTTCCTTCCTTCCCTTCTTCTTCCTCCTTTGACTGAGCTGCATGCACAGTCCTCTTTACATTGCTTGATTTTGAGACAAGGCCTCACTAATTTTCTCTGGCTAGGCTTAAACAAACTCAGTAGTCTAGGCAGGGTTTGACTCTGCAATTCTCTTGCTCCAGCCTCCTAAGTAGCTAGTATCATAGGCCCATGTCACCAGGCCTGGTATACTGCTATAAATACACATTTATATCTTATACTGGGTTTTAATATTTGCTAGCACTATTTTACACTTACAGGGTTTCTTTTGTTCAATATGGTTTCTTGGATAACCTTGTGAATTTACTTATGCCTGTACCTCAAATAAAATATCTAGCTTTACAACATGCCCACTACTTTCACTTCACCTTTTCCAGTTTCATGTATTAGGTTTGAAATGCTTTTCTATATTATGCATATTTTGTCTCAGAGCATCTCTTTGGTTATAACAGTGATTCTTATTTCTCTCTATGACATTTTCAATACCAAAATCCTGTAAATGACATTTGCTCAGACTTTAATAAATATAAAAGTATAAATTATTTCATAAATAAGAAATCCGAGACAGATACAGAGTATGTAACTTATCTAAGTTATTTAAGCTGACTGTATCCAAAATCAAGGCCTGTATATATTAATAATGTGTAAACCATTATTTATTTTAAAATAAATGTACAGTAGTCCAAGTCATACATAACTTCATAAAGAGAATGTACTTGGCTTCACAAGTGTCATATTAAGCAGAAGAAAGATGCATGGTGTATTTATTGTTCCCCTGCTGCAGATGCCAGGTTATTTTGGCCTATGAGTATTTTGTCATAGTGATAACTCCTACACCACTAGAATGAATACTGTAGTCCAAAATGAACTATTTGTCTTGAGCTTCCAGAAAGATGTGCTCTAAACCAGATTCCTTGCAGTTATTGCTCATCTTGTAAAACTCAGTCTCTGTCTGTAGCTCACCGTCTCTATTGTGTACAAGGGCACGTAATATCCCTACCCTATTTATTTCTTAGAGTTCTTATGATAATAAAACAAGAAAATGTATTCAATACTTCATTGAGATCATAGAAACACTTAGCTCACAAAATTTAAGTCTGGATTTAAGTCAGTTCAAAAGTTGGGCTTCTAGGGCTAGAGAGATGGCCTAGCGGCTAAAGCACTTGCCTGCAAAGCCAAAAGACCCAGGTTCAACTCCCCAGGACCCACATAAGCCAGATGCACAATGGGGCCCATGCATCTGGAGTTCATTTGCAGTGGCTGGAGGCTCTGGCGTGCACATTTTCTCTCTCACTCTACCTGCATATTTCTGTATCTCTCTCTCTCTTGCTCTTAAATAAATAAATTTTTTTAAATGTTGGGCTTCTATTAGAGCCACCAGAGAACAATGGTCGCCAATAGCATGAATAAGCAGGGGACACTGAAGCTTGTGAAATCAACCAACCCATTAAGAAGCACACACTTGTACAATAGTGACACGCCACATCTGTGGGTGACCAACTCCTCTGGTTGGACTTGAGGCTTATTTGGTGAGAGGAAACTCATAACTAGTACAGGAAACAAGGCAGAATCTCATGGTCAGGAAATCCAGATTTCAGAGAGAATCCCCCATTACTCCCTGGAGAAGAGTGGGATAGTACACCAAAAGCCTCTCAAACAATTTTGCATACCCCTTTAACCCAAGCTACTCTCACACTCAGTTGGAGAATCTGTTTATAGATGGCAGAGAAAACAGAGGAGAGACTAGATCCATTGCTAAGACAAGGAGATAGCCAACTGCCCATCATGAGACTTGCCACCTCTATTACAACTTCCAGGGTCCAGGAAAAATTTCAGAGGAAGCGGAGACATGAATACTACTCTCATTGCTAGCCTGACAGCCAGCTCCAGAGTGATGATGAAAGACAGAGTGATCAATTAAAACAGAAATATAGAGGCTACAGAAAGCTCAACACTAAATCAGGCCAGCTATGGCTCAGGGAACATTGCAGAAGAAGCCGGGGAAGAATTGAAGAACCACAGAGTGGGTAGGAATATTCTGAGGCATGGTCCACCTCCTACTTCATAGGGACTGACTGAGGCCTTCATGACCTCACAGTGAATGTCATGACCGCGCTGAGGAGGGCCCCTAGGATAATGAGAGCAGGGGCACAGGATAAAAGAGTAAAATCTGTACACACACACACACACGTACGCGCGCGCGCGTGTGTGTGTCAGGCTGGCAAACCATTATAATAACTTCAAACAATTTAATCACTAACCACTTCTTTGCAGATCATTTTTCCTTACTTAGTACATTTTGTTACAGTTACACTAATTTACAAAGGTACCTAGGAATGGAGAGATGGGTCAGTGGTTATAGATGCTTGCTTGCAAAGCCTGACATCCCAAGTTCAAGTTCAATACCCTAATACTCACGTAAAGCCAGACGTAGAAGGGGCATTTGCATCTGGATTTCATCTGCACTGGGAGGAGGCCCTAGCATGCCCATTCTCTCTCTCTCCCTCCTTGTAAATATATATATATATATATATATATATATATATATATATATATTACTTAAATTGTTATTTCATGTGCCTCTGAGCAAGAACATTACATTACCAATAGCAGTATTAACCAGGCATGGTAGCTCATGCCTTTAGCCATAGCACTTGCAGCACTAAGAATGGAGGAATTTCTTAACTTTGAGGCTAGCCTGGATACATAGCCTCAGGTAGAGTGTGAGACCCTGCCTTTGAATGAGTGAAGGAAGGAAAAGAAGAAAGGATAAATAAAAATAAAAAGCAGTCCTAACCTGTGCTGTCATGTACATCATATTAATCTGAAAGTCTGACCATCCCAATGATTTTTATGTACAAAAATGTTTACAAGAGAATTTAGAAGGACCAATTCTTACAAAATGTTATGTGGGTTTCCTTCTCAGCACTTCCTATTTTCATTTAGCTTTTTCTCATGAGATTCGCATACTTCTGCTTCTCCTATGAAGACTTAAAAGCACTAAGACAACTTTCAAGATGCTTATTTCCCATTTTGCCCTAATGGGCTCACTCCCTGCTAGTTTCATTTGTAAGTTGGTCAGGTCAGTTATGAGGGCAAGCTTTCTTAGTTGTGAGTAGGGAGAGAAGGTATGGTTTGTTTTGTTCCAAAAAAAAAAAAGTGCCTTAAGGATCCCCTGTGTATTTCACTTGGGGCTTTTGGGGTGATTCATTTCTTTAGGGATAAAGTTTTACAAACTCACAAAGCATGCAACTTGCTTTTGTTCCATTTTGGTGCTTCCATCTTCTGCCTTGTCCCTATTTTCTAATTTACTTTAACTCAGCTCTTTCTTTTACCATATCCCTTACCATGGCTTATAAGAGAGAGCTACATGCAGCAGAATTAGTATTCATTTCCTAGCTGTGAAATGTAAGGCATGTTGATATTATAAAGCCATCAAGGGAGATTGATCTGGACCTACCTTATATCACAGCTCATATATGTAACAGACATTTATCTGCCACTTCCAGCCCTGGTAGGCCACTCCATTATAGTACTTAGTCACCTCAAAATTAAGCTAGACTAGCCTCAGCATGGCTCCCTTCCAAGCCACCACACACCTTTCCAAGGCTTGCAGACAAACTATCTCCTGTTACCACTCCTCCCCAGTCCTGCTTGGAACTTCTCTAATTTCACTGACATTTATATCAGAACATAGACTCACTTTTTAAAAAAAGCTGTTAAAACATATAGATGCCTGGGATTCACCTCAGATCATTTAAATAAACATCTCCCAGGGTGGAGACCAGGCATTCTCTAGTCTTGTGTCATCTATGTTTGAGGATCATAAACCTAAATCCACACATCCCTTAACCATCTGCTTATGTCCTGCTTTCTGAATGACATGGGCCCATGAGGTTCTTGTATGTTTCACATGCCTCACTAATAGTGCCATACAAAAAGCCTGGCATGTGCAAAGTCTGACTCCCAGGCCTGTCATGTATGGAGTCTTCCTTCTTCAACTAACCACCTCAGGAGAAGACTACATCTAATCCTGCTTTAATCAAAATAGACCTAAGAAGTTATAAGTTCGTCTTCAATTTTAATGATTTATTTTCTTGAATAAGTACTATTTCGTGTGTGTGTGTGTGTGTGTGTGTATGCAGCACGACTGGTTTATGAATGTTTGTGCACCTTTCCCACCTGTGTGGAGGCCAGAGGAAGGTGCCAGATATTCTCTGTCATATTTCCACTGTATTTCCCTGAGACAGTCTCTCACTGAACTTGGAGTTCCCCATTTTTCCGTTAGATTGACTGACCAGAGAGCTCTAGCACTCTTCCTGTCTCCATCTCCCTTCCTGCTAAGGTTACTGGCATAGGAGGCCATGTCCAGATTTTTTTTTAATATATGGATGCTGGGAATAGAAATAGGTCCTCACGTTTGTTCAGTAAGTACATTTACCTGCTGAGCCAGCTGCATATAATTTATATTTTATTCTTTTCTCCAACTTAACACATACCCTCAATATTTTTAAAGAATTATATTCACCTTTAGCAAAAAAGATACTTATTTGTTTTTTAAAATTATTCTGCTTTTATGTTTTGAAGTGATTTTAGCTATTTTCTATTGGGTAATATACTATCATAATCCTAACTTATCAAATGCTTCCTGTTTGTCAGATATTTTTCTGGGTTCCTTTCACCTAGCAACTTCTTTTGTTAATCTTTGTTTCGTTGTGTGTGAGTGTGTTTGTGGGTATGCATGTTCATTTGTGTGGGCGAGCACAGTTACACGTGTGATATACAGTGAGCATGCCACATACATGTGTAGAGGTCAGAGGACAACTTCGGGTCTGTCTTCCCTTTCCACCGTGTTTGAGACAGGGATTCTCTTCTCTCTCTGCTATTGTTCTTTCTTGCTGTGATTCCCATGAGCTTCAGGGAGATTCTGTGTCTGTCTTCCATCTCACTGCCAGATGTCACTTGTAAGTGTACTGGCTTTATAGAAGTCCATAGCTTTTGATTTTTTATGCAGGGTCTGGAGATATAACTCTGGCTTCTATATTATATTATATATGATACATTCTGGATTTCTGGTGAGCCCTTTATCACTATACCATTTCCCCAGCCCCTTCTTATCTCTCAACTACTTGAACAGCCCAGCCCCTTGAAGAGAGAGGACTTTCACCATGCCTTCCAAGAGGGGAGGTGACCTTGACGCTGAGGGGCAGAGTCACAACTGCAGCCCTAAATGCTTGGAGTACAGCACTCAGCCTCTGCTACAGAGCTGTCAAAGAGACAGTTCTCAAGTTCAGACCTGATTCTCCAGTTCAGAGATGCATTCACCAGTTCCACAGATAATTAGTTTAGTTATGTGTGGTTACTGACTTATGAAAGAATTCTAAAATAATTGTTAAGAAAAATTACCATTGCTGGACCTAGATGAAGTTCTCACTCAAATGTCACTGAGATCACAAAATAATTTTGAGTCTATGTTTTCAGAAGACTTAATAGTTCGCAGGAATGACCTAATTGTTTTGATGTGTCACTTCAGATTTCTAAAGAATAATTTGGAACTTAACATTTGCACGGATACAGGCTGCATTTTTTACCTGGCTGGGAATAAACTTCTTTTTTTTCTAATGTCACATTTCAAGATTTGTTCAAAGAGGAAAAGAAGCAAAGGTTTCAGTTAGAGAGTAAACAGGCTATAAATGTACATCCTGTGCAAAGGGGCAGAGAATACAAAACCAAAGGAGCCTCAAGAATGAGAGAGGGCAGAAGACTGACAGCCCGTCACACATGCCCGCGTTATCCTGGCCGTCTTCTGCAGCTTCTCCCAGGATCTCCCTCACTTCCATTCTCCTCCCATCTTTTCCCTAATTTGTAGCCACTTCTACTTCTCTGTCTTCTCTGACTCTTCATCTCTCTTTCACTTGTGATCAAAATGCTTAAACATGCGTCTTCAGTGAAGATATTTACACAAAATTTAAAAGTAGTAAGACTTTGTTTTCCCTAATTTGCCTTCTTTATTCATACTGTCCTGTCCATTTACTCTCCGTGGCTTTTTTTTTTTTTTTTATTGCATGGGAAAGTCTGTCTCAATATAATATGGATTGAAAACAAAGTAGTCTTTTATTTTCTGGTAGACAGCTTGATATGGATGGCCCACAGAAACAGAAACGCCTTGCTTCCTCTGGCAAGAGGAGAACTCGGTGTGATTCCGCTTCATCCAAAATGGCAACAAGCAACAACCTCCTGTCCCATCAGCAACCTCTTCTGGTTTCTTCCTCATTTTCATGGGCTAAGCCCCATGGGAGGGTCATTCCTAAACCAGTGTTCCTCCGCCCACCAGCCAATCAGGTTCGTTCCTTACAACTGAATGGGGTGAAGAGGCTCATCCTAATTGGATACCTGATTCATATAAAATGGGCCTGAAACAAGTATGTATGTCTTAGCCTCTCTCAGCTCTCTCTTATCCTCACATCCTCTTCTTTCTTTCCCTCTGGGAGGGAGAGTTTTTCTTGGCACGGGCTTGCCTGTTTGTCTTCCCTCTTAAACCTATCACTCTCTAAAATAAATTTCATAACTTACACTCCCCATCATTCTGTGTTCCAAGACTTGAGAGCTGCTGGGTTGGCAGTTCTAATCCCTCAGAGTGCTCAATCCCACATCAAGTCTTCCTCAGCAAATCTAAAAATCACAAAGCTTCTCCTATAATAAATGTCACTTCCTTCTCAGGAGCACCTAACATCTATTAGGTGAGGTACTCCTTCCTTGGAGCAATGTTAATACTGAGTCACATATATATTCATTACATAAATATTTATTTGGCTCTTAACATGGTTTGTAACTAAGTCTTGAGTCCCTCTATGTAGTACTGTGCACTGTTGACTATAAGATTAAGTGTTTTGCAACATTAGTTTAATAATCCCCGCAAGATCAAATTTTGTTTGTATTTTATTTAGGGAATAATAAACTTTCTAGTATGCAATATAAATTTGGAAGGGCCTTGCTCACAGCTGTCAAAAGAATTTGAAAATGAGTAATAAACCCATAACTGACTATCTCTTAACTAGCAGGTTCATGTTGCAAACAGGGAATGACAGTGACCTTTATTAGCAATCCTGTGGCCAACTGGAGGCAAGCTAGGAAATGAGGAAATGTTGAGACTTTGCTTACATACTCAGCTTTGTCAACGTATGTCAACTGCTGAAAAGTCATGCTCTTGAAGATAAGAAATCACGCCCAGTATGTGTGTTCCTGGGGTAGGGTGACACTCGGAACTGGTACAACCGCTTCAAACTGTCGCTACAGTTTCCCAAACCACAAGCACTATGCAGGGAGAGCAACTGAAGTATTTTAAGCAATCCTCTCTCATAATGAGTTCTTTTTTTTGTTTGTGGACAGTAACCATAAGCTTTATGCTGTGGACTGAGTCAAGGGCACTGTGAGCTGCAACCTTTGATGCCTTTCACCTGCTCGGCCTATGTCATCCCTCTCTGATCTCCACAGAGGACTCTGAGGTGAAGCAAGTGGCCTTTGGGCCTTCGGTACATAAGGGTAGATCAGTGAACAACGGCTCACATTTCACACGCGGACTTTAATCTGCATTTTAATTGTTTATTACAGAGATACTTAATTAAGCACACTGGTACTTCTTTGTTTAATCATTGCAGTTGTCCCAGTAAGTCACCCCTAATACTCAGTGTGACTTCTGTCACTTTAAGGAAAGGAGCAAAATGTTTAAACACACTTCTCTTTTTTAAAAAATATTTTTTATTTATTTGGAATAAAGAGGCAGAGAGAGAGAGAGGCAGAAAGAGAGAGAGGATGGGCACACAGGGCCTCCAGCCACTGCAAACGAACTCCAGATGCATGTGCTCCCTTGTGCATCTGGTTTACGTGGGTCCTGGAGAGTTAAACCTGGGTCCTTTGGCTTTGCAGGCAAGCACCTTAACCACTAAGCCATCTCTCCAGCCCCACACTTCTCTTTTAAAGCGTGTTGCTGCTGCTGATTAATTAAAGGTGAAAGGGTGCAAGATTTGTTTTTATAGCTTATGGCATTATGGTGGAAATAATATAATTTAAATATGTATTCATTTATTTATTTGGGAGAGAGGAAGAAAGAGAGGGGGAGGTGGAATCGGCAAGTCAGTTCCCTGTAGCTACTGCAAATGAACTCCAGATGCATGTGTCACCTCATGCATCTGGCTTTTGTAGGACGTGGGGAATAGAACCTAGGTCATTTGACTTTGCAGGCAAGTTTAACTGCTAAACCATCTCTCCATCCCTAATATAATTTTTGAGGTCAGAATACCCCCCAGCTTTGATGTCATATAAGAACCTGGTGGCTTTGGATAATTTAAACTCATATCTTTAATGACCTATATCTTAATTGAAGAGAAAGCACGTTCACTTCATAGAGTGTGGAACATGAGGTAACATGTCTATTTTGTTGACATTCAGTGGACATTAGCTCCTGCTCAGCACCAAGTTCACAGTTTTATTCATTTTAGAAGAACATTTTTATTCCAAAGGAAGAATTACAAACAAATTACAATATATAAAATAAAATTTCTAAGGCAATTCATAAAGCTCTTCACTTTCTGAAATAGCACAGAAGGTGATCACAAGTTATTTAAACTGTTAACTCAAGAGTATATAGTAATTTAAGTCTAAACAAGAGTGTATGTTCTATTATTCAAAGTGGTAAAATGAAATCAAGGAAGTTACAGAGCAAATACATGTCTTAACCTTCACAACTGTTTTTCTTCACTTTCTGAAAGAGCACATAAGGTGATCACAAGTTATTTAAACTGTAACTCAAGAGTATATAGTAATTTAAGTCTAAAGAAGAGTGTATGTTCTATTATTCAAAGTAGTAAAATGAAATCAAGGAAGTTACAGAGTAAATACATGTCCTAACCTTCACAACTGTTTCTCAAGGCTGGGAGGGAGTATGGCTCAATGATAGAGCACTTGCCTAGCATTTGCAATGCCCTGGTTTAGATCCTGAGTAATAAAAATAAATAAATAAATCATTAAAACTACTTCCACTGTAGCACAAAGAGTCTTCAATTATGATGAGAAAAGTTTAATGTGCTCTTCTTGAACTTGTGAAAATTATCAAAATAAATTCATCACCGCTACCTAAGTACATGAAAGTTTAAAAAACAAAACACTGAAATTCTAGAGGACAGTAAAAAACATCCTGTTGTAATACAGAGCTCTCACCTTTGATTAAGTTGCAATCTTAGCCATCAATTTGTGATAATTGAGCTAGATATAATCACAAAATTACACTGTGCATGGAAGCATGAGAAAGTCTACTCTGTGAAGGTTCTTAAGAATTACAAAAGGTATGCCATAGAAATTATCCTGCCACCAAGGCTAGCCTAACACCTAAGGCTGACCTTTAAGTCAGTCAAAAATAGCAGAGGAATCATTTCGACATCAAACTGTGGTTTGTTGTGTGGGGCTCATTTTGCCTCTACTGGGGGCTGTCTGATGCTCTGCACACAGGCCCTCCTAAGAGGGCCGATCAAACCTGACCTGGTGAGAAAGAACACACAGTGGAACATGGGCAAGAAAAGACGCCCCCAGGAGTCCTGAAACCTAGAGTTAAGTAACAATCTTTCCTATGTCATTGACATCTAATTAATAAGTAAAACTTGTTTGGATATGGCTACATACTTCTTACTCTTAATTGACTATTGAGTGTTGTCTGCAGTAGAAGCCATGTTTGATTCATCTTTACATTCCCAGATGCTCACCCTAGGCTATGCACTCACTATGCATAGGAAATCTGCAATCATTTGGAATCTTGAATCTGTGCCTTAGCTGCTGATATTGGGTAAACTACTCACTCTCCTTGTAAATCAGGCACCGTACTAGTACCTAACAAAGAGGGTTGCCAGTGAGGTGGGGGTAATCTGAGCTAATACTTTTGTAAAATACTTAGAACACTGCAAGTCTGTAAGCAGCATATAAGAGTTTCATAAATACAGAGGGTATATCCCTCACCAACAGAACCAAGAGACTCAGAAAAATTATCTGACACTCAAGCTAAGCTCTAAATCTATAACTAGACAACAAAAATTTCAGGCTAAAATATTGCTCTTAAGTTATTATTTAAATATATATGTAAATAGTATACACACGCATACATGAATGTGTAAATCACATATAGTATAGATTGTGTAGTATTTTTAAACAGTCATGAGCACCACAGAGCTGGCTGGCTACAACAGGTCTTCTCTGCAAAGGAGCCCAGGCCTCTGTGACACACCCCTGGTGGATATTCAGGTTTCTTTATTTAATGCATTGTGGAGTATTTTGTTATTTTTATTATACATTTATTTAAAAACATGCATATCAAAAGAAAAATATGTGATCATAACTTTTAAAGACCAATTGAATAAACCAAATATCAAATAAATGACTAGTTCATTAAAATCATACAAAATAAGCAATTGAAATAATATTTTAGCAACTAGTTTTCATGAAATGTTTACTTCAATAAACTACACCAACTTCTCAAAATATATAAGGCTATCTGCCTGAGGCTTCAAAAGCAGTAACTCTGGTTTTAGATATGGTCAGATGCATAGAGGGAAAAAGAACTGATGAGCTATGCTTCTGTTTAGGTGCTGCACGCATTCCATCAAAGAGAGGGCATGTTGCTGTTAACTGATCCCCTCAGTGGTACGGGACCCATAGCTGGAGCTGGGAAACAAGTCAGAACCATATCCAAACATAAGCCCACTCTCTAATATCAAGCTACCATCTTAGTTGCACTCTGAATTGAGTTTTAGTTTAGGTTTTGCTGGAGTGGGTACTGAATCTGGGTCATTTCATAACCCTCATAGGCTGCATACTAAGGAGAAGTAAATGTGACAATTTGAGAAACTCGTCATACAGCTTAGCATAGAAGGTGCCAAACCATACAGATATCTGTCAGCTAGAGTCATGCTACTTGAGATTTTAGGTGCATGGTACAGATTTTTTTTAATGTAAGAAAGTAGTGATTCTGTTTAGAAATGTAGTATTTTCTTATTTGGGGATACAAATTCTATGCTTATATTATTTGTAATGTTATTTTTAATCTTCTTTGATAAGAAGTACTTCTTGGGAATTTTTTGGACCTTGCTTAAGTTAAAACATTATTCTTTAAAATCAGCACACACATACACACAATGTATGTCCTGCCTATTTTTCTCTTGTTCTGTATTTCCTTCATAAGCTAAAATGGTTCTTCACATATCAAAGCTATCTAACATACTATTAGAACTTCAACTAAAATCAAATTTGCAAATGACATATTTTAGGAAATTCACTAAGCTCAGTTGACAACTCAGATGTGGAAACTTGTTTGATAATGTGTGTACATAGAGGCTGAATCTTAATACTCCATATGGGATTTTCTATACCCAAATTAGCCATTTGTAGCTAAACCAACACCATACTTGTCTATAACAAGGTAAGGAATACATCCTAGTTATATAGCATAATAATAACTGCATTGTTGTATGGATATCTTTACAGTGGTACAAACCTGATATTGTAAGTAATTGAAAATGAATGAAGTGATCCGTGGGAAATTAAAATTAAATTACATCTTAAAATATTTTAATTGTATGGAGACTAGCAGGAAGTTTGAGACAGAGTTATGGAACTGACAAGTCTTTCATTTTATTTTTATGTTTTTATTTGAGAGAGAAAGAGAGAGAGAAGAGAGAGGGAGACAAGGGGAAGAACAGGGCCTCTAGCTACTGCAAACAACTCCAGACACATGTGCCTCCTTGTACATCTGGCTTACATGGGTCCTGGTGAATTGAACCTGGGTCCTCTGGCTTTGTAGGCAAGTGTCTTAACTTCTAAGCCACCCCTCCAGCCCTGGAACTGTTAAATCTTAATGACCCATTAATAGGGGAGAGAGAGGGCTTAAAGATAGAGGTCAGGTTTCTTGTCTGAGTTTTCAGGTGAATACTGGTGCTTGTTGCTGAGATCAGGAGCAAGAAAAGAGGAAGAGATTTGGAACTAAGAAGAAGATATGAAAAAAGTGTAATTTGGGAAGTTTTCAGGTGTGCATGGACAACCAAGTAAAAATGTCCAGTAAACGGCATACAATTAATATAATAAGAGATCAGACTCAGGATAATGTACCTGAAATGTTAGAATATGGGCAGTCAGTAAAGCCATGAGTAGGTAAAAGATCACTCCAGAAAAACAAGGTAAGGAAGAAGTATAGAAAAATGGTTCTCTAGATCATAAAATGGTCATTCAGAGTTATTGCTTCATAGAAATGTTGAAATATCTAAGCATATGTCTTGGTAGTATTAGGTGACAGTTTCTTTAAAACACAAAAGAGAGCATAGCTGTAAATTAATTTTGCTTTCTAAACCCTGTGAATATCCTTTTGTTACACAGTGTGGTTTCCTTCAATTACCACACGCAGAACTTCTTGGGCAGATAGGGCCAGTTGGTTTCACTTTATGCCACACAAACAAGTGTGTGGCATGAGGTTCAGTTCTCCTAACCACACATCCCATTAGATACTTAATTTTTTAGCAAAATACAGACCTGGAAAACTAAGTGATTCAGTTACAATTATGAACAATATCTATTATTTCATAAATGAATTATCCAGAAAGCCATTGATATTATATATAATTTTCTGTTGTTCAACTTCCCTTCCAGGTTTTCTGCAATAGCCAACTAATTCAAGTTTTGGCTTTGTCTCTATTCTTGCATGCTTAAAACCTCTAAGAGAGTTCAAGAGCTTGCTAATAACATCACCTTTATCTCTGTTCTCTGTCTGGTGTCTATCAGTTACAAAGGACATTCTGCTCTTTGAACTCTACATTAAACAACTAAAGAGGAACATTTCATGTATGCCTCACGATGGTAAATGTTAAGCTAAACCAAAGATTCACAGTCAAAATGGTACCAGTCAGGCATATCATTATATGCAATTCTTAAACTATTTTCTGAGGCCCAGGACATCAGAGTATTTGGTAATTAGCATTAAAAATTTGGCCCATTTTCTTTTGGTAACATATAGAGGAAGGTTAAGAGATATGAGTAATCTTAGGTAATTTATAAACCCAGTGAGTGAAAGCAAGACTCCAAATTTAAAAAAATAAAATTCCTCTGCCAACTTCATATACATATGACAGATCTTCATTTAGGTTCCCATACATTGTGAAGTTCTGTGTTACAAAGCCATTGTATCCCTCTTCTTGGCTACAATAGCATAAATTCTATGACTTAGTGTGTGCCAGTAATAATGTTATATTTATTGTTTCTGAGGGAGGAAGCTATAGAGTACATCATGCTCACTATTTTGATATGGATAAGATGCACATCCATGTTTTTAAAAGCATCAGTGGGTCCAAAAGAAAACCCAAATGACAGGCTCCCTTGTAAGAACTCACTCTCAAAGTTTTAAATTATTGTTATGTTAAAAATAGTAAGGTTTGCTACATTTAAGTGTTTTCCTGGATATGCTTCCAATGAAATTTAAATCTAGGTGAAATTTCAGGAATTGTCATGTTTACTATTTGCTTGTCTATCTTCCTTTGACTTGGGAGAGCCACAAGAACAAAGAAGTATACAGAGACCAAGTCTGATTCCTTTTCCTAAGCATTCAGAAAGGTATTTCACTCATAATAGGCAATAGTGTTCACAGATTAGCATAGTTGATACACAGACAAAATAAGTATTAGGTTAAAAAGTAAGTTCAGAAACCATATGCACACAGACCAGAGATCAGAGAACATACAAACAAGAGTTGCCTTTGGGATTAGTGCGCACTCCGTGCCTTATTAGCTGCATGATTCGGGCATTATTTAGCTTTGGGGGACTTCATCAAGTTTCCTGATCCAGGAGAGAAAAATTATCATGTCTGCTTTTAAGGATGACTGAAGATAAATGGGAGAATGCATACAAAGTACTTATAATTTAGTGTGATTCACAATAAACCTCCCAATAAGGGACAAAAAAAAATATTAACCTTAAAAATACTCCTGAGAGTATTATTGTTGTTTTTCCTGGTTAATGTTTTAAAAAAATAACAGGGGCTGGAGAAATGGCTTAGCAGTTAAGGCACTTGCCTACAAAACCCAAGGATCCAGTTTTGACTCCCCAGTACCCACGTAAGCCAGATGCACATGGTAGCTTGCATTTAGAGCTTGTTTGTAGTGGTTGGCGGCCCTGGCATGTCCCCTCCCCCTGTACATCTTTCTCCCTCATAAATAAATTAACTAATTTAAATTAAAAGTAATAGATTTTACTTCCCCATGATTACATTTTAATGGCAGTGAAAATAAATGAAAAAGAGCAAATCTGTTTATAATGCTTTAAGTACCCGTGAGCATCAGCAATACACTTCTTCATGGTAGGGAGAAGCATGGCAGAACAGAGGCCGAGCATCACAGTTTGCCATAGCAACAGGCATGGAGCCGGCTCTGGCAAGGGGGTCTCTGCTGTTACAGCCGAAGGCCTACCCCAATTGACAGATCCAGCAAGGCTCCACCTCCCAAATTTCCACCAGCTGAGGATTGAGCATGAGGCTTAATCAAAAACACATGAAGTTGTGGGGGCTGTTTCACATTCAAACCACCACAGGCATAGTTGAAGAATAGATTATACAAATATAATAAAAATTGAAAGTGGTAGGAAAAAATATTTTAGAGACAAAAAACAAATCCTTGTTGTATTTAGTAAAATTAACAGTGTCTATAGTTTTAACTGTTTTAAGAAATAAAATATCTTAGCTTATTCATATGTGTTATTTGCTACTATTTTCTCATTAAACATTCTAATGCCATATAATAGCAAATGCATCACATCCAAATATTAGATATCTTATAGTAATTGCTTTCTTGATTTCAAAATATTTCACAAGATTTCCTCATCTCAGGGTGGAGCAGTTCTAGTTTTTCTTTAGTGCTTAGAGGTAATAGATCTTAAAATACACACTGAAAGTAAAATATTATTTTAAATCTTGTAAATGGGGCTAGAGGGATGACTTAGCAGTTAGTCGCTTACCTGTGATACCTAAGGACCCATGTTCAACTCTTCAGATCCCACGTAACCCAGATGCACAAGGTGCAATATATGCGCAAGGTCACACGTGCACACAATTGACACATGCGTCTGGAGTTTGATTACAGTGGCTAGAGCACCAATTCTCTCTCTCTCTCTCTCTTATTCTCTCACATAAAACATCCCAGTCTGTTTGGCTTGTTTAAAAAAAAACAAAGCCAGGCGTGGTGGTGCATGCCTTTAATCCCAGCACTAGGGAGGCAGAGGTAGGAGGATCGCCGTGAGTTCAAGGTCACCCTGAGACTCCATAGTGAATTCCAGGTCAGCCTGGGCTAGAGTGAGATCCTCCCTTGAAAAACCAAAAAAAAACTTATGAATGAACCAAGTATTAAATTTTCATCAGTCCATCCATCCCTAAATATACCAACATTCAGTCTTATTTACCTGTCTATAGTAATTAATGGTTTTCATCTATAGTCTACTAATTGCTTTGGGCTCCCATCTTACTGTTATGCACAAGCAAAATATCTTAGAATTGATTGAGAAGTATTCATCATTTGTATTTCCACATTCATCATTTTTATTTCCATAGAAGTGCAACTAATTATTAATAACACTTCTTAAAATTATATCTGTTAGATTATTTCTTCTCTATTGCCATGTCTTATTCTAAGATGGAAATGAAAATGTTGATTTAATTTTTACTTTTTATTATTTTATGGACAATTAATGTGATTACACCCTAGCTTCCTTTTCTATTAGATAATTTTTAAAAACTTTTTTGTTCATTTATTTATTTATTTATTTGAGAATGACAGACATCGAGAGAAAGAGGCAGATAGATAGAGAGAGAAAGCGAGAGAATGGGCGTGCCAGGGTCTCCAGCCACTGTAAGTGAACTCCAGACACTTGCGCCCACTTGTGCATCTGGCTAAAGTGCGTCCTAGGGAATCAAGCCTTGAAACGGAGCCCTTAGGCTTCACAGGAAAGCACTTAACTGCTAAGCCATCTCTCCAGCCCTCTATTAGATAAATTTTGAAGATACTGTGGAGACCTGAGTGATAAATGCCAAGGGAGAGAGAAGACTGAGGGCTACCTAGTGTAAAGTACCTACAAGGAGTGTTTACATCACTGCTTCAACTACAAACATGCAAAAGTGCTAAGATATTCACCAAGTTTGTACATGTCATTCACTTTGTGCACCCCCCAAACCAAAACATTCAGTTTTTCTTGAGAAAATAAATGAATGAGAATAGATCAGATGCAATAGATGAGTTCAATTTTTAACATATGTTAACGATACATAATTGGTCTGTTCTCATACATGCATACGTTTTTAAATCATATTCATCCCCATTAGCCTCTCTTGTTTCAATGCCACTTCAGCTCCACTTCCTTTTTCTGTCTAGTTAGTTCCCCTTCTATTTTCACATCTTTTTTTTTGTTTATATGCTTGTTTCATCAGGATTGCTTAAAGGATGCTGGGTGGGGATTATGTACAGGAGCATGGACTGCTCAGCAGTGTCCACACTGCTGAAGAAAATCTCCCTTGCCCAGTGACCAGTAACTGCCTGTGTACACTTAGAGAGCAGTGGGGGCTCATGAGCCCCACCTCCTTGCTATCATTTCCTACCTTTAACATCTCAGGGAAGGCAAGGTCTTAGGAGCCCTTCCCCCACCATGTAAAGATGTTGACATGTTTTGTGCAGGTGTTCATATGAGTTAAATTTAAGTGAAAAAAATAAAAGTAAACTGGGACTGAAGAGATTGCTTAGTGGTTAAGGCACTTGCCTGCAAAATGTAATGACCTGAGTTTGATTCCCTTGTGTCCACATAAAGCCAGATGTGCAAGGTGGCACATGCATCTGGAATTCATTTATAGCAGCTGGAGGCCCTGCCGTGCCCATCCTGTCAGTCTCTCTTCTATTTCTATGACTTTCTGCTTAAAAATATATATATAATTATTTTTTAAAATAATCTTTATAAAAGTAATAATTAGCCGGGCGTGGTGGCGCATGCCTTTAATCCCAGCACTTGGGATGCAGAGGTAGGAGGATCACCACAAGTTCAAGGCCACTATGAGACTACATAGTAAATTCCAGGTCAGCCTGAACTAGACTGAAACCCTACCTCAAAAAACAAAACAAAACAAACAAACAAATAAATAAATAAATAAAGTAATAGGTAAAATATAAGTACTATCTAAATCTTGAAGTGGTAAGCTTTATTTTAGTACTGAAGAGCTATAAAGTATAAGAAAAATAAAGAAACTTGGACTATGTTATCTGTAGGAAATAATACAAAAATATACAATTAAAAATGATACATTGAAGAAAAATTGTAGCCTTTCCTTTGTGACAAATGGAGTTAAATTCATAGTGCATAATGAACTAGAAAACTTTCTCCTTGAAGATAGACTTAACAAGTTCACCCTCAAAAGGAGTATGGGGGGAGTGTCTGGAAAGAAGGACCATGGAGAGGGTGGGATGAAACCTCACATTATTATTATTATTATTTTTACTCTGGCCTGTAACTCCCAGTATCCGAAATCATTTGCTACCTACCCTAGGCTGTTCATCAGAGAGAACTACAAGATCCCCCAAACAACACAGGCATCTGTCAAAGCATGTGATTACCTGCCTCAGGTAAGATAAGACCCTATTATTGAAGACCACATGCTGCCAACACAGAACACCGAAAGATCCTGTTCGTATCCAGAAGAGAAACAGTCCCCAGATGGTGAGCCTATCTAGTTCTGGAAAGCACTACATGAGCTGCTAGGGAAAAGTGACCAACAACCTTGTGAGCAACCAGCCTGACAAGAGGCACACACCAGTGCAATGGTGGCACTCATCCTTGGTGGGTGACCAATGACTTTCTGACTGGTTAAGAGACCTGCTCAGTGGAAAGGAACCCGTAGCTCGACTGGGAACCAGGTCAGCATCTTTTGGAGACAAAAATTATGGTCTCCAATGACAAGCCCCAACTGGTCTTTGGCTAAAAGGGGGCTCTATCTATCAAAATCCCCCTATATTAACAAAGCTTATGCCATTTGACCTATGCTGACTTTGCTCTCCATTGGATAGTCTGTTTTCCTTTTGAGAAGGTAGCGTGACTGGTAGAGATACCCCTTGCACTTCAGCCAAGGGCCAGGTGAAACCACAGAGGAATTGGGGAGATGAGCAAGAGTGCTATTTTGATGGTGAGCCTGACAATCAGTGTCAGGGTGAAAAAGACAGATGCTGAGGATACTCAACACATACAGAAGCAAAACTCGTAAGAGTTCATCACTGAAGTAGTCTTAAAACACACCCACCAAGCCTCAGGTTATTTTGTGGAAGAGGGGGTGGAAAGATTGTAAGAGCCACAGGTTGGGACATCACACACAGAGGCATTGCTCCTCACCCCAATACCCGATGCTGCTCTCACAACACATAGCCCACAACCCCATAGGGAATACCAGCCACCTCATGGAATGGGAGCAGACAGGAAGGAAATGATGGCACAAATACATGTCCAAGTTATAAGTATGTTCTTAATATGAAAAGAAGATGGAGAAGGAAAGAAAGAAGGAGGAGGAGAAGGAGAAACAGTACTTACAAATCCATGGGAAAAATGATTATATCATGGAAGAATAACCCCAGAGAAAACAAATAACCAATAGTCATGTTAGGGATGATCAATAAAATCACAAATTAATTCACCTATGTCATATTGCTCACAAGAATAACAAAGATGATAAAAACAGTTATAATAATGCCAAATATTAATGTCTATAAGGACAGAGGTTTTCCTTTTTTACTTTTAGTTTACTTCTTTCTTTTCTTCTTTTTTCTTTTTTTGTTTAGAAAGAGAGTCTCATTTTATAGTCCAGTCTGGTCCCTAAATCTACATGCACCCAGACTTCAAATTCTGATATCCTTTCTGAGTGCAGAGATTATGTGCCACCACAACCAATATAATTAAGAAGGTTTTCTTATATATGTTTCTAAATGTAGTTAAATTAGCTAACTATTTTTATAGGGCAAGATTTATTCTGATACTGTTGATGTTGTAAAAAACATTTTTAACCCTTAAAATGATCATCAAGAGGGACTTGTTTCAACAAATTAAAATGTAACAATAAAATGTTAAAAGTTTTATGAATAAGTCATATAGAAACCTCTTTCTTTGTTAGTTAATTTAAAAATATAATTCAAAGAAAAGGACAGGAGAAGGAGGGGAGAGAGACAAAGGGAGAGACACACAGAGAGATTGGACAGAAGTACTTTCCTGGAGTGTGGAGAAGATTTTATCCAAAACCAATGGTTGTTGTATATCATTGCCAATGCCAGGGATTGGTCCCCTTCTCCCCAAGTGAGTTGTTGGTTAGGAAGACCCATAAGGCCCCCAAAGCAAGGTAGGCCAGCCTCTGCACATTGAGAAATCAAGCCAGTAAAGAGGAGTTATCTGACTCATGTCTCTCTCTATTACCTCTAACTGCCTGGTTCTGATAAAAGGATCACTTTGAGTGAGGCCTGGTGGTATAAGACTGTCCTCCCAGCTATACAGGAGATTGAGGCAAGGTGATCACAAGTCCAAGGCCTCCTGGGCTATGAAGGAAGCACAGGGAGAGGAAGAAAGAAGGTAGTGGGAGAGGAGTATGGTCAACTTCCATAATATTCATGTATGCAAATTATTAAATAAATAAAACACAATATATCTGGAAAAAAATAAAGAAACAAGAACTGTTCTGGAAGCCACCTCCCTGCTGGCTTACTGCTAGAGAGGTGGAAAGTGTTATTGAGGGTGCAGGTGGAGAAAGTTATCAAGAAACTTAACGAGCCATGAGTCCTATTAGCTACATAATTAATCAGCCAGGCAAAATGTGGCTGGGGGTACAATATTGGCACATAAGTTATAGGGATAACCAGCTACTCTTATTGGTGTTGAGGTCCACTAAGTGGGTGGTAACTTCATACCTGGCACTGAAAACTAAGTCAAAAGCCTATGGTTTGGAAGGACATAGCCTCCAGAGGGAAGCTATCACTGCTTTTTGGTAAAATGGATACATTGAGCCAACGAAATTGCCATCTATATTATTTATTGATGTCCATTGAATAATGTTATTGCTCTTGGTTAGAGAAGCTTCTGTTTAAAAGAAGTATTTTTACTATTTATTTTTAAGCAGATAGAGATAAAGAAAAAGAAAAGAGAGAAAGCAAAAGAGAAAGGGAAAATATGGGCATGTGCCAGGGCCTCTTGACACTGTAAACAATGCATCTGGTTTTATGTGGGTATTGGGAAATTGAACCCAGCTTTAAGTCAATGTCTTTAACAACTCTCCATCTCTCCAGTGCAAGGGAAGCTTCTTTGTACAGATGGGAGTGAAAGCGAGTAGAAGAGAAAGCCCAGTGCTCACCACTGGATGAGTCATCTCTCTAGTGCTTATCAGGGATCACAAAACATAGCAGAGGAGGCTGTTGAGAGTTCAACACTAAATGAGACATCTTCATCATACCCCCCAAGGCTCAGGGAGCACTGTGGAGAGAATGTAAAGAGCCACAAAGTATATATATTGTGGATTCTATTAATCCATATATTCTGAAAGAGATAGATAGTCTAGGAAACCCATGTATGTTTTAGAAATTTCACTAGCAAGTTATAAATTATGCCAACATGGCTTTCAGGTAATTCTAGGATATACATGAGCTTACCATCAATTCAAAAGCTTTGTCAGCTAATAGAATACCTTAGTTATAGGGGCAGATCCATGAGCCAAGATATGGAAAAGCACAAAAATACATTTTTACCCTCAAGATTTGCTAAGAATCGTGGCTACAGAGCATTTCTAACCCAAGACCTGGATTTCTCCCTTCTGCTAGTTTTCCAGCCACTTGGTGTTATAAATATGACCATATCAACATAAAGAAAAAGATTATCCCTTTCAGTCAAATGGAATCAAATAACATACAAAGCTCTCACACCTGTGGGCTAGAGAATTGTCCTCTGGTTGTTAGGGGTCCATGTTTCAAAGTCCCTCCTGATTATGACCTTTGACATCGTTTGAAAAGACATGTCTAGGGATATTAGGTAATGTTGCCCAGAATTATGTGGGTTTGAAAATCATAAATACAGCAGATTAAAAGATTCAACAGTTGACACCAGTTCACCAGCCCCCCCGATAGAATGTTCTTGCTATGGAAGTGTGTACTAAAAGACAGAGAGGAATTAATGCACCCTGGAGTCTTTGCAATTGTACATACAAGTGCTTTTCTGGGACTGCTGAATGAACTTTGCTGAGAGCAGTCAAGGATATGGGAGTTCAACATGCGAAAGAGCTACCTTTTATAAGAGGGGGAGGGGTTATTTATAAATTACAAGGCATGAGTAAGCTTCTGCAGGTTTTCATTTTCTCAAAGACTGTCATTTTAATCAGAACTCATGTACTTAGTAAATAAATTGGGGAAATTACACAAAATGAGCCTCTTTATTCTAAATTCTGTTTGGTCAAAAACTAAGAAGATTTTGAATGACTAAGAGTAACCAAAAAGGTTGGTGATGTGACTCAGTGGAAGAATGCTTGCCTAACATGCATAAGGCTGACAGTTTGATCCACAGCAATGCACAAACAAATAAACAATCAAATACACTCTTATTCCATGAGCCCACAGAAATGCTCTATTGGGTTGGTAGTCTGCCAAAATAAAAAAAATCTGAGTGAATTTTCAAATATCACACTAAAATATCACCACATTATTAAAAAAAAAACAACAAGTTAAATGTTTGGCATTCAGTATTACTAAAAAGATAATATATAAAAAGTTGATTGGATAGTTATTCAAAGATTTTATGTTCTATATACATTTACATAATGATAGTTGTATCTCGATATATTAAACGTATGACATCAAAGTCAGCCACAATTTATTAAAGGTAAACAGGGTTTGGCAACATGAGGTCATGGTCATTGGAGTTGCCATTGAAAATTCACTCAGAAAGTCCTATTGCTCTAAGAATCAGCAAAGAGACATTTGCCAGTGGTTGCTTTGGAGACTAAAGCTCTGCATATTGGGAAACAAGAAGGCCATGTGTTAGTGATGATGCTTTGATGGACACCATGAGGGCAGTTCTATGGCTCTGAAAGGTGAAGGATGAGATCTGGGCAAATAATGATATGCAAAAACAAAGACTATCTCCAAAAATTTCTGAGACAAATTGGCTTAGCTCCTTGTTTAATGTTTTGTGTGATGATAAAATTCTAGCACACCAGGCTGGGGAGATACCCATCAGTAAAGTGCTTGCCTTGCAAGCATGGGACCTGAGTTCAATCTACCATGTAAAACTTCTGGGCCTGCTGGCACATCTGTTATCCAGTGCTGGAGAGATGGAGGCAGGCAGATCCTAGCTGCTAGCTTGCCAGCCAGCCTAGCTTAATTGACAAGCTCCAGCCAATGAGAAACAATGTCTCAAAGAAAGGTGGACAGTGGTCCTGAGGAACAACACCATGGTTGTCCTCTGGCCTCCACATACATGTGCCCACATGCATCCCCATGCATACTTGTGCATGTGCACACATGCATGCATGCACATACACACACAAGTACTTAACATAAAATAAGCATAAATGAAATGGGTGAGCTCCAGACCAATGAGAGACCTTTTCCTATAAAAGTGAATGTGAATGATATTCCTGAGATGACACTTGGTGTTGTCTATGGCTGTCACATGCAGAGGTGCCCATGCACATATGCACATGCACCCACGTGAACAAACACATGCATCAAATTTAATATATGAAAAGTAAATATTAGAGCTGGAGAGATTGCTCAGTGGTTAAAGGCACTTGCCTGTAGAGCCTGCCAGCCTGGGTTTGCTTCTGCAGTACCCACATAAAGTAAGATGTACAAAGTGGAGCATGCATTAACAAGATGCCATACTTCCCCACCTCCTCTCTCTCTTTACAAGTAAATAAAAGTTATTTTTAAAATAAGCAAAATACAGATTTTCAGCAGAGCTTATTCTGCTCCATTCTGATCCTGTGGAGCCTGAGAGGACCTACAACCAATATTTATAGAAATACCACAAGTGTCACATCACAAGGTACATTTCCTCATTTAATTTTCTAACATGACATTTGATCCACACAGCTTGATAATAATCACTCAGTACTGAATCAAGAATACCACCCTCACTCAACCAATCATAGTCTGATTAATACGTCATTGCCTCTCTCAAATAAGCTATTATTATTAAACTGCCTAAATTTCAGCAATTAACAAAACAAAGGTCTACCAATTAAACAAAAATAAATTAGTCTTAGTTTACTTAATGAGTCTAAAACAATCATCTGTATCTCTTTCATAATTGGTTTACCCCACCACCAGCTAACTCATATGTACCTCATTCTAAAAATCAATGGCTAAAAATGATTGTGAGAAATTGCCATTGTGATTAAGCTTTCCTTGCTTCCCTCAGATCCTAGCAATTCTAAACCACCATGTCCATAAATGCATTCTGTTATGTGAGCCTGAGCATAAAGTTAGTTTTTTTAGCAATGCTCTTCCTTTGAAAAATAGACTGAGAGTTGCGAGTAGAACGTGGCCTCCTGCATTTCCTGCTAGTGGTAAGCATAAATCAGGCTCTGGATTCTTGGAACACTGCCATGCAGACAGGTGGTTCTCTACATTTTTATTCAGAGCTCATATTTCTAAGTGCTCAGAAACCACAATGATAAATGACATAAAATGCATGGCTAGATACTCAAGGAATTAGTTGAAGTCAAGGATTCATCAATTCCATTGTCTAACATTTGCTCTCTGGAGTTGGGAACTAGATATTCAGATGCCCTCGTCTATCAAGTCATGGCATGTTAGAACTCAAAGCACTGTATGAACTTTCCATCGTGGCCTGTTCCTCATTTCCATAGGAAAGTAAAAGCTATTCTTTAACTATAAACCATAATGGCTTTGACTTAGACCACTTTCCTTAGCTTAGTTATTAATACAAGTGAAGCAGAAACCAGCTTTTAACCTCACTGTCATCACATTTAAAGTTTGAAAATGTACTGTATTGCTTTATACCTAATAGACAAAGCTAGTAATCTTCTTTAATGATTACTTAGATTGCTAAAAAAGTAACTCCATTAATACCTGATTTGTATGAGTCAAAAATCACTATCATTTTATCAGTCACTGTCAAGGCAAGCTGCTTTCTTAGCCCCTATCTAATCAATTCAAATGTCATCTTTAAAATTCTGAATAATTCCTCAAAACCATCCTTTTCTCCACATCACTGCTAACATGGCCTTTGCTAAGACTACTGTCTCTGGTCCATTAATCCCCACTGTCTCCTAGGTCTCCGTCTATCTTCTTTTGATCCACACCCCACACAGCCCAAGGGTTATTTCTAAGAGCCTGGTATTACCACGCACCTCCCCTATTACAATCCCTTAAGGACACTCAGCAGATAAAGAAGGGCAAATCCTAACTGCTTTGGTTTTCACACAAGACCCTGTTTAAAAAATATATTTTATTTATTTGAGAGAGAGAGGGAGAAAGAGAGAGAAAGAGAAAGAAAGAAAGAGAGAGAGGGAGAGAAAATAGGCCAGGGCCTGTAGCCACAAAACAAACTTCAGACGCGTGGACCACCATGGGCATCTGGTTTATATGTGTATTGGGGAGTAAAACCTGGGTCCTTAGGCTTCACAGGCAAGCACCTTAGCTGGGAAGCCATCTCTCCAGCCCTGCATAATAAATAGCCTTTTAAACCTCTCATCTGCATACCTTTCCTGCCTCTTCTTCCAGCCTCACTTTATTCCATCCTAGAAACTGGCAAAATATTTTCACTTGGACAATCACTGTATGTTGAAGTGATGATTGAATGATTGAAGACCAATGCATAGAAAAGTTAAGTAACTTGTTCATTACCAATACCAGCTGCTACTGAAAAAACAATTTGTTGTTTTCTAAATCAATAATATCATAAACAAATTATGCCATTCCATTGCTTTTAACATAATACATCCCTAAGCTCATATTTAAGGAAGTGAGGATTTGGTCTGAAGTAAAATTTCTTCCACCATTCTATAAGACAGACTATGAATATTGAGTAAAATGAGGTCAAGATCTGAATTATCTTAAGAGGCTGCTCTTGTATTCATCTTCTCAGTTAGTACCTCCCCAAGTTGGGCATTTTGCTGTATGGGCACATTTATGCAGACTGTGTGTTCTGAGGTGACTTACACGTGCTTCCCCTATGGGCGATTTCAGGAAATTGCCAGCTTTCTAGTGACATCTGGGATTCATACATAGGCTCCAAGCAACTGTGTGCTACTTTCCTCTGATCCCTTATGTCTTTGACAATTTGCAATTCTATAAATCACAACATAAACATGATTTTAAAATAATTTTATTCCTATGGTCTAACTCTCATAGGAAATTGTGCTGCTTAAATGCATTTAATAAACCATTAAATTATAAACAGGATGTGATACAAATAGATATGAAAGGTTTTCCCTGGATGAAATTTAAGTATACAAATGAGCCAAGAGACATGACCAATGAGAAGGCAGACCAAGTGTTTCAGGAGAAAAGAGGCAATGTGCAAACAATTGCATGGCTCCTGGTTCCTCATCTTATTTGTACAACTAGTGAGTCTTATATGTTTATGTTCCATTTACTCTGAATGTGAGAATATTTTTATCTTACCCTTTATAAGAGCATGTCACAGAGTGATATTTCAGGCATATGTAAGTTCAGAATAGTGAGATATAATCCTTTCTTTATAAAGGCTTTAAAAATTATACTGCATAGGGGTTGGAGAGATAGCTTAGTGGTTAAGGCACTTGCCTGCAAAGCCAAAGGACCCAAGTTCGATTCTCCAGGACCCATGTAAACCAGATGCACAAGGTGGCGCCTGCATCTGGAGTTTGTTTGCAGAGGCTAGAGGGCCCTGACTAGCCCATTCCCTCTTGATCTGTGTTTCTTTCTTTCTTTCTGTCTCTTCCAAATAATTAAATAAATAAAATTTTAAACCACATTGGTCTTCTGATCTTGCCAGCATCTCTTACATTTCTCTCATGTACAATAATTAAATATGCTTTCCTGTCCTCAGGTTTTTCTACAAATATGTGTTGAAAATCAAGGCTTACATGATTATTTCAAGCATCTCTCTACCTTTCATTTCTCTAGTACTGTTCTGGTAAAAGTTCAAGGTATCACCATTGTTCCAGTACTGATTTAAGTGTCCTCAATTGTGTCACTTTTAAAATAATTCAACACTATTTGGTATAAACAAAGTTACTATTAACAAGAGATCAAAATATAGAATTATTTTTGTAATCATGCAGAGAAAATTCAAACAATTTTTCTCTATCATAAATGACAATGAAAGAGATATATACATACACACACCTTCTATAGTAAAGATTTTTCTTCTCTTTAATTGAAATGACAAGGTCCAGTACTGGCTGAAATACAAACTCATTCCTAGAAAAACAACCTAATAGCAACTAGCCTCCCATTTCCAAACCTATACATTAGAAGAGTTGAATTAGACTATTTTATCTCTAAATGCTCTCTTGTACTGGCAGCACTGTATAATCCTATCATTCCTCCTGGATGTTGGGCTTCTCCAGTCCATGTGCTGATTTCTATGCTGTCATAAATACATCATTTAGGTTGCTTACAGTTCAGTGTTGGGTATTTTTCCGAAGCTAGAGCACACCCTCTGAGGGTGAAGCTAATCACAGTCTCCTATAATTCCTATCACACTTTTATCACAGTCATATATTGAGGAAGGGATCCCAAACCTTTTCTTTCTGACTGATGATAATGAGAATAAAAAAAATTAATTGGACTTTGAAGGCAACAAAATATTTAAAAGGTTATAATGGCTATATCTAATATTTCTGTAGTACTTATTGCTAAAAGTCTCAGTGTTTTTATAAATATGCTCTTAATATAGGTGTACTTGTTTATTCCAATAATTTCAGCACTCAGGAAGCTGAGGCAGGAGGGTTACTATGAGTTTGAAGCCAGTCTGAGCTATGGAGTAAGACCCTAACTAAAAAAGAAATGCTCATGTAGTCGTCACATATGCAGAAGGAACAGGTTATCTCTGTGTATGGATGTGTTGGTGCTAAAGCATCAAGTCTGTTACCCGAGTCCCTGCAAAGGAGTAGCAGAGTCCTGCTGGTTCCTATTAGGACAGGAATAGTAGAGAACAGGCCAGCCTTCAAAGTTCACCTACTTCCCCTCAGCAGTAACAGTTTAGACTAGTCTCTCCAGCCATACTTCATTGGGCCAAATGTGAAAACACTCCCTTTCACAGTTCATCCATCAGCTGAGTTATAACAATCAATATTGCCAATAATTGGATAGAGAGACATTAGTTTAACTAGCCTGTCAGTGTCATTCTAGCTAGCAAAGGCATGTAAGGAATTAGTACATATGCACGTGAAATGTGAATAAGGGAAGGAGGAAGGGAGGCAGCTAGAAAAAGGAGGTAGAGAGAGCACAATAGAGAGAGAGAGAGAAAGAAAGATAGAGAGAGAGAGAGAGAAAGCACATGCATGAGAGAGAGGGCCTATACTCTTCAGCTGTGTTAAAAATTCTATAGCCCAATAAATTCCTCTCTTTATTTCACTTAATTTGAGATAATTTGCAGCACATTCTTCCTTATGATGGAATTGACTTAAGGTGGTCCCCGAGTCTCTCCTTTTACTGGATCAATGTGGTATCTAGGAACTCTTATAATATTTGCAGAAGTAAAGATGGTGGTCCCAGGGCTTTAAAGCAGTCATCTCTTTACATAAATGATAGCTTTGCACAAATTATACCTAAAATATATTTAAAAAGTGCTGTTAAAAAAATGTCTCCTGCCTTCCCTGTGAGAAGAAGCTAGAGAGGAGCTTTACCCAGGATTCCCCCTTTCTTTATTCTCTCTGCAGAAAATCAGGTCCTGGTCTTATTATTTTAGAATGGAACTATTTTTTAAAAGATGAAAAGTACAACTGATTTTTGTTATTTCCAATTATCTCTGAAGCCCAAGAGAGCAAAAATGTTATTTTCTTGCATTATAAGTTTTGATAAATCAGGATGGGAGAAGCTGCTGCTCTTTATTACAGAGCTCAGCATGCCCCTTACTTGGGAATCAGGAACTTGGCAGGAGCTACAGGCTCTACTGCCACCCAAGGACACAAGGTGAGCCAGCAGATGGTCACTCATGGATGTGAGCAGTAACAGGCTGTGCCCTAAACTGACCTTCAGTGTGTAAGAGCAAGCCTTGTGCTTCGTGACCTACCAAAGCTTTTATATCCTACACTAACCTGGAAGTAGATAGGAAAGGAATTTGGGGAAGTACATTTCCAGCTTTGCTAACTCAACATGATGCAGATATAATACATTGTTCTTACATGTTAATATCCTTTAATCAATGACAAAGCAACAATGCTGAAATCTTAATTTCCTTTATTTGATAAATTATTCTTGGATTGAAACAAGAAAAATTACAACATAATCAAGCTTCAAATTTAGTTTCCTTTTTTTCCCTCACCAGCACATAATGCTTTGCCCATCATAGTTATTCATTAATATTACTGTTGGATTTAATTATGTGCTTTACAAACCACAACCAAGCACTTAACCTAACCTTTCCTTGTCCATTTGAATGTCCCTTGATCATCAGGTTAAGCCCTGTATTTAATTTTTATTTTCCACTTTTTCTAGCTCTTTCATAAGTAACGGCCATCAATGTATAACATAGTTCCACTAAAATTTAGTTCCCATGACTCTAAATTGTTCAGATCATAAAGAGAGAGTGTCTGATGATAAATAGATTGGACATCTAAAACATTCACCCAGAGGAAACTATTTTGCTAGAGTTGTTTGCTTCATTTGTTTGAAGGCATAAATAACACAACACTACTTTGTTTTATACTTTGGCTATCTGCAAACTTCTCTTCAGTTGCACAAGTCATTTTTTATGTAAGCTATGTTGGCTTGTCTCCTGTTTACAGAGCCCAGCTTTCTCCAACACCCTTTCTTTATGTTTGAGAAGTCAAAATCCTCATGAGAATGTTTCAAAGCTATGCAAGCACCCCCAAATATAAATATACATTGTGCACAGTTTTTGAGTTGTGATCCTCTGCAGCCCATCCAAAAGGCCCTCTGGAAACCTAACCGATTACAAATGAAAACAATCCTCGTGTTGTCTAATGATGGCGGTGCTGAAGAACAGTCACAGTCGCTAACATATTAACTCAAACATATTACATCACATTTAAAACCCCTGTGCAGGAGAACAGTCAGCTCCTACCAAACCAGGTATCTAGAGGCTCCCAAGACCTCATCACTGAAGTAGACCTAAAACCAACCCAACATGGCTCAGGGAAATTCGTGGAAGAGGGGCGGAAAGATTGTTAGAGCCACAAGTTGGGACATTATGCAGAGAGACATTGCCTCTTCCCCATAACTGACGGTTACCCCCACAATGCATGACCCACATTCCACAACCAGGAGGGTCCCTTTGGAGAAGGGAGGACAGAGAGGAGGCTAACGATGGTACCAACATGGCTGTATACACACTGTGTACATAACTAATAAAAAAGAAAAAGAAAATAAACAGCTGAAAAAAAATCCCTATGTGGTTTGGGAAATGTTTTTATTAAAAAAATAACTACAGGGCTGGAGAGATGGCTTAGCAGTTAAGTGCTTGCCTGTGAAGCCTAAGGACCCTGGTTCGAGACTCGATTCCCCAGGACCCACGTTAGCCAGATGCATAAGTGGGCCCACGCGTCTGGAGTTTGTTTGCAGTGGTTGGAGGCCCTGATGTGACCATTCTGTCTCTCTCTCTCTTTCTCTTTCTCTCTCTCTCTCTCTCTCCCTCTCTCTATGTGCCTCTTTCTCTTTGTCACTCTCAAATAAATAAATAGAAGTAAAAAATAACTGCAGACATCTACATAAAGCAGTGACTGTCTTTCTGACATTGTTTGGAAGTTTAAAGCTGTCCTTCCCCCATGGAAACTATTTTACTTGTTTTCATCATGTTCACCACCCTGTTCATATGCTAGCTCAAAGCTTTGCCCTTAAATGATGCCCAGCTCACATTTTAAAACGTGCTTCAAATCAACCATGTATTTTTATCTTTGTGTGCCCATGTGTGAGCATGATGCATGCAGTGTGTACATGTATGTTCATGTGTGCTAGACAGATACACACAGGCCAATGTGGATGCCAGAAGACGAACTTGAGTGTCGTTTGAGGCAGGCTGTCTTGTTCACTGCTGTGGATGTCATGCTAGTTTGACTGTGAGCTTCCAGAGACTCTCACGTGTCCACCACCCATCTTGTGCTGGGAGTGCTGGGATTGTAGACACATGTTCTGGGTCTGTGAACTCAGGTCTTCGTGCTTGAGCAGCAAGTGTTGCACCCACTGAACCATCTCCTCTGCCCTAAAATCACCATGTCATATGGGAAGACTTTATTCATCTTTAAGGAAATGTTCTTACATTTTCTGATCATATTTACCATTTCAACCATGGACCCTATTACTCTTATCCCCATGTGTTGCTGATCTAATGTGAAGGTTTGAACACTGTAGACCAGCTCCAAATAAGGAAGAGTCCTCTGGTTTAGTAATTGAGCTGGATTGCATTTGGAAAAAAAAGATCCCACAATTTAAAAAATGTCCAATTTCACATGAAGATTGTTTTCAGCCTGCACATATCTATGTAGATTGCCTGATATCTGAATAGCACAGTGAGGTCCTGATTTTTAATTTGTTCTGGCATGAAGTTGATACTACATCTGCCTTACACATGTTTCACTTTTTGCCCTTTTCTGCATTATATGCTTTCTACCCAAATACTTTAAGATGAAAATGTTTTGAAACCTTGCTCTTTATTCTTAAAGATAATAAAATTTAAAATCAGTCCATAGAGTTTAAAACTCAGGAAAAAGACTTTATAAGTGATGGAAAAGAAGACTTTATATAGCCATGTTTACAAATAGCTTCCCTTAGTGAGAAAGTAAGAGGCTATATTGTTTTTATAAAAGTTTCCTGCATATGGTTATCCAGTTTGTCCAGCACCATTTGTTGAAGATGCTGTCTTTTTTCTAGCCTATATTGTTAGGGCCTTTGTCAAATATCAAGTAGCTATAGTTGCTTGACCCAAAGTCCAGGTCCTCAAGTCTATTCCATTGATCTATACTCCTGTTTTTATGCTCGTACCATGCTGTTTTTATTACTATGGCTTTGTAATATAGCTTTAGATCAGGTATGGTGATGCCTCCAGAGGTATTTCTTTTGCTGAGGATATGTTTAGATATGCGAGGCCTTCTGCCTTTCCATATGAAATTTGAGATCATTTTTTCTATCTCTGTGAAGAACACTGTAGGGATTTTAATTGGAATTGCATTAAATCTATATATTGCCTTTGGTAGGATTGCCATCTTCACAATGTTAATTCTGCCTATCCAGGAGCATGGGAGGTCTTTCCATTTTCTCAAGTCCTCCTCAATTTCTTTTTTTGAGTGTTTTTATGTTTTCGTTGTATAGATCTTTCACTTCCTTGGTTAACGTTATTCCAAGGTATTTTATTTTTTGTTACTATTGAAAATGGGACCATGTCCTAATTTTCTCTCCTGATATAGCTATAGTTCCACAGTAGAGCATTTGTACAGTCCCATCCACGTGAGCACTGTGTCCTCCTGCCTGGATACCACTGAGCTCAGCAGGAGTACTGCCCATTTTCCTCAGTTACCTTTGGCTTAGCTGTGTCTCCAAGGAAGAATGGATGGACAGACTAACTGATTTCCTACACAGAAGGTGAAGACCATAAAGTTAAATGTTGTGGGTGGGGATAGGAGGAAGCAGCATATTCTGAAATGTTATTCAATCTGTTCTTTCTAGCCATTGTCCCTTTCTGCTGCCTTCTCATTTCCATCTGCTAAACAAGTTTTAAAAATCTGTATCTCAGAGATTCTTGAAACCTCTCCTTACTTCCCCAGAAGACTATGCTGGATGCTTGAAAGAAGGGGAAAATGCTCAGAAGATGGGGAGAAGAAAGAGAAATTTCCCAGGATTAGATAATGCCTCCAAAGGACTGGGCATGTTTCTTGAGAGTGTATATGTGAATCTTTTTGAATGCACAGATATGCATAGTTTCCTTCCAGAGTCAGAAGCACTTAACGCTATTGTGTGAAAGTCTCCAAGCCCCCCACCCCTGCCACAGTGCTCAAAAAGACATGGAACTATGCCAGAAAATCAAAGGCATTTATATTAGAATGGCTTGCTTTATTCTACTATAGTGTTGAAATTTTATTAACATTTCTGATTTTTAAATTAAAAAATCACAAAGCAAAGACAATAAGCTCTTTTAGTTCCTTCTTCCCCCAAAATGAGGACGATAAGAAGAGGGCCAGTTGGAACCACATAATTTAGGTGCCTCAATCTGTCTTTCTTGTAATTATGGCATAAATACATCTCAACACCATTACATAGTAACTTAAAATATACTCACACACACTAAAGCCCTCTTGAAGTGCAAGCACTTTTGTAAAATACTGCTTGACTCGTGATTAAAGAGTCAAATGTGGTGAAAATTAATAAGGACATTTCAGGGTAATTTTTAATATTATCAATATTGTGCAACTGTGCAAATCTAACAAATGTTTGAATTCAAGCCCACTGTATCTATAAATCTAAAGCTCAAATTTGGGGGATATAAGTTTCAATGACTGTTACATTGTTCCACTTTTGACAAATCTCAGCAACTGAAAATATGAACCATATGATAGTGAGGAAATCACTCATTCTCAAACAATGCTGTAACTGGTTGAACTGTCACTTGTTAAACCACTCTCAGAATTAGCACTTATCAGGGGTAAGTTGTTCTGATAAGATTTCTTTTGCAGAATAGCAAGTCACTTCAACATACACAAAACAGCTTAAATCATTCTAATTATGTCTTCAATGTTATGCACATTTACTAGAGAACTCAAAATAATTGCTAGCGTTGGAGTAGTGGAGTATACAAACACATTTATTTTTGTTTTAAAAAGTACACAGCTGTCCTTTTGACAGCCTTCAGGAGGGTAAATTATATGATTCACCCACGTGGGATGTAACCAGCATTTATGCCTTACATGCGGAATTTTTCCACCACTGCTCTTTACGTTTAGAGATGAACGGCTAAATTTGGAAATGTTATGTCTCCCTATTACATGGTTAAGACTTCTTCTATATGCAGCAAAGTTTGGAAACTCACAGTACAAAAGTGGATGTAAAATTAGCCGTGACAGGGCTGGGAAAATAGCTCAATGGTTTAAGGCACTTGCTTGTAAAAAAGCATTTGCTTGATTCTCTAGTACCCATGCAAAGCTAGAGCACAAAGGACACATGCAGCTGAAGTTTGTCTGTAGAAGAAAGAGTCCCTGGCACACCCATGCTCTCCCTTTCTCTCTCACAAATAAATATGTATTTACAAATAGTCCTAACTTCTAGCTAAAGGCTTTATCTTGAACCCAGAGTTATGTGCTGGAAAATTAGCACACTTTATGAAAGGATAAGTATAAATAATAAGATGTCATCCCCATGTTGGAATTCTAGCCAATTATCTTTAAAAAGCAAGCAGTGGTATTTTCACCAGATAATTTGGGATGGTAGGAAAAGATATGTCAACAAGATTAAGCAGCATCTAGGGCCACAGAGATTGAATCAGCCCTCACTTTACCATGGATCTAACCTACTCTGAACATCAGTCTCCTTCAAGGCCACCCACAGTGATCATTAGATCCCATGTCTCAGAGGATATGTAGCCTCCCGAAACAGCACATCACTGGCAACCACATTTCAGATCCAAACAATTTCTAAATTCTGTGCCAGTGCTCTTTTCTCAGCATGCAGCCCTCTGGCACCAGAGCCAATGCTACTCCCATTGAGTTGACTTCAACCTAACATAAAAACTCCTTCACAGACACAACCAGAGGAAGATGTGTCCCCTAGGGAATTGTTGTTTTTGAGACAGGGTCTTATATAGTATAAGCTGGCCAGGAATTCTTGATTCTATCTGAAATATTGACGCTGTAGACATATTCCACCAAACTCAGCTGTCAATATTATTTTAAATGAGAGAAATAACAATAAATTGTGAACTTCAGAATTTGACAAATACCAAAATTCTGAAAAATAATACATTTCATTAACGAGGCAACTCTACTTTCCCAGTTGGTATTATACTTTTTGGTTGCCAGTCATGTAGGCATGTGATAGAGAGAATAGCAAGGTAGTTTAGTCTTGGCTTTTGTGTGACAGAAACGTTAATTTTAATTGATAGCTTAGCAGCATTTCTGTTGCTTTTGACATCAGATCATCTAAATTCCCTTATGATATGCTAAGTGTGGTTTTGGCATTTAAAACTTCTGTCAGTCATTGTCTATTGCTGTTTGTGTTTTTGATTTTTTATTTTTTTGGCTTTCAACAACATTCTTCAAGCTAGCCATATTGTAGATGTGATATGATTGATGATTACATTATATAAACACACAAAATATACATGAAACTAAGCTCTACATACTAGGAAAAGGATTTTAAATGAATTTATCAAAAAGAGATAATGAACATTTGAGGAAATAGCTATGTTTAGTCTGATTTAAGGATTATGCAATGCAAATATGTATTGAAACACCACATAGTACCCTATAAATATGTGTAAAATATATCAAAGTTTAAGTTAAATTAAAATAAATACCTATTCTATAGCATTAGGCAGAATACATGTATAATCAAATTCTTCCACAATATACCAGCTCATTGATAAATCTGAAAAGTTCCTGACCCGCAAAGTAAAAGGATTTCAAAAGTGACAACTTGCACACTTTCTTATGAAATGCTCAAATACAGAAAAACAGCACAATATGCTTCCATATATCTTCTGCTTTTACTCAACTGTTGAGAATGTCAATCATGTTTACTCCATCTCTGTCATTTCAGGATGCCAATGATGATTTTTCACAACACTCTGTCTGATCCTGCCAAACTTGCTCAGGAAAGGTGACTGAGATTTTCTCTATAGTGTGATATCCTATGTTGTCATATATTAAACATACAACCTCTCTCAGAGGTATTTGCAATGTGTACAACTGACAGGTTTTCTGATAATTATGATACTTTCTTTTTTCTACAATTCTCATAATATCTGTTCACTATTTTTTATCTGAGGAAATCATACATTGGCATTTTGGAAACAAAAGAGATTGTAGCTATAACCTTTGTCCTGTATTGGATACTGGGATTCAGAAAGTATGTGAGTTGGTAAAAGATTAAATAGTCAATGCTAGAATTGAGACTAAAATTCAAATTACCAGATTCTTCAAATTAACTACCTCTACCACTTCTTCTACTGCTTCTATTGCTGCTGCTGCTAGGGTCTGTTGAGGCAGGGTCTCCTGAGGGAGCCTAGGCTGGCATCAGACTTGAAATCCTCCTGCATTAGCCTCAGGAGTGCTAGGATTACAAACTGAACCCACAATATTTAGCATTCAAATCTGTGTTTCTTAAGCAGAAAATTTAAGGCCATATTTACAGAACCCAAGAGATAAAATTTATTTTTGATGGTTAAGAACAGCAATTAAAGTAAGAGAAGATTTAGTTTATGTAGTTGACATTAATGGCCATGTTCTTGAGCATTCCACATTTTCTTCTCTAAAGTTTATTTTGGTGGTATAAATATGTAGCCTTCATGTCAGAACATGTGTCCAATTCTCAATTTTACATACTCATTAGTGTAGAGACCTTCAAGTCAAGCACACTAATGCCCTTTCTGAAAGTGTCCTTGGAGAATTGATAATAGAAGAAAGTAACTGAGTTTATTTCTAAATGATTCATGTAATTAAACTTTAACATAATTGGACATGAATTGTTATTGGAGTTTCATTTCTGTATCCGGGAGTACACATGGTGGAAAACTTTTAGTCATAAAGCATCTCTCTCTCAAGGATGTAAATGCCTTTGACATTGCTGGATGGTTCTGTCACTGGGGGAATGGGCACCATCTGTCCCTGCTTAACTGTGCTAAGAACGCTGACCTGACAGCACACTACGAAATGGGAGAAGCCTGGAGGAGGATCACCATTCCTTTTTAACCCAGTAATGAGTTATCTGAAGTGTTGCAAAATCACGAGTTTCTCTGTGAAATAAAGACAGTAGAATTATTGTGAGTCTGGAAAAGATTAATTATGGGAGTTCAGAGAGAGAAGGAGACAGAAGCTATGAGGGTTCAGAGTCAATAACCTTTTCCAGCTGTCACACAGCAGTAAAGAGGGAAGACAGATATTTTCTATTTGCTGAGGATCGCATGGAGACCACTGAGTTACAGACTGAGGTGAGCAAACATATTAGAATGAAAAGAAGTTACATCAATGGAGGTGTCAGACGGTCAGCCGAGAGCAATATTGTGCTTAATCAAAACAAACTTGGTTATCATAAACCACCTTTCATCTTCACATAATCTAATCTGAAGTAAAAGAAAAATGTACACAGATGTCAACCACTGGCAAAGGCTTTATTTTCTCTGACCACACATCTAATTTATGAGCAGTCTATCATATTTATTTATACTACATGGGTAGATGATTAGCTCATCATATCCTCATATCCTCCCTGAAATATCTTCCCCTAACTTTATTGTTCCTACATTTTTAAAAAAATATTTAATTAAATTATTTATTTATTTTGAGAAGGAGAAGCACAGATAGAGAGAGGCTGGGCATGCCAGGGCCTACAGCCACTGCAAATGAACTCCAGATGCATGCACCATCTTGTGCCTCTGACTTTACATGGATACTATGGAATCTAACCTGGGTCCTTTGACTTTGCTGGCAAGTGACTCAACCACTAAGCCACCTCTCCGTCCACTTATGTTTTCTATTAATGGAAATCACTAATATCACTTTAGTCCCAAAGTTGTGGACTGCCATAGACATGGTCTGTCTTCTCACCAGTTGCTTCCCTGCTTGTTCTATTCTCAGAATTACCTCTAAATTGTTTCTTTCTCTGCATTTTCAAAAGTGCAAACACAATTCCCAATCCTCTTCTCTAGAGTTTGATTTGCAGTCCATTTTCCTAAAGAACAGCTCTAGTTACGGCAGTCCCATCTTCTGAAGTCTCCAGGTACTGTACTGCAAAGTATCTATTGAATAAAACCAAGCGGCAAGCTGGCAGTCACAATTTCTCAGTTAGTAACCATTATCTCCAGCATCCTCCTCCATGACTCCTGCCATGAGTTTTCATCTTGGTGTCCTATTTGTGAATTTCCAATGTTGGGATGGCCACTCACATTTTCCTTGTCACTTGAGACCTAGATCAAAGTTCACATCCTCTGTGCAATATTCATGGCTTCCAAAGGCATGAACACCAATATTGTGGTTTGAATGAGATGTCACCCATGAACTCATGTGTTTTGAATGTGTCGTTCCCAACTGAAGGCAATTTGGAAGGTGGAGCCTTACTGGAGGAGCTATGTTGTTAGGAGAAGGCTTATGGGTGCTGCTCTGACCACTGATCTTGGCAAGGATGTGATGTCCAGCCTCTGCTCTACCATCTTTTCCCTGCCATCATGGAGATTCCTCTTGAGACTCTAAGCCAGAATAAATCCTTTCCTCCATCACCTGACTTTGGTCCGGTGTTTTGTGCCAGCAATAAGAAGGTAACTATAACAACCAATATCTGATCATTATCAGGATGGGTCTGGGAATAAAATGCATCTAAAAATGTTATAAAGTCTAAGTGCTGAAATCATACAATCTCTGGACAGGAAATGCATACTTGTATCTTAGTCTGTCATATTAAAATGACTGTTCGATGGCCAGCACCACTCTGTAGACTCTGTGGCTTAAGATACTCTCCAAAAAAGATACTGAAAATAAAGGTTGGAGAGCCTTCTTATCCTACCTAGAAGTCTGATATGCCTGGTTATAAAAAAAACAAGAACTGTTGAGTATTTAAACACACACTCACATACATGCACATTTCATGATTTTTGTGTGTATGTTGTGTGAGTGTGTGTGCACGCATGTCACAACACAAGTGTGCAGACAGAAGACAACTTTTGGGTCAGTTTTTAAAAAGAAAAAAAAAATAACTAAACCCTGTGTGGGCATTATTTGAAAGGCTACATGAGTATGATGTGATGTGGGATGTAACAGGCTTGGAGTGTGATTGTCGGACCCCATGGAGAAGGAGCAGCTGCTGTCTCTCACTCCACCACCACATTCTCTTACAGTGACACAGAGCTTCTCCCTATCCCCTAGATAACCTATGCCTCTTCATAATTTCACATTGTCCATCCTCTTCTTGATTCTGTGGGCCAAATTATAGCCATCTCTTTTGTGAAAGCTGCCAGAGCAGAGAAGCTCACTTTCTTCTACAATTTTGGAGCATATCAGTTCTATCTCAGTTATCTGTCCTTCACAATGGTGCCCAAACTACTTTCCTTAGTTACAACCTGATCCTCATTATGGTCCAGACCTTGGAAGGCAGAGGATTAGTAAGTATTTAATCCTTGCAACACTAGAATCTAGATGTAGAGTAGCTATTACTAGTCCCAAGTTTCAAAAGAAAATGAGACTCATACTTATATTCCACTAGCTTACTATCTAGTATTTAAACCCAAGCCCACCTTCCTCAGAGGCCAAGGTAATTCCCCAATACTGACTCCTATGGACTTGCTTATTGTATCCTTCAGTATTCAAAGTAGCAACTACTCTTGCACCTTGAAGTAGTTTGATTTTTAAAAGAAATAGAGATGCCTTTATACAAAAACGTATCTGTAACAGCTTGTAAATACAGTTATATTCATTTATGGAGCACATTCACAACAGATTGTTCAGGTAGAGAAAAGTGAAGCAATATTTGAGAAAAGTATACTTATCTATAAGTCTTTCCTTCATATGACTATCAGACTGGTAACTGAACTCAGTGAATAGGGGATCTGGGCTGACACTTGATTCAACTGTATTTCAGCATTAATAAAGAAAGAGGCGTATCCTTTCATGTCACAAGGATATCAAAACAATGAATGGAGTCTGTTCACTACACCAACCCAGATTACTTTAGTCAGGGAAAGAAACTATGTGACTGGTTTTCAAAACCAAATTGATTATTTCAGGTTACTTGAGATTGCTGTAAGAGCTCATAAGCAGAGTACTAACAGTCAAATTTCATGTCTATATTGTAAGATGATTAGTCATGTATCCTATTTCAAGATTGTTTCCAGCTGTGTACACTTAGGTCCTGGCAGTTAAGCAATTCCAAGAAACATTTCTACCTATCAGCACCACTCTTGGAAATGGCAAGACCATAGACAGATAAGAAAATTAGTTTTTCTGCTTTTACCAGTATTGAGATAAAACATTCTAAGTTCAACAAAGATAGAAGAAAACATCTCTAAAGGAGCCCTGTGGCCCTATTCATAAAGGTATGAACACTTTTAGTTTTGGATTTTATATTCAGCATACCCTATGGCATTGATCACTTGAAGAATGACCGTTCAGACAATGTAGATCACTGGTGTGATACATTCATGCCTTAGGCTCTTATACATTCTTTTTCTGTATTAGTTTCAAAGACACATTATGCAATTTTCTGTCCACTTATACAGAACTGTTGGTGTGTGATGTCAAAATTAGAATGTGTACATTCAGAAATTCTAACCTGAGTTTGTATAATCTTCTAAATTACTAAGTTTACATATTAATAACTCCAAGAGTAGTTTTCATTTCCCCAGCTCTAATTACAACCAAAATTTATAGCTTGGCATCTCTTAAAATCCAAATGCAATGGCCAAGTACCATACTATCACAGAGAAACTTTTTTTTCTGTTTTTGTCTGTAGAATGGTTCTTACCACATTATTTACTGTATACTCAAACATTCCTAGCAGCAAACATCAATGCCAAATGATAACTACACACAGTATTTATGGCCTGTTGATTATAAATGTGATCACTTTATTTACCTACATCTTGTTAACAACAAAGAAGTCAGAAATTTTATCCTTAGGTTCAACTTGCCAAATTCCACAGTATTTGTGACTTAGAAAAGAAAAAACAAGTGAAACCTTGTGTGCAAGTGTTGTGAACAGTGAGTTTTGGGTATAACCCTTATTCTCAAATAGAAGGGTCTTCTGCAGAAAAAGTGAGAGAACACTTTGATACACTCATGTCATGATCATTCCCTTAGCAGCTAGGAAAGAAGGCAAGTATTGATAGGTAAAAGACTTCTCAATTCAATTTAGACATTCTTTATCTCAAGGTAATGCTCAACTAAAGAGCTATTCCAAAATGTGTAATAGGTTGGCTCTTTAATTCAATACTCCTCCCTGTTAACGAGCTGTCAGCAAGATGAATGGGGATATGCTTCCCATCGACGCTCTCTTTTCAAGAATGGTCTGTGCAATACATGATGGTAGTTGAGCAAGGTTTAATCAGAAACCAAGCAATAAAGTCTTTGCGAAGAATATAGCTGGGATGAGGAATGGAGTCAGAGCTGAGCAGACTAAAAAAGAAACTGTATTCCTCAGCTCTATAATCATTTATTCCCTGTGCAGAACATACAAACAGCTGCTGCAAGTGCTGTCCAGATGGAGAGGCAGTTCCTACATCTTCATGTTATCGTGGAGGGCCAGCACTCACAACAAAACAGGGAGGGAGTGCCTGCAGTAAAGATGTGCAGGCAAGTACGAGATGTTCAGAGAGCAGAGGAAGCTCAACCCAACTGAGGAGGTGATAAAGGGCTTTGTGGAATAGGTTCATGTGAGATGGACTTAAGATAAAGAAAACAAATTGGCTGTGGGAGGGCTTATTTTTTTTAGTTAAGTAGAAAATAAGGAAATAATTCACTATGAGGCTGTAGATATAAAGAATGATACACAGTTTGGATGATGAGGGGACTTGGTAGCGAGTAGACCAAAAGAACATATATTAAAACTTCTTTGGCATCACATTAGAGTATTTGAGAGCTCTAAGGAACTTTGTCTTTTAACTGCTTCTAGTGCCCTGAAAGAAGTCTTTTGGGATGTTGATTCTTGATCATTTTACTATTAAACAATGAAAAAACATTTTGAAGTAAACCACATTTTAAAGGTATCATCTTTGGACGGGCATCATAGATGCCCACATCAAAACACAGATTTGCGAAGCTATTGCCAAGGCTCTTGGTTGCCAACCAGAGATAGATGGTGAGATCCTATTGCTGAAGACTCCACATGCTTGGGCTATAGGTCATTGAGAATTCAAGCTGGAGATCACCTGGAAGCCTCCTCCCTGTTAACTGGCTGTCAGGACTCTGAAAAGAACTCTGCAGCCTATTGCAGGAGAGAAGTCATCAGTGGTGTTAACCAGGAGTGGACCCTGCAAGATTTATGACTGGTCAGACAGGTCAAATGTACTAACTGGTGCAATGGTGGCATGTCTGGTATAAGGGAAAATAACTGCTCTCTGATTAGTCTTGAAACCTGCTTCACAGGAGGAAATTTCTGCTTAATACTAAAAACCTAATTAAAAGATTATGGCTTAGGAGGTCGTAAGTCCTAGCTGTTGGGGAGGAACCAGTATTGCTGTCTGGATAAATGGATATATTGTGCCCATCAAACTGTCCTCTAAATACTTAAGTTTATGCCCATATACTAATGCTACTCTTACTTTCAGTTAGAGAAGCTTCTCTTTTCAAATGGTAGTGACTACTGGGGTGACTCAAAACTCACCAACTGCTGAGAAGTGACAGTGGAGTGTTTAGCACAAAATGGAACATCTCTACCACACCATTCAAGGCTCTGCGACCACTGCAAAAAAGGTTGTGAAAATAATATAAGAGCCAAAGGAAGGAAGGGACTGCTTACAATGCTATCTTCCAGACACAAAGTGGTCTTGATATCCATGATTGTACAGCGGCTGAAGCTACTTACACAAGACATGCAAAATAGGAGGGAAAATGATGGTATCAAAATAGAAGAAACTTGTTGGAAAGAATAAATGATTCTGTGGAAGTGATATTTGGGAGAGGGAAAATAGAGGATGGTAGGAGGGGATTATGCCCATGGTAAATTATTTATATTTATGGAATTTGTCAAGAAAAATGTTGGTTAAAAAAAAAAAACACCACGGGCTAGAGAGATGGCTTCATGGTAAAGGCATTTGCCTGCAAAGCCCAAGGATCTCGGTTCGATTCTCCAGGGCCTACATAAGCCAGATGCACAAGGGGCCGCATGCATCTGGAATTCATTTGCAGTGACTAGAGGGTCTGGTGTGCCCATTCTCTCTCTCCCTCTTTCTCAAATAAATAAATAAAATATGTTAAAAAAAACACATCGATTTGTAGAATGAGACCAGTGGCTAGTTCAGACCTGCTGTAGTAATAATATAAGCAGCATGCCATCAGGACCAGCCCAGTTTCCCTATTAGCCAAAACAATGACAGTACTAAAAATAACTATATTCTGGTTGCTGTATTTAGTATATGATAAGTGATTTATTTATATTATTACATTTAATTCTTTCAATGACCCTTATGAAACAGTAGTACATGATTTCATAGATTAAATACCCCCATCTATGTTAGATCCTTATCAAGACAAATTAATCTAATCAGTGTGCTTGAAAACTTCTCTCTCTTACTTCCAGTTTGTACACCAAACAATTCTTTATTCTTCACGGTTGTTAGTTCTTCAAGCACACTGGCCCAAACAGAGCTTTGGCAGAGACTCACTAAACGAATTTCTCCTGAAACCAAAACTGTTTCTAGAAAAATCTGTGAGGTGTGATGATACCTCCCCATATCTCCATAGTTAACACTAACGGTGGGTTGACCACACACATGAATCCATTGTGGGGCTCCTAGGACAAGTTGCAGAGAGTAAATACTGACCCTACCACATACCATGTATATTTCTCTGGCCACATCTCCTACTGGACCTAGTTAGTTTGTAAAGCATGGGTTTTAGCACCTCCCTTATAGATTTATTTATTTATTTATTTTAGTTTTTTGAGGTAGGGTCTCATTCTAGCCCAGGCTGACCTGGAATTCACTATGGAGTCTCAGGGTGGCCTCGAACTCACGGCAATCCTCCTACCTCTGCCTCCCGAGTGCTGGGATTAAAGGTGTGCACCACCACGCCCGGCTTATTTTTAAAATTAAATGCATGTGTACTAAGTACCTAAACTTACTCTGGCGAATTGGTGAGGACTTAATGTTACTTATTATTGTCAATCAAATCTAACCACTAAAATTTGTCCCACCTTGTCATAGCAGGAGCAAATAACAGAAAACACTGATTTATTTATTTGGGGCATGATCAGGCTCTGATTTGTATCACCTTTCTCGGTTTTTGGAATCTGTTCTTTATTTCCATTTAACTAAGTATCATCTCTGGCAGCGTAAGTTAATTTCCAAGACATGAGCAGAAATCCTAAGGAAGCACGTCTAAAAATAAGAGTCTTAATCTTTGAGCTAGGAGATCATAAATTATTTGCAAAATACAAAATAAGGCGCAGGCCTAATTACAGACAAGTCAGAACAGAGTATCCTTGAATCATGAAAAACCTTTGCTTTGCTACTCACCATGGCCAGACCATTCTTTTTAGGCCCATAGTGATGATGAGGGAAAGGAATGGAGGGGGCAGGAGGATTAAGATACTCCCACAGCTGAAAACTCATAGTCTCCTATTTTTAGATGACCGTTAAACTCATTGCTTATCATAGCATTTGAAAATCTCATATTTTTCAGGCTGCAGTTACAGAAGAGGAAAATAAAACGGCATTTTATCTGTTTATCTTCCAAATTTTCTCAGAACCCAGCCCTTAAAATACTGTACTCCATATTAGGCAACGCACGACGGGCTGACTGTACATGCCTCTTTTTTTTCAATGGGTGGATCTGCTCCAGCCCTCCCCCTCCTCGGCTCTGTGTTGTAGGAAACTAATTTCTCAGGACCTCTTGCCCTCTAGCCTGGAGGTAGGCTTGACCTTTGGGAAGCAGGGATGGAATACTGCAGGCTGAACTGCAATGCCATTGTTTCTCTCCTTAACTCCCTCCTTAGCACTTTGCATGAGTCCCTTAGCTCCCAGATGGAAGACTCACTCTGGTTCCAGCTGCTGGCTTTTGTCACTCCACATCTTCCATGGCTCTCCAGCCGTAGGTGGGTGCCCACGACTTTCTGCTACAAGTCTCTGGTTTTTCTCACCACTGGTTTGTTCGATGGTCCATACACCTGTGTAAACTGTCCAATATGAAATTTCCTGCTTGCAATGTTCATGTTGAATATTTCACAGCTGAGTTTCTGACCCTTTTATCCAAAGCTGTGTGTCGGGGCTCCCCTCGCCCCCAGGATTAGCAGACTCTGTTTCCCAGCATGCCTTACTTACTGCTCATTCTGCATTTACATCCATTTCAGCACCGCGTTTCAGGGCTCCAGAAGCTTCCCAGTGTACAGATACTGCATTCACTACTAATGTATCCTTTCCTCCTTTTACGGTCCTCTAACTTCTCAGTGTTCTCACTGGCAGGAAACAGAAAGTGAATTCATCATCTTAACTTCCAACAACATATTAATGTGGGAAGTTGCTCACAGTGTAATTGATTTGTAGTCATCATTTCCCCATCTTGGGTTTGGCTACTATAACAGAACACCTGAAACTGGATAATTTATATAATAAGCAGAAATGTTATGGCTCATACTTCTAGAGATGGCTGTCATTCAAGATCAGAAACCCAGCAGTTCTCAGGAGCCCGGCATCCTTCAAGGTTCTTTTTGCTGTGTCATGCTTTATCAGAAAACAAAGGGACAGGGCAAAGACCAAGAGGAGCCTACAATTACCTTTTCAAATGACATCAATCTCACACACAAGAATATAGCCCTTGGGTATAAATCTACCTCTTATTGAATTTACCTTGGGATACTGTTACAGTAGACACAAACATTCAAATCATACCATCCCCCACGTCTGAAACCCTTCCAGCCTAGCCTGTATTTTCATCAGCATGTACGCTCTTTTACTATCTTTGCTCAAAATGACAAAAAAATTGCTGAGTTGTCACCAGTAGTCAATGTTCCCAATGGCTCCTGTGTACCTCCTGCTCCTTTGCTATCACTGTGCGTCCTCAGACCCACTTCAACTGCACCTCGATGGCTTTGGCTTTGGGATGGTCACCTGAGCCTGTTTGTCAACCTGTAAGTTTTCCCAATTCTTATCAGTCCTATTTCAAATGAAATCAACCTTAGTATTTTTATTTATTTTTATTTATTTGAGAGAGACAGAGTCAGACAGAGAGAGAGAGAGAGAGAATGGACACACCAGGACATCCAGCCACTGCAAACGAACTCCAGGAGCATTCACCATCTTGTGCATCTGGTTTATGTGGGTTGTGGGGAATTAAACCTAGGTCCTTTGTTTTTCAGGCAAGTGACTTAACTGCTAAGCCATCTCTCTAGCCCCTTTACTATTGTTTTCATAGCTCTTTATCACAAGTTTTATTTTGCTTTCACTGCTAGTAGGACAGTTCAAATTTAACTTGGCACTCAAGGTCTCCACAGGAAAAAAGTTCATTGCTAGCAACAGTCCTCATAACTAATATGCAAAACCTTCTTTCTTGTCACTCTAATGACCACATGTTAGAGTGTCTATGATCTTATTCTCCAAAATCTGTCTCCCAAGGCAAATCAACAGTCAGTAAGCAATGCAGTTGGTTTTTGAATCCTCATACCACTTACCTACATAGAGTGTTTATTGGTCATAAAATTTGTAGTGTTCTTTAGCTCTCTGTAGATTTGGTATCAAGTTCTGAATAGTCCTGAATCTACTGGGTTCCTGAAAAAAAAATTAGTGGGGTCTAATAAAGAAGAAAGTAAGCATGCAAGGAGTTGGATTTGCATAATCAAAACAAACCATGACAAATATAATAATGCCTCTAATTCCCTTCCTCTATCTATGTCTTGAGTTTCACATACAGTTAGGTAATAGACAGCACATAATCCATTGTATCCCTTAAAGAAAACCATTTCTGATTCATACAGCACCAACAAGCTACTGCAGAAACATGCAGGGGCTTGAGGGTCATGAAAGTGTGATGAGCCTCAGGGAGATGCTTAAGGTCAGGCTGAGCTGGTCCAGATGCTCCAGGACCAGACAACTGCTTCAGGGGTAGAACTGCTATGTACTGGCTCTGGTATTACTGACATATGAGGACTCCCTCAAGGACAAACTGTCTGGCCGAGAGTATTTAAGAGGCCTCTTTAAAATGATCAAGAAAGGAACTGTAAACTTGAACAGTTTACTATTGCCCATAAATATCCCACTAGTTTATCTTAGTTAATGAAAGCTTCAGAAGCGTTCCTAAATCTTTGGCTGAACATCTGCGCTAAATGTGGGTGGTTATGATAGCAGCAAATAAACTCAGTTTTTGCTAATTTATTGGCACAAATTAAAACTTATGACACATTCTTTTTATTAAAAATAAGGTGCTAAAATCATGGAACATTACTCCTTATTTGAATACACATTATGTTTTCCTTATGGAACTTTTGGTAAAATTCATCATTCAAAAGAGTAGCTTAAAATATTTTAAATTAAAAAAAACTTATAGAAGCACATCTAAATGAGCAAAAACTTCTAACTATTTGCCTGTCACTAACAGATGGCACTTCCAGTTGGCAGAGTTAATTTTGATTCTCTTTTGATGAAGCCATGTCTTGGCATCCGTCTTCACTCCCTTCGAGGTTGGGTTGGTTTGCTCCTGATTTCCAAATCCTAAGCCAGAAGGAAAATCTAGAGCAGTGGGGAACCAAAAGTGTCAAGCTGCTAGATCCTTTTCTTTGCTCATGAGCTCAGACCTTGAAAGACATAAACACCTCCAGGTCTCGTAAATGATCTACAACATACCTCGTTGATCCACTGGTCCCCATCTTATCTCCACTAATTCTTTCTACCCTGTGCATTTGGAGAACACGATGAAGGAGAATGATAAAACAGCCACTATGCTGACTCTGTCCTTGACTCTACACGGTAGAGAAGGTCACTCTGAAGACTACAAAACCCAGATCCCAGAAGTCCCTCTAATATCCACAAATGCACAAGCTTCATTGTCAGGTAGCATGTCATACATAGTTCTTGAGGGAAATGATTAAGCCCAATGGATGCCCATAGTGCATGCATGCATTCATACATACTCATAGGAGACAAAATGTAATAAATATTGACTGGTAAAAATTCCTGTCACAGGCTCAGTTTTGACATAATCAAAAGCATTATAAATATGAGGAAAAGGAGAAGCAAAGATAAAATTGGTAGCCAACCTCTGTATTTTTTTTCAATCATTAAAATGGTGGAACTCACCTAATTCAGCTAGACTGTCTGGTCAGTGAGCCCCAAGGATCCTCCTGTCTTTACTCTCTTCTACATTGTTGAGACTATAAGCATATATCTGGATTTCTTCACTTGGGTCTTGGGATTGAACTCAGGTCATTATGTTAGGCAAGTACTTTGCTGACTGAGCTATTTTCCCAAACTCACAGTTAGACAGGATGTTGTTTTTTTTTTTTTTTTTTAGAACTTTTTGAACATTCTTGTCAGTCACTAGAATTACTGAAGTAGTAAAGACCAACATTAACAGAGCACATGACTTGTGAGAGGAAAGTTATCACTTGTGGACTCGTGCATTTCAACTCTATAACTACACCTAAGGAAAGTGTGGCCATCACCCTGTATCACCGACAAGGACAATGGTACACAGAGCAGGTAAATAACTAAATAACTGCCATTAGATCACCACCCAGGGAACTTCCAAGCAGAGGTCTGACTGTAACGTACATGAAGCCAGAGCCTGTGGCATTAACCAATCCATTGCTTCTTGACGTGCCAGGACCTTTACAATACTGAGAGAAAGAATAGTAATGAGACAGTTTAGAGGTGGCAGGGCCCACAAAAGTAAAATTGAGGAATGTCCTTGAGTCTGTAAGGAAGAACCTGTTTTTGTTTTTTAAAATCTCTTTTCAACTAAACTCTTACCAGAGGATGTGAATTGGTGCCTCTGGTCTTAATCATTTACTTTCCTAGAAAATAAAATTAGAGATGAGATCATTCCTTTTCCTGAAAACCTGGTGGCACTTGGACACCTTGCATTGGAGACGGACTGATCAGTTCAGGCCTCACACAGTAAACTCCCATCAAAGAGCCCATGCTGGGTCTCTGCGAGGACTTTCCCATTTTGGGGAACCCTGTCTTAGGCAGGAGCTCTTTCCTCTTCCATTCTCTTGAGCTCTGTAAGCTTTATATCTATAGGCTCCACAATAAAACCTTTCTAAATTTACCCTCTATTATCTGTGAAAGTTATTTGTCAAATTCATAAGACAGGAACCAAGGGGTCATTTATTTAATGGAGGTTTGTGTGACCATGAGTATCCAGCAGCCTAACTCCTGAGTTAATGCTCAAGCAAGAGCTGAGAAAGACTCTGTCCCTCTCGAAGGCACCCCAGGTTTCGGATTCAGTAGGTGTTCATGCCCTCTAGCATGGCAAGGCTTCTTAGTTGTTCTTCATTAGTGAGGTCAGATATTAGACTTCCTTGGGGACTTACTTATGCATAAAAGTTCGCAGAGGAGTCATGATGATTGCTAAGGGAAAAAAAGATCATGACCCAATTCCTTTTAAGGTTCAGGAATATTAGAGGTGGGGACAGATGAAGTTAAATATATATAAAGCACCACACCAACACTGGCAGAGACCTCAGCAGAATAACAGTTGAAATCTGGAGAAACCTCAGCAGTCCATCCAGCGCGTTGTGACTGAAATGTACTTGAAATGGGCCACCAGAAAAAGTCAGTTTTGACAAGAGCGCAGTAAATGTCTGATCAAGTCATTCAGGTGCACCTGAACGTATGCGTTGAGAGAAAAAAACTCCAGCTCTGCATGGTGGCACATTCCTGTGACCCCAGCGTTCAGGAGGTGGAAGCAGAAAGAGCAACAGCTCAAGGTAATTCTCCTGGGCTTCATGGAGAGTTTAAGGTTACCCTGGGCTCTGAGACACTGCCTCAAAAATAAAATATGTGGTGCTGGAGAGATGCCTTAGCAGCTAAGGAGATTGCCTTCTAGCCAAAGGACCCATCCATGTTCAATTCCCCAGGACTCACGTAAGCCAGATGCACATGGTGGTGCATGCATCTAGAGTTCGTTTGCAGCAGCTGGAGGCCCTGGCACACCAATATTTATTCTCTATCACTCTTACTATCTCAAATAAATTAAAATTAAAGCCAGGCATGGTGGCGCACACCTTCAATCCCAGCACTTGGGAGCCAGAAGTAGGAGTGAGTTTGAGGCCATCCTGAGACTGCATAGTGAATTCCATGTCAGGCTGAGCTAGAGCAAGAACCTACCTTGAAAACCCAAAACTAAAATAAAATAATTTTTCAAGAATGAAACATATACATACATAGGTTGAGCACATCTGCACACACACACACTCTCTCACTCACATGTGGGCGGTATGTCTGCTGAACTCTGACTGCTGAGAGCTCTACTTCTAGGTTCACCAATTTGGGAGTAAGATGTCTACAGCTGAAACTAAATGCTAGGAAACTCAGCAACTCTTGTTCTCCAAAAAAATTGCTGATTGATATGGAATCATGAGAGAAATGGAAATGCAAAAAGGTTATCCAACCTGTGTATCAAGGTGAAATGTACCAGCAGAACTCCTTAGCTTGAGTCAGAAACCTTGGAACTCTCACCCACCTAGTTTACAGTACAGGTAAGGAAAGGCCAGGAGGCCATGATGAGAGATGTGTGATAGTGTGCGCATGTCATGTTTCTCACACGGGAGGGCACGTGTCTCACACCGATGTCACAGAGCAGCCCATCCTGAGGACACGGTGCCTGTGCTCACCTGTTTGTGAGTTTGGCTGTTTTAGGAGCCACATGATGGTAAGTATAAAACACCATATGAACAAATAACTGCCAATGCACTAAACATTGGATATGTGCAATTCTTTTCAGCTTATTGTTCTTTTGTCTATATTTTCTGACATTAAGCATTAAATTTTCAAAAACAAAAAGCAACTTGATCTTAGGAGAAATGATAGCAACAAATTCCAGTTAATGTTGACTTTGCTGATATTTTCCCATGATATCAATAAAAGGAAGCAATCTGTAACCCATACCATGTCTGAAATGAGTATATTTTCCTTTGTCCCTTGAAAAAATCCACAATAGCAATGGTCTCATTTTTAGCTTATCTGAATATCTTCATCTGATGATGGTGGTAGGGAAAATTCACAGAATTTTCTGTGAAAAGTAGTATGTTTGGAAATGGGATCTAAAATTCTATTTGGGTCATTAAAGTTTTATGACTTGGAGGTTGTATAGTACTCCAAAATAGGTGGAAAAACAGAAAAATTAAATCCGTTATTTTATTTTTTTATTTTTATGACAATATTTTTTCTTTATTAGTTGTGTACATACTCAGTGTGTAAACAGCCATGTTGGTACCATTGTTAGCTTACTTCCTTTCCTCCCCCCCTCCAAAGGGGCCCTCCTCACTGGGAATTGTGGGTCATGCATTGTGGGGGTAGTCATCAGCTGTGGGGAAGAGGTAATGTCTCTGTCCATAATGTTCCAACCTGTGGCTCTAACAATCTTTCCACCCCCCCTTCCACAAACTTCCCTGAGCCATGTTGGGTTCGTTTTAAGTCTACTTCAGTGATGAGGTCTTGGGAGCCTCTGTGTCTCTGGATATCTGGTTTGGTAGGAGTTGAGTGTTCTCTGTGTCTATCTCCTTCATACTCGTGCTGGTACCACGTTCACCAAGAAAGCAGTGCTCTTGCTCATTTCCCCAGTTACTCTATGGTTTCAGCTGGGGTCCTGGTGAGGTGCAATGGGATGAATCTCTCCTCAGGATCTGCATCCATTTGACAAAGAGAAACAGATTCTGCAACAGAGAGTGAAGTTAGCACCAGATTAATGGGATAACTATTATTATTTTAGAGGGAATTTAAAAGGTGTAGGCCCTCTTGTAGCCCAAGATTGGTGGGAACTTGCTATTGGAGAGCAAACTTGAATTTTGGATATGGTTCTGACTTGTTTCCCAATTCCAGCTATGGGTTCTGTTCCACTGAGTGGATCCATTAGCCAATTCAAGAGCAGTTGGTTACCCACCATGCCTGTGTGCCACCATTGCACTTGAGTGAGCATCACTTCAGGATGTTTGTTGCTGAGTAGCTTAGACCACAAGTTTCTTGGATAGATGTTGGTCATTTTCCCCCAGTTGCTCATGTAGCACCCTCTGGCACGAGACAAGCTGACTGTCTGGGGACTGACTCTCTTCCCAATTCTAGCCAGGTCTGTCCCTGTTCCATGCCAACAGCATATGGTATTTTCAGCAGTAGGGTCTTACCATTTACCCTTGGTGGGTAATCAAGTGCTCTGACAGAAATGTGTCTTCTTCTTTTTTTTTTTTTTTTTTTTGGTTTTTGGAGGTAGGGTCTCACTCTAGCCCAGGCTGACCTGGAATTCACTATGGAGTCTCAGGGTGACCTCAAACTCACGGCGATCCTCCTACCTCTGCCTCCCGAGTGCTGGGATTAAAGGTGTGTGCCACCACGCCCGGCTGAAATCTGTCTTCTTTTGGGAAACCTTGTAGGTCTCTCTGGTCAACAGCTCATTATGGATGTTAACTGCATCGTGGTACTTAAATCCATTATTTTGTTATTAAATGTTGGGCTGCAGAATGAGCTGTAGCATTTTCATGATATTAAGTTGTTGGCAAACAAGCAAGTTCCTGTGCATAGAAAGCAATGAATATAAATGAGAGGACTTTTATCGTGATGCTGTATTGTGAGGAGTCCTTCTTTTTTTCCTTCATTCTCTAAGAACAGTGGGGACTGGGATTTTATTTATCAAATGTAAAGAGAACTGTTGTCTTTAAGGTTTCCCTAATAGTATTTACTGTGGAAAGGGAACACTGTCATACACAACAATCCCTTTCTTTTGATGTAACCATCAGGAGTGTTGTGTCCTACAATATCATCATACTGATTATACTGAGGGACAGTTAGTGAACCCATCAGAATTTCTTTTTTTGTTGTTGTTTTGTTTTGTTTTTCTAGGTAGGGTCTCATTTTAGCTCAGGCTGACCTGAAATTTACTATGTAGTCTCAGAGTGGCCTCAAACTCACAGCAATCCTCCAACCTTTGCCTCCTGAGTGATCGGATTAAAGGTGTGTGCCACCATGCCCAGCTTGCACCCATCAGGATTTCTGACATACTCTGAAATACTTAAAGAGTACTAGGGGAAAATTATAAAATTAAGACACCTTGTAACCAAGGGGACCTGAAGAACAAATTCACATTTGTCCTGTTACTGTAGAAGAACCAACTGGAGGCCTAGAGAAATCTAGAGTTAAGAAGCCAATCATAGCCTATGCCAAGACTGTGATACAGAGAACTATCTAAAATGAGGAATGGGGTGCTTAGGAATATTTCTAGAACCCTAAATCCAAGTTTGTGTCTGTTAATTAACCAAAGAATTGGCAATCCAGACTAAAGAGAATGATTTTTTAAACCACCACATTTTATTTTAATATAACAGGGATGTAAGGGAGAGAAAAGGACCAAGGGTTCAAGGGTTGAAGAGCAAGGGAAGGGAAAGCCCCTGGAGAGGGAAAACACAATACTGGTCCAGGAGACTGTGTGGAAGAACAAACATGGACCCTGGAGACACACACACACACACACACACACACACAAAATCACAGTTCATCCTCTATGAGTTTTCTATTTGTTTTCCCAGTGAAATTCCTGTTACTTATTTTTAATCACTTACTCGTTCAGTCATTTTAGTTGCTTCTAGTGTAAGAACAATTTGAATTGTGTTACATGGGGGGGGAGGGGCGGAAGGGGGCAAAAAAAAGGTATTTTAAGAATTTGGTTTCCACAATTGTGAAAGCTTTTTGAATCCAAAATGTGGAGGGAAGGCTAGCAGGCTGGAGATTCAGGGAGAGGAGTATAGTGGCAGAAGTCCTTCTAGAGTTGCTTCTAGAGGCCATTGTTGTTCCATTATGGGCTTCAGGTGATTGGGTGAGGACTAAACACATGATGGAGGGCAATCTACTTCACTCCAAATCCCTCCATCAAATGTTATTTACTCTAAAACTCCCTTCACAGGCACATTCAGATTAACATCTGAGTACAAATATCTGCTCCAACAGAGATGACATAAACATCATAAGCAAGGGCACCAAACATGCCATGTTCTGTCTTTACACTTATTCGGTTTAGTCTTAAGCAACAAAAGCAAGTTTCTGGCTCCTTCATCATTGGTGATACCTGGCTAGATGACTGGGTCAGCTCATTCTTTGGAGCTTACCTACAGTGAAAAGGATTAGCCATTTCGTCATATAGAGGAGTCACAAAGAACTAAATACCCTTTAAGTGCCTTATCACAAACTCCATGTAAAAGAAAGCCATGGAAAGGGCTATGTGAAGCTGCAATACTCAGGTTCCCTCTCCATGCAGCAGGGGAGTGTTAGAAAGCCCAGCACACATGGTAGAAAGCATCTTCCTAGAGGCAGCAAAGAGTGCTTTTGTGACCACTCCCCACACTAGAGCTAATCTTTGTATGGCAATGAGACATTGATCATACCTGAGGGCATGGCTGTTTATGTCCTCAAGGATGCCTGAAGCTTTGAAGCAGAATCTAGTAGTATTCAAGACCTTGATTTCAAAAAATGTAGGATAAGGCCAAGGATAAATCTTTCCTTTTTGGAGGGGAGGGGTTTGAGGTAGGGTTTCACTCTAGTCCAGGCTGACCTGGAATTCACTACGTAGTCTCAGGCTGGCCTCGAACTCACGGTGATTCTATTTCCTCACCCTTCCAGTGCTGGGACTAAAGGTGTGAGCCACCATGCCTGGCTCAAAGCTTTCCTTTGATCAGCGTGGGTTTGCTTGACCTCTTAGGAAGGTGTGACCTGGACTATCTGAGGGTAAGCCTCACTTTGCACGTAGAACAACAACTGGAAGCCAGGGCAGGAAAGGGATCAATTCCTCTCTTCTTATTTCAAAACTCAAGCTACAGGCTTCTAACCTCAAGCTGAAATGCTGCATTTCACAAGGGGAATTTACATTTCTTCAAGGAGCTCTCCAAGCAAATTAAGAATTTTTCATTTCTATAATGACTCCTATCAATGAAAATTTGACTTCCACTGACTTTAATACTCAAAAAATCATGTCTTTTTTAAAATATGAACCTCACTAAATATAAATCACATAGCAAATGGAATCATATTTCAAGATGCTTCCAGACACTCAGAACTGCTAATTAAACACAGATCAGTATGTGGTTTCATGTGTGGTTAAGAACAATCTTTGCCCCTAGGACTGAGGGCCACAGCGGGTCATCTTGCTTAACTACTCCCCCTGCAACAGAACAGCCTGTCATTATTCCCACTAAATGCTATGCTTGTTTTCAAGCTTATCAGTACCAAGATAGGTTAAGTGACATCTGATCACTTTGCACATTAGCAGTGTAATAAAACAATAATCAGTCTTTCAAAACGACTTGTTGAAATCTGCTTACTTTCTGGATGATCTCCATTCATTCATGAAGAGATGCTTTAGGATAAATGGATGTTTCTTAGTCCAAAAGATGCCAAGATGAGTAACAAGCTGAGTCTGGAGAAATCTAAACTCAGAAAAAAATCCTGAATTAGACTGAAAATTCAAATGACTCAGGTTTTCAGTAGAAGATTGTTAGGAGAAGAAAAGTGTATTTTCTACTTTTAAAACAAAATGTTGTTGATAAAATCATATAGTTTTGATATCTTTCTATCTGTCAGAGAAAGCTCACAGACTTGATTCTGACATATAAATTGTGTATAAATTTGTCACAATTTATTTTCATTTGTGTAAAGATGCACTTCAAAAATTTCACTTTATTTGTTTATTTTTTGCATAGTATGACACAAATTCCAAAGAATGCCCTAATATTATTACCACTCGATTCTTGGAATAATGAGGAATTTTGATTTCACACATGAATGAAGGTCATGATGGGCCTCTATTATGATTAGAATGGGTCCCCAAAGTTCATTCATTGGGAATTAATCCCCAGTACAATAGTATTGGGAGGTGGGACCTCTGAAAGGAAAGGAGGCTATGAGGGTTCTGTTTTCATGAATGGATTACTATGTTATCATGGGAAATGGATTTCCCACAGAAGGACAAGTTCAGCCCCCTGCATGCATTGTGTCTTGTCCTTCTGCCTCCTACTACAGAGGAAGGCCCACCCAAAAAAAAACTCACCAGTGAAAGTGTCTCAGCCTCGGATTTCCCAACATCCAAAATTGTGAAACATAGAGGTTTGCTCATTATAAATTTTTTGATCTCAGAAATTGTGTTACAGTACCCCAAAACAGACTAAGAAACTTGTTAATAATGCTTACACTGTATTTGTGTATATAAATTATGAGAAGAAGCCCTATCTGCAAATAAATATAAAGCTTTGGATATGTTTAATTACTAGGAAAAATACATATTTTCATAAATTTGGTTCTATGCATAAGCTAGACTTAATAAATAGTTTAAACCATTCTTCTTGTCCAAAGAATGACCTGTGTAAATGCAAGTGTGACTACATGCAGGTATGATACAACAAAAGTTGTATCAATGCAATACTAACCTTTGGATTCAAATCTCAAGAAGAGTGACAAGATTATTTTGTTTCCAGATATATATATATTTAGAGAGAACGAGAGAGCTAGCTAGGTTAAAACTTCCCTTGAGCTAAGGTTAAGTAAATTGAACAAGAAAACTTCTTCTTTTAGTATTCCAAGTAGAGAAAATTCTCCTGTATCAAATTGAATGAAGGAGAACCTGGGATAAGGCTAGAAGTTCCGGCACACAAGGTGTAGTAATCGTATCAGCTGAGGAACTGACTGGTAAGAGCTCACACCTTGCTCTGTGCTTCAGAGCACACAGAAGAAGCATCCCACAGATAAAAAGGTGCCCACCCAAGACATTATATATCAACCTTCTCCAAGTACTGCCCTTCATAACCCGGTTTAAAATTGTCTGTATCTTACCACTATCTATTATATTCTCTTCATCCCTCCCTTTGTAAGCTAGATTCTGCCCCACATCTTAATCAGAAAAGTTTCCAACAAACTGTTTTGTAATCTCAGGAAAGGCTTCAGCATTTACTTCTTCAGATTTCTCAGCACTGGGCACTGCTGACCATTTCCTCTTGAACTACTGGTGTCAATGATAGCATATTCTCTTGGAGTAGTCTGCCCACCCGGTATTTGTCTCCTGTGGATATATGCATCTATATCTTGAGTCTGTCCTTTAAATCTTAAAGAACTTCAGGGTATTTGTCTTCCCATGTGATATTTTCTGTTAGTTATAGTTCTTAATCACATGTTGATCACTTCCAAATTAACGTCTATGGAGCAGATGCCTTCTGCTTTCCAAATTCACATGTCTAATTGCCTATTATGAAATTCCAATTAACGTCTCCTAGGCATCTCAATCTAAACATTCATCAAATATCATCTTCCTATAAATAAGCGTGTTCCTGCATTTGTTTTGATGTCTCAAGGCCCAACCTCAAGCTGGGATGCTGTCTTTTCACTTCTTTCCATCAGCCCCACACACTTAGTCTTTTTCTGGTCTCCTCTTAGCCTTCCTTATGCTGTTGCTTTGCTTTCTCTTTTTCTGTACAATTTCACACCATTTAATATACCAGCTGTTTTACTTGTTTGTTTTATCTTTTACCTATTGTCTCCATCAAGAAGGAATGTCCAACCTGCAGCTGTGAATGTGATGCAACACATTTCCAGATGACAACATGATGTCACAATGGCAAAAGGTCTAGGGGATAGGTTACATGGATTCCAAGATATTTTTTCCAACTTTTCCTATAGCTAAAACAGTGTCATACCATCCTAAGCACTGGGAAGATGAAGTCCTTGTTACCACTATTTCCAGGCTTGTTTCATGGACTATCATGTGGTTCACAGGTCCTTTTCCTCCTTTGAGTGAGTAATGATTGTTTGGTTAACTGCTGAACACTATGGATAGGATGACATATTGGACAGGCATTGAATTATGGCTTCTAATAAAACTGGTTGAGTTTTGCTCTAAGGAACTTAATTACTAATGTTTTATATTACTACATTGAGGCCTGTTGTAGGGCTTTAATGGGGAAGCCCATTACAGTAAGGTGGCATTTTGTCCTCCAGAGCAGCTTCTTGATGGTCTAAGTCAATGCTCAAGGTCCCCCAAGGTCTCTCTACTTGGGCTCGGCTTTCTCTTCACATCTTCTCAGTCCTGGAATTTCTGCTTGGCCCTCAGCCTCCTAGCAGGGGCTTCCTTTCAACCCTCCTGGGATCTCACCTGTGCTTGCACCTCCAACCTGAGAAAAATTTCTGGTGCATTATCTCTTCACTTCCCTCTCTGTTGGATGTCCTTCAGCCCAAATCTCAGGCAATCTTGTAGCCACAGATTCTGACCTCAAGAGCCTTCATTTGTAAATTTTTGATTCCTGTACACTGCCCTGGAAACCCTGGGTGAATCTGTTGCTTTATGTGTTTTCCTCTTCCCAGGATTACAGAGAATCACTTAGCTGCTAGCCAATGTCTGGAAACACTATTTCATGTTTTGTCTACGTTGGATAGTTACTTACAGTGGGAGGGAATACTCCACATGAGCTACTCCATAGCTACCAGAAACATATAAATCTGACAATTTTTTTAAGTAAATTCCTCACTAAATCCTGTTGATTCTCCTCATAATTCCTTGCTTCCATCCTACTGTCTTCTTCCCTCCTGCCTCTGGGTAAATGAGGCTACCATGCCCTCTAGTCTAGCTTACTATTATGACCCTTTGGCTGTCCTTATCTTCAGTTCTGATCCACGCTAACACACTTGCCAAGCTCTAGTCCATGCTCTTTATTTGATATTTATTTATTTTATTTATGAGAGAAAGAGGGAGGGGTGAAAGAATGGGCTCCCCAGGGTCTCCAGCCACTGTAAACGAACTCCAGGTACATGTGCTACCTTGTGTATCTGGCTTACGTGGGTACTGGGGAATCCAACCTGGAACCTTAGTTTCACAAGCAAGCCTCTTCACCCCTAAGCCATCCCTCCAGCCCTCAATTTGCTTTCTTCTGTTCCTGGATCTGTGTTGTGTGGCTCTCTCACCTCCCGGCTCTGGCATGGGCTGCTCACCCTGCCTGCAGCAATCCCTGCTCTGATGAACTCTACCTCTGCTCTTTGATGCCAAGTCTCCTGGGAAGTCGGCAATGATCTCCCTGGGTTGTATCAGGTCCCCTGCTTGTATTCATTTTGCACTCTTGCACTTTCCCAATCATCATCTGTATCACACAGTTTTCTAATTATCTATTTATTTTTTTCAGGACTCCCATCAGACCATTAGCTTCTTGGGGCAAACTCTATGTGCTATCTATTGCTTTATGCCTATTTGCTAGATTACTAAATAAATATTTCTTGAAATAATGTATATTAATGTTATAAACTTTCCTGACAAGAATATATTCTTTTTCTTGACAAATTACATATCCCTGTCTTATGGGGTAAATAAATACATAAGTACACTTACTTACAAAATAAGTAAAGTAGGAGTAAAGGGATAATAATAATGAGTGTGACAATGAACTTATTTAAAATAGAATAAAAGCTCACATATAAAATATTTTGGTTCTATGTTAATAGATGTACTATAGATACAACCTTAAGGAAGTATTGCACCTCTAACATTATGCTGATCCCTGGTAGATTATGATAACTGCATGTTAGTTAAAAAGGAGCATACTGAACCAGATGTTCCTCTTTATTTCATGGATGAAGAACAGAATTTGTATCAAAAAATAAATACTTCACATTCCCATGGTGAGTTAAATGGTAGCACCATAACCCATCTCCTATATTTCTCCTATGTAATAAAATATTATTATGGAAAAAATATTGTTATGTTTGAAAAAATTATCACCCACTTTACTAGATCCCTACCATATAGCAAGGGAAATGTATCCCTCAGCACTGTACGTCCATCTTTTACCTTATAACCCAATTTGGCTGTGGAAAGTATAACCACGAACGCATTAGAGGAACTGAAGACTGGGTGGGGTCAGAAAGAAGGGCCTTTTTCAAGGTGTCAAGAACTATAATACAACCACTTTGCTCTTAATTTAAAGTTTAAACATAGTAACAAACAGCATGGATACTCAATCTTAAACTTGTTAACAAGTGTTTCTTGAAAATAAATTTCTTATTGACTTCCACTGAATCTTCAAAACATGTGCTTAAATGAAACTGGGGAGAAAAATAACATTGACTTTTTTCTATCACATTGTGATAATGAAACTCACAAACTGATAAGTTTCAAACTCCTATTTTCTGAACATACTCAACAAGTACTTTTCAGTGACCTTAAGTACTTCCTGTAATTATGTGGGGCATATGAAAAATAAATAAGTAAATATGTTTCCTTGTTTGTGTTTAAAAAAAGATGGCTGAAATACCCAAGTAGACAGTCTAGAAATTAGTTATGTTTTAATAACATGTTATTATAGTTCAGGGAAACAAGAAATAATCAACTGAAACTATCTTATAGCAATGGGTTAATATTACTTTGGGGATTTAAGTCTGAACTGAAAAGTTGAGTTACAATATACACCACTTGGCCCTGCTATACACAGTGGAACTGGAAGCATTTATAATGGTCTTAGTTAGTTTCTACTGACATACCTAAAAGTAGCATCAAATGAAGCTACATTTTATAAACAATTACACCATCTAAAAAGTAAATGATACCAGCATCAGAAACAGGAGAATCTTGAAGTAGACTCACAGAATTACTCTGGTTCTGGAGAGTTCTCAGGATGAACAGGACGACCAGAGTGGGGTTCTGCTTCATGGATATAAGGTCAATGTCATTTATTGAGCACTTTTAATGTGCAAGCCTATGCCATTCACTTTATAAGCATTGGCTCATGCAGTCCATCATTGTACATATTTTAAAGACAAAGAAATCAGGGCACAGAGAGACCACTAGCTTGCCTGACACCTACAGAAACAAGGAACAGAGTTAGAGCTTAAAGCCGGGATGTCTGTCTATGAGACCTCACTCTTAACTTGGTCAGTTTCTCTACCTGTGCACCTCATGATTGTTGCTTTTTTGACTGGGGGAGTCGTTCCTCAGTTTCTACTTGGTATTCTTCTTCATCAAGAAGTAATAAAACATCTTACTTTTACTAAAGTGGGTTCATTGAGGGGAGCAAGGACTTCAAAACATAAAGCAGTTAAATAAGTGGGGACTTCACAGGAAATGTTTATTTGTCTCAAGAGAGTCATTACAACTCTCGTAGCTTAAGAGATGCAGAGTATGCTTTCTAGGGTTCAAAAAAAAAAAATCCCTCATCAGCTTCCCCAAGCAGATTTGCAAGATCATTCCATGCAACCAAGACCTTGGAAGCATGTTCTAAAACGTTCTAACGGATATTAACAGTCTGATAATGCCAAGAGTCAGGTTCCAAAAACAGCCCAAACACATGGCTTTCATCAGCTCCCCAAAGCCCAAGAGGGGTTTAATCAGCCAGTGATCAAAGGAAGGGGAAGGAGCTGACACAAGCCCAAGGCAGGACATGTGCAAAGTCCTCCACTCAAGCACACGCTGGCCCAGAGTGTCTCCAGACATCCAGACCGCTCAGCAGTCTCTGCCGTGTGTGGTTCCAGAGAAGGGGCATCTCTTCAAAGGCAAGACCGTAAGCAGCTGAAGCTTGACACAGGAGCCTGACTTCACATAAGGTTGCTTGTCCTCCCTTCGGTCTGTAGACACCAATGTGCAGATTGTGCCAACTTATTCCTAAACATGAATGGAAAATCACACGAACTGTGTGATTTTTCAATGTGTTCAGTCAGCTCTGCACAGATAAAAACCACCTTATTTGGAAATATGGCAGGGGAAGGAGGAAAAGCATCTGTGAGCCATGAAGCCTATTAAACAAATTTGTTTTCTGAGTCAAGCACTTGAGGTACTCTGAGTCCTAACGAATGTCTCTTGTGCATGCAGCTCGGAGCTATCGTTCACTTCCCTAATCCAAGCCATATGCTCCTTCCATCATGTTAATGATATAAATGAAGAGTATGGGTGTTTTTTTATCATTGAATATTTCAATTACAAGAATTACATTTTTGTCCAGGCTGATGTTCTGCACTGTGATCAGTGGATGATGAGAAATATCCCAGTCTGGAAATAATTTTCCACTTTTTTTGTTTTTACTTTTATTACAGTCTATAAGCAAAAGTCAGGCTGTATATCTATTAAGTTTTTAACCTCTATGAAATCCAAACTTCTATAAGGGTAGAACTTTTTGCATAAAAGAGATAAACTGGGGTCTGGAGATGGATTGATGGGTTGGTGGGTAAGAGTTTGCTGCACAAGCATGAGGACCTGAGTTCAGTGGCTAGCACCTACATTAAAAAAAAAACATAAATGGGGCTAAGCATGCCTGTAGCTCTACCACTGAGGAGGACAGAAACAAGAGGGTCCTTGCCAGTGTAGTTAAGAAAAAAAAAAAAAAAGAAAAAAGAAAAACACCAGCAAGCTCCTGGTTCAATGATTGAGAGAGGAAATAAGATGGAAGAGCAATAGAGGAGGGAACTTGATGCTCTACTCTGGGCCACATGCACATGTATGTACATGGTGCATGGATACACACACACACACTACATGCAAACCACACATTACACAGGCCCAGAGAGGAACAGTGAGGAGGAGAGCAGTCAAGTCTAGCCCAAGCCAGAATAGGTAACATATAAGTATCGCTTCTCTCATAGGACAAGAGAAATTTCTGCCTTGAAATAAGGTTCAGAAAATAATGTTACTTTTATTTACAGACGTTAATAGCTTAAATTCCTTTACTTTCTTTAAACACTGGTGTGCACCTGTTTTCATTGAAGAAATAACCTTGTATATGAGAGTATAATAAGAAACAGAATTTCAGAAATGGGTGAGGCCTTGTCTCACAAAGAAAGGGGGGATGGAGGGATGAAAGAAAATGGACCACCAAAATTTATGTAATTTTCTCAATTACAGTCCCCAAAATCAGGTAATTTTAACTGCTATGAACTTGCAGTGTTTATTCTTTTATTATTAATTTTAAAAATATTTTTATTATTTACATGTGCAAGGAAGAAATTAAGAGAGAGACAGAATATGCTTACACCAGAGACTCTTGAGCTACAAACAAACTTCAAGTGCATAGGCCACTTTGTGCACCTGGCTCTATGTGAACACTGAGAAAATAAAACCAGGCTGGCAGGCTTTGCAAGCCAACACCTCTAACCTCCCAATCTTTTCTTAGCCTTTATTTTCAGTTTTTAAAGTCTAGTTTTAAAATCACAATGTGATAATGTCATTGAAAATTATAGCATTATTGGGCTAGAGAGATTGCTTAGTGGTTAAGGTGCTTGCCTGTGAAGCCTGAGGACGCAGGTTTGATTCCCCAGTACCCACCCAAGCAAGATGCTCAAGGTGGCGCATGCATCTGGAGTTCATTTGCAGTGCCTAGAGGCCCTGACATGGCCATTTTCTCTCTCTCTCTCTTTTTCTCTCTCTGCCTCTTTCCCTCTCTCTAATAAATAAATAAAAATGTTAAAGTTTTCTATTATATTTGCTCATTATAACCTAATATTTACAAAACACTTATTATTTTGCTTTTTGAGATAGTATTTTTTCTACAGCCCAGGATATCCTGTTAAGTAGACCAGCTAGCCTTGAACTTGTGGCAGTCATCTTGTCTCTGTCTCTTGAGTGCTGGGGATTATAGTCAAGAACATCCCAATGGATTGCAGTGCATTTTTCAAAGAACATTTTCGTCATCTCTCATCCATTCTCATGTGCACATTAGCTTCACCACTTTGCTGAGGCATTGTCTTCACAGGTGAGAGGCACTCAATCTGACTTTGCACCCATGTGACTTCGGATACAATTTTGCATTGAAACCCCCAAGTTGCTTGAGATGTGATGGTTGTTTCATGGCTCTAATGAGTATTTTATGTGATTAGTTCTGCCAGGAATCTAGTGTGAAACTGGAAACACACAACCAAAAACAAATGCTTTGTTATTCAGATTCAATAGCCAATGATACTGAAACTCGTGGCTACAATAAGAAATAAAATAATTATAGCAAATTTCCCCAAAGATTTTGCTGTACATCCTTTTATGTTTATTCACATAGCATGAGTTTACTGAATTGCAGTAAAGGATGCATGGATTATTTTTATTCGGAGCAAGGCTGAAACACCAGCCAAGCAGAAGGACCCATCCATGACTAGAATGCAATGGCCTTCATTATCTCCGAACTCACTCCTAAATGACTTGCAGAGAGCTGCCAGATGGTGTTTTCTCTCACCCCTTGCCTTGCACTTATTTAATTATTTTAACATAGTATTTGTTCTGCTGCCATGATGCCTAATAGGCAGATATATTTGTGGATTGATTTCTTATTCTAACATTAACCAGTGCATTTAGAAAATTTCTCAGGCTCTAACTTCTGGAGCAAGTACATGTGTAACATAATGATGATAAAAGTTATCTTTAATAACACATCCTGGGCACATACAGTATGTCAGATAGTGAGCCGATGAATTTGCATGCATTGTCCATTTCATCATTCAGTGCATCACAAATGAGGAGGCTGAAGTTTGGAGACATTAAGAAACACACTCTGGGCTAAGCACCTGGTAAGAGATGTGGAGGCAGAGAATCTGAACAAAGCCTCTATTCTTAATCACTATGCAATGCTCATGTGGTAGAAGTTATAAGCTCTAATACTTGTGGGAAATAAGCAAATTTAATAAAATGATAAGGAAATACAGAACATAAATATGTGATCCATTTGAAGTAATGGGATGCATAAGAAATCATGAATGGGAAAACTTGGGGCAGATGTAGAGAAGCTCTGTCTTCCTCACTCTGTGAGCACAACCAGACTTCAGGAGGGTCACCTCAGCTGTGCACAGCCACCCTGATCGTTCCTCACCCTGCAGAGGACAGTCTGCATCCTGTACCTGAGCATAAAGGTCAGCTACGTTGACTCAGTGGCCTGATGAGCCATATTCTCCTTGAGTTGGTCAAGATTTTAGCCAAATCTTCTGTGTAGTCCAGCTTAACTTCTTTCTCCATCTTATCTTGCTTTTTGTTCTCTTCCAAAGTTGTAACTCTTAGTAAACCTTTTGCATCCCAGAGCCTTCAGATATCTGAGCTATAACAATACCTCAATGTCTTTATAATAGAAAATCATAATTAACAGTTTAGGAACTTTATTGGTGTCAAGTATCCACATGTGTAGATGTACCAAATATCACCTTTGTCATACTTGCCTTAAGTTCCACCAAGTTGTGGTGGGAATGTGGAGGTGGTAACAGAAAAGCACCCATTAAGACTTCTTTTAGATGGAATGGGTCAACTAATTCAGAAACACATTTGCTTTCAGCACAAGGGAAACACAATCATTAATAGGCCCTTAGAATCTCACAGATGGAGGCCCATAACAAGCTCCTGCACCCCTCAAGGCCTGCAGTACTTATAGCCAATCACCACATGTGCCTGAGCAGTCTCACCCATGTGATGCAAGTTTTCTCAAAAGGTTTCTATAACATCGTCTCTAAGATATTTTCACATAAATGAAAGTTTTACTCTATAGCCTCAGCATCACCCTTATGTCATGATTGGAATCAATATTCAACAGAGAGAGTGTTGGCTGACAACAAAGTAGAGATCTCAGAAACAGTCCGCATTGCTGCCCACCCCTTCCTGAACTTGTGGGTTCCCTCCCACCCATGGTGTCTGTCACAAGTTCCATTGTACTATCTGAACTTGAAATTAAGTCATCTCATCTTGAGAGAATTTTCATGTTTTTTATTAAAAAGGACCTCTGGAACTGAATAAAATTTTGCATATTCCACAGATCAAAGCATTTATAGTAGAACTAAAGAGTGTATGGTTTACTCCTCCAGGTAGACCAGCTGACAGAGGCTGGAAAAAGCTTCACTGTATGCAACCTTGTGGAAGACAGAAGTCATCAGTGGTGAAAATTGTGGACCCTGCAGGCCTCAAGTTTGGCCAGCCAGGCCAAATTAACCAACAGGTGCAATAGTGGCACGTCTGTTATGGCGGAAACCAACTGCTCTCTAATTGGACTGGAGGCCTGCTCTATGGGAGAGAATACATGCCTGGTACTGAAAGCCTAATCAAAAGCCTATGGTGGGGGCAGTCATGAGTATTAGGAGTGTAATACCTGCTCTTGTCTCACTAAAAGCACATATTGTGCTCACCAAACTACCCTATAAGCATTTTACTTATAGTTAATACCCATATATTAGTGCTACTCTCACTTTTGGTTAAAGAAGCTTCTCTTTTCCGATGGTGGTGACCTAAAAGGCACCATAGTGTTGAGAAGACATGATGGGGCAATGTTCAGCACTGAAAGATCTCTATCATACCTTCCAAGGCTCAGGGTCCATTGTGGAAGAGGTGGCAGAAAGAATGTAAGAGCCAAAGGAAGAGTAGGACTGCTTACAATGCAATCAACCAGACAGAAATTGCCCTTGATATCCATGACCTCACAGTGCCTAGCACTGTCTTCACAAGACCCTCATAATAGGAGGAAAAGATGATGACATCTACATAAAAGAGAGACTAATGGAGACAGGAAGGATATATGGTGGAGTATAGATATGTGAAAGGGAAAGTGGGGAATGGGAGGGAATTTTCATGGTTTATTGTCTGTAAGTATGGAACCTGTCAATAAAAAGGACAAACAAACAAACAAAAGAGTGTGTGGATTCTATTTCAGGGACAAAAGATTTTCTAGCACTACAGCCCAGCTCATGAGGATGCAAATGTCAAAGACAGAGGTAAGAGGAAGTAGAACTCATGGTCTTTCCTTTTAGTGGTCCACCTCAGTAGAGAATAAGGCAGCTTGGCTTTATTGGTTTGAAAACTATTTTAGATAATGATATGTTTTCTTGTGCTGCTCAGTTCTTATCAATGGAGAGTGCTCGAGATTGTATCCGAGTTTTAGTAGTTACACACGAAAGGAATCTTCATTTAAGAAGAGAGCTAGAGGAGGGAGAGAAGAAAGGAAGGGAGAAAGGAGGAAAGTTGAGAGGGAGAAAAAATGAAGTCTTAATCCTTTAAAGATTCTGGAGAGTTTGACAAGTCACGAGTACCCTAAACACACCAGCTACACAGCTGGAAGCTCATGCTGGAGAATGTGGTAAATAATAACAAATAGAAAAGGGGAAGAAAGTTTTCAGCCGTGATCTTCTGACAAATCAGTTATTATTTAACTTGTACATACTTTTTACCAATGAGTCACAAATCATGGATATGATTACTTATCAGACTGTAGAACTTAAGAAGATGGAAAGCAATACATATTTTGAAATGATGTGATCTGTTTCCCAGCAACATAAAAATTTCACAAATTACCTCTAAATCATGCTACTTTTCTCACTTCTTAGACACCAAACTCCTCTAAGCATCCTGCCCTCCTCCTGACAACTCAACTAAAGTTAATCTAGAAAGCTGCAATTCTAGCAAATGCTACACATAGTCAGATGCTTTAGAGGTAGATTCTGATACAGATTATAATCTATCTGACTAAGCAGACTCACGTCTGTCCACAGAAAATGGGAACATAATTCTATTTTGCATCTGGACGCTTCTGTTAAGGAGCAGAAGTGGAGCTCCATGGGTGGGCCTGAGAATGGGCATGCCTTCGGGCTGCAGTCCTGCACTCCCTCAACCATGCTGCCTCTGCAAGGGAGGATGAGAGTCACTTTCCAAGGGCACCAGCCCCGCCTTTGGCTTAACTAAGTATAGAAGACATACGACATTTTTCAGTTTCTCACTTCCTCTATGCTTGGGAGCAAATAATGTTGCAAGGCTAAAATTTTCCATTCTTCAAAATTATTAAAAATCTAAAAGGTAGGAAAACTTACTAGCATGCTGACAAATACAAATTTAATACACCCAAAGGAGAGGTATTGTTGACATTGTCCTTTTCACATGCTCTAGTTGACAACATTTATTTCTTGATAGCATGAGGAGAAGTGTACAGGGTAGGTATTACTTGTACCTGGTTTATGTGTTCCTTATATTGTAATTAGCTTGGATTCCCTCAAGAGTGGCACTACCTAGAGTATACAAGGTATTTGGAGGGAGATCTGGTCTTGATGTAAAACAAAACAACAACAAAAAAATGATTACTAATACTACCCACTCTCCCAAATACTAACTTTAAAAAGCAAGGTAAGTGTAGCTGAACATTAAATAATAGTAATCAAAACACTACTAAGACACATATGGAGAGGATTCGCTTTTCTTTCATAGATCACAGCCACACTGTCCATCTCTGGGAATGAACAGAATCCAACCAAACAAGACATCTTGCCCCCCAATCTGCAGCTAACTGTATATGCTCTTTATTGACAGAGGAATAATCTGAAGAGGAGATAGTCTTGTCCATCATGTGGGTATGCCTATTGGCTCTAGGAAACTAGTTTTAGAGTGTTTTTCTATAAAGAGAGTCAAGTGATTTAGCTTCTCTGGATGTCAGGTTTTCTAAATGTAAACTGGTGAGGTGGTCTTCCTTTTGGGAACTGCTAGAGGAACAAAACACTGTATGTAAGGTGCCATCCCAAGGGCTTGTGATTTAGTAAGTGGTAAACACATACATATAGTAGTTAGTAATACTGGTTACAATAATCATTTTCAAAGTATTATTTGTAGTTATTCCATGGAAAAGCTTGTTGGAAAATAATGCTATGACTCAGCTTCCCTACAGATCTTTGTCAATAAAACCAGTACCTGCATCAGATAGTTTTTTTTTTAAATCATGGTGTGATAAATGTCCAAGTATTTGAAAAAACATGCATACAAATAGAAATATTTCTTGCACACACACATTCATGAATTCAGAATCTAAATTATCTACCTGTCTCTGAATGGTTGGGTGGGTGGTGATTTTTAGAAGGGCAAGTAAAAATATTGTCTGTCAATTATTTAGTCCTGGATGTAGTCCAGGCACTATATTGGGGGTGGGGAGAGAGTTAAGTGGTGCCCATTTTTCCTCCAGGATCTATAACCTAACAAAGGAAAGGTGGTCATGTTACCAGTAACAGACCAGGAAAAGATGCCTGCATTCAAAGGCCACAGGGGACAATACTAAGCAGGAAGGAGCAGTCTGAAAATCCAGGAAAAGTTGGGGTGGGTGGATGCAGCTGAACAGAGCTCTGCCAATACCATGTTTCCACTCACATTCATATGAATCCTCAGTCATCTTTGAAGTTGGCTTTGGAAAGAATCCTTTGTGAAGGAAAGACTGTGGACCATTGGTTCAATTGCTACATAATCCATCTTTATGCATTAACTCTAGCAAAAGGGCCAAACTGGCCACTGTAGGAGTTGTGGAATATTTTATTCCTCACATATTGGTAGGTTAATGGTTAAGACAAATATAACAAATGAAAGATTAATAACAGAAAACATAAACATATTAGTATAAGTTTTATATGACATAGGAGGCTTCTTAAAGAAATAAATATATAGGGCTGGAGGGATGGCTTAGTGGTTCAGGTATTTGCCTGCAAAGCCAAAGGATCCCGGTTCAATTCCCCAGGACCCATGTTAGCCAGATTCACAGGGGGGGGTGCACGCATCTGGAGTTCGCTTGCAGTGGCTGGGGGCCTTGTTGTGCCCATTCTCTCTCTCTCTCTTTCTCTGTCAAATAAATAAATGAATAAATAAATAATTTCAAAAAGAAATAAAGATATAAAATCAGAATATGAATGTATTTTAATGCTTTGATTTTATAGAGTGGCCAGTCATGAAGAAGTACAACTACACAGAGGGGTATCATCTGATGGTGATAAGATGTGGGTGAAATGCTCAGCAAGGCCTCTCTCCTCAGATTCTGTCGCTGTCCTCATGTCTTCAGAACTCAGGACACCCCTGCACTCTGATGATGGGGAGGAAAGTGGTGAAGGACAAAAGGAAGGTGGATGTGACCTTCTTGCCGGAGCTGTTCCCTCAAATGCCAAAGTGCCCCATTTTGGGCTAGCATGCCCTGAACCTCATTACCACCGAAGTCAACTCTAATATTTCATAGCGGAGCATTGAGATGAAAACTCCCATTCCTTTCTGAAGGCAGTTACACAAAGGTTAAGCATGTACTAGCACATTTCTTAAATTTATTTCAATTAAGTTGGATGAATGGACAAGGTTGCAAATATAAAGCAAAGCTTTTTCAACACAAGTATAATGGCAAAGCCATTGGTAGGCTCAGCAAAAAGAAACTTGACATGATGTTTCCTTATGTGACCAACAGATACTGGGGAAGACACGACAGCTCTCCATGTCCCTCTGGGAGCTTCCTGCCCGAGAGGCAACCATGAGCTAGTATCAGCATGTGAAGGCCCAACAGAACCTTCTCTACTTTAGAGTGACACCCTCGGCCCCCTCCTTCATTAAACTGAAGTATAAAATTTCACCTCTGGCTGTTCTGGGAGTTACTACTAGGTTTATTTTCTTAATTTATAGGCCCTGCCACTATAACCTAAACTGGTTGAAGAAAAGCTTTTCCTTCTGATGTTGTATGAATTAATGAGGAAAAAGAAAATGCATTCCCTCTTTACTATATAGACAACATACTTAAAAGGGTATTTTTAAATTATTTATACTTGTCAAGATTTCTTTTGTGTAATTTGAGAGTTTGGTAAATACTTTGTAGAATTTTATTTTATCGCTCATGTGCTTAAGGACAAAATTAGTGTGCCTTTCTATTTTACCTTGTTAATTATGCAGTATGTTAAAGAAAATGGAACTTTTTGCCTAAAACAAAATCAGCTGTGGTTAACATCTTTTTCATTATGATAATTGTGTCTAAACTAAAATTCAAATACTCTAAATCCAGTAAGATCTGCTTCACAAGAAGGTGACATCACAGTAGAAGCCAAGTCCATTTAGAAAGACAGTCCAAAGGGCAATGTATACTCTTGGTTTCACATACTCATATTTTAAAAGTCATAGGTGAATCACATTGGTCGCCACACCCAGAACAGTGATATGTTTCCATAGTAACTGGTATCTTTGTGATGAAACAGGAGTGGTGAGGAAGGGGAAAAATACAGTAAAAAACAGAAGTAACTAGTTCTGAATATATAACAATAGTTAGAAAAACTTTCAGGAAGGGCATATCACAGGAATGTTTTATCTCAAAAAAATATCAGGAACTTAGGAAAATGTGGAAGACAAGAGATTTATTCTATGTTCCTTTGGAATCATTTTATTTTCAGTCAGAAACAAAATCAGGAACAAAACATTCAATTTATGTGAAGGGAGAAAGTAAGGAACAGAGGAGAGGCAGTATGAAAATGTTAGAGAAAAAGAGAGAGAAAGCAGAGATAGATGGACGGAGGAAGAGAGGAAGACGGGAAGGGAAGGGGAAGGATGGGAGTCATCCAAGGAAACAAAGACCTGCCTTCCATCAGATCACTCAGCATGAGTACAACAGAGCCACTATCAATGATCATTTCATCATCCATTCTTGTTTTAATATTTTATTTATTTATTTTGAGAGAGAATGAGTGCACCAGGGCCTCTAGCCACTGCAAACAAATTCCAGAGACATGCACCACCTTGTGCATCTGGCTTACATGGGTACTGGGGAATCAAACCTGGGTCCGTAGGCTTGCAGGCAAGCACCTTAACTGATAAGCCATCTCCCAGCCTTGATCATCCATTCTTATATATGTGGATTAACTACCAGTACTAAACAGAAAACAACACTGATTAAAACCTCCCACTGCAGGTGTTCACAAATGCCACTCAAGTCCCTCTCTAACTCTGGTTGCCACTGTGATAAGAAAGGCTCAGCCTGGAGGTGAATTATTGCATGAGTTTGAGTTTAATTCATCCAGCCAGCTTTGAATTTTGAGGACAGAAAAACATATGTTCACTCCCCAGTGGCACTTTTATACACATCTAAGTCAAAAGTAACTATCCTGTCAACAACTCAAGTCATAAAAATTACATAATTTTAAAGACTAACACACATGGACATTCTACAGCATGTTTCTCAGTATTTAAGATGTAATCTTTGATGTTTAGCTCGTCTTCTATGCTTTCTTTTCCAAGCTGATCCATTCGCAGGCTTTCAGGAACAATTACACATTAAGTTGATCATGCTGACCAAGGGTAACTTACTTACTTTATTGTGATATATATTGAAATGCATTCATAATCCAACTTGTATTTATAAAGCAGTTTGCCTCTGTAAATTTCAATGATCTATCAAACATCACCTAGTGAGAAGGATGGAATTAACTATGGCCCACTAAATAGTAAACCAACAATGTGCTTCGGGGCTTGACAATGCCCAGATCGCCTGAATCTTACCATGCAGATTCCTTTAGTGGGTTTGGAGTGAGGCACAAAGTTCTGTGGTTCAGAATCCAGCTGGCATTGAAACTGGAGGCCCACTCACCACATCTGAGGTAGTAAGGCTTTGGAGAACCAAAATCTTTAGTTAAATATTTGCCGCTTTTCTTTCCTTTCCAACTTGTAAGCAATGCCTTTACAACCTTAACTGTGGCTAGTAAAGGGTTCCAGCCTTTTAAAGCACCTGATACATAACAAAGAACTGGAATGCCTTTGGAAATCTCTACGAATTGCTTCCTAACAGAAAGAGCTGTCTGCTTGTTTTCCTGTCTGTTTTTGGTAGTAATGGAGAGTTCTGGTTATTTGGAGTCCAGCTCTTATAACAAAATTTACTACATTTATAAAACACATGGATACAAAAACCTAAAACAATAGTCACAGTTTCAAAAGACATCTCCAGTCTGAGCAACGATAATGTTTTTGGCAACACACAGAGGAACAGGAAATTGTAATGAGTTTCTTTTAGCCCCCAAAGCAACCACAAACTATATTTCATAGTCTTATTGGAACAGCACAATTGAAATTCTCCATATGGGCCAGCTAGGCAGACACTATTAAAATGTTATTGGAAGTCATGAATTGAAACATAGGGCAGGTTAATAGACTAACAATACATGCAGGACACAAACAGGAAGGCAGCAAATCTTCAGGGAAATCTTCTGAGGCCTCAACTGTACTAAAAAGATTCACAGATACACATGGAAGTCATCTCTCTGGACTCTGGTTTCTAGTTTTATATCCATTGTCTTTAAAAGCAGGAGAATTCACCTCATGAAATCCTGAAACTATGCAGTTGACCATTCATTACAACCTTGTTATATTAAAAATGGTGCTTTCCAGGGTAAGTTTGTCCCTGTGAATAAAGCCAGACAGTGTTCCTGTGTGTCAGATCTTTTGCTGTTTGTGAGAATCAAACAGATGTGAGCTGGAGCTGGCAGCTTCCTTTACCCTCCCTTTTGGTCCCCAAATCTTTACAGCAATCCTCCTCGGTAGATCTCCTGGTAACACAATCCATCTCATTCACACTGTTAATGCCTTTTTGATGAGCAGCTAATTTCATTAAAGAAAGAGAGCAGAATATAAGTGTATTTTTATGTTAAAATGGAATTCCTTTTGGCTATATGGAGCTCAAGCTATAATATGGGTTTGATAGCAACAAAAATTGCAAGCTCTTTGAAATAGTTGATGTTTAGCCACTTCTACTAAAACATGCAAATAAATATTTTTTTTAAAAAAGAGCATATTGACATTGGTCTGGACAATGGTTTCCTTAGATAGGACTTTAATTGTATAAGCAACTAAAGAAAAATAGACAATGAGGATTTCTTCAAAATAACTTCTATACCAATAAAGCAATCATCAAAGGAAAGAAACAACTTGGAAAAAGAAGAAAATGCTTGCTAACCATATAGCTGATAGAATGTTATTATCCAAAATATATAAGGAATACAAATACCTCAAAAGCAAGAGAAAAGAAACACAATTTTAAATCTGGGGGAAAAAAGCAAATAGATATGTTCTGCAAAAACACATGCACAAGGCCAACAGATACATGTCAAAATATTCAACATCATTAGTCATCAAAGAAATGTAAATTTAAACCACAGGAAGATACTACCTCAAACCTGTTAGAAAATATTATTAAAAAGACAAGAGTGATGAAGTATTGATGAAAATATCAAGAGAGGGGAATGTCTTAAATTAATGCAGCTATTATGGAAAATAATACAGAGGTTCTTCAAAAAGTTAAAACTAGGTCTTTTGGGTACAAAAAAAATACATCATCTGGTCATACATCCAAAGGAATTAATGCCAGTATGTTGAAAAATCTGCACTTTCACATTTATTATAGCAATTTTCATGAGAGCCAAGATATAGAATCAACATATGGTGGTTGAATTGCCTAATAAAGAAAATAAAACATATATATATATATATATATGTTTATGTATATATATACACATATATTTTAAACAGAGTAGTGACTCAGCCTATAAAAAGAAAAATTCCTATCATTTTCAAGAATATGGATTTATACTAGGTGAAAGGAGCCATGCACAGAAAGATCACCTACATATGAAATCAAAAAGGTCAAACTTGAACTTAGAAAAAGGACAAATGATGGTTGGCAAGAACTCAGGAGAGGAACAGGGATATTGGCCAACAGGTATGACGTTTCAGACAGAGCAGAAAAGTTTTAGAGATTCATTGTGTGGCATGGATTCCGTGGTTGTTAACAATGTATTACATACTTGAAAATTACTGAGACATCTTCAATGTTCTCAGGAAACCATGTTGTATTAAGCTTGGGAGGTGATCTGTTAGCTTGAAAATCAATGCATCACATTTTACAACTGTAAATATATACAAGTTTAAAAGTAAGTCACGGAGAGTTATGGTGTTTAATCCATTTGGAATAACAGCTCATATACATTGAGCCCAGCAAATAGTACATCACATTATTATAAATTAAACATGTAATTTGAATGGGCTCAAAAATCTTTCCAAATATAGTCAAGGAAACTATATATGCATCAATGAACAGACAGCAATGACATAAGTTGAACTGTATTCTATATTAAAGTTGCAAATACATTCACTCAAGCAGTTATAAATAACTCCCCCAAACCCAAAACTTTGATAGATGTTTCAATAATAGGTAGGTTACACTCTTTCATTTGCTTTGAAACCAAAAGTAAAATGCAAAGTCTCTAATCCTGAAGGTTTTACAAGCTCATTTTATTTTATTTTACTTCATTCTGTTGGTGTGTGTGTTCGTTTGTGTGTGTGTGTGTGTGTGTGTGTGTGTGTGTGTGTGTGTGTATGTTCATGTGTATTAGTATGGACACATGTATACCACCGAGCATGTGTGGGCATCAAAGGACAACTTTGGGTGTCAGTCCTTGCCTGCCACCTTGTTTGAGGCAGGGTCTCTTGTTTCCTACTACAAAAAGCTATCTGGCTCTCTCTTAAGCTTCTGGGGAGTAGTCTCCTCTCTCTGCCTTTCTTCTCATCATAGGCATGCTGGGATTACAGACCCCTGCTACAGCACCTGGCTTTCATATGGGTTCTGGGGATCTGAACTCAGGTATTCATGCTTGAGCAACCAGTGCCTTATGTACTGAGCTATCGCCCCAGACCACAACCTCTGTTTTATAGCACTGACTACACAGAATATCAGGAGGAAAACATTTCTTTCATGTTTATTCTCAGTTTTTTATGCTCTCACACCCTAAGTAGTAAACTATTTCACTGAATTAAGAATTAAATGGTAAATTTTAACAACTTAGAGTAGAACTGCTTACAGCTTCACATTTTCAGTTTTGTTCCATACATTTCTATTTGTAAGTATAGAAATTTGACCCATATACTAAATGCATTACCAAGAGTTAATAGCCATTATATGTTTTCCTGTCATGTAAATAATGAAGAAAATGCTTACTGAACTTTGTGCTTTTATGGGCATAGTCACTTCTTCAAGGATAGTACAGCTGCATAATATAAAGAACAAAAGTACAGTCCCTGCACCACAGCAGCATCTTACTCCTGCCAATCAGTAGCCATCACTATGTGGATCTGCCTTTGTGTGTGCCTCACATATCACTGGTTGCTCCACGTGCAGTCCCCACACATTCCCCTCTCTCTAATCCACAGATTATAACAAAAGGGCAGCCATGCTGCAAGGTATGTGTGACCTGAAGATTATGGTTTGGTTTAGCTGATTTTTGTAGTAGGGTATTTGAAGGTCATTGTAATCCAGCATTGTGAGAGCATGTTTTGATTTGCTGTGAAATCCTGCAATTTAGTATTTTGAGGGCTCCTGAGCTTGCTCCTTCACCCCACATCTTGTGAACATCCCACCCATTCTACTCACTTCTGTTACCTACCTGCTCTCTGCTCTGAACTCTGCCCCATAAGTAATCATTGATTGAGACCCTGTAATAAAATAGTGCCCATGGTGCTGTCTTCAGATGGTGGGAAAATCCTTTTATCCCCTTACATCATGCTTGCTAAGTACCCTTTCCACTTTCCATGACAGCCAGCCACCCTTTGCCATGCTAGGGAATACTCAGGGCGCTTTTGGCAGCATCTCAGCAACTCTTGCACCTCTGAGCATCCTGAGCCACTGTCTCCTGATCTGATCTGTCTGCTGCTCAGCTTTGAATGTGAGTCCCCCTTTCAACATTATCTTGTTCCACTACGTGAAAACCTGACGCTTTCCATTTCTCCTCACCTCTCACACGGTGGAATTTTCCTTTAGAAAGAGAGAGCGTAGCACTTGCAGGAGTAAAATTGGGGTTTTTGTTCTCCTTCTTCTGTCCACTATGATACAAAGCTCTGCTCCTCCTCTCGGGAAAACGCAAGGCTGGCTGGCAGTCAGTTTGACAGAAGGAGAGCAGTGCAGCGGAAAATTGGATAACAGGATAAAAATCTATGGGGCCACAGGAACCCCATCAAAACTGACTCCTCCTGTCAAAACCTAGACAAGTGACAAGAACAAATATAGAATGTTATTTATATTTAAATATTTCTAATGATATCATAATTGTACGTCTGCCTCTTTGGGCAGCCATTTTCCTATGAGCCACAATTCTGCAAATCAAATGTTGTGCGTTGAAGGAAATCTGCATGAGAATCAGACAGCTTCAATCAGACATCTGGGGAAATCCTATAACTCCCCAAATAGCTATTTCAAAAGGACAGAGCAAAATTGTTTTTTTTTTTTTAAAGTACATTTTCTTTGGAGTACAATAGACAGCTTCAAGAAATATGCACTGTTATCAGCTCTTGGGCGTGAGAAAACGTACAAGACAGGTAGCTAATAATTTAATTTCAATTAAAGTCATATTTAGTATATTGAAAAGTATCATGTTTTCTTTTTTCTATTGAGTTATTCCACCAAAGTACTACCCTTGTGCTTTAAATTAAACTTCATAGTTAATTCAATGAACTGGCATTTGAATTGCCTAGAGACAGAAATTTTCTTATTTTCAAACTTGTAAAAAAGTTAATGTAGACATTCTAAGTCAATAGTGTTATATTTAATTCTATCATTGAGTCCTGATATTCCAGATTACTTCCTTAAGAGTAAACAATATGATATCAAAGAAAGTATAGCACCATAAATCAAGAGAAAATTTCTAAAGACATAGAACTGACTTTAAATGACACTGCCATAGAATTTTAATTCTTAAGTTTATAAGGAGTTATTTAATATCTTTATTAAACATATACTCTTTCTTGTAGAGGAGTAGCCATACATATATGGATATTAGCACCAATCTTGTACAATATCTAATAGAGAATTGACAACATGCAAACTCATTATTTTATATAAAAATGAATGTGTTCCTTGCTTGTAATATTCAAGATGATGTGTCAAGGTCCTGCAGGAAAAGCCAGTCTAGATGGATACTTCATTCATGACAATATGTCATTCAAAACTTGTGCTAGTGTGCTGTAGACAGAGAGGAGCAACTGAGAACCCTGCTGTTAGAACACCTTTGGCTCTCTAAGCTTCTCACCAGCTGAACCCGTTTAATGACACAAATTAAATTTCCTACTGCTGCCAGCTTTCTCTGATACTTGGTTGAGAAGCTCTCACTTGTGCTCACGTGTGCCATGCTCCTTGCTCATGTTCCTTTTCTACCTAAATTGCCTTTGATTAATCCCTTTACTCAAGGTCTAATCCTTTAAGCTAAAATATCACTCCCTCTTGAAACTTTTCATGGGCTAATACAGCTGAATGTGCACCTTGTGTAAGGCAATGTGCTAAGTGCCTAACAAATCTGACCTTTATTAACTGTCACAAATCTAGTAGGACTCTACTTTAAAGATACAAAAAGCTCAGGGCAGTGAGTAACTTGTCCCATGACACACCTCTAACGTCAGATCCAGATTCAAGCACCAGCTGCTGGCATGGGAAGCTGCCCCCCTAGTCACTCTCGCTGTGCTGTGTGTTCTTCTTTATGCCCAGAGCTGATATTCTATACGGTGCTATGTGAGTCACATGCATCTGTGCTTTTCCATTAGACTAGAAGTCAACAGATGTGTCTGTATTCATAGCCCAGGCTAGTACCAAACAGTTACTTTGTTGAGGGCCTGAATCTGGAAAGCAGTAGCCCTTAAACAAATTAGAGGAAAAGTGGGTCATTGCTATGTTTGCCATTGTTCTAGATATATCATGATTCTATTAGACCTGTAGAACTATTTGTCCTTCCAAACACTACAAAATGTGAAATCACAAGAATGTCTTAATTGTCATTCAAAAAGTGTCTGAATTAAAATTATGTGAATAGCATTTTGTCAGTTATATGAGAAAAAAACTAAGGTGGACTACAGCATAATCCTTCTTCACAAGAATATTGGTGTCTTGTTGCAAAGAGGTTTCATATATATCAATTTATAAATAATATTTGATTTTATGCATGCCTACACCACCAGTTTACTATTGGTGGAGATCAGAAAATTTCTGGGGCTCGCTGACCAACAGCAGCTCTGGGTTGAGGGAGAAACCCCATCTCATGGAAATTCATGGATGAGCAACAAGAGATGACATTCAGACACATCTGAACATATATACATGTATATATCACACAATACACATTATAAATGTCACAGATCACACACCACATACACGTGCAAAAGTAGAGTTTAATATATACATGCATTCACAAGATATAATGAAAAAGTGTGATGACTATGGCTACTCATATTGCATTACATAGTGGAAATTTTCTAGAAAACAGCTCACATGATCTTACCATATATGTTCAAAATGGTAATTATTTGAGTAGACAATTTAATTTGTTGGAGTGAAATAATCATTTTGCCACAAGTATGTGCATAAAATCATGTTATATACCTCAAATGGACACAAGAACTATTCAGTCATCGCAAACAGAGGCCACTCAGGACTTGTAATCATCTATCAGTGTTGCTAGCATCTATAACTGAAGGTATCATTCAACAAACGTTCATTATGTTTCTATTCTGTGACATTCTAGAGCTCACAGTCTGGCAACATCAATGTGGAGGGGAGATATAGTTTATTGTTTTTTTTTTTCTTAAGGGACTCTCTTCTGAAAAATGTATAATAAGCCAAGCTTACTTTGTTCAATATCTTAGGTGGGTGAGGGTGTTGGTGAGGGCTCTTTAAAAGTAGAGCAAAAATGGATGGATGTTTCAGTAATCTAGTTTACATAAACTCTGGCTATGATTTTATTTTGCTATTAACATAAACATATAAATGCTCTCTCTTGTGCTTGTTTCTCTTACATGAATTTGGTTATATTAGACTAGAGTGAGATAAATTAAATGAAAAATATCCCCCATCAGTCTAGCATCAAAACAATATGTGGTTCTTTGGTTGTGTGACTTATTTCCTGGATCACAATCAGATATCAACTGAAGGCTGGTAATTTAAATGATAAGCAGAGGAGTTCAAAGCTGTAGCTAATTCATTGCTCACACATCTCCAGTTGAAATAGTAATTTAAAGTCATGTGTGTCACATTAATTGTAATCTTGTTTCCAAATGACAAGATAAATATCTCAAGAAACATAATAGATTATGGTCATAGGTCAGCTCAAATGAATGTCTAAAATCGATTATCATTAAGTGAATGCAATATGTCATGTTTATAAATTTATAAAAGAATAAATTGTATTAACATTCAGCAGATTGTTCATTACACATCATCAGCATTTATATTTAAGTGAATTAGTACTCTGTGTAGTTATAATACTCTCTGAAAGTATCACACACAGAAACACAGAAGCCTTGACTCATTATCTAATAATTGAGAATAAATAAACCATTATAAATTCTCCCTTCTCAACTAAGATTCCATTGATTTATTTCACAAACATTTGACATTAACAAAAGAAGATAATAACTCAAATGCCACATCTTAGTGAGAGATGCAAATATCTCTGCTTTCTCGTCTGTCCACCAGGTAAGGTTATATCAGAATCTAATCCATCACCGTAGAAGAGAAACCCAGTGTCCCTAGTATGCCTGGAAAAATAGCTGCAGAATAAAAATATAGGCTGTTCTTGTCATTATGTGGTTCAGAGTTGTTTTTCAGAATTGAGACAAAATTAAACTGCTGTGATTTGATGTGGATGAGCCAGAACTTACACCTCCAGGCCCTGAGACAACGGGGGAAGTATTCAACCAACACTTTCTTTCACCCTGCTACTATGTCTCATTATATGCTCCTGTTAACTCACGTCAGAATTTTCTCTGTAAAAATGCTTGGTACAATACCTTGTGTTTACTAAATGTGTATATGGAAAAGTTACTTAGGGTCCAGTGCTGGACACTGAATAAGAAAGATAGAACAATTAGAACAATCCAATTCCAGCCCAAAGTGACAGTGAGAGATTTCTTACAGCTCTAAAGTGATGGGAATTAAGAATGAATCTTGTCTTTATTCCAATGAAGATCAAAACAACTTTTAAAACTTCTAAGTCAGTTAGAAGATGCATCAGTAAATTGAATTTAAAATTTACAAGACATAAAGCTCTCAAGTATAACTTAAAAAAATACCTCCTAGCCTGGCTTTATTAAGATGTATATACAGTTATAATGTTCAATTCCAAATTCTCATCTTTCCAGCTACGTCAACTTAACATCTCTGTCTCTCAATTTCTTTATCTACAATCTCAACTATCAAAGGCAAGATGGAGGATATCACATAATGAAAAATAGAGCTGAAGCTATAATCAGAAGAGTCTGAATCTTAGACACTGATATCATTGGCTAGACTTAGTCATCCACGACTGTCATTGCAAAAATACCACAGATTGGGTGCCCTCAATAACAGAAATTTATATTTTCTCATGGTCCTAGATATGAGGAGTCCAAGGTCAAGTTGTTGGCACATCCAGTTTCTCTGGAGGCCTCTGTCCTTGGCTGACAGATGACTGGCTTCTTACTGGGTTCTCACATGACTTTTATTGTGGGGACACAAATTCCTGGCATCTGTTCTTCTCTTTAGAAGGAAATCAGTTATGTTGGATCAGGACCCAGCAACCCTTATGAACTTGTTTAACCTTAACTGCTTCTTAAAGTCCCTATCGCCAAATGAAATTATATTAGGGTTAGGTCTTCAGCATATGATTTTTTAGGCTAACAAAATTAATTTGATAATAGATGCTAATGGGTTCTACCTCCCAGGGCTGCTATAAAAATTAATTAGTATTTGTAAAGTATTTAGAACAATATGTGTCAGATAATATCACCATGGAAATATTCATTATTTTTTAATTGTTTTTTAGAAAATGAGATAGGCACTCACAATGTAGCTGAGGCTGGCCTTGAATTTGTAACTTCCCTACCTCAACCGCTTGATAGCTGGGATTAAAGTCATGTGGTACCACACCAAATTTAAAATTCCTCATTTAGGGCTGGAGAGATGGCTTAGTGGTTAAGCACTTGCCTGTGAAGCCTAAGGATCCCGGCTCAATGCTCAATTCCCCAGGACCCACGTTAGCCAGGGGCACAAGGGGGCACACACATCTGGAGTTCGTTTCCAGTGGCTGGAAGCCCTGGCATGCCCGTTCCCTCTCCCTCTCTTTCTCTCTGCCTCTTTCTCTGTCTGTCACTCTCAAATAAATAAATAAAAATAAACAAAAAATTTTTTTTAATTCCTCATTTAACCTGAGTTACTTTATTCATCTGTAAAATGAAAGGACCTCCCTCTTCCTGACAAGTAAGTACCATGCATGGATGGTTATGGTGTCTGTATAGCAAATTATCCTAAAACTCAGTAGTGATGCTTGCCCTTGAACTTCAACTGCACTGAGTTGGGAAGTGTCTGGCATATTTGATTGTAAAGCACATTTCTTGGTGTGTCTGCAAAGGTGTTTCCAGAGATAGTTAGCTCATAAGGACTGTAGCAGACAGATTCAGGTTCGCTGACATAAACTTCCAGACCAGGCACAGTTATTGAGGACGGGATATTTATTGAACCTTACAGATCCAGGGGAAGTTCCATAATGGCAGAAGAAGCTGGCCTGCCTTCACAGGCCCAAGCAGAGAGAGGGAGAAGCACAAGCCTAAAGCCAAAAGCCACAGCACACTTCAGGAACTCCTGCTAGGCACACTTTGCATATCTTTAGATTGAAATCTGAAACCCACCACCACACCTTAAGATCAACCCAGTGACATTGCCTCCAGCCAGGTGGCTATGGATGCAAATTACAACAAATAAACAACTGAATATATTGGGGGCAGTCTATTCTATTCAAACCACCACAAAGACTGATGTAATCAACAGAATAATCCATTGGTAGATTCAAAATCTAAATAGACTCTTGGGAGTTGCTGGAAGCTGGGAAGGTTGGGTCTGGCTACAGGAAGTAGGTCACTGGAGGTATCTTTGAAGAGCATATCTTGGTCTGGCTCCTTCCTCTCATCACTCTGCTTCCTGATTGCCATGAGTTGAACAGTTCTTCCCCACCACACCCTCCCTACCATGTTGGACACAAATGTCTGGAACCATAAGTCCTTCCTCCCTTGGATTGTTTTCTCAGGTATTTGACAACAGCAACAAAAGTTTAACTAGTACATCTAGCATTTGAAAACAAAACTAAACACTATTGTTGAATACAGTTTCTATGGGATGAGAATTCCAAAGCAGTTTAGTTGGGACATTTTAACCCTCCTGAAGTTGTAAAGCTTGAGAGGGCATGAGGAGACATTTCCACCATGGCTGACTTACATGGCTAGCAAGTTGTCAGCACTGGGACACAGCTTCAGTTCCTCACATTGGGGAGCTCTTGCTAAATGTCCTTTAAGACCTTGCAGCTCTCTTCTCTAAATGGATATGATCCAAGAGAGAACAAGGCAGAAGGGGAAATGTGGGGTCTTGTTTGGTTTGGTTTTTTTTGAGGTATGGAATCTCAGGCTGGCCTGGAATTCACATGACCTAGCCTCAGAAGCTTCATGCTCTTAACTTCTGCTGTACTCTGTTGGTCTTGCAGATCAGCCCTAATGGCACATGGAGTGAACAGCACAGGAACATGATGGAGCAGCAAAGCCCCAACAGGAACTATCAATGGAACAGCTACCATATCTATCCAATCACATGTTCCTGCCAGGACTGTGACACATGACAAAGTGGCCCAGGGGCATGGAGACAATCTAAGATTGCTAACAGCTCAGCACAAATGTTAAGTGGGGACAGCACTAGTGAAAGTGTCTTAAGTGAACAGTGACCCTTGTGGTTCCTGGCATTTTCCATTACCATTTCATTTTTGTATCTTTGCCGTCCTCTAATCTTGTTTCTCACTCTCCATTTAATTCACTGGTGTGCCCAGTATTCTTTTCAATAATTTGTTTTTAACCTACTCATTCATTTTGCCTTGTATTGTTTGCAACCAAAAGCTTAACTGATACAATTTTTATCTTTTCCCCTCTTCCTCTCTTCTCTCTACCACAATTCATTTCTCCCACTCCCCACTCCATTGGTATCTCTCTTCTGCACAAGGTCTCAGGTGCTCCCTCAGTCTAGAGTATACCTCACGCTCCAGGCTTTAATAGTGCTTTTACATTACCATTCTCACTCTATTGGTAAAAACGGTAGTAAAAGTAAAGGCAGAGAACACCAGAACCTTGTTTATCACTGAATTCCCAGGACCATACACAGCAGGGCTCCCATAAAGTGAAGAAAAAAAGTAAAATAAAATGTTCTGCAGTCAGACGTGGTGGCATATGCCTTTAATTCCAGCACTCTGGAGGCAGGCATAGGGGAATCACTGAGACTACCTAGTGAATTCCAGGTTAGCCTGGGCTAGAGCTAGACCCTACCTTGCAAAACCAAATAATAAAATGATTCAGTCTTTGCTGTCTTTATGAGTAAGCTGACATCCTCTCAACATCCACAGTAGTTCACATGGAGAGTATTCTACTTCCCATTGTATTTTTTCTATAAATTTTCAATTTACATTTCAACATCCATGTTGTTGTGGCTGTCCTATGACCTCAAGGACTCTAGCTAATTTTTTTTTTTTTTTTTTTAGTTTTTATTTACTTATTAGAGACAGAAAGAGAGAGAGAATTGGCATGCCAGGGCCTCTAGCCACTGCAAACGAACTCGAGACACGTGTGCCACCATGTGCATGTGGCTTATGTGGGACCTGGAGAATTGAACCAGGGTCCTTAAGCTTCACAGGCATGTGCCTTAACCACGAAGCCATCACTCCAGCCCTAAATTTTTAAAATATTTTATTTATTTATTTATGTGAGAGAGAAAGAGGCAGAGAGAGTGAGAGAGAGAGAGAGAGTGGTTGTGCCAGGGCATCTAGCCACTGTAAATGAACTACAGATGCATGTGTCACCTTGTGCATCTGGCTTAAATGGGTTCTGAGAAATTGAATCTTGCTTCTTTGGCTTTGCCGGCAAGCACCTTAACCATTAAGCCATCTCTCCAGCTACCAGCTAAATTTTTTTCAGTGAATTATTTTCCCATGGGAACGGCAGAATATAATTAGAAGTTTGCATCATGAACATTGAATTTGAAAAGAGAGTTAATTATTGATTTGATTCTTCAATGGCATCTGGTAAAGGAAGCTTGTCTGAGAACTAAGGTACCCTTGCCAAGGCTCCTTATGGATCCTCAAGCCAGCTTCTCCTTGATAGGGATGGGCAGTGCCTACCACTTAAAATCCACTTTCCCTTAACCCAACAATAACGTTGCAAGAGTGAGATAATAGAAGATGAGGTAGTTTATCAGCTAAGGAAAATGAGGGCAGAGTCATACATTGGCACTATGGACCTTGGCAGGGATACTTCAGCTCTCAGGTGCAGAGGGAACCATGCCTCCTGGCATCCTGTCCCTCAAGTCTGCTGTGCCCACAAGCATGTGTAATGACAGGGAGGTCTTCCAGCTAGTCTAGTGCAAGGACCCTTCATGATGGCTACAATTCACAAGTCACATTCCCACCTGTGCTTGGGGCATGGACTCCTTTAGTTGAAATCATTTTAACCTATCTGATAATCTCATAGAAGTGAATTCAAATGAAATAGGGAAGAGGCTCTTTTCTAGAAGTTTCTGACAACACACAGTAGTTTGATCTTTTCTCCATTCCTGTCAAAGTTTGCCAAACCACAAAATACCCTGTCCTTGGGTCAGTAGGTCTCTCCTTTCCTATCTGCATAATAAGTATAGACCCTCTAACTATCTTTCTTTCAAGTTCTATCTCTCTTGCTCTCACTTTTTCTTTCTGAAAAAAGAGAATCTGTAGGGCTGAGGAGATGGTTCAATTAGCAAAATGCTTGATGAGGACCTGAGTTCAGACCTGCAGCACCCTTACAAATGCAGATGGGCATGGCAGCTGCCTGTAATCACAGCACTTGGGAGATGGAGAAGGGTTTCCCAGGGTGAGCTGGTTAGCTAGACTAACTGACTCAAGGAGCTCTGGAGTCAAGTGACAGACCCTGTCTTTGTTTCCAATTTTATTTATTTATTTATTTATTTTTCTTTATTAGTTTTGTATTCAGCAAATACAGTCAGTTTGGTACCATTATTAGGCTCATCCGTGACCTACCCCCTCCCCTTGGCCCCTCCTTGTTGAGGTATACGGGTCATGCATTGTGGAGTTAGCCCACAGTTATGGGTAAGCTAAGTGTCTCTGCATATCATGACCCAACATGTGGCTCCGACATTCTAAATTATTTATTTATCTACAAAGGAGAGAGAGAGAAAAAAGAGATCAGGCATGTCAGGGCCTCCAGCCACTGCAAACAAACTCCAGATGAATATGCCCCATTGTGCATCTGGCTTACATGGGTACTGGGGAATCGAACCTGGGCTCTTTGGCTTCACAGGCATGCACCGTAACCACTAAGCCATCTCTGCAGCTCAGTCTTTTAAAAGATCTCTTGGGCGGAAGAGATGGCTTAGCAGTTAAGGCATTTGCTGGCAAAGCCAAAGGACCCAGTGTCAATTCCCCAGTACCCATGTAAGCCAGATGCACAAGATGACACATTGCATTTGGAGTTGTTTTGCAGTGCCTAGAGGCCCTGGAATACCCATTCTCTCCCTCCCTCTCTCAAATAAATAAATTAATTAAAAAAAGATCTTTTATGTTTGTGCATTTGTGTGTGTACACGTGTGTGTGTGTGGAGGCCATACCTTTCATTGATACAGAGTGTCTCAATGGCTTGTACCACACCAAGAAGGCTAGAGTAACTGTCCAGCAAACTTCCCAGCACTGAAATTATAGGCGTAGGCCCATACTTTTTAACATGGAACTGAGGGTCAAACTCAAAGACAAGCACTTTACTGACTGAACTGCTTCTCCAGCCTCCTTGATGCTGTCTCAATAAATGAGATGGCAACTGACAGAAGACAGCACCTTGTGTCAACCTCTGGCCTCCACACACATACGCATATGCACATGTGCCTACACATACACCTGCGGCCGCACATATGATACTATGACATACACATATGCTACATATACACACATACATGTATACATAAAAAAGGAGAAAAATTCTGCTTCAAAGAGGCTCCTTAGCATCATTCATCTAACTGAAAGAACAGTTTACAATTTCTTTCAGCAAAAAAGAAAAAAGTCCCCCATATCTCTGCACAAAAGGTAATATCAGATCATAACTATTGAAGATAGTAGAGGAAAATGCAGACCTGATTTGAGAGGCATGATACATTACAAAACTTCAATGTACATTAATCCTTGATAACAGTGATATAAATTTTTATCAAAGTATCAGCAATTCCTAGATGCAGCCTATATATTTGGAGGCAACTGAGGCACTTAGAGACATTTATCTCAGACCTTACCCAAGCATACTTCCCTGCAAACTGCAATTAGGATGGGAATTGGCCAATGACTCAATGTCAGTTTATAAGAACCAAGTTTTTGCTCTAATCTTGAAGGGGAGGGTGATTCTTTTCTGGTACATGAGCGGTATAACTACCAAGCAGCCTGCTTTAAAGTAACACCAACAGAAAAGAAGTGAAACCAGCAATAAATCCTGGTCCTATGAGACACAGAGTTCTCCACTCAACAGTGAACTGCCCTTCGGCTGAGTTATTTTGGATAGTGATTAGCTGCTTTACGTCAAATGGTTTTCCTGTTACTGATTTGTATGCTAGAAGGTTTAATCAGCATTGTAGTGTGTAGGAGGAACATGTGGAAAAGCACCTCTTCTTTGAATCTGTGTCTATTGTCACCATTCTCATAATAGTAAATACGCTTTAATTGAAAATAGGCTAACATGGTTTTAAGAACAATCATCTAAGGCTAACTGCCTGAGTGGTTTTGATGTCAGAGAAATTGGCTCTCCTGTTATAAAGTGCATCTCTCCTGATTAGTACTTGATTAAACAACAACAAAAATAACCTCTTCCAGCAGAAATATCAACAACTTTCTGGATTCTACTTGCTCAGCAAGATAATGAGCATAGTTCATTGTTTAGCATGCTTTTAATTGGATGAATATTAGATACACAATGATTTTTTTTATCATGAATGTTGTCTGGGCTAAGAATTTCATTGTATCATGGAGTTGCCACATAGAGAATTTTCTTGTATTTGTCACCAATGTCTTCCTATATACAAGATAATTGCCACAACTTGACAATGTACATATTCAACTTTTATTCTGAAATTACCCATTTGTGGGCTAGGAAAGTAAGAGTGCTTGCCATGTAAGCCTGAGGGCCTTGAGAGGGTTTGATTCATCCTGAGTTTAATTCCTCAGAACCTACATACAAAGCTAGGTATGGTCACATACCCCAGTCATTTGGGGTAGAGAGACTGGATAATCCCTAGAGCTTGCCACTCAGTTAGTCTAACCAAAAATGGTAGCTCCAGGTTCACTGACACTGTCTCAAGAAAACACATGGAAGAAAAAGGGAAGAGGGCACCAGCAGCTCTTCTCTGGACCCCAAATACGTGTGCACATAGGCACATGCATCTGCACAGACACACACATGCATATACCCCTTACACTATACACACACATCACACATACTCCCACACACACATAGATGTGTGCTCCCCCCAAATAAAGAAAACAAATTACCAATTTGAATTCACATAGCACTGGTTGAAAGGTTTTCTGATTTTGATCATGAATTTTTTCTTTCTGAAAATTTATTTTATTGAGACAGGGCCTCATATAGCCAAGGCTAGCCTCAAAATCATGTAGCAGTGATGATTAATCTTTGGTTGTCAACTTGACAAAATTTAGAATCACCATAGATACAAATCATTGTACATGTCCCTGAGGAATTTTCTAGATTAGGTTACTTAAAGTGGGAGGACCCACCCTAATTGAGAGCAGCACAGTCCCATCAGTTAGGGTTCGTGAGCTGTGAGAAAGGAGAGAGCTGGCTGTCATTTAGCACTCATTGTTCTTCTCTGCTTCCTTACCATGGACTAAATGTGACCAGTAGCCAAGGGTGACTTGAACCTCTCATCTTCTACCTCTACCTTGGGAATGCTGGCATTGCAGGCAAGTGCCACCATACTAGTTTTTCTTTTTATAATTTTTCTTTTATGATTACTATTATTATTAACAATATATTTTGTATTCATACATCATGTGTTAGTAACCCCTTTTCCTTCATCCCTGCCCTGAGGACCCTCCTCAGTGGAGTTGTAGATATTCCCTATGGGGTTGTAGGTTATGCATAGTAGGAGCAGCAATCATTTATTTTGAGGGTATGGAATGCCTCTGGGCATGATGTCTCAACCTGTGGCTCTTACAATCTTTCCTTCCTCTCTTCTACAAAATTCCCTGAGCCATGGTGGATGAGTTTTAAATCTACTTTAGTGATGAGCTCTTAGGGATCTCTGGATATGTGCTTTGGTAGGTGATGAGTATCCTCAGGGCCTGTTTCCTTCACCCTGACACTGATTATCAGGAATTGCATGGAAGCAGCACTCTTGCTCATCTCCCCAATTCCTCTGTGGTTTCAGCTGTGGCTTGGCTGAAGTGTGAGGGGTCATTTATCTCCTTGGGTCTCGCCACCTTCTAAAGAAGATGAACAGATTCTCCAATGGAGAGTGAAGTCAGCACAGTTTAAATGGAACAATCATTATTAATTTAGGGAGAGTCTAATGTGTGTAGCCCCTTTTGTAGACAAAGACTAGTGAGATCTTGAAACTGGAGAGCATAATCTGTCTCCATTGGATTCTGATCTGGTTCCTTTACACTGAGTGGATATCTTAGCCAATCAGAAAGCTATTGGTTACCCACCAAGGCTGTGTGCCACTGTTGTACCAGCCTGTAGATCCTGCCAGGACATTTGCTTCTGAATATCTTAGGCCTCTGGTTTCTCAGACCTTTGTTGGTCACTTTCCTCCAGTAGCTCATGTAGCACTTTCGAGCACTGAAGGGGCTGTCTGAGGACTGGCTCTCTTATGGATTCCAGTGAGGTCTCTCCATGCTGTGTGTCAGCAGCATATGGTATCTTCAGCAATAGGGTCTTACCTTTTGCCTCAGGTAGGTAATCAAGTGCTTTGACAGAAACCATCATTTTTGTATTCTGTATATACATCACCACTTCATTATCCACTCATCCAATGATGGGCACCTGCGTTGATTCTAGTTCTTAGCTATTATGAATTGAGCAGCTACAAACATGGTTGAGCAAATACCTCTGTAGTGAAGCATGAAGCATTTAGGATAAATGCCCAGTAAGGGAATAACTGGGCCTGTTGGTAGCTCTGTATTCATTCTTTTCAGGAATCTCCATATAGATTTCCATAATGGTTGTACAAGTTTACATTCCCACCAACAGTAGATGAGGGTTCATCTTTCCCCACATTCTCGCCATCATTTGCTGTTGTTAGATTTTTAAATTATTGCCATCCTTACTGGAATAAGGTGGAATCTCATAGTTATTTCAGTTTGCATTCCCTAATAATTAGGGATGTTGAACATTTTCTTAAGTGTGTGTTAGCCATCTGTATTTCTTCCTCTGAGAACTCCCTATTCAGTTCTCTGCTCCATTTTTGGAGTGGGTTGTTTGATTTTTTTTATTGTTTAGTTTTTTGAGTTCTTTGTAGATTATAGATATTAGGCCTCTGTCAGTGGTATAGCTGGTGAAAATTTTCTCCTATTTAGTGAATCATCTATTGGCACTGCTTATGGTATGTTTGTCTGTGCAAACAGTTTTTTGCTTCATGAGATCTCATTGGTTGGGTGATTGTTTAATTTCCTGGGGTACTGGAATTTTGTTCAGGAAGTCTTTCCCCACTCCTATATCATGGAGAGTTCCTCCTATTTTTTCTTCCAGTAGGAGAAGAGTTTCAGGACTTATATTGAGGTCTTTAATCCATCTGGACTTGATTTTTGTGCATGGTAAGATGAGTGGGTCTAGTTTCATTTTTCTACATATGGTTATCCAATTTGTCCAGCACTGTTTGTTGAAATGCTGTCTTTTCTCCAATCTACTTTATTGGCACCTTTTTCAAAGATCAAGTAGCTGTAGTTACTTGACCTAAATTCTGGGTCTTCAATTCTGTTTCATTGATCTATGTTTCTGTTTTTATATCAGTACCGTGATGTTACTGTTACTATGGCTTTGTAGTACAGCTTGTGGTTGGGAATGGCAGTTCCTCCAGAGGTGTTTCTTTTGCTCAAGATATGCTTGGACATCCAAGGCCTATTGCCATTCCATATGAACTTTAACATCATTTCTTAAATCTCTGTGAAGAACAGTACTGAATTTTTATTGGTATTGCATTAAATCTGTATATTATTTTTGGTATAATTTCCATTTTTACAATGTTAATTCTACCTATCCAGGAGCATGGGAGGTCTTTCGATTTTCTCAATTTCTCTTCAATTTCTTTCTTGAGTTTTTTTTTTTAATGCTTTCATTATATAGGTCTTTCACTTCCTTGGTTAGTGTTATTCCAAGGTATTTAAGTTTTTTGTTGCCATTGAAAATTAGATAGCCTCACTGATTTCTTTCTCTGTATATTTGTCCTTTGCATATAGAAAGGCTACTGATTTTTGTGTGCTGATTTTGTATCTTGCCACTTTACTGAAGGAATGAATCACCTTTCAAAGTTTTGAGATGGAGAATTTTGAGTCACTTATGTACAAGATCATGTCATCTGCAAAGAGGGCTATCTTGACTTGTTCCTTTCCAATTCATATCCCTTTTATTTATTTTGCCTATCTTATTGCTTGAGGCAGGATTCTAGTACTATGTTGAAGAGCAGTGGTGAGAGTGGGTACCCTGTCTTGTTCCCATTCTTAGTGAGAACTCTTTGAGGGTTTCCCCATTAAGAATTATTTGGGTTTTAGGTGCTTTATATATAGCCTTTACTGTGTTGAGATATAATGCCTGTTCTCTCCATCATTTTGATCATGAAGTGGTGTTGTATTTTGTCAAAGGCCTTCTCTACATTGGCTGAGATGTTTATGTGGTTCTTATGATCAAGGTTATTTATGTGGTGTATTACACTGACTGATTTCCATATGTTGAACCATCCTGGCATCCCTGTGATGATGCCTACTTGATCAAGGTGATATGTTTTTGATATGCTGTTGAATTCAGTTTGCAAGGATTTTGTTCCAGATCTTTGTATTTAAATTCAACAGGGATATAGGCTTATAATCTTCTTTCCTTGTTGTAGCTCAGCCTGGTTTTCTAATTAGAGTGATGCTAGCTTCATAAAAGGAGTTGGGATGATTCCCTGCTCTCCAATTATGCAAAATAGTTTGACAAACATTGGTTTCAGTTCTTAAACAAAGGTTTGATAGAATTTGCCTGTGAAACCATCTGATCCTAGACTTTTCTTTGGGGGGAGGTTTTTGATTACCTTTTCAATCTCTAAGGATGTGATAGGTTTGTTTAGGAAATTAATCTGCTCTGAGTTTAGTTTTGGTAGGTGGTATGTGTTTTGGTATTCATCCTTTTCTCCCAGATTATGCAAATTTGCGGAGTAGAGGTTTTGGAAGTATGTCCTGATGATTCTTCCAATTTCATTGATGATGCCAGTTGTGATCTCTCCTTTTTGAATTCTGATTTTGGGGGTTGGAGAGATGGCTTAGTGGTTAAGCGCTTGCCTGTGAAGCCTAACAATGCCGGTTCGAGGCTTGATTCCCCAAGACCCACGTTAGCCAGATGCACAAGGGGGCGCAAGCATCTGGAGTTCATTTGCAGTGGCTGGAAACTCCGGCACACCCATTCTCTCTCTCTCTCTCTCTCTCTGTCTCTCTCTCCTTCTATCTCTGTCTGTCATGCTCAAATAAAAATAAAAACAAAACAAAAAAAATTAATTCTGATTTTGTTAATTTGGGACCTCTCTCTCTCTCTTTCTCTCTGTTTCTCTCTCTCTTTTGCTTGATCAAATTGGCCAGGGGTTTATCAATCTTATTTATTTTTTCAAAGAACCAGATCTTCATTTCATCAATTTTTAAAATTGTTTTCTTAGTTACCAATTTATTAATTCCTGCTCTAATCTTGATTATTTACATCTGGAACTTTTAAGGTTGGATTCTTCTTGTTTTTCCAGTGCCTTTGGTGGACAGTTAGATTATTAAGTTGGGATCTCTCTGTCTTTGTTATAAAGGCATTTAGTGCTATGACTTTTCCCCTTAGAACTGCTTTATTGTGGCCTATAAGTCTTTGTAAGTTGAGTTTTCATTATCATTAGATTCTAGGAATCTTAACATTTCTTTTCTTATTTCTCCCATAACCCATTCATTATTTAAAAGTGTGTTGTTCAGTCTCCAGGAGCTGGTGGAGTTCCTGTTTTATCTCTTGTTGTTAATTTATAGGTTTAAAGCATTGTGATCTGGTATGATGTAGGAAGTTACTTCAATTTCTCTGAATTTATGGAGGCATGCTTTATGGCCTAACATACAGTCTATTTTGGAGAAGGTTCCATGGGCTGCTGAGAAGAATATGTATTCTGTAGAATTGGAGTGGAAAGCTCTGTAGATATCTGTTAGGTCTAGTTGATCTATGGTGTTGTTGAGCTCAATTTTTTCCCTGTTGATTTTCTGCTTGGATGATCTGTCTATTGATAATAGTAGAGTATAGAAGTCTTAAGACTATGATGATGTTGTTATTTATTTCTGTTTTGTTGTCAAACAGGTTATGTTTTATAAACTGTAGTCCACCTGTGTATGGAGCATATAGATTAATGATTGTGATGTCCTCATGTTGGATCATTCCCTTGATGAGTAAAAAGTGGCCTTCTTTGTCCTTTTAGTTTTAAGTATATTTTATCAGGTATTAACATAACAACACCTGCTTGTTTCTCATTTCCATTTGTTTGGAATATCATGTTCCATCCTTTTACCCCAAGGAGGTGTCTGTCTCTAGTGGTGAGGTGGGTTTCTTGATGACAGCAGATGGAAGGGTCAATTTTTTTTTATCTGTTCTGTTAACTTGTGTCTTTTGATGGGTGAGTTAAGACCACTGATGTTTAAGGTTATAACTGTGAGGTTCAATGTAATTCCTGCCATGATGGGGTGCTTTATGAGGTTTGGTGCTTTCTTATTCTTTGTATTTTTTTGAGCCTGGCCTAGTTTTGGTTATTGTGATCTTTTTCTTGTAGGCTCTTGAGATTGGTTGTTTGACTGTTCTGTGTGGAGTGTTCCCTGAAGTATTCTCAGTAGGTTTGGCTTTGTGTTCGTATAATCATAGAGTTGACTTTTTTCATGGAAAGTTTTCCTTTCACCATCTATTATGAGGGATCCTTTCACTGGGTACAGTAGCTTGCATTGGAAGCCTTCATTTTTTTTTTAGGCTTTGAAGTGTTCCATTCCAAGCCTTTATGGCTTTCACGGTTTTCACTGAGAAATCTGAGGTAATTTTGATTGTATTACTTTTGTATGTAGTGAGTTGTTTCTCTCTTGCTGCTTTTAGCACTCTCTCTTTGTTTCATTGTTAAGAATTTTAACTATATTGTGCCTTGGAGAGTTTCTTCCTTGTTCCTGTCTGTTTAGTGTTTTGTGAGCTTCTTGCATCTAGATGGGCCTCTCTTTTTGAGAAATGGGAAATTTTTCCTCAGTAATTTTGTTTAATATATTCTCTATGCTTCTGGTCTGGATTTCCTCTCCTTCTGGTCTACCTATGATCCAGATGTTTGGTTATTTTAGGGTAGTCCACAGTTCCCTTATATTCTATTTGCATGATTTTTTGAACTTAGCAAAGATTTTGGCCTCCCAATCAGTTTCTTCTGTTTTGTCTTCCAATTTAGAGGTCTGTCTTCCACATGAGTAATTCTGGTAGTGAAGGGTTCTAGAGAGGGTTTTAAAAGCTCTATTTGTTTTCTGTTGTGTTATATGGCATTGTGTCCATCTCTTTTTTGAGGTACAATTCCAGTTCGAGGTCTTATTTTCTTGAAGTTTCCTAGAATTCATTCTTGCATTTGATCAAATCTTCATTAAAATTAATCAGCTGGTTAGTAAGATCTGCCATTTGTTGACTCACCTTCAATTCATTTATATCTCTTTTGAGGCTTCTAAGGTTTTCTTCAATTTAGTGAAGCCTAGTGTCAAAAGTTGAATGCTCCTAGAGACAATTCTGCTCAATTTCATTTATGCAACTCTTGGTTTTTTTGATGGCTTGCTTCTACATCAACAACTTTTTTTTTTCAATCAGGGTCACATTGGTTGTTGTGTTTTCAATTTGGGAGTCAGTTTTTGTTTATTTCTCTATGATTTCATTGAAAGCTTCCATTGTGGGACTAGGCATGTTTGGTGGAAATCTCTGTTTTCTGACTTTCTTTTTTTTACATTTTTTGTTTATTCTTATTTATTTATTTGAGAGTGGTAGACAGAGAGAGAGAGAGAGAGAGAGAGAGAGAGAGAGAGAGAGAGAGAGAATGGGTGCGCCAGGGCCTATAGCCACTGCAAATGAACTCCAGATGCATGTGCCCCCTTGTGCATCTGGCTAACGTGAGTCCTGGGGAATCGAGCCTTGAACCAGGGTCCTTAGGCTGCACAGGCAAGTGCTTAACTGCTAAGTCATCTCTCCAGCCCTGTTTTCTGACTTTCATTGTTTTGTTTTTGTTTTTATTTTATTTTTGCAGTGTGGTCTACTCATCTTGAGGAAATGTTTTATTCTATTGAGGGGGAAGCAAGTATTTGCCCTTGTAAGATCTTTAATGGTTGTTCTGTTTTAAATGTGAAGTGGATTGTTGTATGATGGAGTTATAACTGCAGATGTGCAGATTGTGGAGATTCCAAGTACATTAAAGGTACCTGGGGAACTAGGAAGTGCAGAACTGGGTGCTCTGGGCTACTCACTCCACTTGCATGTGCTCTTCAGCATACCAGGATTAGGGGTTAGGAAACTAGGAGCAGGAAAGCTGGAGAGCCAGGGGCAAAAGGCCAGATCCTACAGTGGCCCATGCACCTTCTGGCTCAGGGAATAGGGATTTGGGTATCCAGGGGCCAACCAATCAGAAAACCTAAGCAAAAGGCCTGATTCTGCAGCCTACATGCAGGGATCAATCTTCTCAAGGCAGTTGCAAGGGTACCAGGGTTAGGGAAGTGGGCAAATGAGGAAAGAACTGGGAGCTTGGCCTCCTCATGCTAAGTGTGCATCCTCCAGAGCAAGGGATCTAGGAGTTGGAGACACAGGGACCATTTAATCAGGAAGGTAGAGCAAGGGGAAGGCTGACACAACAAGCTCACAGGGTCCAGATAGCCCCAAACTATCATCAGGGGAGCTGGGACTAGGGAACGGGGAGGTGGGGAAGGAGTAGGAAGCTCTCAGTTTTTGTGGTTACTTGCTTTTTAGGAAGGCTTTCCATCAACTGAGCTGCATCCTGAGGCTCAAAATCCATTCTTTTAAGGAGTTAAAATGGTAGTGAGCTTTTTGTTTGCCATCAAGTCCTAGTCAGCTACTATGTGCTCTGCAAGGACAAAACAAAATAAAATGTAGTCCTTGTCCTCCATGAGGTTATAGTCAGGCTCAAGTTAACAAACAAGGAACGGTAATGTGCTTTTAGTATCACTCACTTGTATCATTGTGTATGGATGCATACCAGCTACCCAGAATCATTATTCCTAGATCATGACACATAATCATTGACTTATTTAATGAGTCATTTTCTCTGAGTTAGTTTTAAACACATATGTATGCTTCATGCTACACATGACTGTATATTCATAAGGATGAGAAATAATTGAGTTCAGTGTTGTACAGATGCTTTCATATACAACATGATGCAAAATTATCTTCTGAATCATTGAACTCATTTTTATCTCTGTCAGCAATGAATAAGAAACCCAGGTTCACCAACACTTGGTATTAAGACTACTTAATTTTGACCAGCCCATATTGGATAAGATGGCATTTCATTGTGATTTAAATTTATTTAACTACATTTTGGTTATATATATCCTGATACTATGTCTTTATTCTCTACTTTATGGCTTTTGATATGATTAATATTATACCTGTAGACTAGAAAGTTGATAATACAAGGAGGATAACTAAAGAGCTTACTGGGCATTCTTTTCTCCCTGATGAAATGTGAAGACACAGTTTCAGTGTGATTTGGCTATGAAAGCAAATCTTAACCCCAGATTTACCTTTATTGATCCCAGTCAGTTTGCATCAGATTTCTCAATACCTCACCTCAATTCTTGATCTTAGAGAATCCCAATCAAATCAAAAGATGACCTGGAGAGGAAAAGACCTGTCATATAAAATGATTGCTCAATCTGATACCTGCTTCCAGACTGAATGGTACACATAAGTTCTGCAGCCTGCAAACCAGTTGACCTATCAGAATACAGAGTCCTCAGGTCACCCCTATCCCCACCTCTCTACTCTGCTAGTCACATCAGGAAGAGTTGCACTGTGAGAATGCAGAAAATCACTTCAAATGAAAGTAGAAATAGAACATGTATTGGAGGCGGGGGGAACAGGAAACATTCATGTTGGGCACACGGCTGAATCCCAGTAAAAGTCTTCACTATTTCAACTTCCAAATGTTGATGATAAAAGGAAAATGATAAGAGACATCATATTCCTCATAGAGTACCTAATGTTATTTGAAAGCAATGATAGAAATTGGATAATATAATGGCAAACAATTTTTAATTAAAAAAATGATTTTTAAAATTAGGGATAAAATGTTTACATGTTGTAGTTATATTCAGAATTGCTAATTTTTTAAACAATTATTAAGATTTTTAATCTCAAATGAAAGCAAGAAATTTCAGAGTTTCAGGATCTCAAACTTCTTAAATAAGCAGAAATCTTATGGTAGAAATATTAAATTGAATGGTCTTAATTTGCATATATAAACTCTAGCATACTTTCTTCTATTACAGCATATTTGAAATACAGGGCATTTAAATGTGACTTTTTTTTCTTTTTGCCAGTATACAAATGTAATCAAATAGAAATAAGAAAACTCTTCCCAAGCTACAAAGGGTTGAGCCCCACAAAGATACCTAGAAGTCCTATCTCCCAAGCCATATGACTACAACTGGATAAACCCCTTCCATTGTTCTCACGGCAAGAGGATGGTGTGATACAATTTCCACCAATATTTTACCTTAGTTGAGGCTTTCTTTTTAAGTAGAGTATGAAGGTGCTATATGATCTTGTATTTTAGTTCTACATATGTATAGTCTGTGAAAATCTTATGAAGTGAGTCACCAGCCATCTCAGCTTTCTTATGCACATACTCACAAAAATTCCCAGATGTCACAACTGATACACCTACTTGTTAAATTGGAGAAATTTTTGAGCTACAGTAAACAGATGCTAGAACAGATGGAAATTTCTTTTTGGGCTCAGAAAAAGAAATTTCCAATTAAGAAATGCCTGGACACTATTTTATCCCCCTTCTAGTTGAGTGAACTATGAGATTTCCTTATGTTACAGTTTAGAATTAGAAGAAAAAAAAAACTAGTTCTCTCAAAATCTTGTTTCTTCATGTACACATAAGCATTAATTTAAAATCTGTTCATTTTATGTCCTTATTACATTAGCACTTTCAAAAATAAAAGGCACTGTTTCATGTAGTGGTTATAGTTACTGCTATCATCCTGGTCCATCTGGTGTCAACTGGTGTTACATTTTCTCTCCATTCCCTTGTGAAGTTATGCAGTAATGATGATCTATCTGCCTCTCACTTCTTCAATACACAATTATTCATCTACTAAAATAGAAGCAAAAAATGCAAAAGAAAATAGACCTTTGGTGGAAGTATAGAAGTAAACTTTCTGTCATCTTTTTATTGAGATCTCAACTGTAATTCTCAACAGGTAGCTTCCCTAACATCTTTCTGGGGAAAGTCAGGAAAACCACCTGGCATCTGCTTCTCTGACAGCTACTCCAACCACACTATGATTGTTCCTGCGAGTCCTTCCCATGCTATGCCAAGCTACTTACTCTCCCCAAGTTAACACTAGGCTGGTGACACACAGTGCAGCCTTTCAGAACAGGTCTAAGTCAGTGAGAAGGGATACACATGAACTGAAAGCCTAACAGATACCCCACTTATTCTTTAGAAGTCTGCTGCCATTTTCAACATAGACTTTATTCCTCAGAACAGTTTTAGTTTCACAGTAAAGTTGAACAGGAAGTACAGAGACTTCTCCTGTCTCCATGCTACCATATCTCCATAGCTTCCCTCATTATCAGGTTCCTGCAGCACAGTGGCAGATGTCCCCACCAATGAACCTACATGAACTCAGTGCTGCCAACAGAGCCCACAGTTTACATAAAGGCCCACTTGTTCATTCTTTAAGATTTGGTGACTGTGTGATGACATCTATCTAGCACTATAATATTGGGTACTGTAGGTTCACTGTCCTAAAACTCCTTTTATGTTCTCTATTCATCCTTTCCCCTCCTTTACCCTAGTAAATTAGCCTCCAACCTTTTCTTTACTGTCCATGGTCTTGACTTTTCTAGAAAGCCATGCATCAACTAAGGGGCATTCCCGAAAAGACAAATCCGTAGATGGTGTGCAGCCTTTCCAGACTGGCTGCTTCCATGTCTCCTATGAATTATCTCATTTTTAGAGCACTAAATGACAATCAATTGCTTGGATATACCATAGTTTATTTAGCCATCCACTCATTAAAGTGTATCTCAATTGCTTCCAAGTTTGGGCAATGATGGATAAAGCTCCTATATTTTCCCACATGTGGGTTTTTGTATGTGAATAAATTTTCAGTTTATTTGGAAAAATATCAAGTAGTAAAGGTGCTGAGTTGTATGTTTATTTTCCAAAGTGGCTAAACGATTTTACGTTCCTACTTCCCATTAGTGATTTCCTGTTTCTCCTTCCCCACCTCCAGCTTTGGTTTCTAGGGCTTTGATTTTGACCATTCTAGTGAGGGGTACTACTTCTTTTTAGTTTGCAGTTCCTTAATGACATGATTTTAAGCATCATTCCATGTAGTCATTTGCTATCTCTGTATTTTACTTGGTACAGTATATGTTCAGTCTTTTGCCCATTTTTAACTGACTTGTTCCTTTACTTACTGGTAATCTTTTTTTGAGTTCTATATACATTGCAGATAATAGTTCTTTATTGGGTACCTATTGTGAATTTTCTCCAAGCCTGTCATGTGTCTTCTCAGTCTCTTGTTATTGACTTTCATAGAGAAGAGTTCAGTTTTAATAAAGTCCAGGTTATAAATTCTTTCTTTCATGAATGATGCCTATGCTGCTGTATCTAAAATCCTCCCCATACTCAAGATTCTTTAGAGTTTTCTCCATTGATGTTTTCCAGAAGATTCTTAGACTTGAGTTTGACATTTAGGTCAATGGGCCATTTTGAGTTATTTCTGTGGAGGATGTAAGGCCCGTGTCTAGATTTATTTTGTTGTACTGTTTGCATGTGGCTGCCCAGATGTTCCACCACCCTCAGCCATTTTTTTCAGTGACTGATTTGGTTTGTAGCTTTCCTGGGCTCCCAAAATCTGTGCTTTTTTTTTTTTTATCAAATTGTGAAATAGTTTTCCTACCCTCATCTCATTAAGCCCATTCCTAATTTTCCCAGAGGGCTTCATTTTTACAAACAAATTCACTGATTAAATCATATCTGCATATTTGAAATGTGCTGGGACTGCAGATCTACCACTAGACTGGGATAGAGAACATCTGGGTGGGAGGAGTGGTCGTCGACTTTGTCGTAATTTTATTTCAACTGGAAATAAAATGCCTTAAGTACCATCATGTGTGAAAAGGTAATAAATTATTGTTTGCCTGCCATCATTTAGAGTTTCACCTTGTGCTTTTCCATTTCTAATCTGCCTTTCTTTCTTCTCTTCCTTTTTTCAATGTTGTTTTTAAATAAAATCCCAAAAAGGCTTAATGACTGAATTATTCTTGAACAACTTGCAAGAAGGGAGTTTGTGTAACTTGGTCCTTGAAGGAAAACAACTATTGCTGTCTTATCAGGAGCAACGGCAAACATGCATGAGAAACTCTCCAGATTGGGCTGGTTAATATCCCCCTCTGGAGGAGGAAGGCAGGAAGGGTTGTCAGACCCTCACCTGAGATCTCAGATGCCCCACTCCGGTGCCAGCTGTGAGCCACAATGCACGAGATTTCAGAGGTAGATAAAAGTACATAAAGACTGAACGATCAAGGGATGGGAGCTCCATCTAAGCAGCTATGGGGAGGTCATCACCCATGCTGGAATGAAACCTTTCAGTCACATGGTTGTAAGGAAGTCCAATAAACGTATTGATCTGCCAGGCTGAACTTTGTTGGGATCCACCTTTAATCTGTGGGGGTGAGGGGATGCCCTGACTGAGAAGGGGAAATACTTGTAGGCTTCTCTCCAGAAAAGATTTGATAGAACAGGATTATTTATTGTGTTATTAATAACCTGTATATAATTTCATTTAAAAACTTGTTTTTATATGTCCTCTCGAATATGAGATGCCCACGTTTGCTTCCACATCATTCTTGGCCTTCTTCTCTAAGATGAAATAAGTTAACATGCCATATAAAATAGATTCATAAGTGAAAAAAATCTTTCGACCCATGTTCCAACTTCATGAGGGCATTGTAAAGAATGATTTACATTTATGATACTGTGTAAGAAAAGATTTGAGGGACCATTTATTTACATTTGTATGGTGAAATTATGAAATTCTTAAGAAATTATATAAATAACCTCTTTTCTCTATGAAGACACGAACATCACAAGAAAAGGTAAAGTGCAAAGGAAACATAATAAATGGCTATTGCAACATAATTGAACCTTCGGAAGTGTGAAGAGAGTGCTGAAACCAAATGGCCATATAATTAAGGAGTTTAGGATTACACAGTGAACCCTTGTGGATATCCCATTAGTTTTGAGTAAATGAAATTCCACTGATGTTCCTTAAAGTCTTGAGATTTAAGCTTCTGTAAAAAAAAAAATACATCTTAATTTATTTTGAAGCTTTCTGACTAATTTATAGACCGTAATTCCTAAGGCAACCGGTCTTATTATGCATTGTGTTCCAGCACCAACGACTCCAGCCTTAGAATGATTGTATCTGATAGTATTTATAAATATGTAAAACGCTTCTGTGGTCTTGAAGTTCACTTGCTGTTCCCATAAAAGCAAGTAAACAAAAACACAAGTAAATTAAATTCTGACAGGCAAGAGAAGACCAACAATATGGTGGTAGTCTAAACTGTCTTCACAGGAAACTGTCTCCTTCCTCCAACCTTATCACTACGCTAAACAAAAGTAAGGTACAAACATTAACACATTAGTTTCCTCTGATAATTCAAGCAATAAGATACCAAGACCCTTTAAGACTAGCTTTAAATTAAGATTCAGTACTAATGTCAAAGACTAAAAAAGAAAATCTTGACCTCATAGCAGCATGTTTGGGTTCTGTCACTTCCCTTTTAAGTTCTGCTTACTATCCTGTCACTATCATATTTTGCTATTCTTTCAATAAAGTGTTTCTTTGTTTCTCCCAAATAATAGACTCAGTAACACACAGTTCTTTCCAAGTTAAAGTCTGACAAGTAAAGCGGCCATTGCCATTACCTACTTACGTTCATGGCTTTTATCAAGAAAGCCAGTCTAAGTTAACTACCTGCACGATAAACCAACAAAGTAATATCACTTCTAAAAGTATAGCCCAAACCTCCATTTGTGGGCTCCATTGCCAACATGATTACATTTTCATGTCACTGAAATGATAATGATCTCTCCTCCCAATGACTCTGTATCCCTACAACTAACTATGTTGGACGCTAGTGTGCAGAAGCAAATGTTTACTGAGTGTGTGCGTGGGACTGGGGGGGGAGGCATTCAGATTTAGAGCCTTGGCTGCTCAACATGAAAAGTGACTCTTCCTTTGCTTCCCTCCTAACAAAGAGCCCAGCAAGGAATGGGAAGAAAACCTGGTGAGGGGCTTTGCAAGTCACCAGCACAGCTGAGGAATGAACTCTTGACAGCTGGGACTGAAGGAATATTACGAGTCATCAAAGAATGCCTATAAGAACCATATGGAGTGACATGCCTCCACTCTCGCTGTGCTGTCACCAACTCCCACAGCTGAGGGTGTTCACACAGCTGCAGGTTGTTAGGAAGGAGCCGTAAATGAACGAGGGAGCCCTCTTTAGGGTCATTCACTCTTATGATCATGTTAACTGAAACCTGCTGGTGGTGAAGTGACTTAGTGGAGAACAATACATCACAATTTTTTGACAGCTGACATAAGCTAGTGGGAGTCATCTCTCTTTTTTTGTTCTGCAGTTTTTGAGGAAATAATTCTATGCGTGAATTTTATAATGATCTCCTGAGACTAGGAAATGTGCTTTTTTTTTTAACCTGACTTGCAGAGATGTTTAAATTGTACAATATCCCTTTATTAAAAAGATATTTGTTAGAATTACATGTGCAAATAAAAAAAATGTTGTAGTCTCTAAGACAGTTTCTTGGAAAGCTCAAGTTGTCAAATCTAAGTTGTAATTTACAATCAGCAGGAGAACTTTGGGATGATAGTTTGGTTAGATAAATTGACATTTGATGCTAGGCTTAAAATATATGACTTACTGGTAAAATTCACTCATTAAGAAAAAGTAGTTTTAAGGAGAATTGAAACTTAAACTATCATTTTACAACAGAGAAGCCCATTTCTTGCTCCCTTTCACTTTTTTTGTTTGTTTGTTTGTTTTTTGTTGTTTTTCGAGGTAGGGTCTCACTCTGGCCCAGGCTGACCTGTAATTCACTATGTAGTCTCAGGCTGGCCTTGAACTCACGGCGATCCTCCTACCTCTGCCTCTCGAGGGCTAGGATTAAAGGTGTGTGGCCCAGCTTCCCTTTCACTTTCAAGAATGCCAATAAGCAGAAAATGTTATGATGAAACAAACATCCCATTCCATGGTCTAAAAATAGTTGATGACTCCCTCTGTTGTTCCTTCACCTAACCAACAAGCAAACCTGTTATGTACAAGAGCCTGTGTTCTCCAGGGAGTCAGAGACCTGGCTCACTGGAAGAGCTTCTGCCACTAGGGGCCTCATTCCACAGGCCTGTAATACCAGCACTCAGATGGATACAGGGCCTGACTATGTGAAGAAATACAAAAGATAAAAATCAATTCAGAAAGTTTCTATTTATGGACATATTGAACATAATCAAGGGAAAAGAAGTGTTAATCTGGATATGCTACCTTTTACATTTCAGTTAAAAATCATGATAAGATATTTGTCATATAGAAAGGTATCTTACTTGATGAGGTAAATATTGCTGAATGAATAAATCACTTAGGCAAAAAACACACTATCAAACTCAACATAAGAAAGAGAATTTACAAGTTTTCCTTTTGGGGGCTGGGGAGATGGCTTAGCAGTTATATGCACTGCTTGCATATAACCTATTGGCCCAGGTTCAATTCTTTGTCACCCACATAAAGTCTGATGGTTGTTTGTTTGCAGTAGTAAAAGACCCTGGCATGCACAGGCACAAACACACACACACACACACACACACACACACACACACACACACACAAATATATTTTTAAAATATTTCCTTTTGGACTACAGAGATGGCTTAGGGTTAGGCACTTACATGAGAAGCCTAAGGACCCAGCTTCAATTCTCCAGTACCCATGGAAACCAGATGCACAAGGGTGGTACATGCATCTGGAGATCTCTCTCTCTCTCTCTCTCTCTCTCTCTCTCTCAAATAAACAGAAATAAAATATTTCCTTTTGAACTGTAGTGCTTCTCCATAAAGAAATAAGATGTGAGCTGGCACAACCCTGGTAGAAAGGTGTAACTTAGATGCAAGGCCACGCTTTCTCACTTGTACACATTTGTCATTCTTCCTGGGCAGATAATAGCCAGTGACATCTGGTGCAGACAACAAGTTATGGGTTGAAGGACAGGTCGAGCTGCTGACAATAGTCTGATGAGCCAATGACCGGGAATATTTTGCTGCTGTTTGTCAGTGAACAGATTTTTCAGTATTTCTGTTTTCAGATATCTGGTCTTAAAATGATGCTCATCAAAAAGGAAAGACAGGAAACAAAGCAGTTGTAAATAAGGGGGCCTTCATCATGTCATGCAGGTGCTTTAAGAAGACTGGTGTTGGTCTATACCTAGTCACAGATTTATTTGTTTGTTCGTTATGTTTCTTGAGCCAGGGTCTCACTACACAGCCTAGGCTGGTCTACAGTCCCTGTGCAGCACAGGCTAACCTCTGACTGGTGATGTTTCTGCCTCAGCCTCCTGAGTGCTAGCATTCCGGGTGTGCACCCCCATACCCAGATCCCATTATTGATAAGTTTTGAATATAAAAATTAAGAGACATTTTAAAGAAAATGACAAGATTACCTACAAAGCAGAAAATATTTTCAACATAATAACTCAAGGTATTGCTATCAATTAATGAAAATCATAAAGATCAATGAGAAAAAGCAATAGAAAATGAAGAAAGACATGAGTAAGTATTTTATTCAAAATTTCATTTGGCTAATAGATAGATGGATTTGATCAAGCATGTAGGTTATTTGCTTCATAGACTTCACATTGGGTCTTGTGTTATACTTAGTGTCTTACGAGAGTCACTCCAGATATCATTGCTGTTTTGTTTGTTTGTTTGTTTGTTTTGTTTTTCGAGGTAGGGTCTCACTCTAGCCCAGGCTGGCCTGAAATTCACTATGTAGTTTCAGGGTGGCCTCGAACTCACGGTGATACTCCTACCTCTGCTTCTTGAGAGCTGGGATTAAAGGCATGTGCCACCACGCCCAGCTCATTGCTTTTTTTTTTTTTTTAAGTGAAGTGACAAAAAATAAAATTTCTTAGAGTATAGGATTTCCTTTTGCATTTTGCTCAATCTGTCCAGATTATGGCTGCTTTGCAGGAAGTGAACTCTAGTGCTGATACCTTCAAGGATACATCAATGGTTTGGGACCTGATGCAAATATAAAAATAAACATTGATTTTAAAAAAATTCTGAGATGATCCTACCTGCTTTTTTTGGTCCTGCCAGTAGTCTTTGTTTCACCGCTCACTAGTTGCTGCACATGCTGTTTGCTGGGCACTCCAAGGGGTCAGTCCTGCTCAGGTAGAGTGGAATGAAGTCCACTGACAAATTTTAAAATACAAAGGTATAATTGTGTTTGAAACAATCAGAGAAAACATATGACAAAACTGTTTTCTTGGGCTAGAGAGATGGTACAGTGGTTAAGGTACTTGCCTGCAAAGCTTAACAATCCCAGTTCAATTCTGCAGTACCCACGTAAAGCCAGATGCACCAAATGGTGCATGCATTCTGAGTTTGTTTGCAGCAGCTGGAGGCCCTGGCATTCCCATTCTCTCTCTCTCTCTCTTCTCTCTATATCTGTCTACTTGCAAATAAATGAATAGAATATTTAAAAACTGTTTTTCTAAAATTCTAAGATGGAAAACCTTTTAAGTCATCAATTTTAAATTTATTAATATTCTAGTTACTGTTCTGTACATTTAGAATAAATTGTTGTTTTTAAAAGAGCACAGTTTTAAGCATGTTAGACTTTGCATATGGGCAATTTAAAAATTAAATTTCCACTGTAATAAACCAATTGCACAAAGAATACAGAATTGAGTTATAATAAATTTCAGTGCCATATAATGAACAAATGAAGATAAGCAACATGGAAACATAAACCCATATACCTGAACCAACCTAACAAAATCAGCTCATAGACATGAATCTTGAATAATTCCACAAATAAGAGAGCAGTCTTTACCCAGATTTGGCATTTAATTTAATCAGTGAAGTCAAGTTTCACTGAGGCACATGTGTGCATCTGTTTCTTCACATGACTGTTCTCACAGCCATGCTTAATGACTCAACTTATTTAGTCAGGGTCCTTCTAGTTCAAGAGGAACTGGGAAGTGCAATGACTAGAGAAAGGAACAAAGACCTTCATGTCACTCATTCACTCATGCAGTAAGTATTTGCATCCTCTGTGTGCCATGTACTGTGCCAGATGCTGTGAGTGACACTATGCAAAAGCGGCCTGACCCCACCCTCATGCAGCAGCATACAATCTCATGGGGATGCAGGTGAGTGGATGGAGAGCTGGGTTGCACATTGTATGCACTGTAACAAGAGACTGACAAAGCGCTAGAACACTGTCAGCAGCTGGACTTTAAAAACCCACAAGCATGGGCTGTGGGCTTGCTCGGTGGTTAAAGCCCTTGTTGTGCAAGCATGAGTGCCTGAGTTTGGCTCCTCAAAGCTAGTTGCTGTAGTACCAGTAATTCCACTTCATGTAGGGCAAGGAGTGAGTCAGAGACAGGGGAACCATCTGGGAGTTCATAGGCCTGCTAGTCAGAAGAACATGAGACCCTGCCCCAAACAAGGTGGAAGGTGAGGATGGACATGAGATTTTTGTCCTCTGAACTACACGCACATTAAAACACATGTATGTGTATACATACACACACACAAACACACACACACACACACACACAAAAAACAAAAATCTGAACTGTAGAGATGGCTTAACAGTTAAGGTGCTTGCCTGCTAAGTCCAAGGACCCATGTTCGACTCTCCACATAACACATTAGCCAGACGCACAAGGTGAAGCAAGCATGGTAGGTCGCAAATACACACAAGGCGGCACATGCTTCTGGAGTTTGATTGCAGAAGCTGGAGGCCCTGGCATGCCAATTCTCTCTCTCTCTCTCTCTTTGTCTCTCTCATAAAAAATACAAAAGAATAAATAAATAACAATAGAAATCCCAAGCACATTTCCAAATAAATCTCTTATTTATTTTTTATTTGTGATAAAGAGGCAGAGAGAGAGAGAGAGAGAGAATAGGGATGCCAGGGCCTCTAGCCACTGAAAACAAACTCCAGATGCATGAGCCCCTTTGTGCATCTGGCTTATGTGGGCTTTGGGGATTCGAACCAATGTTCTTTGGCTTTGCAGGCAAGTGCCTTAACCACTAAGCCAACTCTCCAGCCCCCTAATTCTCTTATTTGAGAGGATTCTAAGTTGGTGGGATAACACTCCCAGTGGGGCTCCTTGGAAAATGAAAGTCCTAAAAGTAGAGCTTGACTGCGGAGGCAGACTGAGGAGTTTGCCTGGTAAGCACGGGTTATGACATGAATAAACTCATAACGGAAGTTAAGTAGTTTAGATTTCATCTCAAGGACTATGGGCATGATCACTAACTGGGTTGACCATATTTATATTTTGAAGATTATTCCAGCAGTTTGAGGAAGAATAGATTGGCAGAAAAACAAGTCAAGATGACAGAAGTCAGTTAGAAATCTATTGCAGGTAGGCAAGTAGGGGATATTGATACTGACCAGGGAAATGGAGACAAGTAGGATATTCAAGGGTCATTAAAATGTAGAGCCAACTGGACTCGGTTGGAGGTTAGAGAAAGGACCATCCAGGTTTCTGGCTGTGTAACTTTAAAATAAGGTTTAGGTTTGAACATGGAAGGCACGTTTACAATTCACTCCACTTTGCTTCCACTTACAGTGAAGGACACCCTGCCTAAAACACAGGATTGCCACATAGTAAGAAAAACAGCTTCAGGCCTTTTTTTTTTTTCATCTAAAAAACATGGAGATATTTACATATATTCATGCATATGTCCATCTAATTATATGTAATTCACAAAACAGTACCTGTTTAGTAAAATTTATAGCAAAACCGCACTGTACAGAGAGCTACTGGTTATAAGACTATAAAAAATATAGAATTAGTTTTTATTTTGTTCATTTCTGGAATACTAACTGTCACATCAGAGAAAATTATTATTTCAAAACTGCATTTTGACTTTTTCAGTTCAAAACTCATCAGGAGTAAGTGGTTTTCTTCTTTAAAAAGACCCTGACATTAATCTCTTCACAGACCACTGGAATGCTCTAGAACAGTAATTCCCAAACTGGTCTGTATTGGAGAATCTTTAAAAATTGCTAATCCCAGGCCTCACTGCAGAGCTACTAAAATTACAGTCTGTGGGGTTTGCACCGGGGTGTGGGCAGGTTTCTATGTGCATTGGGTGGTATCAGTGTACAGAGGAGCTGGGACCAGTGGTCTAGAACAGGAATTCAAAGAAGAACTGAAACCATCCACTGCCTACGCTACCCAAGCGGCTTTAACAGCAGCCACAAGCTCAGGTGTGGGAGAAATGGCTTGAGTTTGCTACAGAGGACAATAAGTTCTTTTTAATAAAGTCTCCATTTCCACGGGGCAAACTCCCTCTATCCAAGTCTCTCTTCTTCCCTGTGCTCTTTCTCAATTGGAGCTGGGTGTGCAGTTCACCGAGTTATAACATATCAAGGGAGGAGAGAAGGTTGAGTGGTGAGGAGCATCCATCTAATCTCTAGTCAATATTAATCCATGTTGGCTGCACTGAGTCCCCTCAACAAATACCTTCCCCAGGGGTTCATTTCTGAGGTCCACAGTCCCCCTGCCTCATCCTGTACACAGAACCTCTAATGTCACTAGCTTGCTGTTCACAGTCTTGCTGCTTCTGGCCACCACAGCAAACATTCTACTCCTTCCTACTCCCCATGGGAGTTCAGTGGCTGTATAGCTATCCAGACATATGTAGACTATGACCTGTTAGATATAAATTAAATTATGTTATTATGTTACATATTAAATTATGTAAAGAGTCCTGTGCAGATAGTTCAGTCAGAAAAGTGCTTGCTTTCCAAGAATGTGGAACTGAGACAAGCATGGTGGCACACACCTTTAATACCAGAACTCTCTCCGGAAGCACAGGTAGGAGGATTGCTGTGAGTTCAAGGCCACTCTGAGACTATAAAGTGAATTCTGGGTCAGCCTGGGCTACAGTGAGACCCTACCTCAAAAAAAAAAAACCTGAATTCAATTGCTATAACGTGTGTGTGTGTGTGTGTGTATTGAGTGTGGTGGCACATGCTTGTAATCCTATCACTGGGAAGGAAGAGATAGTCACATCCTTGGAGTCCCCTGTCCACCCAGTCTATTCTACTCAATGAGACTCTATCTCAAAACAAACAAACAAAAAAGATGGTGTCCACGGAAGGACCCTTGCAGCTGTCTGGCTTCTATGCACATGTACCCTTGCACACATACAGATAGAGTACAAAGGAATTATTAAGAATGGAAAACAGCATTGTCACCTATCAAAATATAAATCATGATGCTTCTCCTTATCATCTGCCAACTATAAAAAGAAACTTTTATGCTTATTAAAATTTCTTGCCTTATATTATCAGCATTATCTTGATCCCTTAATTTACTTCTTAAATCATTATTGAGCCACTTATCCATTTTGTGAGGGTGAATTTTTAACTTAAAAATATAATCAGTAAGTCACCTTAACTGAATGCACAGACATGCAATACTGAACAACACAGTGAAAGTTCAGGAGGACAGAAGATGTTTCTGTCAGCTGATTCATCTTGGAACTGCCCAGTATTCCCTCAGGAAAGCACCCAGGCATGACTTGCTGATGGGGCACTAGTGATAATTCTTTTGTAAGCATTTCCAAACTTCTTAAGAGCACAGGTTAAACCCATCTGAAGATGAATACTGGAGCAACATCTTATTATTTTCCCAGTTCTTATATGAAATGATCTTCCACATACTCATCTCAGGAGTGGGCTTTGAGTATCATGAAAAAGTCAGTTATTGAAGTGGAAGTCTATGCTAGCTTAAAATCTATAATCATTGATCTATGATTTTGTGACTTTGGGGGTATCCTTAGAAGATCTGAGCACATTCCAATATATATATATATATGTTATATATATGTTTAGGACTGGTTATATTTCTAAATCAATTTCCATTAAAAGATGCAACAATCAGTGTATGATGATCCACACCTTTAATCCCAGCAGTTAGGAGGCCAACATGGGAGGATCATTGTGAGTTTGAGGCTAGCCTAGACCACAGAGTGAGTTCCAGGTCAACCTGAGATAGAGTGATTTTCTGCTTTAAACCAAACAAAATAAAAACAAAAACCAAAGACTCCACTGAAAGCTGAAACAATCAACTGAAGAAGAGTGTGGTGGTTTGATTCAGGTGTCCCCCATAACTTACGTGTTCTGAATGCTAGATTTCCAGCTGATGGAGATTTGGGAATTAATGCCTCCTGGAGGCAGTGTATTGTTGGGGGTGGGCTTATGGGTGTTATAGTGAGTTTCCCCATGCCAGTGTTTGGCACACTCTCCTGTTGCTATTGTCCACCTTATGTTGGCCAGGGGGCGATGTCCACCCTCTGCTCATGCCATCATTTTCCCTGCCATCATGGAGCTTCCCCCTCGAGCCTGTAAGCCAAAATATACCCCTTTTTCCCACAATCTCCTCTTGGTTGGGTGATTTCTACCAGCAATGCGAACCTGACTGCAACAAAGAGGAAGGTCACATTTGTTAAAAATTAAAACTACAGTCTATAAAACATTTGCATACAGTGTGCTTAAAAATAGGCAAACTTGGGCTGGAGAGATTGCTCAGTGGTTAAGATACTTACCTGCAATGCCTAACCGCCCAGGTTTGATACCCCAGTACCCACATAAGACCAGATGCACAAAGTGGTGCATGCTTCTGGCATTCGTTTGCAGTGGCTAGAGGGCCTGGAGCACCCATTCTCACTCATTCATTCATTCATTCATTCGTTCTCTCTCTCTCTCTCTCTCTCTGTGTGTGTATGTGTATGTGTGTCTTTCTCCTCTCCTCCTTGCAAATAAGTAAAATAAATAAATAAAAATAAAGTATGCAAACTTATTTGTAGATTTTGACAAAAACTGTAAGAAGAACTAATGTTTTTCTTATGCATGCACACATAGGTATATGTGGTATGTATAAGTATATGCATATACACATACATACAGAGGGCAGAAGGTGTGGTCCTTAGGTACACTGTCCATGTGTTTTTGAGACAGTGTCTCTCATTGGCCTGCAAGTCCCTGATTAAACTGGACTGACTGGCCAGTGAACTCCCAGGATCTGTCTGGCTCTGCCTCCCTAAAGATAGGATTATAGATATATGTCACCTCATAGGGCATTTATATGGGTACTGGAGATTTATCTCAGGCCCTCTTGTGAGCAAAGCAAATACTTTACTGAGCTATCTCTCTAGCCCTCCTTGAATTTTTAATGATTGTTTTAACATTGAACATCATGGAGGTCACAACAGGAGAGCTGGGCTGTGCAGTGTAGAATTCATACTAGGAAGTAGAGAAACATTACAAGTCAGAGGGAACAAGTGTCAGACCAGGAGCTGAATCAGCCAACTGATAACTTGTTCAATATTTAGATTTCTTTTCTAGCTGCAGAAAAAGAGATGATTTTATTTGAAGGAGCATCCAGTATTCAAACATTGGGATATAACCCATAAAATATTAAATGTTTGGTTTCTTTTGAAAAATCTAAAGTTCTGATCACAGGGCTAGGCCTATATGTTGGTTTGATTCAGGTGCCCCCCATAAACTTAGGTGCTCTGAATGCTAGGTCTCCAGCTGATGGCAATTTAGAAATTAAGGCCTCTTAGAGGCAGTGTATTGTTGGGGCCGGGCTTGTGGGTATTAGAGCCAATTTCCCCTTGCCAGTGTTTGGCATACTCTTTTGTTGTTGTTGTCAATCTGATGTTGCCCAGGAAGTGATGTCCACTCTCTGCTCATGCTGTCATTTTCCCCTGCCGTCATGGAGCTTCCCCTCAAGTCTGTAAGCCAAAATAAACCTTTTTATACCTCAAGCTGCTCTTGGTCAGGTGTTTTCTGCCAGCAATGTGAACCTGACTGCACCAGACTGTATTTCCAAATGTCAGTGAGAGTGGTGAGGAGTGGAAGTGGATGGTTGGGACAGGGCACCAGCTCTGTCAACAGCCACACTAGCCAGCCCTTCTTACAGCCTCCGCATATGACACCTGCCATTTATTTGTGTGACTACACAGACTTGATTTTCTTGTTTTGTAGTGGACACGAAGGTTTTTCTTATGCTTCACATACTTCCTCACTATCTGATCTCTGTATGTGTTTGGGGTTTTTGATCTCCACCATAAAGTAAGATCAGAAGACATTCAACATCAACTGGAAGCATTTATTCATCAGGAAGATAATCATAAAGTGTCAGAAAGCTTGGAGGATTTCAGAAGCTGGCTGGAGATGAGCTTTTGAGAAGGTTAATCTCATAAAAGGAAATAAGTTAATTGCAGAGGGTGTATAGAGGAGGAAAGTACAATTAGAAATTCAGTCATCATTCTCACAGGGGATAAACAGAGTAGGAGTTTGAGTGGCAGGAGGGACAACGTCAAGAAAATGTAGCCTACCAGAGATAACGCACGAATCACAGTAGGAAATTTGCTGGACTGGAAGATGAGGTGGAGAAAGGGTCAAACAACTAGAAATGACACTGACACTTCAGGCCATGGTGATTCCATAAGCAAAAGGACCATTAAAGTCCAAGAGAGAGGTCAGTTTTCTCAGAGAAGATTCTCACTAGCTGAGGGCTCTGTGTGTTTGTATAGCCTCCTGAACATGCAGGTAGAGAATTTCATCAAGAAGCAGAGGCATTCCTAGAAATCAATAGAGCACAAAAGCTGAAGGCAGAGGCTTTAAAATTGGGTAGAGGTCGGGTTTTCATGTGTTAAAAATGAGAGTAATATTAGGGCATATTTGCCTTGGGAAGATAACTGAGGAATGCTGTGTTTTGTGGTGATTACTCAATAAAGTAGTTTGTTGTTAGAGTTGAGAATCGGACACATGCAAATAAGTGTGAAGGGTGTGGGAATGGAAACAGTAACCAAAATAAATATGTGACATGCATACCACTCAAAACAAACTGGAAATATGGTGATAACCAAGTTAACTTTTTGGTGATTCTAGGTTGCCCAGACAGTCATAAGATTCAGAACTGGGGACCAAGAACACAGAAACTAAACATGTCTGCACTAGATCTGCCAGCTCTTCCTTTCTTTGTATATTTACTGATCATCTCTATCCCAGTGTAGTTGCTGGCATTCTTACCTCCAGTGATATCTGCTGAATTCAGGACACATCACTTGAGAGAGACTACTGAGGCAGAAATGTCATAAGGCCTTTAAGAGAAGATGGGTAGATGAATAGAGACGATGTATTTTTTAGAACTGCCTAAAGTTAAAAGGATGTTCTTAAAATAACTTGTATATAAATGGGTTCCCTGGAGATATAGTATATTTCTGGCATTATTAAATTTAACATTTTTAACATATTTTAACCTTTTACAAAGCTCAGTGATACCAAGACAAAAGAGAAACTTGGCTAGTGGGTCAAGCTAAATGTCAGAATTTATATCGTAATAAGTCTCTTTTGTAAAAGAAAATATCCATTTTGAACCTGTCTTACCCCAAGATATATAACCTTAGAGATAGAAATGGAAGAATCCAAGAAGCCAGAAAAGAGCATTGTCTGCTCATGCAAATAGAATATTCAATTTTGTGGTGAATTAGTGCTTTGAACAGTTCATGTGGATGCAAATAAAAACAAGTGACTAAACCTCTGGTCCACCCAGAGCAAAATCTGTTCACTTAGTGAGGAAGCATATTATATTCAAAGTTGAAAAGATCAGTGAAATGTGATGTAATGCACAGTTTGCTTGCTACTTTAGGGATGCAAGAAATGCCATGTCAAGAGTCTGCAGTCTGGGTTCGTACCTGAGGCATGCTTGTATAGAGTTTTAAAAAGGAGTAACCTCTGCAAAGACAACTGCTAATTAAACAAGGAAATAGAATTTAAATCTCGACTTGCATTTTAGCCAATTGCTTCTATATCTTGTCACATAAGATTCTACATCACTGGATCACCCCAAGTCCTGAGTTTACTTAATAAATGAGAAAAGGAGGTGACTAGATTATACTAAATCACTTCTACATTGGAGTACTTTCCATGATTTATGACCATTTATGACCACTGCCTCAAGCAGATTCTGCAACATGAACTCTATTAGTGTCACATTAGTATTTTTATATCTTTACATGAGAGGGAGAGAAAGAGAGAGGGTATACAGGTGTCCCAGGGCCTCTTGACACTGCAAACAAACTCAGACACATGCACCATTTTATGCATCTGGCTTTACATGAGTACTGGGGAATTGAACCCAGGCCAGCAGTGTTGCATGCAAGCTCATTTAACTACAGAGCCATCTCTCCAGCCCCACAACACATTATTTTTTAAACATCCTTCCAAACTGCACTAAGGGCAGAGTAAAAGCATCTCTGCTACTGTGACAGATGACCCCGACTTTTGTTAGTTTCCTCCAGCACTGTGTTTCAGAATGACTGATATGTCTATGGCCATAAGGCTCTGAAAGTGCCCTATCTCAACAGAATGACTGATAAAATGGAGTCATCAGTTTCAGGCAGTTTGCCAAGGCATCTCCTTAGCATAGCCCAGAAGTTGCTTCCTAAGAACAAGATATAATTTTCAAAAATTCATAACTAGCCAAGTAAATCACAAGGGACCCTTATAGGGGTTCTCTGCACACAATCCTTCAAGGTCTTCATTTTCTACAAGCTCCTCAGCTGAGCCCATCACCAACTTGGATTTTGTGGTTTGTCAAAGTTCTTTCATCGAAGCAATAAGCAGTGAGACAAGCCCTCAAATAAGAAGGGTGCCTGGTTTTTCTTGATCAGGGTGGTCCATCATCACACCTGTGATGATGTGGTTTCTAGCTTCTCACTGAACTTAAACTCACTCACCAAGTGGGGCAGAGAACTGAATAGGGAGTTCTCAGAGGAAGAAATACAAATGGCAAACACACACTTAAAAAATGTTCAACATCGCTAACCATTAGTAAAATGCAAATTAAAACAACTATGAGATTCCACTTTACCCCAGTCAGGATAGGAAACATTAAAAAATCAAATGAAACAAATGTTGGTGAGGATGTGGAGAACTAGGAACCCTCATCCACTATTGGTGGGAATATAAGCTGGTACAATCACTATGGAAATCAATATGAAGACTCCTACAAAGGATGAATATAGATTTACCAATAGAACCACTTATTCCCTTACTGGGCCTTTATCCTAAAAGCTCCACACCTTAGTTCAGAGATATTTGCTCCACCATGTTTATAGCTGCTCAATTCATAATAGTTAAGAGCTGGAATCAACCCAGGTGTCCATCATTGGATGAAAGTCTAACCAAGATATAATTTTAAAATTATTTAAACACATTTTCCTGCAAATATATACATATTAATCTGTTCAGTTAAATGCTGATCATCCGGATATAGTGAATCCTGTTTTATATATTATATTTTGAAATATTTTTCCTAGTTAAATTGTGGCAGACATGCGTAAGTCTAAGGTCCATTCTTTGTGGCATTCACACCAAAAATAGTCACAATTCTCTAAGCTCCAAGACAACATCATTTAGTATCAGGCTCAGATAACAGCGAACAGAAATACGTTCAATCCAGAAACATTTTTATGGGCTGAGGAAGGTTCCCTTGGAGATATTACCAAGCACAGCAAATTGACTTCAGGCAATTGAAATCTACTAGCTAGCTAGAAGTGCGTCCAGGATACCAAGAATTTACAATAAGGAGGTAACAAGTGCATAGCATGTGCCTTTCACAAGTTCTTGTATTCTGTCTGGAATAAAATGTTCATAATGAAGTTGGATATTTAGAATTATTCTTAATCTATTTGCCTGGGTCACACAAGTTCATGTCAGAATTTTTGGCGTAGCATCTGAAATATTAATGCTACTAAACATTTCTTTAAACATTGAAGCCCTTTAAATTTAATATCCTACTCAAAAAGAAAACATCATTTGGGGACCTCTGATTTATCTTGCTTTTGTAGCTTATTATATTGATTACCTCACTTCAATAAGATTCTGGATGGCTTGTTTCTATGCTAGGTAGCACCTGTGGAAGAATGGTTTCATCACACAATAACTGATGGCCCGATTCACCCATTCCTGTGACCAGGTAACTTCTGTGAAATCAAATTGCTTTTAAAGTGTGCTAATCTTGAGAAGGCATGTGTTGCCCACCTGGGAGTTTTCTTTCTTTTTATTCTTTTTTCTTAATACTTTTAAGATGACCATTTTTGTTTCTATAATTATCTTCTTAAAATAGAATGAACAGTATGTTTATGCCCATAGCTCTCAGAGAAGAAATCTCTAGAAAGTGTTTAATAATCCAACTGGAAAATGTACTAGCAATACAGCCTTTCCTGATCTTTCAATTTACTACAGGTGGAAAATCTCTGAAAAATCCAAGACAGCAAACATACTGAATCACTTTGAACAATCTGAATCTTGAATAAATTCCAAAGTGTTTAGGAGTCAAGCTGTTTTAGCCTTTCTTTAATAACTTCAAATTAAATAATTTTCTTTGAAAGTTGGCCCAAAATACTGGTAAATTTTGGGCTTTGGTAAACCACATTCATTCTAAAATTACTGTTTAGGGATAGCCATGACATTTATGTTTTAATTGACGTTGCCATAAATTTGAGAGCAGGGAATGGCGCTTCAAATCTTTCTTTGGCATATTGATATTCTTTAGAGGAGACCCAATCCCAATAATTCGGAAATTAAAATATGATTGGAACATAGAAGTCTTGGTGAGCATAGCCAAAAATATCATTTATTTCTTTGATTTAAATAGGGCCCTTGCTAAGGATAGTGATAGATCACTGTTTTGGACATAAAAGTAGTAACTATTAGCAATAATGTCCAATAGATTTATTGTGGTGTATGAAATAAATACACTTTTTATGGTCATCTTGTGTCAACAAAAACCATTCAACTGAATCACCTTATTCCACTATATGCACAAGAAATACCACCATAAGTATTAAGGTGACTGAACATTCTAGAAATGACATTATGGGGTGAAGTAATCATGGACTTTCCTATTACAACTGGAATGGCAAGTGCTGGACAAACTGGCATTCATTCAGAAAGATGAGCTATTTGGGGGAAAAACATATAGCATAAAGATAATTTATCCTAATTATCCTATGTTTTTGAAATTGAGCATTTAAAAAAATCAAAGTTGGCACTTGTGTTGTATTAAATGCACAGATACTTAAGGAAACCTTTTTTGCTGAGAGCTTCTGTTTCCCCAGTTGCAATGTTTGAAAGTGAATCTGTGTACCAGAAGGTTGCTCAGGATTATGAAACTTAATGCATCTTATCACAAGCAAATATAAACATTTTCAAGGAAAGCACAAGGCAGGAGACATGAAAGACCATATGTTTCCAGTGCTCTCCGTGTCAAAACAATACCAGTCTCCAGAAAATAACTGCTAGTCATATTGAATTATTTAGCCAAATATCTTCCAAAAGTTACTTGGAAGAAAGTACAGTGTACTCCATGTTCCATGTAATGGATAAAAATAGATTTCCCCAGACCAAACATATTACATTCATGAGTTATTTTATTGGCCATAATACTTTATAAGATTTCTGAGTTTTAGTGCTCTTGGGTTAGCAGCAAAGGCAAAAAATGAGATAAGAGAAAATAAAAGCTTGAATTTTGGAAAATCTTTCTTAACAAGCTACATAAACTCCTTTTACTTAAACTGATATTTTTGAATGCACAAAAGTAGGCAAGGCATTTCCTCTTCCCAACAGCTTAGATTTCCTTTTACTTCTATGAGAGCTTGTAATCATTCATGGGCCCTTAGTCTCCCTGCCTCCTAATCTCTTTTACACGGAACATAACCAGCTGAGAAAGGAGCCACTGAATTTGAAGAAGCTTAAATAGCTTTCTAGACAGAGCAAGTCACAGGTCTACCCTTATACCTATTTCCAAACTGCTCCAGAGACTTCAGTGTCACCTGAATGTGTTCAACATATAGTCCTTCCTCAGACAACTGTGCTTACAAATGTCCTCCCGCACTGCCAAGCTTCTTTCTAAATGGCAACCAACACATGAGAACTAAACCATCATCAAAGAAAAAAAAAAAAACAGGAAAGAATATCAAAGAAAAACCATGCCTGCTAAACAGCTGCCTACACTAAAGGGAGGCTCAGGCACAGGACAGAAGGATGGAAGGACTCTTCTCCAGCAAATTTTGTAGAACTACTTGCCGCTATCAGAATTCTCTTCCTAATCATTTTTACTTTGATGGCCCACAACTGGCTGAATTGCCTCCCTGTGTTTATTTAAGATCTACTGTGTCTTTAGTACATCCATTGCTAGACACTTACTATACCTTACCTCATTTCATCTTTCAGCAACCAACACATGCGACAGGCTCAATAATTCTCTGATACCAAAGTAAACTTAAAATAAGGATCCATGGCTCAAAAAGCAGGTAAAAATTGTCCCTTAAAACTCTGAAAGTAGGGCTGGAGGGATGGCTTAGCAGTTAAAGTGTTTGCTTGCAAAGCCAAAAGACCTTGGTGCGATTCTCCAGGACCCACATTAGCCATATGCACAAGGGGGCACACACATCTGGAGTTTGTCTGCAGTCTGGAGGCCCTGGCATGCCCTCTCTCTCTCTCTTTCTCTCTCTCAATCAAGGAGCTGAGTGGTAAATGCAAGCTGACCACTTCTCAATATGTAGGTTGAATCAACCAATGTTACAACTCTACCACTGACTTTTAGGAAAAAAAAAAATCAAAACACCTTGACTCTAACTACATGTTTGTGAAATATCCTCACTGTGTATCATAGTTTTGAATGTGAATGCAATTCTTGATTAGAGGAATATAACTTTTCTCATGAGCAACCATCAAGAACCTAGTTGTTTAAATGCTACAATGTATGCACTATGGTTTTTTCATTGACTTATATTTTATAAGTAAGCAGTCCCAGATTTTAATCTCATTCTGTCATAGTCTTGGAATGCATGGTAAATTTAGTCTCATAAAAGTCTTTATATATATATATATATATATATATATATATATGCATATATATATATGCCAATACATTTTAGATATTTTTTGTTTTATTCTTTAATGTTAATAAATTCATCACAAAATCCCATTACAGAAAATATGGAATCTAATGATAACAGATCACTATAATCTTGCCACTCAGACATAAATATGTTTCACTTTACTTTATTTCCAACATTATTATATAATAACAATATGAAATCATACTGTAGTTTTGTTTAAAATAAAAAAATTCTAAACCCAATTAGAAAAGACTTCACATATGATTTTATTATTTTGCCAAAGTCGGGGATATGGACTAAATCTTCTTTAAAGGTCCTTTATATATTAAAATTTAAGTGATAGTTTCTTAATCCTCAAAATAACAAAAATAAAAATAAAATAAATCTCTTCCAAAACTCACTTGAGAGAAATTTTCTCCTTATTTCCCTCATTAAAGTCCATAGACTAGCCAGGTGTGGTGGCGCATGCCTTTAATCCCAGCACTCAGGAGGCAGAGGTAAGAGGATTGCATGAGTTTGAGGCCATCCTGAGAATACACAGTGAATTCCAGGTCAGCCTGAGCTAGAGTGAGACCCTGCCTCAAAAAAAAAAAAAAAAAAAAAAAAAAAACCTAAAGTCCATAGACTAGCTTTAAATACTGTTAAAACTTAATGTATTTCTTGTTCAAAGAAATCCCCTAATTTAGCTAGATATATATTCAAATTGCTATAAAACATAAATCATATTGAATTATGAAATTTTTCAAATATACACAGCAAATAGTATAAAAATTTAACCCTAAATATGAATGATACTTTAATTTTTTTAAAATCCTAGACAAAGTATCAATTTATTTTCTAGAGGCTTCTAAGTCATTTTAGGATGATCCTTCTTTCAAACTCTAGACAAGGCTCTCTGAATAAGTCAACAGGAGATAACCTCAAAATGTGATCTTCAGGAAGTGAAAACCCAAACCACATGTAAACCTTGAGCTGCAACTTTCAATATAGGACAGGCACTGTAGGGAGGCACCTTGCTTACCAAATAAAGCAGTGGAATGAAAATTAAAAGCAGAAGAGAGTGCACATAGTGACTGTGTCCTAATGCTACTGTCCCTAGCCCTGCACTGGCCCCATGGACCTCACTGAGACCATGTGAGGTATGCTTGACCATGGACACTCATATATTTGTGGGGAAGGTGAAAGTACCTCATTAACAGAAAAGAATAATTTGATAAGTGAAAAGAAACTGTAATGGTATTGAAGCATTTGTTTATGTCTTATTTTTAATTTCCACCTAAGTAATATTTTTCTTGGTTTTGAATTAGTAGGAGGCAAATTAATAATAACCAACTAAACATGTAGGTTAGTAGAAAATTCCAACTTCTCAGTATTTATCAACAAACCAAAGCAAACCTGCAAAAGAATGTTTAAGCAATTCATATCTTACCAATGATCTTATTTCTGTTGTATCCTACAAGCAATCCTAACAAACTAATAAGTGGAAAAGTAATATAACTTTTCAGTTGACTCATTCACAGCAAATATTTATTAGTCTGTCTTTTGGTTAATTCTGTTAGTATCATAAGGCAATTCTGTCTTATACTTGAGTTTCTAGATTAAAAGTAGTTTAATTACTGGAAGAGACCAAATGTCGAGGAATCAAGAAACACAGGTCTGAGAGATTGCTCAGTGGTTAAAGGTGTTTGGTTTTAAAGCCTGAAAGGCTGATTGCCCAGGTTTGATTCTCTAGAAGCCACATACACATAAAGCCACCTGCACAAAGTGCTGCATGTGCCTGGAGTCCCGTTGCAGTGCAGGATGCACATGCACAGCTTACTCATGCTCTTTCTGTCTCTCTCTCAAATAATAAACATTTTTTTAATTTTTTTATGTACGAGAGAGAGAGAGAAATGGAAATAGGCAGAGATAGAAAAATAGAGAGAGATATTGGGCGTGCCGGGGCCTTCAGTCACTGTAAATGAACTCCAGATGCATGCACCACCTTGTACAGCTGGCTTATGTGGTTTCTGGAGAATCACACCTGGGTCCTTTGGCTTTACAGACAAATGCCTTCACAGCTAAGCCATCTCTCCAGCCCAATAAAAATATATTTTAAAAAAGAAAAGTAACTACCACCACTTCCTTATCTAAGATTCAATATGGTCCAAGCACCAACAGTACACAGATGCCTAGAGATCTTGTTAGAAATACTGGCCCTGAATGAAGCTGGAGAGATGGCTCAGCAGTTAAGAGCATTTCCTTGCAAAGCTTGCTGGCCCAGGTTTGATTCCACAGTACTTATATAATATCAGATGAACAAAATGGAACATGATTCTAGAGTTTGTTTGCAGTAGAAAGAGGCCCTGACACACCCATACTTACCTCTTTTCTTTTTCTCTCTCCCACTCTCACATATACACACACACTAAAAATGTAATTTATAAAAGAAAGAAATGTAAGTTCTAAGACCTCACCCTGATTGCAGTGACAAAAAATAGCATTGCTAACATGCTCTGCTTATTGATGTGATCATGAAATTTTGAGAAGTATTGCCCTAACCTTTCATCATCTTTATGCAGATCCTAGAACTTCAAAACAAATTAATCATCATAGTATTTTGCCACATTATTGATTAATTTGGTCCATTTTATTAGAGAACTGGGTTGCCCATGCCAAACATTTGATTAAATAATATTTTATGTATAAATCTTGGGTTTACAGGCTAGCCAACTTGGTCTTTCTTCTTTAAAATTAATACTTAGAGATAAGACCTTTGATTTCTAGAAATCAATTAAGAGTCTCAGCTAGAAATGAAATTTATTTATTTCCATAATAGTCTAGCTTTATCTGTGCCTCTAGGTAGCACTCGGGAGGGGAAAGTGAAGAAGGATTATGAAAACTAGGCATTAGATAAAATAAAATCTTGCCATTGGCATGCTCTTGCCTAAGCCAGTAGAAAAAGACATACACATACAATTTCTTATCGTCTTGCATAATCATTTTCAACAGAGGAAATGTGCACTTAAAAGTCTTTTATTCTCTACATATGTGCCAAACATATTAGAAGGCTCAGATGTGTTTTCTTACAGTCTATTGTTCTCTTCGAATTTTGTAAGAATAAACTCTAGTTTTAAAATCATTTAAAACATAAGCAAGATAATTTTTATTTCACCATTTCTACAAATTATTTCACTTTGGCAATGATGTCTGCATATGGTCTCTTGTGTTTCACTTCTGACATATAAGTTATAGCTGTTTATAGGTATGCAAAACACTTGGCAAACATTCCCAGTGTTACCACTATTAGTCAAAAGGTACAACTTATAGGTGTAAAGTAATAGGAAAGTTAAATTTGATAGGTGGAAGTGAGTTGAACCAGCAGAAGCAGAGCATAGTTAGTTTGGTGGGAAGTAAAAAGAGATTCAGGTGTAGATTATGTGGTCACCACGAAGTGAGGGGTAAGACTCCTGCACCTTCTGCTTCTCCCTTCCCTGTTACACTCTTTTAAATTCTTATTTTGCTCAGGTTCTCCTGGTTTTCATTTGTGTGTGTGTGTGTGTTGCATTTCAACTCAAGGTCTCACTATGGAACTCAGGTTGGCCTTGAACTAGTGGTACTCATCATGCCTTAGCTCCTAAGTACAGGCATTATATGCGCATACTATTATGCCTCACGGAAGTTTTTGTTAGTTAGTTTGTTTCTGAAGACAGGGTCTCACTCTATAGCCCCCACTCTTGTGAAATTCACTGTGTAGCTCAGGCTGACCCCAAAGCCATGATGATCCTCCTGCCTCAACTCCCAAGTACTAGGATTATAGGCATAAGCCACCACACCAACTTAATTCTTTTTTATTAAATTATTTTATTGTATTTTATATTTAGAGGGGAGACAGAGAGAGAATGGGCATGCCAGGGCCTTCAGCCACTGTAAACAAACTCCAGACACATGTGCCACCTTGTGCAACTGGCTTACATGGGTCCTGATGAATAGAACCTGGGTCCTTTGGCTTCACAGACAAATGCCTTAACCACTAAGCAATCTCTCCAGTACAAATTTTTTATTTATAATTGAAGAATAAATTAAGCTTATAGACAGTAAGGAACATATATTTAAAATTTTATTAAACAAAAGACAAAGTTAGTAAGTTAGTAATTCTTGTAATATTTTGGAAACTTTACTACAATTTTAAAATATCTTTTAAATAATATTTTAAAGTGTTTTAAATTTATTTTTATTTATTTATTAGAGACAGAGAGAGAGAATGGCCAGGCCAGGGCCTCTAGCCACTACAAACTCCAGACATAGGCACCACCATGTGCATCTGGCTTAAGTAGGACCTGGAGAATTCAACCTGAGTCCTTAGGCTTCACAGGCAAATGCCTTAACTGCTAAGTCATCTCTCCAGCCACCCATTTTCAAATATCTTTAAAAAACTTTATTTATTAGTGAGAGAGAAAGTAAGGCAGAGAATGGGCACACCAGGGCCTGCAACCACTGCAAACAAACTCTAGATACATGCATCACCTTGTGCATCTGGCTTAGGTTGGTACTGGGGAATAGAACCTGGATCCTCAGGCTTTGCAGGCAAGTGCCATAATCACTAGGCCTTCTTTCAAGCCTCCGAAAAGCTTTTTATAGTTGTATAAGAAGAAGGACAAATATCTGTCCAAGCAACTCATGGTCTAACCTACTTAGCAACAAATAACCTGTTGTGATGCCCACACAAGTGCAATAGTGGCACACAGCCATGGTGGGGAACCAACTACTCTTGATTTGGCTAACTGATCTCCTCAGTCATACGGAACCCATAGCTGGAGCTGGGAAACAAGTCAGAACCATATCCAAACATAAGCCCGTTCTCCATCATCAAGCTACCACCAATCGTGGGCTACAAGAGGGCCTACACCTATTAAATTCTCTATTAAAAAAGTAAGGGTGATCTCATTTGTCCTGGTGCTAACTTACTCTCCCTTGGAGAATCTGCTTCTCTTTTTCAGGTAGATGTAGATCCTAAGGAGAGAGCCACCCCATCATACCTCAAAAGGGCCCCAGCTGAAACTAAGAAAAATTGGCAAAACAAGCAAGGGTGCTGTTTTCCTGGTGACCCAGGTACCAGCATAAGGGTGAAGGAGATCAACACAGAGAAAAATCAACTCCTACCAAATCAGAGAGCCAGAGACCAAGAGGCCCCCAACACCTCATCACTGAAGCAGACCAAAAATGAACCCAACATGGCTCAGGGAAATTTTGCGGAAGAGGGGGCGGAAAGAATGTCAGAGCCACATGTTGGGTCATGATATGCAGAGACATTTAGCTTACCCATAACTGTGGGCTAACTCCACAATGCATGACCCATATACTTCAACAAGGAGGGGCCAAGGGGAGGGGGTAGGTCACGGATGAGCCTAATAATGGTACCAAACTGACTGTATTTGCTGAATACAAAACCAATTAATAAAAAAAATTAAAAATTAAAAATAGAAGAAGGACAAAACAAGATTCTTTTTGTTTGTTGCTTATTCTTTGTGACAGTAGCTTTTACTGTTGCCCAGACTGGTCTGGAACCCACTATGTAGCTCAGGCTGTCCTCAAACTCATAACAGCCTCCCGATTACTGAGATTTGAGGTTTGAGCCACAATGCTTAGTTTTTAAGATTTACAAATAAGTCAGAGTAATGGAGCTCAGACAGTTGCATTAGAATGGGAAAAGAGATCTATAACAATACATACTAAATAGTACCAGCACACTGTTCATTAAATCTTTACAACTTAAAAAAAATTAAAAATGTATTATACCAGGTTATCCTCTTTTATCCCCTCACTGCTGGTCTCATTTCCCTGGGGTCCTCCTCAGTGGGGTTATGGGATTCATTGTGGGGTCACGAAGGCCTCAGTCAGTCAGTCAGTCAGTGCCTATGGGGTAGTGAGGGTCCATGCCTCAGAGTATTCCTACCCACTCTGTGGCTCCTGCAATCTCTCTGCCTCCTCTTTCTCAATGCTTCCTGGGCCATGACAAGCCTATTGGCAGCCTGATTTAATGCTGAGTTCTCTGTAGCCTCTGGCTTTCTGCTTTGATGGGTTTAACTGATCACCATGTCTGCCACCGTCACTCTGGAGCTGGTTGTCAGGGTAGCAGTTAGACCCAGTGTTCATGGCACTGCCTCCACTGCAAGTTCAGCTGAGACCTGGCAAATGTGGGCGGGGTGCCAGATCTCACAGTGGGTAATTGGTTATCTTCTTGTCTTATTGATGGATCTTGGCTCTCCTCCATTTCCTCTGCCATCTTTAAAATAAAGCAGATTTCCAACCAAGAGTGAGAGTAGCTTGGGTTAAAGAGGCCATGCAATTATTTGAGGGATTTTGGGTGTGCAAGTCCACCTTTCTTCTCCAGAGAACAGTGGGGCTTCTCTCTGAAGTCTGGGTTTCCTGACCATGGAATTCTCACTTGCTTTCCAGTACTGATATGAATTCTCCCCCAATGAGCAGGCCCCATGTCCACTCAGAGGACAACTGGTTACCTGCAGAGACTGCATGCCACTATTGCACAAGTTTATACTTCTTGTCTGGCTGGTTTATTTCATAGTTAGTAGGATCCCTTGCTTATTCATGCTGTTGGTGACTGTTTTCTGCAAGAAGCTCCCATGGCACTATGAGAGCTATCCAGAAGGAAGCTAGCTTCCTTTTTGGTTCCAGCACGGTATCCCCATGTCCTGTGACCACAGCCTGTGCTGTCTTCAGCAATAGCTCTGCCAGGTAATCAAGTGTGATAGCAATGGCCTACATTTGGGCGGGGGGGGGCTTCATAGGTCTCCCTGGCCAACAGCTCACTGGGGCGGGGGGAACCCAACTCTGAACCAGGGAATTACTGGCTAGAGCTATGGTTTTACAGTTAAGCTTTTTCTACCTTCTGTTGGGACTGTCCCCCTCTCCCCTTTTATTGCTGGTTATAGCTTGTAGAATGCTAGTCATAATGAGGATTTCTATGGAACCCATTCATGTTGTCTTAACTTTCATGTATTTTACTTCCCACCCTCCCTAACCCTACCACTCCACTCCTCTCCCACCCCCAATATTCTACTCTCCTTAAGTGAATGAGACCAGTAGAGAGAAGAAATAGGGAAAGAGGAGAGGAGCAGTCACCTGACAAATTTTATAACTTTACTGTTCCATAAATCTTTTACAACTTTCTATCTTTACACCTCCAGGACCTAGCATCAAGGTTACTATACAATGATTAAATTTGGGTGAACTGTATACACAGTAAGGATTCACTTACTATGGTGTGACAATAGAATTAGCAAGCATTGGCATTTATGTAATACTTAGTGCTGGAAACATGTTCTGAGCAGTGTGTGATCATATGGTTTAATCATTGTGGAGCCATCATGGAGTGTATTTACACCAAGCAGTATCGTGCCTGTCAATCATTCAGGGTGACCTTATGCAATCAACAGATATGGTGAACAAAAATGCATGGGCCCAGCATGTATAACACACCATATGGCTCTATGGTAAGCATGGTTTTATAAGTGGAAAGGCTTTATTATAAAACAAAACTTTAAAGTATAGTGTAATAAAAATATGTTAGTAACATCTTCATTGTTATCAAATCGTATGTACTGAACAGTACAGAATCATGGGTGCTGCACTTTAATATGACCAGTAAGTTTATAACACCTTTCCATATCTACGCCTTTAGACTGGGACTGCACCATTGGACCCCCTTGCTCTGAGACTTCCAGCTTCTTAGGCAAAGTAGATGGCAGGTTCTGAGACTCTCCATCATGCTGGTGGACAATGTTTGTCTATCCAGCCTCCAGTTTTCCTATGAACCTAATAAATACACTTTTACAGTGTGTGTGTGTGTGTGTGTGTGTGTGTGTGCGCGCGCGCGCGCGCACGCGCATGCATGCATACATTCTGTTTCTTTAGGGAACCCTGGCAAAAATGTGCTTGTAAATACAGCCAAATTTCTTCTTCATAATTTTAACATCATCTTCTGATGTGGCCTGAGGACCTTATTCACAAAACCTTATCCCTATAGAACCTGTGCAAACCAAATAGATGTGTCGTTAGGGTAGTAACCATCTGATGTGGCCAATTTCATGTAGGTTTTATTGGGATTAGGTTGCTATAAATCTACAAAGATGATTTCTACTACCTTTTCTCCTTTCCTAAATTAATAATGTTAACAGTTATCATCCCATGTCCTATTAAATATCATACAAAAGTCATAGAAATCAAATCCATGCACCATATGGGAAAGACAATGCCTTAAATGCATTGTAGCTTTGTGAGCAGTACCTGTCCTAGTAGATCAATGGACTTGTAGCACTCTTTCTCTCAAGTACTAAAGATAAATTCTTTTGACATAAATAAAATTTGTCTATCAAAATCACCAAGTTTCATAAATTCTCACAGTAGAAGTCACTTTTTATACATTCCAACATCCAAAGACAAAGTGCAAAGCAGGATTTTGAAATATTATCCTGAATCTCTGTGATTTCTCCCACAATAGTAAAAGCTGCAATGTTGTCATCTCTTGAAACCATCTTCTTAATATCATTTGCAGTCCATAGTTTTGCTTAAAGAAAACAATCACTGAAGCACAGTTACTTACAAACTAAGCTGAAATGGTATTACATCTAAGCTTCAGATTATAGAGTCATTTACACAGAAAACTGTTGAGACAAGAACTTGGCCAAGCTCCCTGTCCCATTTGCTGATGGATCGCTGAGTTCATGAGCCATCCTGACTGACAGGTGCAAATGATGCCTCATGACAACTCTTTTCTTCTCTGCAGTTGCCTTCATAGATGTCCCCACTGTGTATGGTTAGTACAAAGGATGAAGTTTTGACATTCTTGGGATTTTCAAAGTGCTACAGCCTGCAGACTTTGGAGAAATTATCCTTCAATGGCCCCCTGATGCAGCCCAACTGATCCCCATCAGCATTTCAAAGAGGACTGCAAATCCTTCGTATTTTTATACCCCACATTGAACATCCACTTAAGAAGCCAGCTCCACTAAATCTAAGAACTTCAAAAAAGCACAGGCCTCAGACGGCCTTCGAGAGATCACCACAGACAACTTGTGGCTTGCAAGCAGTGCTCCACATAAGCCATCTCAGAAATGATCCTGTATTTTAAGCTCAGTGGAAATATTTCCCAGAGTGCTTGATTATTCCATGACAAACAAAAGCATGTCCTTCTACATACTCAACACAGCTTTTCCTTCCTACATGATCTAAATATCCACATTCTTATTTTTTTTTTTTATTTTTGAGAGAGAGACAGAGAGAGGGAGAAAGAGACAGAGAGAGAGAGAGAGAGAGGAGAGAGAGAGAGAGAGAATGGGTGCACCAGGGCCTTTCAGCTGCTGTGAATGAACTCCAAATGTGGAGTTGTGTGCATGTGCAACATTGCATGCTTGCATCACTTTTGCATCTGGCTATACATGGGACCTGGAGATCCGAACAAGCATTTTTATGCTTTGCAGGCCTTAACTGGTAAGCCATCTCCCTAGCCCTTGAATTTTTTTTTAATTTTATTTTCACAATTTTGCCTAAGCAGGTTTTGTTTTACCCCAACTCTTTGTTAACTTACCATCTCTTCTACAAACTTGTATTGCTTAGTTCAGTTGCTGATACCACTCTATCAGTTACACAGGACCTAAACTGTGGACATCTTCTATGATTGCCCATCCATTGACTGATAAGCAGGTGATTCCTCCTTCACCGGCTTTCCTTAATCCAGTTCCTCCCTCTGCATTTCCAGAGTCACAAAAGTAGTTCATGGTGCTGTGCTGTGAGTCTAGAGAGTGGGGAGAATGTTGAACAAATACTCCAAACTGGCCTCCATCCTTACTTCTGCCCAAAGTAGATGAATGGCCTTGAACTTTCCTGACTCTTCCTTCTTAGAAAGATGAAAGAATTCAAATTCTCACGTTTAACTTGTATTGTTTTATGAGTTTTAATTTTTCACAACTGGTTAATGCATTTTGCACTATGAGATGGCCATAAGCCTATGGGGACAAGAGGTTATGGCTTTTGATATAGCAACAGGTGGTTGTCAAGTTGACAAGGAGTGGACTTGTGATGTTTTATATTGATTGTCAACATAACAGGGCCTATAATCACCTAAGAAATGAACCCGCAGGCATGCCTATGAGGGATTACCTTTATTAAAGTAATTCAGATTGGAAGACTCACCTTAACTGTGGGTTCCATTCCATTCTATAGGCTAGGTTCCTGGACTGTATAAAAAGGAGAGAGAGGGTTGAACACCAGCGTTCATTGCTCCCTCATTCCTCACTGTGCACTGAAGTTGAGCAGCTGCCTCAAGCTCCTGCTTCCATGCCTTCCCCTCCATAATAGACTGTAAACCTCAAACCATGAGCTAAACAAACCCTTCCCTCCACAACTTGCTTCTTGTCAGGTAGTTAGTCACAGTAACAAGCAAATGACCAGAGCAAATTACAAAGATCCACATTGTATTCTATGTGGGGTAAAGGCTAACCACTCAAGACACACCAATGATGCAAGATAGCCTGAAGGCTTTAAAATATCCCAACTAGAAGGGCTAGAGACTGTAGACAGAGGTCAAGCACATAGAACTTCAAGCATTAAGCCCCCAACAAAACCCTGGACACAAAGATTAGATGAGCTTTCTTGGTCAGCAATACTCTGTGCACATTACAGCAGACTCATGACAGCAGTGTAATACATACTGACTTACACAGGGAGAAGGCAACAGAAGCTTTGCATCTGGCACTTCTCCTGGGCTCTAGGTGATGAATTTCATACGTTGGTTGACTTTAATCCATGTTGTACCTGAGTAGTATGGTAATATCTCTATTTTAATGCTCTATCTAAGATGATCTGAAAAGTACAAGATATGTACTGCTGTGGACATTGTATTTTATATCCTATCAGACAAGCCATTCTATAGATCAGACCATAAAATCTGATCACATGATAAAAAATCACAGTGAAGATACTCCTGAGCAGACAACAGCAGGCTGATACTGGAGAGGATTCAGGACTTGTATGAAGGTAATGGCATGATGCTCTATTTTCTGTTTTCCTTAATAGCTGTCTTACCTGCTCTTTGGTTCATATGCATGGAGCAGCTGATATACGGAAAGGACCTGATAGTGTTATGAAAAATTAGAGTACAATCCTTAAGACAATTAAAACCACTGGAAATAAAGAAGAAACAAGAAAAGAAATTACAAAATAGAAAATAGAGCAGGACCCTTCTGTTCTCGTGTAGGGCCAACCTGAAGCAGCCCAGCTAAGACTCCACTGTGAAGTGAGCTACTGCCCACTGCAAGATGAAAAGAGTGTCTGTAGGATAGATATACACAAACCGCCATCTCTATATCACTCATGGTGCTGAAAATATAATCTAATACTACTTGACGTAACAAACAATAATAGAAAATACAGCCTATTATTACAAGGAATAGAACAAGTAACAGTAGACATAGAGATAGCACATAGGTTGGAATTAGCAAAGAATTTTAAAGCAACAATTACAACTATTCTCAAGGATATAAAGGGGAAAATGCATTAATTGAATAATATGATATAAACATCTCAGCAAGGTGCTAGTGAGATGGATCAGCCGTTAAAGGTACTTGCTTGCAAAGCCTAATGGCTCAGGTTTGATTCCCTAGCACCCATGTGAAAACAGATGCACAAAATGGTACATGCATCTGAAGTTTGTTTACAGGGGTAAAAGACCCTGGTGTGCCTCTCTCTCTCTCTCTCTCTCTCTCTCTCTCTCTCTCTCTCTCCCTCTCCCCTTGAAAATGAATATTTTTTTTAAATCGCAGCAAAAGCCAGGCGTGATATTGCACTTCTTTAATCATAGCACTTGGGAAGCAGAGGTAGGAGGATCACCATGAGTTCAAGGTAACCCTGAGAATAAAATGTGAATTTCAGGTCAGTCTGGGCTAGAGCAAGACCCTATCTTTTTTTTCTCAATTTTTATTAACATTTTCCATGATTATAAAAATTATCCCATGGTAATACCCTCCCCCCCTTTCCCCTTTGAAATTCCATTCTCCATCATATCCCCTACCCATCTCAATCAGTCTCTCTTTTATTTTGGTGTCATGATCTTTTCCTCCTCTTATGATGGTCTTGTGCAGGTAGTGTCAGGCACTATGAGGTCATGGATATCCAGGCCATTTTATGTCTGGAGGGAGCACGTTGTAAGGAGTCCTACCCTTCCTTTGGCTCTTACATTTTTTCCACCACCTCTTCCACATTAGACCCTGAGCCTTAGAAGGTGTGATCAAGATGTTACTCAGTACTCCAGTCACTTCTTTCCGGCACTATGATACCTTCTGGGTTGTCTCAAGGTCACTGCTATCTGAAAAGAGAAGATTCTCTACCCAAAGTGAGAGTATCATTAATATAAGGGTATGAATATTAAGAGAAGTGCTTACTGGGAAGTTTGATAAGCATAGTATATACATTTATCCAGACATCAGCAGATGTTACACCCCTAGGGTTCATGACTACCGCTGTTTTAAGTTTTCAGTATCAGGGATGTATTCCCTCCCATGGGGTGGGCCTCCAGTCCAATTGGAGAGCAGTTGGTTTCCACCATGATAGACTTGCCACTATTGCACCCGTTGGCTCATTTGGCCTGGCTGGCCAATTATAAGGCTTGCAGTGGCAAGACCCTATCTTCAATCCTCCCCCACAAAAAAGAAACCAAAAATCTCAGCAAAGATATTAAAACTACAAAACGAATGAATGAGGAATTTTAGAACTAAAAATTTAACACAAAAAATTACATTTGTTGACTAAGCTTAAAGCAGATTTGAACTATCAGAAGAATGAATAAATGTAAAGACAGGTAAGTAGAAATCATCCAATCTAAAAAGAAGAGAGAAAATGACTCAGGAGATAATGAGCCTTTGACTTATCTGAGGCATTATTTAAGTTATAAAATGGGAATAACTGGAAAGAAAGAGGGGTGAAGGGAGAATAGTTCTGATCAGAAAAAAAAACTATTGGGATAAATAATGACCAAAATCAAATGTGTTGAAATGATAAATTTAGTTTCAAGATGCTCAACAAGCCACAGGAGGATAAATACCACCTGCCCCTGACAAGAAAAACACCCAACATACACAAAATCTAGACCTGCTGAAATATGCTCACAGAAGCAAAATCAAAACAGAGAGCTGCTGAAAGAAGCCAGATAAAATAGTCATGTGCAGGAACATCACTTTAAATGACTGTAGATGTCTTAACATACTAAGGGCTACATACATAGAAAGAACATCTTTAAAAATCTGAAAGAAAAGAATACATCATTCCAGAATCCTGTAAGTGGTAAAAGTGTCTTACCAGAATGAAAGAAAAATAAGTATTGGCGAATAACATGCCAATTCATGGCTGATAGCTACAGGATTATTTTCTGTTTATCCTGTCCTTTTTGATTTGCAAAGATAATTTGTTTTGTAATAGAGCTCAACCTTAAGATTTGTACAGGCTTATGTTAGGCACCCCACCCTTAGTGCTGTGACTTGCTGAGTTACGCACTGCATTACATGAACATAGAGTGAACTAGGTGGGACTGGATTCCACCTTCTAAATGTTCTTCCCATAGTTGTGACATTTAATCATAACTTTCCGTGGCTCTGTTAGAATTCCTCATTAACAAGAGAGCTTCCAGCCAAGATGAATACATAGCCGTGGGTCTATATTACCAGCATTCAGGAGGTTAAGGAGGATTGCAAGTTCAAGTTCAGCTTGGGATGCCTAGGGAGAACCTGTGTAGGGAATATATGTATATATGGCCAGGGGTATAGTTCAGCAGTACGGCACTTGCCTAAGTTGCATAAGGCTGTAGGTTTCCTTAGAGGAAGGGAAAGACAGTTCAGAGCCTGCAGTGCTTCAGTATTTTGAGAACCTTATGCAAAAGGATATTAGAGTATTTTTATAACATTAAAAAATGTTTGGCCCTCATGTAAACATAGAGGCTTAAATTTATATAAAGCATTTTAAATTCTTTGTATACAATAGCCATGTAAACACAGCTTGTTATCTCCTTAGACAACATTTCATATGATGATTATGCTAAGAAACAGAAATGTTGCTATGTACATGTTTAAAGTTTCCTCTTTTCTAGAGCTACCAAATAAAAATCTTCTGCTGGTAAATCCAACACAAAGATCTTGTTTTGGTTTCCATAACTATTAATTCTTAGTGGAATTAAAATACTGTTTAATGGCCTATATATGCTTAGAGTATTTCCTAAAATTCCTGAAGTATGTTTTCCTTCCTTAAACAGATGGGAGTGAAACCATAAATGTTATCTGGTTTCCGAGTTTACAGATGAAAGTAAACAGCATTTCTCTCCTACTGATCTTGTTTGAGAGGTGGATTTCAGGTCAGGTGTGGTGCAGAACTGAGTCAAGCTGCAGGGAGAATTCTGTGCTGCCTAAAATGGTCCTAGCCAAATGAAGTTGCGGTAGCTCTGACTCTGCTATTCTGTTTTCTTTGGAGGTAGGGTCTCATTCTACCCAGGCTGACTCGAAATTCACTATGTAGTCTCAGGGTGGCCTTGAACTCACAGCGATTGATCCTCCTACCTCTGCCTCCCAAGTGCTGGGATTAAAGGCGTGCACCACCACACCTGGATGATTTTGCTATTCTTAATACATCTCCTCTCCTCTTAGATCTGTTAGTCTCAACCCTAATGTGAACTCTAGACAACTGGAGAGTAATTTTAAGTATTCTCCCACCATAGAAAGTACCCCATGTGAAATCCATAATCACAAGCCACAGACTAAACCAGATGTGTCCACAGCCTTCCCTTGGCTGGATCATTTTCATCCGCTTAAGTCACACCACCCAGGTTGATTCAAAAAATGAATAACCAACCCACATCTGGTTTAAAACCTTCAAACTATTTTTGCCTTATTTTAGAATTTTTCAATCTATTTTTCACCTTTGAAACTCACATTATATTTGTAAAGTAGCTCAATGTAACCATGAGGGAGCATGGAAACCTAGTCTCCACACTTACATGCAGCTTACTGCCTCTGCTCATCACCTGCCTTCCCCTCCCTCCACCACTTAGCATATGCTCCCAAGTGCTGGCTCCTCCCCTAGCTGTTGTGTATTCAGCCCCTTGTTTCCTTCTCAAAAAGTTCTGAGAGGGTGGTATTCTTTCCCAATGTAAGGTCAAGAAGAATAGCACTTAAGGACATAAAATGGTGTAGATGGTGAGGGACAGACCAACATGCTGAACCCTGTGACTTCTGGTGTGAGTTCTGATGCTTTTGTTACACTGCTTCCCCATCTCTCTCTGTATAGAGTTGCTTATGTGTTGTATTTAATCAAGTGATGCCCACTGGCAGGCTTCCATTGACGTTGGCTGATAGCTTTTCCAGCTCTACACTGGTGTGAAAGTGACAAACCCCCACCTCACTAATAGCATGACTAGCAGGGGACCAAGAATTCAATATAAATACATGGGGAACATTTCATACAAAAACTATAACTATATAATATTCAAATGTATGTGCAATACATATATTATGTAGTGCCCACATCCTAAACAGTAGATATGTTTGTAGTGATTCAAACCATTCTTGTGAACATAGTTATGACTGAACATTAATAGTCAGTATATTTCAACCATATATAATAGGCTGAAAACATCCTTGCACTACACTGTCAAAAGAAAAAAAGGGGTGATTGGAGGTTGGAGAGAAGCTCAGTGGTTAAAGATGCTTGTTTACAAAGCCTGCCAGCCTGGGTTGACCTGTGTGCAGTTTGCCCAGCACCCATGTAAGCCAGATGCACAAGGTGGTACATGCATCTGGAGATGTTGCAGTGGCTATAGGTCCCGGTGTATGTACTCATTCTCTCTCTCCCAAATAGATAAATAAAATAATATATTTTTGATAATGCAGCTTGTGATGATTCAGTGGAATAAACAAAGCAATATTTTATTTATAAAAAATAGTCATTTTAGACTGGAGGGATAGCTTAGTGGTTAAGGCATTTGCCCTGAAAAGCCAAAGGACCCAGGTTCGATTCCCCAGGACCCATGGAAGCCAGATACACAAGGTGGCACATGCATTTGGAGTTCGTTTGCAGTGGCTGGAGGCCCTGGCACACCCATTCTCTCTCTCTCTCTCTCTCTGTCTCTCTCTCTCTCTCTCTCTCTCTCTTTCTCTGCCAAATAAATAAACAAACAATAAAGTATTAAAAATATATTTAAAAATAGTCATTTTATTAGAAATAATATTAAACTGTGGTTTAAAAACATGGAAATACAATGTTCTTCTGATAAAATGAGTGCATTGCTACTTCTTGATGCTGACAGAAACCTAATCATGTGCTACACAGTGCACAAGGGAGTATCAAGTGTCTGTGATGACCTGTTGTTGCCTACACTACACTAGGTGTTATGTGTTTGTATACTAATCCAAGTCATGTAAATGTGCATAGCTTAAATTATTCTGTAATTGTATTCAGGTGGAAAAGGCAAGTCTTAAAAAGTAACCCAGCACTCCTACTTTATGCATTATAAACATTTGGTTTAGAAATAGAAGCATATATTTTCTTCATGGTCCACTGAACCATATTCAAAGTAAATGAGCTTAACCTGATATTTTGTCTGGATAAGCTTGCCTGCACTGGATGAAAGAACATGGCGTGAAGACTGAGATTGCAGCTCAAGGGTGGAACACATGCGCAGCACACACAAGGCCCGGGTTCAGTCCCAACCCCACAAAGGAAATAAATGAATGAATGAACAAAAAGCAAGGAAATTAAATAATACAAATAAAATTCCTAAAAAGCACATAATCTGTACTGGAGGAATGGCTTAGCAGTTAAAGGCTCTTGCTACTTGCAAAGTCTGAAGGCCTGGATTTGAGTCCCCAGTCCCCCTATTAAGCCAAACCCACAAAAAAGTGCCATATGTTTCTGGAGTTTGTTTACAGGGGCAGGAGGCTCTGTCACACCTATTCTCCAGACCCTGACCTCAATATGTATAATGGAATATTGTACTGAAATAAAGAATGTTAGAGAAACTTATTTAAGGACAGTATTGGGGGTGCTGGGTATGGTGGGTATGGGACATGGGTGGGCTGGGTATACCTGTAATCTCAGCACTCAGGAGGCTGATAGGAGGATCAGCATGAGTTCCTGTCTAAGATGTATAGCAAGATTCTATCATTTAAAAAAATAAGAAATAAAATCACATCTCAAAGGACTTGAATATTGAGAAAAAGTATGTTTTAACCAGGTGTGTGCCAACATGGACATGCACATGTGTGGATTTGCTTAAGCTTGCTTTTGTTTACTGTGACAAATGATAAAAGATGTAAAATGGATAATTTGAGCCAGCCATTGCATAAGTTGGTATATAGGTTTTTCCTTTATAAGCTGAAATCTTAACTTGCCACAAATGAGCTCCATTTTCTTATCTTTAACATATTTTTTATTATCTGGTATGTCTAGTAATGATTTCAAACAGAAATATCATTGTTTCTATTGTGCCTTTTGGGCAAGCAAGCAGTTTCACTGGGCCAGGCAGAGTCTGAGGAAGAAAAACTAATGAGCTTGGGGATAAGAAGTAAAGTGTGAAGCCACGTCAGCAGTAGGTGAGAAAAAAATATATGTGTATAGTTCAAATTTGGGCATAGGAAGATATGCAGGAATTAGTTTACTAATAGGTGTGAATATAACTAAGTGCTTACAGAAAAAAAAGTGTAAAACAAGGTGAAAAACAAATTAGGCACATTTCCAACTGTGATTTCTGAAAGAACTCACCAAGCATATTAAGCAAAGGTTCACAGAGACTTAAGACACTGCCACCCAAAAATCAGAGAATTTCCACAGCAGTAGCAAGTAATCGTCTGTAAGAAGTCAAGACCTAAATGTCCTCGTTGGGTTCTGGCTGAGGGCAACCTAGAGTTTCAAGTTAAACAATTTTGATAGCTTAGAATACTGCTATTTGAATTATGGTTGAACCACAAAGAATGACAGTAGGCATTTCATTCCCAAGGGACAAGAAGTTATGTCTAAGAGGGAAGACAGTTTAATTTGTAAACTGAAAGGAGTGTGGGATTCAAAAGGAAAACTGATGGGTAAATACTTGAAATTTTTGAGGATTTTCTTTTCCCTAGTTAAGAATGGCCCTGTAATTTCCATTATTAACGAGATGCATGTGTGTTTTACACAGTTGCTTATTTTCTGGGCTGTAGCACAGATTGCAATCTTATACTTAATGTCAGTACTTGGTGATTAGACTCCTGTGACCTTATCTCACCTCTGGGTACCTGTCTTTCTTCACTGTGGATGTTGGAATCTAATTCTGATAATCCAAATGACTTCTGATAGAAAATAAGCCTTCTGAATGGATTTAATTAAAGACCCATAGATGAGTCCTTGGAATCAAGCTTTCGCTCCTGGAGAACTCCCCTCCCCTGCCTTCCCTGAGTTCCTGCATCACCCTTCTTTCCTGTCCCTCCGCCATGTCCCCCCGCGCCGCACCCCCCCCCCACGTCGCATCACCCTTCAGCTTCTCTGTCTACAGAGATCAGAATAACCACACAAGAGCAGAGCTACTCTTAGATTTTCCCATTAATCCTTTCCCATTAATTCATCTGTGAAGAAATTCTAGAATGTCATAAACACAGAATTTGTAATCTGCTTTAAGTTTCATTTCCCTCGGTTTCAGGCGCCACACAAAATAGGTGTATAACATGGAAATTGAGGCTTTAAAATCCTCAAATGGTTTCCTCCTCCTCTTAGAGTAAAGCCAGCTTCCTCACAGAGCGGACATGATCTGGCCATGGCCTGCCTCCCAGCCTTCCCACCTTGCAAAACGTGCACTAACGGAGCAGATCCAGCAACCCAGGTACTTTACTGCTCCTTGGGGAGACTTGGTGTCTCCTTCCAGCCTCCACAGTATGACCTGCCCCAGACTCCCTTCCCTGAAACTGCCTTCTTTCACTCACTCGAGGGTGGAGGTACAAGGCATGACTCCATTTCCTTTCCCCGGGACAGTCTAGCTCTTGTGACTAAAACCACCTTTGGCTTTTAATTATGTGTACATATCTTTCTTCACTATTACTGTGACTGGGAGGAGATGAATTTTTAATTGTTAAATCCCAAAGCCTTAAAAGATAGACTATCAGATGTTCCAGAGTGAAAGAAATCAAATATATTGAAAGCAAGCTCAGCTTGAGTCATCCAAATTTGAGCTCTGATTCACTTTTTCTCAGAACATGTCTATGTATCTGTGTACCTCAATTCTCATCTCATAAATTTCCTTTATCTGAGCTGCTCCTATGGACTCTGTTTTGTGGCATTTTGTTGCTTAAAATTTTATATTATTCTCCTATTTGGTCTTTTTGTTGTTGCTCTTTTGAATTTTACTCAAACTTTATATGTATATACTTTTAATTTGGTCTTTCTAAAGTCTTATATAGCTATGATGTGGTTAATTAAGAATTATAGTGGCTGTCAATAATCTTGGTTTTAGATTATGATAATCCACAGGAGTTTCAAATTTCTATACTTTTAAAATATTATATTTTTAAATTTATTTATTTACTTATTTATTTAAGAGGAAGATAGAGTGTGAGAGAATAGGCATACTAGGGCCTCTAGCCACTGTAAATGAACTCCAGACACATGTGCCACCTTGTGCTACTGGCTTATGTGGGTCCTGGGGAATCAAATCTAGGTCCTTAAGCCATCTCTCCAGCCCTCAAATTTCTATACTTTTTAAATTTACATGTTTGTCAACTTTTTTCACTCAACTTTGAATTTTCATACTTATCTTCTCCTTAAGCCATAGGGACAATTTACAGGCCTGAGGAAAGAACCTTGTCATTGTAAAGAACTTGAATAAACGGCACCTGCTGTGGTTACAGGACTAAAACTCAAGATGGCTGGCGGTGTCTTTGTAGTATCTGGGAGTAAGTCCTCACCATCCAAAAGCACAAAACAAACTGGGTGTGCATTGTGCTACAAGACAAAACAAAACAAAACACACCATTCAAGCAGGAGGAAACATCACGACATACTTAAAAGAATGATGCGTCTTCCTTGTGTTATATGTGTGCGTCTGTATATGTAGCAGAACTAACCTGAAAATGAGAGAGAGAGAGATTGAAGAGTCTTCAAACTACACCCACAGAGGAAGCCATTTGCCTTCATCTTTTGCAGACTTTGTTGAAAATGGGTGTTTCTCTCTCATGACCACTCATTAAACTTTTTAAATAGCTTGTTTTGTAAATTTTCGAATTATGTATAAGTGGAACTTAAACACTTTGTCATCCCAGACCATGGTCCCTGTTTTATTGTCTGGAGACCAAGTGAGTAAGAATGATTCTTCTAAAAAATATTTTTGCTTTGCTTGAGACAACTTTTTCTATGTATCCCTGGCTGGCCTTGAATTTACTATGTAGGATGGGCTGGCCTTGAATGCATAGGAATCCTCCTTCCTCAGTACTCCAAGTACTGGAATCATAGATGTGTGCCATCTCACCCAGCAATAAACGATTATTTCAATTACACTTGAACATGGTACACTTAGCAATAGCTAGCACAAATCAATGCAATTTGATTTAAAAATATATATATTTTATTTATTTATTTACAAGGCAGAGAGAGAAAGAGAAAGTATGGGAATGCCAGGGCCTCTAGCCACTGCAAACAAACTCCAATTGCATGTGCTACTTAGTGCATTGGGCTTTACATGGATACTGTGGAATACAACTCAGGTAGTTAGGCTTTTCAGGCAAGTGCCTTGACTGCTGAACCATCTCTCCAGCCCTACAATTAGATTTGAATGCAGATAGGAAGCCTCAAGTTTATTTAATTTTCTACAGGTTTCCACATAGAGTATAGAGAATCCACTAAATGTTAATCCCATTCATTGTCTTAGATAATCTAATAGCCTACCTTTTCTCATTTTACAGTCACTTCCTTTGTCTGTACTGATTTTATGTGCAGATACAAGGTAATTGTCTGGCTAAAGTTTAAACTCTTCACCTTTAGGCATATTCTGTACTCATCCCAGTTCTTTTTTTATCCTTGCAAATGTAGACACTATCGAAAACTGTTATTTGCCTCATAATGGCCTCTTCAGTGTGTTTCACGGTCTTTTGTGGAAAATAATGACATAATGATAGTGTTCTCAGACCTATATTTTCTACTTGATAAACTACCAATTATATGATTAAAGCATTTTTAGAAACTCACATTAAGTGTATGATACTCGAGAAATCAGTCCATCATGTAATTATATACTCAGGAGAGAAATAATTTACATGACTAAAAACCATCTGAAACAATATCTGTGACCAGAATGTGATGTTTTTAAGTGATAAAAGTAAAAACATATTAAATAACTCTGTAAAAATATTTCTATATTTTGTAATTGGTTTTCAGTTTTTATTTTCTGTCATTAGTAAAAGGAAGCTATGCTAAACTCTGCTGGAAATGTGTTGGATACATTAGAACAAAACACAAAAATTTGTTGATCTCTCCAAAAATCAAGTGCTTACAGATAGCAGAGACAAGCAGGAAATGCCTGAATGTTTAAGTCTGTGATGTACAACACATTTGCGAGGATTTTTCTTAACTATATCTTAAAGGCAAATCTGAGTAGATCTTGGCAATTTCCTTGACTATCATATCATAATACCAATATTGAGGTAAGTCGGAGAGATATAAATCATTTTTATTAGAAAACAGGAAGGACATTTATTAGCAGGATCACATAGGGTTCAAACAGCATTACTGGGAGCATCCTCCAGACCAAAATATTATGATATACTCTTTATTGTTTTGCTTAACTCCTTGAAGCACCAATTACATTGCAGTTGGAAAGGATGCATATGAATTAAACATTGGGATAGGGAAGAGGAGATTTTTCACAGCTATCTATCTGCTTTCTGGTTGTTGCATCATTTCTCTATATTACTCAACTACTATCTTGCTTTTAGAAAATGAAGGGAAGAATTCTTGATCTGTGTGAAGAGACTGGGGGGGGGGTTGTGCATGCATGCACATATATTCTGAGTTCTAGTGAGCTTTAAGAATGAGAGTCGCCCTGGGTTCAATGCCCCAGTACCACAAACAGCAACAATGGAAAGAGTAAGTTACAAATGTAGATGTTTCTTGCTATTGGCTTATTCCACCACTCCTACGAGCCCTTTATGCTTATCCTCACCTCTTGGCTTTCTAATGCAAAACTTGGAAAGCATACCGTTCGTACTATAGGGACATGAGCACAGCAGAATGGAACCATCACAAGGCATTTGGGTGACCACATCCAGTGATCAGCATGGTAACAAATACTTCAAATACTTGCCACTGTCTCTGAGAGACAAGGTGAGGACATCAGCCTTTGTCAATGACAAGCTGATGTCATTCTAGGTGAACCTTCACCTTAGCCCCAGTAGTATCCTTGGGACATTCCCTGTTAAATTCCTGTCATTTAAAGCACTATAGAGAGCTGAGGATGAAAACAAAGAACTAAGAGGTAGACCGACACCATAAGAACTGGGCTGATCTGAACTGAGGGACTGCTGTCATCGATTCTTCCTCATCCGCGCTCCCTAGTGCATGAATTCTGTGACTGCAGAATCACTCAGTCTGGTGTTAGGAAGCAAGAACTGTTCATCTGTCAGGTCTTGTGTAGAGAATAAACATGATGGAGGTCCCCGGACACTGTGTAAGCTCAAAGTCTCTCACAGAGGACATAGAACCAACGCAGCAGTAGGAGGTAGTGATGAAGCATTAGTTTCAAGATCCTGTTATGTGGGGGTGGAGAGCCTGCCTGAAGCTGTAAGACTCTGTGCCAGTTCGTCTAAGCTTGTATTCACTACTGGTACATACCAAGTATCTTCTTCAGTCTGGGTTTTGTCCTTCTCCAGGTGAGAAAGGTTTTCCCCACTTGTGTTGTGTAATTGAGATGCGTGCTACTTAACAAACATTTTCTGATACATGGAGGAAGAATCCAAAACAAGTTGTTTGTTATTGCTGAAGAGGGTGTTTTTTTTGTCTTCAATAAAGTTTTGTAAAAGTCAAAACCATTAAGAAGGAATCATGAGGGCTGGAGAGATGGTTCAGTGGGTAAGGCACTTGCCTGCAAAGCCTAATGACCTGGGTTCCATTCTCCAGTACCCAGGTAGAACCAGATGCATAAAGTGCCACATGAGTCTGGAATTCCTTTGCAGAGGCTAGAGATCCTTGTATACCCATTTTCTCCATGTGTCTCTGTGTCTGTATGTCTTTCTTCTCTCTCTGTTTACAAATAAATAAATATTTTTTTAAAAAATAGTGTTAAAAGGCTGGAGAGATGGCTCAACAGCTAAAATGCTTGCCTGCAAAACCTAATGACTTAGGTTCCATTCCCCAGTACCCACGTAAGGCCAGATGCATAAAGTAGCACATGCATTCTGGAGTTCATTTACAGTGGCTGGAGGCCCTGGCATGCCCATTCTCTATCTGTCTCTCTTCAATCTCCCTGTGCTTGAAAATAAATAAATAAAAATATTTAAAGAATCAAGCTTTAAAAAGTATTTTTTAAAAGGAACTATGGTGTTTTGCAAAATGAAATAGAAACATTGAAGGCAATATTTGAGCTTTGAACTTGGAATGCATGAATATTGCCTCCTCGAGTTTTGATTCTAGATAATCCATTACAACTACCAAGGCACCTGACTGACCTTATCAAAATATTTAAATAAAAAATTACTGAAATTTTTTATTATCTTGTCTTACCCAACTGCTGTTTCCCACCCTTCTAGCTACAATAGGAAGCAATGTAGTGGCATGTTAATATAACACTATAGAAAGCAGACAAGACATAATGGGAACTGCAAAGCATACTGTACCTTGGGTTTGGGCTATTCAAGAGGGGAACAAAAAACCTACAACTTTGAGAGAGTCTTTTTTAATTTTATTTCCACTGCACGTTGGTAACATGCTGGTCGAATTTTAATACCCACTAGCACTGAAGCTTCAAAGTGAAAGCTGGTGGTCTTGAGGCCACTTACTTCCTGTGCTAATAATATACCAAGGAAAGTCTTAACGGTTTGGTGTAAACAGAGAGATTAAAAAGAAAGCAGACTTTCAGAAAATTAAAGACTATAATTATATTAAAAAGTGCATCATGTGTGCCTTAATAATATAACCCATCATTACAATATTATTTAAGTTGTCTTCCATCTGTTTAAATATTTTGCATTTACTGTCACTCCCAGCAGGTAACTATAAGAAAACAGCAGCGTTCAACTCAGCTTGAGACCATTTATTTTACTAGAAATCTGTAGTGGGCACTGACAAAAATATTCTGTTTGTATGACTTTACAACCTTAAAATAACTAGTAATTCTTATGCAAAATATATGAAATATTTAAATATATATGAATATGCATATCTTGGCAGGTGAACTTCTTTGACAAAAAAGTTGATTAATTTTTTTCTATAAAATAATCTGCTGGCTGAATTTTGCTGAGTATTCACAATAAAGTCCAAGTAAAACAGAACACATTGCAACCAAATATCTCAACACATATTGAATAGTGCTCAGACCCCACCTACAGAGATGTGTATCCCGGAAGCAGGTTGTGCCATAATTGTTATGTAATTAAGGGACTGTGTGAGAACACAGCCTTTATGCTGGATGTGAAGTTGGAAAAGCCAGCATATACCTCTGGTGTGGTCATCTGTATGGCTGAGCGCACTAATGCTTGTCCCATGGACTTAAAATGGAGGTCAGAATTTCTATCTTATGGGGTATTCAGGAAAATTAAATTAGCAGGTAAGCAAAAGAACCTAATGATACATAAACATAAGAAAGTCATTTTATTATTATAACGCAAAGAAAAGTATTTGGTTTCCAGCATATAGATACATTCTAAGCCCAGTGGCATGTCTGCAATCTCAGCACTTGGGAGGCTATGGCAGGAGGATCACCAGTTCAAGGCCAGTCTGGGATACATAGTATGAAAGAAAGAAAAAAGAAAGAAAGAAAGAGAGAGAGAGAAAGAGAGAGAGAGAGAGGGAGGGAGGGAAGAAGGAAGGAAGGAAGGAAGGAAGAAGAGAAAGAAACAAGAATTGAGAGAACGAGGGAGGGAGGGAGAGGCACAGTTCTAGTATGCAGATTCAAACTAATCAAAAGTTTAAAGGTAATACAAACAGTAAGATAGACTATCATCTTAATTACTTTTATTATACTTTTAAAGATTTATTTTTATTTATTAGAGGGAGAGAGAGAGAATGGGCACGCCAGGGTTTCTAGCCACTGTAAACGAATTCCAGATGCATACGCCACCATATGCATCTGGCTTACATGGGACCTGGAGAATTGAACCTGAGTCCTTAGGCTTCGCAGGCACGAGCCTTAACTGCTAAGTCATCTCTCCAGCCCTCATTATATCTTTAAAATAGTGTGCAGATGATAGACATTTAAAGAACAGTGAATATTGGCATTTGTTAGAAAAGATAAGTGTTCTCCTATTTAAACAAATACAAAATGTTCATCACCTTTTCCTGTTTATTAGTAAAATACATAGGTGTCAATGTGTTTGTATGTTTTCTGGTTTGTGTTTTTAGCCAAGCAATACAAGGTCTAGGTATTAGAATCCTGTGGATTTTCCAACTAAGTGTGCCTTTTGGTAAGTTGGGTACTCTTTCAGTTTCTTCACTGTGAATTGAAAGTAATAGCACCAACATCTCAGTACACTGGTAGAGCTCACCCCAGTGTCTAATCCAGTCTTTTGAGGCATGCTGACCAATTCCTACATTCTGTTTGTAAAGATCAGAAGAATCAGAGTTATCCCAGATTCATTTTTGATCACAAGTCAGGCCACCAGTCTGGTGTAACCTGTCCAGATAAAATTGAAGGGAACCCTGCTTTCAAGTTCTATTTGATCAGCAAAATATCTGGCCCAAGCTTAATGGCTAGATAACCAGAACAGAGGTAGAAGAGGTTTATTCTAGATTCTTGCCTTGTGACTTCATTCATCCTATGAAGAAGAGGGGGGAGGCAGGGAATTTCTACAATCTCTAGCACATACTGAAAAACTACTGAAAGAAAGACTGACTGAAACAAAGGACCTGTTTGTTAGGAACACTGACACAGATTGCTTTGGGGGGGGGGAGTATGAAAGATCTTGCAAGATTACCTACACCAGATGGGCTTCAACTTCCAAAAGACAAAGGGAGCTTCTTGCTTTTTTAGCGGTTCCAGGGAGAAGGGAAAGTTTTACTACCTGGAAGCACTAGACAGGAATCTAGGCCATAGCCCAGCTGGACTAGGGTTTCCCTGGCAACATCCAGTTGTTCTGTTACAGCAGGGGTGGAGGTCTAGATGAGGCAGAAGGGCACAAAGATAAGAAAATTGTAATTCAAGGTTGCTTCAGATCAGTTTCCACAGCAGAGGGAATCTTGAAGTGATCATATTTGTTCTAATATATAATAAGCACTAAATTAAGATGTGGAATAAAAAGCAACGGAAGAAATAAAGTACTCCTTGCCTACCAGTAGAAGAGACAAGTTTTAAGGAGTCATTACAAAAAAGAAAATGTAAAAAACACCTATAGACATGTGATATTGCAGACCACAGTAAGAAGTAGAAGTTAGTTGAGGCTGGAAGAAGAAGGCAAGCTTCCAAGTACATTAGTGGCTTCTCTTATGCTAGGAATTGAAGAATTTTAGGCCAGGGCATGTGGTCTATTTCAAGGAAAGGAAGGGCAGGCATGAATTCTGCCTGTGAAAAAAAGTTCTGAGAAGGTAAGAATGATTGTTTGGTAACCAGTTAGGAGCTCTGCTGCCCTGAGGATTAAGAGCTCAGCTGCCCTGAGGGTTAGGAGCTCTGCTGCCCTGAGGGTTAGGAGCTCTGCTGCCCTGATGTTTAGGAGCTCTGCTGTCCTGAGGTTTAGGAGCTCTGCTGCCCTGAGGGTTAGGAGCTCTGCTATCCTGATGGTTAGGAGCTCTGCTGTCCTGATGGTTAGGAGCTCTGCTGCCCTGAGGGTTAGAAGCTCTGCTGCCATGAGGGTTAGCAGCTCTGCTGTCCTGAGGGTTAGGAGCTCTGCTGTCCTGAGTGTTAGGAGCTCTGCTGCCCTGAGGGTTAGGAGCTCTGCTGTCCTGAGGGTTAGGAGCTCTGCTGTCCTGAGGGTTAGGAGCTGTGCTGTCCTGAGGTTTAGGAGCTCTGCTGCCCTGAGGGTTAGGAGCTCTGCTGCCCTGAGGGTTAGGAGCTCAGCTGCCCTGAGGGTTAGGAGCTGTGCTGTCCTGAGGGTTAGGAGCTCAGCTGCCCTGAGGGTTAGGAGCTCTGCTGCCCTGTGGGTTAGGAGCTCTGCTGCCCTGAGGGTTAGGAGCTCAGCTGCCCTGTGGGTTAGGAGCTGTGCTGTCCTGAGGGTTAGGAGCTCAGCTGCCCTGAGGGTTAGGAGCTCTGCTGCCCTGTGGGTTAGGAGCTCTGCTGCCCTGAGGGTTAGGAGCTGTGCTGTCCTGAGGGTTAGGAGCTCTGCTGTCCTGAGGGTTAGGAGCTCAGCTGCCCTGTGGGTTAGGAGCTCTGCTGCCCTGAGGGTTAGGAGCTCAGCTGCCCTGAGGGTTAGGAGCTGTGCTGTCCTGAGGGTTAGGAGCTCTGCTGTCCTGAGGGTTAGGAGCTCTGCTGTCCTGAGGGTTAGGAGCTCTGCTGTCCTGAGGGTTAGGAGCTCTGCTGCCCTGAGGGTTAGGAGCTCTGCTGCCCTGAGGGTTAGGAGCTCTGCTGTCCTGAGTGTTAGGAGCTCTGCTGCCCTGAGGGTTAGGAGCTCTGCTGTCCTGAGGGTTAGGAGCTCTGCTGTCCTGAGGGTTAGGAGCTGTGCTGTCCTGAGGTTTAGGAGCTCTGCTGCCCTGAGGGTTAGGAGCTCTGCTGCCCTGAGGTTTAGGAGCTCTGCTGCCCTTAGGGTTAGGAGCTCTGCTGCCCTCAGGGTTAGCAGCTGTGCTGTCCTGAGTGTTAGGAGCTCTGCTGCCCTGAGGGTTAGGAGCTCTGCGGTCCTGAGGGTTAGGAGCTCTCTTACCCTGAGGATTAGGAGCTCTGCTCTCCTGAGGGTTAGGAGCTCTGCTGCCCTGAGGGTTAGGAGCTCTGCTGCCCTGAGGGTTAGGAGCTCTGCTGCCCTGAGGGTTAGGAGCTCTGCTGTCCTGAGGGTTAGGAGCTCTGCTGTCCTTAGGGTTAGGAGCTCTGCTGCCCTGAGGGTTAGGAGCTCTGCTGTCCTGAGGGTTAGGAGCTCTGCTGTCCTGAGGGTTATTGCTGCTACTTCTACAGAGAGTAGGAACACAGAGGCTTTGAGCAGGGCAGTTGAGCTTTAGATTTTGCAATAATGGAGAAACAGGTTTTTTTAATAAGCCATGCCTTTCCCCCTGTTTTTGTCCAGATATTTTTGTTTTTATGTGAAGACATGTCCATATTCAAATTTTCTTAAGAATTCAAATAAAGGTTAATGGTGATTAAATTTTTGGTAAAATGTTTCATTCTGTACACATACACATGTAAATTCATGAAGCACCAGTCAAAATTTTATTTTCAAAAATACTCAGGGGTCAGGAGATCAGGCTCCATGGCAAGAGCGCTCTCTGCATAACCATGAGGACCTGAGTTCAATTTTCAGCACTCACGTAAAATGATTAGAATTGCTGGTGCTTCCTGGCTGCTGCAGTTTCATTGAGAGAGTCCATCTCAAGGGACAACATGAACTGGTCTCCAATCTGAAGAGCATGTGGGCTCACAGGCCACAAATTACTGCATACACCCATATATATATACATGCATACACATACCACAAACACACACAAATTTAAAAAGAAAAAAAAATAACCTAGTGCCACAAAGCAAAAATAAGTAAATATACTAAATATTCAGTATGGTTTCCTTCCAGGTAAAAGTTCTTGTTTGATACTGCTAGAAAACAATAACTGAACCAGAACTAAAGGAACCAGTTTCCATTGAAACCAAGTTTTACTATGAAAATGCCATGGATAAACAACTCTTATAAGAAATTAGATCAGGGCTGGAGAGTTGACTTAGCGGTAAAGCACTTGCCTGTGAAGCCTAAGGACCCCAGTTCTAGGTTCATTTCCCCAAGGCCCAAGTTAGCCAGATACACAAGGGGGTATATGTCTGGAGTTCGTTTGCAGTGGCTGGAGGCTCTGGCATTCCCATTCTCTCTATATATCTTCCTCTTTCCCTCTGTCTGTCGCTTTCAAATAAATAAATAAAAATAAACAAAAAATATAAAAGGTAGGAACACTTTGGAATTCAAGCAAAAGAAAAGGAAAACATATCAAGAAATTTCAGAAAGCCACAAGCAATAGATCCAATAGGAACATTTCTAAACTCATCCATGGCATCTCCTCTGGAATCTGCCAGGAAAATGGTTTATACCTCCTGGAGACAGGTTCTCATCTTTTGGCCTCTAAGCAACTATGCTTTTCATGGATAAGATACCTCCTTCATAATTTCACAGCAGATGAGTATATGCAAACACATCTCACAGAACTTAGCAGAAAAATAAAAGGAACACTGCCAGATGTGGTGGCACGCGCTTTTAACCCCAGCACTCTGGAGGCAAAGGTAGGAAAAGCACCATGAGTTCAAGGCCATCCTGAGACTACATAGTAAATTCTAGGTCAGCCTGGGCTACAGTGAGATCTTATCTCAAAACAAACAAACAAACAAACAAAAAAAGGTGAGGGTTGTCATTTGGGCTGGAGAGATGGCTTAGCCGTAAAGGTGCTTGCCTACCAAGCCTAATAACTGGGGTTGGATTCCCCAGTACCCACATAAAGCCAGATGTACAAAGTGGCACATACATTTGTAATTCGTTTACAGTGGCTGAAAGCTCTGGCATGCCAATTATCTTGGTCTCTCTTCTATCTCACTATGCATGCAAATAAATAAATAAAATTTAAAGAAAAAAGAATGTGAGCTGGCAAAATGGCTTAAAGTTTAAGGCATTTGCCTGCAAAGCCTAAGGACCCTAGTTCAATTGCCCAGGACCCATGTAAGTCAAATGCACAATGGGGCACATGCATCTGGAGTTCATTTGCAGTAGCTAGAGGCCCTGGCTCTCCTATTATCTCTTTCTCTCTATCTGCCTCTTCCTCTCTTTCTAAGAAATAAATAAAAATATTTTTTAAAATGATGTGAAGCAGGCATATACAACATCCCTGACAACTTTCTCTGGGATGAATCATATCTTCCCCTAAAAGGAAAGAACATGTGCTCAGTGGCTGTCTAGCTGTTCCTGAACAGAAGTGAAATGTTGCTTCAGATCACTGCACATTGAGAAGGTTTTGAAAGGCAGGAAATTTCCAATGACACAGTGCAGAACCAGGACCCTGTGTGGTGTCATTTGACTCCCAGCATGCATGGGAGAGCTGTGGAACACCCCTCTGTCATGCAGCACATGTGAGAAAAGAATTCTCCTGTTCCAAGACATGACTCTCATTTTGGAGACCTTCCCAGTTACACAAAAGAGCATAATTTCCACATGATCCCCAGGCAGACTGTCTAAGATGATCAATGTATGATTGTTTTATGTATAAACTATATATGCAGTTCTATTAATGAAAGGCACACAGACCGCTCTTTGGTGGTTTGGTGGTGATGGTAAACAAAAACAAAATCAATTTATTCTTTCACTTTTAAGACATTATAGCTGATCTATTTTACAATAATCAACAGAGACTGTGAGGGTTACATGGCACATAAGGTGATTGTACCATGATTATGTGTAAATCAAGACTAGAGTTGGCAAGCCATGTGGGAATGAAACAGACTTAGAAATTGCCCTGTAAGTGGTTTACTTCACTGTTTTGGTTTTAACTTCCTTAGGCTTTTAACTTGGTAGTTATCTGGCTCTCATGTGGGACTGTGCTCTTTTATTATATTTCTTCTGCATGTGAATGCACATTTTCATGAGAGAGAAGGAAGGATGAATGTTTTCATGGTCTATTTGGTGACAGAATTCTATGGGAATGCACTCAGTGATCCAGACCCAGGGGTGAACTGGAGTATAAGTTCATGTTCTCGTCTCCCAAAAGTTCATGCCTCATTAGCTAAGAGGCAAAAATATGACTTTTGTACAGTGGGTAGAAGTACCATGTGGAGGGCTGGAGGGTTGGCTTAGCAGTTAAGGCATTTGCCTGCAAAGCCAAAGGACTCAGGTTCAATTCCCCAGGACCCATGTTAGCCAGATGCACAAGGGGGTGCACGCATCTGGAATTCATTTGCAGTGGCTGGTGGCCCTGGCGCACCCATTCTCTCTCATTCCCTCTTTCTCTGTCAAATAAATAAATAAATAAATAATAAAAAGAAGTACCATCTGGAGGATTTCTTTTAGTTTCTTAAATTCATCCATTTTTTAACCAAATAAAAGTGAGAAATAGAAAAAAACACATAGATATAATGATACTTACTACTCAATCATCTATTTTATTTCCAAGCTTTATATATAACTAACCTATGTGAAAATTTAGTCACTATATTTTAATTTTCACTTTAGAGATAAGGAAACTGAGGCACAAACAAGTTAAGAAATGTCTACTGTATCACAGACCAAACAAGTTTTTGCCATGAATCAGGGCTATCTGGTACCACGCCACTCTGTCTGACTCGTTTCTCTAGTCCACTGGGTTTTAAAATATACCTAACCATGGTTTGTGGAGAGGGCTCAGCAGTTAAATATGGTATCTTGCAAAGCCTGCCAGCCTAGGTTCAATTCCTCAGTAACCACATAAAGCTAGATGCAGAAAGGGGCACACGTGTCTGGAGTTCGTATGCAGCAACAAGAGGCCCAGGTGCACCCATTCTCTTTTCTCTCTCTCTTCCTCTTTCTTTCTCTTCTTATTCTTTTAAATAAATAAAAATATTATAAAAATTTATTTAAACATGAATGCCCCCACTCTGTTTTCTTCTTTGAAGGCCGGGAAGAGAGGTATTTACCTACTGTGCATATGCTGGGGCTATTGACATGTGGTGTGGTATTCTCTCACAATGCTAGATCATAGCAGCAGTGAGCTGCAGCACCCAGTCAACCCCAAGACCATGAGGGTGTAAATGGTTCTCTAAATGAACTGAGTAACTAACCTAGCATGGTCATTCAGTCATGTGTATTAACTTCCCTTCCATCTCAAGGACATTTTCAGTCTACAAGACATGGCTCCATAATAAGTCGAAGACAGTTTGCCTTGCCAATTACAAAAGCCAAAGCAGTCCTTCAAAACTTGTCAGCTCTGTACTCTTCTGCTTAAAATCGTCCAATGCACTGTGCTGCTTGGCACAATGTGTTATTTGGTACTTTTGTGTTTACTTCAGAATGTAAACTTCACAAACATACTATCATCTTTTAGCTTAATTCAATATAGTATGTTCCCATTTCTAGATTAGTTGTGGACACAGGCCAAATGTCTGACAAACATTGTGAATGAAGGAAACATTGTGAGAATGTGAAAATCTAAGATAGTGCACCCAGAAGCCAGAACTTGATGGACGATGTAGTATAAAAGGAGAAACGTGGGCTGGAGAGATGGTTTAGTGGTTAAGACACTTGCCTGTGAAGCCCAAGGATCTAGGTTTGATTCCCCAGTACTCACATAAGCCAGATGCACAAGGTTACAGGTGGCACATGCATCTGGAGTTCCTTTGCTGTGGCTGGAGGCACTGGCACACCCATTCTCTCTATATATCTGTTTCTTCCTCTCTCTCTCTCATGAATGAATAAATAAATAGATAAAATGTTTTAAATAGAGAAACTTTATGTGTATAGCTACCTTGCCATTCAGCTTGTCAGTAAAATCAACTTTCTCAAGACAGCTCAAAGCTACCATAGACAAAAAGACAATGACAACTGAGCTCTCGTTACCTCTGATCTAGCGCAATCTGGTCTCTACTGAAAGAAGGAAAGGCCTAGGAACAGGGACCATAAACTTTGAAAGACCAGTATCTACACAGAATTTCAAATACCAAATATGTGCCAAAACTTTTAGTAGTCCTAGACGAGCTAATCTCTGAAGCCACATTCCAATGCCCAGCAAGCATGCAGCCAGAAACAGAACTGGAACAGAGGTGGCACAAAGCCTTACATTAATCTGGTAGCTGTTCTTCAACAGATGTCCATGTCACAAGTGCTGGACTGGCCATCGAATTCCACCTTATTGATAAAATCTGAGAAATCACAGAATCTTGACATTTTTATATATGAAGGCAGCATTTCTCTCCTTAAATGTTCATTATTATTTATTTGTAAAAGCAGTTGGGATACAATTTGATAATTCAAGACATAAATACTATAATGAACAAATAAAGTCAATTTAGCATCTCTATAGCCTTAATGTTTTTAAATTCCTGGATAATACATTATGATTACACATGGTTATAGGGTATAATATGGTATTTCAATATATTTGTACAATATATACTAATTAAATCAGGGTGGTTAACATTCGTGTCTCTTTTTCATTTGTGTTCAGAGCCTCTGAGCTCCTCTGTTGTAGTTATTCATAAAACATAAGAATAGGATATAATGAACTATACTCACCCCACTATGTTACAGGACACTAGAACTTACCCTTTATATCTTACTGTGTTTGGGTATTATCCAACATCCCTGTGTCCCTTGTCCAAGCTCCCTTCGCAATTTAATCACTATTAAACACCCTGAACAAATTTCTAAACATCTACATATGAGAGATGCCATTCTATATCTGATTCCTTTCATTTAGCACAATATTGTCTGGTTCCAGCCATTTTATAGCAAATGATTGGATGCCCTTGTCAATGTTCTTCACTTCCTCTTCTTCCTCTTCTGTTTTTTTTTTTTTTTTTTCTTGAGGTAAGTGTTGGATCTTACAAGGTATCCCAGACTGGCCTGAAATTCACTAGATAGCCCAGGTTGGCCTTGAATTCTCAATCTTCCTGTCTCTGTCTCCTGAGTACTAGAACTACAGGTATGCACTACAATACTCAGATTTATTCTTCTTTGTGGCCATTTTTTGTACATATGCCACATTTTCTTAATCTGTGCATCTGTTGATGGACATCCAAGTTGATTCCATGTCATAGTTATTGTCAATATTGCAGCAATAAACATAGGAATTCAGATATCTCTCATATGATAATATCATTTCCTTTGGATTTGTACCCAGAGTAGCTGGATCATATGACATACCTTATTATAATGTTTTGGGAAACCATCAAACTGTTCTCCATAGTGTTTTACTATTCCATATTTCACAGCAGTAGTGTGCAAGAGTTTTCTTTCCTCTACTTCCTCAAAAGCATTTGTTGTTTTTTTTTAAATCTTTTTTAAATAATATGTGATGCAAGACAACTATCTCATTGTGGTTTTTATTTGTCTGTTATAATTTGTTGTCATTTGAATTTTTCTTTATTTGTTTTGAATATTTTCACATATATGTCACATTTTGATCATATCCAAAAATGGGAAAATTGCATGTGTCTGCTCTGACCTCTTCCTTGACTCACACTACTCATTCTTTCATAAGTGCTGGATGTCCCCTGCCTCCTCTTTCCAGCCCTCTCATCCATCTCAAATTCTCAAAATGTTCAACTGAAGCTCACCATGAAATCACAGTGGCAGTAATCCCCCATGCTTTTTCCTTCTGTCGTTACTTAAATGTGCTGCAACAGTTGACACTGCCGAGATCTCCATTTTCCTAATTTCTCCTCACACTTTTTTTCTTTCTTTCTCCAGAGATACCACCTCCTCTTATTTACTTTTTCTCTTTTTGACTTGTGAATTTGCATGCTTCTATTTTCTCCCCTCTTCTGTTTTCTATGTTCTTCCCCCTAACTCGTTCGTATTTCCATGAAATAAAGACTCTTTGCTATTCAGGAGCCAAAACACACCATCTACTTGTCTCAGTTTCCTGGATAGTTTCTACAAGACCTAGGTGACTCTGGCCAGTAGGAAATATGATTTTCAAACAGGTAGCAGACATGTCTAGTCAACAGAAAACAAATCTGTTAGCAGAGCATAAACCTTACCAAGAAACAGAATAATCAGACAGTCTGTTCCAATTGTTGACAAATTTACTTGAGGGGTACTTTTCAATAAAACAAAGAAAACCATAGATAAACTTGTGGTTGTTGGTCACTGAGTAGTGAATGTGTAAAAGCTCGTGGGAAAAGCATTTGAAAATAACGTATCAGAAGCCAGGAGTGGTGGTGCACGCCTTTAATCCCAGCACTTGGGAGGCAGAGGTAGGAGGATCACCGTGAGTTTGGGGCCGCCCTGAGACTCCATAGTGAATTTCAGGTCAGCCTGGACTACAGTGAGTCCTTACCTCGAAAAAACAAATAAAAAATAATAATAATAACATATCAGAAATGCTGTGAACTCACTTGGTCTGCAGCTAGAGTTCCTTCTGTGCTCATCTAGTGAACACAGTGAACATGCTGTACAGCTTAAGGTAAATAAAAGTAAATTAAGGTAAAATTTGTGATGAATATTATCATTCTGAGGCCTAGAGAAGTTCTTTTTCTGGCATTTGTGACACTACACTATTAAAGAAGAAAGCCACTTAAAGTGTTGACCCTTTTAGTTATAAATGTCCTTGCACAAGGTCCATTTTAGTGGTTAGAGAACCAGATGCTTATTGAGAGGAAGAAAATTATTCACCAAAATTCTGCATATAATTCACAGGTGATAAATCACAAAGCATGTGTAATGTGTAGCCTTGTGTTATATATAATCAGTAAGATTAGCATGCACAGAGTCATCAGTCTTGAAAAATTCTTAGAAATACTTCCTTTATGTTTTCTAAAAATGTTCATGTTTACATCAGTCTTAAGATGAAATTTTATGTGAACCTAATTTTTAAAATTTCTATCATGATACTGAATGATTCTACTAGGCAAAGAAAAATATGTGTGGGCATAGATAGAGAAGTAGAAAGAATGAAAAAGAGACTTGATGGTAGAGAAATTAACTTTTTTCAAATTAATTTAGTACATCATATAACCATATTGTGGATCACAAAATAAAATATTAAGAGGTTTCCTCTGCAGAATACAGTTCATGTTATTATTTTTAAATGCTTAGTTTTAAAAGATTTCCAGGCTTGTATGTAAATAATTTGGTATTACTTATTATGTTTGCAGTAACATGCCCATTTTTCTGATGTGTTTAATTTCATGATGATTTGTTTGTCTGAAAATACTTCGTTTGTTCTCCCAAGGAAATTGGTTTATAACTCATCTCTTGTCATGTTCTTTATCTATAAAGTGGCAGATTGCATCAGTACATATGCACAATTTCAAAAGAAAGTCATTCTCTTTAATATTATTTGATAAAGCTTTACTAGAAAGTAATTACATGCATGCAGTTTCAACATGAGAATGCAAAATTCTAAATCTTAGTGGAGTGACAAGTAACAGGTTGGTAGGTCAACGACATTTATAAAGAGCCCTATCTTCCTCCACTCTCCATCAATCATCAATATGCTTCTGAGTACACAGCTTGGCAGACACATTTACAGTGTAGGACAGGAAAGTGTCTGCTCAGGCCCTCATTTTAATTATTACAAGATTCCCCAGCATTGATCTGAGGTATACAAGATGAGATGTCATTGCAGATGCTAAACACAGTTTTCTATTATGATTTTTCCCTGTCAATAAGATTTAAGTGCATTACTTAATGGTGTTTTAAATTTGAAGATTTTTAAAAAGAGGTATTAGACTTTATATTAAACAAAACCCTAGGGTATTTGAGAGCATTCTCTGTAGAAATTTGTCAAGAGTTGCTGAGCTGAGGTCTAATATCTATACTGACTTGTTCAGAACAAAACTAGAGTTACAGTTGCACATCAATGAGAAGAGCAAGCTTCTCAGCTCAACAAAGTACAAACTTTCTCCATTTTCCTAATAACTTGGGCTTTCAGTATGGTGAGTTGACTCAGGGAGTCTAATTTTGAAAAAGAGTCTATCAACCAGTAGCACACATTCCAAAACCATCTTGCAGAGGTGTTAATGCAAAGCAACACTGAGAAAGATCCTCATGTCAGATGAACCCCTCTTTCTATACTGTGAACTCCTTTCAATTCTACTCAAAAAATAAAGGGATAATGAACGAGGTATTTACATTTCTTTATACTTTTTCTGAACTCCTCCAGTTTATATCATCAAAACACTACTACCCTAAACAAGTATGTGTCAAAGGCCGGCATTTTCCTTGAGAGAAAACAATTAGAAACCACTAAGGTTTGTTGCAATGTGGAGATTCATAAGAGAGAATGTGAGGAATGCAGAATTCTTACATTCATTAATCTGTCTCTGCTGCAAAATATATTTTTTAAAGATTATTTAAAAATAAAAGCAAGATTAGCAGACAGAATTTGTTTTTATAAATATGTTGATGGGGAATATTGTTCAATGCAAACATAAAGCTCAGAAAACTCGGGATTTATTTTGCCCAACATCAGAAGTTAAACATCTTGTTCTTTCTCTCTTAGAAAAAAAGGCCCTTAAATTTTATAATGTCTGAAATGGCTTATGATACGTTAGGTCCTTTTCGTTTTTCTCTTCTTTTCTTCTTTTTTAAAATTTTATGTTATTTATTATTTTATTTATTTGAAAGAGGCAGAGCAGAGAGAGAGAGGATGGGCATACCAGGGCCTTCAGCCACTAAAACTGAACTCCAGACACATGCATCACCTTGTGCATCTGGCTTATATGGGTCCTGGAGAATTGAACCCAGGTTCTTTGGCTGTGCAGGCAAGCGCCAGAACCACTAACTCATCTCTCCAGCCCAGGTCCATTTCTTATTGTACTGGAAGAATTTTTACTATTTTCCAATTTATACATTGATGTGCAGTTTTAAAATAGTAAGTCTAGAAATCTTGTAAAGATAGAAGCAGTGCATTTTACATTGCAGCTGGGGAGATAGCTCAGCATTTAAAGGTGCATATTAGGTTCAGTTTCCTAGTACCCATGTAAAGCCACATGCACAAAGTCACACAGGCATCTGGAGTTTATTTGTGGAAGCAATTGGCCCTGGCATACCATTTTTTCTCTCTCTTTCTCTCATAAATAAATAAATAAAACTATATATTAAAAAACAATGTATGGTATCATCAATATAAGTAAAGCCTATCAGTGAAAGACAAATGCCTTTTTGTCAGAGAATGCAAAGAGATTCCACATGATTGGCAAAGATGACTTGAGTACATTGTTGGAGCATGTACCTCAGTATGACAGAGCATTCATATGGAATTCCAGAGAGAAGGGAGTTGGGAGCCAATGAATTAGTCAGAGATGAACTCTAAGTCATGGTGAAGGTTAGAGTAGAAAGAGATGTGACTGGAGTTGCTGCTAAGTTAAGTGCATCCAGCAGAAGAGTTAAAGCCTCATCCCACATTGGCAATCACTTTATGCATATTCACACACATAAAAATAATTCCATAATAAACATATTACATTTTCCACATCCATTCATCTGTTTTCGGACACCTTGGCTGGTCCCATAACTTAGCAATTGTGAATAGTGATGCAAAAATATAGATGTACAATGATCCCTGTTGACTTGGGCTGCTTTGGATCAATACTATGCAGTGGAATAGCAAGTCATATGCTAGCTTATTTTTACAAAGCTAAATGAATAGATAGTAAGTAACATGGGGTTCTTAGGAAAGTCATCTTTGAGAAGATATTTGATCAGAGACCTGGATGCATTCAGAGTCAACCATAAGGACTAATAAAGGAAAAGCAACATAGTTTGGAAGAGCAGCAAGCACCACAGTTTTGAGAAGGGGGCATACTTAGAGTGACTGAGTGCAAATGGGGATGTCACTATGGCTGATGCACCACGAGTCAGACAGGCAAACGTGTCAGACAGATATGTTGGCCAGGGGCCAGGTGATGTAGGGCCTTGTAAGAGATTTGGAAAACATACAATAAATGTTCACAGATACTGCTAGACTAGTCTCGCACAAATGCTACACACATTCTACACACAGTCTATGAACACAGGCTTTCAGGCTTGAGAGTCTATGAAGCTGTTAGTCAGCTATTTAGGTTTGCCTTTGAAAACCTACTTTTAACTTCAAAAAGTTTGCAGGGAATATTTGTATACTAAAGCTATATAAACACAAATATTCCTTTTCCTTTTAGTCTACCATGTCGATCAAGCCCAGAGATATCCATATATTAGATACACTGACAGGAATCAGAAGAGTTTCAAAGGCTGAGAAATTCTGGTATAATCTCAAATCCAATGGCCAGGGTTAAACCTGGAACTTTAGATTGGATTTGTCAACATCAACCTATTAGACAGGATAAGCTATGAAAGGCCCAACAGATATCAATGAGACAGAATTTTTTAAAAATATATTTAATTTATTTATTTATTTGAGAGTGGGAAAGAGGCAGAGAGACAGAGAGAGAGAAAGAGAGAGAGGGAAGAGAGAGAATGGGCATGTCAGGGCCTCCAGCCACTGTAAAGTGTAAATCCAGACGTGTGCACTCCCTTGTGCATCTGGCTTACGTGGGTCTTGAAGAGTCAAACTGGGATCCTTTGGCTTTGCAAGTAACCGCCTTAACCGCTAAGCCATCTCTCCAGCCCAATGAGACAGAATTTTGTAGGTCAGAAAGAAATGGTCTTGCACATGCTGATGCTATGCAGCTTACATCCAAGTTCCTTCCCGATAATATTAAATATATTTAAAATGATAAGTATATTTCATGTTGATACTTAGTAGAAAAATTTTACATATTTATATAATGCATTTCAATATATGTTGAAAGTCCCTATGTTTATTAAATACCTTTTAGAAATCTATTTTACATGCCTGAACTATTGATGTTTGGGCACCACAGCTTAGAAGAACAGCACAGTATTGAGAGTCAGCACATGATTTCCACTCTTGATTGTGAATGTGTCTAGAAGTTGAGGCTTCTGGCCACTGCCCATTGTGAGAATCATGACACAAATCAGCAGCCCACGAAAGGCAAAATTGACAATTCTAAGCACAGCTTCTGGATGGGGGTCACCTTTGTACTGTCATGGTAAAGTCCTTCATAAGTGAAGCTAGCCTATGTTGAGGCTCCCTCATAATGCTAAAATATTGGCTTTCAACTGTAATTGGAATGAGGCAACTCAGATCAGTCATTTCGGCTATTAAATGAGTCAAGTTTAAAGCCTCAGGAGTTTGTTTAGTCATTGCTATCTAACTTCCTTATCCTTATATTATTATCTTCCAGTCTGTGAGGGTCTGAGAAAAGTAAAAACAGCCTGGAAAAAAAAATACCAGATATCCCTACAGTCAATGGGAAAGGCAAAACTTGTTTATAGAGAAAGACATTTAACATAGAAATCTGGCCTTTTAAGATCATTGTGAAACATTCTTTTAAAATAACCTTGTGTTTGCCATAAGGAGACAACAAAAATCTGAGATATATTGATTCAACCTCAAGTTTAAAAGTTCTGACTGGAGGAGAGAGACCCAGAGGATGTCTGCTATGGAAAAATGACTGTATACCTTTGGAATTAAGTTTTCCTTTGTATCATGGGCTTAAGTGAAGTGGGGGAAAAGAAAGATGGAAAAAAAGCCTTCTCAAAACCAAGCAGCCCCTAAAATTTTAGCTATCCTCACTAGCCATCATTTGGCTTTTGAATTTCTGATAACCTTCCTTCAGAAAAACATAGTATTTCCTCTAGTCTAGACAACAGAACCTGCTTTCATCTCAGAGAGGACACTTGGGAGTCCAAGATCTGTATCATTTCACTCACACTCTATAATATTCTGTGTAAGCCTGGCTTTCATGATCCTTCCACACCCCGAGAGAGATCTCTATGAGACAGTGCTTCTTATCATGAGCTAATGCCTTCACCAAAGTCTTTGAAAATGCATTTGCTTATGTTTTCTTACCTTGTGAAGTCTCATCTCCATGACATTGGCAGTGGCTTTGGGTGTTGGCTAAAGAGAAAGCAGAGAGAAGCAGTTAGGGAGGTGGTTTCCTGTGGATCACACAATTCATCACAGCCAAGGGCAGGTCACCCTCTCAAGACTCAAACCGAGAAGTCACCAGAAGGGTAAGGTTAGGCTATTGAGCATTTTCACTGAGTCTACACATCAAGTAGTGGAACATTTGACTGTTGAGTTTCCTTTACAGTTCTGCTTTAATTTTTACCCCAACTCACAAAGCTTTCTATAACAGCATTTGTCACATACAAAATAAAATATTATTCTGGAACCATTAGTTGTACCCCTCATAAGAGAATGGATGGTTTAACAAAAGGAATGTTGTAATAGAAGATAAGTATTTCTGAATCTTACTATATAGCTAGCTTCTTCCTTCCTAGCAAGGATACTGGACCAGAAAGAGGTGAGGGCGTCATTATTCATTCCTCAATTATGCTTGTGAATTCCATAAAGAGAAGGAAATTTTGTCCCTTATCTTACTCAGATGAGAAAATGTCCTGAGTTTAATGATGTCTACAGTTCCACCCAACTCTGAGATTCTAAGGGCTCCAATCTCACTGATAGTCACAATTTGGAGCACTTAGAGATTCAGTGTGCAGTCTTCCTGTGAAGCACGCTACAAACCTAAACAGACAACGTCATACTTTAGACCTAATGAAGCAAAGAAAATTCTTATTCCAAAGGAAGTTCTTACTTCAGAGACAGAATGAAAGGATGTAAGCTAATCTATGGGTTTTGACTTGTTTATTTCCAAGACTAGAATGCAAAACTAATACATCCCAGAATATTTATTTGAAACTTAGAAAGTCTTTCCCTTCTTAGCAAAATAATATATGCTAACTAAGACCTAAAACATAATTGGTTTTATACTTGAAGAACATTATACATTAAAATAATTATCTAGACAGACTAAAGACATAACTACTCTTAATTCAGTTTTATAGATTAAAAACTTGCACATAAAGTTCTAGAACAGTGAGTAACAAAGAAACATTTGAAACAAAACCTGATGCACTAAAAATTACAGGTACATTTTATCAAGTAAAGTCAATGTTTTTGAAGTTTGTCTAAATAGAATGTGGTTATGCTTTTGAATGTAATTGTCATGGTTCTTTTGTTGGTGAAACAGATTGATAAATACCAGTTCATAATTACTTTACAAAATCTATTTCCTTAAGAAGAAACCAACTTCCAAATGATCTTTACTCCATCTTATTGCTCTGTACAGATTTCATGCCTCCACATGACACTTTTACATCTTAAAATGTCCTTTATAATGTAAGCTATAGTTATTTAGATTGGGTTTTAATTGAAGTAAGTTGCTCACTGAGCTCAGTTCATTGTAACCCAAATTACTTCAGTTGAAAACCAGTAATACTTCAATTAAAAAAATAGTTCAGTATCTTGTTTTTATCTATAATGGCATCTTATCTAAAAAGATAGCTCACATGTATCTCACACATTGTACATATAGACATACAACTATGAAGGCTTTACTCTAATTCAATAAGCTTATTAGCCACTGATTACATATGAGAAGAACATTACCGCTCCAATTTCAGTCACCTGATATTGAGATGGGCTTGTGCTGCTCTTTATGACTGCTTTATGACTCATTGGGGCATATCAGATGTTTGTGTTTACATTATTCAGGAGGAAAAAAAAAATCAAACTGGAGGACTTCTGGTCAAGATGATGTCTGCTTAACCACACCTCATATCACAGGAAAGGAAAGAGATAGAAAAAATGATCTCAAAATTCATATGGAATGGCAGAAGGCCCTGGATATCCAAGAATATCCTTAGCAAAAGAAACAACTCTGGAGGCATAATCATACTTGATCTAAAGCTATATTACAAAGTCATAATAATAAAAAACAACATTGTACTGGCACAAAAACAGGATTATGCACCAATGGAACAGAATCAAGGACCCGGACTTTGGGTCAAGTAATTATAGTTACTTAATATTTGACAAAGGCCCTAACAATGAAGGCTGGAAAAAAGATAGCATCTTCAACAAATGATGCTGGACAAACTGGGTACCCATATGTATGAAATTGAAACTTGATCCACACATCTCGCCATGCACAACAATCAAGTCCAAATAGATCAAAGACCTCAATATATGACCAGAAACTGAGCTAATACTGGAAGGAAAAATAGGAGGAACTTTCCATGATATAGGAGTGGACAAAGACTTCCCGAACAAAACTGCAGTAGCTCAGTAACTTAAACAATCACTCAGCCATTTGGATCTCATGAAGCTGAAAAGCTCTTTCACAGACAAATATACAATAGGCAGAGCCAATAGATTACCCACAAAATGCGAGAAAATTTTTGCCAGCTATGCAACTGACAGAGACCTAATTTCTAGAATCTACAAAGAACTCAAAAACCTAAACAATAAAAAGTCAAACCACCCACTCATAAAATGGGGCAGAGAATTGAACAGGGAGTTCTCAGAGGAAGAACTACAAATGGCAAACACACACTTAAGAAAATGTTCAACATCCCTAATCATCAGGGAGATGCAAGTTAAAACAACTATGAGATTCCACCTTAGCCCAGTAAGGTTAGCAAACATTAAAAAGTCATATGAAAACAAATGCTGGAAAGGATGTGCAGAAATGGAAACCCTCACTCATTGTTGTTGGGAATGCAAGATGGTACAACCATTAAGGAAAGCAATATGGAGACTCCTAAGAACATTGACTATAGAGTTACCAACAGACCTATTTATTTTCTTACTGGGCATTTATCCTAAAAGCTCCATGCCTCAGTTCATGTTTATAGTTCATGCTCAACCATGTTTATAGCTGCTCAATTCATAAGAGCTAAGAGCTGGAATCAACTCAGATATCCTTCATTAGATGGATGGATAACCAAGATGTGGTATATATACATGATGGAATTATACACAGCAGTAAGGAAAAATGGCACAATGAAATTTGAAGAAAAATGGTTGAACTTGGAGCAGATCATTCTCAGCAAACTCACCCAATCACAGAAAGATAATTGTCACATGCTCTCATTCATCTGTGGTTCCTAACCTGGATCTGCCTGAGATGCTGACATACCTAATAAGCATCACGAGGACTGGACAACAGGAAGGTGGGTTGGGAGAGGAGGTAAGTGGGGGGACACAAAACTGGACCCAAGTGGCAATGGTACCATAAAATTCTATATCCTAAAAGACAGACTAAATGGTTGAACCTTCATCAGGTCCTTAGAGCAACACCTGAACCACAGGGCTTTGGAGAGGGTATGTTGAAGACTAACCTTAATCTTCACTTGTTTCTATCTATCTCTCCCCCTCTTCTCTCTTTTCTCTCTTTTTCTTTTATATTACTTATATTTTTCTTCCTTCTATTCCTTGGCACTGGACTGTAACTCAAAGTACCAGCATGTGGTTAACATCCACAATGAGCTGTTGATCAGAGAGACCTACAAGTTTTCCCAAAAGAAGACAGATTTCTTTCAGAGTACTTGATGGCCCACCAAAGGTTAGTGGTGAGTAACCAACTGCTCTTGATTTGGCCACCCTATCTACTCAGTGGAATAGAACCCATTGCTGGAGCTGGGAAAAAATCAGAACCATATGCAAGAAACAAGCCCACTCTCCAATATCAAGCTCCCATCAATCATGGACTACAAGAGGGCCTACACCTATTAAATTCTCTCTAAAATAATAATGGTTATCCCATTTATCTGGAGCTAACTTCACTCTCCATTGGAGAATTTACTTCTCTTTTTCATATGGATACAGATCCTGAGGAGAGAATCAGCCCATCATACCTCACCAGGGCCCCAACTGAAACCATAGAGTATTTGGGGAAATGAGCAGGAGTGCTGCTTTCTTAGTGAACCTGGTACCAGAACAAGGGTGAAGGAGATAGACACAGAGAACACTCAACTCCTACTAAACCAGATACCTAGGGACAAAGAGGCTCCCAAGTCCTCATCACTGAAATAGACCCAAAACAAACTCAACATGGCTCAGGGACATTCCCAGAAGAGGGGGCAGAAAGATTATTAGAGCCACAAGTTGGGACATTATACACAGAGACATTGCCTCTTTCCCATAACTGGTGGCTAACCACACAATGCACGACCCAAATTCCCCAAAGAGTAAGGTCCCTTAGAAGGGGAGAGGACAGGGAGGAGGCTAACGATGGTACCAACATGGCTGTAAAGACACTGTGTACATAACTAAGGAAAAAAAAACATGAATTGACAGCTCTAAGAAGCCATTACAAGTCACACCCCAAAGGACACTGCAGCTAAGCCTGTTAATTGTCTCCATCATTCTAAATAATAAAATTTACCTCCAGCTGAAAAAAAGAAATCAAACTGCACTCAACTTTTCAGTGCAAAATGTCTAAGAAGCAGAGACATGGTACAGAACAAAAGAGATTGGTCATACTGACACAGGCATGGATTCAAATCCTCAATTTATTCTCAGATTATCTGTGTGAATTTTAAAGTTTTTATTTTAAATATTTTAGCTGAGAAAGAGAGAGAGAGAGAGAGAGAGAGAGAATAAATGTGGGTATGCCAGAGTCACCTGCCACTGCAAACAATCTCTATACACATGTGCCATTTTGTGCATCAGGCTTCATGTGGGTACTGGGGAATTGAACTCAGGCAATCAACCTTTGCAAGCAAGTGCCTTTAACCACCGAGAAATCTCTCCAGCCCAACTGTGTGAATTTGAAAACAAGTTATCTTCTCTAAGCCAGTCTGTCTTCATCTGTAAAATGCTCACCTCTGAGGCAGGTTGGCCAACACACAGACATGTTGCATGCTGGGTAATAAATAGTGAAGCACTTTTATACATTGGTAAGAAGCTGCTGTCTAAAGTCCCCAGGTCTCCATGTCCCATTCCACACCAATATCCTCATCATATTCAGAGCCAAAATACCAATGCCTCACCAAAAAGAGGGGTTTCTGGAATTTTCTTCTGCCATTCTGATTGGGCAGTGCTTGTGTCCTATTTGTTGTGAGATATGTCAATATTCCCCATACTCACCTGATGGTGTTTTAATTAAGATTTAGTGAGATAGCAACACCCAGGAGTTAAGTGCCATGGGCAGAGCTGAAGGCATCTCATTGGCACCCACTCTCACAATGCAGGATGTGTCCGCAATGACTTGTCAAAGTCATAGATGATTTCCTTCCCCAATTATTTCTTTCTTTCTTAGCTCCTTGTCAATGCTGACTGCATGTCTTTAGCAAAAATGTGTTTAGCAATCCTCTCATGCAGAAAAATGTCACTTATTTCTAAACTAGATCAAAATATGTCAGGAAGCTGACCTTGAACTCCAAGATGATGTTTTTTTATTCTCATGTTAATCCATGTAATGAATGGCTGTACATTGTTTGTGTTTGCATGTTTAAATGATTAGTTAACAAATAAAATCATTTATTAAATAAACAAAAGTAGAAAGAACAAAAACATATGGTGGGTCTGTTTAACTATAAAAGAGTAACCCGAATGACTACAATTTCTTTGTTCCAGGCGAAAAAAAAAAACTTAGCTCTTAAATCATAAAATAAATCTCCTTCCTTCAGTTGATGCTTAAAGCAAATGGCTAATTGAGAAGCACGGGAATCTAGAACGATATACATAGTATGCTATGAAAGGAACAAGAATATAATTAACAGATGTGCTGCTGGACTGCTCATTCCATCCCCAGGTCACTGCTGCTCCCTGTTAGCGTGGGAGAATAATGCCAGTGAACATCCCTCTGCATTTCCACTCATCACCGGCCTGTGGACAGAGGCTCTTCAGCTCCCTTGTTCCCTGTCCCTGCTGGCCTGACCAGACACAATTAGCATAGAATATTAGGTAGGGCAGAGAGCGGGGTGGCTTGCCAATCACATTTTCTGTTGGAAGCGTGGGTGTAGCCACTTCTCACCCGTTGCTGACAGTACTGTTAGGAATTAAACCATGGCATCAGCTGAATATTGTTTGGCCGTAGAGAAGTAGGAGGTCATCAGTTTATGCCCCCACCCTCCAGAAAAGTGGCAGGTGGAGCCACACTAGCCATCGCTAATACCATGAGTGGGTTGGAGGCTCTGGCCAGTGGATGAGCATTTACAGAGCTTTGTTTCTTTTAATTCATCAGGCCATATGCTGCCAGGCCCTCGTGCAAATAGACAAAATTGCAAATAATAATAAAAAAATAACCAACTGTTTTAGTGTTTGGCTGTTTTCTGTCATCATTGCCATCCATGTTAGAGGCTAGTTAGTGAAAGAGGGGTCTAGGACACCCAGTGACTCCAACCTAAAGGAACAGATACTTCAAAACTGAAGCCTCACTCAAACCATGTTAAACCTCTGCCCTGGGGTACCACGGTGCCAAGTGTCTATTTGGCTGGGAAACAGGGAGCCTGGCCTTCCAGCTGGCCTGAAGACTGGGCAAGCCACCCAAGTGCTCCCAGCAGCTGAGGCCCATTGTCCACTGATGTGAGAAGACAGGAAAGGTGAAGTTTCATGTCGGTCAGGTTAAGTTGGAGCTCGCAGGTTTATCAGACACTGACTAAGATAGAAAAGATTAGTCAGTACAATTTCCTGTTTGAAAAGTATAAGAAAATTGACATTACAGGCTGTTTGAAAATCTCTGTCTTTAATATTGAAGACTGCAAGAAAATCTCTCCTTGCCTATAGCAGACTTCAAACTCTTCCATGAAACACTTTCATTTAAAATTTTAATGTCGCTAAGCTTTGGAATCATTTCTACAATTGCTTTACTTGTAATTATTAACAAGTTTCCAGTCTGTACAAATGGAGAATTTCACACCCTTGATAGAATTCACATATTCATTTCCCATTTTAAAGCAGTAAGCCTTCAACAAAAAAAAAAAAGAGAGAGAGAGAGAAAGAAAAAAAGAAAGAAACCGCATTCATATCTATAGGCACACATTTAAAATAATTCCAGTTTAGAGATGTTGTGCTAACGTTCATTTGCACCTCTGTCAGGTCACTCTTAAGCCCTAATTTGCACATTTTTAAAGACAATTTAAAACCAGTTGTAGTCAATTAATTTGCAACATGTTGCAGTGCAAGAATTGTCAAAATAAAGGTATCACAGAAATACATTTAAATGCATAAGGAAGTTGGGGCTCGCCCAGGATGAGACTGGAGCCCACCTCCAGCTGCATAGCAAGGGTGAGCTGAAGAGAGCTTTTGCCCATAAGAGCAAAGGCACACACCCTTGCAGTCACACAGCAATGCGTTTTTACATCCTGGTCTCCCATGTGTCTTATTTACCCACTGACTGACTGTAATGTGACTGCGAAACATGCATGGGCTTCACTCTACTGTCACAAGTGGTTCCCAAATCCACCCACGGCAGAAATCATAATAGAAAACTGCAAAGGCTTGCCTTCAACGGGCTCTCATAGACTGCACCAAAATGACAGCTTTTAGTGAAGAAAAAGTGTTAGTGCATAAAACAAATTAACACCCTTAGAAAAACTAACTCACACTGTACATATAAAAAAAGGATGACTTATTTCTTTCAAGAGAGTATATTAGAGATTTCTGTAACAGGATGGACAGTCTCCATTGTCACGGACATGAATGGTCCTTTTTGCCAAATCAACTTGAAATTTCTTCAAATGAGAAAGTGCTTACTTCACTGAGAAGCAAGGCTCTTGCAGATGCCCAATACATGACATTTTCTTATAAGGAAAGCTACTTTTGTGACAAATTTGAAGCTGAGAAAATAGCAAGCATGCTGATTGACCTTAACTTGAATGGATGTGGAAGACAGAAATAATTTAGTCATTCACAAAGGATCAATGATACCATGAAAAAAAAAAAAATACTAGTGCCAGGGTTGGGAAACCTCCCAAAGGGCTGTTGGCCAGGAAGGCCAATGAACCTCCAAAATAATACAGACTACTGCCAGTGCTCTTGGTTCCCCACCTCAACTAGATGGTAAGACCCTATTGCTGAAGACACCACATGAGTCATTGCTAGACACTAAGAAATCAAGGTGGTACTGAGCTGGAAGCCTCCTTCTTGTTGCTAGCTGCCACAGTGCTGAAAAGTTCTATGCAGGTTTCTGTGGGACAAAAGTCATCAGGGTTCTTAACCAGCTGGATTCTGTGAACTATACAACCAGCCAGCCGGGAAAGATGAGCCTACTGGTGTAGTAGTGGCATTACTGTTAAGAGAGTAAACAACTGCCCTCTGATTGGATTTGAGGCCTGCTTCATTGGGAGGAAATTCAAGCCTACTACTGAAAACCTAGTCTAAAAGCCTATGGCTTGAAAGGTCATAGGGAAACTACTACTGTTGTTTGGCCAAATGTATATTATGTGTCCATAAAATTACCCTGTAATTATGCATGTTTATGCTCATATAGTAAATGTTGCGCTCACTTTTGATCAGAGAAGCTTCTTTTCACAGATGGTGTTGACTACTGTGGAAGACTCAGGCTCATCAAAGTGCTGAGAAGAAGCAATAGTTAAATGCTCAGCATTGAATGAGACGTTAAGCACACCCACCTAGGATCAGAAAACATTGTGAAACAGGTTGCAGAAAGAATATAAAATCCAGAGAAAAGGGAGGTAGGCTTTGGAATGTTGTACTCTGGACATGTGGTAGCGGTTACATTTATGACCTCACAGCACCTGATGTTACCTCCACAATATTGGGCCCATCCATGTATCACCATGAATGAAGAAATATGACAAAATAAAATGGAGAAAAACATTAAAATAGTAGAGAGATTGGTTACAGAAAGGAAGGGGTTCAGTCAAAAGAGTGGGGCAAGAGAAAGGAATAGGAGGGAGGGAACTCTGAGCAAAATACATTTTGTATGTGCATAAAAATTGCTGACAAAAAGTTAAAAAAGTCCCTCAAGTGAAGTACTGACATCATAGGTGAATATTATATAAATACTTCTGGTTAATAGACAGCAAACATTTCAATCATTTCTTATATTCTTTTTCTAGCATTAGAATTATTAAGGAGTTTCTTTTCTTTCTTTCTTTTCTTTTTTTTCTTTTCTTCTTTTTTTTTTTTTTTTTTTTGAAATGGGTGCACCAGAGCCTCCAGCTACTGCAAACAAACTCCTTGTGCCACCTTGTGTGTCTGCTTTAAGTGGGTCCTGGGGAATCGAACCTGGGTCCTTTGGCTTTGCAGGCAAGTGCCTTAACCACTAAGCCATCTCTCTAGCCCTACTGGAGAGTTTTTTTAGTTTTTTATTTTAGTTTTTTTATTTTATTGGTGTTATTATTGTTATTGTTGCCTATAATTTTGAGATAGAGTAACATGTAGCCCATGCTGACCTCAAACTCTCTAAGTAGCAAAGGTAACCTTAAACATCTGATCTTCCTGGTGGGCAAAATATATCCACTTAGCCAGACAATAGTAGTCATTACTCCCCTAGGGCTTATGACCTCCCCAGCCATACAGTACCAGTCATGTGTTCCCTTCTGTGGAGCAGGCCTCCAGTCCAATCAGAGAGCAGTTGGTTTTACCCATAACAGACATTACATTATTGCACCAGTTGGCACATTTGGCTTGGTTGGACAGATATAAGGCTTACAGGGTACAATGCTGTTTACCACCATTGATGACTTTTCTCTCCCAGAAGGCTACATGCTGCATAGCTCTTTCCAGCATCCTGACAGCTAGTCAATGGGGAGGTTTCCAGCTCAGCTCCAATTTGATTTCTCAGTGACGTGCAGCCTAAGCATGAGATTCCTAACTCTTATGTGACATACTGATCTAATTATCTGGTACCTAGTTCCCATTATCAAAATATTTATTTTCCAGATTCACCTAAAATTTTTTTCCTTAGGTACTACATACATATGCATAGAAAATATTGGCAACAAAACTTTGAACTTTGCAAGAAGACTCATCATAATGTTATAAATCTATAGGATAAAATCATACCTTAAAATTTAATAACTCATACTAAAGGGATCAAACCATGGAACATCTATAAGGCATCATAGTGTTATTTCCATTACCCAAATTGATCTTCAAACAAATTATAATGCTGTAAGTAGGAAAGCTATTACGAGTGTTCTTATAGAGGTAGGAAATTGAGATTCAGAGTACAGAAGTGACCTGCCCCAGGTTTCACAGGCAACAAACATTAAAGACCAGTGAAACCCATGCTTCTCATGCTAACCTCATGTATTTTAACTAGAACATTTGCCCTTCTATACACATGTGTTGCAGTCACTAGGTACGTAAGCTAGTGTCATGACCTAGGGAAGTTATAAAGCAAGCGATATATTCTTTGCTCTTTAGAGGACTGTGTTTAAAGTCTAGACTGTATTCATACAAACACCTAGGCTAGCACACAATCTAACATAAGGAATAGCTTAATTTCCCTCCACAGCCACACTTCTGCACAGCCTTTCATTCACAAACATCATCTCCCTCTCAAAACACCCCGTCAGCACATCCCTGGGCATCAGTAGTTCCCAGGTTGAAGCATTACTAGGCTGGCTTGTCTTCTTGCTTCCTCAAATCACACCAAATAATCACATGCAAGTAGCTACGATGGAACAGTTTGCTTCCACCATTAATCTAAATTCAATATATTGGAAGGATAATGGCCAATCAAAGGCAACATAAGGCAACATGAAATAGAGAAGTGCCCTGAGCATCCAAACAGCTTCATTAACTAGGAAATTAGTCCTACTACACTTAAAAAAAAATGATTGAAAACTGGATCATCCCATCCCCCTGAAGCCAGTATCACATGATGTGAGTCTAGCTCAGCACAAGTTTTGAACACAAATGAATTTTCCTTGGAATTACCAAGGGGTCCTTGGTGACTTCATGAAAGGCTCAAGCCCATTAAATTGGGTGTTTCGGAAGTTCGTGATCCTGACTTCTAGAATAAGCATAAATAGTTAATGAGGCTGAAAGACCCCATTATTTTTATACTCAAGTGCATCACATTACATTAACATGCAGAGGCCACATGATGTGTGGCATTTTTTTCTACTTATAATCATTTATGTGGTGCCTCTTTTGCTACTACATTCTCTTCCATGGGCTAGACTCCAAGATCCAGTCACTACACTGCTATTCTGTCAACCCTTGGATTTTTATTTATTTTTCTTAACTGGGAAAGCTATTTCAAGTCATTCTCACTGGTGGTGCTCTGATGTGGTGGGAAAGAAGCTTGAAAAAAATAAAATATTAGCAGAAAGAGAGACAAAATAAAGAGCTGACGCTCCCTGAGGGAAAGGATGTCTAATGTATCTAAGGAAAAACACAACCTTGTCTATAAGATGAGAAAACTAATGTGTTACTCTATCTCCATATTTCATAACTGGCATTTGTGGATCCTAATGAACCATTATAAAATGGTTATTCTTTAGAGAATAAAAAGATATTATCACCTAATCTCTTTCTAATTATTTGACTTCTAAATTCTCATTTTATTACATAGGAAAAATCACAATTGGAACTTCTAGTACTAATAATACTATAAACAATACATCACATTTATAGTGTGACTTGGACTATTAAAATAACATTTGATGCCAGGCATGGTGGCAAATGCCCTTAATCCCTGCACTTGGGAGGCTCAGGTAGGAGGATCACTATGAATTCTAGGCCAGCCTGAGACTACATAGTAAATTCCAGGTCAGCTTGGGCTAGAGTAAGACCTTACCTCAAAAAAATTTAAAAATATTTGAAAATGGTTATTCCAATTATATAGTTTGGGCCACAGAGAAGGCTCAGCAGTAAAAGTTGTTTGCCTAAAAAACCTGATGGTACTAGGGTCAATTCCCTAGTACCTACATAAAGCCAGAAACACAAAGTGGCACATGTTTCTGAAGTTTGGCTGCAGTCCTGGCATATCCATTCATTATCATCCTCTCTCTCTTTCTCTCTTCCTCTCCCTCTCTATCTCTGCAAATAAATAATCAATAAAAACATTTTTTGAAAAGCAAAACTATCTGCTCAAATGTTTGCTACCAGCACAGAATCCTTGGAAGTATCACAAAGACAGTGCTGATGCCACTTGGAACTTAAAGAATTTTCAATTCTCAAACAAGTAAGTTTATTTTTACTTCATAGTCACACAGGCTTTCTTCCTTTCCTGCTTTCATCCTTCTGTCCATTCTTCCTTATCCTTTTCTTTTGACTCAAAGCAATATTACTAGAAATTGACAATTTGACTAACATCATATATTGTTTCAGATAACCTGCATTAAGAAAAATATTAGGGAAATATTTAGCCATCTTACTCATATTTATACTAGAAAACTTTTACCCATAGAGCTCAAAATTAATTTCTGAGATGGCTTAAAAATGACCTCCATGCATTGTATAGTCACTAATTTCCAAGACAACTACTAATTCACTTTATGAGAGAACATTTTGGGGGCTATGTAGAAAAGATATACTCCAAAACATAATCTATCTAAATAACAGTAATTTAGATTTGCAAATTTCGTTCTGGTTATTTAAACTCATGTTGTAAGTTAGCTACAAAACATTCACCTGTGGACTGTACCCAGAGCTAACAAACTTCTTTCAAACCCTGACACAGCTCCCTGCTCCACCCCGTATTTCCCAGTTTCCTATGATGTTTTTTGATGAGTAAAATAAAATCCTGGGTTTGTCAATAGAATGACTTCAAGATTCATGGAAATGAATCCCCATCGTGCTGACAATGTGAGATATCGTCACTGAATTCCCTCCCCCAACCCTCAACCCTCCTATCCCCCCCCCCCAACCCCTGCCAGCACGGTGTTCTCTGGTCTTTGTGGGAAGAGTTGGCCCAAGACACTGCTCTAGGCTCTGTCTTGCTGATTAACTCTGTCATTTACTGGAGAGCCGTGGGCTTCTCCCTGTCAGCTCAGGTTTGTGTACAGATATGTCATGTGTTTAAAGCACACAGAATGCCACCCCAGCAGATGTCCATAAAATACAAGATACGGAGGTCATTTTTTAGGGCACCTCAGAAATTAAATCATTTGCTGAGGCTGTCTTAAGGGTTTATTAAGGAAGGGTAAACTGTCAATGGTTAGGATAAAACTAACAGGGTTTCGCAAAATTGGCCCCTGCAATTTTCTTCCAACCTGTAAGTGAAAATATTCTTTTTATGGAGGACTGACCTCACAAGAGGACCGAAACCACTTGACATAGTGACTCAAAAAGAGGTATTTGAGGGGAAAGAGATGTGACTCCGCAGTTAAGGCACTTCAAAGCCTAATGACCAGGGTTCAATTCTCCAATACCCAATAAACCCAGGTGCATTGTGGAGCATGCATCTGGAGGATACAGAACACGTGGTTAAAGCGAGGAGAGGTGCCAAAGACAATCTTTACTCTCTAGTATTATGAGGCCTTCTTTGGTATAAAGATGAAACTCTATGCAGGTGAAGTTACAAGCAACCTATTTTTTTCATAATAAAATTCTTTAACTTTAAAGCAAAATTTATGGCCCAGATTACCTGATAACATCTTTTTTTTCCATATCTAAGTTCTAACAGATGTGCTTTGAAAAAACTTGTGTACAGAACACCATACCTTGTACTGTGCCTTCTTATGGGCTTTCATTATTATTTTAGAATTAAAAATGATAGCCTTGAACAGTCTCTTAAAGATCACTGGAAGAATATTAATGTTTGTCTCCACATGCTTGGAATAAGAAATCATGGACTCCAGCTGTTATGTCACTGTTTCCCTCCCCCACCACATTGCTATTTCTAGTCCAGATGCTAGATTGTTCTCTCTTCTCCCAGATCTGAGTTTCATACCATCATACTCTATCAACTACTCCTGCTCACAGAGCATCAGCCATCAGCTGAGCCATCCCTTTTTCCCCCCCCTTTTTTTTTGAAGGATCATTCCCAATTAGATTTCAAAACTGTATATCATGAAGAAGATTTTAGATTCTAATTTACCTTCTTTTCTCTTTTAGTAAAAGTTGTTAGTTCTTATTTATTTCAGCTCCCCTATAAAGTATTTCATAACCCTCCTGGACAAGGGCTTTTCAAACTTTACTTTCAGTCACATTGGTACCTTGTTGAAAGGCAACTTCTGACCCAGAAGACCTGGACAGCATTGAAATCACACATTTCCAACAAGCTTCTACCTGCTGCTCTTCAGACAGGTCTAGCCTGCTATCATCTCCAATTCTTCTAAATTCATTCAGGGCAGGCACCATGCCTCATTTACCCATATTTATATCTCTAGTGAGCCTAAATGCCAGGCATATCACAACACTCAATAAATTCTCATTGAATAAATGACTGACTGAATAAATGTGTAATATTCACTTGGAAAATTCTGCTTAGCATGGTGTGTGTGTGTGTGTGTGTGTGTGTGTGTGTGTGTGTGTGCATGCACGGGCACACATGCATGCATACTACAGGGCACATGTGTAGACCTGGAGAAACAGCTTTTATGTCAATCCTCATTTCTCTACCTTGTTTGGGGCAGAGGTTCTTGGGCACTCACTCCACGATTGTTCTTTGCAGCACTCACCATGAGCTTCCAGAAACTTCTGTCTCTGCTGACCTTTGTGCCTTCAACTTGCTGGATTACAGAAGCCTGTTACTGCTTCTGGCTTTTTTGTGGGATATGGTGATCAAACTCAAGCACTCAGTCTTGAGCAGCAAGTACTTTATCCACTGTGGGCCATCTCCTCAGCCCTAAAAAAAGAATATTTTTATATGCATGTTTTTCTCTGACTGAAATTGAGTTGAGGACAGATCTCATATTGTATATTCTTCAAAGAGTAGTGATACCTCCAAGTCCACAGCAAGCTGGCACAGACTATAAATACCACCTAAACACCTAACTGACAAAAAGGTTAATTATGTCACCATAAGAGGAGGGGTATCCGGTTAGGCGTGCACAGGAGGTACCTAGAAGACCAGAGCTGTTTAACTAGCTGGCCATATTGGTGGATAGAAAGCCTCAAGTCCACAGAAGGAAGGCTGAGAGGACAGAAATATTCAAATGAGCCACCAGGAAAAATGGCCTTTTGTAGACACAGACACACTCTAATGAGGAAAATGCTTTGGTTGGTTGAAATGCCAAGCCAGTGGTTGATATGCTTGGGAATAAAACCAAGAACCATCACAGGGGTAGGCAGATGGCAAATTTTACCCGTAATTCAAAGCTTCACTTTTGTAAATAACAATGGAAATTGAACAACTGGCACATACCAAGTTTTTAAACTCTATTAAGTGTTCAGCAATGAATTTCCTCAGCAGCTTCTGCCTCTGGAATATATAAGTGTGCATTGATTTGCAGTTTTAGTTATTCAGTGCTTTCACCTTTGTGCTACAGATGTGTTCTTAAAACAGGCTATAGCCCAGGATAGAGCATATCTATTTATATGTGTGTGTGTGTGTGTGTGTGTGTCTGTGTCTGTGTGTGTGTGTGTATGGTAGGCATACCATGATGTGTGTTAAATAAGTAAATGATTTGGAACTTGTTTGACAAACAACAAGGTATGGAGCCCATGTTAAGGTAAGAAGAGCAAGGATGGGCCAGGAAATAGAATTTGAGGCACATGACTTGAGTAGATTTTCAGACTAAACAAGGTAACCCCACATGCAATGGATATAAAATTCTTGCTTTCTTTGGTTATATCCATAGAAGATACACTGGCCTTAAATTCTGCCTCTGGCTGGCTCTTTAAAAACACCATGTAGTGGACAAGGAGATAGCTTACTGGTTAAGGTGCTTGCTGGCAAAGCCAAAGGACCCAGGTTTGATTCCCTAGGACCCATGTAAGCCAGATGCACAAGGCGGCACATGCATCTGGAGCTCATTTTCAGTGACTGGAAGCCCTGCCATCCCCATTCTCTCTCTTTCCCTCTCTCTCTCTCTCTCTCTCTCTCTCTCTCTCTCAAATAATCACATAAAAACTTTAAAAGCAACAAAAACTATTTTTAAAAATACCATGTTATATAAATAGATGAAATCTGTGTTGTCTTTGAAGCTTGCTTAATCAATCCAACAAACATTGAGTCTGCCACCAGATACAAATAAGTTATCAGAGGCAATGAGCTACTGTCTTCTGATGACACTATATTTGTCAGAAAAGAAATTAAGGCATATGTATAAGCACATGCACAAGCGCACACACACAAGCATATAGCTAGATGCTTCAAAGTCTACCTATGATGCCTTTGGCTCATGTTTTAATCTACCAATTCCCTACCTGTTATGTAATTAGTTAGAACTTTATGCTTTAGTTATTATTCAAAAAATTGATTCTTATAGGAAGATAAGAGCTTCTTATGTGTAGAGTATTTAAAATAGAATAGAATTAGCAATCTGTAACTTAAAATTACATAGAACATTTAGCTTCATTTAAAATTAGAATGCTAGAAGAAGCAGATTTCCTTGGCATTTTCATTATGCAGAGAGGTAAACAACAAGTAAATAAGCCATACATGAATATGAAATTAGCAGCACGATAATTGCTTTACTCCTACATGTGTGCAATATTAAATCCTCCAACAAACACTTATTTAACCTCATTCTCACATGTGCCTATTGCTTTTATCAAAACCAGAATACCTGAAACACTCAAACAAGCACAACTTCTCCAATGAGGTACAAAGCCTGTCAACATCATTGCTGTTCCCTGGAAATTCCAGAGAGATTTCTTTATAAGTTCAAATACTGCCAGGATATCTGAGAAGGAAGGACATGAGAGGAAATCTAGAAGCCAACAGGAAAAAAAAAGTACTTCAAATTAGGTTGTTTTGCCCATTACATTATCCTTAACTTATCTGCTGGTTCTCTAAGGCCTTATGAAGATTATCATTATTGCCATTCCAGGACCCCCCACCCCCAACACTCTCTTTCTTTGGCATTTTTTTTTTTTACTATATTTGTTCAGAAAGCTGTTAAACCTTATTTTGTACAGAAAGACATTCTTTTCATATGGCTCTTAACAATAGCTAACTTCTTCCTTATGCTCTGGGGCCTAAGCTTGCCCTATATTTAACCTCAAGCAATGGGTTCTCTATTTTACTCACAGCCTGAAACTGACTCATTTATGAAGAGGCTGCTGGTAGCCCTGGAGGTTTTCAATAGGCAAGGGTTAAAAGGTCAGCAGTAATACCATCGAGGTCTCTATGCATATGCAGCCAGCAGAATTCAGTTGTTTGGAGGTCACCAGATGAAAACTGTCCCACCATTTTCCGCAACATGTTCAACGGTAAAGCTTAGGAGGGCTGCATGGGTTCTGTGCATGCAGGACATTCTCTCCTAGCAGAAGACACCAACCACTTCATCAGAAGCTAGGGACTAAAAAGTAAAACATCTAAATTAAGTTAAAAATAGAAATGAAATAAGTATGAGATCCAAAGGAAAGAATACTTTGTTACCCCAAATAAATACCTTTAAAAATGATTGGTTTTTACTGTTCTAGTGATGAAAGTAACATGTCTTTGTTGATCTAAACTTAAATCTGACTCAATGGGTAAATCTAAGCCTGAGGCTTTTATGCCATTATCAGAGGCTCTGTCGGCGAGTGCTTTAACCTAATTACATTTGATGCAGCAAATCAACAAAACCACTGCTGGTTATGACCTCTGCCAAGAGCACTAGCGAGCTAGACAAATGGAGCTTAAGATGTTATTAGTTGTTCTGTTGCAAAGTTCCAGATACAGCCCGACAGGAGGCTGCTGCCTGACGTGGGCATGCACCCTCCAGATGGCATTCTGCATTGGCTTGTGGCAAGGCTCACAGGGATACTGGCACATTTTCTCTGTCAAAATGAAAGTTTTCCAATTACAAGGAGATAATGTGAGGAGATGCAAACTTAATCTCTTGAACAAAAGGTTGCACGCTGTGTAATAGCCATTTCAGGGGAGATATTCCACTATAGTTCAATTGATTTAAACGTTGCAGATCACAAAATGGGTCGTTATTCCTTCTTAAAGCAAGGGATTGGCTGCAATGGATTCTTCTTGCTAGTGGAACAGGGCAATGGCTTTATCACCTCAGGAATGGACGGACTCAGGGTTTGTCCATCAAATTCACGTCAGTATGTTGTTTTCATTTCTTTTTTCCTTATGTGTGAATGGATACTAATAAGTCGTTTCCTTTTATTTAAATGTCAAATTGCTTAACTGAAGTCTGTAGGCAAAATGTTACAACAGACCACTATTGAATATCAGATCATAAAGTTTCATTAGGACATATTGTATAAGAAAGCCTTTTTATTATCAAAAGCCCATCAGAAAATTTAGCTAAAACTTTAGTCCTTTTCTTTTTGTAACCCAGGCAACCTAATGCAAATGGCACACAGACCTATTAATTGCTACAGAAATGGGTGCTTTGCCTCAAAACTTGCTCAAACACAACCGATCCATCAAAGCAAGCCTATTTTGTTGTAAGGTTACCTCTCAGATAGAAAAGTGTTTGTCATATGAAATGAACATAGTGTGGCAAAACAGGAGAGCCATTGTATATCTTCCCTACAAACCCAACAGGGACAAGGAGAGAGTGTGCACCAGTACTTCTCAAAACATTTTGCAGGGTGACCGCAGTCCTGTGCTGAAAGAATTAAGCAGATGTAAACAGCACTTAAGCGCAGAAATGATCATCCAGTTCTGATATGAGCAGAGATCCTTGCATATTAATGTTTGGTTACTCTTCTGTGATTTAAAAATTCAGTGATGCAAGTTTTGTGAGCACAGATTCATAATATTAAAAGAGAAAATGCTTGTTTTCAAAATCAATTAAGGCAAGTCTCATGCAGGAAAATACACAAAGTTCTAAAATACGTGAAAATAGGCTTTGACCAATTGGTTGAGGAACGATGATGCAGCTTGTCTAACACACTAAAACCACAGCTGGTTGACAGAAGCTACCGTAAGCAGGTGACTTCTGTTGTTTCCATAGGAAGTAGCTAGGAAACTGCCATTTCTTTACTGAAAACCCAGTCGGCTTAGAGCAGGATTATAAATTCTAAGTAGTCTCAACTGCAACATTATAGGCTCTGTAAATCAGTCCAGAAATGTAAGCAAACCCATCAAATCACTCAGAAACTTAACAGATTCCCACAGAAGAGTTAATATGTTCAAGCAATGAACATTTTTTAAAAAGTCTCAACATCAACATAAATTGGTCTATAACAGCTGCTGTAAAGCTCAACATCAATTTTATGTTGGCTAAGCTACTAACCAGCAATCACAATGGCATCCCTTAGGAGGCATTTAAGAGCCCAAGGGTATAACAGTTTAAAAACTGAACAGGAAATCAAAACTAATACCTAGTTTGTTTAGGAGAATACTTCTCCCCGTGTTCTTGTACCGCCACCTAGTGGTTCCGTGGCTCTCCATCTGACCATGGTTAGAGGAAAAGGAGAGGCGTCCCCAACGGAATGGGGGCAGGGACTAGGGAAAAGAGGGTACTAACACATGATGTATACATATGAAACATATTGTTAATAATAATAATAACCTTTTTAAAATTTTTTGTTTATTTTTATTTATTTATTTGAGAGCGACAGACAGAGAGAAAGAGAGAGAAGGAAAATGGGCGCGCCAGGGCCTCCAGCCACTGCAAACAAACTCCAGACACGTGCGCTCCCTTGTGCATCTAGCTAACGTGGGTTCTGGGGAATCGAGCCTCGAACCAGGATCCTTAGGCTTCACAGGCAAGCGCTTAACCGCTAAGCCATCTCTCCAGCCCATAATAAACATTTAAAAAAAGTAAAAGTAAAGAACCAAGGAAGGGGTAGGGGAAGGAAGAGAAAGTAGGATCTACCTTATAAAATTCATAGAATTTTGCCAATTAAAATTACATTACTTTAAAAACATTTCGATTTGTATATCTATACATGAAAATTTCATCACTGACATAATAAATGCTTGAGTTTTTTAACGGGTTGAATTTGTAGGGATTTATCCTACTGTATAGACCCTACGGAAGCATTTGCCTATATGTCAACAGATACAAACTTAGGATCATACCATTATATGTAATAGCCTCACTGTTGTAAAGTAGAGCTGTTTCTACGAATTATGGTACATCCATAGAGTGAAGTCAGGCTCTAGATATTTCTTATGATATAGAATTATGTACTTTATGTTTTTAGCACTTGTATAAAACCATATTTTCTTTTATAGGTATACAATATCTCAGGAGAGATAGACAAGATGTTGGAAATGTTTCCTCCACAGAAGAGAACTGGATGAGTTGAGAGCCAAGGTGGGAGACATTTTATAGCTTAAATCATATAAGTGCATTATGTATTCAAAACTAAATAAATTTTAAATTAAAAAAATGCACATGGTTAAAAGAAAGTGCTTTTTCCCTTTGGCTTCTGAAAATTGGCAAAACCCTCCCTGGAAATTTCGCATTGAAAAAACTATTTGTAACATTTAATGTGAACATAGATTGGTTTGTTACAAGCATGACAATAAAGCCTTGCTTTTTCCCTATAAAAACAAATTCAGTAATCCAAAGAGGAGAAGTTATTTGTAAACAGAATAAATACTATGACCACTTCACATGGGTGCTCTGATGCTCTCTGCAGAACCAGCAGAGACGGAGTCCCGTGAGGACAGCCAGCAGCGTTCAGGACTCGCAGTCTCTGGAGAACCTTTAGGTCAGTGAGAAAAGTACACTGGGGCTTCACTAAACGATACCCAGGTGTCTAAAAGCAGAACATGTGGGAACAATTATAAGAAAACGGGGAGGGTGTGCATGTGATCGAGTGTGTGCACATGTTTGTGTGGGTACCAGTGTATGACTTCATACCCATGTATATACAAGTGCTTGTAGAAGTCAGAGGACAACCTCAGGTGTTGTTAAGTACCATCCACCTTGCTCTAAATTTGAGACAGTGTTTCTCACTGGCCTGGAACTCACCAAGTAAGCTAGAATGGTTGGCCAAGGTGCCCAGGGATCCACCAGTCCTTGCCTCCAAGCACTGGGAGTGTAGGTATGTGTCACCACATTCACTTCCGTAGGTTCTGTGGATCAAATGCAGGTCCTAAACTGGGAAGACAAGCACCTCACATCCTCTCTACTCCGCAGGCTGGTTTTCAATGGTGGAGGAATGAGATTAAGATGAATACGATTTGAGCTTTTTTCTGCTGTGGGCCAGCGTTAATGTAGGGCTGTGCAGCTGAAGAAAAAGTGACTGTTGTGTGCTCAGCCATACTTGGGGAGGAGCCAGCGCCCACAGGCTCGGTGATCTGCAGAGGCTGGTAGTCAGATCAGGACTGTCCACAAACCTCTGTGCTGAAATGGTCATTTGTAAAATAGATGCGCTGAATAATATATGCTCTCATTTTAATATTTTTAATTTAATCATTTTTATCATCCTGAGAGCCCCACAAAATGAGCACTTCTGAAAAGCCACAGAGCAGAGCCTAAGCACTTGGGAAGCTGGGAAAATGGTTTGGAAGAAAGAAATCTCACCAGCTTGGGCTCATGGAACCTGGAAACCTGATCTCATAGTACTAGAGTGGACCTGTGAGAAGCCAAAGGAAGAAACCACAGTCTGAGTGGCTGTGGGATAAAGCTTTTTTAGCTCCTAGAAAAAGGAGAAATGCATGGGGTACTGGAGTTTTATTTCCTAATCTAATAAAAAATACTTTCACCCACTGTGATGTAGTTTGAATGTGAAACGGCTCCCATTGTCTTGTGTGTTTGAACATTTGGTTCCCAGCTACTGGTCTATGTGAGTAGGGCTCAGCAGGAGCAAGTGTGTCACTGGGGCTGGGCATTGAGGTTTATAGTCTGGCCCCACTTCCTGGTTGTCCTTGCCTCCTGGCTGCACTCCTTGTTCCTGAAACCCCGCCTTCCTCACCATGAGGGTGGAATTGTCTCCCTCATTGACACTGCAAGTCAGAATAGAACCTCTTCTTCCTCAGACTGCTTCCTGTCAGGTTTTTGTTAATATACACTGATATGTGTATTTTCTTCTTTTATTCATATAACTGACTATGTCTCCAAGGTGAACTGTACATTTTTCTTCATGCTAAACCCTATTTTAAAAGTTCATAAATAGGGCTGGAGAGATGGCTTAGAGGTTAAGCGCTTGCCTGTGAAGCCTAAGGACCTCAGTTCGAGGCTCAATTCCCCAGGACCCACGTTAGCCAGATGCACAAGGGAGTGCACACACTGGAGTTCGTTTGCAGAGGCTGGAAGCTCTGGCGCGCCCATTCTCTCTGTCTCTGTCTCTCTCTCTCTCTCTCTCTCTCTCTCTCTCTCTGCCTCCTTCTCTCTGTTGCTGTCAAATAAATAAACAAACAAAAATAAATAAAAGTTCATAAATACGTAAAATAATCTTAAGAACTACAAAAAAAGATAGTTGTTGGGAATGTGGCATGAAATCATTTTTTCTGTTGAGGTAAAAATATCCTAAGTTGACTTATGTTCTGAACATATTACTTGAAATATATTTTTTTTAAATCCTTGAACAATTTGGAATATACAATAACCAGAAGTGAGCAGGTTCTGCCGGGACAAGGCTGTGGGGAAGGCACACTTCTCAGAAACAGCACAACAATAGTGAGGTCTTCACGTGAGGAGGAGGTCTGGTCCATAAATTTGCATAGCACTGTGCCAATGTTGTAGTTCCCTTCTAGTTGCTGGGACAAAACTACGTGACACTTGAAAGCATTAAAATAAATGTTAGTGCATCTAGTTTCTGTAACATCCTCAATACAATTTTTCCATGAAACTCTTTGAGTTTCTTATGTATTAACTTGCATGTATAAGAACTTAGATTATGTATGTCTTTAACCAAGTTTCCCACCCACCTGCTTTTTAATCAATAGCAGTGATGAATATTTTCACCAACACTACAAATATATCATCTCAAGGGTGCTGTATGGATGGAGTCATCCAGTGCATAACCTCCAAGGTTAGCTCCTTTCACTCACAATGTACTTCTCTGTAGAGACACTGTTGCTTGTATCCATATGTGGTGGTTTGATTCACATGTGCCCCATAAACTCATGTGTCCTGAATGCTTGGTCTCCAGCTGATGGTAATCTGAGAGGTGGAGGCTTGCTGGAGGAGATGTGCTGCTCGGGGTGGACCTCAAGGTTTATTAGCCCCTAGCTTGCCAGTGGTAGTCAGCTTCCTCTCCTGCTCCTATTTCTACCTGATGTGACAGAAATGATTTTTGGCCCCTGCTCGTTGATATTGTCCCCTACCATCATGAAGCTTCCCCTCGAGGCTGTAAGCCAAAATACTTTCCTCCCATTTGAATGTTTTGTTCTAGCAACAAGAACGTAACTACAATGCCATAGTCTGTTCTTTGTTCTTGTCAGACATTCCTGCCACATGAACCACACAAATGTAGCAGTGTTATAGCACATCTATTTTACTTCTGGTTTTTGTTGGGTATAATAGTTTTTTCTTTTTTTTAAATATTAGAAGTTGTGTTGTATGGACAAATCATGTGTTGGTTCCATAACCCTCCTCCCTTCCCCCATTCCACTGAGGGCCCTCAGTGGGGTTACTGGTATTCACCATGGAGTTATGGGTTAGGAGTTGTGAGAGCAGCCATCAGTCATTGTTTTTTCTGGAGGGGGAGTGCCTATGGATACTCCTTCCTACCCTGTGGCTCTTACAATCTTTTCCTTTTCTGCAATGCTCCCCGAGCCTTTGCATGTGTGTGATAATTCTACTTTGTAATTGAGCTCTCAACAACTTCTAGATTTCTGCTTTGATATGTTTGGATTGTCCTCATTGTCTATTGCCATCACGTTGGCCCAGGTTCTAAGGCTTGCTGTGAGAACAGTGCTCATGCTTAACTGACCAGTTCCTCTATGGTTTCACCTGGAGCATTGCTGATGTGTGAGAGGTGGCTCATCTCATGATATGGAGTCAGCTATCTTTTCTTCTCATGTGGATGAATTTTGGTTCTCCCCAGCTTTTGCTGCTTTTGCCTGGTGTCTAGGGGTGAGATCCCTCCTATGTGATGTAGCAGAGACTGTAACTTGGAGGTGAAATCCATTCAGGGGACTCTCTTGAAGGCTAATGCTGAGTCTCCCTTGCTCTACAGGCACCTTCTTCTGGATTATTTTGTCTTTCTTGCATGGGGGACTCCTTTCCGAGTAGATCTGCTGATGCTGTTGGAGGCAAGGTCTGACCAGGCTGGTAGGAGTGCTTCCCAAGCAGGGCCATGAGATTCTGGCTGCCTGTAATAGGTTTTTGAAGGAATGTAATTCTTCATTTTTCTGGAATAAATTCTTGAGAGTTTGGTTAATAGGTTAGACAAAATTGCAAAGTTTTGGTTTCTACAAAATGGCATATAGTCTTGAAGTCTTTTCAGTCTGGCTTCTTTCATTTAGTAATAAGCATTTGAAGTTCCTCCATGTCTTCTCATGCTTAATAGCATGTTTCTTTTTATGGCTCAATAATATTTCCTTGTCTGGATATACCATAGTTTATTCATTCTTTCACCTACAGAATGACCTCCTGCTTGCTTCCAAGGTTTGGCAATGATGTATGTAGTTAGGATAAACACTCGTGTACATTCTTTTTGTGTGGCAGTAAGTTTTCATCTCCTTTGGGTAAATATCAAGGAGTGTGATTGCTAGAACATATGGTAAGAGTATGTTCAGTCTGCAGAATCTGCCAAACTGTTTTCCAGGGTGGCTGCAGCATTTTACATTGCTGCTCATAATGTGTGAATGATTCGGTTTCTTTGAATCTTGCCATAATTTGTCATTGCTACTATTGTTTTGTTTCAGCTGTAGTAATAGGTGTGTGATAATATATCTGGTCTTAATTTGCATTTCCTATACGGAGACACTGTTGAACATGCTTCACAGGTTGATTCAGCCTTAGTATTTCCTCTTCAGTGAAATGCTTCTTCATGTCTTCTGTCCATTTTCTTAGTAGACTTTTTTTTTTTTTTTTAAATCAGGGACTCACTATGTAGCCAAGGATTTTCAGCAATCCCCTGCATCAGTTTCACAAATGCTAGGATAACAGATGTGTGCCACATGTCTGGCACTTGAATTTTTTTGAATACTGACTTTTGAGGGTTCTACATATAGTCTGTATATAAATTATAAGACATGCTTATAACTATTTATAAAAGTCTAGCCTGTCAACAGCTTATAATTTTTCTTCTTTAGCTTACTAATATAGTATAATGCATAGTCAATTTTCAAATATCAGAGAAATTTTCATTAGCATTTACAGGTCTATTCTGTCTGCATTTTTGTTTAGCATTTGGTTTTGTTATCAGGTTATTAATATCTTTATATAAATCAGTTAGAAATGTTCCCTTATCTCTTCTCAAAAATAAATTATGGGATTGAGAAATGGCATAGCAGTTAAAGCACTTGCCTGCAAAGCCTAAGAACTCATGCTCAAATCTCCTGGTCCCACATAAGCCAGACACACAGTGACACAGCATGCAATGTTGCACATGCACACACAGGGTTGCACATGTCTGGAGTTTGCAGTTTCTGAAGACTTTGGCATGCCCATTCTCTCTCTCGAAATAAATTTTAAAAAATTAAAATAAAAAGAAATAATAAATTATGTAGAATGGGTATTAACTCTTTACTAAAATTTTGATAGAATTTTCTTGTGAAAATATATGCACTCAAGTTGTCTACTGATGGCGTATTTCAATTATGAATTAATTTTCTTAAGTCATAGGCCTAGTAAGGATGAATTGCAATAGCTTAAGCATTTTTGAAGATTTTGTTATGCCATTTGAGTTGTTAAATATACATACATATTATGGGCAATGTTCCCTTTCTGTCTTTTGGAAGTCTGCAGACTCTAGTCATATCTCTTGTACTATTCCTGATGTTCATATAAATAATATGTATCTTTCTTTTCCCTGTCAGTCATGCTAGATGTTTGTAAATACTGTTTTAAGAAAAAAGCTTTTTTTTTTTCATTTTCTCTATTATTTCCTGTTTCCTTCTTTCTTTCTTTCCTTCCTTCTTTCTTTCTTTCCTTTTTTTCTTTTTTAGTGAGGTAGGTCTCACTCTAGTCCAGGTTGCCTTCAACTCATCCCATAGCAGCATGCTGGCCTTGAACTCAGTGTTCTTACAAACTCAGCCTTCTGAGTGCTGGGATTAAAGGCATGTAGCACTGTGCCTGTTTGCTGTTTTCAATGTTATTGTTTTGTGTTCTTAGCTTTATTTTCTTCCTTCTGTTTACTTTTGGTTGGTTTTTGTCTTCTTTCTGTAATTTCCTTGGGTAGGAGTTTACTGATTTGAGGTTTACTTATGTATTAAAATATTCAGATATAAATGTTTAATAGTGTAACATTTGCTACAAGCAAAGGTTTAGCTCTATTTATCCCCCCAAAGCTTTATGGCTTATATTTATTCCACTTTAAAGTAATTTTAAGAATTTCTCCAGCACTTTCTCTCTGACCTACTGCTTCTCTAGAAGCATAGTGTTTAGTTTCAAAATATTTTGAAATGTTCCTGACATCTCCATGTCATTTGGCTCTAGTTTAAAAACATTATGGCCAGAAAATACATAGTTTATGATTTCAATTTTTAAAAATATGTTTTAAGTTTATTGTCTGGCTCAGGATTGGTTTATCTTGATGTATGAGCTGCACGTTCCATGAGTCCATGATGCAGTATGTAATCTGTGTTTGTGGGAGGGGTATTATCTAAAGACTGATAAGACCCTACCTGTTAGTTGTGTTATTTCATATGGTTGATTACCTTCTGTTTGTATATGAATTTGTTTAAAAGGGGGGATTAATTCCCCAAATGTAACTGTATTTATATTTCCTCTCAGTTCTACCAGTGTTTGTTTCCCATATTTTGCATGTGTTTCCTGGTGAGGGCATATTTAAGGTTACTGTGCCTTTTAGCTGAGTTGATACTGTTATTGTTATTGTTAATGTGCTGGTCTCTGGTCTCTAACAGTTTTCTTTGTTGAGTTGATTCATCCAATATTACATAGCTACTGTTTCTTTAGGTCAACATTAGCACCATATATATTTTTTCCTTTATTTTTCTTTTGTTTTGCCAATATTATACACTTCTAAGCAAGATTATTTTAGGCAGTAAATGGTGGTTTTAATACATTCTGTCAATCGCTGTCATTGTATATGTGTTATATACATGTATGTGAAGATGCACATACTGCATGTGCACATGTCAAGGCCAGAGAATAGTCATCATCCTCTTATCTGCTTGTTTCTTTGAGACAGGGTCTCTCACTGTGGCTAGAGCTGATGTTTTGATCAGACTGGATGACCAGAGAGTACCAGTGATTCTCTGGTCTACTCCCACCAGACTAGGGCTCCAGATGTGTGTGGGCATGCCCAGCTGATTACATTAGTATTGAGAGAATAAGCTCAGGGTGAATCAGGCCTTCATGCTTGTTCCTCAAGTTCTTTTACCTGCTGAGCCATCTTCCCAGTCCCCAGTTTGGGTCTTCTAAGTTTTGTGCTTGGAACACTCTATATCTATATACTCTAATAACTGATGCATTAGGCATTATCATATTTTATTATTTTATTTTTTCAGTTCTGCTCCTCCTCCCTGCCTCCATCTACCTGTGAGTTACATCACAATTTTTTAGAACTTTTTTGATTTCTTGTCTAGTACTTTTTTGTTTGTCTGTTTTTGGAGGTAGAGTTTCACTCTAGTCCAGGCTGACCTGGAATTCACTATGTAGTGTCAAGGTGGCCTCGAATTCATAGTAATCCTCCTACCTCTGCCTCCCGAGTGCTAGGATTAAAGTCGTGTGCCACCACACCCAGCTTCATGTCTAGTAATTTTTAATGTATTGCTTTTGGATGCCACAGTAGCTGATGCTATAGGACTCTCCCTCTTGTAGACACACACACACACACACACACACACACACACACACACAGTCGCTCACACTTATCACAGTCGGCCTTTTACTAATTCAAGTGAAGCATAGGAAACTTACCTTCCTTGACATCTCTTTACACTTCTAAGTTTATAATTGCTTTAAATATTTTCTCTTCAGGCATGTAGAGCCACATCAATGTTGCTTTTTTGCATTGATTGTCACACATAATTTGAAAAAGTAAAGAGAAGCAAAATCTATTTTATTTACCCACATTTTTGCTCATGGATAGGTTCCAGACTGGACCTGTCTCATACCTCTAAAAGCAGAAGCAGGTCCTAGGCATGGGCTTCTGAAAACAAGAGTCCTCCTGACTAAGGGGTGAGTTTGTCTAAGTGGTAATTAGATACTTGTCCCCCACCCTTGTCCTGTACAACCTGTTATAAGACTTCAAAAGAGCTCACTCCTCCCTCTCTCCCCATTCCTACGTGCTATGCTCAGACTAGGTCTAGAATTTTGAAATTACTTACTCTTATGGCAACTGACTAAACCTGATAACCTGGGGACTGAAAGGACCACCCCCAGCATACCTCAGTCACATTCTGTGCAAGGCCCCTCCCTTACAGTGTGGTTTCTCTCCACCTCTTCCCAATGACCTTTGGGACCTCCACCCTTCCCTTACCCAGGCTTTCAAAGCTTTTTTTCCTTTCCCTTCAGATCCTGCCATTTCTTTTCCTGGTATTAAATAAAAATCTGGGCCCAAGAAGCAGTTTGTCTTTGGTTCTCTGTCTTGAACTCCAAACCTTACATTTTTCATTATTTTTCATCTTATAGGTGCCTCAGGGTAACAGATCTGAATAAATTATGGAATTTGTGGAAAAAATATAGGTACTACAGAATTTGCAAATACTGAGGGATAACCAAGTCTCACATTCTCTTTAATCTGCTCCCAGAATTTTACAAACAAGATTTTATTCTCAGAATGGAAACTGGAAGAATCTCCAATTAACAAACTAAGCCCTCCACTGATTCCTAATACCTAGATATACTGGCCTTTCAGTAACTATTGTGAAATCCATGTTGTTATCAAGTGCAACTGAAGGAGAAATAGGAGAAAGCTAGCTCTTTTACACAGTTTCAGCTACAAGTTGAGGCCCAGAGAAAACCAGGAGATTCCACCTCACATGCCAGCTCTCTTTGGTACAAATGTTAACTCTTGGGAAGAATGGAACTTGTGTCTGATCAACACCCATCTACAAGACTCATCTACAGCCAGCTACAGTGGCCCCTGCTGCCCACAGTCTAAGATACTACCTACGTAGGCTGGGGGGCCCACTCTCCAAATCTCCAGCCTGGCTGGGTGGAAGGGAGAGCATAATACTGTTTCTTGTTCTGAGGGAACTTTTCTGCTTGCTCTCTTTACTACACATCTCTTATCTGAATTTCTTGGTCTCTTCTTTGATATTTTCCCCCTGTTATTCTTAGAGTTTTAAGCTTTAACCATTTGCCCTCTTAACTTCCTCCCATGGAGAAGCACAAGGTGGATACTATGTATGTTTCTTCTAAATCTTCCTATATATACACCTAAGTTCTATCTTCTACATGCTTGTGGTTCTATTCCAGTCTTTCCTTAAAAACCTCAATTTCAGAAATGGCTTAGTGGTTAAGGCGCTTGCCTGCAAAGCCAAAGGATCTTGGTTTGATTCCCTAGGACCCGCGTTAGCCAGATGCACAAAGTGGCACATGTGTCTAGAGTTCGCTGGCAGTGGCTGAAGGCCCTGGCATGTCTATTCTCTCTCTCTTTCTCTCTCTCCCTCTGCCTCGTTCTCTCTCAAATAAATTAAAATAAAATGAAAAAGCTTTAAATGAAACCTCAATTTCTCTTAAATGACCCTCATAAACTAGCCAGTGTTTTCCACATGACTGCATGTTTCCACTTCCCACATGCTTATGGCTCTGCTCTAACCTTCTTCATAGATCCCAACTTCCCTTAAACCCCACAATTCATTATTTCTCCTTACATAAACTTAGTAATTTATAATTTTTCTTCCTTTATTTCATTTTCATCAATTCTTTGTTAAAAATGGAAGAGATTCCAAATTGAGATTCATCAACCTCCTGAAACCCAACATCCTGCATCACAACCACACACACATATAACTCCCATTCAGTTTTTTTTTTTTTCACTTTTTGAACATTTATACTTAAAAGGCAAACATATACACAGACTACTTATCCTTTAAAGAGAGCCAAAGCAGACATGTTTGGCTGAAATAAAACTAAGAAACACAACCAATCCCCCCCTCCACTCCCAACACACACACAAACCACAAGTCCACAGAGAATTCAAGGTCTCACTTCCATTCAAATGCCTGGCTACATACTGTGACTTATTTCCTACTCAGGATGGCACAGTGCTGAAAGAAACCCAGCCTCTTGGGTCTCTGAGAGACCATCCTGTGGAAGTGATGGGAAAGCCAGTAGGCCTGGGTTGAGGCAACTACTTGGCAGGATGGGAGACTGCTCCCTCCTCGTCCTGTGGGACGGATGCACGTGGTGAGTGAGAAGTAGGAGCAGAGGTCCGGAATGGGACCGCAGGGAGCCAGAGCCTTGTGCTTTTTCACGGGTCACCAACCTAGGGTCAAAGAGGGGAAGGGAAAAAGCCCTAGAGGGGAAGAACTTGGAGCTGGCTGAGCCCCTAAAGTGAGACAAAAACTAAGGCTATTAAGCCTATACCTGGGCAAACAGTGTCCAAGGATTCTTCAAGTCAAGGGTCAGACTGTGGACACTGAGAGGTGACAGATACTAAATACAGTGAATTGGATGAAGCCCTGAGGACCAATGCCCAATTCTGAGTGTTATACTTATTTCTGAAGGGAAAAAAAAATCCAATGTATCTCTGGTGGGGATGAGCGGATGGTTATATTGACTGAACCATCTGGCTTCTATGTCCACTCAGCATTTTAAGGACTGACTCTGAGGCAGCCAAAAATGATTAGATGAGATGAGAATCCAAAGCAAACAAGCAGAAAAATGAAAATTTTGGAAGGCCAAGCAGTGTCACACTTATCCTTTTAAACATTTCTAAAATATTTTTACTTATTTATTTATTTGAAAGGGAGAATGGGCACACCAGGACCTCCAGCCACTACAAATGAACTCCAGATGCACCCATCACCTTGTGCATCTGGCTTATGTGGGTCCTGGGGAATCAAACCTGAGTGCTTTGGCTTTGCAGGCAAACACCTGAACCACTAAGCAACTTCTCCAGCCTGTGCTTACCTTTTCATTGCTAGAGTAAAGCCTTGAGGGAGAGCTTCATGACAGCAGGGAAAAACATGGCATGAGCACAGGCTGGACATCAGCTCCACACAGAAGCAGGTGGACAACAGCAGCAAGAGAGTGAGCCAAACTCTGGCAAGGGAGAGCTGGCTATAAAACTCTGCCCCCAACAACACACCTCTTGCATCAAGTCTCCCCTTCCCAAATTGCCATCTGCTAGGGGCCAAGTATTCAGAATGCATGAGTGCATGGGGGACATTTGATTCAAACCACCACAAGGGGCAATGCAGTGAAGTAAAGAGAAGATAAAAAAAAAAAAAAAAAAAAAAGAAGAAGACAGTGTATTTATTGCAGTTACTTTCTCATTACTGGCACAAAGTACCTGACCAAAGGCAGCTGATGGAAGGAAAGTTGTTTATTTTGGTTTACAGTCTCAAGGGGAAGCTCCATGATGGCAGGGGAAGGCATGAGCAGAAGCTGGATATCACCTCTGCCACAACAGGTGGAAAACCACAGCATAACAGTGAGAGGAACACTGGAAAGGGGAAACTGGATATTCACTCATAAGCCTATCTCCAACCACACACCTCTTTCAGCAAGGTTCCAATTCTCAAATTGCCACCAGCTGGGAACCAAGCTTTCAAAGCACATGAGCTTATAGGGGACACTTAATTCAAGTCACCACAGCACTCATTAAGTAAGAGTAAGGTATCCGAAAAAGGAACATTCAAAGAGTAAAACAGTTCTTGGGAGCTGAAAATATAGCAAAGTAAAAGCTGCAATAACAAGTTGGGAAGTAGTATTGAAGATGTATTTTAGGGGCTGGGAAGATAGCTCAGTCAGTCAAGCGCATGCCTCACATGCATGAGGACCCCAGAAAGATTCTCAGAACCCATTTGAAAAAGCCCCAGTATGGTAGTGCATTCCTAAACCCATTGCTGGGGAGATGGTGACAGAGATAGGAGGACCACTATAGCTCACTGGCCGGCCAGCCTATCTCAACCAGTAAGCTCCAGCCCAAGGAAAGACCAAAAAAAGTGGACAGTGTACCTAAGAACACCAGAGGTTGACCTCTGCCCTTCACACACATATACACGCACAGTGGTAGTTTAAATACCCCGGTAAACTCATTTTTTAAAAAATTTTATTAAAAAGCTTGTCTGCAGCTGCCTGATGGGAGGAGGTGTCCCTGCTGGCTGGCTAGTGGTGGCTTCTCACTGTGCGGATCTGCGGAAGGGGGCAGTTTCTTCCACCATCAGTGGATCTTCTCCTGGATCTTTAAGCTTCAAATAAATCTCTTCCTCCCATAAACTGTGTCTGGTTTGGAAGTTTATCCCAGTAGCGTGACTGTAACACACAGCGTGCGCCCACATGCATGCCCACACACATGCACATATGCACACACACCACACAGATACACATAATATGTGCAAACAGAGGATGTCTTTTAGTAAGCCAAACAAAATATAAGCATAAAAACAGGAAAGATGAAGAAATTAAACAAGACAATGAAATCAGGAGTTCAACATCCATTAATAAGAGTTCTATAAAGCCAAAGAACTAAATGAAAAGAGAAGAAATTATTAAATAATGAATATTGTATGATTTGAGCTGAAACTGGAAGATGGCAGGAGGGCTCAGAATTGATGACTTTAAGGAGAAAAAAAAATGAAATGTATAGACCAGCTATGTGTTCAACCATATTAGAAGGTAGTTATAACTCTGGTAGATAGTTTGGAAATGAGTTAAAAATAAGAAAATCAGAGACCCAGGAAACAAACAACAAAAAGGCACCTTTAAAAGTACAAAGCTGCAAAAGAGAAAATGTAAAGTAAAATAGTGTTGATTTCCTGTTATGTGCTTTTAAATGAAATATGACATGATTGAAGGGAATAGGAGGGAAAGGGGAATAGTGCATAGTGGGATATAAAATTCTCTTTTATGGTGGAATGGCCTATCAATATACATTAAATTAGAAATTCAAAAAAATAGTAGTGTAAATGTCTTTTAAGTAATAAAGAATTTTGAAACCAGAAAAAAAATATATAAAAGAAGTCAGAAGTCATGGTTCACATCTGTAATCCCAGCACTAGGGAGGCAGAGGAAGCATGATTTGCTAACAAATTGAGGCCAGCCTGGGCTACCATAGTGAGATGCTGTCTCAATAAAGCAAATGGGCACAGGGATTCTGAGTCAGAGTATGAAGGGCAGGACGGAGACCTCATGCCTTATAGTATTGTATTAACCTTCTTCTGATGTTATTTTGTTTAAAAACTATCAGTGATAATAATGCATTCTGAAGATCTGTTACCAATCCAAAGACTATAAAAAATCCAAGTGTCTCCTGTGTCCAGCAGACAGAGGTGACAGGTATATCCTCTGCCATGGTAGGTTCCAGTGTATGCACTTCCAGGTATTTGTCTACACACACATAGACGTATTAGAAAAACCTCAGCTCAAGAGTCACTGTGATCGTTAATCTTATTTATAAACATGAGCGATAGCATCCAGATATGTGATGGAATACAATTCTAGATAGTTTTGCAAAGACATTTTTTGTGTGTTATAAACATTCAAATCAACAGACTGAGTAAGCAGGTTACCTTGAATTGTGAGGATAAGCCTCTCTAATCAGCCGAAAGCCTTAGGAGAAAACAAGCATGAGGTGTCCCCAAAGAAGAGAGAACTCTGTTTCCAAAGCAACTCTTCTCCAGTGTGCCACTATAGGGCTATGTTGCTGCAGTTTGGACTTGTCAGCTGTATAATTATGTAAGCCAATTCCTTAAAATTAAATGTGTGTTGGGTGGGTGTGAGTAGAGGGAGAGGAGAGAGGGCGAGATGACAGACCAAGAACAAGACAACAAGGTTTATTTAGTTTCTCTGTTAGAGCTGCGGAAGGACACACAGAGTGGACTTGGAAGCTGACAGAGATGACACTGAGTCTGCAGTAAGACGGGATGTGCTCTTAAGCAGCTCTCAGATAAGATGGAGGAGATGGCTCAGCAGCTAAAAGGCACTTTCTTGCAAGGCCTGTCTGCCCAAGTTTGATTCCCCAGCACCCACAACGCACCAAGACAATGGGGGGGGGGTGGACCTAGGAGAATCAAAAACTAGCAGGCCAGCTAGATTTGTGTTCATTTGCAGCAGCAAAAGACCTTGTCTCAAAGAAGGAAGAAGAGCACACAGCCTGGGGTTGTGCTCTGACCTCTGTCCACATGTCATGGCACATGCGTGCCCATGCATACTCATACATGTATAAATTGACTAGGCGGTCTTTAAGGCTGGAGCATAGAGAATGCACACTAGGGCTAACAGGGCATGATTGTTGAAAGATTTAAATTTCAAGAGTACCTTGAAGACGGCATATTTTCACATTAATACCATTGTACATATTCTTAGTCAAACCAAAGACTAAAATTTTGGGGAGTAGCTTAAATTATAGAAGGTAGTACGGAATCAGACAAACTTGATTTCATATCCTGGGCAATAGAGCTGGTTTCCAAAATCTCCACTGTGTGTTGATTGCAGTATTGTCTTGGGCAGGTTATTTCATTTCTGTAATCTTGTATTCCTACATCTATCAAAATAGGGATAATTGTACCTCTCATATGGCTATGGAGATAATTAAAGCAGAGGATGTATGTGAATATAAAAACCTACATTATGCTGGCAAGAAGTCGTTAAGCAGTAATGCATATTAGTTGCTTCTAGGGAGCAGTTTAAAGACCATCAGGTCTTAAAGTGAGTCTTCTTGGCAGAATTTAATCTCTCTCACCATCACAGAGGGTGGAGAGGGGAGAAAGGAGGAAGGATAGAAATAAAATCACCCTGGTGTAGAAAGAACATAGGCAGTGTTCTCATTGGTGAGAGCTCCACCTACAGGAGCAAAAAGAAACTGGAGAAAATATTTTTCTTCATCATTGAATGGGTAATGCGTTGGATTTTTATTAGTTTTCTTTCTTCTTCCTTCCTTCCTTCCTTCCTTCCTTCCTTCCTTCCTTCCTTCCTTCCTTCCTTCCTTCCTTCGTTCCTTCATTCCTTTCCTCTCTCTTTCTTTCTCTCTCTTTTTCTTTCTTTCTTTCATCTTTTTTTTTTTTTCTAGGTAGGATATCTATCCAGCCCAGGCTGATCTGGAATTCACTATGTAACCAGGCTGGCCTTGAACTCATGGCATGGGACTAGATGTGTGCACCACCACCCCCGGCTTTATTAGAGTTTTAATAGCTAGCAACAGAATTTCTTTTAGGAAGAGAATTGTCTTTGCTGAGGAAAACCCTCTCACCATTTGTCCCATTATGCCTCAGGGCAATAGGCATTAGCAGCAAACAAGACACAGAGAGAGAATACTGCTTGGCAGAAGGGGGGATTTCCTCACTGGATAAAAGGGGAAACAATGAGCAAAGATCAGAGAGAGAAGCCAGCCAAACAAGAGAAAGTAATTGGGAAGGGGGGGTGAAGGATCAGTGAGCTTTCGGGTAGGAAGGTGGAACAGGGTGAGGGACACACTGACCTGCAGTTGGAGCTAATGAAGCACACGGATGCCAAGGGCTGTCCCTGTGCACTTTGACTTTCAGGTTTGGAAGAAGTATTTACAGTCCCTAGATCAGGAGGTGTGGCCTAGACATCCCAAAGAACCCATCATTTTTCAGTGCACTTATATCTCCAATCTTCAACACACACTCACCTACAACCTTTCTAAACAAGTCATCTAACTAATGTAGTTTGCTGCCATTAGCACTCTGCTACTTTCTTCCTCCCACACAAGGTTCAGCTCAGTGGCTCCTTCTTCTAAGATTATTGCAGCCATTATTGAACTAGGTTTAAAAAAAAAAAAAAAAACACTTTTGAACTAGGTTAAAAAAAAAAAAAAACCCACCTAGGAAGGTTCAGTATAAGAAGAATTTATGGCTGGCAGTCAGTTCAGTAAAGTTTGGTATTTTGTATGTAGATCTGTGTCAAACTTACCATTAATAACAAGACTCCAATGCTGTATTTTCAGTGTTTGGATTAGATCATGTGCCTAAATTCCTCTTTAAATATTCAGCATTTGGCACAAACGAGAGTGGCTGGGCAGGCTGCTGCTGTCACGGAAGCCTTACGGTGATTGTTACATGTGTGGCACAGTTCTCATTAGGAGAACCCATCGGCTGTACGTTCTGGGTGCGGCACTGGCAGTCCAGGTGGCAACTGTACTACCACTGTGCCTTCTGAGCCTGGTCACCAGGATGCTATACCAAGAGGCTGGGGCTTTGCAGTTAGATGGTCTTCAGCTCAAGTCCTAGTTCTATCACTTTAGCTTTGCAGCTTACAGTGTTAAAAAAAAAAACCTTTCATATAGAGCCTTTTAATTTTTTAAATATTTTATTTATTTGAGAGAGAGAGAGAGAGAGAGAGAACAGGCTCAACAGGGCCTCTAGCCACTGCAAACAAACTCCAGATGCATGTGCCACTATAAGCATCTGGCTTACATGAGTACTGGGAATTGAATCTGGGTCCTTAGGCTTTGAAGGCAAGTGCCTTAACTGCTAGACCATCTCTCCAGCTTCTAATTTTTATTTATTGTGCATGTGCACATAGTGTGTGTGTGGAAGACAGAGGTCGATACTATGTGTGTTTTCCTCAATCACTCACTGCCTTATTTTTTTGAAACAAGTTCTTTCACTGAACTGATAGCTCACCAGTTGGCAAGTCCTGGAGATTTTTCCCTGACTGTCTTCCTAGTGCTGGGTCACAGGCACACATCACCACACTTGGCATTAACATGGGTGCTAAGGAGCTCTACTCCGGTCCTCAGGCCTGCATGGCAAACATTTTACCAACTGAGTCATCACTCCAGCCCACCACTGGGATTTTTGAAGGACTCAAAGCAATTGCAACCAGTGGTCTGAGCGACAGTGCATTCTCTCCCTCTCCTGCTCTTATTTCTTGTGCAACAATGCTTATTCTGCTTCATGCAAAGTCACCCAACTATAAGATTGATCGTCATTGGTTAAGCTCTATCCACATCTTTGGCTAGGCCTTTTATCTAACTGGTGACTATGTCGCCCTACTCTGCTCCTACAAACATCCCTGAGTGCCACCGACTTTATCAGTCCTGTGCACTTGGCATACTCTTGAACTATAATGCCCTTTCCCTTGTATTTCTCTATGGGCAAGACAGTGTATTGTACTTTCAGAATGTCACAAAGCCTCTGGTTAATGCAGACCACATGGGCTTCCCCATGAGGACAAAGCAGCTAAGTGGTACCTGTGTTACAGTCCAAGCCATGGGCCCCTTGTGTACTCCCTCATCTGAACCAGTGTTCTTGGACCATGATCAACATCTACCTTTGTCCCCTCAGGTGCCCACTAAGGTCACATGTGCAAAAACAAACAAAAAAAATTGCCAGGTTATTCCTCAGAAAAGATCACAGGTGTCTCTTTTACAGACATTATACACCACAGGTAAAGTCATAGCTTTGACGTGTTTCAATGTGCCTAGAACTAGAATCCAGACAGAAAGAGTATCTATGTTAATTAGAAATGTGGCCATTTGGGAAAGCAAAAGAAATTAAAAGATAAATCCAGAGAAAAGCATTCCCCTAAAAACAGGGGGAAAAATTAAGGATATAGTTATGAATGAATAATTTTTCAAAATTGTAAGGCCTTAAAGATAGTACCCTTCCTTCTCACCTTAGTTCATCCAAATTACTTATGAAGGCTAGGCAAGGATGACATATTCAGAAACCAGCAACCCATTAAATAAATGATTATCAGAAATAAATTTTGTTATAAATGATAGAACTAGAAATTAAAGAGCACAACTTTACAAAATGTAAAATAATGATCATGAAAACAAGTTTCTCGCTGCCTTATTCTCTTAGCTGGTTCCAAGGATTGAGTTTCAAGGGTTTGATAAATATTACTGAGAGCACAGTGAAAAACAAAACAAACCAAAACAAAACAAAACAAAACAAAACAAAACAAAACATGAGTCAGCTTCAAGCTAGTGGCCAAGGACAGTCTTGTGCTTGAGGCTGGGACAGTTCCCAGCACCTGGTTCGGAAGCCTGGCCTCAAAAGGGAGAAACGCTTTAGAGTTAACAGTGGCTAGCAGCAGGTTTCCCCGGAAGTGTCCATTAAGTTGAGACTTTTCAGGATCCACATGATATACCTTACCTGGCTGCTTTCATCTTTCACCTTCCATAGAGTGCCTTTTAGCAAAGTTGACATGCAGTTGAAAATCCACTTGCCAAGTAAGGAAATAAGACAATTGTGACGAAAACTGCAGGAAAGATAGATGGAGTTGGAAACGCTTATATTGTGAGGTAACCCAGAAAGACTTGCAAAGCTGCATGTCCTCCCTCATATGCATACTTTACTTTTCATGTTTGATCTACAAAATCAAGGCAATGTACATGTAGATGCACATACCACACACACAGCCCACACACATACAGAAAAGAGAAAGAACAATGGCAACCATATTTCAAAGGATCCTACTTAGTGCCTATGATAGACAAGATTTCCAACAGTCCCTAAGAAAAGTGGTTTCTGAATTCTTCAAGACAAGTGGAAACAGAAAGCTATGCTTCAGGACGTGACTGGTAGCCCCTCCTCTTTAAGCAGACAATCACTGTGTGCAGTGACACAGGTGGAGCCCAGCGGTAGCAACCCTGTCTTGCGGGTGCTCAGATCTACTTGAATCAAGTCAGAGGCAAGGCAGTCAGTATAATGGAAGGAAGATGTTGCTGGGAGATGTCAAATCTATCATCCCTCCTTTATTTAGGTGGGCCTAAGGCACAGAAACAAAGGAAAAATAAAACCTATTAATGTACTTTTTGATGGGCCCCAAGCTGTTGCTCTATGGAGATACCTATCAAATATGAATACAGAGAAACCTTTAACAGCAAATGAGTATTGACCAAATTGCATTCAGTGATGAAACAATGATCTAAATGATTTTGAGGCCCAATGCCTACTAAATTTTTTTTAACTCTCCCGACAGCATGAAACCCTTTAGAACAATGCGTTTCCTGTGTGGCCTTGCAAAGACAAACATCTTGAGAGCTAGAATGGGGAGTTTTCCTTGCCAATACTTTTGGGCAAAATGAAAATGCTATCTTACCTTACCTTTGCAGCTCCTCAGCAAGCTCTCATCTCAGAAAGCAAGCACACTCTGGCTATCACCTGTGCCACCTGGACTGCAGATACAGCCTGGGAAGATGCTGTCTAGAGCACTGCCTATCACCTGTGCCACCAGGACTGCAGATATGGCCTGGGAGTCTACTGTTCAGAGCACTGCTGCTTGGTATGGCTCCAGTATCAAGTCAGACATGTAGTTTGGGAGCCACACCTCAGAAGAACTGGTATATCTGAACAAGCCAGACTAACTCATGTGCCAGATGTTGTGGTCTAAAGAGCCTTGGTGCTGAGTGCAGGACTGGCCATAGATACCCAGGTAAAGATGAAGCCTGTACTCTACACCAGAAGCATGCGCCTCGCCTGCCAAGCAGACTTTCTTGCTCACTCACTACAAAATCAGTCTGAAACACTTTCAGAAGATCTCCAGAGCATTTCTTCACAAGCTTCTGGCCTCCTAGGTTCTCCTAGGGATCTGTTCTATGGCATTTGTTCCTCACAGACAACAGCGGGAGTGCTCTGAGCTTCTATTACTTTCAAGGTCCCTAGTACCTAACAACTTGCTTCAAGAGGTAGTGAGAGTGAGATTTTTATGAGCTAATGAGCTTTCTAGTCACCAGTGAAATTCAATGCTATTGATCTTGTCATATCCACATTAAAAATATTTCTGGAGATGAATATGTTTTAAGTCAATGAATGAATCTCTAATGATGGGATCCTAAGGATAGTGAGAAACCAGTAAACAAAGGTTTTATGAGTGCCGTGTTTCCAAATACTTTACAAATCAGAGTCAGATATGACATAGGCCTGATCTGATACTTCACATAGATGCTTTTCCTTGAGATTGAACCCAACACCTGAACGAGCAAAGAATTCACAAACATTGCCTTATCACCAAAACTGGTTTCACAGTGTAATCCAGATGAGCGGGAATTCAGAACTGAGTGTTCCAACCTAGGACATTTGAGAGCCTTGAGCTGTGTAAGAATTGACTTCACTGAACACACAGCAGGTGGTTAGTTAATGCTCCAACTTCTATCTGCACCTGAGAGCACCTCCACTTGAAAACCCAGTATTCTAAATACGGTTGTTACAGAATGGAGATGTTAAGGATCACAGATGGTCTCCAGCCAATTCAGCTCTGCATGCTCAACTTCCCCAACTGATAATCACTGACCAATGGCATAAATTTATTGGCCATGAAGTTTTCTCCCATGAACCAATGGTGAGGTATACTGCCATTACTTGAATCATAAAAACATCTCCTTTATACATACAATATACGGTTTCAATTTGATTCATGCATTATTTGATGCATACAAGTTCTTAATCAAAAACACATCTATATCTGAGTCAATAGCTAGCAGGTCTATTTTATTATCTCCTGAACTTTGCTGGCAACACTTTTAACTATACACCAAGTAACATTTTAAACATTTCTTCATCCATAATTACTTAATACCAACAATGCACAGAATACTGCAGCACCTTTCCTGGATTTAGACAATCATCTATATCCATTTGAAATTTATATTTTTTGAAAACCCGACCCTGCACTTCTTCCTGTTTACCCTTGTTTGCTATGATGTAACAAAAATTCATTAACAAACCATGTTAATACCATCTTCTCAGATTGCAATGTTTTTTAAATATATTTTTATTTATTTTCAAGAAGAGGGGCAAATGGAAATGAAAGGGTGCGCCAGGGCCTCCAGCCACTGCAAATGAACTTCAGACACATATGCCGCTTTGTGCACTGGCCTACGTGGATATGGAGGTATACAGAGGCCTGGCCTTAAATCACTGAGCTGTGCCCCCTACAATGGTTTTTGATGTAAGTGATTGGTGTGAATAACTATTGAGATTATGCCAATCTGGACAATAAAGAAAAAAACCATCTTTTCTTTTTATTGTAAAAATTTATTGCTTAAGGGGAAATAAATTCACCCATCATCCCACCACCCCTTTCTATGTAGTTTAATCATCTTTATCCACAAACATAATTTGTACATAGCTGCAAATTGTATTATACAATTTAGGAAAAAAAATCAGCATTTAAATCCTAATGTACAGGATTCTATAAAGGCTCATCTTTAAGTAAACTACTGCAAAACCTATAATGCGTAAAACTAACCCTGCAGATATCTAAGAGTTTCAAACTTCAAACCAAATTATAATTCCCTTTCCTAATCTACAATAAGGGAATAAGAACAAAGGTGGGGCTCTTTTCAGAGTTTACCATTTATGAAATACTGTAAAATATTGGTTGTTCAGCATTCCTTCTGCAATCGTTGTGAAAAAATTAGCATAAAGATCCCCTACTGATAAATCAAGCTATCTCAATGGTTATTCCACTCTTAATTAACATTGAAACTACAGACTTGTCCAAAGATAAACTACATAGAAAGACACTAGCTATCAAAGGAGAAGCAGTAGGCCATAGAGGGCATATGTCCAGTGGTTTCTGTACTGTATGGTGGCCAACTGACCTCCAGAACTCTAAAATTCTGGTTACACTATTCAAAAATTAACATTTTTAATCTATCTCTGAGGATATATATTATTGTAAAAAAAAGTATATGCAAGACCTTTGAAATGTTCAGATGACAGGTACAGAACTTCCAAAAAGATTTTCTGCTAATATTCATTAGGCCAAATGGCACTTATTAAGCAGCACCACTGAAGTGTCCCTATGTCACTCTGAATAAATGAGTTCACACTCAAGCTTTCCAATAGGTTTCCAGAACAGTTCTGGAGTCCTGAACTGGTTTCAGTTAGTAACACAGTGACATCTAGTGGAGATTTAATGTGATATGGGATACCTTCTACCCAAAGATAAGCAGTTCTGATGTGAGCAGAGAAACAAAAGCACTCCTGGTCTTTTACAAAGCATCAGGGACAAGACAAAAAAAAAGAGTAAACAAAGAATGCACCCTATATACTTAATTCTGCTTGGACAGTATCTGAGACATAACCACAAGTTATGGGATAGAGGATGTAGGGAGCAAAGAGCTGTTTGCTATTGGAATTCGAGATTCCCTTAAATCCTTCAATTTATTTATTTAGCTATTTAAGAGAGGGATCAAGAGACAATGGGCATGCTAGGGCCTCCAGCCACTGCAAACATACTCCAGAAGCATGAGCCACCTTGCACATCTGGCTTACATGGGCAATGGGTAATCAAACCTGGGTCCTTTCGCTTTGCAGGCAAGTGCCTTCACTGCTAAGCTATCTCTCCAGCCCCTTTTCTTTTAGTGTATGTGTGTGTGTTGGTGTGTAAAGGGTCCAGGTATCCGTGTGGTGGTCAGAAGGCAGCTTCTGGATGTCAGTACTTTCTTTCCTATTTGTTTGAGGCTGGATCTCTCGTTGTTCACTGCTCCTTTCAATAGGCTAACTGGTCTGCTGAACTTCCAATAGATTCTCCTATGCTTGCTTTTCTTCCTCACTATACACCTGGGATTATAGGTGCCTAATGCAGCACCTAGCTTTTATGTGGGTTCTGGGGATCCATATTCAGGTACTCACGTGTGTTTAACAAGCACTTAACCATCTCCCAGGCCAATTCAGAATTTTAAGGGACAAGTAGAAGTGACTTTGCTCACTTTCTCTCTTCCTTTCAACAGTGAAGGTGAGCTAATTGAGGTATAGGGCAGAAAGGGAGTGGGGAAGAAGCAGTACTCTCAGGTTTCCCATGACACAGCTTGAAGTGAGTTCTGGGCCGTAGTGTGGCAGTGTTTTTATTGATTCCAGAAGGAAAGCTCCTGGAAGCCTCACGCCAAGCATTTATTCAAACCTGATCATTTGACACACCCTGAGCTTCCAAAGTGATTAGCCCCATCATTAGAACCATGGCCTTTTTTGTACCTTCCAACAGAAGGCTATTTCAAGTAGGTAAAATGAGTGAATATTTCTGGAAGACTGTTATAGTCATGTTTCATCTGTTACAGTATGCATGAAAGTGTGTGTCCTCACTCCCTTCAGTAAAACTGGGAAGGACTCGAGAGTGCAGAAGGTCAATGTGGTTCACACCGGGCCTTGTCCTTTTCCTTGTTTTCCAGGAGCTTCGGCCACAGGATCCCAGCTTCTTCACACTCTGAAAAAGGCCTCATTGTTCCAACGAATGGGAAAAGTTGAAGAGGAGGAATTCTGGAAACTAAAATAAAAGTATACATATATGGCTGTGTGTTTAGTCTCTGGTTATGGCAGACCCTTCCATCACACCTTTTCTGGAGAAAAAACAAAACAAACAAAAAACAAAGAAAAAGAAAGAAAAGTGAAAACATCCTCTTTTGGCCTAGAAGAAACAATGCTAAAAGAAATCCTCAAAGAATAGGCAATGTGTTATTTTTCTCCTGAGCTTGTGGCCACCATATTCAAAATAGTATTTCTAATTTCTAAAACTCCTCCCCTCTTTCACTGCTGTTTGGGAATCAGAACAATAATCTAAAAATGATTGGGCCAGAGTAGCTAGGGTATAAAATCATAGATGAATCTTAAGGAAACCACATGGCTAACTGTGAACAAATATCCTTAAATAGATGTGTATCCATTGTTGGTATTCTGAAAAAATTTAAAGTATATCAACTTTTAAAGTATATACACCTCAGTCTTCAGAGTGCTCCCCCTCCCCACACAATGCAACACAGCCTTTAGCAAAGAAAATGACATCCTGAGAGTGAAGTGGCAAGCTCAAGAAAACAGAATTACCCACACACACTGCACAGTATTTTATTGCTTGAAATCCCTTTTCCAAATAGTTTACACTGCTCATTGTTTTGGCAGTCAATATATTTTTCCTTCATTAATATTCTGGGACTGTTCATTGTTTCTAGCTCAATTATATAATTAGGAAATTCAGGACCAGAGAAGTAGGAAAAAAAATTTATTTACAGATCACAATAGCAAAATAGAGAGTTGAAAGCTTGGATGCTCAATGATAAGCTGCTGATAAAAACAATTCTAGCTCAAATTTGGTATACTCAAGACCCAGAAGTCAAAAGTGAATATTAATCATTGATGGTTATTGAAGTGTTTTGCTGTAAGTTTATTGGGATACAACAATGCCCCATATTATGTTAACAATACACCAAAATTTAAAATTGTTATCTCTGTATTTCTTTCAAGAGATACTTTCAAAATGTACCAGGCTGCAACCTTTAGTATTTAAGTTTTCATATACATGTAATTTTGCTGGACATTTTATTTTTGACAGGGGGATTTAAAGATTTAAAGATTCCTGGTATGGACTTCAGGGCTAGCATCCCTGCTGCACAGAATAAGCAGATTCTGGTGGTTTTCAGGTCATCTGTCATCCTGAGGAGTATATGTGTGCACATGTTCACATGTATGCATGTCCTACTAAATGTTTTCTAGCTCCATTCTTCCAGGATATGCTGCTATGGCACTAAGTTTTCTATATGTGTTCAAAGCTGCACATGGTAAACAAGAGGTGACCAGCCTATGGTGTGCTGCATGACATGTAGCTACAGATGAGGCAAGAGTGCTTGTGTACACTTCATCTTAGAAAAAAAATTACAGTATTGCAGAACCAACTAACTTTTCTACCAAAACCCACCACACCCCTTGATCCTGTTTCTCTAGAATGTTAAGAAAATACAATCAAGTCTGACTCAGAGAAGCTATAGAAACTTTATTGATGTCTTCATCCTTCCAGCATTATGAGCAGGCAAGACAATATTTTTAAGGAAAACTCAAAGGGGCACATCTTTCTGTTTCTGTCCAGAGTTGAAATGGGTTGGATGTCTTCCCCACAGTGTAGTGCTCCCCTAATACCTCCTCCGCCACCACAGGAAGCACCCGCACCTCAGTGCAGAAGGGGAGTGCTTCTGTTCTTTCTCGTCAGGAGTCCCCGCTGCAGCGTTTGGTCTTCCTGTGGACTTTTGGCATCCCATGATATTTAACACCTAGTGTTCCCAAATGATAACCAGGGTTACAAAAATCCTACTTTGAAAATACATAAGAAAAAAAATACATTTCTGACTAATCACCAAGAAGGCTCTAACAAGCTGCAAGTCAAAATGAATACAAAACAATTTCCAACTTTAGTTACCAACACACAGGACTTCCAAGATACTGAAGCAATTTAGACATGCTCTTATATAAATACAGACTAGAGATTCTGCTCATTACAACCTCCCAGCCAGGACTTAAATAGGAATGCAGTTTAAGCAGGGTGCCTGAGAAGAGGTACTAAGAACAGGAATAAACTGAACCAGGAGGGTTGACCAGTAGGCAATTTCAAATTCGCTGCTCCTTTAAATAAGATTCATTAACATTTGAAAGCTTAACTAACATGCAGTTAAGGAACAGTTGACTTCAAGTCTGGAAGATTTTGTGTACATAATTAAATGTAGCCAAATACTTGCTAGTCTTACTACAAACACTGTAAAGAGAATGAGAAGAAGTGTTACCATAAGCCAAACTGATACAGAGGACTTAGCCACTGACTAGGCTGTTGTCTACCCCTGGAGTCTCATTTGATGAAGGTGCTTACATACGGTTACATCGAGTTATATATGGTTTGAGTATCTAGAAGCTAACACACTTCCAAATACTCAAATCCGGAAGGAAAAAAATGGACAAGGTTGCCCATCATCACTGAATTATTTTGGGGTAAACAGAAGGCTCATTGTCAGCACTGCCAAATGCTCTTAACACAGAGCAGTGCGCCACTGCATCTGTCGTGAAGCACCAAGTTGACATTTAAAATACTAGTATGCCTAGGAAAGGAGTTTAAGCAATCCATCCTTTGTCCACTTAACATGGCCAGCCACAAGTTTATGTGCATCAGTACTTTGAACTACAAGATGTAAAATGAATTACAAAACGGGAGAGCATCACAGAATTGTAATCTTCTGAGTGGAGGAAAGCCTCAAGAGCTAGTAGATGAAGGAAGTGTTCAGAATTAGTGACTATGACTGCTTCTCTGAGGAGGAATTGTCAAGTGATGGATGGGACTGTTGCAGTTGGCAACAGTGACTTTGAGAATCCACTATAAAACATGTGCTTGTGAGCAGTTACCAGCATAGATCTGCTTCATCAAGAACGTACCACAGTAAAAACAGAAGCTAGGCGTCAACTGATTTTGGCCTTGCCTCTCTCAGCATCCGACTGAAGTGTTAAGGGCAGGAACTGCCCTGACTGGGCTTGTTCTAGGAAGATTAATGTGACCTGTGACCACAGTGTGAATAATAGACTCATCCTGGTCTGGACAAGAAGAGCTCACTGAAAAGGTCCCAGATCAGAGATAACCATGCATAAGTATAACAATAGGACTAAAAAGAAAATAAAGACACAATGCCTTTCAGTAATAAGGAAAAAATAAAGTAACAATCAGTCTGTCTCTATGTGAAATATGCTAAACAATACAGATTAACTTAATTTAGAAAACCAGGCAGAGCCCATTTAAGTTCAGAAACAGGTTTAGTTGAGCTGTAGTGTGAACTGCAGTAAACATAGGGTCTCGAACTTCTCTCCTTTGGTGCCTTCTCCAATCAAGCCAGGACTTCCTCAATGAATTCAACAAAGCCTCCCTTGTAAGTCACCAAGGACAGCCACCCTTGCAATGCTAAGTAAAGTGGCCATGTGGGCCCTCATATGACTCCTGCATGGCATCCAAAAGCATTCCTATCTTCTGGTTTCTGCTGACTAGGCATCTCGGTGGTAAAGCCCAAGCCTCTCCGCACTCCCTCTCCTGTAAATGCTGCCTTTACACTCGAGTCCAAGCCCAGTTCCAAATCTAGATTTGCAGATCCAATGCCCTGAAACCTCCACTTCATTGTCCATTTATGCATTGCAAAGCAAGTGTGAAAAACAAAGCCTTTTCTCCAGTCCTGTTCTACTCCCAAGTTCTCATTTTATGGCAACTACAACCTTCCAGTTTGCTCAAGTCCCATAGGTTGATTCCCTTTCAACAACACATAATTAAGCTTTCACCAAATCTTGTTAGTTCCACCTTCAACCCAAACCTGGTAACTTTTTATTACCTACATGATTGCTATCCAGGTGAAAGCCATTGCTGTCACTTAACTGGATCACTGGATTAGTCTCTTCAATGATGATCTTGTTCTAAATTTGAAGATGTAGATCATCTTCTTTCTTTTCACTCTTACTCTCTTAACTTTATCCTGAACTCCAATCAGAGTCTAACAACATCCATGCCATATGCCCTGTCCTGTTGCCCATATGCCCTGTCCTGTTGCTTGTTGGTTAAAACCACCTCTAACACTAAGCTCCTTATCATGAACTAACTACGAGACCCTCTGTGACCTGTCACCAACTTCATCTAGCCTTCTCTACTCCTCACTGCTCACTCTGCTCTGGCCCTGGGGGCCCTTAGTGTGCTTGAATACACAGGGTCCATCACACCCTGAGGCGTTTGTTCACTTGCTACTCCCTCTGCCTGTCAAACTGCTTTCCTTGGGTGACTTACGCCGCATGTTTACTTCTTGACTTATCTTTCAGGTCAGCGCTTTCCTGGTTAATTTTTTAATCTTTTTTTTTTTTTTTTAAAGTAAACAGCAACCTCTGTTCTCCATCTCAGTACACTCCCCATTTTCCTCTCCCAATTTCATTTTCCACATAGCATCTATCATCTAACATATACATACTTTTCTTTAGGTCTGCTTCCCTGCATTTGAAAGTGTAGGGATTTTTGTTTTGTTATTTTTATTTATTTATTTGAGAGCGACAGAGAGAAAGAGGCAGATAGAGGGAGAGAGAATGGGCGCGCCAGGGCCTCCAGCCACTGCAAACAAATTTCAGACGCGTGTGCCCCATTGTACATCTGGCTAACGTGGGTCCTGGGGAGTCGAGCCTCGAACCGGGGTCCTTAGGCTTCACAGGCAAGCGCTTAACTGCTAAGCCATCTCTCCAGCCCTGAAAGTGTAGGGATTTTTGATAGCTCTGTTCACTGGTACTCCTAAGCATGTGGAACAGCATTGGCCAGAGTACACAGACAACTTACTAAGTGAAATGAACTATATCCTTTGATTCTAGGGCTCAGCATTAATGGAGATGAGATACATTTAATGTATCACTTAAAAAAAAATCTATGGATGTTTCTTTCAAACACTCCAAATGACTTTCACCACTTGTGTAGTCAGAGTTCAGAAGGCTAGTGTTCCAGTAACAAGACCAATAGTGAAGGAAGCAGGTAAGAAGAACCAGTAGAGAATGGAATTCCTTATTCCCTCATGCCCTTTGTACCCCACATCAACTGCTACTTGTCCTCATTGTTTTGTAAGTTAAAACACCTTGACCTAAATCCTCCGACCTCAAACCACTAGAAAATGCTGAACTCAGCTGCTAGACTTCAGCTACCAGCCCTGTGCAGCAGCCCATTTGTGGGCAGGGTTACTTCTTCCCCTTCTTGGTCAGAGGCAGATCTGAGGCTCAGCTGATTCAAGTACTCCATGTTACAAAGGAGGTAAGAGAATTGTAGGAATTAGGGAGTTCTTATACAGTTCCTTTTCAGTTATACCTTTTGGCACATAAATAACATTGGGCTAAAGTAAAAAGTAGCCTTTTGCGTGTGTGCATTATTCTACTTCCTCCTTTTCTCAGAAGGTACAAGTGGGGTGGTGTTGAGGTACCTCAATGACTTTCAGTGCTAAAGGCAGCCCCCTTTGGTATATGCATAGTAGCATATACTCTAGTTATCATTATTCTTGTTCCCTAAAGTATTTCTATTGAAATAATTTCCTCAAAGTCTATCAGTTCACTTTTCCTATTTTCCAAACATACTGTTATGCAGATAACCGTTTTACATAGCTTAGCAATGAGTATAACTTCTGAGAAATGAGCTGACGCTTTCATCAAGTGTCTAACCTCGAGTGTACTTACATAGGCTGGTTGGCTATGCTAGCATATATAACCTGAGGGAACCACTATCATCTACGTGGTCCACTTACCAAATATCAGCACATGGTGCATGAGTGTACATTCTTGTGCCATTTGTCTTTTTAACTAATAAAGGAGAACAGAATAAATAAATAAAGAAGATACTTATGACAATAAGAAAATTTGTAGGACAGAAAAATTTCAGGTTAGTACTTTTAAAATTGTAAGATTTACTCTCCATTCTAAGCAAGTAGATATTCGATAGGTATCTAAATAAACTACTGCTAACTTTCCATATTTCAATGTGATAGGATATAAGTAACATCTACCACACACAGACCACTTTTAAAAGTATGATAAGAGAATTAAACAAATGCTTCTTTATGCAGACAAACTTCACATGACCTCTGGACACCTCAAGGTGAAGACTCCCTTCTAATGATACACTCACTCAGCAAGCTTATTAGATGCAAGGCTAGGTATGGAGAGATAAGAGGAGGAATGAAGATATTATCTTCCCAAATCTCATTATCCAAAAATACGAATAGGGTGTTAAATTTAATGGAGTGAAAAATGCCACACTTCTAGAGAGAGACATTGCGTATTAAGAGTACTACAAAGAGTACCTTTTAAATGTCAGGTAGTATTAAGCAAGTTTAATTTTATTTAAATTGTATAAACTTATCAAACATTATGCTAATATTTTCATTGCTAGATTAGCAGGGACATCTGTTCAGTTGCTCATTCAACAGAGAATGGATATGATTTACCAAAACCATGTGTATAATACTAAGAAGGAAATATCTATCAGAGTAATAAAATAAGCTAATAAAGATGTGAAAGTAGGGCTGGAGAGATGGCTTAGTGGTTAAGGCGCATGCCTGCGAAGCCTAAGGACCCAGGTTCGATTCCCCAGGTCCCATGTAAGCCAGATGCACATGGTGGCACATGCATCTGGAGTTCGTTTGCAGCTGCTGGTAACCCTGGCGTGCCCATTCTCTCTCTCTCTGACTCTAATAAATAAATAAAAATAAAATCATTTTTAAAAAAAGATGTGAAAATATATCAATTTCTTAGTTTTCATACTGTCTTAACCTCTTCATTAGCAAGTCCTTAAGATTTACAGAACAGGGCTGGAGAGATGGCTTAACAGTTAAGGCACTTGCCTGTGAAGCCCAAGAATGCACGTTCAAAAATCCAGGTCCCACATATTAGCCAGATGCAAAACTGACGCAAGCGTGCAATGTCACACATGCGCACAAGGGGCGCACACATGGGGAGTTTGTTCACAGCAGCTGAAGGCCCTTGTGCACCCATTCTCTCTACCTCTTTCTCTCAAAAATAAAATAATAAAATTTTTTTAAAGATTTATAGAACAAACTCACAGTTAAGGAGTTGTGTGTTAAATAATATTCTAATTTTCACACCTCTCAGAAAGAAAAAGGATTCTTGACCTTAAGACAAACATTCCTGGTACTTGGAAATATGTCTATGCTTGATTTTCTCATTATTTCTAATTCTTGTATAGACGGCATCTCAAGAAAAGAGAGAGAACAGACTAAGTAACAGGAACAGCGCAGCAAAAATATTTCATTAAAGGTGGTGGACTCCAGATTTAGGAAATAAGGTTTGACTTGAAACTACAATAACATACTAAAGATTTACTCACATGTACTTTATCATAGAACTTTAGAAGTTACATGTCCTCTCTCATATCATCTTTTGCAAGCAATATTTTATAATTGTATATGTATAGTTAAAACTAACTTGTGACATCAAGCAAAAAATATGGGGGCTGAACCTCCTACCAGTATGTGTATAATCTGAAGAGGCTATGGAACCTATCTGTGCACAGCACAGCTCTACCAGGTGAGGATCCAGGGGCATCTCATGAAAAAGCACAATAGTAACTAACGAGTTCTGACAGCCAGAGTATACTGCCCTCTCCTCAGAGGTCATGTGATCCTTAATCAGAACTCCAGCTTGGCTGAGAAGACTGGCCACATAGTCACTCTCAAACCTTCATAAAGGACATGAAGAAATGTACCACCACCACAAAGTTCAGCATGCTGAGAACTTCTCCAGCAGCAGCAGAAGGAAGGTTCTTTGCTCTAGGATGCTGAAGGATCAGTCTTAACAGTGGGGCAAACTTTCTAGCCGAGGAAATGCTCATAGAACCGTCCTTGGCTTTTATAGGGCTCTACTCTCATTACATTAACATTCCCGCTTAAAAAAGTCAGGGTTCAGAATCGTTCACAGACATGGCCTAAAATCCTTTGAAATAGAAACACCATTCTGTTTGGCTTGCCTTTACAAACGGGTATTTTGAAGGGTGTAGAATGTTGATGGGAAAAACAGGTATATGCTAAATTTGTAGTTTCCTGATTTAAGACTTTTATTTTCAAACACTCAAGGAGGAGCCCACTATTTTGGCAACAATATATGTGACTATACATATTTATGCTAACAATTTCATTCTGTGACTTTTAAGATGAGAATCTATTACTGTATTTAGGACTGGAGAAGACACCTGTCCCTTTACAACCTTGATCACATGATCAAAAATAATGTATCTCAGGAAGAGAAAAAAATAGTACAATTATAATGTATATAATTCCCATAAGAAAGCTTAATAATCACAAGCTTAATAATATATTTAATAATCATAATTAGATAGGAAGAATTTAATCTATAAATCCTTACAAAATGTGCTATGCATTCAATTGAGAAAGATCGGCAAATGTGCATAAGAGCACTGCTTGCTCTATCTTCAGGGCAGACAAGGGCTTTGTGCTCAACTCTGCCTCTGGCTATATGGCTGGCCCAGGATTACAGTTAGGTGACAATGCACCATAAAAATTCAAAATCAGGATTCAAAGGGAATAAAGCACCACAGAACAGCTACCAGATCATAAGAGTTATTTGACAGTATTGCCCAACTCTGAAGAGGATCACCAGTTTAGATACAAAATATTCTAGAAGACATCAGCCAAGTCCTGAATGAGCCAAGACTTTATTTTCCTTTTAATGTAAATGTCACAGGAGCAGATTTTTTTTTTATTTTTTGAGACCAATGGTTAAATTCCAACTTTCATATTAAAGTCACTGTATTCTCTCATTAAGATTCAAAGAGAAAAAACTCTACAGACTTAATATTTTAATAATTCATTCATTTGTATGAATCCTTAGTAGTCAATCTTCATAGCCGCGCTTTCATTTAATCAACAATCATCTCAGACACACCTTCTGACAAGACTGACTTTAAACATTACGACAAGAAACTATGCCTTCAGGAGCATGTTTATTGTGTTTGAGATGATACATCAGTGCTCTCTGAGCTACAAAGGGTAAAAGAAATCCTCTCATTACAAACTGACAAAGGTAAAAGGTAAAACATTTTCACAACAGCATGAACCACATACTCAGAAATAGATCTGGGCTTAATACAAATGACATAATTCCTAGTCATCTACAGCTACTTTTATAACTTCATACAGATATGAATTGGGCTAAAATGCACTATAATATTTGGTAGACTTCAGGACCAGTATCCTTAGTACATCACAAAATACATTTGATATCCCAAAGAAGCAAGACTTGCAAGTAGGCGTTTTAAACAGAACTAATCTACAGCTACAAAGTTCTACTCCTGACAGCATTTACCTTTTTGGGGAGTCTCCCAGGCTCCAGAGGATCAAAGCAGAGTAGAACCAGTATAACATATACACAGAAGTCCGTATTGTAAAGGCTATAAAGATCTGCAGCACAGGGAGAAGAGGCTTCTGCTCCCTCACACTGCACACACATCATGTGAATTATGTTGCGTATCTCTTGGTCCACTGTCTGGCTATCCTGTCATGTTCTGCTCTGTTGGTCAAATACTGAGTGGCTATGCTTCCAACCAGAGGATCCGCTAGAAAAGTGGAAACAACATTAAGACATATGTGGGGCCTTACATGTACAGTTCTGACATTGTATCAAATTAATACACTTATATTTCAGTATTTCTGCAGTATTTTGATAGAATGATTTGATATTAGAAAATGCTATGACCATCTGTGTATTTTAATACTCAAACAAGGAAAGCCCCTTTCACTAGAAAGTGAACGCTGACTTAAACTTTTTTTTTGTTTTATTTTTGTTTTTGTTTTTCCAAGGTAGGGTCTCACTATAGCTCAGGCTGACCTGAAATTCACTATGTAGTCTCAGAGTGGCCTCGAGCTCTTGGCTACCTCTGCCTCCTGAGTGCTGGGATTAAAGGCGTGCACCACCATGCCCAGCTTTATTTATTTATTTATTTATTTATTTATTTCTGAGGTAGGGTCCCGCTCTATCCCTGGCTGACATAATCTCAGGCTGGCCTCAAACTCCCAGCAATCTTCCTACCTCTGCCTCCCAACTGCTGGGATTAAAGGTGTGTGCCAAGATGCCTTACTAGTCTTGAGTTTTATAAAATATTTATAGCTTAATAGATAAAAAATGTATTCCTATATTTTATTCAATAATAAAAACGTGGCAGATGGCTGGATTTCCGGTTTGTTATAGGTATCAAGAAACAAGTTTTACTTAAAGCTTTCATTTAACAATACATTGTTATTCAGAATGTAATGTCTCTTTCACTCTGTGCAGCAATATGGCTCTAATTACTAAATATATAGCCAATACAAAAAAAAATCACTTTTTATTTTAAATAGAACTTTGAAATAAGAGTTGATTCTTAGAAATAAAATTTTTGAACTTTTTAGAAATAGTATGGACTCATGGAACAGTTAATTGATTCCAAATAAAGCCAAATAAAAAGTGAACTCTTAGCTGGGCATGGTGGCACATGCCTTTAATCCCAGCACTCGGGAGGCAGAGGTAGGAGGATCGCCGTGAGTTCGAGGCCACCCTGAGACTCCATAGTGAATTCCAGGTCAGCCTGGGCTAGAGTGAGACCCTACCTTGAAAAACCAAAGAAAAAGAAAAAAAAAAAAGTGAAGTCTTTCTTGTTTACTGAGTCTGACTCTAATTACTTAGAAATCTCTCCCTGGCAAACAACTGTTAATGTCTTTAAAACTTAAAAATCATATTTTTATTTGCACTTAATAGCATTCACAATATAATTACGTGTGTATGTTTTTCCTGTACCTTGCATTTTCACTGTCTTAAAGACCTTTCCCTAAGAGTTCAAACAGAGCTCCTTCATTCTTTTTTAATAGCCTCATCTTAGTAAATATTCAAGTTAATTCTAATTTTTACTTTAATAAATGATATTAAAATGAATATATATTCATTTTCCATTTTCATTCCACCCCTCTTTTATAAAATCTCATTGCCATCGATTTAGAAGTAACATAAGACTCTATGTAAAATCCTGACTTTATCAAATCTAGTACCCATATTAAACTTCTTCTGTGGTGGTTAAACTTTTCTGAAGTTACACACTAAGACCATGAACTTGTATCATCACAATCTAACCCACCGCTTATCAGCTATCACTGTGATATCCATTCTTATTACATCTAATATGACCACCTTCCACGCAAAAGGAAAGGGAGAGGCCTCCCTTCACTTGACTACAAAAAGTACATGGCAGGATGGAAAGAGGAAAAGGAGGCACTACTGACAAGCACACCACTCTACTTCTGACTGAGGTATCTGTCACAGTTACACAAGTTAGAAATCACTTCTACAAATACCAGCAGAAAGTTACACAGTGATACATTAACACACTAAATAAAATTAATAATTTATTCACAAAATGGTTCCCTAGTCTTTTTGCTTTTTAAAAATATTTTTATTATATTTATTTATGAGGGGAGATAAGAGTATAGGTACACTGGGGCCCCTTGCTGTGGCAGACTACATATGCATGCACTACTGTGTGCATCTGTCTTTATGTGGGTACTGGAGAATTGAACCCAGGTTACACGGAGTTTGTGAGCAACTGCTTGTAAATGATGAGCCATCTCCCCAACCCCACTTCCCTTTTTTGAGACAGGGTCTCACTATATAGGCCTGGCTAACTTAGAACTCTGTATGCAACTGGATTTGAACTCCCAATTTTGCTTCTCCAACCTCCACATATGCGCTTACAAAATATACAGATTTTTCTACTAGTAGTGCTTAATTCTTAACTAACATTTAAACAAACAAGGAATTTCATTAGTTTTTGTAATCATAGTATATAGATTTATAAAGATTTGCTTACCAGGGTTGCAGTCTGTTAAAAGGGAACAAATAGACAGTAAGACCTTGGAAATAGTCAAAGCAGGACTCCAGTTGTCCTTTAGAATGTCCAGGCAGATGACTCCCTGACTGTTGATGTTGCAGTGATAAATCCTGGTACGGAAAGTAACCTAAATACAGTCACATTAAAAACAGGACAAAATAAGTGCTTTATCACCAATTAGATATCACCAGTAACAGTATCACAGATGACACTAACATCAAATACTTTAACTAGTTTTACTCTTAGATTGAGTTTAAAGCAAAATTAGTTTCTTTAGTTAAAAGGTTTTTTTTTTTGTTGTTGCTAACTGATAAAGAATTATATGTTTGTTGTTTAAATTTGATTTTAGTTTTGATGAGACAGGATATCTCACTATGTAGCCCTGGTTAGCCTTGAAAATTTGCTATGTAGACTAACTAACCTTGGCCTCAACCTTCCTCCAGCCTCTGTCTCCTCAGTGCTGGGACTACAGGTGTATACCACCACAGAGGGTATTATTATGGTTTTGAAACAAAATGAGTAACTGATTAATTAAATCAACATGAATGATACAGTAATTCTACGCATGCATGCTCATATACATACATGCATGTTACATCTGTGTACACACGTGTACAAAGAGAAAGTAGGGTAGAATTTTTTTGGTGTCAAAGAGGAAATGAAGAATTTTCTCTGTAAGTTCTATCAATTTCTAATAAATAATGATTATCACTCAGCTAACTCCTTGCCATGTCAGAACATACTTAAGGACTGAGAAAAAGGCTGATGCAATCACCTGAGTTATCTTCCTTTCTTTGCTCAGCCATTCACTTTTAAAGCTGGCTCAATGCCTTGTTATACTAAACACTGAAATAAAATAAGCAAGGGTTCTAGCTACTGGATAAAGATTACTGGTGTCTCTCTGACATGTGAGAAAAAAGGAAATCATAGGAACAGATATTAACAAGTTTCTAAACTGCAAACAGCAACTTGGTAGTACAGTTCATAGCCTGAAAATGCTGAAGGGGAAAAAAATCCCAATATTTTAGTACATTAAATGTATAAATAACCATTATGCTAGCCCAAATGACACACTCATAAAAGAACTATAGTTTGACGCTCTTCTTGATACAATTTTCATTTTCCTCTAAAAGGTGCTAATAAAATGCAAGCAACTTTTAGATTCAATTAATTTTTCTCACATACAAAAATAATTTTCTACAGAAGACACCTTGCTTTCTCCTCTTCTAGTGAAAAATTAGGCATGTACAAGTATCACTATGTATTTATATTGTCATATGATTTTCTAGGGCATTACTATACAGAAAACTCAATTACAGAATGAAAACTGAGCAGTTAGTAATATATATTGACATTCTGTGTCATTCTGCATGTGGATACAGTTTGTGGTGCTATCAGCATGAGAGTTTTGGATCTTTATTTGACTGACTTAGCAAGAAAGACCTGAAGCCCTGGGGCCTTTAAAGATGAAAGTAGTTTCAGGGTCTCCTATTCTAATGGGACTATACTATAAAGCACTCAAAATACATGCTAATAGCCTTAATCAAGAGATGATAAAGGATCTTTGTATTTACAATTTGAGGTAAACACCACTAGGTGGCACTACTGCTGCCTTTTTATAAAGACTTATAGTTCCAGAGAAATGAATTTTCTAAACAAAACAAAACACTAAATAAGACAGAGAGAGAGAGAGAGGGGGGGGGTGAGGGGGGGTGTTGAGGAGAGAGAGAGAGATTAAGTCATTACAAAAATAATAAAAGGAGTTTAAGGAACACAAGGAAGCAAGTTAAAACAAAGTCATCTAAATTAAGAGACAGAGTCTTGGTAACACACTTTCCCCCATGTGCTGGGCTTCTCTATAACAAGCACATTTATGTTCTTTTTTTTTTTTTTTTTTTACTGTTTCCTTGACTAAAATGAGAAAAGAGGGCTGGGGAGATAGTTCAGTGATTAAAGGCTCTGCTTGCAAAGCCTGCCAGCCCATGTTCAATTCCCCAGAAGCCACATAAAGACAGATGCACAAAATGGTGCATGTGTATGGAGTTAGAATGCAGCAGCAAGAGGCCCCGTAGAGCTCCCCAATTCTTTCTCTAATACGTCTCTCATGCATATACATACATACATAACACACATACACACATATACACATACAGAGAAAAACCAAGTAATTATGTTTAAGGCATTGACAGTCGTATTGCAAGGTGTCAACCCTTCTCTGTTGCCCAGCAGATAATTTGAACAAAGAACCAACAAAAAAGAAGAAATCAGTTTGCCTGCCCCCACCCAGCCCATTTCCACTATAGTTAATAATATGTACAGCAGGCACAAGATGACTTCACTTAACAATAGTTATTAATTTTTCCTTTGTTTTATTTTTTATGTGTTTATAAAGACAAGGTTCTTACTAACCCTCTAACTTCTGAAAGTTGCCTAACAGACTCACTTTTAATTGCAATGTATTTCTTAAAGTTTCACACGGAGAGTTTCAAGTCTAGAACTTATTTTATTGATGAACAAAGTATAGTTTTATTACTAAAAAGTAAACCCTCTGTTGAATATCAAGTTATGATTAAAAGGCAGTTATTTACAGCATTAAAATAATTGGTTCTGTTACCTTCCATATTAATTCACAAATAACAATAAAAATTATTATATTAATAAACATTTAAAGTCTAGACATCTGGATTTTAGAGAAAAAATACAAAGTATTTTAAGTCTAGGTTCTTACCTTTGGTGGCTTAAATGGATAATCTGATGAAAATGTGATATCCAGGAAAAAAACACCACCTTCATATACAGAACCTGGTGGACCAAGTATAGTTGATCTCCATTCATAAATGTTATCTCCTTTAGGCCCAGCACTATGTAAAAGAAATTGAAAATTAATATATCTCTATAAGCACCATGTATTAACACCTTAATACCAATTCAGAATTAACGTTAAATTGGCAACCTCAAGCAATGAGAGACAAGTGTGAAAAAGAAATAAATCCTGATTTGTTCATGCATGCATGTATACATTTGGAAATATATCAAACTGACAAAAATTATCCCATTTGTTGTTCCCTTCCTCCCCACCATCCTTCTCCCCTGCAAACCCACACACATGGGGTAAACTGCACACACTGTGGCCCTAACAATGATCCACAAACGTCAACAGTTACAAATTTCAGTAACTATCTATCACCACAATGGCCTACAACTTGTAGGAACAAAGTATTAAGCTATCAATTGGCTCAGTAGTATACCCTGCTCCCGCCCAAGACACAGACCTAGTCTTGGGATTAAATAAAACCTCTCCCCCCCCCTTTTAAAATAGTTTTATTGGGGAGAGGAAAGCCAGATAGAGAGAATGGGCACACCAGGGCCTCTAGACACTGCAAAGAACTCTAGATACTTGTGCCACCGTTTGTATCTGGCTTTATACGGGTATAGGTGAACTGAATGTAGGTCCTTTGGCTTTGCCAGCAAGCGCCTTAACCACTAAGCCATCTCTGAAGTCCTTGAAATGTTTTCTGAGACAAGCATTTACTATGTAACCCAGGCTGGCTTTGAATTTGCAAACTTTCTGTCTTACTCTCTGGAATTCTGAATTAAAGAAATAATATACCATGCCCATCTCACTGCCACCACTGACATCTTATGTCTTTAGTTTCTGTTTAACAGAATATCAGAATTTAACTTTTTTTTGAGGTAGGGTCTCACTCTAGGCCAGGCTGACCTGGCACTCACTCTGTAGTTCCAGATTGGCCTCAAAGTCAGTGATCCTCCTACCTCTGCCTCCTGAGTGCTGGGATTAAAGGTGTGTCCACCACACCTGGCAGCATTTAGCTTTTGTAACATTAACTTTTTTTAAAAATGCATTTACTTGTAAGCAGAAATAGAGAGGAGACAGAGAGGACAGGTGCACTACGGCTTTCAACTGCTGCAATGAACTCCAGACACACGTGCGACCTTGAACCCAGATTGTTAGGCTTTGCAGGCAAGCACCTTAACCACGGAGCAATCTCTCCAGCCCAACATAAACATTTTGCAGGAAGTCCTGTTAAAAATCTTGCAGTAAAGGGGCTTAGCTTGGTTAAGCGCTTGCCTGTGAAGCCTAAGAACACTGGTTCGAGGCTCGACTTCCCAGGACCCACGTTAGCCAGATGCACAAGGGGGCGCACGTGTCTGGAGTTCGTATGCAGTGGCTGCAAGCACTGGTGCGCCCATTCTCTCTCTCTCTCTCTCTCTCTCTCTCGGTAACTCTCAAATAAATAAAAACGAACAAAAATAAATTAAGAAAATATTACAGTAACAATGAATTTGGTGTTTCCTCATGATGGAATTCAAGTAACATACTCCTCACCAGATTAGTGCATAAGTGAAGTGTCTTTCTCAGGGTATGAGATCTGGAGGTATATGGTATACCAGTCTCTATTCTGTAAGTCCCAACATGCATACAAAATGGTCAGTTTTACTTCTGCTTAGTTACTCTCTTCTCCTATAAACCCACTATGCAAAACATCCTTTCCTCTACAGTTAATACTCATTTGATGATCCTCTGAACTTTAAACTATGATGGTGGTGCAATCATGATTTTTTAAGAACAGTACTTCCTCCACCTGCCTCTTGAGTCTGTTTTTTGTTTGTGTGCGTGTGTGTGTGTGTGTGTGTGTGTGTGTGTGTGTGTGTATGTTACTGATATGATCTTTCTTCTTTTTTGGTTTTTCAAGGTAGGGTCTCACTCTAGCTCAGGCTCACCTAGAATTCACTATGCAGTCTCAGGGTGACCTTAAACTCATGGTGATCTTCCTACTTCTGCCTCCTAGTGCTGGGATTAAAGGTGTGTGCCACCACGCCCGGCTTGTACTACTATTATTTTTTTTTAATATTGTATTTTATTTACTTATTTACTTGACAGAGAAAGAGGGGGAGAGAGAGTGGGTGTACCAGGGCCTCCAGCCACTGCAAACAAACTCCAGATGCGTGTGCCCCCTTGTGCATCTGGCTAATGTGGGTTCTGGGGAATCGAACCTGGGTCCTTTGGCTTCGCAGGCAAACGCCATAACTATTAAGCCATCCTTCTAGCCCTATACTACTATTTTTTAAACAATGGATTTTACTTTAGCACTGCCTTTTATCATTTTAATTCTCAAATCATCCACATGCCAACCACTTTGAGCTATTCAAAATGGGTCTAACATCCTTTTAACATGTTCCCAACATTGTTTTTGTTCTTCCATTCTGGCCTAACCAGATGTTCCAGCCTCCAAGTCTTTCAATCATTTTTAAGGAGCCACTGTTTCTTTCAGAAGAATGTTAGAAACCAAGATTTGAGTGCTAAATGGTACTAGGTCAGTGATGTTTTACTATAACACGCTCATTACCAGTTTCATTTATGAATTACAAATGGGTCCATTCAATATTTAGAAAGTCACAATTACTTATTTAATACTCCTTAAACAGTCTTCAAATACACCTTATAGCTTCCATTTTCCTCTAGTTTTTATACCACATAAGATCTTGGTTTTCTAAATATCAAGTGTGTGTAAGCTTCTATTCTTTCAAAGTACCCATCCACTCAGAAATGGCCTGCCTGGCCTGTTTAGAATAAGTACAGCCAACATTAACAATCCAACCATATAAATAATAGGATGCTAGTTTAAATGATTTAATCCCATCTCATCAATTCTATATACACACACTGAAACTATAAAGCTTCAGATAAGCAATACTACCCTTAATGAAATGAGTACCCTAAGAAATGACTTCTACAAAAAACTGGCAAGACCTTGTTGGCACAGTAAATTAAGTTACAAGATGTTTGAATAATCCATGTGAAAAGCACACATGTACATGTGTACAGCAATATTATTTTGCCTTATTTAAGGAAATATGAAACATTTTCCAAATTTTAAACATACAAAGAAACTGAAGCTAATTATAATAATGTCTCACTATTCTGTCAACATTTAAGAATTAGGTGTGCTCTGTAAGTGAAGATTCATTACAATAAAAACACAAAATAGTTGTCAATTTTACAAAAAAAATTAACCCAATTAAATGGCACTTTTCCTAATTTTTACATGATGATTCAAGATAATTATTATAAAATTAGTGTCTTGAGGTTGTACAGTGATATAGCACTCTACTTCATAATGTGTATTAACTTTTTCCAAACTATGCATATTACCTGCTAACAATATAGTACTGGCAATAATATTAGCCACAGTTACTTCATCCTTCTATAAAGCCAGGAATTGTTTGAAGTATAACATTCACCTCAGTGCCCTAGCTAAGTTATGACTTGGGTATTATTTTATTCTTATTTGTAGATGAGGCAAAAAAGCCACAGAAAATTAAGCATCATCCTTTTTGTCTTAAGAGTTCACAAAAGAACAAACTCTGATCCAAGTAGTACACTATTCTACATTTTCCTCAAAGGTTTTTCTGTGTTTTCTAATGTCACTGCTGCTACTTCTACATGCCAAATACATTTTGCAACTACATGTGTAAGTACCCAAGGGGAGCTGATTTCCAAAACACCAAATTCCTTTAGATAATTTTTGTTGGTTAGCAGAACTGTGTTATTTCATATGACTGAACAGAAGGTAAAGTAAGGGCAGTAGTACTTTGGTGGATCACAGAATTTCAGATGAAAAGGATAAGGTTGAAAATAAACCTTTTCCTTTATCCTTGAGCAAACCAAGACATCCAAATAACTGTCACCTGGGGGAAGAACTGGGTTTCCCACAACAAACTCTTAGTTCTTAAATTTGCCACAGGAAAATTGGATTCACTTAACTGCATTACTGAATCAGAGCATTAAATGCAACTGTTCTTGTTGTCTAGGAGTGGATGGAGCTATAGTGCATGGGATCTCTATTATTGTCTACAAAGATACTAACTAGCCTAAAGGGAGTGAAGCTACAATCCAACCCTGGTGTTGGCTGCCTCCTGTGGAGGAGGGATGTCTTTTCAGTCCAACAAAGGTTATCATCTGCTAGTCAAGGCAGAGAGGAAGACAGCTGGAAGACTATGAGAAAGGGCAGTCTCAGGCCTGAGCCCAGTACATCAAACAATGCATTGTACAGACAAGCAGCCAACCAGGCATCAAAAACTCACAGCTGGGGAGCAAATGGGTGATAAATGAAAGCAGTCTGAAAACAGTGCTATCTTCTTATCTTTTCACTAGTTCTGGTTCTTTTACCTCTTCTCTCCACAAGGATGGCACTACAGAGATTCTCTACTTTGCCCCCAAACATTCATCTTTCCTTGCTGGTGAAGTCATTTCCACCAGAATCAAGCAATGCTCTATTTCTCTGTCCCTTCAGATTTTCATCTCAAATTACTGTTCCTTTAGAGCAAAATAACTTGAAAGTGTCATCTCTACTGGCTGTCTCCAATTTCTGCCGTTTTTACTTGAAAATAAAATAAAATAAAACAAAACAAACAAAACACAGGACTGGAGAAATGGCTGATCGTTTAAAGTGTGCCTGGAAAGCCTAATGACTTGGTTGGATTCCCCAGTACTCATATAAAGACAGATGCTCAAAGAGACACATGCATCTGGAGTTCGTTTGCAGTGGCTGCCCTGGTGTCCCCACTCTCTCTGTTTCTCTTCTATCTCTGCTTGAAAATTAATTAATTTTTACAAAAATTTAAAAATCAAAGACTCAAAGAAAAGAACACAAAGCCCAGAAATAGACCTAACTATAGTTATCTAACCTTTGAAAGGGAGCAAAGGCAGTAGGATGGAGCAAAGACAGCCTTTTCAACAGATGGCAGAGAACCACTGGTAAGAAAGCAAGATGAGATGGGAAATACAAACTATCTAGAATTCTAGTTTTTAGCACGTGGATATTAATTTGGAAGACAGTTTGGCAGTTCCTTACAAAACTTACCACATACTCCAACAATCACATTTGTTGCTATTTAACCATGACCTGGAAACTTACGTCAACACAAAAGCTTGCACACGAATGTTTACAACAATTTTATTCATAATTACTGAAACTGGAAAGCAACCAAGATGACCTCAGTAGATTAGTCAGAAATATAATACTCAGTACTAGAAAGATATGCTGGACCACACATGCACATTACTAAGTGAAGGAAGACAATTTGAAAACCTACATACTAACACAATGATTCCAAATGCATGACATCTTGAAACTGGTGAAAACTATGGACACAGTAAGAAACCTCAGAAGTTGCCAGAGGGTAAGGAGATTACAAGACAGGCTGATATTGCAGGGAGGATATGTCTATACATCTGACAAAAAGCCTGAATCATACAGCACTGAGAGTGATCTCTAATGTAAACTAGGGTCTTTCTTTGACAATGATGTGTTGAAAGCAAGTTCATGAAATCTAACAAATGTACCACTTTGCTGCGGAACGATAATGGAGGTTACAGCATGGAAACTCTCTGCATTCCACTCAATTTCACTGTGAACCTAAATGGCTACAAAAATAAAACTTGATTAATTTAAAATATACAGATAAAGTTTATAACCAGTAAGAATTTTTACATTCAAACAATTAGTAGTAAATGTTTTTTTCCAGTATTGGGTTAACAGCAATTTCTAAATTATGAAGGAATGTGTTCTGAAAATCTGTCTTAAAATCATGTATTTTGGATTCCAGAGGACACTAGAAACATTCCAATTAAAAACTGTTAAGGGAGGGAGGTTTCAATGTTGTCCCACTAAAGTTAATCTGAACTACTTTTCTCCACACCATTAGATGAATACTTAGATATTAATTTTCTTTCAGTAATTAAGACTAAAAAGCAATGTTAACATTTTATTATCATGGTTTCAAGTTAGACATTTTAAAAACATACAATCCATAGTGCCCTCTGTTTGACCACCATGGCCCCAGATGTTCACTTTGGCCTCCAATCTTCCCTATTCTTTCAAATACAACTTTTGAGCCAAGGATAACTGAGACAAAAAGTTAAGATTCTGGTCACAAAGAATATAAGGCCAAAAGTAAAGATTTTTTTCTCAAAAAGATCCAGGGAGTTGAAATGAATGAATGGAGGGCAGAGGGAACAGGGCCTGAGACAGGAGGGAAGCAACAAGTTAGGGCAAGCGTATCACAGCACGTACACAACTGCAGAAAGGGGATTCCTCTGCAACAGCAAAGGCAAGGAGAATGAATGAATAAATAAATTTAAAAAAATAATAATAAGGAAAGGAATCTACCCTGGCCTAATGGTAAGCATTCCCTCTGGGACCATGCTAAGGTCTGATATAACCAGACACCGAGATCTGGGAGGTAAACATTATGAAAACGTCTATGGCAGTAGCAGACAAATGAAAAAGGACCACCAGCCAATGCCAATGCTAGTGTTAACAGACTGTGTAGAAACCCAATATTCCCATCAGCAAATACTTTTAGCACTCAGGCCATTTCCTGATTTGTTCTCAGTTTCTGCACATCAGTTAGCATATATCCTAGCAGTGGAGCAATGGAGATATTTTAAAGCCACCCAGTTATTCAAGCTTTAATTCATGATTAACTTCCCTCCCCAATTTTCTTTTTAGAGACAAGGTCTTGCTGTGTATTACTGATTGGCCTGGCGTTTACTATGGAGACTAGGCTGGCCTCAAACTTTAGACAATCTCCTAAATGCTGAGATTACAAGGGTGTGTCATTACAACCTACTGGCTTCCGTTTTCCCTTCCTCATCCCTCCCTTCCTTCTTTCATGATACAGTGTCTATGTAACTCAGGTTAGCTTCAAACTCACAGCAATCCTGCCTCTGGCTCCTGAGTGATGGAATTGTGGATTCGCTTGTGACATGACCAAGATTCTAATTAAAATTATGTCAGGCTAAAAATCAAATTTCATCCGAGCATTACAGCTTGACAATTAGTTATCTTAATGATTATTTCATTATTTAAAATTATATTCATTCTCATACAGAATGTGGCTGATTCCCAGGTACCTTTCTTTTCTACAATCTTAACACGCAGGTATAATTCAGTAAATAGCTTTAAAAAATTTAGTACTAAGCCGGGCGTGGTGGCCACGCCTTTAATCCCAGCACTTGGGAGGCAGAGGTAGGTGGATCACCGTGAGTTCGAGGCCACCCTGAGATTACACAGTGAGTTCCAGGTCAGCCTGGGCTAGAGTGAGACCCTACCTCAAAAAACAAAAAAAACACAACAACAACAAAATTTAGTACTAGGAATTGGTCAAAATTAAGTAAAATCATATAATTTTTACACTGCGTCAAATTACATGGAAATACCTCAGTGACTTAAAATATAACTGGTATCTATAAAATCATTATAAAATAATTTTACTTACAATATACATTAATTTCAAAATAGATAATTGAACATTTACATATCTTCCTAAAAAGTTAAAGTCCAGAAAATGGATCATGATAGAAAGAAAGAAAGAAAGAAAGAAAGAAAGAAAGAAAGAAAGAAAGAAAGAAGAAGAAGGAAGGAAGGAAGGAAGGAAGGACGGACGGACGGACGGACGGACGGACGGACGGACTAGCTGATCAATTTACTTACTTACTGAAAACTTTCCTACATACATCAGAAGGACTGGAGTGATGGCACAACAGTTAAAGGTGCTTGCTTGCAAAGCCTGCTAGCCTGAGTTCAATTCCCTAGAATCCACTTAATATCAGATGCATGCAATTATGATCCCAAGGGGACAACAAAACTGGGAGGCCAAACCAGGGAGATCCAAAGCTAGCAAGGTCAGCTAGTCTGACTGTTTGTAATGGCAAGAGACTCTGTCTCAATGAAGGCTGAGCATAGACACCTGGAAGCTATCCTCTTTGACCTCCACATGTGCTCCTTGGCATACATGCGCCCATACATACCCACAGACAAATTAGTTATTAAAAGTTAAAAACATCAGAATGTATATATATTTGCTCCAAAAGAACAGAATTGACTTATTTCATTTTAAAAGGCTTAATACTAGGATTAAAACTGGTCGCTAACATAAGCACTAAATTCTCATATTGATTCATCTGTCTCTCAGCATGTGTATCACACAAGAGAGTTAAGAGAAATTAGAGAAAGAAAAAGGGACTCCTACATTAGACATTCTATGTTTAGGAAAAATTAGAATGAATTAAGCCACTGAGAAAGTTCACCATAAATCTTTTCAGGTCAGTAGTGTACATTTCATGAATCAAAATGGGGCTTCAAAAAATTCTTTTGGATTCTAACAGGAATATTAAAACATACAAAAGTTTTCACTATAGTATGTATGACAATGAAAAACTGCATAAAACTTAAATATCCACCTAAAAGAAACATCTCTGTCAGGTAGATGCTGCCTGTAATTCTAGCATTTGAGAGGTGTAGCACATCTTGATTTGAGGTCAGCCTGGGCCCATACTAAGTGCCAAGGAGCCTAGACTACACAGAAAGGTATTATCTCAAAAGAACAAAGCAAACAAATGTATTTTACAGCAATGAAAGAGAGGCTTGATTTTCCTCAATGTAAAATTATCTGAAAAAATGGAATAAAAACAAATTATAAATATAACAAAATATAAAATACAAATATATATATATAATGAGATTGAATGTATTAATATCATTTATGTAAATTTTCAAACTTAAAAGATAGTACATATTATTGATGAACATATACATACAAGAGAAAAACTGAAAAATCATTCATAAAATGTATAAGTCAATGGGCTAGAAAGATGGGTCAGTGGCCAAGGTGCTTGCCTGAAAAGCTTAACAACCCGAGTTCAATTCCCCAGTTTCCACATAAAGCCAGATGTACAAAGTGGCACATATATCTGAAGTCCATCTGCAATGGCTAGAAGCCTTGGCTTGCCCATTTTCTATCTCAGTCTGCTTGCAAATAAATAAATAAAACGTATTTTTTAAAAAGTATAGGGCTGAGGAGATGGCTTAGTGGTTAAAGCGCTACTCTGAGAAGACTAACGACCCAGGTTCAATTCTCCAGCACCCACGTAAGCCAGATGGACAAGGTAGCACATGCATCTGTCTGGCAGACTTTGCAGTGGTTAGAGGCCCTGGTGCTTGCTTGTTGTGCTCTCTCTCTGTCAAGTTAATAAATTAATTAAAAAATAAAAAAAAATTAAATAAAATTTTAAAAAGTATAGGCCAAAAAAGAAAAAGAAAGAGAGAGCGAGCGAGCAAGCCAGGCATGTTGGTGCATGCTGGGAGGCAGAGGTAGGAGGATCACTGTGAGTTCAAGCCAGCCTGATACTACATAGTGCATTCCAAATCAGCCTGTGCTAGAGGGAGACCCTACCTCAAAAAAAAAAAAAAACAATAAAAATTAAAAATTAAAAACCCAACAATAAACAAGGAAAAGTATAGGCTACTCTCTACCTCTGGGGAGGAAGAAGAATGAGGCTGGGAAGCTTCAATTAGACACAGTTGTGTTTTTCTTTGAAGGTATGAGCTCAAATTACAGTGTGTGAGGATTACCTGCTTATTTGTCATATCCAATTGTTTCTTGGAACTATTACTACATTAAAAACCAGACAATTCCTAAACATTTGAGCTCTATATGGAAGAAACATCTCATGGAATGTCAGCTCTGTGCCAGATGCTTTGTAACTTATCTATCTGGATTCACAGTATCTATGAATAAATTGCATCACAATTTTATGGATCAAAAAATGAAGAACCACAAAGTGACTTTAGTGACTTGCCTATGGTTGTGTACAGCTACGATTCCCTTTTAAAATGTTCTTATCATAAATTTTAAAGTACTGGATCTGTATAGATATTGTTTATCCAGATTGTGCCAAAAACAAGAACAGTTTTTAAGACCATGTTTATTAAAGAATACTTGTAGCATTGGTTATATAAATAAAAGGCAGACTCAGACACTTACCTGAAGACTTACATCTGTACCAGACAATGCAGCAACATTTTCCTGATCTGGTATTACCATTTACTCTTTCTTCAAAAACTACTACAAAGCTCCTGCCTTGTCTACCATATAGCCTATTACAACACTTACTATCCAAACAGTCAGATCTACTGTGTGTAATCATGAGAAACACTTTCTAATGACAGTAAAATGTTAGTCCAGACATTATTCATTGCAAAGTACAGTTGTATAGTTCAAGTGAAACAATTTTAAAAGTATAATCATGTACATGATGAAATAATTTAAACACTAGGCTCAGTCGATTCAATAATATTTTATTCCTAGTATCTAATGGACCACACACTGGTGCCAGAGGATAAACTATAAGGACAGTAAATCAAGCATCAGCACCTGTAAGTTCACTGGTCTTTATGTCCCTCATGTGTACACACTCACTATGGGGTGAAGTAGCAGACTTAGTGAAAACATTTGCTCTCAAAAAGCTGCTTTCTAGGAGATTTCTAACTTCTTTATCAGTGGAAACATTAAGAATTCTTTTCCAGCCGGGTGTGGTGGCACACGCCTTTAATCCCAGCACTTGGGAGGCAGAGGTAGGAGGACTGCCAGGAGTTCAAGGCCACCCTAAGATGGCATAGTGAATTCCAGGTCAGCCTTGGCTAGAGCGAGACCTTACCTCACAATATCAAAAAAAAAAAAAAAAAAAAGAAAGAAAGAAAGAAAGAAAGAAAGAAAGAAAGAAAGAAAGAAAGGAAAGAAAGGAAAGAAAGGAAAGAAAGAAAGAAAATTATTTTCCTTTTCTAGTCTCCTACTTCCTCCCTTTATCCCTACCTCTCCCTCCACATCTCCTACAATCTTTCTCTCTCTGCTGAAGCCTAGCTTTACAATAACACAAAATGGAGAAGAAAAAAAAAAAAACACAATTACATTAACTACATCAACTGGAAACTTCAGCAGTTAAGGCACTTGGCTGCAAAGTCCAAGGACCCAGGTTTGATTCCCCAGTCCCCACATAAAGTGAAGATGTACAAGGTGGTGCATATGTGTGGAGTTTGTTTGCAGTAGGTCCTGGTGTGTTCATTTTCATTCCCCCCCCCCCGCTCTCTCAAATAAATACATAAACTATGTGTCTATATTTCTTCCCAAACTTCATTAATATTTCTCTAAGAGAAAACCATGGGCTGGAGGGATGGCTTAGGAGTTAAGGCGTTTGCCTGCAAAGCCAAAGGACCCAGGTTCAATTCCCCAGGACCCACGTTAACCACCTGCACAATGGGGCAGAAGCATCTGGAGTTTGTTTGCAGTGGCTGGAAGCCCTGGTGCGCCCATTCTCTCTTTCTCTCTCCCTCTCTGTCTCTCTCTCCCTCTTTCTTTGTCAAATAAATAAATAACTAAAAATAAAATATTAAAAAAAGAAAACCATGTATCTGTATTTCTTCCCAAACTTCAATTGGTGCAGTAGCACTATTCTTGAGTATTGCAGAAAAGGCAGTCTTTCTCTAGACTGAAAGTGAATTTCAACTTCATGTACTATTAGGAAGAGATAAATCTACAGACAACTGCCCATTCTCTCTCTCTCTCTCTCTATGTCACTCTTAAATAAATAAAAATGAACAAAAAAATTAAAAAAAAACTGAAAGACTGAATGGCATATGCTGATGTGAGGAGGAAAGATGACAGAGGAGATTGGAAATTAGGATGATGTAGCTAAAACAACAAGAACAAGAAAGACAGTGCAATATGAACTGATGAGGGTAGCAACAGACCAACCAAACTTAGTGTATGAATATGGGAGGTAGGAGAAAAGAAGTATAGAAAACAGCTTGTAGTTTTGTGGACACAATATAAATACCATCCACTAATAATGGATGCTGATGAAGTTGGTTCTGGACACAATGGGATTGGAAGCCTATGAGCTACTGAAGAAATCCATATATTAAAGAGATATGCACACATGCCTGCCTACCTACCTATACTAGTGGTAGGTATCCATTAAGCCTGTGCAGCAGATATAAATTTACAAAACCTTGATATATGGGTAGTAACTGAAAGTCTTGAAAGTGAATGGGCCAGCCTAGGGAAACAATACTTCTTTAAGAAGTAAGAGGAGATGCTGCCCAGAATGAGGGAACCATGCATACATCACACAGATATAAAGTAGACTTGTGGCAGATGAGCAGTAAGAGGGATGGGGGAAGCAGAATGAAGCAACACAAAACAGAGGATAAATTTCATGAGGAGACTGAGAAGAAGTTGTGTCTGAAGGGTGAAGATGTTCATGCCAGCAAAGCGAGGACGTTAAAAAATATTTTGGGACTGGGGGGATGGCTTAGTGGTTAAGACACTTGTCTGCAAAGCCCAAGGACTCAGGTTCGATTCCCCAGAACCCATGTAAGCCAGATGCACATGGTGGCACGTGCATCTGGAGTTCGCTTGCAGTGACTAGTAGCCCTGGTGCACCCATCCTCCCTCTCACCCTATTTCATAAATTATAATAGAAAAAATAATTAGAGCAATCTTTCAGCCAGAGGTGTGTTATAGTTAGTTAACACTGTTAATGTGACAGAAGGAAGACTCTTCTAGGAGACAAATATCTTTGGGCACATCTGAGAGGGTATCTAGATTAAGTTAATTAAGGTGGGAAGACCCATCTTAACTGGGCAGCATCATATCATGGGCTGGTGTCCCGGAGTGAATAAACAGGAGAGATAGGCTCAGCTCCAGCATTCACCACTCTGCTTCTTGACAGCAGACTGAAGAATTCTGCTGCTATACCTTTCCTACCATAATGGACTGTTTTCCCTCTGTAGCCAAAATAAACTCTTCCTCTCTTAGGTGCTTTATAAAGGTGTTTGTTGCAGCACTGACAGAGTAAACAAGTATTTGATATGGAGAAAGGTGTGGTTGCTTTGGTAACCTGGCCTTGTGGTTTGTAGGCATTTGGAACTTGTTTGTGGGAGGAATGTGGAAGACTCTGGAACTTTGAGTAAAAATCAAACAGCAGTACACTGTTCAAAAAATTTAATGGGCTGTTCTGGTGAGACTTTAGAAGACTAGAGTGTCTAGAGAAATGCAGACTGCTCATGGTTTTCTAGAAGGGAACAAGAACTCTACTGGGAAATTGGGCTGATGGCCATTTGAGTGATATTCTGGCAAAGAATCTGTTTGCATTCTGCTCATGTCCTGAGAACTTGAGAGGTGCTGAATACAGGAATAAATTTGTTTGACAGGGAAAACTTCAAGACAGCACAGCACCCATGCTGTGGACTGGTTACTGGTCAGTGCTATGATCCCGGTCTATAGCAAAAGACAGCAAAAAGGGGAAAAAATGTGCAGCTTTGCAAGAGTGAGTTTAACCTTACAGACAAGACAGGTTCAAAAGCAGCTGTAACAGTTAAAGACACTGGCATCATTAAAGAAAAACTACAATGTCTTCAATGGAACAAATGGAAAGGTATTTTGAGAGTTATCACCCACTGAAGCCTAGAAAGAAGAGAACTTAAACTGTGACTACTAATGAAAATGTTCCTTGCTAGAAAGAAACTGACGAGGGGAGGGTCTCCCCAGAGTCAGCTTGAAGGCACACAGAAGCTGAGGCAACTATGGTTCAAGAGAGGCAGGCTCCATTTCAAGCCGGAAGTAAAACTGGGCAGCATAGTTCACATGGTACTGGTTTTGCACGAATGAAGATGCAGGACCTCAGAGACATGAACCATGGTTCCAGAGAGCCACTGATGTCAAACAGCATGTGACAGGATTGATGTCCATGCAAGGAGGTCCCATGGAGTGGCTGTGTGAAGCTATGAAGGTGAACCCTAAGGTGTCATGTAACCCCAGGATGTTAGTGATGTTGGAACCATGAGCCATCTGCTGAGGAAAGCTGCAGCTATGTGGTGAGTCAGATCAAAAAAAGAGAGGATGGGCATGCTGCAGGCAGCAAAACAAAACTTGAGAGGTGGGACCACCTAAGAACTTTAGAGTCCCAGTGAGTCCATCACAAGCCTCACATAATGAATAGAGAGCTGTAAGATTTGGGGTTTGCCCTGCTGTTTCTGTCTTACTTCTGTACATATCCTTCCTTGCTATGTACCATTCCTCTCTTTTGGAATACGAATGTTTGTGCTATTATATGCTGAAAGCATATAACCAGTTTATTACTTTTCTAGGACTCTCAGTTGAGGACCCACTCTGATCTCAGAAGGTTATCTAAGGTGGGAAGACCCACCTTAGCTGTGAGAAGTACCGTTCGTTCCATGGGCTGGGGTCAAAGAGAATAAAAAGGAGAAAGCATGCTGAGCACCAGCCTTTATCGTTCTGCTTCCTGAATGCAGACTGAATATGACTAGTTGTTTCATGTTCCTGTTACCATGCCTTCGCCACCATGATGGACTGTTGAGCAAGTTCTTCCCCTTGAGTTGCTTACTATCAAGTATTTGGGAATAGCAACAAGAAAGTACCTAACACAACAGGGTAAATAGAAAACAAGTAATGCCATAGCACTTACCTTTCAGAACAAGGTGCTGTATAGCAGAAAGGAAACCTACTTTCCATGATCTGCTCTACCTACTCTGAATTGCTTTTTTAGGTTTAAAAATAAAAGGTTAAAAAATAACTGAATAAAAAATAGCGTTAGTGAGTCTCCTGTGGCTAAACCATGGAGTATCGTGTAGCCACTGCAGAAGAAAAGCTAAGCCATAAAGGGCAGTGAATAGAATGCATTTCTATGATATACGTTCAATTCTTCAATCCTAAAACTGGGACACGGACCCTAATGCTAAGATTACACGGGTAACTGGGAGCTTTTGGCTATCTTGGCTACAACTACTTATACCATCTTAAGTAATTTCCTTCTCTCCATTCTTTGCACACTAAAGGTTCATCCAAAATTTAATCCATTTTGCCAGTATTTTGTAAATTTCTAACACAAGTCCATCTTGTTTCATGACAGTATCTCATTTTCATATTCTACCTTCTAGTTCAAGAGAGTTTATGTTACATAAAGTCAACCAACAGGTGACAAACAAGCCAAGCTCCAGTACTGTCTTCATGAAGCCTAAATACACAGCAAATTCTAAAAGTACTGCTTGTTGCCCATTTGTTTCTTGCCTATATTTTTTCATAGCTTTATGAATGAAGACCAGGTATTAAAAAAGCTTTCACTATGGACTATGTTGTGTATTAATTTTTTAATACTATATTTTCATTTATTTATTAGTATACATGAAAGAGAAAGAGAGAGAGAGAATGAATGAATGGGCACACCAGGACCTCTAGCCACTGCAAACAAAATCCAGAACACATTTGCCACCATGTACATCTGGACTGCATGGGTTCTGGGGAATAAAACCTAGGTCCTTAAAAGCTTTGCAGGCAAGCAGCTTAACTGCTATGCCATCTCCATGTGTACTAATTTTTGCCCCAAACTTCAGTAATGCCTGTATAAGCTCCGTAACTCAGGAAAGATTTACCATATTCAATAAATTTGTTTCTTGCTTTCTTTCTGCTTTACAGAAGATCGTTTTCCTCAATAGGAAGTTTTCCTGGAATAATAAAGCTACGATGTAAGCATATGTAATTACAAAGCTTCATCACACAGGTAGGTAATGATGTACTCACAGATTTCAGTGTGCATTCACATTTACTATGTGCTTGGCACTCTTGTGTATGGAAAATACAGTGACTGCTTAAATAGATTTCACAAAATTAATAACATAAAATAATGCTGGCCAAGTGCAAAGTCAAATAAATAGGGCATCTCCCCCCCCCAAAAAAAGTAGAAGACAGAGTATTTAACAAACTGATCTTGTGTAATTTTTCTTCCAACATATCCACAGCAAGGCTATACTGCTTCAGTACTGGCTCATTCCAATAACAAGGGGACAGTGAGGGAAGGAACAGTGTGGATAAAATCTGCCAGGTGATTCTAATGAGCACTTTCCTTAATTAATAAGACATTAATTGATGGTGCTACTAAATCTGAAACTATCAGCCTCAGCCTTAGCTACCAAGTGGAAGCATGGTGGCATGCCAAGAACAACTGATTCCAATCCCTGCATACCTACCTCCAGCAAATCTGATGTAATGATCTGAGTTTATATCATCAGGTGATATAATGGGAAGCAATGATTCAAAACTAAGGGAAGGAAGAGATTGGACATTCCGAAACAATGGGAAATGGAAATGAATGAAAACAAAGTATCTTACCCCTCAGAAAAGATATAATTACCCAAGCTCCATAACTGTTCCTCCTACTGTAGAGATATATGTTGCATGCTATAATAACTTTTTGCCAATACTCATTATCATCTGTGAATTGTAGTGAATTTATCAAGGTAATGTTTCTCTGTTACATCTCAGCCAGAGGCATGCCAGCCCTTCTTGGAAAACTTCCCTATCATCTCCAGAAGTTACTATGAAAACTACCACAAAAGCTTTTGAGAAATACTGATCAAATGACCTATGTTTTCACAATATTCCTGCTCCTACCATATGTAAGTAATTTTGCCTATACACTTATCTTTAAAAAGCAGAATTTTATGTTTTAAGGTTCCTACTCTTTAATGCTTCACCATATCTTTCCCTGTTTGCTGATAAACCTGAAAGACTTAAATGCATAAATACTAGGTATAACTATTAGACATAGGTAACACAAATTAAGAATCTTGAATATCTTTTGAAAAATCTACACAAAGGAGGAAATAATGTAGTATTGGAAGAGAAACAGGAATAAGATAGATTTTTTTTTTAAACAGGCAGTCAGCTAGGGACAGATACCTAAAGAGAGAACCAGAAGATGCCACCCTACCTAGGTAGGAATGGAAATTGTGTCTGACCCAGGTTCATCCATAATGGCTAAAGGGGCCCCTGTTGCCTTTAGTCTAGCACACTACCTAGGTGGGCTGGCCTTTGGGGATCAACCTCCAGTGTGATGATCAATTGACTATAAAGGCTTGTCTAAACTGATCTCTGCTCTGTGATTTCTGTCTAGACACATGTAAGCCTGGCTCTCCCCAATCCAACCTGGCTGGGTAGGTGAGAGCACTGGTTCTTAGCCTGGCTAGTTTTCTGCTTGCCTCCATCTGTGTCATGCTTTGAGACAACTTATCACTTTAATCTCATGCTTGATTTTTCTCTGATCTCTAGGTCTACTACATGCCTATTTCTTTTAAACTCTGTATCTACCATGTGAGTACTTCTTCTAAACTCTGGGCCTGCTACACATGTAATTTCTCTAAACATGGGGTAACTATGGGTATAACTCTTTTTACTACCCATTTCCCATCTGAATTTCTTAGTCTCTATTTCAGTACTTTCCCTTTGCTATTCTATCTTAAGCCATCACCACTTACTCTGTTAACTTCTTCAATGGGATTGTTTGGGTGGGTATAGTACCTTACATGAGTGTTCCTTCTAAGTCTCTCTACACGAGCTTCTAGATCCTGCCTTTCACGTGCTGTGACTACTCTATCCTTTTTCTAGGTATCAGTTTCCCTTAAATAAACCTCACAATTTATGATTTCTCCCTAAATAAACTCAGTAATTCATAATTTACCCTTCATGAGATCATTTTATCAATTCTTTATTAAAAATAGGATAACAACCTAAAGTTGGGGTTCATAAGTTTTTTTCTTTTTTTAAGTTTGCAAATCCTTTGTTATTTCCAGCCTTGAGACAATATAACTGACTGCTGAGGTTACCTCTAGCATGGGAACCACAGCCAGCTATTTAGCAGCCAGAATGCAACAATAATTGAATACATGACCATTTCTCTTTTAGCTCATCCTTTGTTCTCTTCTAGAAGTTGTAGACGTCTATTCAGTTTGATTATCTGTCATTGTAATGAAGCTGCATCTACAACAGTCATATCATCTGATGTCCCCCTCAATTGTTGAGAGAACTCACTTGAACCTCAAAACTGTGCATCAGTATTAGTCATGTAAAATTCTAAAACATTAACCAGTATGTATCACTAGATTTTGCGTAACTATTACATTACAAAATACTTTTAAAATGGAACTTAACAGAAGCCTGTAACTTTGGAAGAGTCCAGTAAAATAATGTCAACCTAGCAGGTAATAAAAACTTAACATATTAAATAAGAAAAATCATTTAAAGACTTCATTAATATGCTACCGTCTACAAGCATATCAATGCAAAATAACCAAAGAATTATTAAGAAGATCTGAAATGCATTAGTCTAGGTAACACAAAAAGGTTTTACCGGCACAATACTGGTCAGGATTTTTGAAATTACAGAAGTAGTTGCTACAATAAGCTGAATATTTCTTGGGATAAAGCCTTCTAGGAGCCACGGCCCTCACTGATGTGAACTTGTATCCTTTATCATCTCCATCATTCTGGAGTACCACTGAAGATCGCTTTTCTTCCATTCTATACCTTATGCTCTACGTTTACCCTGAAAGTGAGTTTTGCACATATTACTTCTTGGTATATATGATGTCACATATTAGATTGCACATTGCTTAGACATTTCATCCTGTTTCATACAAATTACATACAGTCATTTTCCAAATCTTTGACTGTAAGACCATGTATTTTGCATTTTCAACTTGTTTCTTCAAGTATTTGCTGACCATCATACTTCTTTGTTTAGGTGTCACCCAAAGTTAACTAAATCAAAACCATCTCTATAATAAAACCCTTCCCTGCTAAAAAACAAAAATTGCAATACTTAACAATGACAAAATATGCTCAGGTACTGTAACATTTAAACACACTGGCCCAAGAAGAGAAAATAACACAGTTCCTTGAGGATTCCCAGCTGCATGGATCATGACCCACTTGATCAAGTAACCCCACTTCAAGCTCATCTAAGAGAATAAGCAGAAGTGTTTACATATAGCCTTATGTAAAAAGGATGAAAACTAAACAGTCAATGAGAAACTCAAAATAATTTCAATGCCAAACAAAAGCTAATAGTTAAACCACTCTTGGTTTTCAATTAACTATGGTGTAGCTACTAAAACTTAAGTTTTATGAAAACTAATAATAAGAGGAAATGTTCATGATAGATTAAGGTAAGAAATCAAGCAACCAAACTGTTCATAACAGTAATTAAATTGCACAAATATGCACTATATTCAAATAAGTGGAAATAGTAACAGTAGTTGTGTTTACATTTATATGGTTCATTTTTAGTTTTTGCTTCTGTCTTACCAAGTATCCTATGATAATTACACATTATTAAAACCCATTATTTCCTTTGTTATACTTGCACAGCTATGAGTTTTAAGCCCCACCTACCTTCTTTATAAACCGTCCAATATCCATCAATTTGAATAATCTCTCTTGTAACCCAAGAAAAAAAGTTGGAAATGATATTGGAAAAATTTAGAAAACACACCAGCTCTGAAAAGTTGATTAATTTGCCAGGCAAATTACCCAACTGTCACCAATCTGCATGAGAGGACACCTACATTTATGGTTATGGTGAAGTTGGCAATTAGGCTACCAACCTTAGAAATGAAAGGGCTTGGAGACCATTTAGTGCCAGTCCCTTGTTTCACAAATGGAGAAACTGAGGACAGAGACTCATTCAATACCACAGAGCTAACATGTGGTAAAACCTGAATTCCATTCACACTTTGGAATTTTTTGGGTCTGTGTTATAGGCTTCCTTCTACCTCACTGATAATTCCTGCCTCTTTTCTTTATTTGAATTCAAGTAATTAATGGAAGGTTCTGCCAAAAGCCAAAAGTGACTTCTTCATTCTGAATTTATGTAGTACATACTGCTACTTGATATTTTGGTTTGGTCCCACTGATGGTGCACAACAGCTTGAAGTCAACACAGGATACACACACATAAGCAGCCACTGAAGGCAGAGAACAGTAAATAGTTTCATAATACCTTCCTGTTCACAAGAAAAAAAGTTGAGCCTTTTTATTATATTTTCTGAATACTAATAGGGTCAAATATGTTAATTTTCTAATATCTGAAAAATGTCTAAGTAAAGGCAAGCAAACAAACCAACCTGGTAAAATCTGAATGAAGCCCAGAGTTTAATTACAGTTTGCCAACATTATTTCCTTAATTAGGTTTCACAATTATGTTCTCATGCACACTTGCTTCCTGCTGTCTAAAGGATAGGCAACCCTCAGTCTTTATACCCAAGAGGCCTGAGTACACTAAGGTCTACCTAGATGGCTCTACCTTGTAATAGTGGAGTTATGATCTCTTTATAAGCCAGTGTTCTTCCAAACCACATGCCTCGTGTCAAGAGGCTGGACTGACTTTCAATTCACCAACTGAGAGCACAGGTCATAGATACAGTTCTACCTGAAAAAAAAAATCCCTCCTCTGTAATTTATTTTATTAGGGATACTTAGATTGCATAGCAGTCACCGAAAGAATCATGACATTTGTTTGAACAATCAGTAGAGCTATACTGATCATCGGTATAAAGTGGTGGCATGTGTCTTTAATCCCAGCACTCGGGAGGCAGAGATAGGATAATCACTGTGAGTTCGAGGCCAGCCTGTGTTAAAGCTTTCATTCTTCTCCAATGCCTCTCTAAGGATAAAGGGCTTCACTGAAGTGTTATTGGACACTTCATATGAGAATGAAAATCTAGTTTAGAAAGAAAAAGGTAAAGCCAGTGAACCCTTAAGTATTAAGTTCTCCTTGCATGTCTACAGAGAAAAGAAATATTCTAAAGCATTAGAGGAAACTTAAAAGCATACTTAGAAAAATCCAAGTCCTCTGCCCTTCTAAAGGAAAGAGCTAGTTCATTACCACTTTGTCTACCATTCTGATCAACCTAACAATATGAAAGCAAGGGGAATGATATTACAAGAAATCCTGAGAACTGTTTCCTTAAATGACATTTTAAACTGTGATTATTTTTAATATCATAGTTGCTTAAAAGTGATTTCTGGGCTAGGAAATATAGCTCAGTTGTAGAGCACTTGCCTAGCTTATGAGAGGTCCTGGGTTCAATCCCCAGTATGTGCCCTCTTCCAAAAGTGATTTGCTTTGTCATTAGACTGAAGTTTTTACCACTTCTGCTCCATGACTCACATGAAAGCTCTGGTAATTACCCTTTCTCATCCTTTATATTACACCTTGTACTATATTTGATTCTATTCTAAAACAGTATAGGTGTCATAGCTGTTATAACATTTTCTACACCACAAAGCAGTTTACATAACATTAACTACATAACAAGTTAATAAATGCCTGTTAAAGAAATGTCAAACATGAGAAGCCATGTGAGGCGGCGCACGCCTTTAATCCGAGCACTTGGGAGGCAGAGGTAGGGGGATTGCCGTGAGTTCGAGGCCACCCTGAGACTCCATAGTGAATTCCAGGTCAGCCTGGGCTAGAGTGAGACCCTACCTCGAAAAAAAAACAACAAAAAAAGAAAGAAATGGAAAAATGCAGTGACACAAAACTAATCTTTATCAAAAAATGTTTTCTACCCACTATTTATTGTACACATGCCATAAATCAGTTACTGTAACTTTGGCAGGGATAAAAGAAATCATCAACTGATTAAATTTACAGGTATGAAAATGGCTAAATGAAATACAGTATAACATGTACAGAACTAAAGACAGTTAAAGGTCCTACAGCATACCAGAAAAGGACAAGCATTCATTTCCCACTAAATACATCAAAAAACCTCCTACACACAATCATAAAATTTCTAGGGGTATCCAAGAAGCAACATGGATCACTCTAGAAAGATTATGCTAAGTGAACAAACCTGGTCATAATACTCTACACACGTTGCTTCAACCTACAGGACACCTGAGATACAACAGACAGAATTATAGTGTGCAAAAGCTTATCAGTGATTGCCAAGGACAGGGCATGGAGAAGAAGCTGATATAGCCATGTAAAGTGTTTACTGGTTTAGCTACAGACTATTTTCAAACTCAGCCAATAAATTATTTTGTAACTGATTATTTTCCCTAAATCTATGTTTCACAAATGTTATTCAATTCCTTGAAATCAGTCAAGTTGCTAAAAGTCATTAAGTTACTAAAACACAGCACTTTAAAATTTATTTATTACAGAGAGAGAGAGAGAGAGAGAGAGAGAGAGAGAGAAAGAGAGAGAGAAAGAGAGAGAGAAAGACAGATATATATATAGAGAGAGAATGGGTGTGCCGGGCCTCCAGCCATGCAAACGAACTCCAAATAAGCTACCTTGTGCTTCTGGCTAACGTGGGTCTGGGGGAACCACCTGGGTCCTTTGGCTTTACACGCAAGCACCTTGACTGCTAAGCCATTTCCCCAGCCCAAAACACAGCACTTTTGATCTTACTACTATATTTTACAACTGCAAAAATTGCTATAGATAAAATCTTTTAAAAAGTGGCTTCTCATTTGATCTAAAATCATCTTTTTAAAATAATTTATTTATGAGAGGAGAGAAAAAAGGGAAAGAGGCAGATAGAGAGATATCAGTGCACCAGGGCCTCTGGCTTTACTGGGGTAATGGGGAATTGAACCTGCGTCCTCTGGCTTTGCTGGCAAGCGCCTTAACTGCTAAGCCATCTCTCCAGCCTTTATTTTACCTTAAATGCAACCATTTACTCATTCATTAAAAATGTTTTCGAGGTGGGGAGATGGCTCAGCTTTCAAAGCTGCTTACTTACAAAGTATGTCAGCCTGGGTTCAATTCCATAGCACCCATGTAAAGTTTGATGCAAAAAGTAATGCATGTTTCTTGTGCTCATTTGCAATAGCATGAGACCCTAATGTGCCCCCACCACCCACATATGTGCGAATAAATGTTTTTAATCAGCTGTGTTGGGGTATAAATAATGTACTGGAAAAATTTTTTTAATTATTTGCAAGCAGAGAGAGAGAGGAGAGGAGAGGAAAAGGGAAGAGAAGAGGGAAGGGAAGGGAAGGAGGAAGGGAAGTGGGATGGGAAGGGAAGGGAAAAGAGTGTACCAGGGACTCCAACTGCTGCAAATGAATTCCAGATGCATGTGCCATCTCATGCATCTGATTTTACATAGGTACTTGGGAACTGAATGCAGGTTGTTAAGCTTTGCAGGCAAGCAACTTAACTGCTGAACTATCTCTTCAGCCCAAAGTCTGCCATTTTTAAATGAACAATTCCATAAGCTTTGACAAATGCATTCACGGTACTGAACGTATTATCTTCAGAATCAGGATATAGACCATTTCTACCACATCAAGAATGTTTCCTTGAGATAATCTTTTTAATAGGAGTGGGAAGTGGAATAACAGAGGGCAATGAGGGTAGAATATGATCAAATAATGTACATGTATGGAATTGTCAAAAATAAAATGTAAAATAAACAGAAGGCTTGGGATAGCTTCAGTTCCACCCAGTCAATGACAATTAGAAATTTAGCATTTTGTAGGCTGGAGTGAGGGCTCAGTGGAAAAAGAACTGTCACACAAACATGTGGACCAGAGTTGGGATTTCCAAAACCTCAAGAAAATGCCAAGTGGGTATGTCAGTAGCCACATTCTGGCACACAGTTGGCCGAGACAGGGAATGCCCAGGGAAAGCTGGCTAGCTAGGCTATAAAGCTACGGCAACAAGTGAGAGACCCTGCCTCAGCAAAATAGAGGAGAGTCATTGAGGAAAATACATCACGCCAACCTCTGGCCTCCACATTCACACATATACATGCATACAACTCTACAGACCTTCACACAGGTGCCCACACAATTACAGAAATTTGGTATTTCAAACACACCAAACCAGATCAGTATTTCATTTACTGTTTGAAGAATGTACTGACTTGACATCAACTACCCCCTGGAGGCTTGCTTTAATATATAACTGGAGTTCAACATCACATAAAATAAATCATAAATTCTAAAAAAAAAAAAAAGTAGCTACAGAGGGTTTAAAAAATCATTAACCTATTATGTAACTGTTCCCCTGTCTCCATGGGGAAGAACCCTAGGAATGTAGGAAGATTATGTATTATTGCTAATTATGTTTTAAGATATTATTACATACATTATGTAGGTAATACATTAGCATAAAAGAGTAATACAAAAGGGTAGGGAGAATGTTTCTGTTAGTAAAATGCTTGCCTTGTAAGCATGAGAACCTGAGTTAGATCCTCAGAATCCATCTTAAAGTAGCTGGGCATGATGATGGCATGTGACTCCAATCCTGGCAGTGGGGGAGAGGAGGGAGGTGGACCCCTGGGGACTTGCTAGTCAGCTAGTCTAGCCTACCTGGAGTTCTGGAATGAAACCTCGTCTCAGAAAAGGTAGACAGCACCTAAGAAATGATTCTCAAGGCTGCCTGAAAAAGGAATGAATCTCAAGGTTACCCTCAGGCTTCCACACGTGCGTGCGTGTACACACATACACACACACACGTTCACTAGCACACACACAAATTTGTGCACAGACACTTAAAGAAGAGTACTATATTAGCACTTATTACTTTGAAATACCATACTATCTGAAATATTTTAAATGCACAATTATTTCCATAATGATAAAAGTTAGACTTAAGCTCAAAACTAAAAAAAAATAAAAAATTATTATTGGTAAGAGAAAGACTGCAACCACCTAATGATTACCTCATGGAAAGGAATACAGATGCAGCCTGGCATTGGAGAAATCAGGAGAAAACAGGGACCTTAGAAATCTTTTACTTATAGAGTTTACTTTCTTTTTTTTTTCTTTTTATTTATTTGTTAGCAGAGAGAAAGAATGGGAACACCAAGGCCTCCTGCTGCTGCAAACAAACTCCAAAAACATGTAAACTTTGTGCATCTGGCTTCCACTACTAGAATAGAACCCAAATGAGCAGTTGTTCCAAGAAGGTGCCTTAACTGCTGAGCTATCTTCTGAGCCCTAGGTTAACTTTCCATCACTGAAAATGTCATTGTCCCCTAAACGGAATGCATACATGTGCTGAAGTGGCTATATTGTACGTGGATGAAAAATTGTAGATACAAATTATATAAAGGACCCGAGTAATTAGAATAATGTGTGTGAGTGTGTGTGTGTGCATGTGTGTAAAATAATGAAGATTCTCCTACAGGCATTTTATCATTTATCTAAATAGAAGTATTTAAGATATTAGTTATCTTGTCTTTCTCCTTTCTCTCCTTCTTAAATCTCCAACCCTAAATTACATCTTACCCCAAAGATGTTGCTAATATATTCTTCAAATACTACCTTTAATTTTTTCCATGACAATGATACTTATATTCAAATTATAGTTTTAATTACTCAAAACATTATACTTGCTCATTGTCACATCTTGTCCTCAGAGCACCTTTTTAAAACTTTAATGAAAGGAGACTACATAGTGAATTTCAGGTCAGCCTGAGTTAGAGTGAGACCCTACCTCAAAAAAAAAAAAAAAAAAAAAAAGAAAAAAAGAAAATACAATTCAATGTACATATTGTATTTTGAGTTTTTGAGTTGGGCATAAAATACTATCGTGGTATGTTAGTTTCTGAAAATCTCACAGTGTTTGCTAACCACACAATTAAATCTATCATTTATTCATAACCTTATTATGAATAAGGTTGGGAATATGATGGTACATTTTAAAGTGGCACTTTATTAAACCCTACTTTTTCTGTATCCAAATTATGGGGCTTAACTTAAAATCTTTAATTGTTTCAAAAGCACTGCAATTTTTCTTTAAAAAAGAAATATTAGTTAAAAGAATCCAAAGCACTCTCAAGAAAGGTAAGGGAAATGAGAAGGTCTTAAGATAGAAAAAAGTATTCAAAAATTAATGACTAGCTCACTTACACTGTTTGTCTTAAACTCTTATCCACTACACTACAGAGGTTTCTTTCAATAGGAATAAGATAAATAAATTAGTCAAATGATTTCTCTATAGTCTGTGTACAAAAAAAAAAAGACAATATGCATTTTTATCTGAAAGTAGAAAATTCTTCTAAAAGAATGTCACCAATTAAAAATTAACATTCTGGGGTTGGAGAGATGACTTAATGGTTAAAGCATCTGCCTGCAAAGCCAAAAAACCCCAGTTCAATTTCCCAGGACCCAATAAAACAGATGCACAAGGTGGTACATGTGTCTGGATGTCATTTGCAGTGGCTGGAGACCCTGACATAGCAATCCTCTCTCTTTCTTGCTCTCTCTTAAATTAATTAATTAATTAATTAATTAATTAATTAATACTAGGGCTGGGAAAAAGACTCATCAGTCAGAGGGGCGTCTGATGTCAAAGCCTGCTAACCCAGGTTCAATTCCTCAGTACCGTGTAAAGCCAGATAAAAAGGCACATGTATCTGGAGTAGATGACAAGGTTGGGCACACTACAAGGTTCTGCTTCTTAGCGAATCAAAAACCTTAGTGATTATTGCAGTATTGAGCTTCCAAATTTTGCTAATAGAATAACAGAGCTAATAATAACCTTCAAGCTGCACACCCACTGCAGCTACGGATTCTGGGACAATAAAAACAAAGTACTTATTATTCTTACAACGGTCTCTGGCCAGCTGAAGCAACCACATTCAAAGTCACTACTAGTCAAGGAAAGCAGGTGATCACATCAAACTAGTGTTATATGAAAGGGGTCAACACAACAATGTAAGTCTTCTTAAATTAGAAAAGGCAGAATTTAAAGGGAACCTTTACACTAAGAAAACAAGTAACATGTATCCTTCAAAAATAGACATACAGGAAGAATGTGGATTTGAAAAAAAAAAAAAACCACCACCAAATAAGTACTCAAAAAGCCTCTTCTCAAGAAGGGGAAGGTTCTGGCACACCCATATTCTTTCTCTCTCTCTCTTGCCCTCAAATAAACAAATAAAAATAAAATTTAGGGCCAGGTGTGGTGGTGCATGCCTTTAATCCCAGCACTTGGGAGGCAGAAGTAGGAGGACTGCCCTGAGTTTGAGGCCACCCTAAGACTACATAGTGAATTCCAGGTCAGCCTGGACTACAGTGAAACCCTACCTCAAAAAACCAATCATGATAATAATAATAATGGTTAATAATAATTTAATTTTTTAAAGGGGAGGAAGACGATAAGAGAAATAAAAAGTACAAAGTAGATGACAAAAACAAGCCCTTATCATAATAAAAATGGTTCAACTTTTCAAACTAATACACATGTATGCAGTATATTTTAAAAAGTAAAACCCAAAAATATTTGAATTTACTGAAAAATAAGCTTAAACTTGATTACATAATGAAATAGCTTCAAGATACATTGCTACCAGAAAGCCTACAAACGCACATTCTCCATACTTTTAATAATCAAGAAAAAATGAAGATACAAAATATTTGAATTGTACAATGAAGAAGATGTGTTGGAGATACCAATTCTTGTACCAACAATTAGAAGACTTTTTTGTAAGACCCTGGATATTTTTACAAAATCTAACAATATGTACATTAATATGTACATTTAAAAAGGCAGAAAGAAGCATTTGAAAATTAGCATCAGAAGAAGAACTACAAACACAGTTTTTTTGTTTTTTTTTTTTGGTTTTTCGAGGTAGGGTCTTACTCTAGCCCAGGCTGACCTGGGATTCACTATGGAGTCTCAGGGTGGCCTCGAACTCACGGTGATCCTCCTACCTCTGCCTCCCGAGTGCTGGGATTAAAGGCATGCACCACCACGCCCGGCTACAAACACAGTATTAAAGGGGTAAAATTAACAGAATTCTTTTCTCTTCTTGGTACTAGGGACTAAACCTATGGTCTTGCTGAGCAAGTCCTCTACCACCAAATTACAGCCTCAGCAAATTCAGTTTTAATGCTCACATTAAATAGAAAAGCTAAAATACTGTGTTTACACAGTCACCTATTTATGAGGTGTGCTTTTTTTTTTGTTTGTTTGTTTTGTTTTGTTTTGTTTTTCGAGGTAGGGTCTCACTCTAGCCCAGGCTTACCTGGAATTCACTATGGAGTCTCAGGGTGGCCTCGAACTCACGGCGATCCTCCTACCTCTGCCTCCCAAGTGCTGGGATTAAAGGCGTGCGCCACCACGCCCGGCGAGGTGTGCATTTATTATTCTCAAAAATAATGCATAACTGCTGCAGTGAGGTAGATTTTATCAACCACTGCTTCTCTACTCTTTAGTAAAAACTACGTTTGTTCTTAGGGTTCAGTAATGGAAATCATGAAGTATGGCTTAGAAGCGCCAAATTACAGAATAAAGGATGGAAGAGTGGATTCGTCAACACTTCACACTAACATACAGTGTTACACTTTAAAACAAAATAACTAAAATAATAAAAACGAAAATCACAGTAGTATGCTAATATACACATATGTTGTTTTAAAGAAGGTGTATGTTGATTTTATTAATTTTTAAAAAATTATTTCAATTATTTGTAAACAGAAAGAGAACGAGAACAAGCATGGGTGCATGGGTGCACCAGGACTTCTACCCACTTTAAACAAACTCCAGATGTGTGTGCCACTTTGTACATCTGGCTTTATGTGGGTAGTGGGAAACCGAACCTGGGTCCTTCGGTTTTGCAGGCAAGCGCCTTAACCACTAAGCCATTTCTCCAGCCCTTAATATCTTTTGTTGTTAACTTTTCTACAGTGAACACTTTTAACTTGATTTAATAAAAATGTTAATTCTGAAAGTGTAGTTCCAATTCCCCAGTACCGACATAAAGCCAGATGCAAAAGGTGGCACATACATTTCAATCTCATGTGAAGCCCTGGTATGCCCATTCTCTCTCACACTTTCCTTGCAAATAAATAAATACAAGTTTACAATAAATAAAGTGCAGTTTTGTAAACGCCTTTTTCATTTAAACAGTAATGACTTTATTTCTATTTTGTAATATGATCAAACACACAAAAAAGCCACACATCTTTGTTCTGTTGATATGAAGAGTGATGTTAACTGTGTCCTTAAGTATTTTCTCTCTGCTGTTACATGTGTAAGTGCAATGTTTAGAATATTTGTAAAATGAACTCTTTAAAGACAGACTTGCCATAGTTTTTTTCTAGTTTAAAGCATCATTTTATACTTTGTTTCATTTTACTATGTCTGGTATGTCAGATTAAAATACTGTGGAATTTATAAACTACTTTAAAGGATCTTCCTGAAAATGTTTCTAAGTTTGTAGATGAGTTAAATAATATTCTTATGTATCTTACATACAAGCTTTCTACTTAAGATTAATACTTCTTTTGCTTTTCTCTGGGAATTCCTCAGTATGGAAATAACTTAAAATTTCTTCCCTTTGTCATAAGACTGGAAGTAGGGACTGAGAAATCAAGCTGGAGCTGCGCTGGAAACTTTCCCTGTTGACTAGCTGTCAAGATACTGCAGCCTGTTTGGAAAGAGAAATAATCAATGGTCTTAACCAGCTATGGTCCCTGGCCAGTGAGGCCAAATGTGCCAAGTGATGCACTGGTGACAGGTCTGTTATGAGGGAAGACAACTGCTCTCTGACTGGATTTGAGGCCTATTCCATGAATGGAAAACATGTATGGTACTGAAAACTTAACAAAAGCCTATGTCTGGAAAAGTCAAACTCTAGGGGAGAAATTTCTCTTGTCTGGCTAAGTCCACCAAACTGCCCTCTACATACTTATTTTTATGCCCATGTATTAATGCTACTCTCAATTTTAGCTAACAAATTGATTTCAGATGGTGCCGACCACTGAGGAGACTCAAAACTCCCAAAAGTGCTGAGAAGAACTTACAGTGGAGTGTCCAGCACTAAGTGAGACATCTCTATCACACCCTCCAAGGCTCAGTGACCACTGTAGAAAAAGTGGTGAAAGGATGTAAGAGCCAAAGGAAAGGGAGGACTGCTTATAATATTATTGTCCAGACTCAAGGTGGCCATGCTGTTCATGACCTCACAGTGGCTGATACTACCTACCACAAGACCTGCATAACAGAACTAGGACTAGTTTGAAAGAGGTTTAGTGGTAGGGGGACAGGGGACAGGGAACAAAGTAATGTGGTGGGAGGGCACTTTGATCATGGTATACTGTATATATGAATGAAAGGTGTCAATAAAAAGTTAAAGAAAAAGACCATGGAGACTTTTAAAGTTGGATTGAACACATTTTGTATAATGAGAGGGCTCTTAGTCTATGGGGGCCCAGGAGCAGAACCTAACATGTCCCCTATAATCTCATATGTTGGTAAAAGAGTCTCATACCTGTTTCCCAGCTGACTGAGCTTTTGGGAGGTGGGAGCCATGCTATCACTGGGGTCCTTTGGGATTTTATGGTCCAGCCTACTCATCCTTGTAGGCCAGCTCACTTCCTTCTTGCCTGTTGATGCGCACACATGCGATGCCCTGCATCCTGCTCTTGCTTTCCTTGACACTGAGATAGCTTTGGTAGGCAGCTTAGGGAAAAGGCTTACAACAAGAGAGCAATCTTATGTCAAGCAGTTACCTTGCTGCAGCAGAACTGGAATTCAGCATTTGCTGGAGTCTTGCCAATATTACCCTCTCTCTCAAACACCTTACGCAGATGTGGACCCCTCCTCTGAGCCCAAACCAATTGGTTGTACCCAACCTCTTCAGAATTCTGCCCCCTAATTCCAAATAGACATTTACCATGGACAGCACTCTTTAATTCTTTTTCAGCACCTTGGCTGGTCATCTTTCAATACCTGAGTCTCAGGGATCTCAACATCAGTAAGACCATGTCCTTCTCACTGGCAGAAGGCTGCCAGCGTAGAAAAGGATATTCTGTTTCTGCTATTTTATGGCCTTTTAATTTTTTAAAGCACAAGCCATTTTTTTTAAAGAAATTCTCTTTTCAGATAGCAGAGACCTCTGGAATGACTCAAAAGGCACCATAGTGTTGAGAAGAAGTGACAGAGGAGTGAGTGCTCAGCACTGAAACATCTCTATTACACTTTCCAAGGGTCAGGGTCCACTGTCGAAGAGGTGGCAGAAAGAATGTAAGAGCCAAGAGAAGGGTAGAACTCCTTACAATGCACTCTTCTAGACACAAAATGGCCTGAATATCCACGACCTTGCAGTACCTGACACTACCTACACAAGACCCTCAATAATTGGAAGAAAAGATGATATCAAAATAAAAGAGACTGATTGAGAGGGGGAGGGGATATGACAGAGTGTGGAGTTGGGAACGGGAAAGTGGGGGGGCAGGAATTACCATGGTTTATTGTCTATAACTGTGGAAGTTGCCAATAAAAAAATTATTTATTTATGTGAAATAGGGAAGGAGAGAGTGGGCACACCAGGGTATCTAGCTACAATGAAGAAAGAAAGAAAGAAAGAAAGAAAGAAGAGAGAGAGAGAGAGAGAGAGAGAGAGAGAGAAAGAAAGAAGAAGGGAGGGAGGGAGGGAGAATCTCTTTTCACATTTTTCCCTGGCCCATGTTCAACTCCTGCAAATTTCAAGTAAAGGATCATTCCAAACTTCAAATACTTCTGGAACCCAAAATACTCCCCCAAACAAAACAACAGATACACGTTGTTCTCTAAGGCCAATACAACCCTAACATTAAAAACAGGCTAAATTAAGCCCAAGGAAAAGAAGTTAAAAGGTAATTTCTAATAAACAGATATGAGACTCTTTAACTGTACTGACAGCTTATATTAAAAAGGATAAATCATCTTTATGTTCAAAAAGATTATAGACAAGCAAATTAGATACAAATGGAATTTATCATATTAACAGATTAAATAAAACCACATGATTATGTCCAAAGTATCTGTTAAAATTTAACAGCCAAGACTTTATATAAGTAAAACATCTGTAATACTACATGCTTAGAGGACTAGCAAAACAAACCCAAAACCCTGGAGTGGTGCTACATGCCTTTAACTCCAGCACTCAGGGGGCTGAGGGGAAGAATGCCAAGAGTTTGGGGCTGGCCTTGGGCCAGAGTGAGTTCTAGGTCAGCCTGGGCTAGCGTGAACCTCAAAAAAGTAAATAAACAAACTAGAAAAAAAGTAGCATTTAAAAAAAAAGAGTAGTCTAACACCCACAACACCAAATATTATTTAAAAGATGAAAAGTGTGTACCACTGTTGAACCTCTAGAACAAGACAGAAAATCTACTTAGGACTTTGTGGTCCTGCACAGTACAATCAGTAAGAAATGGGATGAAGGACTTTTTTTTTTTTTTCTTGAATACTATCATTAGAGATAACTGTCTAAATGTAAAACACAAACACTTGTATAAACAAACTATTAGACTCAATAAGAGTTATTAATACAAGGTTGCTAAATCTAGGACAAAAATCAATTTAGGGCTGGAGAAATGGCTTAGCAGTTAAGGCAGTTGCCTACAAAGCCAAAGAACAAAGGTTCAATTTTCCAGGACCCACATAAGCCAGATGTACAAGGTGGCACATGCACCTAGAATTTGTTTGCAGTGGTTAAATGCCCTGGCACACCCATATTCATTCATTCATTCATTCATTCTCTCTTTCTTTATATGTATGTGTGTGTCTTTCTCTCAAATAAATGAATAAAAATAAAACAATTTATATTTATATAGCAGAACTGAAATAAACTGGAATTTTTAGAGAGTACAATATATAATAGGATCAAAAATATTAAACACATAGGAATAAATCTAATGACTCATGACTGTATTGAGCTTATGTGTAGTGTAGCTCAGGGTGTATTGGTGATGGCATTTCCTAATCTGACCTGATGAATGGATTCAATGACTGATGGATAAAACAATGTGAATAGACCATTGGGAGGTGGCAGAATTGTAGAAAGTGTCACCTGAGGAAGTGGCTCCCTAGAGTTGTGTCTTTGAAGGGCATATGAGACCTTGGCTCTGCTTCCTTTCCTCCAACCTCGGAGTCTAACACAAGGAAGGAACCTGGTGAAACCACATGCAAAATAAACCCTTCCTCCTGTAAGTATTAGTGGATATTTTGTCAAAACAAAAGTTTGACTAATACAGGTAAGTAACACTTATAAAATAATAAAAAGATAATAGAGATGATGTGCTACGTTCATGGACAGGGAGGCTAGCCATTTCTTTAATAAATTCATTTCTTCCTAATTTGACAAAATAAAATTCCAATTAACGATGTAAGTTTCCCCCAAGTATTTCATAAACTGATCCTCAATTTATATAAATAGGGTAGCTGTTGAATAAAATATAGACGCCCTACCATGCAACAAGATTCATTAGAATTACAATAAATAAAATTGTATCATATATTTATGCAAGAATAGACAAACTCATTAACAGAACACAAAAGCCCAAAATAGAACTGGGCAAAAATATAATCACGATATGCAAAAGACAACACTCTCCAGAAACTGGGTGGGGTGAGGGGAGAATTTAATACAGAAAAACAGTTACCCACATGAGAAAAATGAAATTAGAACACTACATTACACTGGTCAAATTCAAGAGGATTTAAATTATGAAAATCAAATGTTTAGAAACAAAATTTGCATGCTACCTTCACAGAACAGAACCAAAGAAAAAAATTTTTAACATAACAGAAAGTAGTAATCATTCAAGACTAATAAAATCCAACTATATTGAAATTCAATTATGATCACTAAGATACCATAAAAAGAACCAAACTTGGAACAAAAAACTATCTGTCAAAAATTTCTAAGAACTTCCCTCAATTCTACTACTAAGTTCAATAACCTAGAATGGTGGTCATAGAAATTCAGGAAAAAAAATGTCATGTGATTTCACAACTATGATTAAAGATATCTCAGGCTGGAGAGGTGGCTTAGCGGTTAAGGCACTTGCCTTTGAAGCCTAAGAACGCCATATTCGAATCTCCAGGTCCCGTGTAGTCAGATGTAGTGACACAAGTGTGCATTGTTGCACATGTGCACAAGGGGGCACACACATCTGGAGTTCATTCACAGCAGCTGAAAGGCCCTGGCACACCCATTCTCTCCCCCTCTCTCTGTCTCTCTCTCCAAAAAAAAATATTAAAAAAAGATATTTCAAACAACTGCTCCATTATTTAAAAAAAAAAAAAAACCTAACGGCTTACATACTAAGCAATTATACAAGTTTTGACAATAAATTAAGGAGGAAGGCTAGAGATGGCTCAGGGGTTAAAGGCACTTGCTTGCATAGCCTGATGCCCAAGGTTTGACTTCCCAACACCCATGTAAAGCCAGATGCACAAAGTGGCAAGTACATCCCGAGTTTGTTTGCAGCAGCAAGAGGCCCTGGTGTACCCATAGTCATTCTTTCTCTGTCTCTCTGTGTCTGTCCGTCTCCCTCTCTCAAATAATACAAGTATTTTTTAAAAATTGTACCACAGGAATAAACACACACACAAAATCTGGGCATGGTGGTGCACGCCTTTAATCCCAGCGTTTGAGAGGCAGAAGTAGGAGGCCCACTATGAGTCTGAAGCCAGCATGGGACTACAGAGTGAATCTCCAGGTCAGTATGGGCCAGAGTGAGACTCTACCTCAAAAAAAAAAAAAAACAACAAAAAACAAACAAACAAAAAAACAGTGTAGGAAAATATCAAAATGATCTAGCAGGGCTAAATTTTTTAAAGCATCAATTAATAATAATAATAGTATAATACAAATAATAGTAATAATTTAGGTAATAACTTAAAATGACAAAAATCAACATTATGACACTATAAAAGTTGTCTTTATAAATAAAATACACCTAGCAAAAAGGGAAAGCTTTCCTAGAAAGCACACCCACTTAATTACCTTACATGTTATTAAAAGCAGGTTCTCTGGTCTCCTTAAGAGTGTCTAGATGAGTGAATACAACTAGAAATTAAGTAATATTATTCAAAGAGTCTGGTTTCTGGAAAAATGCCAAACCCACCCTAGTTTATAATCTTTACCTCAAAGCACTGGTGCCCTTAGAAATTATATGCTATTTTTAACTCTGAAAACAGGCTGAGAAGCATTTTTCCAACATGCTCAAGATCTAGAAGTACTTTGGATATTGAACTTTTTTTGTATTTTGGAAGATTTTCATATGGCTCATATGGAAAATTAGACCCATGAGTAAATGCAAAATTCTTTTTAATTTTATTTATTTATTTGAGACAATGTGAGAAAGAGTCGCAGAAAGAGAAAATGGGTGTGCCAGGGCCTCCAGCCATTGCAAATGAACTCTAGACACATGCCACCTTGTGCATCTGTGGGTCCTGGGGAAGTGAACCAAGGTCCTTTGACTTTGTAGGCAAACGCCTTAACCGCTAAGCCATCTCTCCAGCCAAAATTCTTTTATATAAAAATAACTTATGTACATAGATAGGAGATAGAAGGTTCTTTTATACTAAACTTAGTGTACCTATGTTCTCACTGCAACCATTACATGAGGTCAAGGTATAGAATTTTATATCTGTGATATATTATTGGCACTCAAAAATTTTTGGATTTTGAGCTTTATGCATTTTCAGATTGGGGATGTTCAACCTGTACTTCCAACATTGGCCAGAACCCGTCTACACATAACTGACTCAAGCTCTAAGAAAAGTTGTGTTGGACTCTCAACATATTATTGAGTTTCTTTAAAATCAGGTATACTAATAAGGGAATTATGAAAACTGTGCTGTTCCACTCTAGCAGTAACACTAAGGTGATTTTTGTTTTGTTTTTCGAGGTAGGGTCTCACTCTAGCTCAGGCTGACCTGGAATTCACTATGTAGTCTCAGGGTGGCCTGGAACTCATGACCCTCCTCCTCTGGCGTGCACGCCCAGCTAAGGTGAAGTATTTTGATGATAATCATCAGAAAGCTTTCTTTTGGAATTATGACGATTAGAATGCTACAATTTAAGCAATATCACCCAAGTAAAAAATTACGTTTGAACCAGATAATCCCAGCACCGGGGACGCAGAGGTCAGATGATTGCCATATATACAGAAATAGATAGATATCTACTTATATGTATATGTATATGTGTGTATGTGTGTGTGTGTGTGTGTGTGTGTGTGTGTGTGTATATATATATGTGTATATATATATATATATATATATATATATATATATATATATGTTTATTTAAGTTTCTTGAAGGACTTGAGGAATTATAGTACCTGTCTTCTGAGCATATAGTATATCATTTAAACAATGGCTAAAACAAATTGCCTTTATAAAAAGTTTGTTCAATGAAAGCATATTAGTAGTAGACATATAGATAGCCACTATGCTGTTTTCATTTATGCTGTGCATTTAAAAACATTCATAATAAAATATTAAAGGATACTAGGGCACCATAACAATTCCATATATAACAAGGATTCACCACTATGTCTTCACAAGGTCATCATATCTAGTACATATCAAATTTGAGAAGAAACAAGGGAATAATTTAGTTTAACAGTTATCTTAAAATTCTATTTCATTACAGTATTGTATAATGTGAGTATTACTTATTTACCACAAGATGACTTTAACTCAGTTTCCAAGCTATTTAGATTTTTTTTCTGTATTGAAAAGTTGTCTGGGTTGTTTGTCATACAAGGTGAATGGTAAACACTCTTAGCATTTTTTTTTTGTTGTTGTTGTTTGTTTGTTTTTCGAGGTAGAGTCTCACTCTAGCCCAGGCTGACCTGGAATTCACTATGGAGTCTCAGGGTGGCCTCGAACTCACAGCGACCCTCCTACCTCTGCCTCCCGAATGCTGGGATTAAAGGTGTGCGCCACCACGCCTGGCTTCTCACTAAATTTTAATATAATTTTTACTACAGTTCATATTAAAAGTTAATCTTAAAAATACTTTTATTTTCAGAGTGAGAAAGAAAGAGAGAGAGTGTGTGTGCACACGCCAGGGCCCTTTGCTACTATACACTCCATATGGACGTACCACTTTCAGCATCTGGCTTTACGTGGGTAATGGGAAATCAAAGCCTGTCAGGCTTTGCAAGCATGCTCTCTTAACCATTTTGCTATCTTTCCAGCCCCAAAAGTTAATCTTATATACACTGTTAGTCAAAAGACTAATCTTAGGTGGAGACATATGAAGAAGATATCAATGAATATATATTTAAATTATTCTTTTGATGACAACATTTCAACCTCTGGCTCATATTGGAGTTCTGTACTCACACACATCTCCTTCCTTTTCCTGACCACCTACGTGACAAGAACAGGAGCCAAGGTTACTACAGATCTACAGCAAACATAATGCCAGGAGAGCCAACAAATATAAAACTACAAAATACAGGTTTTTCCATCAATTTGTTACCACCACAGTAAGAAATGGGAAGAAAAAAAAGGGTCTATTGAAAGATGATACTTAACAATAGTAATGACAGCTAACTAATTCATGAGCACTAATTTAGTGATTATTATTCTAAGCACTTTCTACATATCAATTCTCAACTAAAATCAGGAAGTATACACAAACAAAGGCAAAGAGAACTTAAATAATGAACCCAGGCACTGAGCTAGATAGTGAGGGCATCAAGACAGAGCTCATGCTCTTAACCACTGCACTACACCGGGTAGCTCTGATGTCCATGCAGGAAACTCAGGGAGGCAGGCAAAGCAGTTACTTACAAAGTATGACAATTACTGCAGGAGGCAAGAGTTGGAAAGTCATGTCAAGGAAGGTTAAGGGATGCCTCACATTGCCAAAGTCCTCTGTCTTCTAGTGTCACAAAGCAAGTCAAGATTCCTTACCACAGCAAACTCCTTACCATTTTAAATTCCTTGACAATGGAGATTTTGGGACAATATATAATATTTGAGAAATCAGAAGACAAAGCAGAGGGTACACAATTTACTATGAAACGTTAAGAAATTAAGATAAAAGGTATCTGAATCTAATATTAACATAAAAGTAATTTCATGTTCAGTCTGCACTCGTACACTTACTTACATTTGAGAATCCATTCACTTCCTAAACTAGTACACCCTAAATTTACGGGGGCATACAGTGATCTGCAGACATGTGCAAGGGTAAAAGTAAAAGTATGAATGAATCACAGTTGAGGTTAACTCTCAAACTCACTGTTTTAAAGGAAACCCCCAAGCAGTGCTACAGTATATCTAGTGCCTGTAAATGCAAAAAAGTCAGCATGTGTCTTACTGATGAAGCAAACAATTAGCTTTGTTTGGAAATGATGTACTGCAGTTGACCATGAATTCAATGTTAATGAATTAGCAATATATTAAATAAAATAAATAAGCAATATATTAAATTGTTAAACAAGTAAGTTATCTTTAAATATAAAGAAAGGTATATATTGATCTACTGGCAAAACATGTGACTATAGAAAAAAGAAACTCATTTCTTCTAGGAGTAGTGGTTCAGAGTTCACTAATTCAGTGTCTGTAGAAAACTCTAGTAACATACACCCCAAATAACTGCTTTTTCTTAGTCATGTGATAAGTCTTTCTGAAACAAAGTTAATATAAATTTTCTAATAAAAATGGGCACTGAATTCACACATTGCTATCACAAAATACCTGACAAGAGATGATGCAGCTTAAGGCAGGAAGCGTTTATTTCGGCTTACACTTTCAGGCGATACATTCTGTTATGGTGAGGAAGGCATGCCTTTTTCCCTCCTTAAAAGTTGTAATGTAAGACCTATTACTTGGTAGTAAAAGAACTTACCAAAAGAGAAGTCAATGAATTCATACACTGAGGAGGCATTAAGGTCATGGATTTTAAAACCTTTTACATCAAAACTCTAGATTTAGTAATCATTCAAAACTCAGAAAAACTTTTCAAAAACATTTTTATTTATTTATTTCACTTCTTTGCAAGCAGAAAGAAATAGGAAGAGAGAGAATGTTGTGTTAGGACCTCCAGCCATTGCAAACTAACTCCAGATGCTGTGTGACTTTGTGTACCTAGCTTTATGTGGGTACTGGGGAATTAAACCAGGGTCATTAGGCCTATGCAGGCAAGCACCTTAACTGCTGACCCATCTCTCCATCCCCTCAGAAAAGCTTTCTTCTAACCTACATATCACCCTGAATAAAATGGAAAAGGCAAATACAAAAATAACTAGCCTATATTTATAAGAAATTCATACTCAAATACTAATTTACTATGCTTAGTTCTGTAACAACAGACATTAAATTTAAAATTGAAAGTTAAACAGGAAGGTGGGTGTGATGGTATAAATTAGTGTCCCCCTAAAAACTCATGTGCTGTCATTGCTAGGTCTTCAGTTGGCGGCAGTTTAGAAATTGGAGCCTTGCTGGAGGCAGTGTGTTGTTGGGGGCAGGCTTATGCATGTTATAGCCAGCTTCCCCTTGCCAGTGTTTGGCATACTCTCCTGATGTTTTTGTCCACCTGATGTTGGCCAGGAGATTCTGTTCATGCCATGGTTTCCCCTGCCACCATGGAACTCCCTACCTCGAGTCTGCAAGCCAATATAAATAAACCCTTTTGTCCCACAAGGTGCTTGGTAGGGCTTTGTGCCACCAACATGAAGCTGACTGCAACAATGGGGAAGATTCAATTATTTGAATTTTTTTTTCAAGGTAAGGTCTAACTCTGGCTCAGGCTGACCTGGAATTAATTATGTAGTCTCAGGGTGGCCTCGAACTCACTGTGATCCTCCTACCTCTGCCTCCCGAGTGCTGGGATTAAAGACATATGCCACCATGGCTGGCCTCAATTATTTGAATACTTTTTAAAACACAGATTTAAAAAAAAGAACAGAAAATAACAGGTCATTTCAAAACAAAAGAATAGGTCATTTCAAGAGGAGAAACATCACTGTGATCAATATTTTATTTGCAATAAAAATATCACAATGCTGACTACTTTTACAACTTTTAGTCCCAACTATATTATATGTGAAAGTCACAATAACTAGTTTATTTTTGTACCAATGATCTCTCCCACTATATCTATATACCATCTTTCTGAATAGTTACCATTTTTTCTAATAAGAGTGGTCTATAGAGTTGACAAATTTAAATTAAGCCTTTCACTAGGTTCAAGAGCACATAAAACACTGAAGCTTTTCCAAATAAAATGTAAGAAAGGAAGGATAAAAATGTCACTTTTTCCTAAATCTACCTTTCTCGACATCTAAAATTTTAATTTAACAGTATTAATTTATCTAGTTAGCTGTAAAAAAAAAAAAAAATCACTGGATTCTACATTCACATCAGAGAATTCCAAACATGTTTAGGTGAATTCAAAGTTGTCCACATCACATGACCTTGTCTTTTTCTAATGCATTAATGCATTACATCTGTAGTTCACATAACTACTCCTACTTTTCCTTATTGCATTCCTTGTGGGTGTGCAGGTTTTTATCACCACAAACACAAGAAACAACAGAGTTGGCTGGAAGGACAACTCAGTTGCTGAAGATGTTTGCTTGCAAAACCTGACAACCTAGGTTTGATTCCCCAGTACTCACATAAAGCTAGAAAAGTGGCATATGAGTCTGGAGACCATTTGAAGTGGCATTGAAATGCCCATACTCACTCATTCAGTCTCTTTCTGTCTCAAATAATAAATAAATAAATAAAGTTATTAATAAAACTTTTTTAAAAGAGGCCTGGAGAGATGGCTTAGCAGGTAAGGCACTCTCCTGCAAAGCCTAAGGACTCATGTTCATGTTTCCAGGTCCCACGTAAGCCAGACGCCTAAGGTGACAGAAGTGCACAAGGTTGCACATATGCACAAGATGGTGCACACATCTGGAGCTCGAATGCAGTGGCTGGAGGCCCTGGCACACCAATTCATTCTCTCTCTCTCTCATAAAAATAAATACATTAAAAAAAGGAAAAACAGGACTGGAGGGATGGCTTAGCAGTTAAGGCATTTGTCTGCAAAGCCAAAGGACCCATGTTCGATTCCCCAGGACCCATGTTAGCCAGATGAACAAGGGGGCATAAGCATCTGGAGTTCATCTGCAGTGGCTGGAGGCCCTGGCGTGCCCATTCTCTCTCTCTCTCTGTCAAATAAATAAATAAAAATAAAACATTTTAAAAAATTAAAAAAATAATAAAAGGAAAAGCAGAGTTGAAAGACACTTTTTTCAGCACAGGGAAAGGAGATAGTGGCAGACTATGAACTGAAGAAGACAGTCATTCTGAATTTAGCCTGTGATTGTTTATAATCCAAATCTTTCCATCAACTGCTACACATTAAATTGTTACCCTAAAAGATATGTGGAGTCCTAACTCCCACTACTTCAAAATGTGACCACAGTTGGAAAGAGAATGACTGCAGGTATAATTACTTAAAGGTGGTCACTTGTGGTGGTTTGATTCAGGTGTCCCCCATAGACTTACGTGTTCTGAATGCTGGGTTCCCACAGCTGATGGAGATTTGGGAATTGGTGCCTCCTGAAGGGAGTGTATTGTTGGGGACGGGCTTGTGACTGTTACAGCCAGTTTCCCCATGCCAGTGTTTGGCACATTCTCCTGTTGCTATTGTCCACCTTATGTGGGCCAGGGGGTGATGTCCACCCTCTGCTCATGCCATTGTTTCCCCCTGCCATCGTGGAGCTTCTCCTCGAGCCTGTAAGCCAAAATAAACCTCTTTTTCCCACAAGCAGCTCTTGGTTGGGTGATTTCTACCAGCAATGTGAACCTGACTGCAACATCACTTTATTGGGTAGGCCACAAATCTTATATGGTTTTATATACATGTAAGAAGAGAAACAGAGATAGTAGAAAATATGCCATCAGCAAGTCAAGAAATGTCAAAGATTGTCCACAGACACCACAAACTAAAAAGGCAAGAAAGGATTCTCACACAGGTTTCAGAGGAGCCACAACCCTTTCACACAATAAAGAAATTCTCACCCATATATGTAAGACAATAAGTCTATGTACAAAGCCACTCAGTTTGTGGCAACTGGGTTACAGCAGCGCTACGAAGCTAATATGCCAATATCCCCCCCCCAAAATAAGTTTAAATCATCACTAATACCAACAAAAAGTTCTCAGATGAATGTAATAAACCTTTAATATGATTACAAATGAAACTCTCAACTCCTGAAAGTCCTATTCTATTTTTTCCTTCAAAAATTAAAAAAAAAAAATACAATCCATTCTGCACTTTCCAGATTACCTGAAACTAAATTTAAAAAACTCACCAAACACTGTATTTTTAAGATATTAAAGTTTATAATATAGGGGGAGAATACATTAATGTAAAACTAATTTATTAAGCTCCTGAACATTATTGAAAGCAAATTTGGTGCAGGAACTGAACATGTTCCAATGACAATTGTCTGGCAACTAAAAGCTGCATGGACTTACAGTTTCCTAAACTGAGAGCTGGAAAGAAACTAAGACATTTTAGTATTTCCAACTTCCTAATTTTGTAGTTAAAAAAAAAAAAAAAAAAAAAAAAGAGGAGAAAGAGAGAGACCAGACAACCCAGCCCTACTTTCCTGTATTTCCTAGATATTCCAAACAGGAAAGAAAACAAACACCTGTTTATTACTATAGGCTCATTCACAAAGATGTTATAATGTATCAAATCCAAGGTAAGAGTTCTTAGACTGGACAAACAAGGAAGAAGCCTGACAATTAATCTGACTTCTTCCAGTTATTCAGAACTTGCTTACTAAAAATCATGAGTAAAAGAGCAAACCATAGATATCAAAACAAAGCTCTCAGCAAAAAAGCTAATCAAGGGTCTAAGGATGGAGCTCAGTGGCAGAGCACTTTCCTCGCGAACAGAAGTGCCTGTGTTCAAGACAGCACTGAGGAGAAAACAACTAGTCAGTATATAGTCTGTAGGTTGTTTTATTATTATATTGTTTATTTATTTGCAAGACAGAATGCGAGAATGAGAATGAGAGTGAATATGGGTGTAGCAGGCTTTATGTGGTTGCTGGGGAACCAAACCCACACTGGCAGGCTTTGCAAGCAAGTGCCTTTAACTGCTGAGCCATCTCCCTAGCCCTCATCTTCAGTTTTAACTAACTACTGTCTCTAAGTCATGTGGGATAAAAACTAAGAATAGATTATCAGCATTGAATATTTTTATTTATGTGTATGTTCAGAACTCTAATGCATACTGACTGTATAGTACAGAGTCCACACTATGTCTTCCTATTCAAAGATATTCTCTATAGTATTCTTTCAATTTTATTATCATCAATTCCTGCTGTAGTATTCCCAACATGGCCAACAAAGTACTAAAAGTAGCAAGGGAAATGATGACTCAACAAACATTGTACTGTTAAAATCTCAAAGTTTTTCAAGTTTTATTGTTGCATTAAAGGAGTCTTTAGTGCCATTCCTGGACATAAATCTATCCTTTTGTGTTTGAGAAAAAAATGAATTAAGAGAAACACAGAAATAAAATAACAATTAAAAATTCAACTTTTATCTGGACGTGATGGCTGCATGCCTTTAATCCCAGCACTCGGGAGGCTGAGGTAGGAGGATCACTGTGAGTTTGAAGCCTGAAACTACACAGTGAATTCCAGGTCAGCTTGGGCTAGAGCAAGACCCTACCTCAAAAATAAGTAAATAAATAAATAAAATCAATTTTTATTATAGGGGGAAAAAAGGTATAAAGGAAACCAAAGCACGACAATGCCAGCCATCTCGTAAGATGGAGACATGTAGAAATTTACCAAAGTTCAATGGGCTGATTTTCTGGATAGAAGGAAAAAACAGAAGGTAAAGAAAGAACTGTGAAAAACAGTGAGCGAAGCTCAGAAAATACAGCAAGAAGAGAAGGTCTCACGTATGGAAGAGGTTCCTTAATCGACTGTTCTCCTAAGCCCCTCTACCTCTATACTGAGATCAGCAGAACCCCTTGTTCTAGAGCTATGAGCCAAGGCAAGCCCAGAAACTGTAAGGGGCCAGGTAGCTGGCTCAGCAATTAAAGGTTTACAAGTCTGCTAACCAGAGTTCTCATCCACAGTCACACACGAATCTATAATACCAAAGTATCTGTGGCAATGGGAGGCAGAGCCAGGAGAATCTAGAAGCTTGAGGCAGCAGCAAGGAAGACCCTGTTTCAAAGAAGGTTGAAAAGAGGAGAAACACACCAAGGTTTTCCTCTGTCCTCCACAGGGCACCATGACATTCACACCTATACATCTCTCTCACACACACACTTAATGCACACATAAAAATAGAAGATATTTCTGAAAGAGTATTGTATATGTAAATAACTAAGTAATTAAAAGAAATTTCAACACTGCTATTGTAAGACAAAGGACCAAGAGTAAGAGAAGACACTTCTGCACAAAATTTGCCAAGGGAGAACCCCAGAGCTACAAGGCATAGACAAATCAAGTCTAGAATAATGCAACATTTCCTGAAAGGATGGTATGTACACTAATGTAGTATATAAGATTTGAGAGACTCTATAGACCAACTGTCTTCCCCTGGAAAAAACTACCCAAAACTGTCAATATGTGTAGTGTGGTCTTAGAGAACAACTGTTAATACAGAAGGCAACTCTACTTGGCAGCAGACTCAACACACAAACACTCCACTTTCCATTTCTAAGCCTCTCTCACAACTCCTGTCCTTACTTATTCAGCAGCCTTTCTTGAACTTTGGCCTTTAAAGGCATGGTCATTCTATCTCAGCATTTGAGAAAGAGGGAGAGGAAGAGAATGGGTGCACCAGGGCCTCCTGCCACTGAAAACAAACTCCAGATGCATGCACCACCTTGTGCTTCTGGCTTATCGAGCCTCGAACAGGGGTCCTTAGAGTTCAGAGGTAGGCGCTTAACTAATAAGCCATCTCTCCAACCATGTCCTGCTTTTTAATGGGAACTTGGCCCTGATTCTTCCAAGCCTCTCATCCCTATGCCCCTCTTGTAGACTCAACCCTCTCCTGAGTGTTTCATCCTCAGTGCCAGACCCTTGCATTAACCCAGGCTTGTTTCATGGCTGGTCAACTTTTAAATCCAACCCAGCTGCTCCCCACTCTCCTGTTTTCCTGTGGCACAGTTACTACATAAAGGTCTTGGTCAGATGAAATGCAAATTGCCAACCCCAAGCCCCTTCCTCTCAACTAACATGGGCTCTTACATATAGTTATAAATGACTACACTGGCATCTTACCTCTTAGAGCTTCATGTCTGGTGTGAGGTGTGAGGGAACAGAACCATGTGATGCTACAGGATTATACTCTATCCTTCTTAAATACATCCCATTTTCTCTTACCATTCAGTGTTCATGGGATTTAGAGGATGTCTTTTTTATTTATATTTTAAAAATTAATCTATTTATTTGAAAGAGAGACAGAGAGAAAGAGAGAGAGAGAGAGAGAGAGAGAGAGGGAATGGGTGCACCAGGAGCTCCAGACACTGCAAACAAACTTCAGATGCATGCACCCACCTTGTATATCTGGCTTATGTAGGCACTGGGGAACTGAACCCGGGTCTTTAGGCTTCACAGGCAAGCACCTTAATCGTTAAGCCATCTCTCTGAGCTGAGGATGTCTTTTTTAAATGCCTGCTTCTTAGGAACTTCTTAAGCCAATTAACTTGCTTTTATTCCATTCCTATCTGGTGTTTTGTTGTTGGTGGGTTTTTTTTTTTTTGGGGGGGGGGGTTTCGAGGTAGGGTCTCACTCTGGCCAAGGCTGACCTGGAATTCACTCTGTAGTCTCAGCGTGGCCTCGAATTCACAGCGATCCTCCTACCTCTGCCTCCCGAGTGCTGGGATTAAAGGCATGCGCCATCATGCCTGGCTTCTATTCCTCTCTGTTGATATGATAAATTCAAAGTAAAAACTTATCTTGCCTTTATTAGATAATGGAAACCCTTCATGTCCCAATAATGTTAATAATCCCTTATTACTGACACTACACACATTGCGTTGTTTCTTCAAGATTGTACTTTATCATTTATTTCACCCTTTGGTCTCTTTTTAAAAAATGAAATTCTAGGGTTAAGGATATAACCAATGTTTGAGTGCTTGCCCACCCAGCATGTTCAAGGACTCAGATTCAATCATAAGCTCTATAAAATAACATATTAATGTTTCATAATGGGTAAGAGTATAATCCTAAAGCATCATGTGGTTCTGTTCCCTCATACTGGAGATGAGACTCAAAGAGGTAAGGCACCAGTACAGTCATTTACCACTATAATAGCCAAGATAAGCTGAGAGGAATAGGTATGGTGTTGGCAATTTGCATCTCATTTGACCAAGATATTTACACTTTAATCATCTACCTGTTTAGTCACAATAAATATAGCAGTTATTAACAAATACTCAGATCTGTTAAAATAATTGGATTTAGTTCAAAATGATATAACCTACATTATAAAGTGAACGTTTGCATTTTAATAATGGCCTAATGTAATTACACCCGACTGACCTTTAATACACTAGACCATAATGCCTTGTTTTCAACTTAAAAAAAAATTACATACTTTGGGAGCTAGTGAGATGGTGCAGCGGTTAAGCCTATGGACCCAGGTTCAATTCCCCAGTACTCACATAAACCAGATGTACATGGTGGCACATGCATCTGGAGTTCATTTGCAGTGACTAGAGGCCCTGACGTGACCATTCTATCTGCCTCTGCCCTTCTCTCTCTCTAATAAATAATAAAATAAAAATATACTTTGGCAAGTTCTGGTTTTATACTAAAGTGACAATATGTGTGTGATTTTGCGATTTCCCAGTCCGAGCCTTAAAGATTTAAAGGTTGAATTCCTTCCCAAAGGAAATTTAAAACAACAGCTCTTTAATCCTGAAAGAGATGGAGTCGCCCTACTCTCTCAGGCTGTACTTGAGTTTCTGAGCTCAAGCAATCTTCCTACTTTTCTCCCTTCCCAACTGTCTCCAAAGTAACTGGGACTATAGGTGGTAATCCATCATATTTAAGTAACAGCTTCATACTTAAAATTCCTTTGCAGCTGTTAGCTTCTTTTCTCTCCTATTCCTGACGAAACATCTTAACTAAAAGCTGCCTCCATGCTGGGGAGATAGCTCAGCAGTTAAAGGCATTTGCCTACAAAGCCTGAAGGCCTGGGTTTGATTCCCTAGTACCCACAGCAAAGCCAGGCATATAATGTGACACATGAGTCTGGAGTTCATTTACAGCAGCAAGAGGCCCAAGTGTACCCATATTCTCATCATCTCTTGGTCTGTCTGTCTATGGAGCTATCTAATCTCAAACATACAAACAAATCAGGTATCTTCATTCTTTCTTCCCATATCCCTTTCACACTCCCCCAAACTGCCTTCTCCTGGTAGGTATACTGCTTCCAGAACAATTTTGCTGCCAAGCGGAACATGCTTGTAATCCCAGCATTTGGGAGGCTCAGGCAGGAGAATGCAGTATGAGGCAACCCCACAAGTCAGGGATACAAAGGGAATTCAAGTACAACTTAAGCTACATTGAGACTTTGTCTCAAAAAATAAAACCAAGCAAACAAAAAGATGTTTGAAGTCAACTTAAAAAGGCCAAATTCAATATCTATCATTTTACTTAAACTTGATTTTCACATACCCATAAATTAAGCACTGTCTGTCTAACATTAGTATTCCATCACATATAACCTTGTATTCTTTTTCGCAACTTCATAAGGCCAGTTCTTCTAAGCTTACCTGCTAACTTCAACACCCTTGGATCAATAATTAAAAGTTGATATTCCCCCCTTTCTTCATCATCTCTGTCTTCAGTCGTAAGTGAGTTTTACTCAAACTCTGACATCCATACACCCTTAGATTCTTAAAATTTATCTTTCTAAAAAAAAAAGTTTTCTAAAAGAAATGTTTGCTTGTTTTTGATTAGGCACATGTAGCAGTTCCATTCTCACTGCTGGAATAAAACATGGTTCCAGAAGTAGTTTATGGGAGGAAAGGATTTATTTCAGGCTAACAGTTTTAAGAGAAAGCTTCATCTTGCTAGAGAAAGCACAGCAAGTGAAACAATCAGTTATCATAGCAGAGAGAAAGAACAGCCTGAGCAAGCTAGCTCTGATCATTCAGCAGGGTAGACTAACAACCCTCAGCACACGCCCCAGTGACACAGCTCTTCCAGCAAAGCTCCACCTCCCAAAGGCTCTACCAGCTGGGGACTAAGTGGGAAGCTTAGTCACACACACTTGAGGCTTTGGGAGCCAATTTTCATTCAAATTAACACAGTACCTGTGGTGGTTTGATTCAGGTGTCCCCCATAAACTTACGTGTTCTGAATGCTAGGTTCCCAGATGATGGAGATTTGGGAATTAATGCCTCCTCGAGGGAGTGTATTGTTGGAGGCCGGCTTATGGGTGTTATAGCCAGTTTCCCCTGCCAATGTCTGGCTCACTCTCATGTTGCTATTGTCTGTTGGCCAGGGGTTGATGTCCACCCTCTGCTCAAACCATTGTTTTCCCTGCCATCATGGAGCTTCCCCTTCGAGCCGATACACCAAAATAACCCTTTTTTCCACAGGCTGCTCTTGGATGGGTGATTTCTACCAGCAATGCGAACCTGACTACAACAGTACCCAAGCAAAAGTACTAGGCTTTCTATGACTTGACCAAAGAGCTTACCTGTTGTATGATGTGAAACTGAAGCTGGCAAGTCATCAGGAAAAAGTTTTAACTCAAGGCATTCAGTAGTAAAGAACTCAGTGGTTTCATTTTTGCACAAAAGTGCTCAAAACAGCTTCATCACCACCAAAAAAAAAAAAAAAAAAAAAAAAAGCAAGGCCATGGTGGATGCACACCTGTTCTCCCAGCACTCAGGTCGCTGGAGGATAAGGCAAGAGCATTTTGAGTTTAAGCCCAGGCTAAACCATACCAAAAAACCTTCTTTCAAACAAGCATCAGATCAGAATGCTGTCAATGAATATCTGTGTAAATATAAAATGAGGAGCAAGGGGGTGAGTGACAATGGATGGCTCAGTTGGTTCAGTGCTTGCTACATAATCATGAGGACCAGAGTTTGGATCCCCAGCATCCACATAAATGCCAAGCAGGTACGGCAACCATCTGAATCTCAGCACTTGGGAGGGGATTACAGGGTATCCCTGGAACAAGCTGGTTAGCTCAATTAGTCAAATCGGGGAGCCCTGGATTCATGTGAGAGACACTAACATCTCACTGGAAAGCACTGTTATACAAATGTAAAAAAAAAAAGGGAAAATACAATGGTATTTAGAAAATTCCTATTAATGTTTAAATTTATAAAACCACGTTCACATATAACTTATGAATCTACTCTTCGGCAGCTACAAAACCATAACCAATATCTAACTGAAAAAGAGCCAATTTTAATGCAATTTTTACACTGAAACACAGAAAATTTCCAGCTTGATGAAGCAATAAAGTCCTATATATAGTTCCAGAAGATCATCTTCCTTACTGGAGAAAACACTACCAGATTAGGGTAGACAGGCAAAGCCCAGAAATAAGCAAGTTACCACTGACTTCTACAGCTGAGATATAAACCTCTTCTGAAAGGAAGGGAGAATGGGGAGAGGAGAGGGGAGGAAAGAGGAGTGGGTGGATCAGCAAGCAAGGAAGTTAAAAGTAACCAAAGTCAAAAACAACAACCCTTTAATGCAGGATAGAACAGAGAAATAACATGTTATTAACCCTGCAATCAGCTCTGACACACCTGAAATGAAGCTTTCAATGAGAAGCATACAGAGAAGCATCATACTATAAATGAACACAGAATATATACTATCCATTTATTTTACCAATGCTATGGATTGGTTAATGTCACCTAAAGGTTATGTGTTAAAACCTGGGAATTACATAGTAAGTTAGAGCCAAGTGCAAGTAAATTATATCACTGAAGGCATGCCATTAAGGGAATATTCTGTCTCTGGCCCCTTCTTCTCCATCTTTGCATCCTATCAATTATGAGATAATGAGCTTTCCTCCACTACATATCCCACATATAATATGCTTCCTTGCAACAGCCCAGAAACAAAGCCAAGCAACCATGAAGTGAACCCTCTTTTTCCTCCTTGTATACACGGTTTCTTGTAAGTTGCATGGTGCCTTCTGATGATCTAAGGTATTCAGTTGCAGGTGCTGACCATTCACTAACATAGCCATCACTATAGGAGAGAAGGAATACTGTGGTGGATTTCCATCTCACTGTTTCTAGTTAATAAAACAACACTATAAACCAGAAAGAGTAAGAAAAAAGATGTGACTGGAATCTGTTTACACTTAGCAACATATTTTTTACTAGACTAGAAAAGAAAACATAAGTACTATTTATAATAACAAAATATAAATAAATACATTTAAGAGTGTGTTCATGTTAATAGACAGATCAGCTTACCAAAAAAATACTTATATATTACACACTATGATTAAAAAAACCATTAGTGAAGCAAATTCCTTAATGCTCAGGAGAAAATAAGATAATAGATACAAAGTGATGAAAGAGGGGCTGGGAAGATGGCTCAGCAATTAATGTTGCTTGCTTGCAAAGCCTGATAGCAGCCCAGGCTCAAATGCCCAGGACCCATGTAAAGCATGGTACACAAAGTTGTGCATGCATCTGGAGTATCCCCCACTTCAAAATAAATAAATAAATAAATAAATAACTACTAAAAGAATAAATAGCCATCCAAGAATACTATACTCAGCAAAGTCAAACTTCATAAATGAAGGAGAAATAGATGCTTCAAGACAAGTGAAAAAGCCAAGCAATTCATCACCTCAAGACTAGCTCTAAGAAATGCTAAAGGAATACTTATGCTAGAAGCCACAACTGAAAACTAAGGTCACAAAAATAAGCAAGAGTACAAACCTCAATAGTATAGCAAAAACACACAAAAATGAGAAGCAAACACTACAATCATAGAAAATCACCAGACCATGAAGATGAACGACAGTCTGAAAAACATTAACAGGATGATACAAGTGTATGTGCTCTTACCAATAACCTTGAATGTAAACAGATAAAGTTCTTCAATCTAAAGATGCAGATTGGCTCAATGTATTAAAAACAATTAGAGAGCTAGAGAGATGGTTCAACCATTAAAGGCACTTGAGTGCAAACCCTGATGAACCAGGTTCAAATCCCCAGTACTGATCTGAAGTTCTTTTACAATAGCAGGAGGCCCTGCTGTGCCCATACTCACTGTCTCTCTGATAGTCTCTCTCTGTTTCTCTCTCACAAATAAATAAATATTTAAAAAACAATTAGATATGCTACTTACAAGAACTCACTACACCACAGAGACACACACTGACCAAAAAGGAAATTAAAGATGTACCATATACAGAAAAGACAAAAGCAAGTAGAATTAGCTACTTATGCAAGATAAAGTAGATGTTAAAGGGCTAAAAATGTGTGTTAGTGATGTACAATAAAATAATAGCAGCAGTCAAGGGTTGAGGCAGAAGGAGCATTAATTCAGAGTCAGCCTGGACTCCAAAGAAAGTCATTCCAAAAACAATTAAAGCAAAAACAAAAAAAAAAAACTAAACAATCATAAAGGGATCAAATTAACAGGAGGAAGTAACTGTAAATACATGTATTGTGCCACAGAGTACTTGTTATACAAACACCTTTAAATCTAAAAGGTGAGAGGAAAAAAAGGAAGGACAAGAAGGGAGAGGGAGATGCTAATAAAATCACACTGGGAACTTCAACAAGTCAGTTTCACCAGTGGACAGAATCTAGACTTTTACACCCCTGTCAAATCAGCAAAGAAACAGTTAAGCAATACTATAGAAAAAAGGAATCTAACATTCACAGAGCACTTTATCTGCACTTCAAAACTGCATATTCTCATCAGCCCATGGAGCTCCAGGACAGATCATACTTCCACCAACATTAATAATTTTTTTTACTATTTATTGAATATATCTGCATTTTAATATCATATACCCTATTTATATTTTCATTTCTGTTCCAGTCCCACAAAGCGACAAGTGTTACCAGATTTTACTCACATTTTCTGGATTATGTTAATGTTTATTCATTTATTAAAATGAAAATTTACCACATTATTACTTCTCCTGTAATTTAAATTGTATTACAGAAATTTCTATCTCTGTGACAAAGTTTAGGTATCAAGAGTTCCACAGGGGCTGGAGAGATGGCTCAGTAGTTAAGGCTTTTGTCTTCATAGTCTAATGATCAGGGTTCAATTCCCCAAAACTCACATTAAAGCCAGATGCACAAAGTGGCACATGTATCTGGAGTTCACTTGCAGCAGCTAGAGGCCCTGACGTGCCCATTCATAATTCTCATTCATTCTCATTCTCTTTTTCCTTGCAAATAAATAATTTTTAAAAATAAAGAATAAAAAAGAGTTCCACAGGTCTCAAAAGAGAAGGGGGGGGGGAGGATGAGAGGAGGGAAGGAAGGGAGGAGGGGAGAAGGGACAAGAAAAGAAATTGTTGAAGGTATAGAGCATGCATCTTCTTTGGCCACAATAGAATTTTAAAAACTAGAAATCAACAGAAACTTGAAAGTTTTACACATACAAAAAAATAAAAAATGCACTATTAAATGAACTGAGGAAATGAAAACTTATCCTGGAACAAATTAAAATGAAAAAACAAACAAAATCCCCATCTAGTGAGATATAGCAAAAGCAGCGCAAAAAGGAAGTTTGCAGCAATATGTACCCATATCTGGAAGAAAGGAAGGAAAGGGGAAGGCATTCAAATATAACTTACTGATTCAACTCAAGGAACAAAAGCAAGAACAAAGCAAACCCAAGGCTATTAGGAGAAAAGAAACAACACAGATCACAGTAGCAATGAATTAAATAGCGACTTTTTGAAAAATGACTTTTGTGAAAAATTAAACACAAGCCCTCCCAAAAAAGACATTGGCTAGAGTAACCTAGAGAGAAGATCCAAATAAGATTAAAAACAAGAAAGTAGACATTACAAGTAATACCAAGTAGAAAGATCTTTAAAGACTGCTATGAACAGTTACATACCAACAAACTGGACAAAAAAAATACATACATTTAAGACACACACAAACTATATAACTGAGCCATGAGGGCATAGGAAACCTGTACAAACAGTAACAAGAAACAAGAATGAGACTCAGGACTGGATGGCTTCACTGCTAAATTTTACTAAACCTTTGAAGAACTAACACCATCCATCTCAAACTAAAGTACTGAAAAGGAGTCTCCAACTCATTGTATGAGGGCAGCACTACCCTGATATCAAAACCAGACTACAGCACGAAAGGAAACTAGAGACCAGAGACTATGCTGAACACAAGCCACCACCAAATCAAATACAATAGCATGTGAAAAGGAAACAGTAGGATCAAGTAAAACTGATCAGAGACCACAGGATGGGTCAACCTACACAAATTTTAAAACATAATGTAACACAACAACACAATGAAAACGAAAAAATATATTACCATTTTTATGATCAAAATTTTGAAAAGGGGGAAGGAGATCAGCACAGAGAAAAATCAACTCCTACCAAATCAGAGAGCCAGAGCCTCAGAGGCCCCCAACACCTCATCACTGAAGCAGACCAAAAATGAACCCAACATGGCTCAGGGAAATTTTGCGGAAGAGGGGGCGGAAAGAATGTCAGAGCCACATGTGGGGCCATGATATGCAGAGACATTTAGCTTACCCATAACTGTGGGCTAACTCCACAATGCATGACCCGTATACCTCAACAAGGAGGGGCCAAGGGGAGGGGGTAGTTCACGGATGAGCCTAATAATGGTACCAAACTGACTGTATTTGCTGAATACAGAACTGACTAATAGAGAAAAAATAAATTAATTAATTAAAAAAATTTTTTGAAAAGGCTAGGAAGAAAACGAATGTACCCATACAATTACAAATACAGTCTATGATCATGGATGAGGGAAAACTGTAATCATCACCTCATGATCAGGAACAAGACAAGAACATTCACTTTCACCAATTACTGGTAAAACAAGATAAAGACATGAAGATTATTCACATAGAAAAGGAAGTGAAATTATCCTGTCCTGTAGAGCAAATGCACACATACCCTCTAAATTTAAGCCATAACTCTGTTGGAATAGAATTTAGTAAGGCTGCAGAATATAAAACCAACATATGTGTCAAAAGCATTTATTTTTATACATTAATAAGACAGGTGAAAAAGTAATCAAGAAAGCAAGCCCTGTCGCAATAGTTACAAAAAAAAAGTTCAATTAAAAACTGAGTGAGGCCAGGTGTGGTGGCTCATGCCTTTAATCCCAGCACTTGGGAGGCAGAAATAGGAGGATCACTGAGAGTTAGAGGCCACCCTGAGACTTCAGAGTGAATTCCAGGTCAGCCTGAGCTACAGTGAAACCCTACCTCGAAAAACCAAGAAAAAAAAAAAAACATCCTCTGGGCTGGAGAGATGGCTTAGCTTAGTGGGTAAGCTCTTGCCTGTGAAGCCTTAAGGACCCCACTTCGAGGCTCAATTCCCCAGGACCCACGTTAGCCAGATGCACAAGGAACTCATTTGCAGTGGCTGGAGGCCCTGGTGCACCCATTCTCTCTCTCTCTCTCTGTCTGCCTCTTTCTCTCTCTGTCTGTCATTCTCAAATAAATAAATAAAAATTTTTTAAAAAACTGAGTGACAGGCTGGAAAGATGGCTTAGCAGTTAAGGCATGTGCCTGCAAAGCCTAAGGAGTAAATGACTTATCTTTAACAAAGTTATAAAATGGTATAGTATAAGAAGAGTGCTCAGTTTCACTAATTATTATAGAAATCAAAAAAATCAGAATGCTGTTTAACATCTCCCAATATGAATGGTCATTACTAACAAGGTGCAATAACTGTTGGTATTTATCTAGAGGACTTGAAATCAGTCTGCCCAAAAACATTTGCACAAGATTACTGTAGCACTATTCGTAATTGACAAGATGAAATTCAGTTGTTTTCTTAGCATCAAAAATACTATATAACTAGGAACACTCCCACACTAGGGTTATAACAATGGCCACAAAGTAACATCAGGGACTAGTACACAAACACAATCTGAAGGAATACACTAGGTAAAAAAAAATCCCCAAATACTGGCTAAAAAATTAAGGTGTTCCTTTAAACTGTTTTTAAAAAGCCTATTATACAAAAATATTATCTGTTTAGTGCTATTGTAGAATACCCATCTATTGCAGTATTGCTACAATATTTAATGCATCAAGGTCCAACATTCATTCAACTAATGATATGCTCCTATCAGAACGAAAACTGACAAGAAAGGACAAACTGAAAGACTTTGTCAGTAAAGGAAGATTCATAGTCATAATTACTTAAATTACTTCAACTTAAGTCCTCAATAAAATAAATCACCACAGAAGACCTTACTTCATCATGTCCAGTGCTCTCTGACCTGCTTCAGGCATGTCCAGTGGCATTCCGTTTCCAGTCCAGCACAGTCAGGGAATTTTTTCATCCTCCTCAACACTAGCTATTCCACTGGTCAAGCCACACATTTCTCTCTGCTGGTACCTGGGGCTAACCTGCCTCTAGTGGCTACAAAGATGAAACTTTCTCTCAGAAGTACATACAACCTTTAGGTAAAGAATGCATATTACCCAATGGTGTACTTTGTGCACACAAATGAAATGTGTAACCACTTTAAGAAAAACTTAAGACCAGTAATACAGTAGTCAGGAACGTGAATGCTATAGCCAAACCACATGATTGCAAATCTTTTACCAATTTAAAATTTTTTACCAATCAAGTGGTTATAGGCAAATACTTCCTTTCTACCTCAAAAATAAAAATAACATTCACTAAACAGGTCTTAGAATAGAACAATATCTGGCACCTAGGAATCATTAATAAACGTTAGTGGAATAACCTATAAAGCTGCCAGGCAAACCCCATGTATAAGACACACAACGAATATGCAAGTAACTGTCTGGTAAGTCTACTAGCTAACCAAATCTGTCTGTACCACAGAAACACCATCACACAACTGGTCATTTTACCACTACAGCCAAAGTTTCAAATGATTACATACCAGCTTCATCAGTTCTACTTAGACCATCAGAACACAAAATACTATATTTGGTCTTAAGCTTCAGTGGATGACTGGGGAACAAGGATAAATTACCTCCACTGCTATAGAAAACATGACAAAGGTTCAAGATTCCATCTGACATGCCCGCCACAACCACACATGCCTACGTAAATTTACAGAAATTCAAATGTAAGCCATATGTAAAGTAGCCAATTCCCACATGTGGGAGACAAACACTTTCACGACTGTCTTTAGTTCTTTTAAGTTCTTTAGGACAGCTACTCTGTAGTAGCCTTCTGCTCTCCTGGCCTCCATTTACTTGGTGAGTGATAGGGGAAGAACTATGCTGACACAGTGCTAGTCCAGGTGACGAAAAGAAGACCCCAGCTCAGCCAATGACAGAACAAGAAGATTAATTAATTTCAGCTCGATAGTGTCTGCTTATGTTATTTCTAAGCATAAAGGAAGAAACAAAGTGGTGATTGGGATTGGGATAAGCAAGAACTATGTAGTATGCCCTTAATTTAGTATGCACATAAATATACCCCATACTAACAAGTTATTCATTATTGATTTCAAATTCAACTTTAATTAGAAACTCTGTATTTTATGTTGCCATCCAATAGGCAGAAATGTTAGCCTTCGTGGAATCTAAAGGAGACAAAGCATAAAATCACAACTAATATAGAAAGACTGCATGAATACTGGCTGGAAGTAAAGGCATGCCTGTGTGAGAAAACACTATGCCCTTGAATCTAATGCCAATATTAACTAGCCTTGTTAGAGAAACTGTTCCTATGATAATGTTCAATTCTAGCTCTTACCCTCCCTCTCTATGCTAGCTATGGCGTCCTTCTGTAACAGCTCTCTGCCCATCCACTGTTTAGGTCTGTGGTCTTGGCTTAGCTCTCTGTATGTATGTCATACATACATTTGTACACATACGTTTGTGTGCACATGTATGGCAGTTCAAGACTTGAGGCTGAAATTTAACCAATTAATTATGTAAACTTGTTTTGGTATCATCATTTCAAAAACAAACCCAAACCACCCAAACCTTTATAAACATCTTTACCTTTTGTATTAAATAAATATAGCTTTATATCCACTTAAAAAGCACATAAGACCCAGATTTGGGAGGAGGAATGTTTGGTAGATAACACAGGGAGGGGACACCACTTGGTCAGCAGAGTCCAAGGATGTTCACTATCCTGCATGGCAAACAGCGCAATTCAACCCAAAATGCCTAATATGCCCCAATAAGACCAAACATACAGAAATGATTTGTATATTTAAATAAGAAAGTTAATCTTTAAATTCAATTTTTGTGAAAAATTAATCTGATTCAGAGGTTGACCTTCCACATTAATCCTCTGTCTACCACTCTAATCTGTGTCAGTTTAATTCAGAACTATTAAAAAAGGTGGTATCCTATTTCCAATGAAGATAGTCAGTTATTATTATGCTAAGTCTTAATTATCTCTCCACAAATGCCAAAGAAGTGAATAGGGAAATATAATGTTTAAAACAATAGCTCCAGTAAGTATTCAATTTTCAAAATAATACTCCTACATCTAAGGTCTGTCAAGACAAAGCAATTTAACTTGAAATAGATTTATTTTAAATTAGCAAGTAGGCTGGGGAGATGGTTCATCAATTAAAGCACTTGCTTGCAAAGCCTGCTAGTACAGGGTTCGATTCCCTAGTACCCATGGTAAAGGCAGATGTGCAAAATGGCACACATGTTTGAAGTTCATTTGCAGCATCAAGAGTCCTTGGTGCACCTATACACCAACATGTCCCCCACCCCAATCTCTCTCTCTCCTTACAATAAATCAAATTAGTAAACTCTGTAAGGATAGTAGTAGCAATATATCAAAGTATTACAATGCACTGAAGAACAACAAATATGAGTTAATGGCTCTGAAGAGGATCTGAGAAACCTATTCTATTTGGTAAGCAAAAAATGTTAGACACAACCTACCTTTACTGTGTAACTTACATGATGGGAACATCACTTTTCTCACAGCTGTGACACAAGTGATGGGAGGGGGTTGGACTCATTTTGGCTCATGGTTTCAGAGAACAGTGAGCTGCAGAAAGGCATGGTGGTAGGAACATCACTGGCCCTAGTGTGGGAGCACATGGTAAGAGTATCTACCCCCTGGAGAGCATTTTCCAGAGAACAGGACCAGAAGCAGGGCTGAGCTATAACCCTTCCAACCTGCCACTCCCTGGCAAAGGCAGGCTCATCTCCTAAGAAGTACAAAACTTCCCCAAACAGTGTCACTAGCTGGGGGCCTAAATTTTCAAACACGTGAGCCTGTAGGGGATACTTCCCAAACCACAATAACAACTGGTTAACAATAAAAGATGATGAGGGTAAATTTGTCCTTAGAGATAATATAGACTAAGGCAAAAAGACAGCCAAGTTTTAGATGTCTTCAGATTAAAATTATAAAAAAAATTTAACCATTTATGAAGCAATTTTGAAAGAGAATGATTAAGCTTCTTCTCCCAAATTTATAATAATAAGGACAAAGAAACATATTAACCCTTATGAGAAGAATCCAATACACAAAATACAGACCATGGAAAATCTAGGCCAATTTCTCCAATGAATAGAATCAAAAATAAAAAGTAGAATGGGAGGAGAAACCTAGAATTTAGAAGTTATAAGTCTCATCAATTACAATGTATCTACTTTTTTTGAAACTGATTCAAAAATATTTGGGAAGCTGGGCATAGTGGTGCACATCTTTAATAGCAGCACTCGGGAGGCAGAAGTAGGAGGATCACATGAGTTTGAGGCTACCCTGAGAGTGTATAGTGAATTCCAGGTCAGCTTGGGCTAGAATGAGACCCTTCCTCGAAGAAAAAAAAAAAAAAAGAAAGAAAGAATATTTGGGGGAACAAAATATGCTTACAACACATTTGTAATTAAGAATAACAACTAAGAAACTACTAAGATATTTAGGTGTGTTAATGACCTGTACTAAAATATCAAAGTTTTGAAAACTAGAGATGAAGTAGTGTAAATCTAATGTGGAAGGGTTAGATAAGTGGGATACAGGTGAAACAAGAATAGTTTAGGGCTCATCAGGCTACTCTGATTTCTTCTGCTTTTTTTCCAAGGTATCTTTCATAAAAAGATAATTGGAAAAAAAATAGAGAGACTTCAGTAAGAAGGAAAAAGGACCAGTTACTTTTATTTTAGGATTTATAAAAAGAACAGAATGAACCAAGTCCCCCAACAGAAATGGTGATCTTAAGTACATAAAAATTTAATGAAAATGTCCTTTAAATATCTTTGCCATGAGGTAAATAAAATGAAAAACTAAAGGTACACTAGTTAAAACTGGCACTGATTTCCAATAAATTATATACCTCAAATTATTTTCATTGTCTTACGGAATGTCAGATTTTACCTCACTGTGATACTCAGTAACTGAACAGCCCAGGCATATACATCACAAATCCAACAAATAACTCAATACCCTTATAAAGGGGATGAAGCAAGAATAAAATCCCAGCACCAGTGCCTTATAATCTCTATATTTTGCTGCCAGTATTGTTTAGACTGAGAAAACTGCAGAAGCAACAGGAAACCACAGGAAATATGCGGCCACAATCTAGACCCATTTTATTTGGGACTCTGAATAAAGGGACTCTTGACCTACTGAATTTTAATGTGGGAAAAAGAGACATTTGTAAAGTACCTGTAAGGTTTAAATGGCAAACAATCTACAAACAATCACCTTCAGAAAGGAAATGAAAGCTACTTATAAAAAATGAGACACAAAGATATAAAGGCAGGGTCATCATCAAGATTTACAAGTAAAGAAAAGTAAAATAAAGAGGCAACAAAATTCATGTTTCCCCAGGCCTTACATTCAGACCAAGAAGATGTGGATCTATACTCCCAAAAGCAATTTCAGACTAGAGTTGTCTTTATTTTTCCCCAGATAAGTTGGAAATTAAACAGAATGACAAAGTATATTTGCTTTGGGACAATGCAACAGAAAAGAAAAAACTTTGGAATGACCTAACTTGTCAGAATCACTCCACTCAGACAATAAATAAGCACTGCAATATTGTAATTTCTTTCCAAGTTTTGTTATTGCAAATGAACGTAAAATGAGAACAATTAATACACATATCAACCAAAGGGGAACTCTGCCCCTCAGCAGTGATGTGACCTCTAACCATCACAACTAAGTATCATGGGTACCATAGATAAGCACATCCTTATCACCCTTATTAAACTGATGGAATGCTAACGGATACAAAAATTTCAAAAGTTTAAAATTTAGCTTAATTCTGCACTTAGACAAGATACAAGGTACAGCTGTAAATCACAAAACTTGGTTGCATCAACTTAAAATGAACTAGATAAACCTGCCCCATCACTCTGCAACATTTGAGTTTGTTTTCCTAAGAGGACTGCATACTCATACAGAGAAAAAAAAAATCTTGTAACAGTAACAATATCTGGGGATAAATTTTAGGAAAATTTAGTTTAGGAAAAAACTAGTTTAAAAACAAGTTTAGGAAAAAATTAATTCTAAATAAACTATGACAGTGAATAAAACAAGATATTATCATGTAGCCACAATCCAAATATAAAACCCAACTTCTGCAAAAAACGTATTTAAAAAAGTAATAGACGTGTTACTGATATATCAGATTTAAAACATCCGTTAAAAGTCCTTGGGAGGAAGAGAGAACTCAATGGTTAAAGATGACTGCTTGCAAAGCCTGCCTGCCAGTGTTCAACTCCTTAGTACCCATGTAAAGGCAGATTGACAACACGGCACATGCATGTGGACTTCAGTTGCAGTGGCAATAGGCCCTGGTGCAGCCATACTCACTCTCACACGCACACACTCTCTCTCAAATGAATAAATAAATAAATAAAACTACATTTAAAAATACTAAGTGACCATGTGCTTTCCCCCACAAAGCACAAAGATTCTCATATGCAAAGTTGTTTTCCAACATCTAAACAATTCATACAATTCATAAATATGAGTGGCTTCACAATAATCCAGGGAAATGTAGAAACAGATTTACTCTTAGTCCACAAGAAAGCAATATATAAAGACAAGACAGAAAACAAAGACTTGTAAACATTCAACTCCTTATCTCCATCCTTACAAAGAGAAAAAACTAGACAGCCCTTGGGAATGCTGCCTGGGTACAAATGCTTCAGAATGACCCCCCTCATGCCCAGAGGGGTAGCACACCCAAGCTGAAGGAAACTCTCTTCTTTCCCCAGTACCACTGGACTCTGGCAGATTATAACATCCTATAGTAATAGTATTTTGGCTCCTTCCAGAGATAAGCAAACTAATAGAATACACTTCCTAAGCATATACCCACAGACACATAATCAACCCTGTATGCTTTACCAAGGTTCCAAGTAATACCGCATAATAACAAAACTCTTTATTTTCAAATCTAAATTAAAACTATATTTATGCCCTGCATCTGTCATGTATATGTGCTACATATATGTTATTGGGAAAATTTCTCAGTAACACATTCAATTTTGAAATTTAAACAAAAATAAAACTATTCATATAGTGTGATTTTTGAGAAGTAAACAAAATATTGCATTAATAGATTATCCAACTGTGAAGCCTATAACTGGAACTTAATTATTTCCTCTTTGTCCTGAAGAGAGTGAAAGTCATGTATTTATGGAGGTATATAACCTCCATAGCAGAAAAATTGATTTCTCACTGAATGCTCATAAACACACTCTCATTTTTTTTTTTCAGGGATCTTGTAGTTTGTCAAGGTTGTGAAACCAATTCATGCCTATTTCCAGACCAAGGCACTTAAATATGGCACATGACCCTTCAACTCTCTTGCCTAGACACACATTACAACGACACAGCTACAAGAAAGCAGCATCACGGGTCTGAGGCTGCATGTGAAAGAGCTATCCAGTGGATAGCACGGGAAGCAGCAGTGCACCTTTACAAGTTGAGTCGCCCACCAGCTCTTCTAGGCTTGTCTGAAATCATAGCACAGCTAGCAAAATAGATGTTTCCTCTTTCATAACCTAACTCACCTAAATGCAGCAAAATAAAATACTTATTTGAAAATGGAAATCTTGTATTTACTAAAGGACATCTTCCTGTCTCTAGGATTTTGTATCCAGAATGAACAGAATTAAAAACAATATTTTGAAAGCAATGTGGTAAAGTAATTCAATAAACAGAACTTAAGAAGAAACATACTTATAGTAACACTTTGAGAGAGAAAAAAAGCTCTAAAACCAACAGTATTAATTTTTTTGTTGTAAACATACAAGATGCAAAACAAACAAAAGTCAAGCCAGAAATAACAATTAAGACACTGAAATCACCATTAGGAAACATGTGGAAAGGAAAGCAAAGCTAAAAAGAGCCTTTTACCAGGGGCAGCAGGGAGTAGCACTGCTGTAAGTACAGAGGCAGTATTGGGCCATAGGTGCTGATCCCTAACGTTACCCTAACAACCCTGAAGAGCCAAGGCTTTTATTACAAAAGCATTTGGTAGTAACAACAAATATAAGCTGAGCTGGAAGGATTTACCATTTCTATTTACCACATTCAGTATGAATATTCACATAAATCCTTGGTATGGAAATAATTGTGTGTTTACTTATACAATGCTACAACAAGTATACATAAGATACAACAATCATATCAAAACCTGAAAAATTTCCGTGTTTTCAAACACACTTGGACCCAAAAGCATGAAAGGATTCTGGATGGTGACAACAGAACAGCAGTAGCTTCTGTACATAGTCATGAAAGCAAAAAGGAAATGAAGAGCATGGCTTTCTAACCAGTGTGTGATTCAATCTCTAAATTAAAACAACTTTCAGAATTTTCCAATAGAATTATTTCTTTTTCTTTCTCTCTCTCTCATTTTGCTTTTTACGAGGTAGGGTTTTGCTCTGGCCCAGGCTGACCTGGAATTTACTATGTGGTCTTGGGGTGGCCTTGAACTCACAGAAACCCTACCTCTGCTTCCCGAGTGCCTGCACTAAAGGCATGCGGCCACTTCTATAACTCCAGGCTTGCATTTTCTCTTTTCTCTGGGGTTAGGAGGGTAGGGCAGGGAGGTTTCCTGGGGATTGAACCCAGGGCCTTGCACCAGCTAAGCAAGTACTCTCACTGACCTGTATCCCCAGTCCTCCAAGCATTTTCTTTATAATGCTATAGTACTCCTAGAAGAGCATCACAGATAAGATCATTCTAAGGCCTGACCTGCTAGGGGTATTATGAATAGTTACAAGACCAAAAAATAGAAACACCATTGACAGTTATTTCTAAGCTCAAAGGACCACAGCTTACCATGTAGCATGGAAGCCTTTCAACTTCACACATCAGAACATGTAAGAGGTATGTAAACGACAGCATGGAACTAGCTAATGGGGACACCAGTCAGGAGAGGGGCACAGGTAAATATATTAAAGCAGGTATTGCTAATAAAACAGGGAAATAGCCAAAAGCACACTACCCAAAATGTCAAGAGAGAAGGTACAGGAAATAATATTTACAGCAGTGTTTCTCAGGCTCAGCACTGCCAGTGGATGCTTGCATTCTGATAATTCCTTATGGGGAGGTTGTCTTGAGGTAGCTGGGTACTCCCCAGCACCTCTGAATTTGATCCAGTAAATGTAGTGGTCTCCTTCTCCAATTCTGATGGCTAGAGGCAGCAAAAATCATTCCTGTTCAGAACCACTGACCCAGATGTAAAATAAAGATTGAAAGTTTAAACACATTTCATCTTGTAGATTCTAATAAATGTCAAGCAAAGAAGTACGAGAAGGAAACAAAAATCATGTTCTATTTTTTAGTAGACCTATAAGTTACATATTTTTATAACATTTGTAAGAATGGAAAATCAAGTTCCCTCTTCTCAGTCTGAATGTCTAAGCAAAACTTGCTGACTTTTCTAATAAACACACTACTGCTTGTACAATACAGTATGCCATCCTAGGAGAGAATAGCCTACCAACTGACTGCCTACAGGAAAAGATGACAATTTACAGCACATAACTGCAAATTATCTATGTAACTTTTTAAAACCACTTCACTGTTTTCACCCAATTTCTACTTACATTATTGCATTCAACATTAGAGACCTAAGAACGTGAAGTTTGTGGGGGAAGAACAATGTTTCCACGTCAGTCACTACTTTGGAAAACTTTTAGTCCTACCACAGTCCCTAGTCCTGCTGCTACACTGGCATAAGTAGGGAAATATCAATTTCTTTTATAATCAAAGAAAACTGGTAGCTAAGTAACTTTTGAGGAATCACATAGACTCTACCCACATACCATATATACATAAAAAGGGATACACTATTTGTTCATGTATATTCAGTATTTTAAGCTCATTTTCATTTTTCACTCTAGCTCAAAAGAACCGGTTTTACTAACATTAAAAGGAAACTGCTTGGTCAGCAGTGGATAACTAATTGATGAGTTAAGTCATTACTGTAGTAGAGTAACAGAATAACGAAGCACTGGAGAAAATGACAAGAGTGAGGGCACACACTAAACCACCTCTCCAGCTTTTTTCATACTGTGGCTACTTTGATGACTAATTTACACTGCTCCAAAACTTTAAACATGTTCCTTTAATCCCCTTAACAATCATATTAGGGCAAGGGGTTGACATTTTTAATTTTTACTTAACAACTGAGGAAACTCAAAGGACAAAAAAATCCCACCCACTTACATGTGATGGCATGCCAGTAAGTAGAAGAGCATGGATTTGCACCCAGATAACACAAACATCATGGCTGGAAATCTTGTTAAATTCAGGTTGGGGCACCACACCTCTGGCTAAGGGAAGGCAACGTCTATACTGCCAATACCTCACCTGTCATACTGCTCTGCAGAGCCTCTACCTGTAGCAAGGGTCTAGTTTACTTAGAAAATGGTGAGACGTGTAGCAACTCTCAATATCCCTACGCTTAGTATGTACTAGCCTATAGCCCTCTTAATACTTATAAGCTGAAATTTGATCAAACCATTGGAAATATTATCAAACTTTTAACTATCAGAAAACAGAAATAATCCTATCAAAATATAATCAAACATGAATAAAGCCACATAATTAATTCAACTGTCAAATGGATCTTATCATCCTGGTTGATGAGATCTACCTTTATAACTACAGAATGCTAACTAAAAGAAAGAAAATTAAGAGAATTCTTCCTAGTCTGACTAATTTTGGTTTTTCTAAGTTTTCCTGTATTTCATTCAACATTTTTTCCTGAAGTACACAGATACACTTTACAGTTCTTCCCTGAGGAAAAATTAAATCTGTCATGTCATTTGACAGGTTTGTAAAGATCATATTCAAGCCATAATGAAATTCTGATTAAATAAGTATACATGAAAGCCAAACATACTCAGTTTCATACACTGAAAATGATATAAATTCATCAAATGTTCTTATGAGCATGGGCTCTATTTTTTTTAATTATGGCCTAAATAAATACAGTATAAAATCACCATAAAGTTTAGGATTTTCAGTTAAATGCCTATAAATGAAAAGAGCACCACAATCTTTCACAGATCTGACATAAAGGCAAAAAATACAATATTATAGGCTTATCTCTCAAAAGACTATCATGCCTTTACTAATCACTATTTCAAGTTCCTGTCCAGGGTAAGGATTAGACCTTCTCCTATACCCCAAAGTATCGAAACACACACTAAAGTATCTGGATAGTTTACATGTAAGGAATATGGGGGTGGGGGAAAGTAAATCCTATCCTCAAAGTAATGAGAAACAACTTGTAATTCCCTATATAGACTTAAATGTTGCTTGTTTTTCTTTAATGGTATGCAGCCACAAAGAAACTCAGATACTAAAGAACCAGAGCACTGAAAAATGTCATTTGCAATAGCTGAAAGTCATCAAATGTGATGAGGGAATACAGTGATGAGCTGTGCACAAGCATGTCCAAAGTTTCACTATTCCACTGCTCTAATCACCAAGTGTTAAACATGATTTCATGGACTTAAGAGCAATCTACTACACATCAAGAAAAAAAAATAGGACAAATCAAATTTTCTACCATACAAAAAGATTCTATCCCCTCTAAAACAATCCTCAGTGACTTTGTGGAAGCATTCCTGGGTTAAAAGTGTAAAGCATGCTTCTTCAACAACTGCAGCGTGGGCTGCTGCTCTAAGCACTCAGCACGTCTACATCTGCCCCGTTCTGTGGATTTATGGTCAGCCACTGAACTGTGCCATGTGCAGAAAATCACCAGAAACATTCTTAAACATCTGACCTTACATGCAACTGTAAAATGTGAGTGTTTTGAGTGGATAGGTTTTTATGTCTACCATAATAGGAAATATCAAAATACGTATTGAAAATTAAGAATTAAGGAAGAATCCACAGAGCAAATTTAACTTGACCTCTTAAATGTCCACAGAATTGATACAGTATTTAGAAGGCTTTAAGGAAACATTCTGACTGGTTTTTTTCCTCGAAAGCAGCACAGTTCAGCAAAAATGTAATGCAAAACATACATAATTTTAAATTTTCTAATTTAATGGTAAAATGGCAAAAGTGAAATAATCCCAACATTTATTAATCATCCCCACAATATTATGATTTCAACATGCAACAGCTATTTTAATAAGTTTGTGTTTTTTGCATTATACTGCTTTCAAAATCCAACATGTATCTCAAAGAACCAGTACGTGTCATGCTAAGCTAGTCACAAATGAAGCAGTCAATAGCTAGTCGTGGCTAGCGGCTACATGACTGGACAGCACAGTTCCTAAGAAACACTTGGAGACTGGACGTACCACTATGTACTCAAAATAAGTTCTTAGTCATGGCACCTTTGTAAAAAGGAGAGTTCTAACAACATAAGCAAAACTATGAATTCACTAGTTAACTCAGGATCAGACTTCCTTAATCTGAGGATCTGGCTAACACACAGGAAGAAACCAGTGAACTACACTTATTAACGACTCAAGCAGACTTCAGAGATGTGTCTGACCCGCGCGAGTAAACACAATTTGAAGCAAAAACATAGATTTGACATGAAAACATTTCCTTTCAAACCCTATCTACCTCAATCATAGCATATCTAACCAACACTGCCTCTCATAGCAGCCTCTCTCATTCTCGAGCACCTATCTCTATGCAAATCACTGAATTTGATGACTTTTATAAGCTATAATAGTCATTGTTCAAAAGTAAGCACAGCACTACATAAGATGAATTGAAAAAAATTAAGGAAAAAATTACCAGCCAAATACAATGCATCTCATGCCAACCAACAGTCTTAAATTATTCTACCTGAATTCCAATGAAATCAATTCTTTCCACAATTCCAATTCATTTACTGCTTCCTAGAATTCTCCCAAGTAATTATGACATTTGCTTAAAATGTAAATAATTCCAACAATGAATTCTCTAGAAAATAACAACTAAAACCATTAGCTTAGCACATAAAATTTTTCCTTAAGGCAAGTTATTGAATAAATCAAACTGAAATGACTACAGTCGTGTTTACTGCACTTACAGTTCGTTAACACCACATTCAGCAATTTCTAAAAATGGGTGGACGGTCAGTTCAGTTTGCACACAAGCAGTAACTTTAAAATTTTAGAAGTCACTGACTTGTGAACATACATGTTCTAGAGCAAAACCAGCACTATCCACACTAATCTCAGTAAGAAGCACAACATCAATATATTCACAAGTTCACAATGAATGGTGCATGCTAACAAGTCTATTTTCCCCAGGTTTTATTTAATTCACCTGAGAAATTTTCATTTCATGCACTTGTAAAGATGTACGAAATGAAGCTAGCCTCACAGGCTGCACATATATCCAGGCACAATTATTCCTCTGCACAACTTGAGATCAAAACATCAACATTTGTTTCTTACCTGCAGTTAGGAGGAGGATCAAGGGTGATTTCGGCTAGCTCCTTCTGAATTCTGGTAGTGAAATGAGAACAGACAAAAAGGATTTGAGGTAGTCTACAGAGTAACCGGGGGAATTACACTGCCCTCTACCACCATGCAGTTAAATGCAAGGCTGGCTTTGCCTTCAGTAATGCTAACATGGCTGCTTCCTCTTTGTTCTCAGAGGCATAACCCAAATCCCTTAACAGAAACTTTGCAGCTTTTTTCTCACTTGCTACTATAAAGAAGTAAGTCATTTACACCTGATCTGTGAAATAGTCCTCCACGACTACTCAGGAAAGGATACATAATGCATTTTAAAACACTTTTTACCAGAGAAATTCTCTTTTCAAGCTTATATGCAAATGAGACAAAAGGGGAGGAGGGAAAGCACTGAATATTTGACAATGACTTCCAGTCACTTTTACTGAGGTAAAAATTAACACGGCGCTACAAGAGCACATTAAGAGTTCTGGCAACATTTTATGTGTCAAAAAAAAAAAAGTTTAAAATGTACAAATATCTTTGTCAATGAGAATCTTCAAAGGCCATTCGGCATTCACATTTAACTGTTTTCTTTAATGTTAGGCACACCTCCTAAATTCAATAAATTTGGAGGGGGGAAGAGGATAAGATACATAATCTTGAGGTAAGCAGTCAATGCAGTTCTCTGATTTTCTTCTCATTTAAAATATTTTCAAAAGTTAAATGTGTTTAACGTGTTCCTTCCCAAGACTACAACAAACTAAAGACTTTAAATTGTTTAAAAGACGACTGCTCAGCAAAATATTCTGGTTAATATTTAATTGTACAATAATGGGAAAAGTCCATACAAAAATAAGACCATTTCTGAATAAGATAATATGCAGTATTTGATCAGTTTTTTACATCTTCTCTCTCTACTATAATCTATAGAAATCAACAAAACAGCGCTATCAGGTAATGCTACTGACACACTTTACCTATAGCTGCCTGAGTTCCACAGATATTCCCATACTACCACACTGACGGAATCCCCCTGACAGAATTTTTTCTGTCACCACAGAAAATAAAAGCCAACAGGAAGCAAATGATCTTTAACTCAGACCCAATAAAACGTTCCTCCTGCTGCTGGGTCTGCGAACCTGTCAAGCACAGCCACAAGCTTTAGAGAGAAGAGGTATTAGGACTCTAAAAGTTTTCAATCACCAAGTGACATCAAAAATTGTCAATGGCTACTTTTCAATTTTATTTGCCCTCACAAGAACAAGGAAGGACAACCATAATTTACCCAGAAAAAGTTACTCGTGTAAATCAGGATTTAAGATCTTATTTGCAGAACAAGTATGCAGATCTGCTTTTACAAACAGCTAAGTCTGGCATTTACCAATTTTCTAGCAAATGCAACCATTTCTGATCAGTAAGTTTTATGAAGAGAGGCACAGCTGATATCTACAAGTGTCAATTTCAGTCAAGTATGATTCACCAAAGGAAACCTCTCCGACCTAATTCGGGTTCACCCAATTTTCCTTGCCAACTCCTTCATCTGTCAGCATGTCAGTCCCATGTCTACTGTAGGAGGACAATCCCCCTCAAGTTACTAGAGTACACTTGCCTTTTCAAAAGCACAATTATTCCAGGGAGGTCACTTACATGCCACCTAAAGCATGGCAACTCATCCAAGCTCAAATACCATTGATGAAGTATTTCTGAACTCTTTACTACTGATGTAAAGCCAACACGGGCATCCAGTAGGTTGGAAGACAACCTGACAAGGTGCTTAAACCTTCTCTCCATTACCTTTTAGCACTAGTGGATAACTTAGCAGTCGTTTTGCTAGAGAGTTTGGTGTTCTTCTTCTGCTGGGTGGCAGAAGGTTTTCTTTCTTCCTGCTCTTCGGGCTCTGGAGCGGCTGGGTCTCGCTGGTCTGCATCTGAACTACCACTGCTAGTGCTGGGGCTCTCATCATCCGACCTCTGCCTATCGCTGGACATCTTGGTGAACTTATCTCTCAGAAAACTTCTGAGGGGAGAAGGACCGGGGAAGAAATGTTACATCTTAAGAACTCGGCCAGCAGTTATGTCGTCCACAGCCTCCTAAAATGGTCTAGTAATGAAATGCTTCGGAAGTGCTCACACTTGTGGTGCAACAGCAAGGTTACAGTCGGGAAACCCGATGTGTCCCACAACGCCAGCGCCAGCGCCAGCGCCGTGGGATTTGCCCAACTCAAGTTAGAGAAACCCACTCACATTTTGTTCTCTCCATCCCTCGGACAATCTACCAATTGTCTACTTTCTCAGAAGGCATGAGACCGATTTGCCAGGGAACTTAGGCAACGAGCATTAACAACATATGACACACTGTAAATAACAGCTCTTGCTGGGGAGAAAAAAAAATGTTCAAAAGTCACTAAATACCGTCTAAATATTTACAGACTGACACACTGGTCGGAGCTACCAAATTCATTCGGGCAGGGCGAGAGGAAAACGTACCCCGCGAAGGGCTCGTGTGCTTATCCGAGCGAGGCGGCGGGGCGTCCCCGGCGCGCGGACGGAGCGCGAGCCCAGACCCCAGCCTCGGAGGCGAGAAAGCAGCCCGCAGGCTCGCCCGCCCGCCCCGGCGCCCGCCCGCCCGCCCGCCCGCGGGGTCCCGAGTGCACCTCCTCGCCGGGCTCCGCGCTCAATCTCTCCCTCGCGGACCGACATTTTGTCCAAAATCGCCCAAAGCCCGAGGGAAAATTTTAAAAAATAAAACACACACACAGACACACATACACACAAGCAAGCCACAAAGCCCTCCGCCTCCCCCCTCCCCAAGAAGTGCAACACATCTCCGCGCCGCCCGCCCGTCCGAGGGGAGGCGAGCCGCGGCCGGCGGCGGCCACGCAGCTCCGCGGCCCTTTGTGGGGAGGGCCGCGCGGGGGCCGCGCCGTGCCGACCGCGGAGGCGAGGGGACGGGGCCCGCGGACCCCGGCGGCGGCGCCCGGCGTGAACAAAGCTGCCGCCCCCGCCCCCTCCCCCACGGCCGCGCCGCGCCGCGCCCCGCCGTCCCCCCCCCCCACGCGGCCCCCCGGCCCCGCCGCCGCCGCCTTCTTACCTCGGCCGCCCGCCCGGCCCGCTCGCGCGCCGCTACGCTGTGGGGGAGGGAGCGCGAGAAAAAGCCTTCCTTGAGGAAATGGAGGCAGCTTGGGGGGGGGGGGCGAAGGGGGGGAGGGAAAAAAAAGCCGCGGCGGAGGCTCTGGCCGGGGAGTGTGGAACATTGAAAGTCGGAGGGGGCTGTGCAATGCCGGGCTCCGGCCGGAGGGTGGCGCCGCCCCGCGCCTTCGGCAAACAGGCGGGCGGTGGAGGAGGGGGGCTGTGGGGGGAACTCGGCGGGGCGAGGGCGCGAGCTCCCGGCGAGGCGGAGGGACGCGGGAGACCCCCGCGCGCGCTGTGGCCTCCCGCCGCCGCCGCCGCCGCCGCCGCCGCCGCCGCCTCCCGGCTCGGCTCGGCTCGGCTCGGCTCGGCTCCTCCCGGCCGCGCAGTCAGCAAGTTCCCAGCGAGCGCGGGGGAGGGGCGGGCGCGGCGGCAGCGGCGGCGCGCGTGCTCGCGGCTGGCCTGGCAGAGGGAAGCGCGCGCCGCCGTCGGGTACGCGCGCTCCCGTGTGTGGCGTGTGTGTTTGTGTGCGCGCGCGCGCTCCGCGTCTCCTTTTACCCCGGCGGTGGGGTTCTGGCGGGGGGGGGAGGCGGGGAGTGCAGCACGCGTCCGCCCGCGCGCGGCCGGGACAAAGAGCGCGGCGGGGACCCGCGGGTTGGCCCCTGCGCCCTGGGCCGAGGAGCCCGTGCCGGAGAAGGCGGGGCGCGGGCGCGGGCGCCGTCTCGCGGGGACGAAGGGTGGCTTCCGGCCTGGGACCGCCTTCGGGCCGAGTCTGCCCATTGGACTACCCGCCTTCTCCCTCCCCACCCCCACCTCGGGCTGGCCACGATCCTCGGCGGCTCTGGGGCTGCTGTCACCCTACCCCCCCATACCTCGGCCCTGGAGCGTGGGCAGGAGTTCCCTGCGCCCCGCGAGACGCGTGTGTTGCCGAGGAGGCCAGGCGCGCTGCCTGAGAGCTGCCTGTGGCCCCTCACGTGAGCTGGAGGACCCGGGGAGCTAGGGTCGTGGGCTTTGAGGGACGTAGACAGGACGTGGAGACCAGGGGACCAGGCTCTGCTCATCTTTGGCACCAAGCCTGCAACTGTCTCTGCCAAAGAGAACTACCCTCCGGATGCTTTGGAAAGTTAAAAAAAAAAAATGTTTTTAATGTAAAGGAGTGTTTTAAATGTCCCGCAGAAGATGATGAAAAAAGTGGAGGCGGGCAGTTGGTGGGGAGAGGGGCTCGTCTCTAACCTGATATCTTGTTGTAGGACTTGCATGCGAGGTGCCAGGTGCAAGTTCTGCAAAGAGAATCCCTCAGTGGTACTGCATCATCGCTGTCCACACAGAAAAGCTTCAGGTGGGAACAGTCAAGGTTGGCTTGGTTCTGGTATTCTTGCTGAATCCTCAGGTAGACTGTAGTTTTTGCTTCAAGCACAAAGTAAAGAGAAGTACAGAAACTTCCTGTTTTCAGCCCCAGTCCTTTTTCAGCTACTGAGAACTTGTTCCCCGTGATGGAACCTCAAAGGAATTTGTGCATTCCTCTCCCACAAATGTCTAGGGACAGGGGTGCTGGGAGAATGAGGAGTTCACAGTAGAAGCAACGATGACAAAACAGATGAGCCAGTATTAAAGGAAAGAAGAAGAAAAGACTGGGTGAGCCGATGGAAACTTTTCCTCCAAATAGAAAAGTTTTGGTAAAACGCTACTGAAATTTTAAAGCATAAATTACACTTCTGTAACTTTCCAAAGACATAGACATTTGGTGAACTTTTTTAATGAAGGGGCAATCTGCTGCAAGGTACTAGACTCACAAACTTGATCCAATGATTATGTGTCCAAAAAGGGGTCTCTCTGCTTCCTGCTATGAACTTCCCATGCAGAAGCAAGAATGATGATTAAAGTTCGCAGGATGATGAGAAGGAAGGGGTGGTCCCGTCAAAATGAACAATGTCTCTTGTGTCTCAAGACAGAGCATGGTCAAACATTTTGATCTGACTGAATAGGGTGCCTTGGGAAGAGCTTGTTAGTGAAAATATAATAAAAAGATCTCCCCAGCTTTACACTGTATGCTACTACATCAATAACCAGTTTAAGGTTGAAGTATTGCTATTTAGAACGGGAGCTGTGCTATTTGTTAAAGGTGAGTTCCTTTTGTAAATTTTAATATTCCCAGAATAGCTGGAAAGCTCAGGGGCCAGTTGCTGCTGAGATTTGAGTAGGGCCAAGAGCTTGGGAGACAAAACTAGTTACCTGTAGGCTGTTATAGAAAAGAAATGGCTGAAAAGCAAAGGAACTAGATTCTAATCCTCATTCTGACAAGTTTATGTGTCCTCACACAGCTTAAACATTCTAGCCTGGAGATTATGTCAAAGTGTCTGTCTCTTCCTCAAAAATTCCTTGATACTGGGCTGGGGAGGTAGTGTTAGATAAAGCACTTGTCTGAGTACACAAGTTCAGATCCCCAGTCCCCCGTAAAAACTGGAAGCCTTGGCAGACTTCTGTAATCCTGGGGAGCCTACAGCACGATGAAAGGTGAAGACAGGACAAGTTAACAGACCAGCTAGCCTAGCAAACAGCCGTGAGCAACAAGAAGGAGCAATCCTACCTGAAGCCAAGTAGAAAGCAAGGAGCAACACCCAAAAGTTGTCCTCTGATGTCCACATGTGCCCCGTGACACACACATGCCCAAACACACACATATGAACACACATGTACACATCAAAAACATACTCAAGAGTCTGGTTTGTTTGAAATCACAGAGTCACTCGCCAGAATATTTAGGAACTACCAAATGCTTAGGAAATTGGAAATGTTCTTTCCAAGTTCAATGTGTGGTGAGGCAGCCAGAAAATGTGCTGAAATATGGGAAGCAGTGCATCAAAGGAGGCACAGCATGGGAGGGGAGCATTATGAACCACCAATAACCAGCATGCATTTACTCATGCAGTGGAAGTAGGCATGGCAAATGACTCAAAGAGGTGACACTGGACTGATCCTGGAGGGATCAGTTGGCCTTGTGAAAACATACGCAATTAAGATAACATTCTTGGCTGGAACTCAGCTGGGAATAAACTTTGTAGCAAGTGGTGCCTGCATGAACAAGAGCCTGAGTTTGACCCCCAGCACCACCCAAAAGAAAAGCAAAAACTGGAACTTAATAGGCGTTCAACCAACAATGCTTTTATGTTGTTAAAAGTGCTGTAAAGACAACGAATGGTTCTGTAAGTTTAGAGAGGGCAGGGACCTGTCTCCACAATATGAATTACCTAGCTACCTCCATTCAGCTGACTAAAGGAGCTGTTCAGGTGTTCTTCCTGCTCACAGTCCTCCTTCAAGGTTATATCTCATCACCAATGTTATCTAAGGAAGGGAGGGAAGAAGAGAAGAAAGAAAAGAAAAAAGGAGTGAAGGAAAGAGAGGGAGAAAACATGGAAGGGAGGGTAAGGGAAGGGGAATGAGACCAGACGTGGTGGCACACACCTCTCTTTAAAAAGCAAGTACCACTTTTCAGAGGGAAAAATATGAATACATGTACAGGTTATCAATTAAGTGAACATTGATACTGTTTTGTTTTAACAAATATTTGAACTTAAGTTCTTATATAAATCAACTCAGTGAAAACTTCAGCAGGCTGCTTTGAAATTTGTCAAAATATTAAAGGTGAAGACAATTTTATCTTAAAAAATAATAGCTAGATAATTTAATATATAACAAATGAGACTTCATCTAAAACAGCAAAAAGGAGGATTATACAGTGAACTGAAAATGAAATGAGGTATCTACTTATCTCCATGAAAAAGTATTTAGAGGATCTTCATGAGTTCCAGGCTAGTCTTGGTCTAAGAATGAGACCTTATCCCTAAAAACAAAAGCAACAACAATGACAATGAAAAGAAGAGCCTAAATGGCACTTATTAGGAAAGCTAGAATGGTTTGGGTACTTAATATAGTGAGGAGTTACAATATGCCAAGCAAAATAGAAAAAAAAAATTGGGGAGGCAGAGCACATGAATAAAACATGTATTGGACTAGATAGAAAACTTGAATTCTTAGCTTGCCTTTCTGTACACATCCATACAAATTGAGACAATAGACTAGCAAATTGTTTTGTATTTTCTGTGAAAAAGGATTTACATAGACCCCACATAGTTCTGTATAGGCTTATAAAAAGACATGTTAGAAATTTAAGGTTTATTAAAAGGCATATAAAAGTATTCATCTTTGTCTTAAAATTTATTTTTATTTATTTATTTATTTTGGTTTTGTGTGGTATCTCTCACTCTAGCCCAGGCTGACCTGGCCTTCACCATGTAGTCTCAGGGTGACCTGAAACTCACAATGGTGATCCTCCTACCTCTGCCTCCCAAGTATTGGGATCAAAGGCATGTGTCACCATGCCCAGCTATCTTTAAATATATGATTTGTGTATTAAAATAAGGAATTCATTTTTCCTCTCCAAATTTAAAAATCCAAAAGCTGTAATATCAAACACCTGTACAAGTCTTATGAGAAAGGCACTTTCCTGTGTTAGTGATGGCATTGTAAATTGATAAAAATCTTTTCAGAAAGCAATTTGGCAATGGGTTTCAAGAGTCATAAAAATGTTCACACCCTTTAACCTAGAAATTCTACTTCTGGGAATCTCTTCTAAGGAAATAACACAAAATATTTTAAAATGCCATATGCCTGACAGTGTTTATCCCAGTGTAATTTATATTATATATAAAAATGGAAACCACTCAAACTGTCCAGTATAAGGCTAGGCTTTAGTAAATTATGGTTCATTCACGTGATGGAATATTATGATCCATGAATATAAAATGATGAGCAGGATAAGTAGGATTTTCTTCATCACTTTTTCTTTGTGAGCAAAACCTTTTAAGATAAGCTCATGTCCTGCTTAGTTAATAAGACAAACCAAAGATGTTGGGCATAATTTTTTAACTGATATTTTGACTGAAAATTGCACTTATATTTTCCTAAGATGCTGTATAGTATCTTACGTGTAAAATCAGTTTAAATTTATGTTTCTTCTTCAAAATGCCATTGCATGTATAATGATTATCTGGCAAAATGTATAAAAGAGATTTGGAAGGAATATGCAAACAATCATTTTGGATTAAGAAGCCTATTTGCTTGTGATTCTGACTACTTCTTCTATATTACACAAATAGTTACCTAATTGGAAAAGATTCAGTAAGGAGCAATATGCTTTCATTTGTAAAGACAAATAAAAAAGCTTAATCTGACATGATAAGCAAGTTCATATTCTAGTAAATGTCTTTATAACTGAGGAAGAACAGGATTTTTCTTTTAAGTGGGAGGCAGAGGTATAGGATCACTGTGAGTTCTAAGTCACTCTGAGACTACATAGTGAATTCCAGGTCAGCCTTGGCTAGAGTGAAACCCTACCTCAAAAAAAAAAAAAAATGTATGAAGACTAACCTTAATCTTCTGTTTCTCTCTCTCTCTCCCTCTTCTTGTTCTCTTTTATATCACCTATCTTTTTCTTCCTTCTTTTCCTTGGTGGCCTGTAATTCCCAGTACCACCATGTGGTTAACATCCACAATGAGCTGTTGATCAGAGAGACTTACAAGGTTTCCCAAAAGAAGACAGATTTCTGTCAGAGTACTTGATGACCCACCAAAAGTTAGTGGTAAGACCCTACTGCCAAAGACACCATGTGCTGTTGGTACAGCACATGGAGAGCCCTGGCTGGAATCTGGAAGTAAGTCTCCAGACAGTTAGCTTGTCTAGTGCCAAAAGGTGCTACATGAGCAACTGGGGGGAAATAACCAACATCTGTCCAAGTAGCTCATGGTCTAAACTGCTCAGCAGCAAACAACCTGACATGATGCTCACCCAAGTGCAATAGTGACACACAGCCTTGGTGGGTAACCAACTCTTGATTTGGCCAACTGATCTGCTCAGTGGAATGGAACCCATTGCTGGAGCTGGGAAAAAGTCAGAACAATATCCACAAACAAACCCGCTCTCCATTATCAAGCTCCCACCAATTGTGGGCTGCAAGAGGGCCTACGCCTATTAATTCTCTCTAAAATAATAATGATTATCCCATTTATCTGGTGCTGACCTCACTCTCCATTGGAAAATTTGCTTCTCTTTTTCAGATGGACACAGATCCTGAGGAGAGAATCAGCCCATCACACCTCACCAGGGCTCCAACTGAAACCAAGAATAATTGGGGAAATGAGCGAGAGCGCTGCTTTCTTGGTGAACCTTATACCAGCACAAGGGTGAAGGAGATAGACACAGAGAACACTCAACTCCTACCAAACCAGAAATCCAGAGACACAGAGGCTCCCAAGACCTCATCACTGAAGTAGACCTAAAACGAACCCAACATGGCTCAGGGAAATTTGCGGAAGAGGGGGCAGAAAGATTGTTAGGGCCACATGTTGGGATATTATGCACAGGTACATTGCCTCTTACCCATAACTGATGGCTAACCCCAAAATGTGCAACCCACATTCCCCAACAAGGAAGGTCCCTGTGAAGGAGGGAGAACAGGAAGGAGGCTAGTGATGGTACCAACATGGTTGTATATGCACTGTGTACATAAAAAAAGTAGAGATTTTTTTTTTGTCAAATGTAATACTTTAACTTTTTTCAGTTTTATCATAGAGATTCATCACCACTTTAGGAAAGATATCAAAGGTATGCCAATAAAATATCAAGGCATGTGTCATTTTAATCTGTCTGTGTGACCATCAGAGTGATGTAGGTATACTAAAACAAAAGTGACAGATTGTGTCCAGTAAGACAACTCAGTGTATGTGAGCTAAAGGTAAGGGTCATATCCATCTTGGGCTCTAAGATGAGGGCTACCTAGTGCTAGTGCCAACTGCCCAAAAGCTGGTGAAGTACTAGACGTTTATGGCCAAGTGAATTAAGGATCAGAGACACTGAGTGACTTCTCTAGATTCATAGTTGAGGATGAGAGACTCTGAATGACTTCTCTAGAGTTGTAATTGAGGATGAGAGGATCCGAATGACTTTCCTAGATTCCTAATGGTAGCACCTGACAGAATTGTAGGTAGATCTTGGCAGCCTGGTGTGGTAGCTCACACCTATAGTCCCAGAACTTGAGATGTAGAGGCAGGAGGATTGCCATGAGTTCAAATTTAGCCTGGGCTACATAGTGAGTTCTCTTGAACTATGTGAGACCTCTTTAAAAACCAAAAACTTCACAAGGTTGTCTCCATCCCACCATACCTGTCATATTCACCTGGGCATAGAACCCAGCCTCCCCAGTCATCAGATCCTATGAAGGTTGTCCAAGAAATGTCATCAGAAAATTCTTACAAATCTAACAGGTTTTTCTCACCCTTGTCTTTAAGCATGAGGCCGTCCCTGTTATAGTAAAACAGATTTGATGATATGTTAGAATTGTTCATACAAAGGATATATTTTCATGAAATTATCACACAGTTTGTTAGGAAATATTTGTCTCATTATTTCTTCTATATTCCTCCCAGCCAAGTTAAGAACAGGCCCACTATCTCATTTTTGCACCTAGGATAGTGCTTCATATATGGTATTTGGTAAATAACGTCTGAATGGAGAGCAAGTTACCTACACATTCAAAGCCAGCTGAAGGAATGTTATGAAATTACAATAAAGAATATGATCTTTTTCCAGGGCATAATAATATATTTATGGAAACAGTTTTTATGAAAGGTAGCATAGGCCAAGTATATAGGAATTACAAGTGTCTATAGAAATTAAGGGCTGATAGATTTATACATTCAAATAGATCAAGGATATGTGCGTATGACCCTAACCTCCAGAATAATAATCAGGGAGAACATGACCACATTTTCTCACCACACTTTTGGCAGAACCACAGTTAGGAAATAAATATTGAACTACAGGTTTATGGACGTTCCTAACCCCATGATAGGGCAACAAAATTTTCCTAACTGTTTAATAAAATGTTTGCACAAATAAGATTGTTTTGTATTCAATAATGATAAGTTCTAGCAATTAAGATTAAAAATGAGCAACTCAATCATGAGCTTATTGAAAGATGATTTACAAAACAACAGAAATAAAACTATTATTCTTCGGTGCAACTTTCTGTACCTATTAATCAGAACATCATGGTCATTGATACAAAAGTGACATCCTGGGTTCTAGTTATGATTATAATGATTCAGGCTTCTAGATACTATGACATCAACAAAATGAAGGAATCTGAAGGTCCTTTACAATTATGGGTTCCCAGGGACTTAGGCCTTTGTATAAGCCATGTTGAACAAACTGAATTAACCCACATGGTTAGTTAATTTTTTAAAGCAACAGAGCCTAAAGGCAAGACATGCCAGCAATGATTTAAGACCATATCTACATGAGTTGATTAACGGTTAAAATTAAATTTGGCTTTAAAAATTTTTAATGCTGAGAGAAGAGGGTGGGAAGAGGGTTAATCAAAATTAAATATGTTACAAATAAGCCATATAGAAACCAACTTCACTAGCTAAATAATATATGTGTTTAAAAAAGGAGAGAGACAGTTTGAGCAGATGTATCCTGTGAGAGTGAATAATTCTATGCCCAGAAACCTTAAATTCTTTCAAGAAAATTCCTGTGCTAGGAGCTGGATACCTTCCAATGAGTTATTGGTCAGGGAGGCCCCTGATGGCCCCAAAACATTGCAGGCTATTGCTAAGGCTTTTGTTTGCCTTCCAAAACTAGATAGTAAGACCCTATTGCTGAAGAATTCACATGCTTGGGCTGCAGGTCGCGGAAATCAAGCTGGAAACATCCTCCCTATTGTCTAGTTTTCATGATGCTGGAAAGTCCTATGCAGCCTATTGGGAGAGAAATGTCATCAATAGTCTTAACCAGCAATGAACCCTGCAAGTTTTAAGGCTGGAAAGCAAGGGTAAATGTCCAACTGTTGCAATGGCAACATGTGTGTTATGGGAAAAACCAAATTCTCACTGATTAGATTTGAGGCCTCTTCCATGGGAAGGAATTCCTGCTTGACACTGAAAACATAATCAAAGGTCATGGCTGGGAAGGCCATAAGTTTCCCCCTAGAAGGAAACTACTACTTTTGTCTACCTAAGTGGATATGACCACCAAGCTGCCCTCTAAATACTATGTATATGCCCACATATTAATGCTACTCTCACTTTGGGTTAGAGAAACTTCATTTATCAGATGGTGGTGAAGACTAGGGAAAATCAAAACTCACAAAAGTGCTTGAGAAGTAACAGTTGAGTGTTCAGCACCAAGTGAGACATCTATATCACACCCTCCAAGGTTCAGGGACCATTGGGGAAGATGTAATAGAAATAATGAAAGAGCCAAGAGAAGGGAAGGAGTGTTTTGCAATACTGTCTTCCAGACACAAAATGGTCGTGATATTCATGGCCTCACAGTGACTGATGCTACCTACACAAGACCTGCATAATAAAAGGGAAAAAAATGATGACATCAAATAGAAGAGAGACTAGTTAGAAAGAAGAAGGGATTCAGTGGAGGAGAGATTTATTAGAGGGGAAGAGAAAGTGGTTTAGGAGATTATAATTATACTGTATTTTCTATATGTTGGGAGGCTGTTGATAAAAGTTTTTAAAAATAATAAAATGCTAGCCAGCATGCCAAAAGTTTATTTATTTACTTGACAGAGAAAGAGAGAGGTGGAGAGAGAGGGGAAGAATGGGTTTGCCAGGGCACTAGCTACAGCAAATGAGCTCCAGATGCATGTGCCATTTTGTGCATCTGGCTTTACGTGGGCACTGGGGAATGAAATACAGGTCCTTAGGTTTCTCAGGCAAGCACCTCAACTTTTCAGCCATCTCTCTAGACCTCACAAAAAGGTTTTGAACACTGAAGTTTGGATAATGGTTCAGTAAAAGTGCTTACAGTGCAAATATAAGGGCCTGAGTTAACCCTCAACACCCACATAAATGCTGGTTATGGTGCACAACTGTAATCCCAGTGCTCAGGAGGCCGAGGCAGTTGGATCCAATGAGAGTCTCTGTCTCAGTAAATACAGTAGAGAGTGACTGAGAAAGACTCCCAACATCAACCTGTTGTCTCCCTATGAACTTACACAGACAAGAATGTGTACCCACATGTGTGGCCACACACACAAACACACATACATAGACACCACATACACAAACCAGAAAACATTAATATCTTCCTTATGTAAAGTAGTCACCCTCTTCTACTTTTTGAGCTATATGAATATGTCATATCCAATCAAGCTATTAGTTTAAGTGGGAAAATGCCAGTAATTCTTGTTGATTGGAATTTTGTAAAGAAAATAATTGATATTGTTTTTATACCTATTTTTTGAGGAAGGTTCTCTCTCTAGTCCAGGCTAATCACAGATTCATGACAATTCTCCCTCATCAACCTTCCTAGTGCTAAGATTACAAACATGAGTCACCATGTCTGATATTTTCATTTTAAATAAGGTTGTTTATATTAGGTGAGTTTTTTATTTTCTGGTCAAAGTAATTCTAAACTTGATTTTGTACTTGTCCTTGGGAAAGAATCTTAAGGAAAGAGAGAAAGAGGAGGGGGGAGAAAGGGAGGAAAAAGGAAGAGAGAGAGAGAAAGAAATGAAGAAAAGCAAGAAAATGGATGGCCGAGTATGATGGTAATATCAGAAACACCAGCACTAGAGAGGCTGAGGCAAGAGAATCATGAGTGTGATGGTAGTCTGGGCTGCACTGTAAGGACTTGTCTAAAAAACAAAAAACAAAAAACAAACAAACAAACAAACAAACAACAACAACAAAAAAAAGTCTGTGACTCACCTTATAGCCCTTGCTTTCACATACACACACAAAAAATTCCCCATCACATTGACGTACAAATATAATTATTTGCTTATCTAGGACCACTCATTTAACAAACCTAAAAGATGCCTTTAAAAAAACAAAACACAAGGCTGGAGAGATAGATGGCTTAGTGGTTAAGGTGCTTGTCTGTGCAGTGTATGAATCCAGGTTCAATTCCCAAGTATCCACATAAGCCACATGCACAAGATGGCACATGTGTCTGGAGTTTGTTTGCAGAGGTTGGAGCTGTGGTGTGCCCATTCTCTCTCTTTCTCTATCTGCTTCTTTCTCTGTCAATTAATTAAATAATCAATTGAAAACCACAATGATAGAAGATATAGACCAAAGAAAATATGATACTATCTCTGCTCTAAAAGGTCCATAATCCAAGATGGAGAGCCCTAATATCCCCAAACAAGAACTCTCTGTGCTAAAACCACGGCAGGACTTCATTGGCCCACACTTTTTGTCGTGAGAAGCCCCTGAGGATTGTGCTTTTCCTGCCTTCAAATAAGAAGGAAAGCCAGATGATGTAACAAGGCAAATACATATACAAACATTGAGCATCTATTCAACAAGTAAGAAAACTTTTTTTTTTTTATGTAGATGGCAGGTCCTTCATATACAGACCCCAACCACACACATGCACACACAGAGCAAGTGCTGAAAAAGGGAACACTGGTTGAATAGATAAAAACAAGTTCTATCTTAGGATAATTACATAGATAAGGTATCTTTTTCAAAAAAGGCTAGAATTCAGAAGGCAACCTTCCAGATGGTGGGCCCTCCTACTGTCCCTATTGTATAGCCAATGCCTTGAACCATGTTGGATCTCAATAAAAAGTCCTTGAATAAATACAGCCAACACTTGTATAGCAAAAGCTATCCTTTCCAGCATCCTTTGCATGCACTGCCCCATTTAATACTCTCTGTAGCTCAGTCAGTGAGGCTGGCAACTTTGTTGTAGATTAGTGTTGCAGATGAGGACTCAGAGAACACTAAGATGATGCAACTTTCCCAAGGTCATCTGACTAGTAAAAGATGGCCACTGGTCCCAGAAGCCATGCTCTGGCTGTTTTGTGATGCCACATCTGAAGTAAGAAGTGGCAGTTCAAGTGAGAGGAGAATTAATTAATGGTAAGTAGCCTTGGCCCCACAGTTGGCAGTGGAAGACTGGGGACTTGTGCTGCAAGTTGGAGATGCTGACAGCCAGTGAACAAGAAGGAAGGACCATAGTATCAAATGTGTGTGTGGGGGGGTTGCTTCTGGGTAGTCTGTGTATTGTGAGGTTGACAGGGTCTGTCCAATGAGAAAGACACATGCCAGAAAGCACCCAGAGAACTCCAAAATGACATGTGGTCCTTCTGGGCCATTTTTCTCCCAACCCCTCTGTTGTCCATGCTCTTTCTTTATTCCATTCACTTCTTTTTTCTTTTTACCTGTTGTCCCCTTCAGTCTGTTCTATGCCATTGACTTGAATTTTAAATAATTGTGTCTGTTAAATGATATTGTCTTGCTCTCCATGTCCATTAAAAGTAAACAGCTGGAGTTCTCTCAAAAATGTTCCTTGCTGATGTGGAAGATGCAGACCAGTTACTTAATAGAAGAAAAGTCTCCCAACATTGACTACAAAGTATGAAATAATTAGAGTTAAACCTTAGTCCTCCCAGACCCTTATGACAGTAAAAGGTGCAGAAAGTGTAATCCTAACATCATGGGCTCTGGCTTGTACAGCCCCAAACCAGAAATTGGTTACCCCCCATGGTGACCAGTTGGCCAGGATATACATAAGGTCCACAAACCAATGTAGGCCATTGCCAACCATTTGGTTAACACATAGAGTTAAAAGGTAAGAGCCTATTGCTAAAGATACCACAGGCTGCCATCTCAGGACACCAAGAGACCACATGAGAACCAAGGGTAAAGGCAGTCTAAACATCACTATTCCCTTCTGCTTTCTTATTGCTGGGTTCCATTACTCTATTTATTTCCAACCTACTATAAAATTGAGTTTTCTGGCCCACACACACCTATGTGAATACTAAAATACATCTTCTGAGTTGCGGTAAGTTACCAATATGGCTGAATACCCTGTGTAGCCTGTTCACTAGTATATAAGACACCCTGAGTACTACAGGCTTTTAAACTTCTAACTGATGAATTTAATTTTTTAAAAAATTATTTATTTATTTGAGAGAGAGAAAGATGGAAGGAGAGAGAGAGAGAGAAAGAGAGAAAGAGAATGGGCACACTGGGGCCTCCAGCCATTGCCAATGAAGTCCAGATGCATGCTCCGCATGCATCTGGCTTACGTGGATTCTGGAGAATTGAACCAGGGCCCTTTGGCTTTTGCAGGCAAATGCCTTAACTGCTAAGCCATCTCTCCAGCCCCCTAACTGATGAATTTTAAGATACTGTTCCATTTCAAAAAAAAATTCAGTCTACCACATAAACCCTGCTTAAGCAGGATATTTTCAGTCAATCAAACAGGTAATTTATCTGTAAAAACCAGATAAACCAGATTCTCTAACATTGGCTAGAGAATCTGCAAGCTCCCGCTGAACGTGAATGCCAAGACTCTCCATGAATTCTTAGTATGACAAGAAAAATAAGGCAACTGCCAGGCACATGAGTCACCTATGTCACAACTGCAAGGGGCCTGCAGACATTACAGAGGAAGTAAGGGCTAACACATTTGTGTTGCGCTCACTTCTCTCCTGAGAACTCCTGCATGGTGGTCTAATAGACATTGAGGAGACTCTTAACTTCTCAAAGCAGAAAATCATAGCAGTGCAGAGCTGAACACTAAAGGAGACATTCCATATGCCCTCCAAAGCTTAAGGAATATTGCTGAAGACAGGGAAGGGAGAATTAAGAGCTTCAGAGTGGGAAAAAGTATCCTGAGGGACAGTGTCCCCACATGGACACTGACTGGCACATTCATGACTCCACAGGGGATGCAGACATGGTGATGGAATATAACAGGAGAAACCGATGGGAATATGGCCAATATGCAATATGGTCATACAGTACCAGTCACAATTTGTAATAGAAATGCAATTTATGCCCAATATAAAAGTGAGGTGGAGCCAGAATAATGTAAAATCCGAAGCCAAACCAATTTTGTAGAGGAAAAGACACTGTTTCACAGAAAACCGGAGCAGACACACCTTAAAGTAACCCATTTACTTCCACATGTTTATGCATACCAGCACACATAAATATGTTCACTGTACACAGACATGCACAGAAACACACAGAGAGACACAAATACAAACACACAAATTTCCAAATAAACTGATAAAATTAACAACAGAGGGGGAGAGCCAAAGCAAAAGTCCAATGTGTACTGAAGAAGAGACCCTTTCCAGGGAGCATTCAGGCCTTCAGAACTGGATCGGGATTGCTGAAGCATCCAGTCACCTGAACTGAGCAAAAGCTCTCACCCTCCATTAGAGAATCTGCAAATTCCAGCCTAAAATGAACACCAGGCAGATCCACAAACTTGTCAGTGTGACAAGAAGAATAATTCCAACTGCCAAGCCCTAGAATCATCTCTATCACATCTCTCAAGGACTAGCAGACATTGCAGAGGAAGTAATTGGATCAGAGACACTGAAAAGGAAAGGAAAGGTGGAGGGAGAGCTCATCAAAATCTAAGAGGATACAAATAAATCATATAGAGCCAGTCGTGGTGGTGCACGCCTTTAATCCCACCATTCTGGAGACAGAGTGTAGCAGACAGAGTCAGGTTCGCTGAGATGAACTTCCAGACCAGGCACAGTTATGGAGGAAGGGATATTTACTGAAGCTTACAGATCCAGGGGAAGTTCCATAAATGGCAGAAGAAACTGGCCTGCCTTCACAGGCCCAAGCAGAGAGAGAGAGAAGTACAGCCTAAAAGCCAAAAGCCAAAGCACAGCACACTTTGCATATCTTTAGATGGAAATCTAAAACCCACCACCACACCTTAAGATCCACCCAGTGACATTGCCTCCAGCCAGGTGGCTAGAAATGCAAACTATAAACAAATAAACAACTGAATATATTGGGGGCCATCTATTCTATTCAAACTACCACATTCCGCCCCTGGCCCCCAATAGATTTATAACCATCACACATTGTAAATTGTACTCAGTTCAATTTCAAAGGTCCCCACAGTCTTGACCAATTTAAGATATTAAGACCTGTAAAATCAAACAAGTTAAACATTTCTATATGAAGGCACAGAGTAAACATTTTCAACTGGTATAAGGCACAGCAAGGAGAGACTAAAACAATGCAAACTCAACCACCATCAAACAAACATCAAACTTCTGCAGTTCAAGTTCAATATACCCAGAGACTAACGGTCTCCAGACTTTCCAGTTCCGCCCCTCCAGCTGGGCAGAGTAGCCAGGGAACACTTCCATCCCAGGCCAACAATGCGCTCTATGGTAGCCCTTGCACAGTCCTGGTATATACAAAACATCTTCAGGTCTTCATGCAAACCATGGTCCATCTTCCAAAGGCTCTTTCAGCCTATCAGGGCATCATGCCCTGCCTCATGCTGCATCTCAGCAGCAGCTCCTGGAACCATGTGCAATTCATGACCACTCCTCACATTTTCCAAAGGCTCTTTCAGCCTATCAGGGCATCAGGCCCTACCTCATGCCGCATCTCAGCGGCAGCTCCTGGAAGCATGTGCAATTCACATTTTTTCATGCTTCTGAACCCAATACCAGGTATGCAGGACACAGCCATATTCTTAATTCAGGGACAAGACAAATCATAGCCTTGAAAAACAGGTTCCTTCTCCAGTCAACTCTTTCCAAAAGTGTTTGCATTACTATGATAGTCTTTCCTCAGGCATCCTTTCCATTGTTTTAATGTAAAGCAGTTGGAACATCTTCCTTAAGATTGCTAATGTATTTGACAATAGCAGGTTCAGTAACCTAAAACCAGTCTCAGTGCCTGTAATTTTAACTTGCTTGAGGTTTTCCAGCTTAAAATCTTAAATCTCTCAGTCCAATATCTCTAGCCAAGCACATCAGTCCATTACAAATTTAACCTTGATCAAACACTCTGGGCCTGGGCAGCAGGACGCAGCCAGCCCTTATGCCAGTAGCCCAGTTCCAACAAAGTCCTCTGCAGTCTTTCCTTCCCCGTAGAAAGCTCACAAGCCAAGCCTTGAAGTTCAATGCTATCTGCACTTAGCATTCTCAGACTCTCATCAGAATAGTCCATAAAACCTGGCTTACCACTCCAGACGACATCTTCAGTTGCAAGCACCAAGTCCATGCCTATTCCTCCAAAACAAAGGTTCCACAAGATCAACATCCACATAGTAAGGTTCATCTCAACCCACTCCTCGGTACCAAGTTCTGTAGCAGACAGAGTCAGGTTCTCTGAGATGAACTTCCAGACCAGGCACAGTTATGGAGGAAGGGATATTTATTGAAGCTTACAGATCCAGGGGAAGTTCCGTAAATGGCAGAAGAAACTGGCCTGCCTTCACAGGCCCAAGCAGAGAGAGAGAAGTACAGCCTAAAAGCCAAAAGCCAAAGCACAGCACACTTTGCATATCTTTAGATGGAAATCTAAAACCCACCACCACACCTTAAGATCCACCCAGTGACATTGCCTCCAGCCAGGTGGCTAGAAATGCAAACTACAAACAAATAAACAACTGAATATATTGGGGGCCATCTATTCTATTCAAACTACCACACAGAGGTAGGAGGATTACCATGAGTTCGAGGCCACCCTGAGGCTACATAGTGAATTCCAGGTCAGCGTGAGCTAGAGTGAGACCCTGACTTGAAAAACAAAACAAAAAAAAACAAACAAACAAACAAAAAAAAAATCATATGGAAACCTACTTTCTTAGATAATGGAACACATAGGAGCCATAGGTTGTCAGTAGAAAATTTTCAGTGCCAGGGATGGGATAACTTCCAGTGAGTTATTGGCCAGGGAGGTTCCTGATAACATTACAGGTCATTGCTGAGGCACTTGGTTTCTCACCAGGAATAGATGGTAAGTCCCTATTGCTGAAGACTCCACATGCTTGGGGTGGAAGGCCACTGAGAAATCCTGCTAGAGCAGAACTGAAAACCTCCTCCATGTAGACCAGTCGACAGAAAGAAAAAGCCATGCTGCATGCAATTCAATGAGAAAGAGAGAAATCAATAGTGAAGATACTCAACAGTGGACACTGCAAGTCTTATATTTAGCCAGCCAGGCCAAATGAGCCAAGGGGTGCAATGGTGGCATGTCTGTTATGAGCGAAACCAACCACCCTCTAACTTGGGTGGAGGCCCACTCTGTGGGACGGAATACATTCCTGATACTGAAAACCTACAACAGGGGTAGTCATGAGCCCTAGGGATGTAACATCTGTTGCTGACTGGCTAAGTGTATATACTATGCTCACCAAACTTCCAAGTAAGCACTTCTTTTAATGTTCATACCCGTATATTAATGCTACTCTCACTTTTGGTAGAGAACCTTCCCTTTTAAGATGGCAGTGACCTTGGAATGACTCAGAAGACACCATGACACTGAGAAGAAGTGACAGAGGAGTGCTCAGCACTGAAATATTTCTATTACACCTCCCAAAGCTCAGCGTCCATTGCTGAAGAGGTGGCAAAAGAATATAAGAGCCAACGGAAGGGTAGGACTCCTTATAATGTGCTCCTCCAGACACAAAATGGCCTGGATATCCATGTCCTCACAGTGCTTGACACTACCTACACAAGACCATCATAATAGGAGGAAAAGATCATGACATCAAAATAAAAGAGAGTCTGATTGAGAGGGGGTATGCTAGAGAGTGGAGTTCCAAAGGGGAAAGTGGGGAGGGGGGATGGAAGGAATTACTATGGGATATTGTTTACAATCATGGAAGTTGTTAATAAAAAAAAATTAATTAAAGAAAAGTTCAAGGCAAGCCAGGCATGGTGGCACATGCCTTTAATCCCACCACTTAGGTTGCAGAGGCAGGAGGATTGTCAAGAGTTCAAGGCCACCTTTTGACTATATGGTGAATTCCAGGCCAGCCTGGGCTAGAGTGAGACTCTATCTTGAAAAACCCAACAACAAAATAAGTTCAAAGCTAACATGGACTAGATAGTGTGTAGATAGTGTGAGAACTTGATTTTCCTGCTCTAGCTGAGACTGGCTTAGAATTCACTATGCAGTCTCAGAGTCACCTCAAACTCATGGCAATCCTCTCTTACTTTTGCCTCCCAAGTTCCCTGATTAAAGGCGTGTGTCACTATACCTGGCTTTTCTCTGGAAAAAAACCAAAAAAGTAGCCCATTTACTTCTACATGCACAGTGTGCCCTGTGTATGCATATAAGCACACATTCATATGTATACACAGACACACATATCAACATACATACGTACAAATGTGCAAATAAAGAAACAAAGAAATGAAATAAACAACAACAAAACAAGGTAGAATAATGCTATCCTTATGACTTTCACAGTATTTTTTAAATTTGTATTTAATTGTGAACTTTCCTGTAGGAAAACTGCATATTGGTCATATTATATATCTGTGGGTTTATATGCTTTGGTTCCCTCGCCCCTGCTCCCGTTCTTCAGGGGGATTTTTGGCATCTACTGTTGCACGATGTATCAGTTTCATGATGGCATCTTCTCATATCATTCCTTATACTTGGTGCTTATTTGTTCCCCTCCCCCACTTCCTCCCTGTGCATCTGCTTTTTCTCCACTTCATTCTTGTCAGTGCAGCAGTTGCTATCCCTTTCTGCTTTCTTATTGCTGGATTCCATTACCTTCTCTATTTCCTCACTCTTTCTCTCCTCTTTTGATCCTGTGATTTTTGAGTTCTATTTTCAACTGATTTGATCAGAAATTCACAGACGTTTCTCTTGGGCATCTCTGCATTTGCTTCTATCAGCTGTCTATCTACCTATCGATCTAATAACCTATCATACATATATCTATATGCTTTAAAAGCAAAAACAAAATAACCCCAACTAACCAACCAACCAACCCATGGTCCTCTGTCACTTCAGTAGTGGGAAAGTACTAGAACAGATGACCAAAGGTAAAATAAAAGACATTCTTTCTTACTGAAGTTTACTATTTTCTTCTATGTTTAAAAAGTCCCAAAATTCAGATTTAGAAACATTTTAACCTTAATTAGATGTTTTACTTTATAATGAGAGAAGATGTTCATATATGCCTAATATAGGTTAAGAAATAGTTTATATACTACTGACATTTTGTACTTCTTAAACACTGAAACATTGACAAGTTTTATTTGTGCTATTAGCCGTGTAAGTATGTACAAATAATAGTCATTTAAAGGTCTATCTGGGAGAAATTCCTGGTATCATTAAGCAATCTATGTCCAAAATGGTCCAAATAATGGCTTCATAAATTGTTCTGAGTAAACTTACCATAATAAAACATACTGATGGTATATGTGTTGTATACATATTATACATAATGTAAATAAATACATTTCTATATATGTGTGTATGAATATACACATAGTCAATTTGCTATAAGGATAAGTAGCTGGACTTCACTCTCTGTTGGAGAATATCTTTTTCTTTTGCTGAATGTAGCTAGACCTGAAGAAATAAACTGCCTCTTGCACTTCATCCAAAGCCCAGCTAAAAGCACAGAGGAATTGGGGAGACAAGCAAGAGTGCTCCTTCCATAGCAAGCCTGACAATCATCATCAGGGTAAAGGACACAGATGCTGAAGATACTCAACACCCACCAAAGCAGAAATCTAGAGGCTCCTGAGAGCTCATCACTGAAGCAGGCTTAAAACACATCTACCATGGTTCAGGGAATTTTGTGGAAGAGGGGGAAGAAAGATTGTAAGAGCCACTGGTTGGGATGTCATACCCAGATCTACTGCCTCCCCCCCCAATAACTGACTGCTGCTCCCACAATGCACAACAGCCCCCCATGGGGAATACTAACAACCCCACTGAGGATGACCCCTAGTGGAATGGGGGGCAGGGATGAGGGAAAGGCTGGTACCAACACTGATGCATCCATACTAAGTATGTCTGTAATTAAAAAAATGAATTAAAAAATAAAGAATAAGCAGCTGTTTGTTAAAGACACTGCAAATGAGAATCAACAAATGTTCCCAGCCACTTAGCTTGCTAAATACAGATAACTTGAGTGGTGCAAATATGAAATAACTAAAAGCTATTATCAGGGGTTGACATCAGGAGCTCTATTGCCTAAGCCACATAGCTGCAAGATGTTTTATAGTGTATGTGATGTAAAATCCAAATCTGAGCAAGGCTATTGTAAAGAGATTGATTTGGGGTGAGGGAAGGTGATATGATATTCATCTCTGTACAGCTTCTTAAATCTGATTTACTGCAGTGGCTTGCAGAAGTAACAGATGTTTATTTGAATGAATATTCATTCACTGACATCAAGTCCCAGTAGATGACACTTTCCTCTTAAGAGGTCATATTTTCTTCTTACACAATGTTTGCTATTGTGTTTGCCAATTCTCTATTTAGAAGACATAACATTAAGGAGCTGTATAAAGTGGAATATTGATGAATAATGATGTGGAGTCTGAACTAGAGGTAAATATGCTAATTAGACACAGCAATGATGCCAGATATAAGCATCATAGTGACCTTACCTTATCTGCCTTGACAGTGTCGTTTTCAATTTCTATCAACCAATCATGAATTTTCTTTAAATTACCTTATTAGTACACTTCTTGAGCTCTAAAAATATTTACTTAAGAACAAACATTACCAAGAAATAATGTGATTTTAAATTACCATAGAAACCAAGTAAATTTATTGCGAAGGATTTTTTTTAAACATGAAATTCCAAGTGGTTAGAATTTGTAGTGATTATTTGGACACAGACCTATCCCCACCTCTGCCCACTTGCATAGCAAATCTTGCCTTCTTTGAATGTATTTCTACAGGAACCAATACCCTCAGAGCTTCAGTTAGCAGCTTACAATTGCCATTTCCTAAGTCATGCATCAGTGCCGGTTTATCAAACCTAATGTTACTTTGGCTCTGCAACAGATTATTTTGGCAGAAGTTTTATTAGTGTGTCAAATTGTCTTTTAAGAAACTTGGCCAGGATTATTACCCAACATGGCAAGTTATAAATTTCAAACCTTGTTACTGCACACTCCTCCTCCCCTTCCCAAGACAGTAGTAATGCTAGGTTTCCTGGTGCTATTATCCAAATACAAATTTGTTACAGAATTTCTGAAACAAATAAGGTAAGTTTAGAAGCAGAATTATAATGAGATAATGACCTGGTTATAATTTTTGATCCATTAAATGCCTCATACATTTGGCAGCATAAGAAAAGTCTCCATTATCTATGGTGTTAAAAGAACAGATGCATACATCAAATTCTGTAGTGAATTCAAAAGTATCAGCATTAAGTTATTTGAGTCAGCTTTTTCTCAAACTCGCAGATGTGTTTTCTATTATCTAACTCTATTACATTAGTGGTTTTCAACTTTGACTGCACAGAGGATCATCTGGGGATGATTGGGAAGTTTTGAAAAAATTCTGATGCCCAGGCCATATTCCATATCAATTAAATCATAAGCTGTGGGGGAAAGCAAGACACCATTACTTTCTTAAAGCTCTCCCTGGTGATTTGATAAGATGGCCAAGTTTGAAAATCATTGTTTTTTTCAAGTTCCTGGTAGGGCTGCCAAGAATCAGCGAAGGGAAAACAGTAAGAAGAGAATGTCTATTTGCTAAATTGAAGGTAAATGGTAATGATTGGTCAGATTGTTCTAGATCAATGATACGTAAAAAGGGATTATTAGGCTTTTTTCCTGAATTATTTGAAAATTACTTCAGTTTGATCTATAGTAGCAGAGCACATTTCCAGGTTATAGCAGTGGGTATTTACCAAACTTACAATATACCAGTGAGAAAACTACCTCAGTACTTCAGTCTTCAAGAACTATTTTTAATTTGTTAAATTCTTTCAATAACTATTTTGAGTTCAAGAGGTCTTTATTCCAAACTATTATACATATTATAGTCTAGTCGTGATACAGAATGGGCAATTTTAAAATGCTAGTTGAAAGTAGAGGGCCTTCAACTACCATTTGATTTTTAGCCATTATCAGCTTAGGAGAAAATAAAAAGGGTGAATCTATATTTTGTGTTACTACTTTTCACATTATATTCATTTTTATAAAGTATATTTTGTCATAGGAATTATCTAGAAGAATATGAATTGTAGCATAGAGAAAAAAACCCTGACTTAATTTTAGTAAGTTGGAAGCAATTATTTATTTGCTTAGATATAATCTACAGACAATCAGAAGACAATCTAGTACTGTAATTAGATTCAAATAAGTGAGTGTTGAAAACCTAGCTTCCCTCCTCATATAGCCATTTTTCCTAGAACACATCACCTACTTAGTCCAGGGATCACTCTTTTCTTTTTCAAAAATGGACATTTTTACACCTTGGTTTTGACTAACCTTCCTTGTCAACTTGACTGGATTTGGAATTATCTAGGACACACACCTCTGAGTGTTCCTGAGGCTTTTGTAAATGGCTTAACTGAAGAAGGAAGACCCACCTGAGTGTGGGAAGTACCCTTCCACGGATTAGAATCCCAGACTGAAGAAAAAGGAAGAGACACAAATGCAGCTGAATCCTAGCATTCCCTACTCCCTGCTTCCTGACTGAAGATGAAATGCGACCAGCGTCCTCACGCTCCCACCAGCATGCCTTCCTCCCTTCAGGAGCTTCTTGTCAGACATTTTATCACAACAATGAATAAGGTAACTGAGGCAATCTTTGATATAAGGTTGGTAATTGTGAGTTTAAATGGGAAAAGTTTGACAGAGCCCTTACCCTAGTGCCTGGCACATAATGACCTCTGAACAAATGGTAGCTGTTTTAGTTGTTCAAGCAGTATTTGATTGCTTGATTTTGTTTGTTTATACAAGTATAACATTGACATTCATGAGAGCTGTGAGTTTCTGCATGGGTGCCCTCCTGGCTGTGTGAGTTGAGTGTGTAACTCACCAGGCTCATTCAGTAACTGAGCAAGCATGTCCTGTGCACAAGCCCAGGGACATGTGCAATACACGCTTCAGGAAAGCTGAAATCATCTCCCATCACAGCCCATCTCAGCAACCACTGAAGGGTAGGAGCCCCAAATCACCATATTCTGAGCATCTCCCCATTACTGGTATATATCATTTCATTGACTCTCACCTGCACATTTCCACATCTCTGAAATCAAAGTATAGCTTGAATTGATGATGTCTTAAACCACTCAGCCAGGCAGCATTTGATGCAGTTGTCATGGCCTGGAACTGCAGGAACCCATTCATTGCTCTTTATGTTGTAGTGATGTATGATACTATCCAAGCCCAAGTAGGTTTAAGAAAATGTTTACAAAAAGTGTAAGTTAAAATTCTAAATAATAAGAAATCATGTCAAAATACAATAGGCAGGGCTTTTTCTTCCATTTTGTCACACAAAATTAAATATGCCATTTTAGAACACCATCTTTAGTCTCATGTGATAGTTTTTGCCATTGTTTAGTTGACAATTTTTCTTGTAGGTTCATAAAATAACAATGTATTGTTAGAATTGAATTGTCAATTTCATGTACTAGTGCAAGAACACACGCTAACTTTAAGATTAGTAATGTTTATACAATTATTGAGCATGATTACTAAAGAACTCGAGACTAAGAATACATTTAAGTATATTTATATGTCAATCTAGTAACATGTTAGGTACCATAAGATATACTAGATTTAGAAAGAGGATCATATCTAATAATTATTAACTACTTACTACATGTCAAGCACTATTCTCAGTTCTTTTCATGTTTTGAGGCTTGATTCTCATGCAGCCTTAAAACAGCAACGACAGCTCCCACCATCTTCTACTTCAGGAAACCAGGACCTAAGAAGATATAAAAAAAAAAAAGAAAAAAAAAAAAAGAAAAACATCCAAAGGCACATAGTAAAGTGTGAGCCAGGATACAGACCCAGATCTGAGGTGCAACTGGTCTCAAATACTACAGTGACAAATGATGATACCTGCCCTCAGGTAAGTAAGTCTTAGGAGCAGAAATACAGATATATAAGAAATGAAGACATAAGGCAAATGTCATAATGTGATTAGATACAGAGCCCACGAGCTGCCTAGGAAAAGAATCCCATTTGTCATAACATACTTGTGTGTAATTCTATGATGAGTGTCTGTCTGTCTTACTAACTAGACTATTAGCTCATTGAAAGACAGGGACCTTGTCTGTTGGCTTGCTGCTTTACCAGTGCCTAGCAAAGTGTTTTCATTTTGCGTCAGCACACAAGAAAGTCTAAAGAGAAGTAATACTTGAATAGTCACTCAATGATTATACTGGATGATTCATCTGAGTTTGATAATGTGCCTCAAAATCTTTACAACTGGGGTTGGAGAGATGCCTTAGCAGCTAAGGCACTAGCCTGCAAAGCCTAAGGACTCAGGCTTGATTCCCCAGTACCCATGTAAGCCATAATGCACAAGGTGGCACATACATCTGGAGTTCCTTTGCAGTGGCTAGAGGCCCTGGTGGGCCCATTTTCTCTATCTGCCTCTTCCACTCTGTCTTTCTTCTTCTCTCTTTTAACTAAATAAAATATTTTAAAAAATATTTACAATTGACAAATGTGTTTGCTCAGCAACTCCATAATTTATCGTAAGGAAATAACAAAACAAAAGCACATCATTTCTAATACTTTTGTCCCACACGCTATCAAGGCTGGGTTTGTTAATGTAGTACAGAGAACAAAAATGTTCCTCTTGCCCCCAGTAGAGGTCTATGTCCTTCTCTCTGGACCCTTGCATACTTTAGGCTAGTGGCAAAGGAAAATTAAAGTTCCAGATGGCATCAAGGCAGAAAATTATTGAGTTTTCTAATGGGGAGATGATGCTCCTGGATTGCCCAGGTGGGGACAATGACTCATAATGGTCATGGAAAGTGACAGGATGAGGCAGAAGAGAAGAGTCAGAGTAGAGAGGAGATGGAGGGTGAAAAAGATTCGGTTGCCTGATACTCATTTAAAGATGGAGGAAGGGGCTGCAAACCAGAGAATGCAGGAGCTGCACAGGGCAAGGAGAGAGTTTCTCTCCAAAGTCTCCAGAAAGGAGCCTTCTTTCAGTGAGGCCATGTCTGACTATTAACTTTCTTAACAGCATGCTATTACATCACTGCCCTAAATTTGGGCTCATTTGTTATATCAGCATTAAGTTTGTAACATAGTTAATAAGGTTGAATGATTTTTAAAAAATATTTATTGAGTTGTAAGTAGAGAGAGAGAGAATGGGAGAGAGGGGAAATGGGTATACAAGGGCCTCTTGAAACTGCAAATGAATTTCAGATGCACATATCACTTTATGGATCTGGTTTTATCTGGGAACTGGGGAATTGAACCCCAGGGCCATCAGGCTTTGCATGTAAGTGTCTTTAATGGCTGAACCATCTCTCCAGCCCAGAACATTTAAAAAATATATATTATTTATTTATTTGAGAGAGAGAGAGAGAGGGAGAGAGAGACAGATAGAGAGGAAGAGAATGGGTTCACCAAGGCTTCTAGCCACTGCAAATAAACTCCACATGCATGTGCCACCTTCCATATCTGTCTTTACATGAATACTGGGAAAATGAACCCGGGTCTTTAGGCTTTGCAGGCAAGTGCTTTAACAGCTGAGCCACTTCTCCAGCACCCCCAGAACAATTTTAGTAAGGTCTTTATTAATAACTAATTCACATAACAGACATTTTACATTTACACCATTCTGTTTTTATTGCTCCATATCCATAGTTTTGTGCATGCATTAAATAGTTTAACTTATGAATTTAATAGACCAATACAACTTTCTGAAACGTGGTGCTAATGCAAGCTGTTATATTTGCTGTCTTATTCTAAACTTACTGCTTAATTTATTTTGAAAAGAAACCCAGCATACTATAGCATAGTTTACACAGGAATAATAATATACATATAAAAGTAAACAGCTACTTCTGACAAAATAAAACTCTTTATTCTTCTTGCTTCATCTGAAGACATAAAAATATTCCATACATGCTTCTATTCTATTGTCAAGTATTTAAAAACTGCTATGTTAGGTGCATTTTGTTGGTTTCAGTGCATGTTTTAGAGGTACCCTGAAAGAGGAAGTTGAGAGAACAATAATAAAATAGTCAGATTATAAGTTCTTAATATAGAACTCAGGAGTTTGGAATTTTGTTCAATGACATTTGAATTTTTTATTTATTTGAGAAAGAAAGAGAGAAAGAAAACAAAGGCAGATAGAAAGAGAAAGAGAATGGGCATGCCAGGGCCTCCAACCACTGCAAATGAACTCCAGACGCATGTGCCAGCTTGTGCGTCTGGCTTATGTGGGTCCTGGGGAATTTAACCTGGGTCCTTTGGCTTTACAGGCAAATGTCTTAACTATCTAAGCAATTTCTACAGCCCCCGTGATATGTTAAATTTACTCTTCATTTATTTATTTATTTTTTGTGAGATAGGGTCTTCTTATGTAATCCAGCTGGCCTCAGACTAAGGATTCTCTTGATGTAGCTTTCCAAAGCATGTACCAGCAACACTACACCTAGCTGTAGTTACCTTTTCTGTGATTTATTTTTTTTAATATGAGATCTTACTTTGTAGCACAGGCTGTCCTAAAACTTATTATGAAGCCCAGGGTAGGCTCAAGCTTAAGTGGTTTTCTTGCCTCTGCCTCCTGCATACTGAGATTATAGGCACATGCCAACAACCATCTTGTTGTAATTTTTTTTTTATTCCTCTCATTTTTAAAATTTTTTTGAGGTAGGGTCTCACTCTAGCCCTGGTTGACCTTTAATTCACTATGTGATATCAGGCTGGCCTCAGACTCATGGTGATCCTTTGGTTTGGCTTGAGACCAGATCTCATTATGTAGCTCTGGCTGACCTAGAACTTCCAGTAATTTTCCTATTTCTGCCTTGTGAGTACACACACCACCATGCCCAGCTCAAAATCTTATATCTTTTTTGGCTGTTTGCATATGCATGCATTCGGTATGCATGTATGCGTATTCACATGTGTGTTTGCATAGGTACTATGTATGTATGCATATTTGTATGTGTGCTGGCACATGTCTCAAAGCCAGAGGTCTACATTGGGTGTCTTCCTCCAGTGCTTTCCACCTTACTTTTTATTTTTAGCATTTTTATCATTTTATGAAAATCCAACAATTTCAGAGCTAGATGAAAACTTTCAGGTATTTCATATTTCTTTGGTTTTATAGATTAAAAATCAGTGTTCAGGCTAATCTGCTTTCATGAAGGTAATTTTATGTATAATATTTTTTCTTTTATTATTAGTATTATTAACAAGATATTTTGTATGCAGACATCATGTGTTGGTACCCTCTTTTCCCTCATCTCTGCCCCCACACCAGTGCAACAGTGGCACACCGGCTCGGTGGGTAAGCAGTAGCTTTCTGATTGGCTAAGAGATCCAGTCAATGCAAAGGAGCTCATATCTGGAATTGGGAACCAGATCAGAATCCTGTAGAGACAAAGATTATAGTCTTCAATGTCAAGCTCTCACTAAAACAGAGGTTTTGGCTAAAAGAGGGGTTACATATATCAAATTATCCCTAAATTAATAGTGCTTATCCCATTTAAAGTATGCTGACTTCACTTTCTGTTGGAGAACCTGTTCTTTTTCAGAAGGTAGTGAGACCAGAGGAGATAAACTACCCCTCACACTTCAGCCAAGCCACAGCTGAAACCGCAGAGGAATTGGGAAGATGAGCAAGAGTGCTGCTTCCATGGTGAACCTGATAATTAGTGCCAGGTTGTAGGAGACAGACCCCGAAGGTACTCAACACCTACCAAGCAGAGATCCAGAGGCTCCAAAGAGCTCATCGCTGAAGTAGACTTAAAAATCACCCACCACAGCTCAGGAATTTTTTTTTTTTTTTTTTTGAGGTAGGGTCTCACTCTAGCCCAGGCTGACCTGGAATTCACTATGGAGTCTCAGGGTGGCCTCGAACTCACGGCGATCCTCCTACCTCTGCCTCCCGAGTGCTGGGATTAAAGGCGTGCGCCACCACGCCCGGCTCAGCTCAGGAAATTTTGCAGAAGAGGGGGCTGAAAGATTGAAAGAGCCACAGGTTGAGACATTGTGCCCAGAGGCATTCTCTCTCCCCCAGAATAACTGACTGCGGCTCCAACAACACATAGCCCACAACCCCATAGGGAATACCTGCAACTCCAGGAGCCCTCTTGGGTGCTTCTGTCTCTGCCTCTTCAGCACTGGGATACAAGCACAACCTTCATACCCACTTTCTATGTGGGTGCTAAGGATCTGAACTCAGGTCTTCCCATATTTTCTCATCAAAACTGGGCCATCTCCTCAGTCCCCAAATGTTGTATTTTAAAACAGTGAACACATTTCTATACAGCTGTGTAGGGCAAAAACATGAAATGATGTCTGCGGAATGAAATGAAGTTGAATCACAGCTGTGGACTCGCCAGACAAGACTGTTCCCATAGCTTTTCCAGCTCTTGAGCTCCAGCCTGGCCTTCCTGGACCCAGGGTCTGGCCTTCTGCTTCGAATCCAACAGCAGGGCATATTCAAAACTCCCTCTGCTGAGATAGTGTAATGACCTTCTCTCTAGTGAGAAAACCCTTCTCTCTCTTTTAATAATATTTGAGATAATAGTTAGGATCTGCCCAGATAATTTAGGATAATCCTTCCATTATGAGATCTTCAATTTAATTATATCTCCAAGTTCTCATTTGTTATATAAGTGATACTCATTGGTTGGGTCCAGGCTTTAGGTACTTAATATTTGGAGCCATTACTCAGCATTACCATCTTTGTTAATGCTTAGTTTGTATACACCTTTTACAACTGTTATATTGATTTTAAATTTATTTTATTTTATCTTCATTTATTTGACACAGAGAAAGAGGAGAATGGGCACGCCAGGGACTCCAGCCACTGCAAACAAACTCCAGACACTTGCGTCCCCTTGTGCATCTGGCTAATGTGGGTCTTGGGGAATCGAACCTAGGTCCTTTGGCTTTGCAGACAAATGCCTTACCTGCTAAGCCATCCCTCCAGCCCTTGATTTTAAATTTAAATGAGAGCATTTCCTTTGAGTGATCCTGAGTTACCCGTTTATGTTGTAACATATTCTAGGACATGTGCATTTTAGAAGGCCTTGCCTATGACTACCCAAAAAAGGAGACTTACAACACAGTGAAGCAGTTTTGATAAATATAATTACCTATCTTTCCTGCATAATGTCTCTTAGAAAAAGCCCTCTTTCAGGTAGAAACTATAAAGTCAGTATGAATATTCTGCATTAATTCTGAAATGTTCTTTGAAAATTGTGGTGAAAAGTGACACTCAGCCTGCTAGTGCAGAACAGCCAACTGAGACTGTCTCAACAGATGCTCAGGCACCCCTTCAGCAGAGTATTCCTGAGATCAGCTGTCACTGATGCATAAAAATGGAATTTAAGAGAGCTGCGAGGGCCTCTTCTTTCCTTCTACCAATTGCTATCAGACAACTGGAGGATCAGTTGTACCGAAGGGGAAAAAACTAAATAAAAACTAGGAAACCCTGTCCTGTGTCTGACACTAGCCAATTCTGGCCCACCCAACCCAACTAACTGCTAATGATGAATTTTGGGTAACGGGAGGATTTGTGTCTGAAGTAATCAGCTGCTAACCAATGAGGTAAACTAACTGTGTACCTGGAAAATCGGATTCAGAATCAGTGTTTTCAGAATTGCTTTCAGACCCCCAAAAGGGCTTTCAGGTCAGATGGAGCAAACAGAGTAAGTTTTTCTGTGGGCTTCACATCCCAACTTTATCTATAGCAATTTCATTTAATTTGTTGGGGCCTGTGTGAATTTTTATTAAGAATGACTCAGCCATTATTTTTCTTTTAAGTTGAAAGGTTTTGAGAGGAGCATGAATTATTTTAGCTCTTGGTTTTATAAACACATGCACTCATGCATGCAGTGAAAATATACTGGAAATACAGCGGTTAGGAATAAAGGCTTTGGAATCAATAGACGAGATGAAAACACCAGCTCTCAAACTTCTGTTGTGTGATACCGAGCTTGTTTATTTCAACTCTCAGATGCAGACAGACTGGTCCCTGCATTTGTACAATGGTGATAATAGTAATTGCCTGATTTCTCGCAGGGATTTTGTGAAGAGTAAAAGGCATCTTACTAGGAAAAACTTGGCCCACTTAAAATCAGGAACAGGACAAGGTGACATGCCACTGTTAACTTGTTCCATGTTCAGCTGGACAATAGAGCAGCATGAGAAGAAGGAATATGAGGCATAAGGATAGGAAAGGAAGGAAAAACACTGTCATTATTCATAGACATTTATCAACGTACAAATGCTAACATTCTCTACATAACCCAGGCTCGGGAGCCATTTAGTTCAGCTTCAAATACTGACTTTGGCACATAATTCTCTCTATGATTTGGGCAAGTTTTATAATCTTTCTATGCCTCAGTTTTCATGTTTTTTTTTAAATAAAACTAATAATAATAACAATAATAGTTCCCACATCACTATAATTGGATAATACTAGAGGTTGCGCTTAAATATGAAATCCTGTTACCTAAGTATCATGTGTTTGCATTTATCATTAGATTTTCAGCCAAATTAATAAGGGCTACTATGAGCATTCAATACTATAAATGGGACATGCTTCTGTGTATCAATAAAAGTAATTTAATAATTGAAAAATTATAAAATAACTACATAAAGGTTACAAATAAGTATAACAAACTCTCTGCGATATCTTTATGGAAAATATTACATGTTTGTGTCATTTTTCTGAGACAGAGCAGGCTGGCTTCTGAATTTCTATGTAGCCTGAAATGACCTTGAATTTCTGCTCCTCCTGCCTCCTTCTCTCAGGGGCTAGGGTTATAGAGTATGCCACCATATCTGGCTATAAATTTTTAGAAATGATATCTCAAGTGAAACAGTTTACCATATTTAGAGATTATAGGTTCAATAAAATAAAAATATGAATTCACTCCAGAATATCCTGTAAATTCTTTTCACTTCCAATTAAAATCCTGACTTAATCCTAGTATGTGAATTTAAAAGCAAACTATAAAATATGTCTGAAAAAGCAAAAGACTAGAAGTAGCCAAGACAATTTTGAAGATGAACAAATGGAAAAAAATATGTTCTACAAATGTGAAGACTCTGTCAAGGCAATGTGGTGTCAGTACAGGGATAGACAAATACATCTATTTGACCTAAACAGAGCAAAAATGACAAGCTATCTGTTCACATCAGTGGAAGAAAGCCAGACTTTAATAAGTAGATTCAGGGCTGGAGAGATGGCTTAGCAGTTGAGGCTCTTGCCTGTGTAGCCTAAGGACCCAGGTTTGATTTCCCAGTACTCATGTAAGCCAGATACTCAAGGTGGTGCATATGTCTGGAATTTATTTGCAGTGGGCCCTGAAGTGCCCATTATTTTTCTCTCTCTATCTGGCTCTCTCCCAAATAAGTAAATAAATAAAATATTTTAAAAAATAGATCCAGATCCCACTCAGTACATAAGCTTAGTTCCAAAGCACAAAAGCCAGCCGGATGCACATGTTGCATAGGAACAATTCATGGTGCTGGCATATTTCATACATGGGGAAGTTGGATTGTTCCTCACCTCATATACAAAATTGGGCTTTGCATGGATTAAAGATCTATGTGCAGAAAACAAAACTATCTGGGGCTGGGGATATGGCAGTTAAAGTCTCTTACTTGCAGACTGCCCACCAGGGTTTGATTCCCCAGTACTCACATAAAGCCAGATGCACAAAGTGGCACAAGTGTCTGAAGTTCATTTGCAGTGGCAAGAGGCTCTGCTACAACCATATAACTCACTCTTTCCTTGCCAATAAGTAAATATTTTTTAGATGAAAACAAAGCTATGACATTTGTTGAAGAATATTTAGAGTTCTGTTCACATGAAAACCTTCTTTTAAACAAAGATACCAAAAAATTTAGGCAGGTCACACAAAGCCAGAGGGAAGATATTTTTAACATCAATAAAAATGATACATATCTGTACTTTATAAATTCTACTGAAAGGAACAAGCAAATGGCAACTCGATAAAAATTACCAAAACTGAAGAGCAAGCAATTTTACATAGGAGACACAACTGCATTTGATGTAAATGAGAAAATTAATCTTCCCAGCAATCATAGTCATCACACAGTGGGAAGATAATTGAAATTAGTACTTCTATAAATTTATAAAAATGCACAATAAACCATGAGAAAATGGTGTTAGATGTACAGTTTTGCCAATTTTTGTCTTTCCAAGGGGGAATCATAGGAGACAATGAGATAGTAGTTAAGTGTGGAAACATTGCAGAAAACTTAACAGCGCTCTACAAAAATCATTTATTTACTACACACAGCATGTCAGAAATGAAATTAATGTTTGCCTTCTGTCTCGAGGCAGTGTATCTTTGTTTTGTTTTTCAAAGTAGGGTCTTGCTCTAGCCCGGGCTATCCTGGAATTCACTATGCAGTCTTAGGCTGGCCTCGAACTCACGGGAATCCTCCTATCTCTGCTTCTGGAGTGCTGGGATTAAAGGAGTGCACCACCATGCCTGGAAAGGCAGTGTATCTTTTTAACAAAGGAAATTTATCTTTTTGTAAATTCAGATATCCATACACTATGCCTGGCAGGAAGTACCAGAGAAAGAAGCCTTTAAAAAAAGACCAAGGGTGCTTGGGAGTTGGATCAGCAGTTCAAAGTGCTTGTGTGTGCAAAACCTGATGACCCAGGTTTGATTCCCCAATACCCACATAATGACAGATTCACAAAGTTATGTATGCATATGGAGTTCATTTTCAGTGGCAGGACGTTTGCTCATTTTCTCTCATTCTCTATCTCTCTGTTTACAAATGAATAAATAAAAAGTGTTTTAAAATAATTTAGAGCTGGAGAGTTGGCTTAGTGGTTAAGGTGCTTCCCTGTAAAGCCAAAGGACCCAAGTTCAATTCCCCAGAATCCACAGAAAGCCAGATGCATAAAGTGGTGCAAGTGTCTGTAGTTCATTTGCAGTGGCTAAAGACCCTGGCAAGTCTATTCTCTCCCATTCTTTCTCTTTCTCTGCCTCATATTTCTCTCTCTCAAATAAATAAGATATTTTTAAAAATAATAATAAAAGGCACTGGAAAATAGTTGCTTTGATCAGATACCTAGCTTTGTCTTCATTACACTAGCCAACTTTATATTAGTTAATTAATTTTTAATTAATTAAATTAGTTAAATAATTAATAAATTTTTGTATATATGAGAAAAATTTCCTCCGTAGCCTAAGATGACCTTCAGCTTTTAATTCTCTTGCCTTACTCTCAAATTCTGAGATAGCAACTATTTCCCACTATGCCTGACACTAACCTACTTCATAAAATGAACTAACCTAAAAAGAGATAGGTAAGTTAATGTTTCAAACATTATTACCAACAGACCAGATTTAAAAAAAAAAGTTTCACTTGTAGTTTGAAGAAGAGGGGAGTAAAATGCTACATGTATATATATATATATATATATATATATATATATATAGTCATATAACATTTTAGGAGCTATTAAAATCACTGTTGTCAGGCTGAAGAAATGGCTTAGTAGTTAAGGCACTTGCCTATGAAGCCTAAGGACCAATGTTTCACTCTCCAGGTCCCATGTAAGCCAGACACACAAGGTGATGCAAGTGCGCAAGGTCACATGTGCACAAGGTGCTGCATATGTCTGGAGTTTGATTATAGTGGTTGAGGCCCTGACGTGCCAATTCTCACTCTCTCTCTCTTTCCTCTCTCTCATTCTCTCTCTCATAAAGACATGTACCACCACACCCAGCCAAAAAAAAAAAAATCACTGTTGTCTGGTAATTTTTTGTTTGCTTCATAGATTTCTATTGTAATGTAACATTTATTTATTTATTTATTTATTTATTTATTTTAGAGAGAGAGACAGGGAGAGAGAGAGAAAGAAAGAATGAGAAAATGGCATACCAGGGTCTCTAGCCACTGCAAATGAGCAATAGATGCATGTGCTACCTTGTGCATCTGGTTTAAGTGAGTACTGGGGAATTGAACCTGGGTCCTTTGGCTGTGCAGAAAGTGCTTTAACCATTGAGCAATCTCTCTAGCCCACATAACACTTTTTAGTTAACCATTTTTAAGTTATAACATTACAATATGCTCAGACTTAAAGTGTCTAAATAGAATAAAGGGTTTAAGATAAACATAAATTGAAATTGTTTATTAATTCTTCAGCTGAACCCAAGTAATTGAGAAAATGTAATAACATTTTATATTAACAATGATATTAAAAATAATCTATTCACTTGAAATGGGAAATTACTACAATTCTTATTAATCCCAAGTACTAGAGGTTCCAGAAACAAGTGGAGATACTGAATAATTCTGGAATTTTGTGTTTCCATGCGGAGATCTTATCCTCAATTGTTTGACTTGTCTCTTGGTATTTCCACATTCCTACCTCTTTTTTTTTCTCCATGTTTCTACATTTAACACAGGAAAGAAACAAACTGTAGACCTGTGAGAAATAGCAACATTAATTGGAGAATATTAGAATATTGATCAATCTATAATTCAAACTATCTCTATCAGTTAATGTGTTGTAGCTAGGACAAAATACCTTACCCAAAGAAGCTTAAGAAATGAAAGTGTTTATTTTTGACTTATAGTTTTGATGGAAACCATATCACAACAGGGGAAGTCTTTCATGATGGTGGGGGGGGTGGACATGGAGAAATCAGGCTACTAGTGTCACATTGTCACATCAGCAGGTAGGAAGTAGGGAAAGATAAATGTCATTGCTCAGCTAAATTTCTCCTTTTCGTTCAAGCAAGTGCTTTTAACCAGTAAGCCATCTTCCTGGCCTTTCTTCCTTTTATTCATTCCAGAATCCCCAGTCATGGAATAGAACCACTGTCATTTAGGGTGGGTCTTCCCACCTCAATCGATCTTATCTGGAAAATCCCTAGCAGACATGCCAAGGGATTTGTTTCCATAGTGATTCTAAATCCTGTCAAGTTGACAACCAGAGATTAACCATCAGGCTGTCCCATCATTTTTATCAACACTAACTGTCTCTAGAGCCCACTAGAGATGCTCAGAGTAATAAGAATAATAGTTAGAAGAGCTATCATTATTTCCTTCAATCATAGTATATCATAGACTTTGCCTGCATTTATATCACTCTATGGGGGTAAGACTTATTACCACTTCAGAGAAGGAAACTAAATGAAAGACGTGAAGCATCCCCCCATGGGCCTACAGTAAGGGCTAAAGCCCACTTTCAAAATCAGCAACTGTAGCCTGCTCTTCTCTGTAATTATTGAGTCCAACCACCTACCTTACACACTTGCCAAAGGGATCCTCTGAAAGCCCACTCTATACTCTGCCCCTTTAGGGACAATTTTTGTGATTCTTAATATTATGATCTAGTGAAAATTACTCAAAATTATTTTTAAGTCATGCGCTGATGTAAAATGTAACAGATTTTCACAATAGAATTAACCAGTGTGCATGCTTTGAAAATCCACTGCAGAAAGCACTCTAAGGCCATTGAAAATTTATTGACTCCACAAATTTTCTCTTTGTGTTCTAATGGGGATGCATGGCTATGAATAACAATGACGTGCCAATGAACCCAGAATCTTTAACTCTAGTGGGAGCTTCTCCTCCATATTCCATTCTGTATAAAATGGTATTGTCACCTTTCTAAAGGGTAGACCACACTTATTTAAAAACCATCTACAGTGAAAATCTTTTCGTTCAACAACAGTATTATACATAAATCTCCTTACTTTATCTTACTTGACAGTCTGGTTTCTTCCTTTATTCTTCTTGCCAAAATTTTGCAATCCAGTTTGCTACCACTGATAATCCCGTCAGTGTGGGCTCATGCATTTTCTCCATCACCGAAGGGTTTGTACCAAGAAGGCATGGATCACTTTTATTTTGTTCACACATATGTAGGACAATGTGGAATGTATGGTTAAGGATTTTTAGATAAATATTTTTAAATGTTTTTAATGTTTTATTTATTTATTTGAGAAACATGGACAGAGAGAGAGAGAGAGAGAGAGAGAGAGAGGGAGGGAGAATGGACATGCTAAGGCCTCTAGCCACTGCAAACGAACTCTAAATGCATGTGCCACCTTGTGCATCTGACTTACCCGTGTACTGGGGAATCAAACATGAGTCCTTAGGCTTCATAGGTAAGCGCCTTAACTGCTAAGCCATTTTTTCAGCCCTAAGTTGTTTTTTTTTTTTTTTTAATAGCATTTAGAGGTAGGGAAGTGAGTGAAGAAGAAAGTTTCTCCTATATTTAATGACTTGGCAAATAACCAGACCACTCACATTCAAATGGTCCAAACTTTCAAATGCAAACCAACTCCTGTTTGACCCTTCCACTGTCTCTTCAGCCACATGGCTCAGGCTGTCCATCTACATTTCCCTGTGTGTAGCTGGAATGATGTCTTTATGAGACTCAATGCTCCTACTTCTGGCTTCATCTTCAAACACCCTTTTAGCAGTCTTGTCCCTCTGATCTTTCTGACATTTTAACTCATGCCTTCCCAAATGTTTCCTTTACTTGTACTCAGTTCCACAAGCATCTTATCAAACTACTTTCTGTTGATTATATCACAGAAATTAGCAATGTGTTGTAATTTGGTTTTAACTTAAAATATTAACATATTTGTAAGCAAAAGAAGAGAGAGGAGAGAGAGAGAGAGAGAGAGAGAGAGAGAGAGAGAGAGAGAGAGAGAGAGAGAGAGACACCAGGGTCTCTTGCCATTGCAAACAGACTTCAGATGCATCCACCATTTTGTGCATTTGGTTTACATGGGTCCTGGGGAATTGAACCTGGACTGTCAGGCTTTGTAGGAAAGCATGTTTAACTGCTGAGCCATCTTTTCAGCCTCCTTGTTAAAAAAAAAAGTTTTTTTTTATTGACAACCTCCCTATATATAGACAATATACCATGATCACTATCCCCTCTCACCACCCTCCTCTCTCTGCTCCCAAATTCCCCCTCCTTTGAATCCCTATTTCTTTCCAACTAGTCTCTCTTTTACTCTGATGTCATCTTTTTTTTTTCCTTCTTATTATGCAGATCTTGTGTGGTTAACATCAATTGCTGTGAGATCATGAATAACATGGCTACTTTATGTCTAGAAGACAGAATTGCAAAGCACTTCCCTTCCTTTGGCTATTAATTTTTTTCTACCACCTCTTTCACAATTGTCCCTGAGCCTTGGAGGATATGATAGAATTATCTCACTTAGTGTTGGACACTCCACTGTCACTTCTTCTCAGTATGATGTGATGTGTTATGTGTGTGTATATGTGTGTGTGTGTGTGCGCGCGCGTGCACGTGTGTGTATGCTTTTTAAGTAAGATGTAATCCTGCAAGACTTGAGCTTAGCTTTTTCACTTTGAGAACTGATATTATTCTCAGCATAAGCTTTACTTAGACTGGGTAGAATGGCTGCATGTTGCCCAGTATTGATTTCCACATCTGGTTGTGCTCCATGTTCCTCTGAGCAGCTTTGTTCTGATGCTGGTTCCATTTCACATGAATCCCTTGGTTAAGTAAAAAGATAACATGTATTTTCATTCTCATGATGACCTATGACAGCTAAAACAGGTATGAATGGGCATAATGACCACCTTGTTTGATGTCCTTGCTTATTCTTAAGTTGATGACATCATTTGTGGAAAACAAACATTATTTGTTGTCTTGTGGGCTACTGATGAAAGAGAAGAATGGAGTAATCTGACAATAATCTGTCACTCAATTTTTCTTAGGATGAAGGCTATATTTGTTTGTCGGCGTCTCTCTTTCAGTTCGATGTAGTCATGACATAATTAAAAATGGCTTGCTAAACATGGTTGTGCATGCTTGTATTCCCAGCACTTTGGAAGGCAAGAGGATTGGAAGTTTGAGGCCAGCCTGGGATACATGAGTCTTTTTCTCAAAAAAGAAAAGCCACCTCCGAGACATGAAATAAAACATTTAAGGTAGCATGCAGAATCTCTGCAAGCTGTGCTTGGAAAGAGAAACCATGCCTTTTCTTTTTTTAGTATTTTCTCTGTTCTTCTGTGGAACATTGTTTGCTGGTTGTGTGGAATGCAGCCTTTTTATTTGATTGGATATTTAGACTTATGTAGAACAACAAGAAAGGGCACAAAGGAGCCTGAGTCCCTAACACTGTGTGCACTACACCAGGCCAGTGTCATTTTTCTACCTTTCCTAAGAGAGTCATGAACATCTGTTCTGTTTATACTGGTTGTTTGGGTTTTCTGTCACTTGTATATGAACTTAATCCTAAGTAACACATGGATTTAGTATCCCAAATGTTTTTAAAGGAAGGTCAAATGACATCAAAGTGGGCTCTATAAATAAAAAAAAATAAAACCAGCAGGAGAACAGTAGTGGAAGAACTGAGCTGTTATATGACACACAAGTGTATGGACGTACACAATTCTGAGGATGCTGCACTGTAGCAGCAAGGGGACTCATAGTCAGTGTGGAAGCAGGAACTAAGTGCAGCAAGACGTATCATCCCATATATTACATTGATGTCAATAGGTTTAATTTTTATTGGTTTCATGATGGTTTGTTTTACTTTGTAAATACTGGTATTGATCAGTTATGATTTTTTTCCCATAAAATGGTCCATTTATTAACACAATTTTAGAAACAATGATTAGGAGAGTGTATTGGGGTGTCTAATCTCTATCTCCAAGAATGTGATTTAACTGGCCTCCAGCAAGATGTGGCAACCTATCATTTATGTGTTTCAGGTAATCCTAATGTATCTGAGTCCTGACACCTGCTTGTCAGTCTTGGGAAGGTTTGTGCCTGCCAGTCCCACTGCTTCCTTTCTCACTGCCTCACTGTCATCACCCACTTTGTCCCTCGTGCCTTGTTAAACAACTGAAAGTGACCCCAGACTTTTGAGCTCTGTGCTTTGCTACTCAGATTTCTTAAAGCTTTCCTTTATTTGCTGAAACCCTATTCATCCTGCTTGAGAAGTCATGGCAGAAATCTCCCGCTCACCTCAGCGAGACTCTCCTCTGGTCATAACACTCAGGGCCCACTGCTATTTCTGTCAGCTAGTGCTCTCTGTCATAATTGCTGCTGGTCTCTTTGCTCTGTTAGACAAGTATTGGAGGAAAGAATTAATCCTAATCTAGTTGGTACCCTTGTTTCTTAGTATAACGGATTGTTCTAAATGGATTAATGAGGAACTGAATAAAGGAATGGTTGAACTATACAATACATTCCAAACATAATAGTTCTTGACATTTTAAGATATATGTTATCTAGGCATAGGAGCATGGCTAGTTTACCTAGTAAGTACTTTTTCTTATTTATTTGCATTGTCAGGAATTTCACCAAGGTCCTTGAACTAAGTTTACACACACCACAGAACACAATGGGGCATTGTTGTTTACTGACTTTGGTTATAGTTATGGAACTTTCCACTGAAAATCAATCTATGCCCCATGTATTTTTCACACAAAAGGTCTAATTAGATATAGTTAGCCATCTCTTGCCAACCCACAAAATATGACTGGGCAAACTTCAAGACAGATAGAAGACTGATAGACACAATATTGTACTTATTAATTTATAACCAATTAGCCATAAACTCAGTGGTTGAAACTAACAAATATATATCACCCCACCCAGTTCCTATGGGTTAGAAACCTGGAAGTGGCTTAGTTGGGTATCTCTGGCTGAATGGCACTCGGGAGTCAGTCTGGGTTTGTGGCCTCATCTGGAGAAGACATCTGAAAACCCTTTTCTAAAGACCATTCACATGGGATTTTCACATGACTGCCTCACAGTATGGTAACTGGCTTCTGGAGCAATTCAAGGGAATGTGAGATTTAAGGCAAAACAAGAGCAAGAGTCCCTAAAACAAAAGATGCTGCCCTTTTACAGTCTTCAACTGAAAAACTATACAACAAGACTTGCGTATTTCTTGGAAGCAAGCCACAAGGCCAACATAGACTGAGGTGATACCCAGGAAATGACCATAAGGAGGGATCATTGTGGAACACAAACTGCCTGCCAAGAAAGTTATTCTGGGCTGGGACATGGCTCAGTGGTTAAGAGTATTTGCTGCGTGAGCATGAGGGCCCACACGGCCCTAAGACTGCTGGGGTTCAATTCCCCAGAACCCACATGAAAATCTGGGTGTGGCGACCCATGTCTACCAGCCCAGTCCTCAGGCAGCAGAGACCAGAGAATTGCTGGGACTCCCTCTGCTCCCAGTTCAGGGAAAGACCCAATGTCAAGGAAGTATTTGGATGAGTGATAAAGCAGGGCACCTGGCGCTCTTCTCTGGCCTCTGCATGTGCACAGTGTGCACATCTACACACACGTGCATAAACCATACATAGCATAGCACATATCATATGTACATACACCCCCCACACGTACATTATGAAAACCATATATTCCCTGCATTTCAGATACAGAACACAATAGCAGTACGCTTGGAGTGGGCCATAGTGATAGGAGGCAGAGAGGCTAATTCCAGCTATTTGCAGCTAGTATCCAGTACCTAGCCTACAAGAGCTACCTAATCAGGCCACCCTGTCATGCCAGCTCTGGAAAGCGATTCTCCTCTTTACCTTTCTTCTAACTGGCTCTGCAGTGTCCTGAATACCCCAGGTCTTTTGCTCCCCAGTCTCTTCAAACACATTTATTTAATGCCTACATTCTCTCATTCTCTTCCTCTCTCTCCTTCAATTAAATTAATGACAGCTTTAGTGCTCAAAGTAATACTTCTTCACAAAATCTTGACTTGAGCACTAAAGACTAGGTCTGTCTCACTAGGAGTTTGTTCTTATAACTCATTAGTGTGTCTGCAAAATATCACCACAATAGCTATTATATGAATATACATTTGGTCATTTGTTGTAACTTCCATGACTGTACAACAACATTATCACAGTATAATGCCTTAGACAAAAAAAATATTTGTCATATAAATATTTGCTATATATATATATATATATATATATATAAAATCTAAGGCAGTAGCTGTGGGAATGAAAGAGAAAGAACAGATGGCAGGTAGGTGCAGGAAATTTTAGGGTTTGGTAACCCAATAAGGCGTGCAAAGAAGAATTCAAAAGATGTGCCAAATGTTTTAAGTATGGGAAAAAGAAATTAGCACTGATTGACATGAGGCTGATAGAGGAAGTAGGTTTGGAGTCCAAGTTTTGGTGGATGATGACACAATTAGAAACATCTTTAAGTAAGTTGAAGGAAGGAAGGTTAAAAGGAAGGAAGGAAGGGAGGGAGGGAGGAAGTTAGTTTGTTTTGAATTGATGTATATGTCTTGTACTTGCTATGGAAACTTCTAATAATCTGTTCAGGGTAGAGATATTCTAATTTATATGCATTGCTGATACTATATATTCTGACATTTTTTCATATCAACATTCATGTTTAGTGTCGGTACCTGGGCAGAAACATTAAATGAGATGATAAACTAGGAACACATAATAAGTCCATATAAATTTTATGTTGCTATAATACTTTGGGATTTTTTTTGGTCTTATTGAGATAGGTTGTTTTTTCTTTAAATATTAATTTGTTTGCAAGCATAGAGACACACACAGAGTGCAAATGAGAGCACCAGGGCTTCAGCCACAGCAAATGGACTCCAGATGCATGTGCCGTCTTGTGCATCCGGCTTCATGTGGGTCCTGGGCAATTGAACCTGGGTTGTCAGGCTTTGCAGGCAAGCGCCTTAACTGCTGAGCCATATCTCCAGCCCATGAGACAGGTTTTTGATACATTAATCAGCTTGCTCTTGAACCTCTGGTCTTAAGTAATCTTCCTGCCTCAGTCTTCCAAGTAGCTGAGACCACAAGTTTGTGCCACTACTCCCAGTTGGATGATCATTTTAAAACACCAAAAATATGAACATGCTTCATACTGGATCAGTTGTGTACTTAGGAATATGTTCAAAGTAAAATAGACTTAAACTCATGAAATAAGTATTCCAGTTAACTTGAATTGCATATGTCTAAAGCCTACATATAAATATAGAATTATCACTTGCCCTACAATCGTCTTGTTATCTTTCTTTTTCCCCAGAAAACTGATTTTTATTTATTTTTATTCTTAAAAATTGGTGCTTATTATTTATTTATTTATTTATTTATTTATTTGAGTGACAGACAGAGAGAGAAAGAGACAAAGAGAGAGAGAGAGAGAGGGAGAGAGGGAGAGAATGGGTGCGCCAGGGCCTCCAGCCAGTGCAAACAAACTCCAGATGCGTGCACCCTCTTGTGCATCTGGCTATCGTGGGACCTGGGGAATCGAGCCTCAAACCGGGGTCTTTTGGCTTCACAGGCAAGTGCTTAACCGCTAAGCCATCTCTCCAGCCATGATTTTTATTTTTTTGATTGAGGCACTGAGGCACTCCCTCTCAGTTCTGGATGAAGACATCAGCTGTACAGAGGTCTGTGCTTGGCTCCTCTCTGCTGTGCTACGAGGAGAGCCATCAGTGGTTTAAACACACCAGTCACCAGAAGGAAACTGTACTGAGAACATTTCTCTTTCAGTATTGGGATTCAGATTAAATAAACCAATGTTCAAACATTATATTTAAAGGTTATTCTCCAACAAACTCTTACATATCATTTCCTCATAAATGCTTTTATTCTGGACTATAACTCACTGCATTATGTTTACTGCATGAGAATTTATGAAAAGCCCCTTTGCAAGCAGATGAGTTTCCCATTTACTACACGAGTCATATAGAATGTAGAACAGCTTGGAGAAAATGATAGCTCTTATTAAATTGATGTCCTGAATAGGAGAGAAAAGATAAAGATTGATGGGAAAATAAGATCACTATAGAAAAGAAGCAGCACCAGGAAGAGGAAAACCTAAGTGCCTCAAAGTAGCAGGTGACTGAAATTAAAAAAAAAAGTTGAAAATTCTCTTATATTTGTTTGTCTCATCTAAAATAGTTTGAAATTTTCAGATTATGCCCTTTTCCTCTTCTTGAATACTGCTAAAATTAATTTTGAATTTATTCATGAAAGCTTTTATGTGAGCATCAATGAGGAGTGCTTTTTTTTTACATGGATGGAGGAATTTGGCTTAGAGATTCCATTAGTTATACATGTTTGGAGATGGCTTATAAGTAATACATTAGTTTCCAGTTAAGCATGAGGTAGTGATTAAATACATCTTTGCAGATGTGAATTTTAAATATAAAGTTTACTGAGTGACGTAACACATTATGTTAAAATTCAGAGTGACTGTACTTTGCCATTTGAAAGCTTTTTCAGAAAGGTTAATAATTCAATGGTAGCATAATTTCAAATTTTGGTGGTGTTTTACCTGAGTGTGTTATTGTCTTGTCAGCTGGGGCTGCTATAACAATACTATAGACTGATGTTATATAAACTATAGCTCTTTATATATCATGGTTCTGGAAGCTGGAGTCCAAGGTCAGGTTCTGGCAATGACTATTTTCTGAGTATTGTCTCATTGGAAACTCACATGGTATAAATACAGCAAGGTAACTTTCTGCTCTCTTTTTCAAAAAGGAATTAATGTTGGACACTCCTCCGTCCCTTCTTTTCAGCACTATCTTGCCTTTTGGGTCATCCCAGTGGTCTTTGCCATCTGAAAAGAGAAGCTTCTCTAGCTAGAAGTGAGATTAGCATTAATATATGAATATGATCATTAAGTGTAGTGCTTTCAGGCAATTTTGTGAGAGTAATATATGCATTTATCCACACAAAGCATGTTTTATATCCTTAAGGCTCATGACCTCCCCTCCCATAGGCTTTTGATTAGGTCACACCCTCCAAAGCTCAGGGTCCACTGAGGAAGAGGTGGCGGAAAGAATGTAAGAGCCAAAGGAAGGGTACCACTCCTTACATGCAACTGCCGGGACAGAATTTGGCCTAGTAGTACCCACACAAGACCCTCATAATAGGAGAAAAAGATGATGACATCAGATTAAAAGAGACTAATGGAGAGAGGGAGGGGATATGACAGAGAGCAGAGTTATGAAGGAGAGAGTGGGGGAGGGGAGGGAAATACCATGGTTTGTTGTCTGTAAGTATAGAAGTTGTATATATATATGAGAAAATAAAATGAAAAAGAAAAAGGAATTAATCCCTCCCATGAAGATTCCCAAAGGTGTCACCTCTAAGGGCTATCACAATGTGATTAAATTCTAACCTAAGAATTTTAGGGGAACCTAGGCATTCCGTCTTTGATCAGTATCCACTGCTTTTTTATTCAAGCACTTTCTATTTTCTTCTTTATCCTTACCAATTCATTTTGCTCAAGGCAATGAAATGTACTATGAAAAATTCTGATGTACTAAAGCTACCTTTCGTGTAAGCAACATGATCCACCCTGAAAAAGGACCAATTAAAAGACAGTTGTGGGGCTGGAGAGATGGCTTAGTGGTTAAGCACTTACTTGTGAAGCCTAAGGACCCTGGTTCAAGGCTCAACTCCCCAGCACCCACATAAGCCAGATGTATAAGGTGGCTCATGCATCTGGAGTTCGTTTGCAGTGAGCCCATTCTGCCTGTCTCTCTGCCTCTTTCTCTGTCTGTCGATCTCAAATAAATAAAATAAACAAAAAAAAATGAAAAAAAAGACAGTTGTGCTGCTGGAGAGATGGATTAGCTGTTAAGGCTCTTGCTTAGAAAGTCCTAACGGACCAAGGTTTGATTCCCCAGGACCCACATAAGACAGATGCACAAGGTGGTGTATGCGTCTGGTGTTTGTCTGCAGTGGCTGAAAGCCCTGGCGTGCTCATTCTCTCTCTATATCTGCCTCCTCCTCCCCCCTCTCTCAAACAAATAAATAAAAACTTTAAAAAAAGGACTTGTGGACATATCAAATACGTTAGCTCTCCTAAGACATGCATCTGCTCCTTTGTTCTTTCATTTGATTCTTTGCTGAAATTCAGATGTGAAGTTTGTGGATGTAAGAACTGCCTGGTAGGTAAGAGGCAAGAAACGTGGTGAAAGTCCCTAGGCTGGTAGGAGACAGAGTTGGAAGAGCCTGAGTTCCTGGCCACCATGCAGGTGTCCACGCCTGGAGCTGCTCATATCTAGTTGATTGTTTATGACACACAAAAAAGAATCGGTTCTATTTACAATGCTATGGTAATTTTAAATTATCCATAGTTCTACATATCCCTAACTTATGCTGTGACCTGTTCTTTTTACATCTCATTATCATTTCCTATTTAGATGAGAACTGCTTTCATGAAAGACAGCATTTTATTAAAAAAATAGTGGAATATTTCCATGCAATTTGAAAATGGCCATGGTTCCAAACATTTCAAGAAGCAGACCCTTACCTGAGAAGTCCTGGTTGCTCCCTTGAGGAGTCACACTATCTAGCCATATGTGGTAGTTCCATAGAACTGAAGTTCTCATAGCCATTAACTATGTATATAGAAGAAACAGAGTTGGACAGAGTTATGAAGGGCTTACTAAAATTCAATGAACTTCTCAGTAACAGATACTAAATTTATTTTACTTATATTATAATATACAGGCTTTAAACAGTAGTTTTTATACAAAACGGTCAAATCACAACACACTCATACAAATGCAAAAAGAACACATGAAGAGATTTTTTAAGTCCAGGATTAATAAGAAAACCAGAAAATGGTTTTTTGAACTAGTTCAAAAGACAACTTACAGTCAGATGGGAAAAACTGAAATCAATAGATAAATGGATGGAAGATTGTTATCAAGAAAATTGTAGGGACTGGGGAGATGGGTCAGCAGTTAAAGGCACCTGCTTGCAAAGCCTGTTGCCCTAGGTTTCTTCCCCAGCCACCCATGTATGCTAGATACAAAAAATGGCACATGCATCTAGAGTTTGTTTGCAGTGGCAAGACGCCCTGCCATGCCCATTCTCTGTCTTTCAAATAAATAAACAAATAAAATATTTTAAAAAGAGGATAAATGTGATTGTTCATAGAGAAATAGTTGTGGCATCCCACCAGGCACAAAGTATGATAGCCTGGAGAGGAGTTATATGCATTACTGTTAGTTTCCTACAAGTTAATTTCTGCTTCTAAAAATCAAAAGATCATTATATTTTTCCCTAGAGAGGGTATACTACAATTCTAAAATATTTTCCCATAATTTTTCCTTCTGTGTAACCTGGTAAACTGCTGTCAAAGTTGGTGGCATGCTTCTCTATCCCCAGCCTAAGAGTGTTCTAATGAGGACTATCTGGAAAACATTTCCTATAGGAAGCAGAGAGAAATAAGGTAGCAGTGAGCTAGCAGGGAACAACCAAGGAAGACTGTCTTTTCCTACTTCATTCAGGAGAGTAACAGTATGGACTGCAGAGCAACACATGGCTCAAATCTCATTCTGTCATTGGCCACAGATGTTACATGTTGGATAAGTCATATATTTAGTCTTTCCAAGCTTCAGTTTACCTGTATAATGAGGCCATTAGTGGCACCAAATTGATGAATTTGTTGAAGGGGGTAAAATGAAATGACCTAAGTAAAATGCTTTACATAATAACTGGTTTGGCCAAGTGCCAATTAAATGTTAATTGTCATCGTTAACATTTATATCAATATCACAATTGCCTTTGAAATGAAACTGATATGTAAAAGTGAAATCAGAAGTATATAACAGCTTGAAATTATTTCTTTTAATAACATTATGGAGGTATAATTGACATATAATGAACTGGCTATGCTTAAAAGCATTCTACTTGGTAAGTTTTAGACACATGTATTCTGAAACCATCAGAATAATGAGCACATCAACCACCCCTAAGAATACCTTGTGATACATTAGAATCTCTTCCTCTCCTGCGTCCATGTTTTCCATACCCATCAACAGATAACAATTTATCTAGATTTTGTCCGTCTATCTTGAGATTTTTAGGAAGTTTATAAGTGAGCTCATATAGCATGAATTTTTTTTTTTGGCCTGATGTGATGGCTAATCTGAGTTGCCAACTTGACAATATTTAGAATTACATGTAAAGAAATCTATGGAATACCTGGGAGGACTTTTCTAGATTAGGTTAATTATTATGGGGACACCCACTCTAGCTATGGATGACACTTTCCATAGGCTGCAGTCCAGAACTGAATAAAAAGGAAAAGCAGAGCTGAGCACTACTCTTCACTGCTTTCTGCTTCCTGGCTCTGGGTACAATGTGACCAGATGCTTCCTGTTCCTGCTGCCACACCTTCCCTGTCATAACAGGCTGCAATCCCCTTCAACTGTAAATTGAAATAAATCTTCCATTCCTTAAGTTGCTTTGGGTAGGTGCTTGTCATAGCAATGATAAAAGTAAGTAATACATCTGTTTTTTTTTTTCCCACCTAGCATGATTATTCTGAGGTAGCTGCATGCTACAGTAAGCTTAATAGTTTGCTCTTTTCTATTGCAAAGTAGCATTCCCTTGTATGTATATTCTACAGGTGTTTCCACCTATCCTATTTGGCTAGTGCTAGACATCTGTATTATTTTCTATCCTTGGCTGTTATGGATAAATACCATAAATATTCATATACAAGTGCCAGTATAGAAAATGTATTCGTTATATATGTAGAAATACTTATGAGTGGAATGGCTGCATTACAAGGGAAGTATATGGTTTTCTTTTCTTTTAAATTTTATTTATTTATTTGTTAGCAGAGAGAGATAGAGAGAATAGAGACAAAGAGAGAGAATGGGCATACCAGGGCCTCCAGCCACTGCAAATGAACTCCAGATGCATGGGCCACTTTATGCACCTGGCTTTGTGTGGGTACTGTGCAACTGAACTTTAGTTGTTAGGCTCTGCAAGCAAGTGCCTTAACTGCTGAGCCATCTTTCCCATCCTACGTTTCACTTGTTAAGAAATTGCCAATCTACTTTCCAAACAGAATAATTTTTCATTTCTCTCAGTACCATATGAGTTCCTATTTTTCATACTTTTTTCCCACACGTGCTATGATCAGTTTTAATTTTGATTATTCTAGTAGTTATGTGGCAATATTTTATTGTAGTTTGGATTTCCATTTCCTTAATGACTTCTGTTATGAAGTATCTTTCTATATATGTATTGCATGAACTTCTGAATTAATATAAGGTGCTTTGCAAAGCTACTTTGGGACTCTGTGCAGTTGAGCAATAAACTCATGTTTATTGTACTTCATCTAGTCCAAATTCATGGCCATTATAGGGAAAATGTAAATGTCATGGACAGAATCCAAAACAAAAACCTCTTCATGGCCTATTAATAGGCAGAAATGTGAATGAGTAAGCAGGGTTTATACTCAAGGCCTCATGACACACCTGGAAGTAGAAATGGGGACTGCCTCTCACTGGTAATGAAGGCCAGATGAAGATAAAAACTGAAAGCCATTTGTGGCCTTCATCCTTGCTGTTGATTTGCTTCCTGGGGCCAAGAAGCTGTTAGCTAAGGAAACAAGAAGACTTGTGAGTAGGTACTGAGTCAAACTGCTTTCAGGACCCAAGCCTGAGTCTTTCATTAAACACATAGGTCACAAATTCTAAGTCAATTCTGGACCTGAAGTTTGAAGGAATAGTAAAAATGGAATCAATAGAGGAGTAAACTTGAGAAAAAAAGAACAAATTCAAACAAAACCTACCTTAATGAATCCTACCTTTGCTTTATCTGAAAAAGCAATGATAAAAAGACAAATGAGAAAATAAAATAGGAACTTATAAGAAAATGCCAGTAAAGAAATATGACATAATAATTAACACAAGCACTATTATAGTAATTAGTATGTTAGAAGCACTTGACACACTAATCAAAGGGAAAAACGACAAATCACCCACTAGGAAACAAATTTATCAAGATAAAATCAGTAGGAAAGAATGTAAAACAAATTTGTTCTTGAAAAGAAAGCAATGACTCCTATTCATCACCTAAAATAGGTTGGCAGGAAATAAAATATTCATAAAGAGAGGATTTGGACATGAAAGAAAATCAGACATATTAGAAATGAAAACTATACTTATATACAAAATATAGAAGATGCATCAATCCTGCCTAGGGATGGTAAATTACAAACAATAGCTGTACATTCTTTCTAGCTTCTTCTATTAAAAGATAGACTCTGTTTACTCCTTGCATCCGGGTTAGGCAATGTATCTTGTTTTACCCACTGAGTCACTAGCAAAGGTGATGCAAGTACACATTTCAAAAGCACCTGAGGACGGGGCGTGTAGTAGCAGAGCACCTGCCTATCATTAGCAAGGCCTTGGGTGCATCCCCATCACTGAAGGAAACAGAAGCCACCTGGGTATTGATTTGTGCATACATGCTCTTCCTACTGGGAATACTGAAGCCATCATTAAAAAAAATTCCGGGCTGGAGAGATGGCTTAGCGGTTAAGCACTTGCCTGTGAAGCCTAAGGACCCCGGTTCGAGGCTCGATTCCCCAGGACCCATGTTAGCCAGATGCACAAGCGGGCACACACGTCTGGAGTTCGTTGCAGTGGCTGGAAGCCCTGGCGTGTCCATTCTCTCTCTCTCTATGTGTCTGCCTCTTTCTCAACCCCTCTCTCTGTCACTCTCAAATAAATAAAAATGAACAAAAAACATTTTAAAAAAATGCCTGGGTTAGCATTCAGGGCAGCGGTGAAGCATGTTGGTGAGAATCTAGCCATCTTAGCCACCTTCAGAGCCCAGTGAAGCCCAGACCCTCACTGACCTGTTAGGTGACTATAGTTGCATGAACAACTCCAGGAAAAACTAGCAGAAAACCCAACTAGCCAGTCCACAAAATTGTAAGAAACATGTCTTTATTTCAAATCATGATAACTTGAAGGATTTGTAAGGCAGCAGTAGAGCAATTGATAATCTGGAGAACAAAATTAGTGAGAACATGTTCTGAAGGCTTCATCTGCAACACTGCGGAGACAAAAGAGATGAAAATATTAAAGGGTAATCCAGACAGATAGAGGAAAGGTACAGAATTTTGAATGTACATTTAATAGGAGTTGTCAAGAAGAGAGGGAATGGTAAAAAAAATTTGAATGATGATAATTTGAAGTTTCTAGAAGTGAAGAAAGTCATAAATAGCATTACCTCTGAAACCTTTTACAGGTCTAATAGTTCAATTTATATATGAACTAAACTTTAGTATTCTTATAAACTATTTTTATATTTAATTGAAAAAAATATGAATTCTGCTCAAGGTAAATTGACAGGGGGCAAGTACATTTTTAAAATTCAAGTTTCTTAAAACTTGACAAATGACAAGCTTGGAGGTGTGAGGTTTCCCTGTGAGAAGAGTTTACTTTTGTCAGCCTTCCCTTTAAGAGGGATCCTGCCTGCAGACTGCATGGTTTTGATGCTCTCCATATCACAGATCCTTAATCTACACTCCAGCATTTCAGTGTGGAGGAGGAGGCACAAGACACAGTGCTCCAGGAATTTTAAAATTCGAATGAATGCATTGCAAACTTGACATGCATTCTTATGTAGCACATATATGTAGCTGTTATTGCTTTCATTTGTGAAAGCTTAGAGTACAAAGAAGGTGGCATACATGTGCGTTTGGTTCAAATTTGTATTTATTCTGCCATGCACTCTTATTCTGCTTAAGGCATTCTCTAACTACAGTTTCCCCAACCCACCAAGTCGTTAACAACCATGTTCTATTCTCTGGTCCTATGGGTTCAATTTCTTTAGGTTCCGCACATGCAATACATGTCTTTTTGTGCCTGGCTTATTTTACTTGTTATAATGTCTACATAGTCATATTTTCTTTTTGATATAGTGTACTGAAAGTTTGCTGAAAGTAGGTGATAAGTGTTTGTCACATAAAAATGTAACTATGTGATATGATCACTATTTTTGTTTCTCTTAGGTTGATTTCAGAACATCACATTGTACACCTGAAATATATGCATTTTTATTGTCGCTTATGCTTCAATAAAACTGGGGAAAATGGCATAGATATAGGAACAAATTTAGTATCAGGAAAAAACCTTCTAGAGCTAGTTATGAACAACATGGAAGAATGACAAGTCTGAAGGTAATGAAGAAAGCCAAAAAAAAAAAAATATCTAAAATGAAACACACTAGTCAAAACACACATCAATAGGATGTTAACACGGGTTTCATTCATATACACACAAATATACGTTAGACTCTGGGGATTCCATTTACATGATTTGAGTGTACAATGATAAGTGTGCAACTCTTTAAGGCTTTTTAGTTGAACATATAATTTTATGAGTCATCAAGACATTACAAATATTATTTTTGATGTCTCTCCTAAATAAGACAAGAAAGTGGTAAATGTGACTTTATATGTGTACAGAGCTTGCTATCAAAGCAAAAGCTTTATTATTTGAAGGAATAAGCACTTTTGTGCATTTTCCCCATAAGGACCTGAGATTTTGCTCCATTAGTTAAATTCTGATGGTTTAGCTATTTATTGATACTTTTTGCTTTTTATCATGTTGATATGCTCATGCTTGCATAAAAACACAGTCCCATGAGGGTAGAAATATAATGGTTTTCTTTTCTTGATGTGCTATGTGACATTTTAAGTTTTATCCATGGGAAATTTCTCTTCTCCGAGCAGTTTAGAGAAGGTCTGTTTTTCAATAGGGAACTGTTTGTACTGGTAGGTTGTTTTTATTTAATGCCTTTGCTGTTGAATATTCGGAGTTCCAGAAAGATCATAAGCTAATTACATTTGACAGTAGGAACTTTTAAATAAATATTTTCCCAAATATTTATTTATAGACTTTTGTTGTATTATGTTAAAATATGCTGTGTAAAGACTACATAGTGAATTCCAGGTCAGCCTGGGCTTGAGTGAGACCCTACCTTGTAAAACCAAATATATATAATAGAATATATATATATAATAGAATATATATATATATATACATATATATATATATATTAGAATGCTGATTACTGCTCTCCTGCCTGCCTGAACGCTTTTGAGAGCAAAGGGTTCTAACTTTATAAGGAATACTATTTTACTTTTATGTGCCTGGGACTCTTACCATGCTGTTATCCATATACTGAAGCAAAGTGGCCTCTTTGTAATTTATACTGTTGAATGCAAACAGTTCATTTACCTTTTCAATATTTTATTGCTTTACATATTGAAGATAATATGTTTGCTTTTATGTGTTCGCTGGTCTGCCATAAAGTTTACTAATTTCATCCATATTAATCTCTTAAAAACTGAATAAAGGGCTGGAGAGATGGCTTAGCAGTTCAGGCATTTTCCTGTGAAGCCAAAGAAGCCAGGTTCAATTCCCCAGGATCCATGTATGCAGATAAATGCACAAGGTGGTACACATTTCTGGAATTCATTTGCAGTGGCTAAAGGCCCTGGCATGCCCATTCTCTCTTTCTCTCTCTCTCTCTCAAATAAATAAAATAAATATATTTTTTTAAACTGAAAAAAGTTTTCCTCTTTCTTCCTCTGTTTGTAACCCTTCCTTTCTTCAGTTTTTGTAGCTCAGTCCAAAAACCATAGAGTGGAGCTGCTCAAGATAGATGTGTATGTGGTGGGAAGAGGAGGTATGCCCTCCTATGGGTGTGAGTACAATGTGAGGACACTTGGGATTGGCTGGCGATGCAGGGTCCAATGATTCCACTGGGTCTCCCTATAAGTCTTGGATTCCAAGCTATGGTTAAAGCCATTTTAGCTCCAGGCTTAAATTCAAACAAGTGTTTCAAGCAGTGGCTCTCAATCCCACACCTGAGTCAAGACTTATTGCTGGGGTTTAATGAGTGATTGATATCATATGCCATATGTTGAACTTGGATTTGCATTAATTTTACCATCACAAAGATGCAAGACAGGGATAATGGAAAAATCTTGATTTTTTTAATTAGAAGAAGGATAAATAGATCTTGTGTATAGGCTAAAGTATTATTTCCATGCTTTTAAGAGCATAGTTTGGTATTTTATGTTTCATAACCTTGTATTAATTTGTATACTTACTAGTACTGGCATCACATCTCTGTGCTGTACTTTCATGTGTTTTGTCAGGATTAATCTGCATGATCACAGAATACAAAGGAAATCATGGCATGTGACTGTAAACATTATGGTTTCTGATTAGATACTTTTCTCCTTTTCGCTTTCTCTCTCTCTCCACTTACTCTTTTAGAAGCCAGATGCTTTGTTGTGAGAATGGAATACTTAGACTCTCTGTGGAATAGTCCACATGGGGAAGAATGGAGGCTTTCAGCCAATAATCTGCAAGTCCCATGTGGGTGAGTTTCAAGCAATTCTCTTCTAGTTTAGTCTTTAAATGAGGACAGTCTCATTGGGTAGCTTGGAAGAAACCTCATGAGGCTCTTTGGGTTAACCCCACTCAGCACTGAGGTAAACTGCTCCAAAATTCCTTATCATAGAAATTAGGAGCTAATAAATATTTGTTCTTTTAAGCTGTTAAGTTTTAGAGATAACTTCCTACTCAGCAATAGAAATGTAATATTCCCCATACTTTTACAGAGTGAATTTTTAATAAAAGCACTCTACATAGAAAGCCCTTGGTCCAGATGGCTTCACAGGTAGTTTTATCAAACAGTTAATTAAGAAATAAGTCCAAGCTTACAAAAATTCTTTCAGAAAAGAAGAAAAGGCAAGTCTCAATTCATTTTATGAAACCAGCATAATACTATTACTGAAGCTAGATTAAAATTATTATAATAAAACATTGCAATATCTCTTATAGACATAGATGCAAGAAACCTTAATAAAGTATTATCACATCAAATTAAGTAATATATTAAAACCATGATATATCATGATCACATTAAATTTGTACTTAACTGCAATACTTGTCTTGGTAAGACAGTCTTACTATGAAGTTCATGATGACACAAACTCTCTCTCTCTCTCTCTCTCTCTCTCTCTCTCACACACACACACACACACTACTACTACTATTAAAAAAGATAACCAAATTAAAAAGGACAAAATAAATTATATATATACATATATACATATGTATATAATTAGTACAGTGAAAATATTCTCCTATTCACCATTAAGCAACAGAAAATCAAAACCACAATGAGGTACTCCAATCACTTATTAGAAGATTTAAAAATGAAAAATATAAAGCCTTATATTACCAAATGCTCTCAAAAATATGAAGCTCAAAATTTTCTACTATGTATGCTGATGGGAATTAAAAGGTAATCTACTCTACAAAATAGTTTGGCAGTTCTTTTTATAAAGAAAAAGCATATATACATTCATACATACATATATATATATATATATGTATATGGCATTTTAGCTTTTTTACTGCTTATCCAAGAGAGATATAAACATATGTGACAAGAAAACCTACCAAGAATGTTTCTAGCAACTCTACCCACAACAGTATGGAACTAAAAAATGCCAAAGGGCCTGTGTCTATCAACTGGGGAATGGATAAGCAAACTGGTATATCTCTACAATGTAATGTTATCATCAATGAAAAGATGTGCACATTCTACAATATGAATACATTTTTTTGAGGTAGGGTCTCACTTTAGCCCAGGCTGACCTGGAATTCACTGTTTAGATTCACGGTGGCCTCAAATTCAGAGTGATCCTCCTACCTCTGTCTCCCAAGCCCTGGGATTATAGGTGTGTGCCTTTATGCCCAGCTGGATACATTTATAAGATGTAGAGACATAGAAGCCAGACTCTAAAAAGTACATATGGCATGTTTATATCTCCAATTAAATGCAGTTAGAGACCAGGACATTTCTTCCATGGTTATAGGAAGCAATACCATGATGATATCTGGATAGGAGAGACTGATCAGTCGACAGGCACTGATGACTTCCTGAAGAGAGAAAATTTTCTGTACATGAAAATTGTGAGGATTATGAAGACCCAGGCATTATGAGTGAATGGCACCTTTAACATATGTGAATTTCACTGTTTCTTAATTACACATCCATTATTCTTGAAACATGCATACATTTTACTTCTCCAGCGGTGCCTCCTCTTCACCTATCCATTATTTAGCACATGTCAGACCTGGCAATTCAATGTATCAGTCTACCTGCATCTTTATGCAGCCCATGGTTGTCCTCCTCTCCAATGAGAACCATGTTTTTTTGGTCATGTAAAAATAACCCTGTGATGTGTCTGCTCTACTCCTCAACATATTGTCTTGGTAATTCTAATTTTAACTGTTGAATTCAGACTCAGAAGCCATTTAGTTTCATCATTCTTTAAGCATTTCATTTTCGCTTATTTTCTCTTTGTTCTTATACTTTGAGCTATGTTTGTCTAACTCTTTGTAACACTTAACTTCTTCAGAAATATCATATAATTTAATCTCTTTCTTGGCAGCCTGGATTTCCTTACAGAATATAACATGATAGATAGATAGATAGATAGACAGACAGACAGACAGATAGATGACCAGAAGCAAGTGTACACTTAAAATTCTTCTAATTTGAATGGCAGGTATGTGATGAGTATTGGAACAGGAGAATTGGACAAGAGGGAGTAGAGAACTATTATGATGTCATTGGATGATAGATTTAAAGGGTGTGTCAGTATCTGTCCAATATTTGATCTGAAGATAAGTCAAGCAGTTACCTTTTCCAAAGTTGTTTAAAAAAAATCATAGAAAATGGGGTGGAGAGATGGCTTAGCAGTTCAGGCACCTGTCTGCAAAGCCAAAGGACTCAGGTTTGATTCCACAGGGTCCAGGTAAGCCAGATGCACAAGGTGGTGCAGCCATCTGGAGTTTGTTTGTAGTGGCTATATGCCCTGGCACAACCATTATCTCTCTCCTTCTTTACCTCTCTCTCAAATAAATAAATAAAATATTTAAAAAATGATAGAAAACATCATGGGAAAAAGTCCTCATTTATATCAAGTCCACTATTAACCTCTTTATCAAAGAGGCAATTAAAATATTATCTGAAGTATTTAGGTAAAACATTATCTAATTATCCAAATACTAGAGATATTTTGAGGAAGACCTGATTTGAGGAAAGCAGCATGCTCAGAGAATTCTGCTTTGGGCATATTGTGTGGGATTTAATGTTATAATAGCTCTTAAGTTCCTTTAGTGTCTTTTAGTACTCAAGGGCATTTATGTATTGTAAATGATGTTTTAAGGACCAAACATGGTGTATTATCTTAGAATCTTATTATTCAATGGTGATAATAGCAGTGTTTAGTGTTCCTTGAGTTCTTAAAATGTGCCTGGTAGTATGCAAATCTTTTCCATGGATTTATGTAAATGAATCTTTATAATACTAGGAGATTACACTGTTATTTCTAATTTACAGATAAAAGAAGAGATGTTCTAGGGTGTAAAACACACATTGTGTCACTCAGATAATGGCTCAGCCTAAACTATCCCTCTTAACCAACATATTATGATACAGAGATTTCAATTTGTATGTAATTGAATACTTATATATAGATTTTTAAAACCATGCTATGCACAACATGTTGTTACATTTGGCATCCTTTTCTCTTAGGGTTAACTTGTTTATTTATGGTATCAATCTTACTTCTATGTTCTTCAGTGTTAAAGTGCAGCTTTTACTCAGCATGAAAGTATTAATATAATCTTTTCCCAGAGAGATGGATTATCAGTGAGAGTAAATGACAATATTTTCTAGCAATAAAAATAACAAGACTGACAGGGCAAAAGGAATGATACCCTCACGCATAATCTTGGCAGAAAATAACTCAATCACCTTGAAGGAGATAAACTGTTGCAAACCATGAACGTTGTCTAATACAGATTGACGGGGAGTGGTGTGGTCCTTCCAGAGGACAGCAGCCATGGGCCCATGTGCTTTCAAGGGACCAGTGGGAATGACATGCCTGCCAGCTCTATCTAAGTAGGAAGCAGCTTGATCCTCTCCAGGCATGTATTTACTTTAAGATATCATTTCTGGGAAAAGATAACTTGTTTGGGAAGATGACAACATCTTTTCTCCTGCACTTACTGGCATCTGGGAGTGTAGGACTGGGCTGGGGAAAGAGTCTGGAAAACCTGTTCTTGATACAAATCAGTCATACATCTTCAGCAGGCTGGAGACAGTGATCTACTGTGTAACACAATGATTGGAGACATGGACCATGCTGAGTATTTGGGTTATAGGTAATTATTGATTTCTTTTATATCAGTGTAGGACTTTAAAATTATTTTAAAAGTTTTACATAGGCTTAGCTTGCTAAATAGTTTAGAATAGTTTAGAAATCAAAATAGTTTGGGTGGGTTGCTTAAATGTTAAATCAGAATAAATTCTAGGAAAGAAAAAAATAAGAGAAAATATTTATAGTCTTGAAGAGGAAGATTATGTTATGAAAGGATGACATAAAATCCTAATTTAGGGCTGAAGAGATGGCTTAGTGGTTAGGTGTTTGCCTGTGAAGCCTAAGGACCCAGGTTTGAGGCTCATTCCCAGGACCCACGTTAGCCAGATGCACAAGGGGGCGTACACGTCAAGTTCATTTGTAGTGGCTGGAGGCCCCGGCGCATCCATTCTCTCTCTCTCTCTGCCTCTTTCTCTGTCTATCGCTCTAAAATAAATAAATAAAAATAATAAAAATTTAAAAATCCTAACTCACATTGAAAAGATTTATTTGATTCCATAAAGATTACAAAACACAATGGAAATTAAAGAAAATAATAAAGATGGTAAAACCAATATTCAAAAACATTACATCTGTTACTGTCTTTAACATAATAGCACATGTAAATTGTTAAGAAAATAGCACTTTAAATATCACAGTATGCGAATGGATACTTTAAAGAGAATATAATTCAAATGGCTATTGAATATGTGAAAAGATGTTCAACCTCAGTATGAATCAAGGGATACAACTTCAACAATGAGATCTCATTTCTTAACTAATCAGACTTGCATTCAAGAGTGACAGTGTGGTATTGAGACCTCAGGAAATATACTATCTCTTGTGTCATTTGTGGATTGTCAAATGGTCTATAAGAACAACAGAGAAAAATAGCTTTTCTCAAAATCTACAATGTACATCTTATTTGATTCATCAATTCCATTTGTTATAGGAACATCTTTAGAGGAAACAAATATTTATATTCATTGTAGGTCGCTAGAATATTTTTTCATAATATTAACTGCTGACCTAATCTGAAATTTCTGGAATTTCCAGAACAGTCAAAGAATATAATTTTTGCTCAGCATCCATAATTATTGGCAATTCACCCCACATTCCAACACACAGGTTTTTGTTTTCCTATAATGGGTATACCTTTACCTTGAAGTTATCATTGTGTATTTCCAAACACTCTAGGACATTGTGCAACTTCTGTACATTTATCAAAATAAGAAAATAACACAGATAATTCTACTATCTAGCTAACTGATTTGGATTTCTTTAATTGTCCCAGTAATGTTGTTTATAGCACAAAAGTCCAGGGCTTACCCTCACTGACTTATCCATTTCGGTTCACTTAATCTGGGTCAGGTCATGTGCTTTCTGTATGTCTCACAGCGTTGACATTTTTGAATGAGTCCAGGAATTACTTTGTAGAATACTCACTATTTGCTTAATGTGGTGTCTCATGATTAGCTTCAACACAGACAGTGTGAACAGAAATTGTGTTATAGTCTCTAGTCCATCATAGGGGGCACTTCCTGCCATTCTGTTCCCTTACTGGTCATGACATATCTGATTACCTGGTAAGGTATTGTCATCTGTTTTTCTAGTCTAAAGATAACTATTCCTATCTTTATAATTTATAAATAACCTTTGAATATATACTTTGAGACTACAGAAATAATTCAACATTCCTCAAGCTTCCATCCACCCATAATGGTTCAGACTTATATCAATTAATTAATAACATGGTGGCTACGATTTTTGAATTTCTTCATTTCTTTATATCTATTAGTTTGCTTCTGTTAGGAACAGCTTTCACTTTTCCCTGATGGTTTATTTATCTTCCTTTTTGTCAGAATAAAATAATCAAATTTAATTTAAATCAATAAAATGATGTGGATAAACGTAGATGAGCATTTATTAACATTTTCTATTAACATAATTTATATGAAGACATGTTATTCCATGTGGATTGATCTAAGTATACCAGGTGGAGTACATGGCTAGCAATGTCTTTTGATATCTCCCAACTACTTTTAGAAGATCTTCCTGTTTCCAGTTCAACAAAATGGTTCAGGCTCAATCCACTTGTCCTAGCCCTGGAATCATGGATTCATTGTGGGTTTTGTTCATTTCTGTCTCAGATGCGCACATACCTGTGGTTAGTGACCACTAACAAAGGTATCTGTTTAGGGGTACATAAATTTATTTTCTGTATAAAAATTGCAGGCTGAAATTTAAGGAAAATAAGATAATTAGTTTTCAAGAACTTTCTAACTTTGTCATTCTTGAATTATTCTCACTGAAATAAGAGCATTTCTAGACACACACACACACACACACACAAATACACATACACATACACACTCAAAATTGACTAATGCCCATGTTTCTAGATCTTGTAGAGTAGGCTCATGGAAGAATAGTTCATGTTATGCTGTAGTCACAGACAATCCCAGCATCACAGTTAAACTACAAAAATTTATTCCTCATACTTGTTATATGCTCATTCATTGCATGCTGCCTGACACTCACCACCATGGTTTCTTATTTCCAGGAAACAGGTTGAGTGAGCTGCTTCTCTGCAAAATGCTGCTATTCTTAATGTAAAGAAAGACCCTCTGAAAAGGGTGCACTCCTAATGCTTACATGGAGTAAGCATACACTTAATTCTGTTCATTGGTCGTATCAAGCTTCATGACTTTTCAAGTGCTATAGGAAGAGCCCATCAGAAGGAGGAATTAAAAAAAATGAGGAATCAGAATTTTTGGAAAACACTAATGTAGTTTACTATAAGGTTTAAAGAGATAAAATTGGAATATGTGTGTGTGTGTGTGTGTGTGTGTGTGTGTAATATGATGGTTTTCTCCACTTTTACACAATCACCATTGAATATTTCTTGCCCTGTGAAATTCACCTAGGCATTCAGACCAGCTGGGAGACAGCAATTTTTAGAGACTGTGGCATTGACATTCCTGTCACTGAGTAGTTCTTATCATCCAATCCTCTGTACAACAGTTCTTTAAGTTATTTCTCCAGTCAAAGACCTTGCTATTTAGGTCTATCTAACATCACTTATTCTAGACTTATACTATCATTAACCTCTGCCTCTATCTCTTCTTTGAATCCTCTGATGGAATTTTAGAAAAGCTGCAATCTTCCCCATGGTTGTGACATAGTAAAAAAGAACACCATATTTTAAGTTGAAGGAGATCTCTCTTCATTATGTCCTGAATCTTTGACGTACTTGTCATGTCTTTTTACTAAAAGAAGTAATTGACCTTCTAAGAATCCCAATTTTCTTATCTTTCTTATCAATCGGAGGAGTTGCACCTGCCTCCTAAGGATTCTTTGAGAGAGGAGTAGATTAGATAGCCCATGGCAGAAGCACTTTATAAACACTAGAGAAGGGAAATGTTTGATGTGGTTGTTGAACTACAGAATATGTAAGGAATGCATGATTCCTGCATGGAATTGATTCCTGAATGAGGAAGGAAAATGATAAGAGGCACTATAAGCCCTCAATAAGATCCTTTCTTGCACATTTATGACAAATATATTCTATCTTGGAAAAAGAGCAGATGGGAAATACATGAGAAGATCAGAACTTTCTAATATGCTGATGTGGGATCACTATATTGTGTGCTCTAAAGATCTGGCTTGAGTAAAGAGAATCTGTCCTTGCAAGATTCATGTTTCTTTTATCTAGCTGCTGAGGAAGCTATTCAACGAGGCTTAAGGCTTATTTCTACATGTTATGATTCAGTCTTTTGGTTAGATCTAACTCCTGGGCCTTCATGAACGTATTGCACAAAACCCTAAAGGTACCATGCCTACATACATTAGGAATTGGATTATTTTCATATCCATCTTTAAAATTTACACCATATGAAATAATAATTCTAATACACACACACACACACACACACATATATATAAGAAGTCATAGTCATAAACCTTTACTGAATTACAGTTTACTTTTACAAAGACAATTTCCATCTGAAGATGCCAGCCTTTTATCCATAGAACATCTTTGTATTGGGAAGAATATTTCCTAGATTTTTTTTCTGCTTAAGCCAGATAGAAAAACATTTGGTTAATCCCATTAATCACAAATATTTCTCCATAGCATGAAGGTATTATTGGCCATATTCTTGGCTGCTTTGTTTCTGTCAGTAAGTAAAAGACTATAAAAAGGAATAAAGTAGGAAAGCAGGTTTCAAAAATTTTTAGTAAAATGATAGATATACTTATAAACTAAAGGAAAGTGGAATTTGGCATGTATTTGTAAAATACTTCTTTCTTTTGCTTTTGAAAATTATTTGGAGGACTGCATATTTGTAAAAATGGTATTAAAAGTAAAAAAAAAAATGTGATTGTAGGACAAAAATCAATCAGTAAAATGACCTCTAGCACGCTCTTCCTGGGGATGTTTGGATCTCCAAGGCAGCTTGAATTTATGGTACTAAGTCTGTTCTTTTCCCTCAAAATAAGTATAGGCCCCACAGGAAGATGTAATAATACGGGAGGTAAGAGTTGGACTTTATTTAGATTTGACCATGCCATTTGGCAGCTTTGTGAACTTATAAGTAGGACTATTTATAAAAAAAAAAAGATAATAATTACCAAGTCAGTCAGGGGTGGCCTTAAGGCTTACATAGGATTGTTGTTTGAAAAGCTTTGCAGAGTATCTAGGCCTAAAAATGTAAGATACGTTATTTTGCTTCAATTTAGGATAAAGGCAACATAGGAGACTACAGAATTCCTAGACCCTTCTGATCAACAGCTTCATCAGTGGAAATAAATTACATGATTAATGATTTTTATTTGTTTGTACTGTGGATCAAACCCATGGCTTCATACATACTAAGCAAGGACCTGAGCACTAAGCTATACTTCTTGCCCTAAATAAATATATCTTAGAAGCATGACAAAGAATACTCAAGATTCAAAACTTTTATTGCTGAAGATACCACAGCTTGCAGCCTCAGGATATCAAGTGACCAGGCTGGAGCTGAGAGGAAATCCAGATCTCTCCGGGGTATCCAATATAGTGCTAGAAAGTGCTAAGAGAGTGGCTGGAGAAGACCTATTGTCCAGAAATTGATTAATTAAGAGATCCTGCTAGCTATAAAATCAACCAGCTGAGCAAGAAGTACACACTTAGCCAGGCATGGCAGGGTGGTGTATGCCTTTAATCCCAGCACTTGGAAGGCAGAGATAGGAGGATTGCCATGAGATCAAGGCCACCCTGAGACTACATAGTGAATTCCAGGTCAGCCTGGGCTAGAGGGAGAGCCTACCTTGAAAAATTAAAAAGAAAAAAAGTTAAGAAGTACATACTTGTGTAATAGTGGCACACAGCTGACATAGGTAAACAACTACTCACTATTGGGCATGAGACCTGCTCAGGGGGTCAGGGGGGGTGAACCCATATCCGGCTCTGGGAACCAAGCCAGATTCCCTAGACCAGGAAACCAATAGGCTTCAGAGAAAACCTCCACTGTTCTCTAAGAGGAATGAACATACACATCAATATATCTTTCTAATAATTAGGCTTATTCCCTTTTCTTCAAACTGTTCTCACTTTTGGTTGGAGAATCTGTTCTCTTTTACAGATAGAGGAAAATACTGGGAAGAATAAGGATACATCAACACATCAAGAAGAGAGAACCAACTGTCTACCAGGAAATGGGTCACATCCACCTCATCTGGCCTGGCCCAGAAGTCATTACATGGAAAGTGGTGACATGAATACTATTCTCACAGCTAGCCTCAGTTCCAGAGAAATGGTGACTGACATTGTGGTCACTCAATTCTCAAAAACAGAGATCTAGATTCTACAGAGAAAGCAACACTAAATCAGATCCCTAGCTCAGGGAACATCCTGGAAGAGAAGTGGAAAGATTGTAAGAGCCTCAGAGTGGGTGGGGATAGCCTGAGACATTACGTTTTCCCCATCTCTACAGAGACTGACTGAAGCTTCTCAGTCACCACAGTGAATACCAATAATCCCACTGAAGACCCTCAGCAGAATTGGGGCAAGGGAGAGGGGGTTATGTGTGCAACCCTTTTATAAAAAATAATAAATTTAAAAAGATGCAAAACTTTATTCTGCAACCCTACATAGTTATATTTCCAGGCAAAAATATCAGACCCAATCAGCCAGGTGAAATTTAGTGACAAAAAATGGTTGTAGCATATCCTTGGCAATGCAAATATACAAGCACAAAATGAGAGGAGAAGCACAGCAAGAAGTTCATGTGAAACAGTCTAGAGGGTTTGTTTGACCCTGAGATTCATGAGTATTGTGGAAACTATGCCTCACTTTTAGTCTGAGAGTCAGATAACCTTGGTCCAATTTGTGGAATGGAATGGTTGCAAGAAAAAGTTCCTTTGCTCAATTCGTCACCTTTCCTCCCTTAATTAAAGAGACATTAAGAATCTGAAACATGGCTATAGATGCTGGTGTGTCAAGGAACTGAAACAAGTTAACCTCAGAATTAAGGCTAGTGGAGAATCTTTTTTTGTTGTTGTTGCTGTTGTTAAAGAAACATGTTATCTTGTCCCCCCCCGCCAATTTATTTGTTTGAGAGAGGGAGAAAATGGTCATGCTAGGGACTTCTGCCATTGCAAAGTAACTTCATACACTCCGCATGCATGCACCACTTTGTGCATTTGGCTTTCTGTGAGCACCGGGGAATTTAACCCCAGGCATCAGGTTTTACAAGCAAGCATTTTTAATTGCTAAGTTATCTTTCCAGCCCCCAAATCTTAACAGCTGTTTTTAAATACCTAAAGGATTATCATGTGATAGTGGGGTTATTTTCACTGTGTGCTCTTCCAGGAAATGGACAGGAACAAGTGGAGGGGAGTAAAGAGAAGGCATATTGCTGGGTCAAGAAATGACCTTATAAGAACACCCCAATCTGTACAAGAAGAAAGACTGTTTGGTGAGAAAATAAGATCTCTGTTGGAGGTTTACACTAAGGCTAACCACAATCTATTAGGTAATTCACACAAAACACTTCTGCTCTGGCTGCTCTTTGACATCCTTATCTACTCTCAGGGTTTGTGATTTTATTATGAATTGTTATTTTCAAGACTATTATATGTCCACACTTATTTTTATTTCTGTTATTACATAGATATCTGTAGACAGTTTACAGTGAAGGTATATATCATTTTTTGCCCACAGGATATTTTGGAGAAGCTAGCTAGCCATTAAAAATTGCTGATTTACCATCTTAAAGGATATTTTTACTCCACAGAAGTAATTTATTACACGCATTTATGATATATAGTATCTCTGGCTTATTAAGCATGAAAAAGTCATGTTTCTGCACTATTATGAGTGAGTTTTCTACCTTATAAAGCCTTAGCATTTATAGTTAAGGTTCCTATGGTAACCATAACTCACTTCTTTGTGACTATAAATTACTTTTTATTCCTATATGTTAACTTGGATTTTTTATGTCCATAAAACATGTATCAAATCACAACTGCGGGCTTTTTTTTTTGTAAAGGTAATACTTTAAATATTTTAAAGAACTGTTTGGAGCATATAGTCACTATGAGCGAAAATTAAAAAAATAATGTCTTTTGTGATTACAGAGGGCAAAGAGTCATGGGAAATTATAGCATGAATTGTATTGAAAAAATGAAGAGGCCATAAATTAGCAAAAGTGTGATACTTTACAGATTGGTGATGTAAGAGCAAGTGAATTGTATACAACTACTTCACCTTTCTCTGTCCATAGTAAGCATCAGTGATTAATTACGACACCTTTCCTACTGCTCTCTAATACATCTGCAGAGTGCTTCATGGCACAAAGTGGAAGGTAGTCACTGTTAATTGACCTCAATTCATTTCCATTCCAACTTCTGGAATGGTCTTCATTATGAATGCAAAAAAAAAATGAGTCAGCACATCCTCCACCGTGATTAGCTTTAGTTGTTGCTAGGGAAAGATCTCAGAGGTTATTTATATTATTTGCTAGACTATTTATTAAAGGTACAGTCATTCTGTAATCACTGGAAGTGGTATACAACCCACACCCACCAAGTTGGGAGAGTGAACTTACCATTTATTTTGTATGACATTGAGATACAATGTTATTGCCTACAAAGTTCATGTTCAAGAACAGAGTCACTTGGTACAAAAAAACCACAAAAGCATCTTATCATGTTTTAATTAAGTTTACAATTTTGTGTTGGGCTATTCTGGGACATTCATAGTTATTCTGGGCCACAGTTTGGACACCCTTGCTGGAAGATGACCATATTTTATTGAAAGACTGAGGGGTGTAAAACTCAAAAGATCTAGTTTTGGTACTTGGTCAAAATTAGTTTCACTAACTCCTAATTTCTCTTCCTGAAAAAGTACATAATAATAATGAGTAACAATACTATTGGAGGGAAGGCTCATAGGGTATTTGATGGTGTCTAGCCAGGGATAGATGGTGAGAAGAGACAGGGACATTTGTGAGACAGGGACACTTGCCAAGCTGAATCAGTGCCTATGATTGGTGGCACCTGGACTATCATAGCCAGGTAACTTTGTTATTCAGATGATCTCTGTAGTTTACAATGTACAGCCAAAAGGAGCAGAAAACATTGATCATATTTAGCTAGTAACTAAATTTGGATTATTAAAACTTGTTTAATTTCCCGAGCTACATCGAAATTTCTTTGAGAGCAGAGATAAGATTCAGTTTGACCTTGTGCCCATAAAAAATGGATTACATTTATAAAACTAAAAACATTTTATTAAGAAAAAATTTAAAGTTATTGATAAGATGTATGAGAGATCAGTTTAACCCAGTAGAATTGGAAAACTGTAGATGAAATAGAGATTATTTCAACTGGTTATAAATTATCATGACACAGGCTTACAGTACATCATGGTAAATGCAATTTGGAACTGTACAGCCTTGAGGTCAGGGTGGTTAAAACCCAGTTCTATAGACAAATAAAGCATATTATCATCTTCAATTTTTCAGAATTATTAAATACATATGAAAATGCTATACTCATTCCTGCCTTATTAAAAGTCTTACTAGATCTTTCCTAATGTATATTATTAGATTATCTTCAAAATCAAATACATTAAAATGTGCTCTTTGGGTCATAACTACTAAATGACATGTAAATGTTCTTTTTCAAATATTGATTCATAATAGATTACTAGGAGTCACAGCAATAAAAAGAATAACAATAATGAAAGTATGTAAGAAGGTATATTTTAACATAATAATACCAATAAAAAATAATCTCTTACATCCCAATCAGGAGGAATTCAAGTGAATATCTGGATGATTATAAGTGCTAATACTTATGAAGAAAATTAATCTGAAATAAGAGGAACATAATTGATGAGAGAACAATATTTGCTTGAAAGACATACTCAATTACAAATGTTTGAAGGAATTTATAATCTCTTTTTTAAATTTTAACTTATTTATGAGAGAGAGAGAGAATCTGTATGCCAGGGCCACTGGAAGCTAACTCTAGACACTATGTCATTTTGTGTGTCTAGTTTTCCATGACTCCTGGGGAATCAAACTCAGGCAGTCAGGCTTTGCAAGATAGTACTTCTAACCATTGATCACCCTCCCCAGCTGGGAATTTCAAATTTCTGAAGACTATATCATGGGATAAGGATAACACTAAGACAACAGATGTTCTTTGAACAGAGCTAAACAGCAGCTCATAAATGGTGATGAGAGTGTTTTCATTCTGTGGCTCTCTGAGAGTTCAGTAACATGACGGCCTGCCTTATCCGTGATGCTACTCTGATTCAGAATCTGCTCTATGTTGCTGGGTAGCTGTAGAGCTTTACCTATGGGGCACAGAACTGTTAAAGTTTGTCCGTACCTATTTTTTAGTATTTTACTATCACAGTGCTTGCATGAGTCTCCCACGTTTATAGTTGGGGACATAAAATTGTGAGATTGTGAGAAGCCTCATGTTCTTACTTTGAGTCCGTAACCGTACAGATCTCATATAATAATTGGTATACAATTAAAAGATAAACAATTTCTTTTTAAAATTGTTTTATTGACAGCATCCGTTCATCTAGACAATATACCATGGTCATAGTCTCCTCCCCCTAACTTCCCTTTCCCCCTGTCCTATACCATCTCCACTGAGTCCCTTCATTCTAGCTTGTCCCTCCTTCTACTTTTTTTTTTTTTTGCCAATGTACAAAATGGATTTGATCATAATTGCCTGGTGTCCCAATGTCTTTTCCCTACTCACCATCTACTCCTTATTCTGCCCCTTCCTCCTGCAAACTAGTCCTTCTATTAGTTTTTAAATGGTTATGAATTTTCTTATATGACCCTGACGGGTGCTGGTCATATTTACATCAGGTTATACTGTTATATCCTCTCTCTTCCACCCTTAATCCACTGAGGTCCCTCCTCAGTGGGTTATTGGTGTTCCTGTAGGGTCGTGGATGTATCAGTCAGTCTCTGTGGAGGTGGAAATTACAGGATACTCCTTCCCATCCTGTGGCTCTTAAAACCCATTTCTTGTGAGAATGAATTTGAGAAGTTGTTTTGATTGAAATCTCAAAGTCCTTCAAAACTGAATTTCCCTTTGCATAGCATTATTTGTAAAGACAGGACCAGGTAATTCTTAAATAGTTGAGATTTTTCAAATATTAATTTTTTTGGTTTCTCAAAGTATCATGTGTAGGCACGATTCCAGAAAATTAGGTTCAAGAAAGAAGACAAATAATTGCATGGCAATTTTGGCTCCCAGAGGTGTAGGTACTAAGCTATAAACTCCATAAGTGCATTCGCACATTCTTCCTGCTAACTGCTGAATCCATGGTGAAGAACACAGCACTTAGCACACGGGTGCAGTGATAGGCAATAGACTCTTGTAAAATAAAACAAACAGATGTGGAAATGTGGGTGTTTGTATTTCTAGAATTATTTTCATACGTAAATATTTTTCTAAAAAATGAGAGTCATTGTGTACCTTTTAAATCCTGAAAAGCTGTTGAGCCTTAAACACTAATGTTGGGTTGAAAGCACATTTCCCCAATATTTCAAGATTTAACCCATTCAAGAGTATGAGTATTGGAAAATAACTCAAATTAATTAGTCCAAAGTTCTTATTTTGTATAAAACTGAAAGCCCAAGAATGGTAGATTTGCTCAAGGTCAAGGCAAAAGTTGTTCTAAAATTTAGGCCTCTGATTTTTAAGGTAAGGCTGTTATTGTCATATACAGTTGTCCCTCTTATCTGAGAGGAGTACCTTCCAAAACCCCCCTGTAGAGGGGAGAAATTATAGATGGTTCTGAACTTCATGTACACTGTTTTCCTCTGTGTGCACAACTGTGATACAGTTTGTTATAAATCAGACATATATCAGCAACTATGCTTAGAACATTTATAACTCTATCCTATAATAAAAAGTTACGTGGTTATTATCTCTCTTTCTAATGATTCATAACAAATACTAATTTTTTGGTCCTCAGTTGATTATGGGTAACTGAAACCACAGAAAGCAAAAGATGGATAAGGGGGAACTACTTAGCTGTCACTGTATCTTACTCTAAAATTTTTTTGAAGCCGCAAATTGCTCTCATATAAGGATTATCCTTTTTGTGTATTTGAGTACTAATTCTCTGAAAAAAAATTAATGATTCTGTTTGGCTAAATTCTCTGAAGATATTTGGTACTAATTACTCCATTTAGGTAAATATTTACTGTCTATTTTTTCTGTGATTAAGCTATCTTTATTTTAATATTTAACCTTCAAGTTTGACACATATACATATATTGTATATTTATGTTTTCTACCCTAAGATTTATTATAAATTGATTGATACGTGTCTTGTATTTTCATTATAGAAAATACAAGGTCATCAACAATTAAAGTAAGCTACTCTCCTAACAGTAAAAATTTCCTTTCCAATAAAATTCAGCTGAAAATTAGAAAGGTTTAAAAAGTTATCCTAGTAAACCTTTGCATTCTCATTGTACATTATTTTTGTATTTATCTTATTTTTTATTATGGACATAATTAGTATGGATATATTAGTATGGATATATCATGTGTTGGTACCACCCTTTTCCTCATCCCTGACCCCATTCCACTGGGGACCTTCCTCAGTTGAGTTACATATATTCCTCATGGAGTTGTGAATTATGTGTTGTGGGAATAGCAGTCAGTTATTGGGGAGAGGCAATGTCTCTGGGTATGATGTTCCAACCTGTGGCTCTTACAATCATTCTGCCCCTCTTCTGCAAAATTCCCTGAGCCTTGGTGGGTATGTTTTAAGTCTACTTTAGTGATAAGCCCTTAGGAGTCTGGATCTCTGCTTTGGCAGGTGTTGAGTATCCTCAGCGCTCTGTCTCCTTCACCCTGGCACTGATTGTCAGGCTTACCATGGAAGCAGCACTCTTCCTCATCTCCCCAATTCCTCTGTGGTTTCAGCTGTGGCTTGGCTGAAGTACGAGGGGTAGTTTATCTCTTCTAGTCTCTCTACCTTCTGAAAAACAAAAACAGATTCTCCAGTGGAGTTTGAAGGCAACATAGGTTAAATGGGATAAGCATTATTAATTTAGGGAGATTTTGATGGATGTAGCCCCTCTTTTAGCCAGTGACTAGTGGGAGCTGGACATTGGAGAGCATAATCTTTGTCTCCATAAGATTCAGACCTGGCTCCTAACCCCAGATATGGGTTCCTTTCCACTGAGCAGACCTCATATCCAATCAGAAAGCCATTGGTTACCCTCCAATGCTGTGTGCCACCATTCTACTGGTGGGTACTTCTTGCCAGGCTGGTTGCTTCTGAATAGCTTAGAACCCTGGTTGCACAGATGGTTGTTGGCCACTTTCCCCGAGTTGTTTATGTACTGCTTTCCAGCACAGACACGTTAACTGTCTGGGGACTGGCACTCTTACCGATTCCAGCCAGTTCTCTCAGTTTTCTGTGTCTGCAGAATATGGTATCTTCAGTAATAGGGCCTTACCTTTTACCTCAGGCAGGTAATCAAGTGCTTTGAATAAGCTTGTCTTATTTTGGGAACTTCAAAGGTCACTCCAATCAACAGCTCATTGTGGGTAGCAACTGATTTCTGTTACTGGGAGTTGCATGCCAGAGCCAAAATATTTTTAAGGTTAGGCTTTATCTTACCCTCTCCAAGGCTCTTCTTTTCAGGTGATTCCCCCATACTCCTGTTGAGGGTTCAATCTTTTAGTATTTATCTTATTTGACATTACATGATTTCAATAGTCAAGATGCCTATAAGCATGTCTAGCATTTTCTATCAAAATACTACTACTAGCATTTTCTATCAAAATACTACTTGCTATTTAGACAGTAGTCTCAGAATGGAAACACTGAACCCAAATCATGAGCTAGGGCAAGAGGATGGAATGAGAACAGAGTACAATGAAACACAGATATAGAGATGTTATAATGGAATCCCATTACTCTACATGTTAACCTAAAAGTGAATAATAGATTACAAAACAAAAGCAAATAAAATCCAGGAGCAATGTATACTTTGAATATCAATGTGTGATATGAATAACTACAATCAGCACATACCATGTGGTGTCACTGGTTGCTATCTTTTCCAGCTTGCCTCTGGTCCCAGCTAAAAGTACTTTCCCAAGCTGAGGATTTCTGACCAGCTATTTTGGAACCAAACCCGGTAAAGTTGTAAGCCACATATAAGTTTGCACTCTTCCATTTAAGCCTTATTTTCCTTTAATCCATTAGTTCAAGATTGCAGTTATGAGAAGCTTGTGGCATCTCCTAAGACAATGAAGGAAATGACAAAGTTAGGAACAACCCCTGACTCCTGGAGAAGACAGAATGAAGACGGGCGGGAGGAGGTTGTGGCGAGCAGAGGAGAAAGCATGCCTGCTGTTTCATTTGGTCACATCACTTGCCACATTTCTATCTTAAAACACTTTTATTTGCTCTTCCACTTAGAAGTAAAGGCCGAACGAGAGCCGGGACAACTGATTGCATCTTACCTTCCCAGGCTCAGATCATCTCTTCTCCTCCAGTCAGAAACTATTTGCAGTGGTGTCTCATGATTTGCATTCTCTAATTGCTGCCCATCTGTTTCCAGTAAGCCCCTGAGCCAATCGTCTCATTAAATTATCTTGTTCCTTTTTCTAAACATTTCAAACCAAATTCAGACCTCAAATATGTACCCAGGATTTCCAAAGATTTCTGTATCAGAGGAGTATGATGTGTTACTTTTAAAGAATGCTACTTAGTACCTCTAATGCTGTTAAATATGCAAGCATTGCTTCGGTAACATGGTCTTCAGAAAAATATTGGAGTACTAAGTCCATCTTCTTATAGTTTAATATAATCTATAATTTCAGGACAATAGTAACTTACTATGATGTAACTTCAAAATAACTACAGGTAAGATTGGGCATGTCCTGGGTGTTATGGCCATAGACAAAGATAACTATCTTACCACATTTCTTTTGCAATATGTTTTGATTTTTGATGTGTGATGAAATAGACTGGAGGTATTATAGTAGCCCCACAGTGTTCTCTCAGTGATCTAAAACAGTATCTTAACAGCATTCCTCATCTTAAAATTCATCTTATTGCAGCTGGGCGTGGTGGTGCACGCCTTTAATCCCAGCACTCAGGAGGCAGAGGTAGGAGGATCGCTGTGAGTTCAAGGCCACCCTGAGACTCCATAGTAAATTCCACTTCAGCCTGGGCTAGAGTGAAACCCTACCTCAAAAAAAAAAAAAAAAAAAAGAAAAAAAGAGAAAAAAGAAAAAATTCACCTTATTGCATATGAAATAAAGGTTTCAGTAAAATGTCAGCAGTAAACAGACTCCATTCTACATTTACTATGATCAGAATGATAATTTGTTTCCCTGGAGGTAACTTACTGTGTACAAAACACATTTTTAAATAATAGTGACAACACAGGCACAGGCACACAGATACAAACAGACACACACACACACACACACACACACACACACACACACTTGACATATTTGTGTTGTAGTGACTGCTGTCTCTTTACTGTGAAATCAAACGCAATAGGCTCTGAAGTATCTCTCAGATGTTGCTTCCCCACTTTGGAGCAGGCATCTATCTCCTGCAGTCAGGGTGTCTGTCTAACTGGTGAAAATTCAAGGAAAGAAAAATTGAGTACTATTTTCATCATATAACATCCTTAGCTCCTTAAAACTTATTTTTTTAAAGTCCTTACCTTTATTTCATTACTTATGGGGGTCTTTTTTTGTTCTACTCCTCTAGGCAATTTTACTACTCTTTTTTGAGCATTGTCCATTACATAAGTCTTGTGCATTGTTCCCTTCGCTCCTTGTAATACAGTCCTTATGGGTCACTTTTCCAACAGAAGAACAATTCGTGAACTCATTCAAATTTAATGCCAACCAATGATTCACTTTGTCCCTATGAGCTATTCTTTTGCATGTACATATTTTTAGTCTTCACTTTCATGGTGCTAAGGTGTTACATTCTACTTACTCTCCTGGCTTCCCTCTGTTGCACTGGCTTCTGAGTATTTGTTCTGTAGCTGACACTTCAACCAAGTAACACATATCACAATATGATAAATACAGGAAAATTATCTTATAAAAGTTTGCAAGTGTTCAACTATGATTTGTGATTCCTCTATACAAACATCTCTTATGAGAAGAGTCCTGCTTACCATGACTTTGAATTTTTATCTACCCTAGAACTTAATTCAGATGATGTCTTCCGGATTCACTTATGAGATTACCTTATAAAAGAGAATGTTGTAGGTGGAGATTTTCAGCATTTCATTAAGTAAATATCCTGGGAAAGTTGCCAAGATGATGCATCTCTATAACACAATATATCATAAATTCAATACATAGTATGATAGCAAGACTGTAGAACCCCCAAGACCCTCGGCCCCTACCCCTTTCCCACTATCTAACCTTGCTGCCCATATCACTCTTCCAGTTCCATTTAGCTAAAGACTGGTGAGGATGGGAGCTTTGCCAGAAATTTGATATCTCACACAGTTGATCTCCCTAGTGCCAGACCCCATAAGGGAAATTCTTATCAAGTGTCCCTTTCTGACCCTTTCCCTACAATGTCACAGCAGTTTTGACCTCTTTCACTTTTTGGCTCTTTCCTCTCCTGATGTTCACTCTTCCTAATAGCAGCTTTTATTCAGTGTTTCAGATGATTTTTCATTTACAAGGATTTGCTTGGACATATTTTGTGTTTTTATCTCCAAATAATTCAGATGATATTTCTTTGTACTTAATTGTATACTCAACTCCACATATGCCTTTCTTTCTCATTCTGCAATTGCTGGGCATATGTACCTACAAAGCAGTAAAGACCAATTGGTAAGTGGCATCTGTTTGCAGAGTGGATAGGAAACCATCTCGTACTGTTACTTTGTCTGGCTCGTTTTACCTCGTCTCAAACCTCTTTATCTTTGACTACTGTGCTTTCAACTTCCCTCCCTTCTCTTTGAACCAAATACCGATGGTAATTTCCCACATTTTCTCCTAGAATTTTGAGTCAAGGCCATTATATGCCTCAGTGATTCTTCTTGGATACCATTTGTATCTGATTTAATTGGTTTAATCTGAATGAATCTTGGGATTTACCTGCAGCCTTCTTTGTAATTCTTTCTTTGGCCACTGCTCAAGTCTTGTTTTTGCTGGCAGTAAGTTCCTGAAAAAGAAATACATGGTTATCAGTGTAATGCATAAAGTCCCCCTGGAGTCTACTCACAATATTAAACAAGTAGATAATATAAACTGATTTAAGATCTTGTCTTCACTTTCCAATCAACTGTAACTTCTGATAACATAAGTAGAGTGCCAAGGAGAACAGACGCAAAGAGCTTATCATTAAGCACTCTATTTATACATTTTTAGTATATGCTTTTATACATATACATTTATGCCCTAGTAGATAATCTAAAAGTGCAGCTAAAAGAAATGTGAACTTTCTCCATTTTATTTGTGAAAATCTATCTCCTTCAGTGCTATTATGAAATTTAATTTGTATTAAGTGGATTTTATTACTTTTGTCCTTGTGCCAAATTTGATAAGAAATATCATATACAAACACACTAATAATGAGGGAGTTGTTTCCCACTACTCAAAATTCTATTTCCATTTTCTTTCATTTACAAACATACTCCCTATCCGTTGAGTTTCTCTTCCTCTGTATTCATTTTAAAGTCAGTAATCATGATCTATGGCACAGATTAAAAGAATAATGAAAAAATGTACCCTATTTAAAAAGGATATTTGATGACATGGATCATTCTTTTGTCTAGTTAACTTTAAAACTGTCCACGCGTTAACATGGAGCCACCGTGCCGTTATCTATTTGGCTAGTGTGATGGTTCATCTTAATTGCTAGATTATCTGATAGATGGAGAGGTGCTTAGAACACTGTTAAAGTGTCTGTAGGATGTTTCCAGGGACAGTGGGAACGTACCTGAGAAAACTGATGCAGGAGGGCCTACAGGACATCTAGGAAGGCTGGTTTCTGGATGAAATACAGCCAGGACTAAAGAGGGAGGCTTGCGCACATGACTCTTATGAGCAGATGCTTTTTCTCCTGCTGGTGCATCACTTCCGGCTATCAAACTGCAGGTTATTTTGCTTCAGCGCTTTGGCTCCGTGGACTTTGCCAACACCTCTGCAGGGAGCCCCAGGACGTCAGTCCTGGACTGGAGCTGCAGCACAGTTCACTTTACTTTGCCACCTCCAGCTTCTTGGACTGAGCAGCAACTGGTTTCCCCAGCTCTCCATCCTGTAGACGGCCCCAGTGGGCCTATCCAGCTTTTGATCTGGTAGGCCAATGCAATAAAACCCTTCTTATATATACATTCTATTAGTTCCATTCCTCAGGAGAACTCTGACTCATATAGCTTGGCACCAAGTCTCTATATTTCTTGCTCATTAGGGGACTGGGGCCTGTTTTGTGTGGTTCTAGCTTCTGTGGAATTAAGTCAGGTTTTCCTGACCTTTGATGCTATGAGGTCAGTCAGTTTAAAGAAAATTTATAAGTAAAGGCCTCTGACAAATCACAAGTATGGAGGTATTGTCAGTCATGGTGTGTGTTTTATCAGAGAGGTCCCACTTTATGACTCATGGGAGAGATGTCTCAGAGATCTCAACATCAGAAATAACTACACTCTGTGACTATGTAGCACTATTTACCATAAGACAGTCATACTCTCCCTTAGAGCTAAATTTGCATCCGTTCTAGCAATTGCATTGAACAATGTGCATTATAATATTGCTTTAGACTTCATTGTATGTTTCTATATTAACTTTGCTTCTTACCAACTTACTTGATCAAATTTTTAGATTATGGTATACCTATTTATAAGACATTATAACTCTATTTTGGAGACAGACCATCTATAATTAAACAAGTCAATAAAATTGCCTTGTCTCTTACTTAGACATGTAAGGACTGCCTATAAGTATGCATTTTAAAATAAAAAAGCAAACCCCCAACTTGCAGAGTAGTAGAAAGGACAAAGGAGAACTGAGGAATCACCAAGATTATAGATGTACTTTAAATCTTGTTCATTTTTTTCTAATACTTTATTTCAGAGAGAGACAGAGAGAGTGAAAGAATAAATGCATTCCAGGGTCTCCAGGCACTACAAAAAAGAACTCTGGATGCATGTGCCACCTTGTGCATCTGGCTTACATGGGTACTAGGGAATTGAACTTGGGTCCGCAGGCTTTGCAGGCAAGTATCTTAACCACTAAGTCATTTCTCCAGCCTCCTAAATTTTGTTAATGTTAACAGCAATTTTCTTAAGTGTAAAATTAGTATGTTTGAAACAGGAATATTCAAATAATTATTTATTTTAATATGTTAAAGAAAACAAGCCCTTATGCTTGTATGTTAAAATATTTTGATTGAATATGAGGTGATAATTTTATAGATAGCACTAAAATTGTCCCAGTAAAAGTTGAGCTGGGGTATAACTTCATGATGGAGCTTCTGCTTAGCATGCACATGGTCCTGACTTTGATGCCTACAAGAGCACAACCAAACCAAACAAACAACAAACTCCACTTCAGATAAAAATATATATGTTATTTGTGACCTTTCAATATTTAAATCATAGCTAGTTCTTAAGCTATTATTATTCAATTATTCTTATAAGTAACTCAGTTAGGCTTATTTGAAATTCACTATTTAGGAACATGGTATGGTTTTTATTTGTGAAGTTAAAAAAATTTATATAACATTTCTTCTCACACTTTTCAATATCATGCTCCTACTATCTAACTAATATTGCATGCTACAGATATTTTGAAATTCATCCACATCTCCTTGTGGCTATCTGCATTGCTTCAGGGTGTGGAAAATTTACAGCCATATGTACGGTATTAGGAATCCTCTGCTACTAAACCTGAAGCTTCCACTGTAGCAACAGCACAGCTGAAACACCCTTCAGCAGGAAGGCCAAGCAGAGGAATAACGTGGGTCTGATGGTTTTCAGGAGAAAACCACAAATGGCACACAATACTTGTACCCACATGGCTTTATGTGGCAAGGGAACTGGCCACCCATGGTGTTGTCTAATAAGCTTCATCTGTGTAAGCAAATGTACTCAAGTCACTTACTGCTTGGAAACACCCTTTAATTAACTATTAATCATCACCATATAGCAGTTTTGATAATGGGACATTTTATTTGTATTGACAACAATTTAAACAAATTTAATAGATGTGAATGGTCAGCTTGCAATAAAAATTGAGTTTTTAAGATGATAATGATTGTGACAAAGACAAAATGTTTAGTACTTTGCAGCTAAAAGTACTTTTAATGTTATGCCATTTACTTCTCAAAATGATACTATTTTAGGTTTAAATAGGAAGAAATTTGCAAAGAACTCATCCAAAGTCAAATAGCCAGGAAGTAGGGGAGCAGCGATGAACAGAACCCCTTTGACTCCACGCTTCTGCTCTTCATCACCACTACATATAAACTAGACTAGCTAGCATTGCTCAGGAACATCATTAACTGTGTTAAGCAAAGTTTAATGTATAGTGGAAAATATAAATATTAATGTGGAATCTTGATATTTCACAACTTTTAGTAATTAATACAAAGCTTGATAATTTGAATTTTTAAAGTTTGGATCAAGTCCCCTGTATAAACTTGTCATTCTACAGCATGAATAATATGAAAAGACCCCTCTTGCTTTTTACATTGACTCACTCAGTATAGAATTACAACCCCTTCTACAAGTGGCTTGTCACTAATGTATGAATTTAAAGCATTCTTCCTGATGTTATTATTAACTATTTAAAAAAATAAAGATAATTTGAGAGCGTCATTTATATCCTATGGAAAGCCTATAGATTTCTAATCACAATGCATTAAAAATTTTCTACTTCATTTTTAAATTGCCTGGGTAATGAATACTTCTACATTAATTAAGACTTAGGAGATTCAGGGGGCTTAGTAACTGATATTCACATGACCTCATATTAGAAGGTTTACTCTTCTCATAAACAGGCTGAACAGAAGTGTCAGATTACCCAGACTGAACTGGTATAACTTGGAACTTCTTTGTCCAGAGCAACTGGACAGGACAGGGCAGGGACGTAGGTTGCACACTGAACACTTTTGAAGTTCCCCATACAGTACTAATCTGAAGTTGGAGGTTGAAAACCTTTAAATCTACTTGGGACACATGTTAAAAGGAACTAATTGTTTTCTCTGCCACAGAAAAAAAAAAAAGAAAAAAATCTCTGCGTGGCATTTTTCTTCACTGTCATCCAAATGCTTTTTTACATTGCATTTTGTTTTCTTCTGATTGCAGATAGAAAACCTCTTAGTGATCCCCATAAATACCCTCAAAGTGAATTTTTATACGCCAAAAGTGTTTTAAATTAATTACTGATCTATAGGAGTTGCTAAGCGAGTGTTCTCAGAGAGTATCCTTGTCTCACTGTCTTCCCGTGGCCCATCTTAACTAATCGTAACACAGGGAGAAAGATAGCAATTGGATAGTGGGTGTGGAAGAGTCACCTTGTTTTGCCAATTACATAAACTTGCATAACCATCAGTACCATTGGAACACACTCCTTCACAAAGATCTTCCTCCAGGACTCCTGTCGAGCCACACTCAACTCTGATGCTATCTTCCAAAAGGTTTTAAAGTATTATAATTTATATTCAGACCTACGGCTTGAGATAATTTTTATACAATGATTTAGCTTATGTCAAAATGTATCTTTTTTTTTTTTTTTAGTTTTTCGAGGTAGGGTCTCATTTTGGTTCAGGCTGACCTGGAATTCATTATGTAGTCTCAGGGTGGCCTCGAACTCTCGGGGATCCTCCTACCTCTGCCTCCCGAGTGCTGGGATTAAAGGCGTGCGCCACCATGCCCGGCTTGTATCTGTTTTTGTCTATGATTATAAAGTTGTTGCAGCGCGTTTTGTTGAAATCCTTCATCCATTGAATTGTTTTGCACTTTGGTCACAGTTTGGACTTCCATTAGAGCTCTGTGGATCCCTCCTGAGTGGGAGTGCAGGGGCACTTTCTTACATCTCTTCCCCTCCCCCGTTCATTGACACTGCTGGCACTGGCCTTGTCACTATGAAGCTGTGTTTAAGTCTTCTCCCCATGGTGCAGCTGCCAACATTACCTACAGGCATCACCTTGGAATAGCAGTGGAAGTTCCTGTCCCAACATTAAGGGAGCCCTCTTCAACACAAGGAAGGGATAAAAACCTCACTTTCCTACTCTGCATTCTCAAGACACCATCCTGGAGGGGAAAAGAATACATGGCATTCTTTCTAGCCTGACAGGGTCCCAAGGCTAGGCTCTCTACCTGCTTTTGGCTTCAGGGGCACAGATGAGTGCTTGATGGAATGGCTGACCTGAGTAGAACGGTTATTGTATTAAATTTTCTGTCTGCCCCTTCAGCAAGAGAGCAGGCTTTACGCGTGTGTGTGCGTGTATGTGTGTGTGTGTGTGTGTGTGTACTTTTATTGTCTCTTTCTGCTAACACTCTCAGATTTACATCTTCTTTAGTACCCAGTCTGCTATCTGATACAAGAAGAAAAACCAGAGAACCCACCACTGTGTACTGCCTTCAGTTCTGAGTTCCCCTATTTGTCTACCTTCTTGATTCCATTTTCAGAGTTTTCTTATGATTGCATTAAAAATAATGTCCAGGGTTTTAAAAGGATAAAACATATTAATGTACTCTATCCTTCTAAGAGCTGAGTCAGAGTGAATTTTGACTATGACATCTCATTATGGTTTACATAGGACTAACGTCCAAATCTGAGGAAAATCTGCTTGTGGATTTTGAAAGATATGGTAATACATGGAACATAAATTTTATCTACATATGTAATGATGATAAGAGGTTTTTCTGGGGTATATTCCATATTATATTGTATCTAAAACTTTCAACAATACTACTTCATAATCACTCTTCCTCTTTTCTTACCAATGAAGGAAGTAGCCTAAGAGAGGTTAAGAGAGTGGCTTTGTTTACTTTGGGCTTCCAAATGTCAAAACTTGAGCTTACTAACTATAGTGTAGAGTTACTTTGGCCATATTTCCAAAGTTTCTTAGCATAATGCATTGAGGGTAAGGGGAGGATGTATTAGAAGTCAAAAAATAACTTATTTTCATTTTACTTATTTGTTTTGGTTTTTCAAGGTAGGGTCTCACTCTAGCTCAGGCTGACCTGGAATTTACTCTGCAGTCTCAGGGTGGCCTTGAATTCACAGCGATCCTCCTCACTCTGCCTCCTGAGTGCTGGGATTAAAGGTATGTGCCACCACACCCAGCTTTCATATAAATTTAGACACCATTTCTTCCTTCTAAATTTTCCAGCTGTGATATGAGGGTTTAATCTTGACTTGTACAATCTTTATTCACTAAGAATTTTATAAATATCTAAAATTCTTGAGAAAAATGACATTTGGGATTTCAAGATAGGAGAATTCCTAGTAGCGTGGGGAGCTCAGTCTGCAATACCATAAGTAACAATGGCAGAGTGAAGTGGGAATGAAATGAGCAGACAATGTCAGAACTTTCATCTTACTTCCTTAATATTTATTATCATAAGTGAAGTTAAAAACACTTTTTTCTGGACACATGGGTTGTGGGAGTCAAGTAGCAGATCCCATGAGCCTTTGCAAAACAGAGTTGTAATAACGAAGAGTGGCAGCCATCACCCCTGGGTTTTACTGCAAAATGTTCGTGTGGGTGCATACTAGAGTGCAGCGGAGATGCACTGCTCCAGCTGCGTGGTGGCATGATTATACATAGGAGTGCCTTGTCAAGTGCTGAGCAAAGATGGTGATGCGTGGTTTAAGCTCACCTTTACAACCTCTCTTGAGATTGTACCACTATCTTGTGCCAATCATTTTCATTTTCTTTGCTTTTCACTTTTGCCAGTTTGTGTTACTTTATGCTCTAAACTTGTTTAGAATCTCTGAGAGGAAGAACATATTGCCATGTGAGGAGATAATAGATTTGTGCATCTGCTGAGTGCTCTCATTCTCACACAGATGCTTCGTGTGTACCAGAATACTTCAGCATAACTCCTGTGCTTTCCCTACAGTGCCCTTCATCTGTTGTCTTTCTTGAAAACCATATTATATAAAAAAATCTAGCAATGAGCAAAGTTATTTTTAACAGCCTTTTAATGCAATTTTATCATTTCTTTCCAAACATCTAATGTTTGCCTGTGGATGACAGAGGTGCTAGAGTGGTTACTAATGTGGCAGCACAAATGGGCTTCTCTTGGACAAAAGCTGTGATCTTCTCTAGGAAGCAACATGTGTATAGGATATGTGTGTCTAAAGTTTTCTAAAATGTATTTAATGGCTCCATATATACAACAGTTTCATAATTGGTTTTTGTTATAATATTAACTCTCTTCGATGAACAAATTTGTTAAACAAACTTAATAAGTTTATTGCTGCATGAATTCTCAAGTCTTTAACACATCTTATACATTATTAATCTTCAAGAAGATAACTTAATATGCAGCATTTAACACATTTATATATGAACATTTTTTCCTTCATAGTGAGCATTGAAGAACTAATAGTCTATGAACTGGATTTTAGATAATGGTCCTACAAACACTTAAGATTTAATGGTCTTTGTAAAGGGGATTAATGAATAAGATTCATAGGAAAAATCATGTTATCCAGATCTTGGTGGACTGCAGGATGTTCCAGATATATGTATGTATGTATGTATGTACGTATGTATGTATATATATATATATATGTATATATATACATCTACATATATACATATATATACACATATATATTACCAATTTTCCTTTTTCATATATATATATTATACGTATTTTATATGATACTTTATTCTTTTTCCTTTCATTCTTTACTTCTCTCTTGGCTGGCCACACAGTACTGATATTCAGAGGACTTTGGTTCAACTCTAAGAAAGTAATTGTCAAAGAAATTTATCAAAAAGCAAGAAAGAAATCTGTACAAAAATATTTATAACAGCACTATTTTAAGCAGTGAATAAAACAGAAAACATCTCAAGGCCATAGATTTGGAGACAGTTAAGAAATCCACAGTGGAATACCATAAGGAGATTGCAAGATATAAATATTGTATGTGGAGAGAGCTGTGACAAGGAATTGTGTGTTAAATAATTTCAGTTGAAAAATTTGAATAAAAAATCATCATAGCTAGATGTATAATTCATATCAAAGTTCAGAAAGCTCAAAAGATATGTTGCAAATGGAGTTGGATATTAATACAAAAAGTTGCCGGGCGTGGTGGCGCATGCCTTTAATCCCAGCACTCGGGAGGCAGAGGTAGGAGGATCGCCAAGAGTTCGAGGCCACCCTGAGACTACATAGTGAATTCCAGGTCAGCCTGAGCCAGAGTGAGACCCTACCTCGAAAAACCAAAAAAAAAAAAAAAAAGTTGCATGCTTTGTTTTGTGTTATTGTAAGAATAAAAATGCTAGCAAGTGTACCTTCCTATCTCAGTTTGGGTTTTCTAAAAGGAGAGGTTTAGATAGAGTTTTTGGAAGACAAATTTGAAAGGAAGAGGAAGAAAATAAGTCTGGACTTAGGGAGGTGATGAATTTGATGCCAGCAGGCAGATATGACCAATCTAGAATTAATTAGGAAGGCAATATTGTTTTTCATCAGGCCTGCCTGGGGAAGGATGTTATCACAGAACAAGTGACTCTACTATTTATGCAGACCCCAAAGTCTCTGACAGTGGACTGCCTTTGACTGAAGCCTTCCTATCTGGGCAGCAAGACCTTCCTGGAGGGAGTCTGTTTGAACATCCCCGAATGTATCACACACATATCTCCAGCCCCAAATTCTGAAAATATGCCTTCAAATTATCTGAAAGAAAGGCAATATCCAAAATGTTTTCCCCACCTTTTTGAAAACATTCTTTGGTGTCACTTTGGCATGAACTGATTTTCTTAGCAAGCAGCCTTTTTGGTTCATATTGGCAAGTTGTTCCATAGGGTTCCAGATCAGAGTTGCTCTGGACTAGGCCAGCCACCAAAAGCCAAGCAGGTGAAATGAAGATGAGACTGAGGGAGCATTGTGGGCTGAGGCGTGGTTAGCACAGCTTCAGTAACCTTCACGTAGGTGCTTTTGACACTTTCCAGAAAAATTGGCAAATTTGGAAAGGGGACCACAGATGCCCCTTGTTCATCTCTGCCTTGCTTGTCTATACTACTCTATGCAATTATTTGTTTCATAGAAAGCAGAAAATTTCTTTAATTATATTTTTGATTACAACATAAAAATCTATAATGAGAAAAATAAAAAAAATTAAAATATGCTGAATGTGAACCATGCTGTTCTAAGCCATATTTGTAGCATAGATAAAATAAAAATAGTATTGAAATATTGATTCTGTTTTCTTTGTTCTAGTGCATGTGCATGCATGTGTGGAGATTGTGTGTGGTGTGGTGTGTTATGTGTGTTGCATGCATGTGTGTGTGCAAATGTGCTTGTCACTTGTGTGTTTGTGGGGCCAGAGGAGAACTTTCAGTGTCCTTCTGTATCTCTTAACCATGTACCTCCTTCTCCCTCATTCAGAGCTGCCATTTTGTGTTTCTTGTTTTTCTCTGGTCAGGAAGCCCCAGCAATTCTCCAGTGTCAAGACTCTATCAACTGGAGAGTCAATGTTCGTGGTCATGCTCAGGTTTTTTTGTTTGTTTATTTGTTTTGATTTTTTTACATGGGTTCTGTGGGAATTGAACTCCAGTGATCTCAGGCTCTCTCAGACTTTCATGCATAAGGGACAAGCACTCTTAATGGCTGACCCATCTCCCTAGCCTGATTCTGCATTGTTTTTTTAAATTTGATACTGTATTAACAGATGCTTTATAGTAATTTTTATTTTTAAAAAAATGTTGCATTTGGATTTTATATATCTTGATTATTGAATTTCTAACTCACCTCTTAAATTTCCCATGCACCTTCCTCATTTCCCCTTCACCTGAGGCCTGGTAATTAAGATGATATATTAGTCTAAAGTTTTTCACTATTATCTGTGGGAGGGCATGTCTGCTATGAACTACTCTCTGTAAATTAAATGCACAAAACTCACAGACAAGAGGTTTTATAATAAAGGACAAAGGCTCCCAAAGGGCCTGCACAGTTTCTCTTACTTATAAAATGGAAGTCTTGGTAATGTTGAGGGCTCATTAATTCTGCCTTGGCAGTTATTATCAGTCTCACCAATTACACAGAAGGCAGCAGTGTGTGTCATTATTTAGACTCCTACCTATCAAATAACTATTATATATTTGTCCTTAAAATGGACAAAAGACACTTCAAAGCAAAAGAAAAAAAAGAATGCATAGTATCTAAGGTGCATATGGTGTATATTGAGTACTTATTGTGTTACATGTAAATAATGTCACCAAAGGTTATAATTATGATTTCTGGTAGTCTAGGAATGCTTATCTCTCTTACAGTTGTGTTTATAATATAACTGGATTGTCCTGACATTTGCCTTTTATTGCCTTTTGTGTCAAAATGACCATAGGTCATACCAATTAAATAGGAAAAGTCTTAAAAGGCATTAAAAAACTTTAGTAACTAAGAGCATCAAGAAATGTATCAAGCAGGCATCTCACTGGAATGCATATATTTTACTTATGCATCATTCCTACAAATTCCCATCTTTTACCACAGTATTATATTTCGTCTTTCCCACTTTCTTTATAAGGCTGTGGCCTTTGCCATGTCAGATTCTTCATGTTTTCTATCAGTCTTCACCTCTCCGTCTTTCTTGTTCTGCTAACAATATAAGGGCCTTTTATTTTCTTCTTCCTTTGCTCATTACACTTTTTCCTGTTTGACACCAGTCATCTGGCTTCTTTAATTCTATCATCTATACCTGTATCTCCCAGCACCAATACTTGGAGTCAACATAACCAAGTGTAGTTGGTCGAACAAAAGTGCCTTTTATATGCAGGAAGAGAGAGGGAGTGAACATTTGACTTCAAGAAGTGTTATCTTCTCTCACATTATTTCATCCTGGTGATTATTATATTTTATGACATAATTTGGTCAGGTTTAGGTAACCGGAGCCTACTGTGACCTGTGAAAGTGATTGGACATTGACCATTTATACATAATTATCCTCAAGTAAACATAAGCACGTAATATTTCATGCTAGATTCATAATGTGGTATTGGATGTGTGAATTTGAAATTGACCTTGAAACTTTACCATCCCTTTCATAATCCTTGGAGGTAGTTACATGAGATTTTATATGGTAAATCTTCCTTAGATATTACATGACTGATGATCATGTCAGACTTCTGCCTTTCACAAATAAAGGCTTCAGATACTTCTGAGTAATTATTTGGGGCTGAGAGGAGGCAAATTCAATAAAAATATCAATATATGTTTTGCTAGTCAATCACTTCTGTCAGAATGGGGATGCTGTCCAGGGGAACATATCTAGAACATATTTCTACCCAATCACCAGCCCAGAGATAGTCACAAAATCAGGAGAAAGATAGCAACATTCTAATTTGTTTTATGCATTTTAGGAGAAAGCAAAAATCAATAAATAGAACTGGACTTGTGGTTTAGTGGTTAAGGCACTTGCCTGCAAAGCCAAAGGACCCAGGTTCAATTTTCCAAGACCCATGTACGCCAGATGCACAAGGTGGTGCATACATCTGGAGTACATTTATAGTGGTTTGAGGCCCTGTTTCACCCATTCTCTCTCCATCTTTCCCTCTCCCCCCTCAAATAAATAATGAAGGATTTTTTTTTAAAAAATCAATAAATAGAGAGAAAGAGACTTTAAATTGGCTTTTGTTCATTGTTTCTAGTTTTTCAATCTTTGTATTAGTTAAGGTATAGTCAATTGTGGGTTATAAATTACAGATTTTTTTTTTTTGTTTTGTTTTTTGTTTTTCGAGGTAGGGTCTCACTCTAGCCCAGGATGACCTGGAATTCACTATGGAGTCTCAGGGAGGCCTTGAACTCACGGCGATCCTCCTACCTCTGCCTCCCGAGTGCTGGGATTAAAGGCGTGCGCCACCACGCCTGGCTTTACAGAATAAATTTGAGCAGAAAATTTGAACATAAATAATTATCAGTGAGGTGTAAGTTGGTTAACTATGAAATAAGGTAAAAGAGCATGTAGATATTCAGTGGAAGCAACTGTAGAAAGCAAATTTTCTACTCAAATCTGATGATTTATGGAAAAAAGAAGAATGAGGCAATCTAAAAACAGATGGCAGGCTCTCTCTTAAGCCACAGATTCCTATTGCAAGGAACCTACTATTTGATGCTTGTTGGAGGCTAGAAAGTTCTGTGGTAGTACTGAGAGAGTTGGCACTACTTTTGGGAACGTTTTCAAGACCCCTGCATCCAGATTTACACAAAACAACCAGTTACACCAAAATGAAACAAACACACTGAAAAGGTAACACTTGCTTCTTCTTCCACGTTACAAACTCTTGTCCAGTGTCCCTTGTTGGTAAGAGGCTAGCACAGAGCCAAAGGGCAAGTGAGAAATGAGACCTGCAAAGCCCAGTTCCAGCATCATAAAGTAGTGCAGGAAGACTGTGTGGGTGAGGGGCAACACTTTTAATAACACACTCAAACATATGGATCATTGTAATTTAAAAAATGTGTCACTATATATTATTATCTCCCTTCTAGCAATTTTAATTTGCCACATGATAAATCATATCAACAAAAGTATAAACCAAAATTTCCTAATTTCTAAAAAATTTAGATAACATGAATGACTCCAAGTATAATACTTTTTTTTCATTTTTCATTTTTTATTTTTTTTTTTTTACAGTCAGTTTAGTACCATTATTAGGCTCATCCATGACCTACTCCCTCCCCTTGGCCCCTCCTTGTTGAGGTATACGGGTCATGCATTGTGGAGTTAGCCCACAGTTATGGGTAAGCTAAATACTTTTGACTAGCTATACGTTATTTGTTTGCATCATAAATCAAAGAGTGGAAAGATTTGGGAAACTCTTCAGGGGTCATCTTATCTAGGCATAATGGCAATTCTGATCATAGCTCAATATTTAAGCCCTCCTTGAGTACTAAAAAAAAAAAAAAAAAAAAAACAGGGATTGATTTATTACTGATGATCTATTTTTTTTTTTTACCTAGAGTATCCTAATTTTAGAATGTTTCTTTTTATCCTGTTTCTAGCACTTTTCTTTAAAAAAGAAACCAAAATAACAGAGATTTTAGCTGTTGCTGTTCCTCATTCTGTACTTAGAATTCAAATACCATGTATGATGGTTCTGTAAGTATCTGAGTGCAATTTCACTGTGTCATACATTCCTCACCTCACCAAGTTTCTCTACCCACAGTCCATTGAAATCATGCTCCTATAACCCACCCTCACTTTCCTTTTTAACATATTTTTAAAAATAAATTAGTGCTCAAAGAAGATCTTCATTAGTCAGACATGGTAGGAATGAGGCAAAATAAATCAGGAATTTGACTTTAGGACTTAGATACGTAGTCTCCATGCATACTACCTTAAGATTTGACTGGCTTTTTCCAACATCACATTTTCTTTGTGCTTTGGTTACCTCTATCCTACTCCAGGTATAAAACGAAAAAAAAAAAAAAAAAAAACCTGGGTCTTTTCTTTTTTATGGTAGCAATGTTCACTAAATTGTTTTTATCTAGAAAAAAATATAGCCGATCTTGGATCAAGTATATTCGTCAGGGTTCTCTAGAGGAACAGGACTGATAGAATTATTACATGAAATGGTGGATTTATTGGATTAGCTCACAGAATAGGAGCTAGGCATTCCAACAGCATCTGTCCAAAGACCAGGAAGTTGAAGAATTCAGCAGTCACTTAGTCCACCATGGGAGATGCAGGCTGAAGAGTTACAGGACCTGCTAGCCACTCAGTCTATGATGCCAAATGAACACATAGAAACAAGCAGAAAGGAGAGCTAGGCAAAAACACATACCACCCTGCAGCATGGACATCCAGACAGAAGAAGGAAAAATGTTGGCATTCTCCTGACTTACAGTCCCCAAGCTGGGGGATGGCATGGAAGCTTTCTTTGACTCATCCAAACCTCTTAAACCTCTAACATTGACCAGAGAAAGCAGAATTTGCCTCTGACTATGTAGCTGAACAAAAGTTACATAGTAAAGTAAATTTCTTTGAAATTATTCTTTGGGCAAAGGTCATGAAATATTTATGTCCTGCACATTACTTAATATAATATGAATGATTTTAGGACAGGTTAATCATTTACACATCATCATCTAAAATGAGTTTGTTTTCCCTGCTCTGAAAAATCCAGAATCTGGACTGAAGTTGGTAGATATGGTCCACAAAGCCATATCCCTAACGACACCTGAGAAGGTTGGCTTTTAAAGGCAAGAAAATGCTTTCTTTGAAAACAACTTTCATTCAATATGTATTTTATTATACATGATTATATAAGTGAATGAAATATTTTACTACACAAATCCTTTTATGTATTTACATGCAACAACACATGAGTCAGATTTTCTGATTTTCTTTTCCCAAGATGTTCTTTCCTTGGATATCTGATTGATGTACCCTTGTAATCTAAGCTCAGATTCTGGCTTTTTAGTGAGGCATCAGCTTAGGCTGGCAAACAGTCCTTCTACCTTCTTTCAGTCCCATACATAGTTCCTTTATAGAGCACTTGGCATTTTCTAAAATAAGGTGTCATTTACTTTTTTATGGGTCTCCTTTCATTCCTCCCACCTTCCTTCCTCAGGACAGGTATTTTTGTCTTCTTCTTCTCTTAGTTACATTGATGTGAAACAATAAATATCTCTTGAATGATGAGCATCAGTTTTTTGTTCCTTTTCACAAGCAAGTGTTACATACTATAGATATAATTGCGTGCTTCATTCTGGTTTCATTGAGTTTTCTTTAGTTCTACAGCTTCTCTTTTATATGCTTTATAGCATTTTTTCTCGTTCATGCTGTTGTGTTTGGTGACTGGCTATTTTAGCTCCTCTCAAGCTGTATCCACTTAAAATATAGCTTTTAGCTGATTGAACCAGAGACTTTGCATCCCTTTGAAATACTCTGAAAAATGCAGGTGACTGGATCTTTTCATTGCCCTACTGTTCCTTCTAAGTCATTTCCACCCTCAGCCCTGTCCATGTGTCTGGGGAGAGCTACCCTTTATAAATTATCTTCTGTGAAAAAAAGTGACTTTCTCACAGGAAGCTGCAGGGAGGCCCATTTCTTAGCCTGCAGGACTGTGTTACTTCCTATATAATCCCACCAGATATCCTTTATTCCAAGCTGTAATTTAGGAGTTTTACCATTTTCTCTTTAACCATGTTCTGTCGCACTTCTGACCAGTGCCTAACCATTTTGTACAAAACCCTCTATTAGTGACATGGCTGACCCCTCCATCTCACAGATCTCAAATCTGAGTTCCCCAGAGTCCATTTTTTGGAACATTTGTGGATGATTAGTCTTCATAGAAATACACTGTTCTCTGATTACTTTTTTCCAATTTCATGTATTCTTTACAGTTAATCCTACTGGACTGTAACCTCCAGCACACAGCTGTTTCATATGCCAGGTCTACACACAGTGGCAGAGAATAGCCATTCAGTAAATTTACAGATATAAGGTCATGACAGTATAAGGTTAAATTATAATACCTATTCAACCATATGATGAATTGAAATAAATTATTGCTTATTTAATGTGTGCTTGTATCTATTGAAGACTGGTTCTACATATCCCACTAATTCTTTTATTTAAGAACTTATTAACAGGGGCTTTCTGAATCAAAATGCTAGGCAAAGTCTCTTCCCATTTAGCTATCGTCATTCGAAGCTCTGACTTCTTACTAACACACTCACAGTCTTAGTTAAAATGTGATCAATACATTTGATAGGATTGATCATCACTTATTTCTGGGATATCTGACTTAAATATTTTGTCATGAATATATAGAGTGTAGTCTATAGTTTAATGGAAATGCAATTAAATATGAATATACCCAGTGCAAAAATTTTCCAACATAATAATTTGAAATTTTCATAAGTTAATTAGAATGTTTAAAAAATCAAGTAATATCACATAAATTATACCAGAAGGTGCACATTGGATAGTTTATATTTTCCATAATAATAATGAGCTATACTGTTTTTATATGCCTCATTTCCTTTAATCTCTCTGTGATTTCAGCATGTCACTTTGCATTTTCAGATGAGAGGACTGACTGAGTTTGCTGGTTATATAACCTACCCAAGGTCACAAACCAGAAAGCAGCAGGACAGTGGAGATAACCACTGGTCATGTTCACGCTGCCCTATCTCTGCAGACTACTCTTCAAATAATCAATTACTTTTTGTTCACTGTGTATGAAAGTAAGTTGCTTTAGTAGGCCCAATGCAAAAACACAATTAAATGAATCCGGGAAGAGAAATGTTAGTTTACTTTTTAAAAAAAATGAAGTGACTGATCTTAAAACAAGGAAACCAATGAACTGATTTCCCCTGGAACTCACGAGTGGTACTCATGAATCGTATCCTTCTTCTGCCCTAGATATTTGAGCTGGAGCCAGGACGAGCAGCATGATGCAGCATTGTCTTGGTAGGGTTTTGCTCCATGACTTTTCCTCCTTGCACTGGAAGGGTCTATTCAGTAGCCCCAAAGCCAGGCAGCATATACCCATACATAGTCTATTTTCATGGGGTTGATTCTTTTTGATGGCAGTTTCTCAAAGCCCTAACAGGGAACTAACACTGGAGATAGGATTCCCAAGGTAATTATCTCTGACAGACAGCCAAGAATGTGAGACGGACGTTGAAAAATTATAATAACTTGAAACCCAGAGCTAATACTCCATCAATTCCTACTGTGATTAGTTTAGCTTGACACTTTCAAAGCACAAATCTAAGTTCTTGAGGTGATTTGTGCTTCATTTCAGCCTGAAAATGCTTATTTTTCCTTAGAAAGCTTCTAAGCTTTGACTTGATTGACAGTTGATTTTTATATGAGAAGAGAGGAGACAATGAGATAAATTACAGCTTTTATCTGTCTGCTTTGGAGAACAAACACTGGCAACTGAACTAGGTTCTGATCTAACAATGATTTTTAGTGAAATGGCCAAATTTTGGTAAAACATTTTATTTCTTTATATTCATGTCTTAAGTATCAAAGAATTTTCAGACCCAAAGAACATTAGTAGCTGTGTTATCACAGTTTAAGTCATTTTAACTCACAGTGATACTTTTCTGCTCGTATACAGACAGATTTATGGAAGTGATCACCAACTGGTTAAAGCAGCGAAACCTTGGGTAACCCAGTGGAACAGCAGTGGGGGTCCCTGTGAAGGTCTAAATAAGAGGCCCCAAGGCCAGGGCTTATGCACTGTAAAATATATTTAATATCGATGTTATATCAAGCCTGGAAATTATTCTGTTCTTAATTTGCCAAAGGCTCGGAGGCAGACACAAAACTCCTCCAGGTTGACACTAAACCTCAGGAAAAACAGTACAAAAGGTATAAATATGGGGGGTGGGGTTTATCCCCAAGAAATTGTCAACTACAATAGTCATTTTAGTCAGTTGCCATTCAGTTAGGTCAAGGCTTAAATTGAAATTAAAAAAGAAAAGGAGAATGTACTTTTTTTTTTTTTTAATCAGGAGAGTAGGGCTTTGCTTATGCAAACAACCTCAGACAAATTACCATAGTACTATTGTCTGAAATGCAATTGATGAAGAACTGTACTGAGAGAGTGGGACTTGGAACAGACTCAGAAAGGGAGTCAGATAGTTCATTATTTAATATCAGAATCCCTGGTAGTAAAGAGTTGATCATGAAATGGGATGTAGGCAAGAACGGTCCTCATGCACAGGAAGGTGATGCCAGCGTGAGTTGATCACAGACATGGGGCTTCTCCAGGAGCTGCATCTTGATGAGGAGGGAAGAACCCATCACTCAATACCAGAATAAGATTACTTAGGTTAGAAGCTCATCGCAGTAGATTTATCTTGTATATATTCTTTGGTTCTTAATGCACAGTACAGGGTTATTCATTTTCCATGAGAACTTTAGGTGTCTTGAATTCAACTATAGTTTTGAGGGTTTTGAATTATCTAAGATGGTGCATAAAGGAGTTTTAAGTGTTGTCATGTTAGTAACATTTAGAAAAGTTCAACTTTTTAAAACAATGCTAGGTATTATTAATGATAGACATTGAGATCCCATGGACCTCCCCATGGAACTGAAAGTGAGCAGCAGCGATAACCTGCCTGGAGTCTGCAGAGGAACACAGGAGCACCGTCTATTCCTATCTGCTGTGTTACAAGTTACACAAGTGGCCACTGTTTAGTGTTACAGTGCTAGTTAAAATAGGAAGGGGCAGCTGCTCTGCAGAATGCAAACTAAGCCTACAGTTGTTCATGGGGTTTCTAGACCACCTGCCTCTTCTGGATGACAAAGCATAAGTCCTCTCTTGATGTAAGTGTACCCAGAACTCAGTGCCAAAATGTGTATGCACACATCTCCCTCACAGGAAGATGACTCTATAAACAATTTCACATAATTGCATGCACATTTCAGAAGCATTTTAAAAGAGGAAGACCATGGTGTTTTGAAGCATGGTATTTGCCAAGTCATTTACACAGTATATGGTCAGATGTGCCAACAGTACAAGATCAAACAAACAGGAGTCATTGCATGGCTTATATGTTGAGATATTAATGTATGAGATCCACATAACTTGCCTCATCATATGAACAGTTTCTTATGATTTGAGCTTGTATAAAAGCATTATAACTGCATTTGGACAATTAGATCAAAATAGAATTCTCTCAATCATAACTGAACAATTTCTGTATGGCAGATAGTGTCTTATTTACTAGAGCTGTCAGAATTCAAAAGCTAAACTGCAGTCATAGTTGATGTGCCAAGTTATAAATAGCATAAATCAATTGAAAAAATGAATTAATCATGGTTTGTGACCAAAATAAAATAACAATGATAAGCCTATCACAAACTGTCTAGAAATAGGAAAAACTGTGACAAGAGGAAAATATTGAAACCACATTTTGCAAAAGACAAAACTGTGACTTTGGAAGTAGAAAATGTGACTTTATAGTGCTCCCCAGAGCTGCTGTGAAGTGAGATGTGATGAGGGGTTATACCACTCATGTTCAAGCATGTAATAGGTATGTTTACCTTTAAAAGCAGTGGAAATAATATACTCAGGACATGGTAGTACAGATTATTGGCTAAGTATTTTTTAATATTTTGCTTATTTGCACATAGAAAGAGGCAGAGAGAAGAGATACAAACAATTTATTTGCACACAGAGAGAGGCAGAGAGAAGAGATACAAAGAGAGAGAGAGAGAGAGGGTATTCTAGGGCCTGTGCATCTGGCTTTACATGGGCACTGATGGATCAAATCTAGGTCATTAGGCTTGGCTGCCAATCGCCTTAACCACTGAGCAATCTCTCCAGCTCATGGGTGAATATTTTTTATTCTAAGATGATTCAAAAACATGTATTTTCCTTTAAATTGAAAAATTTAAAGCCAACATTTTTCTATAACTAGACCAACATTTGGTAAAAATTAAATCCATAATGCTTGAAGTTATAAAAATTGAAGAATGAACTGCTCAGTTAAAAGTTATGAAAAATCCTCATTTTGAATTACAACGTGTATCTACATTATTCTAAATTTCTATCATACCTGTATGTATGCAATGTGTGGAGAAAAAAAGCAAAATACAGAGAAACTTGCCAATTCACAAATTTAGAATCAGGTGATTTTATTGTTGACTGAAGCAAAATACCTGGAGTGCACACAGGTGGCTGGAAACAGGTGCAAAACTGGTGGGTCCAAGTTTTATCAGGAATAATAGCTTCAGTAGTTATGCATCACCCTTCTTTTAGAGAACAGTAAGTGATTCAATTTACATCAGCAGTTACACCAAGCTGACTCGGACATTCTGTTTTCTCCTAACTCTATCAGGCTGGCACAGAGATTTTGTTCCTCACAACTAATCCTTTATCAGGACCTCCTAAGGTTGCAGCTGAGTATATCTGATCGACATTCCTCACTAATGTTAGATCACCCTTAGTTTCCTCAGAATAGGCCATCACCAATATTTCAACTGCCTTCTAAATATCTAAATCTTGCATATCCACTGCATTTCCCCCACATGCTGCACAGTGGAAGGCACATAGTAAGCTGGGATGAGTCAAGAACTGCCTCTGTTTTTTGGCAGACCCTGGAGCTTTTCCCACTTATTGCCCCCTATTGAAATGATGCAGAGCACACAACTGTAGATAGCTGCCTTGATGAGTCTAGCTCACCTAGGTGACACTGATTGGTGAATGAGTTAACAATTTCTTCTCCACTGAAGAAGGCAAGTCAGCAGGAGAACAGAAGGTCTTCACACTACTGATGCAGCCTTCTTGTCCTCTTCCTTTATACTCCTAGCTCCTCACATCCATACGTCAGCACTTATACCCCTCGCTCCCCACATCCGTGCTTCAGGACTTTGTAGGAACAGCTTCCACAAGATCACGGCTAGGGAAAGTGGAGTCCCCAACCATTGCTGCAAATGGTTATTGTGTAAATGGTCGTCTCATGTATTCATGTATTCAGGGGGATCCCTGAACATATTATACAGAAGAAACTTTTGTGATATGTTTATGATAGTACCCTTTCAGTATGCTTGGGGAGCAGTTAGACAATAAAAAAAAAAAAAAAAGGCATGTGGCCTTTCTCAGAAAGTTACTACTATCTCAAAGTATTTATGAAATATTTAAAAAGAAATATGAATAAACTCTAAATCTCCAAAAATTGAAAAATAAAGCTTAACTTGAGCTGTTAACCTTTGAGAAGGGTTACAGTGTGTACTCTGATGCAACACCCTTTGGGTACTGCCACCGGACTGTGCTATACTCTTTTTTAGGTGCTGGCTGAGGCTCAGCATAGAGTCTTCCAGGAATTGCCTTTTTTCAAAGGAAGCTGACTCAGTACTGCACCTGACACTAGACTTTTTCTCTAGGCTAAGTCCTCAATACAGTGACCTGTCAATAGAGTAGGCTCAGCTCCTCGTTTCATCGAGGGCAAATGGAAAGGGCTGCCTCAGCTCCCTGACCTTATCAAGGCTGTGTTATAACTGCTTCTCACTGAAGCCTCCTTCATTGTCCAGTCCTCTTCCCTTCAGCATCATATCAATATAACTTCCACAGTAGAACTGCCCCCTCATCTCTCCCACACAATTTTTCATCTCACATGGGACCCAGCTTAAAATGAAAAACAATGTTTTACTGTGGTTAACTTAAGGCTGGTTCGAATGATTTTACAAAACTCTTACTATTTCTCCTTCATACACAGTATGATAAGCACATTAGCATTTACACAATTTTTATTAAAACAGCATGTATACATGGTTTAAAAAGTCAAATAGTACCGCAATATTTACAGTGAAAATAGCAGAATTCTCGCCCATAACTCTCACAGGACTGAGATTAAAATTTCAAGAATTTTCCAATTGCTCTGATTATTTACTGATATCCTACCATAAAAGACCTGAATTATATCTGTGACATGCACTCTTGCATACTACCCATGATCCTTAGCTCATTTGAAAAGTGAATTGTCATTGTTTAGGTTATAATTAGCCTATATAGTATTTATGATAATCATTATTGTTGAACCTCACAGTTAATTTGGGTTCATTCTTTCCTTAATACTTTTATTCTCTTTGAGGTAAGTCACTTTATTTTCTGTTTAAAATTATTCTAGTCTTACTTGTTTGATACTTTTTCTAAGTATATTTTGGATATATTTTTTTCTCTGAACTTGGAACATAAAGATATTTCTCTATTATTATCTTGAAAATTATTATTCTCCCATTTTCTCACTCCCTTCTCCCTCTTTTATCTCTTTTCTTTCCACCTTTCCTTTCTTTCTCCTTCCATCCTTTTTCCCTCCCTTCTTCCCTCCCTCCTTCCCTTCCCTCCCTCCCTTCCTCCCTTCTTCCCTCCTTCCTTCCTTCCTTCTTTTTTCATTCCAGGGTCTTGCTATGTTGACCAGGCTGGTCTAGAACTTGTAAACCCAAGTGATCCTCCCTCCTAGCTTCCAGAGCAGCTGAAAGTGTAGATACACACCGCTGGCATGACTCTTTCTATTTGGAATTGACCACTTATTTTTTAACATTTTATTGAAAAATTTCATCCATATAGGCAATACACCATAAGTATAATACCCACCCCACCCACTCTCCCTCCCTTCAGCCTCACCCCTTTCACTGATAGAATTGAACTTTTTTGTTTGCTTGCTTTCCCCTCATATGGTCTCTTCTGAGGATCATTTTTACTCCTGGTGTTTTAAAATTTCATAATGAGACAAATTATTGTTGGCCAGTTTTAAGAACTCCTTGAGTTCTTACAATCTGAAACCTGTATACCTTAATTTAAGAAAATGTTTTGCATTTTTAAAAATTTTATTTTCTATGTATTATAATACGTTATACTCTTAACTCTTGTTACCCTGGAGGCCCCTCTCAGTGGAGTTGTTATAATCACTGTGGGGTCATGAAGGCCTCAGTCAGTCTCTATGGAATGTATTTATGTATGTATGTATGTATTATGTATGTGTATGTATATATATATATGTGTGTATATATATATGCATATATTGTGTATACATATATCTTATATTATTTCAAATGATTCCCTCATTTAAAATATTTCTAATATTTATTTTTATAACTTTTATTTTTTTCTTTGCTTTAATCAACAGGTAATTCATTCAGCTTTACACTCCAAATTTGATAAATTCTGCTAATCATCTTCTTGATGTTTGTTGGAATTTTTTTGTCTCTCAGAGTCACCCTACTTTTATTGAAAGATGGCTTTCTCTTCTTGTGTTATGAATGGCACATCTTATTTCTCTGAAAAGATTTATCGTATTTGTTGGGTTTTCTTCTTCCTCCATTGTCTTTGATGTCTCCATTTTTTTTTTCATTTGCTAAGTTATTTTGTATTGATTGGTTTGGTCTGATGTTGCAAGTTAACTTCCATGTACACATATCTGGTGTTTTTTGGCCATCCATTCATATTTTAGAGAGGAACACAGAAAGAAAAACTGAAGTTTCTGTGTGTACTGGTGGAGTTTGCCAGCTGCCACGACTCACTGTGAAGGGTTGTGTGTGGCAGACAACCTTGACTCTCAGTATTGATAATATTTTCTCTTGCTATTTTAGATTCTTCAGAGAGGCAGACTTTTAATCAATCCACCTGTCTTCAGCCTCACCCTACACACTTAATGTCAGGGGCAGCTAGTGCCTTCTTTCCAGGCATCTGTGGGATTAACGCAAGGTCTGAGTCAGTTCATCTCTTAATCATCCCTTCTCACTCTCGCCAGAGTTTGCCTCTCATCCCTGCCTGGGAACTCAGCAGATAGAAGGCTGAAACTTAAATGGTATTTCACAATTTTATCAATTTTGTTAATTTAAGCTGCATATTGAACAGTCTACCCTGTAATGAGCTGACACATTTTCCCTGTCATTTTAGTGGGCCTTCCAGAGGATGCTGTGCTCATTTTGATCTTCTTGATCCATCAACTGAATGAGTGATGAAATTTTTGGAATTGAGCAGTGGCTAACACATGGAGGGGGCCCCCAATTCTTTCCTTAAATTGTACAGATGCAAATTTATTTCAGTGTATGCATGGACATACTTCAACTAAATTCACCTCTAACTATACATTATTTGATAATATACAGGTAATCTATCTATCTATCTATCTATCTATCTATCTATCTATCTATCTATCTTAGTTTGACAATGGTTAGGTGCTGTAGAACCACAGCACTTTGGGACTATGATGGCATGACTAGGTAAGAGTAGCTCTGATATGACCAATTCTGATGTGAACAATAAAGTCTGTACCATGTTGGAATCGGAAATATATTTCATTGCTTTTCCAATGATTTTATGCATATGTGTACGCTTTGTGTGTGCACATGTGTGTGTGGGTGCATACGCATTAATGTGCATGAGCATGGAGGCCAGAGGACTGCTTCAGGTGTAGTTCCTTAGGAACTGAGACAAATTCTTCCATTGGACTGGAGCCTCCCCCAGTAGACTACACTGGGTGGCCAGCAAGTTGTGAGGATCTTCTTGTTTCTACACTGGAATTATAGACATATATCTCCATACCTGACATTTTTATGTGAGTTCTGGGGATTGGACTCAGGTCCTGATATTTGCAAGTAAAGTGTTTTATTGGCTGAGATATCTCCCCAGACCTGATCAACTTAAGATGTTTAGTATTTCTTTGAACTTTATATGATGTACTCAAGAGAAATAATTATGTTTAGAAATTTTATTTTTATAGCCAGGCATGGTGGCACACACTACAAAGGGAGTTTCAGGTCAGTCTGGGCTAACATGACACCCTACCTCAAAAAAGAATAATTTTATTTTCATAATGACATTTATCTACCCTTTTACTAATTTTCAGAGCAATGATTCCCAAAGTAAGAAAATTACCTATTTCTTCAGTAATTATCAACATAAATAATACTCATGAAGGTCTGTAAAAGGTCTTGCATGATAAGCTGGGAATGGCATTTTTAAAAGCTGTAAGTTGTACTGCTTGTTTATAAAATAATATGCAACTTGCTTTTAGGGAGCTTGGTTTTGAAGTGATATATAGATAATTATAATTAGTTCAGAAACTCAGTTGCTTGATAGTTTTCATGTAATTTGCGTGTCTTCCAAAAATCTAAAATTGCATTTCTACAAGTTAGCCTACCACATGCCATGCTCTGCCACATAACATGGCCTGACATGCAGCAGTAAGCACCGAAGTCTGTGCCAGTCCCTTCAGAGAAAGTGAGAGATTGTGCCAGTAGTGGAGCAATGTTAGTAAATACAAACAAAATCTTATTTTTTCTGTCTTTTTGTTCATTTCTTAAGATTCAAAATATGCCCTTAAAGGGGTCAGAAAAATTGTTCTGTGGTTAAAGCATCTGCTTAAAATCTGCTCTCAATCATCTCCTCCTCATCTTTCCTCTGCTCCTTACTTCTCTCCTCTGTTCTCCTCCCTTCTCCTTCCCCTTCCCTTCTATTGGTCTTTCTTTGCCACCCCCCCCCGTTGCTTCACTCTTGTACACGCATGTGCACTTGCACACACACATGCACACAAGCACACAAGCAAGTGAAGTGACTATTAAATACTTTTGGGGGGACTGGGAGAGATAGCTTAGTGGTTAAGGCATTTACTGGCAAAGTCTAAGGACCCGGGTTTACTCCCCAGGCCCCACATAAAGCAAGATACGCAAGGTAGCACATACGTCTGAAGGTCGTTTGCAGTGGATAGAGGCCCTGGTGCATGCATTCTCTCTCTCTATTTGTCTCTCTCTTTCTCTCCCTCTCTCTGTCTCTCAAAATAAATAAATAAATACCTTTCTTTGGATAGTAACTTTTTTGCTTAGATTAATTTTTTGTATAGATTCAGTTAAAGTTTTCTCTATTATTTTGGAACAACAAATAAATTCTGTTTATTTACTGCAGGGGTACTTAATAAAAATTAGTACTGGAAAAAAACTTGCTTTAGTTATTTGATTCTTATTAAAACTTGAGTTTTGAATATTGGAATATAATCTGAAGCAAAAGATCATGTTTTACAAATTCTAACAGCATGTCAAAAATGAAATGGGTATTGCATAGAAATGATGTTATTTATGCATTACTTACAGTTAATGTATATTTGTGTGCATGGAGTTCAATAATGGCATCTTTCCACAATCTTGTTGATAATGCAAGAGCCACCCTGTTGTTAGAATCTACACTGCAGTGCTGCTATGAACACTTGAAAGGCACTAGGATGCATCAAAAAACTTGACCTTGAATATCAATGACTTCTACTGGGATGAAGAGTTATTATGTTCTTTGGCAAGTGGTATTCTGAAAAATGTCACTACAGTGCAGGTCACTTCACTCTGTTCTATCTTTAAATATCTTTTCCTTAGCACCGTGTATTGTCTCCTAGTTTTTAAATTAACTATGTCTGTCAGAAGAGAGCTTTACATGCTCAATTCAGGTTTGTTTATCTGACAAATATTTACTTGGCACACATTGTGTATTGCATACTGTCTTAGGTACTGGAAATGCATACAGGAGCAAACAAAGCAGGTACGAATGCAGAATCACTCTTCCACTCTTGTTAGAGTCTAGCATTATATTCCTGGTATATACAGTCATTGTAGGGCTGGAAGGGATGTACTAAACTGGATCAATGGGAAGCACATACAGAATGGACATTGGAAGTTAGATTATAAAGAACAAAAAGTAATAAAGGGACATGGATGGCTTAGTAGTGAGCTAGCTATTGAATTTTCAATGGGGTCACTGTGAAGAGAATTAATGGGGAAGGTCAATGTAAATATGAGTGCTTTTGACAGGAGGACAAGAATCCGAAGTCTCAAGGCAGGAGGGGTATCTGTTTTACATGATGAGTCCAGTGTGGCTGGGAGGCACGGATTCTTGGATAGTGGTCAGAGATGAGGTCTGAGAGGAGAATATGAATGGGAGGGGAGCAGATCACCTGGGTCCTTGTAGGTCACTAGTTTGTGGTGTGAGTCAATGACGCTGTTGCCAGGCTTTGAGCAAAGGAAGAATGTGTTCTGACGCATTTTAAGAGGATTGCATTGGCTACTAAGATGAGGACAGCCTTAAATAACCAGGGCAGAAGGAGCAGACACCAGCAAAGGAACTCAGCCAGAGAGATGCTGGTGTAGTGAAACTTGGTGTAATCAGTGGTTGTAGGCAGAGTTTAGAGGATTCAGACAAGCCAAGAAGATTTCCTTATAAATGGGGTATTGTTGAGTGTGACAAAAACGGAGAAGGGAAGACTGATTCTTAGTTTGGCTTGAGCAACCTTTGAGCATTGAGGAGCTGTCAGTAATAGGGAGCGGAGTCGGGGTGGGGAGCGGATCCTGTGGAGTGGCTTCCAGGGGGGCCTAAAGGAAACTGATAGTTTGGGTTATTTCAGATTCCAAATGTCCATTGACCACTCAGATCACAAGCCTGAGTGGAAAATATTCATGCAGTCTGAAGGCCAGACAGGAATTGGGAAGTTAGAGTACACCCGTGAGATTGAAGGTCATGAGGCTGACAATGCCTGCATGCAGGCTGTGACTGGGACATTACTAGGGAGGCCTCACACTTTCCAGTAATACATGTATGCTAAAGGTGTTGTCATTTCTAGGACTCAGTAAAATTTTCTAGACTTCGACCGGCTGTAGTCACAAGCATTTGTTACATAAAACAGAGAAAACTAAGTCAGATGTTTAATAAAAAAGGGAATGCATTCAGGTGTGGTAGTGTACACCTGTGATTTGTAATGTCAGCACTCAGGAGAGAAAACCGGGAAAATTGCCACCAGTTCATGCTAGCATACTATACATAGCAAGTTTCAAGACAACCTGGACGATAAAGTGAAGAGAACTTGTCTCAAAACAAACAAACAAACAAGGAGTCTGAAGAATCATGTGTACCATGTAATCAGAATAATGTGAATTATTCTTAGGAAAGATGTGAAGAAAATATGAGATTTTTAATTATGTTTGAAATATTCTCCAGCTTTTAAAATATTATTTATTGTCTATTTTTTCCAATCCATGCAAATATAAATTACTTAATTTACTTTTTCAGAGTTCCTCACTGTAGCTCAGGCTGTCCTAGAACTCACTGTATAGCTCAAGGTATCCTCAAACTTTCTCTATCTTTTTTTGCTTCATGTTCTTTCTTTTTGTTTCTTTTTCTTGGTAATCCTTGTTTCTCAACCTTCTAAGTGCTAGGATTACAAATGTTAACCACCATGCCCAGTTATATAAATTACTTTTAAAAATTGTTGGCTGATTTATTTGTGTTGGGTGAGATATACCACTGCACCTGTGAGAAGGTCAGAGAACAGCCTCAAGGGGTCTGTGCTCCACCTTCTGTGACACAAGGTCTCTTGCTGCTGAAAACAAATGCCAGACTGCAAGGGAACCTCAAGCTAGCTGCCCCTTTAGCTACAGATCCTCCTGGCTCCACCTCCCATTGTCATAGGTTCCTTGGGACAACAGATGTATTTGCATCTGGCTTCTTACCTGAGTGATAGGGAATTGAACTTGGGCTGGAAGAGTTTTGCAAGCAAGCATTTTAAAGCAACAAGTCATTTCCCCAGTCCCCTATAAAGCACTTTTAAAATGGGGGGGAAAAAAAAACACTTGCTTTTCAAAGATATGTAGAAATTGAAAATCTACATGTTGCTAATACTTGGATATATAACAGAACCCAAAATGAATCACACTGTATTTTCTCATTTCATCATTTATGAATTTCTCATTCATCATTTATGACAACAGGTGGTGTTAGAAGAACAAAAAAAAATGAAGATGAAGGGCATTCACCAACCAATTTGGCCTCCCTGAAAAATGTTTGGCTTGTTGACAGTTTCTCAGTAACTACAACCAGGATTTGCAGAAGAAATTGGGCCTCATATTCAGCACTACCCATGAATTTTACCATAGCCAGACTATCCATTATTTCCAACACATACTGAGGCTGTTTCTAGCTCCCTTTCTGGTCTCAGATCTCCTTCTCTAGCACACAGGCTCCCTTTGGGATTTCTTTTTTAGCACAAACTTTCACCATGGGGGTTTTTCCACCTTGTTCTTGCAGACACTGAAGGGTTTTGATTCTTCAAGGTTTATTTCAAAGTACTTGAAAGAGGGACCTCCTGATGAGGGGTAAAATAGATTTAACAATACCAACCTCCCTCATAAGTCTGCTGTGAGGAATAATAATATAAAAGACTACAAAGAACTTTGTAAATATGAAGGTCTATACAAATGCTTAATGATAATTACTCGATACAGTGCAGGGTGTTCTTTTGTGCATTTATAGGAATGCCAATGAGGAAGACAGGTTTTCCTCCTCCAGTCATTTTTCGATTTTAATAATCAAAGTGTTTCATTTTTAACTCATGTACAGAACATCCTGATGCCCCAGGCCTTGGATGTGTTCCCAAGTAAGAACTGAAACAATGTGAAGCAGTAGGAAAAGAAGCACAGTGTCCTGGGTGCAGCTCTCCTCATATTTGAGGATGCTTTGGCACAGCAGGGAAGCCAGAGATGTATACAGGCGCCATGATACTTCTTGTTTCTGAGTGGAACAGATATATGTGCTATCCTTGGCATAACACTGTAGTGTGCAGAGTATTGTCAAGTTTGCTTAAAGTACATAATATCACCTCTACATTTTAAAATTTCTTTTTTTTTTTTTTGAGGTAGGGGCTCACTAGGCTAACCTGGAACTTACTATCTAGTCTCAGGGTGGCCTCGAACTCATGGAGATCCTCCTTCCTCTGCCACCCGAGTGCTGAGTTTAAAGGCATGCACAACCATGTGTGGCTAAAATTTCTTATTTTTATGTGTGTGTGGGTGAGTATGTGAGTTAGGTGTGTATGTGCCACAGAACATGGAGAAGTCAGAGGACAGCTTTTGGGTCAGTCCTCCACCTTTTCACCTCAACTGAGGCGGTGTTTCTTACTGTGCATTCTCATCCTCTTATTGTTCTTAGTGCTTCTTTGGAGTTTTTGCTATGAGCTTCCAGGGAATTTTCCTGTCTCATGACATCTTGCTGCCAGGGTCCCCACGCTGGGATTAAAGGGCCTGCCACAGATTCTGACCTTTCTACTAGGGTTCTAGGGACAAAACTCAGGTATTGCAGATTGATCTGCAAGTGCTTTACCACTGTGCCAACTCCACAGCTTTTCATCTTTAGTTTTGATGATGTTTTATTTCAACCTTTTAAATTTTACTTTTATTCCATTTTTAGTATTTTATATTTATTTGACGGTAAGAGATAGAAAGAGATAATGAATGGACACATCAGGGCCTCCAGCCACTGCAAATGAACTCCAGATGCACGTGCCACCTTGTACATTTGGTAGGATGTATTGGGGAATCGAACTAAGGTCCTTAGACTTCGCAGGCAAATGCCATCCTTCTCTCCAGGCCCTTATTTTTAATTTTATTTTTATAAAAGGCTATATTTTTATATCCTCTCACCCCCGTTCTTGTTTCCCTGAGGGCCCACCCTAGTGGGGTTATTGGTATTTATTATTCTTTTTAAAACATTTTACATATTCTTTAATTGCAGAGAGAGAGAGAGAGAGAGAGAGGGAGGGAGAGAGAGACAGAGAGAGAGAGGCACAGCAGGGCCTCTTACAACTGCAAAGGAACTCCAGATGCCTGCACCACTTTGTGCATCTGGCTTTATGTGAGTACTGAGGAATCTAACCCAGGCAACCAGGCTTTGCATGCAAGCACCTTTAACAGCTAACCCATATCTCCAGCCTGTTATTTTATTCTTTTGGTTGTTGTTGTTTTTGTCAAATAGGGACTCACTCTAGCCTAAACTCATCTGGAACTCACTTTATAGCTCCAGACTAGCTTTGAACTCACAGTGATTCTCCTACTTCAGCCTTCTGATTGCTAGGATTAAAGACATGTGCTACTACTCCCAACTTTTACTTTATTCTTTTAAAAATATTTTTATTTATTTAAGAGAGGAGAAAAAGAGAGAGAAAGAAATCAGGAAAGACAGAAAGAGAGAGAATGGGTGTGCAGGACCTCTTGCCACTGCAAACTCTGGATGCATGTTTATCTGGCTTTACATGGATATTGGGGAATTGTGATTGGATGCTTTGCAAGCAAGTACCTTTAACCACTTAGCTATCCCTTCAGTCCCAACTTTTGTTGATGTTTTAAGTGTCTACAAATTGGTGTTGTTATTAAGCAGCTTCAAATTTCCTGGGTTTAAAATTTTTTTCTTATACCTGCCCTTTAATTCATCACACATTTAAATAAATAAAATAAATGTGACATATTGGTCTGTTTTGTCATCAGTAATCCCAAAATTCCAAAGAGTACCCATGACTGCTTTAGAAACTGTCTATTTGGATGTTGATTTAGGATCTTCATGAATTTTTTTCTGAAAAAAATAGTTGCAATGTATAAGTCTATTTTTTAAAGATACAATATGACTTAAATGACCTCCATGGTAGGGCTCTGTGTAGCACTAGGGCTGGCCTTGACTGGTTTCCAAAGTACAAGAGAGCTGTCAGATCATCATTCCTGGGAACTCACAGAAGATAGGGGCCCATGGGGAAGCTCTGTCTATTCTCTGGCTCAGAAAAAGGAGTCTTTGGTACGTAGAACAGGATCAATTGAGGGTGGGGAATCTACACTATTCTCATCTATAAAGAGAAGACATCTGCATTTGATTAGACATTGATTCTTCAGCAAACTTTTATTGAGTTGCTACTGAGCTTCAAATACTGTGCTTAGTAATGAGGAAATTTAACAAAAATTAAGCTGCAATACCTTAGCCTTATGCTGATCAAAGCCTGGGAGTTGAGTCGGACATGTTCGGGTGTGATCTTGTATAGTGGGATAAATATTATAATGGGAATATCACACAAATTGAGGGGATGCATATTGTTTTCCTTGGAGGATTCAAATTTTTAGGGGTGACATTTGACTTGGGTCTGGTAGATAACTAAGCATTTCCCACACATTTGAGGAGTTTGGGGAAGAGTCAGTGATATATAAGTGATATGGCCTAATTGGCAAATGGTCAGGAATTCAGAGTAGCTAGAAAATTAACTGGAATTGGTGTGGTAGTGGATAAAAATAAAATGGGCAGGACTACGGTGAGATGAGCAATGTTTGCTATGGCAGAGGCTGGGACTCTTATGTGCAGTTGGTGAGCTAAGTGGAGTTACTGGGATCTTGTTTGAAATTAGAGAACTGTGATACTGTTTAGAGAACAGGCTCATCTGGGAAACCAGTAAAATGATTCTTAAGAAGTGAACAGTGTGAAACAATCTTGCAAACACTTATGGAACAATACCCCAGACACACTTACCTGGATATTTCAGGTCTTCCAAAGCCCAGTTCTAGGCAATATCTTCTGGAGAGCTTATTGATATCTGAAAGCCTATGGCTTTTTTTTTCCTAGATAAGATATTTTTAGCATTGGTAAGCCACTGTATCCTTTCTTGAATAATAAATGAACCTATGGTCATTTTAGTAACATAATGATGGTCATGTATCTCTTAGGTAGATTCAATTTTGTAGTTGGTTCAATCTTTCTAATATCTTTTCCTTTCACATGGAGAACTACCCTTAAATAGAGTTTACACAACAGACTTTTTTTTACACTTTCAATTAGTCTAAATCATACTACAATTTCACTTGACTACAAATATAGCAACAGCAATTATACTTTATGCCTAATTGCTAATTGCCTGTAAGCTAAGGATTACTTACTTTTGTTAACTGCCAGCTCGGGTTTACACTGCATCGTGCATTCAGTCTATAATGGTATCCATGAACCACATGAATCTCAGTGTCTTTTCTGATATGATAGATAGATTGGCTGCATCCATGACCACCTCTTTTTTAATGTGACTACTCTTAAGATAGATGCATTTTCACTCATCAATTGCTCATTCACAAATTTCACTTTATCTTTTAAAATAAACTTTACTGAATAGTCATCTGCATGTCTTAATTTCAAAGACATTGCATAGTATGTATAGTTTTAAGTAGTTTCCACTAACCCTTTCAATAAGAAAGCTTCCATTACCCCACAGAAAATTCCCTGGTTCTCCTTATATTTCCAACCCCAGGAACACAATAATATGATTTTTTTATTTAAAAAAATTTTTGTTTGTTTATTTATTTGAGAGCGACAGAGAGAAGGAGGCAGAGAGAGAGAGAGAGAGAGAGAATGGGTGCTCCAGAGCTTCCAGCCTCTGTAAATGAACTCCAGATGCGTGCGCCCCCTTGTGCATCTGGCTAACGTGGGTCCTGGGGAATCGAGCCTCGAACCGGGGTCCTTACGCTTCACAGGCAAGCGCTTAACCGCTAAGCCATCTCTCCAGCCCTAATATGATTTTTATCCCTGTAGATCAGTACTGCCTCATATAGGACTTAATACAAATGAACTTATGCAATTGGCACATTCTTCTGTTAGACTTGTTTTGGACACCCATCCATATTGTTACATTTAGCAGTAATGTGAACTTTTCATTGCTGGGTACTGTTCTGAGAGTGTCAATACATTGTTATTGTCTTATTCATTCACCTGTGGGGAGACACTTAGATTCTCTCTAGTTTTTCTCTATTATTAATAAAATTACTATAAATATCAATTTACAAGTCTTTTCTATGGGCATATATTTCTGTTCTCTTAGGAAAATCCCATGGAATTGAATAGATGGTTTAATAGTAATTATATTGTTTTTTAAAAAATTTTGTTTACTTTTATTTATTTGGGAGTGACAGAGAGAGAGAGAGAGGGGCAATTAGAGAGAGAGAGAGAGAGAGAGAGAGAGAGAGAATGGGCATCCTAGGGCCTCTAGCCACTGCAAACACACTGCAGATGCGTATACCCCTTGTACATCTGGCTAACGTGGGTCCTGGGAAATGGAGCCTCGAACCAGGGTTCTTAGGCTTCACAGGCAAGCGTTTAACCACTAAGACATCTCTCCAGCCCATATGTGTTTAACTTTATATGAAACTGCCAAAATTGTCCCCCAAAGGAACTGTACATTTATTTTTTTTCCTCAGAAATATCTGAAAGTTTTCCTTGCTTTACATCCTGTTACTACCTGTTTTTAAATTGTAGTTCTTCTGCTAGATGGGCAGTGGAGTCTCATGATTTCTTTGATTATTAAGGATATTAAATATTGTACATACTTATTGCCTGTTCAAACTCTTGGCCCATTTATTTATTTATTTTTTGTCTGTTGAGGTAGGGTCTCACTCTAGCCCAGGTTGACCTGGAATTATCTCTGTAATCCCAGGCAGGCCTCTAACTCACAGTGATCCTCATACCTCTCCCTCACCCACGACTCCAGTGCTGGAATTAAAGGTGTGCACCACCATGCCTTGCTACATTGGCCTATTTTGAAATGAGTTTTATTATTTAATCCAGAGTACTACATTAATCATGAATATAAGTTCCTCATATATGCCATACATTTGATATGTAAATATATAAATATTTTCTTAAGTCTTTCAAGTGAAAGAAGACTTAAATTTTGATGAAGTCCAATTTTTCAATAATTACTTTCTGACTTTTTTGTGTTTTTTTCTCCTACCTAGGAAATAAATGCACATCCATGTTTGTAACAATGTCTGCCCAATGTTTTGTTATAAAAGATTTATAGCTTTATTTAAACACTTAGATTTATAAACCTCTTAGAACTCATTTTTTACATACCAATCAGGTTCTTTTATGAAAGTATGGATCTTCAGTTATTCCAGCATTATTTGTGGTAAAGATTTTTCCTTCCTTTACTGAAATGACTTGGCATTCAGTTGGAAGTCAAATGGTGATATATTCGGCTGTATTTCACAACTATTCTGGTCCTTTGATTTATATATTTATCTTGATACTAGTAGCACGCTTTCTTGATTATTTGATTCTTATACTGTTCTAACATTATAAGACAGTTTTTGAATTTAGTTATTTTAAAAATTATTTTAATAGTTCTAGATCTGTTGTGTTTTTAGATGTAATTTAGAATCAAGTTGTTAATTTCTCCAAAATTCCTACTGTAACACAGCATTTGGTGAGAGCACACATCGTAGTACTATTGATTAATACGATGTAACTTTTTAATCTAATTTTTAAGAAAAAATACATCCAAACAATCTTTTGTAAGTTTTAGTGTGAAGGTCTTATATATTTTTCATAAAATTAATGCCTATACATTTGATGTGGGGTTGGTAGGAAAGTATATTTTAACAATCTCATTTCTGATTTTTTTTTGCTAACACATACAAACACAAATGATGCTTGTATATTGACTAGCTTGTAAATTAAGTGTAGTCTTTTACCTATAATTTTCTTAAGATCAGGTAATACGAAAATAGTGAAATCTTTACTTTCTTTGCCATCTGTGGATAGTTTCTTTTGCTGTACCGAATTGGCTGTAATATCCAGGGCATGTAGAATAGATATAATAATAGCAGAGATCCTTGTCTTGTCTTCAATACTGTGAAGAAAACAATCAAACTTTCATCATGAAATCTGTCATCTGTAATATTTTGGTTGGTGTTACTTTGAAGCTTGAATGTTTGTTAGTTTGTTGCAGAAAATGTTTTTCTCGGCTTGAATTTATAAATGACTTCAGGGTTTTTATATGATATTTTTATCTATTAAGAAGGATCTATTGTTTTTCTTCTTTTTTTAAAAAATGATTTTTTTGGTTTATTTTTATTTATTTATTTGAGAGCGACAGACAGAGAGAAAGAGGGAGGGAAGAAGGGAGAGGGAGGGAGAGAGAGAGAGAGAGAAAGAGAGAAAGAGAGAGAGAGAAAATGGGTGCTCCAGGGCCTCCAGCCACTGCAAACGAACTCCAGACACGTGTGCATCTTGTGCATCTGGCTAACGTGGGTCCTGGGGAATTGAACCTCGAACCTTAGTCCTTAGGCTTCACAGGCAAGTGCTTAACCACTAAGCCATCTCTACAGCCCTTTTCTTTTTATAATATCATGAGTTACATTTCCTTTTCAGTTTTGAACAGTTTACATTCCAGGGTAAATTTTTAAAAAAATTTTATTAATTAGCTTTCTATTCAGCAAATACAGTCAGTTTGGTACCATTATTAGGCTCATCCGTGACCTACCCCCTCCCCTTGGCCCCTCCTTGTTGAGGTATATGGGCAATGCATTGTGGAGTTAGCCCACAGTTATGGGTAAGGTAAATGTCTCTGCATATCATGACCCAACATGTGGCTCTGACATTCTTTCCGCCCCCTCTTCCGCAAAATTTCCCTGAGCCATGTTGGGTTCATTTTTGGTCTGCTTCAGCCATGAGGTGTTGGGGGCCTCTGGGTCTCTGGCTCTCTGATTTGGTAGGAGTTGATTTTTCTCTGTGTTGATCTCCTTCCCCCTTGTGCTGGTATCCAGTTCATCAGGAAAACAGCCCCCTTGCTTGTTTCTCCAATTTTTCTTAGTTTCAGCCGGGGCCCTTTTGAGATATGATGGGGTGGCTCTCTCCTTAGGATCTACATCTATCTGAAAAAGAGAAGCAGATTCTCCAATGGAGAGTAAGTTAGCACCAGGACAAATGAGATAGCCCTTACTTTTTTTATAGAGAATTTAATAGGTGTAGGCCCTCTTGTAGCCCATGATTGATGGTAGCTTGATAATGGAGAGCGGGTTTATGTTTGGATAAAGTTCTGACTTGTTTCCCAGCTCCAGCTATGGGTCCCATACCACTGAGGGGATCAGTTAGCCAAATCAAGAGCAGTTGGTTCCCCACCATGGGTGTTTGCCACTATTGCACTTGTGTGGGCATCACAGCAGGTTATTTGCTGCTAAGTAGGTTAGACCATGAGTTGCTTGGACAGATATTGGTCATTTTCCCCCAGTCGCCCATGTAGCACCTTCTGGCACTAGACGCACTGACTGTCTGGAGACTGACTCTCTTCCAGCTTCCAGCCTTGCCATTCCATTTTGCATGTCAACCACATAAGGAGTCTTCAGCAGTAGGGTCTTACCACTAACCTTTGCTGGGTCATCAAATACTCTGACAGAAATCTGTCTTTATTTTAGGAAACCTTGTAGGTCTCTCTGATCAAAAGCTCATTGTGGATGATAGCCCCATGCTGGTACTGGGAGTTATAGGTCAGTTCCCACTAAGAAAATGAGGAAAGAGATAACTAATATACAAGAGTTAGAGAGGAGAGAGAGAAAGAGAGAGAGAGAGAGAGAGGAAGCTGTAGAAGATTAAGGTTAGTCTTCATCATACCCTCTCCAGTGCCTTGTGGTTCAGGTGTTCCCTCTAAGGGCCTGGTGAAGGTTCAGCCATTTTGATAAATTTTACTTAATTAGGATGCATTATCTTATGCATCTTAGTGGGTTCAGTTTCCAGTGACTTTTGGGTATTTTTGTTCTCATGGTCATGAGCAATGTTGATGTTTAATTTTCCTTTCTTATGTGTTCATTGGATTTTTATGTGACAGTTGTAGTTAGCTTCACAAAGTAAGTTGGGAAATGTTTCTTTCCCTATTTCTGTAAGGTTATTTCAATTTGTTTGGTAAATCTGTGCATCAAATCACCTGGGTCTAGTGATTCCTTTTGAAGAAGGCTTGATTGTAGAAGTCAATGTTTTTAATAAATTTAGAATATTCATATTTTCTTCTCATTTTGGTGTCAGTTTTCCAGAAACTATTCAATTTCATAAAAATTACAAATTTATTGGCATAAAATGATTTGTAGTGTTTCTCTAGTAGTTTTCTAACACGATTATGATCTATACTGATGTTATACATTTACTTTTAAGACAGGGTCTCATGATGTAGCCCAGCATGGTGTTAAATTCACCATCCTCCTACCCCAGCCTTGGTATTGACAATTTGTGATTTGTAGTCCAGGCTGGCTATATGGTGTGAGACTTGAAACGTGGTCAAAGATGGCTTTCAACTCTTGATTTCTCTGCTTCTCTTTTCCAAGTGCTAGAATTATAGGCATGTGCTGTCATTCCCAGATAAATGCACTGATTTTTTTTAAAAAAAGTTTTTAAATATTGAATTCATTTATTTGAGAGTGAGGAGACAGAGAGAGAAAGAGAGAGGACATCAGGGTCTCTTGCTGCTGCAAATGAACTCCAAACCCATGAGCCACTATGCATCTGGATTTACATGGCTACTGGGGAACTGAACCTAGGCCATCAGTATTTGCAATCAAGCACCTTTAACCATGGGTTATATTTTCAGCTCTTCACTGATTTTTGACTCACACTTTATCATTAAATATCAACATAAAATCACCTGGGTACTATCAACACTCATCCTCCCTCTGTAAGAAATGGCCTCATTCTAAGTTATACTCACCTCTGCCGCTACTCAGCCTTGAACACTCAGACATAACTTCTGATTTTTTTTTTTCCCCTTGGATGTGGTGTGTGGTGCATACGAACATGCACCTATATGTGTAGGGTGCTAGAAGTTGTCATCTGGTGTCTTCCTCAATACTCTGTGCTTTATTTTCTGATACAAGGTTTCTCACTTGAATCCAGAGCTTGCTGATTCAGCTAGTAGAGCTAGCCAGCTTACCCCAGAAAGCCCCTGTCTCTGACTCCCAAGAAGGCTAGAATTACAGGTTGCTGCTACACCTGCCCAGCATCTATAAGGGTGCTAGGAACCAGAATTCCCATCCTCATGATTGCACAGGAAGCACTGTATGCAGCGAGACACATTCCCTGCCTCAGTTCATGAATTTCTTATGTGTTTTTATTCTTAATCATTTTTGTATAGGGGATATCAACTTTATTGGTCTTTAAATATTTTTATTGACAACTTCTACACTTACAGAAAATAAACGAAGATAATTCCCTCTTCTCCCCCATTTTCCCCTTCACAACTCCAACCTCCATCATATCCTCTCCCTCTCCTGATTAGTTTTTCTTTAATTTTGTTGTCATCATCTTTTCCTCCTATTATGAGGGTCTTGTAAAAGGCACTGTGAAGTCATGGATATTGAGGCCAAATTCTGTCTGAACAATTGCATTGTAAGCAGTCCCAACCTTCCTTTGGCTCTTAACTTCTTTCTACCTCCTCTTCCACAATGGAAACCTCCATCACTTCTTTTCAGGAGTATTGTGCCTTTTGGGTCATACCCAGTGGTCACCACCATCTGAAAAGAGAAGCTTTTCTAACCAAAAGTGACAGTAGCATTAAATAAAGTGCTTATAGGGCAGTTTGGTAAGCATAATATACACACATTTAGCCAGACAAGAGCAGGTATTACACTTCTAAGTCTCATAACTTCCCCCACCGTAAGCTTTTGATTAGATTTTTCATACCAGGCATGCATTCCCTCCCACAGAGTAGCCCTTCAGTCCAATGGAGAGCAGTTGGTTTTCCCCATAACAGACATGCCACTATTGCACCTGTCCAGTCATTTGGCCTGGCAGGCCAAACTTTAGGCTTGCAGTGCCCACTGTTTTTACCAGTGATGACTTCTGTCTCCCATAGAACTGTATACAGTACAGATTTTTTCAGGTTTCTTCAGTTGATCTATAAGGAAGAGGTTGTCCCCTCAGTCCCAACTTGATTTCTGAGTGACCTTGCAGCCCAGGCATGGGGAGTCTTTAACAATAGGGTCTTATCATCTACTTTTTGGTGGGAAACAAAGAGCCTTGACAATAGCCTATAATGTTTTGGGAGCCTCAGGGACCTCCCTGGCCAAAAACTCACTGGAAGGTATCCCATTTCTGGCAATGATTTTTTTTTTTTTAGTACCAGTCTATGGCTTTTGTGTGTGCTATTGTCCAAAAAAGCAGGTTTTCATGTGGCTTATTCACAATATCTTGAACTTTGTATAACCCTCCCCCACCAACCTTGTTTTACTGAATCAGTTCCCCTAACCTCACTTAGGCCATTCCACCCCAGTAATCTGTTCATCTACTTACATATATACAATACCATCCCCTGAAGTCCTCCCCTATCCTCCCTCCCTTAGAGTCCTTTTCTAGCTTACTGGCCTCTGCTAACTAATTTTTTACTCCAACTCACACACACATCTAAACATTTGTATCTAGGATCCACATATGAGAGAGTACATGCAATATTTGGCTTTCTTGGCCTGAGTTATGTCACTTAGTATAATCCTTTCCAGATCCATATATTTCCCTTCGAATTTCATAATTTCATTTTCCTTTACTACTGAATAGAACTCCATTGAATAAATGTTCCACATCTTCATTGTCCATTCATCAGTTGAGGGACAGCTAGGCTGGATCCATTCCCTAGCTAGTGTGAAGAAAGCAGCAATAAACATGGTTGTACAAGTATCTCTAAGGTAGTGAGAATAGTCCTAGGATATATGCCCAGGAGTGCTATAAGTGAGTCATATGATAAATCTATTTTTAGCTGTCTCAGGAGCCTCCACACTGATTTCCATAATGGCTATACCAGAATATATCCCCACCAGCAGTGTATGAAAGTTCTTCTTTTTCCATATCCTCACCAATATTTATTGTCATTTGTTTTCTTGATGATAGCCATTCTGACAAGAGTGAAATGGAATTTCAAAGTTGTTTTAATTTGCATTTCCTTGATGGCTAAGAATATAGAACATTTTTTAGATGTTTATATGCCATATGTATTTATTCTTTTGAGAACTATTTAGTTCCATAACCCGTTTTTAATTGGGTTGTTTGATTTCTTATTGTTTAGTTTTCTGAGTTCTTTGTATATTTTAGATATTAATCCTCTGTCAGATGTGTAGCTAGCAAAGGTTTTCTCCCTTTCTGTAGGTTGCCTCTTTGCTCTACTCACAGTGTCCTTTGCTGTACAAAAGCTTTGTAATTTCATGGAGTCCCAGTGGTTGAGTAGTGGTTTTATTTCCTGAGCAACTAGGGTTATATTCAGAAAGCCATTTCCTATGCCAATACATTGAAGGGTTTTTCCTACTTTTTCCTCTAGCAGTTTCAGAGTTTCAGGTCTGATATTAAGATCTTTGATCCATTTGGACTTTATTCTTGTGCATGGAGAGAGATAAGGATCTATTTTCATCTTTCTACAGATACATATCCAGTTTTCCCAGCACCATTTGTTCAAGAGGCTGTCTTTCCTCCGATTAGTATTTTTGGCATTTTTGTCAAAGATCACATGGCTATAGCTACCCAGACTTGCATCTGGGTCTTCTATTCTATCCCATTGATCTACAGGTCTGTTTTTGTGCCAATACCATGCTGTTTTTGCTACTATGGCTCTGTAATATAGGTTAAAATCAGATATGGTGATACCACCAGTCTTATTTTTGTTGCTCAAAATTGTTTTAGATATTCGAGGGGTTTTTTTTGTGCTTCCAAATGAACTTCAGGAATTTTTTTTTCTATTTCTGTGAAGAATGCCTTTGGAATTTTGATGGGGATTACATTAAATTGTAGATCGCTTTAGGTAAAATTGCCATTTTCACAATATTGATTCTCCCAATAGAAGAACATGGGCTGTCTTTCCATTTTCTAGTGTCTTCTGCAATTTCTGGTTTGAGTGTTGTAAAGTTTTCATTGTAGAGGTCCTTCTGTTCCTTGGTTAAGTTTATTCCAAGGTACTTTATTATAATTAATGTTATTATTATTATTGATGAAATTGTGAATGGGAGTGATTTGATCTCTTCCTTTCCAATTTGTATCCCTTTTTATGTGTGCCTCTTGCCTTATTGCTATCGCCCCTAAGATTTCTAGTACTATATGAAATAAAAATGGGAGCAATGGACACCCTTGTCTTACTCCTGATTTTACTGGAAAAGCTTTAAGTTTTTCTCCATTTAGTATTATGTTGGCTGGAGGTTTGTCATAAATAGCCTTTATTATGTTGAGAAATGTTCCTTCTATTCTTAGTTTCTGTAGGACTTTTATCATGAAGGGATGTTGGATTTTGTCAAATGCTTTTTCCACAACTAATGAGATGATGGTGTGATTTTTTTGTCCTTCAGTCCATTTATATAGTGTATTGCATTTATTGATTTGCATATGTTGAACCATCCCTGCATCTCTGGGACAAAGCTTACTTGGTCTGGGTGGATGAACTTTTTGATGCATTCTTGCATTCTGTTTGTCAATAATTGATTGGGAATTTTTGCATCTATGTTCAAGAAGCAGATTGATATGTAATTTTCTTTTCTTGCTCTGTCTTTGTCTTTGTCTTTGTCATACCAGGGTGATGCTAGCTTTGTAGAAGGCGTTTGTTAATATTCCTTCATCTTCTGTTTCTTGGAAAAGTTTGAGAGGTATTGGTATTAGTTGTTCCATGAAGGCCTGGTAAAATTCTTCAGTGAAACCATATGGGCCTGGACATTTTTTAGTTGGAAGTTGTTTTTTGTTTGTTTGTTTGTTTTATAATTTGCATCAGTCTTCATGCTTGTTATAGGACTACTTACATGGTTTATCTCATCTTGGTTTAATTTTGGTAGGTCATATAAATCTAGGAAATCATCCATTTCTTTCAGATTTTCAAACTTAGTGGAAGATATGTTCTTACAATTTTCTGAGTTTCTTTGTATCTGTTGTACTAGTGCCTTTTTCATCTCTAATTTTATTAATTTGTGCCTCTTCTATCTTCCAGTCAGACGTGCTAAGGGTTTATCAATCTTGTTTATCTTTTCAAAAAACCAACTCTTTGTTTCATTGATTCTTTGTGGGATTTTTGTTTATATTTCATTAATTTATTCCCTGATCATTATTACTTCTTCTCATCTACTGATTTTTGGTTTGCCTTCCTCTTTTCCAAAGGCCTTAAAGTGAGCCATTAAGTTCTTTACTTGTGCCATTTTAATTTCTTAATGTAAGCAATTAAAGCTATAAATTTTTCTCTTAGGACTACCTTCATTGTATCCCAAAAGTTTTGGTATGTTGTGTTCTCATTATCATATGATTCTATGAATTTATTGATTTCCATGTTGATTTCTTCAATGACCCATTCATCATTCAGTAGTGTATTGTTTATTCTCCATGATTTTGTGTGTGCTCTAGTTTTTCTTGTTGTTGACTTGTAGTTTAACTCCATTGAGATCAGATAGAGTACAAGGAATTATTTTGATTTTCTTGTATTTGTTAAGATTTGTTCTGTGTCCTAATATATGGTCTATTCTAGAGAATGTTCCATGTGCTGCTGAGAAAAATATGTATTCTGCAGGATTTGGATGTAATGTTCTGTAAATATCTGTTAGGTCAATTTGTTCCATGACAACATTTAATCCAAAAGTCTCTCTGTTTATTTTTTGCTTGATAACCTGTCAAGTGATGAGAGTGGGGGATTGAAGTCACCCACTACAATTGTGCTTGGTTTTTCCTATGATCTTAAGTCTAATAGTGTTGGTTTGATGAAATTGGGAGCAACCATGTTGGGTACATATGTGTTTTGAACTGTAATGTCTTCCTGTTGAATTTTTCCTTTAATCAATATAAAGTGACCTTCTTCATCTTTCCTCATTAATGTTGGTTTGAAGTCTTTCCTGTCAGATATTAGGATAGCAATAGCTTCTTGTTTCCTAGGCCCATTTGCTTGAAATACCATTTTCCATCCTTTCACCCTAAGATAGTGTCTGTCTTTTATGGAGAGGTGAATTTCTTGAAAGCAACAAACAGGAAGATCCTGCCTTTTAATACCATCTGAAAGTCTGTGTCTTTGGGTTGGGGCATTGAGGCCATTGATATTAAGAGTTATTATTGAAAGGTATGCATTTATTCTCACCATTCTTCTTGTTTTGTAGTGCTTCCTGTTCCCCTTTATTGTATTAACTGTTATTTCTGTAGAGCTGGCTTGGTTGGCATGTATTCCTTTAGCCTGTTTCTGCTATGTAATGTTCTTATTTCTCCATTAATTTGGATGGATAGCTTTCTGGGGTAAAGTATTCTCGGTTGACAGTTGTTATCTTTCAAAACTTGGAATATATCTTTCCAACCTCTTCTGGCTTTTAAAGTTTGTGTTGAATAATCTGCTGTTATCCTAGTGGGCTTACCATTATATGTGACTTGATATTTCTCTTTAACTGCTTTCAATATATTTTTCTTTGGTTTGTATGTTTAGTAGTTTAATTATAATTGGCAGTGAGACTTTCTTTCCTGATTTTGTCTGTTTGGCATTCTAAAACCTTCCTGTATCTGCATTTCCACCTCTTTCCCTACTTGGGGTAAATTTTCTTCTATGATTTTGTTGAAAATGCCTACTATGCCTTTGGAATGAGGTTCTTCTCCTTCTACTGTACCCTGAATTATTACATATGATTTTTTTCATAGTGTCCCAAATTTCTTGAAATATCCATTCATACCTTCCAATTAGTTTGTCTTTCTAGTTTCTGGACTATATTAGATATGCCACATGATCTTCTACTTTAGATATTCTGTTATTTCCTTCATCCATTCTAATAGTGAAACATTCTACAGCATTTTTTTTTATTTGACTTACCATGTTTTCACTTTTGGTATTTCTGATGGGTATATTTTTGGTATTTCAATTTCCTTACCCATGTCTTGTACTGTCCTCCTTATTTCATTACATTGGTTTCCTGTGTCTTTGATTTCTTTGAACATAACTATAATCATTCATTTGAAATCTGTCTCAGGCATTTCATCTAAATCAGTCTCACTAGAGGTCACTTCAGACGGATTTATAATTTTTGGTGGAATTATATTGTCTTAATGTTTTGTGTTTATTGCATTAGAATTTTTGCATCATTCATTCCCTGATCTCCTGATTACTGGCACTGGCAGTTGGGGGAGTGGAGACTGTGGAGGATGCCTGAAGTTGACTGGAGCTGCATAGCTGGTCTCCATGATCTGAGTAATAAGCTGAGTAGCTTAGACCATGAGTTTCTTGGACAGATGTTGGTCATTTCCCCCCAGTAGCTCATGTAGCACCTTCTATAACTAGACAAGCTAACTGTCTGAGGAATAACTCTCTTCCACATTCTAGCTATGTCTCTCTATGTTCCATACCAATAGCATATGGTTTCTTTGGCAGTAGGGTCTTACCATTAACCTTTGGTGGGTAATCAAGTGCTCTGACAGAAGTCTGTCTTTTTATGGGAAACATTGTATGTCTCTCTGATCAACAGCTCATTGTGGATGTTAACCACATCCTGGAAAAAGACATCCTGGAAAAAGAAAGAGACAGGTAATATAAAAGAGAAAGAGAGAAAAGAGAGAGAGTGAGAAATAGGAGAAGATCAAGGTTCTTCTTCATCATACCCTCTCCCAGGGTCTTAGATTTATGTATTCCCTCTAAGGACCTGATGAAGGTTCAACCTTTTAGACTGTCTTTCAGGATGTAGAATTTTATGGTACTAGTTTATTTGGGACAGGGTTTTGTGATCCCCCCACCCTCAAACTACCTTACTGCCACGCCATCCATATTGTCTGGCCCTTGAGATATCTATTAGGTATGTCAGCATCTCCGTCAGATCCAGGTTAGGAGCCATAGATTAGTGAGACCATGTGAAGATTGTCTTTCTGTGTTTGGGTGAGTTTGCTGAGAATAATCTGTTCCAAGTTTGACCATTTTTCTTCAAATTTCATTGTGTCATTTTTCCTTACTGCTGTGTAGAATTTCATCATGTATAAATACCACATCTTGGTTATCCATTCATCTAATGATGGGCATCTGAGTTCATTTCAGTTCTCATCTGTTATGAATTGAGCAGCTATAAACATGGTTGAGCAAATCTCTCTGAACTGAGGCATGGAGCTTTTACAGTAAATGCCCAGTAAGAGAATAACTGGGTCTGTTGGTTACTATATAGTCAACATTTTTAGGAGTCTCCATATTGTTTTCTACAGCAGTTGTATTATCATGCATTCCCACCAACAGTGAATGAGGGTTCCTATTTCTCCACATCCTCACTAGCATTTATTTTCATTTTATTTTTTTTTAATGTTTACTATCCTTACTTAGGTAAGGTGGAATCTCACAGTTGTTTTAATTTGTACTTTCCTGATTGTTAGGGATGTTGAAAATCTTCTTTTATTATTATTATTATTAGATGTGGAAATATTTTGTTTGTAAACATCACATGTTGGTTCCATCCTTTCTCTCCTCCCTGCCCCTTTTCTGAAGAGGCCTTCCTCATTGGGGATGCAGGTAAACCCCTCAGGGATTGTGACTCATGCATTTATGGTGGCAGAAGTCAGTTATGGGGGAGAGGCAATGTCTCTGTGCAAAATATTTCAACTTTTATCTCTAATAATCTTCCTGTCCCCTCTTCTGCAAAATTCCCTGAGCCATGCTAGGAATGTTTTAAGTCTACTTCAGTGATAGGCACTTAGGAGCATCTAGATGTCTGGTTTGGTAGGTGTTGAGTATCCTCAATATCTTTCTCCATCACCTTGTGCTGATGTCAGCTTAACTAAGAGAGCAGCATTCTTGCTCATTTCATCAATTCCTTTGTGGTTTCAGCTGGGGCCAGGGTAGAGTGCACTGGGTTGTTTACCTCCTCAAGTTCAGTTCCTATATGAAAAAGAGAAGCAGATTCTCCAATGAAGAGTGAAGTCAGCACCAGTTAAATGGGATAACCGTTATTAATTTAGAGAATTATAAGGGTTTAGATACTTTTATAGTGTAAGGTTACTGGGAGCCTGACAATTGAAAGCAGATTCATTATCTGGATATGATTCTGACTTGTTTCCCAGTTGTAGATATGGTTTCCTTTTGACTGAGCAGTTCTGTCAGCCAATCCAAGAACAGTTGGTTACCCACCATGGCTGTGTGCAACTATTGCACTTGTGTGAGCATCACGTCAGGTTGTTTGCTTCTGAGTTGCTTAGACTTTGAGTTGCTTAGACCGATGCTGCCCACTTTTCCCTCGTAGCTCTAGATGGACTAATTATCTGAGGACTGGCTCTCCTCTGGATTCCAATCAGGTGTCTCCATGGTCTGTGCCAATAGTGATTAGTGTCTTCAGCAGTAGGGTCTTACCATTAACCTCTGATGGGCAATCAAGTGCTCTGACAAAAATGTGTCTTGTTTTGTTTTTGGGAGATCTAGTAGGTCTCTCTGATCAACAGCTCATTGTGGATGTAGACCACATCCTGGTACAGGGAATTACAGGCCAGTTCCAAGGGAAAAGACAAAAGAAAAAGCCAGAGAAGAAAGAGAAACAGTAGAAAATTGAGGTTAGGTTTCAGCTCATTCTCTCCAGGTCCCCTTGATTCAGGTGCTCCCTCTAAGGTTTGATTGAGGGTTATAACTTTTAGTCTGATTTCCAGGATTTAGGAGTCTATGTCACCAGTTAAATTTGGGTGCAGATTTTGTGGCCCCTCCTATCTTTCCCTTCCCCCAAGCCTTACCCTCCCTACTGTCCAAGCCTCAAGATGCTATTCAGTTATGTCAACAACTTGGGCTGATCCAGGTTAGGAACTGCAAATGAGTGGGATCATGTGACAATCGTGTTTCTGTGATTGTGTGAGTGAAGTTCGACCATTTTTCTACAAATTTCAGTGTGTCATTTTTTTCTTACTGCTGAGTAGAATTCCATCGTGTAGATACACCACATCTTGGTTATCCATTCATCCAATTATGTGCATGTGGGTTTATTACACTTTTTAGCTATTATGAATTGAGCAGCTATAAACATGGTTGAGCAAATATCTCTGAACTGAGATGTAGAGCTTTTAGGGTAAATGGGCAGTCAGGGAAAAACAGGTCTGTTGATAGCTCTATATTAATCCTTTTCAGGAGTCACTAAATTGATTTCCACAGTGGTTGTACCAGATTACATTCCCACCAACAGTGAATAAGGGTTCCTAATTCATCTCAGCCTCACCAACATTTGTTTCATTTGATTTTTTAATGTTTGCTATCCTTACTGAGGTAAGGTAGAAACTCATAGTTGTTTTAAGTTGCATTTCCTTAATGGTTAGGGATGTTGAACATTTTCTTAAGTGTGTGTAAGCCATTTGTAATTCTTGCTCTGGGAACTCCCTATTTAGTTCTCTGCCCCACGTATGGAGTGAGTTGTTTGATTTTTTTTATTGTTTAGTTTTTTGAGTTCTTTGTAGATTGTAAATATTAGGCTGCTGTCAGTGTTATACCTGGAAAAGATTTTTTTCCCATTCAGTGGATAATCTATTGGCTCTGCTTACTTATGGTATTTTTTGTCTGTGCTAAAGCTTTTTAGCTTCATGTGATCCCATTTGTTGAGTGCTTGTTTAATTCCCTTGGTTACTGGGGTTATGATCAGGAAGTCTTTCCCCAGTCCTATATTATGGAGTGTGATTCCTATTTTTTTCTTCCAGTACTTGAAAAGCTTCATGCCTTATATTGAGGTCTTTAATCCATGTGGACTTGGTTTTTGTGTATGGGGAAATGAGTGGGTCTAATTTCATTTTTCTACATATGGTCATCTAATTTATCCAACACCACTTGTTGAAGATGCTGTCTTTTCTTCAATCTGCATTATTGGCACCTTTATCAAAGGTCAAGGAGCTGTAGTTGGCTGGCCTAAAGTCTGGATCTTCAATTCTGTTCCATTGCTCTGTTTCTGTTTTTATTCCAGTACCATGATGTTTATGTCACTATGGTTTTGTAATATAGCCTTAGATCAGGTATGATGATACCACCAGAGGTGTTCCTTTTGCTGAGGATATGTTTGGATATCCAAGGCCTTCTGCCATTCCATATGAATTTTGAGATCATATTTTCAGTCTCAGTGAAGAATGATGCTAGTATTTTTTTTTTTTTGTATTGCATTGAATCTGTATATTGCTTTTGGAGGAATTGCCATTTTCACACTATTAATTCTACCTATCCAGGAACATGGGAGGTCCTTACATCTTAAGTCCTCCTTTATTTCTTTCTTGAGTGTTTTTATGTTTTCATTATATAATTCCTTCACATCCTTTGTTAGTGTTATTCCAAAGTATTTATTTTTTGTTGTTGTTATTGAAAATGGGACAGTCTCACCGATTTCTTTTTCTGTATATTTGTCATTTGTATATAGAAAAGCAACTAAATTTGTGCACTGATTTACTATCCTGCTGCTTATCTGAAGGAATTTACCACTTTTAGAAGTTTTGGAATGGAGACTTGTGGGTCACTTATATGTAGTATCATGTCATCTGCAAAAAGGGCTAACATGACTTCTTCCTTTCCAATTTGAATCCCTTTTATTTCTTTCACCTGTCTTATTGCTTGGGCTAGTACTTCTAGTACTATGTTGAAGAGCAGTCGTGAGAATGGGCATCCTAGTCATGTTCTCAACCTCAATGGGAATTCATTGAATTTTTCCCCATTAAGAATTATTTGGGCTTTTAGCCGGGTGTGGTGGCACACACCTTTAATCCCAGCACTCAGGAGGCAGAGGAAGGAGGAACACTGTGAGTTCGAGGCCACCCTGAGACTATATAGTTAATTCCAGGCCAGCCTGAGCCAGAGTGAGACACTACCTCAAAAAACAAAACACAAACAAACAAACAAACAAAACAACAACAACAAAAAAGAATTATTTGGGTTTTAGGATCTTTATATATAGCTTTTATTGTTTTGAGATATAAACCCTCCATGCCTATCCTTTACAGTGTTTTGATCATGAAGTGGTATTGTATTTTGTCAAAGGCCTCTCTGCATCAATTGAGATGGTCATGTGGTTATTATGATTCAGTTTATTTATGTGGTGTATTACATTGACAAATTTCTGTATGTTAAACCATCCCTGCATGCTTGAGATGAAGCATACTTGATCAAGGTAGATAATAATTTTGATGTGTTGTTGAATTCGGTTTACAAGGATTTTGTACAGGATGTTTGCATCTACGTTCATTGGGGATATAGGCCTATAATTTTCTTTCCTTGTTGTATCTTTGTCTAGTTTTGGAGTTAGGGTGATGCTAGCTTCATAAAAGCACTCTGGAAGGATTCTTTGGTCTCCAATTTTGTGGAATAGTCTGAGAAAAATTGGTTTCAGTTTTTCTATAAAACTTTGATAGAATTCAGCTGAGAAGCCATCCAGTCCTGGACTTTTCTTCTGGGGGAGGTTTTTGATTACCTTTTCAATCTCCATGGATATGATAGGTTTGTTTAGGAGATTAATCTGCTCTGAGTTGAGTTTTGGTAGGTGGTATGTATCTAGAAATTCATCCAATTCTTCCAGATTATGTAATTTTGTGGAGTAGAGGTTTTAGAAGTATGCCGTTATGATTCTTCCAATTTCATTGATGTCTGTAGTGATCTTTCCTTTTTCATTTCTCATTTTGTTAATTTGAGACTTCTTGTTTTTGTGCTTGATAACTTTGTCCAGGGGTTTGCCAGTCTTGTTTAGTTTTTTGAAGAACCACCTCTTTGTTTCATTGATTTTTTAAAAAAATGTTTTCCTAGTTTCCAGTTCATCAATTTCTGCTCCAATCTTGATTATTTATTTCCATCTGGAGCTCTTTGGGTTGGATAATTCTTGTTTTTCCAGTGCCTTTAGGTGGATAGTCAGGTTATTGATTTGTGATCTCTCTGTCTTTGTAATGAAGGCATTTGGGGATATGAATTTTCCCCTTATGACTGTCTTCATTGAGTCCCTTAAGTTTTGGTAAGTTGTGTTTTCATTATCATTAAAATCTAGGAATTTTACAATTTCTTTTTTGATTTCTTCTGTGAACCACTCATTGTCTAAAAGTGTGTTGTTTAGTCTCCAGGAGTTGGTGGTATTCTTGGTGTGTCTCTTGTTGTTAATTTATAGCTTTAAAGCACTGTGATCTGACATGGTATAGGAAGTTACTTCAATTTTCCTCACTTTATGAAGGCATGCTTTATGTCCTAATGTATGGTCAATTTTGGAGAAGGTTCCATGGGCTGTTGAGAAGAATGTGTATTCTGTAGAGTTGTGGTGGAAAGTTCTGTAGATATCCTTTAGGTCTAGTTGATCTGTGATGTTGTTGAGCTCTATTATTTCCCTGTTGATTTTCTGCTTGGATGATCTGTCCGATGATAGTAGAATATTGAAGTCTCCAACTATGATGGTGTTGGTGTTTATTTCTGTTTCATTGTCAAATAGATTTTGTTTTATAAACTGTGGTGCACCTGTGTTTGGGGCACATATATTTATGATTGTGATGTGCTTTTGTTGGATCATTCCCTTGATGAGTAAGAAGTGGCCTTCTTTGCTTTTTCTTGATTACTTTTGGTTTGAAGTCTATTTTATCAGATATTAATATATCAACACCCACATGTCTTTTATTTCCATTTGCTTGGAATATCATTTTCCAAACTTTCACCCTGAGAAGGTGCCTATCTTTAGTGGGGAGGTGGGTTTCTTGAAGACAGCAGATAGAAGGGTCCAATTTTTTTTTTAATCCATCTTGATAGTCTGTGCATTTGATGGGTGATAAGTTAAGATCATCAATATTTAAAGGTATTACTGTGAAGTTTGAATTAATCCCTGCCATGATGAGGTGTTTTATGTGGATGGGTGCTTACTTGTGTTATGTACTGTTTTGAGCCTGGTCTATTTTGGTTATTGTGATCTTCTTGCCTCCTGAGATTGGTTGTTTGACTTTTCTACGTGGAGTATTCCCTCAAGCATTCTCTGTATATTTGGCTATGTGCTCATATAATTATAGAGTTGACTTTTTTCATGGAAAGTTTTTCTTTCACCATCTATTATATGAGGGATAATTTTGCTGGGTAAAGTAACTTGTTTTGGAAGTCATAGTTTTTCAGACTTTGAAGTGTTCCATTCTAGGCCCTTCTGGATTTCAGGATTTTCATTCAGAAATGTGATGTTATTCTAATGGGATTGCCTTTGTATGTTGTGAACTGCTTCTCTCTTGCTGCTTTTAACTCTCTCTCTTTGTTTTCATTGTTAGGGGTTTTAACTATGATGTGTTGGAGAGTTTCTTCTTTCTGTTTGGTGTTCCATGGACTTCTTGTATCTGGATGGGCCTCTGTTTTGCAAGATTCCGAAATTTTTTTGCAATAACTTTGTTGAGTATATTTTCTATGCCTCTGGTCTGGATTTTCTCTCCTTCTGGTATGCCCATGATCTGAGTGTTTGGTCATTTTAGAGTGTCCCACAGTTCCCTCAGATTCTGTTCCCTTGATTTTTTGAACTTAGCAAAGTTTTTGGCCTCCCAATCAATTTCTTCTGTCTTATCATCCAGGTCAGAGGTTCTATCTTCCACATAAGTAACTCTGTTGGTGAGTGGTTCTAGAGAGGTTTGCATAAATTCAATTTGATTTTGTTTTCTGTTGTATTGTTTTGTATCATGTACATCTCTTTTTTGAGGAATAATTTGTCTTCCATTTTTTGACTTACTTTCAATTTACTCATATCTTTGGAGGGTTCTAGTGTTTTCTTCTATCAAGTTAAGCCTACTGTCAAAGGCTATACATTCTAGAAGATGACTCTGTTCAATTTTATTAATACTATTGTTGGTTCCTTGATACGTTGCTTCAAGTTCAGTGATTGGTTTTTAAAAATATTTTATTTATTTATTTGAGAGAAAGAGATATACAGAAATATGCAGGCAGAGAAGGAGAGTGGGCATGCCATGGCTTCCAGCCACTGCAAACAAACTCCAGATGCATGTGCCCCCTTGTACATCTGGCTTATATGGGTCCTGGGGAATCAAGCCTGGGTCCTTTGGCATTGAAAGCAAGTGCCTTAACTGCTAAGCCATCTCTCCAGCCTGTGCTTGTTTTTCTTTTATTATGGTCTTATTTGTTGTTGTGTTTTCCTTTTGGGAATGAATTTGTGTTGATTTCTGTATGATTGCATTGGAGGCTTCTGAGGCATCCTTGGTGGAGATCTCTCAGTTGTCTGACTTTCATTGGCTTTTTTTCGTTGTTGTCTACCCATTTTAGTAAGAGTATTTTATTGAGAAGAAATTAAGGTTTTTTTTTTTTTATTTTTTTTTAGGTAGGGTCTTACTCTGGCTCAGGCTGACCTGGAATTAACTGTTTAGTCTCAGGGTGGCCTCAAACTCACAGTGATCCCCCTACCTCTGCCTCCCAAGTGCTGGGATTAAAGGTGTGTGCCACCACACCAGGTTAGTTTTTGTCTTTTGTTCTGTTTACCCTCTGACTCAAATGGATAGGGATGTTGGTACTTAGTGTCCAGTCAAGATACCAGAGCAAAAGGCCTTATTCCACAGCCTAAACAGGGTCCATGCCTCCCTGAGTAAGGCACAATCAGACCTACCAAGGCCAGGGGATTAGGAGGAGTAAGGGAACAGGGATCTGGCCTACTTTGTGCTGAGTCCTCCAGAACATGGAACAGTGCAAGCAACCTAGACTGGGGAGGTTGGAGGAATGCAGAATTGGGTCTGGCCTACTCACTCCAGATTGCAGTGCTCACCTACACACTGACAGTGCAGGGAACTCCGACCCAGGCTGTAGAGGGAACCAGAAATGGCTCTGGCCTGTTCACTACAGACTGCTGTGCCTGCCCACACACTGACCATGCAGAGAACTCAGACTCGGGCTGTGGGAGGGAGTAGAAATAGGTCTGGCCTACTCACTCCAGACAGCTGCACCTGCCCACATCTGACCCAGGCTGAGGGAAGAGACCAGTAATGGGTCCTGCCAGCCTACTCCTTCCAGACTGCAGCATGGTCCCCACACTGACCATGCAAGGAACTCAGACCCAAGCTGAGGGAGGAGACCAGAAATGGGTCTGGTCTACTCACTCCATACCACTGTGCCCACCCACACACTTATGGCACAGGGAACTTAGACCCAAGCTGGGGGATGGGATGTTGAACATTTTCTTAAGTGTTTGTTTGCCATTTGTATTTCTTCCTCTGAGAACTCCCTGCACAGTTTTCTGCCCCATTCTGTGAGTGGGTTGTTTTTATATTGTTTAGGTATTTGAGTTCTTTGTAGAGTCTAGAAATTAGGCCTGTCAGTTGTGTAGCTGGCAAAATTTTTCTCCCATTCTGTGGGTAATCTATTGGCTCTTCTTATTCTAAGTTTGTCTGTGAAAAAACTTTTCAGCTTAATGAGATTCCAATGGGTAAGTGATTGTTTTAATTTCTTGAGCTAATGGGGTTTTGTTCAGGAAGTCTTTTCCCATTCCTATATCACAGAAAGTTCCTCCTATGTTTTCTTCCAGTGGTAGCAGAGTTTCCAGTCTTATATTAAGGTCTTTGATCCACTTAGAGTTGATTTTTGTGCATGGTGAGATGTGTGGGTTGAGTTCCATTTTCTTGCATATGGTTATCCAGTTTGTCCAGTACTAATTGTTGGAGATGCTGTCTTTTTACCAGTCTATGTTGTTAGGGCCTTTGTTGAATATCAAGTAGCAAGTAGCTGTAGTTACTTGACCCAAAGTCTGGGTCCTCTATTCTGTTCCATTGGTCTATAATACTGTTTTGATGCCAGTACCATGTTGTTTTTATTACTATGGCTTTGTAATATAGCTTTAGGTCAGGTATGGTGATACCTCTAGAGGTGTTTCTTTTGCTGAGTGTATGCTTGGATATCTGAGGGCTTCTTCTGTTCCATATAAATTTTGAGATCATTTTTTTTTATCTCTGTGAAGAAAAATGTTGGGATTAATGCAGTTATTCTGGCAACAACTTTGTTTAGTTTAGCATTATTTATTAAATATGGCTTTTATTTCACCCACATTTTTTTTCTTTTTCGAGGTAGGATTTCACTCCACTCAAGATGACCTGGAATTCACTATGTAGTCTCAGGGTAGCCTCGAACTCATGGTGATCCTCCTCCCTCTGCCTTCTGAGTGCTGGGATTAAAGGCATGTGCCACGACTCCTGGCTTCATCCACATTTTTAAAAGTGGTTGTCCTGGATTTGAATTCCTGAGTTAAAAATGTTTTCTTTGGTATGTTACTAATGCCCTTCCTTGTCTTCAGTGCTTTGTTGTTTCTGTACATCAGCCTTCCTTCACATTGTTGCTTCTCTTTTAGCAAACCTTTGATCTATGTATGCTTTCAAGAGTTCCTTTTCATACTGGTTCACAGAATATTGACCATCATGTTTTAGGCGCAGTTTTACTTGAATTTTTTAGCTTCTACATTGACTGAGCTTCTTTGATCCATAAATAGTATTTTTTTCGAAAGAATTGGTGTAATTTCTCCAGAACTCTTTTATACAATTTTCTGAATAAGGAAGTGCTTCCTAAAATGTTTTAAATTAACCTGAAAATAAATGCACCGACCAACCATTAAAAGAAGTAGAAGCCAGGTGTGTTGGTGTACACCTTTAATCCCAGCACCCAGAAAGCAGAGGTAGGGAATACTTCTGTGACTTCTAGGCCAGGCTGGGACTGCAGAGTGAGTTCCAGGTCAGCCTGGGCTTGAGTGAGACTCTACCTCAAAAATAAATAAATAAACATATAAAAATTATAAGAAGTAGAAAGAAGAGACATTTGATTTCTTGATTGAATTGAGGAATGGATAGGTCTCAATATGAAATATTAAGAAGCCATAAAAAGATCAAAGCATAAACTTTGTTTTGTAGATACAGCTTTATCTATAAAGATAAAGCTTTATCTAGAATAAAATGAAACATATTGGTATGAAATAGGAAGATAGCTTTTTATTCCTGATGAGTAGTTAGCTAGACTGGTCTATAAAAGCATGTATCTCATCTTGCCTGCTGTGGCAGGACTAGAATCTGCTTCTGATTCAGTCTTGTCCAAGATGACTACAAGCATCAACTCCACTGATATAGCTTCCTGATTCTTCTTCAACTACTCCTGGGCTTAGCATACCTGTGAGCTGGCCCTTCCTGAGTCACCCTCTTGAGCTCACCAACCAATCATGTCCCTTCCTTACACACCTGAGTTTAATGATGAGGCTCATGCTAATGGGGTGTTTGATTCAAATAAATGGGGCTGAAAGTGTAAGTCTCTCTCTTGGCTCTTGACTCTTGGCCCCTTTTGTAAGTTCTTGGCCCCTTACTACTTTCTTATCTCACTCTTTCCCTATGTGAGGGAGATCTTCTTGGTAAGGGGGAGAATTTCTTTTGTCTTGGACTTTTCTGCTTGCCTTCCCTCTGAATTCTAACTCCTTAAAATAAATCTCATAATACATAATTTATGCTCTTTTGAGTTTGCTTTTTCTATTCTTTGATAACTTGGACAAGGGTTCAGTAACATGTGGTTTTCTGCATCATTGTGAACATCTAGTCCCTCCTTGGACTCCAGCCCCACATCAATATGTTTGTGGTGTATGACATGATTTTTGGTACGGGTAATCAGTTAAGGTCTTGGAAGTTTCCTTATATAAATGTCTAGAGTATGATAAGGTGGCATACTTAGTGAGAATTTGAAAATGATTCTGTAATAGGGGTGATTTTTCTTGTGGGAAGGGCATAGAAAGGTATAAGAGATGTTATAGATCTCTAATACTAGGAAGAGCTGTGTCAAGGCAAGAAGGATACAGAAAGGGAAGAGTAGCTGGATCTAGTGTGTCACTCAGGTGGGAAGAGCAATTCCTGGAAACCAGAGATGGAGAGCTGGCTGAAGAGGCCCTGCCTGGAGCTATGACTGCAGCTGGAGAGATCAGAAGATCTGTGTGAAAAACACTTTGACCTCTCCCTGTTGCTTAGAGCTCAGGCCAGTGCTTCCCATTTAATGCAGACCAATAGGGAGCCATTATCTCCACCAGTCTTGGCCTTCCAGAGCAGTGAGCAGGGTGGAAAGGTCAGAGAGGTGTCTGTAGGTGCAAATGAGAGGTGTTCTGTACTGTAAGGAAAAAAAAACTTTATATGTGTGTGTGTGTGTATATGTATATGTGTGTGTATATGTATACATATATATGTATATATCTATATGTACAATTGAGAGAGTTTGTACATAATGAAATTATCCATATAAAATTATAATTATTTTATTCCCTAGCAACCACATGCCATTATGATCAAAAGAACATTTTTACAAAGAAAGTAACCTTCTCAAGGTCACCCAGCTAGTAAGTAGGATGAATATAGGTAGCTGGCTTCTGGCTTGTAATGAGTTCTTGTTTATGCTTATTACTAAACTTGAACAAAGAAGGTCCAAAGGTATCCTCTTGGCTCCAAGTGGCTAAATGGATGTTGCATAATACAAAGGAATTATGCTCACATCAGCCATCATTTAATTTCCCAAATAGAATACTCTAAAGTGACTTGCATACGGATGATAAAACATAATATAGACAATCTTTAGGCTTTCTGTTAAACCAAGAGTTAATCCACTAATTTGATTCCTTTGTCTATAGTGGATAGCAAAAGTAATTTCAAATGGCTTATTCATTAGAAGGACTCAGTTTGTTTGAGGGAAGGGCATGTAAATGTTTAGTTAATGTATTAATTTTTCATTATGGAGACGAAGGCTATGTAAGGTTGAATCTAAATATGCTAGGTTTAGTATTGCCTCCAAAGTAATTATTTTGCTGTTTAGAAAACAATACCTGAATATTTCTTCCTCCACAATGAGCATTCTTGGTATAAAGTTATTAGTAAAAACTTGATATTAAAGAAATAACAGGAAAAGAAGAAAAATACCTTCATATTCCAATTCAAAAAATATGACTAATTTAATTTGTCAAATGCTGAATACATTTAACCTACTGATTACTGGAACTGGGCATTCTAGGCTCCTCAGGATATATTTCTTAGGGCAGCACTGTTGGGCTGGTGTGGCAGAAGCAGGAAGGCCATCCTTCTATCCAATTTCTATTGGACTTTGCAGAAGTAATCTGATTTTAAGGGCATTCCTTCTCTGTTTCACACCTCTCCTATGCATTCATTTCCTCTGAGTATTTTTATCTTTGCTCATATATTTAAGAGTTTCTACTAAGGGATCTTTAGTGAGAGCTTTTTTCATTATATTTTATTAACACCTTGAGGTACAGTAACATAACCTATGCCTACAACCCTAGCTTGACACACTGATTGCAACATCTCTGAGATCTTTGGAATAATAATTTATACTCATAGAGGTTTTAACTATGAGTGATTCACAAAAAACAGTCATCAAGTAGTTAGATGAGATTTAGAAATGGAACATTTAAAAAAATCATAAGGACAATGAGGTGAACATATCAATATAAATAGAACCAAGATTTTCTTTTGTACCAAAATACTAAGAGCAAGTGCATTGCCACAGAAATGAGGTTGTGCAGTCATTCAATGCCTGCCATTCTATAGAGTAATAGGTACAACTTCTCAGAGATTTAAGACAATTTCATTTCTCCTGACAAAACTTTAGTTTATGAATGAGGTGTTGTCTCTTGACACTGATACTTGGAGATGCTGACCAAAAACAAAAACAAACAAACAAACAAACAAAAAAAAAACTACCAAATGCTTTGAGTCTATAGCTAATCATGAGTCTAGAACAAAATTCCTAGAGAACAGAAATTAAGATGAACTACAAATAAAGTGGGAGCTGAAGCTACGAGACCAGGTGTCAGCAAGGTAGAACAAAGTGCAGAAAGGATGGGCGTAGTTGGGATGGTTTCTGCATGAGGGAAAGGGCAGGAATTCAATATGAAGAATCCTCTTAGTGCCTGAGCTAGGGCTGAAAACAGGCACATAGTGATGAGTCAGGAAAGCACTAACTTGACTGCAGTGTGGTACTCAGAAGCATGTTACCCCTTGAAATGGGTGGGACTTTGCCCACAGGAAGAGAAAGCCTTTTCTAGACACCAAACCTTGCACTATCCTTGCAAAGTTTGCAATGTTTGGACTAGGACAGGGTGCACAGTAGGGAGTAAGTACCAAAGGGGGTTCAAACAAGAGCCAGGCATCCAATATGATGCTATCTCTCATCTTTCTATGCTTTTATTGTCCAGGCATTAGAAAAAAGGAAAGTACTGGAGAGAGAAAAGATTCTTGCTCTCCAGGGATGAAGTATAGGTAAAAATAAAATATAGTGATAAGCATTATGAAGAAAAGCAAAGTAGGATATGATCTGGACAAAAGAGGTTATTTTATATAAAGGGGCTAGGAAGGGCTTTCCTCATGAAGTAACATTAATTGGGGCTCTTAAAAGTATAGAAACTGCAAATATTTGGAAGAAAGGACAGCAGCAGAAAAGGTAGTGAAGGATAGTGCCTTCTGAGGTGAGGGCTTGGTCAGTTCAAGAAGCAGCAAGGAGACAAAAGACCAGGAAAAAAAGGGGCTGGTACATTCACAGCCCCACACTGGTTACAGATACTTCCACAAGACCTGTACTGTTGTGACTCCATCAACATTTTGACATGGAGAATGGAGGAGAAATGAGACAAAAAAAAAAAATGGAGATGTTGGAGAAGGGACAAAAGAAGTTAATGGGGCAGGAATCTGATCAAATTATAGTATGTTCATATACTAAAGTTCTCAATAAAAAGAAAAAAAGCAATTCAAGTGAAATTCTTAATACACATTACATAGAAGAACTGGGATTCCCGTCCCTTGCATTAGAGTCTTCAGCTTTATGTGGGTTCTGGGTATCTGAGCTCAAGCACTCATATTCATGTGGTAAGCACTAATTCTACCCAGTCATCTCCTTAACTCCCTTATTTGCTGCTCATAACAGAAACTTATGTAAAGTCTTCTAGTCTTATTTAATCAAGGATTTTATGATAATTCTGTCAGTAGTAATATATAACTAGTTGTAGGACTAGCTATCAATGAAAGGTAGTAACATGTTCTATAAGAATTTGATTAGACAAACCACATTCCAGTTTTCCATATTATTTTAATTTAATTCTAGCACTGATCTCTTTTGACTTCCTGCATGTTTCCCTCAGTTCAAAACATATGATAATAGCTGAAAGAAGAGAAATGTGTTTAAAAGAACCATGAGAATTTATTTCAAAAGCCAGTTCAGAAGCAAATTCATTTCTGTTAAATCATCTGTAGGAAATGGAAACACTTTGATTCTTATATGATTCATAGTGACTTTAAAACAGACCTATTCATTAGGACTATGTAAACAAATTATATTAATCAAATATCTTTAACACTAGAATTTTAAATGGATGCTTAAGGCCATCCTGGCAGAGCACAGTCAGGGGTTCTAACTATCTATGTGCAGACTAATCACTTGAGAAGGCTGTTTAGCATGAAAAAACATGAAGATCTCATGCTTTACCCCAAGAGACCCCAGCTCCAGGCTGTAGAAGTGAGCCTGGGGCTCTTCCTTGGTAACAAGCCCTGGTGTGACTCTGATGGAGGCAGCCCAACATCAGACTACTCTATGACAAAGATGAGGTAAGAGAATGTGGGCGTTGTTTGTTTCTTGCTTGCTTATTAGTATGCTTTTTTTGCGAGGAGAGGCAAAGAGCATTTTCCATCTTCTCATTCTCCTTTTGGCTCCAAAACTTCAGTTGAAACTGGCATTTTCAATCATGATATCAGGGGAGAAATATAAATATTTTTGTATCCTTAATCCTAAGGTTGTTATGTTTAATTATTGATTTGAGGTTCTTTGCTGTTTTGTGGATAAACAATTTCAAAAGACATGGGTATTTGTTCTAAATTTCAAGTGTTATCTAGCCTGTGAGTCTTGACATGGCTTACTTATAAGAGAGAGTGATGAAAAAATGGAATAGCATAATTAAAATGTGTGATGGAAATACAAACTCATATTTTTACTACTACATTTTATTTAACATGTACTGCTTAAGAATTGTGGGGATAAATATACATTTTTTTATTCCCTGATAGGACTTACATGTATTGAAAACATGGAATGATATTGCTATTAGTTTATAATGAGAATGTGAATTTGAATCTTCTCCTTCTCATTAGGTACTTTTCTCATCACTCTGACACAATGCCTGACAGAAGCAGCTTACAGAAGGAAAGCTCTCTTTGGGCTTATAGTACCAGTGCATCATGGCAGGGAATGCATGCATGGTGGAGTGCACAGTGTGGAGAGCATGTGGCAGCTGGAACATGTTGCAGATCTTGTTAAATCTAAATGGATCAAGAAGCAGATTACACCAGACCCCAGAATATGCTGTGTCCTTTAAACACCTACCATTAATGAATGATCCCCTTCTACTAGCTAGGCCTACCCCTTAAAGTTTCCACAGCCTTCCGAAACAATGTTACCAGCTGGGGACCGTGTGTTCAAATGTGGTGGACATTTTGCATACACACCATAACAACTATACAAATACATTCATAACTCTTTGCTTATTGAAGTAATTAGTACCAGAAAGACCTACTTCCTCAGCAAGAACTAGAAATATGATATCTTACCTATTTCTCTGTCAATTAGCCTTAGTTCTATAAGATGACTGTTTTGTTTCTTTTTTCCTCCTTCAGGTACGAGATCCGTCTTAAGCTAAAGTGGCAGTGAGTTATGGGACATTCTGTAGGCCTTTAGCTTAGGGTTGTTTCTATCTGTGCTCCTACTACTACTGGCATTTCATCGAGGAAGGATTATCCTTTTCTATTCAGTCATGCAATATTTGTTAGGTCTCAAGCCTTGAATGGTTGCCATAGTTTTCAAAGTCAAATTCATGTACAAAATAGTTATTTGGTACCTGGCTGTGGTGGTTTGAATCATATGTCTCCCATCGACTTGTATTTTTAATGCTTGGTTCCCAGCTGACGGCAGTTTGGGAGGTGGAGCCTTGCTAGAGGAGGTGTAATGCTTGGAGGCAGGCTTAGGGGTGTTATAGCAGCACCCCTTTGCCAGGATTCAGCTCATTTTCCTGCCTCTATTTTTCTCCTATTCTGGTACAGGTGACAAAGCCCATGGTATGCTTTCCCCTGCCGTCATGAAGCTTCCCCTTGAAACTGTGACCCTAAAGAGAAACTTGTTCTCCCATCAGCTGCCTGTGGTTGGGTGCTTTGTCCTAGGAAAGAGAAAGTGACAGCAACACTAGAAAACAGATCTGGAGGGTTTTCTAGTCTCAGCCATAAATGCAATGGCTCTTTGGCCATAAGCTTCTTTGAGATCACCGCAGTATTCTGTAGTACTTAGTGTCTGCCTGTGTAAATGAATCCCAGCAAGAAATCTCAAATCCTGAGCACAAGGAAAGTCTTAGTCTGTTTTCTGCTGCTATACCTAAATAGAACTGGCTAATTAAAGAATAAAGCTCTATGATAGGGAAATGGTTCACTGGGTAAGAGGACTTGCATGAGGGCCTGACCGGATCTGAGACTGTCTGAGGTCAATTCCCCAACACCCACATAACTGTCTGGGCATGACCATGCATGTCTGTAATTCCCGTCCTATGGGGAGCAGAGGCTGGAGAATCACTGGAACTTGTGAAAAACCATAACTCCATGTTCAGTGAGAGACCTGGTCTCAAGGAAACACCTGGATGAGTGACAAAGGAAGGACACTTGAAGTGCTGCCCTGGTATCTGTGCCCTTGCAGAAGCATCTATACACACATATGCATACAACACACACAGACAAACACACACACACACACACACACACACACACACACACCACTGCACCCACCACCACACAATCTAGGCATGTTTTTCTAGGGATCAAACCCTTGACTTCATGCATGCCAGGTATTACAGTCAGGTTCATATTGCCTAGAAATCACCTGACCAAGAGAAGCGTTTTTTGGGGAAAAAAAAAAGTTTATTTTGGCTTACAGACTCTAGGGGAAGCTCCATGATGGCAGGGAAAATGATGGCATGAGCAGAGGGTGGTCATCACCCCCTGGCCAACATAAGGTGGACAACAGCAATAGGAGAGTGTGCCAAACACTGGCAAGGAGAAACTGGCTATAATACCCATATGCCCACCCTCAACAATAACACTGCCTCCAGGAGGCATTAATTCCTAAATCCCCATCAGCTGGGAACCTAGCATTCAGAACACCTAAGTTTATGGGGGACACCTGAATCAAACCACCACATTCAGCCCCTTGCCTCCATAAACTCATAATCATATATGATATAAAATGCAACACATTCATCCAACTTAAAAGTCTCCATAGTTTTTAGCAATCCCAACGATATTCAAACATCCCTATAATCAAAGTCTTTTAACTGAGCCATAATACCAAAAGAATGCCCCCCAAAATCCATAATCCATAATGATACAAAATAAACAATTACACTGAAAAATATGGAATTGGGCATAGCAGAGAAATATCAGCCAATACAAGATTTTTTTAAATTTTTTGCTTTATTTTTATTTATTTATTTGGGAGTGAAAGACAGAGAGAGAAAGAGAGAGAGAGAGAGAGAGAGAGAGAGAGAAAGAATGGGCATGCCAGGGCTTCCAGCCACTGCAAACGAACTCTAGACGTGTGCACCCCCTTATGCATCTGGCTAACTTGGGTCCTGGGGAATAGAGCCTCGAACTGGGGTCCTTAGGCTTCTCAGGCAAGCGCTTAACTGCTAAGCCATCTCTCCAACCCCAATACAAGATTTTTAACAGGGCAAACATCAAACTCTGTAGCTCCAAGTCCAACAACTCTAGTCAGTAAAATTTAATTAGGGGCAATTTAAATGACATTTTATTGTGTCCATTGCAATTTTAACTTGAAGGTAATAGTTAAATTTTCTTATAGAAATTTGATAAAATATTAATAAATAATAAAATAGCAATACCATAAAAACATACAAAATGACATTGTTTCATTTTCTAAGTTGTTAAACATATGTGACATTGTCTTATTCCCTGTTGATTGGAAGGTCACTTTGAAGCAGTACATGCTCTCATTAATGCACTGAAAGAATGTGTTGCATGTTGGCTTGTCATTATAATGAACTTGTCAAATTAGGTTGCTATTGGTCATATCCATTTCCTACTTAGGAAATTCACCAAAAAAAACTCTAGGAGAAGAAATAAAACAGTAGTTATGCAGTACTTGATGTACATTTGTAGTTGACTACACTTCATTGATCCTTGGCTCCTGATTTCTCCATCCTTGATGTTCATGTACTTCATCCATGTTTCACTCAAGGTCTGTGGTTTTGAACTTTTACCTAAAAAGAGATAAATCCATCAATTTAGCTCATGTGAACTATACATCAATTAAATGTAGGAAACAAGGGTTATTATTATAGCTAACATAAAAGTACTTAGTCATAAATGAATACGTTGCCTATCTTCTCGAGATTGCTATGGTTATGTGAGGCACATATCACTCCACCATGATACAAAGTCTCTTTTCAAGTAAAAGAGCTAAGAAAAACATAGTGAAAAATTTTTTGTATGTGTAGCCTTTACAATACAATCTGCTTTAAACATTTTTGTCTAGTTTGCAAAAAATCTTTCTTAGTTTTGAATTAAAAAACTTGCTATACCATGACTGCATCCTTAAATATTTTACTTGCTCCTATTTTAAATGACTTGTGGTTTGCTCCCTGCAATAAAAATACCATTAGTTCAATTGCCTTTTCTTTGCCTTGGTTTATAGCAGAAAGATTGCTTTGTCTTTTGTAAACATACAAAATGACATTGTTAGTTTTCTAGGTCTTTCAAGTGGTAATTTTGGGAGAAAATAGTTCTAGTATAGCTGTTATACAAAATGATGAAGGTAGAAACAACAACTTCTGTCCCAATACAAAATGATGAAGGTAGAAACAACGGCTTCTGTCCCAAAGGCACCGCTGTCCACATTCAGAGTGAATGTCATTCCGAGAATCAATTATGTGTCGAGAAAGAAACCACTCCAGGCACTAGGCTGCATTTTCAAAAAATGACAAAAAGGAATCTCCAGGTTATTGGGCTTTTACTGGAGGAGAAAAGCTTAGGCCCATTCTTTTCTCTCTGTTCTCCCTATCCTAGAAAACCACAGTCTCACAAATAGACAAGCACATCGCTCCACATTTACCTTCCAATTCTTTTCAACGGGAAGCTATTGCAGCTTACACAAGGCAACATCTGGCCAAAATGATGTTTGTCTCAAACACTTCACACATGTAACACACATGTCTGATTCTATTGTCCTTCGCAGACAAGATAGATAGTTTGTAAAAATAAAATTTAAATCACTCACCAAGATAGATACTTTTACATGTTTACATTGCTGATATTACGTGCCATACATGCATGTGGGATATGTGTGTGTGTGTGTAGGCTGTAGGTTGATGTTGAGAGTCTTCCTCTAACACTCTCCATTTTATTCTCGGATGCAGCATCTTTCACTTGAATCAGAGTTCACTGATTTGTCTCGTCCAGCTAGCCAGCTTGTCCTGGGGCTGCCCTGTCTCTGCCTCCCAGGTGCTGGGATTACAGGCAGGCTGCCATGCCTACCTGACATTGACATGAGTTCTGGGTATTCATACTTACTTCATGCTTGCATAACAAGTGGTTTATCCACTTAGCCATCTTTCCAGTTCTATTTTTACAATTTAAGTAACAGTTTGCATTTACTGTCTGTTTTTGTTGTTGTTGGTAGGAAATCGTTCATATATTTAAAGGTTGTTCCTAGTGAGCCATCAATCTAAGTCATGTTTCAGTCACAATTGACCACAGGAGCTCAGAAAACAGGGAGAGCATCAGAAGCCAACCGGACCTGGATTTTGACTGTGAAGTTAAAGACTGATGCAACTTCTGCCGGAGCCAAGCCAAGGTAAGACTGGGAAGAGAAATTTGATTGTAAGGCACAGGTTCTAGGTGGATGAAACTTCCATTGTCCAGGGCACAGGTTCTGGGTGGGTGCCACTTCCATTGGCCGGGGCAAAGGTTCTGGGAGGGGGTCACTTCTGTTGGGCAGGACATAGAATCTGTGTGGGTGCCATTTCTATTAGCCATGGCAGTTTCTGGGTGAAGGTAACTTCCACTGGTCAGAGCATAGGTTCTGGGTGGGTGCCATGCCATTGGAGGAAAGCAAAGCATTTACTTTTCATAACCACCTTTGCTGAAAAGATGCAGCATCTCAAGTTCTTTTCTTTTTACAAAATATTTTTATTTATTCATTTGAAACAGAAAGAGGCAGGAAGAGAAACAGAGCGCGACAGTGAGCATAGGCACAGTAGAGCCTCTTGCCAGTGCAAACGGGCTCCAGATGCATGCGCCACTCTGTGGGCATCTGGCTGGATGTGTGCACTGCAGAATCAAACCGGGACTGTGAGGGTTTGCAAATAAGTGCCTTTAACCACAGAGCATCTCTCTGGCTCCTATTTTCTTTTTAACTTAAAAATCTTTGCTTCTTTATTTAAAGGGTTTTCACTTTGTGTATTTCCAATAATTCATTCTCAGGTTGTGGTGTTTTTAATCTATCTCACTTAGATGGTCTGTTTTAAACTGAAGTCATATTGAGCACTTTCTCCAGTGACCTTCTATTTCTCAGTCCTTTCAGAAACTCTCATTTGATGAGGATTTCTTTTTCAAGTTCCTTTTCTTTTGTTTCCAGCCTCTTCTTTTCCTTTACTTTATTGTTGGAGAACCAATTTCTTTAATATTTTAGTACTTTAATTTACTTTCCAAGCATACTTAGTCTACTACTTAGACCACCTATTTTTTTCAGTACTAATGACTATCTTTTAAAATTTTTCTAGACTTGTAATTCATTTTGTTATTTTTTCATGCTTCAGGCAATCTCTCATATTGATCATACTATATTTGTTCTTTGAAATGATTTCTTGTTTTTTTTCATACTATTTTTTATTTAAATGTTTCATGATTTTGATAGTGTTCATATTCATGTATGTGACATGATCCATCTGTGGAAGCTAATTTTGGTTACCGTAGTCCACATTTTGACATGTGTGTGCACCCACGTTTATTGCATTACCTGCGAATAAGCATTTCTTTCTCATTATTTAACACACGAAGAGGGGTGGAAGGAACCAGTCTGAAGAATAGTTGCATGTTAACGGTTGCTTCAGGTCCCTCCTGGGCCTCCCATCCCTGCTTCTGAGCATGGAGCAGCCCTTTGCTCTGCAGCATACTCTTGTCTCTTGAAAATGGTCATTTATTTTTTGTATGTGTGTGCCAGCCTGATTCTGTTTATCTTCTCTTAGGAATTTTCACATTGAAAGTATGTGGTTAGAACTGTTTTTTTTTCAGTAAAACAGTATTGTTATAAGATTATTCTTTGTAAAGACTTTATTAACATTTTTTCATACATGTACATAATGTGTTTTTATCACAATCTCTTCCTGTTACCCTCTTTTGTCTCCTTTATCTCATCCCTCTTCCACAGAATCCCTAGAATCATTCTTAATAACAAATGTGGCATGTATGTATGTATGTATGTATGTATGTATGTATGTATAATGAATGTGTGCATGCTTAAATTTGTTTATAATTTCTAGTGATTTGGAGATGCGATAGGATATATCTTCATCATCTTAAGTCAATGCTTAATTCACCAATATTTGATTCTTAAGGGACCACTATGTATACAAAGTATTACTATGCTAGCTCTAGCAGGGATGGAAGTTCAATATGATACTGTCTGTCCATTGAAGTCTACATCCTACAGGGGATACTATCTGTAATTTTTATTCATTAACTAATAACAATTATGACAAGTAAAACAAAAATCAATAAATTCTATTCACTTTATCAGACATGTGTTTTATAAGACTGTTCAAAATTATTAAATTACAAAGATACATTTCAGAATGTATCAGCAGTGCATTACTGTTTATTTGATAATAATGAAAACTCAACTGACAGAGATCTAAAGTACAAGATCAGTGAATGTTCACTTACATGATTTTTAAATGCAGACAATGATGGAGGTGATCTAGCTAAGCTGCACTGCCAGAGTTCTGTTTCTCTGATGCCCCTGGCTCACCGTTCCTCTCTGTTTTGACTAGAATGCTACTGCAGCTCCTTGTATTATCAAACCTCACACCAAATCCAAGGAAAGAAGGGAGAACTTCCCAGTACACAGAGGAAGCTTTCCTCTGAACCCACTCAACGCTGTTTCTAATTGTCAAGAAGTGAACTCATGGGGCTGGAGAGGTGGCTTAGCAGTTAAGTGCTTGCCTGTGAAGCCTAATGACCCTGGCTCGAGGCTCGTATACCTCAGGACCCACGTAAGCCAGATGCACAAGGTGGCACACACATCTGGAGTTCGTTTGCAGTGGCTAGAGGCCCTGGTGCGCCCATTCTCTCTCTCTCTCTCTCTCTCTCTCTCCCCTCTTTCTTTGTCTGTTGTTCTCAAATAAATAAAAAGATACTTTATAAAAACAAAGAAGTGAACTCATTCTGAGAAACCTCAGCATATTCAACTTCACTTAACCATCACTGGGTCAGTGTAGGTTAATCTTGGTTTTTCTTCCTCTGGGGCTAAGACATGTTACCCACAGGGGAAAGGTTGAGATGTTTTTACCCCAAAAGATTCTAGGAGGACAGCTATTGGTTAAACAATGAAAAAGATGCTTTATACCGAATTCCATTTATATATAAAAAGTCCAGTAGCATAAGTCACTTATTTTACTAAATGTAAGTATTTTTTTTCAAGTGGTAAAATGCACATAGTTTAAAATTCAGAAGTCACAAAAAATGTGTAGTGAAAATTAACCTTTCCTCCTAGGTTGTTTTTCAAATGTCCAGTTCCTCCCACCCCCATTTCAATGAGTCCTGATCTATCTTTTAATTTTTTTAATTTTGTTGACTTATTTATTTGAGAATGACAGAAAGAGAGAGAGAGAGAATGGGCAGAGAGAGAGAGAGAGAGAGAGAGAGAGAGAGAGAGAGAATGGGCACTCCAGGGCCTCCAGCCACTGCAAACAAGCTTCAGACGCATGTGCCACCTTGTGCATCTGGCTTACGTGGGTCTTGGGGAATCGAGCCTCGAACAGGGGTCTTTAGGCTTCACAGGCAAGCATTTAACTGCTAAGCCATCTCTCCAGCCCCAATCTTTTAATTTTTGATTAGGGTAGATGAGCAGGACACAAATATACTTCTCATTCACCTATATACCAATGGCTTTTCAACTCAGTTAGGTATGTTGGGTTTTGCTCTCTGGCTTCAGTGTCTGAATCTGAAAATCATATAAGTTGTTTAGCATCACTGTATGTCACTTTCATATGATTTTTCCTTGGTTAAGTTCTGTGTATTTTTTTTATTGTATGGGGGTGATGTTTCAAGGTAAGTCTTGCTCTAGCTCAGGCTGACCTGGAATTCACTATGTACTATCAAGCTGGCTTCAAACTCATAGCAATCCTCCCACCTTGGCCTCCTGAGTACTGGGATTAAAGGTGTGTGCCAACATACCCACCACTTCTGTGTATTCTTACCCTTATAGAAATCTAATAGCAAAGACTTTATTTGACCTGTGTTCTTTTCTGATTTATATCTGCTTTTTCGATTGAATTACAGCTAAGTCAACATCCCCAGAGTAGAGAGTATATAACCTTTTACATGGTGGTATTTCTATTGACAGTGGGGTTTAAACCACTTTGATTATAATCTGAAATTAGAAAAACACCTCAGATCTTCTGCACACAGTTAAAACAGAATTTGAACAGAATACTCCTTGCAAATGTCTGTGATGCACTTTGTATGTTCTCTTCTGTTATTTTGTTTTTCAAACATTATATTTTATTTAAATGGATTCCATGACCCATTGATAGCTCCATGAAATTCAGAAAATACCACCTGATGACCCTGAGCCCAAGTCAGAGACATTCCGTCTGCCCCTTCATGTACTTATTTGTGAGATGCTGTGTAATATATTTTGCTTTATTTTTCTTAAATAAAGATATATTACTATCATCTACTTTAGCTCAGAGTCATACTTGGAAAAACATTACTCCTGCTGATTTGTCTGGCTCCTGCTGTTGCAAAAACAGTTACCGATGTTCATGAATCTCAGGTCAGGAGGAGTCTGGACGTGTGCTGGGAATCTCTACCAAATCATTACCTTTTTATTTGCAGCCCGGGGATAGTTTTTTCACCATTTTTTCTTACTCTTGAATTTTATTTTTACTCACATTCATCTCTTTACAAGATTACTGCTTTTCCTTTGGGTCCAAATTGGATCCCTTCTATCTATTTACAGGTAATTCCTTGGTTCTTCCCCCTCCTCCCTACCTGTATGCCTACTGAGCTGAGCTGCAGTACTATTTTTTGCCACTAGGCGATCCAGGAAAAAAAATCCTTGAGTTTCAGATGGGTTTATTTTGTAAAATATTTTCTTTATAATTTCTGTGACTTAAAATTGTTAAAAGTGTATGTAGAAAATAATTTCAACATGCATCTGTTTAAAAATATTAATTCCCAAGTATAAACTTTTTTTTTCAAGGTAGGGTCTCACTGTAGCCTAGGCTGACCTGGAATTCACTCTGTAGTCTCAGGTTGGCCTCAAACTCACATCAATCCTCCTACGTCTGCCTCCTGAGACTCATGCTGGGATTAAAGGTGTGTGCCCCCACACCCAGCCGAAATATAAACTTTTAAAGTAAGGGCTTTCTAAAATTATTATCACTTGTAATACATCTCTGTCCAGTGGAACAGATGTTGCCTGTATCTACAAATATTTCAAAAGCAGATTGAAGGCATGCAACATGCTATTCCTTCTGGCACAACTTGAGTACATTTTGCCAGAAGACATTTGAACAGATTCTAAATCTTTCTGCTCATTATCTTTGAAAAATACACAAACTCACACACATTTTTTTTGCAAGGTGTTTGTTATGACTTCGATGCTTTGAACAATACCTGTTAAACAACATGCCTCTTCCAGTAAAAAAAAAAAAAAAAAATTGACTACACAAAACATGGAAAGAGGAAGAAAAGGTCATTTGTGCAGTCATTACTCAAAAGCAATATCAGACAAATCAGACAAGTATATGCTAGTAAAATATTTAGCTTGCTGGGGTGCATAAAATTAAACTCCTAGAGCAAATTCAATATCATCTACATCCTAACACATTTCAAAGAGGTGATACATTTGTGAGGAATCAAAGCTGTGTGAAATCCTTACATTTTCATGTCTTATCATTCAGTTGTGATTTGTCGACTAGTTAAAACACATCTCTTGACATTATTAAATGCTGACATCTCTACATTTCTGCACAACCTGTTAAACCTGGAATGTTCTTTCCTCCCTATCTCTATTGAGGCTGTTGCACAGGAGGGATGGGGTTTGAAAGTGGACAGGAAGCAGAGAATTGGAGAGACTGGCATACCGTGCTAATTTTAGAAGTTTGCAATTAGCACTGCAGATTTGATGTAAACAATGAAGGATTTTAATCAGTGGGATGAACAGCAGGATTAGAATTCCATTTTGTGTAAAACAATGCAGATACATCATCGAAAATGAATTTAGAGGAGCAGAGCTGGGAGCAGTGTGGACAGTCAGGAGTCTGTTACCACACTGTGGGCATAAAATATTTATAATTAGGACCAGTGAATCCTGCCGAGCTTCACATTCCTCATGCTTGTGGTCATTGTTCCCAGCGTTGGTGCTGGCCACATGTGCTACTTCCCACTGCCTCACCCTCTGTGTACAGGGCTTTCCTCTGCCCCACCACATCGCTTCTCCACCGTCCTCGGTGATGCCTGTTTTATTTGATTCATCTCTCCTGCATTTCCCTCTGCCTGGACTCAGTCCATTCGCTCTCCAGCCTTCATTGAAAAGTGGCTTCTCTAGAGGCTATCTGAAGTGGCCAGGATCCATTTTTCTCACCAAGTTAGGAGGGTCAGCATTCTCATGTCTCCGTGCTGCCTTTAGATACACAACTCCTCACCTCTTCTATGATGATCATGACAATTTTATAGTCTCACCTATTCGGTGTTGTCTTCATAAACCCCAACATTGCTCCTCATTGACTACAAACTCCAGCAACTGATGCCTCCTTCCTCCACCTTTGTTCCTGTCACTATCTAGGGGCCACTTGTTATCATTAATCCTCCCATAGAAAATCCTAGGCTCTCCCTAGCACAGCTCTTTTCCACTCCAGTGACATTCAAGCCCAGTCCACTGCAAATGTCCTCTTCCCCCTCCAGTCCAAACATGTTCTCATCCAAAACCCTTTTCTTAAATATTCAGAGCCTTATGTATGGTCACATGTTCTTATCCTCTGGTTAACTCCACCTGTGTCATCTATCCATGGCTGTCTCTCTTCTTCACTTCATTCTTTGTCAATGCTCCACTATGTGAACCCCTTCTACCAGGGCTCGCCACACTTCCCATCTCTCCTTCAAGTCTATTTTAATGCCCACCTCCCTCACTGTCCTCCCTGAACTACTGAGTACGGCTGGATAAAGTGAGTGCCAGCCAGCAGAATGATCTCTGACAAGTTCACATTCACTGCTGGCTTGGTTCCAGTCCCACAGGCCTTTCCCCACAGTTACTCTTTCTTCTGCCTTTCTTTCATGCAAAGTAGACAATGCATAATGACAGGCTTAGATAGAATGTCTGCACACTCCTCTCTCCTGCTTGCATGCACGCCTCCCCTCTTCTATCCCTTCTTGCCTCCCTGCCTTCCTACAGATGTGCCTCCTTTAGCCTAGGGCTTTTCTGATCGTCTTTTTCAATCTCTGCTTTCTATCTGTATCTTCACCTATCTTTTGCTCTAAAACTACAACCACTGTTTCCAGAAGTTTTTTTTTTTTCCTGTTAGCATGTTTAAAGTATTTTTAATTAGTGCATATTAGGTACACAAAATAATGATTTTTATTATGATATCTTCACACATACTCAGACTATATCCCCCCCAATTATTCCTTCTTGTCCTCCTTCCCCTTCCCACTGTCCAATTTCCTCCTTCCAGATGGATTGCTCCTACTTTCATGACTGATTTATTTATTTATTTATTTTGGCAAGTGTGTTTGTAATGTGGTATGGTATTGGGTGTGGGTGAATGGGGCGTGTCTGCTGTGTGCACATGTATGTGGCATAGTATTGGGTGTGTGTGTGTGTGAGTGACTGGTGTGTGGATGAGTATGTGGTATAGTATTGGGCATGGGGGGGCTGTCTGGTGTGTGAATGTGTATATAGTATAGTGTTGGGTGTGTGTAGGAGTGTCTGGTGTGTACATGTGTATGCATATGCACATACAGTACTCTATGTGCTCACCTGAGTTGAGTGCACTTGCCTGAGGTGGACAGGGGACTTTCTTTCTCCACAAAGGACTGGTGCTATACACTTGTATGGCCACACTCAGCTGTTTATGTGGATACTGGGTCCTGAACTCAAGCTGTATGGTCTCTCGGGCTCCACAGTCCCTTATGCTTACACGCTGCTCATAACTGCTGCCCTCTTTTCTCTAGCCATTTTATTTTATTGATTTATTTGACAGAGAGAGAGAGAGAGAGAGAGAGAGAGAGAGAGAGAGAGAAAGAGAGACAGATAAAGAGAGACAGATAAAGAGGCAGATAATGGGCACACCAGGGCCTTCAGTCACTACAAACAAATTCCAGACATATGTTCCACCCTCCACTTTGTGCTTCTGGCTTCTATGGGTACTGGGAAATCAAATCTTAGACTTAGACTTCACAGGCAAGCACCTTAACCACTAAGCCATCATCTCTCCAGGCCTCCAGCCCTTTTGTTTCCACATGTAGATTCTGCATATGAGAGAAAATATTCAGTATTTCTAGGTCTGACTTATTTCACTTAACTTGATGATCCCCCATTCTACCCATATCCTGTAAGTGATATGAGTTTGTTCTTAATGGCAGAGTAATACTCTCTCTCTCTCTCTCTCTCTCTCTCTCTATATATATATATATATATATATATATATGCCATAATTTCTTCATTCATTCATGAGTACCTAGGTTGATTCTGTATCTTGGCCACAATAAGCCTGGGTATGCAGGTTTCTCTATTCTATGCTGCCTTTGAGATTATATATATATTCAAAAGTGGTATGGCTATATCATGAGATAGCTCTCTCTATATTTTTAATTAAGTTTTTTTATTGATTAAGGACATACTTAGCATGGCAACATCACATGTTGGTACCATCCTTTCCCTCATCCCTGTCTCCTTTCTGAAGAGGGCCCTCCTCATTGGGGTCACAGGTTATTCTCATGGGGATTGTGGGTTATGCATTGTGGGAGCAGCAGTCAGTTATTGGGGAGAGGCAGTGCCTCAGGAAATGATATCCCAACTTGTGGTATATATATGAATATATATATGAGTTCATATATATATATATATATATATATATGTGTGTGTGTGTGTGTGTGTGTGTGTGTGTGTGTGTGTGTGTGTGATAGGGTCTCACTCTAGTTCCAGCTGGCCTTGAATTCATGGGATAAAGGTGTGTGCCACAATGCCTGACTTTATTTTTTTAGCTTTATTATATATATTTTAACAGGTTATACTCTTTCATCCTGTCTCCTTGACTCCAGTTATCCTAGGGTCCATCCTCAGTGGAGTTATGGGATTTACTGTGTGTTTATAAAGGCCTCTGTCAGTCCCTGTGGGGTATCAAGAGCAGGAGGAACTGTGCCTCACAGTATCCCTACCCTCTCTGTGGCTCTTACAATCTTTCTGCCCCATCTTCTGCAATGTTCCCTGAGCCATGACAGGCTGTAGGCAGTCTGATTTAGTGTTGAGTTCTTTGCAGCCTCTGGATTTCTTCTTTGATAGGTTTGGATTAATCATCATGTCTGTCATGATCACCTCGGGTGCTGTTGTCAGACTAGCAGTAAGAACAGTATTTATGACCTTACTGCCTCTGCAATTTCTCCTGGACCTTGGCTGATGTGGTAGAGGTGGCAAGTCTCATGGTGGGAAGTTGGCTATCTTCTTGTATTGTTGATTAATCTAGGCTCTCCTCAGTTTTCTCTGCCATCTGTGAAATAAAACAGATTTTCCAATGAAGCGTGAGAGCAGTTTGGGTTAAAGGAGGCATGCAAAGGTGTTTGAGAGATTTGTGGTGTGCAAGCCCACTCTTCTCCAGAGAGCAGTGGGGCTTCTTTGAAGTCTGGGATTCCTGACCACGAGATTATGACTTGGTTTCTAGTACCAGGTGTAAGTTCTCTCACGTCCAGTCAGAGAACAGTTGGTTGCCTGTAGAGGCTGCATGCCACTATTGCAAAGGTGTGTACTCTTTATGTAGTGCCTGGCTTTATTTTTAATTTTGGGAGGAACTTCCATACAGATTTCGATAATGGCTGGAATACTTTCCATTCCCACTAAGTGTTTGAAGTGTTTCTTTCTCCCATAACCTCACCAGTAGTTGATATTGTTTGTTTCTTTGATAATAGCCATTCCAACTGAGGAGAGAAGGAATGTCAATGTAGTTTTTATGTGTTTATTTCCTTGATGGCTAAGGAAGTTCAGCACTTCTTTTTCATACGTTCATAGGCTATCTCTTTTTTTTTATAACCATTTAGTTGCCTATTTACGGATTAAATTGTTCTTTTGTGTTTGAATTTTTTAGATGTTAATTCCATGTAAGGTATGTACTTAGGAAAGATATTCTCCCCTTCTATAGGCTGTCTCTTCACTCTACGAATTGCTTCCTTTGCTGTGCAGAAGCTCTCTAAGTGTGATATAATTCCATTTACTAATTCTATTATTTCCTGAGCAATTGGAGTTCTATTCAAAAGGTCAAGGTCTTTGCTCAGATTATATTGTGTTTTTACTATGCTTTCTTCTAGAAATTTCAAAGGGCTTCGTTTTATTTTGAATTGGTTTTCCCATCAGCCTTTATATGCTCAAGCTTCTTCAGTTTTATTGACACCTGTGTTCTTTCTCCACCTGCCCCATAACTAACGTCTTTCATTTCTCACACAAACCCACTGACTGAAAAGACTGCATTTTGTTCTTGCCTTCTATTCATTCCTTAGCTTAAGTAATCTGTCTTTTGCTTCAACACCATCAGTGAATCTATGCTCATTCAGGTAGTTAAGTGTAAAGTGTGCCCTTGGTGTGCATGTCTCTATCAGTGCATTCTAAATGGTTGTCTACTTTTATTTAACCATCATCCTCCAGCTCTCCAGGCTCCTCTGGGCCATTCCTTTATCTTGACTTTACTCCCGAACTTCTGGATGCTTTTCTCAGTCTCCTTCATGGACAGTGTTTTGCTCCATTTTCCTTTTCATGGTGTCAGGTCACCAGAGTTTGAGTTCAAATTCAGAACAGCCCCAGAACTAATCATGATGGTGATCATTTGTTGTGTCCTTGTTTGTGTGAATTTTTAATGTAGCCCACTTTACTCTGTGTACAATCCTGTAAGGTAGGTACTGTGGATAGTCACAACTTGGAGAGAGGTTAAAGAACCTAAGCATGGTCTCAGACTTAGTCAGTAGCAAGTGACAAACCCACCCCTAAACCTAACTAGACAGTCTGTCCCTTAGCTACTTGGTCTGAGTTCTTATCTGTCTCATTTCACACACTCACAGCAGTTCACTTGCCATGTTCTGTGTCCAGTGCCGCTCTCCATGGTGTGGTGGTTTGAATGTAAATGTCCCCCATAGCCTCGGGGACTTTTGATTAAACTTCCTACTTAGTGTCCAGTGGGGGAACCATAACGGGGGTTGGGGGGCAAACCTTGAGTCTAGCCTTCTGTGTGCTCAGAGCTGGTGTGCGCTCTGGCTGTTTGTTCTCTCTCTGCTGTGGATGTATGAGGAAATGAGCCAGCTTCCTCCTCCGTGATGAAGCTTCTCCTCCAAATGGTAAACTTGAAATCAACCCTGTCCCCATAAGCTGCTTCTGCAACTTCCAGCAACAAGGTAACTTAAATACCAGGTAAGTCTCCTGCAACCCTATTTCAGATGCCCAAGTGCCTCCTGTGTCGAAGATGCATCTCAAAGCTCACATTTCTCAAGTTAAACTCACCGTGGCACCATTTACCGTTCTTTCAAACTGATCTCCTTTTAGTGAGATCCCACTAAGTCACAATTCACTCCTTCCACATCTGAAACCTTGCTATCATCCTTGACTCCCCACTTTACTAAGAGATCTTCCATTGATTGCTGTGTTCTTCAGAAGTGGAGGCTAATTGCTGCATCTTCTACTTATGATTTTACTCTACCTTTCTATAATTATGTACCTTAATTCTGTATTACAGCCATGTTAAGTCACTGGTATTCTTACATATGCCAAAAAATACTGTTCTTTTTTTAAAAAAAAATTTATACTTATTTATTTGCACAATGTGTGTGTGGTGGCAGGCCAGAGCCTCTTGCTACTGTAAAGGAACCCAGATGTTTGTGTCATGTTTTGCATCTGGGTTATGTGAGGGGCTTGAGAATTGAACCTGGGCAGGCAGGTTTTGTAAGCAAGTACCTTTAACCATGGACATATCTCCCTTGCCCTGATTTTTATCTTGATTCTGACCTTTGCCATGTTTATGAGATAGTTTTGTCCATGCCTAGAATATTCTTCTTCCCCTCCTTGACCTCTTAAGAGCTGTATTTCACTCTTGGAATGTTTCGGGAAGTGATTCTTCCAGTCCAGAGTGTTTGTGTCTACTTCACTATGTCAGAGTGTGTGGTCAGCACCATGGACTGTTTGCTCCATTAAGTACAGACAACTTGAGGGCAGGGCTTATGTTACTGTTGAACCTACAGTGTGTTGCACGGTGTACAGCATTTATCAAGCTATCCACAAATATTTGTTGAATTAATAATAACTGTCTAAAAGTGTCATGCTGAAAAAAGAAACCATCTGTTATACTTGGCAACTGCTAATGTCTGCCAGAACAACTTCATTAGGGTGAGCAGGTTGGAAATGAGTAGGAAAGAGGAAGCACAGAGAAGGTTGCGTTTATCTTCTGAGAAGCTTAAGTACCAAGCAGCTTGTGCACACAAGCAGTAACAAATAACACACAGGGATGTGCCTTCGAGAACCATGCACATCTGATATAAAGGAAGTTAGAAAAAAACTCGACAGGGGAGGAATAAAAGAAGAGTTGAACAAGTGGCAAAAAATATCACATTTCTGGTTAAGAACCCAAATTGTAAGATAGAATTATTTTTCTAAATCTACACTTTAAATGAAAGGTAATATAAGTATTCCATTAGGTTTTTATTAGCAATTTTGAAAATACGAAAGTAGTTCATGCTTATGGAGACATATCTAACCAAGAATGTCCTACTTTTTCCTGTGCATGTGTGTGTGTATTCACACATGAATATATATTTACACACACATATATATGCCTCTTTTTCCACATATGGACTCTCTTCATATACTCTTCAGCAACTATTTTGTTTAACTTAAGCATAATTTGGAAGTCTTTCTGCATCAATGCATATGCATCTACCTTAAGTATTTAAAGAAGGAATCTATCATACATAGACAAGAGTACAGAACTCTTCTCTCTCCTGCCCTTTTCTAATCAGAATTCCCAAGTCACTACTGTGATTTTTTTCAGCATCAATTAGTGTAACCCATTTTTAAATTTTATGTAAATGCAATCATGCTGTGTTATTTCTGTGCTTGGTCTCTTTTACTCCACAGTACATTTATATGTGTCATTTAATAGTTTGGCTTTTCTTTTCGTTGTGATATTGAATTGTTACACAGATTTCATACAATTTGTTCATTTCAATTTTAGTAGATATTTGGGGTGTATTCCAACTGGGAATACTATGAATAATGCTACTGGAAGCATTCTTGTATGTGTCTTTTTGAAAACATATTCGCATATTTGGTATTTACATTGAAGTAGATTTACTGTGTGGTAGAGTATTCACATATTCAATTTTAGAGCACATTCCAAAGTATGTTTCAAAAGAATTATAGCAATGTACACTTCCACAGCAGTGCATACATTACAAATATTTAAAGACCTAGCTATCTGTTTACATAGATATTTTAATTTATTTAGTATTTGTTAGTTTTTACTTTTTAGTAGTATAAATAATTAATAAAAATTTATATGTGTTTTGGTGCCTATAAAAGTCTATTTATATTTGTATTAATAGGATACTACAGAAATGATTTGCAAGTTTACTTGAAAATTGTTTTTAATCCCTCACAACATTAGACAATAACATTTTTTAAAAGTTGATTAAAATTAAATACCTTATAGATACAATAATCATTAACATTGTCCCAGTAGTGAAAAGAATATGCACATAAATGAATTAGGAAAGACTGTTTTCTCAAGAAGAAAACTGAAATTAACTGGGATATATAAAGCAGAGGGAATTCCATGTAGATAATTGGCTGCCCAGCTGATGGGAGACTGATAAGTCACCATAGGGATCTGCTGTGCCTCAGGCTGGAGGAACAAAGGAGTGAGGTGGAGCTCCGGTGCACAAGTGCTCCTCTAGGTAGAAGAAGGCAAGACAGTGGTTGAACTATGCAAGCGGGACAGAACCAGGGATCAACCTTTTCATGTTCTCTTCAGCTTCCACTGCAAGTGCTGGCAACCTGAGGAACATGAAACACCCTACAGGAGACCACCAGCAGAGCGTGAAGGACAGAACTGTGTCAACAGGACGGTTAGGAGCACATAAGGAGACGTTATCATCCCAAACAGCAGAAGATAAAAATTCCCTGATATCAATGTTACATCAATACTATATGCAAAAATAAATTACAGGGAGTGGTTTAATTAAGTATAAATGACAAAGTCTATATAAAAAATGAAATCTTGTAAGGTTTTTGGAAGAAGGCTTATTATTTAGAGTGCAGTGCACAAAACAGAATAAATCTAAGTGAAAAGTCAATAATCTATATTGGAAAGAATTGTATATAAAATAATGTCATAAAATTAGAGAATAGAGCAAAGTAATAAATATATATATGTATATACATCAGAACTTTTATTTTATTTTGTTTTTTTGAGGTAGGGTCTCACTTTAGCCCAGGCTGACCAAGAATTCACTATGTAGTCTCAGGATGGCCATGAACTCATAGCCATCCTCCTACCTCTGCCTCCTAAGTGCTGGGATTAAAGGCACGCACCACCACATCTGGCTTTACATCAGAACTTTTAATGTGGGCCGATTGATACTTCAGAAAGATAAACATGGGGACTGGAGAAATGGCTTAGCAGGTACAGAATTTGCCTGTGAAGCCTAAGGACGCAGGTTCGATGCTCAAGACCCACGTAAGCCAGATGCACAAGGGGGCACATGTGTCTGGAGTTCATATGCAGTGGCTAGAGGCCCTGGCATACCCATTCTTTCTTTCTCTCTATATGTCCCTTTCTCTCTCATAAATAAATTAAAATATTAAAAAGATAAACACAACAGCAGGAAACATACATAAAATAGTGTCCAACTTCACAATAATCAAATATAAATTTAAATACCTATATTATCCTGTTAAGCTGACAATATCAAACTGTTTTAATACCACAGTTTCTGAAAAGTAACGTAAGCTATGTCAATAAATGGAATGATATGCCACCATAAAAAGCAGTTTTCTAGATGTTTTGACACTTTTCATACCTGAACATAATATAATTTGGTTGTACTCTTCTCCTTTTACCTTCTTTTGTTCCCCCTCCACACTGCTCTCACTCAATTCCTTCTTCTTTCTAACTAGTCTCTCTTCTATATTGATGTCTTCCCTGCCCCACATTTTCTGTCTTCCATGACAAATTTGTTGATGAGCTCAATATTGTTCTTGTGAAGGTAACTACAGCTAGTGTGACTTCATGAATACAACTGTCACTTCATGTCCAGAAGATGGTGTCTTAAAGTACTTCTCTCCATCCTTTGGCTCTTACATTCTTTCAGCATCCCTTCTCTGCAATCTTCACTGAGCCTTAAATGGTATGACAAACATATTTCACTTAGCTCTGACAACTCAATAGTCACCTACTCCCATCACTTTTATGAATTTAGAGTCTCCCCAGAAGTCACTTCATATACAAAAAGAAGTTTCTCTGACCAAAAGTGAGGGCAGCACTAATGTATCAGAATAAACATGTTATAAATAGTTAAAGGGCAATTTGATGGGAACAACATACCAATTTAGTTAAACAACAGTAATAGCATACCACCCAGGTTCTATGACCTTTCTAGTGAGATATCTCCCAATGAATGGCTGGTCAGGAATCCCTTTGAAGTCCACAAAACATTACAAGATTTTGCTAAAGGCTCTTGGTTGTCCACTAGAACTCAATGGTAAGACCTGTTGCTGAAGACTTCACATGCATCGATTTCAAGACACTGACAAATCAAGCTGGAAAACAGAAATCCCCTTCCTGCTGGCTACCTGTCATAGTGCTGGAAAGTATTATGCAGACTATGGAGGAGAAAAGTCATGAAAAATGTCACCCAGTGGTGAATACACTTTGCATGCTGCACAACTGACTAGTCAGGCAAGGTGTGCCCATTGGTGCAATGGCATGACTGTTGATTGGGTAACCAACTGCACTCTGGACCTGAGGTTTCTTCCATGGGAGGGAATTAATTCCTGCTGCTGAAAACCTAGTCAAAAGGAGTTGAGAAATACATGGTGACAAAAATAATACCCTTGATATAGTAAAAAGAAAACATTAGCATTTGAGCTGTATTATGCTTAAGTTAATTTTTTGTTATAAGACAAACACTTTACACATATAAATAAATAGAATAATATCCTGGAAAGGATGGGCTAATATGTTTAAAAGTTAACCAAAATGATCATTTCTTGACCATGACCATGGGATTGCTGCAACTCTTATTGAATTATACATTTCTGTAATTTGCAAATGCTTTGCAGTGAACCTTTATAATCATAGTAAAGCAGTAATTACACACATCAGTGAGTTGATGTTATAAAGCAAGGGGCATAGAGTTACAGGAGCATTGTTTACACAGAAGACAAAGAGTTTTACATTTTCAAGCTAAAGAGCTAGCAGAGAAGAAAACAATTGAAGATCAAAAGAAAAAAGCTAATGGAGAAGAACAAAAGGTAGATCAAAAGAATTTTTAAAAACTTGCTGAAGGAAGGTCTCGAAGGAGACCTCTACGTTCTATGGCACTCAGAGGGAAATTGACTTGGGTAGTAGTGTACAATAGAAACAGCCTGAGGAAGTTAAGTGTGAGAAGCAGAGCTTAAAGTTGTTCACACTTCCAGATCGTGATATATATATATATATTTGGCAATGTCAGTCAAAAAAGAAGCATGGGGCAGACATGTAGATTTATAGAGCATGTTGAAAGATCTGTACCATAAGTGTTGGAGAGAGAGAGAAAATATCATTAAGGAAAGTCACAGGTTGTTGTGAAGGCCTTTTAGAGGTCAGATGTCTTAACCCTTAATTTCAGTATCGTCATGCCAAGTTGGCACAACTAAAAGACAAAAAAATTAGGCAGTTCAAGATTAGGAGAAACTAAATATATGTGGGGATCTTGGCTGAGCAGGAAACAGGTAGGTACAGTGTAAGGGAGATATATTAGTTACTTTCTTGACACTTTAAATAAATACCTGACCAGAAGCAACTTCAGGAAGGAAAGGGTTTAAATTAGGTTTGCATTTTCGAGGAGAAGTTTGATTGTAGGGAAGCGTGGTGGCAGGAGTGGGTGTGGAGTTGGTCACATTGTCTTTGGAATCCTGAGGCAGAGGATCAACAGGAAGTGGGGCTTGCCTGCAAAGCCTGACGGCACTCCTCCAGTGGCACAATTCCCCCAGCAAAGCTCTAGCTACTAAAAGTGTGACATCCTGCACAAATAGCACCAACAGAGAGGGACCAAGTTTGCAAAGTCATAAGCCTGTGGGGGATATTTTACATCCAAACCACAACAGAAATTATGGTAGTGGAATGCAAGGGAAGCAGGAATGTGTTCTCTGCCCTCACTGAACACCCACAGTCTCAGAATCCAACTTTTGGAACTTGTCCCACTCCACCTTGAGATTCTGTTTGTTCCTGTCTGGTCTGTGCTTTGCCACACTCCATTCTCATACGTGGCAGTCCGCTGCCGAGGCTCTTATTCGTGTGCTCTGCACTTGGCAGTGAATTCAATTGGTGGTGTTGGCAGAGTAAAAGCAACCAAATGCGTTAATTTTTGGACTCATGGAAAATGCATTTGTTAAATTTAGAACTACTCTCTTGAAGATTGTGCACTCAAAAGTCTTAATTAAATTGGCACCAATGCCTGCCAACAACATTAATATGGAGCTCCTTGGTGGGGGGGGGGGCACCAGTTGAAGGTGTTACTGGAACCATAGCCAGCCCACTACATTGGATTTAATTGATCTTAAACAAGCTTCAGAGACATGGTGGAAAAGCCTTGCTTCCCAAGCAGGCATCAGCTGCTGTGTGGGCTCAGGAATGTAACTGGGTGTTCTCAGTCAGTCCACCTCTACTTGTGAGGGGTGCAAAGGCTCACTTCTCCCTAGAACTTGGTGTCAGTCAAGGAGATTGCTTGTCGCTGTACCATCAAAGCTTACTCTTTTAAACTCTTCTTTCCTGTAAATTGTCTAAAATGTAAATTTGAACCCAAAGATTCCATGTCTTGGTTTTATTAGAGAAGTCAAGGTGGAGAATTCACCCTCCGATGGTGAAAAGAGGTAGGAGGTAGAGAGCAAGGAAGAATGCCAGTGGCTCATTTGGTGACCTTCACTGTGGCTTTAGGCCTAGATGTGCATGGCATGTGCACACATCTGTGCATGCTTATGCGTATGGCATGTGCACCCACATCTGAGCATGCTCATGCATACTGACCACTCAGTACGTCACTCCTTCGTTCTGGGCTCACTCTCTCTGTTGCTAACATATCCATGACTCTGGCATTTAAACTTGCAGTATATGTTTGTTCATAAATCTGGTTGACCTCATCCTAGTGAAACTTTTAAAATGTATTTATTTCTTATTAGAATACAAAAAATTAGGTTCCATTATGGTGTTTTCAAACTCTCTCTTTTTCCCCACCACCCATTCCCCCTTATCGCTTTCCCCCTCCACCATAGCTTCCTTTTTGCTTTCGTGCTATATGTTTCTGTCTGTGCTTTCTCCCTTCTCATCACCTGTTTTCCCTCTCACGGTCTCCTATCTCAAGTCGTACTTGCTCTCATATCCCTTATTTGCATGCATAAAAGCATTACAAGTTAGGATCAGCATATGAAAGAGAACATGCAAGTTTTGTCTTTCTGGGCTTAATTATAGTCAATTGCCCCAAATTGGCTTTCTTGAATTTCAATGCATTTGCCATTTCATTTTTCAAGATGAATTTGATTGAATGTCTCTTAGTGATTGATGCGCACTTATTCGGAATATGTGAATAATAAATTTATTGCTCTCTAGAAATAAGTAATAGATCAAAAATCTCCTTGGCTTAATATTTTACTACTAAAGATTAAATAGTTCTTCTAAATAAATTAGCAACTCTTTCAAACTCCAATTATTTAGCTCCATGTTTAAGGAAATTACTGGAACTGTTTTGGTTCCCTTGGGTGCAGCTGTACAATTTAGAGTTAGCTGGTCCTCCAATTGTGCTCAGCTATGGTAATATTCCTGTGACAAGAATGATCCAGCTGTTATGACCTTTCAGGTTTTAACCTCTTGCAGTTACATAACCCTTTTCCTCTTATTCTCATTAGCCTTAGTATTTTCGTTTAAACTTTTTATTGACAAGATTCATACATATATACAATATACCATGATCCTAGTACCCTCCCACCACTCTCCTTTGTCTATATCTTGAATGTCCCCTCTACTGCATACCTTCTTCCTACCTAGTCCCTCTTTTACTTTTATTGACAATTTTTATGTATTTACAAAATGTATTTTAATCACAGTTACCTTGCCTCCCTCTATCTTTCCTCTACCTCCTACTCTGTTCTCTGCTCTCTTCCTCCCCCAAACCAGTCCCTCTACTTTTGTAGCTCTGATATAGAACTCTGGTTCCTTTAACTAGATATTCATTTTTACAAGCATCAATGCATGGCAAATGCATTGTATGCCATAGATTTGTCATTATTTGAAAGAAAAGCTGACATGATAAGGGGAGGTAATAAAAAATATTTTAGTATTATTACCTTGGTTTGTTCCCTCTCTCTGACAGGGTCTTGCTCTGTAACGTAGGCTGGCCTTTAATCTCACTGTGCTCCCATCTCAACCTCCTAAATGTTGGAATTACAGGGGTGTACCACCATAGTGGTTACTACCATGATTTTAAGGAAAAATAATCAGTAAACTATCTTTTATCTTAAAATATCTTTATTACATTTGATGATATTCGATAATATTTAGACTGCTAAATACTTTACTTAAATTCACAGTGAGTTCCTTGCTTCAAACAGAAAAAATATTATACCAATTCTAGTACTTAATATGATCAAATTATATGTTAAAATATAGACACATTTGATCTTTTATATTGAAAATTACTCTTGTTATATTGCCTTTGTCATCACTATAGCAAAATCCCTGATAGGAAGCAGCTTAATGGAGGACGGGTTCATTTTGGCTTGTGGATCACGGTGGGGAGTGATTTGGTGGGGAAGGCATGGAGGCAGGAGCGGGAAGCAGCTGCTCATTAACCTGAACTTAGAAAGTAGGGAGTGGCAATGCTGCTGCTCATCTTCCTATTCACTCTGGGCCCCCATGCCAGGAATGACATCATCCACAGTTGACCTGCTTCTTCGCGCCTCAATTAACATAACCTGGAAAGTCCTTCACAAACTTGCCCAGGGATTTGTTGCCTAGGTGATTCTACAGCCTGTCAAGTTGGCATTAACCATTATACCTATTCACATGCATTTTGGATATCCATAGATACTCACAGGTATTAATTTATGATGAAACAAATTAGATACAGTTAACATGGTATGAAATCTGACATTGCTTCACTAAAGATATATATAATCAGGAGCTGGGGAGATGGCTTAGAAATTAAGGTACTTGTCTACAAAGCTTAAGGACCCAGGTTCAACTCCCCAGAACCCACGTAAGCCATATGCACATGGTGTTGCATGTGTCCATAATTCATTTGCAGTGGCTAGAGGCCCTGGTGTGCCCATTTTCTCTCTCATAAATAAATAAAAATAAAATAGTGTTTTAAAAAGATAATAAGGCCATGCGTGGTAGCCCATGCTTTTAATCCAGCATTCAGGAGGCAGAGGTAAGAGGATCGTTTTGAGTTCAAGGCCACCCTGACACTACATAGTGAATTCCAGGTCAGGCTGGGCTAGAGTAAGTCCCTACCTTGAAAAAAAAAAAAGATAATCAGGAGGTTTTAGTATTTTGAGTAGAAATTATAGTACACAACAAATTATTTTGTTTTAAAGTATTTTCATGAAAATGTTAATGCATTATTAGCAATTTTGTTCTATTCATGTTACTCTGAAGAAGGAATGCTGGACGTAATCTGGGGTATCAGGGTGCAACTCCTCAAGGACATGTCATGAACTGAGTAAGTAGAAAGTAAAACATTGCGGGTTGAGGAAGGGTAAAATTTTCAACGTAAGCCTCATCTATCAGTCGTCCCTTCCCCACTGTCCTAAAGTCCTATATGATAGTTTTCTCAAGTCCTTACTTGCAAGTGTTGTACAATCTGACCCCTGTCTCCTCTTGAACTCTGTTCTCTCCACTCTTCTACACTCTTACTAGCAACCTCTTTGAAAGGGTAGGACTCTAATTGGGTCATAAGAAATGAGTAAATTAGTGGTATGTATACATGAGGAACATATAATAAGGAATACATTCACTATTGAATGCTAGAAACCTCATAATAACCTCGATTCATCAAGCTAGGACTTTGTTCTACCCATCCCGTGAAAGAAATATCACTGGTGTAACACAAGCATTATGTCCCAGAGGCAGGGCCCAGGGGATTCCCTTTATGTCCTTGCTCCCCATCTTCTGCATGGGGCTCCCTGGAGAAACTCTGATGTCTGTATGATTTTTTCCATTATATTGGGATCACATCCTACAGGAAGGGAGTAGGTGCAAAAACAGTACCTGCCTTTCGAAACTGATTTGGGTAGCTGCTTTAGAATAGCAGGAATATCTATCAAACTACTTCTCTTTGCACTTGGAAACTATAAATGACTGTTATGAAAATTTATGGCAAAGTTCATAGACTACAATTATATGAAATGTGAAACTGTATTATATTTATATTACTATGTAAGTATCTATGTGTTTTACAATTTGTTAATGTAGTATGTAATAAAGCCATAAAATATAATATATAATAAAACTATATTAGGAGAAACTATAAAAATTGACCCATAAAACCAAGAAGCAGAATCTGAGAAAATTTGTAAAATATACTGTTTAAAAAGAAATCACATATGTCAATATAGCATAACATTTTATCATACTTAAAATAAAAGTTAAATTACTCTTCCAAATATGTTAATGTTAATCAATGTCAATCAATACTTAGAATTCATCATATATATCATATAGATATTCTTATGATTCGTTTTTTTATAATCTCTTATAATTACACCTAAGAAGTCATGTTTTTATAGGTTCTAAATGGTCTAGTAGTCACTATACTTTTTCTAAACTAGTCATGTCACTAAAAAAGAGAACAATGTTCATTTTATTCACATTAATATTAGTATATTTAATCCTTGCTCTTCATCTTAACATGTTTTCTTTGATTAAGCATACCTGTGAATCATTTCCAAGTGCATTCCTATTCACTTCAGTGAGTCATGTTAGCTTAAATCATTTATCAGCTGAAATACTATATTATACAAGCAATTTCTGCAAATCTGATAGTGATTTGAACTAATTTGTTCTTCAGAAGCTATGTTAGAATAATTATGCTTTGATCTTGTAAATTAGCCAAATGGAATATTGTTTATAATACAATTTAAATGAAAACCACCACTCTATTACATTAGATGGTGTTTCTTAGCTTCTTGCTTAATGGCCCTGGGATAATATATTGCTCATAGGAAATAACTGACCACATCCACAGGGCTTTAGCTGGAGAGAAGAAACATAGCCATTCTGACCAATGTCATCATTGTTTAAGAAAGAATTGGAATAAAATTGTGTCTGTATACTTACATCACAAAAGAGGACAAATGTTCAGCCACCTCTTCTGGTTCTCCCCAACAAGCATACTGGATTTTATTGATGGACATGACTTTCTCATTTGCACATGTTAGCTGCCTGACTCCTTGATCTCCACCCTAAGCCTCTTGACTCCCGGGAACTGTTTCAACCTTGGGATAATAAACTAATACTCTATTGTCTTCCCAACTTCAGATTTTTGTAGTCCTCTACCTCTGCTAATCATATCATGATTTCCTCAAGGTTCCATCCAATCATCTTGTTCAATAAGAATTATTACACTTCATTGTGCTTTTATAATGTCCTAAGTGTTTGAGAAGCACTGTTGAATTTGAACCAGTTAACATAAGCTAGGAAATATTATTCCACTTCACATATATGGAAATTGAAACAGGGAGTCTAAATAAACTGCTCAGGAAAGTAGAAGATAAAGATTCAAATTCTGCTTTAATTCCAGCATATCTTATGCTATACACATAATATTCACCATACAATGTTAATCGCTGTCTGTCTTTCCCTTTTTCTCTTCCCTCCTTCTTCTCTTCCTCTTTCTCCCTCCCCATAACATATTACTCTCATCTCTTGCTTGCCAACCCCCGCAATTCCTTTATTTCCATCTATCATTAATAATCTGTTGGTCTTTTCTCTCACATGCAGGTTTGTTACCCCAGCTGGAAATCTGATATCATTACCCATTCATCATCTCTAGTTCCAGCTCACCTGCAAGCATACTCAGCTCTGTGTCCATAGTCACTTGTCTACTCTACTCAAATGCATTTCTTCAAACTTCCTGTTGCATTATTTCTTGTTCTTTGAACTAACTCAAATGATTAGATGGTCAAAACCTTACCTTACTATGATTATCAAGAACCAAAAAGTAACTTTGGGACAATATTAGTAATTAAATTACCTCCTTAATTTCCTTTTTACATTTATGTTTAAAACTTATTATTTTAAATACATTTTTATTTTTATTTACTAGTTTTCATTAATATCCAGGATCCATTTTGATATAGTCAGTGATTATGGTAGAGTTGGCATGCCTTCTACACACAAGATCATTTTTAGTTTAGAGGAAAATTATATTGCTGCATGATTGGCCAATGAAATGCACCCAAGCACAATTCTACTTCTTGGTTGTTTCTTGTTGCTATTTGTTTATTAATTTATTTTTTTGTGACAGAGTATCTTTGTGACTCAGGCTTACTGCAAAATCCTGGTCTAAAGTAATCTTAGAGTAGCTGGCAACAAGTGCATGCACTATGTGCAGTTTTATCTTTCTCTATGTAATTAATATTTTCTGTATTTTTAAAAAATAGTTTTTTAATTAATTAATTTATTTTTAAAATTTATTTGAAAGAGAAAGTAGCAGATAGAGATAATGGGCATGCTAGGGACTCTAGCCATAGCAAACAAACTCCACACACATGTGCCACCTTGTGCATCTGACTTATGTGGGTCCTGGGGACTGAAGCTAGGTCCTTCGACTTTGCAGGCAAGTGTTTTAACTATTAAGCCCATGTTTTCTGCTTTAAATATGCACTTTCCTTTTCATGTCTGAATGACAATGAATGTTAGTTAGCTGTGTGTTATCTCCTGTAAACACGTAACCTTTGGCTTCCACTGTTTTTACTGAGAAATTCTCCTTATTCCACTGTTTCCTTCCATACCTATATCTGTTATTTCTCTGCAAGGCTCTAAGAGGTGACTTTGGCCTCAGAAGATTTTATCTTCTTTGTCAGATGTCATGGAACCTTTAGTGTTCCTTAGAAGCATGGCACATCATTGTCTGTTTTGAGATCCCCAAATCATACAACTCTGAAACTTTCCTCTTTCTTTTCAGGATTCCATTTATACATACTATATTTAACTATCCTATATGCTGTGCTTCCCTTAGCTTTTCACTATTTTCTATCATTTCTTCTCATATTTTAGGGCATCTGTCTATTTCAGCTAGTTAGCTTAGCCATCTACTCTTGAATGCCATCTTCGATTATTCTACTATTTTTTCATTAGTCTGGAGAGAATACATAATAAAATTTACCATTTCACCATGAAATGCAGTTAATCAGTGTGAAATGTATTCATAGTGTTGAGGAACAGATCTCCAGAATGTTTCCATCCTCCAAAACTGTAGCCTTGTGCATATTGAATGTTATCTTTTTTCCATTTCCTCCATCTTACTTTCTGTTTGTATGCATCTGGCACTTCAGATAATTCATGTAAGTGGAATCATGTCTTCTTATCTTTTTGTGATGGGTTTATTTCATGTAACTTAATGTTCTCAGGTTTCAGCATTGTTGTGGGATTTGATAGTATTTCTTTCATTTTATGTTTGAATAATCTGCCTTAATATATATTATATACTGATTATATATTATTAATGATACTTGACTAATAGACAAATGAAGGAATTGAGAGGATGGCAAGAAAGAGATGAGTATGATAATACACACACACACACAGCACATACCATCTTTTGTTCATCAATTCATGTGTTGATCAACATTTTGCTCACTTCTATTTGGTGACTATTATAAATAGCACTGCTGAGGAGATGGGCATGCAAGTAGCTTGTTTAGACTCTGCTTTCCATAATTTCTACTTGAAGTAACTTTTCTAATGTATATGTGACATATTGTCTCCAACTTCATATTTGCTCTACACTTGTAGTATCCAAACTCAATGCCATGAAAATTTAAAATATCAAATTTTCAGTCATTATTTCATGTGTCCATTCTAGGAAACTCATTGAAAGCAGAAATCATGACATTATGTTTTCTACTTTAGATGGCAGGATCACAGTTCTGGACTCACAGCATACAGTACGAAGGTAATTTTGGGAGTCATTGTGGATTGACATGTGTTACATCTCACTCACCTATTGAACTACTAGCACTCGGTACTTCAAAATGTGACCTTGTTTCAGTAATAAGGTCATTGCAGATGTAGTTAGTTAAGATGAAATCATAACGTCTCTTCTGGTATGACTAGAGCCTTATCTAATTGACGACACTTACATGAGGAGAATGTAACATGAAGATGAAGGTGGAGAGTAGGGTAATGTTTCTGTCTCTAAGCAGTGAGTGATGATGTGGCTTTGTGCAGATCTTCAGCTTTGCATAGGAGGTTCACATAGTGTATGTTCAAAGTTTCATTCAGCTCTTTGTTTTATGATTCTGCAATTTTCTTTTCCTACACTCAAGGAAAATTACTTAATAGCTATTTTTTTTCAAGTCTGGGGGCACTGATTAATAGTCTTTGATTTAAAAAAAAATGGCTTCCAAGCTCCTTGTAGAATCAACTGAAATATTTGTAAATTGAAGATAGGGAGTAAGACTACATACATGCTGGAGGTGGACTCCAGGGCATTTCAGAGCCAAGTGCAATAATTACAGAACTTCACATGGCAAAGATCACAAGAGGCCTTTAATGTTCATAGATTTGCTCTTTGTCTGACTTTAATATCCAGAATCATCAGCTGTGGGTTCAGGCAATGAAGCATTACATTTCTCATAAAACAGCATATCTGTGGCATTTCACTTTGATTTGCTATTATAGCAGTATTATTCTTTCTGTCCTGGGACCTATTTTATAACAATGAGTAGGCAATTATTAGGATAATGATGTGTCTCATGTACCTTTGATGTCATGCCATGGGGCATTGGTATAGAGTTCAAGAAAGAAAAAAGTGTTTTAATATAACAAGTAATAGATTCATGTACTTTTCTTTCTTTCCAGCACTTTTTACAGATGAGGATTTGAACTTGAATGAAATTTAAATACATTAAAACAATAAATAATGCCAGGTGTAGATCAGGTCCAATTTCTTCTTGAAAATCTGGAATTAAACATTTCACGTAACCAAAATATTTTCAACTTTGAAAAAGAATAGAATAGCTGGCTATGGTAGATATGTCAAATTAACTGTTAATGTTAAATGTTATTAAATGTTAAATAACAAATGAAGCTTTCTATGACCAGAGCTTTTAGACATGGGATTACAAAGTTTATAATATCGGCACCAAAATGACTGATCACTACACTATCTTGTCAAAAATTAAGGCTTGACATAGATTATTACTAGAAAATTTTCAGTGCCAGGGATGGGATATCTTGCAGTGAGTTGTTGGCCAGGGAGGTCCCTGTTTCCCCCCCTTGTGGTGGTTTGATTCAGGTGTCCCCCATAAACTTAGGTGTTCTGAATGCTAGGTTCCCAGCTGATGAAGATTTGGGAATTAACACCACCTGGAGGCAGTGTATTATTGGGGGTGGGCTTATTGATATTATAGCCATTGTCCCCTTGCCAGTGTTTGGCACACTCTCCTGTTGTTATTGTCCACCTTATGTTGGTCAGGGGGTGATGTCCATAGAGAAATTGGCCTCAAGGGGCTGAAGAGTTGGCTTAGTAGTTAAGGCACTTGCCTGCAAAGTCAAAGGACCTTGGTTCGATTCCCCAGAACCCATGTAAGCCATGTGCACAAGGGGGTGCATGCATCTGGAGTTCGTTTGCAGTGGCTGGAGGGCCTTGCACACTCTCTCTGTTTCTCTGCCTCTTTCTCTCAAAAATAAATAAATAAATAAAAATATTAACTATTAAAAAAAAAGAAATTAGCCTCAATATCCATGACCTCACAGGGCCTAGTAATACCTTCATAAGACCCTCATAATAGGAGGAAAAGATGATGATATCAAATAAAAGAGACTAATGAAGAGATGGAGGACATATGATGGAGGGTGGAGTTCTGTAGGAGAAAGTGGGAGAGGGGATAGAATAATCATGGTTTATTGTCTGTAAGTATGGAATTGTCAATAAAAAATAAGGCTTGAATTCTAATAATTATGAAAATGTTTTCAACTATCAATGTACTTAAGTTCATTGAACTTGGAGGTCTTATTTGGCTCATAAACGTTTCATTTGATGGCCACTTACAATATGCCAAACATTATTTTAATTCCTATATAAAATGCTATCTTATTTAATTCCCCACCTCAATCAAATTAGGTGATTATTTTTTCCCAGTTTTTCAAGTGAGAATTATGAGGTCTGCTGTGTGAGGTTCAAAGTCAGGAATCTGGAGCTGTCATGAGGGTCCATTAAGGAAAGGTGGAACATGTTTGATACTTAAGGCTGAGGTTATAGCATTTATTTAACATATGCAAGTCCCTGGGTTTGACCACAAAAAAAGTTTAAAAATCTTTTGGTTTAACCTCCTTTACATTTAATCCCAAATCCCGAGCTATACCACATTTTTGTCTTATCTGTTGCAAATCAATTTTGACAAGTATAATTTATAATAATGTTATTTATAATAATGTATTTGGCCAGTGATTTTAATTGTGTCATGTTTCTATCTCTTCATTTATTTTGTCTAAAAATCAGTAATTTATTTCAATGATAAGTTTATAAAATAAAGTATTAAAGTCACTATATATATATATGCCATTTAACATTGTATTTGTATATTTGATTAGTTTATTATTTCTTTCAATTTTATCCAGCAGCCTAATATCATGTTGTCACTTGTAAAATATGTATAATTATATGATGTTTAAAGTTTTGTTGAAGCTCAAGTTGACTGAAGTGATTTTCTTTTCTTTCCTTTCTTTTTTTTTTTTTTTTTTTTTTTTGGTTTTTTGAGGTAAGGTCTCACTCTAGCTATGTAGTCTCAGGGTGGCCTCAAACTCATGACAATCCTCTGACCTCTGCCTCCTGAGTGCTGGGACTAAAGGCATGTGCCACCATGCGTGGCTGAAGTGATGTTTTAAAAACCATCTTTTATCTAAGTCATTCAGATGCATTGCAGTAATTCCAGTCAGGCTCCAAAGTGCCAATGGGGTTGGGGCGCAGAGATAATATGGCAAGATTAAAAGGACAGGTTTTTGAAATATCATTTGTTCTCATCTTTATATTTCTTTTAGAGAAGAGGGAACAATGGTGCCACAGACAACTTTTTTTGTTTTGTTTTCTTTTTTGTTTTTTTGAGGTAGGGTCTCGCTGCAGCTCAGGCTGACCTGTAATTCACTATGGAGTCTCATGGTGGCCTCAAACTCACAGTGATCCTCCTACCTACCTCTGCCTCCCGAGTGCTGGGATTAAAAGCGTGTGCCACCACGCCCAGCTCACAGCTAGTTTTACTTTACATTCTTTTTCAATTTTGTTCATATTCAACACATGGTACTGGCCTTTTGTTTAGAAAGATCACATTGGCATCATATTGGTGGGATTCTCCAGTGCCCTGCTTCTGTGATGGAAGCTGAGTGGAAAAAGTATCTCTTCCCTACAGAAATTGTCATGGTGGGCTTTTGCATGAGGGCATGGGTGTGCTGTGGTAATAAACATCGTACTGTTGTATGTCATGTTAACGTCTTGACCAGAAAGTTCGCATCACCTAACTTCCAGAATCCGTTGAGTCTCACATTTCCCAGACCCTCCTCTCCAGTTTTCAGACTTTCTTTTCTAATAATTTCCTATCTGCCTATGCCAGCCAGTTGAATCTGCTGCCGGCACCCTTCAGTCACTAACGTGCATCTGTGGGAAGTCTGCTAGCATAGCACAGTAGAGCATGGCTGATCCTCTTTGGGCAGGTCATCTACCACATCCTTGACAAAAGAAATAAAATTCCTACTTTGTTACCCACTAGATCTAAATGGTAAGGATCTCTTGCTGAAGAGACAACTGGTTGCCATTGTTGGAAACTGAGAGATCTTGTGGGATTTCTGCTTGTTCCCTGATGACTAGTTCTCATAGTGCCCTAAAACACATGTGAGCTGCTGGGGAATAAAGGGAACCATCAGGGTGAAAAAGCAGTGCATCCTGCTGGTTACAAAATCAACCAGCCAGGCAAGCTAAACACAGCAGCTGCACACAGGATAGAAGGATAATTACTCTCTGGCTTATGAGACCCACTCAGTGGCAGAGAAATCATACCTGGCACTGAGAACCAGAACCACATCAGAACCCTGAGGGTAGGAAGGTCATAGAGGGAAGATTCCACTATTATTTGGCTAAAAAGAGGGGTTATGTGCATCAACACGTCATTTAAATGTCTATACTTATCCCCTTTGATCCTTGCTGCCCTCAGTCTTAGAGAATTTGCTTTTTACTGATAGTAGCAAATATCAGGGAGACCCCAGACCCATAAATATGACATGAAAAGAAAGCTGACTCCCTAGCATGAGATGAGTTACCTCTGTCACATCTTCCAGGGCTCACAAAACATTTTAGAGGAAGTGGCAGATTAAATATGAGTGCTACTCCCTTGGCTACACAGAGAACTTCCTCCAGGAAGATGATGATAGACACCAAGGAGACTAAAAATTCATCAAAGCAGAAAATCAGAGGTGACAGAGAGCTAAAGGAGAACTATAGCATGCTCTCTAAGGCTCAGGGAACATTGCAGAAGAGGGGGAAGAAAGCAGGTAAGAGCCACAGCGTATGAAGGAATATCCTGAGGCATAGTCCCCCACCCACAGAGACTGACTGGTTCATTCATGACCCCACAGTGAATACTTATAATCCTACTGAAGAGGACCCTCAATAGAATTCATGTGGGGGAGAGGGAACAGAAGAGTAAAACCCAATAGGAATATGACCAATATGTAACATCTTTATACAATAACATTCTCAATAAAAAGTATTATATGAAAATAAATCCTAACTTGTTCTTCACTAGCCCTTGAGTACAATGACTGAATAAGATAAATACATCTTAAACATCCAACACAAATATGTGTTTAAAATGTGTAAACTTTAAGGCTATTTTGAAATCTCTGATGAAATAAGACTCTGTTACTAGCATTCAGAAGGAAATATGGTTCCTGTCAGCAAATATGTTTATTTCTCAGCTGTATTTCTGTGTTCTGAGCAAGTATCTTCTGTGAGGGAGTGGTACATCTATCTCCAGGCAGTGTCCTTCTTACAAATCACTCCAATTATCTTTTATTCAGTTTTCCATTTTAAATAAACAAACAAAACCAGTCATACTGCTTGTTTTCTGTAAAATGACTTTTTGTCCTTTTTAACTATGTCTTCTGAGAAACTGAAATACAATTTTGAAGCTAATGACAGCTTGGAACTCAATTTTCTAGCTCTAAAAAGAACTCTGAGCACATACTTTCTAGTTCAAGTTGAAGTATTTAGGTTTTGATTTCAAACATACCTGAATTTTTTGTAATCTCTTTTTTATTTATTTGTTTATTTTTGTATTGAGAACAGGTATTGCATTATCCAAAGGGAGAAGCTAATGTCTCTCACCATCACATACATGATAAGTCCCTTTTGTTTTAGCATTGTCTTCACATAAACTCTTGTGATCTTTTATTCTTTCAATCATATGGGGAAACTGAGAACATTATCCAGTACTGTGGGGTGATGAAAATTGGATAGATTTTATTACCAGTAAAACACGGATGAGGACCAGAGAGCCAATGACTGGTGACTTTCTGAAAGCAGTCTCCTCTGCCTTCAAGTCTGTCCAATATGACTCATTAATATCTATTACATGACTGATTGTTTTCTACATAATGATGAAGTTTGTATCTTCATGTACATAGAAAATTGTTTTAGCTTCAGGATCTGATAGACACTGGAGTCACTCAGACAAATGATCAATTCATTTCAGTAAATGGTTTGACTGATCTCATTCTAAATTAATTTAGTAAATTCATTTTAAGTGATCAGATTTTTATGTCAGCATATTATGATTTATTTATCTAATCAGTAAAATATTTATGATCTGGCAAGCACTGTATGAGCATTAGCTCATGTTCTGTCTTTTTCTCACTTCTACTAATGTCTCTAAGCTGAACTCAACTAATATTATAGTGCTATATATCTAATATGTCAATTGTGCTAGTTAAAATTTGCTGTATTAATTGGAATAATGATCTGGGGATTATTCAATTCAATTCATGGGGAATGAATGTTCTACTTCTTAAGAGTAAAGTGATTTTAGTTAATTTAAGGAAGATACTTGTTCAAACATTTTGGTAAGAATTAATGAACAAGTCATCTTTCAAATGTATATTTTCAGCAAAAGAATCAGACAAAATGAGGTTAGTTCACAATAATCTAAGAAAATAATTTTAGTGCTCATAACAGCCAGAGGTCACACTAAAATGAGAAGTCTTTAATAACTGTAAAATAGTAATATATTGTAATAATATATGATTTCTCAATGATTATCCTCAAATAATCTTTGCTCTTAATTTTTTGATTGAGGGTCAAATGCCTTTCTGTGAATCCTTTTGTAATCCCTGCAATGAGAATTAATTACTCTCTCCATTGTCTTCCCACACCATTTTTATTCCCTTATTACCACATTTAACACATTGAATCTTCATTATTTTTTAACCTGTCTTCCACACAAGACTGTTGGTTCTGAGGTAATGTTTTATTCACAATTGTGTTCCCACAGAACCAGCCACAGACTAGGCAATCAATGAATGTTGTTGAATGAAATGAGTACAACATTTACTTGAGCAAATGTTTTATTAATTTTTTCATTTCTCTATTCTACTTCTGATATTCCTTAGTGCTAAAGTTTTCCCATTTCTTGCTGTGTTTACTGTCTGTGTAAATGTTTACATGGCTGCCTTTGTTGTTGCTTACTATAGCTATGAGAAAGTTTTACAGCTTCTGAAATTCCTCCCTCCCTTATTCTTCTTCTAATCCCCACCTACCAGCCACCACTTCCTGCCTGAAATTGAAATTTTTCTCCTGAAGGCATTCCTCTTAGTTTGCAATCTCAAATCTCCATTGTCAAATCATAGCCATGAAATGATGATTACTGAAAGCAAACAGTGACAACATTCTTACACCAGTTCAAAAGATGGCCTCAAAAGATCAAGAATACAGGTTTGAAGAGAAGCAGAAGCATGCTTTTGGAAAGCTACCTGCTGGCTTAGTGATATGCTGAAACCATGGAAGGCCAGTGACAGGTTAGAGACTCTACCACTTAAATGAGCTCCAAATTTCATTGGTTTGGGGGCCTTGCTCATCTATTTGCTTCGTTTACCATTGCTCTTACACATAACAACAACCCTTGAGTCCTAGGCAATGTCTTCCAGAAATTTTGAAGTCTTTGGCCTCCATATTTGAGTTGACAAATGAGGGTATAGTGTGACCACGTGTGGCAGAAACTTATGAATAAATTCTCTCATTGCTTGAAAATAACAGAGTAACTTACTTAGAGAATGATAGGTACTTACAGGTGTGCATTTTAAAAATCCATTTATGTGTGTTTGTTTGTGCGTACACATGGGCATGTTTGTGTGTGGTGTGTGCGTGTTGGTGCGTATGTTTGATGCTGGTCGCATGGGTGTCATGGCCTGTATGTGAAAGTGAGAAGGATAGCATTCAGGTCAGTCCTTGGACTTTCCATCTCATTTGAGGCAGGGTTTCTCTCTCTGGATTCTGACCCTGTTTTCTCTGCTGAGCTCGCAGGAATTTTCCAGGAATCATCTTGTCTCCACTTTCCATCTCTCTGTCAGTATGCAGGCGCTGCAAAAGCCCGCTAAGGCTTCTGCCTTCTTCTTTTTCTTTTCTGATACTGGATTTGGGGATCAAACTCAGGTACTCTTGCCTGAGAGGCTAAGGCTTCAGCCACTGACCATTTCTGCAGCCCTCAGGTCTGTATTTTTAAATGTGTACTTTGACGCCTGCCTCCTTGTTTTCTTTCTGTCTCCTTCCCTGCTTCTTCCTGCTCAGCTAGAATATGGGGCCAGCCCTTTGAGCTCATGCCAGAGTATGTAATGCCCTCAAGACTTCCCTCCTGTTTTATTAGCATATTCCTTTTTACACCACTGTCCTTCAGTTACTCTCCTCTGCATAGACAATGATATAATATGCAAAATATATAGTAATATTTTTGCATACATTTAAAAATTACATCAAAGTTAATATAGATTCCATTTTGTTTTTTACCCTTTCCATACTGTTTCTGTTCTAGGGAAATTATTTTGGAATCTAAAACTTCCATTATCAAATCAGAATCTGAATTAATGATTACTGAAATCAATTTGTTAATTTAGGAATATTGGCCATCCTCCACCAATGCAAGAGCTGATTTGTGTTTTACAGTCTGTATCCTCAGCAGGTCTGGTTTCCCCACTCGGGGTACATTTAGATGACATCGATAAGCACATTATAGAATTTTTCCTAGTGTTGCATGTATCCTACAATGTGTATGGAGAGGGAATCCTCTGGAAAAGTTGATGACTAAAATATCCCTTTCCTTGACTACACTAGGACCTGCCATGGTGATCTGGAAAAGAGCCACATGGCCCTGCCAAATATGGCCTGAACTACACTGGTTCCTGTGCTCTACACCCCTTCCAAAATTCAATGTTTTAAAGGTTATTTTTTTATTTGAGAGAGAAAGAGGCACTTAGAGAGAGAAAGAACTGGTGCACTAGGGCCCCTTGCCACTGTGAACAAACCCCAGACACATTGCCACCATGTGCATCTGGCTGATGTGAGTTCTAAGGAGTCAAACCTAGGTCCTTAGGCATCTTAAGCAAGTACCTTAACCATTATGCCAGCTATCCACCCCCCCAAGGTTTTTTTAATATTCTTAATGTGGAGCCTTATTGTTTAAAATTTCCTTAATTTTTATCATGAATGAAATTGAATCTTTGGCACATATTCATTCAACATTTGGGATTTCCTTTTACTTACATGCTTGATAATAAACTGCTAAATTTCTTTTATCTTCTTTCCTAAAATAGTTCCTCCTAACTCTCCCCATATACCATTCCTTTCTCAGTTCTGCTGATGCAACTATCATCTTTTTTACTGTATAATTTCTCCTCTATCTATGATCTTTTTTTTTGAACAAATGAATACATTTGATATAGTTAAACCAATTGAGTATACTGTCTTGTTTGTTTGCTTAAGACAGGGATTCACACTGTAGCTCAGGCTGGCTCAAACTCATGCCAGTCCTCCTGCCTCAGCCTCCAACTGCTTAATTAATCTCACTTGTGATGTTTAGTTCAGAAGTTGGTAGGCTATGCTGGCCCCTCCCACCAATAGTGCAAATTTTATAAAAGTTAACATACTTATTCATAGATCTATTAAGTATATGCTATGTTAGATTTATAATGACATATTATAGCCACCTAAAAAAGTCAGGCTAGATTTTAACTGTTACTATACTGCATTTGTATATACATAATGTGTCATCTCTTATGCAGGTACAGGATATGTATTTTTATTTACTCAGATGACTCATGTCCATTTGTAAAGTTTTCCATTTTTAAAAGAAATCATGCAAGTACTCATAGCTATATATCGTGAAGCATTTGCTGTTATGGAAACAGCACATCTTAACGACTATTAAGTAGTGCCACCCAGTTTGCAAGCTACTTTGCATTGCTCTGAGAGCTGTGGCTAGAAACTACTCTTCGTGTCTAATCAGCTTATCTCTGCTTTTTGTTGGAGATTTGAATTTACTTATAATTATTATATTTGTTTTGCTATATAAAGATACTTAAAATATTCTGCCATATGGATTTTTCCCTTTTCTTTAAATTTTTCATTTAGAATTCTTTTCTGCTATGCATTGGATAAACTAAGGTTTCTTTGGCTCATTAAGTTGAAATCTATTTCTTTTCTTCTTTTTTTTTGCAGTGTTGACACCAATATTTTAAGACTCATGTGAGATGAGTTCTTGATAATTTTACCAAATTTCAAATATCACTATACATTCTTAAGTTAGATCAATATTCTGCATCTTTTCATTTTTCTACATTTTAATTTATTATAATTGATAAAATTAATGCTCTAAAATTTTATTTTCATATTGATATGGATATTATTATTATTATTTTGGGGGGGCGGTTTCTGAGGTAGGGTCTTGCTCTAGCTCAGGCTGACCTGGAATTAACAATGTATTCTCAGGGTGGCCTCAAACTCACGGCACCCCTCCTATATCTGCCTCCTGAGTGCTGGGATTAAAGGCGTGCACCACCATGCCCAGCTATTTTATTTTTTAACAGTATTATTTATTTTATTTTATTTATTTACTTGAGAGAGAGGGGGACAAAAAGAGAAAGAATGGGTGTGCCAAGACCTCCAGCCACTGCAAATGAACTCCAGACACATACACCACCTTGTGCAGCTGGCTCCCGTGGGTCGTGGAGAATTGAACCTAAGTCCTTGGGCTTTACAGGCAAGGGCCTTAACCACAAAGCCATCCCTCCACCCTTATTTTTATGTCTTTATTCTATTTCTTACATTTCTTGTTCATTTTATTTAATTATTAATTGTAGTCCCTTGCTCTTCTAAAATTATAATAATTTTACTGTTACTTATATACCTTTTTCATGTTTTTAATAAAACTACACTCTTATTGTAATATTTTCTTGGAAAATATGGAGGCTCTATCTTTATTTCTGTCTTTATGAGATAAAACCACTAAGGTACTGAATGTAAAAGAATGTCTTCAATTCATTCCTACATTTAGTTCCTGGCTGCCCAGGAAGATATGATATTCTATCAGAGGTCTCTTTTTTCTGTAATGAACACAGCTTTTCATTGTCTTTTATGTTCAGGACATATGTTTTGGGTTCAGATATCAATCTGATTCTCATGGCACTTTTGAATGGCCTCTTCATTTTCTTTGGAAGCTTTTAGAAGTTTTTCTTTTTTGTATTTGATAATATTAAATTTCAGTATACTTAACATGGGTATGAAATTTGTGTATCATTTCTGCCATTGTAATAATTCATTCATTTAAAAACTATTTATTTGAGAAAGAGAAAAAGAGCCAGACAGACAGAGAGAGAGAGAGACGGAAATGAGCACACACCAGATTCTCCCACCACTGCAAATGAACTTTAGATACATGCACCACTTTGCACATCTGGCTTTCTGTCAGTACTGAGGAATCAAACCCAGGCTGTCGCTTCATAAGCAAATACCTTTAACCATTGAGAAATCTCTCCAAACATCTTTCATTTTTTTTAAAACTTTACTTATTTTGTCTTTTTTCTTTCTCTTGAAACACTTGTTTTATGGGCATTATGATTTTTTTGTCTCAGGTAGAACTTTTCCAACACATCTTCTAGGGCTTTACAATACAAAGGCTTGCTATTTGTGGTAACCATTTTGCTCTTTCCTTTAAATTTTACATAACATTTGTCCATCAAATAAAAATAACATATACATATAGTTAAGTCGAGGTGAGGTCACCATTACTATAAATTATATTATGAAAAAGACTAATTCCCAAGTGTTTATCGTTTTTAAGATATTTTATTTATTTGTTTAAGAAAGCCAGAGAGAAAAAGGAAGAAAGAGAGAGAGAGAGAGAGAGAGAGAGAGGGAGGGAGAAAGTGGGCATGCCAGGGCCTCTCGTCACTGCAAAGTTACTCCAGATTCATGCGCCCCTTTGTGCATCTGGCTTACCTAGGTCCTGGAGAATCGAACTGGGATCCTTTGGCTTTACAGGCAAATGTCTTAACTGCTAAGCCATCTCTCCAGCCCCATTTTCATCTTTTCTTGATGAAAACCAGCACTTTCAATCACTAATGCATTATTTAGTATTTCTTTCTATATATAAAAATACAATGTAACAGTTCTCATTTTTTCTTACAGTTTTATACATAGTTTCCTGACTTCCTCATTTGGGAATTTAGACCTACTTACCCTTCCATTCAAACTCCCATCTCATTTTCAATTGTTAGCTCATCAATATGGGTGTTTAACATTTGGTTTTAAAACATGTGTTGTTTGCATTGTCAGGTCTGTGAAATCTGCACCAGGTAAAGCACTGTGACTGCCTATGCTCTATAGCAGCTCTCTTTGCTATCAAATAATCATGCTTGTTTTATTCACACAATTTGTATGTATTGTCAATAGTATAGTTACCAAGTTCTTGCTAGATGTGTAAATAATCAAGTATGTATGTGTGTTAGACAAGGTACAAGTATTTCTACATTTTGATGGGCCAGGTATTCTCCAGGCTTGCTCAATTCTTTTCAAGTGGAGGAGCTATGACTAACAAATTCACTTCAGTTCTTGTAACTGTGTGGGTAAGGCAGGATCTCTCATCTATCAAGTATTTCTTTTGGCCAATTCCAAGTGTTAGCTATAAGGAGTAAGTCAGAAGACTTATTAGACATTCTGTCTTAGCTGGGTTCTAGTCACTATTCTTGCATGAATTCCTTACACACCATAATTATGTAAGGAGGGAAAAACACAACCTGTCACTAAACACCTCAATATATTATATAGCTCCACTTTGCAAGGGACCTGCTTTAAGTGTCAACATGGATCTGAAATGGTCTGTGGGTTGGTATTTGGAAACCATCAAGTGAACTCACTAGGCTTTCACTAATATGAATAAATCTGCAACTCCAAAATTTCTCTTTGGTCCAATCTTTAGCCCAGTCTTCTTTCTGTCAAATCATACTCACATCTTGCAAGCTATTACCACAAAGATGTCCTCCGGCTGTTCTGCACTGATGTCTGATTCACCAAAATCATGTTTCTTTGATTTCTTTCCTCATGACCAGTTCTCCTAGTCACATGTGAAAGGTAGCCTAGATGAGGGTTTAGAAATATGATCTCGAGCCAGATTGCCTGGGCTGGAATCCCAAGGTTGTTACTTAATAACTCTTGTGACCTTGTTTTCTCAGCCACCTAATAAGGACAAATAAAACTAGGATTGATATGGGTGAGTAAATGAATTAAAAAGTGCTTAGAATGTAGCAAATATGTAGTAAATTATCTCTGAGTGTTTGTTAAAATAAACAAAGGGATACTCACATAAGCAAACCCATGCCAGAGCCGCCAAAGAAACGTCTACATGCTCTCTTCAAGCCAGTATACCATGCTGTCCTGCCACTACAAATAATTACCAAGTTTCTCAACAAGTATTTTAAACATATTCTGTTTAAGCTAAAAATAAATAAATTTTTGTTTTCTTACAATCTTATTTCTAATTTTTATCATAGTATCAGATACTCCCAGCTAATGATTAGCATTATTGGATACTTTAAAGATTTGGATATACTGCATTGTTATGTGTTAATATATTTCAACAACTATATTTAATTTCCTGACCCTTAGGATTTTTCTGTCTTTTTTAGTACTTTGAAAACAGGAGGCACAAGTATCTGTTACATGAATGAATGAATGAAAGCACTAGGTGGAAGAGGGGTTCAAGCCTTGTAAGGTGAATTTCTTAGTCGTGATAATACTCCGAAAAACACACGGCTGAAATCAATAAGGCAGAAGAAGTTAATGTTATGTTGGCCTCACTTGCTGTCAGCTTTAGAAGAACAACAACCATCTAACTCAGACAGACCATCAAACGTAAGTAAGGCAACGAAGGCTCACTTAAGTCAAACTAATTACCCTGGCAAGTAAAGATATTTTGTGTTTGCTAAGCATGTAACTTCTGGAGATGGGGATGCATTTTTAGTAACAATTCAGATGCTAATACTTCTAGACCCTTCTATGTAGCTTGAAGAACTCTTCCAGAAATATAATAATAATCCTAACCAAAGGGATCCACAAGAATACAATATTCATATCAAGTTATACCTACTTAGAAAACAAAACTAAAAGAAAATAATAAGGCAAGCTTTTTAGGCAAAGGAAATATTGTCCTAAATAACTGTCGTACTTTGAATAAGACAATGCTTGAATTGAATATAAATAGTATTATATTATGAGTGACTGGTAATCTGGCTACCTATATAATGGAAAGTAAATCTTGTAGGCCCGAATCAGCTCTGAATTATGAAGAGCAAAGCACCAAGAGCACGACGTATCGTTTCAAAAATGTCAAAGAACTGACTGATCTACTTTCCAGACAGGAGCAAAGAAAGCAGAGCAAAGAAGCTGCGAATGATGGCGCTTGTTCTGTGATAATGCAGATAGCAGGCTGCTGGATTTGCCCGCTTCCGCATAATGAATAAAATCATTGCTTGTTAGGAGTCAGTCACAAGAAACTACTCTTTGTACTTTCCTTCATATCACATAAGAGAAATGTTCTAAAAATTACCTTGTATGGATATTCCATATGGGATTTCTTAATTTTTTTTTTAATTTTGTGAGAATGTATCAGATGGCACAGTGACAGAGCAGTGCAACCTCCTTTTCCTTTCTGTTCATTATACTCACATTGAATGGGCAACTATTTTTACCCTGCAGAATTTCCATACCATTTGCAATGCAGTATTTTAAGCCCTGTAAGTAAATCTAGGAAATTGTTATTTCTGTGTAGAAAACTATGGTTCAGAAAAATAGCCATGGATTAAACAGTTGTTTAAAATTACTAACTTATTTAGTAAATATCTCTTGCATATGCACTGCATACCAGAAACTTCATCAAGATATTAAAAAAAAAAAGACAAGCAACACACACACACACACACGCACGCACACACACACACACACACACACACACACACACACATTTGGTTTCCTGATGCTATTTTGGAAGCCCGGTATCAGTGTAAGGGTCTTCATCAAAAGAGATGACAATTGTTTTATAAGAGAAGAAACCTATCAGGGATCTGGGCATTGAAGAATGGACAGAGCTTTGTGATAGAGATGATGGGGAGGGCATGAGATGGGGAGGAAGTTCCACTGGGAATGTTCAGAGGCAAGAACCCTGAGAATCTTCGGAGCTCCACTGCTCTTGCTCAGTGTTTTTTGGAATGTAGTGGCCATAAGCCATGACATCACAAACAGCCTTGACCAACCCAAGGGTCTCTTTGAAATTCTACCACTGCCATGACTAATTTTTTAGATCAAGCTTCATTTCTTTATCTGTGTATATGTTTCTTTTTCTCTGTAGAGGAACTTTTCCCCTGGGGAAATAAAAGGACCTGGCAATTCACTGCAGGTGACAGAGGGCATGGGTTACAGACTAAAGCACAAGACAAAAACCAAGCTTGGTGAGCCAATGAGTTTATTGGGGTTGCTCACAAAGCAGGTGAGGGGTTGCTTACGGGAGTATAGATGACTCAAAGCTGCATCACCAGAAAGCCCACCCCAGCATAGGAAGCTGCATCTGTAGGGCACAGGGCAGCACCATCAGGCAGCTCAGCTGGTCAGTCTCTTCCCAAGCCCTTTTCCCTTTTATTTATTTATTTATTTATTTATTTATTTATTTATTTATTTATTTGAGAGCGACAGAGAGAAGGAGGCAGAGAGGGAGAGAAAGAGAGAGAGAGAATGGGCGCGCCAGAGCTTCCAGCCTCTGTAAACGAACTCCAGATGCATGCGCCCCCTTGTGCATCTGGCTAAAGTGGGTCCTGGGGAACTGAGCCTCGAACGGGGTCCTTAGGCTTCACCCGCAAGCGCCTAACCGCTAAGCCATCTCTCCAGCCCCCTTTTCCCTTTTGATAACCATGGGGAGGGGACTTGTAGCCTTTCCCCCAGACATGTGATTTCCTGAGTCTCCTGAGTTTCCTTCCTCCTCTAAGGGGGGAATATTTCAATTGCTACACGAAACTGGTCAAAGTCTGTCCCTTAAACATTTCTTACCACTCTCATAAGCTTGGGGGAGTGGTCATGTGACCTTTTAAGTTTCAGCTCTCCCAGACTTGATTGGCCTTTCCAGGGCCTTCCTCCTCTCTTCCAGCAGGAACATTTCAATTCGGAGGAATTTGCTATACAACAGTGTGTATGTATGACTGTATGCGTGACAGAGAAATCAAGGCCATTCTGTGCATCTGGGGAATTGAACCTGGGCCAGCAGGCTTTGCAAGCAAACAGCTTTAACTGTTGAGCCATCTCCCCAGCCCAAAAAATCATTCTAATCCTCTTCCCTTTCTTTTCAATGATTGACATATGCATAAATAACAAATAAGACATTTTAAAATTGTAAAATTTGGCAAATTGACATATCTGTGTACACCCATGAAACTGTCTCTATGAAAATGAATATATTCATCATCCCCAGTACTGTCTCCTACCCTTTACTACCTTTCCCCTTCCTTCTTCTCTCTGTCCCTAGATAATTAACGATCTATTATCAGTATGCATGAATATGCCTCATCTAGAATTTCATGTAACTGGACATACTCTTTTCTACCTGCTTTCTTTCATTCAGCACAATAATTTTTAGATAAATTCTTGTGTACATTGCTAGTCTATCCCTTGTAATTGGCTAGTATTGTTTCAGTGTAAGAACATGATTTGATTTTCCTTTGCCTGTTGATTGTCGTTTGGAAGATTTTCCTATTTGGGCTATCACATTAAAGCTACAGTGAATAATACCCGTGTATAAGTCTTGCATGTATGTATTTTCTATGAGTTTATTTGTGCTTCTATAATAAAATGCCATGGACTGGATCATATGTAAAGAATGTAATGTTGTTTCTCACAGTTATGAAGGCTGGAAAGTCCATGATCAAAGCCTGGTCTCTCTATCCAATATGGAGACTCATGACTCCATCTTCCAGGAGGGATAATTACTGTGGCCTCACAAGGCAGCAGTGAAGGAAAAGCAATAGAGTATTTAAAGTTATTATGATAAAACTCTTTTATAAGCATGCCACCCTCGCAAGCCACATTCTTGATACTGAGGAGCAAATTTTGGAGGAGACATATCATCATTCACACATAGTGACTTTTTAGCCAGCCGAGCCACAGTGTGAGACCTTTTCTCAAAAAAAAAAAAAAAAAAAAAAAAAAAAACCAACCAAACAAACAAACAAAAGAGTATAGAGTATTGAATGGAGTTATTTAAAATGTAGCTAAAAATAATTTTGAAGATATGATACTGTTTTGGAACTTTTATTTTATTTTATATAGTCTTGATTTTTGCTGTTTCTTTTGTTATAATGTACATATTTTTGCATCTTGGATTAATTTAATGCTTGGATTTTCTAGTTAGCTGTAGTATTATTAGATGAATCAATCAATCTGATGTTATATATCTTCAGGGTATGAGCTTAAGGTGCTAGGTGCAACTCTTAAGACTCTCAGAGTATCTACAAAAGTGACCCTTAATGTTGGGTTTGCCTGCTATGAGAGTATTCAAGTAGGCTGAGTGGAACAAAATACAGGCAGATTCTAAAATTTAACTAAACAATGTACACATTCAATGAAAAGGAGCACAGAGTATTTATGTCTCTTAGGGTGTGTGTTGCCCCACACCCTTAATCCTGTCAACTTGGATGTTAAGATTTCTGGTCTGGGGCTGGAGAGATGGCTTAGTGCTTAAACGCTTGCCTGTCAAGCCTAAGGACCCCAGTTTGAGGCTCGATTTTCCAGGACCCAGTTTAGCCAGATGCACAAGGGGATACATGCATCTGGAGTTTGTTTGCAGTGGCTGGAAACCCTGACACACCCATTCTCTCTCTCTCTCTCTCTCTCTCTCTGTCACTCTAAAAAAAAAATGAATAAGAATAAAACAAAATTTTTTTTTTCCAAAGATTTCTGGTCTGTTGAGGGTTCCAAGTCAGTTTGTGATTAAGTGAGACCCTTCCCTAATGAACAACAGAAGAAGAAACAAAGCCACTATAAATCAAGAAGTAACAAATAACAAGCTCAAAACATAGCTTATTTAAGAATGGCAAATCTGACCATCTATCAGATTTAACATATAATCTATCCTTATGTGGAAGGTGCAATTAGCACTTCTGATTCAAGCCTATATACCAGGCTTATTTGGTGGGTACTGACCTGGTGTAATCCCAGTTACCTTTTGGGATGATTTTGGTCTCAGTTATGCTGTGCTCCTGCTTGGGTCTGTCTTTGGTGCTCTGTGGGTTCAAGTAGGCTGGCTGGGTCACTGGATTGCTGCTTTGGTCGCTGGTGCTTGGTGCTGCAATCTCCCTTCCCCAGGTCTCTGGTGCTTGCTGGTGCTTGCACTGGTGGTGGGGGAGGGAAGGCTGGGGATAGTGGCTCTAGTTCTCCCACTGGTCCATGTGATCCTCTACCTCATGATCTGCTCCTCTGTTGGTCACTGCAGTCCTCCCTTTATGTTTCTTGAGTTTGCAAGGAGCTCTGGTGTGAGTGGAAAATCCCCTCACCTGGCTTTTCCTGCGGGTCAAGCAGAGCCTTCCCTTGCCGCTGAGGCACTGCGGACCGGGTGCCACCACAGCTGGAGCCGCTTCTGCCTGCCTAGGTGGGCTCTAGATGCTCTGGATCTCTCCTACTTCTCTACTGCCATTGGTAGTTTCTTATACACCTCACTTTTGAGTAGAAGAGTGTATTTTGCTGTTTTTTTTTTGGGGGGGGGGGCTTTTTCCTCCCCTAGGCTGCTTTGGCATGGTTCCTACACTACCATCTTGGAACTTTTGTTTAAGAATTTGGTCTTGTCAGGCATGGTGCCTCACACCTTTAATCCCAGCACTTGGGAGGCTGAGGTAGAAGGATTGCCAAGAGTTTAAGGCCACCCTGAGACTACATAGTGAATTTCAGGTCAGCCTGGGCTACAGTGAAAACTCTACCTTGAAAAACAAAACAAACAAACAAACAAAAAAAAAGACTAGGTCTTTATTAAATTAACTTTCTTATATCATGATAGATGTTTGCGCATATTAGGGTATTACGTATTTCCTGATGAGTTTATTATACTTGATGTGTTTTTGTTGTACACTTATTATGAATTATTATGAAGCTTTCATCTATTTTGCTGATTATTACTTCAATATGTAAAATGTTGCTTTTAATGTTTATTTTTATCTGTTCAGTTTTCTCTTGTTAACTATAGTAAAATTGCAGTAGATTTTCTAGGGCTTCTTGGCTGTCAAATATCTTAAAATAATTATGGTCTTATTTTATACCATTGATTTGGGCAGAACTTTTGAGACTATTAAATCATCATGGTGATAAGAATTACATTTATTGTTTTTCTGACTTTGATTGATATTGAGCCTCCAGTATTTCAATATTAAGTATTACACTTTGTTGATTTAAGATTGATATTTTTATTATCTTAAGAAAATATTATTCTATACACAGACTTTTCTTAGTTATTTTACATCAGGAATGTGTCAGGCATTTTACAGTCAAGATACAAATTTAAAAATATCATAGCAATGAATCAGATATAGAAAATTCAAGCTCAAGATAATATATTCAACATATACATCCCTTCTAATTGCCATCTACTTTGGTGTGTAGTGTGTGTGTGTGCACGTTACAAAGGCCAAAGGAGAACATTGAATGACTTCTCTCTATTGCTCATCAGCTTGTAGTTTTGAGTCCTTCACTGACTCCAGAGCTGATTTTTTTTTTTTTTCAGTCAGACTGGTTGACCTGTAAGCCCCAGTAATTCTTCAGTCTCTGTTCCCCAGTGGACTGGGGTTACAGGCATGTGTGGCCACACCCAGCTATTTATGTGGGTGTTAGGGAATCAACCTAAGGTTGCTCAGGCCCTCAGGCCCTCATGCTTGCATGGCAAGCCCTCTTACCTTCTGAGTCATCTCCCTAGCCCTACCGTCTACTTTTTAGTGTCATAGAATTATTTTAACAGAGAAATCCAAGAAAGCACACTATCTGCCTCAAAGAATTATTGGGAAATAGAATTTATAATTAGTCCAACATTCAATTCACCCAAAGCTGAAAAGAAACATCGATTCAACCATCAAGCTTGTTTAATTCTCCAGTGAGTTTTCTATGGACTTCCTGACTCAGAATCAACTAGACAGAGTAGTAATTGCAAAGGAAAATAGTGAGGGAGGGTTTTTCAAATAACTTTGAGTCAGGGAATATACACTACTCAGTTTTATAGCAGATTATATTCACTTAATATTATATTTAATTATTGCTTATTTTTATTTAATATCAAGATAATAGACCAATTATTATCAGATCTTAATATTCATGAAACCATTTGAAAAGTCTTGAAAACATAGTCATTTAAGATTTCTGAAGTTTGGCCATATTGTAGCCACAGTCTTAGAAACTGGTGTCCAGGTGTGGAGTAGGGCCCAAGAGCAGGGGACACTAGCAACACCACCACCTTACATAAATACAGCCTCTGTGAATGTTGAGCACCTACATCTATATACACATGGCTCAGAAATGCCATCAATGTAAAAACAATTATAAAAATTACGAATGTAAGAACTTACTCTCATTTAACAGTAAGGCATTGGTTTATTTTTTATTTCATTTTATTTATTTCATTTTTTTTGAGTAGGGTTTCACTCTAGCCCAGGCTGACCTGGAATTTCTTTTAATTTCTTTGGTTTATTTTTAAACAAAGAAAATAAAAGCAATATAGAGTATAAAATAAAATAAAGTTAAAAAAGTATGGGCTGGAGAGATGGCTTAGTGGTTAAGCACTTGCCTGTGAAGCCTAAGGACCCTGGTTCGAGGCTCGATTCCCCAGGACCCACATCAGCCAGATGCACAAAGGGGTGCACATGTCTGGAGTTCGTTTGCAGTGGCTGGAAGCCCTGGCGTGCCCATTCTCTCTCTCTCTCTCTCTCTCTGCCTCTTTCTCTCTCTGTTGCTCTCAAATAAATAAATTTTTTAAAAAAGTATATAATTCTTTCACTTATAGGGAAAGTTTAGATGTCCATTAACTCCCTCATTCTTGCTACAAACAGATACAAAATTTCATATAGTTGCTATCATATAATTCATGCATATTTTTAGCTTTCTTTATTCTCTGATTTGTTAATGAGTTAAATCAGCACAATTCTGTCATTAAATTAGCTACCTAATACCACACACACACACACACACACACACACACACACACACCTTCCATTTTGGGATTTCAGATAAAGGATTGTGGGCATAACAAACACAGAGCCTTACCAATGTGCTAGCAAGTTTCTGTTTGTCATCCTGACCATTATGGTTCTTTACTGGCTGTGGAGAAATGGTCTTACATCCATCTCTGTGACTTTCCCATGTGCATTAATAATTATGGACTTGTAATGGTGAATGACCTTGATATTACTAACATTTCTCATACTTAGTCATGAATTCTATTCTTTAACCTTCTGTCCTAGCTCAAATATGTATTTTTTTGAACTTTTAAAACTTAGTTTTTCATCTCCCCTGGCTCTGATCTTATCCTTTTCATGAATTTCTTTTCTGATTTCAGTGGACCACTTCTGCTTTTGTGTCTCTTTCCTTCAACCATCTTTCTCGCCACTCAGTACAACAATGTGTCAAACATGAGTGATCAGTTATTTGCAAGTTTGAAAGTGATAACTGGCATCCATTCCAGGCTTCTTTATATGCCACTGAGCTGAGCCTTTTAAGGGCTTATCTGACATCCTTGCTGTAACTTTTGAATTATTTTAATCTTTATTTTACAGATGAATAGAGCTAAATTCATGGAGTTGGACTAATCTGTCAAGGTTGCTATAAATTGAGAATGTCAGGGTTATAGAATATGACTACACTCAGGGTGTGACTGTGCAACCACCCACCCACCCACCCACCGTTTTGAGTGCCCTTGGGGTGTGTTAGTGTCCTTAGAGCATGCCGCAGCAGCAAGGCTGCCTGTGTCTGGCATGTGTTCTGAGTGTCTGGTCCCTGCTGTTTCTTTAGTACCCATCATGCTCAAACTGTTACTCTTTGGGGAGAGAAGTTTTTAATAAGTTTTAGACAGGACTTAATTTCATCTGTGGTTTTTGGCGTACTAGGCTTTCAGCATGAGCTCTCTGAGGACAGTGGCCATGTGTATCCCTGGGGTAATATCTGGCCTATAGGGGGTGTTTAATGAGTTGTTTCCAATTGATAATAACCAATGCTTTTTATCTTAAAAATATATTTGGCTTAAAATTATGGTTTTAATTTCTCAGTTTTATAATCTATCTAATGCTTAGCAGTTGGTTTAGGTTTTCTGTGTGTGTGTGTGTGTGTGTGTGTGTGTGTGTGTGTTCATTTACTCTATCTATCATGAGTTGGGTCAGCTTGACTTATGGATACTAGGCTGAAATGAACTCTATAACCACTTTGTTCATGAGTCACATAGAATGGATTACAAATTTTGCAATCTGAGTCTATTAATGGAATTGAACTACCCACAGTTTTTCACTATATATATATATATATATATATATATATATATGCATGTATATGTATATATTTACTTAGTTTCCTGTTTATTCTCTGTTTTAAAAATGCTTCTCACTAATTTTTGTTTGTTTGTTTTACTCTTTTTTATTCCTACTGCTAATGATTACTAAGGTTTTAGTTTTCCTATTATAGTTACCACTGGGATTTTAAAAACACTCAAATATACATTTTTCAACTTCAGTGATTTAAAAGTATTATTTATAATTCACTTCAAAAAGAGAAAAAATAATTTGCTTTTGTCCTGCTCCATGCCATTACCAATTTTCTGATTTTCTTGCTAGTATATTACATATGTTGACATGTAATCAATTCCTAGTTGATTGTAGACAAAAATATATTACCTGGAGAAAGGAAATAAGACAGCACAGCAATGGCTTTCATATTCCAGGCACAGGACACATGGAAGGAAGTGTCATTCCTGTAATTTCTGTTTCTTACCTTATGCTACTGATCAAATTTATTTTACTAATGCAATATTGCTCTTGGGTTCTGTTAGATTATTTTTTGTAAATCCTAATTTGTAAAGTTTACAAGTTTATTTAATTAGAAATTATCGGATGCCTCAATAAAAGGTTTTGATATAGTACTGGTCAATGAGGCATGGCAGCAGATACCCAAAGAGACCCATTCTGAGTTATTTTTGTCTGGGTCTAGTGTATGTAAGTGCTGCAGCATCCTATCCCTAGGATGGGAACCAGCCTGGAGACAGATCGCATATACCCATTGATTGGGAGAGATAGAGGAAAGAATCTGGTCTCTTGACAAGTGTTGGTATATGTATATTATGAGTCACTCTACCTCTGACCCTTGCTATCTGTGATATGATAGTGAAAGGATACCTTCTTTCTCACTCACAACTTAGTATACCCTAATTAATTGATATTACAACCTTCTAATTTTTATAAGATCCATATTTGAATGTAGGATCATGATAATTTCTGTTTATTAATTGTTTTGTGACTCACGGAATATTTGTAGGCACTCAAGAAATTAATGAAATTGAAAAGAGAAGGAAAGAAAATAGAGAAGAAAATGTGGGTAAATTAAAAGGTAATGAGAAATAAAAGATTACAGAAATAATTTATTAAAGTTTGTAGCAATAGGTGCACCATGTTTCTTATTGGTCAAGCTTGAGCCTTACTCCATTTGTGGGGTGACTTGAAGGATGTTGCAAACACTGTGTGGACTTTACAGGGAAGGGGTCACACTCTAGTGTAATACTGTCTTCTTCATTATCTCATTCAATTGAGAGAGGATTATCAGTTCTGGGACTAATAATTCTCAACCAAGGTATGATGGTGAGCACTTGACTTTGTAATTGTCATTTAAGTTCTTCTAGCAACTTTTACACAGTAGAAATGACTTATTTGCCCAGAGGAGTTAATGGGTGCTGGGAGAAGAGGAGTCATTATCTTTATTGGGAGTAGACACTGATAAGTTGTACATGTTCCAATAAATAATCTCCTAACCATTCTCATGCCAGAAATCTTAGTTAAAGTCAGTGAATCCCAAAAAATAGACATCAAATTAGAAAGGAGACGACTTGGGAAGAAGGAGAGGTTCAGCAGGAGGGGAAGGGGGACAAGAGAAGGTAACCATGATCAAAATACATTATGCACATATATGTAATTGTCAAAAATAAAGTATATTTTTAAAATAGATGATCTGCTAGAACCAAGGACAGGAAAGCAAACATAATTGGATTTGGAAGTGGCTGTAATGTCATCTTACCCAAGATTTGGACAAATATGGGCATTATTTTGCTTTCATCACAACTCAGTAGCTGGTAAAGTCTCCCTGAACAGCCGGGTGTGGTGGCGCACGCCTTTAATCCCAGCACTTGGGAGGCAGAGGTAGGAGGATTGCCATGAGTTCGAGGCCACCCTGAGACGACATAGTGAATTCCAGGTCAGCCTGAACTAGAGTGAGACCCTACCTCGAAAAACTAAAAAAAAAAAAAAAAAAAAAAAAAGTCTCCCTAAACAGCAGTATAAACATGGCTTTTGAGCACCATCTGGGAAACGAGGTATACAGTACTAAATGAGATGAACTCTTACTATAGGTTTTTGTGTTGCATTCATTGTCATTCTATTTATAAGCATTAACTTTATGCGAATAAAAGTTTTTGCCTCCTTGTCCTTTAAAGTTAAAGTTATTTTAAGGTCATTATAGCATCACATGTAGTTCTAAGCAACAATGCAGAGAAAGTCCTTATACTATATCCTGAATCTATTTTTATAGATTGAAACATCTTGTAAAACTGTGGTGTTACATCATAGCCGTGATGCTGACTTTGATACAGGAATACAGAACATTTGCATCACTACAAGGATCCTGTTTGATATTATAGATGATATTATAGATAGAGATAGGGATGGTCTAGATATAGATATACACGTATCCATATTCTTGCATCTTCCATAATGATCGCTACTTACCATCTATCCTCTCCCCAATTCTACAATTGTTTCAAATACCTTGTGTAAACAAACTCATATCTTTGGTAGTATTTTGAGATTGGTGCTTTTAAAAGAATTTTTTAAAACTTATTTTTATTTGAGACAGAAACAGAGAGAGAGGAAGGGAGGGAGGGAGAGAGAGAGAGAGAGAATATGTCCATGCCAGGGCCTCCAGTCACTTCAAACACAGATGTACATACAACCTTTGTGCTTCTGGTTTACGCAGGACCTGGAGAATCAAACCTGCGTACTTAGGCTTTGCAAGCAAGTGCCTTAACCGCTAAGCCATCTCTCCAGCTGAAGATTGTTATTTTTCACTTAGCATGATTCAATAGGGATTTATCCAGGTTGTTGCACATGTCAACAGTTAGTTTCTTTGTTTTTCAGAGTTTTTTTCCCATGGTATTGATGTCTCATTGTGTGCTTACCAGTTAGCTTATTTCAAGACAACTGGGCTGTTTCAAGTTTGAGGCTGTAGTGAGTAAAGGTGCTATAAACCTTGGGAACAGAATGTTTTTATTTTCTTAGATAAGAATCAGTGATTTGGGTTACATGCACATGTATGGATTTTTGAGATACTGACAAACCGTCTTTCTTCATGGCAAAATCATGTACAGCGTTCAGAGTAGTCCAGTTTCTCTGCACTTTCATCATACTTTGGGGTTAATACTTTATATGAAGGATAGCTGCCTGATTGTAGAAACCCGCATTTGCACATTTGCACTTCCCTGGTAGACAGTCATGTTTAGTATCTTCCATGTTTGGTTATCATGTGCATATTTCCCCTGGTGAAATGTTTTTGTCTCTTGTCCTTGGTAATTGTTTTTGAGTTTTGATGTTTGTTTATAATGTTCTAGAAACTAGTTCTTAGAGATGTGATTTGCAAATATTTTTACTTACTGTGCATTTGTTCTTTCATCATCATAACAATGTCCATTGCAAAGCAAAAGTTAATTCCATGAAGTCCATTTCATCATTTTTCCTTGTATAGATTGCAGTGCTAGTATTCACTGTAAGAAGTCTTTATCTGATCAAGATCCCTAGGATTCACTTGTATGCTTTTTTTTTCCCTAAAAGTTTTATAATTTTACATTTTACATGTGAGTCTATGATCCAGTTATAAATTATTTTTGGAATGTGGAAAGTGAGACACGAGATAGAGGTTCCCTTTTTCTTACAAAGTCCAAAGTCTTCAGCAGCATTTGTTGAAAAGCCTTTCTTTTATTGCCTTGCTGTAGCTCCTTTGTCCAAACTCAGTTGGTCATGCTTGTCTGGGTTTATTTCTGGATTCTCTGCTCCATTCCATTGATCTGTGTGTCTAGCCCTCCATCACTGGCAACCCGTATTGATTTCTATGGCTGCATAGACTATGTTGTAGGTAGGCACACTGATTTTCCACATTTCTGTCCTTTTTTCTCAGATATATTTTATATATTCAATTCCCTTTATTCATAAAGGTTTTAGAAGGATTTTGTTTGTACATACAAATACTTCCAGGGGTTGGTGAGACCCTGTTGAAAATATCTATAACATTTGGGAAGAATGGACCATCTCAAATCAAATTGACCTTGATGCTTTCAATCTATGAACATGCCATATCTCCCCAGTTATTTAGATCTGATTCCTTCATTAGCATGTATGGTATTCAGCATATAATTCTTATTCCATTTTGATTTCATTTCTAGCTAAGTATTTCCCCTTTTGCTGAGTGGCTATACATATTAATATATTTCACATTTTGTGCTAAATATTTTTATTGTTAGTTTAGAGTAGAACAATTATAGGCTTTTTGGGTGTGTTTATTTTGTATTCAGAAACCCTGCTGAATTTTGTTTTTGTTAGATACTCCTTGAAATTTTCTTCATAGACAGTCAATTAACCAGAAAATAAAGACAATTTTATTTTTTCCTTTCTAATCTGTATGCTTTTTTTTATTTCTTTTTCTTGTCATTGATTTGGCTAGTACTTCCAACAGTATACTGACTAGCAGTGATGTGAATAAGCTCCTCTATCATTTATTCAGCTTCTTGTCATTAAACATAAGATTAGGTTTAGGCTTTCATAGATGCTGCTTTAAAAATATATTTTTATTTATTTGAGAGAGAGAGAGACAGATGGAAAGAGAGAGAGAATGGGCATGCCAGGGCCTCCAGCTGATGTAAACGAACTACAGATGCATGCACCACCTTGTTCATCTGGGTCCTTTGGCATTGTAAGCAAGTGCCTTAATGCTAAGCCATCTCTCCAGCCCAGAATTTTTTTTTAATTAAATGTTTACTACATCAATTGATGTGGTTGTGTGATACTTTTATTTAGCTTATTAAATTATGAATTCAATTGACTGATTTTTTATTATTGATGAAACCATGAAATCCTAGGATAAACCTAATAACTTGGTTAAAGTGTATATAAAGGAAGTATAAGTTAATTATTAATTTTATTTGCTAAGACCATATTAAAGATTTTTGCATAAATTCTCAGGAAGGATATTGGTCTAGTTTTTTTTATAGTTGTACCTTTAAAAAGTTGTTTTGTCTAATTTTGTTTTCAGGGTGAAACAGATTTCATAAACCAAATTAGCAAATGTTTCCTCCTCTTTTATTTCTGAGGAAATTGAGTAGAATTGGTGTTATTTAAATGTTTGTCTGGAGGTTTCTTTTGGAAGGTACTGTTTCTTTTTTTCTTAAGCAGAGTTGGAATTTTTTAGGAAGAGATTCTAACATAGATTATGAATGAGCATTCATAATAAAAAAGGGGCTCAGGGAAAAGAAAACACAAACTCAGGTGTGCCTGTGGGCTTCTCAAAGGACAGTCACTTTAAGTGGCTTAGCAGCACCCTGCATGTAATTTAGATGGCTTCTGAAATTATATTGTATAAAGAGTTTCTGAGAACCAACCTATCTTCCTCCCCTTCCTCCCTGTCTTCCTCCCTCCCTTCCTTCCTTCCTTCCTTCCCTGCTTTCCTCCTTCCCACCCTCCCTCTGTTTCACCAGAGTTGTGTTCCTTTTATTGACCTTTTAAACAACTCTTATTTCATTGATTTTCTTTTTGGTTTGTCGGCTTGTACATGATACTTTTATAATTTTTTAAACTATTTCACAATACGTTAAGCTATGCAAGGTAGAATAATACAGAAAACACTGTAAGTATATCACTTGGCTTTAAATAAAGTTACTATTTACCAGGTTTGCTGATTTTTAGCCTTGAGTCGTGTGTTCAAGATTTATTATTCTCCAAATTTACTCTTTTCCAAAAACAAACAATTTTCATAAGATGTATAATCTTCCTGTAAATATTTCCACTGTTTTACATTTTGTAAGTTACAATCTATAAATATAGACGATATGCTGTATTATTTTGAAGTTGAAATTTTTATCTCAAAAGTCTACTCCATTTATCTTTTGATGGAGACATGGATAAGGGAAAATACTTGTTATACTATAGGACAAACAATATGTTTTCAAATGTTAATTGGCATATGGCTTCATTCTAGAGAGACAGAAGGTGTAAGGAGATACCTTTTTTATAATTGAGCCTCAGCTTTCTGTTGCCTACCCCTGCATATTAGCTCAAGTCCCTTCCTTCCTTCCTTCCTTCCTCCCTCCCTCCCTTCTTTCCTTCCTTCCTTTTCTCTTTCTTTCTTTTTAATGTGTCTGAGAACTCTTTATTGGAAAGCTTGAAATTTAGAAAAAAAAATATTTAAATGTGTCTCTGGGATTTACTCTTGCACTCCCATTTATTTCTGATTCATTAACTTCATTGCTACATAGTAGTTCTGTATACAAGCATGTGATTTGCTTACTTTTCTGTTCATGGACATTGAAGCTGTTCCTAAGTTTATATTACAAGTAATGCTTTTAACAATCATGAATATATTTCCCCTTATGTAGGCATTTCTCTGTGCCAAGAAAAACTAAGTTTATAGAAGTGGAATAGTTGGGTTTTAGTACATGGACAGCTTCACATTTGTTATATATTTTTTAAATCATTATCTAATGTGGTTTAACAAATATTTACAATAGGAGTGCCTATAGTAATAGTGCCTTTATCTTTTACAAAACTTGGTATTGTGAGGCTTTTAAACATGCTTCCATATCTCACTGATCAGTGTGCATTTTGCTGCACATCTCTTCATAGAGTCATAGTCCATTTAGTTACTGCTGCTTATGTATTGGTGTAGACTCATTATGGACTCTAGGCGCTCATCTCTCATTAAACACATGAGTTATAAATATCTCCTTAATGTACTTCAATTAGTGGCTTACACTTCTTAAAACTTAATGCAGGTCAATGTGCTAATATTTTCTGTTATGATTTTGATCATTGGGTCTTGCTTAGGAAATGTTTTCTTTTCCTGGCATTTCTAAGTTTTATTTGTCACATTTAGGTTTCTGAAGAACTGGCAATGATTTCTTTTACTCTATGAGGTAGATGCTTACTTGCTGTGAATGGGTTTTCCTCATTAGGATGCAGTATTTTGGGTGGCAGGGAGGGCCTGGGAACTCCAGCTTTTGGGTCCTTATCTGATTTTAGCAAATAATTAACAAGATGGACTCTGAGAAGGGTGAATTATGAAATATGAGGTTTATTGTAGGGGGAATTAAGATCCAGGGAGGAGGTTAGGTGAAAGACTCAAGGCAGATTCGCCTTACCTGGCTGGAGAGAGAGGGGAGGTGGAAAGGATCTCCTCCACCATAGAGAATCCTCTGGCCCATACACCCACACATGGAAGGCAAAGCATAAGAACCAAATGATCTCTTCACATTAAGAAATAGTGAATTATACACAATGGAGTTCTACTCAGCAGTAAAGACAAATGAAGTTATGAAATTTGTAGCAAAATGGATGGATCTGGGAAGGATTATACTTAGTGAGGTAAGCCAGGCCCAGAAAGCCAAACATCACATGTTCTCTCTCATATGTGGATCCTAGCTACAAATGATTGGACTTCTATGTGAGTAGGAAGAAAACTCAACAGCAGAGGCCAGTAAGATAGAAAGGAGATATAAAGGGAATAGAAAGGGAAGGGGGGGAACTTAATAGGATGGTATTGTATATATGTAAGCAGAAGAACAGATTAATGGGGATGAAAAGGCATAAGTGAAGTCAGGGGAAGGGATTGAGTAAAGGAAAGGTAGAGCGAGGGCTAATCAAAATCTAAGAGGATATAAATAAGTCATATGGAAAACTCCTTTTTTGGACAATGGAACACTCAGCAGCCATAAATTGTTACTAGAAAATTTTCAGTGCCAGGGATGGGATACCTTCCAGTGAGTTGTTGGCCAGGGAAGTCCCTGATGCCCCCCAAACATTACAGGCCATTGCTGAGGCCCTTTGTTTCCCACCAGGAATAGATGGTAAGACTTTATTGCTGAAGACTCCACATACTTTGGCTGCAAGGTCACAGAGACATCCTGCTGGAGCTGAGCTGAAAACCTTCTCCATATAGACCAGCTGACAGAAAACTGGAAAAAGCCACTCTGCATGCAGTTCAATGGGAAAGAGAGAAATCACCAGTGAAAAGACGCAACAGTGAGAGCCAAAGTAAAAGTTGAATGTGGACTGAAGAAAAGAGCCTTTCCAGGAAGCGTTTAGGTCTTCAGGACTTGTTTGGGACTGCTGAGACATTCAGTCACCAGAACTGAGCAAAAGCTCTCACCCTCCATTAGAGAATCTGCAAGTCCAACCTAAAGTGAACACCAGGCAGATCCACAAACTTGTCAGTGTGAGAAGAAGAATATTCCAACTGCCAAGCCCAAGAATCATGTCTATCACATCTGCTAAGGGCCAGCAGACATTGCAGAGGAAGTAATTGGATCACAGGCACTCAAAAGTAAAGGAAAAATGGAGGGAGGGCTAATCAAATCTAAGAGGATATAAATAAATCATATGGAGCCGGGCATGGGGGTGCACTCCTTTAATCCCTGCAACCGGGAGGCAGAGGTAGGAGGATCACTGTGAGTTTGAGGCCACCCTCAGGCTACATAGTGAATTCCAGGTCAGCCTGAGCTAGAGTGAGACCTTGCTGTGAAAAACAAAACAAAACAACAGTCATATGGAAACCTACTTTCTTGGATATTGGAACACACAGGAGTCATAGATTGTTACTAGAAAATTTTCAGTTCCAGGGATGGGATATCTTCCAGTGAGTTGTTGGCCAGGGAGGTCCCTGATGCCCCCAAAACATTACAGGCCTTGCTGAGGCCCTTAGTTTCCCCAGGAATAGATGGTAAGACCCTATTGCTGAAAACTCCACATACTTGGGCTGCAAGGTCACTGAGAAATCCTGTTGGAGCTGAGCTGAAAACCTCCTCCATGGAGACCAGCTGACAGAAAGCTGGAAAAAGCCATGCTGCCTGTGGTTTAATGGGAGAGAGAGAAATCACCAGTGAAGATACTCAACAGTGAACACTGCAAGTCTTATATTTTGCCAGCCAGGCCAAAAGAGCCAATGGGTGCAATGGTGGCATGTCTGTTATGGGCAAAACCAATCACCCTCTAACTTGAGTGGAGGCCCACTGCATGGGAGGGAATACACCCATGATACTGAAAATCTACAACAGAGGTAGTCATGAGCCCTAGGGGTGTAACATCTGCTGCTGTCTGGCTAAATACATATACTATGTTCACCAAACTGCCCAGTAAGCACTTCTCTTAATGTTCATACCCTTATATTAATGCTACTCTCACTTTTGGTAGAGAACCTTCTCTTTTCAGATGGCAGTGACCTTAGAATGACTCAGAAGGCACCACGGCACAGAGAAGAAGTGACAGAGGAGTGCTCAGCACTGAAATATCTCTATTACACCTTCCAAGGCTCAGGATCCATTGTGGAAGAGGTAGCAGAAAGAATGTAAGAGCCAAAGGAAGGGTAAGACTTCTTCCAACATGCTCCTCCAGACACAAAATGGCCTGGATATCCATGACCTCACAGTGCCTGACACTACCTACACAAGACCATCATAATAGGAGGGAAAGATCATGACATCAAAATAAAATAGAGACTGATGGACAGGGGGAGGGAATATGATGGAGAGTGCAGTTTCAAGGGGAAATGAGGGGAGGTATGGAATTACCAGGGGATATTGTTTACAACTATGGAAGTTATCAACAAAAAAAAAATTTAAAAAAGAGAAAAAGAAAGAGATCAAAACAAAGTGAGAAATCACTTCAAAGCAAAACACATGTAGAAGGCAAGCAGGAAAATAACCAGGCTGAAAGAAGTGCTGCCCCTGGGAAAGAGAAAGATACAGGCACTTACACACTGGGGTTCATGTGAAATCACAGGAAGAAAGAGGGTGGGCTGCGTGGTTAGGCTCCTGTATCAGGTATCCAGTTAAGGTAGACCTCATCATCAGACTCAGGTGTGCAAGGAGAGACCTGATTGGTGTATGGACTCAACGGCTGACTCAGGAGAGGCCAGCCCACTTAGAAATGCTGAGCTGAAGAAGAAGCCAAAGTTTCTGATGGGGAGTGTTGCTTGTAGCCATCTTGGATGCGACTGGATCAGAGGAGAGATTTGGTTTTGCCAGGGCAGGCAGGGTGGCCCCTTCTTGTCCTTGGACCTTATTCCTGGCTCACTGCCTATATAGAGCTGTCTTTCTCCTGTTTCTCCTTCATTTAGATCATTTATTTGTCTTTCACCAGTAAGTAATACATACTATTTTCTACTTTTAATTGATTGGTTTAATGCTCTTTTCTTCATGATGATTTTATTATGAATCTTGATATCTGACAAAGGAATTTTTTCTCCCTTATTTTCTACAAAATTATTCTGTCAATTCTTAGAACACTATTCTTTGTTATGAGTTTTAAACTCTGTGGCTGCACATAAAATCCTGTGGGATTCTCATTTGAAATTTCCCTATTAGTGGGGAATTAACTTAATTATAAAATTGAGTCACCCTATTAGTGAACTTGGAGCATCTTGACATTTAGTCAGGTCTCCTTTCATGTCTTTCAACAATGATTGCAATTTTCTCAACCAAATTCTTGCTTATCTCTTTCTAGGTCCCTTTTGATTGTTGTTACTATTACATTTTCTAATTAACTTCCACTTGTGCACTGGAAAGCTATTAATTTTTAAATGTTAGTTTTTGCATTGAAGAAACTTGCTGTTCTTTCCTATTAGTAAAATTAACTTTGAGGAACTTCTTTGAGTATTCTCTTCATTCAGTTATATTGTCTGAAATTGTTTTATTTTGTCTTTTGTTCTGACCCTTAGGACTTTATTCCATATTCTGTTTGAATGCAGGGACCCCAGCAATCCTGTTATTGACTTTGATAGTATAAGTCTAAACTGTCATCATTTACTGTGGCATTAACACTAGGTCTTTGCTAAATATACTTTCTAAGCTGAGACCAATACTCTTCTATTTCTTGTTCACTATGATTTTTCTTTAAAGAAAAACTACAGTTGGCTGCTTAATATATATAATTATTTTTCTATGACTTATAAAATGATAACATGGCTTTACCCAGTCTATTGATAGAATCATAAGCAACAAACATTCTAGGTCATTTATTTTGTTTTGTTTTGTTTAAAATATGTGGTTATCTGGGCTGGAGAGATGGCTTAATGGTTAAGCGCTTGCCTGTGAAGCCTAAGAACCCCAATTAGAGGCTGGATTCCCCAGTACCCATGTAAGCCAGATGCACAAGTTGGTGCATGCATCTGGAGTTCATTTGCCTCTTTCTTTCTCTGTCACTAATAAATAAAATAAAACAAAAAATTTAAAATATGTGGTTAAAAGTTAGAGTGCACTTAACTAAGGATGATACTCATTAAATGTATTTTATAAAACACATAATCGTTTTTTAAACTTAGAACTTCACTTTTTGATTGCAGTAATTAGATAACATTAAGATTACAAAACTTCACTGTTACATCTGTGTTTTTAATGTAAATAGATTTTATTTAAATCAGTATAATTTAATGGAAAAGATGTGTTTTAATTTTAGGTTACATTATATTTTTCTCTTTTTGCTCTTAGTCTTAAAATTACTCAATTAGTCTCTCTTTAAATGAGATTACATAAAGTCATGAGAGATATAGGAGATATTTAAATGCAAGTTATTGTCATTTTACCATGTATTGTGCCTCCTAAAAATAGCATTTATGTAATTAGAACCTCTAGTTCAACTTCAAACTAACTTTCTTTCACATATGATGTTGGATTGCCTTTTCCTGGGAAGGATGGGATATCAGGAGCATCTCTCTCTTTCCCATATTTTTCTCAACCAAATTGCAGAGATTTCATTGGCTAAAAATGAATTAGTGATTTTTAGATTATATCAAGTTATATTAATTTTAATGAAAATCCTTGTTATTAAACTTCAAAATAACTCTATATATTTATACAATATGTTTTTTTTTAAATCAGGAATTCCATAGTTTCTGCATTACTTCCATTAGGTTGCATGAGACATAGCTTGATCAACAAAAGGATTAAAGTATTAGATTCAATTTAAGGAATGACAATTCTGAAGAATGGGAGCTAGAATGTGGCCAGTCAGTTGAGGGTAGCCAGGCCCTGATTGAGAAGTTGTCTTTTTTTCTTCTTTGTTGAGATTGGGAAATGTTCTTGAACTCCTGAGGGTTCAGTTTTTCCACGTTTCTTTTCCTCTAAAGGAATCCTCACAGCTTCTACTTTGCTGGAGGCCATAAATGATGCAAGAGTCTGGTTTTTCCTTACCTCTTTTTCTCTAAAGCAGTTCACTTAGAAACTAGAAGTGAGGAGACACCTGGCATGGGAGCTGGGTTGACCTGCACATTCCCCTATCTAGTAAAGCATTGTTCCTATAACAAACACCAATCACCATGGGGGATACTCCCTGGAAAGCACTCCTGTGCTATAGGAACTCTGCATTCTTTCTTTTAACCCCTATAATAAAATACTTCTAAAATCATGGATCCTCTGTGGTGTATGGATTTCACTGAATTCGCAAGACAAGAACCTAGAGACTACTGACCAGATGTTCTGTGCAACTGCAAGCATCTGACATCCTCATTCTTACCCAAAAGCCCAAAAAGAGCCAAAATGGCTCTGTCATTCTCAGACACCCCATATTTCCATATCAGTTAGTCTCATGTGAAGGGACTACTTACTGTATTCCAAATTTTTAAATTAAATGACTTTAAAGCAAATATTATCACCACATGTATAATACACTTACTTATTATTAGAGTAGATGGAGAAAAATATTCAGGTTCACTGTTGATGTAAACTTTCATCCTTGCTAAGTTAAAGTTGTATATAGTTAGAGGTAAATATGAAGCTAACTGAAATGCACTATTCAATAAATTGAGTGTGTCCTTTGCTGCCTTGTATAACATCTGTTGTTTCTGTAAAATGGGTATATCTGACTTGACTATTTAAATATATGCTGTGGAACTATGTTAATATTTCACATCTCTGAATCAGTGAACCATCTATATAGCCTTGTGCCTCAAGCTGAAAGGATTCTAGACAAAGCAAATGCTAAAGAATTGTATTCTGGGTAGGAAGAGCTGATTAAGAAGTCATGAGCAGGCTGGAGGAATGGCTTAGTGGTTATAGCACTTGCTTGCAAAGCCAAAGGACCACGGTTCAATTCCCCAGGACCCACCTAAGCCAGGCATACAAGGTGGCACATGCATCTGGAGATGTTTGCAGTGGCTGAAGGCCCTGGCTCACCTATTCTCTCTTTAACTCTATCTGCCCCACAACTTTCAAATAAATAAATAAAAGTAAAATATTTTAAAGAAGTCATGAATTTGACCAGCACACTTCTAACAATTGCCAAGCCAACAGAATTTTGAATATTGTAATATTTATTTATTTATTTATTTTATTTGAGAGTAACAGAGAGAGAGGGAGAAAGAGAGGGAGAATGGGTGCACCAGGGCTTCCAGCCACCACAAATGAACTCCAGATACATGCACCACCTTGTGCTTACATGGGTCCTGGGGAATTGAGCCTTGAACTGGGGTCCTTAGGTTTTACAGGCAAGTGCTTAACTGCTAAGCCATCTCTCTAGCCTGAATATTGTAATTTTTAATGATATTCTAATGAAATAAATTCAAGATGCCCATCCTAAAAGCATTTTTACTTTTCATGAATATGAAAAGAAAACCTTAACTACCATATTTGTTAATGACTTCCTCTAAGTAAAAATTGTCACAAGGTCTACAAATCATGGAACTCAGAGGACCAGAACAATTTCTTGATAATTGAAACATATTCATTACTTTTTAATTTGGACCTTTCACTGAGGTCATATTTTCAAAGGAAATGAAACTCTTCTCTGAGATTACCCAGCTATATATTGCATTAACATTTCAAAAACTAGAAATAGAAAGAAATCACATTGTTACATAGTAAAGCATTAGTAGTATAAAAGCTTTTATGTTAATTTCTTCATTCCTTACTATTTACACTTTAAATTAAAATCTGATGAAAAATTGTAACATATACTTTATCAAGAGATAAAAGACCAAAAATAAAAATTTTATAGCTTAGATTCTAAAGCTAGATTCTACATTTTTTTCTTTTCAAAAATTATTTCTGTAAATCATGTTACTCCAGAATAAGAGATAATATATAGCAATATAACTTATTATGTTTAATATTTTTCAACAGGTATATTTCAGACACTTAGCATTGTGTAAGATTTTATAATATGTGTTAATATATTTAACACATAATTGTTTATGCACATGTATACATGTATAATTACATATATATGTATATATATACACACACACACCTACAGAAAGAAGCCCAACATAGTCCTTTTATTAGTAGTAAATGAATAACATCATTAGTTATGTTATGTGCATACACACAAAAAGTTGAAATATTTTGAATGACAAAGCATAATTTTCAAAAACTTAAAAATATGAGCTCATGCAAATGATAATAACAAAAATATCATGAATTTTTAGAAATCCTTTAAAGAGTAAACCAACAAAATGGTAAAAGTGATTCAGAAGAGAATTTTACAAAAAATATATTATTTAGTATGTTTACAGAGTTGGTTCTAATCAATAGTCAGCAGTAAATGCAACAAAAATAAATCCCTATAGAACTAACTGCTTCTTGGATGCATCTATCAGAAAATGTCAATAAGACATTGAAAAACCATACAGCCTTTCTTGTTTCAAGTTTTGCCTTTTTTTTTTTAAGACTTTTTTTTTCTTTATTAGTCAGTTGTGTATTCAGCAAATACAGTCAGTTTGGTACCATTATTAGGTTCATCCGTGACCTACCCCTCCTCTTGGCCCCTCCTTGTTGAGGTATACGGGTCATGCATTGTGGAGTTAGCCCACAGTTATGGGTAAGCTAAATGTCTCTGCATATCATGACCCAACATGTGACTCTGACATTTTTTCCGCCCCCTCTTCCGCAAAATTTCCCTGAGCCATGTTGGGTTCATTTTTGATCTGCTTCAGTGATGAGGTATTGGGGGCCTCTGTGGCTCTGGCTCTCTGATTTGGTAGGAGTTGATTTTTCTCTGTGCTGATCTCCTTCCCCCTTGTGCTGGTATCCGGTTCATCAGGAAAACAGCCCCCTTGCTTGTTTCTCCAATTTTTCTTAGTTTCAGCCGGGGCCCTTTGGAGGTATGATGGGGTGGCTCTCTCTTTAGGATGTACATCAATCTGAAAAAGAGAAGCAGATTCTCCAACGGAGAGTAAGTTAGCACCAGGACAAATGAGATAACCCTTACTTTTTTTTTTTTTTAATAGAGAATTTAATAGGTGTAGGCCCTCTTGTAGCCCACAATTGATGGTAGCTTGATATTGGAGAGTGGGCTTATGTTTGGATATGGTTCTGACTTGTTTCCCAGCTCCAGCTATGGGTCCCATACCAGTGAGGGGATCAGTTAGCCAAATTGAGAGCAGTTGGTTCCCCACCATGGCTGTGTGCCACCACACAGGTATAGTCTTACTCTAGTCCAGGCCGACCTGGGTAGCCCAAACTGGTCTTCAACTCATGGCAATCCCTTTACCTTAGCTCTCTCAGTATTGAGATTAAAGTCAGAGCCCCAATGCTGATTTTGCATTTTTTAACAGAAGGAAAAATACTATGTTTTAGATGTTTTTCATCAGGATGATACTCTAAAGAACATTTAATATAATAAAATCAATAGCTTATTTCTTTCAAAACTCTTGGGAAATAAATACTTTTATGTTACAATTTATGAGCTAAGCTTGACTAATGCTGATAACCTTGGAGAAGATATTGTTGCATATTTCAATGTGGTAACAGAAAGTCAAAGAATCATTGTAATTATAAGTGTTGCTCAGACTAGCAGTCCCGTCTGTGCAGACAGTGGAGAGCCTGCGTCCTGTTTTCTGTCAGCTGCACAGGCTCCATTTCTGAGACCACACTGCTGCCATCTGTCACAAGAAGGCTCCAGAAACTACACAGATGATCTGGTTATGGCTGCTGTTGGTGGGGTTGAAATCTAAAACTGGATGGTGGCCAGAATATTGGAAGAATCCATCCTTTCTCTCTCTCTTTTTCTCCCTCATCCCTACCTTCCTCATTTCCTTCCATCTTGTTTTGCCTTCCGCCTTATCTCCTTCCTTGTTCTCTTTTGCTAGGTTAAGGAGGCTTATGTTCTCCTTATGAAAGTGCTGGCAACCAGGACGCAGGATGAAGAAACTCAGAGACAGTGTGTCTGGTAAGGGCACTTGACTAGGCACATACACCACAGCAGTTAAGTCAGAAAACAGATGAAAACCCACCATGGTGGGTGGTACTTCTAGACGCACTGAAGTCTGGGGTCTTCTTTAATTGGATGTCGAAGCAACAGACAACTGACAGGTATAGATGTGTTTCTCGGCTGGATAATGACACAAAGTTCCCTCCCAAATTCCTCCACAGATGAGATGTAATTCAGTTCAGCGCAGGGAAAGGGTGCACACATGCACGCGCACTTGCACACACACACACACACACACACACGGATATTGCTAATATTAGGTATTAAAATACATTGTGCATTTAAAAGAGTGAAAGTAATGCCCTGAGGCAAGAACAGACAAACAGTCATTCAACATAAGAAAAATGGTGCTTTTAAAAACTAAGTGCTAACATTATTAAGATTTCGTGTTATAGATTACATTTTTTAACTTGTGACTATTTCTCCTTTCTATATATTTTTAAATATTTTATTTTATTTATTTGATAGAGAAAGAGGGAGAAAGAGACAGAGAGAGAGAGACAGAGAGAATGGGCGTGCCAGAGCCTCTAGCCACTGCAAATGAACTCCAGACGTATGCGCCCCCTTGTGCATCTGGCTAACGTGGGTCCTGGGGAATCGAACCTGGGTCCTTTGGCTTTTTCAGGCAAACGCCTTAACTGCTTAGCCATCCCTCTAACCCCTCTTTTCTATAGTTTTAAGAAGAAATCTGATCATCCATCATATGTAGCATATTGTATAAAAGTTCAAAATTACAGGGTGGCCACAACATACACACATATATATGAACATTACACCTCATGCTTATTAAATTGAAGAATTCAGGTGGAGTTTTATTTGATTTCACTTGTCAAAATTAAGATGTAATGAGATGTATGTAACATAAAGGCGAATCAACCAAGTCCCCCAGTGTGAAGAAGAGCGGACTGCCGAAGACGACTGTCACACACTGCCTAGTGCTTCAGGCTTCTCTGTCTTGTGTCAGAGCAGATCTGGCAGAGAAACAGTTGTTTTCAGTTTTGGTCGGTGAATATAATCCTCACTTTAGTACTCATTATGCACAATGTATGCAACATGCTATGAGCCAACTGACTCACACTTTAGTGTCATGCAAATAAAAGCTAAACATAAGAAAGTATAACATCTAGTAAAGTTGCACACAGCCACAGAGGCGGAGATAAGAAAATTGATAACTAAAAAAAAAAAAAAAAAAAGCAATTATCACATTCACTGGGGCAACCGGTAGGATTTGGATTCGAGCCATACAAATAATATTTTCTGCTTTTGGCTAAAAGTAATGTTAGATTTCTTGGCAACTGTAAGTTCACATTTGCAGAAACATTGCTGTGTCTGAATAGAATGAAAGTGAAAGCTTCTGTGAGGGCTGGGTGGACAGCACACATACAGGTGTGCCAACAGGTGATCTTTAGACAGGAAGCAATAGGTGTGTGCGCTGCGAAACTTTCTGCTGTTTAAAATGGTGCTCATGTTCTTTACCAGTATTTGTAAAAGGATTATCCAAGCACAGGACGTGGTGGTGCACGCCTTTAATCCCAACACTTGAGAAGGGCAGAGGTAGGAGGATTCCTGTGAGTTCAAGGCCAGTCTGAGAGACTACATAGTGATTTCCAGGTCAGCCTGGGTTTGAGCAGCGAGGTCCTTCCTTGAAATATGTACATACATATGTGCGTGTGTAGTCCAATCACTCAAAATTTAATAATTTAGGAAAACGGCTTTCCTCTTATACATGTAAGGATTATCTCCTCCACCCCCACCAGATTAGAATAAGGTGGAATATATGTGTCTACAGTTATTTAGTACTTTTTGAAAAAAATATTTCAAGCTTAGATGTTGGGTTCTTTCAATCAATGATTGTGAAATCAATTTGACTGTTTCGTCCAAGTGACAAATTAGAATTGATGAGCAAACCCCTAGAGCTCAGATGTTCAGATGTTTAAGTCGCTAATCATAAAAGTCTACTATCAGGTAGTCAATCATTTCAAATAGTTGAATGTGTTGGGATACACCCAGAAATAACTGTGACAAAAAGGATAGCCACTAAGAAAGGTGAGAGCCACAGGTGGTAGTACAGCTCAGAGAAACATGGCCTTTCTACAGTATAAGAAAGTCACTAAAAGGACAGGTTACCATTTCTAGAGTCAGTGCTCTCTGCAAATCAAAAAATCATCAGTCTTTTTTTAAAAAATATATTTTCTTATTTATTTGTAAACAGAGACAGGAGAGAGGATCATCAGTTTTTTTTTTTTTTATTGAATTGTTAGATTTGTGTCACCTCCTCTGATTGCTACATGATCACTTTAGACAAATAACCATGTCTTTGAATACACAAAAACACTCATGGCCCCTGCAGAATTTCAGCAATTCCTCTTTACTATGGATTTCTGCTTAGGGAAAACAGATGACTGTAAAGTGGCAAAGGTCGGAGTTTGCTAACTAACCCTTCATGTTAACTTATAGGCAGCCTGAAAACACACTAGCCAGTTTTTATTTCCACTCAGCAAATCCTAAACTGCTCTTGAGCAAACCATAGAACCCTTTTTGCACCCTATTCCATCTGACAGACATTGAATGACCATATGTACTGTTAGCTGAAACCAAAATACATCTTACACGTTGCTCACAAATTGGCAGCACACCCAGGAAACGTTTGTGGTACATCCCCATATGTCACTGCATGCCAGTGGAGGGCAACTGATTCATTTGCAGTCACATAAGAGGGAAAAAAATGTTCAACACACACTACCTGCAACATTGTAAAAATAAAGTGAACAAGCAATCCCTTGTCAACATCAGGTGGGAGGGCAGAAAGCCATGTGTGAGGGCAAGAATGGAATATGATTATAAATGTGAAATGCTCGTGTTGGGTTCTTCACTCTGTCTTTCCTTTAATTGACATGGGAGTGAATCCAACTGTTTGTTGTTGATATGTATTTACATGGTAGTAGGGCACAATCTGTGAGCTGTGAGCATACCATGGCAGCTAGTAATTTATTTATAGCTTATTATTGTTTCCCAAGTATATCGTTTGAAATTATTTATTCGAAAGAAATTGAGAAATTAGATTAAAAATTTCCTATTTCGAGTTTACTTTCAATATAAGTGTTAGTTTTACAAGGGATTGGCAGTATAACCTTGGACAGATGCTTAATCTAGCCAGAGTTTTCTTATTTGTATAATGTGGTTCATTTCTTTAAAAAATGTATTTATTCCGTGTGTGTGTGTGTGTGTGTGTGTGTGTGTGTGTGTGTGTGTGTATTTATGGGCATTTCAGGATCTCTTGCCACTGCAAATATATGCCTGGCTTTAAGTATGTGGCTTGGCAATTGAACCCAAACTGGTAGGCTTTGCAGGATAGCACTTTTAAGAGCTGAGCCATCTCCCCAGCCCTGAAAATGTGTTTCTTTATTAAACACTTCCAGATAAGGTTATTGAAAGCACTGTGTAAGCTGAGCTAAGGAAAGTATTTAACACAATGTTTGCAAAGGGTGAGTGTTTACTAATGCAATGTGTTATTGTATATCCTATTTTTGATAGTTAAATGCTGAAGTGTAAAGCAAATATAAATATATCTCTGAAATAACATGATGACAAAAGTCAAGGTGTCACAGGTCTTGAGAAGCTTAAAGTATCAAGATAGTGGTGAGCAACTTCTGGAAAACAATCAAAAAGGAACATACAAATAAAATTTACTTTGTATAAAGACCAGTCATTTCTCCTGTAATTTCTGAGCATCTAAGCACACAAATATAACCCTTGAGCTCTTCTTTGGAGTGTTTCGATATGTACAAGCACTGAGGAAGGAAAGGGCCATGGGAAGGTCTTAATTATGTAAAATAAAATGAAGAAAGACAGTTAGTATAATACTTGATTTCCATTATTGTTTTCATAATCCTTGTGGTAAGTCTTACATTTTCTTTTTCCAGTGCAATCCAGAAAGCAGCTCTAACATGAAATCTGATATGTAAAAAACCTTGAAGCACAAACAAGATGCTTCCAAAGGATCAAGGCAGTTTTGCTAAGAGAGATCAGAATACATGATAAAACTTGAACATTTGAAAAATAAAACGGGCTGATCAGGCGCAAGAGAACTGGAGCTAATCCTGACAAAAATAGGCTCCAGAAGCCACCCTGGACAGCTGCACATCTGAGAGTCTATGCCAAGACCATGGTCAAGGCCACTGGTCATTCTAGCAGGTGACAGATTGGCCCAAGGTGAACTTCAGTCAGAAGGCAGTTACAGTGGAATTCTTTCTCAGATCACTGAATGTTGACTTGAGTTCATCTGTGCTTACACATCTACTCATAGCCTACAGAAAAAAATAAGCTTCAACGAAGGGCTTTCATTTTCTGGGGAAGATTGAAGCTTATGAAATAAAATACCACAGTCTCTCATGCTCAGTGACACCACTTTTGAATGGGTGAATTTGGTCTTGTTGAGTTTCTTCCTGCTGTTACTCTAACTTCTTAAACATCAAGAAGTTTAAAAAGGCAAAAAAAAAAAAAAAAAAGGAAGAAAGATAAGAGATAAGCTGAAAAACTTTCAAAGCATAGTTTTTCACATTAAAAATTAAAATAAATCTTAAAAGTAAAGAAATCCATATACTTAATACCCATAAGGAAATTCAGAGACACATTAAGATTTTATGGTTTTGAACTAATTCTGATCTGAGGCAGGAAGATGCTTTAGTCAGTGAAGAGCATGCTGTGCAAACATGAGGACCTGAGCTCCAATCCCCTGCATCCGGGTTAAAATGCCAGGTGGGTGAGGCTATCCTCAGAAGTCAAGACAGAACCCTGAGGCGTGCTGGCTGGCTAGCCTAGCTGAATCTGTGAGTTTTGGTTTCAAGGAAAAGACCTTGTCTCAGTAAAAATGGTGGAGAGTAATTGAGGAAGACATCCAGTGTCAAACTTTGGCCTACACACACACACACACACACACATGCATGCATGCACACATGCATATACACATACAAAAAATTCTGATCTTTCATTTTTCATTGATATGCTTTTGATTCTACTAATTAGTACAAAGAAGCAAAGGTCAGTCTTATCATATCAATCAACTACATTGTACACAAAACCTAGGTCTTAATTTTCAATACAGAATAATGGTACAAAAAATTCATTGAGACATAACTATAATATGTTTTTTCTTGCCTCAATGTTAGAATTCACTGCAATGAACTTCCCAAACTGAATAATAAATTTAAAGATAAAATATACTTTCTTGCTATGGTTCCCATACCAGTGAGGGGATCAGTTAGCCAAATTGAGAGCAGTTGGTTCCCCACCATGGACCCATAGCTGGAGCTGGGAAACAAGTCAGAACCAGATCCAAACGTAAGCCCACTCTCCAATATCAAGCTACCATCAATTGTGGGCTATAAGAGGGCCTACACCTATTAAATTCTCTATTAAAAAAAAAAAGTAAGGGTTATCTCATTTGTCCTGGTGCTAACTTACTCTCCGTTGGAGAATCTGCTTCTCTTTTTCAGATAGATGTAGATCCTAAGGAGAGAGCCACCCCATCATACCTCAAAAAGGCCCCAGCTGAAACTAAGAAAAATTGGAGAAACAAGCAAGGGGGCTGTTTTCTTGATGAACCGGATACCAGCACAAGGGGGAAGGAGATCAGCACAGAGAAAAATCAACTCTTACCAAATCAGAGAGCCAGAGCCTCAGAGGCCCCCAACACCTCATCACTGAAGCAGATCAAAAATGAACCCAACATGGCTCAGGGAAATTTTGCGGAAGAGGGGGCGGAAAAAATGTCAGAGCCACATGTTGGGTCATGATATGCAGAGACATTTAGCTTACCCATAACTGTGGGCTAACTCCACAATGCATGACCCGTATACCTCAACAAGGAGGGGCAGGTCACGGATGAGCCTAATAATGGTACCAAACTGACTGTATTTGCTGAATACAGAACTGACTAATAAAGAAAAAAGAAAAAAAATATATACTTTCTTTCTGAAGTTCCATCTTTACCTAAGTGTGGTTTATTTTCAAATAAATAAATAAATTGGTAGCCTAATATTAACTTGTCTCCTTTTCAAGTGTAAAAATATACAAATAAACTTGCATAATTTAACTCCCAGAATGGAAAAACAAATCTTTCCCTGATAGTTTTATTGACAATAATTTGTATCAATTTAACAATAAATGAGGATACTTTTTACTGACTCATAAAAATTAAAATTTTAGAGTCACAAAAATGCTTTAAAAGGTACTAGTACAACCTCATTTTGCTGGAAGTGAAGAAGCAGTCATGAACATCCCAGGTGGCTGCCCAAATCATCCTATGCTGAAGTCATTTATTTACCTTTGGCATAAATTCCACAATGTACCATTAATCCTTAAGCATCTGTTGCAGTTTCATTTAGGTGTCCCCCATAAACTTAGGTGTTCAGAATGTGAGGTCCCCAGCTAATGGAAATTTGGGAATTAAAGCCTCCGAGAGGCAGTGTATTGTTGGGAGCGGGCTTCTGGGTGTTATAACCAGCTTCCTCTTCCTAGTGTTTGGCACACTCTCCTGTTGCTCCTGTCCATCTGATGTTGACCAGCAGGTGATGTCCACCCTGTGCTGGTGCCATTGTTTTCCCCTACCATCATGGAGTTTCCCCGTGAGCCTATAAGCCAAAATAAACTTTTTTTTTTCCCCACAAGCTTCTCTTGGTCAGATGATTTCTACCAGCAATGCAAACCTGAGTACAAAAGTAAAGATGGTACCAGGGAGTGGGATTGCTGCTAGACACCTGGCTGTGTGGCTTTGGCCTTTTGGAAGTGATTTTCAAAAGGAATATGGAAAGATTTTAAACTTTGGCCTAAGAGATGCCTTGCAGTGTTATAAACACACCTTATGGACTACTCTGCTCAGAGTGGAAAGACCTGAAATTTTTTTTTTTTTTTTTTGTACTATGACTCAGTTAAAATATCCTGGACTATGGCAATGTTTGATCATCACTGGGATTGATAAAACCTCTGAGGACTTTTAAAGATGGACTAAATGCATTGTATTTTACATCATATATTTAAGTTTATGGGGGCCAGGGGTGGAATGTGGTGGTTTGATTCAGGTGTCCTCCATAAACTTAGGTGTTCTGAATGCTAGGTTCCCAGCTGATGGTAATTTGGGAATTAAAGCCTCCTGGATGTCCTGTGTTCTTGGGGACAGGCTTATGGGCGTTATAGCCAGATTTCTCTTGCCAATGTTTGGCACACTCTCCTGTTGTTGTTGTCCATCTGATGTTGGCCAGGAGGTGATATTTACTCTCTGCTTGTGCCATCCTTTTCCCCTGCCATCATGGAGCTTCCCCTTGAGCCTGTAAGCAAAAATAAACCCTTTTATTCCCATAGCTGCTCTTGGTCAGGTGATTTCTGCCTGCAGTGCCATCCTGACTGCAACAGCATGTATAACATCATGAAAGTTATTCTGTTGACAGTAATACACTGTAATTAGAAACTGAAAAAAAGTGTGGTTAACTTGATCCACGTGGACCCAAGGCAAAGGAGAAGGAAAAGACTAGTGGCCCTTTGCAGAGTTCATTCTGCCAGCTGTTGGAACCCTCTTGTTTGGTTCTCCTTCCTTCACAGACATTGAAGAACAGCATGACAGCATGACACTCCATTGTGACCAAGCCTAAAAGTTGTGGGAATATGTTTCTCTCTGGAGTTGAGTGGATGAATCAGGCTCTAACAGCCTGATATGATGCAATTCATAATGTAGGTCATGCTGCTAATTCTTCCTGCTCTGAGCCATGCTCAGCAAATAACATTCTGATTTTATATTTATCCTAGGTAGATTTATCTTCAAAGAAAAGAGTTACAGGCAGCAGAGGCGGCTCAGTGGATAAAGCACTTGCCATAGAACTCTGAATACCTGAGTTCAGATCCTCAGAGCCCACATGAAACCTGGAAGCCACAGCATCTGTAATCTCAGTATGCTTATAGAAAAAAAGAGAAGCTGAGATAAGAGAAGCTCCTGTAAGTTCTCCAGTGAAGCAGTCATGGTGAGAGACCTTGCCTCAAAATGAGGTGGAAGGCAAGGACTGGTCTAAACGTTGTCCTCTGACTTCTATTTGTTTATTTGTTTGTTTTTGTTTTTCGAGGTAGCGTCTCACTCTGGCCCAGGCTGACCTGGAATTCACCATGTAGTCTCAGGGTGGCCTCGAACTCATGGCGATCCTCATACCTCTGCCTCCCGAGTGCTGGGATTGAAGGCATGCGCCACCACGCCCGGCTATTGACTTCTATATTCATGCTGTGGCACTCACAATAAATGGGTCAATTGATTAACTAAAAGAGTTCTACCATACAGAAGATATGGAAACCTGGCCATCTTGTTACTTCTCCTTTACACCGTAAATTAGTGAATTTTCAGAAATGAACCTTTGAGATCAGTGTTATGATATTGGTCATGGTAAGACCAAATTTGTGGTCTGGGTCATTGCAGCTTCATCAATATGCTAGAAGACCACCTAGTAATGTCCCTTTGTGACTACTAGTCAACATTTTTCTAGTATGATACTGGAAGTCTATCAATGGAGACCTTGCTTTCCATTCTGAAATGTAGAAAACTATAATGAAATATCCAAGGCAGGCTACTGATGAAGGAAAGAGAAGTTTGTTTGGGCCCATGGATTTGGAAGTTCAAGTCCATCAGTTTGGGTGTCTGGTGGGGGCAACACAACTTAGTGGGAATATGTGGTGAAGTGAACTGCTTATGTCTCCAACCAGTAGTGGTTATTAGACTGGCTCTGGCAGCCCTGATAAGCTAGGCTCAGCCACCTGTGCTTAACTGGCCAATTAAACAGACAAGTAATAATGACAAGAAATAAAAAGAGGAACAGAGGGCCCCAGTGATATGCCAAGTCAATCTTTGGGGTCCTGATATGGGCTTTGGTTTCAGAAGAGGGTAAGATGTATGCATAACTAAGCAGTCCTGGCAAAGGTGTGGTTATGTCCATCACTGACCCATCACTGTTTAAACCCCAGTAGTTTCTGCAAGGTGCTGTGACTCCAACTGTGTGACATCTTTTGCTGGGAGATAAGCTCCCATATCTGGTTGACACCAGAGGCCCAAGCTTTTACTTCTCCTAACACAAGAGATATTTACTAAGGAATTTCAAATGTCTTGATGTCCATTGTTTCAGTATATTGATAACTGAAGGGAGGGGCACAATTATCTTCTTTCCTGCCAGAACAGTGATAGTCACAAGGATAGTGTGAGAAATGGAAAGCCCATAATCTGTTTTGGAGCACAGTACCAGTGACCCAAGGGTCTCCCATTAAGGAAAGTTATAGTGACAGGGAGAGTTTGAGATATGGAAGCCTGATAATCTCCTTTGAGGGCACACTGCCAGTGACCCTCAGGTCTCCTGCTAGGAACCACTTAAAGTTCACAGCACCTCCAAGTTCCACCATGCTTAGGAGCAAGATTATACCTATAGACTTTGGGGGACAGGGGACATTTTTCTAAACCATAGCAAATGACTTCTCTGTTTTTCTTCACTGATATTGTTGCTATGTATAGAATAGAATACTCTATTCAATTTACCTTTAAATCTAATTCAATTGGAAAACATTCACCTACTTGTGTATTCCTCAATATTCTTACTTCCTGAAGGTGTATTGTGAAAGAATTCCTAGGTAAAACAAGTTAGAAGACATCATACACTCAATTTCTATTCAGAGATTCAGAAATGTATGTAACCTTTAAAAATTTGAGAAGTCTTAAAGATATTTGTTCATGCTTCACTCAATTTTCTCTCTCTTCTCCATCCCTTTGCTACTTTGTTTAACCAACCATTTATTAATATGCCTTAGGACACATTTGTGGATTATCATTATCATCAATATCTTATCCTATTTCATGTGCTAAAAGTCATTTAATATTATTAAGGTTTGTAATTGGGGAAAATTAATCTGTTTTTGCACATTTATAAAGGTTGAATGCATCATGATTTACTTTGCCTTGCAATAATATTCAAATCAATTTCTGCTTATCTCCATTCTACATGAGGTTTGTCCTCTTAATAACATTCAGTTTACCAAATATGGCAAAAATGCATTTTCATTTCTCACATAGCTAGAAAATCTTTGCAGTATCTGTGCAAACAATTTTCTTCCTGCATTTCCTAGTGTACATCTATTTGCATTGCTCTGTCAATATGCTTGAGTTGCAAATGTAAACACTGAAATGATCTGAGATTCTCTCTGACAGAGAGCTTTCCCCACTGATGTTCATTTCTCCTTGTATGTTTTTCTGTGTGAACAATTCCTTTCTTTGTTCAGACATTAAGGCTTTGCCAGAGGCAGATTTTTATGGCATTAATACATAGAATGTTGTGGGTATCTCTTTCATTATCTGGATGACGGTAGATAAAAAAAAATAACACTGTCTATAAAAACACCAGCAAGTACAAAATATATCAAAGATGGACTGACACCTGAGGACTTTTTCAAACTCAATGTATAGCCATTGAACCTTGGGGCAGGTGGTATATGTGCTGTTTATGACTGTATGTTTCTCTCTCTTTCTCTCTCTCTCTCTCTCTCACTCTGTTTGTGTATGGGGGATGTGCACATGTCCATGGTGTGAGGGGGGTGACTATTAATCTTTTAAATGCTACTCTCCTCTTCTCTCCAGAGATACAATGAGTCAATCCATCATTACAAACACAAGTTTTTAAGTTTAGAATATAGTTTACACTTGAAGGGAGAATGCAATAACAAGAGAAAAAACATTAGATTGCGGACTTTTTTTTTTTTTTTTGCAAAAATCCTGAATAAAATTTGAGGCTATTTAGAGGAAGTAAAAGAAACCCAAAGAGGCCCAGTGCTGTCAGATGCTCCCCTGAGCTTATGTGATTGAGTGGATTAGGCACTTTCACTAATGAGACCAAGGCTTAATCTAAGCTCTAAAAGGGACTTGTGGAATTTGCAATAACTCTCCCAAATGTCGGCTGCACTCTCTTTCCCCATTTAGCTTTCTTTTCATTAGCATGTCCATGATGAACGCTAATGTGTACCACATAATTTTGATTTAGCCTCATCTCTGAGGCTCTCAGAACTATGGGGATATTTTCAAACTCCATTATTAATCACATTTATCAGTAGGAAGGAGGTAGTGACCAGGAAATACTCCCATTTTATAGACAAGAGACTAGAGACTGATTTGCCCAGGTTCATAGAGGGAAGCTGGAGTAGACACAAATGAATAATGGAAATGTTGTGCCTTGATTAGTCCAAAGCTTAGGACAATACCTTTAGAGCCTGGAGATTGGCAAACAAGCAAGTGATACATCTTGGGTGCATGGATGGGAAAAAGGTGTAGGAGTCAGTTTCCGCCAATGCTGTAGCATTTTCTTAAAACAAGGTTGCCCCTGTCTAGACCTTGAAGTACGAGCACTAAACATGAACAGAGTTCATCCAACATGTAAACTCTGTTAAGTTAGGAGTACTTTTGTTCACCACACACTCCCTGAAACAAGGGCAGCCTTCCATCATGGTCATGACTGTACCAAGTGAAAGCTATAAGGGGAAAGAGAGAATTTTCTATTGCTACATTAAGAAAATGCAGTGCCAAGGGAATACTCCAAATCTTATTTTTACAGCTTCCAAGACATAGTTCAAGATACATGCTGAGAAGCAAGCTGCACACCATAAAGCCACAACACAGGACAGCACCGGGAACCTTCACAGTCTAGTGGTGTCTTGGCACAGTGAGAAACTTTGGAATATCACAGAGTCCGTATTTCATGAGTTCCTGTCCAGAGAATCCATTCCGGTGTCAACACTGCATGTCTGAGAGCAGCAAAATAGACCAAAGTAGCTAGAAATCCAGGCTGTATCAAGGAAAAGGCTAAGTTCATTTACATTCAAGTTTGCCACTTTTGCAGATTGCTGGAGGTCATTGAGACACAGCCCAGGGAACTCTGTATTGACTGTGTTCCAGTCAGCTCTTGCATTTGTTTCCTCCCGCTGCCATAACGAGTGATCACAACCTTGATGGCTCAAACAACACAGATTTATTAGCTTTCAGTTTTGGTGGTCAGAGCTTCAAAAGTGGTTGGCTCTGGGATGAAACCAAGGACTCAGGAGGATGTAATCCCTTTTGTAGGCTTCAGGGCAGTTTCTTCTCCCAGCTACGAGAGGTACACTCCCTGGCAGCAGGGATGGGGACAGTGCTCACACACAATCACTCCACCCTTCATTTCTGTCCTCCACTGACTGTAGTAACTTCTGTCTTTTTCTTCAGGGTTCAAGACTGTGGTGGTTACCTGGGCTCACCAAGAGAATCAAGAATACCTCTTTGTCTGAAGGTCAGCTGACTAGCAACATTAATTCTATTTGCAACCACAATTCTCTTATACCACAAAGCACAACAGGCTTGCAGTTTCCAGAATAGAATGAGGACTCCTTTGGTGGTGGTGTGAGTGGTGAGGAGCCTTTGCTTTTCTTAATACTATTCCATAACTGCCCATCTTCCCACATGGTACCTGTTGCCTTTATGTAATTCTGGTTTTACACTATGTAAATGTTAGCTCAGGTTTTGGTTTTGTATCACTCTTTTATGCTTATGAAATATTACACATATACTGGCTCTTGATTCATAAAATATATACCAAACCCTCACAGCGTAGTTGGAAAAGAAGACAAGGACAGAGTAACTTTGCCTTTATTGGATGTGGGTTTGGTGGCAGAGTGCCACTGAAATCCACTTAGCTGCCAGGTTTGATGTGGCTTTCTCTATGGATCTGTCTGTCATGTGGATGTACACATAGCATATATAACAATAGTCAATGTACATACAGACAGAGAGTTATTTGCATTCACTTTTAAATGCCTCTTGTTCCCTATTTGCTATGATGGGAGGATGGTAATACTTCCCTCTCAAGCAGCTGTTAGAATTAAAAACAAGACATTTAGTCTGCAATACCTTGAGAGACATTTGTAATTTCATGACTGATTTTTGCCCCTTTCAAATGTTATGTTTGACTGAAACAGTATTTTAATGAGAGTATGAGAGTATTTTGGTGACACACCAGGTTCATAGAACCCATCAGCCTCTAGTGTTTTATACCAACCTCTAATAACAACTTTTTATTACCTGCTTGGGCTCTGTGAACATGTAAGCTTGTACCCCTGAAATAAATCAGCATAGAGAATTAAAAAATCTATGAATATATTGGGACATCAATTTTTTCTTAACATAAACATTCAAACTTAGTTAAGAACAGTACATTAGTGTATACCTTTTTCTTAAGGCCAATCAGGAAATAGTTAGAAAAAATAATAGAGCACTCGGGGTTTTAGACACAATAATCTTTATTATCCAACTTCTCCCACTCCTCTCTATTTTTTCTCTTGCTAACTGAAATTCAAGGTAATGCTCCACTACTAATCACCAATCTTCTAGAATTGTAGGTCAGACTTCTTTGGTAAAGGAAATTCCCTTCATGCTATCATCTCTGCTGCTGAGATCAAGGTCAGGTGTAAATACAGCACTAACATAGCATTAGGTCATGGGGTCTGGTGCTTACAATAAAAGCCAAGTCATTATTTCACTGTGCATGTTTTTTTTTAAATAATGTAAATGGTACCAGAAGCAACCCAGATAGAAAAGTGTAATTTGAATAGGACAAAAATGAACATATGCAGTAATCTGTAAATAATTCTTTTACAAATAGATCTATTTCAATATCAAAATGAAGATAATTATACCAATGGAAAGACTTGAAATTAGCTGGGCGTGGTGGCACATGCCTTTAATTCCAGCACTTGGGAGGCAGAGGTAGGAGGTTGCCGTGAGTTCGAGGCCACCATAAGACTACACAGTGAATTCCAGGTCGGCCTGGACTAGAGTGAAACCCTACCTCAAAACCGCCCCGCCCCAAAAGACTTGAAGTTGATGTACACAATATTTTAACGTAGAGTTCAAAGCTATGTGTAGAAGTAGGAATTACTTTGGACCTTTAAAAGTTGTATAAGACATGCACAGGAAATTGGTGCTCTTCTAAAGAGAATTAGATGTGAGGGGCTATGTGAAACTTTTTTCTCTTGATTGTTGAAACTAATCCCTTCTTTAGATAACTTGTCTAGTTTGGGCTATTTTTCTCTATAGAATTTTATTTATTTATTTGCATTTTGACTCAGAATGAAAGGAAAAGTCCATATTAGAAATAATCAAAATAATGATAGTCACAATTTTAAAACACTAGAGGAATAGGCTGTTTTTTAAAAGCAATGTATTATAACGTATCTCAGAAAAGATGACTTGAACAAGAAGATGCTTTGAACAAGAAGATTCTCTTTTCTAGGAAACTTAAGACAGAAGCTAATGAGTGATATTGGAAGGTATTTGTAATTATGAACAATATTTAGAAAAAGAAATTGATTGCACTAAAAAGTCATCTCCAGTTTTACTTTAAAATAAAGTCTGTCTCATATGTTTTGACATATCATCTGCTTTTTCAATAAAAGAAGATAGAAACTCTTAGTAATACTGGTAACCTCTGCTGTCTGACAGTCTGTTGATGGACTGTTGTATGGTATTCACTAAGCAAACGATTAATAGTCAGCCTATACTTTGCCTTGTGAGACCCAGCCAAGTTTGCTAAAAAAAAGAAAAAAAAATTGTGGGCCATCAAGTACTCTGACAGAAATCTGTCTATCTTTTAGGAAACCTTGTAGGTCTCTCTGATCAAAAGCCTTGTGGATGATAGCCCCATGCTGGTACTGGGAGTTACAAGTCAGTGCCCACTAAGAAAATGAGGAAAAAGATAACTAATATATAAGAGTTAGAGAGAAGAGAGAGAGAGAGGGAGAGGGAGAGGGAGAAGGAGGGAGGGAAGATGTAGAAGATTAGGGTTAGTCGTGATCCTACCCTCTCCAGTGTCTTGTGGTTCAGGTGTTCCCTGTAAGGGCCTGGTGAAGGATCAGCCATTTGGTCTGTCTTTTAGTAAGTAGAATTTTATGGTACCATTGCCATTTGGGTATAGATTTGTGTTTCCCACCCCTTTGATGCCCTCCCCTCCCACCCATTCCATCCTAGTGTCTAGTCCACGAGATGCTTGCTGGATATGTAAGGCTGTCAGAGTACTTGATGACCCACCAAAGGTTAGTGGGAAGACCCTACTGCTGAAGACACCTTATGTGGTTGACATGCAAAATAGAATGGCATGGCTGGAAGTTGGAAGACAGTCAGTCCCCAGACAGCGCATCTAGTGCCAGAAGGTGCTACATGGGCGACCGGGGGAAAATGACCAATATCTGTCCAAGCAACTCATGGTCTAACCTACTTAGCAGCAAATAACTTGGTGTGATGCCCACACAAGTGCAATAGTGGTACACAGCCATGGTGGGGAACGAACTGCTCTTTATTTGGCTAACTGATCTCCTCAGTGGTATGGGATCCATAGCTGGAGCTGGGAAACAAGTCAGAACCATATCCAGACATAAGCCCACTCACCAATATCAAGCTTCCATCAATCATGGGCTACAAGAGGGCCTACACCTATTAAATTCTCTATAAAAAAGTAAGGGTTATCTCATTTGTCCTGGTGCTAACTTACTCTCCGTTGGAGAATCTGCTTCTCTTTTTCAGATAGATGTAGATCCTAAGGAGAGAGCCACCCCATCATACCTCCAAAGGGCCCAGGCTGAAACTAAGAAAAATTGGCAAAACAAGCAAGGATGCTGTTTTCCTGATGAACCCGATACCAGCAGAAGTGGGAAGGAGATCAGCACAGAGAAAAATCAACTCCTACCAAATAAGAGAGCCAGAGATCCAGAAGCCCCCAACACCTCATCACTGAAGCAGACCATAAATGAACCCAACATGGCTCAGGGAAATTTTGCGGAAGTGGGGGCGAAAGAATGTCAGAGTCACATGTTGGGTCATGATATGCAGAGACATTTAGCTTACCCATAACTGTGGGCTAACTCCACAATGCATGACCCATATACCTCAACAAGGAGGGGCCAAGGGGAGGGGGTAGGTCACGGATGAGCCTAATAATGGTACCAAACTGACTGTATCTGTTGAATACAAAACTAACTAATAAAGAAAAAAAGGAAAAAAAAATGTGTGAGGAAGGTTTTTCATTTATTTCCATTTCTGATTTACGGATGAGGAACTGAGTGTCTGAACTATGCTCAAAACTGAATAGCAGGAGTTTCTCCAGTCAACTGTAAGCTTCATGTGGTAGGAAATGGCCTGCATTTTCTAACACCTTGTAACCAGCACCTATTAGTTCCAGGAATGTTTATACTGAATATTTTTGTTTGAATGAATAAAAGTGGTTAGAAAAAATATAATCTAGAGATTATGAAAACATTACCAAAAATTGAACCCAGACAAAGAAAAATTATTGGATTAAATAAGGTGGAAAACTATCTGTCATGAGTGTGATATGTCAGAAGCAGAAGAATATGTTTGTGACTTTCTACAAGTTAGAATTTATTGAATTACAATAAATTCAAAAATTATATCAATTTCATAGGTAACAGTTTACCGTATAGTCCCAATTTCCTTGGTAGCTAAGCCTAGGCAAAAATAGGCTCATTTATTCCAACCTTAATAACTTAACATTATCTCTTATATCGTGCATTGCATTCCACACCATAAGTCTCTCTCTCTATCTATGTATCTATCTATGTATCTATGTATCTATGTATCTATGTATCTATGTATCTATCTATCTATCTATCTATCTATCTATCTATCTACCAAAGTGTTTCAAGGAGGCCTGAAAAGCAGAAACTAGCAAGCTGATAGGGATGTGAAAAGAGTCTGTAGGAATAAGCTAATGATACCAAGTTCAACATTTGCTAGAGATACTGCTGATGGCACTTTAGAGCCATGCGTTGGGATCAGAACTGATTTGAGCTTTAGGGTTGTGACCTGCAGAAGTGATATGTAGGGTGGTGGAGGCCGTAGAGGTGAAGGGTAGACAAACAGAAAAGTGAATGAAGACAAAGTCTAGATGACAGGTGAAGGATACACAGAGGACATCTGAATAGGGCACATAGAAGCTAGAACGTGGCCGAAATGGAGCCCCCAGAACAGTTGAGAGTTCTCTGCCTTGTTCCTCTTTGGACTCACATACTGTGTGGTCAGATAACAAGGTCAGTGGGGCCATTGCCACACTGTGTTAGGTGTCTTCCTCTTTATGGGACTCAGGTGAGGGAAATTGTACTGGTTCTTCAGACTGGTACATTGGATAAGTTCTCAGGCCTATCTGTTCTGATATGATTTATTTATTTTTTAATATTTTGTTTATTTACAATGAGAGAGAATGAATGGATTCACCAGGGCCACTAGCCACTGTAAATGAACTCAGATGCATGCATCATGTTGTTCATCTGGTTTGATATGTGTCCCGGGGAATCAAATCCTAGGTCACTAGGCATTGCAGGCAAGCACCTTAACCACTGAACCATCTTTCCAGCCCCTCTGATATTATTTTAATATGCCAATGTTCTCATGTGGTCCCAATTTACTTTGATAAATATATAGGGTAATACCTTTCAACTTTTAGAAATGTTCTTGAAAAAAATACCATTTGAAGGACACATCAAAATATTGAAGACAAATTTACTTATTTATTTATTCTAAATTTTTGTGGTCCTGGGAATAATCCAGGGTTTTGCTCATACTGGGTACTTGTCTTTGCTACTGAACTATGACTCCAGCCTAGGAATGAATTTATTGAAAGGTTTATAAGACTTGCCCACTACACTGACAGCTACTATTCTTGTTTAGAAAAAAGAAATAGAAGGTTATTTAGATAAATGAAGAGCTACGTCATTTTCATAAATGGGAAAACAGTATTTTTAGATGTCAATTAAATAGAAATTTATCAATGATTTAATCAAAATCCCAGCAGATTTTGTTTCTGTAGTAGTAGTTGATAGACTGATTCTAAATTCACATGGAAATGCAAAGGACCCAGATTAGCTGGAAACTCTCTAAGAAGATTGTAGTTGAAAGTCACTTTGATTTTGAGAGGTGCACAGGTGAGAAACTCTAGATATATAAATCTGGTAGTTTATATGGAGCCTGCTAGTGCTTTCCTCTTCTGAGATAGGGACATAAATCTTAGCAACCTAATGTGGATAAATCTTTATTGGAAATAAAAAAGAAGGTGTCTAATTTACAGTCTTCTGAAATGAAAACAAATGGTTTCCAGTTTCATCCTCCTTTGGAATGTAAATCTCTGCCCTGAAATTTTGAAGAGCCAGTGTCTCTGGAGACAAAAGATCATGTTTTCTAGCATGTGGATTTCCATTGCTTAAAATACTGGTTCATTTAGGAAGAGTAAAAAATCCAGATTAGACTGATTTAGGCTATGCACCCAACCCACATGACCTATGTCCCCAGCCCAGTGTCTGCCTCACTACTCTACCAAGCTACCTCTACTCTCTTGGCATGAACGCATCGAACATAATAGTAACATCAGTAACAAAAATAGGGACAAGGGACACTTCATTTAATAGAACTCATACTCCTCCCCCACGGCCCCCCCCACACAACACTTCTCTAGCCTGTGGATACTAGAATTCCAGGTTTTCTGATTTTGGGACTCTAAAACTTGCCGCATCAACCACTCAGTTTTTTGGGTCTCTGGATTCCTGGACTTAGACCAACAGCTCCCCAAATTCCTAGCCTTTTAGTCTCACTGAGGATTGGAAGATCAGCCCCACTAATCCACAGACCTTTGATCTCAGGCTGAATTGTGCCACCTGCTTTCCTACTTCTCTAACAGGCAGAGAGACTGTGGGACTTCTCTACCTCCACAGCCAGGAAAGCCAATCATCATGTTGTTATGGGGTTGAGGCTGATGAATCTCTTCTGGGCTCTGCAGATGTGCTTAGAATTCTCCCAACCAGGGGCTCTCGGTTCTTGTCTTATTATTAGCAAAGAATTGATAAACATAGACACAAAGAAAGGAAAATTATGAAAGATTTATTTTAAAAGAGAGCAGGGACTTGGATCAGGTATTTCTTATTTCTACAAATTAGGTATCCAGTTGGGATGATCCTCACTGACAAGTTTAAATGTGTATGAAGGACCTTGATTGGTTTGTGGGCCAAAGAGGAAAGGCAAGACTCAGAAAGAACACACAAATAGGAGAAAAGAACTTCAAAAACTCAAAGAAGAAGAATCAGGAAGCTACTCCTTATTACCATCTTGAATAAGACTAGAACTTCTTCAAGCCTCTCCAGGGCAGGGTGGCATCTGTGTTCTTTTGGGCCTGTGTTTCTAAACTAACTACCTGCAAAAGAAAGTTACATTGTTTCAAACTGTATCATGAATGCACCTCCTCTTACAAGCATATCCATGTATCTGCATCCAAAGCATCTATCTATATCCTCATCTATTTTTCTCACTCCATCAGCTACCTTTATCTATAATTATCTATCTTTTCTTTATCCATCATCTATCAGTGTAACATCTGTCTGTCTTCATTTTTATCATCATTTATCTATATCTTTTTGCTTGTTTCTCTTGAGAATCATGATTTATACATGTATTCAAGGATGACAGAAATCCCAGGAATGAGGGCTAAAGAGATGACTAAGGCACTTGCTTGCAAATCTCAGTGATCCATATTTGATTCTTCAATACCCTCATAAATCCAGATGCACAAAATGGCACATGTCTGGAGGTTGTTTTCAGAGGCAGGAGGCCCTGACATGTGCTCTCTCTCTCTCTTTCTCAAGAATAGTTACTATTTGAGTAGGGCTTAGGGCCTGATAAGGATGTCAATGAAGCTTCAAGACTGGTGGAAATCTCTTACTTTGATTTGGGTATTATTAATGGGTATATATTTATCAAGACTCTTCAATCTATGCTATTCAGACGTGTGTTTGCTGTTATAAAATTTATTACTTTTGGGCTGGAGGGATTGCTTAATGGTTAAGGTGGTTGCCTGCAAAGCCAAGGACCCAAATTTGATTCCCCAGGACCCACATTAGCCAGATGCACAAGGGGGCACATGCATCTGGAGTACGTTTGCAGTGGCTGGAGGCCCTTGTGCACCCATTTGCTTTCTCTCTCCCTCTTTCTCTATCAAATAAATAAATAAATAAATAACATTTATTACTTTAAAAATATCTCTAGTAATTCCTACATCCATCAAAATGATAATGTAAGAAATTTTATGTGCATTAGTTCAACAATTTTTAGAATTCACCCAAATATTGGACTAGCTCTTTTACAATCATGAACTAAAAAAATTTGACCAAAATGAAGTAGATATTTTGAAGACCTTATAACTATTGAAGAAATCAAATTTGTAAGTGAAAAGCTATTGAAAAATATATCAGTGACAAAATGGGTTCACTAGAGATTGCTATTGCACATTAAAGAAGACTTAACAGGGCTGGCGAGATGGCTTGTGGTTAAGGCACTTGCCTGGGAAGCCTAAGGACCGAGGTTCAACTCCCCAGAACCCATGTAAGCCAGATGCATACACACAGGTGGCACATGTGCACAATGTGGCACACATATCTGGAGTTTGTTTGCAATGTCTACAGCCCTGGCATGCCAGTTTTCTCCCTCTCTCTCACAAATAAAAAATAAAAATAAAAATGAAGAATTAACAGAAAATCTATACCACCTCTTTCAGAATAGAGAAGAAAAGAAAACATATACCAACTGGTGAAGTAATGATGAAGTAATATTAACTTGATACCAAATTAGAGACAATCTCTAAAACAAAACTAAAGCAGACTGTAGATTAATACTCATAAATATAGATACAAAACACTTAATAAAATATTAGGAAGCCAAAAGTTTCACACTATGTGGACATGAGACTATTTTCTAAGCGTATAAGGCTGAATTAACGTTAGGAAGCCTTCCTGTTCCAATCACGTCACCAAAGTACAGATCCATACAAGCCTAAGGCTGTATCTGCAAAGCAGTAAAGCAGGGCTATCAGGGGTTTTGTTGTTTGTTGGGTTTATTTTATGTTGACACAGGATATCTGTTGTTATACAGCTCAGATTAGCCTTGAACTCAGTATGAAGTGCAGACTCTTCTGACCCCACTATGATCCTTTCTATCTCAGCCTCCTGAGTTCTGGCATGTGCCACCGTGCTTCGCTTAAATTTTACTTTTCTAACAATAAATGTTAATCCAATCTGATATGGTAGGTAGTTATTACTATGTTACTCTTGTACTCAGGTTCACATTGCTGGTAGAAATCACCCAACCAAGAGCAGCTTCTGGGAAAAAAAGAGGTTTATTTTGGCTTACAGGCTAGAGGGGAAGCTCCACAATGGTAGGGGGAAACGATGACATGAACAGAGGGTGGACATCACCCACTGGCCAAAATAAAGTGGACAATAGCAACAGGAGAGTGTGCCAAACACTGGCATGGGGAAACTGGCTATAACACCCATAAGCCTGCCCCCAACAATACACTCCCTCCAGGAGGCTTTAATTTCCAATTGCCATCAGCTGGGGAATCTGGCATCCAGAACACCTAAGTTTATGGGGACACCTGGATCAAACCACCACAGTGGCTATTCTGAACTCTTAGGTAATACCCTCTCACTCATGCAAATAAGGACACGTGGACATGTGTTCAGGCATACAGATAATTAGGAGAAAAAATGAAAGTATGGTTATGCTTCTGAGCAAAAGAACTGTATGTGACTTGAATTTTCCATTTTAAAGTGTATTTTCTATAATGAGCCTGAATAAACTTTTAGGCCCAAGAAAACAATATGATAGGAATAATGTGAATTCATTTATAGTAAATATAAAAAATTCCCAATGCATTAACTAAACTATCCCTACAGATAATTTCCCTTAAATGGATAGTTTTAAAAAGAAATGTCCAAAGTGAAAAGGTATAGGACATTTGAATGGAACACTTTTAACAACTGACTACTAGAGCACTTTTCAACAGGTTATAAAGTGAAGTAACATTGACATATTGAAACAAAATAGCCCAATTTCACAACACTGAATTATGGTCAAGTCATAAGGAATTTTCCTTTTAAAACATACCATTAGAATGCCAGCTTTTCATTACCCTTAATTAAGTGTCATAGATAGTTGCTACTTTGGAAATACAAATGAAAAGTACATCTGTGCCCATTGCTAATAGTCCAGCATTAATATAATATCCCAGAATCAGATACAATTAGTATGAAAGCTACTGATTTCTTTAAAAATCATCTGAACAGCTGAAATAGTCATGGGGCATCTATACCTAAAAGAAAATTAGAATTTCATTAAAAATAACATATGCATTTCTATTTTAAGTGGGCAATAATGAAGAGAACATGTATTTAACAAAATAGCACAGAATCCCAGATGTCTCTCTTTCCTGGTTAATGTGTTATGTATTTCAAAGTACTCCATTTCTCCCAACTGTACTATTGTAGTTATGACTTCTTTCCTGAAATGAAAGAGGGTGTCAAACTAGACCCTCTAGGAAGTACACCCACAGTCACCTCTCTGGGTGTGAGTGTTAAGAGCATCTTCACTCTCCACAATGGGGAGAGTTCACGGAGCTGTGAGAACAAGGGGAAAAGGCTACTGGAAAGGAATTGGAATTGACACAAGCTGCATTTACTCTCTTCCTGCTCTTTTTAGTATGAAAATACCTTTGAAATAAAATTATTTCCAGTTTTAATCAAATAACACATGATATTAACTAAGATTAACTCTATATTTTCTCATTTCAAACATATAGAGGCATCTATACATGGGACATTTTTCATACTCAACAAGGCTCCAAATTAAGCACCTTCTAACCTTAAGATTTGCCCATAAACACCTTTTCTCTGTTTTGAAGGTGAGAGATAGCACAGGTTGGTACTGATGCAGAAAGATACAACACTTGTTTCACAAATTCAGCGGTATTAGAAATTTAATTTAGTTTTTCTAAAATTGAACTTAAATTCATAATGTCTCATTTTGTTGGCCATGAACATTATTCAGACTTAACATATGTCTTCTCTTCAAGGAACTATCCACTGTCTAATTAAAAAACATGGCATGAGTGTGGACTAAAGCTCTTCTAGATTCCCTGCTGGACCTCAGAGTATGAATGTACAAATTCATTTCACAGACTCACTTGCAGCAGGATGCTGTTTAGACTCTTGTGAGCTTTGAAATGGAGAGGGAAAAGCTCTCTATTCTCTGCCATTAGATGGACCTTAGGTGTTAATAAATGACACTTTGATACATTTCTATATTTCCAGAGACTTTGACACCATAGATATCTGAGACCTTTAGTGGCATTTCCCCTAGAGTTTTGCATACCCAAATTTCCCAAAAGATACTATTGCAGATATTGAGAGCCATGGGGCCTTTTACTGCCCAGATGAGTTAGGTTTAAGGTGTAGGACAACTCAAAAATTACCAGGGCCTCTGTGAGTCAGTGACTCTCAAGTTTGCTTAAGGATTCATAAGAGGAGGTGAGGAAAAATATGTAAGACATCTGAGAGGGTGAGAGGGGTGTTGCTTGGCCAGAAGCTTGCTGCTGAAAATATAAAGGTGGAAAATCCCCAAAGAATCAAGACAAGCATAGTTCAGATAGCATTCAAGGAAGATACAAAGGGTGGGATGGGGGAGAAAGTGACACCTTTTGAATTAGATCTCAGACAAGCAGGGATGAGTGTCTGTGGGCACCTTTCTGAGGGATAAGCTTCTTGGGGTATAGCAGAATATCTCATTAAAGAGATAACTAATGCTCTGACCACTTTTGAAAATCTATAGGTGAGGGGTTGTCTTGAGCAGGTAAGTGACAGGTTTCAACTAGAACTGGAAGACTTTGTTCCTCTGGTCTGGAGATAGTGGCTCTTCTCTGTAGAGGGAGGACTGAGTTGTTTCCTTTTTTTTTTTTAAACTAAGAAAAAGTTTTATTTTTAAGTCAAAACAAATGTATTAACACACACCCGAATGCAAGAGCAAACATTCACTGCGTTTTACAAAAGAGAGAACTGCACTCAGGTATTAACTAAAAAATGAAACATTTGAACAACCAATCACTGCTTGTGGAGACATGGGTACATGAGCTTCCTAGAAATGCTTCTGTATGCATCTACATGGAAATGCATGACCCATGGGAAGAAATGGCAGGTGAAATGGCAATTTAAGACCCTTTTCCCCCTTGACTGTGCTCTTGTCTGCTTTTCAGAATAAATCAGCTGGTCATTTTACAAAGGACTTAGTATCAAAGAACACTTCCAAAAGTTTAAAATAGATTCAAGGTCATGGCTAAAGTTATTCAGGAGATCTGGGGAGGGGAGATTTGTATTTTCAAAAGCCAAGTTTCACACAAATGGCAGGCAATACATCTAGACACGTGTGCTTGCAGTGCAAAAGGAAACACTGGTCTTAGTAGAGGCTGGTCTTTTTCATGATGCGCAGGAACTCTTGCTGGTTGACTTCTCCGTCTCCATCGCGATCAGCTTCATCGATCATTTCCTGCAACGCCTCATCAGTCAGGTTCTCGCCCAACTCCTTGGCGACGCGCTTCAGATTTTTGAAGGATATCTTCCCAGTTTCATCATCATCAAAGATCTTGAAGGCTTTCAGGATTTCTTCTTTGGTATCTTTCTTGGACATTTTCTGAGTCATCACTGTCAAAAAGTCGCTAGAGTTCATTTTTTCTGTCCCTTCCTTATCAATTTCACTTATTATTTTCTTGATTTCTTCTTTCTTGGGTTCAAAGCCCAGGGCCCTCATTGCCACCTTTAGTTCTTTAACATCTATGGTCCCAGTTCCATCAGCATCAAAGAGATCAAAAGCTTCCCGAATTTCCTGTTTCTGTTCTTCAGTAAGTTCGGGATTAGGACTCATCCTTTTGCGCTGGGTACTTGATGCCATGTTTGCCTTCTTGAAACCGGAGGCCATCGCCGGCGGACTCCTGTTTCCTTTTATAATGTTACCATGTAAATGAGAGGTGGGAGCAGTCCTTCGGTGACCTCCAAGCCTAATGTTTATCAATGTACAACATGTTCCTCTATGGTCTTTATTCTTCCAGCCTTCCCACGGGCATGTGAGCCTCTGGCTGTGGAATAAACTCCTTCGTAGTCAACATCCATAGAAACTCCATTTTCCTTACCTGAGCCTTAGTCAGTATATCTTCCCATGAAGAGGATACTGATCACAGAAAATAATTTCTGGTGTGAGGAATGAATAAGCTTATTAATTTCATCTGTTTTTTAAAATATTCTTTTCACCCAGAGACCTCAACAGAATGGATAAGGAAAAGAACAGCTCTGCATGGGTGAGGTGATCTACTTAACACTGTCAACATTGTACAATTACAAAACCCTCATCACTCCATGTGAATATGGACATTATGAAGTCAACCCTTATAAAATAAAAATACAACATTCTGAAGTGAAGTTCTTATAAATGAAACATATGAAAAAACGATAGGAACGGACCAACTTGATCCACATAATAGTAATTTTACACGGCTCATCCTAAAGGTAATATAAACTTTATAATTATTTTCAGTAGAAATGTAATAAAACATAGTACCAAGTCTAGTACACACTGACATTTTAAACAAAAATGTCTAGGAAATGCACAGTTCTGGCATCATGAGCACATCCTATGACTGAGTAGCATTTGTCCTTTGGGCTCCCGGCTTGATGAGCTACCTCCCACTTGCACACTCAGTCCTGGCTGGGACTCTATAATAGCCTGAATTTAATTTCAGATGTGCTTATGTTAACTTAGTGACATTCATACACCCCCATCCACAGACCTTATTCCTTGCTTGTGACTGAGCTAGGGACTAGGGTCCCACTTTGCTGCCCCCTCTAAAAAATCTGGAGCCCTGATACTTGAAGTCCTGCTACTTATGTGAGGACCCAGCACCTATGGAGTGGGACTCATCTGGGTCCCCTGTCATTGTGAGGCTGACTACTCATCAATATGCCATTTTTGTCACTTCTGAACCCCAGTGCATTGATGGAAGGATTGAATGTTGTCTGCTTATTGTTGTGATATTATGCACAGTACCTACCATGCTCAATAGTACTAAATGAAAGAATAAGTAAAAACTTAAAGGTTTATTCAGTGCAGATGCATGTAAATGGGATTCCGGCATGGGAACCTAAGTATATGATGAAATTTTCCTTTGGAAATTCAAGTCAAGCAAAGGCTTGATGTAAGGTTAAGCTCAAGTCCTTACCTGATTCATCAAAACTGACTAAAAATTGAGTTTTCACTTTTTCCGTGGAAGTCTCTACAATATAGAAAACCTAAAATAATCAGGCACAGTCTTCCTCCATATGCTGAGGTTGGCCCAGTACTCCTTACCCTCCCAGAAGCTAACAGACAAGATGAAAGTGTAGTTAGCAACTGCTGTGGTTTGAATGTAAAGTGTCCCCCATAGGCTTAGGTGTTCAAACACTTAGTGCCCACCCCACTGGTGGCTCTGTTTGGGAAGGTTGTGGAAGTTTTAAGAGGTGAAGCTTTGCTGCAGGAAATGGGTCACTGGTGTCAGGTCTTGAGATAGCCCAGCCCTATTCATGTTTGTCTTCTGCTTCCTGTCTTCTTTTTTTTAATTTTTTTTGTTCATTTTTATTTATTTATTTGAGTGTGACAGAGAGAGAGAGAGAGAGGCAGATAGAGAGAGAGAGAGAATGGGCGCACCAGGGCTTCCAGCCACTGCAAACAAACTCCAGATGCATGTGCCCCCTTGTGCATCTGGCTAACGTGGGTCCTGGGGAATCGAGCCTTGAACCGGGGTCCTTAGGCTTCATAGGCAAGTGCTTAACCGCTAAGCCATCTCTCAAGCCCTCCTGTCTTCTTTTTATTTTATTTTAATTTTTAAATTATTTATCCATTTTTCAAGAGACAGATAGAAAGAGAGAGAATGGGCATGCCGGGGCACCCAGCCACTGAAAACGAACTCCAGACACATGTGTCCCTTTTGTGAATATGGCTTACATGGACACTGGGGAATCAAACCTGGGTCCTTAGGCTTTGCAGGCAAATCCTTTAACCACTAAGCCATTCCTCCAGCCCCCTGCTTCCTGTCTTCTGTGATGTGCTAGTGCTCCACTCCTGCCACCATGATTTTGCCACCATGGAACTTCCCCTTGAATGTGTAAACTGGAAATAACTCTACCCTTCCTTAAGCTTCTCCTGGTAGAGGATTTGTTCACAACATTGAGAATGTAATACAGCATCTAACCTTTGTTGGGCCACTTGACCTGGAAACCACATGTGTACCATGTTTCTCACCTTCCTGTGTTCATTGTCCAATGGCCATGCCCATGTTCAAGGGAGTGTCAATGCCGTCCATATTCAGCATGTTAAACCTCAGTTAAAATCCAGGTTTCATTTTAAAAAAAGACGGTGGGGGGGGGGGATACCAAGACAATATGTAGGCTTTGGTATTCTCATGTGTGGAATTCACTCCACTGCATTGTGGTGTTATGCTATGTCACATCTTGCAGGGTATAAAAGGCAAAAAAAAAAAAAAAAATTAAGCAAAACTCAATGTGGTGGTTTAAATCAGATGTCCCCAGTAAATTCATGTGTTGCGAATGCTTGGTGCCTAGCTATTGGAAGTTTAGGAGGTGGGCTTGCCTGGAGGAGGTGTTTCCGGAGGTGGACTTAGACGTGTTAGAGCCAGCTGCCTATTGCCAGACCTTGGCTCCCTCTCCTGCTGCTGTTTTCCACCTGCAGTGCCAGAGGTGATGTCCAGCCATGCTTTCCCCTGTCATTACGCTTCCCTTCAAGATTGTAAGCCAAAATGAAGAACTTTCCTCCCATCAGCTACTTTTTTTTAAAATATTTTTTTGTTATTTTTATTTATTTATTTGAGAGCAACAGAGAGAAAGAGGCAGATAGAGAGAGGGAGAGAATGGGCGCCCCAGGGCCTCCAGCCACTGCAAACGAACTCCAGACGCGTGCGCCCCCTTGTGCATCTGGCTAACGTGGGTCCTGGGGAGTCGAGCCTCGAACCCGGGTCCTTAGGCTTCACAGGCAAGTGCTTAACCGCTAAGCCATCTCTCCAGCCCCCATCAGCTACTTTTGCTTGGGTGTTTTAACCCAGCAATGAGAAGGTAACTGCAACACTCAATATGATCATATTCACATTTTAAAGACAGGGGTGGTTAGGGGTCAGTTGTAAATGGGCAAGAAAGATGATGACTCACAGTGGTTGTTTCTCAATATGGGTGTTGGGGTTTGGATCCTTTTATGGTACCGGAGGAGCATCCTCCAGGGGCTGTATATGCCCTGAATTAGCATCCTATATAAGTTCTGTTTCTCCGGTAGCCCAGATTCATGAGTCCAGGAATCAAGGTATAGAAATGGGAATGGTCCAGCTTACCATCAGCCTAAGTGAACCATTAGCCAAATTTTTGCACAACCTTACACTCTGCTGGTCTAGAGGTCTTGGTGCCAGAGCAGGTACTTTTGCTAGGAGGCACAAAGAACATTCCATTGAACTGGAAGCTAAGACTTCCCCGTGGCTACTTTTGGGCTCCTGATGCCCTCCAGTCAACAGGCTAAGAAAGGAGTTACAGTGTTAGCAGGGGTGATTGATCCAGACTACCAGGGGGAAATCGGACTGCTCCTCTACAATGAAGGTAAGGAAGAGTATGTTTGGAGAGCAGGAGAACCTTTAGGGCATCTCTTAGTGTTACCATGCCCTGTTATCAAAGTCAATGGACAACTGCAACAACCCAGTCGAAGTAATGTGATAAATGGCCCAGATCCGTCAGTTGAAACGGCCTCTGTTTAAGTGGAGATGGCAAGGAGGAATCAGCTTGGAGGCCTGATGACATAGAAATGACAATATTTAGATACTTTCTTTAGTAAAATGTAATATATAGCACACACTCCTTTAAACATTTCAGTTTTTATTGTTTGAAAACAAACCTTTAAATGTTCTTTACCTTATCCTATAGTGATCTTACTTTTGCCCATTGCTGATATGTGTAATGAACAATGTATAATTATGTGCCCTATCTAGCGTCAAATGTGTTGGCTTCCCAGAATGGATAGTCTTCTAAGGCAAGTCAAGTTTTGAACAACAGCTTCTGGCAATGCTTCAGTGAGCTCACACTTCCAGAAATCTCCTACATAAGATGCCATAGAATTGAATGCTGCTTCCATGCTGATCCTGACAGTGCCAGGGTGAAGGAGGCAGACGCTGAGGACACTCAACACTACCGAAGCAGAGACCCAGAATTCCAAGAGCTCACCGCTGAAGTAGTCTTAAAACTCACCCACCACGGCTCAGGGAATTTTGTGCAAGAGGGGGTCAGAAAGATTGTAAAAGCCACAGGTTGAGACTCCACACCCAGAGGCATTTCCTCCCCAGAAAAAAAACAACTGACTGCTGCTCCCACAATGCATAACCCACAACAGCATAGGGAATACCTGAAACCCCACGGAGGAGGGTCCCCAGTGAATGGGGCAGGGACAAGGGAAAAGAGGGTACCAACACATGATGTATCCGTATGAAATATGCAGTAATAATTATAATAATAAACATTTTAAACATTCAAAAAAACACTCCACCACTTCTTAGGACAAGGTATGCATTTATATTGGTATAAACTTGGCTCATCCATGTCTAAATTTTCCAGGAAAGTCATAGAATGTGTTTGATTTCATATAATAGCAGCTGTGGTTAAGTGGTGGGTTAACAGACACAATTAAGACAATTGGAGAAATTAAGGTTTTCTCTATTAAAAAAAAAACATGTAAGAAAGGAAGAAGCTATTTGGATATACATTGATAACAGCTTGTCTTGAAGTAAACTGGGAAGCATAATTTAAAAAACAAAATTCTGACCCGGTTTTTTCTCCAGAGAATTGACACTTTCCTTTCTGTTGATTCTGATTCCAGTGGTGTTCCTGCTCTGGGTCGGCAGCAATGCTCACTGCTCAACCTCTTCCCCTCTGCTTGTTCTGACTCTATCTTTAACTGGGACTCTATTCTTACTACTCAGCTGAACCTAGTTTCTCAACACCGGTGCTAGCTTCCTTCGAGGTACTGCCATCCTAATCTGGTATGTAAACTGATTTTCCTATATTCCTTTTGGCAGTGTGGTCCCCCTTCGCTTAGATATTCAGGAACATTCTCTAGTCATTACTTATAAGGCGGCACCACAGCCATGACTACTCATAGTCAGCCCAGGGCTAAACACTTTTTTTTTTTAAGTGTTCACTCTTGTGGGCCTGACAGTGCAGGATGAAGATGACAGGAGGAGAAAACGGCCAAAGCCAAGGGCTAGGAGTGTGCACCATTGAAGAAAACTTGACTGTTTTATTTTATGCATCTGCCATGATATTTAGATGAATATAACCATGAACAAGGTTATAAAGAGCACATTATTTGACATGATGGTATAAATTAGAGAAGCCGTGCCTTTATATAGCAATTTCAGAAAAGTGTCCACCTCATTTAGACAGCCACATGAAGGGTGTTAGTTATCATTTTGCATTTGTTTTGACAAAGGAAAATGATCAGAGTTCTTTTCAAAAAGTAACCAAATATTATCACACATTTAAAATGAGCAATGTTATCATAATCTGATATCAATATTTAGCGTTCACCTTTATCTGATTTCTATCTTATAAAAAAAGTCTTTTATTCATTACATTCACTTTGTGTGAATTGAGTCCATAAAGTAAAAACACTGGATGCCTCTTAGAACTCTTTAAACGTATAGGTAGCATGTCCTTCCCCCCACCTTTCATTTGCTACTTTGTTGAAGAAACTATGTAATTTTTCCTAGAGCATTACCTATGGCCAGGATGTTGCTGATTACAGCTTGTGGTGTCTTCTTACATTTCCTGAGCAGTGATTGTTGGATGTAAATGAATTATGAGACAACTTCCGAAGTGGTGTTGCATGCTTCCTCGGGAATTATGTAACATCCGATTCCAACTCCTTCTGTAAGCTTAGTGATTGATGATCATTTTAAAGTTCCACTAACTTTATCTAAGATAACAAAATGTCAGCATCCAACTTCAAAAACCATTTTTCCCTCTCTTATCGGCTAGCATAAAGTGTGCCTCCGCCTGATGTAACTGCTTATTCTGAAGAGTGTTTATTAAAGGAGGTAGAATAAATGCAAGCTTTCCCTTCTCGTTTGAGCCAGAAAGAACCTCTTCAAATTACTTTTCGAATTTTCTTGGTACTTCATAGGCTTTGAAAGCATGTTTTACTAAAGTAAGTTTCTGGTTTATGTGGAACATTTCATCTCCTGGGCTTGGAAGCATCTGAGGGTATAAGGACCTCTGTCTCTTTGGAGGAATAACTCATATGAAGAGCACGATGTGGACACTAGGGGTTCTCAGTGGTACTGACTCTGCTATCATTCCTAAACCTTTTTAGCAAATGGGAGATACATTTTTTGTTCATTTAATTTCAAGCTATAACACATATTGAATATAGCCTATTGATCCTACATATTTTTAAAATATATTTTATTTATTTATTTATTTAAGAAAGAGAGAAATAAAACAGAGAGAAAACACACACACACACACACAGAGAGAGAGAGAGAGAGAGAGAGAGAGAGAGAGCAAATGAATGCTACACTTATGTACCACTTTGTGCATCTGCCTTTAAGTGGATACCGGAGAATTGAACCTGGGGCATCAGACTTTATAATCAAGTATCTTTAACTGCTAAGCCATTTCTCTAGTCCCTGGCCCTACACCTCTATATTTTCTTTCCTACAATGGGAGGGTGGGTGGTGGAAACCTTCTGGTTCTTAATGACATTAGTCTCTTCATTGTTTCATCCTATATGATACACAAAGAATAGTGCCCACAGTGCCAGGGAAGTTCATTCATGAAACAGTTTAAGATATTTATAGATTGTTTTGAGTTCCACTGGGGAGCTAGAATCATTGTCTTACTATTTTAATATATTTTATGATTATGTAACTAACTGACATACATTTTACCTCCTTTATGGTTTTTGAGAATTGCTTTAAAATTTGTTATAGTTATCTAAAATATTTTTTTATATTTTCAAAATTAAGTTGATGAAGCCAATATGCTCAAAGGACTCAGATTTTATCTCTGTTTTCTACATTTATTTCTTCAGTTTTACGTGCCATGATGGTTTGGATCTGAGATGTCCTGCACACACTCATGTGTATCAACATGTGGTCCCTAGCTGGTAGTGCTGGTTTGTGGACACTGGGAAACCTTTGTGATGTATGGCCTAGATGGTGGACATAGGTCACTAGAGGTGATCTTTGGAAAGCCTCATTCTCTTAGTTTCCACCTCTGCCTCCTGATCATTTGCATATTGTGACCAGCCACACAAAGCTGATTTGTCATAATGAACAGAGTGCTCTGAAACCATGAACTGCCTTTCTATCTGTGTCTGTTGCTCTCAAATAAAGAAATCCTTCCTCCCCTAAGTTATTTCTGTCAGTTATTTTGTCACAGAGATGAGAAAACTAACTCACATGTCTGTCTTCTCTAGCTCTTCTCTGTCCATCCCAGTACATTGCCACTTAATTTTGATCTAACTGGGACAATGTCTAGAATGGAAAGGGCCTTATTAATAATGATGTCTTGAAAACAAAAAGGGCCAATATGACATGTTTATCATTCTATTAATATTATCATGCATTTCAAAATATAAGCTAATACATACAAATTAGGTGAAAGCATATGAAAGAGCCAACATTTGGAAGCTTGTAAACCTAACAATGACAATTTCATGTGCTCAACTTAAAAATCAGTGAGTCATCTATATAAATGGTTCTCTACCAAATTCACTTTTACCTGTATAGCTTTTCTCACTTACATGTATGCTACAGATATTCTAGCCTTAGTTGTTTTTATAGCTGTAGAGTTAGACCATACTTTCTTCATCCCTTCCCTGCTGATTGAACTGTAGTCCTATTTCTAAATCTTTGGCTTTGAAAATAGTCCTGTAACCAATAGCCTTGTTCATAATGCCATTTCATGCTTTTTGTTTGTGTCACTTTTTAAGGACAAATACCTACAAAGGGAACTGCTGAGTCAAATGAGAGTGTGCATATGATTTTGACAGAGATTGCTAAATTCCTTTTTGTGAAAGTATTGCTTCCTATCTTCCCATTAGCAATATGTGAATGTTTCTGTGGCCATAGCTTCTTGATGTTTAACTGTTTGAGCAACACCATGCATTCTTTTCCCTGTAACTTTTACATGAATTAATTTCCATTAGAATACTTTCAACTCTTTTATCTAAACATAATAGACTTTTCCTCATTGGGGGTACCAAGATTTCTTGGGGGTTGTGACCTGATTAAAAATGTCCACGTAGGATATGCATTGATATGCAATGCATTTGGGGACTGATCTCTAGACCAGTGATCTGTGCTAGACTCACTGCTTCCGACATCATCCTGCCAAATCAGCCATCCAGGTTCAGATCAAAAGTTGCACCTTTGGGGCTGGAGAGATTGCTCAGTGGTTAAGGCATTTGCCTGCAAAGCCTGAGGTAGCAGATTTGATTCCTGAGAAGCCACGTAAATCCAGATGCACAAGGTGGCACATGTGTCTGAAATTCATTTTCAGTGGCTAGAAGTCCTGGCATGCCCATTTTCCCTCCTCCCTTTCTCTCTTATAAATACATAAATAAAAAAATATTTTTAAGGGGCTGGAGAGATGGCTTAGTGGTTAAGAGCTTGCCTGTGAAGCCTAAGGACCCCGGTTCGAGGCTCAATTCCCCAGGACTCACGTTAGCCAGATGTACAAGGGGGCACATGCATCTGGAGTTTGTTTGCAGAGGCTAGAGGCCCTGGTGCGCCCATTCTCTCTCTATCTGCCTTTCTATCTGTGTCTGTCGCTCTCAAATAAATAATAAAATAAATACAAAAAACAAAATAAAATAAAATATTTTAGGGCTGGAGAGATGGCTCAGAGGTTAAGGTGCTTGCCTGCAATACCTAACAACCTGAGATTGATTCCCTAGTACCCACATAAAGCCAGATGCACAAAGCGGTGCATGCATCTGGTGTTTGATTGCTGTGGCTGGAGGTCCTGGCGCATCCATTTCCATTCTCTCTCTGTGTATCTGTCCTTTCAAATAAATATTAAAAATATATTTTTTAAAGTTGCACCTTCTAGGTCTGGGGAAATGGCTAAATGGTTAAACGTATTTGCATGCAAAGTCTGCAGGCCCAAGTAAAATTACCCTGTATGCATGTAACCCAGTCTTACAAAATGACACATGTGTCTGGAGTTTCCTCGCAGTGGCAAGAACCATGATGTGCCCCTACTGTCCATCTTTCTGCTTCTCTCTCAAGTAAATAAATAAATAAATCATATTTTAAAAAGAAACAAAAATTTGCAGCTTCTATGAAGCCTTCTCCCACTGTCTTTTTCTATACCTATTGCATACTTCTATTGTAAGCATTAAAATATTATCATTGTACTTAACCATTTATAAACCAGTCCTCCCACATTATGTGGTATTCGTAAAATTAGAGACCATATAGTTTTCACTTTTTTAATGCTAGTGCTTCAACCAAGCCCTAAACACAAAGAATTAATTTTGAAAGACTAGGCAAGATGTCATTAATTGATGAAAGGTTTTGACTGTTATGACAAGTTTTGACATAAAAAGCAATGGGAATCCATTGAACTTTTTATTTCTTTGTTTATGCTCATACATCTTTGTCAAATTGAAAGTAAAACATGACCTTTAATGAACTATTATTATTATCATATTACTAGTAGTAGTCCTTTGTGTGAGTATGTGGATGTGCATACATAAGTGGCGGTCAGAGGACAACCTTGGGAGCCAGTTCTTGACTTCTACCTCATTTGAGATTTTCCCTTTGTCACTGCATACACCAGTTTAGCTGGCCTGTGAGCTTGTGGGATTCTCTTGTCATTGCCTCTCATCTTGCTGTAGGATGGTTGGGATTACAAATTCTCACACTACTATATCTGGCTTTCAATGGGTTCTAGAGATCTGAACTGTGGTCCTCACATTTGCATGACAAGGTCTTATCCACTTAGCTCTCTCCCCAGTCCAAGGTCATATTTATTTTTGTGTCTTAGGAATCTTCAATTTCCTTATCACTTTTTGCCCCACTGCCTGTTTAATTACTGCTTTTATATTAATTTCCACAATGTTATAAAACATGCTTCTTCCAGATTTTGTTCCTTGTATAATGTGTATGTTTATTGCTCATGCCTATAAAAACCTTGCTAAATTCAATTTTGCTGTGCATTAACACTGTACATTTATACTGTACAGAATGTGCACCCACGCACCTTCCCAGGAGAGAAAAAAACACAAAGAAGTCTGAGAAACTTTACAAATCATACCATTTGGAGGAAGAACAAGAATGACAGAGCAATGCCCTCTGGGTTTTTTTTGTTGTTGTTGTTGTTTTACTTGCCAACCCTCTTTTCAGCTAGACTTAGCTATGCCACTATTCTGATCAATGAAATAGGGAGGAGAAGTGTAGTGTGGCACTTCTGGATTAAGGAAAGTATATGCAAACCATCTACTCTCTCTTCTCTTTCACTGCAACTAAGGAGTCTCCATCATCTGCTCTACAGCTGTTAGATGGTAAGACCCCTGCGCATCTGTCTTCATCCTCTTCTGATGTGCCTGTGAGACAGAGTGAAGGTAGAAGTGAACTTTACTGTATGAAGTCACTGAAATTATGGCTTCTTATTATGAAGAAGCAAACTAATAGAAAAAGACAAATATGCAAAAGATTAATGAAATTGTACTACCTTTATTATTTTCTAACATAAGGCAACAGGGATAAAATACCAGAACTTAAAATGCCTTTTCAATGTCTACTTTGAGTAGACAATGGGGAGAGAGTGAATAGGGAGTGTTAGACAAGCTCACAGTAAATGATGATCCAAGTAATACTACTCTGCCTGCCTATTTCCTTATTATTTCCTATGGGATAGAAACTGCTTTAGGCATGGTGGCTGTGAGATACACAAAGTAAGCAATCTCTCTGCATCACAGAGCTCCTCTCTCAGAAAGAAAGATGGGCAATAAAAAAGCAAATGAAGAAATTAAATAATTGCAAAGTTTCAAGAATATTATGAAGGAGAGAGGATTGTTATGGAAAAAAAATCAACAGTGATGCAGGGGGTTCTAGGGTTATAATTAAATGATATGGTTAGAAAGAAAATCTTTCTAGGCAGGTCATATTTATTTACTTATTCATTTATTTTCAAGCAGAAAAATGGAAGAGAGAACACTAGCACTAGGACCCCAAGCTGCTGCAAATAGACCCCAGATGCATGCACTACTTTGTGCATCTGGCTTTATTTGGGAATCAAACTTGGGTCATTAGGTTTTGCAGGTAAGCACCTTCACCAATCGCTGATCCATCTCTCCAGCCTAGGCAGGGAATATTTAAATTGAGACCTGGATAGTGAAAATGAGCCAGGATTCAGAGCACCAATGCAGGTGAAGTGCACATTACATACACAATCCTGAGGTAGCATAGGAAGAGTGGGAGGTGTGTATTTTGCAGAGGGGAGACAACAAGAAAAAATGTTCCCATGGTAATTCATGCTTGTGAACTAGAGTTAGAAACTTAGATTTTATTTTAAATATGCTATCAAGGGTTTTCCATTTAATTCTTAAGAAGTTGGGATTGACTTGATTGAAATTATATTTATTGACACGACAATAAAAGATAGCTGACTCCTTATCATTAGATGAGCCACCTCTTGCATATCAGCCAGGGTCCAGGCAAAACCACAGGGGAATTGGTAAGTTAAGCATAAGTGCTGCTCTCTGGAGAGCCTGACATCTTGTACCAGGGAGATGGAGGTAGACGCCGGGGATACTCCAAACATATCAAAGCAGAAATCCAGAAGATGCTGAGAGCTCAACACTAAAGTAGATTTATAACACTCCTGCCAAGGCTCAGGAAACATTGCAGAAGATAGGGAGGAAAGATTTTTAAGCACCACAGGGTGGGGAGGAAAATTCAGAAGCATTTCCCTCCTACCCCAAGGACTGACTGCTGCATTCATAACCCATGATCCCATCATAAATACTGATAACCCCACTGTGGAGGGCCCTCAGTGGAATGGGGGTGGGGAGGAGGAGAAGAGGACCAACACAAGATATGTCCATACAACAAAGTTTCTAATTAATAAGAAAAATAAATTAATCTTTTGAATTATATGTGTTGTGTGTATATATGTGTGGTGGTTTGAATAGAATAGATGGCCCCCAATATATTCAGTTGTTTATTTGTTTGTAGTTTGCATCTCTAGCCATCTGGCTGGAGGCAATGCCATTGTGTGGATCTTAAGGTGTGGTGGTGGGTTTGAGATTTCAATCTAAAGATATGCAAAGTGTGCCTAGCTGGAGTTCCTGAAGTGTGCTCTGGCTTTTGATCTTTAGGCTTGTACTTCTCTCTCTCTCTGCTTGGGCCTGTGAAGGCAGGCCAGTTTCTTCTGCCATTATGGAACTTCCCCTGGATCTGTAAGCTTCAATAAATCCCTTCCTCCATAACTGTGCCTGGTCTGGAATTTCATCTCAGTGAACCTGAAGCTGACTAATACAATATGCACGTGTATTCATGTGTGTGCATGTATTCATGTGTGTGAATGTAGGCATACGTGTGCAGATCAGAGGATAGCCTCTCGGGTTGGTACACACCTTCTACCATGCCTTGAGTTAGCATCTTGCTGCTGCATACACCAGACTAGCTGGTCCTGGAGCGTATGGATTCTCCTGTTTTCATTTCCCTTTTGGCTGGGACACTAGCTAGTGCTACGTTAAGCTTTACCTGAGTTGTAGGGATCCAAACTTGAGTCTTCAGACTTTCTTAGCAATCACTTTGTCCATTGAGCTATCTCCCCAGCCTGTGTTTTTAAAAAAATATTTTTGAAAAGTTTTAGTTGACATATATGTGTGCTTATTTATAAGTTGCAATCCGGTTGTTTCAATATGTACACAATGTGCTGAGATCAGGGTAACTGGTAACTAAAGCTCTTAACTTATGCATTCTTTCTTATTAATCATCTTGTTCAGCATACTGTATTCCATTTTACCACCCCTTCCATTTCTTTTCTTTTTACTTCTCAGAACCACAACTCTGCCAACACTGTCTTCTGAGAGAACAGCATCACTCGCTTCTGATCAGTTGTTCTTGTCACAATCAAGATTCATCCTGGATGACCCCGTTTTCTTTTAAATTAAATACTTTGTGAGGTAAGGGAAGAAGTTGCTAAGCACATCCTTATTAAGCTGTTAAGTTGGTTATGGTAATGGCTTCAGCAGGAGTAGTGGTGGCAGATACAGAGCTAAGCAGATGGGCTTCAAATGTATTTTGAGAGCAGAACCATCAAAACTTGTTAATGGTTTGGATGTGGGCAGTGAACAGAGGAAAAATTCTAGCGCACCTCCCAGCTTCTTAGCATAGATAGCCACATGGATAGCCATGACAATTTACTGAGATGTGGAAGTGGAAGAGATGCAGATTTGAAGGGAAATCAAAAGCTTCATTCTGGATTTGTAAATTCTGAGGTACCTTTGAAACACTGAATGCCAGCTGGATAGCTGACTGGAGGAATTTAATTCAGAGAAGAGATTTAAGCCAGTGATACGATCTTGGAAACTATCCCCCATGTACATAGTGTTTACAGCTGTGGAAGTAGATAAAGTAGTCCAGGGAGACAGTGAAGGTAGAGACTAGGAGGCTGGATAAAGAATCCTGTTCATAACACAACAGCACTGATTACATAAGCTGAAACATTTCAGAAGATACCTGACTCTATTTACAAAGTAATCACGTAGGATATATTAATATTGGTAAAAGAGCAAGCAAGCATATGAGAAAGAAATGTTAGTTTTAAACTAAAATCATCCCTGGAAGATAGAAAGTTCTATAATGTTAAAACATTTTTGGTTTATTTTAATAAGACTGACTTCCTTTTTTACATTGTATAGTCAGTTAGTGTGATGAAGTCTGGAATCATTGTTTTGTGGCTATTTAAGTATGAAATCAATAATACTACAGAATCCGTTTCATCTCACACATAAAAATGACTGAGTTAGAGAAAAAATACACTCAGTTTGTCTTGATATTACTTAAATATTAAAGTATGCTTGAGATAGGAGCCCAAGGGAGGAAAATTTACATTATGGGTATATATTTTATCATGATCATTTATGCTTACCTATACAGTCAGATTAAAGATAACTTTAGAACAATAGATAGATTTTCCTATTGCAGAATTGAAGTTGCAATTTTATAGACACATAGACTCTCAAATTCTTAGGGAGAAATATAGAAAAATAAAAACTTACTGATGGAAAGCAATGTGCATTCTACATTATTATGGCAACAAATCAATAATGGTATTACAATAAAATCTGGTGTAATCACATTTTCCTTCTTTGTATTGCGGCATTAATCTCTGTCTCATGGGGGATGGGATGGATTGCAAGATGTATAATGGGATGCACAATATTTTCCTCATTAAAGCCAAAGCAGCGGGACCAGTCATTACTGGGTTTCTATGACTTAGCAATTGCTTGCTGCCTTTCCCAGCTTTTTTTCATAGCTGAAGTAACCACAACGCAAAGGTTCCCAACCCCCATCACTGCCGTCAGCATTCCACGTTTTACAACTTCTCTTTTTTTCCTTTCCCTTTACTGAGCTCCCAGTAAAACGGGCTGGAGTCTCCAGGCATGATCCTGACATGGAATAACTAAACAAAAACAGGGACCACCAACTTGTTGCCATGCTGACGACAGAGAAACAGGCTGGTGGTGAACCACTTGTCGCCAGAGTCAAAGGGTGACAGAAGATATGTACATATCGCTGGCTTCTCTGGTGCCAAGTTTTCCATAGCCAAAAAATAAATCTACCTATTAATTTGTAAAGGCATTAAAAAGACATATAGCCTTAAAAAAATCAAATCTGGCTAAGATTTGTCTCCTTATACCTTTTACCTACATTGTCTAAATTCGGTGTTTCTTAATATAATGTTAAATTTAGTATCCTCTATACCATGGATTGCCCATTTTCTCTTTAAAATATTGATTGCAAGTTATAGAAATAATGGACCTAAACATGCGAAGATCTCTGGGAACACACAGTCTAACAGAAACAAATACTCATAAAATATATGTGTAATATCTTGTCATTGCATGAATGTTTTTACTTTCTTTATAGATACCTGTATGGCACCATGTTCAAAAACTCATTACAAAATGAGGTTGAATGACTGTAAAATTAACTCTTCTATAGTGATCAACACAGGTATTCACTAAGGGGAAACATGCAAAGCAATTTACCAATGAATTTTTGAGTTTGAGCATTAGAGGTACACTGCCAAGTATTCAAGAAATGGTCTATCTTACTGTTTTGTGACCTCAGGAAGGAGTAGAAAATACCTGGCCCATTTCCACTAACTAGAGAGAATTCAAATTGCCAAATGCTTTTATATAATCACTGGAAGAACAATACCTTGTTTCTGGAAGCAACCAAACGAGACCCATGTGAGCAGTTAGCATAACATCCACTTTAAACCTTCTGTAAACAATTTCTATCATCTTCCCTGGACTTGCCTCTGCAACCCTCATTAGTATTCTTGGACTGTCAGGCATTTGGTGTCTCTGTGATAGATATTAAGTATCTTCCAGGAGGCAAGCCCCACTAGCATGCAGCCAGCTGATAAAGCACCCCGGGTAAACCAAAGCTCTGCTGGGAAGCCTGTGGCCAAACCACAGTCTCAGGCCATAGCTGCAGTCTATGGATGGCCTCTTAATAAGTCTTTCTGTCCTCACTCCAACACATACCCATGCACTCCTTAGCAAGACAAGCTTGGATTCTTTTTTTTAAAAAAATATATTTTTTTTATTTGAGAGAGAGACAGAGACAGAGAGAGAGAGAGAGAGAGAGAGAGAGAGAGAGAGAGAATGGGCGTGCGAGGGCCTCCAGCCACTGCAAGCAAACTCCAGATGCACACACCCACTTAAGCATCTGGCTTACATGGGACCAGGAGAATTGAACTGGGGTCCTTTGGCTTTGCAGGCAAATGCCTTAACCACTAAGCCATCTCTCCAGCCCAAGCTTGGATTCTTAAAGGGCTGTTTCAAGTGAGAATGTGAAACCATGAAATTCATGGCCCGTTTGAGATAACTAGGATGTGTGATATTGACAGGAGCATGATGGATACCTACAAATGATGCTTGTATAAAAGAACAGTGTTCATGTATCTACTCATTTATTTTTGACTAAGTTGCTAGGGACCTACCAAGTACATTTTCCTTCCCAAATTCAATATAATTCGTTTAGTTCATTCAGTCAATATCTTCTGAATCTTCTGATTGCTGATATTTGAGGAGGGAGACTACAACTCCATTGGTGCACAAATTCCTGCAGTCAGATATTAATAGATTGTACTACATTCTGTGGCCCTGGGAAAGCTTTGGAATTCTCAGCATGTCAATCAAGAATGTTTTACTCAGTCTTCCTCGGGAAAGAAGCTGAGTAGTTTACCTGTGGAAGCAGGTGTCTGAAATGCTGATAGTAAACCTTGTCATAGTCATATGAGGAAAATGATGTCAGAATTTCTAGTTTATACAAAAATAAGAAATAGTGCAGAAATGAGTAGGGCAATATAACTTATCAAACAGACTGGAGTGATTTTGAGAATAGAAAGAAAGAAAAATTCATTATACCTTTTCTTAGACATAGATGAGTACTTTACCTATGAAGTTAAAAAAAAAAAAGTGTCCCAAATCTCAATTCTTCCATAACTTAGCTGTAGGATAGGAAATTTATCCTCTCACCTGTTGCCTAGCAATAAATCGGGAGATCGGGGACAGCAGAGGATTAGCTATGAAGTCGTGACAGGTACTTTACAGAATATAAACATTGGACAGTTCACAAGAAGCAGCATTTCCTTAAGGTGGAAGTGCCACACCTGGGGAAAAGCAGATGGAAGTAGCTTACTGAAGAGGGATTTGGGAATGTACCAGAGGGAACCATACACAGGAAGACAATTTCCAAGGAGCACTTGGATACAAAGGCATCAACCTGGGTGCCTGGTTGAAAGCCTTGGCTATCAGGACTGCTAGTTGTTGAAGGAAGGAGACAAGTGCTGGCAAAAATGCTTTCATTTTTGATGCCTGCCGGAGGAGCACATCAGATCCACAAGAAGGAACAGCCCTCCTGGCATCAGTATCCCTCTAACACTGTCTGCTGACAAAGCTCAGCTTCGAGCCCTTTTGACAAAGGAAAATCTTTACAGGGTGTTACGGAGCAAGGACTTGGAGCAGAGGTGAAATGAACAGAGTTCAAATGTGCTGGGACCATACCAGTCACGTGTAATTTGCTAACAGTTAATGTGTATAGCACAGACATGAGTTATGATACATGGAATATAAATTAAGACATATTATATATTCTTACATATTCTCCATGTTCCAGTCTTGTTTCACTATTAAAAGTTGTCAGGAACCTAATTAATGACTCTAAAAGATATGAGATAGTAGATAATACTCAGAAAGATGAGAGAAAATTTATTTCCTGGAGATCTCAAAAAAAATTTAGGACAAATTCTTATCTGCTTCATATCTTTAGAGAACATTTTACCAGTGATTATTTTTATTATTATTATTTTTTTTTTTGAGATAGAATCTCACTTTGTAGGCTTAGGCTACCATTGAACTCATAGCCACCCTCCTGAATCAGCCACCCAAGTGTGGGGTTACAGAGAAAAGCTACCACACCTGCCTTATTTTCTTAAAACCTAAGTGTAAGCCTTTAAAATAGTGGCAAAACTTTCTTCTCCCCCCGCCTTTTTTTGTGGCAAGAGACCTATTACAGAAAATTTCTAGCATAGATTTTTCATGTTCACACAGAATGTATTTCCTAATTAATAACGACACTTTCTTGTTGAAGTTTCATCACCTTCCTTTTCTATCAATGGGACTGTGTTGTCATCTCGTTAATCCTCGGGGCTCCTGGGAGACACAGTATAGAATTATCCACCTCATTTTAAAATAGCCTTTACTTCTCATAATTGGTTTACTATCATGCTATTAAAACCAAGTTCCTTAGCTTTTATTGTCCTTACTGCTAGCAATCAATTAGCTGTTCTGATTTCAAATCATAATACATTGTTAATTTGGTGGATAGCTTTATATGCCATTTTGCTTTTGCTTTTATTCCTTTCACTGTGTGCCTCCCAGATTAATGATTTAAGGTCAAACATTAGGGTTTTATATTTATTTCATCCATCATGTCTCCACCTGTGTTCCCCATATCAAATCTGTATTTTCTGTCATCATTGACTCCCACATAATGTTTATTTAATGTTTCTCTTCAGAATTAGTCCATTATGTGAAGTCTTCTTATGTCCTGACCTCTCATTAAATTAAATTTATAGCCTCCTACACTTTTCCTTTTCAATGGTATCTTTAAAATTTACCTTTTACCAGGTTTCTGAAGTTTCTCCTGGGCATGAATAACAACTACTTTAGATCAAGTATGTCAACAGCCTGTTATTTTTATTCTAGAAAATGTATTTTCTTGGAAATCATGTATGTATAATATACAACTCAGCAACATCCCTCTATTACTTTTCTGAAACCATAAGAATGCTTCAAATCTTTCCTCTATTATTAACTCAACTCACTTTTACATGAATGAATATGTTTCATTCTTTCTTTCTTTAGTATTTCTACCATAACAAAGAAATAATTAAAAATTGAGATTAAAATTAGAGGTAATAGTTTAAGGTAGATTAGATGTCAGCTAAGTTTATACCCCCCCCACTTTTCTCTACAATACACTGTTTCATTGCATTCATGTGTTATGTGGGGAAATCTACTAAACAGTGTTTTGGGGAATATTGCATTTGAAAAAGAATTTGATATATCATATTTTATTTTGTCATTATTTGTTTATTGCTTAAAGACAATTCTGAGAGGAAGACAGTAGGAAATATCAGAATGATTTCTGAATCTGGAAGAAGGCACTCTGCAGTGTGTTTTGAAAACTGTCTCTATTCTTTTTTCCAGTCATTTATTTTAAGGTACCAGGTCTTAACCACTCCTCTGAGGTATGAGAAACAGCCTATCTTTCAGATAGCTTTAGAACAAGGCCCATTTGTGTATTTATTTACCTGGAGCATGTCATGCTATCATTGCCTTTTCCAATTTTTTATTCTCTGGAAAAATTTTCCACACCCTATTACCAGTTATACAGGTGGGTTAGCTCATATCTCCTTCTTTGCTTGAATCCTTCTCTGTTTCCCAGTGGACTCTCTCTTAAGCTCTTATATAACTTCTTATTCTCAATGATGGTCTTACTCATTTTGTAGATGATTTTTTTGTCATGTACTCTAATCTTGTACTCTTATTGTTATTCCAGGTGGTAATAGATATCTATGCTTGAATGGCCTAAATAAAAATGGTAGATTGTAACACTTACTATGGTTCATGGTGCTTGGTCTTAATCACTCCTTCACATAATTTAGACCTAAACATATTTGGATACTTACTATGCTGAAATTAATTATCTTGCTTCTATTGATTTTTTGCCTTTTTGAATTTGATTAATAAAGAAACAAATATATTTGAATTTGTACATAACATCTGTTTTGTACCAGGTTCTGTTTTGGTTTGGGGGAAAGAAAATACCCACTTTAAAAAGGTATTTGTCATGGAACTCTGTCTAGTGATGAGGCAGGTATGCATATAGTATTTGAAATAGCAGAGTGTAGTCTAGACCCAGCATTCTGGGGGAGAGGGAGAGTTTCTTTGAAAATCAGGAGTTTGGCAGAGGACCTACCATTGTGTCAAATCTTCACATAAGGGGTCAAGAAATGATTTATAGAGTAGTTAAATGGCAAGTGTGAGTTTGGTTGCTTATTTTTAGCAGGTTAAATTTTTTCCACATCCAAAAATATTTTTACCATTATGTGAGAGAACCATGGACACCAGGATATACTGAATCTGCTTTCATGACACTGGGAAGCTGCAGGTATCCTTATTGAAGCCACCATGGTCCTAGGCAATGTATATACTCCCAAGACAATGACAGGAATATGCTATCATTACAGTAGAAATAAGCTCATGCAGACCAAGTAAAGTATCTCCCTTCAGTCAAACAATAAATTTCTCCATTCTAACATTTTTATAAAGATTAATGTGAAAATATTTTGGAGGTGTTCTGCCTGCATGTGGGGTAGGTAGGTCCCTGTGTGCTATGGGGTAAGTAGGCCCTGCCTCCCTGGTTTCCCAGTGGCTCCTGTGGGATTAGTAAGGCCAGTCTACCTGTGAGGTGAGTAGGCTCCATCTCCCCTGCTCCTCTGAGGCATCTGGACATGTGAGGAGGGTGGGAACTACAAGATCCCCACACAAGATGTGTTGGAGCAAGCTCACAAGCAGGGATTCACCTGCGATCATCTTAGTTCCAAATGTGTGACCCAGGTAGGCCCCATAATGAGTGTCCTAGACAGGCCCCATAATCATGGTGACAGAGATTCAACCCTCCAAGTGGTATTGTGGATATCCCTTTGCCCAGCCTGCCACCAGTTGTCACAGCCAAGCCCACCACCAAGGATCAGTAAGGGAGTACCAGAGAGAGAACAAGACCCTCACTGTTTTGAGAGAGAACAATTCCTCACTGAATTGGCCAGGTACTCCTTGCCCCCCCTCCCCAGAATTCCCAGGAGATTGAATACAGGAAAGACCCAGCTTACACTCAAGAGCACCCAAGCTAAACCTGTGAGTATACCACATTCCCAGTCTTACCTTGACCAAATTTGAACAAGGCAATCAACACACATTCCACACAAGATACTAATTGCTACATTTCCAGCAAAATGCCTACTTAAAGTGGGAAAACCCCAATGCAACGCAAATGCAATAATCAATCCAAAATCTATACACCTAGGACACCTAGGCAGTAAAAGACCCACACAATGAAAACATAAAGACATTGAAGAAATAACTGGAGGAAGACATGAGAAAATAGAATGACCATCCATACTCACAAATTAAAATAATTAAAATTGTTAAAATTTCCTTCTTATCCAAAGCAATATACAGCTTCAATGAATTCCAATTAAAATTCCAGCAACATTCTTGATAGAGTTAGAAAATACAGTCTCCAAATTCATATGGAGGCACAATAGGCCTTGGCTAGCCAAAAATATGCTTAGAAAAAAAGGAATTTGGGTGGTATCACCATACCTGATTTCAAGTTATACTATAAGGCTACAGTAATAAAATAAGTACTGCCATAAAAACAGGCACATTGATCCATGTAATTGAACTGAAGATCCAGGTATGAGTTCAAGTAACTACATGTACCTGATCTTTGACAGAGTTGACAAAAGTGCTCACTGGAGCAAAGACTGCATCTTCAGCAAACAGTGCTGGAGAAACTGCATAGCCACATGTAGAAGTTTGAATTTGGACCCCTCTTCTCACCTTGTCCTAAAAGCAACTCCAAATGGATCAATGACCTCAACATAAGACCTGAAACTCAAAACCAACTAGAAGAGAAATTAGGGAGAACACTCCAAGTTATAAGCATAGGGAAAGACCTTCTGAACAAGACTCCAGTAGCCCAGGGAAATAAGCGAGCACTCAACAACTGGTACCTCATGAAATTAAAAGCTATTATACAGTTAAGCAAACCATCAACAGAGTCAATAGACAACTTACTGAATGGGAGAAAATCTTCACTGGGTATACTATTGACAAAGATTTAAAATCTAGAATCTACAAAGAACTAAAAAACCTAAACAGAAAAAAAAAAGTCAAGCACCCCACTCAAAATTGGTACAGTGAATTTGAGTAGAGAGTTTTCCAAGGAAGAAACGCGAATAGTCATTAAACACCTGAAGAGACATCCAACATCTCTACTAATCAAGGAACTGCAAATCAAAATGACTATGAGATTCTTCCATCTCACTCCAGTCAGAATAGCAACCATCAAAAAAAAAAACAAAAAAAAAAAAAAAACAAATGACAGCACATGATGGCAGAGGTGTGGATAAAAAGGAACCCTCATCCACAGCTGGTGGGAATGAAAAATTGTATAGCCACTAATGAAATCAGCATGGAGACTCCTACAAATGCTGAAACTACCATCAGATCCAGCTATACCTCTTTTGGAACTATACACGAAAGACTCTACTATATACCACAGAGACACTTGCTCAACTATGGCTGCTCTATTCACAGTAGCCAGGAACTGGAATCAGCCCAGATTCCCATTAACAAATGAGTGGTTAATGAAGATGGGATACATATACACAATGAAAGTCTACTCACCACTAAGGAAAAATGAAATGATCAAATTTGCAGGAAAGTTGAGGGACTTAGAAAAAAAAATCATGCTAAGTTAGCTCAGAAAGACAAATGTCACATGTCCTCTCTCATGTGCAGTTCCTAACCTGGACCAGCGTCAGTTACTTGTAAACCATAAGAAATATCAACAATATGGACATGGTACTAGAATGAAGATAGGAAAAGGGGGAGGAGGAGGAAAAGTGATGGAAGGAAGGAAGGGATACTTGGCAACAAGTTGATGGTCAACAAAAAGAAAAAAAAGGTATTGAAAGCCTGGGGAGTAGTGGAAGGGGGATCAAAATAAATTAATTCTGTAGAACTCTTCTTCCTGCGTACTATTCTATAAGTCACTACCCTTAATAAAGGGAAGGTGGAACATGAACAAAAGAGTCCCATAAAAGGTGGAGAAAACATAACCCTAAAACCATGGGCTCTTGCTAGTAATTCTCAGGGCTAGTATTAGTTCCCCAGCACAGTAAGCTATTGGTTGGGGAGACATGTAGTCCCCAAAATAATACAGGCCATTGCCAAAACACTTGGTTATCTGCAAGAGCTAAAAGATAAGTCTCCAATGCTGAAAATAACACAGCTGTGGCCACAAGACATCAAGTGGGCATGATGGAACTGAGAGGGAATCCAGTTTCCTCTTGGCTAGCCCTCACAGTGCTGGAAAGTGCTATGAAAGCTGCTAGAAAATAATGATTGCCAACAGATTAAATAATCAGGAGATCTTGGCAGATACAGAATAAACCAGTCAAGCAAGAAGTGCACACTTTTGCAATAGTGGAACAGAGCTAATGTAGGTAACCAACTACTCACAGACTGGATATGAGAGCATCTCAGTGGGGGGAATTCCTATCTGGATCTTGAAACTAGGACAGATGCCCTAGGATAGGAAAGCAATAGGCTCCAGAGACAGCCTCCACTGCTTTCTAACTAAAAAGAGTGGATGTACACACCCATATATTGCTAATGAATAGGCTTAGCCCCTTTTATTCAAACTATTCTCACTTTTGGAGAATCTGTTCTATCTTACAGATGGAGGAGAATACTGAGGAGAACCAGGATACATCAATACATCAAGAAGAGAGAGCCAACTGTCTACCAGGAGATGGGTCACCTCCACCTCATCTGCCAGGGCCCAGAAGTCATTACAGAGGACGCAGTGACATGAATACTGCCCTCATGGCTAGCCTGAAAACCAGCCCCAGGGAAATGGTGATAGACACTATGGTCACTCAAACCTCACCAAAACAGAGATACAGTCTTCAGAGAAAGTAACACTAAATCAGATTTCTATCTTGCGTGTCAAGGCTCAGGGAAGACTGCAGAAGAGAGGGCAATCTCTCTTGTAAGAGACTGTAAAATTGTAAGAGCCTTGGGGCGGGTGGGAATAGTCTGAAGCACCACATTTCCTCTATCCCTGCAGATACTGACTATGGCTTCTTGGTCCCCATAATGAATACTAATAAACCCACCAAAGACCCTCCGCAGAATTGGGGCAAGGGTGAGAGGATCTAAGGGTACAACAGTTTTATATATAAAAACAACAATAAATAAAAACTATATTTTGGATGTCTGGAAAGACACAACTGATGTTTAAAGCTTTCAATCTTGAGTAAAATTGGAGTAAAGTTTTGTTTTTCCTTACTAACCATGATAATTCTTGGACCTCTAATATAGATTTCCCATAACTGCTGTCAATGCAAGCAGGAATTAGAGGCACACTTTCCCCGAACAACTTTCCTTGTAGGCACACCTGCTGCAGTGTTTGTACACACAGCTCTACATGGGAACGCCAAATCAGGCTGAAATGAATTTGAAACAAGTGGGTGCACTCACTGTGTCCCAAATTAAGCTTGTCCTAAAGTTGCTATAGCAACGTTATTGGTACCAAATGTCTTTCTCTAAGAAATAATTGGAAACATTTCCTGTTATTTAGGGAGAAAAAATAAAAGCACTGTCAATTTTTTTTGTATCATAGTACACAAAATGTATTATCCTCTCACAGTGTTTAAAGAGAGGTCAGTAAACATCATGAGTGTACATACATATCATCATATAATAATCATAGCAAAATCAGGCTTAGGAACAAAGTCAGAATGCCTTATCCAGACAAGTATGATTTAACTAGGCGTCAAATAAAGGGGTTTAATAACAATATTTTTCTTCTTTCTTGTCTAACACTATAAGAACAGAAAGCTGCAAATAGTTTTTTTTAGGGGGCAGGCTTTGTATATGTATTAGTTAGCTTTTGTCATTGTGACAAAGTCCCTGAGGGAGTTGGTTAATTTTGGTTCAAGGCTTCAGAAGTTTGAATCCATGGCGGGCTCCCTTTATGGCTGTTAGGCTTGTAGAAGGCAGAGCCATCTTGACAGAAAAGCATGACAAAGGAAAGCAGTTTGCCTCATAGCAGTCAGGAAGTAGAATGAGGCAGAAAGGTAGGGACAAAGGGAAAGATACGTCCATCAAAGACATACCACCAATGACCTACTTCCTCTAAGCAGGCCCCACCTCCTACTTCCCATCGCCTCCCAATAATGCCATCAAATCATGATGCCATCCATAGATTAGTCTATTGGTTAGATCAGAGCCATCACTCCCCAAACCTCACCTCTGAACAATGCATAAAGGACCAGGCCTTCAATGCACGAGCCTTTTGGTGACACTTCATATAGAAACAGCATCACAGTAGTACCTAAGAATTTCCTACTTATTGTACCATGAAGAAATATTTGGAAGAAGTTGAAGAACAGCTGAGATTGTCAGGTTACTTACAGGGCTGCAAGAAAGTAGATTCAAAATTATAAAACATGCTATAGCAAGGAGAAGTCTAAAGTGCTTTGTAAATGTCACAAAATCAAAGAAATGGACATTTAGAATCTGACCACATGAGGTATTGAGATGCAATGCCAGATACATTTCTTTTTGAAAGTGATTTTAAATAAAATCTATTAAAAATTGTTTTCAGGGCTAGAGAGATTGCTTACTGGTTAAGGCGCCTACCTGCAAAGCCAAAGGACCAAGGTTCAATTCCCCAGGACCCATGTAAGCTAGATGCACAAGGTACTGCATTCTGGAGCTTGCTGTGGCTGGAGGCCCTTGCATGCCTGCTCTCTCTTTCTCTATCTCTCTCTCTCTCAAATAAATAAAAATTTCAAAAAATGGTTTCATGGGAAATTAGAAAATATTGCAACATTTTGGGAAAGCAAAACTTCATGTAAATTCAAAGAAAATCTTTATAAACAACAAAAGTTCATAATGATTTTGTTAGTGATTCCATATATAGCTTTATTTGACACTGGAGTTTTAAGTTGTGGAAAGACACCTTTTGTCAATGTAATTTTAACCCCAAAGTGCTATTTCATGTTGCATTTTCTTTGAGTGGGTGATTTAGGTTTTAGTGGGGTTTTATTTCACTTGTAGGTCATGGGTAATGTATATCAGATGTGTTTGGATGAAATTAATACTTTTTCCATATATTTACTAGGCTTTCCTATTTAATCATAGTAGACTTCAAACTGAAAGAGGCATATTCTTGGGGAAAAAAGATGAATAATATAGGTTGTGCTAATTTGGAGAATTAAATCAAGTTGTTGCAAAGTGAAACATTTTATTTTTTCACTCCTTCCTGGTCTCACATGCTCTATCCCAGTTCCCACTACTGTCGCTAACAAGTGTCTCCATGCTTAATGGTGGACCATGGTTCTAAACCAACTTGAAGAAAGAACCCTCCAGTTGTGTGGGTTTGGGTTTTAAGTCACATTACACCTTAGTAGGTTACAGTCAATAACTCCTGTTTTATTTCCTGTAGTAGCACTGATCATGAGTTTGAAAGTTATAGCTCTGTCACATATATTTGGCAAGTGAATTTGTAAATGTATATGTGCCTTTGCCAACTCCAAAACAAACTGAAATTTGAAGAAAATTATGATTATGTTAAAGTTTTCTACCAGCAAAGGGCTAGTTCGGTAACAGTTCCATGGTAGTTATAATTAAGCTTATAATTAAGATATCCCATTTGTGTGCCTTGTAAATCCACCTTATTTCTAGTTCTGTTTCTTTCCCTGGCCTGGAATACTCTGCCATAGGCTTCTGCTTTTTCCCAGACCCTTCACATCTTCAGGAAATCTTGGCTGTCACTGTTGTTATCCCTTCACCATCTACTGTCACTTACTTAAACGAACACTAGTCACATAGAGCATTAGAGAGCTCAAGTTCTGGAGGAAAGTTCAAGTTCAAATCCCAGCACAGGTGCTTAATAAAACAAATTAATTGAACAAATTAATTTCTGAGAACCATCTGTGGGCCAGACACTGACATACGTGCTGAGGTACAGCAGTGACAAGGCATACAAGGACTCAATTCTCCCAAAACTTACAATGTGGCATGGGCACACAAAAAATACTATCAGTACTGGATGTGTTGCTCATGCCTACAATCCAAGCACTCAGGAGGCAGAAGCAGGCAGATTTCTGAGTTCAAGAGCAGGCAGGTCTTGTCTCAAAACTGTATAAAGGTTTTAGTACATTGCATAATGAAAATAAGCAAAGTTGTATGATAGAAAATAATGAAGAGCTCCTACTTCAATCAGGGTATGGGGAATGCTTTGATGATGATGTCTTGGCTTTGAAAGCCAAGACAGAGTGTATTAGCCATGTGGGTGGGAAGGAGAGGGATGTAGGTTATATCAGTCAGTAAGATAAGCAAGAATCAATGTTCTCAATAGGCAACAACATTCCAGAAGAAGAAAGGACACTGTGATGAAAAAGTGTGGTGGTAAGTGGGGACAGAGGACATAATAGACTGTTCTTGTTAACACTGAAGATATTTAAAGGATATATTGTGAAATTTCAGATAAAAATTGATGACCTGTACATTTTTAGATCATTGACTTAGATCTAAATATTTTAAAATTGTGAAATGTTGCATAAAATCCCAGTATCTTTATACAACCATATGTACGTCATATGTGATTCCCTTAATTATTAATAGCAGCTACTCTGATATTCTTTTCAACCCAAGGTGGACAGTGATACTCTCAGTGATTCCCAGGGCAAAGAAAGAATCATTTGAAGTCATATTAAGTCGCTTAAGTGGCAAGAATGTGAGATTCTCCCTTTTCTGCATCTATGCTCTCCTTTTCGGGGTATTTTTTCAATTGTGCTGTTTTCAAGTGTGAACTTTGTAAAAGACAAGACTATGTCTCAGTGTCAAAAGGATGCATCACACTGACATTTGCTAATGGAGAGATATTAGGAGCACAGGGGTTAAAGGGAGTCCTGGTGTGGAGATCTTGCCATGCCCCATGCCATAATATATTAAGAAGGGCCTTTCAGGATGTGCCTTGCCCTGAGTGATTCCATTTTACAAAAAAATTGCCCCATTTTGAATGCACAGGCTGAGGCATCTAGTTTGTATAGATAAACAACCCTATCTGTCCAGCATGAGCCAGGAGGCACAGGCTGATAAGTACTTATTCATGCAAATGATATATTACCACCTATGGACTTAACAAATTGAGTAAAGAATACATGGGCACATGGACAGGAAAATCAGGCCTGTGAATTTATTGAACATACCAGACCAACAAATGTGATACAACCCTATCACCTGAGTCATGTAAAAGGAGGGACACCTCACACTGGGGTATCACTGACCTATCTTCCGACCATCTGGTGTATGTATCATGGGAATGGCAGGTAATGAACTCCTGCCATATCCCAGAGCTTCAGCTCAGCACAGTCTACCTTGATTAATGTGGTCCACTTGAAATGAATTGATATTTGTCCAGTCCCAGGCTGGTCTCAAATTGTGACAATCCTCCTGCATCAGCCTCCTGAGTGCTGGAATTACAGGAGCGAATCATAGCATAGGGCTTGTGACTAAGTTTTTTTTTTTTTTTATTAGTCAGTTCTGTATTCAGCAAATACAGTCAGTTTGGTACCATTATTAGGCTCATCCGTGACCTACCCTCTCCCCTTGGCCCCTCCTTGTTGAGGTATACGGGTCATGCATTGTGGAGTTAGCCCACAGTTATGGGTAAGCTAAATGTCTCTGCATATCATGACCCAACATGTGACTCTGACATTCTTTCCGCCCCCTCTTCCGCAAAATTTCCCTGAGCCATGTTGGGTTCATTTTTGGTCTGCTTCAGTGATGAGGTGTTGGGGGCCTCTGAGGCTCTGGCTCTCTGATTTGGTTTTTAAATATCTTTTCTAATCACCTACTGTGACTCTGCTTGTATCTGTACCAGTTCCCTGCCAATGCCTTGAGTAAGACGACTTGAATTCTGTAGCCTCTTTAACATTTTTATAGTCATCATCTCTCTACATATATCCATCTCTCTATATCTGCCTGTCATCTATCCATATATCAATCAATCTGTCTGTGAAAAGTATATGTAACATGTTATCTGAGAGTTTAGTCATTGAGAATGGAATAAAAGAACCTGAGGTTGCCAACGGCATGTTTATCAAGAAAAATCAGTAGTACTTGCTGAGCTAATGACAGGAAAATTGACATAGTTTGCAAATCTATTATTAGTCAGTCAATTCTGACATTAGGAAAAGACACAACTGTGTCCATCTATGTTTATGACAGCACACTCATAACCTTTGGCCAACATTTAATAGTAAGTTTAGATAAAGGAATAGTTATAATTGAAGGTGACTAGTCAGAGTCAGCAAGTGATGAAGAAACACCAGAAGTTAAGAAAAGAAGCTGAAGGAAGAAGCAGGCACAGTAAATTGTAGAGATGAGAATGGTGAAAACTTAGGCATACCTGCAAGATACTTGTAGACCTTGACAAAAAGCATCTTGATGGGATAAGGCTGAAACGCATGAAGGAGGGATGAGGAAGTGGATATGATGGGTGACCTCAACCAGCTGCTGGCATTCTGCTGTGAGGTGTGATGTGAATCAGCACGTAGAGAAAGGGAATCTAGAAATAGATTAAAGGCTTCAATTTTTAATAACTGATATTAGGGAATTCAGTGTATGTTTTTAAATGTTCCCTTATCTTTTTTTTTTCCCATGCCGAAGAGGCAAGACTAACCCAAGGATGCTATGAGCGTTAGGAGGCATCACACGTGAAGAGCCAGAGCCACAACTCTTGGTGTTGTATCCATTATCAGTTGTCATTGCTGTTACACATAATCCTTTGACACTTGATGAATTTGCTTAAACTTATGTTCTTTTTCATTCTGCCCCAGATTTAAGAAGTTAATCTTTAGCAATTTCCTATAAAAATAAACTTTGGGGAAGATAGTTAATAGTAACTTGATAGGTGAATTGATTGTTTAATAATGTGTACTAAAGTCCCATGTTAAGGCTTTGTAAGTTTATAAATGGTTTAATATGTCATGGTTTACACATAGGCATATATGTGTAAAGTTGACTTCCCTTTATTACATGGAAAGTTTAGTAGTCCTCAGGCCAGTCTTACTTCTCATGCCTACTATAGATTTAGGTTCCTCCAGATCACCCTTAGGATCATTCTATATAAGAATTCACAGAATTCAGAAAGTCACTGCACTCAATGTAACAGTTTATTCTAGTGAAACAAGGCAGATTAAAGCAGGAGAGGGAAGGGGACACAGATCAGAGCCCAGATGCATAGCTTCCTATTCTTTGTTCCCATGCAGTCATGGTGACAACACCTATTTCCCCCAGCAACAATATATGAAAATACAGATGTCATGTTTCCCACCAGGGAGTTCACCAGAGTTTTGGTGTCTGAAGTTCTTATTGTAGCCTAGTCACCACCTATGTGAGTAATTCCAGTTTGCTCCAGAAGTCAATATGTTCCTTATGGCTCCAGAGTCCCCAATCTGATCACACATTGTTAACATGGTTTCGTTGGCCTGGACTTAACTTGAAACCCAGGCAAAGAAAGACACTAATAAGTCAGGACATTCCAAGGGCATAAAAGTAATCCTTTGGAGCTAAAGGCAAAGGCTAGTTCTCTTTTGACAAAATTCATCCTTTATAATCTGTGTGAGGAAATAATAACTACACAAATTGAAACACTGCATAATTTCACTATTAGTTCAAGTCCTGTGTTATCATGTTAGGACAGAGCCACATAATAAATAATGTGTTTAGTATTTACTGTAGATAATCAGAAAAAAAAACTGAGTTTGAGCTGAGCTGGTAAGCAAAATAAGGACATTAGCCATTAGAATTGACTCTGATATAGTAAGAATTATGACCTTATCTATCCAGGGCCCTAATTCCAAATAAGGTCACATTCCAACATTCTGTTAGGAAATCTGGAGCATCTTATACCCAGTACTGTTTGTGAGTAAATGTGATCTGATGTGAGCTGCAGCTTCACATAGCATATATCAAGGTACACAAAGTGCTTGGCTTGAACATCTTGTAAAAACAGCTCACTAAACAAGGTCTTTCATATCTTTTCAATAGCTTTTTCAAAACTCCAGAATATCATCTTTTACTGCCAAGTACAACCTCCCTCCTGAGAAACAAGGATGCAAAAGGGATTAGGAAGCAAAAGCTTGGGTTAGGAGTATAGCTAGAGATATCATGCAAATAGTCTACAAAATATAAATCTCCAGCATTTTCTCCTCCACCTGGGCCCACTTGAATATTATAGATTTATGGTAAATAAAAGTAAAGTTAAATTAAAATATGATGCATTAGGAAGATATACTTGCTTCTGAAGAGACATAAGGAGCAACCATCTGGGAAGAACAGAGACAGCTTTGCAATCAGGTACCAGATTCATGGCTAGGAGATCTTGCTGTCGTCTTAAGAAGAGCAGGAGGCAAGGATTGGGAGTAGAAGGCCAGGAAAGAGAGGACACATGAGAATATGCCAGTCTATATGTTTTATTTTCCTGGGGCCCAGGTGAGTTGCAGTCAGGACTGCATTCTAGACAGACTGTGGCACCAAACTATGAGTAGTAGACAGAAAAGAACTAGTATGTAGTTGAGGAGTTGAGAGGGGAAAATAGAATAGTTATGTATAAGAAAATATTTGCCTAAGTAACAATATTATATTAAATGAGCTTTATGCCCAAGAAAGGATCATTTCCTGTCCTTTCCATGCCTCCTGATGCCAACATTCACAAACTGGGTATTAACGGGTAGGCTTCTGTGAGCTAATCTGGGAATGCAATTGCCATGTACTATTCTATTTTCAGAGAAAAAGTTTTGTTCACTTACAGAATGCCTTTGATGCTTTTTGGAAGACATTTACTCTTCAAAAATTTGAGATTGGTCCATGAGGGAAGATCATGATATTTAGCTAACATTTTGAAACTAAAGTCTACCTATATTGAGATGGTCTAACTTACTCCTGGATACTCAGTGATTCATAATAATGGAGATACTTTTGAAGTAATATTCAAGAGCTATCACCTAAAAAGGACTTTGTGTCCCCTCCCACTCCTGGCAAATGAAGCTTTATAAGTTGAAAAGTATCACTGACATTTTCAGAATATTGGTGGTGACTAGAAAGAAACAGGGGATTTGAAGCCTGAACAGCATTAGAAAAACCCAAAGAATTCCTTTCCTGAGACTCATGAAGAAAAAGAATTCCTAAGAAAGATAAATTGGATGCTATAAGAAAATATATTCAGTTTCTTAATGCTGCTAGATAATTGATCAAGGTCTGGAATAGCAGTGGTTCTTTTTCCTATGCAAATGAGTTTCTTCTCATTATTCTGAAGGAATTGAATGCAAATGAGGAAGGGAACTTTGCAAACCTGTACCTTCATCATAAGTTCATTACATTTCTCTAATAAGAACCTGTTCTCACACAGCTGAGTATTTCAGAATTTTCTTTTCTTTAGGAAAAGAAAAGAGAAAAACTATATGTTTGAAAGCTGTGATATTTTAATTATTAGAAATCTTATTACATTAGCTTTTAATTAGTTTGAGCTCCTAATTTCTAGCCTAGGTAAGCACAGGGGTCAACTAGATAGTATTTTCAACAAGATGCTCTAGTAGACAGTTTCACATTCCTGAGATGGGTGTCTAACCAAACACAGTTTATGGGAGAAAGCTGACATGTTTAGGGGGAAGTTCCATCAATGACAGCAGAAGTTGCTTCCATGTACAAGCAGAGAGAAACAACTAAACATCCAGCAAAAACCAAAAGCAGCAAGCACAAAAATTTGCAAGAGCTCAAACTGCTGTGCATACCCTTGGGCTAGAATTCAGACCTGCCAGCAAACCCACCTTTGGGCTGGACCCCAGTGATACCTCCTTCAGCCAGGTGGCTGGAGAACCAAGTTACAAGCTTTGAAAAACTCCTGAGACTATGAGGGACATACATTTATTCCACCCAAGCCTCCATAGTCCCATAGCCATGCTATAACATAAATTGCATTCAGTCCAACTTTAAAGGTCTCCATAGTCTTTACCAACTTTAAGACTATCCCAAAGTCCTAAGTTTCACCTGAGATTCAAGAGTGTCTGTTCACTGTGAATCCTCTAAAATCAAAACAAGTTATAGTCTTCCAACATATAATGGCACAAAGTAAATATTTTCATTAGTATAAGACATGTCAAGGGGAGACTGGACCAATGCAAAATCAATAACCATCAGGTAAACGCCAGACACCTGTAGTTCAAGTCCTACATTCATAATCAGTGATGACAGTCTCTGGATTTCCAATTTCCATCCTTTCAGCTGGGTTGAGTAGCCATGGGAAACTTCCAGCCCAAGCCAACAGCACTTCATGGTAGCTCTTGAATAGTCACAGTATATCCAAAACATCTTTGGGTCTGTATTGGAAACCATGGTCCATTTTATAGTTGTCTCATTGGACTATCTATCAGGGACATCATACCCTGCTTCCCATGTCACATTTCAACAGTGGCTCCTGGAACTGTCTGCACTTCATGACTTACTTCCATGCATTTTTATGCTTCTAAGATCACACCAGGTGTGCAGAGATGAAGCCATACTGTTTATCTGGGGAGGAAATAAATCGGTACCTTGAAGAATAGGTTACCTTTTCAGAATTCTTTCTTTCATTTATCTCCTTTCAAAAGAGTTTGCATTCTCTTCACCCAGCCTTTCCTGGGTGGAAAGCACCTCAGGCATCTTTTCTATTTGTGAAGTAGTTTGCTCATCTTTGATGGTGGCAATCTGTTTAATCATAGAAGCTCTAACAGCCTAAAATCAGTCTCTGTGCCAGTAACTGTAAACTTGCTTGGATTTGTCCAACTTTAAATTGTACATCCTTCAGTTCTATATCTTTAAGCAAGCATACCAGTCTATTACTTTTAAAATCAAACTTTGGATGGAGAGATTGCTTAGCAGTTAAGCACTTGCCTGTAAAGCCTAAGGACCTTGGTTCAAGGCTTGATTCCCTAGGACCTACGTTAGCCAGATGCACAAGGGGGCACACGCATCTGGAGTTTGTTTGAAGTGGCTGGAAGCCCTGGCATGCCCATTCCCTCTCCCTCTTTCCCTCTCTCTCTCTCCCTCCTTCTCTCTGTCTATCACTCTCAAATACATAAATAAAAATAAACAAACAGAAAAATAAATAAATAAAATAAAATAAAATCAACCTTGATCAAACTCATAGGGCTTTGGCAGCAGAAAGCAGCCATCCTGTATGCCAGTAGCTCAGACACAACAAAGTTTTCTGCTGTCTTTCCTTCCACTTTGAAGGTTTTTAAGCCAATATAATTCTCTCTGCATCCAGCATTTTCAAACTCTCACTGGAATATCCCATCAAATTTGACTTATCATACTATAAGGCTTCTGTGGTTGCCAGTATCAAGTTTTACTCCCTTTCTACAGCACAAAATTTTCAAAAGACCAAAATCCACATGGTGGGATTCATTATACATGATACCCCTAACACACTGGTGCCAAGTTTCTGTTGTAGACAGCTTTGCATTGCTGGGATGAGCATCCAACCAAACACAGTTTATGGGAAGAAGGGTTTTATTTCAAGTTTCCAGATCCAGGGGGAAGTTCCACCCATGACAGAAAAAGCTGCTTCCACACATCTCTGTCCAAGCAAAGAGAAGCAACCAGACAGCCAGCAAAAATCAAATGCAGCAAGCACAGAATGGACATCAAGCGGTACTGTATTTATTTTTTGTTAATATTTTTATGTATTTATTAGAGAGAGGGAGAAGAGAGAGTAAAAGAATATTAACACACCAGGGCCTTCTGCCGCTGCAAATGAACTCCAAAAACATGTGCCATTTTGTGCATCTGGATTTATGTTGGTACTGGGGAATCAATCTTGAGATGTCAGAGTTTACAAGCAAGCACCTTTAACCACTAAGCCATCTTTCCTACCCCCCCCAAAAAGGTATTTCTTATGGCCACCATCAGTATTTCACAAGTATTGTGAGGCTCATAAAAATAATTGTGAACCCTTCTTCATCGCATTGGTGAACTCTTATGTTTAGGTTTTGAGTGTTTCCATGTCAAGTATAGAAGGTTTTCACCAATGAAGTCCATTCATGTTGAGTGTACACCAGGTCAATAGTTTATATCTGACAATGACATAATGCTCACCAACAACAACTCCTGCAGAAAACCCCAAAGCTGGTGGAGTCACTGGGTTGAGGCAAGGCAAGGAGTCCAAGTCTGGATTCCCACCTTTCTGGCAGGAAGACCTTGGCCTTGGGCAACTAGCCTATGCCAGCTCCATGCTGTAAATACTCAACAAAGTACTTCTAAATTATGTTTGCCACATAAATATTTGTTCTTTCTCCCTCATTCCTATGTGTGAGCATCACTGTGAAAGAGAAATCCCAGCTGTTACAAGCATCACAAATGTTCTGAGGACTATATATCAGCCAGGATTCCTGGGATCCTAAGCTGAGAGTATGAGGAGCCTGTAGTGCAACTTTTCCATGGGTCAGCAGCATCCACAGGAAGCTTTACTTGATTACTTATGACTTAACATACAGATGCAAAGGAATCAAACAGACCCACCAGTATTTACTTAGGAGTGACATCACCTTAGCCCTTTTATTTGTTCATTAGTTGTTATGTGAACTTGTGAATGGAATCAATCATCCTTCTTTATGGAAGGGGAAAATGAAGTTCAGAAAGCTGAGGGAACCTGGCTGAGGCAGCATGTAGAGCACAGCAGAAAGGAATAGAACAAAGGTATTGTACATAGTTTTGTTAAACTATTGGCCAGTACTGCTTCCTGGTATAACAAGTTGTCTGTTCTTCCAGCCAAGGAAGGGCAAGGATAAAAGCCTCACACTCAAAAGTTAGCCCACCACCCATGCCAAATGTGGAGACCAGAAGGGATGTTATATTGCATAGTTTAACACAACTATAGCTGTAGTATATAGAGACATTAATTTTGAGGTCAGAGGCCTGGGTACTTTTCTGTTGTCAATAATCTCCTTCTGCTTTATTTTCTTATTCAAAAATGAGTGGAATCATAGTATTCACTTCAAGGAGTTAAGGATTTTTTAAAAGAATGCCTGGGAAACACAATATAGTTCCTGGCACATAATTATAAATTTAGTATTAGTTGTAATGAGACACTGTAGTATGAATGTCTCCCAAAGTCTGAATTAATGATTTCTTCCAACAAAATCCATGGGGATCTTGTTAAATACAAAGATTCCTTGGCATAGCTTCACACCTAATGAAACAGAATGTCTGATTATTGAGGGGTAACAGTTTTCTTTGGAACAAGTGGCTTAGCAAAGTTTACATCAGCAATTGCCACTCTCCACTGTCCATGTACTCTTCCATGGTAACCACCCCCTGATTTCCATCTGGGGTATTACATCTCCCACTGCAAACACTTTTGTTGTTAGCACAGCACCTGACCTGTTGCTTGTGTCTAGTTAGCATTTCTTTGGCCACAGACCTGCGATCTTCATTGGTCCCACATAAAGCTAATGTGGTATAATTAGGCTTTTGCTAGGATGCTAAGACAAAGGCAAGCACTATCTCCTGCTTTATACAGACTAGAAGGGACATAATTCTGGATATGCTGGAATATGCTGGAAGCTATCTTATGACTGTGAGGTGGAGTGAGCTGCAGAAATCTCATCCTAATGGTATCCTTGAATCACTTGTCTAGCTATCCCTAAAATCAGGCTGGCTTGTAATTTTTAATTATTGAGCCAACACATTAGTTTTTGGTTATACCATTTCAGATTATGTTTATTTTGATTGTAAGCCATCACAAACCCCAACAAAGAAAATGTGTGTAACATGTTTGTCAAATGCATACCAGCTGTAATTTCATTCAGTCCCCTTGCCAGCCTGACACATTGGGCTAAACCACATCAGCACCTTCAGGATTGTTTCTGCCTAGGCAGGAGGCAGGTTAAGTGGCCACCTGGATTCTTTCCTCCATGGTGCATATGAACCTCAGCCTTCTAAGACTTGTGAAATAAGCCTAGGACTCCCCTCTCTAACTTTTTGCTTTGACTGCAACTTGTCCTAAAATTGGAGGTTACACATTCAGATCTCTACAAGTTCCATGCAGGATATGTGAATAAGTAAAACAGGCTGGGAACTAGAAATACAGCACTTGTTACTTCAATTCTAGAAAACCAGCAAGTAAATAATAAATTAAATGACCAGTGCATTAACAAGATAATGGGGAACTGAGGGAATAGAAAATGGGAGAACACTGGCTTCCTTAAAAGAAGCCCAGAACAGAACTCTCCCCACACATCACTATGTGAACTGGCTTTCTTGAAAGAGGCCCAGAACAGGAAACTTCCCCCAAACATCACTGTGTTGGAATTCAGGCTCAGCATTCCAAGAACAGTCAGACATGCTAAATTTCACACAAAGGCTTCTGAATATTAACAACTAATTCAAATATCAAAGACATGCAGCATCAGATGACAGAGAGAGAAACGAATGACACACAGAAAGCAGCCTTTGACCTCCTTCATACATCTTATAGGCAGTGGCAAAGTGGGAGTGATTGGTTCATGGAAGGAGACATTAGTAGATTATTATGGAATAAAAGAAGTAAAGTTCTACAACAACATGGCAAGTAAAGAAGAAGGACATGGGCTGGAGAGATGGCTTGGCAGTTAAGTGCTTGCCTGTGAAACCTAAGGACCCTGGTTCAAGGCTCAATTCCCCAGGACCCACGTTAGCCAGATGCACAAGGGGGTGCACGCGTCTGGAGTTCGTTTGCAGTGGCTGGAAGCCCTGGAGCACCCATTCTCTCTCTTTCTCTCTATCTGCCTCTTTCTCTCTCTGTGTCACTTTCAAATAAATAAATAAAAATGAAAAAAAAAAGGAGAAGGACATGTCATTACTCCATCCAGCTTTGTAGCTGTCACTGAGTGTCTTAGCAGCACACTATGCTCTGACTTCACATGAGAACCTTTTTCATCTTAGAAACTATGAAGCTTTTATCTCCATTCGAAAATGATGCCCTATCCTAACCAACCATCTTGGTGTGCGTGTTTTCTTACTGTTTCCTTTGTAGATATGACTAGATATCTGGCCCCAGTAATCACTAAATCGAGGCAACCACTCTGAGAAGGAATAGTTGCTCAATAAGCTATTTGTTGAATAACATGTTTTAAAACACTTTTATCATTAATTATTCTAATTGATATTAATCCCTTCTTATTCAATGTCTATTCATTCTTTTAGATAATCCAGATCTCATACATGTGTTTAGTTTCATTCTCATAGATCCAAAGGTAAGGCAACCTTATGATGGTTAATTGTGATCATCAACTTGACAGGACTTAGAACCACCATGGATGGAACAAATATCTGGATATAATTGTGGGACATTTTCTAGATTAAGTTAATCGAGATGGAAAGACCCACTCTAATATGTGGATAGCTGTGATCCGTGTGCTTGGGCCCTTGACTGCTGAGGAAGGACAAAGTTGGCTGAGCGGCAGCATTCATCACTCTCTATTACCAGTTATGGACTGAATGTGACTGGCCTGTTCATGCTCCTGCTGCCATGTCTTCCCTGCCAGCATGTGTGGGATCCTCTTCAATTATAAGTAGAAATAAACAGAGTCAGGCATAGTGGTGCATGACTTTCATCCCAGCACTTGTGTGGTTGATTGCTAGGAATTTGAGGTTAGTCTGGGACTACAGAGTTAGTTCCAGGTCAGCCTTGGCTGTAGTGAAATTCCTCCTCAAAAACATAAAATAAAATAAAAAAGACAGAAGTATGAGGATTGCTGTGAGTTTGAGGCCAGCCTGAAAGTACATAGTGAATTCCAAATCAGCCTGGCTTAGAAAGAGACCCTACCTCAAAAAATAAAACAACAACAACAAATAAAAATAAAAAAGAAATAAACCCTTCCTCCTAAAGTTTCTTTAGCCAGTTATTTTCTATCAGCAATGAAACAAGTAGTAGAGAAAATCTTAGCATTCCTTTCCATTCCTCTGAACAGGCAATGCTTTGCTGCATTGGGTAAAGTTTAGAGATCCATTGGTGAAAATCTTAAGAAGCTTTACCTCTCCATTTTATTCCTGAAAGATTGTGACAATTGATAACATATGGCCTTCCTGTTCTCAACATTTTTATGTAGTGCTAACATGAATATCTAAGTATATAAAGGGGGGAAAATCCCCAAAGTCAACTGAAACCTTGGAAAGTAACTTGTTTTGCTTCATACTAATGATGCAATAAATTAACATAGTTCATTCTTAAGCATACTCTAGCAGTCTATTCTCACCTTACCAGCTACCAAAATTTTCTCCACATGTATATTCAGAATTATAGGCAGTTGGTCTAATGTCTGGTTATTATTCTATTTCCTTCCATGCTATGGAAATGAAGAGATCTGAGTAATCCATAGAGTTATTGCTAAGATTACCAGAGAAGGTGCTTGTGCCAGGAATAAATACTGGCCATTTTCTTGACTACTGTCATGGTTTGCATCAGATGCTCCACATAAACTCATGTGTCCTGAATGCCTGGTTCCTCTCTCTCTCTCTCTCTCTCTCTCTCTCTCTTTCATCTATGGATGTATGATGAAATAAGCCAACTTTTCCCACTATGATGAAACTTCCCATAGAATCTGTAATCAAGAAATAAACCTTTCCTCCCATAAGCTGCTTCTGGTTGGTGTTCATCCCAGCAACATGAAGGCAACTATAACAGAAAATTTGTACCTGCACAATGGGGATTTTGCTCTTGTAGAATTGATTTGTGGGGAGAATATGGAAGGATTGGAAAACTTGTCCTAAGCAACACCTTTTGGTGTTCAAGATAGAGTTTGGTGGATCATTGTGGTCAGAGTTGAAAGATCTAAATGCAGTAGTAACTGAAGACAGTGTGGCTTGGGTTATGAGAGGAAGAAAGAGATTTGTCCACACTGGGCTATAGGCACTTTGTGTGAGAGATTTGTGCATTCTACCTGTGTCATGACGACTTGTGCAGGGTTGGATTTAGAATAAATAAGCTGCTGTAAGAAGAATGATATTATATAGAAAGAAATGAACACTGGGCAATAGATACTAGCTTGTTTCAGCTTCAACAGTTTAAGAGATTACCACCATTGAGTTTGGGGCAGGTATTCTACATTGAGATACTGGGGATATGTCAACTCTTTGAAAGTAGGGGGTCTGAATGCTGAGGGGTGTCCTGCTCTTCAAAGTTAGCATTACTTTTCCCTGAATTAAGAAATTTAGTAGCCTACCTGGTACTGTGAGAATGTAACAAATCCAGGAAAGAGAGTGTCATTGAATTTACAATGCAGTCTTTTGGAAATGGCCATTGGGTATGTGAGGCAGGATTATTAGAATGCCTGCATGGAGTCCGAATAGAACCATGGGGATGAACCATGGGTTGCAGTGGAGACTGTGGGACTTTTTGAGATACAGGCCTATGGGACAGCTGTCACGGAATGCTATTGGCTCAGTGTGGCTTTCAGCTCCATGTTGCTGGAGTGAACATCCAACCAGACACAGTTTATGGGAGGGAGGGGTTTATTTCAGGTTTTATTTCAGATCCTGGGGAAGTTCCATAAATGGTGGAAGAATCTAGCCAAGCAGAGAGAAACTACCAAATAGCCAGTAAACACCAAAAGCAGTGAGCACAAACCTCTACCCATCCAAGCTTAAACCACTCTCTCCACACCTTTGGGCTGGAAAGAAGATCTACTTCTAAACACACCTTAGGGTTGAAGTCTAGGATTAGTCCCAAGTTACAAGCCCCCTTGTAGCTGGGATCTGCCTGCTAGGGGCTCAAGTAGGAAGTTTAATCAAAACTGGCTCAGTCTATACCGCCATACATTCAAACTATCACATTCAAACTACTTTACTCAAGGTGGAGTTTTCCCTAGGCTATAAGTAACTCAGCAAGAGGGGCAGAATTGGAACCTCAGAGACTTTGTCAATGGTTACAGATGTCAAACTTGGAGCTACGGGATTTTATGCTTGCTGTGTTTGTTTTAGATCTCACATTGGTTCAATCTTTGCTTGCAATGCCATCTTTTGCAGTGTGAGTGCTCACTCTGTACTTTTATATGTTCTTAGCAATACAGGCTGGCAGTTAAGATATCTGGGACAACAGGGATGTTTGAATAGCATTGATATTGATAAAAACTGTGGATACTTTTAAAGTTGGACTGAATACATGACATTTTATATATATATATATATATATATATATATATTTGAGAGAGACAGAAAGAGAGATGGGGGATGGGCATGCCATGGTCTCCAGCCACTACAGACAAACTCCAGATGCATGTGTCACCTTGTGCATCTGGTTTACATGGGTTCTGGACAGTCTAACTGGGATCCTTTGGCTTTACAGGCAAACACCTTAGCCAGTAATCCATCTCTCTACCTCCAATACATTGCATTTTTATATCATGGATGGTTATAAGCTCATTGGGGCCAGGGAAGAATGTGGTGATTTGGATCTTGTGTCTCCCATAAAGACATGTGCTGGTCTCCAGCTGGTGGCAATTTGGGAGGTGGTGCTTTGCTGGAGGATGTGTCTTGTTGCTTTCCAGCTTAGGAATATTATAGCCAGCTCCCCCTTGCCAGAGTCCAGCTCACTCTCCTGTTGCCATTTTCTACCTGCTGTGGCAGCGGTGACATCCTGCCTCTGCACATGCCATGCTTTACTCTGTCAAAATGAAACTTACCCTTTAAATTGTATGCCAAAATAAAAAAAAAAACAAAAAACAAAAAAACTTTCCTGCTATCAACTTCTTTTGGTTGGATGCTTTATCCCAGCAACAAGAAAGTAACTATGATAAATATCTCATGAAGTGATTGTTAGGAATAACTTTCAAAAATCTGATGGGAGGAAGTAATATGCAATTGGATCCAAGACAACTGCTTGTTTTATTATGCAAATGTGTATGAGATCAATAATTTTGTTCACCATCCTCTGATTGTTTATTCCTTATATATAAGTGTTTGTATTTCACAATGTTCTACAATTAGGCATAGCCCTGTAACTGGCTCTGAGCAATGGGATTCAGCTGAATATGTATTATTTCCTTGTCCTGTAAAAAAGACCATAGGTAGCACAATTTTAGTTGATAGAACTGCCATTGGCTGGGCAATCTCAGTATCCATATGGAGGTGGGCCCCATACTGACAAATCCAACAGATTTTGCTGGGCAAAACTGCAAGCTTCAGTTGTGCTGGAAGGAGACTTCAGAGTGAATGTTCTACTGTAGCATACCACAGGACATTATGATTCCTGAAAAGAGAAGCTGAGAGGTGACATCACCTTGCCTTTGGATTGAGGGGAAAGAAACTAAAAGCTGGAAAGCAGCTAGCAGCAAATTCTCATGTCTTCCTTCAGTCTGCCTGCCTTCCTTTAAACCTTGTTCTCCACATGAAAATGTACTCATTCTGTCAATTTTCAGTTCTATAGTCACACATATGCCAACTTTATGAAATGAAAATAACTAGCTAAATACATAAAGTACACAGCTTACTCTTATGCATAATTTAAATTTTAAAAATTACATATTCAAATGCATTCATAAAGTGAGGCATTAGCATGAAAAGCAGATGATGGGAAGATGGTTCAATTCTAGTTGGTTTTCAGTTCTCTTTGTCTTACTGAACTTTGCCAAACATTGTTTTAGTAACACATGCTTACCTCTCTTCTCTTCCAAAGGCATTCAGGTTTCTGGGGTGTTTTTCTACCTAGTAAACATCCACATTAAGAAAATACTGAATTAAACAAATTTGCTCATTTACTTCTCAGCCCATATTGTCCATGTGGTGGGCACTACAGCTCTATATACCCTCAAGGGAGATCCCAGGTCAGCGGGGAAGCTGTCCTACAAGTAATCTTATGTGAAAAGTATTGCAGGACACATTTTCACATGAACAGTGACTAGAAGAAGTGGGTACAAAGATATTATTAGTCTTGGAATGCCAAGCGAGAAAGAAGGATGTAGTTAGTTTTGTTCTTTTGAAGATTATTCTGATATGATTTTGGCAATAATGAAAAGATGATGAAAAATAAGGAAAGATAGCAATAATGAAAGGATGTCTGACCTGAGATAGACAGCCATATTAAGCAAGAAGCAATGCTGCCATAAGCAAGGATAGTTACCCAGGAGGCGAGGAGTAGGGATTTGAGGCAGAGATATAAGGGGCTGGACAATAATTTGCATTTGAGGGAGAAAGGGAAGGGAAGACCCTAGGATTAATCTATACTGAGAACAGGATTTTTTTATAGTAGATGTGGTGGTTTGATTCAGGTGTCCCCCATAAACTTGGGTGTTCTGAATGCTAGGTACCCAGCTGGTGGAGATTTGGGAAATAACATCTCCTGGAGGGAGTGCATTGTTGGGGAAGGCTTATGGGTATTATAGCCACTCTCCTTTTGACAGTGTTTGGCACACTCTCCTGTTCCTGTTGTCTGTCTCATGTGGGCCAGGTGGTGATGTCCAACCTCTTCTCATGCCATCATTTTCCCCTGTTATCATGAAGTTTCCCCTTGAGCCTGTAAGCCAAAATAAACCTCTTTTCCCCACAAACTGCTCTTGGTTGGGTGATTTCTACCAGCAATGTGAACCCTACTGCAACGGTAAAGTGGTACCGAGGAGTGGGATTGCTGCTAGACACCTGTCTGTGTGGCTTTGGCCTTTTGGAGCTGATTTTTAAGAGGAATGTGAAAGGATCTGAAACCTTGGCCTAAGAAGTGCCTTGCAGTTCTGTAAGTACAGCTTTATGGACTATTCTGGTCAGAGTTGAATGACCTGAATTCAGTAAGAACTATGGACTATGCCGTTTGGTTTATGAGGGTGAGAGAGAGCTTTGTTTGGACTGGCCTAGCAGTTTGTGTGAGGCTTGCTGTTGTGCCCATGTCTTGAGTTGTTCAGTGTTGCTTTCTGTAGAAATGAACTGGTGTGAGCAGAGGGGTATGGCACAGGAAAACAAAATCTTTGGGTAAACTGCTCCCATTCACCTGCAATTGAGAGATTACAACCTTTGAGATTGGGCCAGCTGACTTGCATTGGGACAACAGGAAGAATGCAGACTCTTTTGGAGGGGCCTGAGAGCTCAAGGATTGTCCTGTTCTTCAAAGTCTGCTTTATTCTCCCCTGGATTAACAAACTGGCACCTGACCTGGAATTATGGAGTATAGGAAATGCAGGAAAGTGAGGGTCATTGAGTTTGCAACACGGTCTTGTGTTTTGGAAATGGCCATGGGCAGTGTGAAGTGGATTTGCTGGATGCCTGCATGGAGACCCAATGGAACTGTGAGGATGAACCATGGATTACAGTGGAGACACAGTGGAGATGCCGGGACCAGGAGATGGCTGCTAAGGAAAGCTGCCAGCCCTGATGAAGTTTTCCAGGACTGTGAGTAGCCTAGCTGGAGGGATGGAATTGGAACTCCAGAGACTTGGTGCTGGTTAGAATTATTGGACTTAGAGATTTGTCACTGACTAGTGTTGTTGGACTTGAAGCTACAGAGTTTGATGTTTTCCCTTGTTGTTTTAAATCTTGGATTGGCTGAATATTTCTTTGCTATGTCCAATGACACCTTTTGCAGTGTGAATGTTTTATGCCATTATGGGCTTTTTGAAGTTATTTTTTGGTATTATGGCTCAGTTTAAAGATCTTGGATTATGGGAGTATATGAACATCATTAGAATTGATAAAAACTATGGGGAATTTTAAAGTTGGATGAATGCATTGCATTTTGTGTCATGGATGGTTATCAGTTTATGGGGGCCAGGGGCGGAATGTGGTGGTTTGATTCAGGTATTCCCAACACTTAGGTGTTCTGAATGCTGGTTCCCACCTGATGGAGACTTGGGAATTAACACCTCCTGGAGGGAGTGTATTGTTGGGGGCAGGTTTATGGGTGTTATAGCCAATTTCCCCTTGCCAGTGTTTGGCACACTCTGCTGTTCCTATTGTCCACCTTATGTGGGCCAGGGGGTGATGTCCTACCCTCTGTTCATGCCATTGTTTTCCCCTGCCATCATGGAGCTTTCCCTCTATCCTATAAGACAAAATAAACCTCTTTTTTTTTCCCCACAAACTGCTCTTGGTTTGACGATTTCTATCAGCAAGGTGAACCTTACTGCAACAGTAAGCTAGCTAGTAAATATTTTATACTTTTGGGGTCAAATACGGACTTGCATTCTATTATTTTTTACTTATTAATTTTTTATTTCTGGTCTTTAAACAGGCTTACTTAGAATTCACACTGTAGACTAGGCTGGCCTCCAACTCATGGCAATCCTCCAACTGCAGCCTTCCAGGTACTGGGATTAAAGGTGCCAGCTACCACATCTGTCCAGTCACTTTCCTTTATGATTCTTTTTAAAAATAACTTAAAGGCAAAAAAAAAAAAAACAAAAAAAAACAAAAAAAACATGTTTTGCCTCATGTAGTTTTCCAACCAAAGTTCTAGACAAAGATACACCCTGGGGGTGGATTGGAAGGTTTGTATTAATACAATGAAATGCCCAAGGCAGGCTGCTTATGCGGTCAAGATAGATTTATTGGTTCATAGCTTTGTAGCTTCAAGGACATGGCACTGGTATCAGCTCCATCCTTGGCTGTGTCACATCCTGGAGGTAGCACATGTGGAAGGAGCTTACATTGTCAAACACGAAGTCAGGAACAGAGAGAGACTAGAGTCTTACTGTCACCCAGTCCTCCTCTTAGGCAGTACTCTTAGAGACAAAAAGACACATTAGGACTCATCTCTTATAGTTCTAAGGAACTTTGTACCATGGTACGTGTGGAACAAGCCTTCAATTGGTGAGCCCTTGGAAGACAGTCAAGTGACTCATAAACCACAACAGAGGACACCTTGAATCAGAAAGAAAGAATAGAATTTCAGCCTGCTAAGAAAACCCTAAAGTATTGGCCACTGTTATGAACTTGTTTACTGTTTTCATCACAAAAGAAAAGCTTCCTTTCAATAAGATTGAAATCTTGGCATGTTAACCAAATTATTATATTATACAATCTGCTTTTGCCAAATGTTAGTTTTCACAGAAACCTTTTATTCATGGACCCTATAATGCTTTTTAATAATGTAAATACTTAGTGTTAAGAATGCAAGCTTCTTGGGCTGGAGAGACAGGACCCAGGTTTGATTCCCCAGGACCCACACAAGCCAGATGCATAAGGTAGAGCATGTGTCTGGAGTTTGTTTGCAGTGGCTAGAGGCCCTGGCATCTCTGTCTGTCTGTCTGTCTGTCTGTCTGTCTGTCTGTCTCTGCCTCTTTCTCTCTCTCTCAAATAAATAAATAAAAATAAAAATACTATTTTTTTTTAAAAAAAAGGATGTAGGGGCTGGAGGGATGGCTTATCAGTTAGGGTGCTAGTCTACAAAGCCAAAGAACCCACGTTCAGTTCTCCAGGACTCATGTAAGCCATATGCACAAGGTGGCACATGCTTCTAGAGTTCGTTTGCAGTGGCTGAAGGCTCTGGCATGCCTATTCTCTCTATCTGCTCCCCCCTCTCTCTCTCAAATAAATAAAATACATAATTAATAAAATTTTTATAAAGAATGTAAGTTACTTAATCCATGATAATTTTTTACTAGTGGACAAATGCTTTTTGTCTTGATGTATCATAATGTTCAAGGTATGCTATTGGAATCAATTAGTGCTCATAGTAAAATTTTCATTGACAAGTAAATTTCTGTTCACTTAAAAGTAATAATCAATTCCCGGAGGCTTACAAGTAGCCAGCTTTGGGCATAGATGAAGCAGTTGGCAGTTGTATTTCACGTTTGCATCAGAAGAGGAGAGCTAAGAAATATTTTTACTGTATCTGAAACAGAACTTCTAGGCTTTCCAGTGTGCAAATTACTCATTGTGTTTCAAATTATTAATTGAAGATTAGAAATTAAAATGTACATACATATGTACATATAATTATTTCCTGATTATGGAGGATGAAGGAGCCTGCTTGCAGATCGAGGTGGTTCAGGGTCAGAAGGGTTTAGGATTAGGTCCCCCCTATAGGAGCATGTCATGAAGCAGTGCAATGTTACCTCTGACAATCAGCTACCCAGTGGTTAGAGGACAGCATTCTAGGTCTGCAGTAACGCAAGATGGCACATTGTACCCACACAGCAACTCCCCCGAAATTTGACACCTCAGTTCTTCCACTTTGAAAAGCTGTCATTCAGTTCTAATCTCAAGATGACCTAACAGCTTAGCCACACTGGGAAATGAAATCATTCTAAATCCAAGGTATGACTTCTTTAATGTCTGATTGAAGTATAAAGTGACCAATCAACTTCAAGTTGATAGTAAACTGTGATTGTATTTGAATTGTGTGTGGTTTAGGGTTTTCTATCACTTTATTTTCATACAACATCTCAAATTATCTCTGGTAATTAAGTGCTGACTTACATATCCCCCACCCAAATTTTCCTATAAATGTAATTTTACAGCATTCTGACTAATACTGTTTGTTTTCTGACGGATTCATTCCATTTCAGGGATCCCATAATATAGCAAGCACCATTTATTAACATGTGGAAATATAAACTTGCCAAATTCACAAGCATGGCTTTTGATATCTAACTTCAAAGAATTATGCTAATATTGATATGTAAACCCAGAGAATGGTTTCTAAGTGCTTGAAGTTATGAGAACATGAGTATTACAATCAGTGTAGCAATTCTTTGCTACAAAATGTTTACTTTGTGACACCATTCATACCTTTGATCTTTTTACTGCATTCTATAATTCTATTGTAGAGCAACAAATCTTTTTAAAAAGCTTATAAAAGAGAAAAAAGAAATACAGAAATATATTAATAGGATTGGAACCCACAGTGTACTATAACCTTCCAGTACCAGCAGAGGAATCAGCAGAAATAGGTATCAAGAAGATGACAGAAAAAGAAGCAATTTAAAAACCACGTATGAAAGAAAAATGAGTCAACAGAGAAAGAAAACATGTGATGGAAATCCTGGAGTTCCCGTTGGCCTCATTCCAAGAGGCACATCTCTCCTCTGAACACACTCCATAATGGAATTATGAAGCACATTGACATTTGTAGGATGCACCTAGGCAGGACACACAGAGCCAAAGTCCCAATATGCTTCTGCATTAAAGCTGTGTGGAGATCAGAGTGTTTCCTGTTCTCCACAGCATTTCCATTATATATCTTGTCTTTATATTTGTGGAGGAAGATTCAGGTAACCTTGGAACATGCACTTGCCTGGATAGAGATTACAGCTATCAGTTTGAATACACATCAGTGTATCTGGTGTCACATTGGCTAATTCAGACCACTCAGTGAACCTAGTTGACCTTTCAGGATAACTCTTGTTTTTGTGTTTACTTTTAAATAATTTCATACCCTCTACAGTCCTTAAGTATTAATGTTTAAACAATAAAATAAACCCACTAAGACAATATAGATATGTATAATCAGTAAATGCAGTCCTGCCCTCTCCTGCTTACTCTCCTTGTTCTTACAAGCTTCATCTTGGATGCCCGGAGCTCCACAGGTGCTGTTCTGCAAGGCCTGTGGTGCTCACTGGATGTCTCTGTCTCGTCTCACAGAACTCGCATGACTGGTAGTCATTCAAGGTATTAAAATATTCCACTTTTCTGTCTCCCATACAAACCTGTGTCTTCATGGCTGTGTAAATTCACAGGACTGGTCTTGTTCATTGCATTTTTTGGAATAAATATAAGGATTATCCCTTTCAGTGCAATGCATTTGATTACATCGAGAATGGAATAAATAGGTCAGAGCCAATGGCTCTTGGCCGCATTAATATATAGGCCAGATGGGAGACAGAGTTGGGATGCTGAGTGGCGTCTTGCTTTGCATCTAAATATAGTCCGTCTAAGAGTATCCAAGTTATTCCTAATGCAGAATATAGAAATGAAGTCCAAGAAAGGAGAGTAGGGAGTGTCCACCCTGCAAAGCAGGCTGAGTTTCAAAGAAATATGTAAGCAAAGGCTCTGGTCAGAAGATGACAATAAAAAGACAACAAAAACCCCACAAAATATTGAAAAATATTTTCAAATGATCACTGATTTTCATACTATTGGAAAACAAAAATTGAAAGGGATAGAGGTCGCTTTTCTGCCTTTCATGACCACTTAGCACTAGAGAGTCCACTTGCCAAACATGAAAATTGTCTTACTTTACTTGAGTATTATCAGTTCCTTTTATTTTTTAAAAAAGTCTGGCCCTCATTTTCAAAACTGGAGTGATTCTAGATAGTATAAATATTCAACAATAAACACATGGGTTATGAAAACTACCTGAAATAATAATATAATAGGTGGTGTTGGCTGCATGCACAGGTGAGTGTGAGACCCATGTGACTGCGACACTGAGACCACAGTATTGGGTTGTACAAAGTAGACCTCATCTTTTTCACTTCTTTTTCTCACTCTTCTCTGCTTAAGGTTTGAATTTTATAACCTGAGTCTAATCAGTCCACAGGGTCTAGCAGTTCTGTTTTTTTTTTGGTTTTGTTTTTTTTTTTTTTTTTAATATGTCAGCCTATGTCTCAGGGTAGCTTGACCTCTGTACTCAGTCTCCATGGACTCTTACCTGTACTTTCTTTCTTTTTTTCTTTAAGTCACATGTGAATATATGAGTGATGTGTATGCACATGTGTATGCATGTTCCTGTGTGTGTGCTTATGCACATGAGTGTGTAGAAAGAAGAGGTTGATATTTGTTGGATTTCTTGATCACTCCCTACCTGAATTTTTGAAACAAGGTCTTTTACTTGAATTCAGAGCTCTCTAGTTCATCTAGACTAGCTAGCCTTCTTGTCCTGGGGATCCTATCCCTGTCTTCAAAGTGCTAGGATGACAGTGGGCTACCACACCCACTCAGCGTTTACATGGGTTCTGGGGATCTAATTACCAAGTGGTTTACTCACTGAGCCATCTCTGAAGCCCATCACCCACACTTACCTAACAAACCTTGCATTGTATTTGTCCTTTATTCCTCCTGCCACACTCCCTCAATTCCCTTCCATAAGCCTTCCGTAGTGATCCTTCATACACACAAACCTAAGTCATTCCCTTAGGAACTCCCAAAAGGCTTGTCCTCACTTACAGAAACCAGTTTGAGTCCAGATCATGGCAGACAAACCACAAGTCTCCTATGGAGCTCAGTCACTTCTTATTCTCATTCAAGATATCCAAGTTTCCACTATGCTGTTTCCTTTTGGGAAGATGTCTTTGCATGCCAGGTCAGGTTAAAGACCACCCAGCTTGACCAGATAGGGCTGAGCCTACCTGTAGCAGACAGCTTCAGGTTCACTGAGATGAACTTTCACACCAGGCACAGTTATGGAGGAAGGGATATTTATTGAAGCTTGCAGATTCAGGGGAAGTTCCATAATGGCAGAAGAAGCTGGCCTGCCTTCACAGGCCCAAGCAGAGACAGAGAAGCACAAACCTCCAGGTCAAAAGGCACAGCACACTTCAGGAACTCCAGCTAGGCACACTTTGCATATCTTTAGATTGAAATCTGAAACCCACCACCACACCTTAAGATCCACACAATGACACTGCCTCCAGCCAGGTGGCTAAAGATGCAAACTACAAACAAATAAACAACTGAGTATATTGGGGGCCATCTATTCTATTCAAACCACCACATTCTGCCCCTGGCCCCCAATAGATTTATAACCATCACACATTGTAAATTGTATTCAGTTCAATTTCAAAGGTCCCCACAGTCTTGACCAATTTAAGATATTAAGACCTGGAAAATCAAACAAGTTAAACACTTCTAACATATTAAGGCACAGAGTAAACATTTTCAACTGGTATAATGCATAGCAAGGAGAGACTAAAACAATGCAAACTCAACCGCCATCAAACAAACATCAAACTTCTGCAGTTCAAGTTCAATATATCCAGAGACTAACAGTCTCCAGGCTTTCCAATTCCTCCCCTCCAGCTGGGCAGAGTAGCCAGGAAACACTTCCATCCCAGGCCAACATTGCACTCTATGGTAGCCCTTGCACAGTCCTGGTATATACAAAACATCTTCAGGTCTTCATGCAAACCACAGGTCCATCTTCCAAAGGCTCTTTCAGCCTATCAGGGTATCAAGCCCTATCTCATGCCGCATCTCAGCAGCGGCTTCTGGAACTATGTGCAATTCACCACTACTCCATGCATTTTTCATGCTTCTGAAACCAATACCAGGTGTGCAGGACACAGCCATATTCTTAATTCACAGGTGAAATAAATCATAACCTTGAAAAGCAGGTCCCTTCTCCTGTCAATTCTTTCCAAAAGAGTTTGCATTTTTATGATAGTCCTTCCTCAGGCATCCTCTCCATTATTGTAATGTAAAGCAGTTGGACCATCTTCCTTAAGATTGCTAAGGTGTTTGACAAGAGCAGGTTCAGTAATTTTAAACCAGTCTCAGTGCCTGTAATTTTAACTTGCTTGAGGTTTTCCAACTTAAAATCTTAAATCTCTCAGTCCAATATCTTTAGCCAAGCATATCAGTCCATAACAAATTTATCCTTGATCAAACTCTCTGGGCCTGGGTAGCAGAATGCAGCCAGCCCTTATGCCAGTAGCCCAGTTCCAACAAAGTCCTCTGCAGTATTTCCTTCCCCTTAGAAAGCTCATAAGCCAAGCCTGAAGTTCAATACTGTCTTCATTTAGCATTCTCAAACTGTCATCAGAATAGTCCATAAAACTTGGCTTACCATTCCAGAAGGCATGTTCAGTTGCAAGCACCAAGTCCATGCCTGTTCCTCCAAAACAAAGGTTCCGAAAGACCAACATCCACATGGTCAGGTGCATCTCACCCCACTTCCAGTACCAAGTTCTGTAGCAGACAGCTTCAGGTTCAATGAGATGAACTTTCAGACCAGGCACAGTTATGGAGGAAGGGATATTTATTGAAGCTTACAGATCCAGGGGAAGTTCCATAATGGCAGAAGAAGCTGGCCTGCCTTCACAGGCCCAAGCAGAGAGAGAGAAGCACAAGCCTCCAGGTCAAAAGCCACAGCACACTTCAGGAACTCCAGCTAGGCACACTTTGCATATCTTTTGATTGAAATCTGAAACCCACCACCATACCTTAAGATCCACACAATAACACTGCCTCCAGCCAGGTGGCTAAAGATGCAAACTACAAACAAATAAACAACTGAATATATTGGGGGCCATCTATTCTATTCAAACCACCACACTACCTCTCTCATGGACTGGTGCTAGAGGGGACAGGAATCATTCTGGTAACACTTTCCTCTAAACCATGAACTTTCCATTGCGGACATTAAAGCTTCTCTGTGTATTTAAAAGCCAGACTCTTACTAGATTTCTTAATGTTTAATGGGACTGTTAAAGCTTATTTGATTCCCCCCCAAAAAAATTTGTCTTCTCTCCCCCCCCTTTAGGAAAGAAGGCAAAGGATATTCTGCCACTCACAGTTTCCTTGCTTCTGGAATGGCTCCAGCTCTATTTCCATCACTTTCCAATCTGGCTTTTACTTCAGACATTGGTATTCTGGGGTATAAAAGCTCAGACTGATGAAAGTGTTTGTGAAAATCTGGTCAAGTGTGGAGAAAATTTGGAAGATGTCGAACAGACTTAGAATTAAGCAACCTCATTGAATCTGGATTTGCCAAGCAAAAAGCAAAAATAAACCAACATACCATCAGGGACTGGTGGCACATACCTGTAACCCTAGCACTCGGCAGGCAGAAGCAGGAGGATTGTAAGCTTGAGGTCAGAGTCCCAAAACCTAATAAAACAAAACAAACTAAAACCAAAATCAAATATTTCAGGCAAGAACAGAGGAAGACATGGTCTCAAGCTGAGCTGGTTGGTTACTGACCCCTTCCCAGGTGGCTTCTACCTAAATGCAATACACTTTAATTATAAAAATACATGCCATATTGCAAAAACTCAGCATAAGCAGATTGTAAAATATCTCACTCATATTTTAATGTTTCTCACATAGAAATAATAATAAATAATTTGGATATGTTAAATTAACTAAGGTATATGATAGAAATGAATTTTTTTTTTACTTTCCTTGGTGTGGCTGTTAGAAAATTTGGAATTACATATGTGGCTCACACTACATTTCTATTAGAGAAACCTAAAAGATAGAGTGATACTCTATAGTTATTTATATTTTCCAAGAGTATTTAGAATAGCCATTATGTTTCTTCAGTCAGAAGTGCTAGGATATTCCTTTGATGGGTATAGCGTCCTCTTTGGGCAGGGACATTGAAAACCAACTTGTAGACTCAGAAGTTCCCATGGCTGTCTGTGAGTACAGACAGCCCCCAGAAGTAAGGTGTCAATGCAAATCTAAGGTAAATGTAACCAGATCTGGGGAGATCTGGGATACAGTTGAGCACATCACATGGTCCCCATGGTTGAGTCACTTTCAATGGAGCATAAACAATGGTTGGGCACCTACTGAAGGCCTGCTGAGCCAGCGTGTGGCTAATTGGCCATATGCCCAGATTGTTACAGCCCCTTTGGGTCAGTAACAGTCTCAGTTCTTGGGTGAATAACTACTCACCTCTCTGAGGTGAATTAACTCTTTCATAGCACTAGGGCTCTGTTAAGCACATGAGAAAAAAAGTAATTTATTCAATGACCCCCTAAGGACACCGTAGAGAGCAGAGAAGAAGCACAGCAACTATAAGACCGCACAGCAATATTCCAAAGCCAATTAGGGGAGCAAGACAAATTAGATGGAAGTGTGCTCTGTTCAATTGAGATATAAAGACAGTCTATATGAGCAAATGTAATTGCGTAAGTGGGAATTTGGCTAAGAAAACGGTGCTTTTCTGAGAAGGACTTTGGAAAGATAGTAGAAAGTCTGGCTAAGACTTTAGTTATGCAAAAAAGTAGATTATATGCTTGTGTGCTTTAAACATTGCATTTTATAAGGTGCTGGTTGTTTCCTTCACTTCTTTGCTTTAGTTTAATCATTATATCGAAGTTTTGAACACTAAACTTGGAATCAGGAAATGTTTCTACTGCTAACTGTGTGTCTTGGGCAGCATTGTGCTCTTGCTTTTAGTTTTCAACCATGACATAACATTAGGGATTGAGTTGAAATGGAGATGGCTTTGGAGAGATTTGGTTAAAGGACCAGCAATGTCCAGTCATACCAAATCAATGAGAAGTCAAACATCTAAACTAGCAATTATGCCCTATGCCAGAAATGCTAAGTCAGGATTTATTCTAGTTGACTATACAAATATAGAGGGAAAAAACTACAAGGAATTGGTTTTGATTCAATGACATTGTTTCAGCCTCTTTCTTGTGTTACCAGAGGAATTCAGTCCAGGTGACTGCTTTTCCATGTTTCGTATTGATGAACAGGAACCTGCTAGATCCCCTTCAATAAGTGAGGGGGGAAGGTGGGAACTTCTTCAGCTTGGAAAGAAGTGGAGAGTTTTCCCTTTTCTGTAGCCTCTTGCCTATGGATGTCTGAGACATTTAACATTGACCTGATGTAATTGATACAACAGGCTCCACATTTCTACAAACAAACCCAAAGAATTCCTGTTGATTGCTTGTGCTGCCTAGATAGATATTTTCTACATCTTTTGAGAAAGCTTATTAAGGACACCTCTCTTGATAATTTAGATTAATAGCTCCCTTGACAATCAAGCAATAATAATGATTCTAATCTCTATCACTCAGGCAGTATTTATTATGTGACAGGTGCCATTGTATGAGCTCTGTTAGATGCATGGTATTTAATCCCTATCACCAGCTAAAGGCGGTTAATTAGAATTGGCCTTCCTATTTGACTGATAAAATTATTGAGGCATGGAGAAGTGAAGCAAGTTATGAAGATGACATGACTAGTGGGTGGCAAAACTTAAACCCAGGGTCAGAACCCTTGCCGTAGGATTATAGGACTTTCCAATGTCATTGTCATTCCTTTCAGCATTTCAAAAACCTGATAGTTTCCATTCATAGACAAATGAGACTTAAAAGTTTGAAATTGCACTTTTATATTAATTTACTCCATATAAAGTGGTCTAGTTGTGTGTAAACTACTTATACACAAGTGAACAGTGATTATTAAAGTGCTCCAATTAAGCACACATGAACATATTTATATTTGTTGTAGCTAATGTTTTAATTGCATAATAAAATTTTGCTAATCCACTGCAGTAATTATGAAACATCTGATTTTATTTTATGCAAAAATGCAATATGATCATGGAGGTCTAATGGTATTTGGTGAAATGTCATCTCACTGTCTTTCCATTCAGAGGAGAGGAGGGGCAGTATATCAGACAGACACTTGGTCAAAGTTAAGCATGGTATACACCACTTATCTCTGCCATCGTCTTGTCATTAAGTCACACAACTTAGCAATTTCACAATGAACATGACTATTATCGTGCCATTGGGTTGATATGATTTGTGAAAAATCATTCCTTAGATGGCTGGCTGGGAAAGATGCATTTCAGGGCTTATCCCAATAGGTAAAGGATATTCACTGATTATACCTCCTGAGGGAGAGATTCGGAGGTCCTTACATCGCTCAGTGCCAGCTTGGCACAGAAAAGGGCAGCACTCTGAGTCCCAAATGTCTAAATAATGCAGCAGGTAACGACCTCATCAGGGTTTTTAAATCCCTTGATGTGTACGTGAATTTTTCTCTATAAATACCTAGCTAATAAAACCCTTCCACTTTTGTCACAAGGGAATGCAAAGACGCTGTCATTTGGATACTGAAATCAGAACCTCCACCTCCCAGCTCCTTTCACCCACCTGGTTGTACAAACAGTGCATATTCGTGCTTTTTTCTATCTTCTCTGATTTTGTTTTGTGTACTTGGGCTTTAAATTTAAAATATTTTACTTATTATTTATTTATTCATGTATTTCTTTATTTGAGAGACAGATGGAAAGAGAATGAATATGGGCATGCCAGAGTGTCCTGCCACTGCAGATGAACTCTGGACACATGCACCACTTTATGCAAATGGATTTATGTAGGTACTGGGGAATTGAACCCAGGCCATCAGACTTTACAAGCCAGTGCTTTTAACTACTGAGCCACCTCTTTAGCCTCTCTTCTCTGATTTAAGCATTATTCTCATACTGGGGAGATGGCTCAGTCAGTAAAGCAGTGACTGAGAACCTGAGTTTGGATTTCCCTAGTACCCATGTGAATGCCACCTGTAATTCCCGCATTCTGGAGGTGGAGAGGGATCCCCTGGGAATGCTGGTTAGCTAAAAGAGCTGAATCAGCAAACTCTGGGTTTGAGAGACCTTGTTCAGTAAGTAATGTGAGAGCAATTGAGGAAGACATCTAATGCCAAACTCTAGCCTCCACATGCCTGCACACATACATGTGCATGAGCACCTGCATGCATGTGCACCCACACCCATGCACACATGTACACACACCATACAAACACAAAAATAAATTTAAAAAAAAAGATTACACAGAGCAAGAATAGAAATGTAAGGTTGCTGTGGGTCACATTTTTCTTTGTGGATTTTTGGGAAAAAAATGTGCTACTTCTTTTTCCCTGCAGGACTTGGTTACATGCTGTCTTATCATGCAGAGCAAATGCACATTTTAGATATAAAAATAAGTAAGCTGATGTAAGTAAGAGGCTCTTTCTTTAAACACCATCTTTTTCTTATTTTTCTTGTATTTTTTGTCACACCTGGTTTTCTCTATCTCTTTCTCTATCTATCTATCTATCTCTATCTCTCTCTCTCTCTCTCTTTTTGGAGGTAGGGTCTCACTCTAAGCAAGGGCTGACCTGGAATTCACTCTGTAGTCTCAGGGTGGCCTCGAACTCATGGTGATCCTCTTACCTTTGCCTCCTGAGTACAGGGATTAAAGACATGCGCCACCACGTCCTGCTTCTTACTCTCTTATCTCAACATTTTTCTCACTTGAAACTGTTGTCACTCTCCTTGTATGCTCCCTTAATTCTGCAGTTCATCACTTTAGAGGGACACTGGAATTGAGGGGTTAAGAGGAGGAGTGAAGTTGTCCCAGCTGGACACAGAGAGGTAGCAATGTCTCTTAATTGTGAGCTCTTTGCAGAATCAGTGGGATGTCAGCTTCTCTCACTGACTCCTGAAATGCCAATCAACCAAAACCAATACTGGCTGCAAGCCTACAGCTACAACTGCCATAGCTTCACTCTTTCCTACCAGCGTTATTTCATAAATGCAGCAATGTAAGTGGTATTTCCAGCACATAATAAGTATAAATTAATGCTTGTTTGAATTATTAGTTCACTGTTGCTCTGTGAACTGATAATTCTGATTTCATCTGTGAGCCAGATCATGGGGCTTGTTACATGGACTTGAATTTATATTCTAATGATAGTGATCAAATTCTGTTTTGTACCTCCACTTGTGTGCCCAAATTTAACTCATCGTGTTTATTCATGTTTGAATGTGCAATGTTTCCCACAAGCTCACAGATTTGAACACTTGGTCCCCAGCTGATGATGTTTGTGAACCCAGGAAACCTGTAAGAGGTGGAGTTGCCTTAGAGGCAGTGGGTGGCTGAGGGCAGGAGGACCCCTTCTGGCCCAAGTTCTTTCTGCTTCTTGACCTGCCAAGAAGTAACAAGCTATGAGGAAATTTAGTTCCCACCACCCCAGCAGAGCCCCAGACACCATGTTTACCTTGCAATGAGGGAATACATCACTAAGCTATGAGCCAAAATAAACCTCTCCTTCTTTGTGTTGTATTAGTCATGTATTTTGTTGCAGTGATAAGGAAAGTAAACAATCCACTGTATTTATGGAATCACTGGATATAATTGGTTTTACAATATTAGGAACTCAGACCATATTTATTTGTAATCATAGACAATTACTCTTAAGGCATGGGCTGTTGCATCTGTTTGGATATGGTTATTATGCACAATAGGAGCAGAAGAGCACATGGGCTAATGAAGATGCTGTCTTCCTTTATGCTGTCTTTTTTGTTCAAGTTTAACCTTCAGTCACCAATTTGCCGGTGTCTGACCTACGTGTTTTCTCTCTGAACTCTGGCTCCTCTTTGGCCCACTGACTCTGCTGGTTTGGGACCTCAGCCTTAGATAAAGTCAAACTACTTCATGTCATCAGCTCATCTTCTTCTGCCTCACATCTTTGGTTGCACACCTAAAACAGAAACCTTTCTGTTAATCTCTTTTATCTTTTCTTATTCATGCTATATTTTCTGGTCTGAAGATACTGGCCTCACAAACTTGTCCACAGCCCCATAATGGAGACTTGTGTCAAGAGAAACTCCATCAATTACTCAAAGGATGCTGCCTCTATCCTTCTGGAAGTTCTAGGAGGTCCTGCTTCTCCTACTGTAGCCAACAGTAGAAGCTTTTCATTCTCCCGAGAGTAGCAAGGCATGCTTCCTCTAACAGAATGCCTTTGTGCAAGGCACTGCAGGATTAATATTCATTCATGTTATTCTCCATGACTTACAATTAAAATATCTATTGATTGGAAGAGTTTTCTTAAAAATTAAACTTACGGGATATGCTGAATGTGTGTGTGTGTGTGTGTGTATGTGTGTGTGTGTGTGTGTGTGTGTGTGTGTGTGTACACATGCATGTGGTGTATGCATGTGTATGTGCTCATGGGGTGCCCCATTCACTTGCCTGTTGTGGCCAGAATGAACCACCGAGTATTCTCCATCACCCTATGGTCATTCTCAAGTGAATAAAAGTTTCCTTTTTTAAATTTTTATTTAGTTATTATTTATTTGAGAGTAAGAGAGTGGGTGTGTCAGGGCCTCTATAGCCACTGCAAATGAACTCCAGACATTGTGCCAATTTGTGCATCTGACTTTACGTCAGTACTGGGGAATTGAACTTAGGTCCTTTGGCTTTGCAGGCAAGTGCCATAACCACTGTGCAATCTCTTTAGTCCTGAGCAGACGATCATTGCTAATCCCAGAGCTTGCTGTTTTTTTCACAAAGTCCAGTGATTCTCATGTCTCTTGTCCTCGATGGGATTGCAGTAACAAACATGCACAGCCATGCCCAGTGGCTTATGTGGGTTCTGGAGGTCTAACTTAAGGGGTCTCTCAGGGCTTCCCAGGCCCTCAGGTTTGCACAGGAAGTGCTCTTAACCACTGAACTGTGTCTCCAGCCCAAAAGACCATTTTAAGCACTTTGACTTGTTTTGCATTTATCTAGAAGTGAATCCTTTAAAAGGGGGAGTTTAGATAACTTTATTTGGAAGATGACCCTGGACAGTGTATATAGCCAAAAGAGTGTACATTATCAAATTACTACTATTAGTGAAATCTGCAAAACACACACAAAAAACTAAAAGTCTATTTGAAATACTATCTTGAGAATCGTCCCATTACTGGGTGAAGGAAGCTTAGTCATTTGATGAGTGAAATGAAGGAGAAATGACTGCTGAGGTCATGCTAGAACTGGAGATTGTTCATCAAAATGACATCATTCTTTTTACTTCTGGATGTTCTCCTACCCCATGCCTAGATCTAATCTTTTTAAAATTATTATTTGCAAGGAGAAAGAGAGAGAGGAGAGGAGGAGCTTGAAAGGGAATGGTAATCCAGGGCCTCTAGCTGCTGTAAACAAACTGCAGATGCATGCACCATTTTCTGCATCTCACTTTATGTGGGGATGGAGAATAAGACCTGGGTATTTAGGCTTTGAAGGGAAGTGCCTTAACTGCTACATCATCTCTCCAGCCCCAATCTTTGAGCTTGACTGTTTTCAGATCTCTTTTCCCCATGTTGCTCCGCTCAGTAGTAAGCAGCACCTCCTCCTTCCTTGGGTGGCCTCACCATCCCCTGGTCAGAATCTCTGAGCAGTCATCCTTGTTTCTGCATATCCTATATTTTTTGTTGAGTGTATGTAATGTGTAAGATGTGCATGTGTAATTGTGTGCATGTTTATATATGTGTAATTGCACTTGTATGCATGTGCACATGCACATGTGAACATGTACGTGTAAAGGCAGTGGAGAACTTTAGTAGTTGTTCCTTGGTAATGATATCCACCTATTTTTGAGACAGGGTCTCATGGACCTGGAACTCACCAATTACCAGTGAGCTCAAGGTCCCCCTCTCTCCAGCTTGGGAGTGCTGGGATTCCAGGTGTGTGACCCACAGGTTCAACTTTTTTTACAATGAGTGTCCTTTATATCAAACTCTGGTCCTCATGTTTGGGAGGCAAGTGCTTTACCTATGGGGCTACTGCCCAAGCTCACCATTATCTCTTCTGGTTCTAACTTCAGTCTCTCTGTGTTCATTTTATTTAAGTTTTATTCTCCAAATGTGAATTTATCTAAACCTCTCTTAAAAATAGGAACATGGGGGTGAAAAGAACTAAGTGACGTCAGGGGAAGAGATTGAGTAAAGGGAAGGTGGAGGGAGGGCTAATCAAAATCTAAGAGAATATAAATAAGTAATATGGAAACCTACTTTTTTGGACAATGGAACACTCAGGAGACATAGATTGTTACTAGAAAATTTTCAGTGCCAAAAATTGAATACCTTCCAGTGAGATGTTGGCCAGGGAGGTCCCTGATGCTCCCAAAACCTTACAGGCCATTGCCAAGACCCCTTGTTTCCCACCAGGAATAGATAGTAAGACCCTATTGCTGAAGATTCCACATACTTGGGCTGCAAGGTCACTGAGAGATCTTACTGAAGCTGAGCTGAAATGTAGCCCAGCTGACAGAAAGCTAGAAAAAGCTACACTGCATGCAGTTCAATGGGAGAGAGAGAAAGTACCAATGGAAATACTCAACAGTGAACACTGCAAGCCTTATAACCAGGCCAAATGAGCCAATGAGTGCAACAGTGGCACAGCTGTTATGGGGGAAACCAACCGCCCTCTAATTTGACTGGAGGCCCACTCCATGGAAGAAATACATCCCTGATACTGAAAACCTACAACAGGCATAGTCATGAGCCCTAGGGGTGTAACATCTGCTGCTGTCTGGCTAAATGTATATACTATGCTCATCAAACTGCCAAGTAAGCACTTCTCTTAATGCTCATACCCATATATTAATGCTATTCTGACTTTTGGTTAGAGAAGCTTCTCATTTCAGATGGCAGTGACCTTGGGATGACTCAGAAAGCACCAAGGCACTGAGAAGAAGTGACAGAGGAGTACTCAGCATTGAAATACCTATATCACATCTTCCAAGGGTCAGGATCCATTGCAGAAGAGGTGGCAGAAAGAATGTAAGATCCAAAGGGAGGGTAGGATTCCTTACAATGTGCTCCTCCAGACACAAAATGGGCTGGATATCCATGATCTCACAGTGCCTGACACTACCTACACAAGACCATCATAATAGGAGGAAAAGATGATGACAACAAAATAAAAGAGACTCAGGGCTGGAGAGATAGCTTAGTGGTTAAGCGCTTGCCTGTGAAGCCTAAGGACCCCGGTTCAAGGCTTGATTCTCCAGGACCCAAGTTAGCCAGATGCACAAGGGGGCACACGCATCTGGAGTTCGTTTGCAGTGGCTGGAAGCCCTGGCGCACCCATTCTCTCTCTTTCTCTCTCTCTGCCTCTTCCTCTCTCTGTCACTCTCAAAAGAGACTCTGATTGAGAGGGGGAGGGGATATGAAGGAGAGTGGAGTTTCAAAGGGGAAAGTGGGGGGAAGGAGGGAATTACCATGGGATATTGTTTACAATCATGGAAGATGTCAATAAAAACAATAAAATAATAATAATGAAATAGGAACATATCTAATCTCATGACTTCTCTGTCAACTCCCTTTCTCTTGCTGGCTTATACTTCACAAAATCGGCTCCTCTCTTTGTCTTTCTTAGCCCATGGCCATCAGGTCTCCCTTGTTCCACCTTCCTCGAAATGCCCTTTTCTTATTTCAAATGAGTTTCTTCAGTTTTTATGTTAATTGCCTACTCTGTAGCCCTTATATCTTAAATGGTTTTGACTTGCTTAAAACTCTCTTTGACTTCATAATAGTCAGCAATCCTTTTCTTGGCTTTATGGGATGTATTTAAAGTTGACTTTATAGATTTGTGCTCCTTCCATAGTACTTCTGCATGTGTTTTCTCCTAATATTCTTTCCTTGCATTCTTTCTCTTCTCTTTATAGTCCCTACATATTTTTCATGTCCATATATCCAATAATCTTTACTTCAGTGATTTCAAAATCCATATCCTAACTCAAGTCTTTCTCAATAAACTCCAGACAAGCACTGAACAGAATATAATTACTGTTATCTCACAAAGCTTTGAAGTCTTCTTTCTCTTATTTTGGTAAGAATTATGTTTACCTCTTAGTTGTTATTAAATAGACCAACAACTAAAGCTGAAGAAATGGTTTATGGGATAAGTGCACCACCTGCCCAAGCATGAGGGCCTGAGGAAGCCTGAGAGAGTCCAAGTTTAATTCCCCCAGAACCCATGGAAACAGCTGGGCAAGGCCACGTACATCTGTAACCTCAGTCCCATGAGGAACGGATACTAGAGAATTGTTGTGGCTCATGACTAACAGCAAGCTCTGTAATCAGTGAGTCACTTTTTTTTTTTTTCAAGGAAAAACAGATTGGTGAGTGATAAAAGGGAGAACATCAGCATTCTCTTCTGGCTTCCACAAGCATGCACATGGGATACCACATCAGCACATACAAGCACATAAAACACACACATGCCACCCCCCACACCAAATAGACTATTCACATGAAGAACAAAACAGAATATGAATAGTGCTCAGTACTTGAGCCTCCCTCCCTGGCCCTTGTCCCACACATGGATTTTGCCTCAGTTAAACCTGATTCTGTTTACTTCAATATCAATCAAATCTTCTCTCCCATGTTACAGCTGCCTTTATTTAGCTCTTCACTTTACTTCCAAAGCCTAATTTACCTTCCTGCTTCCATTATTTTATCCATTTCAATTCATCTGTCTTCTAAGAGGCAAATATACTCAAGAGGATACTGGATACATAAGTACTTGTTCTAGTGATTATGGAAATAAAATTGAGACTGCTCATGAACTCTCAAGCATAACTTTTAATTGGAAAAAATATGTAACAGGGAGCTCAGGGTTCAAGAAAGTCCTTGAATCCCAAGCCCTAGGTTTGTTTCTAATTTTAATCAAAGAATCAAATAAAAAAAAACTGAGAACAATTATTAAATTATTATATTTATTGAAGGAAGTACATGGCTCAGGAAAGATACCCACATAGCTAGAGACTCCATGTAGGGGGTCTATGAAAACCATAGAAAAAAGAGAGAGAAAAGAAAGTTCAAAGAGCTCCTGCCATGTGGGGAGCTGGAGGGGATAAAGAACCCATGTGGAGAGTAAGGGCTAGGGGCCCTCCTCTCCACTCAGTAGAGGGAAAGACTCACCCACAGCTAGAAGTTTCCAAGTGGTCAGAGAGCCTGCCCTCTCCTTCAAAAGGTAATTATAACCTTATAGTGGTGGGCTGTCCTCTGGCTCAGGTAAACCACAGGGACAGCTGGTTGGTTAGAGCTAGGGGCTATCTCAGGAAGAGGCTAGTGCTGACACCAAGTTCCAGGGGCTGAACTTCACCAACCACAATATTTAAATCCTATGAATGATCTCTCTCCCAGGAGGGGTCCAGGTTGTTTGTGGAAAAGCAGGTCTAGGGAACTAGGCAAGAAATAAGAAGTCAGATAGATCATCTTTGATTTCTAGCAAGACTTTCATGCCTTTTTGACTTTCAGGCGCCCAGTCACCCTAACCTGTACTCCCTCCCATTGTCCCCTCTCATAAGAAGACATTTTAACTGCTGTTAGAGGAAAGGAGATGATGACATCAGATCTTGAACTACTTCTGACTGAATCAGAATGTAGAAATATGGCATTAGAGGGTCTTTCCCAAAGAGGGTGTAGCAGACAGCTTCAGGTTCGCTGAGATGAACTTCCAGACCAGGCACAGTTATGGAGGAAGGGATTTATTGAAGCTTACAGATCCAGGGGAAGTTCCAGAGAAGCAGAAGAAACTGGCCTGCCTTTACAAGTCCAAGCAGAGAGAGAGCAGTACAAGCCTAAAGGTCAAAAGCCACAGCACACTTCAGGAACTCCAGCTAGGCACACTTTGCGTATCTTTAGATTGAAATCTGAAACCCACCACCACACCTTAAGATCCACACAATGGCATTGCCTCCAGCCAGATGGCTAGAGATGCAAACTACAAACAAATAACTGAATATATTGGGGGCCATCTATTCTGTTCAAACTACCACAGAGGGGAACTATTGTAAAGGACCCCAAAAGTATATTAATGGAGTGCAGGAAGATATTCTTGTAACAAAATGTTGGGGAGAAAGAATAAAAGTCAGGAGTTAATGAGAAGTGGGAACACAGCAAATTGGTCACCTTTAGGGTTGTCCTTCTTGTGAACTTCTAGGCCTTAGGGAACATTTGAGGGAACCCAGGTAGATGAAGTTTGATTGTATCAGGACCATCTGAATATCAGCTGACTGAGACTTGGCCCCAAAACTGTTCACTGAATGGCTCAGCAGTGCCTGACATGGCCTACATCTGTTTCTGTATGGCTTATTTTGTATAGTATCCTCCCAAATTATACCTTTTTAAATTTGTCCTGGGGGTAGCCAGAGCCAAAGGTTGGTACCATAGAGCCACTGGGTTCCAGCAGTAGCTGCACAATAAATTTTTGGTCTCAGAACTTCTTTAATGATGTCCTGGCACAAGTTGCAAGGAACTCACCATTGTTTTCAGTATAAGGAGGTCTTTTTAAATTAAGTAACCCTTTGGCAGAGTCATCCATATATATTTTAGATTTGAAAATGTCCATTTTTACATCTATGGTTGTTTTTCCTTATTGTAGAATTAGAACTATTAGAGAGGGAGACAACATGCCCAAAGGCTTTGTTTGTTTCCCTTTTTGGAAAGCTCTTGTTGTGTTGCTTTAATAGGCTATTTATATAGTATTTGACGTATCCCTTTATCTTGATTATACATTTCTCTCTGAGTGTTTAAGACCAAGTAGATAGTTAAAATTTAATTAAGGATTAGTTTTAGAGGTCACTAATGGCTCTCCAAAGGAGTCTTTAGGGACCCAGGAGTAGCCCTATAGCTTCTGCAACACTGGTGTTGTCTGTTAGGATGAGTCAGGGCCATGTTGGCCAAGTAGTTTTCCCTCTTTGGGAAGCCAGGGAACTGATTTCTCCTCAGTTGTGACTCTCCTGTGTTAGACTGTACACCGATATTTTTTCTTTTTTTTTTCCAAATGTTTTTATTTATTTATTTATTTGACAGAGAAACAGGGAGAGAGAGAGAGAGAATGGGCTCGCCAGGGCCTCCAGCCACTACAAATGAACTCCAGATGCATGCATCCCCTTGTGCATCTGGCTAACGTGGGTCCTGGGGAATCAAACCTGGGTCCCTTGGCTCTGCAGGCAAATGCCTTAGCCACTAAGTCATCCCTTCAGCCCTGTACACTGACTTTTTTTTTTTTTTTTGTTTCTGTTTATCTGTAACTTCCCTGATCAGGAATACAGGTGACTTACCAGGGGGCCAGTGTAGAAGTGTTCCCATCATCTAAAGTGGCCTCATGACCTGACAGCAGGGGCCAAAATATTGGCCTTTTAAATTTTTTATTTATTTTTATTTACTTTTAATTTTTTTGTTTATTTTTATTTATTTATTTATTTGAGAGTGACAGACAGAGAGAGAAAGAGGGAGAGAGACAGAGAGAGAATGGGCATACCAGGACCTCCAACCATGGCAAACGAACTCCAGATGCATGTGCCCCCTTGTGCATCTGGCTAACAGGGGTCCTGGGGAATTGAGCCTCGAACTGGGGTTCTTAGGCTTCACAGGCAAGCGCTTAACTGCTAAGCCATCTCTCCGGCCCAATATTGGCCTTTTTAACTCTGGTGAATCCAATAGGCTTTGGCTTCTGTGTAGGTTATTAGAAAGGAAGTTACACCGACCTGGATATATGTACATATATAGCACATTTGATTACTGAAACAGATCTAGTTAAAGAAAAGCACAAGAATTTTAAGTCATTTTGTACAACTTTTAAGTTTAGTTATCTTGTGATGGCATAGACCATGTCTGAAGCATAGAAAGTAGGCATGTCTTATTTAAATATCTACTAGCCATAAATATAGGCAGAAAATGTTACCAAACCTGAAAACAATATACATCTAAATCAATTATTTTAACCTAGAATGCATTGATTTTTTAATGAAAAAATTACACACATAGGCCCCATTTCTCCTGCCCAATTTTGCTGAGGGTCTTCTGTGGTGCTATAGGTATTTATGGAGACTGAGAGGCATCAGCCAGTCTTTGAAAGGATGAAGGAAACATGGTGTCTTAGGCCATTCCTACCCAGCCTGGGGCTCTTACAATATTTCTGACCCCTTTTCTGGGATGATGCTTCCTGAGCCTTGATGGCCAAGATAGGGATGTGACTTAGTGCTGCTTTTTCTCTATAGACTCTATAAGGTTTGAGTGAGCACAGCATCTATGGCCATTTCACTGAAACTGCTTTTCAGGCTAGCCTTGAGAACAGTATTTGTGAAACTGCTTCCCCTGTAATGACTTCTGGGCCTGGGGAGATGAGGTAGAGCTGACCCATCTTCTAGGTAGGCAGTCAGCTTCCTCTTCTTGAGGTATCGATATGTCCTTTTTCTCCCCTGTATTCTCCCCCATCTGTACATTTTTGTCCCCAACAATGTCCGTATTGTGAGTTTTGCTTTTTTAGAAAATCACTGTCTTGGGGCTAGAGAGACGGTTCAGTGGTTAAGGAACTTGCCTGTGAAGCCTAATGATCTGAGTTCTATGAGTGAATACCCACATAAAGCCAGATATACAAAGTGAAGCATGTGTCTAGAGTTCATTTACAGCAACTAGAGGCCCTGGTACACCCATTCTTTCTTTCTCTGTGCCAAAGTGGTAGCCCATGCCTTTAATCCCAGCACTCAAGAGGACCTAGTAGGGGGATTGCTGTGAGTTCTAGGCCAGCCTGAGACCACATAGCGAATTTCAGGTCAAACTGGGCTAGAGCAAGACCCTACCTCAAAAACAAAACAAAACAAAACCCCCACTATATTTTAAGTCTCCTATAGTTCCTTGTGACCCTTAGAATCAATCAGACCTAGGTTTATAGGATGCCTAAATTCTCATAGTGTGACATTTCCTTTCTCAGACCCACTACTACCAAGTCTTCTCATTCCCTGTCTTCTTTATCCTCTTCCATCATACCAGATCTCACCCATCAGCAGGACATGTTCTCATACATGTGCCTTTGTCCATGACACAGTTTTGCCTATAATACTTTCCAAGCCCATTGACCTTCATTACTAAAAACACAAGCACTACTACATCTAAATATTCATTCTTCTAGCTCAGCTCAGCTCAGGTCAGGCTTTGGGAAATGTCCCCATTCGGTTTGGATTCATTCTTGGGTATTTCTATAAAAATATACTGTCTCCATTGATAAAACTGTGTTTGTTAAGTAAAGGACAATGTTTCACTCATTTTTGTATTTTAAAACACTAGCACCATACTTGATGTACAGCAGGCACTGAGACCCATATGCCTAATGTTAAGCTTACAAAATTCTGGCCCCACATGAATGCCCAAGTCACATCTTAAGAAAAACAATTAATGACATAATATTTCTATAGTATTTACCCTCTTAAAACTCCTAATTGTCTTGACTTACTTATTCTACTGCCAATGACTCATATATATTTAAAATAGTTCTGTACAACAAATAAAATTAGAAGGCTGAACTTTTTTTGTTATAATAGACTTACAGGATGGATGAATACAAAGATTTAACAATTAAATGTCATCAATTTAATGTAAGTGTGAAAGGTCCGCTAGCTTCCATCATGATGACTAAACATTTCAAATAGTTATTTTCTTAAGTAATTTTTAAAAATGTGTACTTCATTTATGTGTCAGAAAAATGCATCATTTCATTTGATTTGCATAAATCAATTTGCTACAAACTGCTCTCTGAACCAACAGCATGCTGTTTTGGATGAGCATTAAGTAGTAAATCAACTTTATTGGAAATTCCATGTCTCATCTTTCCAGAGAGAATACTGGGTGCATTTTCCCAAGGTGGAGTAATCCTGTTACACTTCTGGAGTCTCCTTAGGAAATTGCCCCTATTTATGAAATCATCCCTACACTAAGGAGTCACAGCAATGAAAGCATCAAGAACTGACCAAGAGCCATGTCTCGGAGGTGTTCCTGAGCTTCTGACTGCATGTAGCCCATCTCCCTGTTCTCAGATTCCTCATATGCCTTTAGCCAGCTTTTAGCAAAGATATGCCTGCATACATTGGGTTGGCAATGTATTGTCTAATGGGCTTCTGAAGAGTGTTTGGACTAAAAGAAAATAATGATAGTGAGATAGTTAATGAAAGAGTGCAAGTGCATTGGGAAGATGAAAATCACTGCTTATGACAAGCATCACATTCATGTTCATCTGTTAATTGATTCCATCTTCTCTGACTTTTCTTATTTGGTACAAAATTCAGAGTATTCTACCAGAACAAGACTGGTTCAGTTTCTCATTTAAATTTGTTGCCTCCATGTGCTGTGAAGTGTGATTTTTAAGTTTGGCTCAGATGGTATTACGATGTTAGAGAGGCTTTGTCAGGTAGAAGAAGGTGCATTTGGGGTATGAAAAGGCTCCTTGCTGAGCAGCATAAATGTGATAAAATCAAAGCCCTTTTCTTTTTTTTTCTGCATTAGAGAGGGTTCATTTCTACTTACAGTACATCTTTCCAGTCTATTTCTTAAAACAGTTTAATTGATGCCTTTTGTCATATGATGATCACTTGTATTTTACAGAAAATGCACACACATTGAATCTGTTCAAATATAACAGCCAGTGTTTCCTAATCTTTGGCCATACACATATGAAGTTAACACATTTTAACTGCCTGGTAGGATGGCATCTTAGCCCACATGGTTATAAGAGCAGTGGGCACTGCCTCATGCTTCATCAGTTGCAACTGTGAATTGAATGGTCCTTTGAAAGCACTTCCATAAATATTTTCGCAAATCTGCTCCTATTATAGCCACTAATGCTGTCTCCTGGCAGAGCGAACAAACAGTTCAGGTATCACATGGCTGCACAGGGGAACAGCAAGGGGCACTCTGGTAGGGGAAGCACATCACTGACAATTGTATCACCAATTGTCTCCAAGGAGCTAACCTGTCTTTTCAGGGACATGTTTCTTGACAACCTGTCACCAGGAGAGCTATGGTGATTCACTGAGCAAAGAGTCATACTATCATAGTCTATGTTAAGAAGCCACAAACTTTAATCTCACAGCTTCTGACAAAATGTAAACATCTTAGGGCCAGTGAAATATTGAAAAAAATCACAAGAGATAAACACACTGAGAACTGATCATTATTGCATCTAACTAAAATTGCTACTATTTATAAGACTGAAGACCATTTTGCAACTATTATTTGTAAATTTCTTTCTGATGGGTAAGTAGGTGTTGTTAGTATTGCCCTGGTAATAATCATATATGTCACTTTTTTTTTTTTGGTTTGGTTTTTTGAGGTAGGGTCTCACTCTAGCTCAGGCTGACCTGGAATTCACTATGTAGTCTCAGGGTGGCCCTTAGAACTCACAGTGATCCTCCTACCTCTGCCTCCTGAGTGCTGGGATTAAAGGTGTGTGCCACCACGCCTGGCTGTATATGTCATTTTTTTCTGCAAAGTGTAATCAGAAATTATGTATACCTTTTCCCTACCAAATAGTAATTATGTCTGTTTGAGACACAAAGGATAATTAAAACATTTTCTTCTTGATGTCAATTTGAGGTGTACATTTCACAAATGGATAAAAAGAGCGAACCTTTCAGGTCTAATATTTTTCCATGAAAAGATTACTTCCAGTTTTCAATGGAAAGAATTTTAAGCAAATAGGAACAATAACCATATTTTTAATTTTGATGAATAAACTGTGGAAGAGACACCAGATGATATTATTTTATAATAAGGCCTCTCTCATGCCATGTTATCTTCTGAGCAGGGTGGTCAGGGCTCTAGGTTCCAGTACCTGTGGAGTTGAGCTCCTCATCTTGCTATGGTGAATTGCCAATGAAAAGGCCACTTAATACTCTTATTTGTCTAGGATGCAAATGCTTCTGCTTGGCAACTTGAAATGAAAAGTTTCATTTTAAAACCAAATAAAGAGCTTTATTGCTCACATGAATCAAGAAATTCTGGAAGTCTAGTAGCATATGCTAGCTTTAGCTTGTTGAATCCCCACGAGTGGGACTAAATAAACTGTTCAGCTCTCAGCCTTATTTCTGCCTTTGAGGTTTATGAAATGTGCCATCTTGTAGATAAATACAGCAAAAAAAAAAACCAAAACAATTAAATAGCTTTCTGTTAACAGATCTTTTTTGTTCTGAGACTTGCACTGGGAGATAGCTTAACTACAAACTTTAATACTTTGTGGGAGGAAAATATATATTCAGGGAAATAGTTTTGCTATGGTTAATTTTTTTAAAAAAGAAAATGATGCATAGAGAAATTCTATAGTTTCTTCCAATTACATTATTAGTGGGATAAGGGAGAGATCATTTGATTCCTAAGCCACTACTTTGCCTTACGCCTGTCTCTTCCACACTATGTCAAGATTAGTGCCATCTCCATCTTAAGAGGCTTATGAAAATTTGGCCACCCTTTTCCTTTCCTACCCTCTGAAATGGGGTATTAGGGTTCACAAAAGTCTCTTGAACCCCAAACCCGGGTTTGCACTTATATTTAACTAAAGAATGTAGCAAACCAAACTGAGAAGCATAATTATTAAATTATTATATTTATTAAGGGAAGTACAGAATCACGGGAAGGAAAATGAGTATACCACATGGTCTGAGAGCCCATGTGGTGGGCCTGGAAGAAAATGTAAAAAAAGAGAGAGGAAAGAAAGTAAAAAGAGCTCTTGCCATGTCGAAGGTCAGGAGGGGGTTAGGAACCGACATGAGAAGTACGAGTCAGAGGGTTCTACCCTTGTCTTGACCCAGCTGAGCTAAGACCAGAGGAAGCTCACCAGAACTGATGAATGTGCCATCAAGAGGGAAGTTGCTCTCCCCTGGTAAAATGTATTTTTCACCTTATGGTGGTGGGCCCTACCTTCCAGCTCAAGTGAGCCAGAGAGATAGCTGATTGGTCTGAGCTAGGAGCTGTCTCAGGAAGAGCCTAGCCATGATGGCAAGTTCTGGGGCCTGAACTTGACCAAGAACTATTTCAGGATTAGGCAAGGGGACTTCCCTCCCAGGAGGGGCCCAGATTATTTGTGAAAAAAAAACCAAAAAACACTTCTATATTATGCAAGAGATAGTCCGACCATCCTTTGATCTCTAGCAAGGGAAGATTGCAGAGGACAAACCTTCCTGCCTTTCCAGGGGCCCAGTCACCCTAGCTGCCTAACAATGCTTCCTGACTCCCTCTCACCTCAGTCACTCCCTTCTTCCCTTTATTTTAAATGTTGGTTTTGTTTTGTTTGACTCACTATGTAGCTCAGGCTGCTATTCTCCTCTTAGCTACCTAACCTATGAACGGTGGATGAGAGATTTGCTTTTTCCTTCCTCAAATTATTTTCTTCTCAACCCTGGTACAAATATATTACCGAATATTTGAAAGTTTCAAGAGCAGAAAAATGTCATTATTGTGAAACTGTTGTTTTGCTTTGGGAATTTATCGTGATATAAAATAAACATATAAATACAATATTTGTTATATAAATAACAAATTATCCTATAAGTTTACAGCATGCAAGAGAACTAGGACTAATATTGTCAATTAGGCTTAGGATAAGATGCTAAAGAAAATTGCACAGATCATAAACCAGATAACAACAGAACAGCAATGAGATGCTATCTTCCAGGTCTCTAATGTGCATTAGATGAAATTTTACCAGCCAGACTGCCCAGATTATTGGACATCTAGTAAAACTTTTATCAAGTGGATTCATTAGTGAATAGTGCTTGAGGAGAAAAAAAAAGAAAAAAGAGAAGAAAGACTCAAATTACATAGTCTTGGTAACTGTGTTTTGGAAAGCTAACATATTTATCTTTATAGGTACAGTTGTTAGTCCCTTACTGTATGCACAGCAATGCCGTAGGAGCTAAGTAATAATGGAATTTTATAAAGTCATATTTCTCTTTCTTCCCCAAGGAACATCCAGACTACCTAATCAGGAGCTTTTGCCACATAGCCAGCATGGGATTCACACAGGAGAAACGAGCCCAACCAACAGTGATTTGGAGCACTCCTGTGACCAATTTATATTCTTGCTCAGTTGAGAGAAAACACATCCTAAGGACCTTAAATGACCCACTGAAAAGCATTATCTTTAATGTATATTTCCTTCCCCTAAAGTCAATGAGAAGCATGGGGCTGAAATCCGATCTAACTCCATCAACATGTATTCCCCACAGCTCAGGTGTGCTGACATATTCCAAGTACTGCCCAGGGATTCAGGGGGACCATTAGTGGTTTACTGTTAAGCAGTAACAACATAAGGGAATACTTTCCCTGCATACTAGTGTGTGTTTTGAAATGCTATATAAGATACTTATGAGTATTGTGTCTGATGACTGGAAACATGGAAGCATCTCTACTTCAAAAACACACACATACAGAGAGAAGCACCACTGTCTTACACCATCACCTTTGGCTGTGTTCTTCCCAAAGGGGCTCATAATTACTGCTACAGATGTGTACGTTCAATGCCCCTGTAAGTGGTGAATGGTTGAAGAGGTATGCAATTTCATAAAAATGAATGTCTAGCATTTTCTTCAATGTACACTTAAGAAGAAAAGAAGGAATGGAGAGAAGGATACAAGGATTTTAAAAGGAAGGGAGGGAAGTTTCATGGACATTATGATTACTGTATAGGACTATCTCAAAGCAGGAATATTTAATTGCCTATGAAAACCCAAAGTTTTCTTAAACGCCCTTCCATTGGTAATGTGAAAGCATATAATTAAGATTAACTATGTTTTTCTAATATTCCACTTTAAAGAATTTAAAGGAAATCCTATCCTGAAAAGCCACCTGCTACACCTGGATTAGAGGTAGAGAAGGTGGTACAATCGACCATCCAGTGGTCAGTTCCTTCTGTTCAGAGCCATATAGGAAGATATAGCATGCAAGCATGAATGCTACTTAATGACAGAATACAAATAAGCATGTGGGTAGTAGGTAATCTTCATGTCTGTAAACAACAGCCAGCATGAGGCTCATGGGACATTTCACACAGAAAAGGTGGGGTAGTGCTGACTTCTTAGAAGGTTTGTGATACTTTCTGGGAATTCTTTTGACTTGTCTCCACACAGTCACCCTTTGGGCTCGCCAGTCATTCAGAAACCATGTCTGATGTAGATGTGACATAGTATAGTGACCAGTGACAGAAGGAAGAGAAAATGGCAAGGTGAACTGCAATATTTTTAATGATGACTTACTGGCATTAAATATCAGAATGCTAGACTTTCACAAAACAATCCACAAAATATGCCAGGTGTGGTGGTGCATGTCTTTAATCCCAGCACTTGGGAGGCAGAGGTAGGAGGATGGCTGTGACTTCAAGGCCAACCTGAGACTATATACTGAATTCGAAGTCAGCATGGGCTAGAGTGAGACTATATCTCAAAAAAAAAATATCCACAAAATATATTTCTGTGAAGAATTTGACAACATCATGAAACACTGCATTAGAGAGACTAAAAGTATCATTTTTTTATTAAAATCAAATTTACAAGCATTCATTTACCTTTTTGAACAATTATAACCCATTTTCTTTTTGGTACAAATTGTTATTTGCTTACAACTAAAAACTTGTGAGTCAATATTTTGCAAAACATGTTCCTGAGAGTTATTTTCACCAGTACTCTGATAAATACAACTATAAAAATATAAAAATCTTTAATGTTAGTAGGCTGTATATGTGTGTATATGTATTGATGTGTATTTACCAGCTGGTTTTGTATAAGATTAATTTGTATTAAAACATCCTTACTTCATTTGGTTAGATTTTAATTCTAAGTATCCAAGTTCCAATATTGCTTTAGGCCTCACTTGTAAATTGAAATTATGAACCATTTATTAACAAACTTTAAAAAGGTATTCTGAGAAAGTCCTAATCCCATGAACAGCTTAGTTGCCTTCTGAGCACTTCCGAGCTGTCCTGGCATAGTCATGTTGTCATTCTCAGAACCTAAGCCCTTCCCCATAGCATCATTCCCTACTGCTCATGCTATCTAAGAGTAGATGGAGATCTGGGAGGCTCAGATGATTATATTGAGGAATATCTTCTGAAGGACTAAGGAAGCATGAGGTTGAAGATACTGATTTGGCCTTTTTCAGGGACTTCGATCTTAAATTTTTAAATGAACTATGAAGGACATGAGACAGCAAGGACCATGGTATAGATGGTAAGATGTACAGTGAGGTGCAGGATAGTTGTCATTTCAGAGAGAAGGGTGATTTCTGAGCAAAAGAGACACAAAAACATAAGACATAGGAAGGGGAGGGCATCTCCTATGTGGCACAGCAACAGTAGGTAGGTCACAGTGATTATTTAAAGATAAGAAAGGTTACAGGAACCTTATATTTTTAGCATAGCTGGATAATGCAACCAGGAAAGAGCATAGCACTAACAATATGACAGAATAGTTACAAAGAAGCCAATTCTGGGTAGTAAACTATTAAATGTGCTTCCAGATACTGAATTTGAGGTAAAAATGAACATCCGTGTTAAACAATAATAACCACATTAGCATAAAGATTTATATTTTCAAGGCAATTTCTCATGTTATTCTGTTAGACTCTCACAACCTTTGGCACTATTATTATGTCTATTTTACAAATAAGAGATGGAAGGTCAAATACATTGAATGAATTATTTAAAGACACACCACAGAACTAGGATTCTAACATAAATGTACTGATTTCTAAGTCCAGAATAAATATGTCAATGTTTGCTCTTAGAGACAGAGGATTGCAATATGTCCCCAAAATTTTAGAAGTTGCTAGGTAAGAGAAAATAATGAAAGCCAAAATCAAGTAGTCCAGAAGTCCAGGAGAGCACACAGAAACAGGACTACTGTTTCATCTGTCAAGGTTTCTTGGGTTGAAGTGCCATGTACTTTAATTTCCTTTTATGTTTTGCAAAACAGCTTTTAACAATACATGAACTCATGTCCAGAGAGAACATTCAGTAAGTAAAGTGCCTGTTGGCACAAGCTAGAGGACCTGAGAGTGGATCCCCAGCACCCATATAAATGCTGGGTTGGAGTGGCATCCCACCTGTTATCTTAGTGCTTAGAAAGGGGAACAGGTGATCCTGGCCAGCTAAACGAGCTGAATGGGCAAACTCTGGGTTCAAGGGAAAATTTTGTTTCAATAAATTAGGTGGAAATGAATTGAGATAGACATGAAGTATCAACCTCTGGCCTACACACACACACACACACACACACACACACACACACATACAGACACACAAACATGCACACACAATACAGTGTATTCTTTTCCTTATTTGTTTCTCATACTACTTTCCCTCTTCTGACTGTGTTTTCCCATGGTCATCTGCTTGCCTTCTTCTCTTTTATGAAAACCATGCCAGTCCCTTGGTTATTTCTTCTTGCATGCTTTGCTCTGTTCCCACGTACTGCTTTAGACTGCTCATTTGCTATGGACATCACACTTAACTGAAAGTCTGTAAATTGAAGTCTGGTCTCATGTCCTCTGAGTTCCTTCAACTTTAAGACAAAACTACAAATTAAATAGCCTTAAGACAAAGGTAACCAGAAGATGTGACCTATTTGGCCATGACTATCATCTCACTTTTTTTAACAGTATGTGTGTGTTGGGTGGGGGCAGGGGCGTATGCATGGATAGAAGTGTAAGATGTTTGAGTGTGGGCACACGTGTGGAGGTCAGAGGCCAATCTTAGGGTGTTTGTCGTCTCCTTATACTTCAGTTGAGACAAGACCCTTCTTGTTGCTTTAGTCTTCCCATTGCATGTGCATCAGTCTAGTTGACTTATGAGCTTCCAATTTCTTCTGGTATGGCCCCCCATTGCTGTGGGCACATTGGATTACAGATTCATGGGCTCTTATGCATCCAACATTATGTGAGTTCTAGAAATCAAGGGAGTTCTGGCAATCTTTTTTTTTTTTTTTTTTTTTTTTTGGTTTTTCGAGGTAGGGTGTTTGTGTGTGCATGTATGCAATATAAGATGGTATTGATGACATTTAGTTGGGAAGTTTTGTTGGAGGCTCTGAGGATGTAGTTAGGCACTGCAGGAAGGGTGAGATCCACACTGAATATCAGGAAAGAGTCAAGGAGAGCCAAACAACAGCATCAAAGGCACCTTGATGATTTGGAACATCTACAGTCAGGGACAATGGCAATGTGGGCCCATGAGAGGAAAGAAGAAGACACAAATGTCAACTTAAACTCAGCTCCCATTGAAGACTTGGCTAATTTAAGTAGGATTTTCTATTCATTTGATTCATCTTCTTCCCTCTTTCCATCCTTCCTTCCTTCCTTCCTTCCTTCCTTTCTTTCTTTCTTCCTTCCTTCCTTCCTTCCTTCCTTCCTTCCTTCCTTCCTTCTTTATCTCTCCTCTTTCTTTCTTCCTTCCTTCCTTCCTTTGTTCCTTCCTTCCTTCCTTCCTTCCTTCCTTTCTTACTTCTTTATCTCTCTTCTTTCTTTCTTTCTTTCTTACTTTCTCTCTCTTCTCTCTCTCTTTCTTTCTTTCTTTCTTTCTTTCTTACTTTCTCTCTCTCTCTTCTCTCTCTCTCTTTCTCTTTCTTTCTTTCTTTCTTTCTTTTTTTCTTTTAAGGCTCTAGCCATTCAAAGCTGACCTGAAATTCACTATATAGTCTCAGGGTGACCTCAAACTCTTGAACTCATGGGGATCCTCCTACCTCTGCCTCTCAAGTACTGGGATTAAAGGTGTGCACCATTACACTGGGCTCATCTTGTTTTTTATTTAGGCTACATTCTCTTTATGATATGCAGTACAAAATTAAAGACAAAAAGTAGTTAATATATATTTCCTTAAAGGGACATTTCTTGTCATCTAGATAATTTATGATTTTCCCCCTCATTACAAGATGTATGGTCTCAATCTATTTCCTATTGCTATAAGAAAATATTTGATTCTAGGGAATTTATAAATGAGAGAAGTTTATCTCTTGGTTCTAGAGACCAGAAGTGTGAGATAGGGTTATTGTGTTTGGAGAGGGCCTTATGCTGTTCCAAAACCTGACAGACATAAAGAAAGGCAAACAGTGAGAGGTTGCCATGTTTTGTGAACAATTCTCATGGTGACTCATGTAGGCTCTCAGAAAGTAACCCACTTCAAGGAGATAGACATTAGTTTCTCTTACATAACTAAAAATAAATTTCCCACTACATTTTAGTACTATTACATTGGAAAGTAGGATTCCCACATGAGTTACAGAGGATATAAATCATATTCAAACAGCAGCAGGTACAAAATATTATTTAATTATATAAAATAGTGGTATTGGAAGTAAACATATAATGCTAGTATATTGTATAATTTTCTATGTATTAACATATTTAATGGACAAGATCATGCAATGACCATACCAATCAAATTAAAAGCCAAATAGTGGCATTTGTCTGATAGCTACTAGTATATTCTTTCCAAATTTCCATGCAAAAAACCTAAAAGGATAGACAAAAAATACAAGCAACAATGACACCAGAAGCTAAGTGTGACATTTAGTTGCCTGTCTAGAATAAGTGTACAGTCTTTTATTTTGTAAGGCTAGTATAATCACAATGAGATTTGAACAAGCCCTCATATTGGCTCTTATGAAAGAAGTAGGGAAGTCCTTCTAGTCTCACTGTCATGGTTTGCATAGATGGACCCAAGATATTCAGTTTTTTATTTGTTTGTAGTTTGCATCTGCAGCCACCTGGCTGGAGGCGTATCACTGGATAGATCTTAAGGTGTGGTGGTGGGTTTCAGATTTCAATCTAAAGATATGCAAAGTGTGCCTAGCAGGAGTTCCTGAAGCTGTGTTGGGGCTTTTGGCTTTTAGGCTTGTGCTTCTCTCTCTCTCTCTCTCTCTCTCTCTCTCTCTGCTTGTTCCTGCAGGCCAGCTTCTTCTCCCATTATGGAACTTCCCCTGGATCAGCAAGCTTCAATAAATCCCTTCCTCCACAACTGTGCCTGGTCTGGAAGTTCATCTCAGCAAACCTGAAGCTGTCTGCTACACTCACTTTTCCCAGACACGTTTACCACAGTTCTATTCCAAACAGAACCTTGGGCACTTTTCCCTCTCTTCCATGGGTGTGACTCTCGGACAGAGCTTGAATTTATGCTATCTTGTCCTGCATACATCCAGAGACTATGGCTTCAAAGCATTGACAAAGCACTGGTGTTACATCCCTGATGGTGCTGTGAGCCTAAAACAATCTAGGTAGGTTTCTTTCTTATCGTAACCTGGAATTCTTTTGATCTGTCATTGAAAATGACTGGAATGTTCTTTATAGCTACTCCAGGAAGTGTGTTCTGTTTGGCTGTTTGAGGTGGCTGTGGTCAGAAAACTGGATCTTAACACATGGTGGATATTGTTGTGTAGTAATTTCATCCTGCAGGGTAGGAGGAGGGTTATAAGACTTAGGAAGTAAATAAAACATAGAAGATTCACAATGTCCTTCACCAAGGTTATTGTAGCTGGGACAAATGCCTGACCAGAAGCAGCTTATGGAAGGAAAGGGTTTACTTCAACTTGCAGCTTTATGAAGGGAAAGCATGACTGTAGAAGACAGCTCAGTGTAGCAAGAATGAGCATGTGGATACTAGCAAATGGGGCTGGATTATAATGTCCCAAGGCCAAAGTTTTATGCTTCGTCCATGGAGATTCTATTTTCCAAGGGCTCCACCAGCTATAGATCAAGTACAAGCATTAACCACAAACACATGAGGCAATGGGGGACATTTCATTTTTAAACTATCACAGTATATAAACAGCAATAATTACTGGAGTGAAGAAACTCTCTGCCTGAAAGTTGTGCAGAAAGCTCTAGAGATGTAGCTTTTGTGAGTGATCAGCCATGCTGGGATGGGCTTTCAGTCATGAAGCTTCCCTTGAGTCACCCACACTCCTGTGAGTAATCCTCTCCTTACACTTCTGTAAGTCATCCCAGTCAACTCATTGGTTTACTATGTCAGATTGATGGAATCATTTCTTTGGTGTGTCATTGGCTACCTATCTCAGGTATACAGATGTTTACTGATGTCTCCTCATGAAAAGTTGCATAACACTCCTCTAGCTCATTAAGGCTAGAGACCAGCTCAACTGTAGTGAAGGATTGCTCTTAAATTTGAGCTAAGTGCCTTTCAAATGTTCAAATGTTAGTTGGGTTCTGAATATAGAATATAATGATGGTATTGTAAGATTTTATGTTTCAGAGATGTCCTACAATTTATATTTCGGGTTTAAATAGTGTTATATAAATAGCTTTTTTATTATCATTTGTAATCAGCATTGACAGTGAACTAGGAGATGACAATAGTCTCCCTTTATTCTCATTCAAAAAACACTTAGAAGCCAAGTAGAGTACTAACCCTATATCTGCTTTTTTTCCTGTACTTATATATCTATAAGAAAATATAATCTATAAATTAGGCATGGTAAGAGACTAAAAACAATAAATAATAATAAAAGAAAAATTATAGTGTTTTCTGAGAGAAGACATTCACATAACTTGTTATTTTTATTATTATTTATTATTATAAAGTTATATGAATGTGGTCTCTCAAAAAACATTACTTGAAGGCAAGAAATACAAGTTACACTTAACAGTATGGTCAAAGGTCAAGAAGAGTAGTAAGTGACTAACCGGGGAGTAGCCCACAGTGGTGATGCACTGGATAAAGGAATGATTCACATCCTGGGATGAACGAAGCAGGACAGTGTTGGAGTTTATCGTGCTACTCTGAATGGTGTACAATTTGAAATTCGTCAATTGTTTCTTGAATTTTGCATTTAATATTTTAGCAATTGACTCAGACTGAGGAAAGTGAAACCATGGGGAAGAGAAGACTACTGAGTTATTTGTTACTGCTGCTGGTGTTAGATGAAAAAAAAATAAAGAAAAATACAAACATGCACTGTGTAGCAATAATCTTTAGTGGTGTTTATATGTGGTTATAATAGATCTCACTTAGGCTTTCTTCCTTTACCATTATTGAGAAATAACAAGAAGAAAAAAATGGAAATATTTTATCTGTTTACCTTGTGTAATCCCTCCCACTGAACAGAGGATAGTAACTAAATCACAGGTGATCACCATATGACATATAGGTGCATTGCAGATGGACTGTATGAGGATGGCATTGTGTACTTAAAAAGGGGACAGTTGACAATGGCATGTGCTGCAATTTATTGGTGAAAAAAATGTAACTATCTCCAGTTGTGTTTTGGTAGAAACCTATAGTGGCACTTGGTGGAGACCTCATTATTCTTTTACTTATTTGTTTTTTACTTTATTTTATTTTTAATTTTTTTAGCTCTAAAAACTTTTTCTTGACAACCTCTAAACATATAAACAATATACCATGATCATAATCCTCTACCACCAACCTCTCTTTGTGCTTCCCAAATCCCCCTCCACTGAATTTTTTTCTTTTTTTAATGCTTATTATTATTATTATTATTATTAACAAGATGTTTAGTATGGATGCATCATGTGTTGGTACCCTCTTTTCCCTCAGCCCTGCTCCACTCTGTTGGGGATGCTCCTCAGTGGGGTGACAGGTATTCCCCGTAGGGTTGTAGTTTATGCACTGTGGGAGCAGTAGTCAGTTATTTTGGGGGGAAGGGAATGCCTCTTGCCATGATGTCTTAACCTGTGGCTCTTCCAATCTTTCTGCTCCCTCTTCTGCAAAATTCCCTGAGCCATTGTGGGTGAGTTTTAAGTCTACTTCAGTGGTGAGTTCTCAAGAGCCTCTGGATCTCTACTTTGGTAGGTGAGTGTCCTCAGGGTCTGTCTGCTGCACCCTGGCGCTGATTATCAGGAACAGCATGGAAGCAGCACTCTGTAGATTCAGCTGTGGTTTGGCTGAAGTGCTAGGGAGAGTTTATCTCCTCCAGTCTTGCTACCTTCTGAAAAAGAAGAATGGATTCTCCAGCAGAGAGTGAAACAAGCACAGTTTAAATGTGATAAGCATTATTAAGTTAGGGAGGAGTTGATGTACGTAACCCCTCTTTTAGCCAAAGACTAGTGAGAGCTTGGCATTGCAGAACATAATGTTTTTCTCCATAGGATTCTGGTCTAGTTTCCAATTCCAGATATAAGTTCCTCTATGCTGAACTGATCTCTTAGACAGTCAGAAAGCTATTGGTTACCTACCAAGGCTGTGTGCCACTACTGTACTGGCATGTACATTGTGTCAGGGTGTTTGATTCTGAGCAGCTTAGATCTCTGGTTCCTCAGACCATTGTTGGCCATTTCACCACAGTAGCTCATGTAGCACTTTCCAGCACTAGACAGGCTAACTGAGGACTGGCTTTCTTCTGAATTCCATCCAGGTCTCTCTACACTGTGTCAGCAGCATATGGTGTCTTCAGCAATAGGGTCTTAGCTTTAGCCTCAGAGACCTCACTATTCTGAGCAACAACAATAAGTAAAAGTAAAATTATTAAGCTTTGATTTTATTTGCATATGAGAGAGAGAGAGAGAGAATGGTCATACTAAGGCCTCTTGCCACTGCAAATAAACTCCAGACACATGCACCACCTTGTGTGTCTGGCTTTCTGTGGGTGCTAGGGAACTGAAACCAGGTCTTTAGACTTAGCAGGCAAGTGCCTTCACCATTTAGCAATTTCTCCAGCCCAAAGCTAATAAGCTTTGTTAGAGCTTGAAGTCACTACCTACATAGATAAAGCAGCTATTACAATCTCACTGTTGGGATAAGTTGTCATTTATTGTCCTCCTAGCATCACACTGGGACATTGGTAATGTGACCAAATATCCTGGCTTTCCCACTTTGCTAATTTTAGCATCAAAAGCCCAACATTGTGAAACTCTTCAGTTGATAGGACAAGGATAGGTGGTTGTCCTGCACACTCACAGGTTATGTACTTTGTTCAACTGTATTTCTTACTATTTATTTAAGAGCTCAGACTTGGTGGAGTTATACATTGACTTGTAGATCTTATCAGGTAGGGATGCAAATCAATCATGTGGTAGAAACAGCAATGCCAAAGGTTACTGTCCTTTAGGACATTGTCTAGCTCTGTATCTTCTTAAAGTCTTACTTTAATATCAGTTTTAAAATGCTTACAAATACCCATCATTTCAAAATGCTTTCCCATTGTATTGACTCTTATTAATAATTTAGTAAATGTTTGGCATGTGTCCATTCCATGTTTCTATAATTGTCATATTTTAATTTTTAAGACACATTTTGTGGCATCACTAAGAAAATGCATTGTCATGATTGACATACATCACTTTTAGGCAGCCACATTTTAGCTGGAGTATGTGCAAATTCTCAAAACACTAGTTTACTTATCTCTAAGCACAAGGGTCACATGGGATTTCTGTGATGATTGAGGGAGGTAGTACATATTAATTATGAAGCAAAATGTCATGTATATTGGTAAGCTATATTTATACTTTAGAGCTGTAGCTATCCATCTCACTTCCAAATTTCCTCCTATATACATTTTAAAATTTTTATTTACTTGTTAGAGAGAAAGAGAGGGAGAGGGAGAGAGAGAGAGAGAGAGAGAAAGAGAGAGAATGGGCAATCCAGGGCCTCTAACACCTGCAAATGAACTCAAGATGCATGTGCCACCATGAGCCTCTGGCTTATGTGGGACCTAGAGAATTGGACCTGGGTACTTAGGCTTCACAGGCATGTGCCTTAACTGCTAAGCCATCTTTCCAGCCTGTCCTCCTGTATACTTTTCAGTACCTGAGAGTAGGGAAATATTTCTGCTAACTTTTATCAAATGTATTCCAAACAGAAGAGTCCATTTGATTAGATGCAGTATATTAGGGTTCAATGCATGGTTTGAGGTATTTTTGCACATTATGCCCTCAATTTATATTTGTGGGGGGAATTAATCAATCCTAAGAGCACAACTTTTGCATTTACTCTTAGTGAATTTTGTTCCTTTTCATTCAGTCTCTTTCTCAATATTTTAGCATAAGTCTAAATTCTCTCCCAAATAAATTGATATGTACATTTTGTGACCATTTGTCAAGATAGTATATATAAAAGAAGATAGAAATGTGGCATTATAACATGTGGTTCTCTATATGGAAAAGAGCTGGGGAAATTATTAATAGTATAATAGAGGATAGTTTAATCCAAAAGTGATATTTTTCCATATTATGTACTTTGAACATTCCTCTAATTTTTCAAATGTAATAACCAATTAATTTCTTGAGATTTATACGAATGTATCAGGAGGACAGTAATAGATACTTTGTAAGTTTATGTCAATGAACTAGTGAATGAAGTGTCTTACAGGACAACTGACACATGGTTAACACTGAACAACTTTTAGATATATCATCATTACAGAGTGACATACCAACCAAGCCTATGGATATATAACATCAAACACATACCAGATAATGAGAAAATCTTAAAGAAGGGCAGAATGATCAATATTGATGAGAACTATGGCTTCTCTATCTTTTTTATTGCTTCTTTAATTATTATATAATTGATCAAGGAAAAAATAATGTGATACAAATACCCCAGCTAATTCAATGAGCAGGGCACAGACAGCATTTAGAATAAGACACTTCACCATTCTTTGAAGAAATTAAAGAATGGGAACTTGGTCAAGAGAATTTACTGCTCCCCCAAAATAACTTGGGAAGCAAATAGACAATCAGTCAAAGATGGAGCGGCACATCTCACATTGTGGCTCCACAACCCACTAGTTCTGAAGTGAAGCTGGGGTCTCGAAATACACCAAGCGCTTACTTTGGATCACTGGGAAAATTTCCATCCTGACAAATGTTTACTCAAGGCAGTACAGAATACAATCTAACTTGACCACAATGAAAGACAATAAAAGAGACAAATTTGGTTTGTCTGTAAAGGCATTTCCCCCCTCTGGTAGCTTAGTCTATTGCTTCAGATCCAATGAGAAACTATAAGCACTGAGTGTAGTTCTCTTGCAAGGCACACACATACTTTTGGTGTTTGTGTAGTACGAAGCATGAAGTGAAGGCTGAAGGTAGCAAGTTTTTCTTGATCAGGACTCAGCAAGTGACACTTGGTGAGGTAAATCCCCACTTCAACTATTTGACACTGCTGAGCAAAGAATGGTTTTACTTTTCTAAATGGTGGAAGGCAAACAACAAAACAAAAGACACAAAGATCATGTGGAAGAGTCTATGTGTGCTTGCAAAACCCGAAATATTTATGGTCTGGATCTTTCCAGAAAATGTTTAGCAATCCTTACTTTACATCTGCAATCACAAGTCCAACTTTAAGAGCCCTCTAGAACAAATGTCAGCAAACATTTTAAGCAACCAGAGTAAATATTTTAGGTTTAGGGCCAAGTGGTCTGGCACAATGACTCAACTCTTCTAATGTAGTAGCAAAGCAGTCATGGGCAAAGAATAAATGAATGGGGGTAACGGTTCTCCAGTTATATTTTATTTACACCGACAGTAGGCCAGATTGGGTGTTGGTCTCAGTTCAGAGGGCTGCCTTGCAGTCTCAACTTGATCTGTATTCTTTTGTACTCACTATATTCTTGCCTTGATCATTTAGCCTCTGAACTCTGTTGTAGCATTTTAAGCCATCTGTTGTCTTCTCCAAGTACTGTGACTTATCTTCCCAGATGGACTTCCACTAGCTAGACTATCCAATTCCTTCACAATGTCCTTATGTTCTCCCATGCTCATATGATCCATCTGTTCATGCTTTACCCTTCTTACTTACCCATTCTGAGGCTCACTCAGAATGAAGAGATCAGTTGTGACTTAGATAAAGGCATTGAGGATAATTCTAGTTTTTGGGAGAATCCTTATTTCCTCACAGGAGAACGTCATATGTGGGAATGATTGAAGGCCCAGGAATCTGTTAGATTGGGTTCAAATTTCTACCAAAATAGCTTGGAAGAACTTTCTTTCAGAGCTAGTTTTCCCTTATCCCTAGTACCTATGCTTCAGGTAGTTTGAGGATTAGACATGTATATGTATGTAAAATGTTGAACACATTTATAGAAGTCAGCTAGTATAAGCTTGATAGCACTGTTGAAATTGTCTTTGACAATTCTTATGCTTTTAGACCTCTTCTTTGCTATTCATTATGCACACAAATGTTGAGCTAATCTTGTTTTCATAAAAAGAAAACTATTGGGCTGGAGTGATGGCTTGGTGGTTAAGGTACCTGCTTCAAAAGCCTAAGGATCCAGGTTCAATTCCCCAGTATTCATGTAAGCCAGATGCTTGTGCCTGGAGTTTGTTTGCAGTGGCTAGACACCCTGACATGCACTTTATTTGACAGAGAGAGAGAGAGAGCGCCAGATTGAAGGAGCACTCCAGGACCTCCAGCCACTGCAAACAGATTCTCGATGCATGTACTACTTTGTGCACCTGGCTTTATGTGGGTACTGGGAAATCAAGCTCTGGTTGTCAGGCTGTGTAGGCAAGCACCTTACATGCTGAGCCATCTCTCTAGTCCTGAGCTAATCTTTTATGATATTTCATAAAATTGGTCTCCTCAATGAAAATATTTCAGTTTCTAAGTCATTTATATATGCTCTAGTATCCTGATGACCTGGGGTAAACTGATTCTGGGGGAAACTTACTCCACCCCCTACTAGAAACTCTGAGAAATAAAGAGTAAGGTTAACTTGGGCCACAATGATGAATGGAATACATTTACATAAAGTGCTTTGTTAATTTCCACACTGTACACATGCTTGCATTCCCATACACACAATCCAAGTTGCAAAATGATCTATGTGCCAATTCTATTAGCATGTATTCTTTTATTTTTGTTTCACTTTGAGTGTTCACTGTTTAATTTCTGTGCGAAAGAAAGTTGAAATACAATGGTAAAGATATGCTCCTGTCTTTGAAGTGTCTGGGAGGCTTTTGGGAATATCAACAGGGTCCTTTTGGAAGCAGATACAAGGACAGAGTTTGGAGGGCAAAGGTTAATTGAGAGATAAAGCCTTGTAGGATAAAGGGAGGAGGAAGAAGAACTGTGATGCAAAAACCTTTAGGTCATGATACAGATCTGAAAAATCTTCGTCAGTACAATGGGAGACTCCAGAATGAAGATATCCTCTGAGGGAGTCCTGCACTGGACAGACATGGCCAGGCCTTACTGCTCTGCAAAGCTCATCAGCAAGCAGTGACCAGGAAAAGCATGGCCTCATTTGAAAGCTGAGGCCCATGGTGAAGAGGAACCAGCTGCCTCTGTCAGCTCCCTGCATTGCACATGGCCGAGAAAGTGTTTCCTGAAAGGGACGACTGACTAACACACTTCCACAGCTGCCAGTGGGAAACAATCAGTTTTGTCAGAGACAATATTTATATTTGCATTGATTTATCTCTAAATTATTGTTTCTGTTTAAAACTTCTGATTCCGTAATTGCAGCTCTGTGACTAAATGGTTAGATGTTTGATTTGTATATTGCTACCTGCTAAGAAAATAGACCCGTACAGTATAAATTTTTTATTAACCTATGTGGTTTAAAAACCTTTCCATACCGGGAATGGTGGCATACCACTTTAATCCCAGCACTTGGGAGGCAGAGGTAGGAGGATTGCTGTGAGTTCGAGGCCACCCTGAGACTACATAGTGAATTCCAGGTCAGCCTGAGCTAGAGTGAGACCCTACCTCGAAAAACCAGAAAAAAAAAAAACAAAAAAAACCTTTCCATGCTTACACAAATTAGGGAAAGACAGAGGATAAACAAGATAGACAAAAATTTTTACTGCAAAATGTTTTAATGCTCTTAATGTACACATTAGAATCTCAGATACTGGAAGAACAGGGTGAGCAGAGTGGAATGAATTCCTGATACTCAACAGAACGTAAAACCAAAGCTAGTCTGGTAACTGCTCAATGAATGGTCTTTAAGTTTGCCCATATGAAATAATTTAGCCAGTTGTCCCGGTATTTTTTCCATGACTTTAAAAAAAAACTTCAGTTATTTATTTATTTGCAAGCAGAGAAAGACAGAGAGAAGAAAGAAAGACAGGGAGAATGGGTGTGCCAGGGCTTCTAGCCACTGCAAACGAATTCCACACTTTGTGCATCTGGCTTTACATGGGTACTGGGGAATTAAACCCAGGTCCTTAGGCTCTGTAGGCACATGCTTTAACTGCTGAGCTATCTTTGTAGCCTCTGTTCCAGTACTTTAAATACCCTACCTCTTGCAAAGGACTAATTTCTGTTTCAGTTTTTATCCACATATATGAAATTAGACAGACAAAGCCCAATTTCCCATTTCATTGCTAAAGGGAAATGTTCTTTCCAAAATAAATCTCATATTTTGAAACCATTAGTTAATAACAGTAACTAGAGGGTAAAGGCAGCTATAATTATTTGCATCATCATCATCTGGAATTGGCTTTCGTTTTAATAGAGCCCATTTGCACTATAATAAAAAGCATGATCGGAACTGATTAAGGCTGGATGGAGCAGTTTTCATTTAAGAATTTCTCTTCCTGTGTCAGCCAATGTTTCTCTCTTAATGTTATTTTAATGCAATCGTTTTATGTTTGAAAATGAAGGCAATCATGTCAGTCCGCGAGCTGGCAAAAGACAGTTATTGATTTTTACAAATCAGTCACCTTTAAAAATCCATATGAGATGAATATTTATTATTTTGCAAGCACAAATCAGTTTCTGTAGAAACAAGAATGGATGCATGAAATGGCAATGCATTTGGAAGAATGGAAATGAGAGAAATAGCTTGCCTTAATGTGTTCTTTACATTGTGTTATTGTAATAAACATCCCTCATTGATTATTTTTCCTAAAGTGCAGCAGTTTTCATTAGCTTGCAATGTGCCAAATGCAAAAACTGACAGACTTTAAAAATGACATACTTTAGAACCACCTTTTGCTCATTTGAGTTATTATAGCTCACATGTACCAATAAAAATTCATCTAACCTTACCAGCAGACGTGTTATTGTGATCCATTGAAGAAATGAGTATGACAAATCAAATCATACTGTACATGTATGGGGGCAGAAGTTTCGAGTTTGTCTTCCAGAAGTCTCTGGGGCAGGGGATTGAGAGAGTTGCCTTAGATATAGCTCCAAGGGTAAAGAAGTAAAGAAGGCGTACAAGGCATATCCCTGACCTTTTCCATGTCCCCTTCTATAAGGAAAAGTAACTAGTAGAGTTCTATGTAGTAGTGATCTGTTGGCTGTTCACAGAAACAAAACTAAGCCTCAAATGACCAAGTTTTAAATGTTCTGCATGTGAACCATTCAGAAATAAAAACTGTCACTAAATTATATAAGAATACACAATTTAAAAAATACTATATTTGAGAGAGAGGAAGAAGAAGAGAGAGTGAAAGAGAGAATGGGTGTACCAGGGCCTTTAGCCACTGCAAATAAACTCCAGACACATGTGCCACCTTGTGCATCTGGATGATGTGGGTACTGGGGAATCGCACCTGGGTCCTTAGGCTTTGCAGTCAAGCACCTTAACAGCTAAGCCATCTCTCCATCCCTGAATACATGATTTTTGCACAAAAACAAATGCTCAGAATTCCTTGAACAAAATAAGCTTGTGTCTAATGTAAAGATGGTAAAACCCACCCTTAGGTAGTAAATGTTCTTAGTAAGATGTGTAAGCTGTTCCCTTCCTCTCATTTTCCTTCATATCCAGAGTTACAAGGGACTTTGGAGAAATGAATAGGTCCAGGAAGTCTATACAAAGGTTTAATCATGGGAAAAAAAAAAAACAAAGTTCTTTATTTTTCGAAGCTCATGATAGCTAACCTAAGGGAGCAGGGCAAAGTATTGTTATTCAACAAATGACACTGACTTCCATGTTAGAAATGTTCATAGTTTTCTCCAGTTTTAACCATCAAGCCACCTTCCATCCTTTCACTTCTTGTTGCTTCTAGGTCACATTCTACCAGAAGGACTGACAATCTTGTCATTTAGCTCCCCACCAAAACAAACAAACAAACAAACAAACAAAAAAACCAAACCAAACCAAACCAAACCAAACCAAACAAACAAAACAAAACAAAACAAACCAAAAACACTAACTTGACAGATCAAATAAAGATCTAAATGTAACTGGACACCCAAGCAGGCAGTCTGCATGTTGACAGCAGGTTATGGGCATCTAAGGAAAATCACATCCAGTTTAGCAGGGGCCTGAATCCCAAGAGGAGCAAATGACTTCTAGTCCACAAGCTGAGGTAACAGGAGCACATTCTTTCCTAGTCCAGTTCCCTGGGCTGAAAGAGGAAGGGATGGCCCTTTCACCCTTTCCTTTGCCAAAATATCTTGTCCTTAGGGCACAACAGAAAGAAAAAAAAAAAGAATAAAAGAAAGAAAGGGAGGAATGAAAGAAGGAAGGAAGGAAGGAAGAAAAAGGGTGGGAGGGAGAGAAGAAATAAAGAAGGAAAGAAGGAAGAAAGGGACAATGAAAGGAAGGAAAGCAAAACTACCTTCTTCTCCAATTTTTACATAAAAAAATGAACATAGGATGCAGACGCAGGGTTTTTTTTTTTTTTGATAAACTGAGGCTTAATCCCCCAGTGCATTGACTCTATATCTTAAAGATCTCAACGTCATATGTTTCTAGGTGACACATCTCAGTAATTGAGAAATGAAAGAATACTGGGCTGGAGGGATAGCTTAGCGGTAAGGTGTTTGCCTGCAAGGCCGGAGGACCCAGGTTCAATTGCCAGGACTCACGTTAGCCAGATGCATAAGGAGGCACATGTGTCTGGAGTTAGTTTGCAGTGGCTGGAGGCTCCAGCACACCCATGCTCTCACTTTCTCTTCCTCTTTCTCTGTCAAATAAATAAATAAAAATATTTTTAAAAAGAAATAAAAGAATACAATCTTGGCATTGTGTGTGTGGGGATGCTTGGCATTTGTGAAATGCCTTAAGATCTGGAAAGATAGTTTTTTTGTTGTTGTTGTTGTTTTTCTGAGCTGCTAGTCAGTTTCAGCCATCAGGCACCGAGTAGATATGCAACTATCACCTAGGAATGGGGCATCTGCTGACATCAAGTGGCAAATCTCCTGTGACAGCACTCGCAATAAATCAGTGGGATTAGAATAATTATGATTTGTTCTGAGGAAAAACAGCATCAGTCTATGGTCACAGACCCTAAGTGTCATAGGCAAGGATACTTCCCCTGGGTGAGAGGGAAGAGCAATGGGATGAGGGCAGGTTCTTCAAGCTCTGGATTGGGGAGGACTCTACATTATAAAGTTTAGAATCAACATCATGGAATCCATCTGGTCTGTCAAGTCAAGTGAACTGACCTAGAACAATTATAAGAGCCTATGGTTCTGAAGAGAAGAGAAAAATAATCCAAATTCCAGTTGCTTCCTTGTATACATAGATTCCTCCCCATCCTCCAAGGGAAACAGTGACCAAAATCAACTTTTTAAAAGACCATAGTCAATGAGTGTCAAGTTTTTAATTCTCAACTTAGAAGCAAAATCCTGGAGGATAATTAAAAAAAAAATACCTGAACCCATTAAAAAGAACTTAATGGGCTGTAGAGATGGCTTAGCGGTTAAGTGCTTGCCTGTGAAGCCTAAGGACCCTGGTTTGAGGCTCAATTCCCCAGGACCCATGTTAGCCAGATGCACAAGGGGGCACAGTCATCTGGAGTTTGTTTGCAGTGGCTGGAGGCCCTGGTGCACCCATTCTCTCTCTCTTTCTCTCTCTGCCTCTTTCTCTCTCTGTCTGTCACTCTCAAATAAATAAAAATAAACACATTATTTTTAAACAAGAAAACTTAAGTAGGTAATTCTAGCTTATTTTTTAAATTTATTTTTATCAGATATGGACATATTTAGCATGTAAACAACACATGTTGGTACCATCCTTCCCCCCACCCCCGGCCCCTTTTCTGAAGAGGCCCTCCTGGTTGGGGATGGAGGTCAACCCATGGGGATTGTAGGTCATGCATTATGGGGGCAGCAGTCAGTTATGCAGGAGAGGCAATGTATCTGTGCAAAATGTCACAATTTGTGGCTCTAACAATCTTTCTGCCTCCTCTTCTGCAAAATTCCCTGAGCCATATTGGGTGCATTTTAAGTCAATTTCAGTGATGGGCTCTTAGGAGACTCTGGATGTATGATTTGGTAGGTGTTGATCATCCTCAGTGTCTATCTCCTTCACCCTTGTGTTGATATCAGGTTTGCTAAGAAAGCAGCACTCTTGCTCATTTGCCCAATTCCTCTGTGGTTTCAGCTGGGGTCAGGGTGGAATGCTCTGGGTTATCTCCCCAAGTCTAGCTCCTGTCTGAAAAAGAGAAGCAGATTCTCCAACGGAGACTGAAGTCAGCACCAGTTAAATGGTGTAACCATTATTAATTTAGAGAGAATTTAAAGGGTGTTGACCCTCTTATAGCCCAAGACTAGTGGAAGCTTGATAATGGAAAGCAGAATTGTTATTTGGATATGCTTCTGATTTCTGTCCCAGTTCCAGATATGGTTTCCTTTCCACTGAGTTGATCTGTTAGCCAATCCAAAAGCAGTCAGTTACCCATCATGGCTGTGTGCCACTGTTGCACTTGTGTGAGAATGAGATCAGGTTATTTGATTCTGAGTTGCTTAGACTTTGAGTTGCTCAGACAGATGTTGGCCACTTTCCCTCAGTAGCTCATGTAGTGCCTTCCAGCACTAGATAGGTTAAGTGTCTGGGGACTGGCTCTCTTCTGGATTCCAATCAGGTCTCCATAGTATGTGCTGACAGCATATGGTGTCTTCAGCAGTAGGGTCTTACCATTAATCTCTGGTAGGCAATCAAGTGCTCTGACAGAAGTCTGTCTTGTTTGTTTTGGGAGATCTAATAGGTCTCTCTGCTCATTGTAGATGTAAACTACATACTACTACAGAGAATTACAGGCCAGAGCCAAGGGAAAAGAAAAAAGAAAAAGAGAAGAGTGAAAAAAGGGAGAAATTTAAGATTAGGCTTCATCTCACCCTCTTCAGGGCCCTTTGATTTAGGTGTTCCCCCTAAGGTCCTCTTGAGGGTTCTACCTTTTAGTCTAACTTCCAGGATATAGGATTCTATGGTACCAGTTCAATTTGGGTTCAGTTTTGTGTTTCCTCCCCACCCTTCCCCTTCTCCCATGTCCTACTCTCCCTACTGTCCAAGCAACTCGTGTTGATCCAGGTTAGGAACCACAGATGAGTGAGACCATGCAACAAATGTCTTTCTGTGATTGTGTGAGTTCACTTAGAATGATCTCTTCCAAGTTTGACCATTTCTGTACAAATTTCATTGTGTCATTTTTTGTACTGATGAATAGAATTCCATTGCATAGATATACCACATTTTATACCATATATAGATATACCATCCATCCAATGATGGACACCTGGGTTAATTCCAGTTCTTAGTTATTATGAATTGAGTAGCTATAAACATGGTTGAGCAAATATCACTGAACTGAGATGTGGAGATTTTAGGGCAAATGCCCAGTAAGGGAGTAGCAGGGTCTATTGGTAGCTGTATATTCATCCTTTTTAGAAGTCTCCATATTGATTTCTTTCCATAGTTCTCCACAGCCTTGCCAACATTTGTTTTCATTTGATTTTTTTAATGTTTGCTATCCTTACTGGGGTTAGGTGGAATCTCACAGTTGTTTTAATTTGCATTTCTCTCATGGTTAGGAATGTTGAACAATTTCTTAAGTTTGTGTTAACCATTTGTAATTCTTCCTCTAAGAACTCTCTATTCTGTTCTCTGGCCCATTTTAGGAGTGGGTTGTTGGATTTTCTATTGTTTAGTTTTTTGAGTTCTTTGTAGATTCTAGATATTAGGCTTCTGTCAGTGGTATAGCTGGTGATAATTTTCTCCCATTCAGTGAGTAATCTATTGGCTCTGCTTATCGTATGTTTCTCTGTGCACAAGCATATTAACTTCATGATACCCCATTGATTGAGTGCTTGTTTAATTTCCTGGGCTACTGGGATTTTGTTCAGGAAGTCTTTTTCCAGTCCTAAATCATGGAGAGTGCCTCCTATTTTTTCTTCCAGTACTTGAAGAGTTTCAGGTCTTATACTGAGGTCTTTATTCCATTTAGGCTTGATTTTTGTGTATGTTGAAATTAGTGGCTCTAATTTTATTTTCCTACATATGGTCATCCAATTTTTCCAACATCATTTGTTGAATATGCTGTCATTTCTCCAGTCTACACTATTAGTACCTTTGTCAAAGATTAAGCAGCTGTAGTTACTTGATCTAAGTTCTGGGTCTTCAATTCTGTTCCACTGGTCTATGTTTCTGTTTTCATTCCAGTACCATGCTGTTTCTTGTCACTATGGCTTTGTAATATAGCTTTTCATCGGGTAGGGTGACACCTCCAGAGGTTTTTTTTTTTTTTTTTTGTTTTTTTTTTTTTTTTTTGCTGAGGATATGTTTGGATATGCGAGTCCTTCTGCCATTCCAGTTGAATTTTGAGATCACCTTTTCAATCTTTGTGAAGAATGATGCTGGTATTTTTATTGACATTGCATTAAATCTGTATATTACTTTTGGTACAATTGCCATTTTCACAATACTAATTAATTCTACCTATCCAGGAGCATGGAGGGGATCCTTTCCATTTTCTCATGTTCTCCTTCATTTAATTCTGGAGATTTTTTATTTTTCATCATATAGGTCGTTCACATCCTTGGTTAGTGTTATCCCAAGGTATTTTATTATTTTGTTGTTGTTGCTATTGAAAATTGGACACCCTCACCAACTTCTTTCTCTGTATATTTGTCCTTTACATATAGAAAAGTTACTGATCTTTGTGCATTGATTTTGTATCCTGACACTTTGGTGAAGGAATTTATCACCCTTAGAAATTTTGAAATGGAGACTTTTGGGTCCCTTATATATAGGATCACGTCATCTGCAAATAGGGCTACCTTTATTTCTCTCCTTCCAATTTGAATCCCTTTTATTTCTCTTGTCTGTATTGCTTGGGCTAGTACTTCTAGTACTATGGTGAAGAGCGATGGTGAGAGTGGGCACCCCTGTCTTATTTCCAATCTCAGTGGGAACTCCTTGAGTTTTTCCCCATTAAATATTATTTGGGCTTAAGGAGCTTCTACAGCTTTTATTGTGTTAAGATATAAACCCTCCATGCCTCTTCTTTCCAGTGTTTTGATCATGAAGTAGTGTTGTATTTTGTCAAAGGCCTTTCCTGCATCAATTGAGATGATCAGGTTCTTATGGTTAAATTGGTGTATTATTTTGACCGATTTCTGTATGTTAAACCATCCCTGCATCCCTGGGATGAAGCATACTTGATCAAGGTGGATAATGCTTTTAATGTGTTGTTGAATTTGGGTTGCAAGGATTTTGTTCAGGATCTTTGCATTTAAGTTCATTAGGGATATAGGACTATAGTTTTCTTTCCTTGTTGCATCTCTGTATGGTTTGGTATCAGAATGATGCTAGCTTCACAAAAGGAGTCAGGGAGGATTCCCTGGTCTCCAATTATGCAAAAGAGTTTGAGAAAAAATGGTTTCAGTTCTTCTATGAAAGTTTGATATAATTCAGCTGAGAAGACATTCAGTCCTGGATTTGTCTTTGGGGGGAGGTTTTTGATTACCTTTTCAATCTCCATGGATGTGATAGGTTTGTTTAGGAGATTAATTTGCTCTGAGTTTTGTTTTGGTAGATGGTATATGTGTAGAAATTCATCCATTTCTTCCAAATTATTCAATTTTGTGGAGTGGAGATTTTCTAAGTATGCCCTGATGATTCTTCCAATTTCATTGATGTCTGTTGTGATTTCTTCTTTTTCATTTCTGATTTTGATAGTTTGAGACTTCTCTCTCTCTCTCTATCTCTCTCTCCATTTTCTTGATCAAATTGGCCAGGGGTTTGTCAATATTGTTTAATTCTTCAAAAAAAAAAAAACAGTTCTTTGTTTGATTAATTTTTTAAAATTGTTCTCTTAGTTTCCAATTTATTAATTTCTGCCCTGATCTTGATTATTTCTTTCTGTTTGGAGCTCCTTGGGATAGATTCTTCTTATTTTTTCAGTGCCTTTAGTTGGACAGTCAGGTTATTAATTTAGGATCTCTCTGTCTTTTTAATGAAGGCATTTAGGGTTATGGGTTTTCCCCTTAGGTCAGCTTTCATTGTGTTCCGTAAGATTTGGAAGGTTGTATTTTCATTATCACTCAATTCTAGGAATTTTACAATATCTTTTTTGATTTTGTCCATGACCCATTCATTGTTTAAAAGTGTGTTATTTCATCTGCAGGAGCTGGTGAAGTTCTCAATATGTCTCTTGTTGATAATTTCTAGCTTTAAAGCATTGTGATATGACATGATGCAAGGAGTTACTTCAATTTTCCTGACTTTATGAAGGCATGCTTTATGGCCTAATACATGGTCAATTTTGGAGAAGGTTCCATGGGCTGCTGAGAAAAAATATGTGTTCTGTAGAGTTGGGGGGTGAAAGTTCTGTAGATTTCCATTATGTCTAGTTGCTATATGATGTTGTTATTTCCCTGTTGATTTTCTGCATGTATGATCTTTCTATTGATGGCAGTGGAGTATTGAAGTCTCTGACTATGATGGTGTTAGTGTTTATTTCTGTTTTATTGTTGAGTATTTGTTTTATAAGATGTAGTGCACCTGTGTTTGGCACATATATACTTATGAATGTGATGTGCTCATGTAGGATCATTCCCTTAATGAGTGAGAATTGGCCACCTTTGTCCTTCTTGATTACTCTTGGTTTGAAGTCTATTTTACCACCTATTAATATAGAAACCCCCACTTGTTTTTTTTATTTCCTTTTGCTTAGAATATCATTTTTCATCCTTTCATCCTGAGGAGGTGTCTAATTTACTGGTGAGGTGGGTTTGTTAAGGACAGCAGATAGAAGGGTCCCGTTTTTGATCCACCCTGATCACCTGTGTGTTTTGATTGGTGATTTAAGACCATTGATATTTAAGGTTATTACTGTGAGGTTTGAATTAATCCCTGCCATGTTGAGGTGTTTTATTGGGTTGGTTGCGTGCTTGTGTTATGTACTGTTTTGAGCTGGGCCTATTTTAGCTATTGTGATCTTCTTTTGGCTCCTGAGATTGGCTGTTTGACTGTTCTGTGTGGAGTATTCCTTCATGTATTCTCTGTAGGTTTGGCTTTGTGTTCATATAATCATAGAAAGTATTTCTTTCACCATCTATTATGAGAGATGCTTTTGCTGGGTAGAGTAGCTTGGGTTGGAAGCCATACTTTTTAGCATTTGAAGTGCTCCATTCCAGGCCCTTCTGGCTTTCAGGGTTTCCATTGATATATCTGATGGAATTCTTATGGAATTGCCTTTCTATGTGATGAGTTGTTTATCTCTTGTTGCTTTTAACACTTTTTGTTTTCACTGTTAAAAATTTTAACTATGATGTGTCTTAGAGAATTTCTTCTTTGATTCTGTCTATTTGGTGTTGTCTGGGCATCTATTATCAGGATGAGCATCTCTTTTGAGAGATTCAGAAAATTTTCTTCAGTAATTTTGTTGAATATGTTCTCTCTGCTTCTTACCTGGATTTCTTCTCCTGTTATACCCATGATCTGGATGTTTGGTCATTTTAGGGTATTCCCCTGTTCTGTCTTATTCTGTTCACTTGATTTTTTGAATTTAGAAAAGTTTTGGCCTCCTGATCATTTGATTCTGTCTTTTCTTCCAGGTCAGAGGTTCTGTCTTCCATCTGAGTAACTCTGTTGGTGAGGCATTCTACAGAGGATTTTATAATTTCTTTTTGAGTTTTGCTTTTTGTTGTGTTATTTTGCATTGTGTCCATCTCTTTTTTGATGTGCAATTTCAATTTAAGTTCTGATTTTCTTGATGCTTTCTGGACTTCATTCTTGCATTTGATGAAGTCTTCATTAAACTTAATCAACATCAACCAGTTGCTGAAATCTTCCATTTCTTGACTCACCTTGAATTTATTCATATATCTTTGGAGGGTTCTCATGTTTTCTTCCATTAAGTTAAGGCTACTGTCAAAAGCTGAGTGCTCTAGGAGAATTTCATTGATATGACTGTTGGTTCTTTGATGGTTTGCTTCCAGTTCAGTGATTTTTTTTGATCAGGGTCTCATTAGTTGTTGTATTTTCATTTTGGGAATTAAGTCCTCTTGATTTCTCTATGATTTCATTGGAAGCTTCTATTGTAGGGCTAGACGTCCTTGGTGGAGTTCTTTCAGTTTTCTGACTTTTGTTAGCGCTTTGAAAGAAATTATTAATTTATTTTTATTAACAACTTCCATGATTGTAAATAATATCCCATGGTAATGCCCTCCCTCCTCCCACTTTTACTTTGAAACTCCATTCTCCATCATATCCCCTACCCCTCTTAATCAGTATCTCTTATTTTGATGTCATGATCTTTTCCTCCTATTATGATGGTCTTGTGTAGGTAGTGGAAGGCACTGTGAGGTAATGGATATCCATGTCATTTAGTGTCTGGAGGAGCATGTTGTAAGGAGTCCTACCCTTCCTTTGGTGTCGCGACCGCCTCGACCAGCAAGGAAGACGCAACGCTCGGACTCTTCTTTATGCAGTTTATTCAGGAACCTTGAACAATCTTCTGACCCCGGGGAAAGCCAGCCCATCGTATATAAGGCCCTTGGGTAGCCAACCCCAGTACGTCACGTGGTGAATGCAGATAGGTCCACATACGAGGAAGCAAGCCAGATTCTCAGCCTTAGCCATATATGGAGTTGTTTACGACAGAGAGCACTCACCATCAGGGGAGGTGGAAGGCGGAAGCCAGCGCCCTCTTTAAGGCGCGGCACTACGCAGCTCTCTACAGTTCCCCCTTTTTGTTTTAAATGAACGCCACAGGCAAGAGTAGAGGTTCGATCTCTGAAATTCCAAAGGACAACTATTTGATCCTCATAAGATGTCATCCATCCCATGAGTACCAGACCCGTCCGATATCATTTTCTCAGAGGCGGGATCTGGGGTATCAACCCGCATGCAAACGAACATACTCTTCTCCGAGTCGCTAAAAGCTGACTCGGAGTGCAGTGCTTAGCCTCGCATCCTGAGCACTTAATTGGTTTTCAGAGTGGCTAACCAAGCCTGGGGAGACTGTCCAGCTTCTATGGCTGTGAAGGCTTGAATAATCATGGCTGCATCGCGCTTTTGTGTGGCTCTCATTCTACACAAACACCACATGAAGACCAGGGAGGCCAGCACCAAAAGACCCGCCATCGCTCCTATGCCCGCCCATTCCTTCAGATGATTCATAGCAGAAGTCAGCCAAGATGATAATCCCGTTGCAAGGGAAAGATCCACTCTGGTGGAGTTCACGTGGACCACAGCCAGTCTCAATTCCTTCAAGGTATCTTCAAATTTAAATGACCAATTCTGTAAGAGATAACTGGACAGGGTCCTAGACAAATTTGCAGCTCTTGTATAATTAGCATACTGAACAGAGGTGACGCATAGTCCCTGCATCTTCCACTCACAGCCTAGCTGAGCTATTTGCCAGAGAGTATCTACCTGTTCCTGCACCCACACCGGATCTTGCTGATCCTGTGGAAAAACACATACAGAACCTCGTGCCCATGTCAGCACGGGATCAGGCCCACGCCAAAGGCCTGTTAGAATGTCCTTCCACTTGACCATCCCTTTTGCAGGGCCATGATAATCTTGATGTCTATCAGCCGCAGAACGGCCTTGAACATCCAAATTTAAAAAATTAATAGTAAATAAGGCTAGGGAAAGTCTCTCCTTTGGGGTGCGGCCGTGGCCTATTCCCCCTTTTTGTTTTAAAAGACATTCTTTCAATGTGCGATGAGCACGCTCCACAATGCCTTGTCCTTGAGGATTATATGGCAGCCCATGAAGGAGCTGTACTTCCATTTGATGACAAAAGGAGGTAAAGGTTTGAGCTGTATAGGCTGGTCCATTGTCAGTTTTTAACTGCTGGGGCTTGCCCCACGCAGCCCAAGCTTCTAGGCAATGAGTTATGACATTGCGTGCCTTTTCTCCAGTTAAAGGCGTGGCGTATATTACGCCTGAACAGGTATCAACAGACACATGCACATATTTTAAGCTTCCAAATTCTGATATGTGTGTTACATCCATTTGCCAAATTTTCAGAGGGAGCAAACCTCTTGGATTCACTCCCATGCTGGGTGGATGTTGATGAATCACACATTGAGGACAATCCAGAATCACCTGTCGAGCATCTGCTCGAGAAAGATGAAATTTTTGTTGCAATGCTCTAGCATTTACATGAAAAGTCTTATGAAAGTCCCTTGCCTTTTCTAAGGTAGAGCTCAAAAATATACATTCCATCTTAGTCCATTGATCAACTGTATCATTCCCTTTACTTAGAGGCCCTGGCAGGCCTGTATGAGCTCTAATATGCTGCACAAAAAAGCGAGTTTTTCTTTGCCAAATTAAATTTTGTAACTGCTGGAATAAAAGGCAAACCGGACTGGCACTCTTTATAGGTCCCGCCACTTCCAAAACTCTAACAGCATTAACAACATAAGCTGAATCAGAGATCAAATTAAAAGCAAAGGGACAAGCTTTAAAAACTTCTACTACTATCTTTAATTCTACAATTTGAGGGGAGCCAGGTTGAAATTGACGCAACACAGGCTCCTGCTTTTCTATCATATAGGCTCCACAGCCTGTTTTAGAACCATCTGTAAACACTAATGGGGCCATAGGAATAGGCTTAGACGATGTTACCTTGGGAAATATTACTGGATGTTCCTTAAAAAATCCTAACAATGGATGCTTTGGATAATGATTATCTATATCCCCGTCAAATCCATATTGCAAAATGGCCCAATCATCTATTGTGGCACAAAGTATTTCAACTTGATGACTAGAATAAGGCACTATAACTGTACTCGGAGTGACTCCGAAATGCTGCAAACATTGTTGAATTCCATTAACTGCTAGCTTAGCCACCGCAGTGGGATAATGTTCAATAGATTTAGTAGGAGATATTTTAGGATAAATCCAAAGTAACAGTCCCTCTTGCCATAATAAGCCCGTAGGCTGATAATATGTAGGAAGAATACACATAACAATGTTTTGGCCTTCCTTTACCCTCTGCAAAAAGGTATTCTGTAATCTCTCTTCTACCTTCTGTAAAGCCTTTCTTGCTTCTGCAGTTAGTTGTCTAGGAGAATCTAGGGCAGAATCTCCATTCAAAACATTATATAAAGGTTTTAGTTCATAATTTGGTAATTTTAAATAACATCTTATCCAATTTATATCCCCCAACAATCTTTGAAAATCATTTAAGGTTTTCAAATCATCTTTTTTCAATTCTATTGTCAAAGGTCCCCCTAGCTCTCGGCAAACTTTCATCCACGCCTCTAAACCCTTATTCTTATACGGTGTAATGGCTGTTCTACGCTCCTTAGTACACTGCTCATAAATAAGTTGTTTAATCAAAGGCATAGCTGTATCAGGATTACCAAACACTCTTCCTGCCGCTTCAACCATACGAGCAACAAAGTCTGAGAATGGCTCCATGGGGCCCTGTATGATCTTAGTAAGATTGCTGCTCACTTCCCCTTTATTAGGTAGGGATTTCCATGCCTTTATAGCAATCCGATTAATCTGTTCAAAAACTTGCTCTGGGTATCCTGTCTGCTGATTGGCAAAGCGCCCCTGTCCAAGCAGCATGTCTCTGTCCCATGCTGGATTTCCAGCCGCCTGATTAGCCGTGGCCTGCTCACTGGCATACTCAATTAAGAAGGCTCTCCAATCCAAGTACTGTCCTGGGCTTAGGCATGTCCGAGTTAGCCCACTCCAATCACTAGGGGTCATGCAGTGTCTATTCAGGGCCTCCACTTGTGCCACAGTAAAAGAGGCTGTAATTCCATATGTTCTTACAGATTTGGCCAAAGATTTAATCACCTTAAAATCTAGTGGCTCTTCATATCTATTTCCTGTGGATCTTGAAACACTGGGTAGGCCAAGCGTAACTCTGTCCTCACTGTCTTCCAGATTCCTGGACAAAAGGAATGCCCTGAATTGCCATTCCTTCCCTCCACATACGAAGGGGGTGCGGACGGCATCACTGGGCACGAAGGGGACTCACAGCACTCTCTCCCCCCGGGGTCATCTTTCTCTCTCCTTTTCTTTCTCTTTCTTATTTTTGTCTTCTCCATCTGCTCTATGAGAGCTTGCAGCTCTTCCTCAGAATCTGTAGACTCTGAGTCTTCTAATTCTGTGAGATCGGGGTACAAGTTGTTTCTAGTCTTGGTTCCCTCCTCACTACTTGCCTGTTCTGATCTTTCTTCCTGCAACATCTCTAGAGTAGCCTGTCCATTCTCTATCGCCTCACTGCATCGTTGATCCTCAAGGCAGCTCCTTACCAACTTCCAAATAGGCTTCACGCCACCCTTGAGTGTTCCCTGTTCAAAAGCGAAATCTAGATCTCTCCCTAACTTTTCTCATGAAGGGACCGTAAGACTCCCAGAGATTGCGAACCACGGTGCAACAGTATCGCACTCCTCTAAAAATCTCTCTAAGGTGCTTTTCTTAATTTTTAAATTCTTAGAACGAAGCAGCTCACTCAGAGCCAAAAAAATTGGGTGCGACTGAGAAGCGCCCATAGTTAAACTAACAAGTTTCCTTTTAAACTTTTACTTTTGGTTCGCTGCTCCGCGAACTCTTTCCGCTCTCTCTCTATCTACAGAGTAGAGCAAACTACCCGCTTTTGTCACGGATTCCCACCTTACTTGGGAACTTACCAGCGTGCTGCCCTGACTGCAAAAAGTTCTGAGTCCTTCGATAGGTTCCCCGTACGGGCCACCACTTGTCGCGACCGCCTCGACCAGCAAGGAAGACGCAACGCTCGGACTCTTCTTTATGCAGTTTATTCAGGAACCTTGAACAATCTTCTGACCCCGGGGAAAGCCAGCCCATCGTATATAAGGCCCTTGGGTAGCCAACCCCAGTATGTCACGTGGTGAATGCAGATAGGTCCACATATGAGGAAGCAAGCCAAATTCTCAGCCTTAGCCATATATGGAGTTGTTTACGACAGAGAGCACTCACCATCGGGGAGGTGGAAGGCGGAAGCCAGCACCCTCTTTAAGGCACGGCACTACGCAGCTCTCTACACTTTGGCTCTTACATTCTTTCTGCCACCTCTTCTGCAATGGACCCTGAGCCTTGGAAGGTGTGATTCGTTAGCATTTTTGCATTGTTGTCTACCCATTTTAGGAAGACTCTTTATTCTACTTAGGAGGAAGGAAGTTCTTATCCTTTGGACCATGCACCTTCTGACTCAGGTGAACAGGGATATTGGTACCTAGTGGTCAGTCAGGATACAGAGCAAAAGGCCTGATTTCACAGCTCACATAGGGATCAGACTTCCCCAAGCAAGGCACAGTGGAACCTACAAGGACCACCATGGCAATGGGAAGAGCCAGAGAACAGGGATCTGGCCTAATCACTTCACACTGTGCCCTCCTGCCCACAGACTGGCATAGGGAACCCAGAGCAGGGAGCTGGAAGGAGCCAGGAGACAGCAGTCTGGCCTATACACTCCACACCACCGTGCCTGCCTGCATGCATACTATCCGTGCAAGGAACCCAGACCAGAGAGCTCCTAGCTTCTTTTTTTAATTGAATTTTCAATTGAAAAATTATAGTTGTACATACCTACATTGTCAAGAATAACCCCATACGTGCATTCAATTTGTAACTATCAGATGAGAGTACCTGACATTTTTGTCACCTTAGATACTTATCAATTCTTTGTGTTATTTGATTATTAAGAGGACAATTAGGATATTGGTTGTGCTTTCGATTGGGAGTGAACCCTAAAGCCCATCTTTTAAATCTTTGTCCTCAGAATGGGATTATGGAGATGTAGGAGACACCTTAGAGGTAGGCCCTTTGGGTCCTTGAGGGCATCAAAGTGAAGGAGATATTGGGTCTGCCAGTTCCTTCTTTGTTTTCTCTTTCACTTCCTTCACTTGAGGTGAGCAATTAGCTCCATCATGTCTCCCACTTCAATGTGCTATCCTGCCAAAAGCAGTGAGACTACTGGTCATGCATTGGAACCTCGAAATCCATGAAGTGAAACAAAAATAAATTAAAAATAGGAATAGCCAGATAGTTTTATTTTTTGGTATCCAGCTAGGAATAGGCCTGAAGAGGTTTCAGCATCTGACCTAGTCTAGTCTCATCCCTGATGGACAGCACCCTTTATGCAGGTAAAATGGGCTCTTTTGCGGCCAGTTCCCTGAGTCCAAACCAATCAATTTTCATTCAGAACTCACAAAGCCCATCCCCAGGAAGCTACAAAGAAGGTCTTACTGGGTGGGTAAGGCCTTCTCCTTGGTTGTTCATCTCTTCTGATGCCTGAGCCTGCAGGTCCCTGCTCTGGTAAGCCTTCCCTCATCTCAGCCTGGGTAGGCTGGTATAGGGTGTGTGTGGGGACCCTTATTAACTGACTGCTTAGATTTTTACCTAATGTGAAGGTGAAAGGCTTACATCCTTTTGTTCCACTTCCTACCTGGGCATGTGATTGTTTCTTTAATCTCTAGTCTTTTTTCTGTTTTCCTAAAAGTCCCCTCCACCATTCTAGCCTTTTCCTGGACATCAACTTTTTTTTTTCAAGTAAACCTTATAATTTTACCTTTTTAGAATCCATTTCCTCAATTCTTTGTTGGAATGGATGAGAATCTAAAAGTTTGAGATTCACAGTGCCAGGAAAGAAGGTCCCTGTCCTTCCCCCACTCCCTGGAATTCCCTTATAGAAGGAGAAAGCTTGTCTGTTCTCTGGTTTATGACCCTCTCTTATCAAGCACTGTCACCTCTATGCTAAACACTCTGCTCTGTTGTTTTTCCAGCCTTTTCAGAAGGTTTCAGAATGCCCATATGAGACTGACCAGGAATTATGCATCATAGTGCCTGCATGGGCTGACCCAGGCATCAGACAGCTTCAATTTCTCATTTAAACTCTTAGCAAAAGTCAGATTTCTGTTCCTCAAGTTCTTGGGCATGTCTGATTGGTAAGAAAGGGAGAGGTAAAACTGAACGTAAGTTGTCAGTACCACTCTTCCCTCCTGACCATGTTTATTCATTTTCACATTCTCTCCTCTCTCTTCTCCTTGCCTCTCCTCTCCTCTCCTATTAATACTGACAGTGTTAATATCTGACTCCCACTAGATTGTGACAGCTGCCACACTGTCTCTCCCACGAAGACCACATCATACCTGTGTTTTTTTCACTGTATTTCTGGAGCCACAGTGGCTTTTGAATGTGTATGATTCAATTCTTTTCTTCACTTTTTTTTTCCTAACCTGTTAAGACCCTACTTAGCTTTCAGTGCTAAACTCAAACATCACTTCCTTTGCAAGGTTTTCTTGATCCTGCCAGGCAGAAGCAAGTGATTCTTCTGTTTTTATCTCTTTTCAAACTTCATTTCCATTACACTGCATAGACAGATCACACACACAGAGAGCCAGCCTGTCTACAGTCTTTAATGTCTTTAATAATGCTAGGTGTTCAGGTAGACAAGAATGTTGCCTCTGAGGCCACCTCTGTCCCTACACCAAGCATAGTACCTGAGTGTACCCACACCACTAGGTGGTCACAAATAACTTCTTCTCACTTCTCTCTTCTCCTCCTTCCACTTTGAAATCATGCAATCATCTATGAGTACCATGCTAAGTACTTATGAGTGAAGCTTTTCTGTGTCATGAGTAGGACCACAGACCTCTGTGGGAAGAGCGATTGAAGGGTTTAGAATTCTTCCATTAAAGAATTAAGAAAACGTCGAGTGCCTTTGAGCAGGAGGATGACTGGTCACTGTGTAGTGGTCACATGTCAAAGAGGGATTTCTCCCATTTCAGGTTACTGCCTTAGTTTTAACTGGCTATCACCTATTTAATTTCTCTGAATTTTTAATCTTTTAGGATGTGGTTAATATGTATGCTGGGAATTATATACAAATAGCATTTATCACTTGGCTCATAGTAGGTATTTAACTAGAGCTACTATTAATGAAATGGTTTTGCTTATTCATTTGGTGCTACCTGTGTGCCACACTGCTCATGAGCACTTATGTGACCATGTCTTTTTTTGTTTTCCTACACAACTTGAGAATCACTACTCTTCATTGAAATTTCTCAGAAACATAAGTCTGGAATTCAGACAGTGAGCTTCGTAGTTTACATTGCACAAGTCATGGACATAGTAAACTCACGTCAAGGGCCAGTTTTATAAGTCCTTATCATGAACAGTTAGGAAGTGATTTTTTGAAGAATAAAAACAAACAAATGCCTTGAGAAATCCATGTATGTGAGAACAATTATTTATTCTGAAAACAAAAATCACCACCTTCATGGAAATCACCACCCTCACTGAGATCTCCTTCTTTCATCAGCCCAGCTGCTCTGTGGACCAAAGAACCCTTCCTTGGTGATATGTACCATCTCCCACAGTAATGGAATCTCATATTCTAACACCTGGTACCACCTGCTCTTGTAATACCAAATGACTGCGCAGCCTCCTTGACTTTCAATGAGAAGATAAAATAATCACATGCAGCTCAGAGAGCATATCATGGGGATGTGGTATCAAGAAGAGGAATAAATTCAAGCAGGGGCTGCTGTATGCCCTTAGGTAAAAACAGACTTAAGCGATTTCAAATGTTGAACCATGGGTTGGTTGGGCAATCAAATAAGCAGCTGAGAGGATCCAGAACGATAGTTGATGACAGATATTTGAGGGTCAATTGTCAAGAGGATTTATAAACTTTGCCAAAGGTTCAGGGTTGGGATGCCTTCCTGTGGGCATTCCTGATAACTTATATGATTCTTTTAGCTTATCAGCAAACAGTAAGTAAGGCTCCCCCCCCCCACTGGATTTGACTTTTTTTGTTGTTGTTTATTTATTTTTTATTTATTTATTTGAGAGCGACAGACAAAGAGAAAGAGGGAGAGAGAGAGAATGGGCATGCTAGGGCCACCAGCCACTGCAAACAAACTCCAGATGCATGTGCCCCCTTGTGCATCTGGCTAACATGGGTCCTGGGGAATCCAGCCTCAAACTGGGTCCTTAAGCTTCACAGGCAAGTGCTTAACCACTAAGCCACCTCTCCAGCCCTGGATTTGACTTGTATATAGATACTTTGAGAAGATAGAAAAGTGGTGCTGTTGCTGATACTGAAATAGTTTCTTGAACAATACATATCTTAGGCTGAAATATTAATTACGGTAAGAAAAATCTAAAGGTCAAGAGAAATATAGGTTATGGGGAAGGAAAAGCAATCATAAGAATAGGAATGCAGGGCTGGAGAGATGGCTTAGCGGTTAAGCACTTGCCTGTGAAGCCTAAGGAACCCAGTTCGAGGCTCGGTTCCCCAGGACCCACGTTGGCCAGATGCACAAGGGGGCGCACGCATCTAGAGTTTGTATGCAGTGGCTGGAAGCCCTGGCGCACCCATTCTCTCTCTCTATCTCTCTGCCTCTTTCTCTCTCTGTTGCTCTCAAAAAAAAAAAAAAAAAAAAGAATAGGAATGCTTAACAGCTGCGCATTCTTTTACGGCAGAAGAAACTTTCAAATAGTGACTTCTCCAACTTCAGGTCTGGGTATGGTGTCCCTTAGTACATTGTGTCCCCAGAAAGGGAGAGACACTTGAGTGGCTGGTGTTCTTAAGCAGCCTGGAGTGGTTGGTTACTTGGCTCCCTTGCTTTGCCTGAGAATTCCATGTGTCAGTTTTCTCATAGGTAAAATGGACATGACCATAGTGCCTTCCTTGTGAGTTTCTGGGAGGATTTAAATGATGAATGGTTGTAATGTACTGCAAACCTATTCCTGTTCTGATTCCTTATTGAAAATTTTATGCTGATCTTGCTTCTCCCACTCAGTGCTATCTTCCTTGACATCTTTTCCATTTTACCAGAACTCATCAATGATAACTATTGCTGTCTTCATTGGAACTTGTATCTCACATCTTTTGCATTCATCATACCTTGTTTGGCTAGAGCAGCACCCAGAATTTTGAGGAAACCACTGCAGGACATGCATTGTGTTTGTCCTTTCTCATCACTCATTTATGCCAGGCCTGTGTTACCTGAACCACTGGTGATTTCCAATTGCAAACACTGCTGTGGCTGGAAGGCAGAAACTGCCACTGTCCACTGACAAATACCTATCTGTACTTGAACATTCAGGTCAGCCATCTGCGAGTTCAAAATGCCATTCTCTGTCCACCTTCAGGGTGTTTTCTGTTGTCGTTATCATAGCACTGTGCAAACACTAGGAACTAGCATTTTAGACCTTTATTGCACTCTCCACCCCTTTCCTCCTTAATGACCCTCCAGCTCTTTTTCTCTAAACTTGTCAGATTTATGGTGCAAATTAGTTTCCATTTTCTGTGGCATGACAATCATAAAGAATCCTATCCTGTAGCATTATCTTGTAGGGAGAAAGTCGTTGGTCTCTGAAATCAGGACCTCTGGTCACCCATTCCAGCTCCAGTCTCATAGAGCCTTGGGCACCTTGATTTTTCTACCTGGCCTTATCTTTTCATCTTAGAAAGTGGGAAAGAATACAAACTATTTTATAATGCTGTATGGAGGATTAAATGACATAGCAGTTTTAATACTGTCTTATTGGGGTACCTGACTTCTTATGTATGTTCCATAATGGTTATTTATTGTTAATTATGAAATAAAACAGGCCAAATAATCAAATGGGATTACCATACACAGGATTTAAATGCATACATTAAAAACATTTAATTAATACTTGGTGAAGGAATAATTTGTCATGCACAATGTATTTTAAAGTCCCGAAGATGTAAAGGAATTACTTCTGCAACTTTCTCATTAATGAGATAGATCAACATGAGAATACAAAACAAATTCATTGAATCCCAACAACATCTTTTCACTCATAAAACAATCATTGAATAGCGATTGCACAACCAGCAACAAATCCTTTACTAGAAAAGCAATATAATAGCCTTTGGCTAAAAGGATGGAATTCAAAGTAATCAATTCAATTGTGTGTAGTTGAATTTCACCCCCTTCTTTCCTTATAACCCTTATCATACCAATTTCAGTTAAGTAAAGGAAGCAAGTAGTTTCAGAATATTTTTGAAACATGCACGGTATGTTCCACATTGGAGAATAGGAAGTTTTGAACATTTTCTGTGTCACTCCTACTAATGTCTGTCAAGTAATATGCTAAAGAAATCTATAGCTTTAAACTGATATTTTGTCCAGCAAATCATGTCAAAATGAAAGAAACACTTTATTTCCAGTGTTAAGGTGAAAAAAAAACAGTGATTCATTCTATTTATGTGTGTTATAACTAAATTGCTAGTTTTTCTTTCATTTCATTAACTAGCTGTAATAGTTGACTTTTTTCTGAAGGATGAATCTGTGTACTATTATAGCCAGAGGGGTATTTAAGATACTGCTTTGCACCTGGGAAACCCATTTAATTACTGGAGCTGTCAAAATGTTTTATTGTAAACAGCTTTTCTGATAGATCCTCTTTCTCGCCATGAACTATCTTCCCCAGAAGACAGTCTTCTTTCCAGGGGCATTTAAAGCACAGGTGTCATAATTTAGAGGAATGAAAGTTTGATGTCTGAAAATACCCCATCCTTCTTCTCATGTCTGATTAAGATGTATTATATGCTCATTGTTTCTAGCTTGTGTGCATCATAAATGCTATCATATTAAGGTTCTCAAAAGATTAAATAGAAGAGACTTAGCTACAGATAAAATAACATTTTTATAAGACTTAAGAAAATTCAAATTTGTAGGTATATGCCTATTAAATCTGTCTAGAGTGTGTTGTAGCAAAGTAAAACAATCAATCAGTCTATGCATTATAAAACTTTGTGTTTTTATAATTCACTTACATAAATATTACCAAAATGAACTCAAAATACAAAACATATTTCTATTATACGCAGAAATCTTCACACAGCACATCTTAGGTTAAAGAGTTTTTGTCTTGTCGACTTCAGCCCTTACATTCCAAATCTGCGTTTCATTTTCAACAAAAAAAACTCTAATTCCGGATGTCACCAATCAGCTTGCGGAGGATTCTGTGGTTCTGCCCAGACAGCAAGTGTTGGTGGTGTGAGGATGCTCAACAGATACTTTTCTCTAGAACTCTCGTTTCCTTTGGTGTTTTTGTGCTAAGTGTGGTAGCAGTAAGTGGGTAAAAGCTGGAGCAAATGGAATACCTAATGCTTCCCCATGCAAGCTGTAGGTACTGGAACTCTTGTCTCTACAAGTGTGACAGTTCCCACGTAAGACTTGGGTATCGGGTTCCTTGAATGTGCAGTGCAGTGTGAACAGTCCTTGTAAAAGACCCTCGGCCCTGCAAGTCCCTATGTAAACTGTATATATCTAGACCTTTGGCCCTGCAACTGTAAGTCCATGTGCAAACTTCAAGTATTGCGACCCTTAGCTCTGTGACAGTTGGCAGTGTTATAGTTCTCATCATATGGTTTGAGACCTTGTCTCTAAGGGATCAGCAGTCTCTTCAGGAGACCAGGACCTGGGGTTCTTTTTCCTTATCCTTCTTTTTCTTTCTGCCCTGTCCACACTCAAACTGTTCAGCTGCCTCTTTGGCTATCAGGGTGCTAGCTGACCCTTTTTACAACTTGGTAGCCTCACAAAGTGCCTGTGCTGAGTGTGTCTGCCTGGATTGCATTGAGCCGCTTGGGAGCAGCATGCATGGCGTCCATCACCATTTCAGTGGGGACTGTCAGGTGTGAGGTGCCCATAATCTAGCAACACCCGGGGAGGCTGCACAGGAGATTGGCTTGTGCACCCTGTTTATATGGCCTGAGAAGGGGTGCTTGGAACAATCATCACAACCGTGCCTCTTAACACTGATCGTGTTCATTGAGGTGTGTTTTGGACCAATGGTGGTCTTGCCTCCTGGCACCACTTACATTAGGGCTTGTATTTTGGACCACTCACAGATTTTCCTCTTTACATCAGTGACAGCTAGACCATCAGAGGAAGAACTTGCCCTCTGACCAGCGTGGAAATGGTCACAAGGTCATTGAGAGTTCATCAAGACTTTCCAGAACAAAAAGTATGAAACAGACTGTTCAAACATGCTGGCTGGGGCTCTGCTTTCAGGAACCAGGACAATCAACTTCAGTCTTTGGCGTAGCTGCTTCATGGCATCAGTAAAGTGTTAAGGAGTCAGATGTCCCATCCCTAATGCCTCTGCTTATCTACAGAAAAATTAACAGTGATGCAAGTACTTCCCTGTGTGTACATGTTGGGAGGTAAGAGGAGAATGATAAGTGTCCTTCTTTGTTACTCTTTTGCTTAATTGTCTTGAAATGGAGTCTCTTGTTGTCTACCACTGAACTGGAACTGCCAATCTTTTATCAGACTAGCTGACCAATGAGCACTGACAATTCTCTTGTCTCCAACCTCAGCACTGGGGTCTCAGGAATGCATGACCATGTATCAGTGTATAAATTTGTGTGAGTGTGTAAATGTGTTTGAGAGTGCATGTTAGCATATAATAATCTGATGTGTTTGTGCAAGAGCATGAAAGACTGGTTAAGAGTGTGCAAAAGCATAGGAGAGGATGCAAATGTCTTCAAGATTTTATTTTAGTATGTTAATGTCAGAGTGTGATTGGCTGTGATCTAGTGTGCAACAATGTATAAAAGCATGCAACAACATTTAAGTGTATAGATTGGTGCAAAAGTGTGTTTGAATGTGCAATGTCTTTCAAGAGCATGTACATGTCTGTGGGTGTGTAAAAACATACACGACTTCAAGATTGTGTAAATGTGTGTGAAAGTGTGCTTTGATGTGTAAGGGTCTGTATGCGAGTTTCCAAGAGTGTGCAATAATGTGCAAGATCATGTGTGTACAAATGTATGCAAGCATACAAAAATATTTTATTATGTTTGAGTTTTTAGGAACGTAATTGTGCAAGAGTGTGCAAGAGCATGTAGCAGTGTGTGACCATGTGTGAATCTGTGTGAGAGTATACAAATGTGTGTGCTTTATTCTGTTTGGGTGTTCAGGAGTGTATAAGAGAGTAAATGTGTATAAATGTGTGCAAGTGTTTTATTATGTGTTTAAATGTTTAGGAGTATGATATGAAGTGTGCAAACATGTACAAGGGTGTGCAAGAGTGTGTTTTAGTGTGTAATAGTGTTTTTTATTTTAGTGTGTGTTTGTGTGTTCAGAAGTTTAAGTGTGTAAGAGTGTGTTGAAGTCATTTAGGTCTACTAAAGAATGCGGTGAGTTGAATCAGGCCTGGTTGCTACAGGCCAAATGTGGTAAAACAGCTCTGATGAAGGTAAGAACTGAGACTTTAGGGCAACCAGCCAGGTGGTGACTTCTAGTGCAGGCCAGTTGAATTCCAAACACAAGACAGAACAAAAAAGAATCAAGTAAGTTTGAATAAGCCAAGCTCGTTTTGTATAGTGAGCTCACCTGGTTATTGCTATCTTGTCTTTCTTATACTTTGCATATAAAACCAGCTGCAGCTGGGCTGATAGTTGGAGACTTCACTCAGTCCAGTGGTTCTAATTGGGTCATTCATGGACTCACAGCACCACTTGGAAGCTTTTCAGCTATACACATTCTTGTGCTCATCCCAGAACTAGTGAACCAGAACCTTCGGGGCCGAGCCTGGCAGTCCATGTTTTAATAAGTCTTTGGGCTGACTGTGATCTATAATGTTTGATCTAAACATTAATCCTTCTAACAGAGAAGCCTGTTTTGATTGCACTGGGTCCTAAATTCTGTCTTTCTTCTACATCTTGTCTCCACCGACATTGGAGAAATGCTGGCACAAATGGCAGGAGTGTGTATAGCATCAGGAGGTAGGGCTTTGGCTGAAAACTCCAGGGTCTGTTTGCATTGTCCTCAGATGGTAGAAGATGAAATAGAGTTGGAGAGATGTCCAAGCTCTCTTTAGAGGACCAGCCTCAGCCACTCCCATCAGAGAAATAATTCAAATGAATTTATTTGCACTAAGTTGTAACACTGCAGAGACTTCTATCATCATACACTACTAATTGTGCTAATTTGACTAATGCTAGGGTGACATCTAGTCCTTGAGTGACTGGGAAAGGATAACCAAGAACAGGACCCCACCCCCCAAGCAGTTATTCTCTGTCTTTTCATTGTGCTGGACACCATGGGTCACTTAAAATGCACATATGCAGGCAGAGAATCAAATTTGAGTGTAAATCTCAGGAATTAAACAAATTACAACCTCACAGCACCAGAAATGTAAGCTTCAGAATTTAAAAAAAAAAAAAAAAGATAGAGACAATTTCTTTTGGGCTCACAGTATTTATGTAATGCCAGTCAGGATGCTGGTGGGACTCAGCAAAAGGAGAAAGTAGGAGAGGGCTCTGAGTTGCCTAGGAAAAGAAAAGGAAGTTTTTAAGGTCTTCTAGGGAAATGAGAATGGGGGAAGATTAACAGTGGGATGTAAAAGCCACACTGCATGGATTGTCCAGTTGTTGTCTGTTTTACATGAAGATGGGAAGTCATGCTGGAGCCATGCATGCTATCTCAATCTTTTCAAGGTGGGCTTTGGATCTCTCAGGTGTTTGCACGAAGTTGGGGGAGGTGCTCTTTCTTCTGATCCAGGTGAAGAAGGGTTTAGGTGTTGCTCCCAGGGTCTCAGACTGGAGTCTGGGTTTACTTTCAGGGAGAGAGTAGGCGCAACTCTTTGAAACCTCAATTTCTGTATCCAAGTTTGATGGGGTCGCTTGGTGTGACACAGCCTCCAGGATCCTTGTTTAGTTGCTTCTACAGGAAATGTGGAGATCCACTGCTTTATCCAACTGCAGGCACTTTTATTTATTTATTTATTTATTTATTTATTTATTTATTTATTTATTTATTTTGTTTTGAGGTAGGGTCTCACTGTAGCCCAGGCTGACCTGTAATTCACTATGTAGTCTCAGCTCAGGGTGGCCTTGAACTCACAGCGATCCTCTTACCTCCACCTCCGAGTGCTGGGATTAAAGGCGTGTGCCACCACGCCCGGCTGCAGGCACTTTTAACCTGTGCATTGTAAATACTCCCAGTTTCTGAGGTGGATATTTTAGGGCCCTTTAAAAGTTAAAACTATGGAAAGATACAGTTTTGTAATAATATTTCAGCACATGCACCTTCTCAAAATAGTGAGGGTACAGAATTTGCTGTGAGTCTGCAACTGATTTGTTTTAAGCAGTTACTTAAAATAAGTTTAAACATATATATTTGTGTCCATATGCAATGAGTAGGGATTAATGCTACAAAACCAGACCCTATGGAACAGTAAGAATCAACTTCAGGTGGGTTTCAATGCAACAGAGTCCCACCTGATTTCAAGGCAGTGGGTTAAATTATTGGATTATGTATTTTTTCCATACTTGGAAAAAATTGTGGTGCAACTTCCACAGCACGTTGCCAAGATGATCTATTTGGAAGTTGTACTTTTGGCATGTGCAATAGGGTTATAAAAAAAAAAAAAACCATGGAGTCTCTCCATTTAGGAATAGAGGGAGCCCTTGAAGGACACATTTTCATCCTGTAATAACAGAGGACAAGGATGTCCTCTAAGGAATTTCCTCTTGGCCCACATCTAGCTTAGTTACTTTTGCTAGAAAGGCGTGTGAATGCAGCCAAGGCTGAAGCTCTGATTTCCACATAGGGGAAAAACAAGTCCATGGTCATAGACCTTGAACCCTAGCCAGCTGCTTTGCAAACATGTGCCAATGGTCAGGAAATATTTCTAGAAAACATGAGGAGCTAGTGTTTCCTCCCTTATAGGAGAAAGCAAAGCTTATTTCATATTGGCACATGAAGCTGGGGCTTCATTTCTCTATGTGCCATTTACTGGATTTTGAAGGGCTTGCCACACTGACAGAGAGCATCATCACTTTGCAAATCCATGACAAAATTTCTCAAATCGTAAGCAGACAGAGCTATGTAGAAATACAATCACGAATGATTTTTGCATCTTTATCTGTTGACTTCTATTATAGGCAAATTACCTACTTGCAGTTTTCTTATTACCATTTTGTTTTAACAGTTGCTAGTTTAGTACATGACATGGCATTCCTATAACTTCATTTGGTTCTGCTTAAGAGCCATTCTCATATGGTTTAGGTTATAGATAAATTTGCCTAAATTCTAACTTGGAAAGTTCACTCTAATTAAAATGACTGCAGAAAGATCACACAGCCTTTCACACGGTGGATGTAGTGTGTATCAAGACACATGGCTACATTAAACTTGTGTCATCACATCAAGGTCATGTCTCTCTAAAGAGAAAGTGAGAAATGTAAAAATCCTGGTGATACAGGATCTACTTGAATATCCTTTCTTAACTCTCACTTATTTTCTGTTCTATATCATCATCTTTTAAACAACAATAAAGAGGGTAAAAGAAGGCTAAAAATCATCTGTGTTCCAAGACGAACTATGTTAAAGCAAGCTCAGAGCCAAAGGCCTTTTCCCATAGGCTTCTATAGCAAAACAAAAGTTGAAACACAAGTCCATGCTAAGAAGCTGTGAGGTTGCCTGGGCGACTCGTCAGACTGAGGCTGTGCTAGTTGCACTGCAGCCCCTCCTCCCATTGTGACTGCTGAGCTTCTGCATCCACCCTCCCCGCCCCCACCTTCAAGGAGCAGTTGGAGGAATTGAGGACAGCTGCTGCCCTCCTCGGGCTATCTACTCAGTAATTAGCCCTGACATATAACCATAGGTATCTTAGGCTTTTGACTAGAAACCCCCATTCATAACAGTTGCAACTGCCCTATTTATAGCTGGACAGGACCTGGTTGATCCAGAATCTTAAGTGTCCAGATAAGCAAACGACCAACTGAAGCCAAATGACTTGTGCAAGAGCACATGGCTGTTGAGACTCAGATGCTCACCTAGTTAAAAAAAAAAAAAAAAAAAAAAAGTCATTGCATTTTGACACCAGACACATTTTGACTTTAGCAGTCCATCAAAAGATAAAGTACTACCTGAAGTATGTTCCTGACTTCCACCCCTGGTCAACACACTCTAATTACTTCTCTCTCTCCATTTCTCTGCAAGAGCTCCCTTCTTTCTTCAGCTTCACTGTCTTTGTAGGCTATCCCTGATCCTTATACTCAACACTGCCCTGGGACCTCTCCCCAGTGCAATCGGACTGACCCAGGAATCAAAAGGAAAGAAGACTGTCTTGTTTTAATCACTTGCAAGTTTACCAGAAGTTTTACATGTAAAAAATCATTCATTTATTTATTTATTTGCAAGCAGAGGAGAGAGACAGAGGAGAGAGAGAGAGAGAGAATGGGAATGTGAGGGACTCTAGCCACTGCAAACTCCAGATGCATGCACCACTTTGTGCATCCAGCTTTATCTGGGTACCAAGGAATCAAACCACAGTCGTTAGGCTTTGCAGGCAAGTGTCTTAACCACTGAGCAATCTTTCCAGCCTAGGTTTGACATTTTGACAGTTTATTTCAAATGTCCCACTAATAGTGTGGGCATCAACATGTCCAGGTTTGCACTGAAACTGAGCCATAAGAAATCTAGAAATCCTTGAAGAAAGAAGTGACTGACAGAAATCCTTGAGGTGAAAAGTGGTGTTTTAACTTCTCACTGTAACATCACCAATGGAAGTATTAAATACCTTTTACACCCTCTTCCTATCATCTTACCCACAGCTGTTTGGTTCTGGACTTGACCGTGGGGGTCAAACCAAACTCCCACAGATTTAGCCTTCTGGTAGCATCCTTAGCATCCCTTTAGATGCCATCCTTTTATGCTATATCCAGGGCTTTCTGATGCCCTGAATGGGGGATTCCCGCAGAACCAGGCTTAGTACTCGAGCATGCATAACTCACAAATAGTACAACCAGTTGGAAATGGAACTCAGTGAAAAAGCAATCATTTCCATCCCTCCCTCACACAGTTTCTATGGTTGTTTGGGGCCAAGCTCCTAGGTTAGGTCATCTAGCTAGTGTGTTTGGACATCTCCCTGATAGTGTTTTCCTTCCCACTTCACCATCCCATGTCCCACATTACTTGTCACTTTCTAATCAAAGAGCAGTACTTCTGCCTGCTTCCTGGGTAACCCAGGCTCAGTAAGTATGCAATGTTAAAATGATATGAGTGGTTATTTTACAATTTAAGACAGAAGTTATCAATTGATATTGCCAATATATATAAAAATTCAACCCCAAATTAGCCAAGCATTTTGGTGTAAGTGACTTCCCCAATTCTGGTCTTAGAAGGAGTTATGGCATATATTTAAACTTTATTTGCTTTTGTACAATAAGGGAAGAGAAAAATAGAATTTAAAATACACAAGGTGGGCTGGAGAGATGGCTTAGCGGTTAAGTGCTTGCCTGTGAAGCCTAAGGACCCCGGTTCGAGGCTCGACTCCCCAGGACCCACGTTAGCCAGATGCACAAGGGGGCGCATGCGTCTGGAGTTCATTTACAGTGGCTGGAGGCCCTGGCGCACCCATTCTCTCTCCCTCTCTCTATCTGCCTCTTTCTCTCTGTCTGTCGCTCTCAAATAAATTAATAAAAAAAATAAAAAAATAAAATACACAAGGTTATGCCACTATGTTTTCCATCTACCACAAAGTGGTTAATTATTTGCAATAAAAGTGACATGTTAATATGTATAAAATTTAGTTGGCTTGTTAGAGCAGTGAGTCAGTCTCAGATGTGTAAAATTTAAAAACAAGTAGGGAGTCTAGTTAAATAGTTTTAAGAAAATTTTAATTGAACAAAGTTATGTTTTTATTTACTATGCAACCTTTTCCAACTGCTTGTGAGTCTTTGATATATAAAACCACAAGACTCTGTGTGTATCAATATATCGGTGTTCTACATACTGGGGAGCCACTGGTGGGCAGAAAATAGAAACACGTAGCTGTTCTCCCATTAAATGAAGGCTAACACTAATGCAATAATTGCATAGATGAATATAAATTTGAAAATATGAGCAATGCTATAAAGAGGAGTTATAAAGTGGATGAGAGTTAGTCATAAAATTCGAGGTTAATATGTATGCTATTTGAAGGCATAGCTTGATTGTCAATCACTTTCTGATAGAACATTTACTCTGGTGGTTTGCTGGTTTAGAAACGAGTTGTTGGAGTTTGTAGTTGAGAAACAATGTTCAAAGATTTTTTTTTTTTTTTTGAGGTAGGGTCTCACTCTAGCTCAGGCTGACCTGAAAATCTCTGTGTAGTCTCAGGGTAGCCTCGAACTCATGGCAATCCTCCTACCTCTGCCTCCCAAGTGCTGGGATTAAAGGTGTGCACCAGTATACCTTGCATGTTCAAAGTTTTGTTCCTCCTGAACAAGTCTCTTAACATCTGTGCCTCATCTGAAAATAGCAAATGTGGGCTCACCTATCTCCAGTGACTTCCCTTAGTGTTCATGTGACTGAATGATTCTAAGTAGATTGTGTGGAGACCTAACTGTAATATCTTTTTAAAAAATTAATTAACTAATTTGAGAGAGCAAGAGAGGGAAAGAGGGAGAGAGAGAGAGAGAGAGAGAGAGAGAAAGGGCTCCAGACACTGAAAATGAGCTCCAGATGCATGTGCCACCTTGTGCATCTGGCTTACATGGGTCATGGAGAATCAAACTAACGTCTTTTGGCTTTGCAGGCAAACGCCTTAACCACTAAGTCATCTCTCCAACCTTAATTGTAATATCTTTACTAGATATAACTGATTTCTTTATTAGTCTCATTACTAATTTGCTAATGACTCCTTCCATATGAACAGTAGTATAGGAAATTGATACCATAAAATTTACTATGAGCTTAGTTACTCCTAGCTCTTGTCAGGAGGTAAATTAAAGGTGTTTTACACCTCAGAAAAAAAAAAAGCATCAACCAACAGAATCTGAACAGAGAATAATGTTTAAAAAAGTTTGAGATTGAGAAGTCATTCATGCATTTTCTTTGGTAACCACTATGGGGACAGTAATTGAGTTAATGTAGAAAACTTCTGTATATAATGTACCTAGAGCTCAAATAACCTTAAAATAAAAAAGGAGGTTTTAAAATGAATTAAAACTGATAAGATTTCTAAATAACTTTTTTTCAAATAATCACTATATTAATGTATATTTAAAAAACAATTCAGATTTCTGTTTTCTATTTGTCTTCTTACAACCTTTTGTTTGAGGGTTGTGTGTCATAACTGGCATGGATGGTATGGATTTAATATGCTATATGTTTTATGTGAAGCACTTGTAAAGTTTTTGATACAATTTGCCATTCGGATCACACACGTCTGTTACTATTTTGACCTGGCGATTATATATAGGTTCATTTTTAATTCTTGGGAAAAATAATAATTATGTGACAAATTGCGGCTGTGTTCACATCAGCTTTTAAGCTTTTCCTAGAGGAGTGAATTAAGGGAGAGCTCCTGTAAGTATTTCTTCCTTAGAGCTAGATCAAATTCTCTGATCCATAGTTCATCATCAAGTAACACCTTGTAAATTTTCAAAAATTTAAGTTCAGTGGTAAATTTTAACACTTGTTCAATACACCACTCTACAAATTATGTCTACATTTATTTTCCCCAAATGCCATGTGTCAGAAGAGCTTTCAGGTTGTCCCAGCTCTGGCATATACAAACTTTGGAACTCTTTTAGAACTCTTGTCAATTCATCTAATCACCATTAGCCTTTCTTTGTGCATTTTGCATGGAATTAAATAATATAACCTGCATACCTTATAAGACTATGAGTCAAATGAAATGACATGTTCACACATGTTCTAAAATATGAGGTTTTACACATCAGGCTCTTGTTGCTCTTGATCGATTTACTGTGGGAAGCTAAATGTCTAGAAAGGAACATGACTCTATCAGCTCCCATGAAATTGATGAAATCTATATAATTTGGTGTTTCTCAACTTACAAAAGCAGACCACAAAATACAGAAATCAATTAAAAGTATGCTAAAAATTAAATGCAATGCATCATAAGTAAGAACTACAACTGCTTAAAGCAGATGAAATTGATGTGCATGGGAATAACCAAGAAAGCTTGATGGGCTTATCCCAGGCAATGCAAAACCAGTAGTCTTTGAGGAAGTGCAAGGGTTGGATGGATGAGAGCAAAGGAGCAGCGCAGAGATTCAGTCAACAGGGCCAGCAGAACCAAGGGCTGAGGTGCCCGGAGGAATAAACTGCTTTTCAAATAACATGCAGAAATCCCAATTTCAAAGATGCAAAACTGTGTCATTCTTGCTTCTTGTACAACTTTCAATCCCCATAATCTTTTCCCCAAAGGAATCTGGGGAAGAATTTAGCATCCATAGATCTGTACAGAGGACTTCCTTCTCAATCACGGAGTACCTCTTCTCTCTCATAGCTCTTCCACAAAAAGGGATGTCGACCATTATTGACAGCCTGTCAACATGCAGAATGTCACTACACTAATTAATATGTCTGTGGTTAGAAAGGCATTGATAGAAATGACAACCTGATGTTTCACATTCAATCAGTGAAAGTCCCCTTCTCCAAATACAACCTCCAGAATTCAGAAATCAGGAGGAATATCTGCTCATCTTTTCAAGTCAAGCACACTACAGTGACGGTGATCCATTTGACTTGACTTGCATAGTACTGATTATGTTTGGCCAGAGCAACTCTGGCAGGAGAGTAGGGGAAACAAAGACCTAGAAATATAGGGGAAATAAGAAGACAGTATTTTGCCATGGCGATGTTTGGAATTATCACATAACTGGAGGTAACTGTGGACTCATTTTGTTTTACCCATAAAATTTATCATGGTTATCACTGAAACTAAGAAAGAATATACATATGCATGCTGTGGTGCCTTTAAGATGTTCTCTTTGCACACTTTTCCCCAATGCAGGCAAGTTTGCCCATGTGCAGCTCTATGAATCCAAGGAAATCCAACTGTCTTTATCATCAGTACCTTGCTTTGAATATAACAGAAGGCAAATGTAAGGAGACTGATGCTGGGCCTTCCAGTGACTCCACCCTACTCATGATTTGGACATCACCAGAAGAAATGATAACGAATGGGCAGAGTGGTTCCCCACCACCGTGCAATTTGCCTTTAGGTGCAGGAGAGACTCATTACCAAGGCATGGGATTAAAATATTCAATCTTTGATAACTGTACTTACCCTCTTAATAAATTATAATTCCACAGAAGAGCACTTGCACAAGAAGGAAACTATTATTCCAAATTCATAAACCATCTACCTGTGAGCATTTAGCACTTTCACTTGTTATGCACATGCTTGCTTCATTACCTTGGAGTTCTTTCCACTTGGAGAGCCTACCTAGCTTTAAATGTGACACCATGCACGAGGCCTCTACTGACCTCCCTAAGGGATGGAATGATGCTCTGTCTTCCAGTCTACTGCTAATATGCTCACTGATCACTCTTTCCTTAGAACACTGATTGTTTTGGTCTTAATTTCAGCTTAGATCTTGTTCCCTTGAGAACAGACATTTGTTTCCTTAGTTCCAGGGTAATAGCAAGGTACGTGTGAAGTAAGCATTGTTATCATCACATGAAGTGGCTAACATTAAATGGACAAGGGACAGAATACAGCACCATTTGTCCATGTCCCCAGTGACTGTGCCAGCTGTGAAAAGGTGAAAGTAACCATAATTATTTATCTCATTCATGTGGATAATATCAGTTGTGGATAACATGGATGCCAAGGGCAGCCTTAACATGAAAAGGCATCCATTCATTCAGGTGGACATTCAGTAAACATTCCTTGATTAATCACTGTATGCCATAAAAGGCAAGATAAATGACATGGTCCCTGGCTCAAGCAGACAAGAAATAAATCAAGAAGGTACAGGGTACTAAGAGTTGTGCACTGGGATAAGAGAGGTACCTCATCCACACTAGGGGAGTCAGGAAGGCGTCATTGAGGAGAATGTGTCGAATGCCCTTGAAAGACTAAGAAGAATGATGTGAGAAACGCAGAGAGTATTCGTAGTAACTGGAAAAGTCATGTGAATGTTTAATGTTGGGAAAGAAGCCAGCAAAAACTTCTGGAGGTCTGGAAGTAGTTTGGTATGGCTAGGAGAGTAAGACACAATAGGGAAAGGGGATCTTCTATTTGCTCACACACTGTAAGGGGAAATTAAAAAAAAAAAAAAAAACTTTACAAAACTTAAGTCAACCCTATTTAGTAACATTATAAAAAGTTAATTGCATTAAAAATTCCCAAGAGAGGGCTAGGAATGTAGCTCAGTGGCAGAGTGCTTGCCTGGGATATACAAGATCTGGGTTTCCTGTCCAGCACCATAAATAAATAAATAAATACAAAATGTTAATGTGCCAGACACTTAATATAGATATTAAAAATGACATGATATTTTTCTTTTTAAATATAAATAAAAGATAAACTAGATTCGAGGGAATTGCTATTTTGTAAAACAGGTTGTATTGTAATTCATGAGCATTTCATATATGCTAGATATGATGATAGTCTATTAGAGCTTTCTCCTCATGGATGAGTGATTTGATTTAAAAGAAAATTAAACTGTCCAGAAGAAATTCCTATAGTAATTTTCTGGACTGAACTTAATCTAAATTCAACGTTTTATAGTAAGTGCTACATTTCTGTTAACTCCAATTCTAATATCTGGCTTTGAATTTCTAAATCAGAGTTGCATTTTTCTACATAAGTGTCATTTTACTAAACTCACACAGGAGACTTCCTATTTCTCTGAGAAAATCATGGACTAAGGAATATGCTTACTAAAAACACCCAAGTGCAGAATATGTAATTTCCCAGAGATATTGCAATTATTTAGAATGAAGACTGACTCATGACTCAGTCCAAGTAGTTGAGCAGACCTCTATCTCTACATTATGTATAAATGGAACAATTTATTATCTATTATTAGATTTTCAAAAGTCTCAAAAACCATATTCACAATTAAATATTTTATTTACTTAGTTGCAAGGAGAGAGAGAGAGAAAGAGACAGAGAAAGAGAGAGAGAGAGAGAGGATAGATATACCAGGGCCACCTGCCATTGCAAATAAACTCCAGACACATGCACCATTTTGTGCATCTGGCTTTATATGGGTACTGGGTAATCAAATCTAGGCCATCAGGCTTTGTAAGCATGCATCTTTAACTGCTGAGCCATCTTTCCAGTCCCATATTCACAATTTTTAATGGAAAATAAAAGAAAGGAAAATTTAGACAATTGAGAATCTCCTAAATCAAACTTAGTGATAGACTTCAAGTAGTATGTAGGGAAGAGCTGGGAACAATTCCAATCCCAAGGAACCTTCACTGTGTAAGAGCTGATGACTATTTCATCCAGTCTATTACCTCAGTTATCTGTGAAAAATGCTATGCACTGCATAAATATCCCCTCTCATCTCATGTCAACTTGTAGTGTATCAAGCCTTTTAGAAAAGACAAGTAATACCATGTTACTTGGGATTAAGTTAAGATAATCAGGGGCTAGGGAGATGGCTTAGCAGTTAATGTACTTGCCTGCAAAGCCTAAGGAACCCAGTTTAGATACCCCATGAACCCATGTAAGCCAGATGCACATGGTGGTACATACATCTGGGATTTGTTTGCAGTGGCTACAAGCCCTGACATGCCCATTCCCTCTCTCTCTTTCTCCCTCTCATTAATAAATAAAAATAAAAACAGATAGGATAACCAAAGCTGGGTGCAAGAGGCAGGAGGACAAAATATTTGAGCTACATATATTGGAGCATTGCCTACCTAAAAAAGCATTAAAGGTTGGCTGAGCAGTTATTTATAAATTTTTTTGGCACACTATTTAATTTTTTTTTTTTATTATGGGTTAAAAACCAAGCTGGAAGAGAGTCAGTCCCCAGTCAGCACGTCTAGTGCCAGAAGGTGCTACATGGGAGACTGGGGGAAAATGACCAATATCTGTCCAAGCAATTCATGGTCTAACCTACTTAGCAGCAAATAACCTGTTGTGATGCCCACACAAATACAATAGTGGCACACAGCCATGGTGGGGAACCAACTGCTCTTGATTCGGCTAACTGATCCCCTCACTGGTATGGGACCCATAGCTGGAGCTGGGAAACAAGTCAGAACCATATCCAAACATGAGCCCGCTCTCCATTATCAAGCAACCACCAATCGTGGGCTACAAGAGGGCCTACACCTATTAAATTCTCTATAAAAAAAATAAGGATTATCCCATTTGTCTCGTGCTAACTTTACTCTCCGTTGGAGAATCTGCTTCTCATTTTCAGATAGATGCAGATCCTAAGGAGAGAACCATCATCCCATCATACCTCAAAGGGGCCCCAGCTAAGAACAATGGGCGAAACAAGCAAGGGTGCTGTTCTCTTGGTGAAACGGGCACCAGCACAAGGGTGAAGGAGCTTGACACAGAGAATAATCAACTCCCACCAAATCAGATATCCAGAGACCCAGAGGGCCCCAACACCTCATCACTGAAGCAGACCAAAAATGAACCCAACATGGCTCAGGGAAATCTTGTGGAAGAGGGGGCGGAGGGTGGAAAGAATGTCAGAGCCACATGCTGGGTCATGATATGCAGAGACATTTATCCTACCCATAACTGTGGGCTAACTACACAATGCATGACCCATATACCTCAACAAGGAGGGACCAGGGGGAGGGGTAGTACATGGATGAGCCTAATAATGGTACCAACTTGACTGTATTCAATGAGTACAAAACTATTTAATTAAAAAAAATGTTTTAAAAAAAGAAAAAAAAACCTAATAATAGTAACTTCACCACCCCCATATAAACAAATAAAATCTAGAACTAACACATTGCATCAGTTACTTTTCTATTGCTAGGACAAAAGTACCTGTCCAACAGCAGCTTAAGGAAGGAAAGGGTGTAGGGAAGTCCACCATGGCAGCAGGGAAAACAAGGTTGGAGCAGGAGGCTAACATGATATTAGCAAGGGTAAAGTTGCATGTCTGGTATCTGTGACTCATGATATCCACTGAGCTTCAAAAGGCTTGAATAACTCCAATCCACTTCCCCTCACTTGCCTCTAGCTTTGCTGCAAGTACCTTCTCTTGTGTCTCATGGGCCAGATGTACCACAAGCCCAAATCTTTCTTGGCAGAAGTCCTATGGTCCTGGAATGTCTAATATCCTGAGGTCACCGAGGCAACAAGACCGTGCCTCACATTGCTTAGCCTTATATCTTTCTGAAACCATGGTGCAGTGATCTATGCCCTCTACCTCACCTTGTTCATTCTTCCAAAGCCATCACAACATGGATGATGAGGACAAGTTCTACCACAAACTTGGGATTCAGCCTGGCCTTGAGCTGTAGCTGTAGCAGCCTCTGTATGTTGACCGTGGGAAGAACAGTCCTATTTTTAGCATTCAGGCCTTTTCCTTTCAAAAGAATCCACATCCTTACTATCTTGAACCTTCAATCAGTTGGATTTTGCCCATTGGGGCATTCTTCCTATTGTTCCTGTACAAAGTAATTGAATTATCTTTAATGGTGACATTTTCCTTAATAATTATAGGTAAAGTAGCTGGTTACTCATCCTGGGACTTGAAACTTATTCATATTTTGTTCTCCACCAAACTTTACATTTTTTCATATTGTTATTCTGTGCATTGTGTTCTTTTTCTTTGTGAACCAAATTAGGTCACCTAAAATAAGTCATGTCACAGCTCCAATGTCATTTGGCTTTCAAATTTCTTCCACTAAGCACATTAGTCCATTACTTGTAGAGTCAACTTCACTTAAGTCCTCAGGACGTGGACAGAAGGCAACCAGATTCTTTGCCAGAATATAACATGAACTATCTGTAGCCCAGATCCCAATGATCTTTTTTCACCCCTGGAACCTCAATGAATCAAGCCTCTAGTCCATATTTCTCTACAGTCTGTATTTCTCTTGGTTTTTTGGTCTTTGACACTCTTACCACAATAGCCCATTAAGCTCTGATTACAGCATTTTAAGGCCTCTATACTTTAAAGTTCCAAATCCTTCAATATTCCTCCTACAAACCAGTTTCAAGAGACTAAGATCCACATGGACAGGTTTATCACCACAGCCACACTTCTCAGTACCAACCAGTACCAATTTTCTGTACCAGTTATGTTTTTGTTGCTGGACAAAACAAACAAACAAACAACAAACAAACAAAAAACCAGAAGCATCTGAAGGAAGGAAAAAGTTTATTTTCACCTTATAGTATTGAAGGGAAGTCCAAAGAGGAAGTAGAGAGAGGAAGAATAAAAACAATGTCCACCAGCAGTCACACATTTCCTCCAATGAGGCTCCACCTACTATAGGTTCCATAGCCTTCCAGAACAGAGCCACCAACCTGGGATTAAGTATTCAAACACATGAGTCTATGGCTCACATTTTACGTTCAAACCACCACATATATCTACCAATACATAAAAGTTGTTAGGAAAGTGGTTGATTTGAAAATCAGAAACATGGATAAAGCTATGCAGGAGAGGAACTGCATGAAAAAAAGGGAATTACTTTATTTAAATTTTTCAACTGATAGTCTGAGATTGATAAATATGCAAAAGAGCATACTTTTTTGCAGAGAGAAATTCTGTACCTGTCTAGTTCTCAAGATATTTTAAAACTATTAGCTCTACCCACACTTTTGAGATTAGTGGGCCTCAGTTCTGTTCTTGGTGAAGAAAACTGCCAAGCTGCCTAGGGCTACACAGCTTGTCACAGTGTGAACTAGTACTAAAATAGGATTCCTGGTTCTCTGGGTTTCTGATTTCCAATTCAGCAGACTTCAGCACTCTGTTAAATACTCTGAAAGTTAAGTAGTTCTCAGATCAGTTTGTGCCAACTGTCTGAAAATCTTTTCAACTCTTCATGTGTTATAAGAATTTAGTGAGTAGGGACTGAGTGTGTCCTCAATGGATTGTTCTTGCGATTGTTTGAAATTAGGTGGTAGCAAGAGTCTAAAGAGCCTTTATTTAAAGCATATTTCCTATTAAATAATGAACTTTAATATCTCACTGAAGATTTAGTTAACCATTGGCTGAGGAACCCTGATTATATTTTCAAGTAAGAAGATAAATCTCCACTGTTACTAAAGCAAACTAATGTTTGCAAAACATTATCACAGCCCAGTAACCAAGCTGGGAGGGGCGGGCAGATGTGCATTTGCATGCTCATGTTGGAGGAGGATTTCTTCTACATCACAAAGCAGTACTATTTTACTTTCCATGAACTTGGCTACATATTACCATTTTTTATTTTTTCTTATCCTTGCATGTGTAAAATGTGTATATGTGTGTTTGTGTATGTGAGTACAGTCACATGCATGCCACAGTATGTACATGAAGATCAGAGGACAACCTCAGGTGTCTGTCCTTACCTTCCATTTTGTTTCAGGAAGGGCCTCTTGTTCATCAGTGCATATGCTAGGCTATCTAGCCCACAAGTGTGGTAGTTTGAATAGATGGACCCCAGTATACTCACTGTTTTATTACTTTGTAGTTTGGTTCTGTAGCTACTTCACTGAAGGAGGTGTCACTGGGAAGATCTTAAGGTTGGGTGGTGGATTTGAAATTCCAATCTAAAGGTATTGAAAGTGCCTAGTTCTGCCTGGAGTTCCTGAAGTGGGATGTGTGGTGGGGATTTTTTGTTTGCTTCTCTTTCTCTCTCTCTGCCTGGTCCTTTAAGGGGGGGGGGGCAACTTCTTCTACCATTATGAAACTTCCCCTGGATCTGTAAGCTTCAATACATATCTCTTCCTCCATAACTGTGCCTGGTTTGGAAGTTCATCTCAGCAAACCTGAAGCTGTCTATTACAACAAGCTTCTGAGGATTTTCCTGTGTCCATCTCCCATCTTGTAGGAGGGTTATGATTACCAACACTTGCTGCTGCATCTGGACATAAAGGGTGCTAGGGAACCATACTCACATCACCATGTTTATTCAGTACACACTTTACTCACTGAGCCATCTCCCTAGACATGCATATATGTGTATTATGCTTCCTGTTTAGATATTTGGTATTTTTTCTTATTGGCATTACTGAAAAATATGGGCATTAATAAAATATTGAAAATTTATTACAATTAAAAGAGTACATAAAATATATATTTGGAAGGAATAAAAAAAATAAAGAAAATAAAATAAAGAAATAAAAAAGTAGAAAGTACCTTTCACTCAACTAGTGCTTATTGAGAAAGTCCTATTCCTAGGCACAGTTCTAGGTGTGAAAAAAATATCCTAAAATTGAAATTTTACCAGGTAAAAAAAAGAGAAAAAAATGGAGATATTTAAGTCATGTGTCAGAAGGGATAAATAAAGTATATGACTATATTGATAGTTTAAGCAACATTTGCTTAGAATTGAAGTGCATTTGGTTAAAACTAGAGTATTGAGAATAGCTTAAACTAGGAATTGTTTATCCATGATCACATAGTTGTATAGTACTATATATAGCTCTTACTAAAAAGATTTCTACTAAGTGTTCTTTCAATCATCATGCCCATTTGTCCCCAAGAGTAATCTGAAACAGCATTTCATACCAAGTTATACCAAGATATCTCACTAGATTCTATAGAGAGACACTTCTTTGTGTAATCTTTGAAGTAGGAATGGCCTCTCTCCCCTCTCATCACACCATCCCCTATTTTCAAAGCCTTATTGTTCTGGATTTTAATAGCTGTGTTTAGAAGGGGGTCTCCTTGAGCTCAGTTCTCCTCCAGAATTAGATATAGAGCTTTGTAGTCAGTGGATAAAGCCCCAGGACTCCATGAGAAATGATTAAAGAATGAGCAGGTAAAGATAATGAAACAACACCACAAAGGGGCCCTCTCCAGGAAAGATGACATACAAATCAACAGACAGTTAAAGTGCCTCTCTTTATTTGTTCTAATACTCACACAGTCTTGATATCACATGCTGTATATTACTAATGTATATCTGAAGTTAAATCAGAGTTACTGAGTGTATTTGTTTTGTAATATTTTATTTATTTATCTTATTTTCAAACAGAGAGAGGAGAGTGAGAGAGAGACAGACAGAGACAGAGAAAGACCAAGAGAGAATGGGCCTGGCAGGGCCTCTAGCCACTGCAAACAAACTCCAGACACATGCACCACTTTGTGTATCTGGCTTTATGTGGGTACTGGAGAATTGAACTCAGGTCATTAGGCTTTGCAGGAAAGTGCCTTAATTGCTGAGCCACCTATCTAGCTCTCTATTTGCTTTTTAATATTGAACCTTACTAAAACCTCTCTTTAAGCAAAGCAACGCATGGAATAGAATATTCTACATGATCACATCCTTTCATACTATAACCTAAGATTTTCCACATTTGCATAGCATTCATGGGATCTTGGGACTGTCTAACCAGCATGCCAGGGTGTATGAAGACAGGTAAAAGGTGGATTTATCAAATAAGCTCTTTCTCTTTAAAGTAGTCTATGAGTCCTGAAGTCCACAATTATCTCCACATAGGGTGAAAACCCCATGGTTTGCCTTTCTATGAGATCGTTAGACCTCCTATAGCATTACTCTAGCCATAGAGCAAGTCTTGGGGCATTGCATGAGGGCAAGGTGAAATGAATATCCACTCTGCTAAGGAATCTAGTGATTCTTTTACATTTATGCTGTGCCCACAGGTTCTGAATACATAGACACAAAATGGAATACTGTAATAATCCCAACTCTTGGGGGAGCAGTAGGTGGTCCAGGCAATATCCTCCAATGCACAAAGTCCCTGGGTAATCCACTGGGTTTCTAATCACCTCTGCAGCTTCCTGTGTTGGCATTTTTATATTTCTTGATGGCACACATACTATGCAAAGATAGAAACTCTGTTTCAGGCTTGCTGCTTATACATCCCTTTTATTCCCTTAACCAAGGCCAGGGAGCTGTGGAGAGGGGACAAGGATTCTCATGCAGTATGTAGGTGAATCCATCCAGAGACACATAGAGGACAAGTGCACTTGCTTCTATCTCTTACTTGCTACACCCTTTTATTTCCCATTAAAAAGTGGAGAGGGGAATCCTCCTAACTCTTTTCTGTTTGGATAGACTTGTTGGATAAAACTCAATGACCAATTCTTACACTTCCAGATTTTGTCATACAGAATGAAGACCTTAGGAATGTATAAATCTTTGTTCCAATTCAACAAAGCCTAGCTCTTTTCACATCTGCTGTCTTGGGCTGGAGAGATGGCTTAGCAGTTAAGGCACTTACCTGCAAAGCCTAAGAACTCATGTTTGATTCTCCAGGTTCCACATAACCAGACACATGGTGCACAAGCACACAATGTTGCACATGCCCCACAAGGGGAGCACCCTTCTGGAGTTCATTCATAGCAGGCTGAAGGTGCTGGAGTGCCCATTCTCTCTCTCTCTCAAAAATAAAAATAATAAAAAATTAAAAAGCTGCTGTCTTGCTACATTTGACAGTAACTTTGTTCACTGGTGCTTGTTGGAACCTTCTCTGGGGACATGAAATCATGGCTTAGCATTGTAGATAAACTGTGTCAAAATAGCAAGCTGTATGGGGGAAATAAAAGAAAATTTAGTTTGATATTTGAAAAGCATTAAATATCCATGCATTACTGGGGAAGAAAGAGACCCAACTAGTTCAAATGTAGCTAATTCAACAAGTAAAGTAAAGCTGCGACATTCAGGTTGACAGTTGTGGTGTTTCTCTTCCCCAGGGTGAGTTGGTCAGGCAGGTCTTGACAGGATCCTGAGCAAGGTCATCCTATGGTGTGGAGAAAGTATCAAGCATTGTGAAGGATTGGGAATTATCTCGAGGTTAGACAAGGGCTGTCAGCCAGGTGCATATAAGTAATTGCTTTGCTTTGGACATATGGAATTCAAGCAGGAGAGGATGTATATGAAAAGAAGGTCTTAATCTAAGCTAGGTGCAGAAAAAAGCACTAGCTTATTACTGTTTTAGAAAGAGATAGAGATAGATAGGTAGATAGAGAGAGAGAGAGACAGAGAGAGAGAGACAGAGAGAGAATGGGTACACCAGGGATTTTAGCCACTGTAAATGAATTTCAGACACATATGCCACTTTACATCTGGCTTACATGGGTACTGGGGAATCAAACCTGAGTCCTTAGGCTTTACAGGCAAGCACCTTAACAACTAAGCCATCTTTCCAGCTCCTGGAACAACTATTTGAACCTTAAAAGAGAAGCAGCTCAATGGATATTCACATCTTTATGGAAAAAAATCTTGAGTGTAAATAAAGTACCTATCTAAAGTAACTAAAAGACACAATGGCATATATTTGTCCAAATTAAGATATCTGAGTAACCCTTACTACTCCATGATCTACAGTTTCTTTCAAATGCTTACTAGTCTTTTCTCCTACATTCAGATAATCAGGATTTTTCTGAGTTTTATTAGCAGTTGGGTGTGAAATACATATTGTTTTAGGTCAGGTGCACGTTGGGACATGGTAATAGGATTAGAATCAGGTCTCCATATCTGCAGATTCAACATCTGTGGAATCAAGTAACTGTGGGTCAATAATATTTTGGAAAAATTGCATCTGTACTGAACATGTACAGAATATTTTCTTCTAATTATTGCCCCCAAAATGCATTGCAATAGCTGTTTAAACAGCATGAGTATTTTATTGGGCATTATAAGCACTCTACTGTAATTTAAAGAATGTGAAATGACTGAACAAAAATGAATTCAAAATGGATCAAATATCTCAATATGAGATTGGAAACTTTCAAATTGCTGAAGGAAAACATAGGAAAATATATGAAAATAAACAAGGACTTTTGAAAAATGATACCAATAGCTCAGCAAATAACACTAAGAATTTGAAATGGGATTTCATCAAATTAAACAACCTTAATACAACAAAGAAAAAAAAAAACAAGAGTGGCAGGAGAGATAGCTTAGTGGTTAAGCACTTACCTGTGAAGCCTAAGCACCCTGGTTCAATGCTCAATTCCCCAGTACCCAGATAAGCCAGATGCACAAGGTGGGGTGTGCATCTGGAGTTTGTTTGCAGTGGCTGGAGGCCCTGATGTACCCTGTGGTAGTTTGAATAGATGGCCCCCAATATATTCAGTTGTTTGTAGTTTGCATCTGCAGCAACCTGGCTGGAGGCAGTGTCCCTGGGTGGATCTTAAGGTGTGGTGGTGGGTTTCAGATTTCAATCTAAAGATATGCAAAGTGTGCCTAGCTGGAGTTCCTGAAGTGTGATGTGGCTTTTGGCTTTTGGCTTTAGGCTTGTGCTTTTCTCTCTCTCTGCTTGGGCCTGTGAAGGCAGGCCAGCTTCTTCTGCCATTTATAGAACTTCCCCTGGATCTGTAGGCTTCAGTAAATATCCCTTCCTCCATAACTGTGCCTGGTCTGGAAGTTCATCTCAGTGAACCTGAAGCTGTCTGCTACATGCCCATTCTTTCTCTCTCTCTGTCACTCTCTTTCTCTCTCTCTCTCTCTGTTGCTCTCAAATAAATAAATTAAAATAAACAAAAAATTTAAAAAAACCAAGAGAGTAGAGAGACAGTATGCAGAATGAAAGAAAATATTTTACAACTCTACTTTTAATAGGGCACTAATATTTAGAACCTATGAAGAACTCAAAAATTCAACACTTACCCCATAATCATACAATCAATAAATGGGCAAATGGATTCAATAAATACTTCTTAAAAGAATACATATGAATGACCAATAAGTATATGGAAAAATGTCCAATATTCTTAGCCATCAGAGGACCATAGATTAAAAGTTCCATCTCACCCCAGTCAGAATGGCTATCTTCAAGAAAACAAATAACAACAAATGCTGGTGAAAAGATTGGGGAGAAAGGAACCTTTATGTGATATTCTGTCAGAGAAACTGGCTGCCTTCTGACTGTATTCTGAGAACTTGAGCAAGGTTTAATTTAAAAAGAATGGGCTTTCTTTTTTATTTTTTATTTTTTTGGTGGAGAAAACTTCAAGACAGAATAATAATGAGTTTATGGCATGGTTTACTTTATCTGCCCTGATTCAAATCTACAGTGAAAAAGAGCAAAATTCAGAGCTGAAATGTATTTAAAAAATGTGAAGTTTGGCAAGGAAAGAGATGAGAGCAAACTTAAACTCAACTTCCAGGTTAAGAAACCCCAGCTGCTTTGAGTGTGGTTGTTCAAGAGATTACCACCATTAAAAGTAAGCTTGCTGTTCTGCACTGACGATAGGAAGTATGCCCAGAGGACAGGACCCAACCCAAAGAAGGCTCAAGCTAGTAAAAATGCAAATACTTTTGAATGGGAAACACCTAAAGGGAGAGTGCTGAAGGAGACCACTGCTTCCAAAAGTCAGCATGCAGAGGCTTCTGTAGTCCAAGGCCAGGATCTATACCCATCCAGCAGCAGAAATTGGCAGCATTGTCTCTATAGTACCAGTTTTTGTAAGAATGAATAATGCAAAATGGAGGGGTTCATGGACTATTCCACTATGATTCCAGAGAGCCACTGAGACTCAGTAATGTGAGGTTGACTCAAAGCTCCTGAACACAGAGACCCTGATGCTACTGTGTGATACTGTGAAGGCCCAAAGGAGACTCCAGGATGTTACAGATTCCAAGACCATGGAACATCTGACAAGAAAAGCTTTGGGCTCAGGACAGAGCTGGCCCAAGGGACAGACTACAGGCTAGCACAGACAAAGGGATTGAAGTCTTCAAGACTTTTGGAGTTGAAAGGATTTCACCATGGGTCATAAATACCGAAAAATGTCACTGCAGGATTTGGCATTTGCCCTGTTGGGGTTCAGTCTTGCTTTTATCCACTCTTCCCTTGTTATGTCCCTATTCTTCCCTTTTGGAATGAGAATCTTTATTTTGTGCCATTATATTTTGGAAGTGTGTAACTTGTGTTTTGATGTTATAGGGCTCACAATTAAGAGACTGCCTTGAGTCTGACACTGACCCTGAGATGGACTGAGGATGTTTGAACAGTGTTTGGACTAATAAAGCCTATGGGGACTTTTAAAGTTGGACTGAATGCATTTTGCATGCTAAGGTGGCCAGGAGTCTATAGGGGCCAGGGGCAGAATGTGGTGGTTGGAATGTCAAATGTTCCCCATAGAGCATATGCTTGAATACTTAATCTGCAGTTGATAGTACTATTCATGAAGGTAGTATAACCAGTAGCATGTGGATCCTTGCTGAAGGAAATGTGTCTGGGGGAAGTCCTTGAGATTTTATAACCTGGCCTCACTTCCAGCTTTCTCTGTCTCTCTACTTCCTCCCTGCTAATGTGATGATGTTATGCCAGCTTACTGGTCCTGCCATGATAGACTTACCCTTAAAACTGGAAGCTGAAAATAAACCCTTTTCTTCCTCTAAGTTGCCTCTGGTCAAGCATTTTGTCCAGCAGCAAGAAGGTTCCTGATACACATACTAATGAAGGTTTATATAAATAAATATTATATATATATATATATTTTTTTTCAACTAATTGAAAAAGTGCAAAAATGGAACGATGCATGTAGATTATATATAGCACTATTTCTGTATAAATGATTGAGCAATTGCAGAGATTAGTACCCGGGAATATCATGGAACTAACTCCCCACTGATATTGAGGGTCCACCATACTGTTAGAAATCAAACAGAATGGATTCAACCCTTAGTGAGTGAAAAGCTGATAAGCACCATCAGTAGATGAAGTGTCAAAAAATTTTTATTATTTTTAACATACAAGGAGAACACTGTATATAATTCTCAAGGTGGCATCTCTCTGAACAAAGAAAACAAAGGGCTTTGGTTGGGGAGTCTTATGCACATTCATATGCAAAATATTTCTCATAGCATGTAGAGGTAGCATGTTCAATTGGAGGTCATGTGTCTTTGTACATTGCACATTCAGTAAAAGGCAGATAGAGTACTTCTGGGTGGAGAATTTAGTCAGAATGAACAAAGCTCATCATGGCTCACCTTATAAGTCAGATTGACTCAATGATTTTGTTTTGTTACATGTAAAATTTTCTGGAGATCCTTAATCTGAGACCAACCAACCAGGTTGAAATGAACATTAACAGCCATTTAAAGGGACAAATGTCCCTCCATCCCAAGAATAGGTGAATGTTCCCAAGTATACTTACATTCTGCTAATGCAGTCATCCTCATAATCAAAAAAGCATCATCATGTTTCATGGCTTGAAGAGAAGTCACAATGATTTCATTTTATCCTATAAAATAATGAAAGTGAAGTGGATATTTTGATAGAGAGAATCCATTTTAGTCCAACTTTTGCTTAAGCACTCATCATAGAACTAGACATGTAGGCAAAGGAAAAGATATAATTTGTTAATGAACAGTATTACTAGTGGTGTTACTGCCTGTCCTATAAAATGCTTGTGTGTATTTACTTGTAAGAACCTGGTGGGGTTTTGCTGTCATCCTCAAACTTCTTCAAACCGGGCAATTTGCCTGTCACTACCCACTCCTTCTTCAAGCATGGATATTTATTTATTCACTTATTTCATATATTGCTCTTTAGCTCCTGCTTCTGACCAATGGGATTTCTTGTTAAATCATTCTCTGTAAGCTTAGACTTAGGAATTCCCTGGATTCTGACTCACACTGGCCGTTTTCTTCTGTGTTTGCAACTGAGTCAGGGCCAGCCAAGTGCCGATCCTGGAGGAAGGGAAGTTGGAAGATAATGGAGCAGTGTACAACCCAACACAGGGCATCTTTCACCATATTACAGTGTGTGGAGTGTTAATAGCTATGGTAGGGTTCAGAAACATCATAAAGAAAAGTTACCTTACAAGAGATCAAGAGATCACAGAGTGAATGATGAAAGGATCCCATGGATGATGATAATTCTAAATCTCTCCCTGGCTTCTCCCTTTGGCTTTCCCATGCTTGTCTCTCAGGCAGGGTGTGTCCTTGGGGCTGACATCACTCATCCTTTGACCATCACACACATTATACAGAATGTCAGATTCTTTCCAAGACCAGTGAGAACAGAAATGCATTCTAAAATAGGCATGTGTGACCTGTCTGTTTGTTGTTTGGTGAATAGTGTCACTAAAATCTGGTCCCACTTTGGCATGTAACCATAGTTTTGGTGCCACAGGGTTCCAAGAAGAGAGCAATACTTTGGCTGAGTGTACCTGGCAATGCCTTGGATACACATACAACAGAAAGACAGGGAATGCTGTGGACAGCCAAAGGAATCTGTGTGTGTGGATCGGTGAAATGAGAAGAAAGCTATTCTATGATTCTGTAAGTGGTCGGGGAGACAGGGGAAGAAGAGAAAATGCAGAGGACAGACAGCAGAGAGTACCAGTAACATTCAGCAATCCTGCTGTGGAGAGTGTGATGGCCCAGGAAGTCAGTGTCAGTAGCAATGCTAATGTTGGGAGCATGAGGGGATGTTCCTCACTAGAATGACGGCTGACTGGTCAGTCAGCAGTGTTTGGAAAACAAACAAATAAGAAACAACCACTAAAACAACACATCAAGGCTGCAGATCTTGTTAGATCCTAAGATCTTTGAAGGACCTCAAAACTGCTTAAAAATATAAAGTATCTCCAGAAAATGCACAGGTTACAGGCAACCCATCTCATCAGGAAACTTCAAGGGAGATGATGAGGCAGATATCTCTGTACTTTAGAAAGAAACTAGTCTTAAAACTTTTGCCTCTAGAAGGCAGAGAAGTAGGTGCTATTGTTTTTTCTGTTTTTATCTTTTTTATTTTTTTTTCTGTCTCCCTGTGTAAATTTTCCTCTGTCAGCATCTGGCCTCCTCTAAAACATCTGTTCACAGGAGACTTTCAGATTGTAAATCTTTTTATTGAGGGCCCTGCAGCTTGCTGCTTAGCACTTCCTAGCTTGATACTGATCTGGTACGTGGAGGAGTCACCAAAGATAAACAAACTATTACCCTATGCCAGAGAGGCACACACGGCCCTAGTTAACCTGGGGATGTCCTTCTTCAGGCTTTGTGAATATTCACAAATGTCTTCATCCATTTGACTGAGCATTTGGAAGAAGATGGGAGAATTGCTTTTAGAGGGTGAAATGCTTTGGCTTTCAGGCTTTCAGACCTTCAAAGTGTCCCTGTCTTATTTTCTAGTGAGCAATCACAGCTATAACTCAGCAGTTCCAGGCTGCTCAGCGTCAGTGAAGCCAGCCGTTCGTTACTCTGTGCATGCTGAGGATTTAAAGCCCAGGGAAAGAAAAATATCCCTGGAAGCTCATAGAGTCTTCTTGTCTCTTCCAACCTTATCTCCTGCTCCCTTTCTCTTCTTGGGATTTTATCTTAGATTTTTTTTTTTTTTGTATGTCAGTTTGGGATACACCATCACTTTACTACATCTACATTTTGATGCTTCTCAGATCTCAATATCATACCCTTAATTTAGCACTTCCAATAACTGGATTAAAGCATATCCACTACTGATCAAGGTAGCAGAACCTGCACCTTTGCCAGATGCGATGGTTAATTTTATCAACTTTCTTCAATTAAGGAATGTCTGGACCGTAGCAAAAGGAAAGATTCCAGATTCAAGTTGTTCAGTGTCTGTGGTAGCTGTGTCCAGAGCACAGGCTGCTGCCACAGCTTCAGTGCTTGGGACAGCGCCGCTGTCATAATGTCAGTCCAGATATTTGACCAACGAAATGTCAGCCTGGCTTTGCTCCAAGGGAACCATCACACCTGAGTGGGCAGGCTTGGGTGGAGGGTCAGAGCACACCTAACAAACACCCATATTCTTCGCTCATGAGTATAAGCTGCTTTGGCTATTAAAGATGGAAATAAGAAAAGAAAGAAAAATGAAAATCACATGTTGTGAGAGTCTGGCCCTTTTCCTATGTCTCAGAATCACATTTTCAAATTTACTGGATGCTAACAAACAAACAAACAAACAAAAAACAACAACCAAAAAGAAGATAAAAAAGAAAAACCTGGCATGGTGTGGCAGCCTATAATCCCAGCACAGTAATGGCAGGAAAATGCAGAATTCAACATCATCCTCAACTAAATACTATGTCTGAAGCCTGGGCTACAAAAGTCCCTATCTCAACCCCTTTTACCTTCAAGCTCAGTGGTAGAGGACTAGGTTTGATCCCCAGCACTCAAGACAAAAACAAAAAAGACACACTACCCAAGTATATAGGATATCTATCTAAATGACAAATATTTGCAAAACATTATAATGTGCTTACCAGCTAGAAATCCAATAAGTTATAGATAGAAGCAGCTTTTATAAAAGGCTGTTTTATAAAACATGCACACATGAAAAGGTACAAATAAAACAATTTTCCACCCATTCAGTTTGACACAACCTAGAAGCATAATATACTTTGTGTTATTGACATATAAAATGGTATGACCAGGAGTGGTGGTTGCATGCCCTTAATCATGAGGCAAAAGTAGGAGTTCTAGGCCAGCCTGAGCTACAGTGAGACCCTACCTCAAAAATAATTACATATGTATCTATGTATCTATCAATCTATAGATTAAATATGATATAAATTGCTTAGAATGTATTAATTTTTATTTTTTTCTCCCTCATCTTAATGTTATTTAGTTATTTTTGTTTTTCATCTTTTTTAGTGACAACTTCCATAACTATAGACAATAGACCATTATATTTCCCTTCCTACTCACTTTCCCCTTCACAACTCCACCCTATGTCATATCCTCTCCCCCTCTCAATTAGTCTCTTTTATTTTGATTTTATCATCTTTTCCTCCTATATGAGGATCTTGTGCAGGTAGTGTTAGGCACTGTGAGGTCATGAATATCCTGGCCATTTTGTGTCTGAAAGAGTGCATTGTAAGGAGTCCCACCATTCCTTTGGCTCTTTCCATTCTTTCCACCACCTCTTCCACAATGGACCCTGAGCCTTGCTGTCATTTATACTTATATAGCAGGATAGACGTATTTTCAAAGTGCTTCTATACCCTGCACCTGCAGAAACATGGAGATTGGGCAGGGGCTATCTTACAAGAAAACGGGGCTCCCAGAAATGATTGATTAGCAGCAGAATCAAATATGAGACTGGTTCTCCCCATTCTTCATACAGCTATAAATAAAACATAATTTCCAAATACAGTCTCCATTAAAAGTATGAGCATTCATGGAATGGGAGGATGAAAGAGCTGAGCAGGTGACTGATAAATAACCTGGTTGCAGAAGTCGAAAGCCTACTAAGCTCTCTTCCATGGGTTAAGGGTTGAGCTTGAGAGGTGAGTCAAGAACTGTATTGGGCCTCCAGCTGACCCCCCACAACATGGAGGTCTCGGGTGCCTGTTGACAAAGACGATGACTCTGAAAATGCCAAGGGCACTGAAGAACTGCTTCTTCAGCTATGGAGTGCTGAGAGCTGCTGGGGTAACCCCATCTCTTAGGATGGTAATGATTGTTACAGGCCACCCCGAAACACAAAACCACCCACATCCTATTGTCATGTAACAGTTGTTTCACTTCCATCTCCTCTGCTACAGCACTGACTAACAAGTTCCAGACAGGAAGAGCACTTCCTGGGTCTTCATATCTGTACAAGTTGAGGATCCCTCTCCCCTAAGTCAACTCTGATAAAATGGAAGGTTTGTTCTGACCCATCAGGGGAAACTGAGGTGTGGGTTGTATCTGGGCAGACCTTGGGCTCTGCCTCTGGCTTTTGCTTTGACAGGACACTGTCTATCCAATTGATGACAAAGGCCGTCAGCTCCGCTCAGGTCATCAGGGACCACATCGCTCCATGCTGTCCAGTTTCTCCTCTTTGTAGAACAGGATGTTCTCCATCCACTTCCTTTTGGACTCACTGATCTCACCTTTTGAGAAGTCTCTGTAGTTGATATGCAACAGAAAGTGAAAAAGAATGTTACAGTTAAAACTCTTCCAAAGCTATAAAAAAATCAAAACTCATTGTTCATTTAAAAAGTAGAGGTTTGAGTACAAAAGAGTTAAGGAGTTACTTAGGCATACTTAGGAGTTCTTTCACTAGAGAGGATAATTTATTAAAAATCTATAGCTAAAATATTGCTTTATAAAATTCATTCCACTAAGATGAGACAAAAAAATGCCTGTTGTTTAGCATATTACGCTATTTTGAGGGGTTAACCAAACCAAATCCTTTGAGGTGTTAACCAAACCAAATTTTCCAGTGTAACATAAAGCTATAAAAATCAAGTGATCCTTCTTTCAGTGATAACTAGATTATGAAATAGAGCAAATATTACACTCACAGTGGGAAGATATATCTTTCTAGATAGCTGTCTCTTTATGTCTCTGCATGTAAATATACACATCACCTAATCTGAAACCTATTTTATATGCCTTTGTTTATTTTTTGCTAATTAACTTGTCTTACATACCTTTGCATACCAGTAAATATAATCTATTTTAATGTCCACATAGAACTATATTGTAAAGCTATCTAACAACCACATCCTAGTACCTAATAGCTTACATATGTATCCACATTAGAAGCAACATTCTGTGGAGTATACATATGGCAAATATTCCGTTGAGCATACATGCGGTACTATTCTTTCAGATTCCAAGAATATGATAGGTTTTTACATCAAAAAGTATCATTTCCCAGTGATGCAAAGCATGCTTTGTTTCTGTATTCTAATCTTTGATTTAGAAAGACTCAAGAATTAGCACTATATTTGCAAATGATATAAATACTGACTGAGAAACATTTTTTCATTGTTAAACACTTCTTATTCTCAATTTTGCATACATGTAGATTCTGATATATAGGAGTATGGTACAGAGTTTTCTAAAATACTTTATTGTTATTTATTTATTTGAGAGCCAGGGCAAAAAAGAGGCAGATAGAGAGGGGCAGAGAGTGAGAGAATAGATGCACTAGGGCCTCCAGCTGCTGCAAATGAGCTCCAGACACATGTGCCACCTTGTGCATCTGGCTTTCGTGGGTCTTGGGGAATTGAGCTTAGGTCCTTTGGCTTTGCAGGCAAGGAACTTAACTGCTAAGCTATGTCTCCAGTGCTGATACAGATATTTTAATGACCGTGATTAGATGGATATTGATTTAAAAGACAAAATTTTTTATTTAGTTCTAAATTTTAGTTTTTAGCTTCATTTAAATATATTTTAAAATATTTCATACTTTAATTACATCAGAATAAAAATTATATGAACATTTTAATTTGACAATAGAGAAAGTCTGATGAAATAATTATGTAAGATAATTATGCAATTATTTAAATTATATGTGCAATTGCTTTGCTGGCATACCAACAAATTATCTTGTATTTTGTATTTTTGCCTCATTCAGTGGCACAAAACCCCAAATCTTACATATTTCTAATTTTTCTCAGTGCAAGCTTGTGTGTACAGATATATTAAAATAAAAATGTTCAATTAATCATTTACTTGATTTAACAAATGTTTAGAATTTTGGTACGTGGGTCTTGTACATCTGTCCTGAATCTGTAATGTTCATAGACAATCCTAACCCTGTGGAGGTCAGTTTCATTATGAAAGACATTCATAGAATTATTTCTTCAGCATTCTCTTTTAAATCATGGCCAGGGCTGTATGTGGGCAATAGAAATGCGCAAAATGAGACATTTGAGAAATGAAATTGATAGATCTTGATATTGGATTGGAAGGAATATAAGATAATATAGGCAGTTTACATTTATTTGAACTAGGAATCATGATTTGAGAGAAAATGTAATCAATCGAGTTTAGATTTGCTAAATATGTGGTAATTTTGATATTCTAAAAATAGTTGTTGGGCATGTCTCAGGGAAATTTTGCAGGAAGAGGGGGCGGAAAGAATGTCAGAGCCACATGTTGGGTCATGATATGCAGAGACATTTATCTTACACATAACTGTGGGCTAACTCCACAATGCATGACCCATATACCTCAACAAGGAGGGGCCAAGGGGAGGGGGTAGGTCATGGATGAGCCTAATAATGGTACCAAACTGACTGTATTTGCTGAATACAAAACTAACTAATAAAGAAAAAAAGAAAAAGAAATAGTTGTTGGGTAATTAGAATCACATATGGATCTAGATTTCAGAGAATAGATGGTAGCCTAGAATTGAGGTTGGAGACACTTCAAGTTTTAATGTCATGTTAGAATAAAAAAGAGGAGAGTAAAAGGCAAGCCAGTTCGTGGTTCCAGGAAACAAAAGAAAAACATCTTCAGGTGTATGTGAGTAGCAGTGAACATAGATGTGGCTAAGACTTGGACTTTTCTTTTCTTTTCTTTTTTTTTTTTTTCATCCTTTGGTATTTCCCAAGTGCATATTCCTAGAGAGTCCAATAATTATTTATTAAATGTTGTGATTGTTAGTTTCATTTTATGTCTGTTTGAGAGAATTAAGGGATATCTAAATAGCTGATCAACACTTCAGCTCTTTGAGGGCGTGTCCAAAAGAGATTAGCATTTGAATTAGTGGAATGAAGATCCCCACCAATTCTTGCCTTCCTCACACAGCCCATTGTACGCTAGAATACACCAAAGGATATTCATGATCTCAAGTTTAAAACACTAGCCTAATAGATAAAATTTTTGATTTTCCTCAGTTACAACCTCCAACACTTAACATTCAAAAGTTTTTCTTTGCTTGAAATATCTTTCTTTAGCCATTTCTTATATCACCTTGCTGGCGGCATCTCCTAATTTCTTCCCACATTAGTTCCCATTGAGCCTAATTTGGATTAGTTCCTCTTACTGCTAGACACACATAAAAAAAAAACTCCAAGCATAACATCGTTGTATCAGTTCACTTTGCCTAGTAACCGTATTTTTTTGACTCAAAGATCTGATTATTGCCTTGAGGGCTCCTAGATGACAGCACTTCTGCCTCATTTTTTTTGCTGCCTCATTGCTTTGCATGGGGCACCCTTGAATATTAATTTCTTTTTACACACCTGCATCTGAGATAGTAGGTCCATGGCCCTTTCATCATTTGCTGGAAATCCTAGTTATATTTTCTTCTAAGTTTTTATTTGTCTTTGTTTATGGTATCTTTAGTTTTACAGACAATATTAGTAGCCATGAAGTCAAATGTACCAGTATTTTCCATAAACGGGCTTGCTTGGCTTGTGTCTCATTTAGGAATATGGTCGCTATAGGAGAATTATGAAATTGGAATTTCTTTGAATACTTTTACTATTTTTAATTTGCAATCTTCTTAATGTCTATACTGGCAATGACCATTTAAATTATAGTAATGTTAGAGAATTTTGTAGTAATTACTGTTGACACTATTTGCAGAAAAACATTATGGCAACTTTAGTTTTCTGTGACTCAGAACTTATGGAAGAATGGAGGCCTTGTGAATGGATGGGATTTTGAAATGCCCTTAAAACAGAGGTGTAGAGAGAATTTTTCAATGAATGAGATTAAATTTACATAAGGAAAGAATGGCTTATTAGTGACTTTTTGTTATATTAAAATATCATTTTAGATGCTGATAAGATGGCTCAGTCAGTACAGTGCTTGCCATGCAAGCCTGGGGACTTGAGTTCAGATTCCCAATAACCGTGCAAGAAGTTAGTCACATTGGCATGCATCTATAGTCCTAGTGACCCAGTGATGCAGAGGCAGAGATAGAAGGATCCTTTGGGCTTGTTGGCCAGTTTGTGTAGCTGAACTTATGAGCTACAGGTTTACTAAGAGACCCTGTCTCAAAGAATAAAGTGAAAACTGTTTTATCAAGCCATTTGATGTCAATCTTTGGCCTCCGCACACACTGTGGTGCACATGCACATGGGCCCTGCCCACCCCTCCTGAACACACACCACACACAGACACAACAAACATCCATAACTTAAAAATTATAACTTCTAATCATTACTGATTTTTAGGTTGCATTAGTTTGATTGAACTTTCATAACAAAACATTATAGATTGAGCAACTCAAACAATAAAACGCATTCTCTTCAAGATTCTGGCAGTTAAAGGTGTTGGCCGATTCAGTTTCCCTTGAGACCTCCCCTCCTAAGCTTATGGACAAGTGCGTTCTCTCTCATTCTTTCCTCTCTGTATAATACCTGTGCCCTACCCATGTCATAAGGATACCAGTCTAATGTTTATGATCTTATTTTAACTCAATAATCTTTCTTCTGTGGATGAATCAGTTTATTGGGGTCACTTACAGAGCAGAAGGTAAGGGGTTACTTAGTGGAGCATGAGTGACTGAAAGGTTCCTGTGTCATTGCAAAGCCCACCCCGTCCTGGAAGGCCATCTCCTGGAAGCTACATCATGGAGTCCCTCATTCTTCTCTTTAAAGAGCCTGTCTCCCAATATAGGTTTAATCTGAGGGACTACGACCTTACCATATGAATTTTGGGACACATAATTAAGCCTGAAACCTAAGAATCCAATGCAAAAATGAGCTTGTTGCTCTTATCAATTCTTAGTGCATTCTGCTTTTTGGTGGTTTTCCTCATAGTCTCCAAGATGCTTTCTCTGAGAAGCTTCCAAACAAGGCGAATGTCTCCGGGGGAAACATGAGCACTGGGCATGCTACTCTGGGCCTGTTGTCCCACCTAGTCTCAACCTATGTCGGCACAGGACTCTAGTCTGCAGGGATTGTGCTCTGATCCCATCTGTATATCTTCACATGCCCTTCTAACTGGACTCCCAGTCTCAATAGAGCCAAGACTCACAAATGCTGAGAGTATAAAAGAGCCTCAAAAACATTGGTTCATCTTCCTATAGTTCCCTTGTCTTTGAAATCTTAGTTTCTCAGTCTTGGCTAACTCAGCATCTCTGTGATACCTCTCTCTCTCTGTCTTTCTCAATCTCTCTCTCTGTTTATCCTTCCCTCCATCCATCATATATACATGCATATATATACATATACATATATATATATATATACACACATATACATACATATATATATATATATATATATATATATATATATATATATACACATACAGTATTCATTTATGTATGAAATCTGGATATTCTGGGTATTTTATTGAGGTGAATCCTTTGACTCTGAGCATTCAAAATAACAACTTAGTTAACCTGAAAACACCAATTTCCCAATGTATATAGAGCATTAAGCTAACAAAATTTCTTTAATTGCCCAGTTAAGTGTCATTTCGGATATATTATTCTTGAGACATTTAATTTTTATCACTATTATAGATTATGGGGGCACATCATCCTATTTAAAAGGAAATAAAAAGTCTCTGTGTTTTTTTCAACCAGTGAAATAATTAAGATTTTGATACTAAGGAAATAAAAGCAAAAAAATTGAAGCTTTCTCTGCAAATAGGAAAATGTCCAGAATGCATTTAGACAATTTATCTTTATGACCAACAGTTATATGCCATCAACTTCTTAGAGTTATATATTCTTTGTATTTGGCACGGTTATAAATATCAGCCTATATTACATTATACGTTGGTGCTAATCAGGGTCTTGCTGTGTAACCCAGGATGGCCTTGAAATAATGATCCTACTGCCTAGGCCTTCTGAGCACCAGGGTTACAGATATGCACCAACACACTTGGCTCCACTTGCTTTCATTTTTTGGCAACTTGACCAAATATTTGGATGCCACAGTTAGCTGACAGCGCTGTTGTATCTTCAGCATTTTTTCTGTGTTCTCTTCTATTTCTTTGCTTCTGCTTCTCCTTTGTTCTGTTCCATCAGACATTCTTTCTGTCATCCTTTGTACCTAGTTTTCTGGTCTTTACTCATGCTAACATCCTAATTATGCCTATCTGAGAATTACACTAAACAAAAATACATTTCTAGTATCATCTCAGACACTCTTCTTCTTTTTTTTTTTTTTTTTTTTTTTCAAGGTAGGGTCTCACTCTAGCTCAAGATGACCTGCTGGAGACTCAGGATGGCCTCAAACTCATGACGATCCTTCTACCTCTGCCTCCCCAGTGCTGGGATTAAAGGCGTGTGCTACCATGTCTGGCCTTTTTTTTTTTAGGTACCAAAGTTCTAAAAAGAATTCCCTTCCTGAATGAGTGCTCTCCCCATACTCCCACACTGGGGAGAATAGGGTAAAAAGCTTTGAGCTAAAATGGCAGAAAGCTCATACAAGTGCAGAAGAGATAAGGTGTGTATTTCTAGAGATTCCGTTTTTCTCAGTGGCAGATAACTAAGCATTGATAGTGCTGCTTCAAACCAGTGCATATGCCGCAGAGCCTTCTGTATTAGTCATGCAAATTACTTAAGACAGATAGGAATTCCTAAAAATTTAATTTACGGTAATAGCTTAAATTTTACTTCTAGATTTTCAGAGTCTCCTAATGTCTGGTACTCTCAGATTATGTTTACAGCTTGGTTTGGGGGAGTGCATTAGTTACCTTCCCATTTCTGGGACAAAATACTCAACAGAAATCAGTTTCAAAGAGGAAAGGTCCATTTTGGCTTATACTTGGAGATTATAGTCCTTCTTGTGGCAGGGAAGGCTCAGGGGGCAAAAGCAGCGAGGGAGTGGAGAGTGATGAACGCTGGTGTTCATCCAGCTCTCTCCTTTTTGTCCAGCCTAGAACCCTGGCTTAAGAAATGGTACTGTTGAGGTAGAAAGATGGCTTAGCAGATAAGGCTCTTGTCAGCCAAGCCAAAGAACCTAGGTTCGATTCCCCATTACCCACGTAAAGCCAGATACACAACATGGTGCATGTTTCTGCAGTTTGCAGTGGCTGGAGACCCTGGTGCACCTGTTCTCGCTCTCCTTCTCTCTCTTCTTTTCAAATATATGTATTTAAAGAAATGGTGCTCTCCAATGTTAAAGGTAGGTCTTCCCACCTCAATGTCTTTGAGACAATTCCTCTCACATGCATAGGTTCTAACCTAATGTAGATTCATCCCTCACAGGGCCTGTCAAGTTGACAATCAATACACAGACCATAATAAGAAGTGACAACCTTATCTTACTAGCATTCGGGACACTAAGCCTTCATTGAATGGCTTCAAGTGATAATTTTAGTCTTTTACTTTATAGAATTAAAACAAGGTTATCTAATGATTTAGTTATTTGTTCTAAATTTACTAGTGAATTGCTCTGTGAATTTTGTCCATAATATGTCCTGAAGAGTATCTAATATCCAAAATTATCCCTTATCCCTTATTATTTTATATAGCTGCATAATATTTCATTGTGAAAAGCTGTCATGGTTTGTTGAACAGTTATCCATTGATAAACTGCTGAGCCATATATACTTGATATTATAAATTATATCAGTGATTAACCTTCTACTTGCATTATTTTTAAAGTGAATAGCATATTTTAGAGGACATACTCCTAGAAATTATATTGAGATCAAAGGGCCAATGTATGTCTAAGGGGCTAAAAATCAGTCTCTCTTATTCATATTTTCCTATTAACCCAATAATATTTATAACACTATCACATTAGGAATAATGACTGCTTAGCAAAGTATTACAATTTTTTATAACTTTTATAATTTTCAAATATTTTTTTAAAGTTTGGTTTTTCAAGGTAGGGTTTCATTCTAGTCCATGCTGACCTGGAATTCACTATGTAGTTTCCAGGTGGTCTTGAACTCATGGCAATCATCCTATCTCAGCTTCCCTAGTGCTGGAAATAAAGGCATGAACACCACACCTGGCTATAAATAGTTTTTAAGTAATTATTTTGCTTGGCTTTTTTTTAATTAAAATTTCTTTTTCATAGTTTAAGTTGTATAGTTTTCTTCAAGGACAAATAGGTAATCATTTAGTTCTGTTTTATTTCTAGACATTCCATTCATACACAAATCTGTGCATGCTTCTTACCCTGACTATTTCTCTCATTATTGTCTGAAGTCGCTTTAGCTTCCTGCTGTGTAGAATATCCTATTCCTTGTGGCAGTGTTGATGGCAAGTAAAAAATTTTGTGAGATTATAGATCTTAATTTTGCCCTAGTTCTTTATTGTCTGTTAGACTTTTTATAGAATTGTAGATGGGAAGTCAATCTCCTCTAGAATTTTGAGGGCTTGTTTCAATTACTTTTTCTTTCCAATAAGACTCTAGAAATGTTTGGTGTCTGCTGACACTTTGGCTCCCTGTACCTTCATTTATTTGGAAAGGTCAGGTCAGACCACATGTCAGCTTGGTGAGGAACAAGACACAGTACTAGAAGTTTGGAAAGAGTAGAACTGTGGCATAGGCAGACTTCTCTTGGGTTATTAGTTATTAATTACATATACTTGCATTCTGATAGGTCCTGTCAGGCCAATATTCTGTTTTCTGGGGGTCATTCTTTGCTCCATGTGGGCCACTTGAACACCCAGTTTCTAGTGCTCTCTGTGAAGAGCCATTGTGTTATTCAGTTTTCAGTACTGATTGCTTATGGGGTTTGAGAATTAAAGTGCATATAACTTTAAATCAAGACATCTTACTTGACAATCTTTGAGACTGGCTAAATTCTTTGTGGTCTGGTTTTCATGAACTTCTTTATTCCTGGCATCCTGAATTTACAAAAAAACTTTACATTAAAGGTCTCATTCTTTCAACCAACCTTCGGTAACTGTTAGACCATTTTATATAGAAATGCCTGAGCTTTAATCCTAGAGTATAATCTTGTAGTTTGCCTTTTGTATATCTCTGTTCTCTTTTTCTAGAATTCTTTTCAGCTATATGATTGTCTCTCTGAATTAATTCTCTAATTTTGACTTTTCTTATATAATAGCCACAGACTTTTTTTATTCTGTAATTCAAGGAATTTCCTTGAATATTTTTCCCAAGCTTTCCACTCAATTATCAGTTTGTATATCATGTTTTTCATTTCCAAATGCATTGTTGCCACATTGTTCCTTGAATTTGTTTTGATTTTTCTGTATGCAACATCATATCCTATTTTGTAGTGATTATTAAGAGTCTTCTAAAACATCGTCTATTGCCTGCCTTTTTGTTGTTTCTGATGAATGGCTTTGTTCGTTTGCTCCATTTTAGTCATATTATAGATATTCCTTTATTTTTCTTTTTATATCCATCAGACATAAAAGCAAGGCATCAGAAAGTCCAGTGAAGTTATGTCCACATAAAAGTGGACTTGTTGACTGATAAGAAATGTGATAATGAAGAGACAAAAACTCTTGTTCAGAAACCCACAGATGTCAGTGTCTGAAGGACTTTTATCTGGAGCTTATTGGTTTCTCTAGAATGAAATACTCCTTCTGTTGCCTGGTCAGTTTCTATTGTGTCCATCCCTTCTTGAACTTTGGGAGCCAAGGACTACACAGAGACATAGAGATGCTAAAATGGCCTGTGTAGAAACTCTACTTTTTACCAGTGTGGCACCTAGCCTCTCATGCCTGCACCTGATGTTTCAGAGTGTGAAGATTTCTGGCTCACACTTCTGGAGGATGAGGCTCCAACCATCTGAAGGTGGAGACAGTCTCCCCGTCAGGTAGTTCAATGTGTGCAGGTTGTGCAGCAGCTTGTTAATGCAGTTTTCAGGTTTTCCCCCTCCTTCTCCCCAGCTCCCATTTTCATCATTTCTCCTCACCTGGCTTCCCTGATACTTGGGAATCTCTAATTCCCAGTATTTTGTGGGGTTGATCCCTCATGATATTACTCTCACACATCTTGTAAGTGGTGATCCATGCTCTGCTAAGACTGCATTCACTAATTCAGTATACTTTGGTCCCCAATTAGTTTAATTTTTTACTCTATTGATGATTTATGCCACACTTTTAAAATTTCTATATGTTTCTGTATTTTGAACAAAAAGTTTCATGTCTGGAGTAGAAATAAATATACTTTTAAAAAGCATGGTAGCCTATAAATCTATATTCATAATGTTAGCTTAATTTCTTGCCATTGAATTGTACATTCATCTGCCTTTTTATATATTTGGTTAACAAATATTTATTTTATTACTGGTGCTAGAGCTGAGCAAGCTAATGTAGATATAATGTGAACAAAACAGTTATCACTCTTATTCTTCATAAGATTTATTTATTTTATATATTATCCATCTATCAACCTATCATCTATCTATCAATCAATCATCTATTTATCTATCTATCAATATATCTATCATCTATCTATTTATCTATCTATCTAATCTATCTACCTACTTAAGACAGGATCTCCTTTTATAGCCCAGGCTGCTTCAAACTCATGTTTCTCTATTCTTAGCTTCCGAAGGCTGGGTTTACACACATGGACCACCAGGCCTGGCTGTGGTTAGTAAGATATGAACTTCAACCAAAAAAATCTAACAACTAAGCAAAAGAGTTCACAACTGAAATGTACTTGTGTCAATGGAAAGCTTTCTTAATAAATTGATATTTGAACTAAGATCTAAAAAATTAGTAGAACTAAATCAGTTGAAAACTAAGACAGTTTAGGTAATAGAAAGATTTCAGGCCAGGGAGAAAAAAATGCAGAGAATCAACCATACAGGAGAGAATAATGACACATTTGAAAAGATAAACACTACTTTCATTCAAGATAGTGAAAGGAGAGCATTCATGTTAAGAGGTTAGAGGTCTGTGGACATGGCTGTGTGGTGGAGCACTTGCCTAGCACATGCGAGTGAGGCTCTGGATACATTCCATCATGTTGTAGAAAGAAAAAAAAAAACACAGAACAAGTTGGAGAACTACTTAGGAGTCAGCTCATGAAAGATGATGGACATTGTTAATGTGGTTTGATGATCTTTGAAAATTTTAAGCCAAGAAGTTACATAAGATTTTACGTGATAAGTTTGCACATACACAAACAATCCCAGCACAGAATGGGTTATGAAATAGAAAGAAGCAAAACTTGGTGCAGGAAAATAATGTATTAAAACACAAGGAGATAGCAGTGATAGTCAACACTTTGTCAGGGGAAAAATATAACTAAATACACATAAGAGGACTTAAAAATCAAACCTTTGAATTTTGGAGTTATTACTGAGTTGATTAAGGCTGTGCTGAGAGGAAGGAGGTGTAGGTTACTCTTATGCTTCAGATGTGCTTAACTAGGTGGATATTGGGAAGAGGAACAGAGGAAGACCAGGTATTGAGAGAGGCAATACTCCAAATTCACTTTAGATATACTTTGCAGCATGAGATATTAGGTTGCTACTTGACATATTGTCTGTATCTTGGAAGACAGTATCTAGGTTGCAAACTCAAATTTGCAAGGTTATGTGAATGGTAATGAAAGCCATGGGCATTGATTCAATTACCTCCAAAGAAGAGAGAGAATGAGAATAGAAAATGCCAATATCTTTAAGCAAAAAGGCTCACCCATAAAATATTTAAAATTCAACTAAGAGAGTAGTTCCACAAAAGGATGAGGATATATTTAAACGTTTAACCTCCACTTGAGACCAATGCATTGTGTGTGCATGTGTGTCTATGCATGACTGAATTGAACAACAGCAAAAATGATAATAAAAGTTCATTGCTAACTTTTTAAAATCCATTTTCTCCTTTGGTTTGCAAGGAATTATTATTATCAACTTTCTTTCCTTAGTTAGCTCCTATCCACTATTTATAATGTCATAAAGTCTCCTGGTATATCAGACGTAAGAGACAACAACTTCCTTCCTGAAGCCACGATTCTTTACTGGCATCTCTGTTGTGATGCTCCTTTCTTATTTTCAGTTACAATAATTTTCATTCAGATCTCATTTCTCCTATCCTGTAAATTTCTTGAGGTCAAGAATTAGATGCATTTCATATTCTATACAATATCTACCTAGCACCATGACTGACGTATAGTAGGTTGTCAATATGCATTTATTTAAAAAAATACATAAATGTAATCATGCTCAGAGTTTAGTCTCTACAACATCCAATTCGTGAAACCCCCAGGTCCCTGTCATATTGTCCTAGAAACAGTAATGCTCAAATTTCTGAGAAATCTTCGACTTTAGCATTGCAATGGCCACTTTGTGCACTGTTCTCACATTTTCTTCCCTAGAAGGTAGGCGCATATACTTAAATTTAAAATAATAAACCATAAGCCAATGCTAGATTTTTATTTTCTTTAAATTATCAAATAACACTAGAATTGGAAGAGACATTTGACCCAATTATTCATGCTTGTACTTTACAGATTCTCTAAGCTGATGTCTTTAAAAAATACTGTTTCAAGATATTCAAAGACAGTTTCATAGGAGATAAGATAATGCTAGCCATTTTATGATTGGTATGTTCCTTCTGCAGAAAGTAATGCTGTTAGTATAATCATTATCAAATCCATGGTGAATAGTCAATGCACTTGTCAGCACTTTCTATATACTGCTCAATTATTTGAAGACAATTATGAAGTTGTCCCTAATTAACTTACCTAGAGATTACATAGCTTTGAATTTTCTATTATTTGCACCTTATTTTCCATCTTATTATTTAATAAGTCCACTGTTGATCATTTCAAGTTTTTATATATCCTTCTAAATTCATTTTATTAATATTTTATTATGGTACAATAACTTCCTTTCACATTTTCCAGGAATATTAAATAACTGGCACAACTAACTTACATGTTTAACACACATAATTTTTCTAACATAATTTTTGTTTAGTTTACTACTCTTTCTAAACGAAAATGTGAGATAGAATAAAAATGTAATATTTATATTAAAAAATTCAGATTAAAATATCCTTAAACAGTAATCCATAATGGAGGTTAATTAAAACTGTATTATTTTTCCCTTAGCTATCAACAACTAGTTTTGGCATAGATTATTGGATTTATAATTAGATGTAATTTGACTTAATTAGTTGGCTATAGCTCTTAATTATGGTATACCTTTTCCCATTATGGCCACTGTAACAGTAGCTTAGAATAAACATTGATGATCCCTTCGCCAGTGGGACTAACTCCCTCCCTAGGGTTATTTGTGTGATAATGAGGATGAGATTTCAGAAGCGTGACAGACAGGCAAAGCATGAAATACTGTTTTGGCACAGTTCCCTCTATAGCTTTTCAAAAAAAAAAAAAAAATGGTAGCTAGCTCCACCAAAAAAAAAAAAAAAAAAAAAAAAAAAAGCAATTTTTTTATGGTTTGCTACCGTTTTAGTGTGGCTTTCTGTTCGGAGGAATGAAAGGAAAAGATAGGCAAACATTGAAAACATTGAGAAATCCAAGTTTCTGCTAGGAATTTGTAGAGATCTTAAATATTACTATCAGGGTTTTATAAATTTGCTTTGCTGAAGAAATTAAGTCACACATGTAGTTTGAATCCCTTTGGAAATTCCACCATGCTTGTTCAGACTTACCCTCAAAATCTGTTCTTGAAAGGGTTATTATGAAATAAAGTAGTACATCTTGGGGCTAAAAGAAAGCAATTTTGTATAATGTTTCCTATGAATAATTGTGAAGCGATGCCAATTTTCAAAAAATAAATGCCAAAGAGGTTCACTTAAGAGTGATCCTTTGTAACTGAATATCCTTACATGTTAAGATTATGGGGCATACTGAGTCTATATGCCAGAAAAATATTTTGGTGTTGAAAACAAAACTATCCATAAAAATATATTATGGTAATTTGGTACTATTTCTTAGTCCAAATCATTCTTAGTCCATTTCATAATAGCCAATTACAGGTTACTCAAGGGACATGGATCAAGCAGATCAGCTCATATTTCACTGAGTGACTGTTTCTCCTGTGTTTTGAGCTATTATCTTCATTACAGTGCAGCACATGAATCCAGCTCATCTGTACCATAATTGCTATAAATCAAGCATTCGTTTGTCATTATTTATTACCTACTATAAAGAGTTTTAATAATATTTAGAGGGCACTGCAATAAAAGCAATCATTTATTGTGTCTGCTTACAGGGTCACTCAAGGTTTTCAACAAAAGCCAATGTCATTTCCTAATCTTTTAATATTCATAAGGTAACATCACTTGCAAATGGTACATGATGATTTATAAACATTTCCTGGCCAGGCACATAAAAACATCATTACAATTCTTTCTTAAAACAGTGGTCTGATTCTGTAGGGCAACAGAATGCTGGGATACTTGAGCCCTGTGTCCAACTCTAATCTTGTTTCCCATTGTTTGCATGTTCTTTATTATACCACTTAAACACAGGTCTCAACTATAAATTACCAAGGGTTTGCCAGAGTCCTTCTGCAGGGGAAAATGTACATTCATGTGTAAAAAGGTAACTGTGTTTTTTTTTTTCTTTCCTCACTGTCAATAAAAATAGAAGTGGTGTGGAACTTCAGGATGCACAGACAAAAGTGCACCAAAACTTGGATTCAAATTCTCTTTTTCATCAATTACTACCTATGTGAGTTCTGATTAATGAGGTAATTTCTATAAGCATTTGTCTTTTTTCATATAAAATGGGGTAATTATACTACGCATACCTATTCAAAATATCTGCAATTAATATATGAAATCCAATGACTACTAGTTAAAAAATGTCACCTCCTTATAGCAATGATGGAGAAAGCTTTCTTTCAGAATACTTGGTGTAAAGTTATGTTTTACAAAGATTAAAGAAATATATCATTTTCTACTTTTCTAGATGAATGATAGCATCTTAGCTCGTGGACACCTCTATAAACTACACATATTATTGCTAATTTTTCTCTTATCACCAGGCTTTTCTTGGGCAGTTTCAGTGAGGGACAACCCATTGCTTCTGATAGCATAAATTCACCTGAAAACTCACTATAATTCAGTGCTAAAATATATTTTATCAGTGCCGGTGACATTTATTGACAAGCCTGTTTCCTCTTTAGATATTTTGTTTTTCATAGAAAACATTTCTAAGTATTTATGAAACAGGATTGGTTTCAAGTTGCTAATATATCTGGGCCAATATGTTCTGAACAGAAATTCAGTTTGCTTAAACTTAGTTCGGCTCTGTTTAAAAAATGTTAATATAGAGAGGATTCTTTTCACGTACATTAGCAACTCTTTTGCAATATTCCCTGAGCATTGGAGGGTATGTTCTATGTCTCCATTAGTGATTTTCTGCTTTGATGAGTCTAATCAGTGTTTACCTCTGTCTCTCAGGAGGAGGCTTTTGGGCTAGAAGTGAGAGCAGCACTCATATTTAATTTACCACTTCCTCTGCAATGTTTCCTGGGTCCAAGCCGGGGTGGAGAAAAAGGAACATAAGAGTGTAACCCAATGACCACTGGGCAATGTTCATATAATAAAGTTCTCAATTAAAAATATTAATACATGTTTTGTGCCAGGGACGAGGTAGATGCCAGAGAGAAAGCTAAATATTAGTGTTCTCAAGGAGCTCCTGGAGCTAAGCGGACCTTCATATTTGTAACTATTTCCAGTCAATCAAATGGAGTCAACCAAAGCTGTAATGAATACATACTCTATGGCAAGCTTGTGGCTGGGGGCTGGGGATTCAACATGGAGTCATGTGGAAGTGATTTTTCTCTTCACCGAGGTTTTATTGTGTGTGTATATGATAATAAAGGCAAGTAGAGTCAGCTGTGAAAATGTTCACAAAGTAGGTCCATGATCTGAATTTCCATCCACCTGAAATTTACATTCCAAAACCTAATCTCTAGATTGGAGAACAGGTATGTGAATGGTGACCAAAGCCTGTTATAGTTTGGATGTGGAATGTCCTCCAGCCCCCAAAGGCATGTGCCAGGAAGCACTGGCCCTCAGCCTGGTGCTATTAGGAAGTGTTAGAAACTCTAAGGGCTGAGATCGAGTAGGAGATTGTAGGTAAGTGGGCTCAGGAGTGAAGGATTGTTCAGCCCTGGTCTCTTCCTCACTCCTGTTTTCTAGTTTACAACCATTAGGTGAAAGCTTATTCTGTGTCACCAGCTCCCTGCTGTGTTGTGCTTTTTTTTTTTTTTTTTTTCTCTACAGGCCAAAAAGCAATTGGGAAACATAGATGTAAGTAAGCTGGAACCTCTAAAACTGTGAGCTCAAACAAACCTTTCCTCTTTTAAGTTGATTATCTCATGTATTTGCTCTAGAAATGGAAAACTAACTAATCTGGTTTATCAGTTTCTTTCTCATTGCTGGGGAGAAAAAAATAAAACCTGACCAGAAGCAGCTTATGGAAGGAATGGGTTTGTTTTGGCTGAGGGTTTCAAGGGGGAAAATCCCTCAAGGCAGGGAAAGCATGCAGGGACAGGCAGCTGATGCCACCTCTCCAAATGAACACCAAAGCACCAAGATGGACTGGACTATAGAACCCCAGGATATAGGTCATACAGCAAAGGCTGCACCTCATAAAGACACCACAAACTTTCTAAACAATGCTACCAATTGGGGATTACCAACTGACTCAAGCACATCAGTCCATTGGGGACATTTTGCCTCAAACCACCAATATTCACTCATTATTTTTGAGATAGGTTCTAGAAAGACAACATGGTGGTTCACACCTGTAATCCCAACCTACAGAAGGCTGAAGGCTGAATTAGGAAGATTGCTGAAAGTTTGAGGTTCACCTTGTCTATCACAAAGAAACACAGGCCCCAGAATTCCATCTTGATCCCTTCTGCTATGTGAGCTGATAAAGAAGGTAATTAAGAAAGTAGACCCAAATACCAAATCTGCTTTATCTTTCTTGATCTTGGCTATAGAATTATGAAAAATAAACCACTTTCATTTCTAAGCCGTCAGGTTCATGGTATTTTGCTATAGTAACTCAGATCGACTAAAGGAGTGAAGGAGGAAAGGGTTCTCAGAGAGGAAGGCGGAAGCCATGTCTACCTTATTCTCTATTGCATCCTTGTACATGGCAAAGAACTTAGAACATAATGTTCATTCTAAATAGACTAAATGATGAAAGCAGTAGTAAGCAGGGAAGAATTGTTATAGCATGTGATATAAGAAGTGGGGCTGTGGGGCTGGAGAGATGGCTTAACGGTTAAGCACTTGCCTGTGAAGCCTAAGGACCCGGGTTCGAGGCTCGACTCCCCAGGACCCACGTTAGCCAGATGCGCAAGGGGGCACAAGCGTCTGGAGTTCGTTTGCAGTGGCTGGAGGCCCTGGCGCGCCCATTCTCTCTCCCTCTCTCTATCTGCCTCTTTCTCTCTCTGTCTGTCGCTCTCAAATAAATAAATAAAATAACAAAAAAATTAAAAAAAAAGAAGTGGGGCTGTGAAAGTTAAAAGGGACTTGCATCAGATACTTGGAAAGTCCTGCTCACACCTGTTTAGAATCTCTAGGCCCAATTTCCAAATGTCCCCGTTTCTGTTTCTCTGTGTGACGGTTCTTTGGTAAATAGTACTGAGGCTGCTTTGCCTACTATTGAGACACACCAGAGGTGTTGATAAATTAGGTTGTCTTCCAATTCCAGGGCCGTCTTGACTCAAAGACTGATGAAAATTCATGTATAAACTCCACCGTTTTCTGACTCCTGCAGTGACCCCCCCCCCCCGGAGGTACAGTGCTATGGTAGATGTTCTAGAATCAAACCTTGGTCTCTTCCCCAGCTGTCTCCCTGATGGTCTAATCTTTAGTTACCTTAGGCATATACTGCCTTCATACATGCCTCGTATTGACCATCTTCTCTCTTCTATGTCTTGTCACAATTCACTACCACTGCTTTTACTGAATAATCCATTCAAATTCTTATTTCAGTTTTTACCTCTGTCAAAACCATTTTAAGGCCATACAATATAATGAAACTCTTTAAAACCATATTAACAATCTCATCTGCTAAAACACAATGTGAAAGTTGTATATTACAGTATAATTAAAGTATTGAGAGTACATTCAGGGAAGTTTCAGGAGCCTTATTTAGCATCCGCTGAGCTCTAAGTGAATCCTTATTCTCTACTCCTGCTTATGTGACATGCTAAGAATGGGAATGGGAAAAAAAATGTTCCACTTTCACGTTAGGTAGCAGTTATGTTCCCATATGGGGAAAACAGTCTTCATGCAGAGCTCTGAAGTGGTTGCTAAGTAAAATAAAGATTTGGTGATACTCTGACTTCTAAGAGAATTCTAACACATGGATAATTCTAGAGTTACTTTGAGCTTCTCTAGGCTTTTGAACAATTACCCACACATGAACTGATGATGGCATACCAGACATGAGGGCATGCAGGCACCTCTGAACACTGGTAGATCCCAGGGAGGATCGGTCATAATATACTGTGAGTACTCTGAGGATCTTTACAGGCTTGTCATCATTATAGATCCCGATGTATCAAGTGTCTCAGAGATAGGCACCATTCCAGAGTTTCCACAGGTCTGTTCAGATCACCCATTCCATCCACCAATCCCAGTTCTCCAGGTTTCAGAGGGAGGTGGGCAAATATCATCTCCAGTGTCCAAGGTGCTATCCACTATCCAGCTAAATTATATGCCTCTATCTTATAAAACACTGGGTCTGTAAAGATGAATAGGATATATTATTTCAAAGTTACAATTCTAGCCAATAATGATCATGTGACCACCACCCACTGGATCACTTATCTTTTTTTTGTTTTTGTTTTTTTGGTTTTCCAAGGTAGGGTCTCACTCTAGCTCAGGCTAACCTGGAATTCACTATGCCATCTCACGGTGGCCTCAAACTTACAGCAATCCTCCTACCTCTGCCTCCCTAGTGCTGGGATTAAAGGCATGTGCCACCATGTCAGGCTTCACTTACCTTTTGTTGTGACTCAATACTATAAAGATAAAATTTATTTATTTATTTAAAATTATTTTACAACATTTATTTTAATTATTTATTAGAGAGAGAGAGAGAGAGAGAGAGAGAGGCTGTGCTAGGGCCTCCAGCCACTGTAAACAAACTCCAGATGTGTGTGCCTCCTTGTGCATCTGGTTTATGTAGGTCCTTGGGAAGCAAACCTGGGTCATTTGGCTTTACAGGCTAGTGTCTTAACCAACCATTAAGCAAACTCTCCTGTCCAAGATACAGTTTAAAAGGAGGAATAATTTATTTTGTCTTATTGTTTCAAAACTTTTCATCCACGGTCAGCTGGTTCCATTGACTCTGGGCCTGTGGTGACACTGAACATTATAGTCAGTATGGTATGAAAGAGCAAACTAGCCCACTTATGGTGGCCAAGAGGCAGAGAGAGATAGAAAGGGGCAGTGTACAAAACGAATTCCTAAAGGCATTTTATTAAGGAATTCTACTTCCTATAACAAAGGTCTACTTCCTAATGATTTCATTGTCTCCCAATAATGCTGTAGGTTATGAGACCATCAATGTTTAATTTATTTATGATATTACAGTCCACTTGATCCATTCCCAAAAGTCCTAATTATGGACATTATTGGCATGCAAAGCCACACCTTCTGTTGTACTTACCTTTCCTCTAGCTGGGACAAATACCCAATCAGAAGTAGCTTGTGGGAAGAAAAGGTTTATTTCAGGCTTACAGATCCCAGGGAAAGCATTATCATGGCTGAAGAAGCTGGCTCACTTCATCATACATCCATAGCAGAGAGAGAAAAGCAAACAGCCAGAGCTCAAGCTGGCTTAGAACATATCTATGGGCTAGGCTCAAGATCTGCCACAGTGACACACATTTCTAACAGGGCTCTGCCTGCTGCTGACTGAAGTAGGAAGCTTAATCTTAATCAAAAATACATGAGATATGGCTGATATTTGCATTTAAACCATCATACCTTCAATGCATGAGCCTTTTGGGGGGACTCTTCATATCCTAACTATAACCCTAACTTTTCATTTGATTATTATTAATAACGATAATTTGGCTTTTTTGGCTTTTTTTTATTAGTCATGTACACAGTGTATACAGTCATGTTAGTACCATCCTTAGTCTCCTCCCTGTCTCCCCCCCCCCCCCACAGGGATCCTCCTCATTGGGGAATATGAGTCGTGCATTGTGGGGTTAGCCATCACTTATGGGTAAGAGAATGTCTCTGTGCATAATGACGCAACATGTGGCTCTAACATTCTTTCTGCCCCCTTTTCTGCAAATTTCCCTGAGCCTTGTTGGGTTCATTTTAGGTCTGCTTCAGTGATGAGGTGTTGGGAGCCTCGGTGTCTCTGGATATCTGGTTCGGTAGGAGTTGAGTATTCTCTGTGTTTATCTCCTTCACCCTTGTGCTGGTACCAGGTTCACCAAGGAAGCAGCACTCTTGCTTGTTTCCCCAAATACTCTTAGTTTCCGCTGGGGCCTTTTGAGGTGTGATGGGCTGGTTCTCACCTTTGAATCTGCATCCTTCTTAAAAAATAGAAGCAAAATCTCCAACGGAGAGTGAAGTTAGCACCAGATAAATGGGATCACCTTTCCTTCCCTGGGAGGGGCAGCACAGTTAGGCAGACACCATCTTGACCGGAAGTCACTGTTCCCCCCTTTTTTAACTGTTTTTCTTTTTCCTTTCTAATCTCAGCAGGAAAAGAAGCTATAACATTGAACATTCTTTCATTTCTTCTTCTTTTCTTTCTTTTTCAACATAGGGTCTTGTTGTAGCCCAGGCTGACCTGGAATTCACCATGTAATTTTAGGCTGCCCTCAAATTCATGGTGACCCTCTTACCTCTTCCTCCAGAGCCCTGGGATTAAAGGATGTGCCACCATGCCCAGCATATTCTTCTATTTCTAATTTACCACAAAGAGAAGTATAAGAATTTTAATTGCTTTAGAGACTGCTGCAAACATAAAATTTTTGAAAAAATTAATTATTTATTCCTGATATCTATATTAAGTTGTTTTCAACTGTGAGTTAGTCTCTTAAGAGTATTATTATTGATTTTACATATAAGAATGACATTTCTCATTGACTTAAGCTGAAATATATACATATTTATGAAGAAATACCCTAATATAATGAGCTATACAACATTTAGTATAGTCAGGATATATAATTGCCACAAAAATTGACAAATATTTATAATTTGACAGCACATAGCCCACCCAGAGTTCCATGGAAACATAATTTTATAAATATACACTGAACCACTAAGCATACATTTATAACTGTATGTTAAATATTACATGGATACATCTAATTATTTGGCTATAAACAAGTTTATAGCATCTTTGTTTATAATGCCAAAATTTAGAAAAATATTAAATATGTAATACTGATGAAACTGGTGGTACATTCAGCCTCATCTTTAGCCACTAAGAATGAAATTGCATTAGTATATGTCTATGAACATTAGAAGTGCTTACCGGGCAGTTTGGTGACCATAGTATATACATTTAGCCAGATACCAGCAGATGTTATACCCCTAGAGCTCATGACTGCCCCTTTCATATGTTTTCAGTATCAGGCATGTATTCTCTTCCATGGAGAGGGCCTCTAGTCCAATTAGAGAATGGTTCAGGGTCCATTGCGGCAGAGGTGGCAGAAAAAAATGTAAGAGCCAAAGGAAGGGTAGGACTTCTTACAATATGCTCCTCCAGACACAGAGTGGCCTGGATATCCATGGCCATGCAGTTCCTGACACTACCTACACAAAACCATCATAATAGGAGGAAAAGATCATGTCATCAAACTAAAAGAAAGACTGCTTGAGAGGGGTAAGGGGTATGATGGAGAGTGGAGTTGTAAATGGGAAAGTGGGGGAGGAAGGGAATTACCATAGTTTATTGTCTATAATTATGTAAGTTGTCAATAAAAAATAAATTAAAGAAATAATAACATTGCAGACTTATACCAACTTATATTAGAAAACCACTTACTCTTCACTTCACTTAAACAGGTTATAAGTAACTATATAAAGTAGGTTTCAATTATTACAAAATAAAACATGTATAGACATACACAGAGGAAATGATAAGGGTAAACATTAAAAGAGTAATGTGGTTTATTTTTTGTGTTGTTTAAAGTGTAAGTACTATGAGACTTTACGTTTTCACGTAATTTGTTTTTCTGTAATGAATGCCACACTTAAAATAAAAGTAGTCAAGGCATAGATTAGACAGAATGTTTAATGCCACTTGAAGGAATTAAGATTTTACTCAGGGGTAATGGCAAAATACTCTAGATTTTTAAAACAAGGAAGCAAAATAGTCAAATAAATGGGAAAATATGATCTTTGAAATTGTGACCAAAGTTAACAAGCTTTTTTGGTATAAATGAAGATTTTGATGAGCTACATGAAAGTGACAGACAAGAGTAGGCCATGGGCTGAAAAGGAGAATAAGAAAATAGAAGGAAAGCTATTCTGCATGAGAAATGACGAATGTAGAGGCTCAGAAAGGTGACAGAAGAGAGGAATAACAACAGTAACCACCATGGGATGACAGTGAGAGGGAGAGAGGGAGAGAGAGTAAGAGAGAGAGAGAGGGAGGGAGACTGACTGAGGAATATAGAAGAAGGCCAGGATTGCATGAACCATCCTACTGAGAAGTTTCCAATGGTAATTGACGTAATTGTAAGTACAAGAAAATGCATGTTGCATTCTTAGTTATTTGCATGCTATAATGTAAACCTGATCTTCATTCATACCTTCAGCAGAATCCAATAGTCCATTCAATTTAGCTTAGGGGTACTTAAAGAATTAAATACTGGAACCATAAATGTAGGTGAGTCTGATTCAGATAGCCCCTGAACCATTGCTCCATTTTCTTTTTAAATTACTATGGGACCATGGAAAATTACTTAACGAGCTGCAATTTTCTGAGTTAACATTTAATAATTGCTTTTTAAAACTGTTAGCAATTATTATTTATTAACTACTAGCTACATGCCAGCCAGCTTTCAAAAGGTTTTATGGGTATTTATTCTCTAATCCCATGATAACTCCATAAAGCTATAAGCTATTTTGTTTATAACCTCCCTGTGCTGTGGTGTGAAAACCGAGGTACCTCAAGGTTAAATAATTTGCTTTGTGTCATGCAGCTGGAAAGTGGGGGGACTGGGACTTAAACCAGGCTTTCTCATTCTGGAACATATGTCCCCCCCCCCCCCCAGTGTACTGCTGTGTTCAGGGAAAGCTTGGGAGAACGAAACAGATGGCGTGTTAGCACCCTGCACACACAGAAATGCACAGTATATTTTAGTTATCTCTTTTTTTCCCTTGAATTCTCTTCATATTTATCAAACATTCTCACAAAGTTACCAGAAGAGAGTATGGCAAAGGTCTTAAGGAGTAAATGTAATATTCTCTTTTCATTTTCCTGAACTTAGCACACAAGGAGTTCAGGTTAGACACATCTTTCTCTTGCCTACAAAATTCTTTCTTTTTCTAAGTCAGAATTTTGTTAGATGAAAGCTAAGCTCATTGTTCTATGGCCTATAGTGTTTTAGTTTGTTCCTTTCTCACAATGGTCACCATGATTTATTTAATTTGTTTTCTATAGAAAGATTAGCAAGATAAATGTTATTGACATCTTTTTTTGTGAATGAAGAAACTTATGTTCAGAAAAATAAATGCCTTGACCAAGACCATGTGTCTAAGGAAGCAAGGAATTATATTGAAAGTCGGGATATCTAGTTTTAGTCCAGGTCTTAACAGCTGAGATTAACATTTCAATGTAGAATTGGGCCAGGAGTTGGCTCAGTGAGTTAGAACACTTGCTGTAGGCATGAGGGGTCAAGACTGCCTAAGTTGAATTCCCCAGTACTCATACAAACAGCTAGGCATGGTCATACAAGTCTTTAAAACCCCAGACCTGTGGGAAGTAGAGACAGGAGAATTACTGGGGCTCCTTGTAAACCACAGCTCTGCATTCAGAGAAAGACACCCTTTCAAGGAAATGTGCAAATGAGTGACAAAGGACACCTGATGATCTTTTCTGGCTTCTGTGCATCTGTGAGATCACATCTCCATATACTACACACACACACACACACATACACACAAACACACACACACACACACACACACACCACATATGCTACACATGTAAAAATAATGTTCATGATTAGCTAGATAAACATATAAATAGAGAGCGTCAAAGATGAAATATAACAAGCAAATCATTTTTCTATAGATATAAGGCACATGTGTGCATATGTAACCAGCACACTTGCTAAGGAAGGGAAGGTGTTTAATAAGAATCCAGGAAATAGAGATAAATTCTTCAACAAACTTGGCCCAGGAATCTCAAACTTCTAGAGGAACACTGCCACCTGACACCACAGAGCAACAGTCCTGTGACCTCCGTCAGGACTTCTCTGATTTGCTTGACAGAAATTGCAGAACTGGATCGTATGTACACAGAAGCTTATGCTAACCTTCCAGAACTGTTCTCTGGCCCATCAGGACTGGACTCCCTCAAATGGGATGAATTGCATTCAGGCAACTCACTCTAAATATAACAGTAATTGTTTTTCCAAGTGGAAACCCTCACAGGTCCCTGCCCTGCATTGTACATGGTACTCTAGTTACCCTCTAGCCTGCCATTCTCTTGCAGTGTACTCAATAAACTATTTTTCCTAGTCTCTTCCAAAAGGGTGGGCTCATTTACAACCTTCCAATCCTTTCTCTCCTATGGTAGTGACTAACTACCTGGTATACTACATGCACTATGCATCAAAGTTAAATATTCTTAGACTGTTTGTATTCAGGCACAACAATGCCACTGCTCAAGTTTTTCAGGGCAATCAATTAAGAACTGTGTTTTTGGTTTAGCATATATTGTTTCTATATGTAGAAAGAATTGAATCATAAAAAAGAAGGAGGACAAAAGTGGTGGAAATGAAAAAACCAAAGGTGTAGGCAATTCATTAAGTCTACATTTTAGTGTCAGAAATCTTTACCCCTGACCCCTAACATAGCTGAATTCTGAAAACAGTTACAATTCTTCCTTAAAAGAGGTAAAACCACACACACATTTCCAAAGCAAGTAGATTCTTCATGTCTGCAGAATCACTTAATAGCTGACAAATAGGTTCTATTAGGCCCTATCTTAATTGGTACTTGAACTTTTTGCCTTAAGCTAGTTTGGCTCCTATGATCCTTTCTGCCTTCCTATCTGAAATGGCTGACTCCTCTCAAATTTACTGCGATATACTGTGGACATGTTTCACATGTTTATATTTCAGCTTTTTAGACATTTTCCCCAATTGTCTGAGGCATTGATTGTATTTTTTTTTCCACAAATTGTTTAGCACTGAAATCTTCATGTAGAAACATGATCAGTTTACTTAATCTTAAAATCCATTTAGCCTCACCCATAAATTCTACAATCATCCAATCAACCAACCAATCAGATGTGGTACTCACATGTAAAACAATATGTAAATTAGTTATCATAGCAAATGCTGGAAATTACAGAGAAGTCTTTCACCAGCTCAGAAAAGGTAAACATTTACGTTCTCCAGGTTGCTGGTGGATGATAAAGAAAAAACTCACAGAGACTTGGACTGCTTTGCCTTCTTCGTCATGTTTTGCTGATAAGCTGTTTACATTTATGAATCTCTGCTGCATTAATGATCCTCGGGGTGATTACCACACCTCCCTTCTTCAGTCTTTCCTGCTGTGGGCAGTCAGTTCTGCTTTATCTTCCTGACATCTGATTTTTCTGTATGGGTAGTCATGGGAGTGGTCCCGTTTATCTATTCTGACATAATTGCACTCTCTTCACTTAGCTGATCTGGATTTCACTACCATTCAGATTTTCAGTCTTCAAACTAGAGCTGGGGAATTGTGAAAAGTATCAGGCCCTGAGAGAAGTATGTGCTAGATGTGATAGAAGCATCATGTACTATGGAGTATACACTCCTAAATTATAACTTCATGAATCAACCCCCCACCTGAAGGAGTCAGTCATGTCACCTCAGCACCCTGAATCTGCAGTAGTTCTGGCAGAAAAGGAGATAGTCTAAACAGAGACCCTTGGACTCCTTATTTTGGCTATTAAACTAATGACTGGGCTTCTATGTGAGAAGGAAAAAACTCAGTAGCAGAGGCCAGTAAGCTAGAAAAGAGATAGAAAGGGAAGAGAAAGGAAAGGAGGGTGGTACTTAATAGGATGGTATTGTATATATGTAAGTAGAAGAATAGATTAATGGGGGTAAAAAAGGCCCAAAGTGAGGTTTGGGGAAGAGATTGAGTAAAGGAAAGGTGGAGGGACAGGTAATCAAAATCTAAGAGGATATAAATAAAACATATGTAATCCTACTTTTTTGGACAATGGAACACTCAGGAGCCGTAGATTGTTGCTAGAAAATTTTCAGTGCCAGGGATGGGATATCTTCCAGTGAGTTGTTGGCCAGGGGGGGTCCCTGATTCCCCCAAAACATTATAGGCCATTGCCAAGGCCCTTGGTTTCCCACTAGGAATAGATGGTAAGACCCTATTGCTGAAGACTCCATATACTTGGGCTGCAAGGCCACTGAGAAATCTTTTTGTTGTTGTTGTTCATTTTTTATTTATTTATTTGAGAGTGACAGAGAGAGGAAGAGGCAGATAGAAAGAGAGAGAGAATGGGCGCACCAGGGCTTCCAGCCACTGCAAATGAACTCCAGACTCGTGTGCCCGCTTGTGCATCTGGCTAACGTGGGTCCTGGAGAATTGAGCCTCGAACCGGGGTCCTTAGGCTTCACAGGCAAGCACTTCACCACTAAGCCATCTCTCCAGCCCCACTGAGAAATCTTGCTGGATCTGTGCTCATAACCTCCTCCATGTAGACCAGCTGACAGAAAGCTGGAAGAAGCCATTCTGCATGCAATTCAATGGGAGAAAGAGAAATCACCAGTGAGGATACTCATCAGTAGACACTGCAAGCCTTGTAATTGGCCAGCCAGGCCAAATGAGCCAATGGGTACAATAGTGGCACATCTATTATGGGGGAAACCAACTGCCCTCTAATTGGACTGGAGGCCCACTCCATGGGAAGGGAATACATCCCTGATACTGAAAACTTAAAACAGGGGTAGTCATGAGCCCTAGGGGTGTAACATCTGCTGTTGTCTGGCCAAATGTATATACTATGCTTATCAAACTGCCCAGTAAGCACTTCTGTTAATGTTCACACCCTTATATTAATGCTACTCTCACTTTTGGTTGAGAATCTTCCCTTTTCAGATGGCAGTGACCTTGGGACAACTCAGAAGATATCATGGTGATTGAAAGAAATGACCGCAGTGCTCAGTACTGCAATATCTCGATCACACCTTCCAAGGCTCAGGGTCTAATGCTGAAGAGGTGGTGGAAAGAATGTAAGAGCCAAAGGAAGGGCAGGACTCCATACAACATGCTCCCTCCAGACACAAAATGGCCTGGATATCCATGGCCTCACAGTGCCTGACAATACCTGTATAAGACCATCATAAGAGGAGGAAAAGATCAAGACATCAAAAGTAAAAGAGAGACTGATTGAGATGGGAAGGGGGTATGATGGAGAGTGGAGTTTCAAAGGGGTAAGTGGGGGAGGGAGGGTATTACCATGGGTATTTTTTATAATCATGGAAGTTGTTAATAAAAAAATTAAAAAATTAAAAAAAAAGAGATCACAGAGAATTGAAACTTCCCTCAGAAATCCCATGCTTGGGGATGCAAAGGCCAAAGCTCTTATGCCAGCCAGAGGAGGAAATGCCCTCTGTCTCACACTGTTCTGATAAGTCATCTCAGTTAAATTAACATCTTCATACTTCCTGGGTTTTGTTCCATCTTTTGTGTAAAAGGAAATGCAGACAGAAACTAGGAGTGAGTCGTTCTGTCTCCAGTTTGACTAAACTGCAAATAAATCTGCTTTTCTTTATCAATTTCTGCTTCCTAGTTTCATTAAAAATGCAGGGAAGCTAGCTGATGGGCTGGTAGACCTCAGTGCCCGGGAACAAGCCTGGAACAAAATCAGGAATGTTGATTTCTGTGTTAATCTATGTAGAAGGATAGGTTTAGCTGTTTGGGTGAATCTATTCAATTAAATACTCATTTAAATTGACTAATATTTTGTATTAATCCATTAAAAATTACAGTGGAAAATTCACAAGTTTTATATATATATATATATATATATATATATATATATATATATAATAGTGATATATATGTGTACATTTTGTGAATATATATTAGTCTATATGGACAAATATGTATAACTTATGAAGATCATTCAGTTTTAGAATAGCTTAATTTTTCTTGTTAATTATATTTTAAACTACACTTAAGTCTTGAAAACCTAATTATTCCCTTTGTCTGATTTCAGTTTCAGCAACAAAAATTAATCTTTCATATACTTTATTGTTCAAACAGTAGCACAACTTATGTTAATACTATAGTCAAACCAGTTGAGTTTTTTCAAAACTACTTCATGATTTTTTTATTTTCAATTAGTAAACTTAATATAATAGAAAGAAATAGAGTGGGCTTCCATGCAATGTTGGCCCATGAAAGCAGAAACATATTTAAATGAGTTAAATTATCCAATGAATTATCCTCAGCGAGTCTACTGTATGAAGGGTATTTATTTTTCTCAAGTTCACTTTGCATTCTGCACTCACTAACATTGATAATACATGGCTTTTCTATGCAAGAATAATTTAATGATACCTTATTCTTTGCTTGAAAGGCAAAAGAAATATTATCAGGCAATATTATAATAAGCTAAACCAATTACCTTCTAAAATGATTTTAATGCAGGCAAATACAAGAGTCATCATTTTAGCACAGTTAGATTTATTAAGAGCACAATTCAAAGCAGTAAACTAGGCTTCTTGTATACTATATCACTTCCTATTGAGTTTCAATTAATATTTTGAAAGCTTTTATTTTATACATTAAAAAGTTAAAATATCAAATTCTAACAGATTTTGTGTAAAGAAACTAGTAATATCTCACAAGCCATTTGGTTTAGCTGTCATACATACACATTTGAATTCAAAGCACACACCACAAATATTATTGCTGAGAGAAACAAACCCACCAAATATTTACAAAAGGTGCTCTCATGCCTATAATTTAGAAGGGATAAAGAAAAATTTTCACAAATATGAATCCAGATCTACTGATGCATCCTGAATTTTTCTAATTATCAGTATAATATGTGAAGCCTTGTCAATTTTGGCCACACAGTGGTCATTCTTATGAACAAATACATGGATACTGTAAATCAGTTATTCCTCTGAAGTTATGTTATCTTCCAGGGTTCAGCTTTTTTTTTTTTCCTCATGGATTAAAGAATTAAAAGGCAGGAAAAGTTTGAAAGCCAAGCAAGCAAGGTTTATTCAAAGTGAAAATTAAAAGGCAGGACAAACAGACTCAGGTGAGCTGAGGAACTGACTTTATTGACCAGTTTAAAGGATATAGCTTACATTACATATCCCCCAGCCATGTCCTAGCATGTTCAGGCAAAACTGCAAAATGAGCCCTCATGTGTCCTGGGTATGTCTGGGTAGAAGAGACAGGAAGTGAACTGCCATCTCCACCATCTAACATTGCCATTTTGGGACATGCAGTAAAAGAATAGAACTCTTTACGTAGGGCTTCTTCGTCTTATCTGTCTACTTAGCAAAGACACTACCTAGCTCCTGTGGTGTCTCATCCAGTCCTGTCCTGAACTTCTGCACAGAAAGAGCCAATGCACAAAATGGTTGCTTGCTCTTGCAATGGGCTGTGTTCTATCATGGGGACAAAATATAGTTAAAACATGTATTTCTTTTTCAGATCCCCTGCTCTCCTTCACTGGAAACAACATCTTTTTGTCTCTTACTCTAATTTTGACACTGAATATCACTTTGTCAGGACAACTTCAAAGAACCTGAAAACATTTTCAAAACAAACTAACCTTTCTGTAAAGTGTCTTTATTTCCTCCCCATGCGTTTGTTGAACTGGCTCTCTAGGCATTATAGACAACCTACAACACAAGAGAGTCATTAGAAAAGAAAAGCTAGTATGCCTCAACATCAAGTCAGTTATGGAACAATTACTTTGATTGGCAATGCGTCATAAGAAATGCTTGAAGCCAGCACTTGGGAGGCTGAGACAGAAGGATAACTTGAGCTCAGGAGGTCCTGACTAGCATAGATGTCATAAGAAGAATTTAGCTAAAGAAAGAAAGAGGAGAGAGAGAGGTGTTAGAGAAGGGAGAGAAAAGAGGAAGGAGGAAAAATAAAGGGGCGGGGGAGGAAGGAAGGCATGAGAGAAAAGGCATGAGAAAAGGAGGAAATGATTGCAATTTGACATTGGAGATGATTGATTTTTGGTTTCAAGATCACAAGGTCTTAAAAAATACTTTTTTTGCCTACTGCACATTTATGCTGGTGTTAATATTTTAATAGCTATTAATAGATAGATTCATGCTTGCTAGATATCATTTTTTCTCAAAAAAAAAAAAAAAAGAAAAACAGCACAATGTTGTAGCCACAAACATACAAGGGCAGATGCTCAAATCTCTGATGGGATGTAAATCACATACCTTAGTAATATTGTCACCTTCATCACATCACAAAGGTTTCTGCTTATTTTGTGAGTTTTAGGTACATTGTCCTTCTTTTTATTTATTATCTTATTTTTGAGGGAGAGAGAAATAAGGGGGGAGAGAGAGAGAGAATGAGCACATCAAGGCCTTCCAGCCACTGTGAATGAACTCCAGTCGCATGTGTCCCCTTGTGTGCATGTGTGACATCACTTATGCATTTGGCTACATGGGACCTGGAGATTTGAACAAGTGTTCTTAAGCTTCACAGGCAAGCGCCTTAATGGTAAGCCATCACTCCAGCCCAACTGTCTTTCTTTTTATCAAAAACAATTACATGAAATAAATTCTAATGTTTATGTTAAACATTTCATTTATTTATTTGCAAGGAATGAAAGAGAATGAAGGGAGAGAATGGGCATACTAGGGCCTCTTACTACTGCAAATATACTCCAGATGCATCTACCACTTTGTGAATCTGACTTTAAGTGGGTACTGGGGTATCAAACCTGGGCACTCAGGCCTTTCAGCAAATGCCTTCAACCACAGAACCATCTCTCTAGTCCCAATAAATACTAGTGTTAATCCATTTCAATCTGAGGACTCTGGGAAACTCATTTCTGGCTTTGTGAAGAATTGTACCCAGAATTCCAAAGTCAATGTTCCAAATTTTATCTTGTCCTTTCTTCTTCTGACTCTACATGATTAGCAAATTGGTGCAGGTTCTATAGGAACCTACCAGATGCAATGCACAGTAGCTAAGATCACAGCTGGAGAGCCACACTGCGTGGATTCATATCCTAGATCTGCTACTTATATAGCCTATAAGTAGTATCTGTCCTCACCTTGCCTTAGGCAAAGTCTCTATCTTGTAAGATTAATAAAAGAACATGTGTAAAGTGTTTAGAAATAGCATCCTGGCTGCCTTTAATCCTAGCTCTTGGGAGGCAAAGGTAGGAATATTGCCATGAGTTTGAGGCCACCCTGAGACTATATAATGAATTCCAGGTCAACCTGGGCTAGAGTGAAACCCTACCACAGAAAAAAGGAAGGAAGGAAAGGGAAAGAGAAAGAAATTGAATCCTGGAAGATATGACGTCCTCAATAAACTAGGCTATTACACACTTGTTCTTTAATCGTTTATAACCTGTCACTACAAAAAAATTACTTGCAAGTTTGGAAAATGACTGACAACCCATGTTCCCAAAGATGTTAGAACCTAGTAGACAGACTTGGACATCACTGGCTAAATGTCAAATATGATAATAAATCAATTGTTAGTGGACTATTAAATGATGAACTAGAGGATGCTTTGTAGAAGTAATGTTTGTGTATGTAACCTGGATGAAAGGATGGGTTTGGAAAATGAAAAGAAAAGTAATTTTTGGCCCAAATAGAAAAGACCATTGTGGGTCCCTGGTTCCTCAGGGGGCTGTTGCTCACTGGCTCCCCAGAGGCCTCCAGGGGGGAAAAAAAAAGCAAAACCAAAAACAAAAATCACCTGGGAGGCAGCATCAGAGGGCAGCTCATTTATTTTCAGGGGAATGGGTTTATAAGCATTTGTGAAAGAGCTGGAAAAGGTATGGGTCATAAGGGGATTGGTTAGTTCAAAGGACCCGCTGATTCCTCATTAGCATGTAGTGACCTCACGGGTGGGCAGGAAAGGGTCACAAGGTCTAAGTAGTGGCTGGAAAAGGTATGGGGTATGGGTCATAGGGGGATTGGCTATGCAAAGGCTGCTGGCTGATACCTCATTAACATATAGGGATGTGCTACGCAAGTGGCAAGGGTACACAAGGCACTGGAGAAAGTGGAACCTAAGTCTTATCAGGCTGCTGGGGGAGGGGGCAGCTTCACTCCTGCTGGCCGGCCTGGGCCCAGGTTATCCGGGTTCAGGCTGCTGCATCCTCAGAGAGGGTGTGGCCCCACTCCTGCTGGCCTCTGGACCCGAAGTTGTCAGGTTCTAGGCCAGCTGCAAACTCCTGTGGCCCAGGGCCTTTAGCTGTGCCTGGCAGCTCAGGCCCACTCTAACCCTCAGTGGCCCAGGGCCGGACCTGTGCCTGACAGACCATCTTAAATTTAAAATTTCTTTGAAAAAATTTAGTCCTTTCCTTTTCTAAAGCCGGAAAAACAAAATTCAAAGTAGTAAACTAGAGAGGACATCTTTTGAGGCACAAAAGACTACTGACAAAAGAATTTCTCTTTTGTAAAGAGAAGATTAAGGCCAGGCATTTAAGTGTTCATATCTCCCACAAATAGCAGTTCGTATATTTAATTTTTTATGAAGTAGTGCAACCTTGACTTCATATTTTGAATAATGGCAGGGAGAAAGCCAGTGGCTACAATCTGACACTGGCTTGGATAGGACTGTGCTGAGAAAAGCTTGGTGTTGTTGGAGAGAAAGCACCCGGATATCATGGGTCTTTGTGCTTCTCTCCAATGCTGTCTCTCCCTCCTCCTGCGCCCTCCTGTAACCACAGCTTATCCTTCTCTTCAGCCCTTTAGAGAATGATGGGTGGCCTTCCAGACATTGTCCACATCCCACCATCCTCCCACCAACCATCTGTCCACTCACACACCCTTTTTTCACTCTGGCCAGATTAGAAACTGGTATGTATGTTCTGGTCTTATACAGAGTGGGCTTGAGACTAAAATTCCAGTGTCACAAAGATTGTTGACTTCAAGCCCTGGTACTCTGCCATTGGACTTATGATTATTTTGCAATTAGTGTCATTGCTTATTTCTACTTCCCTTATGAATCCTAAATGTTTTGAAAAAAAAAAAAACCCTCAAGGGTAGTAGGGTATAAATATAGTCAACTTACTTGACACATTGGTATAAAAGTATCATAATGAAACAAACCCATTATTTCTTAAAATGAATATTCAGTAATAAACAAAATATTTCTAAAGAATAACATTTCCTCTACTGAAAGAATTTCAGCTTTAACATTTTTCCATAGAAGAACTTTTATTATTTTTAGCCTGCCTACACAGGAACACTTAAGCCAGCTTGCAGCCTATCTGCCTCTCTTACCCTCTTCCCAGCCCTCTTTGTTGAGATTTCAACTTAGAGACAGAATAAAGTGATCTCACTTGAGTAGTTTCCCTCTATCTATTTCCTGACCCCTAAACAGTCTTTCTTTTGTAATTCTCCACATTTTTGATAACCAACTTCAATAACTGCATTTCTGAATATTTCTAAGAACTTCTTCCTCTAAATTGCCACATAAATTTGTACATGTCTTTGAGATATGTGTACCACATTTTAAATTGCAGCTGGAAGAGAGTCAGTTCCCAGACAGTCAGCATGTCTATTGCCAGAAGATACTACATGGGCGACTGGGGGAAAATGACCAATATCTGTCCAAGCAACTCATGGTCTAACCTTTTTAGCAGCAAATAACCTGTTGTGATGCCCACACAAGTGCAATAGTGGCACACAGTCATGGTGGGAAACCAACTGCTCTTGATTCGGCTAACTGATCCCCTCAGTGGTACGGGACCCACAGCTGGAGCTGGGATACAAGTCAGAACCATATCCAAATATAAGCCCACTCTCCATTATCAAGCTACCATCAATCATGTGCTACAAGAGGGCCTACACCTATTAAATTCTATTTAAAAAAAAGTAAGGGTTATCTCATTTGTCCTGGTGCTAACTTACTTTCCATTGGAGAATCTGCTTCTCTTTTTCAGGTAGATGTAGATCCTAAGGAGAGAGCCACCCCATCATACCTCAAAAGGGCCCCAGCTGAAACTAAGAAAAATTGGCAAAACAAGCAAGGGTGCTGTTTTCCTGATGAACCAGATACCAGCACAAGGGTGAAGGAGATCAACAAGAAAAATCAACTCCTACCAAATCAGAGAGCCAGAGTCTCAGAGGCCCCCAATACCTCATCACTGAAGCAGACCAAAAATGAACCCAACATGGCTCAGGGAAATTTTGCGGAAGAGGGGGCGGAAAGAATGTCAGAGCCACGTGTGGGGTGATGATATGCAGAGACATTTAGCTTACCCATAACTGTGGGCTAACTGCACAATGCATGACCCATATACCTCAACAAGGAGGGGGCAAGGGGAGAGGGTAGGTCACGGATGAGCCTAATAATGGTACCAAACTGACTGTATTTACTGAATACAAAACTAACTAATAAAGAAAAATAAAATAAAATAAAAGGAAAAATCAACTACGAAATCAGAGATCCAGAGACCCAGAGGCCCCCAACACATCACTGAAGCAGACCAAAAATGAACCCAACATGGCTCAGGGAAATTTTGTGGAAGAGGGGGCAGAAAGAATGTCAGAGCCACATGTTGGGTCATGATATGCAGAGACATTTATCTTGCCCATAACTGTGGGCTAATTCCACAATGCATGGCCCATATACCTCAACAAGGAGAGGCTAAGGGGAGGGGGTAGATCAAGGATGAGCCTAATAATGGTACCAAACTACCAAACTGACTGTATTTGCTAAATACAAAACTAATTAATAAAAAATTAAAAATTAAAAAAAATAAATTTCATTATAATCACATATACAACATCTTTAAGAACCATTTAATTTTTTCAAATGTTTTGAATTTTTGCTTTCTATTTTCTGCCATGGCATCGAGGTTACAGTTTTAAGCAAAGTGCTCAATTGATATACATCAAATATATAAATAAATAAGCCATGGAGAGTGCATTGATGGTAATAAGAGAAACAGAAACTTCTCAATATGTCAAACTATGTTTCCATGCAGTCCCACCTGCTTAGAGCACACAAGAGCTCTCAGTTCTCTGATAATTACAGACAGCTGCATTGTGCACTAGACATATAACCACAATGAACATTTTTAGGTTAGAGACTAGGTCTTTGAATGTCACTGAAATATAATTCTCTATGATTAAACTTATCTAGCAAGACAAATTAATATTTCCATGTTAAGTATTTCTAACTAATTGTGTAATATACATTAGTGGTATGCTGTGAAGGGCACAAAGTTTTAATAAGATGTGAAAATGAAGACAATTTTTTTTCAACTTATACAGCTCATAAGGAATGCTTCTTAGCTGCTTATGGAAAGGTTTCTATAATGGTGTGCAGAAATTAGTAAAGGTATATTGCTAGAGTTGAAAGATTTTGTGACTCAAGTCCAGATCCTATATAAATTTTCAGAATCTACCTTGATCTTAATTGTGCTGTTAAAATTTGATTGAAAAATCATGCAGGAATCATTCCATTCTAGTACTGACAATCACTTGTACTTGTTATGAACCTACGACATACACCTAGTAAATCCTAAGGTTATTGAGAGGAAGGGGTAGGAGATTTGGAATGAGCTAATTTTATTCCACTGTAACTTTTTTGAGAACGATAATTACATGAAATTTAAATCAAAGCCAACTTTAATGATCTTGCCAACTCTGAGTGAAAGTGCTTCCTTTCCCATCAAATCTCAGGGCTAATTATGCACATGTGCTGTCTGCAAACATGAAATTCCATTGGCTCACTCACTGAATGAATGATGTTGGACGTTAGTATTATACACACTTATGTCTCAGAAGATTGGATTAGCTTTCTCTGGTAAAGTAAACAAGTTATGATGAAAAGATCACTACATATTTGCTAATGACATTTGAGAGTTACATAGTGTGATGTTTAGTATTGATTGTCAGCTTGACAGGATCTAGAATCATCTAGGAAACAAACTGTTGGGCATGACTGGAAGGAGGTTTCTAGATTGGGTTAATTTAGGCAGGAGCGCCCCCCCCCCCCCATCAATGTGGGTAGCATCAGTCCATGGGCCAGGATCCTGGACTGAAGAAAAGAGTGAAAGCAAAGGGAACATCAGCATTCATTTCTCCTTGTTTCATGCTGTACATGCAGTGTGACCAGCTGCTTCATGAGCCTTCCGCCATGCCTTCTCTAACATGATAGACTGTGCTCTTAAACTACGAGCCCAAGGGAAACCTGTCTCCCTCAAGTTGATATTTCTAGGCATTTTATCACAGTAACAAGGAAAATAACTAATATACTTATTCAGCATATAGAAATTAACAGGCATTGGATTCAAAACTCAGACTTGGATAGCAGAAGGGAGCTGTGCTTTCAGTAGGAGGACAACGTACTATGCCTTCTTTCAGGTGACTCACTTAAGTCATGACCTACAGTGCTCTCCATGACATGACTGGCCACCCACCTGTCATGCCTCGACACAACTACTCCCTCTGTCTCCCCTCTCCTCCTGCCATCTTGCAGTGCAGAGCCACTTCTCCGACCAGGGCCTTTGCCCCAGGCACGTCTCAGGAGCTCACCCTCATCCCTATATCACCTTGGACTGAACTGCAGCTCAAGCCCCTCATGCTGCTAACGCTTCTCAGAATTAAGCTGCACTGTGTTGAAGAAGCACTAGACTTTTGAAATTTAGTGTAACTTTAAAAATGACCTCACTGATGATTGTTCATATTGAGAACATGTTGCAGTGATAACACTTTGGGTTAAATCAAATAGAATATTAAAGTTAGTTTGAGATGTTTCTTCTTACTTTTCATAATTTAGATACCAAAATATGTAAAATGTACATGTATGGTTTGCACTTACATGTCTCATGTTATGTCTCTGATGGACAATGCTGCTGTATGTATTAACTCACACCACCTTAGAGGGTTCAATTGGAAGAAAGCATGTGTTCATTTTCTCCACCTGCTTTATGCATTGCTGTTCCCCTACCAGAAAGCCACATGGAAAGCATGAAACAATGTGGTGAAATGAACAAATGCATTATCCACGCAGTGATTAAAGTTCAAGCTCAGGAACCAGCTGCTTAGATTTCAGTTCTGATTCTGCTCTTCATTAACCTTAAGAACCGAGACCAGGCACCTATTCCCCTACAGAATGGATGTGAAGATTATACAAATTCTTATAACTAATGTGGTTAAAACCGTGTCTAATACTTACTCAATACTAAATAAATATTAGATATGGATAAGGTTAGCTATTCTAGTCTGTAAAGATGAATGCAAGATACAATAAGACTGATTGTTTGATTATTGGGGTGGTAAAATGACAGAACTGTAATTCAACTCTTGGACTGTATTGCACTCAGCATTTTCTATTTCACAAAAATAAAACAACACTTCATGTAAACAAAAACCTAAATTTAAGTAACTTTAGTAATGTCAAAAATAGGTATTCAAATTATATCTAGTCTCTTGACTCTTGATACAAGAGGTTAGACTTTAAAGTTAATAAGATAACATATATAGTAGTAAAATAGCTAAAACTGTGATATGCTATCCTATTAATATTTGTTTTGTTCACTAAATAGCAAGCACGTTTTTATGCAACCTGTGCTAACATATTTAGTTCTCACACAAATTCTGAAATTAGGCATTGTATAGCATCATCCTGTTTACCAGGTGTGGAAACTGAGGTACAGAGAGGCCAGCAGCACATAGCCAAGAAGGGAAGCAGGTAGGATTCCTACTCAGCTGCTGTGGCCCCAACACTGAGCCCTCCAGCCTGCTCTGGACTGTTCTCTCCTCTCACATTTCATGACTCTGTAGCAGTAGAAGATGGGTGAGCAGTCAGCCTTACAGCTGCTATGATTAACTCAAAGATAGGAACTGACTTCTGGTATTTATCAGTAACAGTACATTTTTCTAAGAAAAATTTTTTTTTTTTTTTTTTTTTTTCTGGCACAAACAGTGGAATGGACCATCTCAAAGCAAATTTTTCTTCCAAGGGACATCTTTGTAATCCATACAAACCCTGCTTAAGTTATCAAGACCTCTGCTGTCTTAGGGATTGCTTCCCCTTAATTGGACTTAAAGTAAGAATAAATTGCCCTGAGTGTCATACCACATCAGGCTCAATCAAGCTCAGTCAGTGACTATTAGCTTCTCTTTTCAGAATCCCAACTCAATAGATCCTATGCTGATGACACTTTCAATATTTAAATGAAAGCAGACCAAGTTTGTGATTGAAGATGCAGTCATCTTTCATTAGAATGAGAAAATAAATTTTCAGTAGTAGCCTGCTAGCATGTTTGAATGGCTCAATTCATTTTCTAGCAGGTCATAGCCAATCTCTACTACAGAGCAGCCTTGTTGAAAACATCATCTTAAAAAGAGTACTTTGTCTTCATGACAAAGAGATGTGTTCTTCCTCTGACAAGAAATAAAAAAGGGGGGAGAAAATAAGAAAAAAAGGTCCTAACTCCCCTGAGTGCTTACATTCTGGGGAGTCAGTCTTATAGCAGTGTCTCCTACTTGATGGGGAAGAGGAAGCCTCAGAAGAGAGCATGGATAATTACTGGTCAGCCCTAGCCACAGACTGACAGAAGCAGCTAAAACCTGGAAACTGCAGCAGCCAGAGCCTGTCTGCAACAGAGGGATACATAAAGTCATAGTGGGAAAGGCCAGGCTTTCTCTAGCTCTGACACTAGCTCTGGGTTCGAGCATCTCACAGACCTGGGCCAAGGTTCAGTTACATCACCAGACCACGTTGAGCCTGCACGAGATCATTTTCGATCCATATCATGGACAACAGGTTACTCAAATACCTCAGATCATATTAGCATGTAGGTTGTCAATAGAAATGCTTCCCTCCACCAAAGTTGGAGGTGAGGGCTGTGACATAAAAATTGGTAAAGTAACAAAATAGACATACACATGGTTATAGTCCTCCACTAGGGAGAATCAGGTGGGAAAATGCTTGAGACTTTGTGACCAAAGGGTTTGGCGGCATAAAAATGAATAGGGTGTGTGGTGGTTTGAATAGAATAGATGGCCCCCAATATATTCAGTTGCTTATTTGTAGTTTGCATCTCTAGCCACCTGGCTGGAGGCAAGTTCACTGGGTGGATCTTAAGGTGTGGTGGTGGATTTCAAATCTAAAGATATGCAAAGTGTGCCTAGCTGGAGTTCCTGAAGTGTGCTATGGCTTTTGACCTTTAGGCCTGTACTTCTCTCTCTCTGCTTGGGCCTGTGAAAGCAGGCCAGCTTCTTCTGCCACTATGGAACTTCCCCTGCATCTGTAAGCTTCAATAAATCCCTTCCTCCATAACTGTGTCTGGTCTGGAAGTTCATCTCAGCAAACCTGAAGCTGTCTGCTACAGGGTGATATCTAAAGTATCTTTAATATTTTATTTATTTATTTGAGAAAGAGAGAGAGAGAGACAAAAATGGATGCACAGGGCCTCAAGCCACTGCAAACAAACTCCAGATACATGTACCACCCTATGCATTGAGTACTGGGGAATTGAACCTGGATCCTTTAACTTTGCTAACAAGCACCTTAACCCCTAAGCTATGTCTCCAACCCAACATTTTATGTTTTTTTTTTTTTTTTTTTTTTTTTTGAGGTAGGATCTGGCTATAGTCCGGGCTGACCTGAAACTCGCTGTGTAGTCTCAGTAGCCTTGAACACATGGCTATCTTTCCCCTGCCTTCTGAGGGTGCTGGGATTAAATGTGTGTACCACCATGGCCAGCTAAAGTATCTTGATATCTTCACTTGTATGTCTCTGCTTTATTTTGGAAAAGGATGCTGTGTCCTGAGGGAGTGTAGTTAACCTAGAAAATGGAAAAAGGTAGCCCTGATAGTTTGTCAGGCAAGTGCTTAACTGCTAAGCCATCTCTCCAGGCCTGAAACAAAATTTTATTTATTTATTTAGGAGTGACAGACAGAGAAAGAGGCAGATAGAGATAGATAGAGAATGGGCGCATCAGGGCCTCCAGCCACTGCAAATGAACTCCAGATGCCTGTGCCCCCTTGTGCATCTGGCTAACGTGGGTCCTGAGGAGTTGAGCCTCGAACCGGGGTCCTTAGGCTTCACAGGCAAGTGCTTAACTGCTAAGCCATCTCTCCAGGCCTGAAACAAAATTTTAAATTAAAGTAAAATATGTGAGCTGGTTTACTTTCCTTCTCTTGCTTCGCCTCTTGTACATGAAATTGTAAGGTGTGTTTCAAGGTGCATTGTTCCAGTTTACAATGAGAGGAGTGCCGAAAAAGTTGAACTCAAAAGCCTTAAGCATGATTCATTAGCTGTTTTAACACTCGTGTAGGAGATCTCTCAGAGACGGGGCTGTCCCCATGCAGGTGGCCTTCACACTGGTTGTCAGTTGTGTTGAAATTCTTGACTCTCAGCCAGCAAGAAATGTAAACCAGATTGCAGGGGATTAAGGGTGTTTTGTGATTTTCTCTGTCTTTCTACCATCCTGTTTCACTAACATGGGGCATGTTCTGGAATAGTCTCCAGCTCACTGCCACATGACAAGAACAAGACCAACTGTAGATAAATAGATTTTTGTAGTAGTGACATAGCCTAGGTCCCTTGACTAACCTTTTTGCATACTCTAGGCAGAATAAAAGACTCAAAATATTACTCACCAGTAAGCATAAATTATGCTTCATAGACAACATCAAAGTAACTTATGCTTGAATGCGATTCACAGTAAGAAGAGCTGTCTTAAATGTTTTAACATATATACATTTTTAAAAAAAAAAAAAAAAGAAAAGAAAGAAAAGAAAAAAAAGGAAAAGAAGAGAAAGAAAGAAAGAAAAAAAGAATTTCCACAAGGCTCCCAGAGGCGCTGGACATGACCTTGTACTTTAAGTGGGAACATAGCCCTGCTCATACCTTGATCTTAGATTCCTGTCTCCAGAACTGTGAGGCAATCAAACCCTTTTTTGTTAAAACTGCTCCATGTGCAGTGCTTTGTGATTGCAGTCCAAGAAAACCAAGACAAGGAGGATTCAGAACTGGCCTGTTCTCATCTGCAGTGGGCTAGGCAGCCTAACATGCAGCCTTAGTTGCTCCCTTCTTAGGACCCTCCACTCAGATGTGGCCGGGGTCTTGACTGACATCACAGAAAAGAATTTCAGGAGGAGTCAGCGCATGTGTAGATCAAAGCATGGATGTTGAGAGAAAAAGGTACTTAAGTATCACATATCCATATACATTTTTGTATAAATATGATTTTATGGACTTTGAAGTTATATTGTTCAAAAGATTTAATTTATAACCAGAATCAAAGATGAAACAAAATTTTATTTATTTATTTAGGAGTGACAGACAGAGAAAGAGGCAGATAGAGATAGATAGAGAATGGGCGCATCAGGGCCTCCAGCCACTGCAAATGAACTCCAGATGCCTGTGCCCCCTTGTGCATCTGGCTAACGTGGGTCCTGAGGAGTTGAGCCTTGAACCGGGGTCCTTAGGCTTCACAGGCAAGTGCTTAACTGCTAAGCCATCTCTCCAGGCCTGAAACAAAATTTTAAATTAAAGTAAAATATGTGAGCTGGTTTACTTTCCTTCTCTTGCTTCGCCTCTTGTACATGAAATTGTAAGGTGTGTTTCAAGGTGCATTGTTCCAGTTTACAATGAGAGGAGTGCCGAAAAAGTTGAACTCAAAAGCCTTAAGCATGATTCATTAGCTGTTTTAACACTCGTGTAGGAGATCTCTCAGAGACGGGGCTGTCCCCATGCAGGTGGCCTTCACACTGGTTGTCAGTTGTGTTGAAATTCTTGACTCTCAGCCAGCAAGAAATGTAAACCAGATTGCAGGGGATTAAGGGTGTTTTGTGATTTTCTCTGTCTTTCTACCATCCTGTTTCACTAACATGGGGCATGTTCTGGAATAGTCTCCAGCTCACTGCCACATGACAAGAACAAGACCAACTGTAGATAAATAGATTTTTGTAGTAGTGACATAGCCTAGGTCCCTTGACTAACCTTTTTGCATACTCTAGGCAGAATAAAAGACTCAAAATATTACTCACCAGTAAGCATAAATTATGCTTCATAGACAACATCAAAGTAACTTATGCTTGAATGCGATTCACAGTAAGAAGAGCTGTCTTAAATGTTTTAACATATATACATTTTTAAAAAAAAATCTTAAACATAATTAATGATTTTTTTGTATTTTTTGATGAGAGAGGGCATCTGTGTGTGTGTGTGAGAGAGAGAGAGAGAAAGAGAGAGAGTGAGAGAGAGAGACAGAGATAATTGGCACACCGGGGCCTCCAGCCACTGAAATTGAACTCCAGACACACATGCCATCTTGTGCACATCTGCAACCCTGTGTACTTGTGTCACCTTGTGCATCTGACTTACATGGGATCTAGAGACTCAAACATGGGTCTTTAGGCTTTGAAGGCAAGCACCTTAACCACTAGGCAATCTGTCCAACCCTATTTAATCATTTTTGACAATATTATAATGTATATGATATATGTTGATCATATTCATCCCTGTAACCTTCTTTTGTACCTCTCTCTACCCTGAACCCCTATTTCCAAACTAGGCTCTCTCTCTTATATTGCATGCTTTTTTTTTCTTTTTTTCTTTGTGTGCCCCACTGTTTTAATTGGGGTTGAATACATGAGTATCATTTGCAGGAGCATGGACAACTTACCAGTGACTACACCACTGATAAATATGACTTTCCCTCACTAGCAACCATTAACTGCTGGTAGCTCCTCAAGGGGAACTTTTATTTATTTTTATTTTTGCTTTAGTGTGGTGTGTGTGTGGTATGTGTGTGTATGTGCCCTTGCAGGCCAGAGTAGAACATCTGGAGTTCTGCTACTTTTGAGCCAGAGTCCGGAGCTATTTGGGGTCTAATGATTCTCAGGTCTCTGTTCCCTGCAGGACTGGGGTTACAGGCTGGAGTGTGGCCACATCCAGATATTTTACATGTGATCTAGAGATTTGAATTCAGGCCCTGTTACTGAAACAGGAAGTACATTTACCTCCTGAGCAATCTCTCCAGCCTCCCCTCCCTTTTAAATAAGTTTTTCCTCTTTTTTTATTGGCAATTCTTTACAAGTACATATTTTGATCATAATTTACTCCTATTATCCTTTTCCAGTGCATTCTTTTCCTCTACTAATCTCTTCCATTTTGGTGTGTGTGTGTGTGTGTGTGTGTGTGTGTGTGTGTGTGTGTGTGTATGTAAGTGTGTATGTCCCACTGAGCTTAATTATGGCTGCCTGCATGAGCATGGGTAAGGGGTTACTTACCAGAATACGTACAATTTATCACTCACTAAACCTCTGAAGAAAAAGTCTCCTGCTCTCCCAGTAACCAATAATTCCTGGAGTGGGGAGACAAGGGCCTATTAGGGACCTTATTTCCTCCTCTACCATCCATGACAGAACATTAATGGATGAATATTGTTTAGGCAATGACATTCCCTATGAGGTCATGAATGCATCAGCCATGTCACATCTGGATCATAGTATCTCCACGTACTTCTCCCATCCTCTGGCTCTTACATTTTGTCTGCCCCCTCTTCAGGAATATTCCCTGACCCTTGGAACCAGTGAGACAGATGTCTTATTTAGCAATGAGCACACAATAGTCACTTATTCTCAGTATTCTGATGAATTTTAAGTCTGCCAGTAGTCACTACCAACTGCAAAAAGAAGCTTTTCTGAAAAAAGGGAAGAGACGCACTAATCTGTGGACATAAACATAAATATTCAAAGAACAATTTGATGGGCATCTATACATTCACCCAAACAACAGTAGTAGCTTTCCTACTAGGGTCTGTGACCTCCCCAGCCTTAGACTTTAACTATGTTTTCAGTACCAAGCCTGTGCTTCTCTTGGAGCAGACCTCTAATCCAATCATGGAGTAGTTGGTTATCTACCCACCCTCATAATAGTCATGCCTCTATTACTCCGGTGGACACATCTAGTCTGGATAAATTGTTGCATACATATTTTATTTATTTTCAAAAAACTTTTTTTTAAATTTTATGTGGCAGAGGACAGGAGCAGAACTAGTGTGAGAGAAACAAAGAAAGAGGGGAAGAGGTACATGCACCAGTGAGACAGAGAAAGAGAGAGGAGAGAAAAGGAAATATGAACACACCATGAGCAGGAGAACTGAGGGGAGAGAGAGAGAGAACATGAGAGTCAGGTCTGCTTAGACCCTTTGGGGAAAAGTAAGGACAGGGGGAGATGCTGCAATGCCTCATGGGGTGCAAGGGAGGCGACCATAGGTACCTGCAGGAGCCAGGCTGGCTGGACCCTTACTGAATACTTTGAGGGAGGTTGTTCCAGGGTGTCTGGCTTAGCGAGTGCATTGCCAGTTGGGAGGGGGGAGAGAGGAATATGGGAGAGGAGAGAAGGAGATGAGAAGGGGCGGGTGTTCTGGGATTGTTCGAAGTTTGATTTTCTGAGGTCCATTTGTGGAATTATGAATAGTTATGCATACCCCACCCTCACCGCGATATTCCCCTCAGCTGTTGTCACACATGCTAAGTAAGGGCTTTTTATAGCATGTTCTTCCTAAAGAGCTTTTCTTTTTTCTTTTCCCTGCTGTTGGCAGGCTGGAATGAATGGAAGTTAACAGTATTGGGAATATCCAGTAACCAGTGCAAAAACAGGAGATGGTACTTTAAGGAACTACGAAGAACAGTACTGGGAGTTGAGCTTCATTCCATTTAAAGATATGCTGCAGTTATATCCCCTGATATGGATACCCAATTTAGGTGATTGTTGTAGTCAGCTCCTCATTGCTGAGGCAAACACCGAACCAGACACATCCTATGGGAGGAGAAGGTTTATTTCAGGCTTACAAATTCTATGGGAACACTATCAATGGCAGAAGAAGCTGACTCACGTCTATAGATCCAAGAAGACAGAAACAACTGCAGCTAGCAAAAATCACCAGCAGCAAGCAGGAGCCACCAGTGCTCACAACTGTTCTCTCCACACCTTTGTGCTAGAATGTAGATCTACCCATCCAAAACACCTTAGGGCTGTACTCAAAGATCCATCCCCAGTGACATCTCTTCCCCAGCAGGGCTCCACCCACTAGAGACTGAGTCTGCTGGGCCATATAATCAAACTACCAGAGTCATAATCCTCAGTTTGAGGAAAGCTCAATAGAGTTGGCTCAGCTACCCATCCTGCCAAACCAATTTAAGAGAGGTGGTGAAGGCAGGAGGGTGCTTGATTAATAATATGACCACTAGGAAGGACAGAGGTCTAATGACCAAAAATCTCCCTTCAAAGTGCTCACAGCAGTCTTACTGCTAAACAGGGAAGAGAAACAAAGGCAAGGATTGGGGATTTCCATAGTAACCATCAAGGTTGCCTTGCTTTGGCTGGGCCATTATTTCAGTATCTGCCTTGAACAAAGGTTGCTTAGAACGTAGTTTTGGTTCTTTGTTTTAAGATGTTCACTAGCCAGGCTCAGTGTTTCTTGGACACAAGGTAACTAGAGAGAAGACAGACAGGAGAGCTCAAAAGGAAAGGAGAGAAACAGGCTGGAATCAGAACAAGACAGAGTTAGCTAAGTCAGTAACTGGTCACTCTTTCAGTATTTTTGACCATGACTTTATGTGGAAATATACCCTTGAAGATGTAACTATTTTAAGAAAATGGTTACACAGGACTAGAATGAACTTTAATCCAACATGACTGGTATATTCACAAGAAGAAGAAAATTTGGAGAGAGGTCGACATGGAGGCAGAGCTTGTAGTTCTCCTGCCACAGCTAAGGAATGCCCAGGGCCACCAGAAGCTGGAAGAGGAAAAGAGATTTCAGCCTCCAGAATGGCAAAACAATTCTTTGCTCTTATTTTAAACTATCAGGTTGGTGACACATTATTATAGCAACTCTAGCCTTCAGTGCCATGTAGTTAATTTAACACTGAGGTAGGTATCACTGTAAAAGTCGATGTGAACCAGTAGAGGAGAGTACCTTCAATGATGTACATGATGAGCCTCATCCAATCAACACAAGACCTTAACCCGGGGAATGAAAACCGAATGTAGCAGACAGATTCAGGTCACTGAAATAAACTCCCAGACCAGGCACAGTTATGGAGGAAGGGATCACACTTCAGGAACTACTGCTAGGCACACTTTGCATATCTTTAGATTGAAATCTGAAACCCACCACCACACCTAAAGATCCACCCAGTGACATTGCCTCCAGCCAGGTGGCTACAGAATGCAAACTACAAACAATAAAGAACTGAATATATTGGGGGCCATCTATTCAAACTACCACACCGAAGTTCCCAGAGAGGAAGAAATTCCAACTCAAAACTTCAGTGACAGGGGGTGGAGAGGTGGCTCAGTGGGAAAGAGCTCTTGTTGCACTAGAATGAGGACCTAGATTTGATCTTCAGCACCCATGTAAAAAAAAGGCTGGGCATGCCTCGAACTCTAGCTCAGACAGGGATAGAGACAGGAAAGTTGCTAGGGCTCCCTGGTCAACCAGTATAACTTAAAAAGGGAGAGCCTCAGGTTACGAGAGAGACAGTCTCAGGGAAATCAGCCATAAGTGTGACAGAGGACACTACATCACCCTCTCGCTTTCTCACACATGTGCATGTGGCACACATACGTTCCTACCACCTTAACATACTCGATTCACACAGATCAAAAACAGAAAAAAACAACTTCAATATCAACTTTTGCCCGCGCTTCCACCCTTCCAGCTTGCCTAGAATTCAGACTTGCCAGTCCTACTTGTATGAGCCAATTTCTTAATATTCTTTCTCTCTCACATAAACGTACCAGAGATATAGAATTATATCTTTTTTCTGTGGTTTTAGAGATCCATGATAAGTACACTACTCTTTCTTACCTCTTGCATGCGCCAATTCGGAGGTGTGTTTGGCACTATTTCCCAGAAGTTCAGGAAAAAGTTGATGCCCACCATAACATCCAGTTCATTCACTAGGCCTCCTTAAATGGCTGCTCTCCTTCTGTGACAGTCAGGTGGCTTCTATGGTCCTTGCCTAGAATCCTCCCTCTCATGCGGCCCTTTCCTTTTGGGTGTAGACCAGACCTGAGGCTTGCTTGTAACTCACAGAGGTGATAGGATATATGTCACTGTATGTACAAAATTATATTACATATAATTACAACACCAGTGTTGCTGAGAAAACCTGCATTTCCTGGTTTTCAGGAAGCCAATGGCCATTTTGAGAAGACCTAGCTATCAAGAAATTGAGGATGACCTCTGACGGCCAACAGTTGGTAGCCTAGAATATTTAGCAGATAGTCCACAAGGAAGTGAATGGTGGCAATAACTGCATTAGCATGGAAACAGAAATTCTAGCTTCCCATGATATTTTGATGGGAGCTTTGGAGAATTGGAGACATGTTAGTTAGGGTGTTTTCCATGCTCTTTGGAGAAATCCTCATTATATTATGGGATTTTAAATAACTCAGCACACACTATAGAAGTATCAATCATATTTTTTTTAGTGTGCTTATCTGATGTTTCCCATGATGACATACAAGTGGGAAACATAAAAACACATCTTTAATAATCACTTTTTATTCTACATAAGTATATTTCTATGGTCTTACAAAACCCAATATGCTGAAGTACAAACTTCTGATGTCACAGAATGGGTCCACTTAGTCTTTGTACAACAAAGAGTGTATGGATATGAGTGTGTACAAAACTGTCTATATACTTTGTAAGAATCTGATTCACACATCAGCACTGACATTTGTCTGTACATATCCCTCTTTCCAATTCAGAGCAACGTGGCAATAACAAGCATCAAAGGTAATCATTTCACATGAGGAAATAGAGGGTTATTAAGCTATTAGCACTCAAGAAAATTTGCCCTCTCAGCCTCTAGCTTCCTGACTGACATTGATTCAATTGGAAAACTGCAGTGATGTGGATGTTTCACCTCCATTTAAAATAATTAGAACTAGTGAGGGAATGTCTTATATCCGTATTGCTTGTTCTAGCAATTACCATAAACTTCTGGGAAGGGATAAAGAGGAAACATATATTGACCTCTGGCTGGCCAGAAGATCATAATAAGCGGCCATATGAGCTCAAAGAATACCCACCTTCAATAAAATTTTCTCATTTATTTGCCCATAAAGTTGTGATCTGATTCATTATCTTGGCATTGATCTGTAACAATAGTATTGAGACAGAATTAAGTTCTGGTGTTAGACAACTGCTCCAAAGTACTCACAGTAGCATGTATCTACCAACTTTCCATGAATGGGTAAAACAGCTTGAAACCTTGCAGGTGACACTTCAATTCCACTAGATTCAGTCCAACAAAGCAGTCAATTTCTGCAAAATTCTAGAGGGGGAAATGGGTGAACTATACTCTGCAACCAACTCTAGCCTACCTAATGCATAGAATATTAAGGAAACACCTCTAATAAAAGAAAATCATTCTTAAATTAGATCAAAATAAAATCCCACTAATTTTCAGAGATGAATTGTGACAAAATTTGAAAGAATAACATGAATACAAACAAGTGCAACAAATACTGATCAAAACCAAAGAAAATGTACAAAACAACAGCAATGGCTTGTGTCAAGATTAGGGCTTGCCTTTTCTCAGTCAGGGTGCTTGGGGGGCATTGTGCATGGTAAAACAGCATCAAGAAAAATTCAATGTAGAGAGTGTAGTCCCTTAGGGCAAAACCTTCATCACGGGTGACCTACAGAGTCTTGTGTAGTGCAGGCTAGTCTCCAACTTGTTATGTAGGTGAGGATGAGTTTGATCTTCTGATCCTCTGGCTTCTGCCTTCTCAAGTGCTAACATTATAGGTGTATTCTACTACAACTCGCTCATATCAGTATCTTAACTACAACAGTATAAATAACCATTTTTATTTTGTCTTCTATAAATGTTTGCTAATTTGCAAGTTAAACTTGCTCACTGTTTTTTAACATGAGTTAAGAAGTAATTTTCATAGACCTCGGGACCTGGCATAAGTAGGTAGTTAATCCTGTGTACCCCAGGACCCACAAGACCTCTGGTAATCCTAACACAGTGAGTGCAGGCAGTCTGGCCTATGTTAGGTGAAAGACAGACCCAGAACTGGGTCTACAAGGGGGACTCCAGCTAACACTACCAGTAGAAGGAAGGCCCTGGCACCTGGCTCACCTACTTGACCCACAAGGGAGAACTGCAGCTATGATGACATCTTCTTCTATGGGTATGCTTAATCCAGGATCATAAGAGTGATATAAATAGGTCATTGTTGCAATCAGGTTCACATTGCTGGTAGAAACCACCCAACCAAGAGCATCTTGTAGGAAAAAGAGGTTTATTTTGGCTTACAGGCTCAAGGGTAATAACCACGATGGCAGGGGAAAATGATTGCATGGGCAGTGGGTTGACATCACCCCCTGGCCCATGTAAGGAGGAAAATAGGAACAGGAGAGTGTGCCAAACACTGGCATGGGTAAACTGGCTATAACACCCATAAGCCCACCACTAAGAATAAACTCCCTCCAAGAGGCATTAATTCCCAAATCTCCATCGGCTGGGAACCTAACATTCAGAACACCTAAGTTTATGGGGGATGCCCGAATCAAACCATGACAGTCATCTACAGTTAATTACTAGTAAACTAGCCCATAGGATGTCCCACAGAAGGCAAAACAAACCACTAAGTAGTACTGAGAAGAGGGCAGAGATAAATCTGAACAAGATGTGAAAAACACTACAAACACAAAGAACATGAAGGATCAGCCCACCTCAACCCATCCCAAGTCTCCTAACCACTGAGAAAGGGGAAATATCAGGGAATTTGGAATCCTATTTATACATATATTTTAATATTATGTATTTGTTTAAGAGAGAGAGAAAGGTAAATAGAGGGAGAAAGAATGGGTGCACCAGGGCCTTCATCCACTACAAATGAACTCCACACATGTGCCATCTTGCTCATCTGGCTTACGTGAGTCCTTGGGAATTGAATCTGGGTCCTTTGGCTTTGCAGACAAGTGCCTTAACCACTAAGCCATCTCTCCAGCCAGGAATACAATTTATAAAAAATACTGATGGCAACATGGAGTGAACAAGAAACTAAGTGAATGATCTAAGGAAATCCATTCAAGATCTTGACAGGATAGTCTCCAAAGGGAGTGAAGCTGGATGCAAAATGGAGGAGAAAGACAAAGAGCTACAATATATATTAATAAATGGAACAATTCACTAGGAAGATATAACAATTGTAAACATTTATGCACTGAAATATTGTGGCTCCCAACTTCATAAAACAAACACTAAGACATAAATCCATATATAATCACAGCAGAGGACTTTACTACTTACATCAACAAAGACACTTCAGAGCTGAATTATACCAGAGGCCATCTGAATTTAACACATATCCACAAACCATTTTATCTAAGCAATAAGGAATATTCTTAGTAGTAGATGAAGCTCCTACAAAATCATTCACCTCCCAGGCCACAAAGTAAGCCTTAACAAATACAAAACAAATTGAGATAATTCCTTGTACTCTGATGACAATGGAATAAGACTAGAAATCAACAGCAAGAGACACTGCAGCAATTTCACAAATACTTGGAGACTGAGTAATACTCTATTGAATACAGTGGCTTATTGAATAAACCAAGGAGGAAATTAATTTTTTTTTGTAAATTTAATGGAAATAGTAACACAACCTTACAGATCTTCTGGGATACAAGTAAGACAGGCCTAAGAGGAATGCTTACAGCCATAATGTGAATGCATTAAAAACACTGTGATCTGAAGTAAACAATATAATGATGGGCTGGAGAGAGATAGCTTAGAAAAATGCCAAAGAACCCAAGTTTAATACCTCAGGACCCACCTAAGCCAGATGCACATGGTGGAACATGAATCTGGAGTTTATTTGCAGTGGCCCTGGCATACTCATCCTCTCTCTTTCCCCTTCTTTCTTTCTCAAATAAATCAATAAAAATTTAAGAAAAGGGAAAAAAAATGATGCAAGTTGTTAGAATAATGATGCCAGTCCTGAACTCAGTAGAAAACAAGACCAAGAAACAATTAAGATTTAAGATTGGGCAGAAATTAATGAAATAGAGACTAAAAGAACACTGCACAAAAATCAAAGATATGGTTATTTGAAAAAAGTTAACAAGAGTCCACTCACCCTAGCAAAACTAACAATAGAAAGAGAAATAAAACTCAAATAAATAAAAGTAGAGGTGAAAAAGGAGTAACAACAGACCCAGCTGAAATCTAGAAGAATAGTAAGGAGTCCTGTGAAGGCTTATATTCTAAAAAGTTTGGAAACTTAGATGAAAAGAATGTTTCTAAATGAATATGACCTATCAGAAGAGATAAATAATATTTTTTCTTTTTTTCTTTATTAGTCAGTTTTGTATTCAGCAAATACAGTCAGTTTGGTACCATTATTAGGTTCATCTGTGACCTACCCCCTCCCCTTGGCCCCTCCTTGTTGAGGTATACAGGTCATGCATTGTGGAGTTAGCCCACAGTTATGGGTTAGCTAAATGCCTCTGCATATCATGACCCAACATGTGGCTCTGACATTCTTCCCGCCCCCTCTTCTGCAAATTTCCCTGAGCCATGTTGGGTTCATTTTTGGTCTGCTTCAGTGATGAGGTGTTGGGGGCCTCTGAGGCTCTGGCTCTATGATTTGGTAGGAGTTGATTTTTCTTTGTGTTGATCTCCTTCCCCCTTGTGCTGGTATCCGGTTCATCAGGAAAACAGCCCCCTTGCTTGTTTCTCCAATTTTTCTTAGTTTCAGCTGGGGCCCTTTTGAGGTATGATGGGGTGGCTCTCTCCTTAGGATCTACATCTATCTTTCTTTCCCGGGGATTTGCAGCGCAGCTAGGCTGTCGCCATCTTGGCCAGAAGTCTCTGAGATAAATAATTGAACAGACCCATAACAAGCAATAAGATTGAAGCAATAATTAGTTCTTCCCAGAAAGAAAAGCACAGAACCAGATGCATACACCACCAGATTTTGTCAAATTTTTATGGAAGATCTAATACCCACAATTTTCAAACTGTTCCACAAAACAGAAAGGAAGGAACATTAACTTCCATATTCATTCTGTGAAACCAGTAGTACCTGGGTGTCAAAGCCTGATAAAGACACAACAACAAAGAAAACTACAGACCAATTTCCTTGATAAATGCAGATGCAAAAAGTTTCAAAAAAATATTTACCAATATAATTCATGACCATATTTAAGACACATAGTCTAGCAGAGCACATCATAGCCAAATAGGTTTCATCTCCTTGATGTAAGGTTGGTTCAACAAATGCATATCAATAAGCATAACTCACCACATAAATGAACTGAATAATATAAATTTCAATATGTCTTCATGATGAAAGTACAAGAGAAATTATGAACAGATGGAAGAAACCTCAACATAATAAAGTCTATGTATGACCTACAGGTAATTATTCTGAATGCAAAAAATATGAAAATATTTCCTCTAAAGTCTGGAACAAAGACAAGGGTGCCTATTGTCTCAACTCTTATTCAATATAGTTCTCAAATCTTAGTGAGAAAAGTAAGAATAGAGAAGGGCACAGAAGGGTTAAAAATCAGAAAAGAAGAAATAAGATGATCCCTATTTGCAGATCACATGATTCTACATTTAAGTGACTCTAGAGACTCTACCAGAAAATTTTTAGATTTAGTAAACATTTTCAATAAAGCTACAGGGTACAATATCAACACACACACACACACACACACACACACACCAGGAGCACTCCATATATTATAACAATGAACTTGCTGAGAAAGAAACTGGGAAAAAATATTCAATTCATTCAAGTCCCTCAGAAATAAAATAACCAGGAATAAGTCTCACCAAGGATTTAAAAATCCCCTAAAAAGAACACTTTAACACACTGAAAAAAGAAACAAAGGAAGATAAGAGACTTTGGGAGAGCTTCCATGTGCCAACAGTGTCAGAAATAATACTGAGAAAATGACTATATTGCCAAAAGTAATTTACAGATTTAGTGAAATTCCAATGAAAGTTCCAATGACATTCTTCTCAGAACTAGAAAAAAAGTTTCAACAATTCATATGGAAACACAAAAGACCATGCAGAGCCAGAGTAAACCTAAGTAGATGAACACTGCTAGAGGTATCCCAACCCCTGATCTATCATTATAGAACCATAGTGACAAAGACAGCATGGTAATAGCATTAAAAAGAACATAGACAAACAGAATAGAATTGAGGGCTCAGAAATAAACTCACACAGCTCCGGTGACCTGTTTTGTCAAAGGCATCAAAAACACACACTCGGAAAAAGATTGCTTATTCAACAGATTGGTATGGGCAAAACTGAATATCCAACTGCAGTGGAATGAAATTAGATCCACATATCTCACCCTGCACAAAGATCAGTTCAAAATGGATCAAAGGCCTTATGTAAAACCAGAAATGCTGAAAATCCTAAAGCAAAACATAAGTAATACACTAAAACATATAGGTATAAGTAAGAACTTTCATAATATGATTCTAATAATACAGGAAATAGTCCCATGATTCAACAAATGGGACTACATGAAGAAAATAAAAGAAAACAAAACTTCTTATCAATAAGTAGGTTACTGAAATGTGCAGGCAGTTCTGAAAAGAAGAGCTAAGTTATATTAAAATATCCAACATCCTTAGCCATGAGGGAAATGCATGTTAAAAATAAAACACTTTGAAGTTTCATCCCACCCCAGTCAGAATGGCTGTCATCAAGAAAACAAAGGACGGGCTGGAGAGATGGTTTAGCAGTTAAGCACTTGCCTGTGAAGCCTAAGGACCCCGGTTCCAGGCTCGATTCCCCAGGACCCACGTTAGCCAGATGCACAAGGGGGCGCTCGCTTCTGAAGTTTGTTTGCAGTGGCTGGAAACCCTGGCACGCCCATTCTCTCTGTCTACCTGCCTATTTCTGTATCTCTCTCTCTCTCTCAAATGAATAAATAAAAATAAAATATTCAAAAAAAAAAAAAAAGAAAACAAAGGGCAATACATGCTGACAAGGCTATGAAGAGAGGGAAGCTCTTATTTACTGTGAGTGGCAGTATAAGATAATGTACTCACTATGGAAATCAATGTGGATGTCTCTCAAGAAGCTAGTTAAAAAAAAAAAAAAACAGAAACTTTGTATGGACACATTACGCATTGTTACCACCATTTCCCTCCTCCTTGTCCCCAACACACTGAGGGCCCTCTTCCGTGAGATTGCTGGTATTCATCATGGAGTTTTACAAGGGGTGGGGGAGGGATCCACTAGATATTCCCTCCCAACCTGTGGCTCTTATAAGCTTTCTTCCCCCTCTTCTGCAAAGTTCCCTGAGCTATGGTGGGTATGTTTTAAGTCTACTTTAGTATTAAACTGTCAGCAACTGCTGGGTTTCTGCTTTGGTACATTTTGAGTATCCTTAGTGTCTGTCTCCATTACCCTGGTGCCATGGAAAAGGCACACTTGCTCACCCCCCCCCAACTCTCTCTGTGGATTCACCTGGACCCTATCTGATATGCTAGGGGTGGTTGATCTCCTGCCAGGGATTCAGCTATCTTTGCTTGTCTTGTTGATAGATTTTGGTTGTCCTAAGTTCCCACCGTCTTCTGAAAAAGAAAAATAGATTCTCCAACAGTCAGTGAGATCAGCATAGGTTAAAGGGGATAAGCATTGCAAATTTAGAGAGATTTTGATGGATGTAGCCTCTCCTTTGGCCAAAATCTAGTAGGGGCTTGTCAGAGTCCATAATCTTGGTCTTCATAGGATTTTGACTTGGTTCCCAGTTCTAGCTAAGGGTTTCTTTCCAATCAGGAAGCCATTGGTTACACACCTAGGCTATGTGCTACTATTGCAGACATGTATACCCCTTGTCAGGCTGGTTGCTTTTGTGTAGAAGTGTCCTTGCTTGCTTACAACACCATTGGTCATTTTCCACCAGCAGCTTGTAGAGCACTTTTCAGTACTATACATGCTAACCATCTAGGAACTGGCTACTATCATCCACCTGCTGTGGCAGAGGGTGACGTCCATCCTCTGCTCACAGTATTTCCTTTTGTTCCAGTAAGCTTCATGTTGCTGGCAGAAAACACCCTACCAAAAGAAGCTTGTGGAAGGAAAGGGTTTATTTTGGCTCAGAGACTCAAGGGCGGGGGGCTCCATGGTTACAGGTAAAACCATGGCAGGAGCAGAGGCGGAACATCACCTCCTGACCAACATCAGGTAGACAACAGCAAGAGGAGAGTGTGCCAAACAATGGCAAGAAGAAGCTGGCTATAATACCCTTAAGCCTGACCCCAAGAACACACCTCCAACAGGTTCCCAAATTGCCATGAGCTGAGAATCAAGCATTCATCTGAGTAACACCACCACACCCCTCCCATCATAAAGTTTCCCCATGAGGCTATAAGCCAAAACTGTACCCTTTCTTTCCATCAGCTGTTTTTTTTTTTTTTGTATATTTTGTCCCAGCAACATGAAAGCCACTACAATAGCATCTGCCTGTTAGTGGGACCTTAGGTTCTTCATGTGAATATTAATGTTTTATGAGTATTTGTGGGGATGAAAATTCTCTACACAGAGATATCTTCCATCCATGCAGGTTTTTAGCTCCTCTGTTAAATATTATGATTGACAGTACTTGTTGGAAGTGGCTTCATCTGACAATGAATACACACTTCTAAAACTGGGCCACTCCTTGCTGGCATGTAAAGGGCTTGTCTCCTGTGATATTTTGGTTTAAAATGTGCATGCTTAAGAAAACTCCCAATGGCCTGTTTGAAGGATCAGTAGACAGAAAGAAGACAGGGACAGGTGATACAAGAAGGAACTTTGGTTGTATCTAGCCCTCATTGGTTCTGTACATGAGACATATTTGTGGATGTAAAAGTCTTGATGATGCTCAAAAAGTCAGTATATTTTCCTTTATGAAATTACTTTAAAATATTTTCACTTATTTGCAAGGAGAGAGACAAAGAAGAGAGTTAGTTAGTAAGTATGGGCATGCCAGGGTCTTCTGTCACTTCAAACTTAACTCCAGATACATGTACCATCTGTGCATCTGGCTTTACAAAGATACTAGAGAATCAAACCAAAGACATGAGGCTTTACAAGCAAGTGAAGTGCCTTTAACCACAGAGCCATTTCTCTACCCTTAACTTATTTTTATTTAACCATACCTGCTTATAGATAAATATATCATTAGCTCAGATCTAGATGTAGCTTCAAGTTTTTCAAATTATTTATCATAAGTATCTCATTGTATCTTTACCAATACTGAATAGGATAGGCTTTTTAAATAGAGTCTGCCATTTGGAAGATCTGAGAGTAAGTGATAATATTGTGGGTTAAAGATACTTTTTGCACCATTATCCATGATGAAGCAGGGCATATCCATTCTTATGAAAATTTCTCCTTGCAGTGTGTCAATCTCAGGCTTTCCTCTGTTTATTCCACCATAATTGCCCTCACCTACCTAAACCCAGGGCTGTGTTGAGAATTAGGCAGCAAGCAAAGAAACATAACATGTGGTCCCTACTGATCAGGAGATCATAATCTCCTGAAGACTGACACTCCTTCCCATATTTTACATTTATTTAATTTAATGTGTCACACTCTCATGCCATTACCCTAATAAACATGGCATATCTCATGCTGGGAAAGTACTCATACTGGGAATTGCTTTTACTTAACCTGTAGCTCAAAAAAATATTTTGTGACAGCCTGGTATACTAAGTCAGTCCATTTTGATTAGGACATCTTTCCTTCTCATACTGTCATCACAGAAAGTAGAAACAGTCTTTTCTTGGCAAACATCATAAGAACTTTCCAATGGAAATTCATCCTGATTATTTGCTGGTCTTTTGTGAAGAGTTGTACTCTGGAGAGCAGAGATGGGCACCAGTCTGCTAGTGAGACTGTTCCCAGTTAGAAATGACTGCTCAGTATTGCCATTGAAGAAACAGGTTAACTTCTCTGCTTACTGGCTTCTGGGCCCATTAAATAAACAGAAGATTCACCTTAGAAAACAGTACATTCAATAAGGAATGTTTTCATGAACATAATAGCTTTGGTTTCCATCAATACAAGCAGAAAACATCACTGAAATTTCATTTTAGAATACAACACTAGAGGTCATAGAGGCTTGTTCCCCACCTCATGCTACAATAACATTTATGCATCCTACTTGATGGCCACAAATATGAGTCTTCTCAGCTGTAAAACAGAATGGGAGAATATACACCTGGAACTGCTTCTTCACTAAGTATTAGGTGTGTGATATTTACTAATTGTGACTCAGCTCACTCATAAGTAATAACAGAATGCCATAGCTTTCAGGAGCATGAGGGAAGATCATATATCCATGATGAGAACAGTGTCCTGTATATACTTAGAACCATATACGCAATAGCTATGTAAACAGTGCCTTTCTTAGAATTGAAGAAAAGGATTTCCATTCATTCTAGGTGATAATGTATTTTATTTCTCTAGGAAGGATAGCAGTAGAAAAGGTTGCAAGCATGACATTAGGAGGTATGTATTGGTAATTCTCATCTAAATTTGCTTGGAGATCTGGAGTAAATTTCTTAGTGTTTCTAAATTGTAGTTCTTGTTTGATAAAGAAGACATCAAGGCAGCTAATCTCAAAATTCTTCAGTCCTCAAGCATCCTTATTAAGTTTTTATCCTGGGATCTATTTAGTAATAGATAAGGAGGCTTGGCATGCTTCATTAAAACTAACAGTTGTGTAATAACTCATGTTTCAAATGGAAAGGAAAAATAAAATAACTTAGTTAACTAAAGAGTTATTCTTTACCAAAATCTGCCCCAATTATCTGGTGCTTACATTGCTGGACACAGTGTCTAGAACATTAGAGCTAATTAGATCTCTTATGAAGCCCACGCCAGGGAGGAAACATCCATGTCCGGAATCACACTTCTAGGAAGTGTACAAAATGACCCCGGGAAATTGATGTGGAAATGGCAGTGCTATTGAGATAATAATTTGTTGGCTCTGAGGTCCAGTGCTCTGCCATAGCAGCCCAGCCACGGGAGGGTGAATATCAGCCAGCAGTGTGTCACATGACAGAGGGAGGTTGCTGGAACTGATATAACTGGCTGCTCAGTAGTCCTTGAAGACTCAGTGAGTCACTCCATGAGTGAGTCAGTGGAAGCAGTAGTTTTTAATGGTAACAAGTTGTAAATGTAAAATATAATAAAGGACTCAAGATTTATAACAGGACAGCCGGGCGTGGTGGCGCATGCCTTTAATCCCAGCACTCGGGAGGCAGAGGTAGGAGGATCGCCGTGAGTTCGAGGCCACCCTGAGACTCCATAGTGAATTCCAGGTCAGCCTGGGCTAGAGTGAGACCCTACCTCGAAAAACCAAAAAAAAAAAAAAAGATTTATAACAGGACCATAAATCTTACAAAAATATGCCATTCATTGCTTTCAATAGTAATGGAAAGTGAAAGGCATATCAGGAGCAAATATGAAGTGTAAGGTTATGTTTGTGATGTCAATGTATTTCCTGTCCCTCATGGTGCATGCATCCTGGGGTACCTATCCACCTGGATGCCTGGGCCTGTGGACATTGCAAGAAAGATGGCATATTCATACTTGAGAAAAGACTACTGTGGTTTATAATCCTCACAGAACTAATATCCTTCTAATTTCACATACAAACAGAGAAAATAATAAATTTCTACAAAGAAATAATGCTAAATGACCAGGATTGCAACATGGCAAATTAGACATTTGGGTGTTCTTCACACAAACTAACAAAGCATGAATAAAAAAAATGTCCTTTATTTCACTTTATTTTCAAAGAGAGAATTTCAATAAATAACACAAAAAAGTTATAAGAATAGTAGGGATGTTTATGAATTGGCACTGTCTGACAACTTTTTGCAAAGATGGCAAGATTCTAGATCTATACATTTACTAACATGGGAGCTTATGAATGTAAAGTGGCTCCAAAACCTTATGTGTTTATGAGTAGTGCTCATACTCAATCCCAAGCTCATGGCAATTTGGGACATGGAGCCTTGCTAGAGATGTGTGGCTTGGGGCAGGCCTTGTGTTGTGATAGCCAAAGTCTCCCTTGCTAGAGCTAGCTCACTCTTTCTACTACCTTCCAGCTGCTATGTCAAGGTGTGATGCCCAGCCTCTGTTCTGCCATACTTTCTTTCCCATGATGAAACTTTCTCTGTAAACTATAAGTATGAAATAAACCTTTCCTTTGATACATTGCTTCTGGTTGGGTGTTTTGTCCCAGCAATCAGAAGGTAATACAACAGATCCATTAAGCATGCATGACCATTAAACACTTGAGATGCAGCAAGAGTAAATTTAAATTTTGTTTATTTTTAAAATTATAGTTATTGTTCACCATCTTGGAGAGTGCAGTGGACAGTCACAGATCAGGAAACAAGTTGTTAAGATTTAATCAAGAAATATGAACCCATGCACTTTCCTATTATTTCCACTGGCTTTCTTGATACCCATTTTTTTTTCTTTTCTTCATTATTTATTTATTTATTTATTTGAGAGTGACAGGCACAGAGAAAGAGGCAGATAGAGAGGGGGAATGGGTGCACCAGGGCTTCCAGCCACTGCAAACGGAACTCCAGATGTGTGCACCCCCTTGTGCATCTGGCTAACATGGGTCCTGAGGAATCGAGCCTCGAACCGGGGTCCTTAGGCTTCACAGCCAAGCGCTTAACTGCTAAGCCATCTCTCCAGCCCAATACCCATTTTTTAAATTGCATTACATTACCAAACTTTGTATTACCATTCTTTTGCAGTCCTGTGTAATTTACAGGATTTCTCTGCTTTTCTCCTGTGGCTTTCCTGACCGTTAGTTTCCTCTGGTAATGCTAATAACTTCTTACCTTTTCAAACCATCAAGCAATGTCATGGGTACATTCATTTATGTTTCATTATTAGCTTATAATCTCCTCGTAGATGTATTTTCATTGCAGTGTATTATTGCTGAAGATTGAACAATGGCTTTGTACCACATGGTTCATTTGCAGGTCACTGAGAAATCAAGATGGAGCTGAGCTAAAAGCTTCCTCCCAGTTGACTAGCTGTCATAGTGCTAGATAGAGCTGCACAGCCTGCTGGGGGAGAAAAGTTATCAATGGTATTAACCAACAAGTGACCCTGTAAGCTATGTGGCTGGACAGCCAGGCCAAATTTGCCTGCTGGTGCAATGGTGGCATGTTTGTTATGGGGAAAACCAACTGTTCTCTGCTTGAATTTGAGGCCTGCTCCACATGGGTAATTCATGACTAATACTGAAGACCTAATCAGTTATTTTGCTAAATGGTTATATTACCCTTGCCAAATTGCCCTCTAAATATTTATATTTATGCCATACAGCAATACTACTCTCACCTTTGTTTAGAGAAGCTTCTTTTTAAGATAGAGGTAACTTAACTACTGGGAAACTCAAGTCTCATCAAAGCGCTGAGAAGAAGTGACAGTAGACTGCTCAGCACTAAGTGAGGGATCTCCTTAACACTCTCCAAGACTCAGGAACCATTGTGGAAGAGGTGGCAGAAAGAAAGTAAGAGCCAAAGGAAGGAGATGAGAACTTTGGAATGCTGTCTTCCAGATATCAACTTGCTGATGGTTCCCACACATAATCTGAATGAGGGCTAAATAAAATAATGACATCAAAATAGGAGAATAACTTATTGCAAGTAAGAAGTTGTGGTTTGAATTAGGTGTTGTGGCAGTTGGGTTTGCACTACTCACACAAAAACCCTGACCAAGAGCAGCTTGTGGGAGAAAAGGGTTTGCTCTGGCTTACAGACTAGAGGGGAAGCTCCAGGATGGCAGGGGAAATGGATGGCCTGAGCAGACAGTGGACATCATCACATTGGCCAACATCAGGTAGACAACAGCAACAGGAGAGTGTGCCAAACACTGACAAGCTGGCTATAACACTCACAAGCCCTCCCCCAACAATATACTGCATCCAAGAGGATGCAATTCCCAAATTACCATCAGCTGTGAATCTAGCATTCAGAACACCTAAGTTTATGAGGATCACCTGAATCAAACCACCACAGGTATCCCAAATAAACTCATGTTTTTACATGCTAGGTCCCTGGCTGGTGGCAATTTGGGAATTAGAGCCTTGCTGGAAGAGGTGTGTTGTTAGGGATGAACTTATGGGCGTTACAGCCAGCTTCAGTGTTCAGTCATCATGTCACTGTCATGCTGCGGTGTTCCACCTGCTGTGGCAGAGGTAATATGCTACCTTTACTCTTACCATGTTTTCCCAGGTCATCATGGAGATTCACGTTTAAGGAGGATGGTGGGAGAAGATTAAAATCAGCATACATTGTATGTATATATGAAGGTTGTCAATAAAGTTGTTTTTTCAAATTGAAAAATCAATGCGTTTGAACCTCAAAGTATTATCTGAAAAACCTGGCATTAACACCACCTGAGGTCTGAAGGAAAAACATGTTGAAAATTTGGATTGTGGAGGTGCCACCTTGGACAGTGCTTTATAAAGATCATGGGAAATGAAGCAAAGGATCTTCTCAGGGCCCAGGGTGGTAGGTAAGAACTCCGAAGCCAGGCTATGTTGGCTTAAACTATGGTTCCAGCCTTTATTAAGCCTCTTTGTACCTCTGCTTTCTTCCCTGGGAGATGGGATAATCATTGTTCTTAGCTCAGGCTATTGTGAGGAAAACATTTGGTTGCTATACACGAGGTGCTTAAAAGAATGTTGGGTGTGTACTAGGTGCCATATAAATGATTATTTTTAGTAGGCACTTGAATGCTTTAATACACCTGATGTTTCAGAACTCCATTCTAAGCTATTATGAAGTGAGTAGTGGAAACAGGAGAAAACAGAAAACTCAACTTCTGCTGCCATAGCTCCTGTCTGGTGCCTCTGTGTTGGCAGCAGTAAAATAAGATAGGGATACTTGCTCAGAGATAAATGGATATAGGAAACAAATGTGAGACCCTTTACATTTCATGTAAAGCTTCACTATGATGTACACATGAGGATATCAGATTGTGTTTTGAATGAAATGGGATGCTTGGGAGGCTTGCTATCAAATAGAGTATCATACTGGGGAGCTGCAGAAAGAGGAATCAAAATCACAGAGGCACGGGGGACAAGTGGTATCCCTCTGTGAGCGCAATTCACAAATAGTTGTGCTTATAACACAGAAAGACTCAGTAGAGCCATGGTGCATGCCAGATTATAAAGCCTTCCATTTCTTAAATCGCACACACCTGCCAATTGGGACAGGAGTATTTTCCTTGTCAGCAAGCTGGAGTGAAAGCTTTGCTGATCATCATGCTGCCAGCTAGTAAATGGATCTCACCATCAATTTATTGTGGAAGTGAGAAGCTCTTTGCCTCTGGGAGAGATTATAAGATGGAGTCATTTTACTCCTGACACCTTCAGAGTCAGCTACTCCTTGTGGGACAACTCATGATCCACGCTTCCTGCCTTTGGCAAGAAAACATTTTCTACAAGCTACTGGCTAACACCTCACACAGGAATTTTATTTAAGGTCCATATGGGACCAGAAACCAAACCTCAATAAATTGACACTTTCTAGCAAACACAAAATATCTCAAGGCAGAGGCTGGCAGACTCTTTCTTTCTTTTTCCTTAAGTATTATAAATCACTATTGCTTTAAATGGATGGCTGAATTATGAAAATAGTATGTCGTAAATTTTGACATTTTTTTACCTGCTCAGTTACTGAAATAGATAGATAACTAATTATTTTTCCAGTTGCTTAGATGGCATACTCTTGCACTCTGTTCATGAAAAACCATGGGTACTGCCTTTCTTTGTTCATTGTTAAGAATAATCTCTGTGTATTATTTTAGAACTTCTCTATGAAATATGACTAAGCTTGCTTCAGATGAGCAAAGATCAGTCTAATTCACAGAATAATTATCTATTTCCAGAAACCAGTTCACTTTCAGGCTTCCCCCAGGCTTGTACCATGCAGCTCCTCTAAAGGAGCTAGAGCAATTGCACTGAGGGGGAGGGGGCTCCAGTCAGCCCTGCGACTGAGCCTCATTCAGCCTGTGATACCTCGGGGAGACTTTTCTCTAAGACTTATCACAAAGTCTTCCAGTAGCAGGACAGTTACCAGAAGTTTTTCAATAGGCTTCATCTTCCTGAGTACGGTGGGTCTATGAATACAAAGTCTACCAGATTCTTGCTAGGAAAAGCAGGGTCAAGAGAGGAGGCTAGATTGACAACTGGTAGGACAAAATGGGACTGAACAGGTGTATGGTATGTTGCCATTTATCTATGCTTTAGACCATGTAGAAGTTGTCCTCAAAGTTTTTTTTTTCCCCTAACAATTTGCAATTATCTTCCATGACTTGATATCATATAAGCTCTGAAATCAATGAGCCCAACTGAAAAAGTTTACTGAAAAACAAAAAAATCCTTTATTTGGGCTCGAGGGATGGCTTAGTGGTTAAGGCATTTGCCTGCAAGGCCAAAGGACCCAGGTTTGATTCCCCAGGACCCATGTAAGCCAGATACACAAATGGGCACAAGCATCTGGAGTTTGTCTGCAGTGGCTGGAGGCCCTGGGAAGCCCATTTTCTCTCTCTCTCCCTCTTTCTCTGTCAAATAAATAAATAAATAAATAATAAAATATTTAGAGAAAATTCACTTTAAAAATCCTTTATTTAACCTCCTTTTCTCCTTCATATTTTCAAAATTAACTTCTAGTCCACTGCTTTAGAAGAGGAAACACCAGCACCTAAAAGCAAAGAGAAATGGATTTTTAGTTTTCAATGACCCAGTCCAGGCAGCTTGAGTTGCACTTAAGAAAATTTCAGAGGTATATCACATATATAAAATTATGGACTAACATTAGTGCCAAAGGCCCTGTGAATTGTGTGGACACTTTTGAAAATCTAATGAAAGCAATTATTTCCTTACCTAGTTTAAAAGTCACTTGTACATGGATCAAAATATCACATACAATTGAGAGGTCCTTGGACATTATCATGCCAATCTATGGATGTCTAGAAAAACATGAATGTAAACTTACAGTGTAAATTTACACCTAGGCTTTATGATTTGCTGTGTGAAATACATTACTTGACTTATTTCTCTCATGTGTGAAATGAGGATGATGGGCTTGTGAGGGCTAGATAATGAAATGCATGTGAAACCAAAACTGACCTAAACATACAGACTGCAGTCCATGGAAGTCAGTACTGCTTTGCTATGAGCCATTTGAAAAAAAAATATGGATGATATTTAACCAAATTGAGAATTATCCTAATGTGTGCATCCACCAGTTTTAATCCCATATGTAAAATAAAAGTAAAGTAAAACACAAGGAAAAGAAAAAAGCAAGGAGACAGAGGATTAAAGAGGTGATTTTAAAAACAATGGAACACTGCTGTAGTTCCCTGAGATAAAGATACTAACTCTTGGAGTTGTTTAAAACAAGAATGCTTTCTGCTTTCTGCTGCTGTGGCTGACAAGGCAGGCAGTCATCTGATGTTTTCACTGAACAGCAAAACAGCAGTTCCTGAGCAAGGAATTGGCAGCGCATGCACAATGGACAGGGAACTTTATCTCAAAGAATCCTGGAAACACTTGCAGAAAGGAAGAGAGTTAGGGGCAGGGCCAGTGAACTCTATTGACCCAGATCTCTCTTCCTTCTCTCATCTCTCTCTCTCTAACACACACACACACACACACACACACACACACACACACACACACACCCCACTACCCATTCACAGTTATCACTCTAAGCCCACCTGTTGTTTTCAATATTCTTGTGGGAAACTGCTTGCTTTCAACGTCCACTGCTTTCAGATGAATGATCTCCATATCTCACTCACACACACATTGTTCTGGGCCAGTAGAACAGGGTTGTTCAAACAAGGATAACATGACTTAAGGTCACATCAGCAGGTCCAACATTCCTTGTCAATATTGATCATCCAGGCTGTTCAGGAACATAGGAAATCAAAGGTATAAGAATTTCAATTACATTTTTTTTGAGCAAGCTAAGTACTTGGTTGATCACAGGGCATATGTTTAACTTATTTTCAGAATCAAAATAAAAGCTTAACAGAAAAAGAATCCCACAGAAATATTCTCAGAAAAGTTATTTGTAAGGTCCATAAGAAATATTTCCATAGTTCATTCCCATAGCAGACCTAGCAAAAACAAAATGCTATAATAGAAGGGAAAGATAGGGTGGACTTTTAAGCTGTGGCTTTAAATATTTTTTCAGGATACATGGTATTGCAAGGGATGCAAAGGCAGTGTCTCTCTAGTGTCACTGGACCAGCAGGCAAAACTCAGGCCACACAGGAGCTGGACAAGGATTAGGAGAAACAACAAATAGACCTAGAGATAATAAAAAAAATTACAAATCCATCTGTAATGTTATCCAACTCCCAATCAAGTGTAAAGGACACCAGGAAGGAGAGGGCAGGCAGGGTGGTCAAGTCTAGGTGTAGCCTAGTGGTCCTCATGGCCAAGGGTGATCATCATCCTCTCCCAGCATTCAGTTCCACCTTCAACCCATAGAATCAGTGGAAGGCAGAGCCTACACCTCCTATTTCCAAAACCAGTAAGAGATAAGCTAGTTCAGAGGCAAAAATAAGTGGACATCTGTAGATCTTCACAACTGCTAAATAAAGGCAACAGTGCCACTTCAAATACTAGTTGATTCTGTGCCTAGATCTGGTATAGTGAAGGACCTGGTAATTCTTACCAACAACTATAGCTAAACAAATAAAATTCTCACAGAATTAAGAAAGAATGATTAAAATAGGAAGGTGGAACAAACATTTGTAAATAAGAACTACACAGTCATACTTTATCTACAAAGTGTCAGCTTAAATAACTTATTAATGCACTGGATAAATCACAATGATGACACAGCTAAAGAATGGAACATTACTGTAAAGGAAAATAGGTTATTCCTGGCCAAAGATGGGTTTAAAAGCATGGACCAGGTAGGCAGTAGGGGGAACAAAGGAAAAGAGTACTGCAAAAATGATTTCCAATGTGTTAATAGGAAAAGGCAGAACCAGACAAACATAACAAAATATTTTATCCATGAATTCAAAAATTACCCTTCCACATAATGAAACAGGGATATGCAGGTATTTAAAACCTGTAGCACAAGTAGAATGAAGCTTGTGCATCTGAAGAAAATGGGAGCAGGTGTTGAGAAGAAAAAGAACTAACAGTAGGCAAGTGTGAAGCCTTGAACTGGCTGGTGAGGACTCTGTACAAGAAGCTGATAAGTATTAATTCAACTCTAATTAAGGTCAACTGAAACCTCAAATTGGCATATATAGGTCTTTAAAGAATAAAACAAATTCAGCAAGAAAGACATGAAGACTAAATGGAAAATATAAAAGAAACTAAAAAAAAAATTAAATTTGGTGAGAATGAAACATCTTTGCCAAGATGGCATGAATTAGTACTATAGAAATCCACTGCTCTGTAAGCTAAATAAAAGATAAGCTCTATAAGAAGAGAACGAGACAGACTGAAGGGTAGTTATGACCAAAGTACCCTGCTGAGGAAGAAAAAGCTTTACCTTGAAACCACAGTCTGTTGCTGGTAAATACCAGTGGCAGAGTTGGGTCAAGCCCCCACAGAGAGCTGTTGTTGTTTCCTATCAACAATATTCACAAGTTATTTCATACATCGCCTCAATGGTATAAGTCCTGAAGGTGCTCCCATCTTATTGCCAGCTTTGGAAGGATCTGTGACCATATCATCATCAAAAAAAGGGAAGTTGGGCTGTTAGAACATGGTAAGGCCAGGATTTCTATAATGGAGATGAGTCATGAGATGAAAGGTGAAGTTAACAATGAAAGGCCTAAATGGTAAGAATGGAAATATTCTTAGAAACTACAGAAGATGTCACTGGAATTCCTGTACTCACATTTCAGTGGTAAATGTTTGTGCTGTTGCCACAAACACTGGACACTGGCTTGAATGTCCCCATCTTACTTACAACCATAATCCTGTTCTTCATTTAAAAAAAAAAGAAAGAAAATGTCTGTGTTTATCTAGGCCAAAGCTAATCATTGGGAGACCTCAATTTTATTCTCCATCCAATGTGACTTGAAAACATGGTAATTTAATGGTCCTTGTCATACATTCTGTATGCTCTAACCCACCATTTTACAGTTTAAAACACTTATTATTTATTTATTTATTGGTTTACTTATTTAAGAGAGAGAAATAGGCAGAGAGAGAGAGAAAGAGAGAGAGAGAGAGATGGAGAGAATGGACATGTCAGGGCCTCTAGCCACTGCAAATGAACTCCAAATGCATATGCCCCCTTGTACATCTGACTTACATGGGTCCTGGAGAGTCAAACGGGGATCCTTTGGCTTTACAGGCAAATGCCTTAACTGCTAAGCTATCTCTCCAGCCCTAAAACACTTCTTTTTAACCTATACATTTGAATAGTTTTTTAATATTCTCTCTGTAACTGGAAATAGAGCTGATAAGGCAGCTGCATGCTAACCCCTTTTCACAATTAACACATTTTCTTAAAGAACTAACTTGTGTCTTGGCTACTGCATGTTGATCTCTTTAGAGCTGTTCTAACTAGATCCTATTGTTGCTGAAAATGAACTCTCTCTACTTAGGTTTCAGTGCCAAGACTATGTCAGCCATCACCACATTTTCTCAGAGAAACACACAAATGGAATTCTTCATATGATTATGAAAACTAAACACTGTTACATAACTGCTCAGTCATGCTGGCCATCTCGTGAGTAACCATTGACATCGCATGGGTGCAATGATCCATGCTTGACCTTTGTCTTAAATTTTTTTTTCCCAGAACACCCTTAAAATAAACAGGTTGAACATGGTAGCCAAACATATTACCATTATAAAATAATATTCAGTGGTATATGCAAAACCCAAGGGTACATTTAATCAGAATTCTCTATTTCATACATACGAAGTAAAAATAAAAAAAGGCTATTACAGCAATTTGATGACTGGGCTACAAAGTATATATGATCAGATGGTAACAGGCAGAGAAAAAGGTTCATAGTTTATACAATAGTTTATATTGTTGGATGAGTGTTATTTTTTTCATTAGCTAGAAATATACAAGGTCGTTTTAATAATGAATGAAAGAAGTTATCTTACATACACAATAGAATATTGAAAAATTCTTCCCTAAGGGAAAATAATGAAATACTCTTATTATGTTATCATCAACAAATGTAACCTTTCTGTTCTCTAGCAAATTATCTAGTTCTGGAAAATATATACCATTATTAATGTATCATCTGCTGCCTCAAGGTTTTTGCTTAATAATAAAATATATGATAATCGCACAAGCCACAGATGTTTATGCTGAGCTTCATTACTACTTTCCTGTACATAAAGTTGAAAAGTATTTGCTAAATTTCTTCTCATTTCCTCTGTCATTTCATAATTAACAATTTTTGGCATTCCCAGGCGGGGCTGCAATTGATTCCTAGCTGAAAGATCAAATGCTTAATGTGAACTGAATAAATCACTAAGAAAATTCAGCCCCAAAGAACGCTCAGAGTGCCATGTTACTTCTTCCTGCCAGAGACGCTTTTTTTTGCATGATAAAAATAGCTCATGAGCCTGTAATCAAAGACAGAGAAAAAGAGCACAAGAGAGAACATGGATATAATTAGATCTTCATGCTTCTCAGGTATTTAATCAAAAAATTACTATTTTTATTTTGTTGCTATAAGGAGTGTTCATAATTACTGACCCCTTTATTTTATAACTTCATTTGGAGACACTTCTTTATGTCAAAGCTTCTGAGCTCAGTTACAAAGTCAGAAACATAAGCAAAATTAAACCAAGGGTATGGCTCATCTCAAGAACTGATGCATGGCAGGTCCAAAATTAAAAAAACAAGATGACTTTTTAATGACATATGATTCATGTAATACTATATGGAAAGTATGTTCATTTTGGCAACTCTTCATGACATGTGAAACAATCACCTTGAATCCAGAACTCTTTCAATACTCCAAAAAGAAACCCTATGCCCATCACTTGTTGTTCCCTACCCCCTTTCCTTCCATCCCTGGGAAATCACAAGTGTACTTCCTGTTTATATGGATTTCCCTTTTCTGAATATTTTATATAATCAGAATCATAAAAGATCTGTCTTTTTGTGTCTTGACTTTCACTTAGCATAATGTTTTCAAGGGTTATCTCTGTTCTAACACTAGTAAGTGCTTCATTCCTTTTTATGGAAGAATGATTTTCTCTTTTATAAAATCAACACATTTTACTTATGCACCCATCAAGCATAGACATTTGAGTTCTTATTCATATATGAACATACATTTTCCCTTCTCATGACATAATTTAACCAAAATTCTAAGTCATACATGAGCTGTGATTGATGTCATTTTCCACAGATGCTAAACCATTTTCCACTCCTGTGAGCAGTGGAGGAGCTTTCCAATTTCTCAACATCCTAACCAACATGTGCTTGTCATCTGTCTCATCTCCATCATAGTGCATGAGAAGCGGCAAGAAAGGTGATTTTTTAATACATAGTATATGTGGTGTGTGTGTAGCATGTGCCGATGTTGCACCTTGTGTGCTTGTCTGTAACCCTTGAAAGAGAACACTGGGTGTCCCTCTCCATCGCTCACCCACCTGATTTTCCTTGCAATGTAGTCTTACTGATTACTGATTCCAGAGCTTTCCAGTCCCAAGTCCTAGGCATTGTTGAATCTGCTCTCCATGGGACTGGGGCTGCAGACTTGTGTGGCTGCTTACATAAATATTTGAACTGGAGTGGTCTCAGGTCTCCTCAGGGCCTCATGCTTGTACAGGAAGCTTACTTAGACATTGAGCCATTGACCCAGCCCAGGAAAATGACTTTTAAATAAATTCACATTAAAGAAGTTTTTCATCATTGTATTTCTTTAAATAATCACACCTTTGATAGAGTTAACTTACTTAAAAAATCAGGGTGCTAACTTACTCTCCGTTGGAGAATCTGCTTCTCTTTTTCAGATAGATGTAGATCCTAAGGAGAGAGCCACCCCATCATACCTCAAAAGGGCCCTGGCTGAAACTAAGAAAAATTGGAGAAACAAGCAAAGGGGCTGTTTTCCTGATGAACCGGACACCAGCACAAGGGGGAAGGAGATCAGCACAGAGAAAAATCAACTCCCACCAAATCAGAGAGCCAGAGCCTCAGAGGCCCCCAACACCTCATCACTGAAGCAGACCAAAAATGAACCCAACATGGCTCAGGGAAATTTTGCGGAAGAGGGGGCGGGAAGAATGTCAGAGTCACATGTTGGGTCATGATCTGCAGAGACATTTATCTTACCCATAACTGTGGGCTAACTCCACAATGCATGACCCGTATACCTCAACAAGGAGAGGCCAAGGGGAGGGGGTAGGTCACGGATGAGCCTAATAATGGTACCAAACTGACTGTATTTGCTGAATACAGAACTGACTAATAAAAAAAAAATGCCAAAAAAAAAAAATCAGGTTTGTCAGGATTGAAAAGGTTTCTGAACAATAAGGAGATTGGGTAAATGCATTTGCATATTAATTGAAATGATAGAGTAGCTAAGAAAAACATCAAGCACATGAGGGGAGGGTTTAAATTACAACCTGAAAGACTGACATGGTCATAGTAGAAGCTTATTTCTATGGAGTCATTGGGAGGTGAGAGGGTCTTGTTAGTAGAACTGTCCATCATGTGGCCTTTTCACTTTTTAATAGTTTTGAGCCATTTTTGGTGGAGCCCTTTATAAGAGACATCTAGACAGAAACGACAAAGTTGATTTAGTCATATCCTGTTAACTCAGGAAAGGTGCTTTGTAAATCCATCATAATACTCTGTTTAAATCCGACTAAACAGTCATGGACTTCCCTTGTGAGATATATGGAGCTGCTTGCCACTGCAACAAATTGCCAGCATTTTGAAGTCATGTGATTGTTTCATGGATCTCACCCTCCTTCTTTCATCTTGTACTAATAGGCCACATTTCATGGGACTGTCAGTGATAATTGTATCATTTCACTCAAGGTCATCCTCCTTTTGACAAGACTCCAGGTGCAATCTAATCACCAACAATAATTAAAGAACATTAGGCCATATATTATTTAGCCTCAAAAATAGATGCATCTCTTTGCCCCTTATCACAATTAAGAGAAAATTGGGCTTAATGGATAAAGTACTTGCCTGCAAAGCTTAATGACCCAAGTTTCATTTCCCAGTACCCATGTAAAGCCAAATGCACAAAGTGGTACATGTATCTGCAGTAATTTTCAGTGGCTAGAAGCCCTAGCACACCCATTCTTGCTGTCTATCTCTCTTATCTCTGTGATTGCAAATAAATAAATAAAAATACATTTAAAAACAACTAATTAACTCTTCCGAAACTAATTTCCAGATAAATTATTTTAAATATGCAAAATCTTCACCGTCTACTTACTATAAGCAATAGTTATTTTACTCATTTCTGTCAAAAATTACCTGAGAAAAATAGGTTAATGAGGGAAGGATTTAATTTGGCTCACAGTTTAAGAATATAATCCATCACTAAAAGGAAGGAATACTGGCAGGAATGTGAAGCAGCTGATCAAATTTATACCACAGTCAGGAGGGGGAGAGAAAGAGAGAGAGAGAGAGAGAGAGAGAGAGACAGGGAGGGAGAGAGAGATGCAGTTTGGTGGCACAGCTTGCTATCTTCTTTTATTCTGTCTGAGACCTTAGACCCTGGGATGAGCCTGTCTATAGTTAGAGCATATCTTCCATTTCAAGTAACCTAGTCTATAAGGACCCTCACAGACATGCCCAGAAGTTAGTCTCCTAGGTGATTTTAGATCTACTCAAGTTTATTGTCGAGACTAACTCTCCCCTTGTACATGAAGTACAAAAAATATTTTATTTAGAGTCTTTAACATATAACGGTACAGAGTAAACATTTCCAACTACTATAAGGCATAACAAGGAGAGACTGGAAAATTCTATAACTATCAAGCAAACATCAGACATCTGTAGTTCAAGTCCGAAATCATAACCAGTGAATGACAGTCTCTGAATATTCTAGTTCTGCCCCTCCAGCTGGGCTAAGCAGTGAAGGAAAACATCCATCCCAAGTGAACAGTGCTCCATGATAGCCCTTGCACAGTCCTGGAATATCCAAAAAAATTCTTCAGGTCTCCATGCAAATCATGGTCCATCTTCCATAGGCTTTGCCATCCTCTTTATTATGGTAATCATGCCCTGCCTCCCGCTGTACCTCAAAAGTGGCTTCTGGAACGATGTGCACTTCCTGACACACTCTCCACATTTTCCATGCTTCTGAAACCAATATCAGGTGTGCAGGATACAGCCATATTCTTTGTTTGTTTGTTTGTTTTTTTGGTTTTTCAAGGTAGGGTCTCACTCTGGTCCAGGCTGACCTGGAATGAACTATGTAGTCTCAGGGTAGCTTCGAACTAACAGTGATCCTCCGACTTCTGCCTCCCAAGTGCTGGGATTAAAGGCATGCACCATCATGACCGGTTACAACCATATTCTTAATTCAGGGAAGAAATAAAACTGACCTTTAAGGGAACGTTCCTTCCTTTCTAAAGAGTTTCCATTCCTACCATTCAGTCTTTCCTCAGGCATCCTTTCCATTATTTCAATGTAAAGTAATTGGGCCATCTTCCTTGCAAATGCTAATGTGTTTGACAATAGCAGCTTCAGGAACCTAAAGCCAGAATACCAGTAAATTTTAAACTTGTTTGAATTTCTCCAATTTTAAGTCTTATATCTCTCAGATCCATAACTTTAGCCACGCTCATCAGTCCATTAAAAATTTAACCTGATAAAAGTCTCTGGGCATGGGCAGGAGACCAGCTCTTATACCAATAGCCCACTTCCAACAAAGTTCTATGCATTCTTTCCTCCCCCTTTGAAAGTTCACAAGCAAAGCCTCCAAATTCAATTCTTTCTGCACTTAGAATTTTCAAACTCTTACAAGAATAGTTCATTATACTTGGCTTACCACTATTGAAGGCATCTTCAGTTGCAAGTACTAAGTCCACATCCATTCATCTAAAACAAAAGGCCAAAATCCACAAGGTCATATTCACAGCACAACAACACCCCACTCCTGGTACTAATTTTTATCATAATCAGCTTCACATTGCTGGAATGAACCTCCATGTGAGACACAATTTTTGAGAGTAATGGGAGTTATTTGATGCTTTACAGATACAGGGAATGTTCCACAATGGTGAAAGAAGCTGAACCCCTTTAAACAAATCAACAGAGAGAGAGAGAGAGAGAGAGAAATACCACCACCCAAAAGCAAGCACACTCCAGGAACCCAGCACCTTAGGCTGGAATTCCAGATCCACCCACAGTAACATCTCAGAGCTAGGCCCTAGGATCTGCCAACAGTGACACCTCTTCCAGTCAGGCAGCTAGAAATCCAGGAAGCTTTTATAAAACTGAATCTAATGAGGGACATCCATTCAAACTACCACATTCCTTCTATAATTATCCTAGAAAAATGGTATTTTCTCTCAATAGCCACAAGACATCTATCAAGTTAAACTGAGATCCTATTCTCTAACTTTAGGAAAGTCAAATATTCAACACTAATATATTAGGTATATAAATCATACCCCATTCATATTATAGACTATTGTCATACCATTAAAGTATGAATCATAAAGCACTTTAATTATATAAATGCATTTTTCAGGGCTGAAGAGATGGCTTAGTGGTTAAGCACTTGCCTGTGAAGCCCGAGGACCCCAGTTTGAGGCTCAATTCCCCAGGACCCACGTTAGCCAGATGCACAAGGGGGCACATGTGTCTGGAGTTCATTTGCAGTGGCTGGATGCCCTGGTGCGCCCATTCTCTCTCTCTATCTGCCTCTTTCTCTCCCTGTCTGTCACTCTCAAATAAATAAATAGAAATAAACAAAAAAAATCTTAAAAAGAATTTTTTTCAATCATCTATTAAAATGGGGTGGAAAATTGTACTTAAACATGATATATTTTATATACAAAAATACCAACAATACTAGAAAGAATTATAACAATTATTAATCATGTTTGCTTCTATATTTTGAGTTTATGCATGATTGCTGGTAAGAAATTGGAAAGCAAGCAAGCATGAACCTTTAACCACTGAGTCATCTTTCCATCCCCAAAGTAAGAAATTTGAAGTGTTCTAACAAAAATTAATATTTTAAAAACAGGGAATGGTATCACTTTGTTTATGATTTTAAACATACTTTAATACTTAAAGAATTATTAAAGGCTAAGAAATTTATTCAATGTTTACTGCTGAAATACACATATAGTATTTTGTAGACAAGAACCAGGGTGTTAATGGTAGGGTATTAAAAAGTGATACATTTGTAATATAATTTAAAACTAAAATTTTAAAGGTGGATTTTGGATTCAGAAGTAGGATGAATGGTACATGGAATGCTATTAACTGAGAGGAAAGATACTTCAAGATCTTGGCATTTGGGGTAGAATAGGTAATAGTGAATATCCATTATTATTCTGTATTAAATTTGAGATAGCTATTTGATAGCTAAGTGAAAGTTTAAATAAAGTGAACTCAAGCATTTGAGCTCTGTAAAGAGCCTTGGGCTATAATTTATTTGGAATTATCAGGTCAAATTATTTAAATCTGGTACATTGTATAAGATTACTTAGGAGGAAAGTGTCCCTAGAGAGGAGAAAATGACAGGTTACACACAAGAAACTTTATCATATAGCAGATTAGCTATCTATTAAGTAGAAAGAACTGTGAATGGTCTGAAACTTTGTCATCTTTGGAATAATGTTAATAATAGATAATGTTAAATTCTTTAGATCCTAGCAGGAGATGTGGGACTCCCTGTTCAGATATGAAGGACATCATCACTCACATCATTATAGGAATCATAAGCATCAATGTGCTTTTATCAGTTCTCACTGCCAAGTCTCATGATAGATGACAGAAAGGAGTGTAGGTAGATGATATGCATGCAGTGGTTTTGTGCTATCATTTCTAGAGCTATAAATTGAAAGAACTCAAATCTTCTAATAGACAGTGCATTAATTTCTTCCCTATTTTTGTGATCAAAGAATCTGACAAGAAGCAACTTTAGGAAGGGCTTATTTAAGCTGTAAGTTCAAGGCTACATTCCACTATAGACAGGAAGTCATTGCAGCTGGAGTATGAAGCAGAGCTACTCACATTGTGTCTGAAATCAGGAAGCTGAGAGTGATAATACTGGTGCTCAGCTAGATTTTTCCTTTGTATACAGGCCAGGACACCACCAGCTTATGGAATGGTGCTGCCCACAGATAAGGTGAGTCTTCCCACCTCAATTAACCTAATCAAGAGGACCCCAGTGGTCAAAGAGCTACTGGAATGCACATGTTATAGACACAGAGTTGGAAGATTGGAGAACAGAGGTGGATTCTTGAAACTGAAATTTTTCCAGGTAGTATAGTTAAGGAGGAAAAATGATCTCAATAGGGTCATGCCGAGAAACCGTGGTGCCAAGTGTTGAGTAGTTCATTACGATGAACAATTACAGTGGCAAAAACAGTAAGTAAGGCATTAAAATGAAGCAACTATGGGATTCTAGTGTGGATGGTGAGAGTTGGTAAATGACAACAAAAAAGGAAAAGAGAAAACTGATACAAATACACTTCCATGGGGTTGATATTGTTGAAGGAAAAAAAAGGCCTAGAAGGAGCAATGGAAGGAAAGGAGTACAGCTATCCAATGCAACTAAAATAATTTTCTGACCTCTAAATAGGAGTCTAAGTTTATTTAAATGAACATATTTCTGTCATTGAAAGTACAGATTTACAGAAACCAAAAGTATGTGTTTATCAAATGATAATATATATCAAGTTAGAGAGACTTTGATAATAATAAAAGAGACATTATTGGCTATGTGGCTATCAAGTAAATATTTCATTTATGATTCTCAGGAATGACTCTGTATTGGGTATAAATGACAAAGATCTGAAAGAGTTTATCAGTAGTTCTACATAGGAATGCATCTAATATGAAACTGGCAGGAAATAAAATGGGGACATTCAATTTTATGTTACTAATATTTATCGTAAGCTTTTTGTTTTAGTATCATATTCACACTGGAAATAAATATAATGAACAGTCATATAGGTTGGGCAGTGATAAAACAGTAAATCATCTAATTAACCAGTCACTTGAAAGCAGAAAGGAAAATTTGGATGTGTTGTTTAATTGCCACATTTCAAGAACACATTTTAGCTGGCTGCATATAAAAATGAATAACAACATGAAATCATGAAAGCATTTCATAGTAATGAGCAGCTCTGTCTCTGTTTATTGTGCATACAAAGAATACTGACAATAGTTTTGGAAAAATGCATAAAGCTTGCAGAATAACTGACAGAGATATGAAACACTGGTGTGAGGCAGATCACTTGTAACACTATCTCCTGGCATGGGGATAGATTGGGTGTGCATGTCAGAATTACACACTTTTAAGTAGTTCCCTGTGCAGCAAATTCTAGTCCCAGACACATGCATTCACTCACTGGTATAGTTACTTGCTTCCTCAGGATTTATCTGTCATACACCATTATTTTGTTTCCATTCTAGCCTTAGGACAGAAATGGCACAAGTTTCCAATGTCTGAAAGTCTTTCTTTGCGATTTCCAATCCACATTCAAATTGTAAAGGGAGAAAAAAAATTGAAAGAGACCAAGTCCCTAATGCTTTAAGGTATGTGAATATTGGAACAGTTTTTATAGTAATGGAAGTGTGAAAGGTATAAGTGGATGAAAGGAAATAAATGATGAAGAAAAATAAGACCAAAGATAGAGTCAATAGTCTGTACCTTTTCCTGTTTTTCTTTCTTTCTTTCTTCCTTCGTTCCTTCCTTCCTTCCTTCCTTCCTTCCTTCCTTCCTTCCTTCCTTCGTTCCTTCCTTCCTTCATTCCTTCCTTCCTTCTTTCCTTCCTTCCTGCCTTCCTTTCTTTTTTCAGAGAAGGCTGGTTATGTTCCATCAGTCAGGCTGTTAACGTGGGAGCTTACTTTTTCTTTTTCATGCCATTTATCGGATGCAGAAGGGGATGTAATGGCATGGAAAAATGCTTTTGATAAAAAGGCAAGTGAAAATACAGACAGCAAGATAACTACATACTCAAGTCCTAAAGGCTTTTGAGTGGCTGACCTAGGTAGGCTCTATTGTCATCCTGTCCTCACTTCCTACCCAATGTTCTCCATGGCTCCCTAAATTTTAGCCTCACAGATAACTGGTCTGGGAATCCCTCCCAGGCTCTGGCCATTGTTAGGAGACCCCTTTCCCTACATATCCACATAGCTAAGTGCTTCATTGCCTTTAAGTAATTTTTTTTTCCATCTGTAAGGATCCTACTATGTCCTATTTAAAAAGTGATGCTGATGCTCCTCCCTCCCCAAGCATTGACACTCCTCCAGATCCCATCCCATCTTATTTTTGAAGCATAAGAGAATTAAGCTTTCCTATGATAAGATAATTATTTACTTTTTTTAAAGTTTTATTTATTTATTTGAGAAAGTCAGAGAGAGAGAGAGAGACAGACAGACAGAGAGAATGGCCACACTAGCGCCTCCAGTCACTGCAAATGAAGTCCAGATGCGTGCACTACCTTGTGCATCTGGCTTACGTGGGTCCTGGGAAATTGAACCTGGGTCCTTTGGCTTTGCAGGCAAACACCTTAACCGCTAAGCCATCCCTCCAGCCCAGTTATTTACTTTTTATAGCCTGTTTTCAGCCCTCCTCTCAGAGTTTATTATCTATGAAAACAGAGGTCTCTTGGTCTGATAAATCACAATGTTATAAAATAAGATTGCCACTCAATAAGTATTTGTTCACTAAATTAATATTAAAATAGTGTATTTAATATAATTTTAAATTTGTGAATACATCAGCCTTCAAGAGGAATAAGAAAGTAAAAAGATGGAATCACTTTTACAAGACAGAATATTTTAAAACAGTAGTGATAGCATTGTTAAGAAATACTATCTTTTAATCTAGTGTTTCATTAAAATGTCTAGAATAAATTTGCACTATAAGCAATAATAAAAATTAAAGAAAATATTTATAGAATCCTTTTATTTCTTTTCATGAATAGTAGTAATATTATACACAGATGCTATCATATCTGTTATAGCCTAATTTACTAGTTAATATTAAATGTGTATACCTACATTTGAGCAAATTGAACCTTGTGTTAACTAAAACATGTGGCACAGAGAACTCTGGACATTAAAATGTGTACTTCCTGTTAGAAATGTATTTTAACTCTAAATTCATACAATGAAGGTTGCCACAAATATATTTGGTTTTCAGAAAAAAATTAATATTGAGCTTTGCTTTATTTTTAAAAATGTTCTTTTATTTCAATATGCAGTATTACAAAACATGTCTTCATTTCAATTAAAATTGAATGATGAATAAGCCACAGGACAGTTCATTTAAATTATGTTAAGTATTGTAGCCTTAGCACTTAAAGGATAAGCTCCCCTCTCACTTCTATTTAATTCATTGAAATGAGTTTTATAGGATATTGAATATGGGTTATTGTGTGAAATAATTGATTTGTCAATGCAGTACATGAAAACAAATGGAGTCCCTGCATTTCTAAGACTCTTATTCCTACTTCATTGTCCATGTGGTATCAGGCTCATTGTTCAAAGTATAGGAGGCATTTTCTCTCATCATTTTAACATAATGAATTATTGTAACCAAGATGAAAAACATAAACATGATTCACCTTACTATGCATTTGTTGAAAGATTTTTTGAAATAAAATGATACCATTTATGTTTAATCATTTCTTCACTGGTTTATAAATTTGATATGAAAAATGGAATTCAGAATCAAAAAAGAGGTACAAAAAGCTTTTTTCAATAAGATTGACACATTATTTGGACTTTTATAATCATCGTTTTTGTCAGTTTCAAAGTTAGTGGAAAAGTCATCATGCCACATACAATACACAAATATTTTGTTTTAAAGTTGATGCTATTTTAAATAAATGAAAAAAGTGGTACTAATTAAGATAGTAGGCCTCTAAAATACCATTTATGCATAAAAAACTTGATGGATTTTTGAGTAAATAAGCTTGTTCTTTTTTTTCCCTTACATATAGCTTGATAATTTGTGGGGTAATTACGACAGGTTGTCCTTACAAAGCCTTAGCTATCTTCCTACTGACAATCCTCTTCCCTCAGCTTCCCAACTGCTGAGGCACTATTTATTTTTTTTCAGTGCTTAGGTCTGTTTTGACAAATGTGTATAGTTGCCAAATTGTTATACTAGTCAAGATATGCAAGCCTCATTCAAACCACATGAATTTTCCCCTAAGCACAAGTGACATTGCAAAAATTTGAATATTTATTTTCATTTAATTAAAAATATTTTTGATTCCTTTATGGTTCCTCCTTGTCCAATAGATCACTCAGAAGAATACTGCCTAATTTACAAATATATAGACCTTTTCCAAATGTATTACCATTTTAAATATAATAAATCTGTACTATAAGATATAACACATATAAGGAGAACATATTACAAGATCTAAATCTTTTTTTTTTTTTTTTTTTTTTTTTGGTTTTTCGAGGTAGGGTCTCACTCTGGTCCAGGCTGACCTGGAATTCACTATGTAGTCTCAGGGTAGCCTTGAACTCATGGCAATCCTCCTGCCTCTGCCTCCCTAGTGCTGGGATTAAAGGCGTGCGCCACCACGCCCGGCAAGATCTAAATCTTTTAAAGTTGTTAGTGTTGCTTTACATAATAGAATATGGTTTATATTGAATATCCATTAGTACTTGAAAATGTATATAATATTATGGTTGGATGTTATAGAATTGTTAATTAAAACACTGGTTGATAGTATTTTCAAATCTTCTATATTTTTATCTGTTGTATGTCTACCATTCTATTGTTTATTGTGAGAAGAGGATGGAGTTCTCCAAATTTCTTGTCTATTTCTCATTTTAGTTTTATTCTTTCAATTTCTGCTTCATATTACTGAAACTGCTGTCCAACACAGACATTTAGGAATATTTGGCCTTGTGGGATATTTGAACTCTTTCTTTATGTATTGCTCCTCTTTTTTTCTGATAGCATTCATTGACCTGAAGTCTATTTTGTCTGATATTAATACAGTCATTACAGCATTCTGTTAATTAATGTTCATGTCTATTTCTGCTTGCTTTTATATTTAATTTATGTTTGTCTTTATATTTAATGTAGTTACATCTAGACAAAATTACATTCAATTCAATCTGACAATCTTGGTGTTTTAATAACAGCATTAAACATTTTATAAAATATAAATATTTTCATAGTTGAGTTAAAATCTACCATCTTGCTGTTTGTTTTGCATTTGATCCATCTGTTCTTTGTTCCTTTTTGTCTCGTTTTTCACTGATTATAATTGAGTTATTTACACAATTATATTTTAATCTGTATGATTCATTTTTTACATATATCTTTTTTTAAGATGTAGTAATTTCCACAAAGTGTTTGGTACACAGAATTACAGTTTACTTTCAAACCATACTACCTTGCTTTATTTAGAGTACAATTCTAAAAACTTAGCACCGATCCTTATCAGCTTTTTTTCTATTTTCATTTATTTTATATTTACACATGACATAAGCCCTTAGTGCATTTTACTGTTTTTTCCATTAGACTGTCAATTATTTTCCTGAACAATTAAAAGTAAAGAAAAACATTTTTTAAATTTACTCTTATTTTAGCTATTTATAGAGTTCTTCATTTGCTCATATGTGTCCACATCAAAGTTATTTCATATCATTCATTACATTTTTATTTTAATAACCTATTTTTGCTTGCATATCTGATTATATTAAATTCATTTATGTATATATAATGTATTTATTCCTAGTCTCAGAATTTCTATGTAGTTTTGAAAGGTATGATGAATATTTTTGATTAGCTCTTTGCTACTGTTTTGTCACTTTGCTAAGTCCCCATCTATCCATTCTTGTTCAATGTGCTTTCTATTAGAAGTCATAATTTGTTGATCATAGGAATAAAAAATTATATCTCTGGTATTTTCAATGTTTGGGTCATTTCTGAATTCGGTTTTACTAATTTCCTTGCCTCTTAACTATGGGTTCTTTTATCTTGTTTGTTTGTTATATATCTGCATGTTATATATCTGTATGCACACACATGCACATACACACACACACAACACATGTATAGAATAGAAATTATCACTCTAGCAGGGACTGAGGCAAACAATGCATATGCCTGGAAGCTGGCATGACTTTTTTATTTTGCTAGAATGCTATGCATTGAGTCAGTCTACCCAATATGTAGTCTTTATTGGTTTTAATATCTTCACTTTCTTTTTTTTTTTTAGTTTTTATTTTATTTTATTTTATTTTTTTGTTTTTTTTTGTTTTATTCATTTTTTTTCTTTATTAGTCAGTTCTGTTTGTTTGTGTTTATGTTGGGCTTAAGGCTGAGGAGGTATTCTGGGTGTTACAGATTTCCTTTTTCCCTCTGTGCTCCTCTTTTTACTCTCTCACAGGGAGACATTCTGTGCTTGTTAATCCTTACTTGCTGACCCTTGAGGTGGCATGGGTTTCTCTGTTGCATTACTCCAGCTCCATTCTTAGTTCTATGTCCCTTGTACTTGAGGATGAAGTTTGAGTAAAAATCCTGCCTGTTATCTCCCTGGCATGCAACACTTGTATCTTTTTTTTTTTTTTTTTTTTTTTAGTTATCCTGTAGGTAAGTTCCTCAGAACTTACTGTTTGTTTTTTATTATATATATTTCCTTACATGTAGAGGGTTGTTTTCTTGTACTCTTTTTACCAGTCACACTGTACCCTCCTGCATGCTCTGAGGGGTGACACATGTGCTGACCTTCGTCCAAGGACTTAAAACTGTGAAGATTGTTCTGGCAGTAGTTTGTGCCCTTCTTGCGGTAGTGACCTCTTCCCTCCTCCTAGTAGACAATTGCTAGATTGTAATGTTTTCTTGCCAAAATACCAGATGCTTCACAAACTCCTAGTAGAGAGGGAGTGGGGAGAGAAATCATTTGGAAAGTATCCCACCTGGGGAGAGAAAACTTTACCCAAAAACCATAGGCTGTTTGGCTATTTGCTGATAAATCCCAGTGCCAGAAATGGGTCAGCACTCACAGTAAGATGTTGGTCACAGATGTCCATGAGTCTCCAAAAATAATGTAGGACATTATCAAAACACCTACCAGAACTAAATGGCAAGACCCTGTTACTGAAGACTGCTTATAGGGCATTGAGAAATCAACTGGCACTGAGATAGATGCCAGCTCCCTGCTGGCTAGCCCTAATAGTGCTGGAAAGCACTTCACAAACTGCTGGGGGATAAAAGTCACCAACACTGAACAAACAGTGGATTCTGCATGATACCAAATCAAACAGTCAGGCAAGATGTATCTAAGGGTGCAATAGTGGTACAGAAGTTATGGGAGTTATCAACTGCTCTCCAATTGGTTATCAGGCCCACTCAGTGGGAGGGAGTTCATACCTGGAACTGAGAAGAACTAAGTCAAAAGCCCATGACTTGGAAGGCCATGGACCCTGGAGAGAAGCATCCACTGTTCTTTGGCTAAATTAAAGGTTAAGCTGTCAAATGCCTTGTAAATGTAAACGTTTATCTCCTTTAGTCAATTCTGCTCCCACTCTCAATTAGAAAACTTGCTTTTTACAGACAACAGTGAAAAGTGGGGGGGAACCCAAGACCTATCAAAATGACAAGAGAAAGCTCTCTTCCTAGTGCTGGACAAGACATCTTTACCACAACTGCCAGAGCCCAGAAAACGGCTACAGATTTTTGTCGTAGTTACAGAGGAAGTGGCAGATTAAATATGAGTGCTGCTCTCACTGCTAGCAGGAGAGCCTCCTCCTGTGAAATGGCAGTAAACACTGAGTAGACTCACAACTCACCAAAGAGAAAATAAGAGGCTGCCAAGAGCTCTACTGTAAAGGAAACTTCTAACAACACCTCCCAAGGCTCAAAGAACATTGTGGAAGAGGGAGTAGAAAGTACATAAGAGCTATGGGGTGGGAAGGTATACTGTGACACAATTGTCCTCCTCACAGGAACTAACTGGTGCATTCATAATTCTACAGTGATTACAGATACCCACACTGAGGAGGGCCCTCAGTAGAATTGGAGTAGGGGAGAAGGATAACTTAATGAGAATATGACCAATCTGCAATATGATCATATACTGAAGTTCCTAATAAAAATTATTCTTTTTAAAAAGGCTAAGGGCCTGCAAACTCACCTTTATCAATTTATTTCAACATTTAGTAACTTTTGTAATCTGTTTTCATAATCTGTGTTTATGATGGGCTGGCTCATTTTATGTCTCATCTTTCCTTGAAGACCCTTCCTCCCTCTGTTACTTTTCCTCCATTTCCCTTTCTTCCTTTCTTTCAAGACTTTAGGATACTTGATTGCTTTGTAACCCTGATATTTGGTTCAAAGTTTGTGTTATAGCTATTTGTGTTGTAGTTATCACAGTCCAAACAGGGCCTTTTCAGTTTTTAATATTCTTTCTTAAAATTTGTATTTATTTATTTATTTGAAAGAGAAAGAAGCAGATATAGAGAAAGATGGACAGCAAGAGAGATCCAGGGCCTCTAGCCACTGCAAAAGAATTCTGGATGCATGCACCACCACCTTGTGCATCTGACATACATGGGTACTGTGTAATTGAACCTGGGTCCTTAGGCTTCGCAGGCAAGCACCTTAACTGAGAAGCCATCTCTCCAACCCCCAGCTTTTAATCTAAGCAGAGTGGGAAGGCCCCAGGACACCTTTAAAAATTGAAAAGGAAGCCGGGTGTGGTAGCGCATGCCTTTAATCCAAGCACTGGGGAGGCTGAAGTAGGAGGATTGCCATGAGTTGAAGGCCATTGTGAGACTACATAGTGAATTCCAGGTCGGCCTGAGCTAGAGTGAGACCCTACCTTGAAAAACCAGAAAAAGAAAAAAAGGAAAAGGATGTTGATAATAATTACACTGTAAAATAGGTATAAACAAGCCCCATTCAGGCAAATTGAGAAGCCATGTCATCATATCTTGAAGGACTCTTTTGCTGTGCCCTTGCAACTCCACTTAATTTTTATTATTTCATTTTTTATAATACCCTGGCTATGCAGGCCCAAATCTTCTTCATCTTTAAAAAATAATTTTTATTGAGAAATAATAATTTTACTTATTTATGAGGTACAGTGTGATATTTCCATGTGTTTACATGATATGTAATGATCAAAACATGGTAATTGGCATGTTCTTCTACTTAAACATTTATTATTTAATTATGGTTATAATGTTTAATATAATCTTTTTGAAATATTACCTTAAGTGAAATTGCTAGGCACCAAATGAAAAATAGCACATGTTCTTACTCACATGTGGAAATTAAAAACAAGTGATCTCAGCTGGTCATGGTGGTTAATCATCTGTAATCCCAGCACTTGACAAGCCAAGACAGGAGACTGTGAGGCCAGCTTGGGGTCCACAGCAAGAACCTCTGTATTAAAAAAGGGCTGGAGAGATGGCTTAATGGTTAAGGTGCTTGCTAAGTCTAAGAATTTGTTCAAATCTCCAGGTCCCATGTAGCCAGATGCACAGTGAAACAATTATGCAATGTCACACATGCGCACATGGGGACACATGCATCTGGAGTTCATTTGCAGTAAGCTGAAAGTCCTGGCACACCCAATCTTTCTTTCTCTCTGCCTCTTTCTCTCTCTCTCAAAATAAAAATAACACTAATAAAGGTGATCTCATGGAAATAGAGAGTTGCAGTTATGTTACAAAATCACAATTAGAAAGAATAAGTTCTAAGGTGATTATAGTTAACAATCACTTATCATATATCTCTATTCCCTATGGAACCACTCCTGAATAAATTTCTCTGATTTGATTTAGCAAACATTATCTACGATTTTTATGTCAATAGCTATGGAATATAAATTGATTCTTCCTTTTGTCACGTAATTGTTGTCTATATTGCCAGCACACAGACATTGGTGCTGATGGTGAAATGAGAGACAGAGATAAGAGAATTTCAAGAAGCTCAAATTGAGCCCAGCAAGGAACAGCAGAACAAGAACTCAAACTGAAGAATCCTGCCTCAAATGAGGTGGACTGGCAAGAACCAACCTGAGCTTTCTCCTCTGACCTACACATCTGTGCTGTGGCACAGACACCACACTTACATATAAACATGTGCACACACATGAACATACACACAGACACACATAAATGAATAATTTTTTAAATCATTGTTAATGCTTTCTTTCTTTGTACAATTCTTACATATTTGTGTGTAAAATATGAATCATATGTGACCAAAAGTATAAACAAACTCATTTATAGTGTGAATATGTTAACTTGCCTAATTTGCTCATTGAACCACATTTTCATATATTGTAGTCTACAGTGTACCACATAATATAATCAGTAATTATTTGTCAATAACATAAAAATTTTAAATGAAGCTCATAAACATTTGAGTCATTCTTTATGAAGGTGAATGATATCATCATTCCTTGCTGATATGCAAATTAATCCATTAATTTTTATTACATCATTTCAATCATATTCCAAGTAAGTGTAAATCTTTCAAAAATCAAGCCAGTTGGGGTGGCACATGCCAGTAGGAAATTGCTGAAGAGGGAAAGCCAGGAAGATTAGGAGTTCAAGGCCAGCCTAGGCTACACTTTTTTGTCTCTCCCACAGAGACTGGTGTACTCATGGCACCATAATGAATACCGATAACTCCACTGAGGAGGACCCACTGTAATAACCCCACTTAGCAGAGCATCAGCGAAATGGCATGGGGAAAAGGGAACATAAAAGTATAACCCAATGGGACTATGACCAATATGCAACATGTTAAAAGTAAGTTAACTTTTAAAAATCTATTTTAAGCATGCTTATTTTGATTTTCATCTTTGTCATATGCAGTATAAAATTTTAATTTGATAGTTTTAAACATCTTATAAATCCATTATTACTTTAGAATTTTTTACTAAGTCCTTAATATATATATTCTTCCTTTTATTAATCAAGGTATGAAAATAATTATCAACTGAATTAGTTTTGTTTTACTGATGCCTACACTTTTACCCATCCTACTGTGCTTGGCTATGTTCATTAATCTTACTGTAGATCCTAGAATTGGTTGTCTTGGTTCATATGTTTTTATTTCTTATACTTAATAAAAGCATTTAGACTGTAGTTTTTTTCTAAATAATACTTTAATTATAATTCCCAATATGTACCAATGTTTGTCAATACATGGAGCTCTGGTTCTGTCTTTCACTCAAAAATTATTTAGCAGAGTTAGTTTTAAGATTTACATATTTGATGTTCCAATGTTTTCTTTTGGTATTGATTCTATCCCTACTATGTATAGTGTTACCTGAATTATATAATAGAAGCCATGACAGAATTCATGTGCTAGGATGTAACTGTAGAAATGCTTATGAGAGAAAAAAACAAAGGAGTGAAACTGGGCAAAGCTGGAAGAACCACCAAAGAACAATGGTGCAAGGCTGACTATGGGCAAGAAAGAGGAGAGTGCATTTGGGTCAAAGCCTCCCAAACTACTGTACAGTTGAAGAAAGTCTCAGAATGCTGTTAAGGCACCGAGGAGCTAGTTAGCTGAAAATGTAGTTGTCAATCTCCTGAGCTGCTTAATTGTAATTACTGCATTCAGTCCTTGCTGGAGAAAGACCTGTGGAGTGCATGTTCATGAAGCGAACAGGTGGTCGGATTTCAAGAGCTGCATCCTTTGAACTGGCAACTTGGTGTAGCATTAGCTCAGTGGCCTTTGGGCATCATGGTCTTCTACTTTGGTTCTGTCTTCTTGAGTATGAGTTGTATATTGTATTGTAAATTGTCCTTATCTTTTGCTTACCTATATTGCCTTTGTGTATTTCTTTATTCCCTTTTTCTACATCTGAAAAAACACTTGTAAGGTAAAATTACTGTGTTCATCCTTACATTTACTGAGTCTTCAAGATACAGCAATTGTGCTATTTATTGAAGTAATGCTCTCAGTTGCTTAATATAATAAAATATTTTTGCTCAAAGACCTAAACTCCCTGTCACTGTTTTAGTTAGTGGGAAGCCTATGCAGTGAGGAGCTCAGGTGATTCCTCCACGACTCCAGGCTTTCACTGGGATTCTTCTCTTGTGAAGACCTCAAGTTCTTTTCTATTCATTCATGTGGAGAAAAATAGAGAATGGCATGGAATTTATTAATGGGACAGATTCTTTTGGCCACATGCCCCGAGCCAACACTTGGTCATATGGCCAAAAGAAGTAAGGAACTGTGGTCCATCCCTGAACCTGGCATTATTGAAGACTAGACTTTGTGGAGCACACAGTAGTCTTTGCCACACATTCTCAAGCTGAAATCAAATTTCCCTTATCTAAGACATTCATGTGAGAATATCAACTTCTTTTAAGTGTTTCATTTTCTTTAAAAAAAAAACATATTTATTTATTTGAGAGAGAGAAAGTGGCAGATAGAGAGAATGAGTATGGGCATGCCAGGGCTTCCAGTCACTGTAAGTGAACTCTAGATGCATGTAGATGCACTACCTTGTACATCTGGCTTACATGGGTCCTGGGGAATCAAACTGGGGTCCTTTAACTTTGCAGGCAAGTGCCTTAACCACAAAATTCATCTCTCCTGCTCAAGTGTTTCCTTTTCCAATTTTATAAATATACTTGGTTCTTAGAGGATTTAAAACTTCATAACATGATTTTTGGGAAAACTGAGTCTTTTCATATTTCTATTGTTTTCTTATAATTTCAATGAGGAATTCTTCCTTTATACCATTTATAATGATATTTGGAGGAACCTGCTACCCAATATTCCTAACACCTGAGGCACCACCACCTCAGAATGCATTCATTTCATTCTTATGTTGTGACTTTGAATTTAATAGTTCTACTTATATACTTCATTAAACTATATTAAATATTTTAAAGCCTTGATAATAGTTTATTTACATATTGGCCATTTTAAAATACAGAAACCAGGGTATGGAGAGGGCTCAGTGGGTAAAACACTTGCCATCCAAACATGAGTACTTGAGTTTGGTTCTCCAGCACCCATGTAAAATTCTGGCCATGGCAGTCCACCTACAATCTGAAGACTTTATAGCCTTCTCTGAAAACTAGAGAGAACTAAAGAGTTAATAACTATCTCTAAGGCAAGAAGGCCATAAAAGAAACAACAGAGGAGTTTAGCCTGGCTCCCTTGATTGATGTACTCCCCTTAGCTCAGATGGCCTTGAAGGACTAGAAACCATCTGAGTATCCTCCCTTAGACAATCCTGGCTGATGAAGTCTATTCTGAACAAGGACACAAACAGCTACAATTTTCTTATCAACTGCACGTGGTACAGTCTGTTTTTCTTAGGATCCTCCTTAAAAGCTTGTACCTCAGCCTAGCCCAGTGCTTCAGCCTTCCCCAGGGAAGGCTGCTGCCCCTCGCTGTTTCTCTCAATAAACAGTCTGTCTGTCGAGATGTAGTTTGGTGCTCTCTCTCACTTTTCTCTTACACTTTCCTTACAAAATCCCAATACTGAGGAAGCAGAGATAGGTATCTCTGAAGCTCACTGGCTAGCTTATCTATGCAAATTGGCAAGGTTTCAAAAATTCAGCAAGAGACCCTGTTTCCAAGAACAAGATGAAAAGTGATGAGTAAAGAAGACACCCTATGTTGACTTCTGGCCTCCCTATGCACATGCACAAGTGCATTCATTCACACACACAAATATATACAAACATGCATATGCACATGCGCCTGCACTATGCACATATTTGCAAAAAATGAAGAAACCTAGGTATATTTTGATAAAATTTTCCATAGATTTTTCTCTGTATGTGTTCAAAGAAGCAAGCCATTGACATGCTCCTTTCTGCCTAACAGTGATCATGTCAATTGATTTGCATTGTTCTTTCAGACAATAAGAAAGAATAGTTATCTATTACATTTTTTCTGATGAATAAACATCCAAAAAAAAACATCAACAGATTTAGGTTACAAAATAATTTCCTTTAGCAGACTTAAGTTAACACTTTTTTCAAACTAGATTGGAAGTGCCTACTGTCATCCCTTCTTTAAAATCTGTTGAAAAGAATTCAGAGTTTTAGCCAAAGCAAGTTTTCAAGCATTACTTATATTTACATTCCTCTTAGTTCAATCCTCAGAGCAATAGCATATGAAGAAAAAAATGCTACAATGACAGCTTCTTTGACCTGAAGCTTTATTTATCCCTTAATAAGTTATATTCATACATATTCATATGCATAAATCTTCACATATGTGGATATACTTTACATGCATACATACTTTTCCTATGACTTTATATTATAAATGATATTAAAAATAATAGCTTGTGGGTCTGCAGAGATGGTTTTGTAAGTAAGGTGCATGCCTGTAAAGCCTAAGGACCAAGGATTGATTCTCCACGTCCCACCTAAGCCAGATGCACATGGTGGCACATGTGTCTGGAGTTCGTTTGCAGTGGCTAGAGGCACTGGCATGCCCATTCTGTCTCTCTCTCTCTCCAGCCATGTCTCTAATAGATGAATAGAAATAAATCTTTAAAAAACTAATAATAGTTTGGTGCTTCAAATGTAGATCAGACCAAACTAATTGAAAAATTTAACAATGATCTTGTAACATATATTAATTTTTATTTTGCATATTAGTGTGTATTTACATCTCATTAATAATTCAAAGTTGGGCTCTCCTGAGTTCCCCTCTTTTATAAGCATGCCAACCCCTGTTCTTTCACATAGCCATCAAAGGCTGGAAAAATGAATGTAATATCTGTCATAATCATTTCATTCCTATCTCCAAGTTGCACAAAAAAAGTGTGATAGTATATAATATTTTCCCACAGAGCTGTCACACCCACTTAGAAGGTACTTAAATTAGTATCAGGTTTTAAAAATCAAAGATGTGAATTAGAAGTCAGTTCACAAAATCAAGACAAGATTACTGATTAGAATCAAAGGAAATATTTGCCAAAAAAAAAAGCCAACCCTGAAATCATGGGAACATAAAATATTGGTTCTTATCATCACCTTTCATAAGAATATATTTGGAATATTATTCTCTCTAATGTGTGGGAGAGGCAGAAGATGCTTCCCTCAGTGAAAGGGGATGAAGTCCTTGCTTCTTAAACCCATACTTAGCTTTCCAGGCAAAATGAACTCTGCAGATGTGATCACATTAAAGACCTTGAGATGAGGATCTTGTTTCATCAGCATAATCCCAAGAGTCCCAATGAAAGAGGAAAGCAGAAGAGGCAGAGGAAAATGGGACCCTGGAAAAGTGACCAGGAAATGCAATGATGCTGACTTTGAAGACAGAAGATGAGAACCATGAGCTAAGAAATGTCAACAGCCTTTAGAAGCTGGAAAGGACAAGGAATGAATTCATCCCCAGAGTCTCCTGAAAAGAACACAGCCTTGTCATCACCTGGATATTAGCCCAGTGAGACCATGTCAGACTTCTACAAAACTGCAGAAAATGAATTTGTGCTATTTTAAGCTAGGGATATGTTGTGTTGCTTAATGAAAACTAGTGCATTATAGTTAATGACATTATTTTTACATTCTACTAGCTTTGTTGTTCAATAGCTTTCTTTAGTAAACTATTCATCGAAAACTTCCATAACTGCAGACAATGTGCCATGATCATGATCCTCTCCCATGATCCCTGTTTCACTCTCCCACATCCCCCCTCCAGTGAACCCCTCTTCTTTCCAAGTAGATTCTCTTTCATTTTGATGTCATTGTTATGCATGTTTTGTGTAGGTAGTGTCAGCCACTCTGAGATCATACATATCAAGGCCACTGTGTGTCTGGAAGACACCTCAATGACTTTCTTAATAGCATTCTTTCTTTGTTGCAATATGTTCTGCCTTGGATGAAATCTTGACCTAAAGAATGAATTGAGAGTTTCTTTTTCTTTTGTTTTTCCCCAGGAAAATAACATGTAGAATTTTCTAGAAAAGTTATGTAGAATTTTCTTGTTTTTAAAGAAAATTATTTATTTATTATTTGCAAGCAGACAGATATCAAGATAAGACAGATGGACAGAGAGAATGTGAGCACCAGGGCCTCCAGCTGCAGCAGACGAACTCCAATTGCATGTGCCACTTTATGCATTTAACTTTACGTGGGTATTGGGGAACCAAACCCTGGTCATTAGACTTTGTAGGCAAGTGCCCTACCTGCTGATTTATTTCTCCAGCCTCTAGACTTTTCTTCAGTATATGAGAATAAGTTCTAGTTACTCTATAAACAGCATATTTAATAGCGTATATTCTTGCTTTATAATCTTTGATTCATTTCACCCTTTGGGTTTCCATCTATGGTCTTTTCTCTCTTTGTGTTTACTCAGACTATGTTATTCTTTCTCCCTTTCTTTCCCCTCTTCTCTCTCCCTTCCACTTTTTATTTTTCTTCAAAATCTATGTTATCTCTAACTTTTCTTATATTTGTGTGCAGATCTCTATTTTTATGTTCCCTACACACAGGCTTTTTTTTTTTTTTTTGCGGGGGCAGGTGGTTTTTTGAGGTAAGGTCATGCTCTAGACCAGTTGACCTGGAATTCACTAAGTAGTCTCAGTGACCTTAAAGTCAGGGTGATCCTCCTATCTCTGCCTCCCAAGTGCTGGGATAAAAGGCATGAGCCACCATACCCAGCGGCTTTTCTTTTTTCTTTACTTGTTTGTTTCTGTTTTATTTTGTTTTCTTTTTCTCAAAGGCAGATTTTTTTTCAGGAAATAAGGCTTTACTTAAAATCCTTTTCTGTGTATATTACATCTTCCAGATCTGTCCTTCATGTATCACATCTTTTCTCTCATCATTTTACTTCCTTCTAATTTTTGGAAGAATTTTCAAACTTGTTTTCCATGTTTTTAATTTGGTTTTCTTCAATTTATTGTGTATGGATTACACCATTAAAAAAAATGAACCTGTATTCAGACTTTCAGATCTCAAATTCTTGCCATTTCAATTATGCCTCCTTAAGATTTGTCAAATACAATGTCTTCTGAAGAACACATGCTAGAGTCTATGTGTCCTTTGTTCTCACTCCTCAGAGAAGCTTTCACCTCATTGATCCCTGGTTATTTCATGCTAAATTCAAGTTCTAACTTTGGTAGATAAACAGAGATCTATAAATTCATAATTCTCTATAAGCTGAGGTTACTGATTTATGAATCATATTTCCACTGGATGCACAAAAGCACACACAACACATTTTTATATTCCATTTCCTAGTTCACTGCTCATCTAGAAAGAGGGGAAACTCAAGTAATACAAAAGCAACTTTTACCCTTGCTCAATAAAGGATTTATTGTTTAAAAATCTTAATCAATCTGTTTCTTCTAATGCTTTCGTATTTTGATGAAGCTATAAAAGTGAAGCTTTTTCCATTTTAAAGTTCTCAAATATTATTTGTACTGCTCTATACTATATTTAAGGTTTAGTAGTTCCTAAAAATACTTTTTTCTATTAACCTAAAATCATATTACATTTCACCATTACAATACCCATGAAAACTAATGCAGGTTTTTATAACCATTGATCTTTTTTGCATTTTCATCATCTGTAGCCAATGTCCCTGTAATGCTGCTCAGCCTTTAAATAGGTTGTTATATATAGCTGAAATGAAGCCACTTGATAATACGAGACATTCTAAAAGTCATAACATATACTTTCAAGGGGTCCTCCTTCCAACTGAGACTAAACAGATGTTGAGTGTGCTTTCTATTTTAAATGCCGTCAGTGTAGTGTGTTCAACTTTTTTCCATTGATGAAGAAAAAATTATCAGCCTTTAAAATTTTCCATTTTAATTATCTTGTGATGTAGAAATTTTATTTTAGGTCATACATTGGTTTATAATATTCAATTAATTTTTCACATCTCTTAGTTCTCTTTTATGAAACCCTGCATAAATCTAAAAGACTCTGAAATGAGTTTTATTGCCACTTCCTTGCTAAGATCAATTATGTTTAGAATATCTGGAACAATATTCTAAAACCATTTACAATGGTGCACACACAAGCAATAAAGCCGAGAGAAGGGCTGGATCTATTCTGCCTGTGGCTCCAACTATAATTGAGGAAAATCTGCTAAGATTTGCTTGTTATACTTTTTTCTGAGCATGGTGGCACACTCCTTTAACTTCAGATGAGGCTAAAGTACTAGGATCACTGAAATTTAGAGGCCAGCCTGGGCTAGAGTGAGACACTGCCTTGAAGAATAAACAAAAAAACAGTTATACTTTATACTTAAGGTTACATTTTGAATTCTAGAAAGATAGAATTTCTATACAGAAATAAAATTGGCATTTTTCCAAAGGACTTAAAGCCTTTCTGAAAGGGACTCTCCCACTCACTACTACAAAAATATCTTTCTCTTTGACCTGATAATGAATGTGTAAAACACAGCTTTATAGATTTACTAACTTGTCTGTCAATATTGCATCCTTTCCCTCTCTCCACTCATTCATTCTTTCCATTTCCTGTTTGTTCTCTTACCTTCCTTTACCTTGACCAGTCTCACCTCTTCCCTCCTCTCCTCCTCCCCTCTCCTTCCTTCCCCTTTTCTTTCCGTTCTCCCATTTGTGAATATAATTTAGAAGAGAAAATAATATGTATCAAGACATTAAATATGCTAAATACACCCATTGACTTGGACTGTCTTCTTTTGCAGTCCTTTCTTAAGACGCTTCTGGGAAAGTTGAGGTGCTCTGTTCCTGTCATGATGATTGCACCATGTAGCTTTAGAAACATGGACTTCTTCACTTCCCACACTCATATTCAGACAATAAGTAGGGTTTGTGTTTTGTTAGCCATTCTATAACCATCTAGCTCCATGATTCTTTCAGTGCTTTGGTTTGCAATATGTGATGGCTACTTTTGTTTGTCAACTTGACTGTATTGAGAGATGACTAGAAAATTGGCAGAACATAGTGCCGGGTGTATCTGTGATAGTATTTGTGGACCTGAATGGCACATGGGTCAACAAACTACAGCTAAAACACCCTTAATGTGGCCAGGGCCCTCTAATAGGCTGCAGATGTGGATGAAAGACAACACAGAAGGATGCCCGTGAGGGGACACATTTTCTGCGGTGCTATTATCTGTAGACATCAAATTCCAGATTCAGCCTTTGGCTGCAGAACTCTACAAGCAGCTCTTTATGTAAGGTGCTTCCAGACGTTCAGGTTGACATTGCATCTACACTTTAGTACCTCTTGTTTTTGAGGCTTCCAGCATTTTGAATTGAGAAGCCAATGGCTTCCCTTGCTCTTCAGCTTGCAGATGGCCATGATGAAACTGTTCACCCTCTGATCATGAGTCAATTTCACAAAGCCTCTCTTGCAGTTATATATGTGCTATAATAGCTCAGCTTTTCTAACATGTTCCCACATAAACCATAGCATGGCTACTGTACTATCACAACACAGGAACTGGCTTGTAGTCTTTCCCCCTCCACTTTCAAATCCCCTTCCAAACTCTGCTGATAGATGAGAAAGGAGGTATGATTAGCTCCTTCTGTTTGGATAGATTCTTTCTAAAGATCATTACTAGTCTTTGAATAAGATCCAAGTAGCTGAACTCTTTGTGATGTAACATTTGCTATTGTGTTTCAACACCGTCCATGTCCTGACAAAACCCACTCCTCTATACCACAATTTTTTGCTTATTGACATTTCCTTGCCCCAAATACTCACTCATTATGACTGACTAATGTCTTCTTTTCCCATACAGATGCAAAATATGACCTCACAGATAAAGGAAATTTCCGAATACGTAACATCCATGAATACAAACCTTCACATAACTTATAATCAGAGCAGCAAAGAAATATTGCTCCTTTAGAATAGTGATTAGACAGCATAGTAAACTATGTAGTCTGAGTCTTGAGAGGAGACTCTTCCTACTTCTACTATTATGGTCATTCTAAGTTTTATGGCCTTAGGATTAGCTAATTTTATAATGAAAAAATAGTTCTTATAAGTTTTTGATGAGTGACTAAAAGAACCCAAACCTGCCATTTCCATATCATTTTTTTCCCAAGGAGTCACAAGTGCTTCATGCATATTCACCCACTTGTAAGCTGACATCCTTTTCAGCTATATTGGGGACTGACTTTTTCTCACTTCACAGGCATGAAAAGTGACTTGCATATGATTTCCTAGGGAACCAGTGTCAGAATAGTCTTTTGAATGTTTTCTCATCATCTTTTTAAGCACAAATCACTGGAAAAGTTTCTGTAATCTCAATCAATTATCAAGTACTCACCAGGTCTCTTTGATAGGACATCCAGAGCTGAAAAGGCCTTTCCAGTCAGCTGATATGGTCTCTGTCATTGCTCCAACCATCCATCATTCAGCTGACACTAACAAACACTACATGTAGGAGGACACACCCTTTTCTTCTTATAATTGTTAACCTCATAAGTGTACACATTGATGGGATTCACTGTGATGTTTCCATCTTGTGTTATATGCTGATCATGCTTGTCTCTAATCTTTGCCCCTCTCCTTCTCCTTGACCCTCTTTTTTGTCCTTTATAGTCCCTTGACAGAACACTTTTTTCCCGAAAACAATGCTTAAAATGGGCTAGCTAGCTAGGCTAATTGATTCTAAACAACAGAAACAAGAGTAGCTAAATTGAGCAGGAAAGGAATACACTGAAAAGATCTTGCATAGCTCACAGAATTCATGGAAAGTCTGGCAAATCAAGATGAATAATCTTTTTGATATATACTTGTATTCTCTTTGCCAATATTTTGTTCAGAATTTTTGCATCTATGTTCATGAGGGAGATTGGTCTGTAATTTTCTCTCTCTCTCTCTTTCTTTCTTTCTTTCTTTTTTTTGTTCTGTCTTTGATTTTGATATAAGGGAGATGCTGGCTTCATAGAAAGAATTTAGCAGAATTCATTCCCTTCCTATTTTATGGAAAAGTTTGAGAAACAGTGGTGTTAATTCTTCCATCAATGTCTTGTAAAATTCACCAGTGAATCCATCTGGGCCTGGACTTTTTTTAGTTGGGAGACTTTTTATAACTGCTTGGAACTCTGTACTTGTTATAGGTCTATTTAAATGGTTTATCTCATCTTGATTTAGTTTTGGTAGGTCATACGAATCAAGGCAATCATCCATTTCTTTCAGATTTTCAAACTTAGAGGCATATATATTCTTAAGGTATGTCCTTATAATCTTCTGAATTTCTTTAGTATCTGTTGTAATGGTACCTTTTTCATCTCTAATTTTATTAATTTTTGTCTTTTCTCTCTTTCTTCTGGTCAGATTTGCTAAGTGTTTATCAATCTTGTTTATCCTTTCAAAGAACCAACTCTTTGTTTCATCCATTCTTTGGATTTTGTTCTTGTTTTTTGGTTTCTATTTCATTAATTTCTGCCCTAATCTTTATTATTTCTTTCCATCTAATGATTTTTTTCCTTGTTCTTCTTTCTCCAAGGCCTTAAGGTGAAGCATTAAATTGTTTACTTGTGAACTCTCTAATTTCTTAATATAGGCCCTTAGTGCTATAAATTTCCCTCTTAGGACTACCTTCATTGTGTCCCAAAGGTTTTGGTGTGTTGTATTATCATCATCATTTGATTCTATGAATTTATTGATTTCCTTTTTGAGTTCTTCAATGACCCATTCATCATTCAATAGTGTACTCTTTAGTCTCCATGAATTTCTGTATGCTCTATTACTTTTCTTGTTGCTGATTTGCAGTTTAATCTGTTGTGGTCAGGTAAAGTACAAGGGATTCTTTCAATTTTCCTGTATTAGTTGAAATTTGCTTTGTGTCCTAATATATGGTCTATTTTAGAGAATATTCCATGTGCTGCCAAGAAAAATTTATATTCTGCAGTATTTTGATGGAATGTTCTGTAGATATCTGTTATGTCCATTTGTTCCATGATGTCATTTATTTCAGATATCTCTCTGTTTATGTTTTGCCGGGATGACCTGTCAATTGATAAGAGTGGGGTATTGAAGTCTCCAAACTACAATTGTGTTTGATGTTATCTGTGATCTTAAGTCTAATAGTGTTTGTCTGATGAAACTTGGAGCCCCCATGTTAGGTGCGTATACATGTACAATAGTAATGTCCTCCTATTGGAGTGTTCCTTTAATCAGTATAAAATGACTTTCTTATCTTTCCTCACTAATGTTGGTTTGAAGTCTATCCTGTCACATATTAGGATAGCAATCCCTGCTTGTTTCCCAGGCACATTTGCTTAAAATACCATTTTCCATCCTTTCACTCTAAGACAGTATCTATCTTTTATTGAGAGATGAGTTTCCTGGAGGCAAAAAAAACAGCATGATCCTGCCTTTTAATCCAGTCTGCAAGTCTGTGTCTTTTGGTTAGTGATGGCTTTATAATTTTTGGTGGGACTATATTTTCTTCATTCTTTCTGTTTCTTGTATTAAAATGTAGCAACTTTTGCAACCTGAATTGATTTGATGCTTGGGGTTTTTACTTATCTGCAGTGTTATTAGATGTGGAAATCCACCTTTATATACTTTCAGCATATGAGTTTAAGGTTCCTGGTGTAGCTCTTGTACTCCTATCCAGCTGCAGACATAGCAGAGTATCCGGAGGTGTTAAGTTTGCTTGCTAAGCAAGTATTCTAGTGGGCTTGATGGAACCATTTACTGGGAAATTCTAAACTTCAACTGAGCAATATACACATTCAATAAAAACCAGCACAGAGTATGCAATGTTGGGGATTAAAACAGATAGTCATATAAAGACAAAATCTCTAAGGGTGTGTGTTTTTCTACACCCTTAATCTTATCAGCTGGGAGGTAGAGATTTCTTTTCTGCATTGGGTTCCAGGTCAGCCTGGATCTGGATTAGACCCTGCCCCCAATAATTACAGAAGCAAAAGACAAAAAGGCCCTATAAATATCAAAGCATCAAAGGCAACAATATTCAACCCCCCAAATGCAGTTTATTTGAAAATGGTAAAGCTAACCAAGAATATATAACCCATAACCTTCCCTGACATTGAAAGAGACATTAGCTCTTCCAATGTAGGACTACGAACCGTACCTGCTCTTGTTATCAGTCAACCTTTTGGGAGTGGCTTCCAATCTCATCAATGCTGAACGCCTATCTCAATCCCTCTGTGTTGTGCTGTGTTGCTGGAGCTCTGCTCAGCTGTGCTGGCTGTGCTGCCACTGGGGGCTGAATGCAGGTGGTTCATGGTTCTGAAGGTTGGGGGATGGGAGAGTTCAGACTCCTGGAGTTGTTCATGCAGTTTTACCTGTATCCCTTTCAGCAGTTCCTTAGTTGATCTTCAGATTTCTTAACTTTGCAAGAAGGCTGATGAGGTGGAAAATCACCTTGTTTGGTCTCTGCTGACTCTACTGCTTGTTGTGCATGGTGGGATGGTGCCGTGTGGGTGCGGATCCCATGGATCAGTGGGTCACAAGTGCTGCAGTGGTATTCTGGCCATTTTTCTCCTTTCTAGTGGATCTTGGTCTCTCCAGATACTCTGCTTTGTCTAAGAATAACCTGTATTCCTTCACTTTTCAGAAGAAGAGAGTATTTTGCTATGATTTTGCTTAAATCCGTCGCTAGGCTGGTTTGGCATGGCTCCTATGCCTGCAATCTCACCTGGAAGTCCCTTATGCTAAGCCAAATACTTTTTATAAAAATGGTGCATAACTATTTATCCAGTCTTCATTATGTCACTGGAGTTTGAGATGCTTATCACTGAAACATAATCTTTAAGTTCAAATAAACTATTTAGGTAGACAACATATGATCGGTTTATGTCTAGATAAACTCATTTTAAATTGAAAAGTTCATAATTTAAAAGTGTATTCAAACTGCCTCACCTACTGAATGCCATAGTTGGGGACCAGTAGGCTATGGAGTATTTCATTGTTTTCTTTGTGATCACTTACTGATTAGAAGCTTCAGCCATAATGCTTCCCAATATCATGACTGTCATACAGTTCAAAATTCACACTTCAGTATTACAGGATTGTCCCAATAGGACATGTACTGATTTTCCCTATAGTGAAGCTGAAAAACCCTGAGCCAAAAAAGGTAAAGTAAGGACCACCATACCTCTGGCCTTTCTGTTTGCTATTTCAGTTAGCAAAATTCATGGCACATACATTAGCACATACATTAGGATGTTGTACTAGTCAGTACTCTACAACAGAAGCTGGGACATATTAGATTTATTGACAGAAATTGGCTAACATAATCAGTTCTGTGTTACGTGTTGTTATGTTATGTTATGTTATGTTATGTTATGTTATGTTATAAGTTATGTTATATGCACCCCCCCTCCACTACAGGCTCATGTGTTAGGATGTGGTTGCCAGCTAATGGGCTTTTGGAAGGTGATTGGATCTTGAGGGATCTCCCCTATCAGTAGTTTCATCTCTTAGGAAAGGTGATAAAAAGTAAAAACTGAAACATAGTTGGAGAAAGTAGGTCTCTAGAGATATATCCTGCGAGGATATATAAGACACTGGCCTGTTCCTGTATCCCTCTTTTATTTTTCCTGTAAACTATGAAAAGAATCTCTTTTACATGTCTTACTACTACCATAATATCCTGCTCAAGCACATGTGAGCATGGCTGTCACCTTCCAAACCTCTGGGCCACAAGAAGTAATTTCTCCTTTAAATTGTTTATTCAAAGCATCATGTCACAGTGACATAAAAATAACCAGAGAAGGTCAAAACACATAAATCTGAAAGGTGAAGGCCCATGGACAGCAGCTGACTCTGTAGTACACTGATAGAAGTTCTTTATCAGGGAAATTTTAGATGTTCTTAGCCTCACAACCTGCTGGGTAAGGCCCAGCTATATTATTGAGGATACCCTCCTTTGATTGGTCAACTGACTGAAGATCTTAAACACCCTTAGAGAAACATCTTACAACTATCAATAGCTATGTTAGTTTTTACTGAATAAGCAAAATGACACATAAAATGCACCACAGCAGATACTATGTGAGTGAAAATAGCCTGAACAGAGCTGGGATAACATTTACCAAGGCCACTCAAACCTCAGCAGAGAAGCAACGGAGACTCCAGAGCCAGTGATGATTTTCTTGATATGAAAGGCAGGCTTGAGAAAGGTAGATCTCTATCTTGGGATTGCTTTAAGAATAAAGAAGGGGATAAAGGGAGATTTTAAAAAAAGAGTGGGAGATAAAATTTTTTTGTTAAGAAATAATCCTTGTTGATGAATTAACAACAAAAGCAGCTAATTTCTTGCTGAAGGCCCTGTGCTAAACACACTTTTATTTCATCTCAGAAGATCCTTAAGCAGTAGCATAATTATGGACTCCCTTAACAGCTGAGTAAACTAAAATTTAGAGAGGCCAAGTATTGTCAAGAAAACTAACATTTGTTGAATATTGGTGATATGATAGACTTATTCCCAAATCTCTATTTTACATAATCATTGTGTTGCTGTTAGCTTCCTGTTGCTGACAGAAAACACTGGACCAAGAGCATCTTGTGGGGAGAAAAGTGTTTATTTTGGCTTACAGACTCCAGGGGGATCTCCATGATGACAGGGGAAAATGATGGCATGAGCAGAGGGTGGACATCACCTCCGGGCCAACACCAGGTGACAACAGCAAAAGGAGAGCGTACCAAACAATCATAAGGGGAAGCTGGCTAGTATACCAATTAGCCCACCCCCAACAATACCCTGCTCACAGGAGGCTTCAGTTCCCAATTGTCACCAGCTGGGGCCCTAACATTCTCAACATGTAAGTTTATGGGGGACACACGAATCAAACAAGCACATTCCATCCAGGCCCCCATGGACTAACATTCATCCATGATGCAAAAAAATGCAATGCATTCAGTTCTACTTTAAAAATTCCCGTATTTTTTGTTTTTGTTGTTGTTGTTTTATTAAACTCAATGTTGTTCAAACATGCCTATAGACCAAGGTCTTTCAGCTGAACCATAACATTAAAAAAAATCCATAATGGCAGAGAATAAATATCCACACTGCAAAAGATGGCATTGGACATAGCAAAGAAATATTCAACCAATACAAGATTTAAAAAAAAAAAACAAAACAGGGAAGACACTGAACTCTAGCTAGTGACAAGCCTCCATGTCTGCTAATTCTAACCAGTGATAAATCTCTAGAGTTCTAATTCCACCTCTCCAGCTAGGCTACTCACAGTCCTGGAAAACTTCATTAGGTGCCAGCAGTTCCCCTTGGCAGCCATCCCATGGTCCTGGCATCTCCACTACAACCCATGGTTCATCCTCTTGACTCTAATGGGCCTCCACTCAGGTAATCCAACAAGCCTGCTTCACACTACCCATGGCTGTTTCCAAAACACAAAACTGTGTTGCAATTTCAATGGCCCTCTCTTTCCTTCATGTGCTGTGCTCCATAGTACCAGGTAGGCCACAAACTTGTTAATCCATGGAGGGAATAAAGCAGACATTGAAGAACAGGACTTTCCTTCAGTATTCAGGCCACTTCAGAAGAGAGTCTCCATTATTTCTGTTGTCCCAACATAGATCAGATGGCCCAATCTCAATGGTGTAATCTCTCAAACTCTTGGAACTGAATTCTGGATAAATTCTCAGGACATAGGCATAACAGCAAGCTTCTCACAGAAACTGCTCCTAACCCAGTCCAGGAAAAGTTCATTCTTACTTTCATAAGCCAAATCTCACAGTCCCTATTTCTTACTGCATTTGGGTCCTTAAACTCTGACCAGAATGTCCATCAAGCTGTACTTACAGCACTGTATGGAGTCTCTTAGGCCAAGATTTTAAATCCATCCACATTCCCCTGGCAATACAGCTCCAAAAGGCCAAAAGCTACACAGTCAGTTTTCTGGCAGCAACAACCCCACAACTCTGTTACCAATTTTACTACTGCAGTCAGATTCACATTGCTGGCAGAAAGAACCAGATCAAAAGCAGCTTGTGGAAGGAAAAAGTTTATTTTGGCTTACAGACTCAAGGGGAAACTCCATGATGACAAAAAAAAAAAAAAAAAAACTTGATGGCATGCACTGAGGGTGGACATCACCAGCAGGAGATTGTGCTAAACAATGGCAAGGGGTAGCTGGCTATAACCCCCATAAGCCAACCTCCAATAATGCATCACCACCAGAAGCCTCCAATTCCCAAATTGTCATCACCTGGGGTCCTAGCATTCAGAACACATAAGTTTATGGGGGATACGTAAATCAAACCACCACAGTCATTGTCATAAAATTTGTTGTATATGCATACATTTTGTATGTGTGTAGTTGTAAATATTTATGTTCATATATGTGGGTGAGTTCACATGTGTTTGTAGGTACATGTGTGCACATGTAAGTGGAGGTCAAAGATTGACATTGGGTGTCCCTTGCTTTTCAATTTAATTTTTTAGACAGTATTTCTCTTTGAACCTAGAGCTCAGTGATCCAAAAGCCCTAGGATCTGTCTGTTTCTGCCTCTCCAGCACTGGAATTATAGTCTTCTGCCACCTTGCCCAGCATTACTACATGGATTTTTGGGGATACAAACTCAGGTCCTCATGTTTGTGTAGGCAGCAAACACTTTACCTTTGAGCTCTGCTCCTGAGATTGTCACAGTTTTATAAGTGAAATTGTCACCTCTATCTTGTATGTGAGGGCCAGAATGTTTAAGACACACATTCAGTATTTAGTATTTAATAAGGAAGTGATTCAAGCACATGCAGGCTTTTCTATTCCAAACTCACATTTTCTTTATTGCTTTGTAAAATGTTAACAATTGTTTGTTTGTTTGTTTGTTTTTCCCCTCAGAAGATGAATAACAAAAAGAGAAAGAATTAATGTTCACTAATAACAGAAGAAATAGCTAGACAAGAGAGAAGATGGGTTGATACATAGGGTCTTGAGATTCATGGAAAGGTACCACAAAATAAGAGGGAACTGAGCATTAGTCACTAGAGGAGGTCTGCAGAATGAAGGTAAAGCATGCAAGTTTGTATCTGCATTAAAATTTATATTCCACATATAATGATTTATGCACATATATGGGTACTTATTGCTTAAATGAACAATATGACATCCATTCATACTATTGCTCTGCAGGGGGAAGTTAAGCAGAGAAAATATGACAAAGAAGAGACAGTTACAATAATGATAAAAGAGCAGGAGTTTCTTAACCATAACAGGATAGGTGCATGAAATATATCTCAAGTATCCTTATTATACAGTTTTTAAAATTTTTATTGATATCTCTGAGAGAGAAGGAGAGAGAGTGAGAGGGAAACATATGGAGAAAATGGGTGGGCCAGGGCCTTCAGCCACTGCAAGCAAACTCCTGATGCACTTGACACCTTGTGCATCTGGCTTACATAGATCCTGGGGAATCGAACCTGGGTCCTTTGGCTTTGCAGGCAAGCAATTTTAGTGCTAAGCCATCTCTCCAGTCCTCCAATGGAGTTTTAACACTTTTGAATTTGTTTGTATAAATCAGAACAGCAAATTTGTTGTTTACACACACAATTTAGCTTTTTGGATTTGACCAGTCTGAGTTATGTCAGAAAAACAGATCACCTGAATGAATTCTAGCAATAAAAGGTTAAACAGAAAAAATACAATTTCTAGATGTGGCAGGAGCTGGAGATCCTAAGGACACTAAGTTGAAGAGGGCATCAGTAGTGACTTTAGTTCAGGATAGGAGGATGGCTGAGAAAGTTGAGTTTATGGTGGAATTTCAGATTAGGACATATCTGTTCAGTGGGCTGCAATGGAAGCTATAATGGAAAGAAATGCTTTGGTGTAAAACTTTTTCACCCCAATAGGGAAATCCTTCCCAACCTTTTTTTTTCCTCCCTCTTTCTCTTCGCCTTCCTCTCTGCCTCTCTCTTAAAAGAAATATTGTCTTTTAAATTAGGAAATGATGTTGTTTCTCATGGTACTTATCATACCATATTTAAATTGGGGTATACTTTTTCTCCTGTTCCCCTGCTCAGCCTTAGACCTTTCTACCTCCTGTAATGCTGTCCCACCACTTGCCTATCTACTAGTCCCTCCCCATTTCTCTTTCCAAGCCTAATTATAGCTTCCTGACCACTAGTATTGATATGTACTACAATATACAAACAAACATAACTGGTCTAAAATGGGATCTGCATATGAAGGAGAACATGCAGCAATTTTCTTCCTGGGCCCACTTAGTATAATTTTTTCCAGATCCATACATTTCCCTGTGAATCTCATGACTTCATTTTTTCCTTGCTGCTGAATAGAACTTCATCATGTATACCTACATGTCTTCATTATCCATTCTTCAGTTGATGGACTTCTTGGTTGATTCAGTTACCCAGCTATTGTAAATAGAGCAGCTACACATGTTTGAGCAATTTATCTGTAATAAAGTGTATAATCTTCAGGGTATTAACTTTAGGTACTCTACAGGTACCACTTCCTAGGAGTGGTATAGCTGGATCAAATGGTGGATCTATTTTCTTTTGTTGTTGTTGTTTTGAGGTAGGGTCTCACGCTAGCCCTGTCTGTAGGTTTTTGAGAGCCCTCCATACTGATTTGCATAGTGGCTACACCAGTGCATTCTTACCAACAGTGGATGAGGGTTCTATTCTCTTCCCATATGCTCACTAGCATTTGTTGCTATTTGATTTTTTTTTTTTTTGATGATGATGATAGCCATTCTGATTAGAGTGAGATGGAATTTCAAAGTAATTTCAATTTGAATTTCCCTGATAGCTAAAGTTGTTGAACATTTTTAAGCATTTTATTTCCTATTTGTGTTTCTTCCTTTGAGAAGTTTCTGTCCTGGTTCCTGACTGATTTATTGGCTGGGTTGATTGATTTTTTTTTTTGACTTTGTGTTTTGTGTTCTTTGTATATTCTCAATATTAAACCACTGATAGATGTATAGATAATGAAGAATTTTTCCCATTTGGTAGGTTGTATGTTGATCGGTTGATGGTTTGCTTAGCTGTACAAAAGCTTTTTAGTTCCATGAGATCTGACTGGTTAGGTGTTTATCTTGTTCCATATGTTAATGAAATATTATTCAGGAAGTATTTTTCTAATTCTTTATCTTCTATTGTTCTCTCTAATATTTCTTCTGGCTGTTTCACAGTTGCTGGTCTTATATTGAGGTCTGAAACCAAGGTATGTTGCAGGTGAATCCCAGTGCCAGAGATGGGTCACCACTCCCACTCAAGGGAGGTGTAGGTCAAGAAGCATCATGAACAATCCCATCCCCAAAAGCAGGCATTTGCCAAAGCAGTTGGTGTCCTGCCAGAAAGAGATGTTCAGACCCTATTGCTAAAGACACCACAGGCTGTGGTTGCATGATACTGAGAAAGCAAGCTTGAACTGAGACGGAAGCCAGTTCCTTGCTGGCTAGCTGCCATTGTGTTGAAAGCTTCTATGTGAGCTGCTGAGTCAGGAAAGTTAGGTTCTGTCTAAATAAGCAATAGATCCTAAAAGCTGAAAGTATCAACCAATCAGGAAAGATAGACCCAGTGGTGTTACAGTGACACTCAAATTATGGGGTTAATCAAGTGCTCTCTGCTTTGATAAAACCATGCTCAATGAGAGTGAATTGATGCCTGGTACTGAATATCAAGTCATTGCTTAGAAAGTCCTAGATCCCAGAGGAAGCTAACACTGTCCTTTGGCTATACAGAGATGTTATGCGCATCAAACTGCCTGCTAAGTGTGAATGTTTAAGCCCTTTGATTGATGCTATTCTCATGTTTGGTTAGAGAACCTTATTTTTACAGATGGAAAATACCAGGGAGACTGAAGACTCATCAAAATGACAAGAGGTATAAAGAGAATAGAAAGGGAGGGAGGGGAACTTAATAGGATGGTATTGTATATATGCAAGCAGAAAAACAGATTAATGGGGATGAAAAGGCCTAAGTGAGGCCCAGAGAAGAGATTGAGTAAAGGAAAGGTGCAGGAAGGGCTAATCAAAATCTAAGAGGATATAAATAAGTACTTTTTTGGACAATGGGACGCTCAGGAGCCATAGATTGTTACTAGAAAATTTTCACTGCCAGGGATGGGATACCTTGCAGTGAGTTGTTGGCCATGGAGGTCCCTGATGCTCCAAAACATTATAGGCCATTGCCGAGGCCCTAGGTTTCCCACCAGAAATAGATGGTAAGACCCTATTGCTGAAGACTCCACATACTTGGGCTGCAAGGTCACTGAGAAATACTGCTGGAGCTGAGCTGAAAACCTCCTCCATTTAGACCAGCTGACAGAAATCTGGAAAAAGCCACACTGTATGCAGTTAAATGGGAGAGAGAGAGAGAGAGAGAGAGAGAGAGAGAGAGAGAGAGAGAGATCACCAGTGAAGATACTCAACAGTGGACATTGAAAGCCTTATATTGTGCCAAGCAGGCCAAATGAGCCAGCAGATGCAATAGTGGCACATCTGTTATGAGAGAAACCAACTACCCTCTAATTTGACTGGAAGCCCACTCCATGGGAGGCAATACATCCTGAATATTGAAAACCTACAACAGGGGTAGTCATAAGCCCTAGGGGTATAATGTCTGTTGCTGTCTGGATAAATATATATACTATGCTCACCAAACCATCCAGTAAACACGTATCTTAATGTTCATACCCACATATTAATGCTACTCTCACTTTTGGTTAAAGACCCTTCTCTTTTCAGATGGCAGTGACCTTGGGATGACTCAGAAAGCATCATGGTGCTCAGAACTGAAATATCTCTATCACACCTTCCAAGGCTCATGGTCTATTGCGGTAGAGGGGGTGAAAATAAGGTAAGAGCCAAAGGAAGGGTAGAACTCCTTACAAAGTGCTTCTCCAGACACAAAATGGCCTGTATATCCATGAACTCACAGTGCCTGACACTACCTACACAAGACCATCATAATAGGAGGAAAAGATGATGAGATTAAAATAAAAGAGAGAGTGATTGAGAGGGTGAAGGGATATGAAGGAGAGTGGAGTTTCAAAGGGGAAAGTGGGGAGAGGGTGGGAATTACCATGGGATATTTTTTACAATCATGGAAGTTGTCAAAAAACAGACAAGAAAAAAGAGCCCACAGCTTTACACTAAATGGGTCATTTCTATCACACCTGTCATTGCTCAGGAACATTTCAGAGAAAGCGGATGAATGAATATAACAGCTTCTCTCACTGCTAGTTGGAGAAAATTCTCCGAAGATTCCCTGAATTCTATGAAGATGGTGAAAAATACTGAGGAGACTCAAAACTCTTCAAAACATAAAGAAAGATGATGTCTAGAGTACAACACTAAAGTAGATTCCTAACTCACCCTTCAGGGTTCAGGGAACATTGCATAAGAGTGGGTAGAAAGAATGTAATAACCACGTGGTGTGTGATTGTACTTTGGGTGCTGTCCTTCCAAGATTGACTTGGCACATTCATGATCCCACAGTGGTTACTCCTACCCCATGAGATCAGCACAGTTCTGAGACATCAACATTTTGACATTGTGGATGGATATGGACAAAAGGAAGGAGACAGCAGAACATAGGAAGGATGACCTTGAAAGAGGATGTTCCTCTGGGAACAGGAGGCAGAGGCATTTGGGGACACAAAAAGGATTAAAACATGTAAAAATGATAAAATTACTATATGTTTCAATATTAAGGTTCATAATAAGGAAAACTTAAAGTAAGAAGGAACGAAAGAAAAAGAAGAGAACAAAGGAAGAAAAGAAGGACTGCTGCATCAGGTGATTCTCTGGGAATCATGGATTTCTCTTTACTTCATCCTCCATCTCCTAATCTCCCAAGAGTGCCTCTGTTTTAAACTAGCCTGGAATCAGATGGAAGAGTAGGTTCTGAAAATAAGCTCCAAGCTACAAATGGGATGGTAGTGGTGCTAAGCTGATAGCTCAGTCAGTTCTCATACATACTCCTAAAGGGGAAAGGAAGTGTGAGATTATAATAGTCACCAAGGATTCCCTGTAGGACTGGGGAAAATGTATTAATGTGTTGTTACAATAAAGGGGAAAAAAAAGCAGTTGAGATATCTGAGATAAAATGTGTGCCTGCATGATCTGTGACTGCTCAAGGTTGGAGTAGTCATATAAAATTGCACATGTTATCTCTGTCAACAAGATGAGATCACTTTTTTCCTTTTTATTTTTATGCTTACTGTCTGGGAGACAGAAAAGGAAGAACTCTAGATCTATTCATCCTCTTCCAATAATATCCATTTCAGTCTCAGGAGAGAAATAAGCCCAGTTCATCATATTGTCCCCTGGTCTGGGCAGCTGGTTCATCCCCAAGCTGCTTCTCCTAGTGCTCTGATGTTACACTGAGCACCAGGGCAATCAGGTCATTTATAAAACAAGAACCAAAGAGTAAGTCATCTTAAAAATAGAGCTTCAAATTTGTAGTATGGCTCCTTGCACATTTGAAAACCAAAATGGAGCAATATTTACTTTTTAAGTGAGGCAGCATGTACATTATTATTACTATTATTTGATATTTAATGAAGTCCACATTGTGCTAATTGTTGTATATTACACTGTACAAACAGTTGTGTCTGTGTCTGGAATGCTATGTAGACAGGGTCATAAGGCATGTGGAGGAATGGACCAAATTCCACAAAGGGTAGGTGTTCATCATAAGTATAAGTATACAATATCTATCTATCTATCTATCTATCTATCTATCTATCTATCTCTCTCTCTCTCTATCTATCTATCTATATATCATTTCATCTTGATACATTAACACTCATAGTTCTCTCCACTGCTTATGTGGTACTTACTGAAAATTATGAACACTTACAAAAAATTTTAAGCGTTTATTGTTGAATTGTAATTTGCCCTTAAATGGAGATGCTGGGTACTGTTTATCCTCTTCTTTCTCCACTCTTCTTCCTTTCCTCCTTCTCCTCTTCTTTCTTTCTCCAAGTCACCAGTGAGAACAAACTAAAGAGGGGCCAACATTACATTAGACATGATATTTTGTTCAAAAAAGGGAAAAAATATTGTAATTAAAAAAATTCTTTCTGTGGTTCCTTGCACAGACTGTGTGCACTCAGGCATGGTGGTGTGGAGTGGGTAGGTCAGACCCCTGTCTCCCAGGTCCTCCCACCTCCTGTCAGTCCCCTGGTCCTGGTAGGTCCCATTGTGCCTTGGTTGGATAGGGCTGCTCCCTGAGTGAGTTGTGGAATCAGGACTTTTGCTCTGGTATCCTGACTGGCCACTGAGCACCAACATTCCTGTTCACCTGAGTCAGAGGATGTACAAGCAAAAGGACAAAAACTTGATTCCTCTTCAATAAAATAAAGACTATCCCTAAAATGGGTAGACAACAACACAAAAAAGTCAAAGAAAGTCAGAAAACTGAGGGATCTCCACCAAAGAGGACTAGACCTACAGTGGAAACCTCCAAAGAAATCATAGAGTAATCAACAGAAATTCATTCTCCAAATGAAAGCACAACCAGTGAGATCATGGTAAAAAAAAAAAAAAATGCTGAACTGGAAGCAAACCATCAAAGAACCAAAAATTATATCAATGAAACGGAACTGAATCATCTCCTACAGTGTTCTGTTTTTAACAGTAGGCTTGACTTGATAGAAGAAAATATTAGAAAACTCTAAATAGATAAGAATAAATTGAAGGTGAGTCAAGAAATGGAACATATCAACAAGTTGTTGGTTAAGCTTAACGAAGATTTCTTTTTCAAATGCAAGAATTAATTCCAGGAAGCATCAAGAAAATCAGAAATCAAATTGAAATCATACCTCTAAAAAAAACATGGATGCTATGCAAAATAACACAACAGAAAACAAAATCAAATATAAATTAGGAAAACCTAGCTAGAAATCACTTACCAACAGAGTTACTCATGTAGAAGACAGAGCCTCTGACCTGGAAGAAAAGACAGAACGAATTGATTGGGAGGCCCAAAACACTGGTAAGTTCAAAAAGTCAAGTGAACAGAATATGAGGGAACTGTGGGAAACACCAAAATGACCAAACATCTGGATCATGGTATAACAGAAGGAGAGGAAATCCAGGCCAGAGGCATAGAGAATATATTGAACAAAATGATTGAAGAAAATTTTCTGAACCTCTCAAAAGAGAGGCCCATCCAGATACAAGATTCCCACAGAACACCAAACAGACAGGACCAAAGAAGAAACTCTCCATGACACATCATTGTTAAAACTCACAACAATGAAAACAAAAGACAGTGCTAAAAGCAGAAAGAGAGAAACAACTCACAACTTACGAAGGCAATTCCATCAGAGTTATGTCAGATTTCTCAATGGAAACCCCAAAAGTCAGAAGGGCCTGGAACAGAACACTTCAAAGTCTAAAAACTATGACTTCCAGTGCAAGCTACTCTACCCAGCAAAAGTGTCTCTCATAATAGATAGTAAAAGAAAAACTTTCCATGAAAAAAGTCAACTCTATGATTATATGAACACAAAGCCAAACCTGCAGAGAATACATGAAGGAATACTCCACACAGAACAGTCAAACAACCAATATCAAGAACCAACAAGAAGAAGACCACAATAACAAAAATAGACTAGGCTCAAAATAGTACAAAACACAAGAAAGCCCCCCCAGAAATCCCCATAAAATACTTCATTATGGCAGAGATTAATTCAAACCTCACAGTAATAACCTTAAATATTAATGGCCTTAACTTACCCATCAAAACATACAGGTTATCAGGGTGGATCAAAAAGCTGGACCCTTCGATCAGCTGTCTTCAAGAAACCCACCTCAGCACTAAAGGTAGATACCTCCTCAGGGTCAAAGGTTGGAAAATGTTATTCTAAGCAAATGGAAATAACAAAACAAGTGGGTGTTGCTATATTAATATCTAAGAAAAATAGACTTCAAACCAAAAGTAATCAAAAATGACAAAGAAGGCCACTTCTTACTCATCAAGGGAATGCTCCAACATGAGCACATCATAATCATAAACATATATGCACCAAACACAGGTGTACCACATTTTATAAAACAAAATCTACTCTGCAAGAAAACAGAAATAAATACCAACACCATCATAGTTGGAGACTTTAATACTCCATTATCATCAATAGAAAGATCATCCAAGAAGAAAATCAACAGGGAAATAATAGAGCTCAACAACATCATAGATTAACTAGACTTACTGGATATCTACAGAACTTCCTACTCCAACTCTACAGAACACATATTATTCTCAGCAACCCATGGAACTTTCTCCAAAATTGACCATATATTAGGTGATAAAGCATGCCTCCATAAAGTGAGGAAAATTGAAGTAACTTCCTGCATCATGTCAGATCACAATGCTTTAAAGCTGGAAATTAATAAGAGACATACTGAGAACTCCACCAGCTCCTGGAGATTAAACAACACACTTTTAAACAATGAATAGGTCATGAAAGAAATAAAAAAGAAATTATAAAATTCCTAGAATTGAATGATAATGAAAATACGACCTACCAAAACTTATGGGACACAATTAAGGCAGTCCTAAGTCCTAAGAAAATTCATAGTGCTAAATGCCTTCATTTAAAAAAATGAATAAAACAGAGAGATCCAAAACTGACAATCTGACTGTTCACCTAAAGGTACTGGAAAAACAAGAAGAATCCAACCCAGAGAGCTCCAGATGGAAAGAAATAATCAAGATTAGAGCAGAAATTAACAAATTGGAAGAAATTTTAAATTTCTTAAATTTTAAAAAATTGATGAAATGAAGAGCTGGCTCTTTGAAAAAATAAATGAGGTGTACAAACCCCTGGCCAATATGATCAAGCAAAAAGAGATAAGTCTCAAATTAATAAGATCAGAAATGATAAAGGAAAGATCACAACAGACATCAATGAAATTGGAAGACCATCTGAGCATACTTCCAAAACCTCTACTCCACAAAATTGAATAATATGGAAGAAATAGATGAGTTCCTAGACATATACCACCTACCAAAACTAAACCCAGATCAGATTAATTTCCTAAACAAACTTATTACATTGATGGAGATTGAAAAGGCAATCAAAAACCTCCCCAAAATGAAAACTGCAGAACCAGATGGCTTCTCAGGTGAATTCTATCAAACCTTCATAGAAGAACTGATACCAATTTTTCTTAAACTTATTCACATGATTGAAGACCAGGGAGTCCTCCCTGATTCCTTTTATGAAGCGAGGATTGCCCTAATATCAAAACTAGACAGAGATGCAACAAGAAAACTGCATCCCTGTATCCCTAATGAACTTAGATACAAAGGTTCTGAACAAAATCCTTGCAAACTGAATTCAATAACACATCAAAAGCATTATCCACCTTGATCAAGTAGGCTTTCTCCCAGGTATGCAGGGATGGTGTAACATAGGAAATCAGTCAATGTAATATAACACATAAATAAACTTAACCATAAGAACCACATGATAATCACAATTAATGTAGAGAAGGTCTTTGACAAAATTTAACACCACTTTGGAAAGAAAAGGCAAGGAGAGTTTATATCTCAACACAATAAAGGCTTCTAAACCCAAATAAAGCTTAATGGAGAATCATCCTATATATAAGTGACCCGAATGTCTCCATCTCAAAACTTCTAAAGGTGATAAATTCCTTCATTAAAGTGGCAGGATACAAAATCAAAGCACAGAAACCAGTAGCTTTTCTATTTGCAAAGGACAAATATACAGAGAATGAAATCATTGAGTCTGTCCCATTTTCAATAGCAACAAAAAAGAAATTAAACACCTTGGAATAACACTAATCAAGGATGTGAGTGACCTATATTGAAGACATTTTTAAAAAAATCCTAAAGAAAGAAATCCAGGAGGATTTGAGAAGTTGGAAAGACCTCCCATGCTCCTGGATAGGTAGAGTTAATATTGTGAATATGGCAATTCTACCAAAAACAATATACAGATTTAATGCAATACCAATAATAATACCAGCATCATTCTTCACAGAGATTGGAAAAATGGTCTTAAAATGCATATGGAATGGCAGTAGGCTTCAGATATTCAAACATATCCTCAGCAAAAAGAAAAAAAAAAAAAAACTCAGGCAGTATCACCACCATACCCAGCCTAAATGTATATTACAATGCAATAGTGACAAAGGACAAAAACAGCCTGGTACTGGAATCAAAACCAAAATATAGACCAATGGAACAGAATTGAAGACCTAGACCTTAGGTCAGGTAACTATAGCTACTTGATCTTTAACAAAGCTGCCAATAATAAAGACTGGAGGCCGGGCATGGTGGCTCACGCCTTTAATCCCAGTACTCGGGAGGCAGAGGTAGGAGGATCGCTGTGAGTTCGAGGCCACCCTGAGACTCCATAGTGAATTCCAGGTCAGCCTGGGCTAGAGTGAGACCCTACTTCGAAAAACCAAAAAAAAAAAAAAAAAAAAAAAGACTGGAGAAAAGACAGCATCTTCAACAAATGGTGTTGGACAAATTGGATGACCATGTGTAGAAAAATGAAATCAGACCCACTCATTTCACCATACACAAAAATCAAGTCCAAATGGGTTAAAGGCCTCTATATAAGACCTGAAACTCTTAAACTACTGGAAGAAAAAGTAGGAGGCACCCTCCATGATATAGGAGTAGGAAAACACTTCCTGAGCAAAACCCCAGTATCCCAGGAAATTACAAGCACTCAACCAATGGGATATCATGAAGCTAAAAAGCTTTTGCACAGACAAACATACCATAAACAGAACCAATAGATTACCCACTGAATGGGAGAAAATCTTTGCCAGCTATACCACTGACAGATATCTAATATCTAGAGCCTATGAAGAACTCAAAAAACTAAACAATAAAAAAATCAAACAACCCACTCCAAAAGTTGGGGAGAGAGCTGGATAGGGAGTTCTCAGAGGAAGAATTACAAATGGCAAACACATACTTAAAAATGTTCAACATCCCTAACCTTTAGGGAAATTAAAATTAAAATAATTATGAGATTCCATCCTACACCAGTAAGGATAGCAAACATTAAAACATCAAATGAAAATGAATGCTAGCAAGGATGTGAAGAAATAGGAGCGCTCATTCCCTGTTGGTGGGAATGTAAGCTGGTACAACCACTATGGAAATCAATATGGAGACTCCTGAAAAGGATGAATATAGAACTATCAAGCCACCCCGTTCTTCCCTTACTGGGCATTTGTCCTAAAAGCTCCACTTCTTAGTTCAGAGATATTTGCTCAACCATGTTTATAGCTGCTCATTTCATAATAACTAAGAACTGGAATCAAGCCAGGTGCCCATCATTGAATGAGTGGGTAACCAAGATGTGGCATATCTACATGATTCTGGAATTCTACTTATCAGTATGAAAAAAATGATACAATTAAATTTGTGGGGAATGGTCAAACTTGAAACAGATCATTCTAACTCACAATCACAGAAAGATGATCATTGCATGGTTTCATTCATCTGTGCTCTGTGCTTCTTAATTTGGAACTTCACGAGTTGCTGACATACCTGAATGACATTTCAAGGCTTGGACAATAGGGAGGGCAAGGCTTGGGGGAAGGGAAAGAGTATGTGTGTGTGGGGGGGGGAGGGACACACAAAAATGAACCTAAATTGAGCTGGTGCCATAGAATTAGACTAAAAGGTGGAACCCTCAAGAGGAGCTTTGGGGAGCACCTGAATCAAAGGGCCCTGAAAAGGGTAAGATGAAGTCTAACCTTTCATTTCTTCTGTTTGTCTTTCTTCTCTGTCTGTTTCATTTTTCTTTACTCTTGGTGCTGTCCTGTAACTCCCTGTACCAGGATGTGGTTTACATCCACAATGAGCTGTTAATCAGAGAGACCAACTAGATCTCCCAAAACAAGCAAGACAAACTTCTGTCAAAGTACTTGATTACCCACCAGAGGTTAATGGTAAGACCCTACTGCTGAAGACACCTTATGCTGTTGGAATGGACCATGGAGAGAACTGTTTGGAATCCAGAAGAGAGCCAGTCCCCAGATAATTAGTCCATCTAGTGCTCGAAGGCACTGCATGAGCTAATGGGGGAAAGTGGCCAACATCTGTCTGAGCAACTCAAAGTCAAAGTGTCTCAGCAGCATCCAGCCTGACTGCTCTTGAATTGGCTAAAAGATCCACTTAATGGAAAGGAAACCGTATGTGGAACTGGGAAATAAATCAGAATCATATAATAATATAATCATATAATAATGATGATTCTGCTTATATTGTCAAGCTCCCACTAATCTTGGGCTATAACAGGATCTACACCCTTTAAATTCTCTCTAAATTAATAATGGTTATCCCATTTAACCAGTGCTGACTTCACTCTCCATTGGATAATTTGCTTCTCTTTTTTCAGATGGGAGCTAGACCTGAGGAGATAAATGACCCAGTGCACTCCACCCAGGCCCCAGATGAAACCACAGAGGAATTGGGGAAATGAGCAAGAGTGCTGCTTTCTTAGTGAATCTGATATCAGCACAAGGGTGATGTAGATAGACACTGAGGACACTCAATACCTACCAAACCAGAGATCCAGAGGCTCCTAAGTACCTATCACTAAAGTAGGCTTAAAATGCACCCTACATGGCTCAGGGAATTTTGCAAAAGAGGAGGTGGGAAGATGTTAGAGCCACAAGTTGTGACATTTTGCACAGAGACATTGCCTGTTCCTCATAACTGACTACTGCCCCCATAATGCATGACCCACAATCCCCATGGGGTTGATCTGAATCCCCAATGAGGAAGACCTCTTCAGAAAAGGGACAGGAAGGAGGGAAAGGATGGTGCCAACATGTGTTGCTTACATACTAAATATGTCCATATCTAATAAAAATAAATTTAAAAAATTCTTTCTATACATGAACTGTGGTCAATACCTTTTCAGATGATTTCCATATAGCAGTTTCCACATATAGAAGTTTCCCAACTTGAAAACACCCTTCGATAGATATTGGTCAATTTCCCCCAGTCGCCCATGTAGCACCTTCTGGCACTAGATGCGCTGACTGTCTGGGGACTGACTCTCATCCAACTTCCAGCCATGCCATTCTAATTTGCATGTCAATCACATAAGGTATCTTCAGCAGTAGGGTCTTACCACTAACCTTTGGTGGGTCATCAAGTACTCTGACAGAAATCTGTCTGTCTTTTAGGAAACCTTGTAGGTCTCTCTGATCAAAAGCTCATTGTGGATGATAGCCCCATGCTGGTTCTGGGAGTTACAGGTCAGTGCCCACTAAGAAAATGAGGAAAAAGATAACTACTATACAAGAGTTAGAGGTAAGAGAGAGAGAGACAGGGAGAGGGGAAGTGAGGGAGGGAAGATGTAGGAGACTAAGGTTAGTCTTAATCTTACCCTCTCCAGTGTCTTGTGGTTCAGGTGTTCCCTGTAAGGGCCTGGTGAAGGATCAGCCATTTGGTCTATCTTTTAGTAAGTAGAAGATTATGGTACCATTGCCGTTTGGGTCTATCGAAGCAACGCATGGTCTAACCTACTTAGCAGCAAATAACTTATTGTGATGCCCACACAAGTGCAGTGGTGGCACACAGCCATGGTGGGGAACCAACTGCTCTCAATTTGGCTAACTGATCCCCTCACTGGTATGGGACCCATAGCTGGAGCTGGGAAACAAGTCAGAACCAGATCCAAACATAAGCCCACTCTCCAGTATCAACCTACTATCAATTGTGGGCTACAAGAGGGCCTACACATATTAAATTCTCTATAAAAAAAAAAAAGTAAGGGTTATCTCATTTGTCCTGGTGCTAACTTACTCTCCGTTGGAGAATCTGCTTCTCTTTTTCAGATAGATGTAGACCCTAAGGAGAGAGCCACCCCATCATACCTCAAAAGGGCTCCGGCTGAAACTAAGAAAACTTCGAGAAACAAGCAAGGGGGCTGTTTTTCCTGATGAACCAGACACCAGCACAAGGGGGAAGGAGATCAGCATAGAGAAAAATCAACTCCTACCAAATCAGAGAGCCAGGGCCTCAGAGGCCCTCAACACCTCATCACTGAAGCAGACCAAAAATGAACCCAACATGGCTCAGGGAAATTTTGCGGAAGAGGGGGCGGAAAGAATGTCAGAGTCACATGTTGGGTCATGATATGCAGAGACATTTAGCTTACCCATAACTGTGGGCTAACTCCACAATGCATGACCCGTATACCTCAACAAGGAGGGGCCAAGGGGAGGGGGTAGGTCACGGATGAGCCTAATAATGGTACCAAACTGACTGTATTTGCTGAATACAGAACTGACTAATAAAAAAAAAAAAATAAGACAACTACTTATAAAAAAAAAAAAAGAAAAAGAAAACACCCTTATAAATATCACAGTTTTGAATACTGTAAATCATCTGTCCCATAGTAATAATAATAAGAAAAAACATGGATCAAAGTCAGCACAAGCACAGCTGAAAACTCAGAACACAGGGTCCCTCGAGCAGCTGTTGTATACCATTCATGAGATTAGTTTTGTGGGGAAAAAATAGTTTCAAAGTCTCAGTTCATTAGTTCTAATGCCTTACTTAGAAGTTCTTAGAAATGAGTTTAGTCTGCAACTAGAATGGGTGAATTTCTGTAATTTAAGGTACAGACAAGATCAATATCTTCAAGCTCAGGTGCTTGTGAATTTTTTTATGGTGCAACCACACCCCATGAACTAATTGATCCATAGACATTTCTATCCTTTCCACAGCTGGGCCTTGATATAATCGAGAAGAACTACCATGGCACCAGGAAATAACCAAGGTTAATGGAACCTCTGTTGAACGACAAAGCAAGTACTTCTGATGTCTAGTGAAGGGCTCAATTTCACACCCGAGAACTTTCTAGTTTGCCCTTTTCCCCTGGTCCATTCCATGTAAACATCAAGGAGAGATGGAGTACAATGAGTCAAGCTGATGGGAGCAATGTCTTTCATGGAAAATATTCCGAATTCAAAGAAATCAAAAGTTAGACAGCAGGGCACCTGGGGATGCCACATTTTATCACCATTTCCTGTTTACTATACAATATAAAATAGTCATTTGCCACTGGGGAGCTGTTTCCTCAACTGAATATTACAATTCTAAGGGATATACTATGGCTTTAGGGTACTAGGTGAACTTTAGTAAGATTAATTTTTGTGTGTTTGTGGAGTATCCATGTAAATTTGTAAAAGGGGTTCATGGATGTATAGGTGCACATGTGTCTATATACATGTGCATAGCCGAGAGGACAACCTAGGATGTTGTTATTCAGGTATACTGTCCACCTCTTTTTAAGACACAATCTCTCATTGGGCTGGAGCTCACTTATAATAGACTGATTGGCCAATGAACCTCAAAGATTACCTTGCCTCTTCCTCCCCAAGACTTGGAGTACAATTTCATGCCAGCATGCTTGACATTTTTGCATGGGTTCTTGGTATCAAAATCAGGTCTTCATGCATGTGAAGCAAACACATCACCTACTGAGCTATCTGCCTAGCCCCATGGTTTGAAATTTTTACACCATGTTCCTGATCTTCTATAGGTCATTAAAAATTTTATTTTGTTTATTTTTATTTATTTATTTGAGAGCGACAGAGAGAGAAAGAGGCAGAGAGAGAGAGAGAGAGAGAGAGAGAGAGAGAGAGAGAATGGACACGCCAGGGCCTCCAGCCAGTGCCAACGAACTCCAGACCAGTGTGCCCCCTTGTGCATCTGATTAACATGGGTCCTGGGGAATCGAGCTTCAAACGGGGGTCCTTAGGCTTCACAGGCAAGCACATAACTGCTAAGCCATTTCTCCAGCCCTTCCATAGATCATTTTAATGTTTAAGAGGTTCTGCTCATCCTTTAAGGCCCAATCAAGAACTTCAAGTAGTTCTTTCTGTCTTTACCAAATTATAATTAAGTTTAGTGATTGAAAACGATTTCCCTCTCTTTCCAAACATGTATTACTTTCCCTGTCTTTTCATAGTGTTCTCATATGAGGCATTAGAACTTCAGTTTGATTCATTTTTCAGCTGTCTAAAATATATGACATGACCATTTTTAGGGAGAATGCTCGTGATGTGCATTTCATGAATTATTGTGTATTTAAAGTTTCTTCTTGTCATGACTCATGGCTTAATCTCATGAATGATAATTTGACAGAGTACAGAGTCATTGAATTACTCTTCTTTCTCCTTCCAAATGCTTTGTACTTTGCTTCATTTACCCTGGAACCTAACATTCCAAGATCACTATACTTTTTCCTCCATTATAGGTGACACATTTCTTTTTAAAGATTCTTGGAAGCTTCTTTGTTTTTTTTTAAAATGTCTGAATGCAAAAAAAAAAATCTTCAGGCTATATCTTAATGTGGATATTACCTTTATAAAGGAAATAAAGTGGGAAACATGACGACGGTCAAATGAAAGAAGATGAATCAAAGATGGATACACTGTGCACACTTAGGCTTCATTGCTTTATTGTCAGCTCATTCAGAATCACAGGCTGCAGGAAAAGACCTCAAACTGAAAGAAAAGTAATGCCATGCAGCTCAAATATTCTTAAGATCTTGCAGGCCAACAATCTGTCTAATATATATATATGTACTTTATTTATTTGTAAGCAGAGACAAAGGGAAGAAAGGGACAGACAGAATGGGCATCAGCATCTGAGGGCTTCCAGTTCCTGCAAGCAAACTCCAGATGCATGCATCTCTTTGTGCATTCGGCTGTATGTGGGTACTGGGAAATCAAACCCAGGTTGTTAGGTTTTGCAGACAGGTACCTAAACCACTGAGCTATCACTTCAGCCCCTACTTTTATATTTGTAAGCACAGACAGAGAAAAAGAGTGAATATTGCCACACCAGGGCCTCTTGCTGCTACAAATGAGCTCCAGATGTATGTGCCACTTTGCATCTGGCTCTATGCAGGCACTGGGAAATTGAACCTGGGCCTGAAGGCTTTGTAAACAATCACCTTCAACCATTGTGCCATCTACACAGCCTTAGTTTATAAATTTTGACCACTATTTGCCCAGACATTAATAATGTCTTCTGCCCTAAATTTATTTCATGATATTCCTAGTTTCTTAACCATATAGGTATTTTTGCCTAAACTTTTCTACTTGAGTCTCTGTCAAAGTGATGCTGCCTCTTATACAAGCATTTATGAACAGTACGTTCATACATGTTCAAACTTGTATAAATAATAGATATTCCTTTGTGGCCTTTGGATGAGGGCTTCGACATGAATTATCTTAACTAATTTTCCCTTTATAGAGAGAGATCATATTTTGATTTCACCAAAGAATGTTGGCGGAAACCATTTGCCTTGGCCACACATTTATCCAGTCTTTTGCAAAATGGCCTCTTAAAACTGAGTTCAAGATTTGAAAGTCAGACTTCTGTCTTCTCTGTCATACATTGGATGACTAAGGAGAGAAAGTTTGAACCTAGAGCTATAAGAATGTAACTTTAGGATTTGTCCCTCTGTTCTTCCTTCCACTGTCTTCAATCCTTAGTCCTTTGTAACTCATAGCACATTCAATTTGGTGGGATGGGGACTATAGAGAATTTGGGCCTGGTTTGTGCATTGACTTCAGGAGGGCAAATAAAGAAGAAGCCTACTGAAAAAAATTTTAAATCTCAGAGTTTTGTTTTGTTAAATCAATGCAATTTGTTTAGTGTTTTCAGATGACATAGGTCTTCTGGATTATGCTGTTGGTTTTAGATATTGTTTCATATCTCTTTTCTTCTCAAAAGCTTTCTTTTAGCATGTGCTTGGGCATTGGGAAACAAGGTCAATGGAGGCATGGCTGGCTGCAATGTTTCTGTTCCAATCTTGGTCATTGCTTATGTTTGACAGTAAAGGAAGACAGCATGGGCTGGAAAAATGGCTCGGTGGTTAAGGAACACCCCACAAGGGCAAGGTGTTTTGTTTCCAGACCCATGTGCTTCAACTTGAGGATCTTCATAGACTATTCAGAAGTATTTCCTTTCCTGTGTCTGTCCTGTAATGCAGACTTGATAGGAAAGCATATGGCCTAATTATCAGCATACTAAATTTATTTCAATACTGTCTAGAGGTATTATTTGGTGTTAGTGCTTTGAAGTTGGTATTCTTCCATTTCAATAGAAATGAAGTTGCTTTCATTTTTTTTTGAAAAAATATTGGTGGATTTCAGAAAGTGAGATTGATTATATAGACCTTTCCTAAAAGTTCAACTGACCACTTTCACTCTAGAGTTATATTCTATCTATTTCCTTTATTTATCACCTAATGCCAGGAAATCCTACTGTAGAACGTGAGTCCTCAAATGTGTTTTTTTCATTCTCTTGTATACAGCCCAATATAAATATCTAGAGGGGAAGAGGACATGTGAGTGTATGTGCTCTACATCCTAGGATTTATAGCAAGAGTTGCAGACACTCCAAAGATGTTAAAAATGCATGGTCATAAATATATACTCTACAATTTAAGAAAAATTCCCTTTCATATGCTAATAAGTACATGTGTATATTTATATCCATCTCTCAATATATTCACCCACTTATTTACATCTCTGTCTGTATATCATCTATCTTCCATATCTGTATTAATTTATATCTAGCTTCAGGAACCCATTACCTTTAAGTCTATATAGTATTCTTCTCACTCAGATGACTGGAAGTTTCTGAAACAATGCTCTGAGTAGCACATTCCACATCAAAAATGGCTGATGGGCTCTAGGCACAAGTTTTACAGTTCTTTTATGCAATAAACTCCTTGTATTTACTTTGGTGCAAACATGTCCATTCCTGTTTCCTATCTCTGGTTACTTTCCAAAGCTCCATACAGAGAATCCAATTAGCCAACTATTATGATCACTTGTTGCTGTAACTTGTTACTGCTTTGGGAGTTGTTTCTTACACAGCTCTGTGGACATTGTACATTTTGTGGGAATCTTTGGTTGACTCAGGTTCTTACAAGGGCCAAAATAGTATGTGTTGGGGCTACAGGGATTGAACGATTGTCAGTTTCCTTAAGTTACACTCACATGCCCATTTATTTTTTATTTATTTATTTTTCTGAACACAACACCATTCTAAAGAGGCTAGGTCTCCAAGAGGATACTGGCACAAATCCTTCTTATTAACCTCAAGGTTATCTTCTTTCAATAATTTAATTGTCCATTTCTTGTCACTGGGTCTGTGCTGAGATCATGGTTGTCTATGTGAACATCTTTTCTTCCAGAAAGTTTATGTATTGGCTATCTACATAAACTGACCTAATGTCTACTGAGCAGTAATAAACTTTGAATATAAATCCCAGGAAGTGGCAAAGTTGATAAAGTCATAAAAATTTTCTAGTACATCTGTTTTCTGTACAAGCATATAATCAAAGAGCACAGCTCATGTGAAGCCTGGGTGTTGGTGCATTCGGGGAAAAGCAGGTATACCAACATAACCAGTCTTGAGTGAGGAGCATACGGTGACTTTGCGATAGCATGAGTGTTAGGAAAGAAAAGCTTTGTGGTTTACAGATCACCGAGTTAGGAACTTCTCTCGTCCCACTTGGTAACTTTGTGAGACTTAGAGATACGTTAATCACCAAATGTATGGTTTGATTACTTGATTTTGGCTCAATTAATTGCTTCAGCCTGGTGCATCAATATGCACATTGGAGCCTATGAACCATATAGAACAGCCCTGAATTTATATATAATTATAAGAACACTGTTTGCTGAGTCAAATAGGAAGCTGTTGAGTAAATGAGTGACAGGACCTGATCTGTCTTACCTGGTTTACCTTTCAATGGATCATCTCAGCTGCTCTGTGGAAAACCAAAAATGCCAGTTGGAAGGATAACACGTAATGCATATGCCCAATGAAGGTGACTTGTATCAGCATAATAGAAGCAGAGGCATAAAGAAAGGTTATGTTTGAGAAATATTTTGATGATAAAAATACTATAGAATTATGAGAAGGAACCAAAGTTGATTAAAAATATAGACTGAAATACTAGTTTCAAAGAATCAGTTGCTAAGAGGATAAATGTGACCAAATAGCTTAGATTTATAATACTTTAGACCTCTAGTTTGTCATTTGTTAGATGAGGACAATAGTAATACTTGCTTAATTACTATGCTATGGTGATTTGAGAATCATATGAAATATTGCATGTCCAAATATTTTAGATGGCAAAATGTGATATGATGCTTATTAATCTGAGGGCTAACTACAAGAGATTTTTAAGAGTACCTAGAAGAAATGTTTTTCACAATTTTATTATATCCCCTACTATGTGTCAGAGGCCCATAATCAGAGCTCTAGAGATTTATCCTTTGGAGTACTGATTGTTTCTAAAACTATTAAAGAGCCCCTGCTACAGTCAAACACAGTTGGGGGAAATAGCCCTTTTATAATTACCAGTAAACAACTCAGTGGGAACTGATAACAGTTCAGAGAAATGACCCAGTGAGAATAATGCACAATTTATGTTTCGGGAAAGGACACTATGAGGGGTGCTATAGAATTAAAGAAAACTTCGTAGTCTAAATGTCTACTATAAAATAAACATTTTATACTTTTCTACATAACCTGCAATATGGGAGAAAAATTACAATTTTACACTTCATAGTTTTTTAGACAGAGGTCCCAAGAAGGAATATCAATGGTATCCAGAGCAGGATCAGTCCTAGTGATCAGATTGAAGTGCAGTTTATTTCATGTAAATTGAAGAAAAAGAGACAAAAAAGAGAAATCTCTAACTTTTCTGAATAAATATATGAGTTAGACTTTTTAATCACTATAACAAATACCTGAAAGAAGTATTTTAAAGGTGAAAATATTTTTAGTCCATGGTCAGTTAGCTCACTGTTTTTAGGCCTGTGGTGAGGCTGGGACATCATGGTGGAAGGGCTTGAAAGAGAGCAGTTGCTCACCTTATGGTGGCCCCGGAAGCAGAGAAACACCCAGGTGATAATGCATTTGGCCCAATTTATTGAGTGCCTTCTGCATGTCAAACACTGAATAAGATGGTAAGGATCCACTGGAAAGAAAATCACCTGTGTCTGCCTCATAGCGTCCGCATTAACAGTGCAATGTTAAATCATACAAGAAAACACTAATTTCTGAATAGTAGTATAGAAAGTCAAAAAAATCTTGATGTCCCCCTGAAAAGTATTATCATGCTTACTTTACCCCTAAAGCCTCATCTCTGAGCCACTTTTAGCTTCAAAATTGTTTTATATTTTTATTTTATTTTATTTTTTAAAAAAGGATTAGCCACCAGGCTTCCTAGTAGCAAGCTCAGCAATAGAGAAGAAAGGATATCCTATGGGCATAACCAAATATTTACTCTAGGTTTATTGAATTATTTGAGGAATACCTTGAGAACTTGCATAGATGTTCTCAGAAGTCTCTATAGTTCCATGGTGGATGGACCATTCTCTCTATACAAACCCTGAGTTATGTCAGATGCTCTTGGACTTTCACACATCTTCTGGCTTTGTCTCTCCTTCAAGTTTGTGTTTTATTATCTATTCATAATTATGTCTAATTTCTTTATGGGCCAGGAACAAAAGAATATTTGCCCATCTTACAATGGAATTCAAACCAGTAACTATAGATAGTGATCATTGTCCAAATACTTAATATTTAGCTACAGAAAAAATAATTTTGCATCTATAAAATATGGAAGATTTGCAATGCTTAGATACCTTTTAGAGTTATTGTGACAGTTCATAATGGACAGCCTTGAGGAAGAGTTTATAATGCCCTTGAGAAGGGTAATTACAATGAAAGGAACAGTTAGCAGACATGTAGAATGTGTTCTAATTTCTTTGAGTTATAAACCTCAGCTCCTGTAATAACAAAACAAAAACAACAACAACAACAACAAAAACAGCTTTCTCATGAATGGATAAGCCAGTGAGAATTCTTAGTAGTCAGTTCTACATATTATATTCAGTAATTAATTTTATAATAACCGGTTCACACATATAAAGTAGTCCATTTGCATAAAAAATTACTGTTTAAATGACAAATCAATTATTGCGTACAAAGTCAATTATAATACATTTGTTTAAAGCTGAATATCATAATTAAAATTTGAGTAATTTGCTGTTTTTCCTATTGCAACAGAGTACAGTAATTAGTATTCTAGCTCTGTGAGATTAAGTATCTCTATAAAGTCATTAAAATAAAAATCCCTAAATCTAATACATAGTACATGCATGATAGTTGTAATATTTCAAGGAAATCTTTTGTTTTCCTTCTGATAGGGCTCTTCGTTGACTCTCCATCTCCTTTCTAAACTTCAGGACAGAGCACACTTGGCGATTGGCCATTACTCTTTGTTTTTTATTCCTAAAGCAAGTGGGGGATAAAGAACTAAAAATATAAATTGGGGAAGCAAGCTATTTTCTAATCAAATGAAATTCACTTCTACTCTAAAAGCAATTGTACTTTTTTTTTTTTTTTTTTGAGGTATGGTCTCACTGTAGGCCAGGATAACCTGGAATTCACTATGGAGTCTCAGGGTTGCCTTGAACTAATGGTGATCCTCCTACCTCTGCCTCCCAAGTGCTAGGATTAAAGGCATAGGCCACCATGCCTGGCAACAATTGTAATTCTTAAAGCAAACATCAAAGAGAGATTTAATACTGAGTTTTGTAATTAGACATGTAATTCCTAGTGAAGATAGGTATTTTGTTAGTATGTTTTAATTCCAACAAAATACTATGCAAGTGAAAAATAGTCATAATAGTAGCAGAGCCATCATGGTTAGACAGACAATGTGTCTGTGGGCAATTTATCAAGTAATCCTTCACTCAGAAGAGGCCCATAGGTCCATGTGGCCATGTAAATGAGACAAGTTATAGGGGTGACATTTTATCCAAAATCTGACCTGTGGGGCTACTTTCATAGCTTCCTAAGGATAACTCTGATCTTCACTGTACTATTTCTACAAAATGGCAGCATTCTTGAAGTCATTCATCTGTCCAAACTCTTCAGGACTATCTTTTTACTCATTATAGATGTTTTCATCTTTTTTATCCTCCATCAGACCCTGACTGACCTAGCCTCCTGCCTCCTGCAATATCTGTCTCCTCCCATCAGCTGTCTGCCTCCCTTCTTGCTGCTGATTCTGGGCTAGTTATCTGCATCTACCTGTGCCTGCAAATCTCCTTCCCTGCTTGCTGCATAGCTTGGTTCACTCCCTCATATTCTTTAGATCTCAGCTCAAATCCCATTTTATCTGGAAAGCTTTTCCTTATGCACCATCCTATAAGTCTCACTCCTCCTGTTTTTTCTGAGGTATTACTTAAGTACTTGTTTATTTCTGAACCAGTATTCTCACAAGAAAATAAACTCCGCTAGGGCAGGAATCCATTCTTTCATATTCATTGCTATACCTCTAACATTCTTTTAATGGCTAGTGTTTGCATAAACTTAATTATATAGTTTTGAATGAATAAATTTATGAATATATTAATAATATACCCCAATCCAACATTACCAGTATTCTTACAATAATATAAACTTCACTAGGGCAGGAATCCATTCTTTCATATTCATTGCTATACTTCTAGCATCCATTTAAGTGTCTAGTGTTTGCAGAAATTTAATTATGTGTTGCTGAATGAATAGACTGATGAATATATTAATAATATACCCCAATCCAAAATCCCCTTACATGCATCTTTCTAGACCACTTCTCTACTAGTGATGATGAATGCATAGCTCCATGGTTATCATTACTTCTCGTTGCTTATTCACTGATTTAACAAAATATTATTTATTACCTACAATGTGTCATGAATTTTACAAGTACTAGGGATATAGCAGTGAACAAAATAACCAAATTTATAACATAAAATATTATTTTAGTGGTTAAAACACACAATTCCCAGTAGTGATGATGGCTATGAATACAAATGAACAAAGGTGATAGGCTGGTCATGCTCCCTCGTGTTATTTCAGAAGAACTAGTAAGGTCATGAGAGAAGCTTTTTCAGGTTGGGCCTTCAAGGAGGATTGGAGGTGAAGTATGGGAGTAGCTGCAGAGGGGGCTGGGGAAGGGCTGCCGGAAGAAACCAGGAAAATGTGGCCAGTGGTGAGGGTAGCACATTGGGGAAAAGGAGCTGAGCTCAGGAAGTGCTGAGGCCCGGGACTGGTAGGTCAGAATGATACCCAGGAAGCCGAGTAGTAGCTAGGGTAGCTATGCTAAGACTGGCTCTAACCACTAGAGAGATCTCAGCAAGAGTGGCTATATCTGATTTCACATAGGAGTGGCTGTTGTGTAGAAAACACTAGAAGCGTGTGAGTGTGGAACATGGGAGAACATAAAGATTCATGAAAGAGAGCTTGTCTTTGCAGTGGTGGGACAACACTAAAAGCTCCTTGGTAATATTTGGGAGTTGAGATCCAAAGTCAAGGTGCCCATCACCCTGATAAATGTGGGAGCAGAACAGGGTGACTGTGTCCTTCAACCCTCACCATTATGTTCACTTCGTAAGTTCAGAAAAGAATCCCAGCAACTAAGTCACCAAGGACATACCCTCCTAATATCAGGAAAAAGCAAACAACTATTCAATATTTTTTCAGACCTTCAAGTGCAAAGGGAAAAACGGAATCAACAGAAATAACGTGAAATTAACCACCCAGGTTCACCTATCCCCCTGGGAAATCTATGGCCATATTGGCCCCACTGATCATTTATGATCACAAAAAATAAGGCGTTTATGAAGTAAGTCACCCTTCACCCCAAAGGAATATTTATATGAGTAACACATTGGCTCCAGAAGAAGCCAGTTTTGCCTTTCCTGTCATAATATACAATCTTCTTCTTTCTCCTTGCTATTTCATCTATTGATCAAAAGTGGCTCAGTTTGTTTTGTAGTAAAAGTATACCCTATAATATCCCATTTCAAACATAGTAATTACTTGGAATGGCTTAAAATCTGGAAATTTGATCATGTAATTTACCTTCTTATGGCATAATCCCATTGACCATGAGCTAGAGAGTTACTGGTGAGTAAATTAATTACAACATCCAGTGAATCCATCAGGCCTTGACTACCAAAAGGGTCACTATTTATGCTTTGGAGCAAATTATAATAAAAGCCTGTGCCTAGATGAAATTCTATGCTCCCTTCCCCTGCAGACTTCCCGATTGTTTTTGAAAGGGTCTATTGCTCTTACATGACTGGAGTGCTTAGTTTGATAAGAGGCTCTCTCTCTTTAAACCTGTTCCCTACAGATTGGTGGCAGGGTTGGAGGATAAGATAGCAATGGTGAACTCAGGCTCTAAATTCTGACATCCTAGATTTGAATTTAGGATTTTCTTCTTATGTCTTTGTTATGTCTAGCAAGATACTGCTAGAAAACTTATTTATTTAGTTTTCATATGCCTCAATTTCTTTATTTGTACAATAAAGAAATTATTGTACAAATAAAGTAATTGTACAAATTATTGTATAAATCATAGTGATTACTACTCTGAAGTAATCTTATAAGTAATAAATTATATATCTGTTAAGTATTTAGAATTGTGTCTGACATCTGATAAAGGGCTAGCAAATGTTACTAGCCATTATCACTATGTCTCAGAGAGGGATATTGCTTTCAGTAACCACTGCTCCTGCTGCTGAGGTCCATTTTGAGAGTAACAAATTGTAGGCCATACAACCCATTTCCAAATATTCTTAAGTCTCCCTTTGCTTTTATGCTGATATAGGCTTTTGTGGATAGAGGCAGGAAAATGCATTCTCTTTTAAACTTCAGGTCATGTCTTTGTCTCCTGGGTCCCAAATAGATCTAAAGATTCCTTATGTTGACACACATGTGGCATATGGTAAATTGTTCTCTAGTTTCTTATCCTGTATTGTCTATTTACAAGGGTCTAAATTCAGACCTTGCATGTACACAGTCTGTAGACTGATTATCTCTCTATTTTTCTACTAGCTTCTAATTCCAGATAAATTCTTCTCCCTTCCTTCATTGCCAAATAAGAAGTCCTTGACTCATTAGAATATATGAAAGGAAGAGAGGAATGTAGTATTTTCAACACTGTAAATTTCTGGGTTTGGTTCACCAGTGAAACATCTATTTGGTATGTTGGAGTGTTATCTACCTGGTGGTATCATACCTTAGATGGCTTATGGTTCCTGGCTTAAAAGGTATATTGAATCACTTAAAGAAGTCTGGTTGTTGATGTGAAAATATAGAAGCCAAGTATGTGTGGCTGTAATTCAAGAAATTTTATTTTCTATTCTTGTAGGACTCCAAGGCATGTACGACATTTTGGCAGCTCTGCTCCACAGTCATGCAGACTGCAGCTTAGAATCCTTTTGTTGGATGATCTGGATCCTGTGATCATCTAGATACAACTCCCTAAAGAGAATAGAGAGTTTGGCTAGCTCTTGCCTGCTTCCCTTAGCACGAAGTCTCTTGTGAACTGGTCACATGGCCACAACTATCTGCAAGGGTTATCAAAGGCTCCTATAACCTATGAATGAGACAAAACACATTTTTGGTTGGCCGCTAGCCATCTCTATATGTAGAGAAATAAATGGACATTTTACCAGTCATTCAAAATATATAAACTTTGTATTCAACTTCAGAACTGGTTTATTCAGCTCAAAATTAAAGCCCTGTCATGAGTTGTCATCAGAAAATACTAAATATTTTTCAAAGGTATAAGATTTATGAGCATATTTATTCCTACTGCCATATTCTCTAGAAGAAATTATGAGTTAAACAGAGGAAATATTTGCTGATAGTGAACATTAAATAAATTCCTCATTGTAGAAATCGTATCTCCTAAAATTTAATCTTGGTTGAAGAACAGCATAGAAGTTTAAAACTGGCATCTGAGCTCCTACCACAACCCTTCATTTAACCTTTCTGCCCTCCAAGCAAGAACCAACATTTAGTCTCTAGTAAATTCAGAGAAGGTGGTAAATTTCCTGACTTAATGGGGTTCATTAGCAATATTTTAAAAACTATTTTTAACTTTAATAAGCTAATTCAATTCATGCTCAGGAAGTTGCTGAAATTACTGGATTTCAATGTGCTAAACAAATACCCAGACTCAGGCAGCGTCTTCCTCTACATTACTAATGCATTACACATAAGCTTTCCTAATATTGGTGCCACTGTGCAAACAGTGCTGTCACTTAGAGCCACGTTCACCTTTTGTAAACAAATGATTCAATTAATATACCTCACCAGGGAATATTACTTTTGACTTAAAGGTTGCCTTTCTCAGATTGCTTTATAAAACAGTCCTCACATTCCGGGAGCTTATGACCTGGTGCATTTCAGGATTCACTAATGAACTGCTCAGCGGCTGCATTGAGTAAATAGAAAAGGCCATTTCCCTTTGCTCTTTTCACACCTTTTAATTGGAAGAAGTATGTTTTGGTCTGATTCATACCACTTTTATGTGCTAGAAACTCATGTGTTTAAAAAATTGTTTGAAATTCTACAGGCAGCATGGGTCATATTTTTTATACGTGGGCAACAGGGTTGCTTGAATTCTACAGGACAAGGATTAATAGATCATGGGTGACATGATGGATTGGTTGGAGAATTACATTCCAACCTAAGTGAGTTTTAACTCCCATAATGTGTCTGTCCATGTTTCTAAAGCAATTATTTTCCAAGTAGAATGTACAAGGTGGCCCAAGGGGGCTAAGAAAGATTGTATTAGTCAAGAATCTTTTCAGTTGCAAGAGATAGAGACACCTCTCAAAATAGATTAAGCAAAAATGGAATGTTCACCCTCATATCTGTGTAATGTCTACAAATAAGCTGATTTCATCCAAGGTTGGTGTATGATTGGCATTCCAAACAAACATATGCGTGCACATGTGTATCTGCATACACACACGTGCACACACACACACACACACACACACACACACACGAGTTGGTATGTTCATATTAGAATAACCAGACCTGCTCATATGGCCATATAAGAGCTGCAATGAAGGCATAAGGTTAGTTAGTGAGTGAGATGAACTGATATATTAGCTAAGAGGAAGCAGAATTGGATGCTACCTATAAACGCAATGGTATGAAAGAAAGAGGTGACGAGAACTGAAGGTAGCCTGTATGGAGTCAGCTTGAGGTGTTCCTGCAGAACCACCCAGAGGATCCATCAAGCCTTCACTCACTCTATGCAGCCCCTCAGTGCTGAACCCCATCTGGAAGCCTGAGACGTACTATGCATGTTGAGATCTGGGAAAAAAACTGGAAAATGGAAAGCTTGAGACTGCCCCACATGGCTAGATAAGATAATTTTAGGACTAGGATTCCATCATCTGATCTGCTCTATGCTCTGTTGTTTTACCATCAGAAACACTTCTTTCTCATGGTAGCAAAGAGGCCATCAGCATGTCCATGACTATTTCCTATCAGAACAGTAGCCTCAGAGAGGGTTACTTTTTCCTAAGAGTATTATATATATATATATATATATATATATATATATATATATATATATATAGTCCTCCAAATTGACTTACAGATCCTTTCTAAAACAGTCATTTTAGGCAGGACAAAAGTGCCCCGACAAGTCTGCTTTCTATTATTGAACAAACTCTCTGGAGCTGCATGGAATCAGTCACTCATAAACCGATTGCAATGACCTGGAGAAAACTAGGTTCTCAGAGGAAAAAGGAGGGTACTATTTTCAGAAAAAGAAAAAGGAGATGCTGATGCTAGCAAGAGGATCTACCAAATTCTGCTTCAGCAAGAAAAAAAATGGAGGTCATGTGAAAGAGACTCCATTCACTACATCCAAACACATTTGTTTCTTTTGCCAAGATCCACTGTGAGGAGTGTGACTCTTTTTACTTGGGATACACCCATTTGAGAAGGTGACAACTTAATACATTACAAATTCTGATCCCATCTGTTCAATTCTTTGGAAATCTTTTTTTTTTCCATAGTTTTCTCTTTTTTTCCATAGAGAAGACTATTCTCTCTTGAGAGACATAAATAAGGAGGCATTAGTGAAGTTCTTTCAGGATTCATTATGAATGGTTTCTTGAACTTGTCAGAAGTTAAGGCACTTGCTGCAAAGCCTAAGGACCCAGATTTCATTCCCCAGTAGCTATGTAAGCCAGATACACAAGGTGGGGCATGTGTCTAGAGTTCATTGCAGTGTTGTAGGCCCTGGCATGCCCATTCTCTCTGTGTCTATCGGCCTCTTTCTCTCTCTCTTAAATAAATAAATAAATAAATAAATAAATAAATAATTTACTAAAAAGAAATATCAAAGGAGCAATTCAAATAATATTGATACCATTGAAAGACATAGTGCAAATAAAAACTAATTATATAATGAACAAAAATTCTTGTAGATTTCTATGGTTAGTATGTTTTCTTTTTCCTTTTGTACTTTTTGAAACAAAGCCTGCCTCAGTTAATGCTATCTTAAAAATATTTTTCTCTTAGATTAATTTTTGCAATTAAATAATAACTGCTGCATAGTTCAATTACACTAAAGTTTAGTTCTTTGCATAGCCGTATCATCTTGTGTGCTTACAATATACTCAGCTAGATGAATCAGGTGAACTAATATCCCAGAGGCTAATTTAGGTGGATGTGTGCAGATGTCCTACTCCATGCTCACAGGAATAGAACAGAATTTAAACCTGAAGCAGATGCAGACACACAGAAAGAGCAGGCCTTGACTTTCTGACTTGTTGGGATTATTGGCAGAAGGAAGAGAGGAGAATCCTTGAGAAGGTACCCAATCAGGTAGATGCTGGAGGTAGGACAAGGATTCGATGGGTTTATCAACTTCCCATTGCTTTCTTGACAATTCACCAGAAACTTAAACTTGGGGTTTAAACTAGAGATTATTCTACTCAGAGTTCTAGAGTGTGGGGATATGACAACAACATTTTATAGGTGGGGGTTGAGATGATGGCTCAGTGGATAAATCTCCTGCCTCTCAAGTGTGAGTACCTGAGTTCTGATCCCCAGCAACCAGGTAAAAGAAGAACACATGCTAGCATCTGGAATCCTAATGGGCCAATGGTGCAATGGGAGGGAATCTGGTGGGTTAGCTAGCAGACACAGCAGTGAACAACACGAGATCCTGCCTTAAACAAAGCACAAAGTGAAAACTAATATCCAAGATTGTCCCCCTGACTTCACACAGATGTTAGAGTTGGTAAAGGCAAACCTGTTCTATACCTTTCTTTTAGCTTCTGATGGTTTGTTTACATATTTATTTTGGTATTTCCTGGTCTGCAGAAACATCATTATAATCTCTTCCTTCATTTTCATAAGGTGTTCTCTCCATGTGTGTACCTCCCGGTACATCCAAATCTCCCTTTATATGATAACAACACTCATATGTAAGAGACCAATCCACTTTGGAAAAGTCTAATCCTAATCTCAACTCAACTACTTCCCTAGAGGCCCTATTTCCAAATAATTTCAAGCTCTGAGGTAGCAGGTGGTCGCATCTCAACATATGAATATTTAGAGAATTTAGCAGCCCACATTCAGATGTAGAACATTAGTAAAATCAATATTATGTCAAAACTATATTTTGAAGGGCAGAAGTAGTCAGATACCTGCAAAAGTTAGGAAGAGTTGGAAGTTATTAGATTTTTAAAGACAGAATTGTATAGATTAATGGTTTGTGGCTACATTAAAATCATAGAATTTCGACACTTCTGCTTGCATATCACTATATTGGGGTTTTCTTCTGTCTCTTGGCTCTATGGAATTTTACTTGTGAAGCCTAAAGAAAGAGAAATGGATTGCTGAGCCTTGTTCTTTTTGTCTAATAAATAAGTGGATTAAAGGAGAATTTGCCAAGATTCTGATAACACTAACCCCTGAAAAATAATCTCTCAGATTTCAACAGAAGTAAGAATCAAGTGATTTAAACTCTGTCTTCTATCCTACAATCAAAAATATGTTTAATCTCATTTGAACCAGAGTGTTATAGGTTTATTTGATGATGTAAACTATTTTTGTCACGAACTCCTATTTATCATGCTGAGTAGTTAAGGCTACAAGGACATAACTTGGGAAATAAGAAGGTAAAACCTATTCTAGACTAAATTTATTTTGAATTCCAGGATGAGAGAAATAGGCAGGATGATAATTGAGTTTCTGTTCTACTAATTTTAGGTTACAGATTCTGAGCTACTCCATGAGTTTTTGAAGAGTATAGCATGTGTGGAAGACTCATGGCTTAGGCAAGGCCCTAACTTCTAGCTGGGAGAGTTTTCCAAAAATTTTATTCTTCATGGCTGGAGATAGAAGGATGAGAGAAAGAGTGTCTGTTACTTAATGTTCAATTTCACCACGACTTTGAGCATAAGATAGACAAGGTCTGAAAGAAGAATAGACTGAGTCATTTTGACTGTGCAAAGCACATGAGAATATATCTGGGTCTCAATTTTATATGTTCAATCTTCAGCATAGCTATCCAAAGTCAGTGTTCTTATCTCAGGTTACAGCTGATGTTCAAGGTTCTTGCAGTAGTTAGGGATCAATTCAGATCTGTATGGCCCCCATATCCACATCCTCATCACCACATACCATTCTGAAAAGAGCCCTGGGAGAAACGGATATCTTGATGTATTGAAGAGGTTGTGAAGGAGAGAGAAGAAACAGTGGCTTGGTCATATAGAAGCTTCTTCTAGTGCAGATTGTGTTCCATGATTTTCAGTGTGAATGTCTGTCGTCATTGTTATAGCATTGTGTGTGCTAAAACCAAATAAAATACAAGCTACAAGAACAGCTTCCTTAGACCAAGCATATCCCAAGAGATAGTAAGTTAAAAAGTAGCACTGGATTCTTCAGTCTGCAAGCAGATTCACAGAGATTTGTTAATTGACAAGAAAAACAAAATTCCTTGGGACAGACTCACATGAGGATACATGCAGTGGTGTGTCTGATCTTAAAGGTTCCTGCTAGTTCTATGGCACGTTCCGGATGCTCCAGCAGGCCTCCGAAAGCTCATTAATGTCACTTGTCAACCATAATTAGCATAAAAGGAGACAATCTGAGATGACTAAGAAAATCTTAAGGCAGTCTAAAACTGCCGCCAGTGTGGTTCTGTATCTGACACATAACACACTCACAGCAGCGGGAGTCCAGATGGCAGCTGAAGAACAGGTTTCGAAGCAAGGCGCTTTCTGAAGACACCGCAGCCCCTTCAAGTGGCATGGCAGAGCCGGGAATGCGTTGGAAGCTGCCCTGGTAGACAGAGCAATATGGCATGGAGGATCACAGATGGGCCGACTTTTTGAGTAAAGGTGTCAAGCAGACTGTGAGGAAATGGAACAGATTCCTCCATGGCGGCTGCAGATGAAAAAGAAAGGGCAATCTTGCTGTACTTGCAGTGTGGAGAACACTGCTTTGCATTTTCCAGCATCAGTTACACCCATGCTTCCACACTGTGAACACTCACTTCAAGTTTTTGATTTAAAATTGTCACACAAGAAAAATCTCTAAAGAACATTGAGCCATCAGTCCTTATGATTTACTATGGCTGTTTTATTTTTTTCCCTCTCTTTTTGGTGCCATGCAGCCTCCCTCTAACACGTAGTAAAGCTCTAGCATACTATTATATTAGCCTTTTTGTTTTTCCTGGTTTTTCAAGGTATTGTCTCACTCTAGCCCAAGCCGACCTAGAATTCACTATGCAGTCTCAGAGTGGCCTTGAACTCATTGTGATTCTCCTACCTTTATCTCCAGACTTCTGGAATTAAAGGTGTGCACTACCATGCCTGGCTTTTTACTAACCATTTTTTCCCCTTCCCATCAGAATAAGATGGGATAAGATGGGGTAGGGACACCAGTCTCTTAAAATGCTATTATGTAAGATTATTTATTTTTTATTTATCCCCCATCTAGGATTTTTTTTTGTAATTATGAGCAAGGGGGTTTTGCTAGATGAGAAGATAAAGGCATATGTTGAATGAATTGATCAAAATAGGGACAGAAAGGACTTTAGATGTTTAAAAGATTATCCTGCAAAAGAGGTCACAGATGGTTCTTGATTCAAAAGACCTGAAGAAAAATCAATGGAAAGAAACCACAAAGACACAGATTTTAGCTCAGTGAAATGAAGAACTTTTCAATTATACTTAATCTTATAGGACAGATTGAACTGAGGTATCCATTTAACAGGCATCAGTCAGTAACCATTTGCTTGGAATGATATATAATAATTTCATTTAGGAGTCAGAGACTAAATTGCCTTTATTTTCTACTCATTCAGTTGTCTCATATTCCTCCTAGAGCTTGTAAATTCCTTGAAGACAGACTAGGGTGTTCTACCTATTTCTTATCTCCAGAGTCTGAGAAAATCTTGAACAAGCTCTCAAAATTTATGAATAATCTAATTTCATATATTTTTATCTTTAGACTATGAAGAATGTAAAACCATCCACAAAATTAAATTTATCTAACTCACTCCAAAGGTTCCACAGATTTAATTAAACAACTGAATTTCGATTTGACCACATATACCACAATAATATAAGACAATGTGGTTCTTTGTCAACAGTTTATTGAAGATAAGATCATATCATGTATGGCAACAGGGGAGGTTCAATGTCATTTGACTGACTCCAGTTTCCACTTTCTGTCCACAAATATTCTCACCAATAGGTTATAACCATTTACACAAGAAGGTAAATTTTAGGAGATATACAGCAGTCAAAAACAAAATCAAATCCAATCATTCTATATTTTCTAAACTTTAGTTCTTCCCACATATTCTCTTTAACAAGTACAAATGTGTTAAATTATTAAGAATTTTAAGTTCTAGCCCTTCAAAGTTTAATAATTGTTTGATACATTCAAAATATCATGTTGACCTTTGGAACTTTGCACTTGAAACTGTCTTTAAAAATATGGCACTGACATTTTTGTCTTAATCGAAATTTCATTAAGGTCAGTGCTACATTTGCTGTAATAAATAGAGGAGAATTAAGAGCTCGTCAGCGCTGCCCCAACACAACACTGAACAGCCTGAATTATGTGCTTCAGGAGATGAATTGATGACAATTGGCAAATGCTGCCTTAAAAGCTGCCGCCTTGAAAAATGTCTGAGAGAACAAGCACTTCCATGAATATTTTTCTCCTTCAGCATATTTTATTTTGATAAAATACAGCCATAAATTGAGGTTATCTTTTAAAGATTCAGACTTGGACTCTGTGTTATTTAACTATCGTCTAACGAGCTTACAAGGATCCCTGTCACATCTATTGCAAGGAATTCAGAAAATCTGTGTTTGAAATTATAAGTTGTTCTCCTGACTCAAGGGAGTGATCTAGTTGCTATTTAGTTTAAACAAATGAAAATGGAAGAAGAAATATTAAACTGATGAGGAAAGATGATATATGAATAGTGTGGAGGTATACATGGAAGTATTTAAGACATCCTTTGTGTAAAACAGAGCATCAATCTATTTTCAAGTGTGGAGAGGGAGCATGGCAAATCCGATGTAGCTGCAGGGCAGTTTACATGGTATCTTACCAATGTTCAATTTAAGAAAAGATTGAAGAACATCAGGCTGCTATAAAAACAATTTGCGCGGAATAAATTTCGCACTTGCAAACCGTTTCCCAGAGAGAGCAGCTTAGCAGCGGTGCTAGGGCGTCATGTGACACGTGTGACTGGTACTCATGCGGAATGGCTATTAGGCATAAAGTTAGTTTAAAAATATATATACAAACATAGTCAGTGCACTCAATTAGAATAAAATTGAGACATCTAAATTTTATTTAAATTTTGTTACTGAATACAGTTATACAGAAAAGGGGATTTCTTATAAATAATTGATCTGGTTTCTGTTGAAGTTTTGGAATAACAGTCTACAACACAATGAATTATAGAAAAACAGTCACTCCATGGAATGTTCAGCACTAAGAGACACCTCTATCACAACCAAGACTCAGAGGCCATTAGAGAAGAGGTGGTAGAAAGAATGTAAGAGCCAAAGGAAGAGGAACAATACTTTCAATGCCATCTTCCAGACACAAAGTGGCCTTGAAATATAGGACCTCATGAGGGCTGATGCTACCTACACATGACCTACATAACAGGAGGAAAAAAAGTGTTGACATCAAAACAGAAGAAAAACTGTTGAAAAGGAGGGATTCAGTGGTTGGGGGATTGGGGAGAGGGAAAAGAGAGTGGTAGGAGAGGATTATGATTATGGTATGTTATCTGTATTTATGTATCTGTATTTATATTATGTATCTGTATTTATGGAGGCTATCAACAAAAAGTTAAAAGAAATAAAAACAGTCATTACATGTGAGATACGTTTTTCTATGCTCTTTAAAATATGTTTCATGCTATTTAGGAGAAGGTATAGAGTGAAGAAGGAAACAAAATATGGGAAGAGGCTATAAAGAGAAAATGAAATCGTATTATCTCTAATACAATGTTATATTGTATAAGTTTAAAGGGAGTTCAAATTCAAGGAGAAATATGTGATGAAGAATCTTAAAAATAGCTTTGTGGAGGACATGGGACTAAATGTAGATAACTGAAGAGTATAGGACTTAACAAACATAGTAAATATAAAGTGTAATCCATTGACAACTAATCCATATTTTAGAGAAAAGGCTAAGAGAGCAGCACATCTGATTTCAGTCCTACTACTTAAATTTGTGTCCTTGGACAAGTTACTTGTCTTCTTTGTGCCTCATTTTCTCATCTATAAAATGGGATAATGTATTTTGTACCTGAATGTTTCCTAAGCTTCAGTTAATCAAGGCTTGGTAGCAGCCTTTGATGTCATTTTGATGTGGTAGAACCTTTAGGAGGTGACACCTTGTGGAAGCAAGTTCATTTGGGATGTCTTGAAGGGTATCCTGGGTCCCCAGTTTCTTCTTGTTTCTGTCTCTGCTTCCTGAGTTATGTAAAGTGAGTAGCTACACCACCACAGACTCCTGCTGTACTATTCTGTTTCAACCACAGACCCAAGCTAATAGTTCATATGACCATGGGCTGGACTTACCTAAACTGCGAGCCAAAAATAAATGTTTCAAGTTTATTATTAATCTTAAGTATTTATCAGAGTTATAAAAAAGCTAACTAACACATGGATGTAATGAGATTACTTGTCTCGTTGTTTGGTTCAAAGCTTAAATTAGAAAATATAAGTAAAGCTCTAGACATTACATAGTGTGTAATATTATACTTAGCCATCACCATTGTTGACTTCATTGTCATCTTTTTCATCAGTGTCATCTGGTTCAAAGTATGTAATGCTGACTCTCCTTAGCTTCTGTAGTCTGACTTTATGTCCCTTAACTTTCATAGAGTAAACCAACGGATTTCATTCTTATGAGTACACTTGGCCTTGAAAAATTTCAGTTGCTTTAAAAAGAAATATTTACTTGACAGAGTAAAAGAGGCAGACAGAGAGAGAGAAAAGGATTGAGATAGAGGGAGTATGCCAGGACTTCATGTCAAACAAACTCCAGATCCAATGCATTTGGCTTTATGTGGATACTGGGGAAGCGACTCAGGTCCTTAGGCTTTGCAGGCAAGTGCTTTAACCACTAAGCCATTTATCCGGCTCTTCAGTTGCTTTTAAAAGAAAAGATTAGGGCAAATTTATCTTTTTCTTTCTCTGAATATGAATGGAAGCCAAAATCTAGCTTCTCTTCATTAGTAAAAACCTAGCCTAATTTAAAAATTAAATGTCACCTGCAAGTCAAAGCTCCTCTCTACTCCATCCCCCATTATAGATTGATATTTGCAATTCAAAGGGATTGGAAAGAATTGAGAATGTATCCTCCTAATATATCTCTCCTCCTCTTTGGAGATTGCTTAGTTTGGGAGCAAGTTGGAGGAGATGAAGAGGGCAAACCTGTTCTCAACCGAAGGAATCTAGCATATTCTGCTTTCGTGTCACTGCTACTTAGACCTATGCAATCTGACCACCAGCGTCTACTTGAGGCTATACCAAAATGTTGAGTCTTGTAAGAAGCTTATGTTTGGTTTCAGTGGCATGGCCTTGCTATCATGTCAAGGGAGAGCTGACTGACCTTTGCTCATCCCAACCCTGTCAGATTTACTACCATCCATGGTTGACTCTATTGCTTCTTATGCCTATGTCCCCTTGCCTAAAGAAAACTTTCTTGGTAACTCTTCTTCAGCAAACTATTTGTGTGGTAGATCCTTGATTAAGGGCAAGACTTTATGATATTATAAAGACAATATAGGAGACTGGGTTGCTTCTCATCTCTTTATTGAATGCTTCCATCCTTTTCCTAGTTCTCTTCATGATTACATAGACAAAGGAACAGAGGTGGATATCTTTGGCTCAAGAATACATCTAACAATGACATGAGAAATAAGCTGTCCTTGCATCACAAGGACGGCGGGGTGCATATTCCTCACTTCCTCACCTCTCCCAGTCATCATTTCTTATATGTCCTTGTAGTCCTCTATCTGAAAGTGGCCTGAAAGCAAGAATTTCTGGAAAGGGGGAGTGGGAAGGTAGATGACTGGCTCTAAACCTCTTATCAAGCTTTGCAGAGTGTTGCAGTCAGGTTCGCATTGCTGGCAGAAATCATCCGACCAAGAGAAGCTTGTGGGGAAAAAAAATGTTTATTTTGGCTTACAGACTTGAGGGGAAGCTCCATAATGGCAGGGAAAATGACAGCATGAGCTAAGGATGGACATCACCCCCTGGCCAACATAAGGTGGACAATAGCAACAAGAGAGTGTGCCAAATGATGGCAAGGAGACATTCGCTATAATACCCATAAGCCCAGTAACACCTAAGTTTATGGGGGACACCTGAATCAAACCGCCACTTTCTGCCCTGGTCCCCATAAACTGATAACTATCCACAATATAAAATGGAATGCACTCAGTCAATTTTAAAAGTCCCCATAGTTTTGTCAATCCTAATGATGTTCAAACATTCCCATAGTCCAAGGTCCTTCTTTCCTTCTTTCTTTCTTTCTTTCTTTCTTTCTTTCTTTCTTTCTTTCTTTCTTTCTTTCTTTTCATTTTTACAATACCACATTTCATTCAGATTTTACAAAGGAGTTTTGAAAGGGGAAGGCTGAGAGGTAAGGGGAAACAAAGTGGGGAGAAGAGAAGTACACCACCTGGAGCCCAAAAGCCCATGTGGGCCACGTGTAGCTCAGCAGTCCATGCGACCAGATAGGGATTTTAGAAAAAAATGAAAAAGAGAATTTTAAAATAATGTGCACTTTAAAGAAGAATCAAAAGTGAAGATAGTGATAAAAGGGAAAAAAAGTGTCTCTTCCCACCCTGGCATGGCTGCCTGGGTGGGAAAGAGCACTTACCAGACAAAGGAGAAAATGGGCCTTCCAAAGTCTTTAACTGAGCCATAATACCAAAATATTCCCCCCAAACCCATAATGGCACAGAATACACATTCACACTGCAAAAGATGGTATCGGGCATAGCAATGAAATATTCAACCAATACAAGATTTATACAGGGCAAACATTAAACTGTATTTCTAAGTCCAACAACTCTAGTCAGTGACAGGTCTGCAAGTCCAATAATTCTAAGCAGCAACAGGTCTCCAGAGTTCCAATTCTACCCCTCTAGCTAGGCTACTCACAGTCCTGGAAAACTTCATTGGGCTGGCAGCTCTCCTTAGCTATCTCATGGTCCTGGCATCTCCTGGGTCTCTACTGCAAACCACAGTTCATCCTCATGGCTCCATGGGGTATCCATGCAGGCATCCAGCAAACCTGCTTCACACTGCCTCTGGCCATTTCCAAAATACAAGGTTGTATTGCAAGCTCAATGACCCTCTCTCTCCTCCATTTCTTATACTCCACAATGCCTGGTAGGGTGCCAATTTCTTAATCTGGCAGGGGGGAGATAAAGCAGACTTTGAAGAATAGAACACTCCTTGAGCACTCACACCCCTTCAAAAGAGTCTACATTCTCCCTGTTGTCCCAGTGCAGGTCAGCTGGCCCAGTCTCAAGGGTTGTAGTCTCTCATATAATTCCAGCTGAACAGGAATAAGTTTTGGCCCAAAGATTTCATTTTTTTCTGTGCCATATCCCTCTGCTCATACAAGTCCATTTCTACACAATGCAACAGTGCACAAATTCTCAGGACAGGGGCATAACAGCAAGCCTGTCACATAAACTGCTTCTAGCCCAGTCCAGGCAAAGCTCTTTCTCATCTTCACAAACCGAACCTCACAGTCCATAGTTTTTACTGCATTCAGGTCTTTCAGCTCTAACCAGAATAGTCCATCAAGCTGTACTGACAGCACCTCAAGACCTCTCTTAGGCCAAGGTTTCAAATCCTTGCACATTCCTCTTGAAAATTAGCTCCAAAAGGCCAAAGCCACATAGTCAGGTCTGTAGCAGCACATGACACCACTCTTCAGTATTAACATTACTGTTGCAGTCAGGTTTTCATTGCTGGCAGAAATCACCCAACCAAGAGCAGCTTGTGTGAAAAAAAAAAAGTTCATTTTGGCTTACAAATTCAATGAGAAGCTTCATGATGGCAGGGAAAAAGACAGCATGAGCAGAAGGTGGACATCACTCCCTGACCAACATAAAGTGGACAGTAGCAACAGAATAGTGTGTCAAACACTGGCAAGGCAAAACTAGCTTTAATACCCATAAGCCTGCTTCCAAAAATACACTGCCTCCCAAAGGTGTTAATTCCCAAACCTCCATCAGCTGGGAACCTAGCATTCAGAACACCTAAGTTTATGGGGTACACCAGAATCAAAGAAACACACAGAGAGTACTTCTTTGGTGGGAATCTTCAGAACAAGAGTTTCTTACTCTGATTTGAGGACTTATCTTCAAGACCAGGAAAATGTAAAAAGACCTCCTGTAACACATAAATAGTAATTGCTGAATTTAGGAGATATTTTATTTCTATGTCAGTAAATTGTACTTACTTTTAGAATGCTATTCCAAGTGGCATTTATTCAAAAATGCAAGCTTATTCCTTTGTATCTATAAATGTAATATTGCATACATCACATCTCATGGTCCTTTGATTAATGACATGGGATCCTTACTGGTATACCTATATTGCATAATTTTGTTGTCTTCATGTTTTATATTATTTAATGATAAGATTCTTGGGCTGGAGTGATGGCTTAGCAGTTAATGCTCTTGCCTGCAAAGCCTAAGGACTCAGATTCAAGTCCCCAGTACCTGTGTAAGCCAGATGCTCAAGGTGGTGCATGTGTCTGGAGTTCATTTGCCATGGCTAGAGGCCCTGATGCATCCACTATCTCTCAAATAAATAAATCAAACATTTAAAAGCAGTTCTTAAAATATACTGTATGCAAGAATAGCCTTTGTATATCACATAATACCACAAAAATCTTGGACTAAAGTAATTCTTTATTTAAAATTTATTTGTTTTAGATTTGTATATGTGTAATGTATAGTATATGGTGTGGTGTATGTATGTGGTGTACTACATGCATCATACAGAAGAGATGCTCTGTCACTCATCTACATGCTTCCTTGACTTGGAGTCTGTCACTGAAACTGGAGCTACTGACCAGTGAGCCCCACTGATTGTCCAGACTCTGCTCCCTACAGGACTGGTGTTATAGGTGTGCATGGCCATCCTTAGTTATTTATGTGGGTGCTAGGGATCAAATTCAGGCTCTCTCAGGCCCTCATACTTAAGACACAAGTATTCTTACCCTCTGAGCCATCTCCCCAGCCAAGTAATTATGACTTTTTTTTTAATTGTTTGGTTTATTTCGAGGTGGGCTCTCATTATATTCCAGGCTGACCTGGAATTCATTATGTAACTTAGGGTGACCTTGAACTCATTGTGATCCTCCTACCTCTGCCTTCCAAGTTCTGAGATTAGAAGCATGCACAATTATGCTGTTCCCAAATAATTCTTAATAGCTACAGCTTAAGGACATGTTTGTTAAGTGGACTCAATTTTATAATTATCAAAATATATTATAATGTTAAAGTAGGCATTAACTTCCAATGAATAACATGGAAACATTTTTACTAGATTGACTTGTAGAATTATTTGTAAACATATATAGTCCCTTTTGTAAATATATCATAAGAATACAATTCAAATAGAACAGAAGTACATACAGACAATTGTTCTCATATTCCACTAGTGAGAATCTAAAGCAATCTAGCACCAACAGGAGGAAAAAGGATATGATTATCACACACTTATCAACAAAACTATATAGTTATTAATAATGATCAATCAGGGCTGGAGAGCTGGATTAACAGTTACGGTGTTGCCAGCAGAGCCAAAGGATCCAGGTTTGATTCCTCAGTACCCATGTAAAGCCAGATGCACAAGGGGGCACATGCATCTGGAGTTCATTGGCAATGGCTGGAGGCCCTGACATGCCCATTGTCTCCTTCCCTCCCTCTCTTTCTCTCTCAAATAAATAAAATAATTTTTTTTTAAATTATAAAAAATGTACAATCAGTTACAACCCAAGTTGAGCTGTTGATCAGACACTCCTACAAGGTTCCGAAAACATTACAGGCTTCTGTCAAAGTACTTTATTACCCACATAAGGTAAAAGTTAAGACCCTGCTATGAAGATACCACATGCTGCCAATGCAGAGCATCAAGAGATCTGGCTGAATCGGGAAAGATGGTTATCCTGTGTAGTACAGAAAAGTGCAATATGTGCTACTGGAGGAAAATGGTGAACAACCTTGTGAGCAAGATGGGGAACTTACTGAATGAAAGCAACCAGTCTGACAATATGTATATACCTGTGCAATAGTGGCACACAGCCTAGGTGAGTAACCAATGGCCCTCTTGCCAAAAGATCTGCTCAGTTGAAAGGACCCTATAGCTGGAACTGGGAATCAAGTCAGAATCCTATGGAGACCAATATTGTGCACTACAATAAGAAGCTCCCACTAGTCTTTGGCCAAAAGTGAGACTACAGCCATCAAAATCCCTCTACATTAACCATGCTTTCCCCTTTCAAACTGTGCTGATCTCACTCTCCACTGGAGTAACTGTTTTAATTTTTCAGAAAGCAGCAAGAACCGAGAACAACCCAAATTTATCAACAAGACCAGAGAAGATAGCTGACTCCCTGGCAGGAGATGAATTGCTCCTCTCACATTAGCTAGTGCCCGGGTGAAACCACAGAGGAATTGGTGAGATGAGCAAAAGTGCTGCTTATACAGCCAGCCTGACAACCTGCACCAGGGTGAAGGAGGCAGACACTGAGGATACTCAAAACGTACCAAAGCAGAAATCCAGAAGCTATTAAAAGCACAACACTAAAGTGATTTAATGTACATCCACTAAGATTAGGGGAATTTTGCAGAAGAGGTGATGGAAAGAGTGTGAGAGCCATGGGGTGGGAGGAAACATCCAGAAGCATTGTTTCCACCCCCCTCAATGACTCAGTGTTGCTCTCACAACTCATAACCTACAACTCCATGGTGAATACCAGCAATCCCATTAAGGAGGGTCCTCAGTGGAGTGGGGGCAAGGAGGAGGGAAATGTTGTTATACATGATGTATCCGTACAAAGTTTTCTATTTTAAAAAAGAGAAATATCACTCAAACAAGTATGAAATTTAGACATAATGAAAAATATGAATCATAGCTGAATGAAAACCAAACTTGAATAGACATAATTGATATTAGTAAAAAATATGAGCACATGAATAAAACTTGGGAGAAAACAATTTAGTTGATAAGAACTGTGTTATTTCTGCTATTATTTACCATTTATTTAAAACAAATACTCATGATTTTTTTTTAAATGATGCATAAGACTGCTGAGAGGAATTTTATTTCTGTGCACCAATAATGAGACTATGCCCAGCTTCACCAGGAGCTAGCAAATCTCTCTTTTCCAAGTGAATTATTACACTCTCCAGCTCAGGGTCCTCTGTCACAAGGAGATATCACTTTTCTTTGGGTCTTATTGGCAGTTGCCTTGGATATCTATTTACCTGTCCAACTGAAGCAAACTGTTAAGTGGCTTTGAAGAGTCATCAATAGGAATGTGGCTGAGGAGAATTCTTTTAGTCTACATTAGACACTAATGACTACCATGGCACCAACTCGAATGTTTCCTTCTTGTGTTTTGCTCCCAATGTTTTCTTCTCACCAGTCTGGAATTGAGTTTCCCCATAAGACTAGAATTAATAAATCTGAGTGCTGGACTGGTTGATACCCAGTAATGTATTGAATAAATTAAAGGTGCAAGGCAGGGTTAAAAAAAGAGAATGTTCAGTAGCCACTCACCTCCCTGCTATATTGTTGAGTATTTTCTTAAACACATGCTTTGGTTTCATTTCCTCTAAAGTCACCTTGGTGGAAATGAGGACATAATGGAACCTCTCTCTATTAGAGCAGGCTAATAGGCTGATGTATGGAAAACAACATATTGCTGCGTATCCAAATTATCATACCCTGTGCTTTTAGTGATTTGTAGTGATGATCTCAAGGTCAAACCCTTTTCAGTACCACTTTATAACCATGAGCCCATGCTTCAAGAATACTGATTTGAAGCATGACTACAGTGTGTTGTCTCAAGCCAGCACTCAGTTTATTCAGGTATCTGACTGGGAGCCAAATCTATGTCTTCCTTAACTTCACTAAATGAAATGCCACAGCCACTAATCTTCAGTAAGTCAACTACCACAGCCACCAAACTTCATTAAGTGAACTACCACAGACACCAAACTTCACTAAATGGACTACTACAGCCACAAAAAATCACTAAGTGAACTACCCTAGCCACAAAACTTCACTTAATAATCTACACTAGCCAGAAGTGACAGAGGAGTGATCAGCACTGAAATAACTCTATCACACCTTCCAATGCTCAGCATTCATTGCGGAAGAGGTGGTGGAAAGAATTTAAGGGCCAAAGGAAGGGTAGGACTCCTTACAATGTGCTCCTTCAGACACAAAATGGCCTGGATATCCATGATCTCACAGTTCTGACACTACCTACTCAAGACCACCATAATAGGAGGAAAAGATCATAACATCAAAACAGAAGAGAGGGCTGGAGAGATGGCTTAGTGGTTAAGGTGTTTGCCTGCAAAGCCAAAGGATCCAGGTTTGGTTCTCCAGGACCCATGTAAGCCAGATGCACAGTGGGGGGGGGGGCGCATGCATCTGGAGTATATCTTCAGTGGCTGGAGGCTCTGGTGTGCCCATTCTCTCCCTCTCTCTCTCTTTCTCTGCCTCTTTCTCTCTCTCAAGTAAATAAAATGTATTTTAAAAAAAGGTGTGTGCCACCATATTTGGCATTAAAAAAAATAAAAGAGAGACTGATTGAGAGGGGAAGAGGATATGACGGAGGGTGGAATTTCAAAGGGGAAAGTGTGGGGAGGGGGGGAATTAACATGGGATATTGTTTACAATCATGGAAGTTGTTAATAAAAAAAACAAAACAAAAAAGAAATATCTTCAGAAATATTTCTGTTACACAAAATTAGAAAGTTATTCTTTATAATTAACCAATTGTAATTAAGTGATTACTCTGGAATGAAATACTTCACATCATCCTAAGCCTGAAGTCATTAATTATTGCTTAAAGACCAGTTTATGGTGACAGAGAATTTTTGGAAAAATAAAACAGTACACTTCAATATTATATGATTAAAATTCCATCTTTCTTATATATTAGAAACAGAGAGAGAGAGAGAGGGCGCACCAGGGCCTCTAGCCACTTCAATCGAACTCCAGACACATGTGCCACCATGTGCATCTGGCTTACATGGGACATGGAGAATTGAACCTGGGTCCTTAGGCTTCGCAGGCAAGTGCCTCAACCGCTAAACCACCTCTCCAGCCCTACAACTCCATCTTTAATCATCCTTCTCTCCAATGGCTAAGTTAACAGAAATCATAAAGGATAAAATTCTAAGGTATATTATCTTACTCTTAAAATGAGTGGTTATATTATAAAAGTAGTTTCTCTGTCAGAAGAAAGAAAATCATTTTAAATGCATTTAACACACATATCTTTCATGTATTTTTTTGTTTTTATTATAAACTTGTATTCCTAGAAATCAGTAGCTACATAATGACAGTTTATTCAGCTTCTTTCCCTCATCAACAGAAATTTTATGGCACAGCCAAAACAACATTACGCCTTCCACTTTACATGCATTAGTCATGCAGGAAGGTAATCATTGGACTATGAATGAAAGCTTTCACCAGCAAGTAGGGCAATGTTTACTTCCTTTACATCCTTAGAGTTGGAAAGCCCAATTGGTGAAAGAATTAAGATTGATGAGCTTTAAGATGGTCACATTGTTGAACAAAATATTTTGTCCTATAATTTCTTAGTAATGCAATACCTAACCTTTTAGACCCTGTGAATCAAGAGGAGGCATGGTTCATAGGTGAAAAGTGAAGAGAAAGAATTTTACATTTCACTTCCACACTAAGAGCACCACAGTCTCCTCCTTATACTTCACTGCCCTCTGGGGAGGTGTTTATTGAGGGTCTGACGGTTCCAGCTTTGTTGATGTTTTCCCCTAGAACCCAAATTTAAATTCTGGAAATCCCCTGGTAAAGAATATTGGTAACCACTGTTCTTCTGAAAATAACTATATGGTTTCCTTATTTGTTTAAGAGTGGCCCATGGGAATAGTTCTATATAAAAACAAGAACATTACTTTTATGTCACCAAAGAGCATTCTGCTGATCAAGGTTTAGATCCCAGTAATAATGAGTTAGAAAATTGTTGGATAAATCTATTTCTAAAATGCCTTGTAGAGGGAAGAAATCACCAGAATTAAAGATTATACTTCTGTAGTAGAAATTGAAACATCAGTATTATTTGTGACTATGGGAAAACCAACAGCAGACTACAAGAGGCAGAAGGACTCAGAAAATCTGCACGGTACTAGCAGAAAAAGGGGACATTAATGAAGCAGCCCTCTGGCAGAGATGTGGGCAAACCATCTCCTCTTGGTGCCAGAAGTTTGGTACTCAGAAATTCACAGAACCTAAGCAAGTTGCCATTTCAGCCACATGAGCAACACAGCAGCCCTTTGTAAGGTGTATATTGGGGAAACTCAGGCAAGTGTCACAGGACTATATGCAGGAACTTGGCCAACAGTATACTGGTAGACTGTGAGGAATAAACTTGGAATCAGAATGGAAGTGTTCGGCAAGCTGGAAACCTAGCTAGACCCAGAGTCTTCAGGGAAACTGTCACAGAGACTCTGAGCCATGCCCAGCACAACAATAAGGGTCACACAGGGGTGATGCCAGCATTAATGACCAGATTCCAGAAAGGACCACCCACAAATGTGACCAGTGTCAGAGACTGCCCATGCGAAGCAGGACCAAAATCCAACCAGCACCTAAAACTTGATCTTCTAAATGAAGACAAGGAGGTGAGAAGAGAACCACCCAGGTGTGTGACCAACAGTGGAGACCTAACACTGTGAAAGTATTCCTGGAGCCAGAGAAGGAAGGCTGAGAGTCTGAAACTAGCAATCAGTCCAGAGAGCATTTGCACACCATATTCCATCTGGCTCCCTCCCATTATCCTTTACACCTGCTTGATTTAATACCCAGTGTTGATTTAACAGGCCAGATAATCCTGCTCTTCTTGTTCTGTGTTTCTTTTCTCCCTCCTCCTTTTCCTTCTGCTTTTTTATTTTTATTTTTTCATTTTCTTGTATCAAAGAACATAGACTGCTCTGATTTTCAGGGTCTCTGTGTTCCAGCTACCTTAGAGCTAAGACTACTCTATGTTATCTGGTTATATTTATTTTTTAATTTTTAATTTTATTTTTGTTTATTTATTAGACTGAGTGAGTGAGAGAGAGAGAATGGATGTGGTGCCAGGGCCTTCAGCTACTGCAAATAAATTCTAGATGCATGTGCTACTTTGTGCATCTAGTTTATGTGGGTCCTGAAGAACTGAACCTGGGTTCTTTGGTTCTGTAGGCAAGTGACTTAAACACTAAGCCATCTCTCCATACCTGGTCATATTTCTTAACATCAATCCTTTTCAGTCCACCTTTAGAAAAATACTACATTTCCCCACTTTTAATTCCTACTATTCTCCCTTCTATTTATGTCACTTTTCTCTTCTTCACTCCATCAACACACTACTAATCACTCTACTTTTTGTCTCTTTCACTTTTACACACAGTAATTCTTAAAGCTTTGTTTCCTAAAATTATTAGTGGTTAATGGATATTTACTCTTTATTATTATATGTTCATAATGTGCCTATCCTTTGATAGTGATCACTGTTGCAGAGAGTATTGTACTCTCAGAGGAATAGTCAGGATCAAACCTGATGCCCTGAAGACAAATCTTACAAAGAAAATGAATACCATAGCCCTACTACAAGCTAGTCCCCCATGAACATAGCAAACACTTTTACTGAAAAGATAAAGGTAATTTAACAAAAAATTCAGCCAGTGACTTAACCCAAGATGCACAAGTCCCAATACAAGAAACATGAAAAACAAAGCAAAATATTTCCCAAAAAATGTTACTAGTTCCATAGTAATAGCCCTCAACAAGGAGATTGATAAAATTCCAAGTGAATAATTCAAAACAATGATTAGAAATATGTTCAAGGAACTCAAAGTAAGTACAAATAATCTCCTGAATGAGTCCCAAGGGAATGTGAGCAGCTGGGTGAAATAAGAAATTTAATATGAAGTGTGAAAATAAAATTCAGTAAAGTGATACAAATACTAAAGAAAAGGAAAGGCCTGAATGAGGTCAAGGGAAGAGCCTGAGTAAAGGAAAGGTGAGGGGAGGGTTAATAAAAATCTAAGATGGTATGAGTAAGTCATATGGAAACCTACTTTTCTTGGATAATAGAACACCCAGAAGCCATAGATGGTTACTAGAAAATTTTCAGTGCCACGAATGGGATACCTTCCAGTGTATGTTGTTGTCCAGAGAGGTCCATGATGCTCCTAAAACATTACAGGCCATTGCTGAGGTTCTTGGTTTCCCATCAGGAATAGATATCAAAACCCTGTTGCTGAAGACTCCACATATTTGGGCTGCAAGGTCATTGAAAAATACTGCTAAAGCTGAGCTGCAAACCTCATCTATGTATACCAGCTGACAGAAATCTGGAAAAAGCAATGCTGCATGCAGTTCAATGGGAGAGAGAAATCACCAGTGGAGATATTCAACATTGGACACTGCAAGCCTTAAATTTGGCCAACCAGGCCAAATGAGCAAATGGGTACAATAATGGCATGTGTGTTATGGAGGAAACCAACCACTCTCTAATTGGACTTGAGGCCTGCTCCATAGGAGGGAATACATACCTGATACTGAAAACCTAAGGCAGGAGTAGTCATGAGTCCTAGGGTTGTAACATCTGCTGGTGTCTGGCTAAGTGTATATACTATGCTCACCAAACTGCCCAGTAATCATTTCTCTTACTGTTCATACCCATATTTTAATGATACTCTCACTTTTGGTTAGAGAAGCTTCTCCTTTCAAATGGCAGTGACCTTGCGATAACTCAGAAGGCACCATGGTGCTGAGAAGAAGTGACAGAGGAGTGCTCCACATTGAAACATCTCTATCACACCTTCTAAGGCTCAGGGTACATTGCAGAAGAGGTGGCAGAAAGAAAGTAAGAGCTAAAGGAAGAGTAGGACTCCTTACAACATACTTCTCCAGACACAAAATGGCCTGGATATCCATGACCTCACAGTGCCTGACACACTACTTACACAAGACCATCATAATAGGAGGAAAAGATGATGGCACCAAAATAAAAGAGAGACTGATTGAGAGGGGGAAGGGATATGATGGAAAGTGAAGTTGCAAAGGGGAAAGTGGGAGGAGAGAGGGAATTACCATGGATTATTTCCTATAATTATGAAAGTTGCCAATAAAAATAAATTAAATTTAAAAAAAGAAAGTTTAAATTAAGTCAAATAAAAATTTCACCAATAGACGGGATTACAGGGAAAAGAAAACATAAGGACTTAAAGACACAGTGGGGGAATTGCAACATTCAGTCAAAGACAAAGTTAAATTAATTTAAAGTATAAATGGAATATACAACATATGACACACTATAGAAAGATCAGATCTGTTAATCATGGGAACCAACCTGAGTGTCCAACAACAGGGACACATGAGGAAAATGTGGAGTACCTACACAACAGACTTTTTTAGCCATATAGAAGAATGAATTCATGCTTTTTGCAGGAAAATGGATGCAACTGGAAATAATCTTATTAAATTAAATGAATCCTGCTAATCTCAGAAAGACGAATGCCATGTGTTATTTTATTTGTTGTCTCTAGATTTTACCTAGATCTTAAGAACATGCATGCATATGTGACATGCAAGTAAGACACAAAAACCTCTAAGAGAACATAAAAGACCCATGGGAAGGAGTGAGGAAGGGAAAGAAAAAAGGAGGATATGGGTTGTGAGGATTAATATGCTCATCAGACAATGCATACATGTATGAAAACAAGAAGTAAATAATAATAAAAAGGGAAAAGGGGAGATCAGATGAAAGCAAGCAAGCATGTTGGAAAAAACAAAGGCTCACACCAGAAGAAAATCTTTCCAATATAACCCCCATCAGAAATAATGCATTTTGGAGTAGCAGTGAATCTGCTACCTGTAGCTTTGATAACTTATTTATGGGATAGGGAATATTTTCCTAGTGTTCCTAATCTGATTACAATGTTCTCTCCAAGAGAAAATAATTACTAGAGTTCTATAAATAATATAAGATTCGTGGGAGGAAATTCTTTTTTTACTATTTTATTCATTTTTATTTATTTATTTGAGAGCAATAGAGAGAGAGAGAGAGAAAGAGGCAGAGGGTGAGAAACAGAGAGAGAATGGGCACGCCAGGGCTTCCAGCCACTGCAAATGAACTCCAGAGGCGTGTGCCCCCTTGTGCATCTGGCTAACGTGAGTCCTGGGGAGTCAAGCTTCGAACCGGGATCCTGAGGCAAGTGCTTAACCGCTAAGCCATCTCTCCAGCCCAGAAATTCTTACCACTGAGGTTGGAGCAAGGGTGCCACATGCAGGAGCTCATGCTGGAATCACAGCACTCAGGAAGAGAAAGCAGGGGGTAGGAGGTTGAGGAGCTCAAAGACAGTTTGGACTACACAGCAAATTCCTAGCCATCTTGTGCATATAATAAAACCCTATCTAACAAACAATGGCTAGGGAAGTAGTTCCATGGCAGAGTCCCAGCCTATCATGTGCAAGGTCCTGGGTTCAATATCCAGAACTTGAAAATGGAGGAGTGAGAAGAGTAGACAATCTTTATCATGGCCAAGGGACCACCAAGAAGGCAAACTCTCTAGACATGCAAAGACCAGCAGTAATACTTTATATACCCACACACTGACCTTACCTGAAAGAGAACCGAGGTTTTAGTTTGCATAAGGAAGGCTAAACTGTAAATAAAAATAAGCCAAACATCACCAACTATTCCAGCAAATCAACATTATGCTCAAAACAACTACACTCCTTTTAAAATGTTGCAAACAAGAAGAGGACTTTAAAAAGTAATGTTACTATTCTCAAAAGACTTTAAGGGTTATCATTTCAATCAAATAAATATTTACAACTATGCAGAAAAAGAAGTAATTAAGTCCTTCAAATTAAAATTGTGATGGCAGAAATAAAAAAACAATTTAGTAGCAAGGCTGGATGTCAGGAAGTTTGTTTTTCTACATAATCTCTGAAGTCAACTGAAGTTTCACCTTTTGGCTTCAGTGGTAGACCCTCAGGATCTGCCTTTATGGCTCACAACACAAGGATGGTATATCAGTCAAGGTTCCCTAGAGAATCAGAATGGCTACAATGAATTACATTAAAAAGGGAATTTATTGGATTAGTTTACGGTAGTCCAATAGCAGTTGCAGGCCCAAGAACCAAGGAACCCTGTAGCTGCTCAGTGCATGTGGCCAGATGCCTCAGCAGTCCCAATCCGGCACTGAAGGCCTGGAGGCTTCTTGAGGGGTTGCTGGTTTTCAATCCAGGAGGGTCTTCAGTCAGTGCTGGTCTTCAGTCCATGCTGGAAAGCAGCAAGCAGCTACAGCAGCCAAGTGGACGGAAGGAGCTCTTTTCACCCAGAGTTTCCTTGTATATAAGTCCCACCCTCTGATAGGGGCTGCCCACACTCTGGGGAAAGGACTTCCTCCTTCACTTAATCCTTCCTGGAAGCAACCTCAGAGACCCACCCAAAAGGGATTTCTGTGGATTACTAAACAGATCAAGTTGACAACACCTTAACTGTCTCAGAAGGCTACGTCAAGCCTTATATTCCTTCAACAAGGGTAGAGAAATGAAGAGGCACCTCTACTGGTTGGAGCCATGTGCCTTACAGGTTCATGCTCGCACAGGCCTGAGCTCTTCAGAACCTAGGGCTAGTAGTGGACTCGTCCAGGTCTCCCTAACCACTTGGAGGATAATGAGAGTGAAGTGAGTCTTCCAGCTGATAGAAAAACTAGGAGTGAACATGATGAGCCACTCAACTGCACAAATCAAAGTAAAAAATAAAAATACAGAGGATCTCATCAACTAATTTAAGTTGTTTAAATTTGTAACATTTGTTTTGCTTTATTTTATAGTTATGTTCAAGACACTCTGGTTCTTGGTACTCTTATCCAGTGAATTTAAAAATTAAAATTATGATTTGGTCAATAAATTACAGGACAAAGGTTATGCTTCTTTACAAATATTTGGAGTATATCACTAAAAACGACATTGGTGTTAACCCCATTAAATCATATTTTCAAAACACCAAAACTATCTAGTAAATATGCCAATAGCCACTGAATGTTTCTTTTGTGAAGATTTGAAATTTTATGTTAGTCGTGTTGTTTTAAAATTTGAAAGATTAGCATGGGTATGCATAAACTTGTCCAGGTATAATTTCTTTTTATAAGAAATAATTTTTAGTATGAACCAAAATAGCTTCATGGCTAGCAAATCATATCTGTACAAGACAAAGAAAATGATGTGATATTTAATAGACAATTTTTGCATTATGAAATTTGCTGAGGATGAGAGTGAGGTCATTTCATAGATGACTGAACATAGTTTTAAAGGTCAGTGACTGTGGATGAACCATTCAGGGCATCCCTCAGATTACTAAGGCAGAGAGCACCTAGACCAACATTACACTGCTTCTTCTGGGCCTCCCCTCCCCCATCCCTGCTGCAGCCATGGGAAGAATGTCAATGCAGCTGTATGTGTTTAAAAAGAGATCAGTTTTTACTACATGATGGTTTTAGGAAAATAAATGCCGTAAGTAAAGGCTGAGCAAGAACAATAATTTCATCTTTTGGCTCCAGAAGTGTAATATTTTCCATTTTTTTCCGTCCAGTTTTGTCTATCTATTTGAAAAAAGTGAGTATTCTAGGTGGAAAATGACCAATATCTGTCCAAGCAACTCATGGTCTAACCAACTTAGCAACTTTTGGTCTAACCAAATAACCTGTTGTGATGCCCATACAAGTGCAATAGTGGCACACAGCCATGGTGGGAAACCAACTGCTCTTGATTTGGCTAACTGATCCCCTCAGTGGTACCGAACCCATAGCTGAAGCTGGGAAACAAGTCAGAACCACATCCAAACATAAGCCCACTCGCCAATATCAAGCTACCATCAATCATGGGCTACAAGAGGGACTACACCTATTAAATTCTCTATAAAAAAGTAAGGGTTATCTCATTTGTCTGGTGCTAACTTACTCTCCATTGGTGAATCTGCTTCTCTTTTTCAGATAGATGTAGATCCTAAGGAGAGAGCCACCCCATCATACCTCAAAAGGGCCCTGGCTGAAACTAAGAACAACTGGCAAAACAAGCAAGGGTGCTGTTTTCTTGGTGAACTGGGTACCAGCACAAGGGTGAAGGAGATCAACACAGAGAAAAATCAACTCCTACCAAATCAGAGAGACAGAGACCCAGAGGCCCCCAACACCTCATCACTGAAGCAGACCAAAAATGAACCCAACATGGCTCAGGGAAATTTTGCGGAAGAGGGGGCAGAAAGAATGTCAGAGCCTCATGTTGGGTCATGACATGCAGAGACATTTATTCTACCCATAACTGTGGGCTAACTCCAGAATGCATGACCCATATACCTCAACAAGGATGGGCCAAGGGGAGGGGGTAGGTCACGGATGAGCCTAATAATGGTAACAAACTGACTGTATTCACTGAGTACAAAACTAATTAATAAAAAATAAAATAAAATAAAATGGTTTTTTAAATTTTCTTTCCAAGTAAATTTTTGGCAAAGTATTCAGAATGAAAAGTTTCATAATAATTTCTTAAATTAGTTGTTATTTTACTTATGAGTAAAAAGACTATATCGAACACATACTAAGTCTTTGGTGAGTGCCAGAAGGTTTTATTATCATTTGATACATAGTTATAAACTGACATAGTATACTGAACTGCACTTGCTGGGAAAAAAATCAATAAATTAATTAGACCAAGTTTTAGTGATTATTACTTCAAATAAGATAGCCACATGGCATCGCTGCTCAGTGTCTATAAACGTTAGCCACGTTTAAATATTTTGCTATCATTTTTAGTGTAGATTTGAGTTAATTACTTTTAGAAAACATTCAAAAATCTGTCACTCTTTTGATTGCAGATCAAGAAATGTATGTTAAATAGTTCCTAAGGAATATTATACATGCAGAGGAATGTCTTAAATCAAATCGATATGCTTTATTTTCCACACGAATCTACATGTGTATTCTAATACCTTACAGCACTTTATGATACTAAAGCATGTCTTTACGTGACATGACTTTGGAAGTATAGAATACATAACCCAAGTTACACATGAAAAATAATGTTAAAGTAATAGGTATTTAGAGACTCAATGTTAGTTGCTAGAAAAATCAAAGTTTACATTTTACATTGAACTATAATTCTGATAATGTGAAAGAACCAGTCTAATTATACTACCTTCTGACAGGTGTATACATGAGTGCAATCCAAACACCTACCCAAAACATGAGGCATTCCAACTTGACAGCAGCTCCCATGGGGCCCTCCACCACCTATCCCTCTATCCCACTGTGGTAGTTTGAATAGGTGACCCCCAATATATTCAGTGATTTATTAGTTTGTAGTTTGGATCTGCAACCACCTGGCTGGAGGAGGTGTCACTGGGTGGATCTCAAAGTGTGTTGGTGGGTTTGAAATTTCAATCTAAAGAATGCAAAGTGCCTAGTTCTGCCTGGAGTTCGTGAAGTGTGCTATGTGGCTTTTGGCTTGCAGATTTCTCTCTCTCTCTCTCTCTGCCTGGTCCTGTGAGAGCAGGCCAGCTTCTTCTGCCATTATAGAACTTCCCCTTTATCTGTAAGCTTCAATAAATATCCCTTCCTCCATAACTGTGCCTGGTCTGGAAGTTCATCTCAGCGAACCTGAAGCTGTCTGCTACACACACTGATCTCTTTATTTCTCCTTTACAAAGTCACATTATCTTAACTACTCAGTTGAATGTTGAACTACAGTGTATACATTCTTCATGATTGTTCTGATGTTCTGAGTTTTCAGTATTTTGGGGAAATTTTAGACCATTACATTTTCATATAAATACTATAGTAATCTTGTCATCAAAAATCTTCCAAGATTTTGACTGGTATAGCATTTACTCTATAGACCCAGTTGTAAGAATCAACCTTTCCTGCATTCAACTTTTCTACTAAACATATGGCCTATCTTTCTTAAGCTTTTAGTTTAGTTTAGTTTTGTTTGTTTTGGTTTTTCTTTTTCTTTCTTTCTTTTTTTTTCTTTGAGGTAAAGTCTCGAACTAGCCCAGTCTGGCCTGGAATTCACTATGTAGTCTAAGGCTGGCCTCAAACTCACAACAATCCTCCTATCTCTGCCTCCCAAGTGCTGGGATTAAAGGCATGAGCAACCATGCCAAGCTTTCTTAATCTTTTAACATGTTTTTCAGCACATTGTTGTCCATTTTTACTGAAGTGATCAAATTCATTAGAATTTATCTATAGCAGAAATCATTACTGATGTTTAAATTTATGTAGGATGTGTAGTGAAATATAATTTTTCATTACTAAAAGTTCTAATTTCTTTTCATTTATATTTGACATGTTATACATTTTCTTCTGTGGAATAGTGGATAATGGTCAAGCCATGATAATTAGCTTTTCTATCTCTTCAAATATTATCAGTTCTATGTCAGTAACCTATCTCTTTTCTATTTATTTTGAAATGTATAACTTATTATTGTAGACTGTAGTATAGAATATTAGACCTGCTTCTCCTATCTTAGTGGCTTTGGATGTGTGTTGGGGTGTGTGTGTGTGTGACAATGTCTATGAGCACGGGCTGTTGAACTAGCAGTGGTCTTTCTATCTCAGCCTTCTCGATACTTGGATTATAAGCTTCTTTCCTAGGTGATTCTCAGTTCTGTAAACTTAACAATATAAATCCTTGAAAATGTGGCCCTGTCAGCCTGACACCCAAACATATAATTGTTAAGCCATAACTTTCCACCCTTTGTCCTCAAAGTCACCACAGTCTTTAAAAGTACCAATACTGCTTAAAGTTTAAGGGCAGAGTCTCTTCTGAAACACAGGTATACTCTTGACTACGATCTCCTATAACACCGCTTGTCTCCACCTCCTCTGCTCTGGGATTACAAGCACTCACCACCATGCTCAGCTTTTTTTTTTTTACATGGGTACTAGGAATTGTACTCAGGTACTCATGTTTGTGAGGCAAATCCTTTACTAATAGCTCTGTCCCCAGAAATATTTATGGTTTCTTAATTAATGTCCTAAATATTTGTCCTTAGCAAGAACTAACCAACATACTCTCTTGATTCCATTATGGAAATAATAGGGATGTTTCATTTTCAAATTGGCATTACATTATAATATTGACTGTGATTTTGAGTTATATCACCTTTACCTGCCTTACCTAACTTTAAAAAATATTTTATTGACAATTGTGTAGGTATATACAAAATGTATTTTAATCGTAGTGTCCTCACCTCCCTCTGCATTTTCCTTACTCCCATACTCCTTCCACTGTGCCCTTATTTCCCTCCATCAAGTCTCTCTATTATGTTTTTTTTAATTATGAATTTTATTGTATGACCCTATTTAGTGTTGGTCATCTTCCTATCAGGTTAAACTCTCATATCCTCTTTCCCCTGCCCCAATCCACTACCACTAAGGGTACTCTTCAGTCGGATTATTGGTGTTCACTGTGGGGACATGGATATATCAGTCAGTCTGTCTGGGGGGACATTGCCTCAGGTTTCTCCTCCCTACCCTGTGGCTTTTATAATCTTTCCTCCTCCCTCTCTCACAATGTTCCTGAACCCTGCAAGGTGTGTTGTAAGACTGTGTAGTAGATAGCCACACTTGGCTGAGATTAACTAGGCACAGATTATGGAAAGAATGGCATTTATTTGAAGCTCACAAATCCAGGGAAAGTTCTATGATGGCAAAAAAGCAAAAGCTGGCTGTGTTTCACAGGTCCATGCAGAAAGAAAAAAGCAACCATCATGAGTCTTGCTTGGTTCTGAGCAGTAAAGAGAATTTTTCCCAGTGTTTAAACATATTCATATAACCAATTGTAGAAATCTAAAGATAAAAACCTATATTCAATAGGTTTTGAGGTGGTATTCCTCAATTTTCTGAAAAGTTGAACAATGAGGTAAGTCCAATCATAACTTTCAAAGGGGAAGCAGTGGTAGTATTTACTGAACTAGAATAGTATTTTTAAAAAGATGATATTCTTTTTACTGCAAGCCAATTTTACTTAAATAAGGACTCTCCAACAAAAATATTCTGTTAGTCACTCATGATCTGAATTGTGGTGTATGAAATCAATAATACTATGGTACACATTAAAAGCTATGAGACATTTCATTTCAGTTCTGTAACAAATAAGTCAGTAGCCATTAGTCATTAGTAGCTTTTTAAAGATAATCTATTAGGTTTTGCTTTTATCCTTTTCTTCTTGATGCCAGCAAAGATCATTTTTATTCCAGGGGTGTACTTTTTGGGATTATCCAGATACTCCATCAGTGTGTCTTCCCCCCAGGTGATGCATTTGTTCTTGTTGGCATCTACGTAAGAGAGTCCAGCAGCCTGACTGGTCTTCCACCCAAACAGACTATGGAGATTTGATCCAGTCTTGTGGTTGCCTCCCTTTTCCACAATGTGGTACTGGGCACACTTCTGAACAAAGATCTTCTTGCCTGTCTCAACTTTATCCATCTTTAATTCACACTTCTATCACCAAGCCAATGCACGCTACTGATTACAAGCCTGACTTCCTGCTCAGCATCTTTTTTCTTTTATAATGTTGTTATTTTTAATTTGATTATCTCCCCAATGGGCACAACCTGGAATTATGTGGATTTTAAGTGTTTTAAAAATGAGAACAATCCTCCACTCACTAAAGTCTAAGGTTCTCAAGCTGATGGACAGAGGGATCATGAACCCAGGTCCCTCAGTATGGATTAACCTAGTGCCACATTACAGAGATTCAGTACTTTGGTAGCTTGTTGAAATGCTAATCTCTAATCAGATTCCATTAAAGCTATTCTTTACATTCTACTAAAAGGACTAATGGTTTGGGAAGATGACTCAATGGTTAGAGTCACTTGCTTTCAAAGCCTTTAAGCTTGGATTTGATTCCATAGTCCCCATGTAAAGCCAGATGAAAAAAGTGGTGCATGCATATGGTGTTTGATTTTTAGAAGCAAGAGGCTCTGATGTGTACACACACACACACACACACACACAGAGCAAATGAATAAAAATATTTTAATTTTTAATAAGACTAGTACCACTGGTTATTGAAATAAGTAAAAATATACTGTAAGAAAATAAATAGCTTTGAAGATGTAATAGACAGCTTCCACATTTCTGGGATGAACAACCAACCAAACACAAATTTATAGGAGGAAGCCATTGACTTCAAGCTTACAGATCCAGGGGATGTTCTACCAATTTCAGAAAAAGCTGACTCCCATCCATAAATCCAAGCAGAGAAAGAAACAACAACCAGCCAGCGAACACCAAAAAGATACAAGTACAAAAATCCACCAGAGCTTAGACCTCTCTGCATAGCTTTGGGCTGGGTTCAGATCTGACCCCAAACACATCTTTGGGCTAGACTTCAGGACTTGTCCCATGACACCTCTTCCAACCAGGGATGAAAACACAAGTTACAAGCTCTAATAAAACACCTCAGCCTATGGGGGGGGGTCATGCATTCAAACTATCACATACGTCAATTTAAATTCTGCATTCCAAAGCTGAACAGTGGAAATTATTCTAGTTAAGTAGTGAATAAAGAGTTTTCATAACTGATTTAACTTTTAAAATATCAGCCATATTTTTCTGGCCATAGTTTTAGCTATTTCAATGTTCAATGTCTGTGAAAAATGCTTAACATTCTCCAAATAACATGATAGCATTGGGTGCTGTATTATTTTATTTGCATTTAATCAATATATCATTATAGAGAAAAGGAAATAGAAGAAGATGAAATGGCTGACTATGGGATCTAGTTGTATGTGGTTTTTTTTATGCTACATTCACCTTATTAGCAGAGATTCATTCATCTACTTGTCTATAAAGTAATAACCCATGCCAACACATGTGTGCATGATGCAGGGTGGATCACAACAGATACAATGATAATTTTGAGAAATTGAAATTGCAAGGTTTGGGAATGACCAAGACCACGCAAACCACTCTGAGGCAAAGATGAAAACTTTTATTTGGGAAAAGCACAAGCTGCTAGGCTGACTCACAAGAGAAGAGCACAGTCCACCTGAGTTTTCAGGCTTTATAGTGCTTTTTCAGTTGGAGGAAGGTGAGGAAGTAAAGTGGAATAAGAAAGTTCCTGATCATTACATTAGCCAATTAAAACAGCTAAGGTGTGAGACCAGAACAGTGACCAGTTGACTCACAAGATAAGGGGGCAGGAAACAATGACCTGGGGACATTGTTAGGTAAGGAAGGGATAATGGCTGGGCACTTTCTTGAGAAATGTAGATAATCCACTTCCTTATGCCTCTGTCACCATTCTGCTGACCATGATGACTCCATTTTTGGAGCCCATCCAAACCTAATATCCCAGCCTTTTGTTAATGATAAGGGATGAAGGTTAATTTCTCTTTTGTAATTTCTTCATGCTGACCGTAAGGCGATGAGTTCTTTGGGGAGAGGCTGGATAACGTGGTCAATGTATCTCCCTTAGCTTTGTCATAAAGAGGCTTTGCCAGGTGGGCAAAGTTTGGAATCCACATTTTAAGGAACCCAGCAAAGCCAAGAAAAGATAGGATTTCTTTCTTAGAGGTAGGCAGGGAGAAGGAGCAAAGATGTTGTTTACAGTCTAGGGTGAGTTGTGAGATGGGGCATAAGGAGAAAGCCCAGGTACCCTAACTTGGGTTAGAGAAAATTGAGCTTTTTGGTAGGAAACTCGATATCCCTTAGATCCAAGCAAGTTAAGAAATTTGTTGGTATGCAGTTTAGATTGAGAAAGAGAGGGTGAGCACAGCAAAAGATCATGTACATATTGTAAAAGTTGCTGGGTGACAGACATAGGGACAAAAGGTCAGTGGAGAGAACGTGACATATAAGTGGGTGGCTGTCTCTAAAACCCTGGGGAAGGACAGTCCAGGTGAGTTGAGAGGCAGTATGAGTATTGGGGTCCTCCCAGGTGAAGGCAAAAAGATCATTGGAACTGGGGTGAAGGGGGGATGGAGAAGAAAGTATCTTTGAGGTTAAAAACTGAAAAATGAAATCTGGGCGTGGTGGCTCATGCCTTTAATCCCAGCACTGGAGAGGCAGAGGTAGGACGATCGCCATGAGTTCGAGGCCACCCTGAGACTACACAGTGAATTCCAGGTCAGCCTGAGCTAGAATGAGACCCTACCTCAAAAAAAAAAAAAAAAAAAAAAAAAAAAAAAAAAAACAAACTGAAAAATGAGTAGTGGAGGAATGGATGTGAGAGAGGAGAGTATAGGGGGGCTTGGGGACTACTGGATGAATGGGCATAACAGCAGCATTGACTAGGTGCAAGTCTTGAACTAAGCAGTAGGTCCTATCAGGTTTGATAACAGGTACGACTGGAGTATTGCCAGGGGAATGATTGGAGCAAAGGAGGCCACCTTGGAGCAAGTGGAAACAATAGGTTTGAGTTCTTGGCAATGTTTAAGTGAGATTGGGTATTGAGGACAGCAGGGAAAGGGCATGGAGTCTTTGAGTCTGATGAGGACAGGTGTGAGGTGAGGGGCTAGTGCTAGGGAGGAAGTGCCCCACACCCTGGGATCAACCTCGGAGATAGGGAGGGGGAAGCTTGGATCCTTTGTAAGGGAGGGGGCTGGTGTGAGGAGGAAAACACGGCTTGAGCGGTAAATCAGAGAGACAGAAAGTTTTTGCATACGATATCCACCCAAAACGGGAATAGGACAGAGGGTAATATGGGAAATGAAAGGGAGAGGGGAGTGCCCCAGACTACACAGGGTAAGGGTGGTTGATGCATGGGCAGCTGGATAGGCTGTCAATACCCAACACAAAGATCTGCGAGGGAAAAGTCTTACCAGAGCTAGGATGGCAGCAATGACCACCTGGCACTCCGTATTTATAACAAATGAGACAGGCCTTCCTGCCAGCTGGACTGTGACCCTGGGCTCCTCCATTGTGATAAGGAGAGTGTTGGTGGCGGCCAAGGTCCCAGGACACTGTCAGTCTTCAGCTGCCAGGACCAGAAGATCAGCGATTGGCTCTCAGGGAGGACAAGGGGAAGGGGCTGGCGTACCTACTTTGTTTATGCAAAGAAGAGCAGTCAACCTTCCAGTGTTCAGCAAGTCTGCAGTGAGGAGAGGGTCCTGGTGAGGGTTTCAGCAGGCTCTTCCCAGTGAGCGGTGCGGCCACACTTGAAGTAGAGTTCTGCTGGTGAATGTTGCGGCCCCATCATCTTCTTTGAAGGAGGCCTCAGGGCCACAGCCAGGAACTAGAACTGCTGTCTGTCTCTGGCCACTCTCTTAGTCCATTCCTGGTCCTTTCTGTTATTAAAAACTTTAAATGCCAGGTCAAGCAGATTTCCCTGTGGGGTTTGAGGGCCTTTTTCTTGGCGTTTAAGTTTTTTTTTTTTTTTTTTTTCCTGATGTCAGGGGCAGATTTGACAGGAAATGGGTAGTAAGAACTATCATGGCCTCTTGGGAAGCAGGGTCCAGGCAAGTGTATTGGGTGTGTTTCAGTTAGGCCTTCCATAAATTCAGCTGGATTTTCAGGAGGCCTCTGGATAAGCATCTGGAGTTTGTCAAAATTGACAAATTTAGGGGATGCTTTTTTGGAGGCCAGCCAGGAGGCAAAGAAACATCCTATCACAGGCCACCCATCCGGGGAAGTTAGTGGGAGCATGTTATTTCCAGTCAGGGTCCTCCCTGGGGGCAGCAAGAATCCCTACTGAGAAAGTATTATCAGTTAAGTGAGTTTCATCAGCATGGGCCTGAGCAACCACCCAGAGGTGTTCTCCTTCATCAGGAGTGAGAGTCGAGGAAAGAACTACAAAGACATCATGCCAGGTTAGGTCATAAGCCTGGGTGAGGTAGTGAAACTTTTTGGTATTGCATGTTGGATCAGTGGGGAAAGACCTTAGATGCTTTACAATCTGGGATAAATCAGACATGGAAAAAGGAACATGAACACGAACACTGTTAAGCAAGGGAGGGATAATGGCTGGGCAGTTTCTTGACGAATGTGGATAATCCACTTCCTTATGTCTCTGTCACCATTCTGCTGACAATGGTGACTACATTTTGGGAGCCTGTCCAGACCTAACAGAAATCTCTTATTGTCATTTTTTTTTCAATTAGTATATTTCACTGTATTATGCAGCCTTATAAAAAATCAAAACATTAACGTGTCATTTTGTCGATTTTTTTTCATTTTTATAAAATACTTCTTCATCATCTAATTTTGAGAATATTTGTTGTACAGTAAAAATATGAAGAAAAAACAAGAAATAGAAATAGTTATATTGTACACTAAAATTTTGCCATCACAACCCTAAGTGATAACTCTGAAATATTTCAAACATATGCACATCAGATTATATATTTTTTAAATTTTCTACTCTGAAACCTATGTAATGAATACCGTTGACCAAGAGTAGCAACTCAAAGTGTCATTTTTATCAATAAGTAATGACTACATTATGTTAGGCATAAATAAATCAAGTACACTAAGTTAAACACAATAGCCAAGATATTCATCACTTCTCTCAGAGGTAGAAGGCAGTTTTAACTAAAACTTGTGACTACATATAAATTTTTATCTATAATAGGGCTGAAAGTTATGAAGTACACATACTCCTTATTACATTTACTTCCTTTTAATTGCACATGTAATTATAAATGGAGTCATAAAGGAGTATTTCTATATAGTGTGTTTAGGCCATTGTTTCTGAGAAATTATTGTAGGAGTCATGCTCTTGCAGTGAGGTACAGACTTTTGTTGTTTTCAGGAAGGCAAATATATGTATGTGTCTCCTAGTTGCCATTCTTTCTGACCAGTGAGCTCTACTATCTTAATGAAGTGTTTCACCTGAAGATCAGCCCTTTTTCCCATGAATAAAATCCATCAACATAAGCTATTTTAAACCTTAAAGAAATCTTTAACAGACAAAAAAAATCAAGTTCTTGTGTTCATCTGAAAATGCATCACATTTTGATTTTCAATCTTATACAGCCAAATAACCACTGAGCCAGATTTTTTATAAACTTGAATTCATTTTTTTCATTTTTAATATAGCCATGGGACAAATACTCAAAAACAAAAGTTTAGTATTCAGAGTTCGTAGAGCTAGCTATTTTTCCTTTGAACTTAATATCAATTGCTTTCTGAACATAGCATAACATTTATGATATTTAGCCATAGGAGGCATATTCATCCCACAAAAATAGATCGAACATATATTCAGTCTCTCTCTCTCCCCCCCCACACACATACATACACACACACACGAGTGTCATATCAATCAGTAATCTTATCTAACCAATAAGTTATAACAGGTTTCAATTGCCATTTTATTTGTCTAACAACTCAGTAGACTACAAGTTCTGTGGAGCAAGGTTCCTAACTCTTGACTACCATTATACTCAGTATGTTGGCATTCTATAAGTGCTTTGTATTTAATTTTCAACTCAGTGTATATTTTCAGTCATTCCTCAAACATATACTTGTGAAACGTTGTGAGGGGTAATAGAAAATAAAGCCTAGTGTGGCATGAGCAGCAATAGAAAAGCACATTATTTATAAGGGAGATGGAGGAGCAAGATTTAATTCTCTGAGACAGCATCTCTAGGAGTCCTAAAAGAATGACACCTAAACCAGATTTTCAGACAAATTGAAAATTTGTAACAGTGAAAAGATGTAACAAGATCCTGAATAAATGGTACATGTTTGAAAAGGCACATTGGACAAGATGACAAAAAGTGACATAAACCTGCAATCTAAACATAAAATAAATCAGTTCTTAGAGCACACGATAGCTTTTCCTCCACAAAGAGTACACTGATACCGAGAAAATTCCCTAACCATAATCTTGGTCTTTCTATTGCTTGGTCCTAGGCTAGATTCCCATAAGCCTTTCTAATGTCAACATTGGAGTGTCATTCCAGTTTAATCAGTCTGTCCCACTCAGCAAGTGTGCTTTCATTTCATTCAAATTAAGCAATTGTGAGGGTCCATTCTCTTTCTTCAGAATCCTGTTATTGTTGACTGCTCTGAGCACCCAGAGGATGGTTTCTTAGTCCAAAGGGTCTACTTTGAATACTGGCACCTCAAAGCATAATGGAGGAGGGATCTGTTCCCTGTGTGAGTAGCGGTGACTGTTCTCCCAGGGCTGCTGTTGCAACCTGGGCAGTGTGCCCAGGCAAATGTAACACAGAAAGGCCAGATGTTTCTTGAAGGAAAGTTAAAGTGGCTGGGGCACACACTGAGCTCATTACTTATTGAGGCAGCTGGAAGGTGCAATTCCTGTCTGACTGGAGAAGATACTTCCTGCCCCCATGCTTTCTTCTAGTTATGGGTGAAGACATAAACAAGGCGGTCTCATACTGAAGTCTGCACAACCCTTACTACTGGAATTCTGTGCATGAAAGTTAGTTAATCTTAGAAATCTTTCTGGTTATATATACATACACCCAAACCGCAAGTTCTGGCCATGAATTAGAGTTTTGCAGTTTCTGAGAGTCCTGAAAGCCCTGTCTTGTCCAAGCACACTACTAATCACCTTCCCTGTCTTGGGCTGAAGATATTATTCTCTGTGAAAACCCTAAATCTAACTTGTCTTATGCAATGTTTCCCATTTAAACTTCCTAGTGCACAATTCTTTTTTTTCTTCCTTTTTTAGTACTGAGGGTTGAATCCAGGGCTTTTTGCATTGTAGACAAGTCCACTACCAGTATTGTCCTCACCCTTCGTAAGCATAAATCTCATTGTGCCAAATAAATTTACATTGGCTCTCCGTTGTCTATGAACTATGGCCACATTCTTCAGAATAGCTTTGCAGGGTTTTCATGTTATTGTTTCATTTCTTCCTACTAATACTATAGAAGAGCATTTCACATATTCATAATCTCAGATGTGATAAGGAATTAGATGGCGTATGTATACAGTCCAGCTATTTAATTTTCTGGTCAGAAAGTAGGCATGGAATATCAGAATTCTATTCAGATAAGGACTTCTCATGTTTAATACTATAAATTCAAAGAGAGCCTGGTTTGTGGAAATTGCACATTATTTGTTGTATATGTTAAGGTTTTGATTTATTTTTCATTTTACTGATAAGATTTTAATTCATATTCTCTCTCTCCATATATATAGAAGGTATGTAAACATTCTGATCCCCAAATTATACATTTATACTGACAATATTAGTTACTTTACTCATTGTGTGAACAACTATCTGACCAGAAGTAACTTGCAGAGCTTACAGGTGAAGTGAGACACTACCAATGAGTCCTGAGCCCCTTTCTAGCCAGAGGACTGATGTCTGTTTGAGGCAGTAGACACACAGAAGTCTCCCAAGTTAGGAAGAAAAGGTTTATTTGTGACTCAGTTTTGAGGGGAAGTTATCGTGGGGAAGGCATACTAGCAGAAAAGGGGGTCAAGCTGACCACACTGGCATAGGAAGCAGACAAAAACACGAAGTAGGATCAAGCTATAAAACCTCAAGGTCCACCCTCAGTGATGCATTTTCTTCAAGAAGACTTAATCTCATAAAGGATTTACTAGATTCCCAAACAGTGTCACCAGCTATCGACCAAATGCTCAAAAACTTTAGCTTATGCTGGATATTTTCCATTTACACCACAACACTGATCCACCTTGTAAGGAAAGTGTAAGAAAAAAGCAAAAAAGAACACTGAACTTGATCTTGACAGACAGATTGTTTATTGAGAGAAAAAGAAAGAGGCAGCAGACTTCCTATGGGATGAAGGCTGAAGCATTGAGCCAGGCTGAGATTCAACTTATAGGGAAGATACTAAAAAACAGACTGTACTTTGTGTCCTTGTTCAGAATAGGCTTCTTCAGCCAGGATTGACTAAGGGAGGATACTCAGATGGTTTCTGGTCCTTCAAGGCCATCTGAGATAAAGGCCAGAATTATCATATGACTCCTACTTCAACAATGATAAATATTTATTAGACAGTTTAGCACATGTAGTAGTTTGAATGGAGGCAAGGTTGAAATTTAACTGGCATTATGGTGGTATTATGTATTGGCCCCTTTAAGAGAGAAGGCTCCACCTTAATAACAACCTAATGCACTAATGCTATTATCTTAGGCGGTTCCTTGTGGCAGTATGCCCCTCATGCTCTCTCTTTGCACTTTCACCATGTGGTATTGTACAACAAATCCCTTCTGATTGAAATATTTCCTCCTGAAAGGAGGTGGGAGAGAGGTTCAGGAGATCAAGTCTGAGAGAGCTGAAACTTAAAAGGACACAGGACCACTCTCCAAGGTTTTAAGAGCCACAAACAACTGTTGAGAGACACACTGACCAGAGTTGTGTAGCAATTTTCTGGGAATTGAAGCCTTGCATCCTGAGGGGAGGAGGAAAATTCAGGAGCTCAACCAGTCTGGGACAAAGGTTGCAAAACCCCTTCCTGAGGTTTTATAAAGGGTAACCAACTGTGAGAAATAAATGTGTGTTGTTTATAAACTAGCTAGAATGTCGTGTTTTGTTATAGCAGCACAAACAGAACAAGACAGCATGTCTGCCAGTGTCATCAAGTTTTAAAGCTTTAATAGAATCTGAAACTGCCTATCATAAGGTCTTTAATTCTCCAGCTGGAAGGATCACAGGGATTTGCTGCACATTATATCTTAAGTAAGTAGTATTGACACAAAGTAAAACTGACTAAAACAGAACCTAGTTAGCCTTGCTAGTGGCACATCCACTATTCCATGCAGCTGCATAAATTGTCTAAAATTTATTATGCCAATGCAAAAACCTTGTTTCAGACCCTTCTATTACCTATTCAGAGCATGGTCCTTGATGCAAATGACCATTATCATACTGATCACACTCTTTGGTAATTACTTATTAGTTTATACTTGCCCTCCAAATTGGAAATGATCCCTGGAGCAGGAACCATGACTTACTCACTTTTTTTTTTCTGTGCCCCCAACGCTGCTCTCAGAGAATACTCAGTACATTGTAGATAGTTAATATGTTCTCATTGAATCAATTAACCCCCCACAGAAGGATATAACCTCAAGATGATATTTTAGTGGCCTCTGCTAGAAGGATATTAAGTATTGTTAGGATGTTTGTTTTTACTCCAGTAGCTCCAGAATCATTGGTTAAAATCACTTGTGCTCATAGATCATTTTATTCAGTTCCTGCATTTGCATACTCTCTTTTATTGTCAGAGTCAACTAAGGACCCAAGACATGAACATTGCTCTATGTTAAGGGATCAGTAAGCAGCAGTAAGGAGACCAGTCTTCAGTATCATTTCAGGGTTGTCTAGTATGATTATTGCTGTTTTTCAACATATCACGTTCTAAAACTTGAATGTAACGAAATATGTAAGTATGCTTGTATTTGTTACTCTTCTCCTCACTATGACAGTATGCTTCACAGAAACATCCTAAGGAACGATTTATTCTGGGTCATAATTCAGGAGATAAAGTCCATCATAGCAGGGAATGTGTGACCATGGGAGTGGCTTGAAGGACTGGGACAGTGGGAATGTGAGTTTGCTTTCTGGATAGTAAACAGAGAACTCAGGCACTCCTGTGGCTTTACATCTAAAGTGAATCCCCATGTTAAAAGGGTTGCTCAACCTCCCAAATAAGCATCACCAGCTAGAGATCAAATACATGAAAGAATTTTCACATTCACACCATAACACACTCAAGATCTAGCACATTCTACGTTAAACTATGGTCTTTTGGTATTAGGTAAAAATGTAAATATTTCTACATGCATGATATTGTATATGGACAACAGCAAAAGAAAGCCAGACTGAACTTGAGTTTTTTTTTTTTTTCCATTTTTAGAGATGGATGCTCATAACACATCTTTAGCTTCCCTTTAGGGCAACATAGAAGGTCAGTTACAAACAGACATATTCTCTATTTGTAACTGAGAAAATAGAGGTTAAAATAAAGGTCAGAGCAGCTGTTAGAAAGCTTTGGTTTTGCTATTATATAAGCATAACCATTTCCTTAAATTTTTCTGGCTTTTAGAATTGACATTTATTTTTAATTGAAATTGTTATTATATAACACATAGTCAACACTATTTTGTAAGCAATTTCCTCATTTGAAACTGAGAACACCTAATTCAATATTATTTATTTGAGAGAGAGAGAGAGAGAGAGAGAGAGAGAGAGAGAGAGTGCTAGGATCTCCAGCCACAGGAAACGACCTCCAAAAAATGTGCATATGGCTTACCTGGATTTTGGGGAATCAAACCTAGGTCCTTAGGCTTCACAGTCAAGTACCTTAGCAGGTAAACCATCTCTCCAGCCCAGAGAGAACACGTCTTTGATATGATTAAATAAGTTAGACCAAGGTAGGCCATGACACACAGTACCTGTCTCCAATATTTTTATGAAATCAAAGAAGTATATTAAGAGCTAGATAATGCACAAGGAGATCATGAGGCAGTGTGCTAGAACTGAATCATATATAGTTCTAGCACACTGCTTCATGATCTCCTTGTGCATTATCTATCTATATATTATATCTATCTATATATATATATGTGTGTGTGTGTGTGTGTGTGTGTGTGTGTGTGTGTGTGATTTTACAGATTTATAGCACTCTTCATATTTTTTAAAAGGGGGGCTTCTTTATTTTATTTATTTATTTATTTACTTTAGAGAGAGAGAGACAGAGAGAGAGAGAGAGAGGGAGAGAGAGAGAGAGAACAAGACAGAGAGAATGGGTGTGCCAGGGCCTCCAGCCACTGCAAATAAACTCAAGATGCATGAACCACTTTGTGCATCTGGCTTACATGGGTCCTGGGTAATCAAAATTGGGTCCTTTGGCTTTGCAGACAAATGCCTTAACCACTAAGCCATCCCTCCAGCCCAGTCTTCATATTTTTGTTACAAGTTGTTACATGATTCTTTTTATCCTCTGGACATAAATTTCATCCACTATGCTTACTGGAAAGGGGAGATTTATATTTCTTCATGAATTCAGTGCAACCCATTGACAGGGAAAATATTGGAAGCATAGTTAAAGATAGCTGAGTAATTCAAATGGGATTTCATGGAGTTTGCACAGGTTATCCCCGTGATGTATCTAAAGGAGCGGAGACTAAACTTCTATTTTAAAAAATATATTCTCATTTTCACACTTGACACAAATGCATCCTCTCCAAACCCTCATAAAGTAAATAAAAGCAGCTTTTGTTACTCATTTCTAGATGAAGAAATCAAGACCTTGAAAAGTTATGAAGCTGACCCCAATTCTCATTACTAAGTCAGAGAACTAGGAATTAAACTTGAAGGTCAGTTAATTTTCTTGCTGAATTCTGGGCTCCTTTTAAATCCTCATCTCTTCTCGCTAGCAGCAGAACATCTTGGATGATTATGGAGAGAATGAAATACTTTGTAAGAGCTAAGCTGCTGTTTCATAGATTTGTTTTAAAAATAATTTTTAATATAGTTTGCTTAACTATACTCAAGGTAGGTAATCATTTTGAAACCTCAACCACTTGATAAAGACATGAAATAACTGAACAGTAATTAGTTTCAATGAATAACTGCCTCCATGTATTACATTTAATGATCACTGCCATTTTAAATGTGTAATTGTCTGACATCTACCTACCTATTGCTATGAGACAATGAGACTCTTCTGCAATATGTGTACCTTATAATCTGGTTTTTATGTTTCTCTGTGAAAGCCTAATTAGAAACAAAACCCATTGAGAGCTATACTAAAATCTGTGGGAAAATAATGAATCAAAAAACCTGACACAGGAGGTTAAATATAAAATAAATTCTCTTACCTCTCCTTATTCTTTAAAAATATATACTTCCTTTGTGGGAACATTACAGAAGACAGTTAAAAAATACTGTGCTAAAAGGTTGTGGTTCATTGTAGAAAACTTGCCTAGCATGCTCTGTGGCCCTTGTTTATAATTTCAAACACTATAAGCAACAATAAGGAAACAAAACTTTGTCATAAAAATACTCACTGGAAAAAAAAAAAGAACAAAATGTTGTTCCATGCAACACTGTTGTGTTTTGTTGTATGTTTTATATTGCTATTTTATTATTTTTCTTTTATTTGAAAAGTTTATTGACAATTTTGTGCATGTTTATAATGTCTTTTGATCACAGTCCACTCTCTTCTCTGGACCCCTCTCCTATTTTCCTTTGCACTGAACTCCTTCTTCCCAACTAGAACCTCTTCTATTTTGATGTCTTTATTTGTGTGTGTGTGTGTGTGTGTGTGTGTGTGTGTGTGTAACCCATTGTGTTTCATTGGGCTTGCCTGCATGAGCATGGGTGGAGGATTACTTACCAGAGCATATGCAAGCTTCCATTGGCTACATCACTGAAGAAAATGTCTTCTGTTCCTCAGCCACCATTAGCTGCCAGTAACACCTTTTGGGACCAACCTGCACTACAAATAGAGACACTGAATATATTTATCTTTTCTTTGTATATATTTAGGACTTACAGCTGTAAAAAAAATATATTTTCACATATTTTTCCTTAATCTTTCTCTATGTTAGCTCGTTAATTCTCGTACCTCTACATAATTACCATATTTTATAGCCCTCTCTTTTAAAATGTAAGCACTAGAATTATTCATTAATCAAAATATCAAAACACTGAAGATACTCAGTTTTGAGACTATAGGGAGATTTTTAGCAAACAAGATTTTAGCTAACCAAGAAGATAAATGTCCTGAGCATCATGCAATAAATCTCATGACAAAACATGTCATAAATCATCCAGAAATTCCTTGTTCTTTTAGATCATAGAGTCTTAAGAACTTCAGAAATGTAGAGATACTGTCATCATCCTTGGTATTCATGGGTGACTCTTGTTACCAATGCACTTGTCTCTATCCGAACTTCTGGAAAAATGTTTTAAACTCAGCACATTGCATACAAACCAAGCTCCATGGTTGTTGATGGTTGCTGTGAAAGGGTCTGGGTGCTGTGCATCTCTTTCTTGTGACAACAGTTTCACTTATAACTTTGCACTCCACTTGCCAGGCCAGCCAGGCTTTTGCCATCCTTGCCAATTTATAGTTTAATTTTTCTTCTTAAGTTAAGTAATCCTGTAACATTTCTTCTGCCTTTCTGCATTAATTATTACATCTCATATTTCTGTAAAATTTTATAATTCTCCTTTGTATCTAAACCAGGACCATTTGTTTAACATCCCTGGTCAATTAAGAGAGGACTAGATGAAACAATATTAGTAAATGTCCTCTTTTGATCTACATGTTTCCTTTCCTCCCAGCACATGTGATGCCCCCAGCCACTTTTCCAATCAAAATAAGCTTTGAAAAAAGAGAACGATAAATATTAGTTTAATCCTTTTGGAAATTTTATGTCAACTTAACTCTAGTGTTTTAATATTTACCATAATAACTCTAGTTCTGGAATGAAATATTCTTAAAGACATTGCAATAATCAGATAAGGAAAAGTTACAGAAAGGATGGATTGAAACCAGCAAAGGTTAAGATATGACTTTGGGTCTACATATTTGGTAGACTCTTCATCTGGTTCGGAATCTGACTTTGGGACCCTATGAGCAATTTCCTGTACTGTGAGCCTCCAATACACATTCTAGGAAGATGAAAGGTGAGATCTTTGACATTTTAATTTAAAGCAAAACAGCAACATTTGAGTGAAGAAGAATATTGTCCAAGTCAGTAACAAAAAATAAAATAATTCAGCTCTTTGATTTTATTTAGTTACAAAACAATGGTCTGAAGAAAGTAAATAGTGGGAATACAGATGTCCTAAGGAAAGGCAAAAATGTGCCTAATTCATGATGACTTAAAAGTGCAAAGTCTTTCCCCTTCTCTTTTATTTTCTATGGCCTCTAAAATAAAATCTCACTGTCTTTACTGTACTTAAAACAGCCACTAGATATGTTATTAAAATGGAAGGCTTAAAGTTAAAAATAGGTCAAAAGCACCGCATTGATTTTTGTCAATTATATCTCAAAAATGACAACTTCAAACATATATTTGATAATCTTCAAATCCTAGTAATGGGCTACAGATATATATATATATATCGAGATCATGTGTGAGCCCAACTGCTACATGCTCTTCTGACAACCTTAGCCGACTTTGATGAGGTGCTACAGGCTACATCACGTCCCTTTTTTTCAGTTTCTTGTATTTCGTTTTTGACTTGAACACATGAGGAGAAATTACACATACAAAGTACTACATAGAGAGAAACTGAGTGACCTATCTGAAAGCCAGATAGTCACAATGCACAGAAATGAGGAAATATGTAGTTGCATCCAGCCCCTACTCTTTGATCTTCCAACTATGGTGCTATGTATAATAGAAGGTGAGCTACCCCTTTTGCTTTACAAACACCTAACCCACAACATACACAATCATTATAAATATTGTCTTCATTAAGTATGTTTTCCATAACTCTTATATAGCCATAGTACCTGAACCATCATCAAATTAGAGATATGTACTGATGTTTCTGGTTTTACTGTTGGCTTCTGTCATCAGTGAGTGTTTGATATTTGTTAAGAAATGAGGCAGAAAGGTTTTATCAACTTCTTTTTGTAACATTTTATTTATTTGAGAGAAAGAGAAATAGATGAGAGAGAGAGAGAAGAGAGAATAGGCATGCCAGGGCCTCCAATCACTGCAAATGAACCCCAGATACATGTGTCATCTTGTGCATCTGGCTTATAAGTCTCCTGGGGACTCAAATCTGAATTCTTAGGCTTCACAGCAAATGCCTGAACTGCTAAGCCATTTCTCCAACCCCCCATCAACCTCTCAATTCTTTCCATAACTCTGAATTTCCTGGAGAGGTTCAACACACTTTTAGAAGTAACACATATTACATCCAGGTTTCAAACTAACTCAGTAATTTAGATATCACATGGCAACAATATATTTTTGCAGTCCTATTAGTGTTAGGTCTCAGGAATAACAAATTATTTCAGCATATGTTTATGGAGTATCTGTAGCTACAAAGGAGGAGAAACAAGGAGGTGATGAATGTCTAGCATTTTATGTGAGGTTCACACTAAGTTACTTACAAAAGCACAAGTACCTGATTACATTCAAGGTATAGCTACAGAGGAAACTGAGAGCAAATCAGGTCAATAACTTTCAAGACCTTACTCCCAGCTGACAATGGAGTGAGGATCCATACACATACCTGCATAATGACAACTTTTATACTGTTCACATCCTACCTCATTTCTAAATTAGGATGATAATAGTAACAACTTTACTAGATATTAAACAAATTGAGTAAGATAGCTTGTGAAAATTGCCTGGAACCAAGTGAATGAATAAGTATTAAATGATACTGTTGTGGCTTGAGTGTGAAGTGCCGCCTTATAGGTTTGTGTGTTTGAATATTTGGTCCCCAGCTGGTGCAGCTTTTTGTTAAGGTTATGAAACCTTTAAGAGGGGGAGCCTTTCTGGAAACAGTGTGTCATTGAGGAAGGGCCTTGAGGTTTCATGGCCTAGCCCCACTTCCTGTTCACCTTCTGTTTCTTCATTGTGGCTACTATGTTACCAACTGTCTGCCTGATCCTACTGACATATTTTTCCCACTGTGATGGAATGTAATCCCTCAAATTGTAAACCAGAATAAATTCTTTCCTTCTTTAAGCTGCTTCCTCTCTGGTGTCTGCTCACAACAATAAGTAAAACAGCTAAAATATTATTATAGCATTTTATCTTACTTTTTTACTTAGTACTTAATTGTACAAAAATATAAAAATGTGTATGACATATTTTTTTCCTTTTAATATATTTAAATGGTTGGGTGCATTGGGTTGGAGTGTTAGTGATTTAGGTATTAAGACAAATACAAACAAAAATAACATAAATTTTAATAAAAGACTCAAGAAGCTGTATTCATTTGAGATATTGAAATATGTTGCATTACTACAATGGGATTGAAGATGGATTTTGATGGTTAAGATTTTAGTAGAATGAAAAAGTGTCTAACTCAATATAAAAGAAGCTCTACAATGAAATAATGATACACTGGGAAATTTTCAAATATTTTAAGTAGTTCAGTACTCCTAGAGCAAAGAACTCATTGCCTGTTTCAATGGATAAATTTTAGGTTTAAGAAATTATATAAATAAGGATTTTAAGACAGAGATCGAAGATTGCTATCCCTAAAAAGGAAGCATTGAATGTATTGGGGAAGTAGTAATAGGATTGGCCCAGGGCAGCAAGAAAAGATGCTCATTCTCTGAATCTGAAAGAAACTATGAATTACAAAGCTAAATATTCAAGGGTACATGGTAGGGCAATGATGCATATGGCACTTCCAGTTCTCAGTTGGAGAGAAAAGATTATATCAGTTGTGGAAATGAGAAGACTTGAAGAGAATGGAGACTTACACTTGATTTGGAAATGAATGGAAGAAGCAAGTAAGTAAGGGCAAATGAAATGGTAATTGAAAACGTTGCTCTGATGACAAATAATTATGGTCCTCCTGCTGGATGCTAGATATTGAGGATAAAACAATATAGATAGTATCTACAGATTCCGTCTTGGAAATAGGGAATAAGTAATTGAGATACTACCATTCAAGGTGATGAGCATTCTGGAAAATGGAAGAGGAAACTGACATTCCAACATCAGCAAGTGTTACTCAAGCAATGGAAAGGGTATGGAAACACATAGCCTCATGTATGAATAATAGAAAATATATGCTATTTCACTAAAAAATGTACTTTCTTTAAGTTCATTGAGATACAGTTGTGGTTGTGAAAAAAGAGGCTGAAGAACAAGAGAGTCTAACTATACAGGTTTAATATATTACCTTAAGGAGCTTGGACTAAATCTCCACAAATATTAGAGAAACAGAATGTTATTTTCCATAGGAGAAATAACTACATTTAGAAAGATGTCTTCATCAAAGTTCAGTAGCAAATAACAAAATCCTACTCATGCTGATTTAAATAAAACAGGAGACATGTATTCAGTGTATACTATGATCTTTTCAAACTTTTTCATGTCCTGGTACTAAAGGGAAATGATCATAAGTATATGGTGTCCTAGGGAATACAGACTAGGTTGCTTGAGGCAGGAGGCTCAAGACTTGAGATTCTATCTACCCTAGGGCTAAGGGTGGCAATATCAAAGTACACATGTGCAGTATACTGGCTGGGAGATCTGTTCCATTATGTTAAATTACAAACTTGGGATGAATTTATGCAACTGAAAGACTGATGTAGCTTCATAAAGGGATAAGGGTAGTTAGAAACTCAATCAGAAGCCAAGTCACTTTCAATCTTAATCTCACTTCTCCTTTCTTTCCCTTTCTCCTTCCTTCCCTCCTTCCCCACCCTCTCATGTGCCACGGAGGCTCAGCACCATGTGGCTGGACCTAGACATTTCAGACAGGGAACTGTAGAAACTGTCAAGCCTTGAAGTCCTCAAAGGTCACTCTGACTGCACTATGAAGCATGTGTGAAGTAAGATATTTGGGATTCATGGACATACACTGAGAAGTTGCAGCAGAAATCCAAGGAAGGTGCAGGCAGGGTACCTAGGGCTTAATGAAGAGCAGTGGTTATGGAATATAGAATCCATGTGTTCATGTGTAACCAGATGTGTGTTTAAGAGAAAATAAGGCAGACATGTAGCTTTATACAAGTGTAGAGGTATTGTTACTTGTCACTGATCAAGAAAAGTAGTAGGGATAATGTTTGAAGGATGGGAAAATTATAGTACATGGACACAAATTCAAAATTTCCATGGAAAATCCTCCTGGTAAATGTGCCCAATAAGCAGCTGAATAGTTGATACTAGAGTCCAGAGCAGACATCTAAGATGAACACAGAGTTGAGGGTAATTTCAACAATTACAGAAGTTTTACAATGAAAATGTGCAATTAGTCAAGGGTGTGAAGACAAACTACACAACAAGTTCTGGGAAATTGGGAAGAGTTAAGTGAGACCTTCAGAATTGCTGGGGAAATGATAGGAGAAAGCATAAGACAGAGTGCAATGAGAAGGAAAGGCGATTTTTATATAAGCAAAGGTTACCCAATAGTGTCAAATCTTTGGATGTAGAAAACTAGAATACAGAACAAAAACAGCTCTATGTGTTTAGCAATAAGGACCTTGGCAAGGAAAGGAGCAAGTAGGGAATTAAGTGTAAAGCCAAATATAGATAACATGTAAGAGTAAGTGGAGATGACAGAGTAAAAATTTGAAAAAGACTCATGGGAAATTTGGCTTGAAAAGGGCAGGGAGATATGCCAATAACAGGAAAGGGTTATGGGTTGAAAGTGTTTTTGTCTTATTCCTAAATTCATCACAGTTATTGGTGTTGTGGAGCTTGAGATGAGGCAATGGCTCAAAGAGATGCCAAATCTATGCTCTGTGGGCTTCAGGATGCAGAGAATAAAGCTGAACATCAGAATTTAGATATCTCCCGTTGTTGAGCATGTCAGGTGAGCCACTCCTTCAAGATGCTGAAGGTGTCATGATCAATCATGTCAGTACTGACATGAGATTACCAGCACATGATGAAGATTCTTGCTGGACAGCCATGGGCTGCTTGTAAGCCCGGAACAGGAAGCCAGGAGAAGTAGTCCCAAAGAAAATAAAGAAGAAACACTTAGGGACATGAAATATTATGTATCCAATGAATGGCAATGCAGAGAAAACAGAGATAAGGCGGAGGAAGCCAGAGGACAGTATGAGAACAAGGTAAGGTATGGAGGTGTCTTTCATGGGATGGAGAGACCTAAGCACTTGGTATAATATCTATCACGTGGCAAGTAATTCTAATAGTTATACAAAAGGAAAGCAACTATGTGAAAAGGAAGAAAGGAAGGGAGGGAGAGAGAGAAAAAGGATTGAAAGAAGGAAGGTATAAGTGAGGAAAAGAAGGGAAGGAGGGTGTTGGCAGGCTTGGTAGGAGAATTTCCTCATCACTGGTTTAAAAAGTGTACAAAGAAGAGTAAGCAAATGATTGACCAAAGTAGACTTTGACATAGAATGAAAAGAATGCAGTCTAACACCCATGGGATTATTTTTGGTTTAGCTGAAATCTGGGCTTAATAAATTCTGGGGGAAAATAATATATGTTCATATATACATATTTAATACAATACATATCAAATAATAAAAAATAAGGAAAAGTACGTTAAGTCCCAGGAGAAAAATGCTGATAACACCAAAGATAACTGGCATCTTTACAATGGTGCTGATGGCTGTGCTGAGCTGTGCTTCCGGAGCTTTCACGAAGAACACAATAAAACATTCAACAGTTCCCAGAATCTGTTGGCTATTTACATAAGTTAAACTGCAAACTCTAATGAGAACCAAGTGTAGTAGTGTGCTCCATTCCATTTTGGCATTGAAGACCCAAAAGAATATCACATTAGAATTGAGGTACAGTTAACATTCTCAGCTTTCTAAGTGGGTAGGCAAAAGCAGGTTGGTGACTGCTTTTCATTATCCACACTTAGCACATCAAAAGTTTAGGAGCTCGAGGGGCAGGTTGGCAAGGAAAGGCTTTTGTATGAGGTTGTGTTCCTTGTGATTCCCTCCCCAAGGAAGGTTTGATCCAGTATATCAGATTGACATGCGTTGTGGAGTGTGACATGGTGCAAGAAATCATGACTCACAACAGTGGGAGGACTGCATGGCTAGGAAATGGAATAAGAGGCATGTAGCTCCATTCCTTTGTTAGGGGAATGCAGATAAATGTCCCTTGTGGACCAGATGTGGGTCTCCTGTATATATAGAAAACAAGAATCTGCTTACATGAGAGACCAAGAAGCATCTTCCTAAGGCAGGAGCTATATGTATTTGTAAGGAAAAAGTTCCTGAAATGTTACTTCTGCCTAGGGTGTTACTGACAAAGTTGCCCTGAAATGAGGCAGAAACCATTGAGGTATAGTTAATAGGTAGGTGACACCAAACTATTTTTTTTTTATTTTTTAGGCAGAGCCTTGATAAGTAACTCAAACAGACCACAAACTCAGGATCGGCCTGCCTCCACCTCCCGAGTGCAGGAGTCGCAGGCATGAGTCACTCTGCCTGGCTCAATATCAAACACCTTGAAAGATAAAACATTGTAAGTTCATGAATCCATCTTGAATATTTTCCTGAAGTAAAATGATTTTGCCGCCCTTAATTTTTTCTCCTTTGCTCACAGTATGCCAGCCATGGAAGGCTCAGAAACTGTGAGAAAGTTGGAAAAGTGGGTAGAATGTCTAGATTAGGAGAGAAAATGCCATCAAGTGGGACCCATCCACTTCCCACCATAGAAGGCAAAGCTGAGTAGGGCAAAGAGGGAGAAAATTAACTTAAAAACAAAATTGGAGGATTAGTTATTACACCTCACTGAAAATACTGAAATTCATTATCTGTGTCTTAGGCAGAAGACCAAAATATTATTAAGGGGTTGAGTGAGCACTCATCCATATGACAGGTTTGAAAAAGGAAACACAATCAAATGGGTTCTGATTTGATTGAGTCAGATTTGTTTTCTGTTTCTCTTCTTCACAGAGAGGCTTATACAGGCAGTCTAAATCCCCCAACTACTTCCTCTCTGCCCTCAGGCAATAGAAGACAGACATTTTTAGTTTTTTAAATTTTTACTTGTCCTATAACTTGAAGTTTTAAAAATCAATAAAAGAATAGAAAGATCAAATGGAACCTAAAGTTCTTTCATTTTATAAAATGTTGAAACATGGTTTATTTTTATATATTTTCTGGGAAAGGTAAGTTAGAGAACATTTGCAGAATTCTCTGTATCTACAGAATGCAATCTGTACTTAATGTGTCCATGAATTACTGGATTAATTATTCTTTTACTTTTCTTTTAATGCTTTTTTTAAAAAAATAAATACCATGCTCCCATTGGAAAGTATTTGCCAGGAGAATAATGACTTATAAAATGCTAATGTTAAGGACTATCTGTGCTCTGGCTGACTGTGGTTTCACGGGCTGTAGATGATTGGTTCTAAGTAAAGAGCTCCACACCGTTTGCCTTCTGAGAATACACGACTAAAGTGTGGAATGAATGCTGGCTTCCATGAGCACTAACTTGGACACATGAAAGCAGCCATTTGCAACTAGACCCAATTCTGTGTAGCCTGAGCAACAAATAATATGCCCAAATCTAATACTTTAGGAGTTATCACTATCAGAATCAGTCACTGAATTTATATGCAGTGTCTGGCCCATGTATCTGGAAAGAAAGCATTAACTGAAGCATGCTTGCAAGAGAATGTCTCGGCCGTATATTTTTCTACCAAAATCAATGTTTGGTTAATCACTTGTTAAGACATGAACATTGCGTTTAATAGGGGTTACTTAAGGGTCTAAATCAGTTTATTTTTTTTTCTATGACATATGTACTACTTCTGTTTTGCATTTGAGGCATAGTGTTTTATTTTTATTTTCATTTTTTATTGTGGCAATAACACTTAAGAACTACCCTCTAAAGGTTTAACTGTGTGTGGCAACATTGTTCATTATAGGCATGATATTGTACACCAGGTCACTAGAACTGACTTTACTTGTATCACTGAAACTTCATATACCCTTTGAAAATCAACTTCAAGTTCTCCATGTCTCTACCCCCTGGAAACTGTCATTTTTCTCTCTTCTTTGAGTTTGACTATATTAGGTGACTTATGTATGTGGAAACATGACATTTATCTTTCTGTGATGAGTTTATTTTACTTAGCATAATGTCCTGAAGGCTCAACCACACTGTGTGAATGGCCTGATTTTCCTTCTCTTTCAAGATGGCATTTTGCTTTGTTATGCGTTTGTGAACCATATTTCCTTCATTCACCCTTCAGTGGACATTGAGGATATTTTTATATCTTGAGTATTATCTACAATGAACATGGGAACGCAGATATCTTTTCAAGATACTGATTTTAATTCTTTTGGATATATGCTCAGAGGTGTGATTGCATCATATCAGTTCTATTTTTAACTAGTGGAGGAATCCCACACGATATGTAGCTGCATCATTCTGCATAATGCTGTTTCACCTCCTCCACATTCTCATGAACATTTCCTCCCCTCTTTTCATCCTTTTTTGCTAAATAATAACAATCCTCACAGATATGACATGAATTCTTACTGGAGACTGGATTCAAATTGCCGTGGTTATTAGTAACACAGGACCTTTTCATATACTAATTGGCTAGCTGGCATCTGGACAAAAATGCCTATTCAAGTCCTGACCCCGATTCTCAAATTGGTTACTACCCAGTCTGCTATTGAATGATGTAAATTGCTTATATGTTTTGTGTGTTAAACCTTCCTAGATATATTCCCTGCAAATCCTCTGTGCTCTTGTCCAAGTTACCTCCTTTTCACTCTTGTTCCCTTTGCTGTGAGGAAGAGTTTTGTTTGAGGCACTCCCATTTACTGATGTTCATCTGATTGTCCACTCATTTGACATCATAGCCAATAAACCATAAGACTATGAAGTATTTCACTACTTCCTTTTAGAAATTTAGTTACAGGTTATACATTTAAGTCTTTAATTGAATTTTTGTTGATTTTCTACATATTTTGCAAATGCATGTCTAATTTCCCAACACCATTTTTTTTTCTGAAGAGACTATCCTGCTCCCATCTATCTTATCAAAGCTCTATTGATTCTGCGGATGTGGGTTTATTTCTGGCCTACCTCTTCATTAATGCGGCTGTTGTACCAGTTCTACAGTTTTAACTATAAAAGAGAGCTCTGGAATACATTTTGAAATCGGGAAGTATAACCTCTCTCTCCCTCTTTTTTCATTGAGATAGTTTTGATTTGGCAAGGTTCTTTGTGGATAGATATTTCTACCTTCATAAAAAATGAAATTGAGTTTTAAGGAGATTTTAGGTAGGCTTTTGATCCATAAGTATAGCATTTCTTTCCACTAATCTGTCATTTTTAGTTCACTCCATAAATATTTTACAGTCATTAGTGCATGCATTCTTTAATGCCTTAACTGAGGTAAATTTAAATATTTTATAGTTTATTTCATATAATATCATGTTATCTGCAACCATGATCCTTCTGTTCTGACATGAATATCTTCTATTTTGTTTTCTTGTACAATTGCTCTGGATAGACATTTCAGAACAATGCAGGATACCAGCACTTAAAAGAGGGCATCCTTGCCTCACTCCTGTCTATCTGAGAGGGAAAGCTTTTAGATTTTTCACTACTGATCATGATGTTAGCTGTGGGATTTTCACATGTTGCCTTTATGTGTTGTTATCATATTTATCGGATATGGGTGTTGAATATGCTACATATTTGTCCTGGAAGTGTTAAGATTCGAATGCTTTTCTGAAGCTATGAAATGATCATGCGTGATAGTAACTGGTTTGCGCATGTTGAAACATCTTTGTGGCCCATGGATAAATCCTACTTGGTCATGGTGTGTGATCCATTTATTGTGCTGTTGAATTAAGTTTTTCTGTATTTTGTTTAGTTTGGCATGTATATTATTAGTGACAAATAGCTGTAGTTTGGGTGTTTGTTTTTTGTAATATTCCTTATAGCTTCTTCATCTGTCTTCACTATTAAGATAATGCTGGCCTTATAAATTTAAAGTATTCCTTCCTCATCAATTCTTTGGAAGATTTTGAGAAATATTTCTTCATAAAAAAATGTTGATAGAATTTACCAGTGTAGACATCTTCCACTGAGTTTTTCAGTACTGGAAAATTTGTGATTAACATTTCAGTCTCCTTACTATTTAGTGAACTGCTTAGATTTTGTATTGTTTAGGTCTTTGTTGTTTGCATATTTCTTGAGATTTGTCAGTCTTTTTCTGGATTACCCATTTGTGGGTATGTCATGTTCATAGTGGTTTTTTCCTTTTTTTCTGTGTCACCATCAATTATTCATATTGCCCCTCTCGCTTCTGACTTTGAGTCTTTTTGTAGCATCTATTTTGTTGAGATTTATTGATTTTTTCAAAATCTCACTTTTAGTTCTAATATGTTTTTAGTTTCTCAAATATTTATTTATTTATTTATTTATTAAAGAGATAAAGAGACAGAGAGAGCAAATAGGCATTCTAGGGCTTCCAGCCACTGCAATCAACCTCCAGATGCTTGTACTGGGTGCATCTGGCTTACCTGGGTTCTGGGAAGTTGAACTTGGGTCCTTAGGTTTTGCAGGTAGGCACTTTAACTGCTAACCCATCTCTCCAGCCATCTGGTATTTTGTCTGTTGATTTTCTAGTCTCTATTTTGTTTATTTCTGTTCTGATATTTTCTCTTCCTTTCTGCTATGTCTTCCTTTTTCCTAGTTTCTTCAGATGTGAAGTTTTGTTGTTTATTTGAGATCATTTTCTTTTAATATGAGCATTGCATTCATCACTATAAACTTCCTTTTTAGAGCTGTTTTCACTGTACATCATATGTTTTCTTCTATTGGATTGATTTTTGTCTCAAAATACTTTGTAACTTCCCTTTTGATTCTTTTTACAAATTTGTCCAGGAATATCCTAATTCCCACTTGTGAATTATTCAGTTTTCCTTCTGTTACTGATTTCTAGTTTCATTTTATTGTGTTTGAAGAAGCAAAATTTGTGTGATTTCAAAGTTGTAAATTAAAGACTTGCTTTATGACAGAACATAAGACTTGTTCTGAAGAGTATTCTTTCTGTATATACTTGAGAAGAATGTGTTCTTTATGATGATTATTTTGAATTATCTGTCAGGTAAACCATATATCTATGTTGCATTACAGTCAATTTCTGAAGATTTATATTGTTCCTTTGATTAAGACTATTTTTTTGTGTCTTTCACTTTCCTTGATTTTTTTATGCCATATTCTAGACAGCAGTCAAAACATATCTTTTTCCCCATTTTCCAGAAGTTGGCTTCACACTGTTAAATAAAATCATCTAGCTAGAGGTTCTGGGTACTGCTCAGACTTTCATGTTAGCTTAGGCTACATATCTGTTTCTAGCAGGTCCTATGTGTCTGGGGTATGTGGGATCTCTGAGATAGCAAGCTATCAAGTCCTTAGCCATCCACAGAAAGCAGCATTATTAGAGGCTCTGTCCAACTTTTCCCTCCACAGGAAAATACTTTCACTCTAACCTGGCTCAAGAGTTACAGGTGCTGGTTGTATGGTAGAACAAGGTGTCTCTTTATTCTGCAGTATTCCTGCACACATAGACTATGGGGATTCCATTAGTACTCTGAAGCACACAGAAGCCATTCTTTTGGCAAATCTCCAGAAATACTGGGAGATAGGGTACTCATCCAGTACTTTCTCTCCCTAGGAAGAAGCTCAGAGGTGACATTTTGTCCACTTACTTAGCACCCAGTCAGGTGGAAGGGATTTAGCAACTGATAGTTCAACCTGCCATCTTTATTCTCACTACTTCGCGGTGTTTCTGGGAAGAGATTAATAACTGCTTAGCTTGAATTTTTATCTTATCTCAGAAAATGTCTTTGCTTTGAAGTAATAAACACTCCTGTCTGTAATCATTAGAAATAAAATACATGCATAGCACAGAAGTGTGAAATCATGTATTTCTTCCTTCTTATTTCCACAATTGTTTTCTATTGGAAAAGAATATGTGATAGCTAGAAGCACAGGATATGGACACAGTGGGACCAAACCCCCTTTAATATGGTCATATCTCTTTTTCCAAAGTAGATCTGTAGTATATGCCTTAAAGATTGTTTTGCAAACAGAAACTTAATATGGTTCTGAAAACATTCCTTTGGACTTTTTACTTGTCTTTTAGCTTTCCTACTACGTATGACATATCAGACTGCTCACAAAATTTCTCTTCAGAAGCAGCCCACTGCGTGGTCCTAGATTTCATGTCTATCATTCATTTGGGCTTTGTGGTTTCATCTTGTTCATATATGCATATGTAATTATTTCAAGAAAGTGAGTATTAGTCCTAGGGGCTTTGACTGTAGCATGGAGTAAAGGGTTGGTAGTTAACATGATGGATGTGGGCCAAATGGAAGAGAATGTGGGTAAAATGGTGATGATATTGTTAATTATTCAAGAGAAATTATGGTAAGTGCTATGAATGGCAATGTAAGTATGTTAATCAGGGTTCTCTACAGGAAGAGAACCAATAGAATAAATTGACATTAAATTTTGGATTTAGGGCTGGAGAGATGGCTTAGCAGTTGCCTGTGAAGCCTAAGGACACCTGTTTGAGGCTTGATTCCCCAAGACCTATGTTAGCCAGATGCACAAGGGGGCACACGAATCTGCAGTTCGTTTGCAGTGGCTGGGGGCCCCGGAGTGCCCATTCATTTCTCTCTCTCTCTCTCTCTCTCTCCCTCTCTCTGTTGTTCTCAAATAAATAAGTAAAAATAAATGAAAAAATTTTAAAATTTGGATTTATTGGATTAGCTTATGGCAGTCCACCAATAGCAGTCTTTAGACATGGCTAGATGCCTCAGCAGTCCCAATCCAGCATCGAAGGCCTGAAGGCTTAGTGAAGAGTGACTGGTCTTCTGTCTACATTGTAAGGCTGAAAAAATGATTCTAATGCTGATGAAGAACAGCGGAACAGGATAGGTACATGTACAAGTGAAGGCACTCACTAGCAAGTAGCAATGGCAGCAAGGGAAAAAAATGGAGTGTTTCCTTTCAGAGCGCACTAGCAGGAGGACCACTTACTCTTGAGGAAGGACCTCTTCTTCCAGTTAATCCTACCTGGCAGCAACCTCAGAGACTGCCAAGAGGGATGTCTGTGGATTCCTAATCTGATCAAGTTGACAACACAACTTAATCTTCACAACAGGTAACTGTGAAAGGTCATGATGATGAGGGTATCTAACTAGTTTGCAGTGTTGGGTGTGAGGCAGTTAACAAGGTAAGGACATTCAATTGGAAGAGAATTTCATGTGAGATTCACTCCAGGAAATGAAGCAAAACACTTTAAGTAAAGCAGGTTCCTCAGCTGAGCGTCAATGAAACACTAGGTTTCCTCAAGATATTTCTAGAGCTTTTCCTAGACTTGGGGAGAAAAGGAAGCAGGCATGTTTTAATCTGCATCCTGCACAATGTCAACACTTGTTTTAGCAGATTGTTACTACGTGGTGCTAACAGCCATGCAATTAGAAGTGATGTTGCTGTGTGTGAAGGTGTGTAGGATGCAGGCTGTCAGCAGACACCAGACCTACCACAACCTTAATCTTGGATTTACTGGTCTCCAAAACCATGAGGAAGCAATGTTTATTGTTTAAGGCACTGAATCAATGGCAATTTGTTATGGCAGACCAACATGATTAAGACAATTATTCATTATGTTGTTTTGGATTTTACATTATCAACATTTATGTGTTCCAAAATATCTGACATTCCATCATAGCAGCTTAGAAGACAAAGGTGAAAAGGAGGAGATTTCTAAGCCTAGATCTCTGAATAATCCTGACAAGGTTAGAGAGAAGAAACTATAAATTCTAAATCATCTAATTTTATGAGTGCAAGAAGTGTCACAAAATAATTTAACTCTAAAATAAAAGCTATTTATCATTGTTTTTTCATAGGTTGGTTTTCCAACTTGTAGGACATTGTGCAGATGCATCAATTGTTACACCAAGGTTCAGGACATTTTCATATTAATCAGTCACTTGACAAATAAAGATGCTTATCATTTCAAATGGCTAATTAAATGTTAAGATGAGTAAAACTTTAGCTTAAAAATCACATTTATTGTAAAGGCTTGGAAAACAAGTTATTTAATAACTGAACTTATGGCCAAGAAAAATGTAAAAGAAATTATACACTTGATGAGAACTTAATAATGCTAAGATTGAAATGTATAGTGAAGAAAATGATGCAATGTAAGTTACAGTATGAAAGTTTGAAAGGATTCTACATTATACAATACATGATAAGTTGATTTATTGATGACATATCATGTGATCTTAAAAAGCTTTGGAGTAATAAACCAAAGCAAGGCCTCCCAATGTAGATTGATGGATGGCTCAGCAGATTCCATCTGTGAATGTCATGATGTCACACTGGTGTGGGTTTTAAATGATGAAATTTAAGAAAACCTTCTCTGCTTCATCTAGCATGCTTGAACAAGTGCAGATCAAGATCTACTTAGTTATATGACATCAGATATGATACCAAAGACCTATGATGATGTCCTATGCTGGTGTTCATGTAGATTCTGCCTATGGGAGGTTGCCTGTGTGATTCTTTCTCCATGTTCTATTAAGAAAGGAAGAGGTGGACTGGAGAGATGGCTGAGCAGTTAAGGCATTTGCCTGCAAAGCTTAACAACCTGGGTTCTATTCCCTCAGTACTCACATAAAGCCAGATGCCCAAAGTGGCACATGTATCTGGAGTTCATTAGTAGTGGCTTATAGGCCCTACTATATCTATTCTCTCTGTTCCTCAATCTCTCTCTCTCTCTCTCTCTCTCTCTCTCTCCTTACAAATAAATCAATAAATAAAATATTTTTAAAAGATAAGAAGAGAAGAAAATGTTGTCATATTCACTTCTTTATAGAGAAGTGCTGGTATCAATACCTTTCATGTTGAATATGAATGCTCTAGATTATGCTGAAAAACACTTTATTGAACAAAGACAAGTTCTTTCCATTTTTGAAACCTGGACAAAGGTAGTATAAATGATACAGAAATGCAAATAATTGTTTGTAACAGAGGAGAAGTTCTCTGTAGAACATCTGAGTTGAAGGAGAATTGCAGGATGCTTGAAGCAGTTATTCTGAAGGCCAGATTGTACCAAGTGTTTAAATGATGAAGGAGAGCAGACACCAACTTCTTAGCCAATATTTTTCATTACAGAAACCAGCTGAGCAAGTCTCTGCAAAGATCTGGGAAATTATTCTGACTCCAAGTGACAAGGTGCTTGGCTTTAACAGAAACAGCATCATTAGAGAAAAAAAAAATCATGTTGCAACAGGAAACCTTGAAATATCTCTTATGCTGTTTGGGTAGAGGGAGAAATGTTATCACCAAGTCACTATTCTTACTGAAACCCACCAGAAGATATCCAGAACAAATACTCATTTTCTCATCTTGTTCACTACAAGATTCAGTTCAGGTAAGGAAGCCCTTTTCTGACTGATTGTCCCTCAGCCTAATAATTTCAAGTTTTAGTATCTAATTTATTTGTTTAGTTTTAGGAAGAAGAGGAGGGGAGAAGAGAGAGACAGAGAGATAAAAATTAAACATGAATATGGGTGTGCCATATATACACAAACTAAATCCAAAATGAATTGGTATCAGAGAAACCTTCCTCCTGAACAGCAGACTAAAAGATACAATCCTCAATAGGAACAAAGAGGGATTACCTGGTAAGATGGACCCTAGACAGGTGGATCAAGCCTAACCCTAAAGTAAAATAGTAAAATATAATAGAATGAAATAGTGCAACCCACTATAGGTAGGTAAGCAGTGGCTTTCTGATTGGCTAAAAGATCTGTTCAGTGGTTAGGAACCCATATCTAGAACTGGGAACCAAGTCTGAATCCTATGGAGACCAAAATTATGGACTCCAATGAGAAGCTTCCACTAATCTTTGGCCAAAAATGAGGCTACACCCAACAAAATCTCTCTAAATTAACAATGCTGATTTCCTTTAACCTATGCTGACCCCACACTCTGTTGGAGAATTTGTTTTTCTTTCTCAGAAGGCAGCAAGAACCAAGGAAAACCAAAGTCTATCAACAGGACAGAGATACCTGACTCCGTGTAGGCAGGTAAATCACCTCTAGCATGGCAACCAGGGCCCAGGTGAAAACAGAAAGGAACTGGAGAGATGAGCAAAAGCACTGCTTCCATGGCGAGCCTGACAACCTGAGCCAGGGTGATGGAGACAGACACTGAGGAGACTCAAACTGCACCAAAGCAGAAATCCAGAAGCTGATGAGAGCTCAACACTAAAGCAGATATAGAGCACACCCACCAAGGCTTGGGGAATTTTCCAGAAGAGGGGTGGAAAGAATGTAAGAGCTGCAGGGTGGGAGGGAGTAGCCAGAGGCACTGGCCCCCTACAATGACTGACTGCTGCTCTCACAACTCATAACACACAACTTTATGGTGAATACCAACCAGAAATCCCACTGGGGGCGGGAGGGCTCAGTGGAGTGGGGGCAGGGAGGAGGTGAATGATGGTATCAACACTTAATGTCTCCATACAAAGTTTCAACTTAATTAAAAAGAAGAAGGAGGAGGAGGAGGAAGAGGAGAAGGAGAAAAAGAAGAAGAAGAAGAAAAAAAAAAAGAAGAAGAAGAAAAAGAAAAAGAAGAAGAAGAAGAAGAAGAAGAAATTTGTTAAATTAGCAGTTACCCAAGTCAAGTTAGGTGAGGAGCAGTAAGTAGGGAATGTGCAAGTTAAGAAAACCTTGAGAACTCTAGTTGGTAAGAAGCTACAGAGGTGAAGAATAGCTAGTAAGGCAGGCCATAACACTGGAGGATCTGGAGCAGTGGTGCCAACAGAAGCCCGTCTGCTATAGGGCTAAATCTTTTAAAAAGTTGTAAAGCAATTGACATGATGTTAAAACAAAGACACCTTCCTACCTTTTTTGTCGTTGTTTGTTTTGTTTCCAAGGTAGGGTATCACTCTAGCTCAAGCTGACCTGGAATTTACTATGTAACCTCAGGCTGGCCTAGAACTCATTGCGATCCTCCTACTTCCAAGTGCTGGGATTAAAAGTGTGTGCCACCACACCCAGCTTCATCTTCCTACTTTTAAAAATGTGTCGTAAGAATCTGCAAGCCCACATTCAGATGTGAAAATCAGGAAATCCCAAACTGTATTAAATGTGCTTACCTAGAGAGCACTTGGCCCCCTGTCCCTACGCCAGACCATAGCGGCTTCCTCTTGCTCTGCTGATCCCAAGAGGAAACTTTCACTCATATATGAAGACACCACAGTATGCCTGTCTGAATTCTGTTCAAAACCAGGTGATCCAAGCATGGGAAAGGGCCTTCAGAAGAAGTCTTGCAGGTGCTAGAGGCATGCTTAGGTTCCCATACACTAGAAACCTGGCTAGAACTAGGAAACATGAGCTATGGGTGGATTGTCCTGCCTGGTTCTCTGCTTCCTGGCTTTATGAATATTAGCATGGTGAAGCCAGGTCCAGCATGGGCTCTGTGGTGTGGTCACCAACACAGTGCTAGCTAAAAAGAGGGAAATTAAAAAAAAATGCTAGTCACAATCCCCCTCTTCATTTTTTTTTAAAGTGTTCTTGGCAGGGAAGTAGAATGGCATTCATCTCCACAAACATTTCTTGTTCAACATAATCGAGTGTAAGAAATCGATAATCTATAGTATGGTTTCAAATAAAATGGGCTGGTTACCAAATTCTTACATCACATTGATTTGTGAGTTATTTATTCAAGTTCACTGAATAAGGAAAGTATAAAGTATAAAAGTATAAAGCACTTTTCACTGAGCTTCACTCAGCACTCCTAGGTAAGTAAATATGGACTCTGTCGGGATTCTAGTGCACTCACAATTTGGCCTAAATAGAGGATAGGGAATGTGTGCTGTTATTCTACTTCAGTTTTACTACACCTGGATTCTGCTTTGTTGTTTTTGTTGACACTTAGATGTGAAGGCTAGATTCACATTAGTAGAAGAAGATGGTAAAAAGAAAGTATCCTAATTTGTCATAGCAATAAATTCCAAGGAAAGTGATTTAAATTTAATTATCTGGATAAGCAGCTTAATTTTCTTATTAGATAAATAGTTGAAAAAGATGTCCAAACAGAAGTTTTTCTTACTTTTGTTAATCCTACAATATGACCATTAGTATTTGATAAAATCACAATCTCATACTCCTCTAAATTTGAAATTGGCAGATTTTGTTCACAAAATTGTAAATAGGACTTATATTTTTATATACATCATGACAATTAATCCTCTACATACAAGGTTTGATTTAAAGTTGTATTCCATATACATTTTGGAAAATGTCATTTATCATATCTTTTAAAAAGATTACACTCATGCTCCATTTTCTAAACATTTAAAAAGAAAATAGATCTAGAAAAACTATGTATTTATATTTAAAGAAATCACCACACAGCAAGGTAAGTAGAAAAATTTATTTTGTATTTATCAAGTAATTATCTACTTAGAAAATTAATCAACTGGAAGAATCAGAGGCTAAATACATAAAGCAAATTCATGGTTGGTTATACAAAAATAACAAATTGACCTAAAGGTTAATCAATGAAAATTATTCTCAGAAAACCTCCTGTTACATCAATGTATAAAACTGGATTACATGGTATGTAGATGCCTTATGAATCATTCCCATATGTTTCTTTGTATTTTTCCCATGTTCATTTTTCCCATGTATAGCAGAATATGAGACCCCAAAGTGTCACATAGAATTCTTACAAGTTATTTGAAAATCAGAAGGATTTCAGTAATTCTGATTGCATTAATAACTACTTCTTGTAGTCAAGATAAATCCAGGTTTTACAAAGTATTGGAAATAATGTGTTTCACAGAGATGTGCACACTCAGATAATGATATAATTTCAACCAAAGAGAGAAGATATCTGAAGCCAAGGTAGGTTTTACTGATGTTTTCCCCAGACTGGTGGATATAAATGTATTCATTTTCTTTTGGACACAGAGCAAAAACACAAAATAAATAATAGAGAAGTGACCAGAGAATGCTAGATTGTATTGACTCACTAGTGTCTTGGTACTGAATATGGTGTCGTATCTGTTTTTATCTTGGACTACACATCTATAAGACTGTTGCCAACAAAAGATGTTTAAAATACCCCTGCCACCCTCCTCTTTACAGAGTATCAATGGTGCATTCAGAATGCTGATCAGGCAGCAGGAACTTCCTCCTCAAGGAGAACACAAAGACTCAAGTTCAAGGGGTCAGAGCATCAGTACCAGGCAGCTGCTCACATCACGAAAGTATGCAAAGGATTTTGAAGACAAGAAAAGTCTTGTGTGAAAATTTGCCAAGAATGGTTCTCTGTGTGAAGTTGTCTATTGTTTGGCTTAGTAAACAAAGGCTATGGTGGAGGGTTGGTGGTGTTCGGGCACATGAACCTTGAAACATAAATATAAAAACCATGGCACAAAGAGAAACATGCCACTCATTAAAGACTATTCTCTTCTAGATGGAATTTTTGTGAGCATATTTGGGCTTATGAACTATACTAAGCACAGAGAAAGAAAGTAGAAGGTAGATATTGATGGCCAGCACAATAAAAAGCTCTTGCAAATTCTTATATACAAATATGTATACATGAATAGATTAAGATCTTATAGTATATTGGATATGATAAGCACCAAATGCCTATTTCCTTTTGCAAAATGCTGAACTGAAAAGTTCTCTAGAGATTTCTTGTCTTTCCGTGGTGTCACAGCTGTCCACCGAGGAATGATATGTAGGTAAAAGTCCTCTAGGTACTACAATAGCTACAGAGCTGAAATAGAAAAATACAAGGTTGTTAAGTTATAGTTCTCATAAAAAGAATGAGTACCTTAGGTAATCCATTTCCTATCTGAAAGGGGCATAATTATTGCTTTAAAAAAATAAAAAAATAGAAACAGAAGTTTTTCAATAGTTCTTAATTCTTTTCTGAAAAATGTCACAATATAAGTAGTGTAGCCTGTATAAATAAAGCTTATCACATTCTTGAATGAACTATAAATATAACTACAATTCTTTAACAATGCATTCTAACTGAAAACCACTCAGAAATGAGAAACATATACAGTGGACTTTGATTTTCTATTATTTCTTCTTAAAGTTGGATCAAAGTACTAGAGTGTTTTCATTTTCCCAAGCACAAAGGGTATGAAAGAAGGCATAGAGTTTTGAAACCTTAAATAAAATGGATATAAAGTAAAGGCTAAACTTGGAATAACCCTTAGCTTAGTACCTCTAGGTATGGGTAACTCTACTCCCTTTCTTTTCTTCCTTCCTTCTTTTCCTTCCTTCCTTCATTCTTTCCTCTTTGTTTTTGATTTAAGACAAGGTCTCATATATACAAATATGGCCTCAAATTTGCTTTATAGCCAAGGATAACCGTGAACTTATGATCATTTTGAGTGTTGGGACATGGATACATAGCAATATGCTAGTTTAGGTAGTGTTGGGGGCCCAGTTCTTGGCTTTATGTATGCTAAGCAAACACTATACCAGCTGAGTCACATTTCTAGCCCTCTACATAACTTTCTATGGTTCAAAATTACATATAAGAAGTCATTAAATTATCTTAATCAATACAAAGCCAGGGCATTTTGTATAAATTATTTTAAGATAATAACACTGTAATGTGAACCAGAACAATATTGCGTCTTAGAATATCCAAACTTAACATGGAAGATAACTCTGTCACTTCACTTCTGGGGTTCATTTGACTAGAACACTTGAAAAAAACTAAAACATGCACCAACATTTTAGGAGTACACAGTCTTTTGAAAGTCCATCAGTTCTGACACAGTATATCACTCAAGTGTGAACTATTGCCTCCCCTAAGTCTTTGCAATACTGTTTCAGTAGAAGTAGAATGCTTAGGGAATTTCTTTGTTATTATTCACCATATTTTTCCTTTGACTCTTGCGTTTTCATACAAAATATGTTCTTATCTTTGCAAGTGTGTATTTCACTTTGAAAATGTATATATTACTCCTGAAAGCTAATTCTTGGTTAAGCTGCATTCTCGATAGTACAATTTTGAGTTTGATATAAGCTCAGAGAGGAATGGACATGATTCCAACTGGGACTGCAAGTCTCCACACTCATAATTGAAATATATACTGTACATGGTCCCTTTGCCTTCAACATTAATACCCATCTGCTGAAATGGCAAGATGCCTGCTCTCTGGTGATTGGACAGATGCCCTGGAGCACAGGTGCCTGGAAATGATGGGTTTAGAGAAATCCCCAACAAAACATTGTTCATGACATTTTCTCTGCAGGACATCTCTCCTGGGTGCATGTTATGCAGAGAGTTCTCTTCCTGTCTGATGTCATGGCTGTGGCTGTATGTCTTCAGAAATTTCTGCTCATCATTAAAAGCAAAATTCTCAGAACAATGTGACATTTAAAAAGTGGAAACCAATATTTTGATTCTTGAAATCTAGTTCAGATTTTTTTTAAGAAAATGTTCTTTCATGGAAGATCTTAAATACTAAAGCTTCAAGCTCGTATTGTCCTTCCCTGTACTAGTTGCTCATCACATCACATTGTGTATTCCTCCAAAGTTTCTGACACAAAGCCTAAAGCCAAAGTGTAGTAATGCATATGTGAGGTATTTTATGGGATGCATGTGCATGTTTGTATTAGGAGCTCAAATAAATGGTTATCTTCTGGGTGTCTCATTGTAAAGGCTACTGTGTTCAGAGAACTTTAAAAAGAATTAGCCAATATTTTCATTCTCTCTTCTGCCTTTTCTCTTGGAAGGAAAATATTTCCACTGGAGTAGCTAGTTAGCTATGTTTAGTCACTCAAGGAACAGATGTGACAGTACAGAAAGAAAAACTCTCATGTGCCATCCAGTCATCATGAGAAGGCAGAATTTTCAAAGATTAGACTAACTTTTGGTAGGAACAAAAATATAAATGTAGGCTTTACATTAATCAATTTCTAGTCTATAAAAACTGTCTCCAGCTGGATAAAGAAGGGGTAGAAGAACAGAGATAGAAGTATGATAAAGGATTTGAGCAAAAGCAGGGATGCTGTAAAAACTCAAAGAGGAAATCCCTATGAGCTTCTTAAGGTAACTTGGAACCATAAAAAGTTATGTAGAGGGCTAAAAATGTGACTCAGCTGGTATAGTGTTTGCTTAGCATACATCATGCGCCGGACTGAGCTCCCAGCACTACCTAAACTGGTATATTGGTATACGTTCATGTCCCATATACAAAGGAAATGCCATCAGAATTACATCAGATTTCTCAATGGAAATCCCAAAAGCCAGAATGGCCTGGAATGAAACACTTCAAAGTCTAAAAACTTACGGCTTCCAACCCAAGATATTTTACCCAGTGAAAGTATCCCTTATAATAGGTGGTGAAAGGAAAAATTTTATGAGAAAATCAACTCCATGATTATATGAACACAAAGCCAAACCTACAGAGACTACTTCAGGGCATACTGCGCACAGAAGAGTCAAACAACCAATCTCAAGAGCCTACAAGAAGAATACCACAATAATCAAAAACAGACCAGGCTCAAAAAAAAGTGCAAAACAGAAGAAAGCACCAAACCTCATAAAGTACCCCACCATGGCAGGGATTAAATCAAACCTCATAGTTATAACCTTAAACATTAATAGTCTGAACTCACCCATCATAAGATACAAGTTAACAGGGTAGATAAAAAAATGGACCCTTCTGTCTGCTGTCTTCAAAAAACCCACCTCACCAATAAAGATAGACACCTCCTCAGAGTGAAAGACTGGAAAATGATATTCCAAACAAATGAAAATAAGAAGCAAGCATATGTTGCTATATTAATATCTGATAAAATAGACTTCAAACCAAAAGTAATCAAAAAAGAAAAAAAAAGAGGGCCACTTCTTACTCATCAAGGGAATGATCCAACATGAGGGCATCACAATCATAAATCTATATGTGCCAAATACAGGTGTACCAATTAGTGGTGGAAGAAATCAAAAAAGAAATCATAAAATTTCTAGAATAGGATAATAATGGAAACACAACTTACCAATATATATGGGACACAATAAAGGCAGACCTAAGGGAAAATTTCATAGCGGTAAATGTCTTCATAACAAAGATGGAGAGAACCCAAATCAATGACCTAGCTGTCCGCCTAAAGGCATTGGACAAACAAGAAAAGCCCAACCCTAAGAGCTCCACATGGGAATAAATAGTCATATAAAACACTGTAAATTCTCATCTTGAATGATTATAAAGAGTATTTTCATATACATGAATGTCTTACAGATATTGAAAAGGAGACTAGGCCATAGTATGTAAAACATGAAATTCTATAATGGGGGCTCTGCATCTAGCCTTACTTACTAAGTAAAACTTTTTCTAACCCTATTAGTATCACCATTTTAGAGAGTGACCATAATTGTCCCTATTGTAAAAGTTAGAAGCTGAAACTTGAATAATTCCATAATACCACATCCTAGATGTTTATTTCCTAGCAAAGAGTTGTGAATAGTAGTTCACACCTGTAATCTCAGCTCTCAGGAGGCTGAGGCAGAAATATTTCTGCTACTGTAAGGCTACAGAATAGGATAATGTTTCATTAAAGAAAAAAATGCAAAACAAAACAAAACAAATAAAAATGCAGGTTCCTGTCACTCTACTACATGGGCTCATTGGGCCATGTATTACTTTATTTATAAAAGATGTAAATTTGATTCAGTAGGGCTGATGTGAGTACTGAAGTCATGTTTTATTTTGAGCATAAAAAAGCCTTTCATCCAATGTCAAAAAATTACCTCTTATTCCCACTAATCTTGGCCTATAAGAGGGCCTATATCCTTTAAATTCTCTCTAAATTAACAGTGGTTATCCTATTTAACCGGTGCTGACGTCACTCTCCATTGGAGATTCTGCTTTTCTTTTTCAGATGGGAGCAGGACCTGAGGAGATAAACAATCCAATGCACTTCACCCTAGCCCCAGTGAAAACCACAGAAAAACTGGGAAAATGAGCAAAAGTGCTGCTTTATCAGTGAATCTGATATCAGCACAAGGGTGAAGGAGATAGACACTGAGGACCTGAGATCCAGAGGCTCCTAAAAGACCATCACTGAAGTAGACTTAAAATGCACTCAACATGATCCAGGGAATTTTGCAGAAGAGGGGACAGAAAGAATGTTAGAGCCACAAGTTAGAACATCATGCACAGAGACATTGCCTCTGCCCCATAACTGACTGCTGCCCCCACAATGCATGGCCCACAGTCCCCATGGGGTTGACCTGCATCCCAAAGGAGGAGAGCCTCTTTGGAAAAGAGGCAGGTATGAGGGAAAGGATTGTACCAACATGTGTTGTTTACATGCTAAGTAAGTCCATATCCAATAAAAATATATTTTAAAAATTGCACTTAAGGCTTGAGAGATGGCTCAGCAGTTAAGGTGCTTGTTTGCAAAGTCCAATAGCCTGGGTTCAATTACCCAGTACCCATGTTAAACCAGATGCAGAGAGTGTCACATGCATATAGAGATTGTTTGCAGCAGCAAAAGGTCCAGGTGCACCCTTTTTCTCTCCTTATCTTTCTCTCTCTCCTTGCAAATAAATAAAAATATTTTTAAAATGCGAAAAAAATTACCTGTCAATTCCATTTCCCATAAGCAGTTTCTTGTTACACATAAGATGAGCTTCATTACAATAGGCTTTATCCAAAGACCTGAAGAGACAGAGGAGACTGTGGATGCTCTATTTGTAACAAACAGGCTGAATTTAAGTGTCACTCCAAAAACACAACAATATTTTCCAAACAGATTACAAGTCGGTATGAAGATAAATTTTTGTCTATTGTCAGTTTATAACGCAACCTTCATATTGTCTAACACTGTGCATTTGTTTGATGATTTCAAATGGTCACATACTATTTTTTTTATTCTGACTTCAAACTCCTTAAAATATCAAAAAACCATCAAATATAAACCAAAATGCAGAACAGGAGCTATGAAGCCAGCTACTTTTAATTCCATCTCATGTTCTATGAGGACTCCTATTATTATCCTAATATGACCTTTCCAGTCATAGATGTTAGACCAGTTTTTCAGTAGTAGTACCCTACAATAGCAAGGATTCTTCCAAGGGACACTGGTTCATTCTATATATGAAAATCATTACCATTCTTCTAAACCTACGTATCTTGAGGTTCTTGACCTTGACCCACTATATAGCCATTCTCTTGTCAAATCTGTCCTCTGAATATAAGAAAATTATTTGAAGCTATTTTTTCCAATTAAAGGGATCCTTTTTACCATACAATTCCCATATTAACAGTCATTTGTGTAATGGCCTCCTTTCACTTGAAACATTAAAGAATGATTCCCAAAAGTATCAAAACTATCAGAGCCATCTTGAACACTTATTTGGATAGCTTTGGAGGGGGGGGTCTCATGCAGAATTCCTGAGTTAGGAGATCAAGGTAGGAGCTAATTTCTAACAATTTCCCAGGCATTGTTGATCTGGAAACCATATTTTGAAAAACACTGATGACATGTCCTTCTACTGTTTCTTTTCTTCTAGTATTTTCAAAATCAATTTTATCTTATTGTTAATTTTTCTTAAATGACAATTTTTGTGCAGTTGAATAAATCAATAACATTTTCAAGGTCTCAGAATCAAAGAATTTGTCCTGCTTGGCTCCAAAACACTAATGACTTATTTACTGAGAGATCTGCCTCAGTAGTTCTTCCTTCATTAGGAATTCATGCTAATGTGATCCATTGACCATAAGAAACAAGAAATAAGAAACTCATGAAATAACCAATATGAAAACCTTCCAGTGCCCCAATGATCCCATTTCTAAATGATCAATTACCAGATTAGTGAGATTTTAAGGTCCATAAGATTGAAAGATCACAGGTTAGTCAGTCATATGCTCATTTTAATATTTTATTTATTTGAGAGAGAGAAAGAGGGGGAGGGAGGGAGAGAAAGAGAGAGAGAGAGAGAGACTAGGTGTGCCAGGATCTCTGGCCATTGAAAGTGAATTTCAGATGCTTGAGCTACCTTGTGCATCTGGCTTACGTGGGCACTGGAGAATTGAACCTGAGTCCTCAGGCTTCGCAGGCAAGCACTTTACTGCTAAACAATTTCTCCAGCCCAGCCATATACTCTTATATAATATGTAAATCAGGCTTTTTCACATATGATTCTGTAGAAAAATTTGCTAACATTTGTATAAGATGTCTCCCAATTCTGTGAACTTGGTAAAATTCAGAACAATGTTACCACATTTTGTATGAGGTTTTGGCATATTGTACAAGTTTGGCTTTAACCTAAGACTTGACTGTTATGCAAAAATAGCATGAACATTTAGTAAAAGGAAACAGGGGGAGCTGTAAAAGAAACCTCAAACTACACGAGGAGCCCAGTTTTACTTTACCTTTCCAGCCACATTCTGACCTGAAGTGAAGGGCTTCAAATTTAAAAAATAAATAAATAAAGCAAGGTAAAATTAATCTTTGATTCATAGCTGGAAAAGAAATCCAACAAAATAAAACTCGTTTTCTTAATGAGTATAAATGTTAATAAAGTGTCAGTAAATGAACAACTGCTATAATATTAAAAATAAGAGTTAAGTAATACATATTCTAAAAGGTTAACTTACAATTGGAGTGTCAGTTTACTTCCCTTATAGTCTACTAATAAACCATATACAAATACAATACAGAAATACACATAATAACTAAACCAACAAATCTTTGTTGTAAAATATTACTCAAACCAGACCTCCATCTTCTGATAGAAAAGAATATAGTGTAACTTTATACTTTCATGACATTGATGAATTATTTTGAATTAATTATTGTTTCTTTTAGCCATGGTAACTATAGAGTACCTACAAATAGCTAGGTTTATAAACTAAATCATGATATCTTTTAGGAAGTGCTCTCCACTCATCTTTTAAGGAATTTGCACTCATGCATCATTGAAGAAAATTCTAATTTTCTTCTGTGTCTTCCCAGTGAGAATGAAGTTTTTATGTATTATAATCTAAAATGCTTTTTCAATTGATTCATAGTATAGTAGTACAATACTGTATTATAAGGAAGCCATATTTGCATTTAATATCATCCATATAACATGATAATAACAAAATGTCCACTTCTAAAAAGTACACAGGTCTGGAGAGATGGCTTAGTGGTTATCATATTTGCCAATGAAGCCCAAGGACCCATGTTCAATTCCCCAGTACTCATGGAAGCCAGATAAACATGGTGGTGCATGCATCTGGAGTTCATTTGCAGTGGCCAGAGGCCCTGGCATGCCCATTCTCTCTTTCTCTCTCTCACACATTATGTCTCTCTCTTTCTTGCCCCCCCAATAAAGAAATAAAAATATTTTCCCTTCCATTTTTTCTTTCTCCACAATATCTTCCCCCTTTTTATTTACATGTCCCTTATGTGCTTTCACCTAATGAAAGCAGTTTTTAAAAATAAAGTTTTGAATATCTAGGAAAAAAAGTAGGCAAAAGACTATTATATCATTTCAATTAATACTTAACATGTATTAATAAATTTAAAAGTAGGAAATTTGAAATATATTTTCCAATCGTTCCCTACTAATGGTGTTAACTTTCTATATTTGAAGAAAGGTACATTTTAAAACATGGACAAAATAGTATGTATACTGAGTACTAACAAGTCTTCTCCCATTGTCACCCAAATTCTCTTGGTTTAGCTTTAAAGAAATGCCAATATTCTCAGTCCTACTTTCTTAGTTTAATTCTACATGTAGTTCAAACTGTGGCTGAGGCACGAAGGTTAGCAGAGATGGATAAGGTAGCATTGTGAATGGGATCAAGGCAGAAGCCAAAGGGAAAACAAATAACACAATGGTGGGTGTGGTGGGACAATTTAAAACAAATTAGAACTAAAGCCAGAGAAGACAGGAGACTGTCTAATGAAATTGGCAGAAAATGAGTTAAAAATGGAAACAGGAAGATGAGTTTGTGGTGGTTGTTTGTAGGATTCCAGAGAACCCAGTGCTTTCATCACATTTTAGCCACAATAATCCACTAGCAAAGCGTCCTCACATCACTGAAATTCTACCCCAAAACATGCATAATATCATATAAAGAGTTCATTACATTTGCTAAAGACTAACTTGAATAGGTAATCAAAAAAGAATCTGTTAATCCTCACTCACGTTATATATAACAAACCATCAAGGCATAGGAAGCATATGTGATAACCTTTTACATGTTTGTTTATTAAATATTTAGGAGAAATGATCATTTTAGAAGCAGAAAATATAAGTATTTATTTTTCAACTTTAAAAAAATAGTGATTTATTTATTTGAAAGATGGAGACAGAGAGAAAAAGAGAGTGAATGAATGGGAGCAGCAAGGCCTCTTACCTCTGCAAACTAACTCTAGGTGCATGGGCCACTTTGTGCATGTGGCCTTGTGTGGTAGTGGTAAATTGAACTCTCGTCATCAGGCTTTGCAAGCAAGCACCTTTAAATAATGAGCCATTTCTCCAGCCTCTTATACTTCAACTTTTGCGCAGCAGTTTCCCTCATAATACTTACAACACTGTAGGGTTTTTTTGTTTGTTTGTTTTTTAAATATTTTATTTATTTATTTATTTGAGAGAGAGAGGAAGAGGCAGAAAGAGAGAATGGGTGTGCCAGGGCCTCCAGCCACTGCAAACGAACTCCAGAAGCGTGTGCCCCCTTGTGCATCTGCTTACATGGGTCCTGGTGCATCAAACCAGGGTCCTTAGGCTTTGCAGGCAAATGCCTTAACCACTAAACCATATCCCCAGCCCAACACTGTAGTTTTTAAGTTCCTTAATACATCCAAAATTTAGCAGTGCTCCACAAAGATAACTGATAAAATATCAAGGCAACATAAAAGTTGGTATATGACTTATTTTCTAATAGTGCAACCATAGAATCAGACAAAAAAGAGAAAAGTAGCTGGGCATGGAGGACACACCTTTAATCCCAGCACTTGGGAAGCTGAGGTAGGAGGAACACTGTGAGTTCACTGCCAGCCTGGGGCTTCAGAGTCATGCTCAGAAAATATGTGTTGTGATTTGTGAATATGTTGTTCCCTAGTCAACATAAATTTGACTATTTTATATTTTATTTTTAAAATTTATTTATTTGAGAGGAAGAGAAAGAGAAGGAGGCAAAGAGAGAAAGAAAGAGAGACAAAAAACTGGCACAGCAAGGCCTCCAGCCACTGCAAACGAACTCCAGATGAATGTGCCACCTTGTGCATCTGGCTTACGTGGGTACTGGGGAACTGAACCTGGGTCCTTTGGCTTTTCAGGCAAACGCCTTAACTGCTAAGCCATCTCTCCAGACCAAATTTGAATATTTTAAGATAAACCTCAAATATCAAAAAAAGTTAACTCTATGGTCTGTCTTCATTATGCTACAATCATATTTTAAATTACTTATGCTTAATATTCTATCAATTTTATAACATAATAATGATTAAAAATAGCAAAAATATTTAAATGATCTTATACTTTTACTGTCTTGAGACTTGTGAATTCAGAGAAGGGCCAAATGTGGACCTCATTCTGCTCACAGTTTCTGGTAAGAGACCCATCTATTTCCAAACCTTGAAAGCAGAGCATAACATCTTTCTTTTATTAAACTTTGATAACTATGTGATTAATATTAATTTCTGAAGTGGAATATACGGTTGTTAACTAATGTTCTGTTCTTTCTAATCTATTAATGTGTCCATTAAACTTTCATAATGAATGATGACTTTTGGCTATGGATACTAACTTTGACTTGCTGGTTTGTCCAAGGAAACTTTGGCATATCATTCTCCATGTACTGAGCCATGAGTGGAAATAGTCTGCAGCTGAAGTCAGTCTGGTTTGCAGCAGCCCATATGCATCAGGCCACCTGATCACAGTGCTTTCCCGAGGTGCATTATTTATGGCCCTTGGCAGCTGCAAGCCACATTACACTGGATTACGCAAGTGCTGCATCTGTGGCTCAGGGCTGGAGGAGAAATAGATTTTTTATTAAATGTAGGTCACATTTGATAAGAAAAAAGAAATAAATCACATGTTCCATCCAACAAGAGTGCTTTAACATCTATCTAAAAAGCTATTAATTACTCTTTTAGTGTTGATGCTATTTTTATGTGAAATTTGAGATCACAAATCACATTGGAATGGGAAGTAGATATTTCTGGCTCTGATCAGGGTGAGCCATTTTGTAAAATCCATAAGAAGCATTTCTTCCATAGTTAGCACTGGGCCTTAGTTGCTTGGCTGACCTGGAAAAGAGCAGATCTCTACACAGGATGAAGCATCTGAAAATTGTACCTCAACAAAAAAATCTTGGATGCTTGCAACAAGTCCTGGAATCTCTCTTCATTAAATAAGTGTTTCTTCAATATGTAGTATGGCAGTTTATACATTTTTCTCTCCATTATTACATGGATGAATCCCCACTATCTTCAGAGAAATTGCTCCAACAAAAAAATCAAATTTTTCCCCAGAACTCTTACAATTATTTACCACTGAATAAACTAAACTTATTAGGGGCCAAGTTCTTGGTGTTAGGCATACATATTCTCCTAAATAGTATAATAATCTAAATGAGTAATTCACCAGCAGTCATCAGCATAATATTCCTTCTTCTTTTGGTTAGTTTAACTTTCATTGTGTTGGTTTAGTAAGTCTGTTTCTCTATGAGTACATGATTTGATAAGCAGAGCTAATATAACCCAAAAGGAAACTGGAAGAGGAGAGTAAGAGAATGGAAAAGCACAGGTGAATAGTATTATGAAACCATTTATGCTTTGTAAAAAAAAGTACATATTTTGCAACTACAATCTGTTGTAAGTGATTTACACAAAAGTAAAAAGATTTTATATACTCTTTTTGTCCTTCTAGCATTCTCTTTATCTTCTATAAAATACATCAAAATACATTGATTCTAAGTTCTTATTTCTATCCTGTGAAGGCAGGGATCTTCCCAAGCAAGTCCGTATTTACAATGGCCTATGTTATTGCTGGAATTTGGTGGATACCTCAGCAATGCATTTTCATTGAATGAAGACTGACCAACTGAATGAATGTCCAATCTATGTTTTTAGGTAGCCAGGCTGACCTGGAGTTCACTATGTAGACTCAGGGTGGCCTCAAACTCACAGTGATCATCCTATCTCTGCTTCCTGAGTTCTGGGATTAAAGGTGTACATGCCACCATGCCTGGCTGAATGTCCAGTCTTAAAATACCAGACAGTGTTTTCAGTGTTCTTAAGGAGCTCAGGATGCATCTTTGGAAGCCATTTTGAACAAGAACAACTTGTCAAGGAGGCTCCTTTGGAAAGTAGAACACATACAAAAATATGTTCGGTTGATCACCTTTCGTAGTCTGAAGTATAAATTGCCACCTATTTTTTAAAACTTAAAATAGTGACTAGAAAACACTGTTTACCAAACCATCATTTCTATCTCTACTTTCACCTCACCTGACACCTTGTATAGACTAATGTATCAGGACTTCTTGGCATGAAAGCATGATTCTTCTTTTTTTTTTTTTATTAGTCAGTTCTGTATTCAGCAAATATAGTCAGTTTGGTACCATTATTAGGCTCATCCGTGACCTACCCCCTCCCCTTGGCCCCTCCTTGTTGAGGTATACAGGTCATGCATTGTGGAGTTAGCCCACAGTTATGGGTAAGCTAAATGTCTCTGCATATCATGACCCAACATGTGACTCTGACATTCTTTCCGCCCCCTCTTCCGCAAAATTTCCCTGAGCCATGTTGGGTTCATTTTTGGTCTGCTTCAGTGATGAGGTGTTGAGGGCCTCTGAGGCTCTGGCTCTCTGATTTGGTAGGAGTTGATTTTTCTCTATGCTGATCTCCTTCCCCCTTGTGCTGGTGTCCGGTTCATCAGGAAAACAGCCCCCTTGCTTGTTTCTCCAAGTTTTCTTGGTTTCAGCCGTGGCCCTTTTGAGGTATGATGGGGTGGCTCTCTCCTTAGGGTCTACATCTATCTGAAAAAGAGAAGCAGATTCTCCAACGGAGAGTAAGTTAGCACCAGGACAAATGAGATAACCCTTACTTTTTTTTTTTATAGAGAATTTAATAGGTGTAGGCCCTCTTGTAGCCCACAATTGATAGTAGCTTGATACTGGAGAGTGGGCTTATGTTTGGATATGGTTCTGACTTGTTTCCGATTCCTCTTTTTAAACAGAAGTTTGATGGTTTTCTGAAGCTGTAATAAGTATCATACCAGGTCAAATTAAGGAAGATTTACCTAATTTGGCTGATATAAGATGATGAGTTGAAAATTTGCTCTATGAAATACTCAACAATTTATTGAGTAAAATCCATGTATACTGTAATATGCTCAGTATAAAGGCTTTAGCATAGTCACAGTGGCATTCTGCACAGTTTTAGCGTTTTCTTGTGCGCTGGCACTGACGACGATCTTATTGGAATATATATCTTCTCAGACTGCAGAGGTTACTTTAGAAAGGGCAATGCAACTTCTTCCAGTGGGAATCAGGGGCAAGGTTACCCCAAGCTTTAAGGTCATCATGACAACCAGTGTTCCAAGAATGTTTACCTCCTGAATAGGAAGTAAATTCAGGGCTTAAAACCATCCACCAAGACTTGGCTCTTGAACTCTGGTTAATAGTCCAGAATATCTATAGTTTGTTTTGAAAAATATTTCAGATCAAAGTAAGACAGGCTGCTTGGGTTCAGGGAGTACTTGGTCAGCCTTTACTTCTTACCTTCTTTTTTTTTTCATTCTCTGTTTCTTTATTTTTTAAAAAAATATTTTTTTCTCAATTTTTATTAATATTTTCCATGATTACAAAAAATATCCCATGGTATTACCCTCCCCCCTTCCCCTTTGAAATTCCATTCTCCATCATATCCCCTCCCCCTCTCACTCTATCTACTTACATATATACAATACCAACCTAATAAATTCCCTCCTCCCTTTCTTTCTCTTCCCTTTCTATCTCCTTTTTAATTTACTGGCTTCTGCTACTGAGTTTTTTCCTTCTCGCACAGAAGCCCAATCATCTGTAGCTAAGATCCACATATGAGGGAGAACATGTGGCGCTTGGCTTTCTGGGCCTGGGTTACCTCACTTAGTATGATTCTTTCCAGATCCATCGACTTTTCTGCAAATTTCATAACTTCATTTTTCTTTACCACTGAGTAGAACTCCATTGTATAAATGTGCCATATCTTCATTATCCATTCATCAGTTGAGGGACATCTAGGCTGGTTCCATTTCCCAGCTATTATGAACTGAGCAGCAATAAACATGGTTGAGCACGTACTTCTAAGGAAATGAGATGAGTCCTTAGGATATATGCCTAGGAGTGCTATAGATCTGGTTCTTATAATACCCATTCTTGCATAAATGCTCGGTGCTGTTGTTGACTGAATATAGTTCTTACCTTCTTAACCACCTGCTTCAGTGTTACCTGGCTCCAGGCTCTATCCCTGGTGGAGAAAGTCATATTGAGTTATCAAGCAAGGCAAATCTGTGAAAGTCTTCCCCTCTTGGCCTGGCATGGGATAGTCTGAAGGACAATACTCACTCTAAAATTTTCTGAAGGATAGGCAGAGACTCTGTAGAGTCACTTCTTTCTCTCCTCAATCCTGCTCCTTCCCCTTACCTTTCACAGGTGTAAATCTGTAATAAACATGTGGCATCACAGACTCCATCACAGTGTCTGAGGAAGCAGGCAATAAGATAATGATGAAGTCAGATCACTTACGTGACTCCAATTGACACTAAATGTTCTATCAGAGGTGGAGGAGAAGCACAAATAGTCTCTGTAACAAAGTGAAAGTCCCTTGTAAAACTTTTCACAAGGGGTGAGTCAGGAGATCATAGAAGTGGACAAGTAGTACACTGGGGACAGATTATCAGGCATTTGAGATATATGGATCAAATACTTCCTATAAAGTTAATGGAATTGAATGAGTTTCTAAGGGCCATGGATGTTCTATTTTTAAAATGCACAGTGAAAGGTGAGTGGCAGCCGATTGAAGTCCAGGGATGGAGACCAGTGAGCTACTTCACTGTGTATGTAAAAGAATTTCTCATGAACCACATGGAGGGGAGAGAAAGTTTAGGCAAAGCCCAGTACTAAATAGTATGAGTGGCTTTATTTAAAAAAATAAAGGTTAACGTCAAAACCAAAGTAGGTCTGTTCAGGTCATGCAAAAGTGAGAGCATCTTAGAAAAATCCCAATAGTTGTTCTAAGATATAGACAACATAAAACTTTAGAGGTCAGGTGAATAAGTGTGGAATGGAGTCTGAGGATATTTTAATAGGAAGGCAAGAACATTTAGTTGGACATGAAAGATTCTGTTGACCTTGGAGCTCTCTCTCTCCAAGTATACCCTGGCAAAGATTATAGTAGATTGTCTGTATAGGGAGGTCCTATAGGCATGGAAAAACTAATAGCCATTCTGAAAGGAGTTGAAATAAAAGAAATATCATGATATTGGAGGAAAGAAGGCAAGATCCTGAGGTGACTTTGTCACATACAGTTGAGACACTTACCTGTTGATTCTATTCCACAGAAATGACAAGACTTACCATGGCATAGCAATGTAATGATAAGAGAGCACTGGTATAAGCCAAGTGTCTAATATTAGTTCTCCTTTGCTAGCCAAGTTTCACATTAGGAAAATCTAATATATATTTGTTAACCTTAACAGGGATAATAGGACCTCAACCACATGCAAGTTAGGTAGCACTTAACCTCCTAAAGTCAAGGTATTATGGTTTTTATAATGACTAAGCAGGTCAAGGGTATGTGTGCTTCAAAGAGTTACAGTGACAGGTAAAAGAATACAATAGCTTAAGAGTCATAAAGATGTGTAACCAGAAATATTTCTCAATTTATAATTTCAGAATAAATCAAGCATGAATGACCATAGGGCTGAAGGCTGTTATCCAAGCTAAATGTCAAGATCCATTGTTCGTATTTCAGATCTGAGTCATTCTCCAGACCCATAACACAATGACTAAAAAGATCGTTGTGTTCTTATAAAGCATTGAATACCTACCCATTCATTCCAAGAAGTATCTTAGCCATGGACACACACACACACACACACACACACACACACACATATACAATGTATATATAAGATCTTGTTGGAGTGCAGATAGCCAGACATTTCAAGGACAGCTGTATACAAGGTCAAAAATAACACTGATATCTATAAACCTACTGTCAATATCCACTTAAGGGCATCTATCAGTTCAAGTCCTTTGAAAACCAAATGTAAAATTGGATATCCAGGTAAGAAATTATTGTGAAGAACTGTGAAATGTAAACGAGGAAACAATGGAGGTAGTACGTGACAGCCTTTATTTCTTCCCCAAACTCATTATAAATAAATATGGAATAAGGAGCAATTCAGCTCAAGATAAAAGTAATTAAAGATGAATATCAATAGAAGCAGTCATTGCTGTACCACATTCTCACCTCAGCTTATTCTTTTACAAGTATGGGGAACTTTGCCTAACCATCTGAACAAGGATGGAAATACTCCTAATAAACAGACAAAGTATAATGCATTTGGTTTTTAATTTTAGATAAAATAAGTAATGTTTGAATATAGTCTTGGACAGTGGTTAAAATCTGAGTAAGAGCTTTGAAGAAGAAAAAATAAGATTGAGAATGAACAACTGGGTTAAATATATGGAATGGTTATGAAGCATATGTATGGAAATGGACATGATAAGTGAAAATCTGTGTAGCTTTTGTTAATGCACCACAAAAAATATCTACCATATAAGACTTGGTAATCAACTTTCTTGACAATCTATCTCAGTGACTTAATATCAGGTAATCTCTGTCATTAACCACCTCAATCCTAACTTAAGGAAGAGATAAGTAAAGTTAGCATAGTTTCAGACTGGATAATTCATATACTGAGGCATTAACTCTCAACTATCAAAACCAAATTAGCTACTGAATTTCCAATCCACAGATAATAGACAATGATATGGAGCCACTGCTATAGTTCCATTCTTCGAGGAAAAACAACCAACCACATGAATCATTTCCATCACCAGAATGCCATTAGTTTAAGCTCACATGAACACACATGAAATGTACTCAACTGTGGATTTAATGTTCCCATCCAAAGACCAGAAGTAGTTATCTGTCTGAGGAATTATTGCATGTTTTACCCATCATTATAAACTTAACATAGCCATCATTATGAACTTAACACAACAACAACATTCACTAACTGTCTCACAAATCAGTATTCAGATGGTGTTGGCCTCGAACTTTCCAGTTGCTTGTTGAATGAACAATAGCAACCCCGATGAGGGGTAAGTATCCTGAAGATAACATCCTTTGAAAGAAGCATTCACAGATGCAACACTGAGTATCACACAGGAAGAACTCAGGGTCCCCAGAAACAAGAAGTGAGAGCAAAAGCATATGGTGCAATCATGTTCACACTGCTGGCAGAAAACACCTAGCAAGAGCAGCTTGTGGGATAAAAGGGTTTGTTTTGGCTTACAGACTTGAGGGGAAGCTCCATGGCGGCAGAGGCAAATGATGGCATGAGCAGAGGGTGGACATAACCTCCTGGCTAACATAAGGTGAACAAGAGCAACAAGAGAGTGAGCCAAACACTGGCAAGAGAAAGCTGGCTATAGCACCCATAAGCCTGCCTCCAGTGATAGATGGCCTCTGGGAGGTTTGAATTCCATTACCAAATTTTCATCATCTGGGGTCATGGTATTCAGAACACCTAAGTTTATGAGGGACACCTGAATCAAACGACCACATTCCAGCCCTGATTCCCCAAAACTGATAATCATCCATAATGCAAAATGCAATGCATTCATCCAACTTTAAAAGTTCCCATAGTTTTATCAATCCCAATGATGTTCAAATATCCTCATAGTTCAGGGTCTTTTAACTGATCTATACTGCAAAAAAAAAAAAAAACAAAAACAAAAAAACACCCAAACCTATAATGGTACAAAATAAACATTACATTGAAAAAGGTGGCACTAGCCGGACGTGGTGGCGCACGCCTTTAATCCCAGCACTTGGGAGGCAGAGGTAGGAGGATCGCCATGAGTTCGAGGCCACCCTGCGACTCCATAGTGAATTCCAGGTCAGCCTGGGCTAGAGTGAGACCCTACCTCGAAAAACCAAAAAACCAAAAAAAAAAAAAAGAAAAAGAAAAAGAAAAAGAAAAAGGTGGCACTGGGTATAGCAAAGAAATATTCAATCAATACAAAATTTAAACAGGGAAAAAATCAAACTCTATAGCTCCAAGTCCAACAACTGTAGTCAGTGACAAGTCTCCAAGTCCAATAATTCTAACCAGTGAAAAGTCTCTGGAGTTCCACTTCCACCTCTCCAGATAGGCTACACACAGTTCTGGTAAACTTCATCCAGTGCTGGCAGCTCTCCTTGGCTGGCATCTCTTAAAGTCCTGGCATCTCCATTGGGTCTCCACTGCAACCCAGGATCCATCCTCATTGTTCCATTAGGTCTCCACACAGGTAATCCTACAAGCCTGCTTCACACTGCCCATGGCCATTTCCAAAATACAAAACCATGTTGCAAATTCAGTGACCCTCTCTTTCCTACATGTGTTATACTCCATAATACCAGGTGGGCTGCCAATTTATTAATCCAGGGGGGGATAAAGCAGACTTTGAAGAACGGGGCACAGAACCATCTTAAATATAAAATCAGGAGGTAGTGCTAACTTGGAAACAAGAGGTATAACAACTGTATGGTTGTTATGGTTTGGGGGAGACCAGCTCTGCTAGTCTCTTTATCTATAGATCTGATCAGTGGGAATGAAGTATAACACTAGAAATGGACCTGTAGTCTCCTGAAAGGAAAATAAGAAGGCATAACACATGTCGAGTGACAAATAATAAAATTATCATATGAGAAGTTCTTTCATAGCAATGCATGGAAAAGATTAGGATATATCCAATGAAGTAGATACCTTGATTTTCTTGTTACTAATCTAGTGATTAAAACAGTTAAATTTAGGGACTGGAAAGATGGCTCAACAGTTAAAGGCATTTGCTTATGAAGTCTGACAACATGGCTTCAATTTTTAGTATCCATACTTGCAAAGCCTGACAACCCAGGTTCAGTTCCCCAGTACCCATGTAAAGCCAGATGTACAAAATGGTGGTAACATGCTTCTGGAGTTCATTTGCAGTACCCAGAATCCCTGATATATGCATACTCATTTTATCTGTCTCTCTGTCTGTCTCTCTCTCTCTCAAACACATAAATTAATTAAAAAATTAATTTTGGTGCCGGGCGTGGTGGCGCACGCCTTTAATCCCAGCACTCGGGAGGCAGAGGTAGGAGGATCGCCGTGAGTTCAAGGCCACCCTGAGACTCCATAGTGAATTCCAGGTCTGCCTGGGCTAGAGTGAGACCCTACCTCGAAAAACCAAAAAAAAAAAAAAAAAAAATTAATTTTGGAATGCTCATAATATTTATGGTTTGCCTAAAACCAAAACATGCATTCTTCAAAGAAGTAAGAATTCCTCAATTATTTTAAAATTAAAATAATAGGAGCACATATAAATTAAAAGTAGAATTATAATAAAATGCAAATTAATTCAAAGGTCTATGATGAGATTACATATCCATATGGTCATTAATGAAATTTCTAAGTGCTAGGATATCAATGACCTACTTAGAAGGTAAGATGGAAAAATTCTGTTGTATTTTGGTTTCTTTTAAACATTTTCTAAACTTAGACTGGCTTGAAAAATAATTTCCATCTCTGCAACATTATCTTCACACCAAGAACCATTGAAATCATGCAACTATATATTACAAAAGAATTTAGTAGCATCCCATGTTGTCAGATGAATTAAAAATCTCAAATTGCTGTATTCATAATTTAGCATACAAAATGTATGCCAACATGGATTTTGTGGTGAATATAATAATTTATTCATCGATTTAAGTCATATTAATTAGCATCTATAATGCGCCAGAATCTCTTCTGGGAATTGGCAAGATACAGAATTTGAAAAACAGAAGTATTCCTATCTTCATGGAGTCATATTCTTCTTAGGGAGACAGAATGGAAAAAAATAATTAGAAAAACATGGAGTTAAATTGTAAAAAGTTCTAAAAGTAAAAAAAAAAAAAAAAGAGTGATATGAAGTATGGTCTAGGGAGGAAATAAGCATGGGAACTTTAGATTCTAAGGAAAGACTTCATCAATGTGACTTGAGTTGGGTCAGAGCATGACTGAAGCTGATTGTGAGCTTCCTCTGTGGAAAAGTTCCTATGGCATAGTAGCCACAATGGACAGTTTCTCAGGTAGGATTTGAACAAGTCTGGCTAAAAAATAGGAACAAATACAGTGGATAGGACATGCAGGATCAGAGGATGACAGCAGATCACAGATACTTAATGGTAAAAGTACCTTGGCCTTACCTAGGGAGAAAAAAGGCCTTTGGGGTTTTTGAACAGAAGTGATGTTGCAGAGTACCACTTATATTTCAGCAGAATAGCAAAGTAGTGAAATTAGAAGCAGGTAGGCAAGTTTTGAGCTTTTACTATAATCAGATGAGAGATTACTGAGACTCACTGAAGATGATTTCAGTAGTGGAATCCCATTCTACAACAAGTAGGATTCTCCAAAGGTCCATACTCACAGGAGCTTCCAGTGATGAAAAACAGGATTATAAAATGGCTACAACAGTTACTTTGCTCATTTCTTTTCTTTTCTCTTTGATTTTTTTATTATTAATTATTTTTATACTCAGTGAATACAGTCAAGTTGGTAATATTGTTAGGCTCGTCCATGTCCTACCCCCCTCTACCTGGCCCCTCCTTGTTGAGGTATATGGGTCATGCATTCTGGAGTTAGCCCTCAGTTATGGGTAGGAGAAATGTCTCTGCACATCATGACCCAACATGTAGCTCTGACATTCTTTCCACCCCCTCTTCCGTAAAATTTCCCTGAGCCATGTTGGGTTCATTTTTGGTCAGCTTCAGTGATGAGGTGTTGGGAGCCTCTGTGTCTCTGGATATCTGACTTTGTTCATTTCTATGACAAAACTTCTGATAAAAGTGACTTTAAAGAAGTTTATCTTGGGGCTGGAGAGATGGTTTATCAGTTAAGGCACAAGACTGCAAAGGCTAAGGACCCAGGTTCAATTCTCTAGGTCCCACATAAGCCAGATGCACATGGTGTCACATGTGTCTGGAGTTTGTTTGCAGTGGCTAGAGACCCTGGTGTACCCATTCTCACTCACTCTCTATCTTTCTCTCCCCTTCTCTCTGTCTCTAATAAATAAAGAAAGAAATAAAAATAAATCTTAAATAAAATAAGTTTATTTTGGCTCACAATAAGCTGTGTTTGACAGCACAGCCTATCCCAGGGGGAAAATCACTCACGGATGGAGGCAAAAATTTGAGGAATCTGGGCACATTGTGTCTGCAGTCATGAAGCAGAGAAAAATGAATGCTGGTGCTCAAATTGTTCTCTCGTTATTTAGTCTTAGACCCAAGCCAGTGGCATAATGCTCTCCAAAGTCAGTGTAGGTCTCCCTACCTCAACAACTGAATCTAGAAACTCCCTCACAGTCAGGCCTAGAAGTCTGCCTCCCATTCTAGATCCTGTCAAGTTGTCATTATTAACTATGGGAAATCTACTTCTTGTCAACTCAACATACAAACATATCATTTTTAAGCTCTAACATTCCAAAACTTGTCCCCCTAAGTTCATGGTTATCTAATAATGTAAAATATATGTAACACAACTTCAAAAGTCCCATAGTCTTTAACAAGACTGTGTAAATGTATAATTGCAGGATATCTTCTAAGATTATGACAAACTCTACAAGCCTCTATAGTCTCAAAAAAAAAGTTATATACTTCTAACATAAACTAGCATGGAATAAACATATCCACTCTAAAAGGGAAGAATGGAGGAATAGCAACAAACTATCAGACCAAAACGAGACTGAAACTCAGCAGGAAAAGTCCTGAAATCCTACAGTTCCTTTCAGGAATCTGTGGTACATGATGGAGTCAACTGTGTTCCAAAGAGCTTGGGTATTCTTGCCCTTCCAGCCCTGCCACATGAAGCATACATGGCTTCTGTCTGTGTCGATCTCTCTCTCTCTCCCTCTAGTTTTCCTTGGTGAACAATCTATTGCCCTGGCTTATCCAACAACCTGGGGTCTCCACTGCAACTTAAGCTTTAATGTCACAGCTTCCCACAATAGCCTCACAGAGACTCCTTGTAGGTAATACTATCCTGCCTCATATTTCTTGGCCTCAGTGGCCTGATGGAACTTTGGCAGGAGCTCCCATGCTCCCTCACTCTTACATCTATCATGCCATGCCTGTAAGCCACATGGACGATGCTGCCAAGTTCTGCTGCTAGCTCAGGATACAGTGTAGACCCCTTGGGCCATAGTTGCACTGGCCTCTGTGTGTCTCACAGCCTGACATTGGGGGCACCCCTCCTTATATGGCTGCTTTCAGGCAGCAAACCCCTTTGGTGGTGTTCTTAGTTTAGGCTTTCTCCTTTGAAATGAATTTGGATTTTCACAAGATAGAGACTTCAATGAGTAGAAGCTTACCTTCAGAGTGCCTTTCCTCCCACTGCAGTACAGGATTTTCTTTAATAGTCATAATTTAGTCAACAATTCCAGGCTGATGTCTCACAGCCAGGCTTGTATGCAATTTAAAATGCCTTCTTTACTTGTCAAAGACCAACATTTTCTTATCTTTTTGACCCATTTGTTATTCTTTCACTGTAGATCTGGATAAGGGCAGTGATTAGTAACCATGACACAGCCTGGATGCTATCCTGTCTTCAGATTTACTCTGCTCAAAGACATAACCCATTACTTTTGAATTCCTCCATACTCAGGTCCTAGGGACATAAGCAGAATGCAGCCAGATTCTTTGCCAGACTACCACATGAATGACCAGTTCTTGATAGAATTCTCAATCCCTTCTGAAACTTCACTAGCTCCACTCTCCACATTTTTGTCAGTAATCTGATCTTCCAAACTATCACCATGAAGGCCCAGTAAGCTCTGCTTAGAGCCTTCTTTCCCCTTTTTAGTCAGTCTAGCATCCCACCCAATGGGGTGGTATTGCCCGCAGTAATGGTGGGCCTTCTCATATCAACTAACCCAATCTAGAATTTTCCTCTCAGAAATGGTCACAGATTTGTCTCTACAGGATTCTAGAGCTTCTCAAATTGACAATAAATATTAACTTTTGCACATTGTTTTAAAAAAATCATGGAGCTGGGCTGGAGAGATGGCTCAGTGGTTAAGTGCTTGCCTGTGAAGCCTAAGGACACAGGTTTGAGGCTCAGTTCCCCAGGACCCACGTTAGTCAGATGCACAAGGGGCGCACACGTCTGGAGTAGCTGGAAGCCAAGGTGCGCCCATTCTCTCTCTGCCTCTTTCTCTCTCTGTCTGTCACTCTCAAAAAAAAAAAAAAAATCATGTAGCTAAGTGTGTTTATGATTTTTATTAGCTTATTTTGCTTATTCTTAGCAGAAATATATTTCTGAAGGTTAGCATTTAAAACTGCTATATAGATGAGATTTTATTGATAATTTTGTTGACAATCTAGTTTAACATTGAATAACAACAACAAAGTATTAAACAAAATTAAAATACCTACCTTACAGGATAAAAAAAATGTTCAGTATGTTGAGTCTTGTGGCAGAGGCCTGTCACACCAGATACTTGGAAGACAAGAGAATCACATACTGAGGTTAGTGTAAGCCACACAGGACAAATTCAAGGCCAACAATGGTAACTTAGTGAGAGCCTGTCTCACAATATAAAAAACACAAATAGGGTGGAGGATATAGTTTGATGGTAATATTACAATAATTTTAAAAGTTCAGTAAACTTTGACCTATTATCATATTAAAAGGATCCTTGGAGAGAAATGCTATTGAGTGAATTATTGACTTTAGTTTTAGAGAAATAAATATTAAGTCTTGGCTGTCTAGAAAGGGGAACCAAAACAGGCCAGAGCAGATGACTGGCAGTTTATAAAGCTGTTTGAAAACTCATTAACACTACTGCTCCTATCTCCCAAAGGTGAAATTTTTGATTTAGAGATTGTTCCAACATCCACAATGCTTTTGTTTTATAGCACAATATTCATTGTGTTAAAAGAACCATCAAATTAATGCCTGTGATGAAAAGAACTAACATATGCATCGCTCTATGGACAACATTTGCCAAGTAGCCTAATGATACTTAAATATAATGCTAATCCCCAGAGGCCCGTCTCTTACTCTTACTTGCTTTCTGATTCCCCTCCTCTAAGTCTACTCTGTGCTTGAACACTATTCAAGGCCATGTATCAAGAACCAGGATTCAAGGGGCTGCTTCTTCCACTCCTAAGGATTCATCATTTTCTTCAACTAAAAAGGAATTTGTTCATTTTCTTCTTCCCATACAATATCTTTAATTCCACTTGTTCCTCCCTTTGGTTTTGGACCTGTAGTTAGTTCGCTCCCTTCCCCAGTGCCCACCACAGCCATTAGACAGGAACCTTTCTACCCTTCAGCTTCCAGAAGAGTGGTAAGTTGACATGTGAATATTTATTGAATTTGTTTCATCTCCAATAAGCCTGTGTTTATCACTAGACCTAGCCAAAAATGAATGCCAGTTATTTAAACAGTGCTGTGGTATTGATTGGCATATTAGTGCCAACTATTTTATTAGCTTGGTGATATTAGTGGAGAAGAGCCTTGGTAAAGCAACCTAAATTATTAACATTCTAAAATGGTACAGAGAAGGAAATTTAAAGAATAGAGTGAAGAAGCTTTGATCATCAACCTAATAAAGGAATAAGGTCCCCAGATAATAGCAGAAATCAAGGTAATGACCAGACTTCACCATATGGAAGCAAAAACTAAAAATAAAAAATAAAAACCTTGTGTACAATGTCCCCCAAAGGCTCCTCTGTTGAATGTTTGGTCTCCAGTTGATGGCACTATTTTGGGAAACGTTTGTATTTTATTTTACTTTCTAATGGGGGGGGGGGGATGGAGATTGGCATGCCAGGGCCTCCAGCCACTGCAATCAAACTTTAGATGCATTCAACCTTACATGCTTGTATCATCTTGTGCTTCTGACTTACATGGGATAGCATGGATACTTAGGCTTCACGGGCAAGCACCTTCACTGCTAAGCAATCTCTCCAGCTCTATTTTGGGAAGTTTTAAGAGGTGGGGCCTACCTTAAAGAAATAGGCTACTAGGGATGGGCCTTTGAATGTCAGATTCAGCCCCCTAGTTACCAAGTTTTCTGTATTCCCTGGTCTGCTATGATATGAATAGCGTCCACTACAAACTGCTGCCAACATAAGCTTAGCTACTTCCCAGTTCTTTGCCTGCTATGATGGACTGAGGGACCTGAAATCATGAGCCAAAATAAATCCTCCCTCCTCATGTTCTTTCTGTTAATATTGTCTTTACAAAACAAAGTAACTAACAGAAAATTGATAATGTTGAGACTAAACATAGCCATGAGGTTCTTATACCTTTAAAATTATTTTAGAGGGGGCTGGGATGTCTTAAGAGATGTCTTAGCAGCTAAGTGCTTGCCTGTGAAGCCTAAGGACCCTGGTTCAAGGCTCAATTACCCAGGACCCATATTAGCCAGATGCACAAGGGGGTTCATGCATCTGGAGTTCATTTGCAGTGGCTAGAGGCCCTGGCACACCCATTCTCTCTCTTTCTGTCTCTGTCTGTCACTCTCAAATAAATAAATAAAATTAAATAAATTAAAAAGAATATTTTGGAGGGAGAATTTGAGTTTGGGGATGTAGGCTAGAAAAATCCTGAAATCCTACAAGAGTAGATGTTTCTTGTGGGAGTTTAGAAAATGAGAATGTCAACAGAAATTCAGATAATAAAGAATTTATGCATGAGGTCTCATTGGGGAATAATTATTGATAATTGGACTATAGGACATTCATGTAATATTCTGGAAAATAATTTGCCTACATATTCTTGTTGTAAAAGTTTTATTAAGGCAAAATTCAGTGGCCATAGGTTAATTAATTGGGTGGATGGGATTTTAAGACAGCATAGCATTCATGCTGTGGCATAGTTATTGCTTCATGCTTTGACAAGGCTGATAGAATCAGAAACTTAGAAAGGAAACAAGGAGAAAGATATGAAATATGTGTAGTGTGTAGAGAAGTATCTTGGTTAAGGGCTTAGATAAAACAGTAATAATTGTTCAAGATATTAGTTCCACCAAGAACCAGCGAAACACTTCACAGTGGACTAAGAAGGGTATCTTAAGAATATTTCAGGTTGGTGAGACCTCAGCTATTGAAAACCTAAGAAAAGAGAGACTTGAACATATGTTCTGCTCAAACAGGAACACCTAGTAAAGTATTTTCCCAAGGTCAGCTACCGAGGTCTCAGAGACCACTTTTCTCTGTGTCTGAAGGTGGCCCAACTGCTGTTCAAGTGGCAGAATTTAGTAATGTCCATGTGGGGTTTGTGCTTCTGGAGTATACAATGTAAGAGTTATAGGGTCCTGAGCTTCCACCAAGCCCTTTTAGAAAAGCCTGTGAGGCCAGACAATTGGTAGCAGAACTAAATCTCTGCTAGGCCACCTTTGATATGGCTCTGTGTGAAGCAATGAGGGTGAAGCCTAATTTGCTATGGAAACCCCAGGAAGTTAGAGATGCAGGAACATGGATGAATGCTGAGGATAGATACAGGCACTGGATGGAGCCAGCCCCAAAGAGAAACTTTGTGTGCTTTACCTGATAAATCTATAGGGTTGTAGCTACAAAAACTGATTGGAGCTCCTGTCATGCCCCCATGTACCACAGTTGCTGGATATGGATATGCATACTCAGGGTTTAATATATTTCCCCTTCAGGATTTCTGCTTAGAAATAGAAATGCCAGCTTTGTGCTACTGCATTGTGGAAACATGTGATTTTCAATTTGATTTTACAGGGCTTAAAGCTATATTGTCTTTGAACTTTGGACGTTTTGAATGGTGTGAAAACTATTAAGATTTGAGGGACTCTTTAATTTGGACTAAATTTTTGCATTATGAGATGGCCATGAATCTTCACGGTAGAGGAATGAAATGTTACAGTTTGAACCTGAAATTTCCCCCCAAATGCTCACATTTTAAATGTTTAGACCCCAGCTAGTGATGCTATTTTGGGAGGCTCTTAAAATTTTAAGTGGTGAGATGTACCTATATGGTAGAAGTAGGCAGTTAGGCATCAGCTTAGTTATGGCTGCTGCACACTCTCTCTCTCTTTATCTCTCTCATTCTTTTCTCTCTCTCCCATTCCTGGCCCACCATGGTGTGAACAGCTATATATATGCACATGCTCCTTCCACCAGGTACTGAGGTGCTCTTCCGTCCCTTCCCCACCATGGTGGGCTAAGCCCTCAAAAACTATGAATTATAATAAATCCTTCCTCTTATAAGTTGTATCTGTCAGGTATTTGGGTCACAGTAGCATAAAAGTAAATAATACAAGAAATTAACAACTTCAAAATTTAAAAACCAGTGCAGCAGAATAAAAAAAGTAATATTTATATAATAATTTTAAAATAGGGTACAAACATATGCAAAGAGTAGCAAATACAGGGACTCTATATTGGGGCTAAGATTAGCTGTGAGCATAAAAATCAATTATATTTTAGAAATATTTGAAATCAACTAATTATGAAATGGCACTGATAAATGTTTTACTGCAAGAGAAAGATAATTCCAGTACTGACTAAACTCAGGACAAAGTATAAATGTACCCATGGGACATATTTTGGAAGGAAGCATAAACTTTCTAGAGAGCTATTTCAATATAGTACAATACTCTAAGATGAATTATTTGAAGGAAGTTGCAGAATTGAACTAAATTGATCAGACTATCAAATCTACTTCACATGACTCAAAGATCATATTCCATATGATTTTACTAAATTTATACAAAAGTAGAAGCTATTAAGTGGCAAAAATGAAACAGGTACACTACAGGACATAAATGACTTGTATCTTTAGCCAAGGATGACTGTAGATCTATAAGCAAGGGTTTGTGGTTTCTTGCATAGTAAAGAATGTTTAATTATGAAATGTCCGTATTTTTAGGACTTTAGTCTATGAGACATTTCAGCAATAACTTCTGGTTTTAGCCCTTCCCTTTCTATTTCTTTTTACATGCAAGTATCTTCCAGTATCATCTTGAAGGAGAGGCAGAGTATCAATGAGGAAAGAGAAGATTGCCTTTCCTGTGTTCAGGTTCTGCTGCTGCCAGTGTCTACTAAGAGAGCCAAAACAATTTCATTTTCAGTTCACTTCAAAGTTAAATTATTATCTGGCACTGGACAGTTTTAGCTACTGAACTGAGAATGTTAGGTATGTGTTTTTCTACTCCCTAAATGTAATTAGAAGACTGTTTGTACAATTGTCATAGTGGGGACAATACCACTGATTAGATTTAGAGACACTGTAAGGGACAAAGAAAAATTTCTTTTACAAAACTACTTGATCAATGTATTGGATACATGTACTTGCTAATTTTAACCTTAATATCATTATTTATAAAAGCATCATCATTAGTGTAGCTGAAAGTATATTAATTGAAAAATCAAATTGACTCTAATGGAAGAAGCATATCATTCAAATGACTTGCTTCCATTTGTTAAAATAATAAGGCAAAAATTGGCATTCAATCAAAAAGTACATATTTTCCATTTTACAAGCAGATAAAATGCATGCAGACAAAAAAGAAAAAAATAGGCTCTTTCTCACAATAGCCACTATTAACATTTTTTGTTTTATATTTTAAATGTTGCATTATGGGAACTTCTGACAATTTTTTTCCTCTGAATAATAAATTCAGTTTTCATTTCAATAAATATAATATTCTAAATTCTAAAGGTGGCATTGAAGCCTACTGAATTGAAACACCTGCTAAAGTTAGATATTTCTCAAATGTTTACATTATAAATGACTATATATACAGACACACACATACACACACATGAGAATTAGGAAGAATTCCTAGAAGTACATCTGGAACTTAAAGCCAAATTATTCCAAATAAACTAAATTAAGTGTGCATGAAATCACTTTATTTTTCACTTGAGAGTTGAAAAGTGGTATCTCATTGCTATTAGAATTTTCTTCCCAGAGCTACCATAAGAGTTTCATCCCCTCTTGGGTTTGAAGCAACAGAGTATTAATGTCTATCAGTTGTAGAGGCTACAGTTGCAGGTCAAGGCTTCAGGGAGGCCTATCTCTTTATCTCTCTCTCTTTCTTTTACACACACACACACACACACACACACACCACATCTGTATGGAATAATCTGTGTCTGCTTCCACCAAACTCCTGCTGGTGCTTAGAAATCTTTCCACTTTCCTCTTGCCAACTAGTTCCAGACGACTACAAACTACATGGCTAGGCTTATTACAACACAACCCCACTTCCTAGCACCAGTTTTCTGTATTAGTTACCTGACACAAACACCTGACAAGAATCAGAAAGGATGGAAGGTATACTGCAGCTTACAGTTCATCATGGTACAGAGGCAGGGTGATTGATTTGACAGGTCCACAGTGAGGAAGCAGAGAGCAACAAATGCTTCCGCTCAGCCAGCTCTTTCTTTTTTATATATATTTTTATATGGGGTCTACAGGACCCCAGCCTGTAGAATGGTGCCACCACAGTTCTTCCCACCTTAACTAACCTAATCAAGACAATCCCTCACAGGTCAACATGACAATCAATATAAGCAATCACATTATGTTTTTATAATCTCTCCTAATTAACAAATGTTTTATTTTGCTTGCTTAACATTTATGCATTTATATGTAGTGAAAAATTATTGTAGAGAAAAAATTGATATATCAATTAAATTATTTTGTCATTTATTTTAATGTTTTATGCATTTATGTGTATGGACATGTTTTTGTTTGTGTGTGTGTGTGTGTGTGTACATACAGGGACATGTATGTGTATGTAGAGGTCAGACAAGTTTGGGTGTGTTGTTCCTCCGGAATGCCTTCTATCTCTTTGAGACATGGTCTTATTGGCTTGGAACTCACCAATTAAGTTAGACTGGTGGTTATCAGACTCCAGGGGTCTTCCTGTCTCCTCCTCATCTGAGCACTGGGGTACAGGCATGTACCACCAGGGCCAGCGTTTTCACAAGGGTGGTGGGGATCAAATTCAGGCCCTCATGCTTGTGTATGCTTTCAGCAGCACCACCCCATTTCCTCCTCTTCATTATCTTTGATGATTAGCATTATACTCTCTGTTTGAATGAATTTCACACACACACACACACACACACACACACACATATATATATATATAATCAAGATCATTTAATATGTTTTCAGGCTATGATTCATATAAATTAGTATAATGTCTTCCAGGTTCATCCATATTATGTCAAATGGCAGTATCTCCTTTTAAAAGTTGAATACTATACCATTGTGCATGCATAATACATTTTTCATCCACTCACCCAATTGTGAATAGTGTTACAATGAACATGGTTGTGCAAATGTCTTTATAGAGTGCTTACATCTTTCCTTTGGATCTACATCCAGCAGGGGAATTGTGGGGTTGTTTCACTTAAGGAAAATTCTGACTTCCGGTTAAGATGGTGGAGTAGGTACCACACCAAAGCAGCCTAGGGGGGAAAAAGCCAAAAAAAAAAAATGCAGCAAAATACACACTTTTACTAAAATGTGAGGTGTATAGCAAATTGAAATGGCAGCAGAGAAATAGGAGAGATCCAGAGCATCCAGAGCCCACACAGGCTGGCAGAAGCAGCTCCGGCAGGTCTGCGGACCGTGGCGGCAGTGGCCAGAAAACCCCCAGGCTCAGCTTGAGCTGTAGGAAAAGCCAGGTGAGGGGATTTTCCACTCACACTGGAGCCCTCCGCAAACTCAAGAAACGTGAAGGGAGAACGGCAGTGAACAACAGAGGAGCAGATCACAAGGTAAAAGAACACATGGAACAGTTAGAGAACTAGAGCAGCATCGGCAGCCTCCCCTCCCCTACCCCCAGTGCCCAGCTCCATTGAACAGAGCAGCGGTCCAGGGATCTGGCCACGCCTACTTGAACCGATAGTGGGACCCAAGCAGGAGCAGAGGTAACTGGGATTACACCAGGGAAGGGTCTCACCTGGTCACAAGCTGACTTGGAACTCTCAACAGATGAGAACCCTTAACCTCCTTGGTGTCAGGATTAAGGCTGTGGGTGGGCACCACACACCCTAAGGGACAGTTAGAGGATCTGGTTGTCATAATACCTACTCTTGGATAAATATTCTGAGCTGTTTTTCATTGAAAGTGTACATTGTTTAATTAAATTTCAGAATCTATCTGTATTTGGTTCCACTCAGCCTACTTGAATACTCTCATAGCAGGCAAACCCAACACCTAGGGTCACTTTTGCAGATACTCTGAGAGTCTTGAGAGCAACACCTAATGCCTTAAGTTCCTACCCTGAAGTTATATAACATCAGATTGACTGATACATCTAATAATACCCAGTTAACTAGAAAATCCAATCACTAAATAATCCAGGATGCAAAAATATATACATTATAACACAAGAAACACCAAAATTCAAGACAATACAAATCCACCAAAAAGTATTAATGCATCAGAAATGACCTCCAGTGAGAACAAGTTAGAGGAAATGCATGAGAAAGATTTCAAAAGAATGATTATAAATATGTTTAAAGAAGTCAAAGAAGAAATCAAAGGAATGAAAGAGGAAATCAAAGGAATCAAAGAAAACACAGGACACCAATTTAATGAAATAAAGAGGTCAATACTAGCCATAAATAAGGAAATAGAAATAATAAAGAAAAACTAGTCAGAATTACTAGCAATGAAGAGCACAATTAATGAAATAAAAAACTCTGTAGAAAATCTCACCAGTAGAATGGATGAAGGAGAGGACAGAATATCTAAGCTAGAAGACCAGGTGGCAGATCTAATACAGTCCAACAAAGAGAAAGACAAACTAATAGAAAAGTATGAGTGGGAATTTCAAGATATTTGGGACACTATGAAAAGATCAAACATAAGAATTCAGGGCATAGTAGAAGGAGAAGAATTTCACTCCAAAGGCATATTAGGCATCTTCAACAAAATCATAGAAGAAAACTTCCCCCAAATTGGGAAAGAGGTGCCAATGCAGATACAGGAATCCTTTAGAACACCAGCCAGACAAAACCTAGAAAGAACCTCTCCTCACCATATTATAATCAAACTACCAAACACACAAACCAATATATATATAAAGCAGTCAGAGAGAAAAATCAAGTTACCTACAAAGGCAAGCCTATCAGGATTACAGCAGATTACTCAACACAAACTTTAAAAGCCAGAAGGGTATGGAGTGATGTAGTCCAAGTCCTGAAAGATAACAACTGTCAACCAAGGTTACTTTATCCTGCAAATCTATCCATTCAAATAGATGGAGAAATAAGGACAGTTCATGACAAAAGCAAGCTAAAGGAGTATTTGAAGACAAAACCAGCTCTACAGAAAATACTTGAAAGAATCCTCCATGCTGAAGAAAAAGAAAAGCACACATATAAGGAACCAGGAAAAAACAAACAAAGAAAATTCCTCCCTATAGTATTGACCACTACTCATTCTCTGTTTGATCTTCTTGGCCCTCTATGTTCCCAGCTCCTCTCTGTCTCCCTAGCATGCCTTCATCACATTACCCTCTTCTATCTCCCTGAGGAGTCTCATGTTTCTTTCCTGTAGTACTCTTCTTATTCCAAATGCCTGCATCCTCTTCCTTGCTTAATGTCACTGAGATTACTGTCTGAAGAGGATTTTTTTAAGAACTTTTCACTTGAAAGTATGATAGAAGCTTCTTCATAATTGTGTATCATGTTTGAAAATGCATGTTTAAATTCTTGTTCTCCGAGGATAGAAATGATTTCTGGACTTGTTATGCATTGTGAGCCTCTTACCAATATCTTAATTTTATGCAAACATTTTCAAGAATAATTGAAGGTAGCTTTTATCTATAAAATTCTGAAATATAAAGTTTTAACTATCATCATATGAATCTACTTTCCCAACTTCAAGTCTTCATGTATGTTTGAATATTCTTTGTTTTTAAAACTTTCATGTCTAAGAGAGAGGCACTGTGTGTCTTGAGTGTTTCCCATCGGTTTACAGAAGTATTTTTCTGAATCACCAAATGAAAGATAGATCAGAGAAAAGTCCACTCAGCACTGATTAATTTCTGTTTGAATTAACTATTAACCTGATCTCTACTGTTACCTAAGTGAATGAGTTCTGTACTGGGCCCTTGATTGGATGAGTGAGCACACTGGAGGGCTCCTGTTTCTCCCATAGGTGTGGGCTGGATGTGGCTTTCTGTCTTCTCTGGCAATAGTAGTTCTCATTTCTTACATCTGTCAATACAGTGCTGCTATTTCAGCTTCAGTGGGGTTAAACATGTCTTACCCATACTCTGTTTAGCTACAAAGTTTATGTCATATGATTGGTTTTTTTTTTTTTTTTTTTTTTTTTTTGCTTGTTGCTATAACTCACTTCTTCCCCTTGCTTCATTATTTTTTAAATTTTTTTGTTTATTTTTATTTATTTATTTGAGAGCGACAGAGAGAGAGAAAGAGGCAGATAGAGAGAGAGAGAGAGAGAATGGGCACATCAGGGCCTCCAGCCACTGCAAACAAACTCCACATGCATGTGCCCCCTTGTACATCTGGCTAACATGGGTCCTGGGGAATCGAGCCTCAAACCGGGGTCCTCAGGCTTCACAGGCAAGCGCTTAACTGCTAAGCCATCTCTCCAGCCCTCCTTGCTTCATTATTGATATATTAAAACACATGACCATTGCATATGAGCGGAGGTCAGAAGACAACCTGAGACGCTGATTTTACCTTTCACCATGAGTAAGGCAGCATCTCTCATGGTTCACTGCTCACATTCACTAGGTTAACTGGCCCATGAGCTTATAGTAGATTCTCCTGCCTCTGCCTCCACCCACCCCCACGCCCGACACACACACCATTCAGTTACACTCTCATTGCTGGGCCAAAATACCTGACCAGAAGCAACCTAGGGAAGGAAAGAATTTAATTTGCTTTATAGTGCCAGAAGGTAGAGGCTATGATGGTGGTGAAAGCATGAAAGGAGCAGGAAGCCAGCCTACCTTGTGACATCAGCCAGGAGAAAGGAGGAAGAATACAGAGGAGGAGGCTGGACATTAAGACCGGAAGGCCTGCCCCCAGTGACGCGCTTCCCCTAGTAAGCCTCCACCTCCTCAAAGTTCCACAACCTTCCCAAGCAGCATTAGCAACTGGACACAAATTGTTCAAACACATAAATCTATGAGGTGAATTTCACATTTAAACTACCACCACAGTATTAAATCCTGGGGGTGCTGTTGATGCTGTTGTAGAATTTTTTTTTTTTTCCTACTACAGTGTGGTATCTCTCAATGACATGGCCGTACTGAGGCAAACTAAATGTGTGCATAATAATAGCATGATTTACAGTGCAGCAATCAGTGCAATATGAGAACATCATAATCGTGTGCATTATTGAGCAACTCCATCTATTTTGGAATCATTTTGGATTTATTGTTGAGATTCAATTCCCTATGAAGTCCCATATGATTATGAGCCCATGTATCATGTATCTCAACTATAACCCTGTAAGAATGCCTGGATGAAATTGGCTTGGATTCATAAGAGGGAAGGTAATGCTCTACTTTAATAATAGCTTAACCTTGCTGTACTATTACCTGATATAAGTTTTGTGAGTTCATGAGTTTCAAAAGTTTGTCAAAAATGTCATCTGTTGCATTATTATGCTACCTATTAATATTTACACCTGTTATCTAAATATTGTGAAAGGAAAAAAAAATGGTACTTGGATTTGATTCCCCAGACCAACTAAAGCCAGATCCACAAGGTGGTACACACATGCATCTGGATTTTGTTTGCAGCCGCTAGAGGCCCTGGTGCGCCCATTCTCATTCTTTCTCTATGTGCCTCTTTCTCTCTCTCTCTTTAAAATAAGTAAAAATTATATAGATATAGATATAGATATAGATAGATATAGATATAGATATAGATATAGATATAGATTAGATATAGATATTTAAATAGGACCTTCAGTCCCTTGAAAACTGTGCCAGAATTTTCTGGTAAAAACCATCTTGTTAGTGCCCACCTTCTTAAGTAAGTCTTTGATGGCATTCTCAGCTGCCTTCATGACTACAAATGCAACAACATCCCTGCTCAGGTAGTGCTTTCAAATTATTTTTTGATAATTAATATTTTCCACAAAATGTCTGTTTTGCTTCATTTAAATTTTAAATCTTAGTTGCATAGAGCTTTACTTAGTTTTCATTCTTCTCTACTCTTTCTCTAATATTGTTCCTTGAGCTTTTTTCTTAATTGTGTCTTCTTATATTTCTTGATTTATTTTCACCAAATCTTGTGCTTAAAATTAATAAGATTGGTAGGCACAAAAATCGATGAGAAAAAATAGATTAGTGATCAATAATAAAGAAATAAAGCACAAAAGAGAGAGGTGGTAAGATTTTCATTGAATGAATTTTTTAAAATATTTTTTGATGAGAGAGACAGGCACAGAGAGAAAGAGGCAGATAGATAGATAGAGACAGAGAGAGAACGGGCACATCAGGGCCTCCAGCCACTGCAGAACTCCAGATGCTAACGTAGGTCCTGGGGAATCGAGCCTCGAACCAGGGTCCTTTGGCCTCAAAGGCAAGCGCTTAACCATTAAGCCATCTCTGCAGCCCTGAATGAAATTTTTCATCGCACTAGGCAAAAGGAGGAAGGATCAGGCTCCTTGTAAGACAAACAATATTGCATGTCTTAATAACAATAATTATCTTTAAAGTACTACTGTATTATCTCTGCTTAAATGAGCATTGCATCATAATAGATAGACATATTTATAAAAATGAATGTTTTCAAACATAGGACTGTATTTATCCGAAAAAAAAATGCACACTGATACACAGGAACTGTGTGCTCCCTGGCATGTGGGCACTGCAAGATGCTTTGAAGCATTTTTTTTTTCTTCCCTCTCTTCCTCAGCCCTCAGGAAGGTACCTTTGTATCATACTTATCTTAGAAGGCTGTTTCCATAATAAATAAAGAAGTATAAGAAGTGTTTTAATCTTTAAAAGTTGAATGATGAATAATAAAAGTTCAAAACTTTTAAATATACTTAAGGACATCTTTTTCCTGATTAACATTAATAAACTTGCATCTTCACCAGTATGTCCATCGAGTCCTTTACATTCAGTGTTTATAGCCAAATTGATTGAAATTAAGGTTATCTGGCCCCATTGAAAATGCATCCCCAGCAGCCTTGTGGGTCCTCGCTACACAGGCACCTGCGGATGTTAAGTGCAGGGCTCTCCATATTGAAATAAGCACAGCCATTTCGTGAGGAGGCTTCCATTATTTATATTGGTGGCCCTCTCTTCTCCTATCAGCAAGCACAAGTACAATGAGACCCTGGAACAAATGAGCTTATTAAGATCATGGTTAGACATATCATTTTTCAAATCACACTCTACAAGACAGATATGCTGGCAAAGCTGTAATAAATGTCAAGGCTCAAGGCATCTACCATCCTTTTCAGCAGCCCGATGGCTTGGCTAGAAAAGCTTTTCATAAATTTTTGCACACACCTGTCAAGTGGCAGGTGTGATAGTCTGCTATCTCGGAGGACCCTGAGCTGTGATTTCTGGGCTGGCAGCACTGTCGTAGTTCTCAGAGCAATCCTGTGCTTTTCTCTGTTTGTGACCAATGAAATCTCTGTGATCACACTGAGAATCTAGGCATTTTGGCAGATCTGCCAGTGGTACTCATCACATTGAGATTATTTTAGATTGCATGCCATGAGGTGTTATTTCCCATTTGTTAACACAATGGGGTTTCATGACTATGACAACTGGAACACATTCATTTGTATATGGGGTTTGTCCTTATTGTAGATGCTAAAAATGCTTCCATCTTTCCTACAGGCCTCTCATCCTCTCACTCGCACTTCTCCACCTGAAGCAGCAGCACTGTTAATTATGCTATGTTTATAGTAGACCAGAAAACAGAGGGAGAACACCTTTATTTGGATTTAATAAGCTGTATCTGTGAGTTAGAAATAAATATACATGAAATAAAGTTGCATTTCATATAGATGCATAATATACACTTAGAACATTCATGAAAGATTCATCAAACTATTCATCAGCCACCATGAAAGAAAAAGGAGGATCAGGCGATAAGGGAGTCAGGGGTCTTCCATTCTCGTCTCTGGATATTATGGTAATGCTTGGATTTCTATGATGATAACACACTCACAAATTCCTTGTTTAATAAAAGGGAAAACTTTAAAACAGAGAAATGGAAATATTAATATTGAGAAGAAACTAGGATACCACAAGACCACACTTTTACGAATAGTGCCATGCACTTATGTAATGTTTACATACATATTTTATGACTCATTCCTCACAGAACATGAGCAGGGTAGTTAGATCAGATATTAGTGGGTCATTTCCATAGAGAGAATCTGAAATGTAATGAGGTTCAGTGGTCTGCTTAGGTTCAAAGTTAAGTTCCTAAGTCAGGCCTGAGAGTCTTCAGATAGCTAGTTGAAGCTTGTACCCCTCAAGCTCCCACCACTACTCCTCTGTTCTGCTCTGAAAGCAACATGCTATGTTTCCATTTTTAATTCTCCTGTCATGTATACACTGTATATATAGTACAAGTCACCAAGAATCACAGTTTCATAGAAGCAAAATAAACCAATTACTTTGTGGAATTGTTCAGACATAAACATAAATTTAGGTTCTGGAACATAAACAGACATTCTACTACTAAAATTTCCATTGAAGAATAAATTACTGTAATTATGTTTAGCACAATAGCTTTGTTGCAAAATTATGGCAAATGCCATGCCTGTGGCGTGTCAACTAATGGATATCTGGCATCTGAACAATATTTAAAAATGATTGTGACACAGAAATATTAGCTTCTACTAATGGTATAGCCCAGTTTATGGACTTAACAATTCAGCCAAGCACAGGCATATTTTATAAAATCTTTAATCTAAAAACCAATAATTACTTAGGGAGAAATAAGCATGAGAATTTTAGAAAACTGCTTACCTTTACACCCCTGCTTTATTCTCATGTCTCTGCCCTTTCATGTTAATACATTAATTCCTAATTATTTGCCTCATTTAACCTTGATTTTTGTACAAATGTTTTAGAGAAGAGAATATCAGAAAGGGCTCTTACCTCCACTGACATTAGCATTTTGAGCACAAAAACAGTAACATTCAAATCTCCATACAAAAAGACTACTTACATATACTGATAATATCTTGGTCATCTTGAAACCAATCCCCAAGTCGCTGGCATGATGCTTGCTATCCTCAGCTGTGTGCTTCTGGCTCTCTTTGGAGTTATGTGTAGGGTGGACATAAATAGTTGAGGTAATTGAAAACTTCCCAACATCATTAAGCAACAAGCAGTTACAGTGGGTGGGATCTCCCATGCCTCACAGCAGCCCCTTGTGTGCAGCCCTCCACTGCCTGCTTCTCTGAGCTCACACTACAAGGCAAATCGCAAGCCAGTCCTTCATCTCGCTATGGGGCTTCCCACTGTGTGTCTCAACCAGAAACATGCACTGTTACTCACAGGCAACACTCAGGGCATGCTCACTTCAACATTTCCTTTTATTAACATTGAGCAAACACATTATTCACTCAAGGAAAGCATAAGGTCATGCCTTGCAACTTTGGCTGCATATCTGTGGTGGGTCATTGCAAGTGCCGACCACAAAACATGGACTGAGAACTTCCTCTGCATTCCTCTCCCTTTGGCGCTACGGGTCCAGTGATACTTGGGAGTTTGTTGTCACTCACCATCAGCACCACTTACCAAGAACCTATGGTCTGAAATGTCATCTCCTAGGCATACCAGTGAGTATTTTCTCCCAAAGTCATCAGTTCTACATCATGTTTTTCCCACCTACAGCTTTATTGACTCACTAGCCGGAAGATCTAAAGAGCCCCATCTTCTGTTTCTGAAAGCTTAGAGGAAATAGAAAAAAAAATACTATCATATCTAATAAGCAATAGCCATTTTTATTTTTGTCTTTATTTCTAACATGTTTTCCTATCTTTTGATAAATAAAAACACTGATTTAATAGGTACCAGATATATTATTAAAGATTTGCATGAATTTGGTTATTTAAACCTCAAGAAGCCCTGGGAGGAAGGTACAACTAGCCACATGTTATGAAGAAACATGTCCAAAGACAGACATACAGTCAGGGTCACCTTGTGTTAGAGACTATGGGTGCCAGTTCATCCACTTCCCTGATGAACTGTTCTCCCTAGAATGCTGTAGATTGGGTGGTATCCTCCTGTGGTAGTGTGAATATATGTTTTCTGCAGATTCAGGTGTTTTATTAAAGCTTGTGACATTGGTGTCCAGCAGTTTGGCTGAAGGAGGTGTCACGAGCAGATCCTGGGGTCCAGCCCTAAGGTGTGTTTGGGAGTGAATCTGACATCCAGCCCAAAGGTATGCAGGGCAGTCTGATCTCTGGAAGGGTCCCTGCTGCTAGCTGCCTGCTTGTGTTTGCTGCTTTTAGGTGCATTTCTGGTGGTGGTTACTGTTTCTTTGCTTGGACTTATGAGTGGGAGCCAATTTCGTCTGCCATTATGGAATTCCCCCTGGATCTGTAAGCTTGAAAGAAATCCCTTCCTCCCCTAAGCTGTGCCTGGTTTGATGTTCATCCCACCAATGTGGAGCTGTTGACAACACCTCCCAGGACAAATGTTTAAAGGAGAGGATTGCATTTTATAAACAACCTTTCACATTACCATACTAAGAAAATAGAGGTAATATGACTTTGAAATTCCTGCTTGCCTGCTTAGCACCAGAACTTTGGTACCAGGTGCCAAGAAGGTAAGCAGAGATTTCAGTTGCTTGCCTCTATTTTCTTAGGACTATAAGCAATAGTTATTAAAGATGTCACCCGACAAGTGACTGACTGGTAAGGGGGTAAGTCAGAAAGGACATTCACTATGCTTTTATGCCCAGAAACTGACATTCTGTCTCAAGTGAGATGGGTATCATGTATATTTGATGATGGGTGTGCTTCAGTGGGAACTCTGGCACTTGAATGAATTCATAGCTATTTGATGACATGGAATGAATGATTGAAGCTCTGTCTTATATTGCTGCATCTTGGCTAAGTGTTGTCCTCCTCCCACTGCTACCCATCAGGCTGGGTACCAGGCCGTGTTCTAGGTCCTGAGAGATAGATAATGCTGATGTTACACATCCTGCTCTCTGGGATTTTAATTGGTTTCACAATAACTCCAGGAGGAAATCTCTACATTCATATTTTAGCTTGCCAATTTTCCATGTTCTAATTTTGCTACATTAATCATTCCATTCTCTTGTCTAGCTGACAATGCAATGGCCTTGGAAACAATTATGTATCTCACCTAAACTGTTGTTTGAAATCTGTGTGTATGTGGAAGAAGCAAAGGCAACTATCAATCCCAAGGAAATGCTCATTAAATGCTGGCAGGGAAATCATTAATACTTGAATAGTTTCAAGGAAAGTAATCAGACTCCTGTTTAATTCACAACCATGATCAGCTTGTAGCTTGTGCAATCCTGAACAAAATGGGGTTTCCTGATCAAGCGCTCTCCTTACACGGTAAAGACTTAGGAGAAATGAGACCTATAAATAGCTCCTTCACTGCAGTCTTCATAGCTAAGAAATTCAAGTGGACGGGAAGTAAGTAGCTCAGATGGTTCATTTCTCTGGTGTTGTGCAATGAAGGCTTAGATGATTACTTCTTAAAATTTTCCCAGGTTTGTTGCATTCAATTTAACAAGAGTATAGTTTTTACTTAAGAAAGCTAGACTAACATCCTTTTAGTGTGTAAAATGTAGCCACTGTTTCCGTTGGTGAGTTGTAAACATGACAATGTTGCCATAGTTGTGACACTACAAATATTCCTCAGACCAAACCGTCTACTAACTATAGTTCTCACATCATTCACTGAGGATAACATCACCAGCCATGACCATATTCCTGCTCTATGGGTACCACAGGGGCCTTGGCTCAATTCCTAGTTGATCTGAATTTATTAGAGAAACAATAAGAAAATCTGTGGTACCATAGTTCCATTACAGGTAGCAAGGTGAGCTACCTAAATTATTTTAGAAGTTAAAACAAGGAAAACAACTACTATGCAGTGAACTCAATCACATATGAAATTCCATCAGTATTTTTACTAAGTCTATGAGAAGAACTGTGCTCATGGGTCATATAGTTTCTGTAAATTAGTGTTCATGAATAGGTGAGGTAGGTGACATTATGTCCATCTTAGCAGATACAGAGAGAGATGCTCAGGAAGGATAGCCTGATCTCAGTAGCTCATTCAGCGAATCAGCTGTATAATAAGGACAGGAGCTCTGGTCTGTCTGACTCCAAAGCTTAATAAGAGCCTGGACAGCTGCTATGGGGATTGAGATGCTAATGCAGGATAAGCCATCATTCTCCCTCACTGCATGGAAAGCAAGTCAATTTGCAATCACCTTGGGTGAAATAAGATATTCACTCCTAACTTGCTTATTGTGACAGGCTACAATAAGGTTACATACACACATACATACCATTTGTTGTTTTACAGAAAACAAAGAAATTATGTTGTCTAATGCATGTTTAATTTCTTAATTTATTTGTTAAGGGCATCTGTTCATGTTAGCACATATGGATCCAAGACACTGTTTTCTTATAATTACATCCTATTTCCTGACATGGATAAACTATCTACATCTAAACCTTATTCTATTAGAGGGTACCACTTCAGATTCTAGTCTGGCAAACAATATTACTATAGACAATTTTTCTTTAAATAAGTACGCATACATATAAACATAGAAATACATATCTATATGTATACAAAGATACACACACCATACACACACACACACACACACACACACACACACACACACACACACACATATATATATATATATATATATATAGAGAGAGAGAGAGAGAGAGAGAGAAAGAGAGAGAGAAAGAGAGAGAGAGGAGAGAGAGATTCAGAAAATTAGAGTGAGTGAGTCACTAGGGACTTTATCTTCACTGACAGATTCCACAATCAGAACAGTTGGCCAAGGAGATATAAATGAATACAACATTTTCTAAACTGCTAAACTGCTTTGTTACTTTTCTTATCCACCATCAATGCATGAGAGTATCTATTTCTCCATTTCTTCTCTAGATCTAGCTCCACTGCTATTTTTAGATGTTGCCAATTTGTTGGATGGAAAATATTATCGCAATATTACTTTATTTTATATGTGGTGACTAGTAAAGATGTAAATATGTTGAAGCATAGATATTTGTATTTTATTTTCCATAAAATACCCATTATATCATTAGTTTTCCTATTTGGCTTTGAGTTTATTTATTACATTGTGTAATTAACTCAATGTGTACAAAGTCCTTGGAAAATCTTGGATTTTATCTTACTTGTAAACTAGCAATTAGTCTGCTATTGGTCTATGGTCATTGGCTGAAGACACAAGATTACCTGACAGAGACAGAGGGCATCATTTCTCACACATAAAGAACATCACTATATTTATGTCAGTTCTGCCTTCAAGTCTGAATGAGATGTCATAAATGGCTCCAGACTTGTGTGCATATGCCATGTGTTATGATGAAGGAAAAAAAAATAACTAGTTAAAAACACCTCAAAGTTGTTATATGAGGCAGTAAGTATTCTTGTGTCTTGTTCCAAATATTATTTGTATTTGCAAAGACTGTTTCCTGTCTACTTGAAGACAAGTCCAGAACAAATGAAAGCTAATAACTGACACATAAGTTGTGCAAAAGCACAAAAGACCCACAAGAATCCTCTCTTGGATATGAAGGTTGTCACCTTCTGTGGTAGTTTGAATGTGAATCTATGTTCCCCGTATCCTGAGGTATTCTCCATTAAGACAGAGCTTGCAGTTTGAGTCTCCACTTGCTGGAGGAGGTGTCTCTGGGTGCAGATCTTTAGTCCAACCTGACTAGGTATGTAGAAAGCAGTTTGTGCTCTGGCTGTTCTTGCTTATTGGCTGTTGATGGTGTACCTTTGCTATTGACCAGAGGAAGTGAGCCAGCTTCTTCCACCATGAAGAAGCTTCCCCTAGAATGTGTAAGCCTGAAAGAAACCCTTTTCTCCCATTAGCTACTTCTTGTCATGTGTTTGTCCTAGTGATGAAAGATGATGGCAAAGCACTCTTAATCTAGTACATTGTGCCTGTTTTCCCCCAGTCACTGTGTTTGCAAAAAAACTTTACATTTTACGCTTTTCTATTAGTTCTCTTAAGGTCCATGGTTGGATGTGTATATTACTTGCATACTAAATTTCACAGAATATGGAAAATTCACCCTAATTTTCAATATAAGCTTTGTTTCTGGTCAAAATAAAAAGAACTACAAATTTTATTATGAAAATATATGTCGTATTATTTCTGTTGGGTTTAGGCCTGACAAAGCAGAACTTAAAGGCATGGAAATGAAAGCCCTTCTGAACATTTGCACAATCAAAGTAAAATTGAAAGCTCATAAGTCTTTTAAAACAAATAAATAAAAAAATAAATAAATAAACAAGTTCCAGTCAGAAAAAAAAAAATGCTGTTATCACTGTCTATTCAGAGAACCGGAAACAATGGAACCTTGCAAAGATGGGATAAGTCCTTTGTTCTATAGGGCTTGAAACTTCTATATCTTTGGTTGCCAGGATCTGTAAACCAATAGCAGACTAATTGCTAGCTTGCAATTTCAGATCTCCTGAGGTCTGGACACATAAGGATTTTGCATGATACAATAAATAACGTCAAAGTCAAATAGAAAAACAAACAATTTAATGAATATTTTTGTAGAAAGTAAGATGTTAAATATCTGTGATTTTTGTTACTAGACTGAACATGTGAAATAAAGTAATAGTTTGGAAAAATATTTTCCATCCAACATATTGACAAAACCTAAGCATAGCAATAAGAGCCAGATCTAGAGAAGAGATGAAGAAGTAGAAAACACATGCATTTTTGTTAAATGAGATAAAGTAACAATGCAGTTTAGGTAGAGCAGAGAGACAACAGTTGAGGTATAAAAGCACAGTATTAGATGCCTAGCACTGCACACCTCCTAAGCCCATACAGGTATAAGAATCTGAAACACCAGCCAAATCTCTTTAGCTTTGTAAAGACTCTGCACCATTTGCTTAAAGAAAAATTGAAGTCCTTGTCCCCGCCTCTTGCTTCTTTACCAAGCTCAGCTTCCACATGGAGCATTCCATAGCTTTGGTTATACTGTGCTTCAGTCCAAGACATCACTGGAGGCAAAAATGATCACATCAGTTCCAGTAGGATTACTTCATGGCTGTGTGGGGTTGGGGTGAATATGCCAAGTACAATGTTCATTCTGTCAGGTGTCCTACTCTGGGGTTCAAAGGGTGAAATCTGTGCTAAATGAATTGAGAAGGTGAGGAAGGTGGGGAAGAGTCTCAGAAGTCTCAGGATATGGGTGGGGGGTGATGTTTGGAAATACGTGGAGTGCCTTTCTGATTGTCAATGTATCAGATGCTTTATATGTTCATATATACATACCCTCAAACACACAGAGAAACAGGCAGTTTTCAGTATCTACAGATGATTTGTTGGAGGATCCTTTGGGAAATCAAACTGTATAGATACCCAAGTCCTTTATATAAAATGCTATAGTGTTTGTATATAACCTGCATATACCTTCCCACATTCTTTAAATTACCTATAGATGATTCATAATACTTACTACAATGCAAATGCTATGTACATAATTGTTATGCAATATTGTTTATGGGAGCAATGAAATGAAAAAGAATCATACATTTTCAGTGTAGTACCAACTCCATAGCACTCACATGAGACACAAGCAAGTGGTCCTCAAACAGGTGCTGGAAACAGACTGTAGATCTGTGAAATGGTGGGAGGCTACAGCAGGTGTGTCTGCACATCATTTGATGTGTGTTAATTCAAATAGTGCTCCCAGATAGAAAATTAAATTTTCACTTTTGGAACCTTCTGGAATTTTCTATTAATATTTTTGATTCACAGTTGGATGGCCTGAAGATTGAAAGCCTATGGGTAAGGAAGCAGCAGGTATATATTTTAACAGCATTTGGAAGAATCTGGCTGGCCTTTGCTGCATCCACTGCATTCTCCCAGTCCTTTGGTTCATAGTCTACACCTGAAAAAGTCACTAATCTTTACTGGATACCTCATATTTATGTGGTGTTGTGAAAACTACCAACACATAAAGATTGTTAGCACAGTCCCTTCCATTACAGTTTATAGCCTTCTTATAGAGATGAAACAAGAGCATGTATATCTACAATGACAGATAGGAGAAGCTTATCATAGGAAAAAATCAACTGAAAGATAAAGAACAAATATTTCAATGAAGAGGCAGCACTTAATATGATTCCTGAAAGATGAGGTTTTTTTTATAAAATAGACACAAGAAAGAATTCCAGGTAAGTTAAGGAGAAAAACCTGGGGAAACAGAAAATTTCACAGAAGAGGAAATCATCCACCATCAATTGGAGGCACATTAGAATTAAACCCCCTAAGCTAGAAGAACAGTGAGCAGATCCCACTGAGATCGTTTCACACCCTTCTGATTTCACACAAACATCCGTGTGAGAATCATGGAGAGCCCTCTTTAACAATGGAATACCCAAAATCATTCTGGGCAGCTAGTTCAGAAACAAGTGGATAGAGTACATAAGAGGAAAATGACCAAAAGATTACTGAAGACAGTTTAGAGTTTGGCAGAGTACACAGGTAGTATAGAAGTATGAAAACAGAAAGGTAGTCACAATGCTGAGATTAAATCCTATGAAGGGAATGAGGAAGTACAGGGAGGAAGAGAATTACCGATCCGTGTGGGGATCTTGTGAAGGACAACTTATTTTATTTCCAAGACTCTGCTGTGTGTATCCTCATCTCACTCTTCTTTCAGCAGTACACATGTTGTCCCGATGCCTTCCAAATGTGAAAAAAAAAAGGACAAGACATAGTTCCCAGGCAGAAACAGAAGTGTGTAGAAAACAATGAGATAGTTGATGTTAGGCTGTGATGCCATGAAAAATTTTCTTCAGCAAGAGTACAAAGTCATAACAAGTGTGATCAAGGCCTAAAAAGGAGTAGAGAACAATTACTGCCTGCAGCAGGGAACGAGAGCATGAGAGTATTCCCAAAGCAACACCTTCTCTGAGTAAAGGAAACGTGAGGATTTTATTAAGACAGTCTACACATATTCCGAGGAAAGCACTTATGGAATGGACTCATTCATGAGCATGCTCAGTTTGAGGTCATAATCTAAGAAAGAAATGGGACAGACAAGTTTTTGTCATTGTTAGATTATGTTTGTGGAAGACATGTTCAAAAGGTTAAAATGATGGACAGGAACACCTTTGGGCATGCTCTGCTTACATCATAAGGATTATATTAGTAGATAAAATAAATGACACCTTGGTGTTGAATTAATATAGGAGTTTGCCACTAAGTATGCCTGAATTACTTTGTGGCTAACACAAGGAGCATCTGGCTGCAGCTGATTGGGAAAGATCAGAGGCTTTCAAAGGAAGAAGCACTGGTATGGGGCATGCTCTACTAAGGAGGTTTATATTATTCATGCATTCCTAATTCTTGTGTTTTATGTTTAATCTTCATTTTCTTCTCATCATTGCAGCCATAGTCAGGGTACAAGTGATATATTTGATATAAAAATTCTAATCTTATAAAATAACACCCTTGATTATTCCTCTGACATGCATCTTTCTAGCTAGTTTTCTACCTCTCATCCCTATAATGCAGAAACACATGATCTTTAGTTTGCTGATGAAATGTCAACAGATTCTTGGCAGTTACATTCATTAAAGGAATGTGGGTCAAATGTTCACAGAAATTGATTTATATGCCATAAAAAGTAAGTCGAACTCCACTTCAGAAAAGATCTACTTAGTATCTTTTGTAAAATATTTAAGACTGTGTCACTACAAATGGGAAACAACTTACATTTTCAATGTGTCCTTGCAATGTGCTATGGTTGGATTGACCACTCCAGTCAGGGAGTAGATACACTGTATAACTTATGGCTTAAGATATATTTGACTAGCTGGAGAAAGAAAACTATAAGAGATATACATAAACTTAACACCATTATTATTGCATATTTCATAATTTCACAGGGTCCTTAAACTCCCAGAGTTGGCAGGGTTCTGGAGATGCTTGTTAGAAGTGGTTGTTTCAGATAATTCCTAAGGCTCACAGATCTTTTCTGTGACCTAGCCTCTGTTGGCCAGCAGAACAACCACTATTTAGGGATAAGAAAAGAAATTCTCATTTAACTAGAAACTAAGACAAAACTTGTAAGAAAATATACACAAGGTCAATACAGGTTTTGTCAAACACAAAATTGTACTTTGTAGACATGTTTTACAAAAAGACTACAAAAACACAAATATAGAACTTATTATGAAATGAACATTTACTTCAAGTAAAGAATCACAAGAAATTAAATTTTTAAAAATATTTAATTAATTTATTTATTTGAGATGAGAGAAGAGAGAGAGAGAGAAAGAAAGAGAGAGAGAATGGGCATGCCAGGGCACCCAGCCACTGCAAACTCCAGCTGCATGTGGTGCCACGTGCATCTGGTTTATGTGGGTCCTGGGGAATTGAACCTGGTTCCTTTGGCTTAAAGACAAGTGCCTTAACTGGTTTTTTTGTTTTTTTTTTTTTTTTTTTTTTTTTTTTTTTGGTTTTTCGAGGTAGGGTCTCACTCTAGCCCAGGCTGACCTGGAATTCACTATGGAGTCTCAGGGTGGCCTTGAACTCACGGCAATCCTCCTACCTCTGCCTCCCGAGTGCTCGGATTAAAGACGTGCGCCACCACGCCCGGCTTGTTTTTTTGGTTTTTTTTTTTTTTTTTTTTTTTTTTGGTTTTGACAAGTGCCTTAACTGGTAAGCCATCTCTCTAGCCGAGAATTAAAAATTTTTAAGGGATGGGAAAAAGTACAAATGTAAAATTCCAGGAAAAAAATGTTATTAAATTTAATAAATACATGGCATATAACACAGAGATTTTTCCAGAGATGTTGGGCTATTTTTTTTACTGCTTTTTCACATGACCATAATTTTGTAATAATACTTTCCATAGAGAAAGCATAATGACAAGCCAATCTTACCTCTAGCATAGTTGATTGAAATGTGTTTCTATTATTGATAATTGAGATGTATAAAAGATGGCTTTTAGATATGCTCCCTCTTTGTAATGTCACCTCAGGTTTGCATTCTCCTAGCAAGAATTCTCATAAATTTCATTATCTCTCAAAATATGATATGCATAATACATTTATAATTGTGTGTATTCATTATTGAGAATATTCCTAGCAGGAAAGAAAGTCTGTTTAGATTTAATGTCAGTGAGAAAAAAAATCCTGTGCTTAAAATTTTACATATCTATTGCTTGAAATAACTTGCCATAGAATACTTCTGGCTTTATACATTTCCAACACTGTTTCTCCATATTTACTCACATATAGGACCTGCTCACATTAGATGTGACCTTTAGCTCTGTTGTACCTTCCTCTTTTGACACCAGGTGAGTCAGCAACATTCTAGGAGTAAGTCTTACTTTGAGTCATGAATGTGACTGACATCTCAGAAACTTATCACTTCAGCTACACAAAAATCCATGTGTATCAAATTCAATATATATGCAACTCTACTGCCCTTCATCTGTGTCCCATGCCCTCCCATCATGACACACACTACTATGTAGAAGAGAATGGAAGATCCTAGTAGAAGGCAGTGGGAATCTTAATTGGTGTGGTTAATATACCTTTATTTGTAAATACAAAATCCCATAAGCATGCAAAAACACCAGTAAGGAGACCTCTGCTCTTTGAAAGTGACCCAATCAAATGAGTCTAATGAAGATTATGCTCAATTAGTCTGTTGTGACATATGCCTCTACACCAAAGATGCAAAACCAGTGACAAATACTAATTCCATCTTCCTTGTCATGTATATCCAAGAAGATTAGCAAGCATAGAGTAGCAGCAGCCAGGTTATACTTCCTCTAGCTTGATCAAGGGTCAGGTTGTGATGTCAAAGAGCTATAAGGAAAGAAAAGCTTACCAGGAAAAGAGAGGGAACAAATTGGAATTCTAATGAAATGTAAGGAGTGTTAGAGGCCAGAGAGGAGTACAAAGACAAGATTGAAAGTACGGGGCTCGGGATCCCTGAATGAAACCACAGAAACAGACAAAACTAAAGCTGCATTTTATATTCAAACAGGTTTTCTAACACCTGGGTATGCTAAAACTCACTCAGCAAAAGATACTCAGTAAAAGGTCCACCCACTCTAGCCATGTAAGAGGTGTGTAACACTGGTGTGGGCCTATGTTATTAAATCAAGACGGAAACCTTGGATCTCTCATACTTGGTATGACTCTGTAGTCATATTTGGAGTTTCAAATCTGCTCCTAAAAAGTGTCTGTCAATGATAACCATCTCCACCCTAGGAGAGGGGCAACCTGGCTGCACCATCAATGTCAGAATCTAACTAGAGGTGTGAGGGCCCACATTAGACAGATAGATTTTTGGATTAGGCAGGCAGGGATGGCCCTTACGGGAGGAATCTTATGATCTTACGTTACACCTTTACCATGCCTATGCCTCCACTATCTCAGCTCTCCCTGCCTGCTTCAGTTGTGGGATTCAACTGTTTGTTGTCTCACTCAATCATATTTCTCTCTGGTGTGGGTGGCTTCCTCCTCTGAGGAGGCCAATTGATGAGCATACCTGGCATTCCTGAGGGCAGACACAAATATAGCTTATTTGGGCCCAGAGGAAAAGTCTTCTTCCTGGCCCTTGTGCTGCACACAATTAGGGCCTGGGTCTTCCAACTGGCCAATTACTTCTCGCCCATCCTGGCAGCCATGGGAAGGGACATCTTCTGTTTTGTTTGTTTGTTTGTTTTTATCTCTTTGGAAGCTCATGCTGTTTTGTCAGACCCCTCTTCACATGTTTTTATCCAAGGTCCATGTTCATTTATGTGGGCTCCTTGGCCACATGGCATATTTCCCCTATCTCCACTTTACCTTCCCTTCCTCAGCCATTTCCCTCCTTCACATCCTTGTAATATTCAAATAACATGTGGCGCTTTAAAAATCACTTTCTTTAATCTGGATTGCCAATTTTTTGATTAATTAACAGAAACAAACTGACCCCAGCATCGCATTTTAGTTCCATCCCCCCATAACAAAGGGTTTGGGAGCAATGCCAGGTTCAAAATCTTAAAACATCTTCTTTGGAGATTATCAGACTGTTTTCAATTTGGAAACTTCTACTTAAAAGCAAAAGAACTAGAGAGAATCATTTTAGCCTTTCAAGTAAACTCTGCCCTCCTCTGTATTTTAAAAAGCAGCCCTCAGATTTGAAGACACCCATCCCAGCACCTGTTTCTGTCCCACTTTATCTTCTGGAAATGGAGAGCAGGAGCAAAGACGTGATTAGAGGTTTGATACTCTGCAGGGATAATCTGCTATTCTCCTCAAGATATCTCTTCTCTGGAAAAAGCTGTAACATGGACAGGGCTCATGTTGAGATAGATTGCAAGCTGATCTACAGATTCTCAAGGGGTGTGGAACAAAGAATAATGACAGGTCCCTCCATGTTGGAATTCCCAAGGGTGTCTGTTTAAAATGCAGAATGACCAGCTTACAAAGAGGTAGGAACTGGCCTCTCTGCATGTGGAGCTCACAAGCTATGTGGCTGACAAGAGCCCTAAGGGATTTTCATAAAATTTCACTGACTCCTGTAATTGCCAGATGCTTCTCAGCAGGCATGGAGATAGATTTAAGGCAGAGTCCTTAGGTACCTCCAAGACTGCTGCAGGTTTGAAGCCAAACAGGACAATGATCACATCTGAAGCTTTCGTTTGCATCACCTCTAGTTGTTCATTCTCAAAACTGGTTCCTTGTTATAACACTAGTTGAATTTTTTTTCCATTATTATCCCCTTGCTCTCCATTCTTATATTTCTGTCTGATGCTACATGATTTGGGTGTTTCTGTATGTAGCCCTCTTTATTCATTCTAGATGCCCTGTATTCAACGATATCACAACCTTAACTAATGCTTCCATTTACTCCTCAGTACTCCTGAAAATGTTACTGTAGGACATCAACTTGGTTGACTATACTGATAAGGAAATCGGGGGTTACTTATTCCTGGCTTTGACACTACTGTTCATTAAAACTGCCCTCCTTTTCACAAATCAAAATCTCTCTCCATGATTGGCACCACTGGCATGATTCTACCTTCTGGAAATATTCCTCTGGGTATTGTGTTTCCTTTCCACATGACAGCTTGGACTGTGTTCTAACTGGTATTTCACTTTGAAGGGGTGTCTGGAGTGAAGAAAATACATGATAAAGTGAAAAAGGAATTGACCTCATCAATTACCATCCCCATGAAACATCGCCATAGCCACCTCTGATGTAAGCTGCAAAAGTGCTCTCAGAACACCCGGGTCTGGAATGAACAGAATTCATTGTGATATTATGCCATTTGTTTTAGTAGCAATCCTCACACCTACATGGTTCTCTTCCATCCTCCCTGTGAGGAACTTTTGCCAACATCTACGGATATAAGTGGTTGTCAGCACTCAAGAGAGGGATGTCACCTCTATGTAGTGGATATGGCTAACACAGCTCCCTCTTGACCCCTATTCATTGCTACAAAGGCGTATCATACTACATGTCAAAGGTTGAGATGATCAGCTTGAGAAATCTCAAAGAAGCCAACCTAGAAAGACTGCGTACATGATTTACTACTGCTCAGGATTTCCAAAAATTCTTTTCAAAGCAGCTTAAATTCACATTTCACTTTTAAAAATTGTTGATTTTTTATGTTATGGTAAACATTAAAATTCATATTAGCCACTTAGAATCTTATCTTCAAGGGAAAGGGAAAAGATTAGCTATTTGGGGATTTTAAAAAATGCCTATATCTATCTGCATTGAAAAAAAATCAGTGGATAAAAACTTCACTTTAAGATAAAGTATTAAAAAATCGGCTTTTGTGAATGTTTTATCTTTGGCCCTTCTTCAATAAAATAATCATCAAAGTAAAGATGTTCGAATCACTTATTAATGAAAGTGAAGTCAAAAGTGATTTTCAACATTATTATTTCGTTGAGTTTTATGTGATATTTAATAGGTGTCATGGTCTGAAGCCAAAGAACATATGATCCAGGGCTGGGGATATGGCTCTAGCTCAGTTGGTAGAGTGATTACCTAGCGGGCATGAGAAGCCCTGGTGTGCTGGCACACACCTGTAATCCTAGCACTGTAGAAGCAGAAGCGGGGAGATCAGGAAACTCAAGGTCATTGTTGGCTACATAGTTAATTGAAGGCCAGACTGTGATCCATCAGACTGTGCTCCCACACAAGCAAAGCAAACAGTAAATAAGAATTTATTCTTTGCCTGGACAAAAGATTAGAAATAGGAAAGGGAGACAGAAATACAAATTATTTACTCAAAAATCTGATGTTCCTTCTCATTCTCTTAAAAATGAAAAAATCAAGAGAACGTGAGATTCCCATGCCATATAACCCTGCACTTAGATATATATTCATAAGACATTCAGTTCTTTAGGTTAAAGTCTTGCAGTCCACTGAAATTCCTTCTAAGTTTCACAACTTCTCTTCCAAATACAATACAAACTTGAATTGGAAACTGTGTGTGCTCTGCCTTCACTGCTGACTTAATGGATCCAAGGCCCATGTCGGTCTACATGGGCAGCTCCTCCCACATCTTGGATGCCCTCCCTGCCTTCTCAAGGGCTTTTATCATCTCCTTTCTTCTGCCTCACAATATCATTGATCTCTTCCTCTTGTATCACTAATTTCATCATAGAAGTATATTATAATATCTATAGTAATCACACCTAAGTTCCATCACTATCTCACTCCTTTCATTATCTACTTTCTCTTTTCAAACGTTCAGTGGCATTTCTTCCATCTTATTACTCCCTCCTCCTGGAATTCTTTTTTTTTTAATTTAATTTTATTTTATTTGACAGAGAAAGAGGGAGAGAGAGAGAGAGAGAATAGGCCCGCTAGGGCCTCCAGCCACTGCAAACAAACTCCAGATGTGTGCACCCCCTTGTGCATCTGGCTAATGCGGGTACTAGGGAATCATACCTGGGTCCTTTGGCTTTGCAGGCAAACACCTTAACTGCTAGACAATCCTTCCAACCCCTGGAATTCTTTTCTAACTTGGAATTCGTTATACATATTCCTGTGATTTATTTTGTTACCTATGTACCTTCCGTTTCTCTGTCATTTTTGGTGGATCCACTTGCTCTCCCCATACTTGAAATCTTATTACTGACCTCCTTCTAATCTCAACAACTTTCCATGCATTATTTGCTCATGTCTACCAAATTCATATCACCAGCGTGGACCTCTACCCTTAGTCTTCATTTCTATCCTAGGATGTTTAGTGAGCATTTTACACATAGCAAATTCAAAACTGAACTATTGACTTTCTTCTCTATTCCTTGTGAACAAGCTCTTCCTCTATGGGCACATCATAGAAGTCAACATAAGATATCCAGATGTTTCAGTTGAAGTCTTACAGTCCCTGGTGATGTCTTTCTAACTTTCACAAATTTACTCCCAATGCATCAAGCCAGTTAGATGTATATTCACATAATATCTATCATGTGACCTCGGCCAAAATAAGCATTGTCACTTCCATCTTGAATTTATCTCCTGAGTCCCCAGGAAGTACTGTGGTGTCAATAGCCTGTTCTCTCCATCACAGCAAAGTGAGTCTTTCTGAGGTGGAAATTCATTCATCTGGCCCTGCCTATGGACCCTGCAGTTCTCCAGTGCTCAAATTGAAAGCCTTCCTTGTGACTTTATCAGTTTCTTCCTGTTTTGATTCTGAATATACCTTTGTCCCACTTCCTGACACTTTTCTCCTTGCTTGTGACAGTTTGTTGCCATTTCTGCCAGTGACAATCTTACCTCAGTATGTTTATAATGACTGTGACTACTTGGAAAACAATTTACTCCCACCTGGGAGTCATATGGCTCATCCCCTTACATCATTCATGGCCCTGCTGTAATGTTATATTCCCACTCTCTGATAATAATAGCCCTTCTCTTTCCCTATTTATTGCCCTATACTTTTAGCATTTTTCACTGGCATGTGATATCATAAGCCTGATAGTATATGACAGTTAACTTCTTAGTGTATACTCTTTGTCCTACTACAATATAACCTGATTACCATAGAATTATGTTTTGTTCTCATGTCTTTTCCCAGTTGTGGTGGTTTGATTCAGGAGCCCCCATAAATTTAGGTGTTCTGAATGCTAGGTTTCCAGCTGGTGGAGATTTGGGAATTGGCTCCTCCTGGGGGCAGTGTATTGTTGGGGGCAGACTTATGGGTATTATAGCCCATTTCTCCTTGCCAGTGCTTGGCACACTCTCCTGCTCCTGATGTTGGGTAGGAGATGATGTCTACCCTCTGTTCCTGTCATTGTTTTCTCCTGCCATTATGGAGCTTCCCTTCAAGCCTGTAAGCCACAATAAACCTTTTTCCCACAAGCTGCTCTTGGTTGGGTATTTTCCGGCAACAACATGAACCTGACTTCAACAGTAATGTTGGTACTGAAAAATGGTGTCAATTGCTGCTAGACACCTGACTGTGTGGCTTTTGCCTTTTGGAGCTGATGTTCAAGAGGAATGTGAGAGGATTTGAAACCTGGCCCTAAGAGATGCCTTGCAGTGCTATAAGTGCAGTTTGATGGACTATTCTGGTCAGAGTTGAAAGACGTGAATGCAGTTAGAACTATGGACTGTGAGGTTTGGCTTATGAGGGTGAGAAAGAACTTTGTTTGGACTGGGCTATAAGAAGTTTGTGTGAGGCTTGCTGTTATGCCTATATCCTGAGAATTTGTGCAGGGTTGCATTGCATAGAAATAGACTGATAAGAGCAGAGGGATATGGCACAGAAAAAACAAAATCTTTGGGCCCAAACTTCTGCCTATTCAGCTGCAATTGTATGAGAGATTACAACCATTGAGATTGGGCCAGCTGACCTGCACTGGGAGGACAGAAAGAAAGCACAGTCTTGAAGGAGCCTGAATGCTCACGGAGTTTCCTGTTCTTCAAAGTCTGCTTTATTCCCCCCTGGATTAACAAATTGGCACTCTACCTGGTATTATGGAGTATAAGAAATGCAGGAAAGAGAGATTCATTGAGTTTGCAACACGGTCTTGTGTTTTGGAAATGGCCATGGGCATTGTGAAGCAGCTTTGCTGGTTTGCCTACATGGAGACCCAATGGAGCCATGAGGATGAACCGTGGGTTGCAGTGGAGACCCAGTGGAGATGCCAGGACCACAATATGGCTGCTAAGGAAAGTTGCTGGCCCTGGATGAAGTTTTCCAGGACTGTAAGTAGCCTTGCTGGAGGGGCAGAATTGGAAGTTCAGAGACTTGTTGCTGGTTAAGACTTTCAGACTTGTCACTGACTAGAGTTATTGGACTTGGAGCTACAGAGTTTGAGGTTTGCCCTGTTTAAATCTTGTGTTGGTTTAATATGTCTTTGCTATGCTCAATGCCACCTTTTGCAGTATGAATGTTTATTCTGTGTCATTATGGGTTTTGGGGGAAATTTTTTGGTATAATGTGTAAGTTAAAATGCCTTGTTCTATGGGAATGTTTGAACATCATTATGATTGATAAAAACTATGGGAACTTTTAAAGATGGACTGAATGCATTGCATTTTACATCATGGGTGGTTATCAGTTTATGGGAGCCAGGGGCCAAATGTGGTGTCATTATGGAGCTTCCCCTTGAGCCTGTAAGCCAAAATCAAACTTTTTTCCCACAAGCTGCTCTTGGTCAAGTATTTTCTGGCAGTAATGTGAACCTGACTGCAACACCATTGTTAGTAACTATTCTTAGACTATCCAAGATAGTAAATATTTGTTAAGTTACTGAATAACTTCATCTCCTTTATCATCCTGATATTACCTATAACATGTGTTTTAACACCTGTAGCAATGGCTCAGTGATTAAAGGCATTTGCTTGCAGAGCATAATTACCTGGGTTTGATTCTCAAGTACTCAAATAAAGCCAGATGCACAAAGTGGTACATGCATCTGGAGTTTATTTGCAGTGGCAAGAGGCCCTGATGTTCCCATTCCCTCTCTCTCTCTCCTGTCTGTTTACAAATAAGTAAATATTTAATTTTCTCTCATTTCATCATTCACCAACTTTGTACTTTGGAAAACAGTCTTTTTACAGTCAATTGACAGAAAGAATTCACTTATACCTCCTGTGCTCGGGCATGTATTGCCACAAGGAACATTGCAACAACTATGACACATTAAATTTAATGTCACAGCACTTCAATGAAGTATTGCTATGGTTAGTACATACAACATCCCCAAAGATTTGTATGTTAAAGGCTTGGCCCCAAGCTGGTATTACTATTAAAAGGGATATTGTACCATCTAAATCCTAACCTAATCAGTAGATTAAGTTTTCTATTGATGCAGTCAGAACTGAATGATTTATTAATTTATTAAAAAGCAAAGCTATAGCCAGGCGTGGTGGCGCATGCCTTTAATCCCAGTACTCAGGAGGCAGTGGTAGGAGGATCGCTGTGGGTTCGAGGCCACACTGAGATTACCTAGTGAATTCCAGGTCAGCCTGGGCTAGAGTGAGACCCTACCTCTAAAAACCAAAAAAGAAAAAAAAGCAAAGTTAAGTTGGAGGAAGAAGTTTACTGAGGGATACAATGCAAGGGAGAGCATATTCATATTCATTCTCTCTTTCTCTCTCTCTCCTCCCTGGCCTCCATGAGGTAAGCATCCTCTTCCACCACACAGTCATGCTACCATGCTATTCTGCTTTACCTCAGGCCCCAAATTGATAGAACCAGCTAACACTGGGATGAAGCTTTTGTACACATGACCCCAAAGAATACTTCCCTCCTTTAAGATGGCCACCCTCGGGTATTTTCTAATAGCCATGGAAAACTGACTGATACTAGTACAAATTCAGGAAAATATACTATCACATTCATTGTCATCTAAAATAACTTATAAGATTTTCAATAATAAGCCAAATTATTCGCAATAGTTTTATGCATTTTCAGTTGAAATATAATGACTTCTAGGTGCTCTCATAAAGTAGGAAAATTTTAAACTCTTCAAAGATAGTTGCAATGACTTCTGACAACAAGGAACAGCATTTTGGTCCTTTCTGTACTAGGTTTTGTTGCATTCCCTGACATCTAGCCTATCAAGTTCGACAAGCTGACAATACAGGGTTAGCAGCCTGTCAATAGCCAATTGAAACATATACTTGAGAATCATTCTAATAATTGAACAAGAGCAAACTAAAAATATCTAATAATGTCAGTAAGTCTGGACAGGCTCAATACACTGATGCTACAACGGTTCCTTTGTGGACATGGATGTGGAGAATAAACACTCTAATAATTCTCATCTTCCATTAGGAAGTTAACTTAGTGCATGCCAATGTGGTACTGAAATACTACATTTGCAGTCTGACAAGACATACACACCTGTGCTATGGTAGCGCACAGCCTTGGTGCATAACCAGTGGCTTTCTGATTGGCTAAGAGATCTGCTCTTTAGAAAGGAACCCATACCTGGAACAGGGAACCAGGTCAGAATACTATGGAGACCAAGATTATGGTCTCCAATGACAAGCTCCCACTAGTCTTTAGCCAAAAGAGGGGCTACATCCATCAAAATCTCTCTAAATTAGCAATGTTTATCCAATTTACTCTATTCTGACTTCATTCTCCATTGATAAACCTGTTTCTCTTTTTCAAAAGGTAGGGAGACCTGAAGAGATAAACCACCCCTCACACTTCAGCCAGGGCCCAGGTAAAAACACAGAAAAATTGTTGAGATGAACAAGAGTGCTGCTTCCATGGACAGCCTGACATTCTGTGCCAGAGTGAAACAGACAGACACTGAGGATACTCAACACATACCAAAGCAGAAATACAGAAGCTCCTGAGAGCTTAAGACTGAAGTAGACTTCAAACACACACACACACACTTTAATCCCAGAACTCAGGAGGCAGAGGTAAGAGGATTGCCATGAGTTCAAGGCCACCCTGAGACTCTATAGTGACTTCCAGATCACTTCCAGATCAGGGCTAGAGTGAGACCCTACCTCGAAAACCAAAAACAAACAAACAAACAACAACAAAAAAAAACCACCCACACCCACTACCAGGTGTGGTGGCACATGCCTTTAGGTCCAGCACTCGGGAGACAAAGACAGGAGGATCACCAAGAGTTCGAGGCCACCCTGAGACTACATAGTGAATTCCAAGTTAGCCTGGGCTACAGTGAGATCCTATCTTGAAAACCAAAAAAAAAAAAAAAAAAAGAGAGAGAAGAAAAAGAAACAAACAAACAACAACAACAACAACAAAACCCACCACTGCTCAGAGAATTTTGCAGAAGAGGGAGTGGAAGATTGTAAGAGCCACAGGTTGGGAGGGCATGCCCAAAGGCATTGTCCATGACTGACTGCTGCTCGTACAAAGCATAGCCCACAAACCTGTGGGGAATACCAGCAATTCCAGGGCTCTCAGCGGAACAGGGGCAGGGAGGAGGGAAATGATTATACCAATAGATGATGTGTCATACAAAGTATATTCATCTTTTGAAATATTCTATTTATTTATTTATTTGAGAGAGAGAGAGACAGAGACAGAGACAGAGTGAGCAACAGAGAGAGAGAATGGGCACATCAGGGCCTCTAGCCACTGAAAAAAAAAACTCCACACACATGTACCACTTTGTGTATCTGGCTTACTGGGGAATCAAACCTGGGTCCTTAGGCTCTGTAGGCAAGCACCTTAACCACTAAGCCATCTCTCCAGCCCCAAGTGTATTGTTGTTGTTGCTGCTGGTCTTTCGAGGTAGGGTTTTGCTCTAGCTCAGGCCGACCTGGAATTCACTATGTAGTCTTAGGGTGACCTCAAACTCATGGCAATCCACCTACCACTGCCTCTCAAGTGCTGGGATTAAAAGCATGCACCACCACACCCAGCTCGCCAAAGTATATTCTTAATTAAAAAAAAAAAAAAAGAAAGAAGAAGAAAGAAGAAAGAAAAGAAATACTGGATTTGGAGGGAGGTAGCCTGGCTTACTCTTTGCTCATCTACTTCATAATTATACAATATTGAGCCTCAATTTATTCTTTTCCTTAGCAACTAACAAAAGGGAGAAGGCAAATTAGTCTAACTTTGTCTTTGCGTTTCTTAGGCTCACAGTGCAATGTAAGCCACAAAGCCCTAGATTGGAGGACATGAGATTTGAACATGTATCAGTCAGGACTGCTTATGTTGGGATAGCAAACTCTAAGACAAACTGAGTTAAAGCACTATGTATTTCTGATTTATTTTCCTGTCCTCATGCTCAACCATGAAGGCTTCATCTTGATATAGGTTTTCATAATCACTCAGGAAAAAGAACAAGAGAGAGCAAGAGAGAGAGAATGGGCACATCAGGGCCACTAGCCACTACAAAAAACTCCACACACATGCACCACTTTGTGCATCTGTCTTATATGAGTACTGAAAATCAAACCTGGCACTTAAAACTTCTGACAAATCGTAATGCACACCAGTTTTCACATTTCACTGGCAAGCCCTGTGGTTACATTTAGCTTCAAATTCAGTAGAAAAGCACACGTCTCTATAGATGTGGAAGAACCAGAATGTTCTATAGTAGTCTCAGTAACTATGACAGAACCCTGTTCGAGCCATGAGACCAACCACCTTATGTGGGTATCAGAGGCAAGCTCATTAGAGGTTCCTGGTATACGTCAGATTGGTTGTGCTTATTCTTTAGGAAACTTACTAAGGAGGAAAAATTACTGACTTGGGCTATAATAAAGAGAATAATTTTTCACACATATATTCATGGCATAAAATACGTTACATGTCCTATACTGGAATATTGACTTTTAATTGAGAAATTTATTTATTTGCTGAGAGAAAGAAAGACCAACTGATTTAATTAAAATGAGCATACTAGGTCCTTTTACCACTGCAAACAAACTCCAGATGTATGTCAATTTTTTTTGGTTTACTGCAATATGCTGACAAGCACCTTTCCAGTTACTTTTGGTAAAACTGACACAATTATTTCAAACAAATGTAGCTGCCAATTCCATTTTATTTCATTTGGAAAAGGTAAGATTATGCCTTGTTGTCTTTCGTAGGTAATTTACATTTCATATTAAACTCTCAAACACTTTTTGTTTGTTTGTTTGTTTGTTTGTTTTGTTTTTCTGAGTAAGTTCTCACTCTGGCCCAGGCTGACCTGCAATTCACTATGTAGTCTCAGGGTGGCCTCGAACTCACAGCAATCCTCCTACCTCTGTCTTCCAAGGGCTGGGATTAAAGGTGAGTGCCACCATGCCCAGCTCAAACACTTTTTGTTGATAAACATATTACATCAAGTGATTCAGTGATATTATTTTATTAATGTAGCAGTAGGCTAGAGCCCATCTCTCTCCCCTCTCTGTCAAATAAATAAAGATAAAATATTAAAAAACAGACATAAAGCAATTATACTCTGATCAGTAGATAATATAGATGAAATGAACAAATCCGTAGATAGGCATAAATTACCAACAAGATTTGAGAAAAGAAAAATTCCATTATACCTATAAACCAGTAAATAAATTAAGTAAGAATAATTTGTTTTGAAAATCCCACAGAGAGGACAGAGTCTGAGTCAAGATTGTTTTAATGTGAAATTATCTCTCTCTATCTCTGTCTTTCCCTCTCTGTAGTATGTGTGGTATGGTGTGTATATGTATACTGAGCTTATATACATGTGTGCAAATGTGCACACCTTGGGGCATACAATTTGGTGGTCAGGGGAAATGTTGGATTTCCTCCTCTGTTGCTCTTTTAGTTTGTTTAAGACTGTGTTCAGTGAACCAGAGCTTCTGTTTTCCATTAGACTGACTGACCAAGTCTCAATGATTCCCCAGTCTTTGGGGTTACAGAGTTGTGTGGGTCAAGCCCACTGTCTTGGGCCCTCATGCTTGCACACCAAGTACTTTTGCTGCCTTTTTAGTGTTTAATTCTACCAAACATTTGAGGAAGAACTAGAACTAGTCTTTTTAAAACTTCGGAAAATATAAGAAAGGATATTTCTCAACTTAATTTGTGAAGTCAAACCCAGAGAAGAAAAAGTAAACTTATGTAAATATTCCTTATGAATATATGGATGTAATAATTCTCAACAAAATACTAATAAGATGGCTTCAACATCTAAAGTGTTTTATACAATGGCCAAATACTTATCCCTGCAAGTGAAAGTCAGTCAATAACTCAAAATAAATTAATACATGATTCAATTTATATGAAATTTTCTGAATGGGAAATTTCACAGAAGCAAAAAAAAATGAATGTGTGATTATGAGAGCCTGTATAAGGATGTGTGGATAGTGACTAATGATATGTGTAGTTGTTTGGGAGGGGGTGATATGGTATCTCAAATTTGGTGATGACCAATGTCCTGACAACTTTATGACTATCAGTAAGTAGTATACTTTAAAAAAAATGAATTTTGGGCTGGAGAGATGGCTTAGCAGTTAAGCGATTGCCTGTGAAGACTAAGGACCCTGGTTTGAGGCTCGATTCCCCATCGTTAGCCAGATGCGCAAGGGGGCGCACACATCTGGAGTTTGTTTGCAGTGGCTGGAGGCCCTGGCACACCCATTATCTCTCTTTTTTTTTCTCTCTCTCTCTCTCCCTCCCTCTTTCTCTCTCTGTCTGTTGCTCTCAAAATAAATAAATAATAAAAATAAACGAAATTTTTTTTAAAAATGAATTTTATGGTATGATAAATATATCAAGAATTTATGAAGAGCTATCAGTCATTCTCAGTGAACTTACCCAATCACAGGAAAAAAAAAATCACCAAATAGTCTCACTCATCTACAGCACATAACCTGAAACTACCCAAGATACCTTACATACCCAGCAAGCATCTCATGGAATAGACAATAGGATGGGAGGGGAGGGAGGGGAGGGCAAGGGAGGGGGTGGGAAACATGAATGTAGTCATTTTTAGTTTCAAATCTATGCAACAGAACAGGCAGTTTCTCACATATTCATACATATACAGTTTCTGGATACTTCAAAATGCATACACCCACATTTTTATATCATTGATGAACAATCAAATTCTTAATCTTATGAATCAGCAAATCAACTTTATGTAGATATTCAGACTCCTGAACCATCACATCATGTAAATATACCCAGCTTTTATTTAACATCATGTCATACCTATGGGTTATTCCTGGGAAGGACCATCACCTCCCTGACTAGGAAGGTAGACAAGTATTATTGATTTTAGGGGTCAATATAATTATTTTAATTTTTTAAATAGTAAAAATTGTCAAACACACTTCTTTATATCGTTTGGCATGTGGCACCAGGTAGATGGCTATAGGAATAAAAGGAAGTTCAAACTAAAATAATTAACACTTTCCACAACACAGCCCACTCTGAAATCATAGTATTACCATTTCAATTGCCCTGCAACCTCATCAACACATTCAGGTCTTGGTTATTCTGCTATTGCACAAATTTCTCATCTATTTTGCCCAAGTCTTCTTTGGGAAATAATGAAAATGAGAAAGCAAGAGATTCGTGAATTTTCTAACATCTTTTTCTGTCAATATTTTCTTTTACATTCTTTTTGTCCCATTACAAGTTTGGAGCAGTCATTTTCTAGTCAATAGCTCTTTGTATCTTTTGATTGAACCAAGAAATAGGAGAGTATTTTAGGAATATGAAGCTCATAGCTGGCCATTATGATGGCATCAATTTTATCCAGAAACACGTTCATTTATTTCATTAACAATTGAGATAGTGTAAAATAACTTGATTATAAATACTGTGACTGACACAGTACACACCAAAGAAAACCAATTAATTTGTCATTTTCATAGACTATTTTTAAGAATCTGATTGCTCAGAGATTAAAGAAATGGTAAATAACTATGCCATATTTAGGCTCTTTTTTTAAATCCACATCATAGATTATGACACTAATGTTTAAAAGTTATTTTAATATAACTCTAGGAAATCTTTAGACATTATAATGTAAAGTAAGACTCCTAGTTTGTAATGTGAGTGGCAAAGCCATAAACTTCATAGTTTTGACCACATTTCAAATGTTTTATATGTAAAGACTACATATATGTGTGTGTATGTATATATGTGTGAAATATCAAACTTATATATTTAGAAACATACAATTAGCTGAAATTTTATAAAGAAAAGTTAAATTTTTGAAAATATACCATTATATTTAATATAAAATTAATTACTTCAATCAAATTCTTTGGATAGATTCCATTGATTTTTTTCTTTACAAATAAACCAATTTATGTACTAATTGATATAGTGATTTCTTAAATTTATAACCTAGCATCCTTTTTTTTCAAATAGGTAAGTTTGTATGTACAAAGAGTAAAATTCTCCACTTGACCTTTAGAAATGGTTGAAAGACAAAAAGAATAGAATGACTGCCCAAAAAGAGATTTAAGTTGACATTACAATTTTAAGGTTGACCAATCGTGTGCTACCATATTTGGAAAGTATCCCACAGCATTTGTAACATCTTGGGTTTATTCTCCATGCTAAGTGGCCTGGGGTTATTCAAGGGTAAGGGGTGGCAAGTCGAAATTCTGTCTACAAAGCAAATAAAATCAAACACCATTGAGCTTAGCAGAGAGCTGTACATTGGAGTAAATGAAGTCACATTGTAGACTAATAGTTATAAGTTCATGTTGCAAAGGCAGATAGTCCTTCCAAAAACTTTCATACTGATTGTAAAGTGCTGCTTTGATTATTCTTTTTCTAATTTCCATTGCTTTCTACAATTAAAAGTCATAATACTTCATAGAGAATTTCTTTGATATTTGGATTTTCTTTAAAAACCCACAAAGAGGAATATACACACTCTTTCCAGAAATAGTTCAATTTTCCATACATCACAACAAATCAGTGGAATGAGGAAAGCATGATTTCTTTTTGAGATGGGATTGCTCCACATCCTGTTTCTAGTCTCTTGTTTTTAGGATTGCAGTGAGTTTTTGTTTTTTGTTGCTTTTTTTTTTTTTTTTTTTTTTTTTTTTGGTTTTTCAAGGTAGGGTCTCACTCTAGCCCAGGCTGACCTGGAATTCGTTCTGGAGTCTCAGGGTGGCCTCGAACTCACGGCGATCCTCCTACCTCTGCCTCCCGAGTGCTGGGATTAAAGGCGTGCACCACCACGCCCGGCTCTTTTGTTGCTTTTTTTAAAAAAACTTCTCTGTGCTCTCAATTTATATCATCTGCCTCTCTTAAAATCTAATTTAATCAAAATAAATTTAAATGCTTCTATTTCAAAACTGAACTGTGGGCTAACTCCAGAATGCATGACCTATATACTTCAACAAGGAGGGGCCAAGGGGAGGGGGTAGGTAATGGATGAGCCTAATAATGGTACCAAATTGACTGTATTCGATGAGTACAAAACTAATTAATAAAAAAGAAAAAAAATGTTAAAGAGAAAAAAAAACTGAGCATACAAATATTTCTTAAAAGTTCAAATTTATCCAGGGTATAGCTTTAGGACTTTCAATTTGATATATGCATCCAATCATCCTAACAATCAAGATTAATGATCACAATATCCATCTAGGAATAATAGCTTGTTCATAAGATTCAGATAATGTGAAATACAAACATAAACTGACTTACATTCTAAAAATTAAGCAATTTCTTTTAAAAAATATTTTGTTCATATACATATATTTATTTATTTGTAAGCAGAGATTCAGAGAGAGAGAGTGCATGGGCCTCTATCCACTGCTAATGAATTCCAGATGCTTGTGCACCTGGTTTACATGGGTAATGGGGAATTGAACCCAGGTCATTAAGCTTTACAGGCAAACACCCTAACTGCTGAGCCATCTCTCCAGGCTACTGTTTATTTATTTTTCTTTTTTAAAATTTTATTTACTTATTAGCAAACACACACACACACAGAGAGAGAGAGGGGGGGAGAGAGAGAGAGAGAGAGAGAGGGAGAGAGACAGAGAGAAGAGAGAGACAGACAGAAAGAGAATGGGCATGCCAGGGCCTCTACCCACTGCAAACAAACTCCAGATGCATGTGCCCCTTGTGCATCTGGCTTATGTGGGTCCTGGGGAATCGAACCTGGGTCCTTTGGCCTTAGTCACTAAGCCATTTCTCCAGCCTTAATATTTCTTTGGAATATTTATTTATTTGGTTTTTTAATTTGCATGCATATAGAGAAGAGAGAGGAGGAATTTGAGGTGGGGAAAATGGGCATACCACAGCTTCCTGCCACTACAAACATATTTCAGATGCATGTGTTACTTTGTATACCTGGCTTTACATGGGTACTGTATTATCAAATTGAACCTAGGCCATCAGGCTTTGCAATCAAGCATCTTTAACCTCTGAGCAATCAGATTCTTAAAAATAGTCTATTTACCCAACAATAGGCATATCAAATTGTGCAAAGTAAATGTATATGAAAAGTCAAGAAAAAAATATATGTCTATGGGCCAATCAGACCCATTGCTAACATAAGATTTCATATTATGGAAATAATGTCTCATATATCTAAAGATTCCTGTACAATGAAACTCACTGTCACCTTACTAGTCAAAGCAGAAAAGAGGGTGAGATATAGCTTATGTTCATCAGTAGAATACTGGCTGAATTATTTGGGCATATGAAAGACAGAAAGTATAGGAAGTTAATTAGTACCACAAGAAGATATTCACAATATGAAATTAAGTAAGCAGGTCAAAGGTAGCATGCTTTCACGATCACAACTTTATAACAGGTTCTAGCAAGATGAGAATAGCAAGAATATATATGGAAATATAAATGGATACGTATACACTCAAATTTGTACCTCCATTATTCACAATAGCTAAAACATAGAAGCAACATGAGGGTTCATGAACAGATGAATGGCATCATACATACATACAATGAAGTGCTCTTAAAGCTTAAAAACAAAGAAATTTCTCAGGCTACTCAAGTTGAGAGCACTACATAGTAAGTGAATTAAGCCAACCACAGAAAGACTAATAACAAAAAAAAAAGCGAAGTTCAGAGCATTCCGCCAGTAACTCCAACACTGGCTCCCTGGTAAGGTGAGGGTGGCACAATGCTACAAGGACAGGACAAACCCAGAGAGGTAGGTCAGGCCAACCCAGTAAAGTGTCAGCTGCAGCTGCAGGAAAAAATCCAGCCTAAGCTAGAAACCCAGTACAGGGTTTACATTGGAAAAGGGAATACTTTGGCATAACAAGCTACCATGGAAAACAAAGCAATTGCATTGCTCACTATCTGACAGACTATCATCTGTGAGGTATCTTGAGAAAGAACTGTATTACTCAGAATGAGAAACCATGGGGCAATCCCCTTTCAGGGTCCCTGGGGAGATCCTGAAACAGTAACTAGACATAATATTTATTGTAATAGCTATGGGAAACTTATAAAGGAAATGATCATTGTTTTATGTCTTTGTGAGTATGACTTTTGTTCCATTCCATAAATAAACCTGTTACTTTCATAATGGGAAAATATTAAAAAAACACTATGGTCTAATAGTCAGATACTCAGTAACTCTTAATTATCTTTTGAAAAACTAAGTTCTAATCAATATATTAGAAAGAAAAAATTCTATATTCAAACAGAATATAAACTACTGATAGGTATATGAAGTCTCAATAATTTTAATATTTATCTTCTACATTTATGAGATTTGAGGATAAACAAAGGACATCTCTGTACGAATAATCAAATAGCACTAGGATATATTAATAAAAACATCAAAGTAAAACGAGCAGCTTGGCAAAAGCAATAAACTACTTCTTGTTGAATAATCGTGTTTGCTTCATATTTTATTGATTTGGTGTTAGTAAATAAAGATATTTCTAGGGTAGGCATTGAGAGAATTCAATATGGGGCAAAAAAGACAAAGTCTACTTGAGAACAAAATGGAAATGATATGAATAATAAAGCCTTGAAAGTGGAAGATTTTTTTTCCCTTCAATTAGTTTATCTTGCAGTCATTCAAGCACCCTTCTTACACCATTCCTGAAACGGAATAGCTCACTTACCAGAATGAAATTTTCTAAGTGCCATCATGAGTCATTATCTTCTAGGGCTATCTCCAAAGGTAGATAGTTTCATCAAATAGAAGCCTATTCCATTTTTCTGTAAATTTATTTCTTAGAAAATTCTTGCAAGAAAAAACCTCTCTGAAGCAACTAACTTGTTATTTTTATTCAGTTTCCATAATTGTTTCCTGTTTACGTCCATATGTTTTACATGACCAACTTGTTTGTCTTATGCTGTAAAGCTATAAAGAATTGATTTGAGGGACCAAGAGATTAACAATTTCTCTCTAAGGGCAAATTTCCCTTTATAACATTATTTCCTAGCTGCTTTCTTTTATGATGTTGATGCCATCCCTGAAAAAAAAAATACTCCTCTTGTTGTCTGGACAGCATGCTTGTCTACTATAGCTATGTTTAATGTGGAACTCACTTCTGCATTTCTGTCACTTTCCTCACTGATTGGTTCTGTTGCTAATCAGCTGGCTAGAAATCATGTGGAAACAAGGACAGGCTTGTCCTTTGCAGGTAGTGCAGGCAGCTTCTGTACCCCATGGCATGGGCAAAAGGGTCGCAATCATCTTGGAGCTTCCCCAGTGCGTCCATGAAGTGTTGGGAGCAGCCAGTGCTGGTATTATTGTGCTTCAGCTGGTTGCACGGGTGATGTTCCTTTTGCTCATAGCAGCCAAAGCATCAAAGGCGAGTCTAAGAGCTGACAATCACCCCCCAGTATCCTTGCTCATTTACAGAAAAGTAAACAAGAAATGAGTGTTTGCCAATATGAAGTAGAAGAACATATCACTAACACTACTGATAATTTCTTAACAGATTTTAACAGTGCCTCAACAACTGTCCAGCACCCAGGAGAGGTGGGTCCTTCTTATCTATCTCAGTCTTGCTCCTTCTTGCCAGAACTCACTGAATGCTTCCTTATTAGAGTTATTTAGGCATCCGCAAACCACCATCACTTCTTCCTGTTGGTCTCTACCATTCGAGGAAAATCATTCCTGGTTACCTTCCCTGGTGTTGAGATTTTTTTGTTATTACCTCTCTGGTCACTTTTTTTTTTTAAACAAATCTCATTATTAGAGTTTACATTGACAGCCTAGTTCTTAGAAGTCAATACACTCAGATAAGCATTAACCCAACTTCTGTGACGGAATCACTTTAACTATAATTGGAGGTAACATTACATTCATGTTGATTGGTCAGCTAAGAGTCTATCATAGTTTTCACTAGCATCACTTTTAATTTTGAAGGTTTTTTTTCTTTCCTATAAACAGCATTTTATTTTTTTTATAAAAGGAACTCAACTAAAAGGCAGAACAGAACATTTAATGCTTTCCAAATGCATTGGGTTAGGTTTTACAATCCTGTTAGTTTTTAAAAACCTCTCTGAATCCCACTCCATCCATTCTTCCAAGCAGTTTCACTTAGACATCCAAGCAGTGTTCACAAATTTAATGAAGTATTCCCTGTCTTCTCTCAGGAGGAGACATCAGCATTCTAACTGGAAAGTTCTGAAGTTACTCAGCTCTTATTAAATGTCTCTTTCCACCAAACATTGTGAATGATAGGAGATAGAAATTGGCCTAGGCAGCTTAGGGTTATAGGACCCAAAAATAAACAGACTTTTCTTGACTAAAAGCAGGATATGTTATTGAGTCTGCAAAAGGCCCTTTGATTTTCTTCCTTATTTTTTTTTTTCTTTTCTGGAAAAGTATAGCATCCAGGAAAGATTTGTAGAGGATTAAGCTTTCACCCTTCCTAGAGAACGAATATTTCTGGGAATATTGTCTCTTTCCCAGAAATCCTGATCCCTAGCGAAGATGTCTGGGAATATTATCTCACCATTTCCAGGCATCTTACCTAAAGACAGGCTACCTGATCTTTCTCCCTAAAGGAGTTCCCCTCTCTGTAAAAACTGTAACCAGTCACGTGATGAGCTCTTATCCCTGAAAACACCTTCATGTCCCATAGGACTGTTTCCTTTCTATCAAGCACTACTAAACTTCTTATAAATTCTATATTTCACTGCCCTGTGATCTGGGAATTTCATTTGTCAAATTCATAAAACAAGAACCCAAAAAGACCACTAATGCAATGCAGGTGAAGCTCTGTGTGACTGTAGAGTGCCCAGCACCTCCAGCTCCTGAGTCAATGCCCACCTACAAAGGCAGATAAGGGCCATCACACTCAAAAGACATCCTGTATTAATTGTTCTAGGTGATCTACATATGTTGCCACATCTAAATCTCATGGCCCCTGTGAGATAGTGACTACTGATAGCCTCACTACAGATAAAGGTACAGCTAGAAAGGAAATGGAGAAAAAGCTGGTTACAAGTTTCTGTTTTGATTGTTTCGGGGTATGACCACTCTGACTGCTTAATGCCTAGAAGTTCCTAAGTAGTTTTTAAATACTTCTTGACTGGTGCTGAGATTGCATAGAATGTGTGCAGAATCTCTTCTTTCCAGATTGCTTTCTGACTTTTCATGATAGATGAAAGAAAGACCAAATAAAATAAGTGACAATCCAGTTCTCCCATGCATGCTTCTCCCAGGGGAGTGATGCTTTTATCCCACAGGGCATTTTATTCATAACTATTTGAGGTGAAATTAAATTATTAAAAATTTCTACTGCCAAACTTTAACAGCACCAAGGGCCAATGACAATATAGCAAATAACTGAATTTAACATGAATCACTCCTGCAATGCCACAAATAAATTTATTTACTGACACTGAATATATCATTTAAATAACCCTATGAAATTGTATGCAATATTGTGTGTATGTGAGGTGAAGCATTTTTCTCCTGAGAGATGATGCATTGCTTTACCAGACTTTTAAATGAGATGCAGACATACCACAGATTTCAGCATTACTAGGTTCACCTCTCTGATGAGATATGGCTAAATGTTTCCATTTTTCAAAGATATAAGACAATAGGGAAAATATCATATTGAAATCAGGTAAACTATGATTGTAATACTTACAATATTTGCTGTGGCAGACAGCTTCAGGTTCACTGACATGAACTTGCAGACCAGGAACAGTTATGGAGGAAGGGATTTATTGAAGCTTACAGATCCAGGGTAAGTTCCATAATGGTAAAAGTTGCCCCCCTCTTAAAGGACCAGGCAGAGAGAGAAAAAGTCAAAAGCCACACAGCACAGCACACTTCAGGAACATCAGGTGGAAACTAGGCACTTTGCATATCTTTAGATTGAAATAGTAAACCCACCACCACACCTTAGGGCTGGACCCTAAGATCATCCCAGTGACACTGCCTCCACCCAAGTGGCTGCAGATGCAAACTACAAACTAATAAAACACTGAATATATTGGGGGCCATCTATTCAAACTACCACACTTGGGAATTTCATATTGAATAAATTATCACCTATGACCGTCAATTTCACATTTGTGAAATGATGAAAACAGTACCTAATGTGGATTGTTGTGAGTGAAAAGTAAACTAATATATTGGCACAGTACTTACAATGATTTCTAGCATTTGGTTGGTGCTTAATTTATACTAATATTGTTAGGAGAAATGTTGTATTAATTAATGTATATCAAAATTTTCAAAGCTAAATTATTAAATAATGCACATCTTCAATGATGAGATGATTTGAGGAAAATAAATATTTAAAATTAAAACAAACATTTTATTGAAAACATTAGAAGAACCATATTAGAAAAATCATCTATCTGAATTTAGTACAAAATGAGTGATAAAATTCATTCAATAGGAAGACATCTACTATGGGGATGTCAGTATGACAATATTTGACAAGGACTGAAGTGACATTTTTTTCCCACTTGGGTAGTGTGGTGGATTGGATGTAAAATGTCAAATGTCTCCCATAGCCTCAAGTGTTTGTGATTAAGCCTCCTCCTTAGTTCCCAGCTGGTGGAGCCTCTGGGAGGTGGAGCCTTGCTGCAGGTGGTGTGTCACTTGGGTAGACCTTGAAGTTGGTTAATCCAGCTCACTGGGTATTTTAGAACCCCCCCCCTCTCTCTTTTCCCTTTCTTACTAATATATGAGATGGGATTCAGTTAATATAATTTTCCCACCTGACAAAACTTCCCCTCAAAACTGTACCCTGGGAATAAAACTTTTCCTCCCATAATCTGCTTCAGGTCATGTGTTTTGTCCCAGCAAGGAGAAAGTAACTGCTATAGGCAGTTTAATAATTCAATCTCTCTCTCTCTCTCAAAAAAAAGATGCCTTTAATATAACAAATAAAGAAACTAAGAGGTGGTAAAGTTTACTAATTTTTAATTTGCCATGGCTCTTCCTTCAGAAGACAAGTATCTGGGATTGTCATGTTACTATATATCTTGGGAGCCTAGACTCGGAGAAGATTTTATTACAAATGATCTTTTCCAAGGATATTTATTTAGCAACAGCTTTGGGAAATAGAGAGAGGGAAGATTGTTTGCTATAGAGTAAAATAAAGATAATGTGTCTGTTAGGGTAAATATTGGGTTGATTTGCTTACTATCATTAAGTACAAAGTTTTCTAAGCTTAAGGTTGCACTCCTCAACTGTATGTACAAGCATACTCCACCCTTGCCATGGCGTCCTTTGGGAACTGGAATTGGAAAAGCAATTTAAGAAAATGCTGCTATTTGCTGTGAGTGGGGAAGCTCTGATTTATAAGCCTCTTGTCATGGCTGACATTCACAAAACTATAGCAGGCTAAAAAGTTAACTAACTTACAGATAGGGTAAAATAGATTCTTGAATCACTTTAAAATGCAAATACCAACAAAGAAAAATAGTTATAACTATGTGAAACACAATAGGCTAACAGACTAATTATAGAAAGCTTTTATAAGTCATTAGGAAAAATATTAACATTTACAAAAGATGGGATAATCATATGAACACATAATTATCCCCTTAAATCAATCAAGTATAAATATGTATAGGAGAAAATATGCAACTCTTAATAATCAAAGAAAAAAAATTTGCCATAGAAAACACTAAACTGGGAATGTTATATTAAATTTAATATTGGGAGAAATTCCTCTGTCATTAATAGCTGGTTGGAGTACAAGTTGTAAATTATTTTTTTAAGTGAAAGTTTTGTTATTTACTTGTTGATTAATTTATGTGTATATGCAGATGCAAATAAATCCCCTTCTGTCTTTATGTAGATGGCTAAGCCATTTCCTCAGCTCCTGAAGTGACATTTTTTAATGTGCATAACAGCTCCTAGAATATACAAATTCTATAATACTATCACCCCATTTTAGAAATGTATCCTGCAGAAAAAAATAGACAAAGATTTTAGATTTCATCTTCCCTATTATGTTGTTGACACAAAGCACAACTCTCATCTCAAAGGAAATAAGAAATAGCTTATTCTCCACCAATTATTAGTGATGATAGCCTGAGAAAATGAATTCATTCTCTGAATGACATATTCAAACATAGAAGCAGTTAGGTGAGCTGTTTATAGTCATAGAACAACATACATTAAGGCATTTATCAAACACCTTAGAGGAAGCATCAAGGTGTGTGAGAACAAAGTGTGGAAATCTCCATTATGTGTCTTAGATGCTACCAGGTGGCATTTTTAGTTTTGCACTTGGTGGAAGCTACTAGTCTGTTAATATATTCCAAAGGTTTTACCTGATTATTGAGAGTGTTAGGTCAGACAAAGAGAAGAAACATGAATGGCAATTAAACATAATCTAAGATGATTTTGGCTGTCAGTCCGTAGCATTCCAACTCACTACAATCACAAAATCCTACTAATTAACCTTGCAGAATCTTTAACATAGGTGTAGCTTTTTGTTTCCTGTAAATGTCAGTTCATACACTACCAAAACAGCAGAAAATTCTAATGACAAATTAATATTTAATTATGAAATAGTAACTAAACATTATATTACACTATTAAAATAATTTAAATACATATTTGTTAGCACAAAAAGACAAGGCATTTCTGATAAGCATTAAAACACTACAGAAAAAATGTATGTGGTAAGGTCTCAATTTGGATTAAAAAATAAATACATATTTTCATGTATATTTTCTCACAAGGAATTTGAAAGCCAATAATCTAAAATACTAACAGCTATTTTCTATCAAATATGGGATTCAAAGTAATTTTAATTCGATTTTTCCTATTTCTGATGTTTTTGTGACTATTATGAGCTTTTAAAATTCTAAAATAAATTAGTACACAAATCTAGACCCAAATGGCAATGGTACCATAATTTTCTACTTACTAAAAGACAGACCAAATGGCTGATCCTTCACCAGGCCCTTACAGAGAACACCTGAACCACAAGACACTGGAGAGGGTATGATCAAGACTAACCTTAATCTTCTACATCTTCCCTCCCTCACTTCCCCTCTCCCTCTCTCTTTTATCTCTAACTGTTGTATATTAGTTAACTTTTTCCTCATTTTCTTAGTGGGCACTGACATGTAACTCCCAGAACCAGCATGGGGCTATCATCCACAATGAGCTTTTGATCAGAGAGACCTACAAGGTTTCCTAAAAGACAGACAGATTTCTGTCAGAGTACTTGATGACCCACCAAAGGCTAGTGATAAGACCCTACTGCTGAAGACACCTTATGTGATTGACATGCAAATTAGAATGGCATGGCTGGAAGTTGGAAGAGAGTCAGTCCCCAGACAGTCAGCACGTCTAGTGCCAGAAGGTGCTACATGGGCGACTGGGGGAAAATGACCAATATCTGTCGAAGCAACGTATGGTCTAACCTACTTAGCAGCAAATAACTTATTGTGATGCCCACACAAGTGCAGTGGAGGCACACAGCCATGGTGGGGAACCAACTGCTCTCAATTCGTCTAACTGATCCCCTCACTGGTATGAGACCCATAGCTGGAGCTGGGAAACAAGTCAGAACCATATCCAAACATAAACCCACTCTCCAATATCAAGCTACCGTCAATTGTGGGCTACAAGAGGGCCTACACCTATTAAATTCTCTATAAAAAAAAATGGTTATCTCATTTGTCCTGATGCTAATTTACTCTCCGTTGGAGAATCTACTTCTCTTTTTCAGATAGATGTAGATCCTAAGGAGAGAGCCACCCCATCATACCTCAAAAGGGCCCCGGCTGAAACTAAGAAAAATTGGAGAAACAAGCAAGGGCACTGTTTTCCTGATGAACCGGATACCAGCACAAGGGGGAAGGAGATCAGCACAGAGAAAAACCAACTCCTACCAAATCAGAGAGCCAGAGCCTCAGAGGCCCCCAACACCTCATCACTGAAGCAGACCCAACATGGCTCAGGGAAATTTTGCGGAAGAGGGGGCGGAAAGAATGTCAGAGCCACATGTTGGGTCATGATATGCAGAGACATTTAGCTTACCCATAACTGTGGGCTAACTCCACAATGCATGACCCATATACCTCAACAAGGAGGGGCTAAGGGGAGGGGTAGGTCATGGATAAGCCTAATAATGGTACCAAACTGACTGTAAAAAATAAAATAAAAATAAAAATAAAAACAAATTAGTTGTTTTGTCATATCTTGTTCATTCTGTCTAGGTTGGCTCTTTTGTTCCTTAGTCCTTTAATAAGTACTGAAGGGCTGGAGAGATGGCTTAGCGGTTAAGCGCTTGCCTGTGAAGCCTAAGGACCCCGGTTCGAGGCTCTATTCCCCAGGACCCACGTTAGCCAGATGCACAAGGGGGCACACGCGTCTGGAGTTCATTTGCAGTGGCTAGAAGCCCTGGCGCGCCCACGCTCCTCTCTCTCTCTCTCTCTCTCTCTCTCTGCCTCTTTCTCTCTCTGTCACTCTCAAATAAATAAATAAAAATAAACAAAAAAATTAAAAAAAAATAAGTACTGAAAATCCACCTGTCCATAAAGTTTATTTTTCTATACATACTTGCCAATTATTAGCCTGAAGAATTAGCAATTTATATTTTCCTCATTTTAAAAGTAAATAAGTCCCTATCATTGCATGTTCTTTGAAGGCAAAGAATGTAAGTGTTTTTCCTATACTTCCGATATCCGTTTTTGTAAGCCTACAATACCGAGTGTTCCTAGGCTGTCTTCCATCCAAGTACTAACCAGATCTGACCCTGCTTAGCTTTAGATAAGATCTCGAGTGTTCTGTATGTTATGGTCATAGACTACTTCCAATAATATTAACCCCTTTTGCATCTTAGCTTTCATTTCCATTTTATTATCTCATTTTGGAATAAAGCCTGTGTTTTTGTTTGTTTGTTTGTTTGTTCATTTTGTTTTGTTTTGTTTCTTTTCAGCTTCTCTCATATGGCTTCCTTCCTGGGCTCTTCTTCATCCATGTCACCTGTTCTCACGATTTGTGGAACTCTGTGATCAGAGTGTATTTTTAACATTCAGAGAGAACACTATCAGTACACAAAGTGACAGTGTGTAATACCATTATTTCTCAATTTTGAAGTACTCATATCACTTTAGCAATGTACAACAAACTGTCCCTTACTTTATTTTTGCAAAAATGTTGCCAAGTCAGGCCTATACCATTTTTGTGTATATGTATATATAATGTGACATGTATACATACATATATATGTACATATAAAATCCCAGGTAAATCTTTTTTTTTTTAATTTCTTTTATTTATTTGAGAGCAACAGACAGAGATAAAGAGGCAGATAGATAGAGAGAGAATGGGCGCGCCGGGGCCTCCAACCACTGCAAACGAACTCCAGACACGTGCACCCCCTTGTTCATCTGGCTTACATGGGTCCTGGGCATTCAAGCCTCGAACTGGGGTCCTTAGGCTTCACAGGCAAGCACTTAACTGCTAAGCCATCTCTACAGCCCCCAGGTAAATCTTTTATATCTGGCAAAACACTTTGTTCCAGTTCTAAGGAATAATCAGTAGTGCAGTGCACATGCACAAAGGCTAATGATTTATTAATTCTAGAAACCTTTCTGCAATTATATGATTTAGAAATTTATTGTAGAGAAAGGTTGCAGATAAAGTCAAAAATTTTGAGTGAAGATTATTATTTTGTTAAGTTTTTTTGGAGAAATAAATAACCTAGGATGCTGAAAGATCAACTTGTACTACATCAGGAGTATGAGTGGTCAAACTGGTTTTAGCCAAACGTTTTAACAAACTTATCACCTCTGGACTGAAAGACAAAGCTGTCTCCTTTTCTGAAATGAAGGAATTTGTTAAAATGAGAAAGTCAAAGAATTTGATATACTGCTTATAAGGATATGTTTTGCTGTGGGCGCAAGACATATATAGTTGTTAATATTCTTATTAAGGGCATGATCCTGTGATTGTTTAAGAAAAGTTAAAGAGAGATAATTTCTTGCGTAGTTCTTAATAAACACTTTCAAGGATAAAAAAAATAAACAGGTAATTTGCTGACTATTGATTCATAAAGAACCTATTGACTTTTCTATATTCTATAATGTTTTCAATAAAAATATTAACACTATCAATCTACTAGTGTAACTAGTGAATGACCAGAATCCCAATAATTTCAAAATCCAATTCACCATTTCAAGTGTGAGTTCCTCTGAAAGTCTTTATGGATATATATTAGGTCTGAATGTGGTACCAAAAGTGTTTACTACGTATTTCATTCTCACCACATATGAAATCAGACTCACAAACCTTTCGTAACTCAGAGATATTTAAGTGTTTTAGGATTTTTTAATGGACCTTCTTCGTTGAATATAACTAGCTGTATCACCATTGACACAATGTCAAAACTCCATGAGCAAATATGCTTTATTCTTTGACCTGTAACAACTGTACAATTTCATCCCACGCCTGACAGCTAAATCTCACAAGACCTCTGGCATAGCAAGCGTAATCCATGACAGCTGACTCGAGCAGACAGCAATCACTGCAGACAAACAATTCCTTTTGACTGGTTATTTGAAAGAAGAAAGAGTGAAATATATATTTGGCTCAACCATGTATTGAGATAGGCTTTCATTAGATCCAAATCTGGAATGACTAGAAAATGTTCCCTATGAAAGCTGATGAATTACTCAGAAAACGGAGAAGAGCAATTTGACCATTTACGTTCCAATGCCAACGCTAAGGTTCTCCCCGAGCCCTTTCCGCAGCTGTCCTTGGAGCTGGAGGAAACACTAGCTGCCACACAGAATCTTATGCAAAACTCTGGAGGTGGCCCAACAGGCCAGATGTCATGGAACATTCTAGGTGTCTAAGAAGCAGTGCATCTGCACAACTTAATCTTAGAGATATTTTCTAATGCCTGTGTCTTCCCTCAAAAGTACCCATTTCAAAAATGCATTCTATATTCTCCAATCCCTTGAATTACATATTATACATGTTTAATATTCACTTTCAGAAACCACAACACTGTAAAAAAAAAGCCTAGATTAGACATAGGCTCTAATTTGTTAAGTGATTGGAAGTTGTTATGAGCCGTATTAAGAATTTTCTGTACCTCTCACCCCAGAAGTTAACTCCACAAAAAAATCCAAACTATATATCTCCATTATAAAACCATTCTCATCAATGCAATGTAGGTTCTTCTCTCTCATGTGTAAGAGTAACCTTGCAGTCAGCCCAGAGCTTGAGTGCACATGATCCCAAATTTCAGTCAGCCGCCAGACACTGAAGGGGGAGTCAGGTACCTTTGCTAGGTAGTTCAGGGTGACTGGGACCCTAAACGTAAAGGCAGAAGTGTCTGTTCTCACCATCTGTACTTGCTGGAGATCAAACGATCTGACTTCATGTCTCTTGACTAAAGGAGTTCCCTAGATCTGTTTTTTCTCAAACAACCTGAACCTTCTGAGAGGGAGATTCCCTTTCATAGAATTTAAATCTAACTGTGATATGTGGTTGGTCAAGTTTATGCCCCAGAACTTGTCAGGGCTGACCTCTTCCTGAGTCAGCCCCTAGCCCAGATCAATCACTCCTCACTCTAGCTCACCTGAGCTGGAAGTTGAAACCCACCACAATAAGGTTACAAATAGGTGCATACCAGGGGACAAGCCTCTTTCCAGGCTACCTGACTATTACTCCTGAGCCTTCAGGGTCTGGTAAGATTCCCTTCATCTCTGCAGAGAAACCCTCTGACCCGTACTCCCACATGGGCTGTCTACCCCTCACCGCCCCCCACCGCTAACCCCACCATCCACATGGCAGAAGCTCTTTGTGCTTTCTTTTCTTTCCTTTCTAACTCCCTTTTCACTTTTCTTCCAGGCCCACCACATGGGTTCTCTGACCATGTGGATATATTCATTTTCCTTCCCCTGGCTCTGTACTTTCCTCAATAAATCTGATAATTTAATAATTATTCTCAGTTTGTTTTTTCCCAGTTTTTTGGTTAAATACAAACACAAACTCAGGGTTTAGGATTCAAATTCTCTGTAACAATGCTATATTAGCCAAGCACCTGAGAAAGCTGGCTTGGAAACTCTTTGGTGTTAGCTCTATGCTGCAAAACCAGTTAAGCAAGGTCATACTCCATGCGGACTTCTTCAGCTTATGTCTCTCAGGTGAGTCATTATGGCCAGTTGTGGGCAGTGATCTGTGATGCATCAAGGTCTCTGATTCACAGAAATCTCCTCATAGGGAATGAGTCTCATTAAGTGAAAATGTTGATTTGTCTGATAGTAGACAAGAAATAAGAATCAATTATGTGAGTAAGGGTGAGTGTAAACATTGAGTTTTGGCTTTTTTCACAAATAAGTGACTCAGTTGTGACATGAACTCGACACATTACCTTGTAAATACTGCATCTTGGAGCTCAGGTCTTCACAGTAAAAAACAATAAGGGTCAATGATGGTATAAAATGTTCCACTTTTTTTTAAATTTAAATATAAATCATGCAGCAGCACTTCAATATCTTATTTATATATTTTACCAACAAAACTGGAAAACCCCATGATAAAATGCTCTTAAATATTTTTCCTGTATCATAGCTTAATTTACCTTAATGAGCATGTGGCAGAGACTAGCTAATAACTTCCTAACTTCCCTTATCCTCTGGGGTACCAGTTAAATTATATCATCTGTCTTCCCTTAGAGTTAAATCCGACCATGCCACTGACTTGTGAACAACAGAATATGGGCAGGAATGAGGTGTCCCATTTCTAAGCCATGCACCCCAAACCCACCTACCCACAATGCTCTAGCTATTTTCCCCACTATACCAACTCACCAGGAAATAGTTGATGGTCTGGAGAAGGATGGAACCAAAAGGTGTGGGAAACTGGGTTCCTGAATTTCTTTCTGAAGAGACTCCCAGATTGCTGTCTAATCCAGAACACCCAGGTTGAGCTAGAGAATACATTAAACTCTTTATCATGAAATTCTGGGCTTTTAAAATGTGGTCATTTAGCATACCTCATGCACAGCAACAACCTCAGTTGTAACCCTATTTCATTTACGTGTGACTTGTTTATTTCTTTATCTATTTATCTCCCTAAATAGTCTGAAAGCTCCTGCAAAGCTGGAATTATCCCTGTTTTTGATCCTTCCCATCAAGTACTCGTCCCCGGCCCAGTGCCCCTCTGGTAAGCAGTGAGTACACAATAAGTTCGGTTGAGCACATGTATGTGGACAAATGTGCTCGAACATGAGTATGTTAAAAATGCTGCTCGAACTGAAGCAAGGGAAGTAATCCAAAAGTAAGTTTTAGAAAATGCCCTTCATTTCTTACTTTGTCTTTTCCCTTCTGTTCCAAAACATTTCAAAAACACTTGGAAGCAAAGCGTAGCATGTTTCATAAGCTCCTGAATTAAGCTAGTCATATTATGGCTACCTAACACATGGCCTGTGATATTTTTTTTGTTCTCATGCCACATCTATGTAATGTTTTCTTTCTTAATGAGTGTGGTGGTGTTACTCTGTGGCATATTCTAGCAGCCAGCCAGTATGACACCTGTATTGGTAACATCTGAATGCTATGCTAATTTTGCCTAATTTGTTCTGATATATAATAATTCTTCCAGCCAGACTGCTCCAGATGCCTGCCTAAAACAACTTGCATCTTTATATGAGCCCCTGCGTAGATCAGATTAGATCAACAATCCCAGTACAAAATGCTGAAAAATAATCTCCCTTTGTCTTTTCTCACTGCAAGGCCAAATCAATGACAGCAGGCGCCTTTACATGTTATTGCACTTGCTGTCAGTCAGTGCCACAGTAGACGATCCTAATAGGATTAGGAGAGGCACTATGGTGCTTCAACAGTGTGCGCTGCCAAGACAACAGGGTGTATGGCATCTATTGCTTGGGATGCACATCCACAACACTCAACAAACAAGCTATACAGTGTTTGGTAAAAGCCGAGAATATACATATGAAGCAAAATTACTGAATAACAACTTTAGAAGATAAACCCAATGCAAGAACTCCACCAGCTAAGTGTTAGACCAGTACATCAGTGTTCATAAGAAAGGTCGACTTGTTAACATTTGCTTCGCACAATGCTATCTTCCTTACATAGATGGTACCTCTTTGGCAGTACTACTAGTAGTGAAGAAATAACTGCTCTACACATAATTTTCAGTGATGCCTGTACATATTAACATTGATGGTCTATACATATATCTGTACATATGAACAATATTGGGTTTTACCCCAAGACTTGTCTAGGAGGCCCTGGTTTGTGCATGATATGGCTATAAATTCTGGAATGTCTTATCCTCATGATGTGAGATCTACTTCCCCGGATCCTTTTGAGCCCAGGCTGATCTCTATGTATGTCTCGACCAGTGTGCACAGTGAAAACAACACTATTCCAGTGTCCGCTTAGCCTTCCCAAAGACTGCCAGCTTTTTCTTTGGAGTGTTGAAATGTCTGATCCCCCTTGTGAGATATTTGACAACCATGCTGGAGAGACAGTATGAAAAGGACCTGTAACTGTGGGGTAGTCAAGGGACCTGTGTGAATCCACATTTCCATTGGTGACCCCTAATTACTAGATTTTTGAGTAAATCTGTCTTTATTCCCTTCAAATTAGCCATATCCCAAGATGGTTATCATAAAATGACCTCACATGATACTTATAAAGGACAATATATCACCCAAACAAATCCCACAGGAAATCCTAAACAAAACTTTTACATATAATAAAATGGTTGTTTAAAAGTAGCAAGTTTGGGGGCTGGAGAAATGAACCAGCAGTTAAAGGCACTTACTTGTAAAGTCTGGCAGCTTAGGGCTTGATTCCCTAGTACCCACGTGAAGCCTGATACACAAAGTGGCACATGTGGAAGTTCATTTGCAGTGGAATGAGGTCCTGGCAAGCCCATCACCCCCCTTTCCTCTCTCTGCTTACAAATAAATTAAGAGATCAAAAAAGTATTAAGTTTAGGGGGCTATTTTTAAATACAGCAATAAAATAACTGAAACAAATAGACATCAAACACACAGATGTAAGCAATGAAATGACCCCATCTGAAAGACAGAGAAAATAACTGAGGTGAACAGTTACACACTGCAGGAATTAGTCACCTCAACGTTGGCCTAACAGAATTAAAATCCTTCCAATTCTAGCTCATGCACCATTCCTTAGCTTTGTCTACTAGCCTACGGGATTTTTTTCCCCAAAGACCATAAAATTAAATTAGAATTCACTGCTTAAGCTAATGATTCCCTACTGTTTATGTGGGTTATCATTTACAACCAACTGGCATTTAATCAAAGCACTATTTTTATTTTGGGTCCAGAGGCCACAATGTTGTGTGTTTTCTCTCCCTCCATGTTGATCTAAGCAGCTTCATCCAAACTGTGAAGGGATATCCAATTGTTTATGAAAAACCAGCATGAAGTACTGTTTTCAAACATATTTATAATTTCATATTAACTTAAGAAGGATTTAGTTCATTTTGTTGATTGACGTTTACATATGCAATAATAACAAAACCTCCTGAAGAAAATATATCAATTAAAGGAAAATAATCATATTCTGCTGCAAATTTGCTAATAAAATTAATGGGGCCTCCAGTTCTAATTCTTTTGGAAGAGTATGTACTCCATCACCAAGAATGTCTGCTTGGCACAATTCAAGTCTTTTCACATATATCTCACTCTTGCCCTTTCCGTTAAGGCCTATAATTTCCTTTCTCCTTCTTTCCTTCCTACGTTCTTTTTAAAAATATATTAATTGGAGAGAAAGAAGGAGGCAGATAGAGAGATAGAGAATGGGTGTGCCAGGGCCTGTGGCTACTTCAAAGAAATTCCGGATGCTTGCACCACCTTGTGCATCTAGCTTTATGTGGGTGCTAGGGAATTGAACCTGTGTGCTATGGCTTTGCTAGAAAGTGCCTTAACTGCTAAGACATCTCCCCAGCCCCTACTTTCTTCGTAAAATCAAGACACAGTACATGTCTGCAGTATCCATACATGGGTTTGTCTGACCCGAACATCTGCTACATCTGAGAGACATTGTTCTCATCTGTGCAACACTGTCTCTCTCCCCACTCTGACTCCAAGCAGTTAGATGACTACAGGAATTCATGAACACACTAGACTGGGTATCACTTGTAACCATGTAAATCCTAACTTCTTCCTTTCAAAGCCTCTCCTGTCTTGACAGACTCACATTGTCATCTCTGTACACCTATGTCAGTGTTTATTCCAGTCTTAAAGTTCTTATTGCTAATTAACATAAAATGAAAATGTATGTCTTCATTTGCTAATCATTTGGCAGTTCCTTAAGGCAGGCATCTGTTTCTTTTACTCTCCCTATACCAAGCACAGTGTTTTCTTTGTACATTATAGGCATTTACCTAGTAAATCATGTTACATAATGTGGTATTTGTCAAAATACTAAAACAGGAGCTGGGGATACAGCTCAGTGGTAGAAGATTTGCCTAACATGCACAAGCCCCTGGTTTTGATTCCCAAAAACTCAAAAAAAACCCTAAAACAGAACTAAGAAGGGGTTTCCCTCCCCTTTGAAAAGCCATAAAGACAGAGCGCATGTAAATTTGGAATTATTCTAGTTAGTTACTATAAAGATACCATTATAGTTTCTCACCTACCATAGAGTCCTTTGGTGGTTTTGATGTAGTGAGATAAGGACAAATTTCTGTCTTTTTGGTAAATGTTTAATTAATATTATTTTGTAATATATATGTGACTTGAACTATGGCATAGTCGATTTCTTCTTTAAAAACACTATATTTGGATAAGGTCTATTAATTAATTTATTTAAAAGAAATCATTGGCTTCAAAATGTCTTGCAATTTATAAGACAAAACATTTGAAATCATGTAAGTCTGTATGGTATTTCAGGTGAATTGCTAATTAAAACCCAGGTAGAGTAAGTTAATAGAGCACTTACATGTAGGGGCAATTGCAGTTCAAGGAAATGTGTATTTTATTTTATACATGCTAGTAGCTGTCATGGTTGTGCCACAGCTGCTAAAAATTGCAGGTTTTCAGTGGCAAGCATCAGCCATCACTGTAATTATTATTATTTTATCAAAAACAATCACAGGGAGTATTTTAAGCCGACAAAAGCCTTCTAGGTCTTTGTTTATTCACTGCACCATATATTCTGCCCTCCATGCCAACTGAGTTAAAGTTCTCTTCCTCCTGATTTAAAACCTATTATTAGAGAAAGCAAAGGTTCCCATCTTTAACACGAAGTAAGACCGGAGCTTGAATAGAGAGCGCTCCAGGCTCCGAATGTAAACACGAGCAAGCCCAACCTGAGAAGCTTAATCAACAAGCTTCCAGCAGCATGCTGACACAGGGATTGCAACTTGCCATGTGACGTCAAGTCCAAAGACATGAAGCAATGGGCAGATGCCAGCCAGAATGAAATGACAACCTCAGAGACAAAAATCAAGAGCTCCAGGAAGACAAACTTTTTATCTAAGCAGCAGGTATGACAAAAGCTGCTTCCTTGGAGGCCTGGATTCCTCACTTCTGATAGTGCAGAACTAGTGTTGTGGAGTGTCCCATGGCACAAGGGAGAATGGGTTTATTGCAGAGAGAGGGCCCACTCTGAATTTGGGCAACACCATCACCTAGGCTGAGGTCCTTGAACTTGAAAAAGATTTGAGTTGAGCTGGTGTATTCATGAGTCTTCTTCCTGATTGTGGTGGCAATGTGACCAGAAGCTGCCTGCTTCTGCTACCATGAACTATAGGCTGAAATAAACCCTTCCTTCTGCTTAGTCATTTACAAGCAGAGAGAGAGAGAGAGAGAGAGAGAGAGAGAGAGAGAGAAAACGGGCATGCCAGGATCTCATACCACTGCAAACAAACTCCATATGTATGTGCCACTTTGAGCATCTGGTTTTATGTGGGTATTGGGGAATCAAACCCAGGCCATTAGGCTTTGCAAGCAAGCACCTTTAATGTTAAGTTCTAAACCATCTCTCCAGCCTAAAACCCTTCTTCTTTAAGCTGCTTTTACCAGATATTTTGTCACAGTAATAAGAAAAGTGACTTATACAGAAGTGCTCTGGCAAAGGCAGAGTGTTCAGTGACATGGTACCAAGAAGAAATGCGACAGGGAAACACTACTGGCTGAAAAACAGCTGCCGTGTAGTGCACCATCAAGTAATGTTATGGTTTGAATAGAAGTTGTCTCCCCAAAACTCATGTGTTAAAGACAGTTTCCAATGCAGTATTCATAGGATGGACTTTGTGGACCTCTGACCTAGTCAATGCTTACATCCATTCATGGATTCCTAATGTAATGGCATTTTTGGGATGGGTGAAAACCTGGAAGATAGGTCCTGGTTGAAGAAAAGAAATCAAGTATGGAATCATTTTGAAGATTTTGTTGCTGGTTCTTTCCTGTCTTTCATTTTGCTTCCTAGCTTTTCATGAGGTATGAAGTGCTGTCAACAACTTTGCCCTACCACAGTTCAAAAGCAATGGAACCAACTGACCATGGACTAAACCCTCTAACAGTGTGAGCCAACATAAATCTTTCCTCTTTCGAGCTGTTTTTCTCAGGTATTTTTATTACAGCAATGAAAAACTTTGACTAACATATCTGGGGATGAATATTTAGAGTGGGGCAATTTTTAACAGTCTAGGTTATAGACTCTATTGTCACCATACATTTGAACTATGTTACAGATAGATGGTATACGTACTTGTGATGCCCATGTATGCCTTATGCCAACACCATACTTGGGGGGGCTAAGTTTCATTTCCTTTATGTGCTTGTTGAGTAAAATACAAAAATAAAGATTCCAAACTCCCTAGTCTATGTTTCACAAAGAAACCCTGAAATTTTCTGAGTGGATGAAGTCTTTCAGAAGCTAGTACAAGAGGATAAAAATGACATAACCCCTGAAAGGTTGTGATACAGTTAGTATCATCTTATAATATGAAACCAGATATCATTATTTTGCTCAGAATTCATGAATAGCAAGACATATTGCATTCCTAGGGCATCTCTTGACAAATGAGGCATCTTTTCCATATAGATGAAGTACTCTTTTTTTGTTATCACTTAGGGTTTTAGTATTAAAAATTTATAAATGTTTCTAAAAATGAGATTATATTTGTGCATTTAACACAATGCTATAGAATGAGCTGTCCATTCAGCTGTACAATGAAACGATGCATACATCATTAGCTTTGTTAGATAATATTAAAATACAATCCACATCATTACATTTCAAGCTTACATTTGCTATTATCATGCACTCCTTTTAGCAGCCTCCTACTTAATGCTTTTACTATAGTCAAAACAGAAAGGTCTATTTCAAGCTCAGTTTGCTGCATGAGTGAAAGCTGGGTCTAGTTAAAAATCACATTCTTTCCCTGAGGTTGGAGAAAAATGTTTCTGAGAAAATATCACACTTTAACTCCTTTAATAGTATGAAAATATCGGGAATATCCAATTTGGGTACTGGTCTGTCTTTTCAGTGCCAAATTGAAAAACTATTCTATAAGGTCATATTTGAATATTTAACCCAGTCAAATTTTCACCTTTTATTTTCACAGTCCAGTACTCACACCATTAATTTCCCCTGTTAATTAACCTGTGAACATTTCTCTAAATGTTACTATTCCAAAATTAGTAATTATTCTCTTTTTTATTTTTTAACTTAAAACACTGTGGAAGGGTCTTAAGAAGTCAACTTCACACAGCATAAAGAGCTACAGCATTCTTTTGGTTTCAGGAAAAAAAAAAAAAGATGTAGCAGATAGGAAAGGCATCAAAATTTATAAGAGCCCTGAAAATAAAGCAATCGGGGAACACCAATACCTTCAAAAGTAAAAACTAAAATAGAGAAATATTTCAAAGAGAAAAATAGCATGAGCTTTGAAGAGACTGTAGTAAGCATGAGGAGTTAAACTGTTTTATATTCAATTTATATGAAGGAAGACGCAGCACATACCTAAAGTGCCTCTAGATATAAAATGGTTATTGTTGGCAGTTTGATGAGATTCAAACTCTGTGAAGAGGAATTGCAAAACCAATTTGTTATATCAAGGTAAATCTGAAATAAGTGCTTGAATTTGCCCCGAGCACAAGGAACAAAAACATCAAGTCCTTTTTTCCTCTTATGCAGTTGGAGGGAAGGTACCATGCATCAGATTCCTGCCTGTGTTTGGAAAGATAGTTAACATGCAAGACATTCCTGGAACAAACAGTGACAAGCTCCCATCACAGCTGCTCTACACCTACCTAAGTCATATCCCTGCACCAAAGTAGATGGAGTGCCGCCAGCTAACAGAGAGAGGGAGAGGAAGGCCGTTCCCAAGGCATAAAGAAGTATCATTAAAATGAGCGTGTGCTCCTCCCCCCATCATATTATTTCTCTGCTGAGAATGTTTGAGCAAAGAAAAATTTCGGGGAGGTGGCAACTAAGAAAAAACTGGATTTCCTGAGTTATTAAATAACATTTTATGATACAGTCCCTAGACTTAGAAAATGCATGCAAAAAAGGGATAAAACAAATTTAACAAAAATATTGTTTCTGAAAGTTTTATCAATTTCAAAATAAGAATGTAAGGAAAATAACATTACGTAAGTAAAAAAAAAAACAATAGATGTTAGATATCAATTCAAACAAGAATAACAGAATTATAAAGTAGCTCCTTATGTTTTGTTAAATACCATATGAGGTAAACTGAGCATAACACATAGTGTTTAGCCCTTTCCATCCATCGCTTCAGCTTCCAACTCAATCTGTACCTCCTCTGGTGTATATCTTTCAGTCTACCCATTTCCTCATTTGCCCTTCTAATGTAACCACAGCAAAGCTGCTGTAAGTCACACTTCAAGGTGGGCAGTGCCTGGCGGCTGCACACCACCTCAGTACAGAGAGGCTGGTGAGAAGCCATCCCATCATCCATCTCTGCTGTGATTCATCCTGAGGCTTCAAACTGTCATTTGGGGTTTGCCTCAATCTGCGCCAGTACTAGGAGTGGACTAGATTGCTTGCAGTGATTCAGATTTCCATCTCAGAGAGACTGAGGTCTGTGCTTGTCTTACCTTTGCCAGCCATGATTGCTGTCATTGTCCCTGTACCTATATACGTCATTACTGACCAGAGAGCACTAAGCAATGTCCTGGTGTCTCCCCTGGGGTCTATGTGTAGTCAGCGCTCAGCCAGTGCGATACAACTTCAGCTCTTCATAGTAATCAGGGTTAGTTACCCTGCTCATAGTCAGATTGGTATCCTAATTTTGCTATCCACTTATCCACTGGCAAAAGAAGGCAAAAATGGTTTCATGATCATCATGGTTTCAGGTTAATGAATGTTTACCATGTATGCTGGAGGAAGTGCCCTTCCCCGTGATCAGAATCTGGTTTCTCTAACAGATGAGACTGAGGCAGCTCAATGAGAAGATTGAACTCTCCCAATGGCCCATTGGGATTAAAAGTGAAGAAGGACAATTAAGTCTCCCTGTCTTAGTTCCCATACCAGATCCCTCTGTCTTCAGGATACAGTTTCTGTAGTCAATGGCAGTGTGTCTTTTGAGAAAGGGTTGGGGAATATTTATTACTACTATGTGGGAAGACATTTCCGTAGTCTTCCTCCAGAGTCCTACCTTTGCTTCAGTGATTATGCTGTGAGAGCTCAGTGATAGCTGGAAGGGAAATACAGTTTCCAACTGCAGTGGCTGACAACAGCCTTCCTTTTGCCAGGTCATGACACTTTTTTTATTATTATTATATAAGTCAAGCAAAACCCTACTGAGTAGCCCCTCTATGTCACCCATAGGAACATGGTGCTCTGTCATTAACCCACTGGGACATCCTGGCTGCCTTTTTAGCTTTACAGGACTCATGTACTACCTTGTTGCTGTTGGATAAGTAGTGCTATTTGATCCTCTGCTATTTTCAATACTATATATCCTACTGATCCTGAAGAGCATAGTTATCTGGCAGTATCCTCTCTATATATGGGCTCAATGTAAGGGGCTAACAGCCTCCATGAGCTTTTCAACAATGCCAGCACTAATCAGCACTAATCAGAATGGTCATGTTGTAGAATCACTAGCTGACAGCAGATGAATAGGTAAAGAATGCAATATATAGATATATAAAGAGATATACATGTGTATATATGGAGAGAGAGAGTTTTATACAGCCATAAGGAAGAATAAAATTATATTGTCTGTAGGAATATATATGAAACTTAAGAACATATTAAATGAAATAAGCCAGACTCAGGAAAAAAAATGTCACATGCCTTCATATATATGAAATCATCTTATATATAAGTAGTTATCTGAGAAAGGGAAGGGGACTAGCACAAGGGAGCAGGAAAGTAAGAGAATATGGGAAGTGAATAATGAATATGGCCGAAGAACATGATATACTTGAATGAAAATGTCTCAGTGCACAATGAAGGAAGGTTCCTCAGCCCCACTAAGGAGCACAGTAAATGGGTGGATTCTCTTCTCACTTGTGAACATAATATAACATTACTTTCCCTATGCTTTCAACCTCTTTCTCCCTAGGGTATTAAATCCTCAGTCACAGAAGAATTGCTATCATCCTACCCAGACTTCCATTCTCTTCTCTCTGGTCCAGTTCACTCAGGTCTCTTCCCACACATGTTCCCCTGCTCCATCTGTCCATATTAGCCAAATCTTACAGTTCTTTGTTTTAAGTACATTATGTCCTGGCATGTGGTATCTGACACCAGTTAATGATCTTGAATCAAGGGAGAGGTTAGAAGCCAATGTTAAAAGGGCAGGCATTGTTAGTAAGGTAGCTAGCACAGCTGAGATAGTTACAAATCTCCAAATAAAAGAAGGCAGCTCACTTCTAGGAAAAGAAACGAAATTAGTTTTCTGAAGTAGAGGATTTAAGTCAATCTGGCGATGGAAAGTGCTTCAGTTTATTCATCTGCATGTCCCTATCTCTGTTTCCAGAATCTTTGTCTAACAGATTCTACCCATTAACCTGGTCCCTACAAAGGCCACACCCTGAGCCTTTCATCTGATTTCACTACCCTTGGCTGTGGGAGAAAAAGATCTCTTCCCAGTGGAGGTTGGATGGCATTCCTACTATACCCTGAGTTCACAGCCCAACAACCTAAACTGACCAGTCTTTTTTCCAAGATTTCTAGACTTTCAATGAAAGCCAGTAAATGTGGCACACTTGAACTGCTGTTGTCCACGTACTACCCCAGTGTCATCCCAAACACGAGCGACTGCTTCAGCTTCCTAGTGGACTCCCCCAGGGCACATCTGCTCACAGGAGCCCTCACTGCGATGCCCTCACCTGCTTGGGTCACCACCACTCTTCCCACCAGCAGCACCAGCCGTTTGCTTTCAGACTAAAAAAATTCCACTTTCATGATTCATTAGAGGCTGACTTCCCAGGAACATTTCTGCTATGAACCAGTTTGTTTGGGTTCTCTGAAAAGCAGAGCCTAAAACAAGGATCGCTGAACCATTATGGAAAGTGTTCCCAGGAAACTAGAGTTGAAAAAAAAGACTAGACAAGGAGGGGGAAACATATTAAAATACATATGGAGCCTGCTTAGATATGTATGTGGAATTTTTCATAATTACCTGTCTAATATTTGGAAGAATTATTTATTAACTAACTTACAACTCTCATGGTTCAAAGTTGTTTCTCCCACACTTTGCAGCCCATTAAAATCACCTGGAGAACTGTTAAACTACTAAAACTCATGGTGCCTAGACTGAGCCCCATACTAACTCAATGAGCATCCTGTGGAGGGCAGTCTGTATTTGTTTAAGGCCTCCCCCCGCCTCCACACACACACACACACATCCTGGTGATTCTGCTGTACAGTTGACTTTGGGAACACTTTCCTTGAGGAGTTTTAGGAAATATTAACTCCTTCCCAGGTCAATATATAAGCACACAGATTTCTACAGGAAGTTCCAGTCAACAGTGGCAGGAAAACTCAAGAAATGAAAGCAAAAGTTACAGAGCACAGCTGAGGTGAGAGGCTATCAGATTGTATTTGTGGGCGGGAAGCTGCCGCAGGGGGTCATCCAGAAAATGGTAGACTAAGAAGTTGTGAGGCAGAGAGTAAGTGTCAGACAAGCTGATGGATAATTTAAGGTAGATTTTGGCTGTGAGGGAGTATGTGGGAGTGCATTGCTAAAGGTTTAATGTAGAGCAGCCAGCAGTAAGTGGCAATAAACACAATCAAGTGTGAAAGGCAGGCAGGACCTCCTGGAGAATTGGCTTCTCACTAAAGTGAAAGGTCAGAACAGATAGCAGCCAACACAAATGCAGCCCTTATTCAAATCAGTCAGGGACATTTTTCCACACAGGATTCCCTAAATCATCAAAAAGAAAATCTAAACTAATAAAGAGTTATCAAAAGCATCACTGTGGAGCAGTTCCCCTAATAATCCTGGTGTTAAGATTAGGAAATGACATGAAGAATATGTAGTTAAGGCCATTTAAATAGCTCCTCAAATCCAAGTTAAAACAGAGAATGAAAAAGTAGAGACCAGCTTCAAAAAAGAAATAGATTTACAACTTACATATCTAGATTTTGACTCATATATTCCCAATTAAAATGATCCATGTGTAGAAATTATACCCACAGTGTGTGTCTGTGTGTGTGTGTGTGTGTGTGTGTGTGTAAGAGAGAAAGAGATAGAGCGCATATCTATGCTTGGGTGTGTGGAGAGGCCTGAGGACAACCTCACATGATTTCCTCAGATGCCATCCACCATTTTTTAGACGAAGTGTCGTTGGCCTGGAACAAGACAAGTAGTCTAGACTAGATAACCAGCGAGCCCCAGGAAACTTGTCTCTACCTCCCCAGTGCTGTGATTACAGTCATGCCACCATGCCTAGCTTTTATTTTGTTAACGTGTGAGTTCTGAAGAGCAAATTCAAGACTTCCTGATTGAAACAAGCACTTTGCCAACTGAGCTATATCCTCATCCCCCCCCACCCCACTTACTACTTGCTTTAAAAAATGTAGCCAAGGACATTTTATTACTCTATAGCTCATTCCTTCGTCCAATTAAAAGATGAAACAAAAAACAACCATAATCACCTAGATGGATGAGAATTACTGAGATTAACAGAAGCAGAAATATTGCAAGGAAATTTAAAAACTTGAGAAGCAAATAATCTATGCTTTTTCCCTCCAAACTTTGCACTGAGAGCAGCTCTCAGTTTACATGTGATGTGGCATCACGACTTTAAACACCTTTGGTGAAAAACAAACTAACAAAAACCCTCATCTTTCCTGTCAGAAGAATCCCTAAGAGTCTGTGATAGTTTGGGGACAGAGGTTCTAAGAGAAAGAAAGCCCAGAAAGAGCTTGTCTAATTCTGTATGTAAATACAGGGAAGCCTGCCCAGGCCCTCAGTAATGCGCTTAGACTCAACACAACTATACTTTACAGAGTGCACCTGCCCAAGCTGATTCCTCAAAAGAAAAATATATTCTTTAGAAGATCATAATAAGACTCAGAATCTGTGTAGACATTCACATTGTCCAGCATAAAATCCATAATAACATGGCATAAAAAGGAGCAGAAGATATGGTTAACTCTCAAAGGAAAAGATAATCAGGAGAAAAGAACACTGAGAAAGCCCGGGGTTTAGAATTATTCAAGCAACTGTTATAACTGAGCTCTCTATGATCAAGAGAATACACTTTGATGGAATAAACCGACAGGCATTTTCAGCAGAGAAGTAGAAATTATAAAAAGAATACAATAAAAACTTCACACCTGAAACTATGGTAAGTAAGATGTTTCCAAAACTTCTATAGTCAACACAGCACTCCTAGAGTTAAGAAGCAAGGCAGAAGACTTCCCTACGTGAGTCCAATACATGCTACATCTAAATAGGATGGAGGTTAGTAGAATATAGCTTATCTCACAAAATCGGCAAAGCTTAAATTTGGCCCAATCTCTTCTCTCTTTCTCCCTCTTCTCTTTTCTCTCTCTTTCCCTCCTTCTAAAGAAAAAAAAAAAACTTAAACTAGATAAAAGATCTAAATGTAAAATCTAAAATGATAAAATTTGTATAATAAAACAGGGAGAATATTAAAATTAAAACACATTATTCTAGAAAAGGTAACTAGTGTTGATTAGTATTGTTATGTACCTTTGGTTACATTTCAAGACTATTATGCTGGGTGACACAAAGCAGGCTCAAAGTTTATATACTATATGGTTCCACTTACATAATATTCTGTTTTAAGTCTTTGGGGGCGCTACTTGGTGTATGAGTGTGGGTATACATGTATCACAGTAGGGGACAGCCTCAGGCATCAGTATTCACCTCTACGTTGTTTGAAGCAGGGTCTCTTGTCTACCTCTGTGTACTCCAGATTAGCTGGCCCATGAGCTTCAAGGTATTCTCCTGTCTCCACCTCACATGTCACTGTGGAAGCACTAATATTACGGACACAAACTACCTCATGCAGCTTTGTGCAGGTTCTGGGGATCCTAACCCAGGTTCTCATACTTGCACCAGCAAATGCTTTTACTTACCATGCCAGACAATTACATGACATTCTTTTTTTTATTTTTTTATTTTTGTTGTTGTTGCTGTTGTTTTGAGGCAGGGTCTCACTCTAGCTCAGGCTGACCTGGAATTCACTACATAGTCTCAAGGGTGGCCTCGAACTCTAGGTAATCCTCCTACCTCTGCCTCCCAAGTGCTGGGATTAAAGGCATGTGCCACCACGCCTGGCTTACATGACATTCTTAAGAAACACATCTAAAGTAGTAAAAGACATACTAACAGCTGCCTAGGGTTATGAGTGAGAGGACGAGTGATAATAAAGTGATAGTACATGGGAGGTCTTTTCTTTATTGCTTGTAAATAGTAGTAGTTTCAGAACTCTATTGTCTATCTGTCTTCCTCCCTACCTATCCTCATAAATAGGTATGTCTGCAGAAGTGGGCACACTCTGCACTGCCTCCTATAGCCTGGAGAGACACTGCTTAGGAAACTTCATTCAAATAAAGCCAGGCTCTTGACTATACTATAGAAAAGAATTTCAAGACAAGTCAAAGTGAAAGAAAGTTAGTAATCTTGTTAAGCAGACATAGAGAGAGTACACAAATGTTCTGACATTCAGAGAGACAGTGGTGCTTAAACATGGTGGTTATTTCTTAGGAGAGACTCACAGGGGTCTTGGCAACCACCATATATATGATTTTATGGCTTATGGAGTTACATTGCTCAAAAGATGTAATATACAACCAGGCTCAAAGATTAGGCAACTTTAAAAATTAAGTAAAGCTTAAAAATTGCATAAAAATATAAGCTAGTCTACTTCTCTTATCTTAATGAGTTTTCATTTGAAAATGAAATTCTAAGGAGGTTTTATGAAGTATATTGTGTAGATTTAAGGATGAGAAAGGAGTGCTGATACAATTGAACTCAAAGGTCTCAAATTCCAGCCTTAAGTAAGCATACTAATTTAATTGTTTTTACCACTTTTGTTTGAGGTATCACTTAGAAAATGGAACATAGTCTCTGTAGGCAAGTTTGATTTTGTCAGATGCATTGAAGTTTCTCACTCCTGGCTAGCAGAAATGAAACCAGATTCCAGAGTGAGATCTTCTTTCCCTTATAAATTCCCCTTAGTTTTTCATTTGTATCATCAGATACATAGAAATTTTATACTGTTCAAATGATATAAATACATGTATGCATATTTCATATTCCCAGAAATAAGTTATACTGAGTACATTATAATTATAATATAAAAACGCTATCCCTTGGGTTAAGTAGAAGGTTCAGTAGGTAAAGTGCTAGCTTTTCAAGCATCATGACCTTGTTTAGGATCACAGAGTCCACATATTGGCAAATGTGGTCAAACAGGTGGCAGGCAGTAAAATTTCTAAGGCTTGTTGGCTAGCTATGGGTTCAGTGAGGAACCTTATCACAGAAAATAAAGAAATAGAAAAAAATGAGGATGCTACTCAATGCCAACTCTGGCCTCCACATGCATGCATGCGCAGGTGCATATGTGCCAGTGCATACACACACATAAGAACATGCCTATACACACAAAAATGCTACTCCCCAAGGTGCTTCCTCATGTAAATGTCCCTTACCCATTTCCATTAATTGTGTATTGCAAGGTCATCTCTTCCTAGGCTCTTGTCAATTTTAAAAGAGAAAATTTTAATTGTTTTCAGTGTGGGAAATGAAAGTAGGAGCTTAATACTTTGATTCATATCTTTTAGTTGTATTATCTTTTCAGATATTGACTATTTCATTGTACTGTTTTGTTCAGAGAATGTTGTGGAGTCTGTGTGTGTTTTCTCATTTTTTCTTTAAAATACCAATTTAAAAATAGGTTTTTATAACTTCCTCATGAAAGAAGTGAAATAATATTGAGTAATTTAATCTGACAAGATTGTAAGAAACACTAGTGCGAGTAATTGAGACTGGTACGAACATTCTTTTAAAAAAATAGAAAGGACTGCAATATGCATCATACCCTTGATTATGTTTGTCATCAACTACCAAGAAATGTCTCCCTATTAGGTGCCAGCATTGAAGCCTACATTCTGAGAGAAGAGACCATGAGGTACTGACCCTCATGGCTAACATGAGCATGAGCTAAGCCTCTAACTGAATGAGAGCTTCCTTTCTCGTGGGCTTGCAGCTGGTTATCTAGCATAGTGTCTGGGGTCTTGTGTCTAAAGCTTTCCCTGAGAGGAAAGACAAAAGCAGTCTAACCACGTCCCTCTTCAGTGCCTCTGCACTTCACCTAGCCTCTTTGTTATCTTTTCTAGATGACTTGGCCTGTTTTGGAATATTCTTTTCTAAACTGGGCTAGGGTCTCAGTAGCCTCAGAGGCTGTTGAACCAGCTTATTTATTGGAATAGCTTCATTGTTCTTTCTTAGTCCTTTAACCTGTATATGATCAAAGACGTACTGAGTGGATGACAGAAGGGACATCAGAGCCACCACTTCCCACTTCAGAGTAAACACTATCTGTATTACCAGCTGCCACTACTGAGGTGGATTAAACACAAAATCAAATATTATATAACATAAAATTAGTTCTTGATAACTACAGTGATATTTACTCATGGAAATAACAAAATGAAATAAACTATGCTTTTTCAAGCAAAACAATAAAGCACTAGCAAAACACATCTTCAAAATTTGGTATAATAATATGATTAAATACACATCCTCCTTGTATCCATATAAATTAGAATAACTAAATGTTGGAGAATATTTCCAACCTAAATATTTACTCAGGAAGTGTGTTACTTGTAGTCCATATAAACAACTAATTTAGGCATAATGTTTATTTCTAAGTAGTAAAGTAATGATGTAAAATTCTTTGGAACAGAATTCTGCAATCCTCTATAATGTTTGCCATTTTAAAGTATATTACGTTTCCTCTCCTGTAAACATTTTTAATGAAGAATTTAAATGCATGCAACCATATGCCTCTTTCCTAAGCAACAACTACTCAAAGGAAACAGAGTCCCCAATGATCATTTAGCTTATGTGTTAAGTAAAATAATATCCTAAGGAAGACATACATTAGAACACTTGATATACAATGTAGTCTTTACCACATTTCATGTAAATATGTACCATAATTCATGTAAACACAGCTATTATATTCAGAGAAAAGTAATTAAATACTTTTACTGGAATATTAACTTCAGATATTAGAATGATATCCAGCCTCTACACCCATGAGATGGTGTGCAAAGGAAGCTTCTTAAAGCATTAACATTTAAAGACAAGGTCTTGTCCAAGTTTCTGCTATTAGAGAGAAGGTTATTTTAAAAAATATTATTTATTTGACAGAGTAAGAAAGAGAGAAAAGAGGCAGAGAGAGGAAGAAAGAGAGAGAGAGAGAATGGGCATGCCAGAGCACCCAGCACTACAAATGAACTCCAGACACATGCACCACCTTGTGCATCTGGCTTAGGTGGGTGCTTAGAAATCGAACCTGGGTATTTTGGCTTTTCAAGAAGTGCTTTAACTGCTAAGCCATCTCACCAGCCCAAGAGAGGAAGTTATAAGATCCAACATACTGCAAAATGTATTATTTCTTCCAGGTAATAGCTACACACACGTATTTTGTTTTGGTTGGATTTAGATATGTTCTCACTCTGTTGCCCATCCTGGGCTATAACTCACTATATAGCCCAAGCTAGCATTACCACAGTCCTCTTGAAAATACAGGTGGAAGCCTTCATTCCTGGTGTTGTATACAGACCTGAAGCTGAGCAATGACTTTGATTTCCTCACAGATTCTCTCATAAAGCAGGACTTCAGCTGGAAATTATTACATTGTTAACCATGAAAAATTTGGCAGACAAAAAACAGTTTTAGTTTGTACTCTTTTGATTTACATATGCTCTAAATATCACTAGCAAAAGATAGAAAATCTTCAGTATGAAAAACCTTTTAGGGGCTGGGGAGATGGCTCAGTGGTGGTTGGAGGCACTTGCTTACAAAACCTGCTGGCCCAGATTAAAACGTCTAGCACCCAAATGCAAAAAGTGGCACATGTGTTTGGTGTTTGCTTATAGCCTTGGGAGGCCCTATCAGATCATACACCTCTCTCTCTCTTTTCCTTCTTGCACATACGCACAAAATGACCCAACATGGCTCAGGGAAATTTTGTGGAATAGGGGGCGGAAAGAATGTCAGAGCCACATGTTGGGTCATGATATGCAGAGACATTTAGCTTACCCACAACTGTGGGCTAACTCCACAATGTATGACCTGTATACCTCAACAAGGAGGGGCCAAGGGGAGGGGGTAGGTCACGGATGAGCCTAATAATGGTACCAAACTGACTGTATTTGCTGAATACAAAACTAACTAATAAAGGAAAAAAAAAAATTCCTAGAAAAAAAAATGACCTTTCTCAGTTAAGTGAGAACTTATTGTATGAACATATTGCATGCTGGTCATATTTCAATCAGATTGTACTTTTATGTTCCATCTCCCATGTCCCCAATCTACTGAGGTTCCCCATCAATGGGGTTACTGGTATTCCCTGGGGTCATGTATACACCAGTCTGTCTCTGGGGGCAAAGGGCAAGGCCTCAGGATACTCCTTCCCCTCCTGTGGCTTTTACAATCTTTCTGCCCCCTCTTCCTTACTGTTAAAAATATATTCTTTTAAAAGTTCAGTAGCATGTTGCCTTATGTTGACATTTTTATTTTAGTAATAGCTAACACCCACTCACTATCTTTATTTGTTAATGTTTCTTATAAGTGGCATAAACATAATTTAATATTATGTAATTAAATCAAATTATTCTCAATTATTTAAGTCCACACCTATATCTCAAAGGAATTTAAAATGAAGTGATCAAAATTTGTTTCTAAATCTTGTTTTGTTTGATAAAACCCTCATTATTATCAGTATTTTAATGCTTTATCCATTGAAATGATATGTGTAGAACTTTGATTGGAATATGCCATGTCTTCGATTTGATAATGCTTCTCAAATATGATGCTTACATTATTATTGAAATTAATTCTTAGAATGATAGTATTGCTCTGCCCTGAACTTGTCTCTGTGGTCCTACAATTACTGTATCATTCTACAATTGGATCATGTTCTGATTTCAAGCCAGATTCTTATTGTCATTTATATTCATTGTACTTCAAGTAATCTCTTTTTAAACACAGTAATATTGAGCTGCCTCCACCCAACACTGTAGATAAAATTTCTTGGGCATAATATACCTATGCATAAAATAGCACAAAACCTTTTAAGCTTAGATCAGTAACAATCTTTGTGATGGCTGAGTATGTGAAAGATTGATTAAAGCAAGGATTATAAACAGAATGAGATCAGATTACTAGAGCTTGCCAGTAATTCAAATAGACTAATATGCTATTTGGGAAATCAATGCTATTACTTATATCATTGAGGGGTTAAAAGACTCTTATTATTAATAAATAAGCATAAAATTGGAAATGAGTAAGTATGTAACAATGAATATATGATAATTAAATTTTCACAAGAGAGCATGAATAAACTTTTTTTCCTGGGCACTGTCATTATTGCCATTTTTCCAGAATAAATATTGCAGTTTATATCACAGACTGTAGTAGTAACAGAATGCCCAATTATTTTCACTGTTTTATAGCAATGTATCCACCTCTGTATTTCAACTCTTGCCAATGGTAATTTTGTTGTTACAATCTAAGAATATGTTAGTTTATAACCAATCAGATGATAAGAATTTTGTTGCATGTATAGTTTTTATTTATATTGAAATGTTGAAGGATACATATAGGTTTAAGAAACACTTTGTATATATGAGAATAAAAATAAAGCGGAAAATATTCATAAGCAAGTAAAAAAGGATAAAACATCATATAGGTAGCAATGAATAGTATGATTCAGACCAACAGAATGTGGCATCACTGAGTAATCTATGGGAGTAAAATATGACACTACTGGATTGGTGTAGAAGGAAAAAATTAAATTAAACCTTGATAGTAGCAATATTATTTTATTTTATTTATTTTTATTAATTATGCATATAGTGTGTATACAGCTATAGTGATACCATCATTAGCCTTCTCTATGTCCTCCCCCCATGGGGATTATCGGTCTTGCATGTGGTGGTGGTCAACAGTTATGGGGGAGAGGGAATATCTCTGTGCATAATGACCCAACTTATATCTCTAATAATCTTTCCGCCCCCTCTTCCACGAATTTCCTTCAGCCATGTTGGGTTAATTTTAGGTCTATTTCAGTGACAAGGTCTTAGAAGTCTCTGTGTCTCTGGATATCTGATTTTGTAGGAGTTGAGTGTTCTCTGTGTCTTGCTCCTTCACTCTTGTGTTGGTACCAGGTTCACAGAGAAAGCAGCTCTTGCTCATTTCCCCACTAACTCTATGGCTTCAACTGGTGTCCTTGTGAGGTGCAATGGGCTGGTTCTCTCCATAGGCTCTGCATCCATCTGAGAAAGAGAAGCAAATTATCCAATGGAGAGTGAGGTCAGTGCAAGATACAAGGGTACCCATTATTATTTTAGAGAGAATTTAATAGGTGTAGGCCCTCTTCTAGCCCACTATTGGTAGGAGCTTGATATTGGAGAGCAGGCTCATTTTTGGATATGGTTCTGACTTGTTTCCCTATTCCAGGTATGAGTTCCGTTCCACTGACTGGATCTGTTAGCCAAATCAAGAGCAGTTGGTAATCTACCATGGCTGTGTTACACTATTGCACTTGTGTGAGCATTATGTTAGGTTGATTGCTGATGAGTAGTTTAGACCATGAGTTCACTGAGAATGATCTGTCCCAGGTTTGACCATTTTTCTTTAAATTTCATTGTGTCATTTTTCCTTACTGCTGTGTAAAATACACCATGTAGATATGCCATATCTTTGTTATCCATTCATCTAATGATATACATCTGGGTTGATTCCAGTTCTTAGCTATTATAAATTGAGCACCTATAAACATGGTTGAGCAAATATCTCTGAGCTGAGGTCTGGAGTTTTAGGGTAAATGCCCAGTAAAAGAATAACTGGGTCTGTTGGTACCTCTGTAGTCATCCTTTTTATGAGTCTCCATATTGTACCAGCTTTCATTCCTACTAACAGTGAATGAGGGTTGCTATTTTTCTACAACTTCACCAGCATTTGCTGTGATTAGATTTTTTTTTTTTTTTTAATGTTTACTATCCTTACTGGGGTAAGGTGGAATCTCAGAGTTGTTTTAATTTGCATTTCCCTGATGGTTAGGGGATGCTAAACATTTTCTTAAATGTGTGTTTGCCATTTGTATTTCTTCCTATGAGAACTCCCTGTGCAGTTCTCTGCCCCATTTTGTAAGTGGGTTGTTTGACTCTTTATTGTTTAGGTTTTTGAGTTCTTTGTAGATTCTAGAAATTAGGCCTGTGTCCAATGTGTATGCGACAAAAAATTTTCTCCCATTCTCTAAGTAATCAATTGGCTCTGCTTATTGTATGTTCATCTGTGAAAAAGCTTTTCAGCTTCCTGAGATCCCAATGGTTAAGTGATTGTTTAATTTACTGAGCTACTGGAGTTTTGTTCAGGAAGTCTTTTCTCACTCCTATATCATAGAAAGTTCCTCCTATTTTTTCTTCAAGTAGTAACCGAGTTTCTGATCCTATATTGAAGTCTATGATCCATTTGGACTTGATTTTTTTTTTTTTTTTGGCCTGGTGAAATGTGTGGATCAAGTTTCATTTTCCTGCATATTGTTATCCAGTTTGTGCAGCACCATTTGTTGAAGATGCTGTCTTTTCTCCAGTCTACATTGGTAAGGCCTGTGTCAAATATCAAGTAGCTGTAGATACTTGACCCAAAGTCTGGGTCCTTGATTTTGTTCCATTGGTCTATAATCCTGTTTTTATGCCAGAACCATGGGGTTTTATTTGTTTTGTTTTTTAGCATGGCTTTGTAGTATAGCTTTAGATCAGGTATGGTGTTGCCTCCAGAGATGTTTCTTTTGCTGCAGATATGTTTGTATATCTGAGGCTTTCTGCCATTCCATATAAATTTTGAGATCAGTTTTTTGATCACTGTGAGGAAATATGTTGGGATTTTTATTGGTATTGCATTAAATCTATGATTGCTTTTGGTAAGATTGCCATTTTCACAATGTTAATTTACCTAATCATGAGCATAGGAGGCCTTTCCATTTTCTCAAGTCCTCCTCAATTCCTTTCTTGAGTATTTTTATGTTTTCATTGTAAAGGTCTTTCACCTCCTTGGTTAATGTTATTCCAAGGTATTTTATTTTTTTGATGCTATTGAAAGTGAGACAATGTCACTTATTTTTTTTCTCTGTATCTTTGTGTTCTGCATATGGAAAAGCTACTGATTTTTGTGCATTGATTTTGTATCCTGTTACTTTACTGAAGGAGTTAATCACTTTTAAGAGTTTTGAGATGGAGTTTCTTGGGTCACTTATGTATTGAATCATATTGTCTGTAAATAGGGCTAACTTAACTTCTTCCTTTCCAATTTCTATCCCTTTTATTTCTTTCTCCTATCTTATTGCTTGAGCTAGTACTTCCAGTACTGGGTTGAAGAGCAGAGATGAGAGTGGACACTCTCTCTTTTTCCTGATCTCAATGAGAATTCCTTCAGTTTCTCCCCATTAAGTATGATTTGGGCTTTAGGAGCTTTATATATAGCCTTTATTATGTTGAGATATAGACAGTCATTGACTATTCTCTCCAATGTTTTGATCATGAAGGGAGGTATTTTGTCAAAGGCCTTTTCTGCATCTATCAAAATGATCATGTGGTTTTTGTGTTAAAGCTTACTTATGTGGTGTAGTACATTAACAGATTTCCATATTTTGAACCACCCCTATGTTCCTGGGATGAAGCCTACTTTATCCAGGTGGATAATGCTTTTGATGTGCTGTGGAATTTGGTTCGTGAGGATTTTGTTCAGGATCTTTGCATCTACATTCATCAGGGAAATAGATCTGTAGTTTTCTTTTCTTTTTTTCTTTTTTTTTTTTTTTTTTTTTTTTTTGGTTTTTCAAGGTAGGGTCTCACTCTAACCCAGGCTGACCTGGAATTCACTATGGAGTCTCAGGGTGGCCTCGAATTCACAATGATCCTCCTACCTCTGCCTCCCGAGTGCTGGGATTAAAGGTGTGTGCCACCACGCCCGGCTGTAGTTTTCTTTGCTTGTGGCATCTCTGCCTGGTTTTGGTATTAGGGTGATACCAGCTTCAAAGAAGGATTTGGGGAGCTCTCCCTCTTCTCCAATTGTGTAGCACAGTTTGAGAAAAATTGGCTTCAGTTCTTCCTTTAAGGTTTGACAGAATTCAGCTGAGAAGCCATCTGGTCCTGGAATTTTCTTTTTAGGGAGGTTTTTGATTACCCTTTTCAATCTTGGTGTTTGTGATAGGTTTGTTTTAGAGATTAATCTGTTCTGAGTTTAGCTTTGGTAGGTGATTTGTGTCTAGGAATTCATCCATTTCCTCCATATAATCCAGTTTTGTGGAGTAGAGGTTTTTGAAGTAAGTCCTGATGATTCTCCCAATTTCACTTATGTCTGTTGTGATTTTTTCTTTTTCATTTCTAATTTTGTTAATTTGAAGCATCTCCCCCCCCCCTTTTTTTTTGCTTGATCAATTGGCCACGGGGTTTATCAATCTTATTTTTTTTTAAAGAATGAGCTGTTTGTTTGATCAATTTTCTTAATTGTTTTCTTAGTTTCCAATTCATTAATTTCTGCTCTGATCTTAATTATTTCTTTCCCTCTGGAGCTTTTTGGGTTGGATGCTTCTTGTTTTTCCAAGGTGTTTAGGTAGATTTTTAGGTTATTGATTTGGGATCTCTCTGTGTTTGTTATGAAGGCATTTAGCACAGTGAATTTTCTCCTGAGGCCTGCTTTCACTGTGTCCCATAAGATTCAGTACATTGTGATCTCATTGTCATTCATTTCTAGAAATTTTGCAATTTCATTTTTATTTTGTTCACTACCCATTTATTGTTTAAGAGTGTGTTGTTCAGTTTCCAGGAGCCGATGGGATTCCTGTTGCTTCTTTTGTTATTAATTTCTAGCAATACAGCATTGTGATCTGATATCATGCAGGAAATTATATCGATACTTCTAAATATATGGAGGCAGCCTTTATGACCCCATATATGATCAATTTTAGAGAAGGTTCCATGGGCTTCTGAGAAGAATATGTAATCTGTGGATTTTGAGTAGAATGTTCTGTAGATGCCCATTAGGTTAATTGATCTATGGTGTTGTTGAGCTCTCTTACTTCCCTGTTAATTTTCTGTTTTGGTAATCTATGTATTGCTGATAGTGGAGTATTGAAATCCTTATTTATGATGATGCTGGTGGTTATTTCTGTTTTATTGTAGGTTTTGTTTTATGAATTGTGCCCCTGTGTTTGGTGCATAAAGATTAATGATGGTGATATCCTCTTGTTGGATCATTCCCTTGATAAGTAAGAAGTGGCCTTCTTTGTCTTTTTTGATTACTTTTGGTTTGAAGTCTGTTTTATCCGATGTAAGTATAGCTACACCTGCTTGCTTCAGTGGAACTCAGAAAGGATAGGGCAGATACAGTAGCCTGGGTCCCTGTTCAGGTGGGAGGGGGCAGCAGAGAGTGGATGGTGATCAGGAGCACGGAACTCAGAAAAGCTAGGGCAGAGATCCTGGTCTGCTGGCCTGGGTTCCTGTTTGTTGGTGGGAGGGGGCAGCAGAGAGTGGGCTGGCAATTGTGTGGGGGGGTTCAGAAATGCTAGGGTGGGGGCACTGTTCTGATGGCCTGGGTCCCTGTTCAGGGGTGGGAGAGGGGCAACAGCGAGTGGACCAGCAATCATGCATGCAGGGGTCATAAATGCTACGGCAGGGATGCTGGCCTCCTGGCCTGGGTCCCTGTTTGGTGGTGAGAGAGGGTCAGTGATGAATGGGCTGGTGATCAGGTGTGCAGGGCTCAGAATGGCTAGGGTGGGGATGCTGGCCTGCTGGCCTGGGTCCCTTTTAGGGGGTGGGAGGGGATCGTTACAAGTGGGCCAGTGATCATGCGAGTGAGATCAGCAAGGCTAGCGTGAGAACAACGGCAACTGGGACAGCGATCTCATGCATGGAGCTCCGCACAATGGCAGGAAAGCCTAGGGCGGAGGACCTACCCTGCTATCTTGGGTCCACTTGCCCTGCAGTTAGTCCAGGAGGGACCTCCTATTGGGACTGCTGGTAGGACGGCTGCTTGAGGAGACTGGGAAACTTGTGGGCTACCCGAAAGCATGGGAATCAGTGGATTCCCTATTTTGCTCCTCAGTACCCTCCTACTGGAAGCCTACTAGAATGAGAAACCACCCCCCCCAAAAAAAAAAACCCTGAAACTTAAGGGTCTTGCCTTTCCTTCCCCATGACGTGAGGCGAGGTTAGGCAAACGCCATCTTGGTGGGCTAAGTTTTAACAATTGAGAGTAGAAATAATTTGAAGCAATGAAATTGAGACAGGTAGTTGGAGGAACGTTGAAAAGATGCTGCATGGAAGGCAGTTAGGTTGACATTACTGCTATATGTAATCATTCATCTTAGTACATGAGATTTTGTTACTATCACACAATACCTGAGATTGGCTAACTTCATGAAGAAAACAGATTTATTTCAGGCACAGTTCTAGAAAATTCAAGGGCCTCAACCCAGCCCTGGTACAAGCCTTCTTACTTGTGCCACATCATGTGAAAGTGTATGTTTGAAAAAGAATTACATTTCAAACCAAGATATCAGAGTAAATGACTGGGATTCCACAATCCTTTTTGTTAGCAAGCCCCCAATCGACACAAGCACCTCCTTCCACATCCTACTTCTTAAAGGTCCCACTACTTCCCAATGCCACCACCCTGAGAATGGAGTCTTCAGCACTGAAACTGTGAGCTGTGTCAGGGTGTGAGGGTGGGGCAACACATAACATCCAAGCCTCATCAATAAGGGAAGAATATTTCATGATCAATCTTTGGCTAAACATTAATATAATAGGTAGATGAATAATTAATGAATGTACACACAGATATGAATATCTACTAAGAGAAATACATAGGAAAGAATGAAATCCAGTTACTGTATTCAATTACAATCTTAACTGCATAAATAAGATAACTATTGAACAATAATGTGATGACAAGAAAGTCTACTAAGGCAAAAAAAAAAAAAAAGATAATTTCACAGTTTTAGTCCTGTTACTCCAAGAGTGAGTCCACAGAGACTTGAATGATATAATTTAAACTTCTCTAGTGGAATTTCTCAGAATTCAGAATATAAATAGCTACCATGTGGTATTTTCAGTGTCTATGGCTGAGATTGTGGATATGGACACCAGATTCTCACTCTTACATTTCCTATATGCATTCCTCTGATTATGAGGTATTAGTATTTTTATAGTTCCCTGTCTTTATTGGTGTGTGTGTGTGTGTGTGTGTGTGTAAGAGAGAGTGGGGGGAAGAGAAGGAGACTTGTCTAAGTGTGTATTATACACACATATAGATAAAGTTCAATAGAGAGTCATGAAATGTATTATATCTTTCATGTTTTATTGACAGGCACATGAGGGGTGCAAATTAAGTATGTGGTATTTCTACCTCTTAGGGCAATTGATTTGAGATCAATAATATTTAGTAGGTAAGAGGATGTTGAGAATTGAGCTGTAAATAAATATAGGCTTTGACTAATGAGAAAGTGAAAAATCTCAGACTTTAGGAGATCAGAAATAAAGATAGGAGAGTTAATAGTGTCAGATGGAGAAGGAAGGTAAGACTCAGTGAGGTGGTGTCTGTGGCTAGAGATATTAGAAACTACATGGCATATGCAACAAGGAAGCAGATTTTCAGATGCCTTGGAAAATAAATCAATTGAAAAGACACAAAATATAATACAAAAAGGCAATAATGAACCAGAGTTTGAAGTGTAGTATTAGTATTGAAGTGGGGTATAAAGTGAGGAGTATATATTTCTTTCAGTTAAATTGTTTAATTTGGAAGGATAAAGGAGTTTGAGAAGATATAATTAAGCATAATCTAAGGAAAGTTGTTAAACAATGATTCACAACAAAGTATTAGCATCACAGTTTTAATAAAAACAGAAAACTTGCCAGGCTTGATGATGCATGCCTTTAGTCCCAGCACTTGGGAGGCAAAGGTAAAAGGATCAACATCAGTTTGAGGCCACCCTGAGACTAAATAGTGAATGCCAGGTCAGCCTGGGCTACAGTGAGACCCTACCTCAAAAATCCAAAAAAAAAAAAAAATGGCTGGAGGGATTGCTTAGTGGTTAAGGAGTTTGCCTGCAAAGCCAAAGGACCAAAGTTCAATTCCCCAGGACCCATGTTAGCCAGATGCAGAAGGGGGCACACACATCTGGAGTTTGTCTACAGTGATTGGAGGCCCTGGCATGCCCATTCTCTCTCTCTCTTCTTCTCCCTCTTTCTCTGTCAAATAAGTAAATAAATGAAAATATTTTTAAAAATCCAAAAAAATAGACTTCTGCGTAAGATGGCTGCATAGGAGTCACACCAATGCAGCCTATGGAGGGATTTGAGCAAAACCACAGAAAAATACACTCTTTGTCCCAAAAGTGAAGGTGTATAGGTTTTTATCAACCACAGCAGAGAAGCAGGAGAGACTAATATCTATCAGAAATGAGGAAATTGGTCAGAATTCCACCAAGGAGCTTGTGGACCCGGTCCACACAGACCCACACATGCCCACCTAGCACACAGCTACAGGAGCAAAGACCAAATTAGAGGAGTTTCCAAACTCATCAGCATCCTTGAACAGTCAAGAAATCTGAAAGGAAGACAGCACAGGAGCTGTTGAAGAGGACACAGGTGGGACCAGCTGAGCAGTTCCAGTACAACTCCAGACTTCCTGCACTCTCTCATCCCCCAGTCATCAGAACTGTGACCCTATGGAGAATGCATTCAGCTCCCGGCTGCATGGCATCCAGCACAGTTGATCAGAGTACCAGATTCACAGCACAACATAAAGGGATCAAGGTGAGCACTCAGCATTGATGATATTTGAAGCCACCCCAAAAGGTAATAAAGCTGACTGACAAAAAAAGCAGGTACATAGGCCTGCACTAGAAGTGCTTATCTCACTTTTTATGTCAGAGTGGCTATGGCTTACATATACTTGGTTGGCTTTACTATTCTCAATTAAACTGTACTTGGGGGTTAACTATTGATGCCATTGATGCTTTCAGATTCATAGGGCCTTTGTCTTTTTCTTCTGTCATTTTGGGGATAGGGTCTGATTCACACCCAGAATGACCTGGAACCCATTTCAGAACAAATATCTCAACCTCTCAGCTGACAGGGTTAAGGGTGTAGAGCAACACACACCCTTAGGGATTTTGGCATTATAAGGTTATCTATTTGTTTCGATCCCTGCACTTGTATACTCTGTGCTGATTTTTATTGAATGTGTATATTGCTCAGTTGAACTTTAAAATTTCCCAGCAAATTGCTTGACCCAGCCCACTAGAATACTTGAATAGCAGACAAACTCAACACCTAGGATTACTTCTGCAGTGGGATTGGAGCAAAAGAAATACACTTGGCACCTTTAAACTCCTTCTCTAACGGCACATAAAGTTGGATTCCCAAGTCTAAAAGCACCACCAATTATTAGAAAACCCAAGCATCAAATCAACTCAGGATGCAAAATTGCAACATTATAATATGAAGAATCAAGACAATACAATCCCATCAAAAAGTATAAACCCATCAGAAATGGCCCCCAATGAGATTGTTCTAGATGAAAGGCCTGACAAAGATTTAAAAAAAAAAGAAAAGATTTTTGTCTATACTCAAAGGAATCAAAGAAGAAAACAAAAGAATTAAAGAAAAAAATAAACACCTGAAGGAATTCAAAGAGAACACAGGAAACCAGCTTAATGAAATAAGGAGGTTACTAAAAGACATGAGAAAGGAAATAGAAATACTGTTAAAAGAAATCAGGCAAAAATTCTATCACTGAAAAACACAGTCAGTCAAATAGAAAACTCTGTTGGAAGTCTCACCAGTAGAATGGATGAAGGAAAGAACAGAACATCTAACCTACATGAGGTGGCAGATCTAATACAGTCCAAAGACAAGCTAATAGGAAGGTATGAATGAGAATTTCAAGATATCTGGGACAGTATGAAAAGATCAAACATAAGAATTCAGGGTACAATAGAAGGAGAAGAATTTCAATCCAGAGGCATAGAAGGCACTTTCAACAAAATTACAGAAGAAAATTTCCCCCAAATTGGGAAAGAAATGCCAATGCAGATATATGAAGCTCTTAGAACACCAAACAGACAAAACCTGGAAAGAACATCTCCTCACCATGTTATGATTAGACTACTAAACACAGAAACCAAATAAACTATATTGAAAGCAGTTAGAGAGAAAAAGCAAGTGACCTATAAAGGCAAGGTCATCAGGATCACAGCAGACTATTCAACTTTAAAAGCCAGAAGGGGGCTGGAGAGATGGCTTACTTGTTAAGGCATTTGCCTACAAAGCCAAAGGACCACGGTTCGACTTTCCAGGACCCATGGGGGCATATGCATCTGGAGTTTGTTTGCAGTGGCTGGAGGCCCTGATGTGCTCGCTCTCTCTCTCTCTCTCTCTCTCTCACTCTCTCTCTTGCTCTCTCTCTCTCTCTTTCTCTCTCTCTTTCTCTCTCTCTTTCTCCCTCTCCCCTCCTCTCTCCCAAATAAATAAATAAATAAAATATTTTTATAAAAATCATTAAAAGCCAGAAGGGCTTGGAATGATGTATTCCAAGTTCTGAAAGATAACAACTGTCAAACAAGATACTTTATCCTGCAAAGCTAACTTTCCATATTGAAGGAGAAATAAGGACATTCCACAACAAAAATAGGCTAAAGGAATTTATGACAACTAAGCTGGCTCTACAGAAAATACTTGAAGGAATCTTTCATGCTGAAGAGAAAGCAAAGCCACACACATGAGGAAATAGGAAAAAAATAAACCATACTCAAGTAACAGTTAAAACAAGAGAGTAAAAACAAGCAGGAAGCACTACAAAACAAGAATTGTGACAATAAACACATACTTTTCAATAATAAATCTTAATATCAATGACTTCAGTGTCCCAACAAAAACACATAGGCTTTCAGACTGCATTAAAAGGCAGGATTATGCTGTTTGTTGCCTCCAGTAAACTCATTTCTCAATAAAATATAGATACTGTCTTAGGGTGAAAGGATGTAAAACAGTATTTCATGCAAATGGGCCTAGGAAACAAGCAGGGGTTGCTATCCTAGTATCTGACAGGATAAACCACAAACCAACATTAGTGAGGAAAGATAAAGAATACCATTTTAGGGCTGGAGAGATGGCTTAGCGGTTAAATGCTTGCCTATGAAGCCTCAGGACCCCAGTTCGAGGCTTGACTCCCCAGGACCCACGTTAGCCAGATGCACAAGGGGGCGCACATGTCTGGAGTTCGTTAGCAGTGGCTGGAAGCCCTGGTGTGCCCATTCTCCCTCTGCCTCTTTCTCTCTCTCTCTCTGTCACTCTCAAATAAATAAATAAAAATGAATATAAAAAGAGAATACCATTTTATACTGATTAAAAGAACACTCCAACAGGAGGACATTACAATCCTAAATGTATATGCACCTAACATAGGGGCTTACAATTTCAACAAAAAAAACATTATTAGACTTAAGGTTACAGATAACACCAAACACAATTGTAGTGGGTGAATTCAATACCCCACTCTCAGCAATTAACAGGTCATCCTGGCAAAAATAAACAGAGACACATCTGTATTAAATGATGTCATAGAACAAATTGGCCTAACAGATTCTACAGAACATTCCATCCAAATGCAGCAGAATATACATTTTTCTCAACAGCACATGGAACATTCCCCAAAATAGACCATATATTATGACACTAAGCAAATCTTAACAATTACAGGAAAATTGAAATAATCTCTTATACTCTGACCACAATGAGATTAAAATTCAAATCAGCAAGAGGAAAACCTACAGAGCATACAGAAATTCATGTAGACTAAACAGTACACTATTGAATGATGAATGGGTCATTGAAGAAATCAAAAAGAAATCAATAAATTCATAGAATCAAATGATGATGAAAACACAGCATAGAGAAACTTTTGGGATACAATGAAGGCAGTCCTAAGAGGGAAATTTACAGCTCTAAGTGCCTATATTAAGAAATTTGAGCATTCACAGTTAAACAATTTAATGTTTCACCTTACAGCCCTGGACAAAGAAGAGCAAGGCAATCCAAAACTCATTAGATGGGAATAAATAATAATGACTAGGGCAGAAAGTAATGAAATAGAAACAACAAAAATAAATCCAAAGAATCAATGAAACAAAGAGCTGATTCTTTGAAAGGATAATAGGATTGATAAACCCTTAGCAAATCTGACCAGAAGAAAGAAAGAAGAACCACAAATTAATAAAATTAGACATGAAAAAAGACACCATTACAATCGACACCAAAGAAATACAAAAAAATTATAAGGACATACTTTGAGAATATATAGCCCTTTATGTTTGAAAACCTGAAAGAAATGGATGATTTCCTTGATTCATATAACCTACCAAAATTAAATCAAGATGAGATAAACCATTAAATAGACCTATGACAAGTATGGAGATACAAGCAATTATAAAATCATTTCCCAACTAAAAAAATCCAGGCTCAGATGGATTAACTAGTGAACTTTGCCAGACCTTCATAGAAGAATTACCATCACATGGAAGAATTAACCTCTTCTCAAACTCTTCCAAAAAATAACAAAGGAAGGAATTCTACCAAACTTCTATGAAGGCAGCATCACCCTAATATCAAAACCAGACAAAGACAGAACAAAAAAAGAAAGAAAGAAAGAAAATTATAGACAAATCTTCCTCATTAACATAAATACAATTTTTTGACAAAATATTGGCAAACAGAATACCAGAATATATCAGAAAGATTATTCACCTGACCAAGTAGGTTTTGCCCTAGAGATGCAGGGATTGTTCAACATTTGCAAACTGATAAATGTATTACACTATATAAATGGACTGAAGAACAAAAATCACATGATCATCTCAATAGATGCAGGAAAAGCATTCAACAAAATCCAATACCCCTTCATGGTAAAAGTCCTACAAAAACTGGGAATAGAAGGGGCACATCTCAACCTAATAAAAGCTGTTTATGACAAACCTACAGCCAACATAATACTAAATGGGGAAAACTTGAAGCTTTCCCACTAAATTCAGGAAAAAGACAAGGGTGTCCACTGTCCCCACTTTTATTTAATATAGTACTGGAAGTCTTAGCTAGAGCAATGAGGCAAGAGACATTCATAAAAGGGATACAAATTGGAAAGGAAGAGGTCAAATTATTATTTGCAGATGATATGATTCTATACATAAAAGAACATAAAGACTCTGCCAGAAAACTGTTAGAGCTGATAAACACTTTTAGCAATGTAGCAGGATGAGTACATTTCCTATATACTAATAACAAACATGTGGAGGATAAAACCAGGGAATCTCTCCCATTCAAAATTTCCCTAAGAAAACTAAATAAATAAAGTACCTCTCTCATAAAATAAAATAATTAAAAATAAGTAAATAAATAAAATGTAGTTAAAGGGTCTCCAATTCAGGTCCTTATTCTTTCATAGCAAGCACTTTACTGACTAAGCTACCTTACCATCCCTTACCCACCTGTAGAACAGTGTTAAGTGACAAAGCCCTTGTTTAACAAAACTAACAGATCTCATAGAACATTCTTACTATCTTACCACTCTATTTTTAAGTTAACTTCTTAGTTTTGATCCTAGGGCTTCTCTCTTACATTTTTCACAGCCCAGTTTTATATTAAAACCTTATAATTACTACTTTATCTAAATTTTCAAAGTGCTTTTTGATATGAGTTCCTGAATATATCTAATTTTCTGTTACTGGAAGTGGGTATTTGGCTTAATTTTCCCAAATTTCCTTTATTATTTTATATGCACTTTGCCAAACTATACTCATCCATTTGCCAACCCAATCCAATGTATACTTGGTTATGTATGACTTATATGAACCTGAGTACTTCTTCACTTTAAAAATGTACTTGAACGATATTTTGCTATTCTCTCTTTGTTATTTCTTAGTAGTTAATAAGTTCAGCTTATGTTATCAATTACCAATGCTCCCATGAACCTCAGAATCAAAGCTCTAACTGCCTATCATATATTTCTAACTGGGTGCCTACAAAAACTTCACCTCAAAATATTGAAAAGAAATTACTTCCTCTTTCTTCATCTTCCCTCCAACTTGGTGGATGGCAGCACCCATCCACTTAGTCTCAGGAGGAAAATAGTGTGGCTTTCACCCTACACTCTATCACTTGTCATACCTAGTGGTGCATAAAATCTTGTCTATTTACTTTTCTATTCAAGTCAGCATCATTCCTCCACATATATAATTACAGTGGGCTCTTGAGCCTACCCTTATGTATTCATTTTCAATCCCTCTACCCATCCATTATGTTATTGTCAGACTAGATCTTTCAAAACATAAGTAAAATTACTTCACATTCTGATTTAATAAGTCTTCCACAATCTCATTTGTTCTTATCTCACACATAATTCTTTTTTAATATTTTATTTATTTATTTGAGGTAGGAAGAGAGAACGGGTACTCCAGGGCCTTGTGCCACTATAAACAAACTCCGGACACATATACCACTTCATGTGCTTGGTTTTACGTAGGTTCTGGGAAGTCACACCTAGGCTTGGAGGCTTTGCAGGCAAGCACCTTTAGCCACTGAGCAATTTCCTCAGCCCTCAAACATAATTCTTTTTTTTTTTTTTTTTTTTTATTTTTATTTATTTATTTATTTATTTTTATTTATTTTTTTATTAGTCAGTTCTGTATTCAGCAAATACAGTCAGTTTGGTACCATTATTAGGCTCATCCGTGACCTACCCCCTCCCCTTGGCCCCTCCTTGTTGAGGTATGCGGGTCGTGCATTGTGGAGTTAGCCCACAGTTATGGGTAAGCTAAATGTCTCTGCATATCATGACCCAACATGTGACTCTGACATTCTTTCCGCCCCCTCTTCCGCAAAATTTCCCTGAGCCATGTTGGGTTCATTTTTGGTCTGCTTCAGTGATGAGGTGTTGAGGGCCTCTGAGGCTCTGGCTCTCTGATTTGGTAGGAGTTGATTTTTCTCTATGCTGATCTCCTTCCCCCTTGTGCTGGTGTCCGGTTCATCAGGAAAAACAGCCCCCTTGCTTGTTTCTCGAAGTTTTCTTAGTTTCAGCCGGAGCCCTTTTGAGGTATGATGGGGTGGCTCTCTCCTTAGGGTCTACATCTATCTGAAAAAGAGAAGCAGATTCTCCAACGCAGAGTAAGTTAGCACCAGGACAAATGAGATAACCCTTACTTTTTTTTTTTTTCATAGAGAATTTAATATGTGTAGGCCCTCTTGTAGCCCACAATTGATAGTAGGTTGATACTGGAGAGTGGGCTTATGTTTGGATATGGTTCTGACTTGTTTCCCAGCTCCAGCTATGGGTCCCATACCAGTGAGGGGATCAGTTAGCCAAATTGAGAGCCGTTGGTTCCCCACCATGGCTGTGTGCCACCACTGCACTTGTGTGGGCATCACAATAAGTTATTTGCTGCTAAGTAGGTTAGACCATGCGTTGCTTCGATAGATATTGGTCAATTTCCCCCAGTCGCCCATGTAGCACCTTCTGGCACTAGACGCGCTGTCTGGGGACTGACTCTCATCCAACTTCCAGCCATGCCATTTTAATTTGCATGTCAATCACATAAGGTATCTTCAGCAGTAGGGTCTTACCACTAACCTTTGGTGGGTCATCAAGTACTCTGACAGAAATCTGTCTGTCTTTTAGGAAACCTTGTAGGTCTCTCTGATCAAAAGCTCATTGTGGATGATAGCCCCATGCTGGTTCTGGGAGTTACAGGTCAGTGCCCACTAAGAAAATGAGGAAAAAGATAACTAATATACAAGAGTTAGAGATAAGAGAGAGAGAGACAGGGAGAGGGGAAGTGAGGGAGGGAAGATGTAGGAGACTAAGGTTAGTCTTAATCTTACCCTCTCCAGTGTCTTGTGGTTCAGGTGTTCCCTGTAAGGGCCTGGTGAAGGATCAGCCATTTGGTCTATCTTTTAGTAAGTAGAAGATTATGGTACCATTGCCGTTTAGGTCTAGATTTGTGTTTCCCACCTCTTTGATGCCCTCCCCTCCCTCCCCTTCCATCCTAGTGTCTAATCTAGGAGATGCTTGCTGGGTATTTAAGGTATCTTCGGTAGATTCAGGTTAGGTGCTGTAGATGAGTGAGACTATGTGGCGATTTTTTTTCTGTGACTGGGTAAGTTCACTGAGAATGATCTGTTCCAGGTTCAACCATTTTTCCTCAAATTTCATTGTGTCATTTTTTCTTACTGCTGTATAGAATTCCATTGTGTAGATATACCACATCTTAGTTATCCATTCTTCTAGTGATGGACATCTGGGTTGATTCCAGCTCTTAGCTATTACAAATTGAGCCGCTATAAACATGGTTGAGCAAATCTCTTTAGTCTGTGGTTTGAAGGTTTTAGGGTAGATGCCCAGTAAGGGAATAACTGGGTCTGTTGGTATCTCTATACTCAGCTTTTTCAGAAGTCTCCATATTGCTTTCCAAAGTGGTTGTACCATCCTACATTCCCACCAACAGTGGATGAGTGTTCCTACTTCTCCACATCCTCGCCAGCATTTATTTTTATTTGATTTTTTGATGCTTGCTATCCTTATTGGGGTAAGGTGGAATCTCATAGTTGTTTTAATTTGCATTTCTCTGATGATTAGGGATGATGAACATTTTCTTAAGTATATGTTTGCCATTTCTATTTCTTCCTCTGTGAACTGTCTGTTCAGCTCTTTGCCCCATTTTGTGAGTGGGGTGTTTGACTTCTTACTGTTTAGATTTTTGAGTTCTTTGTAGATTCTAGAGATTAGTCCTCTGTCAGTTGGATAACCCACAAATATTTTCTCCCATTCTGTGGGTAATCTATTGGCTTTGCTAATTGTATGCTTGTCTGTAAAGAAACTCCTCAGCTTCATGTGGTCCCATTGGTTGAGTGATGGTTTAAGTTCATGAGCTACTGGGGTTTTGTTCAGGAAGTCTTTTTCCATTCCTATATCATGGAATGTACTCCCTAAATTTTCTTCCAGTAGTATTCGAGTTTCTGGTCTTATATTGAGATCTTTGATCCATTTGGACTTGAGTGTAGTGCATGGTGAAATGTGTGGGTCAAGTTTTAGTTTCCTGCATATGGATATCCAGTTTGTCCAGCACCATTTGTTGAAGATGCTGTCTTTTTTCCAGCGTATATTGTTTGGGCCTTTATCAAATATCAAGTAGCTATAGTTGCTTGACCCAAAGTCCGGGTCCTCAAGTCTATTCCATTGATCTATAGTCCTGTTTTTATGCCAGTACCATGCTGTTTTTATTACTATGGCTTTGTAATATAGCTTTAGATCAGGTATGGTGATGCCTCCAGAGGTATTTCTTTTGCAGAGGATATGTTTGGAAATGCGAGGCCTTCTGCCTTTCCATATGAAATTTGAGATCATTTTTTCTATCTCTGTGAAGAACACTGTGGGGATTTTAATTGGTATTGCATTAAATCTGTAAATTGCCTTTGGTAGGATTGTCATCTTCACAATGTTAATTCTGCCTATCCAGGAACATGGGAGGTCTTTCCATTTTCTCAAGTCCGCCTCAATTTCTTTTTTGAGTGTTTTTATGTTTTCATTGTATAGATCTTTCACTTCCTTGGTTAACGTTATTCCAAGGTATTTTATTTTTTTTGTCGCAATTGAAAATGGGACTATGTCCCGTATTTCTTTTTCTGTATCTTTGTCCTTTGCATAAAGGAAGGCTACTGATTTTTGTGCATTGATTTTGTATCCTGCTACTTTGCTATAGGAGTTAATCACCTTCAGGAGTTTTGGGATGGAGTCTCTCGGGTCTCTTACATATATAATCATGTCATCTGCGAATAAAGCTAACTTAACTTCCTCCTTTCCAAATTGTATCCCTTTTATTTCCTTCTCCTGTCTTATTGCTTGAGCTAGGACTTCCAGAACTATATTGAAAAGCAGAGGTGAGAGTGGACAACCCTGTCTTGTTCCTGATCTTAATGGGAATTCCTCCAGTCTCTCTCCATTAAGTATTATTTGGGCCTTCGGAGCTTCGTATATTGCCTTTATTAGGTTAAGATATGAACCAACCATGCCAACTCTCTCCAATGTTTTGAACATGAAGTGGTGTTGAATCTTGTCAAAGGCCTTTTCTGCATCTATCGAAATGATCATGTGGTTTTTATGTTTAACCTTGTTTATGTGGTGTATTACATTGACAGATTTCCGTATGTTGAACCACCCCTGTGTTCCTGGAATGAATCCCACTTGGTCAAGGTGGATAATGCTTTTGATGTGTTGTTGGATTCGGTTTGCAAGGATTTTGTTTAGGATCTTTGCATCTAAATTCATCAGGGAAATAGGCCGGTAGTTTTCTTTTCTTGTGGCATCTCTGCCTGGTTTTGGAATTAGGGTGATGCTAGCTTCATAAAAGGAGTTGGGTAGCTTTCCCTGTTCATCAATTGTGTGGCAAAGTTTGAGGAAGATTGGTTTGAGTTCTTCCATGAAGGTTTGATAGAATTCAGCTGAGAAGCCATCTGGTCCTGGGCTCTTCTTTTTTGGGAGGTTTTTTATTACTTTTTCAATCTCCATGAGTGTGATGGGTTGATTGAGGTGATTAATCTGCTCTGTGTTTAGCTTTGGTAGATGGTATGCGTCCAAGAATTTATCCATCTCCTCCACATTATCCAGTTTTGTGGAGTAGAGGTTTTTGAAATAAGTCCTGATGATTCTCCCAATTTCACTTATGTCTGTTGTGATCTCTCCTTTTTCATTTTGAATTTTGTTAATTTGAAGCTTCACCTTTTTTTGCTTGATCAGATTGGCCAGGGGTTTGTCAATCTTGTTTATTTTTTCAAAGAACCAGCTCTTTGTTTTGTCAATTGTCTTAATTGTTTCCTTGGTTTCCAATTCATTGATTTCTGCTCTGATTTTAATTATTTCTTTCCTTCTGGAGCTCTTTGGGTTGGATTTTTCTTGTTTTTCCAGTGCCTTTAGGTGGATGGTTAGGTTATTGATTTGGGACCTTTCTGTCTTTTTTACGAAGGCATTGAGTGCTATGAATTTTCCCCTGAGGACCGCCTTCATTGTGTCCCATAAGTTTTGATATGATGTGTTCTCATTGTCGTTCAATTCCAGAAATTTTGCAATTTCATTTTTTATTTCATCCACTATCCATTTATTGTTTAAAAGTGTGCTGTTCAGTTTCCAGGTGCCTTTGGGATTCTTGGTGGGTCTTTTATTGTTGATTTCTAGCAATATAGCATTGTGATCTGATATCATGCAGGGAATTATGTCAATCTTCCTAAATATGTGGAGGCAGTCTTTGTGACCCAATATATGGTCTATTTTAGAGAATGTTCCATGGACTGCTGAGAAGAATGTGTAATCTGTGGATTTGGGATGGAATGTTCTGTAGATGTCCGTTAGGTCTAAGTGATCTATGGTTTTGTTGAGCTCTCTTACTTCCCTGTTGAGTTTCTGTTTGGATGATCTGTCTATTACTGACAATGGTGTATTGAAGTCCCCAGCTATGATGGTGTTTGTGGTTATTTCTGTTTTATTGTCAAGTAGGTTTTGTTTTATGAACTGTGGTGCCCCTGTGTTTGGTGCATACAGATTTATGATTGTAATATCCTCTTGATGGATCGTTCCCTTGATAAGTAGGAAGTGGCCTTCTTTGTCTTTTTGGATTATATTTGGTTTGAAGTCTATTTTATCCGATATTAATATAGCTACACCTGCTTGTTTCTTATTCCCATTTGCTTGGAATACTGTTTTCCACCCTTTCACCCTGAGGAGATGTCTGTCTTTAATGGTGAGGTGGGTTTCTTGAAGGCAACAGATTGAGGGGTCTAATTTTTTGATCCATCCTGTTAGCTTGTGTCTCTTGATGGGTGAATTAAGGCCATTGATATTTAGGGTAATGACTGTGAGATTTGATTTGATCCCTGCCATATTGTGATGGTAAATGTGGGTTGGAGTTTTCATGGATATTGAAGTTTTTTGTGCCTACTCTGAGTTTGGTTGTTGTGATCTGCTTCTTGTAGGCAATTGTGTTTGATTATTTTTTTCTTCTCTGTGTAGAATTTCCTGAAATACTCTCTGTAGGTTTGGTTTTGTGTTCATATAATTGTAAAGCTGAGTTTTGTCATGGAAAGTTTTTTGTTCACCATCTATTATGAGGGATACTTTTGCTGGGTAGAGTAGTTTGGGATGGAAGCCATAGGTTCTTAGACTTTGCAGTGTTTCATTCCAGGCCCTTCTAGCTTTCAGGGTTTCCATTGAGAAGTCTGAAGTAATTCTGATGGGGTTACCTCTGAAGGTGGTGTGCTGTTTTTCCCTAGCTGCTTTTAGGATTTTCTCTTTGGTGTCAATGTTTAGAGTCTTAATAATAATATGTCTTGGAGAGTTTCTCCTTTGGTCCAGTCTGTTTGGAGTTCTATTGGCTTCTTGTATCTTGATGGGCCTTTCTTTTAAGAGATTGGGGAAGTTTTCTTCAATTATTTTGTTAAATAAGTTCTCCATGCCTTTGGTCTGGATTTCTTCTCCTTCTGGTATTCCAATGATCCTGATATTGGGACGTTTAACTGTATCCCACAATTCCCTCATGTTCTGTTCACAGGAGCTTTTAAACTTACTGAAATTTTTGAACTCTCTAACTGTTTCTTCCATCTTGTCTTCCAGATCAGAGTTTCTATCCTCCACTTGGCTGACTCTATTCTTGAGAGCTTCTAGTGAGTTTTGGGCTTGTTCAATTAAGTTTGCATTTTCTATTATTTTTCTATGTATAATTTCCATCCCTCTGTCAAGCTCCCTTTTCACATCATTTTCTGATTTTCTTGATGATTCTTGGAGTTCATCCTTGCATTTCTTTATGTCTTCATTTAGCATGGTCAGCTGATTTTTAAGGTCTTCTTTTTTTTCACTTTCCCTCAAATCTCTTAACTCTCTTTGAAATCCTTCCATTTTCTTATCTAATCCTTCCAATTTCTTATCTATTAGTTCTAGTTTAGTGATGGCAGCATCCACACGATTGTCTGCCCTTTGTTGCTTTCCTGCAAGTTCTACCAATAGGTTGGTTAGAGTTGCATTGCTCATAGCTTCAATGTGGTGTTCTGGTCCTATTTGTTCTTCTATGTTTTGGTTAGAAGTATTCATTGTGGGAGTGGGTGATCTAATTGGATTTTCTTGCATTTGATTATTCATGTTATTTCTTTTGCGCTGTGTTCTGCCCATGACAGTGTATGGGCAGATAAGTGGGCGTATCAGCCTGGGCTCAAGAACAATGGGAATCTTATGCAGCCTGGGGGCGTTGCCAAGAAGCCTGGGCTTTGGCTGTCACTTGCCAAAGCCGCCTATCTACTGCCTGGCAGGGGCGCCGAAGTTGCCTGAGTTCTCAAGCGGTGATGTGCCAAGGCTGCCTGCGTTCGAACTAGGAGTGGCACTGAGGCACCAAGCACTGATGCCGCCCGAACTCTGGCTGGGCACGCTAGGAACCGGCAGCAGTCTGCGCTCCCCCGCCACAGGACAATTGTGGACAGCCGCGCGGCAGACAGAGGGCAAGTGGAGGAGAGTGCGGAGCAGTCTAAGCTTCCGCACGCAGGGAATAATCTCACTTGCCAAAGCCGCCTATCTACTACCTGGCAGGGGCGCCAAGGTTGGTTGAGTTCTCAAGCGGTATTGTGCCACAGCTGCCTGCGTTCGAGCTAGGAGTGGCACTGAGGCACCAAGCACTGAAGCCGCCCAGGCTTTGGCTGGGAACGCTGGGACCGGAAGCAGTCTGCGCTCCCCCGCCACAGGACAATTGTGGACAGCCGCGCGGCAGACAGAGGGCGAGTGTACGAGAGTGCGGAGCAGTCTAAGCTTCTGCACGCAGGGAATAATCTCACTTGCCAAAGCCGCCTATCTACTACCTGGCAGGGGCGCCAAAATTGTTTGAGTTCTCAAGCGGTAATGTGCCAAGGCTGCCTGCGTTCGATCTAGGAGTGGCACTGAGGCAGCAAGCACTGAAGCCGCCCAGACTTTGGCTGGGAACGCTGGGAACCAGAAGCAGTCTGCGCTCCCCCGCCACGGGACAATGGCGGCCCGCCGGTGCGGCAGGCAGGTAGGGGGTGGCACCTGAGCTGACGCAAGCGAGAGATACAGTCTGAGCTTGTGGGACTGGGCACACTCAGTAGGTGGGCGAGTGGACGAGGGTGAGGAGCAGTCTAAGCTTCCGCGCGGAGGGAACGATCGGCGCGCAGTGGCAGCCGTGCGGGCTCCGGAGCAGCAGCAGCGGCAGGGGTGGAGCTTTGAACACGGCGGTTATTTGGGGCGAGGGGTGCCTACCCGCCCAAAAGGGGACCAGCAATTCCCTGTTCCCCCACCTCTGTGCCCTCCCAGATTTCTCTCCCCTAAAAGCCACTATATACCCTTAATATCTTGCCTTTCTTTCCCCGGGATTTGCAGCGCAGCTAGGCGGTCGCCATCTTGGCCGGAAGTCCTAGCTCATCTCAAACATAATTCTTTATTAACTCTTTCAGGCTAGGAAGTGGTGAGGTAGATAGACCAATAGAAAAGATGTGCCCTTCTAAAAGAGACAATGGATAATAGGCCCTAGAAACTATTGCAATGAAGAAAGCTGAACTCAGTTTTACCAAATCTTCTGCCTTTCCTAAAAGAAGTCCTAATATACATACTAGCTCAATCTTTAAAGATTACATCAAACTCAAAACATCTATAAAACACTCTACAAATCAAGCTATACCTACATCATGGGTCTGACCCAGTCTGTAGAAGACAGAACTTCTGAGTTTTGAGCCAACACTTATTCTGATATAGGGAAAATTCTAACATGTATCTTATGCATAGTGGCCTCCGAAATAAATTTTTCCTGTGCACAGAAAAGACACAATCCTTTTCTGTTTGTTTTGGTTTTTCAAGGTAGGGTCTCATTCTAGCCCAGGATGACCTGTTATTCACTACATAGTCTCAGAGTGGTCTTGAACTCATGGCAATCTTCCTACCTCTGCCTCTTGAGTGCTGGGATTAAAGGCATGTACCACCATGCCTGGTTTAAGACATGATCTTATTAATATGAAGGCTTAAAAGGTAGCTGAAAAAAATCTGTTCAAGATGTTTGGGGATTTTACTAGTATGAAAGGACTTACACATAATTCATTATATTGACTCAGGAAACATTATTTATAAATCCTTCCTAAATTGCCTTTCTCTTGCCACCTTTCCTAACCAAAATATTACACACAAGTGTCAGAAAATTGAGGCAGACATGCTACATTTTCCTGCTGTTTAGCTCCCTTTGCATCTACTCCCCAGTCCCATAGAATAAACAGAAAATAAAATCAATAAAATACATGTCATAATAACTGACCATCTATAAATTATGTGTAGCTCCATGAATGTGAACACATGGCAAGTGTCAAGCTTGCTAAATAGGCATGCAAAATATTTATGCAAATCGTCTTGTGGTTGTAAATTATATGAATTACTCAAAGGAAAGGTGCCATTCAAATGTAAAATAATGATGATGGAATAACCATTATTAACCACATTAAGAAAAAATGAAATATTTTATGTATGCTTAGCACATAAGGACATTCTTTCTTTTAATAAAAACAATTAAACATCAAATAAAACATGCTTATGTGCTGGAACTGGACAGCTGGATTTATGCCACTCTTGCAATATCTCCATTGCAAGCCATATGGTGCTTGCTCATTAATGTAATTTTTAAAGAAAGTCTCACTTGAGAACAAGCCGGAAATATGATAAATAAACAAAAACTTACCATATCATTGTTTCTCACTCACATCTGAAGTGTTTTAATTGAATATATCGGCAGCGGGTTTATTTCCAACAACACTTCCAAATCCAATTTGACAAGTGCTTGTCCTATTTAATTTGGCAGATTTAGTGATTAGGCTTCTTTTTGCTAACAAGGGGTGACATAGGACAAGCTAGCAGTTATAACTGAGGAAAGGAGAACTAACACAACAGGTGTTTTCTGTTTGATTTTTTTTTTTCCTCCAGTGCCAGTAATTAAAGCCAAGGCCACAGTGAGTTTACTGAGGTTACTGACGGGAGTATGGATGACTAAGGGGCTTCCATGTTCTCATTGTTCATAAAAATCAAGGAGTTGTGGAAAAGCCCACTCCAGCATAAGTTATGACTCATGAAAGCTGCATCTCTGGAGTACACTGAGTGCTTTGCAGTCAGCTCTGCTAGGCATGTGCTCTACATCCCTCAGCAATATTTTCATACATTCCAGGAACTATATCTAATTAAGTCTAGCTACCTATGTTGTACCCATCCATATAATAATTAAATAAAAAGTCCTATCCAAGTAACTACTTGAATTTAAAGTTTATAGATTTCTATTTTCAATTCTAAAGCAATATATTTTGAAAATTATTTTGTTTATTTTTATTTATTTTATTTGACAGTGACAGACAGAGAAAGAGGCAGAGAGAGAGAAAGAATGGGTGTGCCAGGGATGCCAGCCACTGGAAACGAACTCCAGATGCCTGCACCCCCTTGTGCATCTGGTTAACATGGGTCCTGAGGAATCAAGCCTTGAACCAAGGTCCTTAGGCTTCACAGGCAAGCACTTAACTGCTAAGCCATCTCTCCAGCCCTAAAGCAATATATTTTAAAATAAAGAACGTTCTGTAGGGTTTGTTTAAAGATAACCACTCTCCTCTTAAAAGGGATTTATCTAGAGGAGAACGTTCTTGTGAGGCCACTCAGAAAGTTCCTGAAAGGAGAGGCAAATCTGTGTAACTGCTGGGTCAAATTCTACAGTAGATAATGTTTTCATTGGCGATAGCCTTAAATTTTTAGGAACTATGCAATTTTCTACCTAGCCTTCTGAAACAAGCGAATTTTAATAAACTGAAGACAATGAAATGATAATCTAAAATGTATAAAACTTTAAAAATATTTTTATTTATTTCTTTGCAAGGAGAGAGAGATCATGGATGGGCATGTCAAACCTCTTTTTGCTGCAAATGAACTCCAGATGCATGTGTCAGTTTGTGCATCTGGCTTTATGTGGTACTGGGGAATTGAACTTGAGCTGTCAGGCCTGGCAAGCAAGCATCTTAACTACTGTATTAAATATTATAGAAATGAAGTATATAAGTTCAAGTTACATCCTAAAGTTTATTAATTGCATAATTTTGACTCCTAGACAGATGGAGAAATGTACATATTTTAAGGTCTAGAAATAGTTGTTTTCTTATTTGCCAGACAAATAGCCATAAACTTTTCAAAATAAAATAAAGAAAGAAAGAAAAGGGAAAGAAAGAAAAGTACTTCATCAAGATATAAAAGCTAATCTATTCCATATCCTCATATTCTGAAAGTTATTTTAACAACTTTTAAGCAGGATCTATTCATGTCTCCTAGGGGCTTAAATTTTGTCTTAAATGAGATATTTGGCCTAAAGCATCAGAAGTGGAACCAGCCAGAGTCAGCCCCAACATCCTGACTAATCTTCACAAGAGGTTGGTTGCTGGTTGCCACCCAACTCCTGACAGTTATTTTAAGTTAGAATGCATAATGTCTGACCTCCAGAAGGTTATGCCATCATCCTAAGATGGACTTGGTAGGAGGGAGAAGAATATGTGATGACCTCCAGATGTGCTTTCCAGGTCACAAAATTTAGAGATGATTTCCCTGGGCAATCTTCCTCTGGTGGAGCAATTGATTTGGAACCTGCCCACCTTAGCCTGCCTCTCTGACCATGGCTATTTCCTTGCCAAAACGACTGCCAGCAACTTCCACTCAAGCATGGGCTCAGCGGATGAGAAAGCGCTTCAGTGCAGTGTGCCATAAAGCTCATCCTTTATGAACTACTGGAATAAAAACAATAAAACCTATCAGCAGCTAGTAGCGAAAGAGAATCTACCAGAAGCTGTTTGAACAATTTCACTACCGTGAAAAATTTCTCTGTTGAAACAAAACAGATGGAAATTTCTTTAAGCATTTTTGTGTTGTAGCATTTTTTTCTGTGTTAAAATACATGCGATGTCTGTATTTGCTCTTTATTTATTTACATGGGATCCTTTTAACTGTGTCCCAGTTAGTGTAAAGTACGGAGCAGGGTCATTATCCTGTTGTCCTACCCTATCTTACAGTGCAGATTGAGAAACAAATATGAGGTCACCGTGAAATGTGCCAGAATAATTTTAGTTTGGGATGGAGACTTTATGTGAAACTGAGTCACCATATGGAAAGAGGGTCAGATAGCTTTCGGTTCAGGCAGCGAGCTGGGAGAGGTTCTCAAGGAAGGAACCTTATGTCATACCCTCACCAAGCCTACCGCAGCTCTCTCCCACCTGCCTCCGTTTCAGGACTCCGTCTGCCTGTCTCATCCAGTAGGATCTCTCTCTCTCTCTCTCTCTCTCTCTCTCTCTCTCCCAACCCAGGTGTGGATAGACCTCTTTTTTGAGCTTAGTCCAATGGGTTTTCAGACCTGACACAGGTGTGCCAAAATTTTCTGGTACAGTGACTCCCAATCTCTTAGCTGGACTCAGGAAAAGGGATTTTGCTTGTGCTGCTCGCTCTCTGGCTGTTCACATCTCCACACCGAGGTTTCCATGTGGGGAAGACTATGCCCTTCCCACTCTGGTTCCCAAACAAGAGAAATTGCTTTGCCATTATTTTACAGCCTCTTGACTTTTTTTTTTCTTTTTGAAAGCACATGCCTTTTTAGAAAAATCCCTTTCCACATTTTTTTTCAAGGTCCACGCTTGCTGTTTAACATGGGCTCAGGATCACGTGGGTGTATCCACGTTCCCTTTCCCTTTTACCACTTCCCTTCCCTTAGTTCTCAAACTCTTCCTCTCCCTCTTTGCCCTGATATTTTAGTTTGTTTGTTTTTCTAGGTAGGGTCTCACTCTAGCTCAGGCTGACTCGGAATTCACTCTGTAGTCTCAGGGTAGCCTTGAACTAATGGAGATCCTCCTCCCTCTGCCTCCCAAGTGTTGGGAGTAAAGCCGTGTGCCACCACGCCCCGCTTCTTCCCTGATATTTTTGAATAAATTATCATGCTTTATACATTATCCTTCTCAGTCTGATGTATCTCTATTCTTTGGGTAAAGGCAGACACAAACTCAGGGTTTGGGTTCAAAGACTTCTGTTGAGCTCCCATAGCCCCATTGCATAGGTACACAGTAATATAAGTGTGACTGTTATACATTCAGTACCCTTCACATTTAAATCAAGAGTGTAATGTAAGCAAACAAACATGAAGTGTTATATTTTGTTGAAAAATTTCTTCATAGTTTTCATATATTAAATCAGTAAACTTACTTGGATTGGACTTTATGTCTATCTAAAAGTTGTTGGTATATAGGATCTGACTGGTTTTATATTTAGCATAATGTTCAAAGCAAATTAAGTCAGAATAAAGAGGCTTATAAGAATCTACAGAGAAGTTTCAAAAAGAGTACAACAAAATAAGCTTCAAAATTGAGCTATATCAAATAATATAATTATGTTATGATTATAGAATTCAATAAAATTTAGAGCCTGATGCACTAATTGGAGTTATCTGTTAATTATATATATTCATGGATCTCAAGAAAAAAATCAGAAAATCTGTTCAATTCTAGACTATTTGTTTTCAAACTATTGAGACCCATGCAGTAAAAGTTCCACAAAACAATCTTATATTTACTATCTAGACAAAAAAAAAAAACTAACCCTAAGTTTTCCTTTTCAGATGCTTCAGATTCACATACAAATGAATTGAGTAATTCACTTATCTTATAAGCATTGGAAGTGTGATTCTCCTACAAGCACAGGCTTTCAACCACAAATGCCTACCCATCCCTAAATTATGTTGAGTGCTCATTCAGCGGAACAAAGTTTACTGGCCATGGAATTGACCTAGTTTGTCTACGTATAAATGCTTTCTTCTCTACAGCTTATTTTTATTTGATATTGACTCTTCTCTCTGTGTATGACTCTTTTTCTTTCCTATAGATAAAAATGTGTCCTATCAGCCAAATCAATAGGCAAGTCAAATACTCTATTCCTACTACATGTTAAACAACACTTGTTAGATAAAATGTGTCCACCTGGGCCAATGTTTCCCAAAGAACATGAGAGAGAGAGAGAGAGAGAGAATTTTTATTTCATTCATCCATCCTCTAAGTTAGTCCCACAGAACTGGGGCTGTATGGCTGCTTCATGGTCAGCCTGAGCCTTCTAAGCCTCCCTCAGATGACAAATAAGGATTCACCTTTGGGAATACAACCTGAGTGGGGATTTCATAATTTATTAAACTCATGAGACAGAGAGAAAAAGAGGGAGATTGAGAGAGAGGATGGGCATGCCAGGGCCTCTAGTCACTGCAAATGAACTCCAGGAGCATGCACCACCTTGTGCATGTGGCTTACCTGGGTACAGGGAAATTGAACCTGGTCCTTAAATATTTATAAATAAATAAATAAATAAATAAATAAATAAGCAAACGGAAGAGGTGGGGTAACAGTGCTGTGAGATAGAAAGATACCCACAGAGATCTTAGGGTTTAGACTCACTTTTTAGCTAGCAAGTAAATACGTCCTATAGTGCTGGCTGTGTGATTCATAAAATTCAAGAGATGAAATTTAACACTTCAGTTACCTGAATGATAAAATATTACCGTTGAAGACATGGCAGAAAAGTAGATACCACGAGCCTACGAGTATATTTATTTGACTGAACCAAAATTGTACACTAATTTAGAATTGAATATCTTTACATAGCACACTCAAAACTGGCCAATTCCTGTTTGTCTTACAGCAGGTGCAAGCCACTCATGTATATTACCTACCTGGCATCTGAAGGCATTTTCTATGTAGTCCCTGGATAGCCTTATATTTTTTTCCTCTGTAGTTTATGGGTCTTGCCAATATCTGGGATATGCCCTATGTCTTGCAATCCTCTTTACTATTTCAGAGTGGCATAATATTCAACATGCATTAAATCCTTAAGGGATTGTGTGGGAAAGGTCAGCTGTAAGAGCCAATTATTGCTCATTATTATTAAGACTCCTTTGTTCTGCACAATCCCTTCATTCAGCTTGGAACACTCCTTGAGGGATGACTTTAATCTCTGTGTACTTTTGCAATAAAAGCAGTATTCACTTGCAGTCTCTGCCTTCTTCTAATTCCTCCCTAGTCAAAGAAAGCCTCTTTTTCTAGTTAATGCATTGAAATTACTACTTTAAAATCTAGCCCTTGTGATATGTGAAGTGTGGCAGATCCGTCTTCACCTGCTGCCTCTGAACTTACTGTGACACCTGCAAAATAGACACTTCTAGGCTTATGGTGTTTCCTAGTTTAACTTCTGATACCCATTCCTGTTGTAAAAGACAAAAATTAATATAAATGTGCATTTCAAAATTATTTTATCAGTCCCATGCTTTTAACACTCACCTAAAATATTATCATACCCTTGTGGAAGTTACTATCTCATTACTGGGACAAAATATCTGACCAGGAGTAGCAGCACATGGAAGGAAATGGTTTATTATTTTGTCTTATAGTCTTAAGGGAGAACCCCATCATGGCAGGGAAAGCATGGCAAGAGTACATAGCAGGGTATCACACCTTGTCACATCAGCAGGGTCTTAAGAAGCAGCAAGCATGAGGCTCCTAAACATCCTGGGGCTGGATTAATGAACCTCTAGGGCTGTCCCCAGGGACTCACCTCCTCCAGCAATGCTTTGTCTCCCAAAGTCTCCACCAGCTGGTCACTAAAAATGAGGTTTAATCATAACCATACAAGGCTACTGGTGATGCTACACATTCAAACTTCCACAACCCTATAATGAAATATCCCCTTTGATGGAAATCATATATGTCATCATTTTTTACATATGGTTTTCTTTAAATAGAATATCTTGTGCTATTAGTCCAACAATGAATAATTATTAAAAGAAGTAAACACTGACTTGGAAAATCTAAAAAATAATTCATCCAAAGGGTGTTCAAGAAGAAAAAACATATGGTAACAGTCTAAACATTAATTTGTTTTTGTCATTCCAGTTACAGAGCCATGGCATCATTCAAATTGTAGTCTAACTACGAAATTGAGAGCTAATATGTTGCTACCCTTTAAGAATAGAAGCCTGTTTTCAGTATGAAAAGTGGTGGTGAACATATACAGTTTAGAAAACCGTGATCTTCCATTAAATTGCAGACTCTCTAAGGAAGGGAAGCCGGAGCTAGAGGGGAGGCGGAACCACATTTTCAATTTTCTAGGGTTTTCTTCTTTTGTAGAGAAGTCAGAAATCTATGAAAGACATTTTTCAAATGTTAATAATGAGAAAAGGTAGAACCACAAAATCATAACTGGTTAGCTGATCATGTGGTGAGAGGCAGAGCGATGAGGTCAGCTGAATTCCAAAGTGAAACCAAAAGAGGTGGGGTCTAGTGGGGTGAGAGGAGGGATTTCTCCCAAGTACATTGGTTGAAAGAAATCAGTTACAGGGTTTTATAAATTACCAAATGGCCGAGGCTAATGTTTCTATGCCAAAGAGCTGAGTGCTCCAGACATAGTGGGTTTCTTGTATACTCACCAGAAGCTTCCCCATTCTACCATCATGAACTTCCAGAAGGTGCTCATGAGAAATAATATAGCAGAACAGAAATAGAAGCCACGATCGAAAGGAGCAGGCCTAAGTAATAAGTAGAGATGCTGGATGGAAATACCAGGGACACCGACCTCTGCATTGTCTCACTTGAAGCAAAGCCTTGATGCCACCAAGGAAGGGGAGCTAAACCCTCCTCTCAAAGGGCCTAACTAAAACCCACCATAAGGCTACCTTAGGAAAAGAATGTATTTCTCTCCTAGGGAAAGGTGGAAAGCGATTTTGTTCAAAGGTTCCTTTTCCAGATCCACATAGGATAAGTGAACCACTAACACTTAGAAAGGGACCATGAAATTCTTTTCAAGATTGACCATAGGTTAAAGACAGAATTTGACTTTGATGAGAGAGATGACAGCCTGATGAATACCCAAATCTACAGTTCAGGCAAGTCTAGATATGAAACCAGGCCAGGGCACAAGAAATAGACTAAATTCTGTGAATGTGCAAAGGAAGCTGGCAGCTGAGGAAGAAGAACAGAGCCTCAGAATCTCTCCTGCCATCATAACCTTCACCTTAAGCTCAAGGAATGGTGTCCATCACTACAGTAATGAAAGCCTGTGGTGCACTAAAACATAAAACCCCAAACCTTACCCCTGATACAACAAGAGAATCATTTCTGAGTGTGATATTTACCTTACTTTAAAGACCTATACTTAGTATTTTAAGTAAAAAATCAAAAGAAATATAAAAATGGAAAGAGCTAATGTCAGAGATGACTTACGTGGCAGAACTATCACATTGGAACTATACATTTACTGATGAATATTTTTAAAGCTATAGTGGAAAAGGTGGGCACAATGCATATACAGATAAGGAATTTTATCAAAGAAGTAAGAACTATAAGCAGCAATTGAGTGGACTTGGACATGGACACGTATACCTGTAATCCCAGTCTTGTGGAGAGTGGAGGGAGAAGAATTACAGGGGTCTCTAATCAGCCAATCTGACCAAAAGCTGTTCCAGGTTCAATGACTCAACCTTATGGAAACAGTATGGAAGAGTAGCAGAGAAGGACACTTGGCATTCTCTTCTGGCTTCTAGCTGGGACAACTGTCTTGCTCAAATTCTCCTTCAAGGCCTCCAGGGGAGAATATATGTTCCCATGCTTTTCAGCTTCTAGAGGCTTTCTGCATTCCCTGGTTCATGGCTCCTTCTTCAATCATCAGCTTACCTCACCCTATATTTTGACACCTGCTTCAATTCCTGTGCACTTTCCTGGAAGGTAATTTCCCTGAGCACACATACACACAAGTTGGAATATAAGGACCCTTGCATTTACATTAAGCCCACCCAGATAGCCAAGGATAATGGTTCCATCTCAAGATCCTAAATTCAATCACATACAAAGTAAAAGGTTCATTCCATTCTGAGAGTTAGGATGCAGACATCTACTCTTTGGATGCGGCTTTGCCCTAAAGGTTTCATGTGCTTTTAATCTTCATCCTCAATGTGGTGACATTAAGGGTTGGTGGGAAATTTAGTAGTCTGATAAAACATAATTAGGTCATTAGGGACATCACAGAAGGGATCAAGAAGTCCTAATGAGACCCCAATTATTTCTTGCAAGAAGGCTGTTCTAAAAAAACAACTGGCTGTACCCCATTTTCTGACTTCCTGTTTCATCATATAACCCCTGCATCTCATAAGTGCTCCTGCATGAGGCTATCTTCCTTGAGGGTCCATAGCAAAGGCACATTACCAGATATACTGCCATGCTATTTGAGTTTTAGCCTCTCAAACTGTGAGATAATTAAACCTCTTTTCTTTACAAGTCATAAAGCCTTTAGTATTTTGGCAAAGCTACAGAAAACAGACAAATGCATCTTTGAATACCTATTACGCATCAGTGTTAGAGTCTTCCATCTTCTGTATGTTGTCTCTTTTATAAAAGGAATGCCCTTATGAAGTGAAGGAATCTTGGAAGAAGAAGAGGAAATATATTCCTCTTCCAAGAAATACACTGATTTGGAAGGAATGATGAGTAAATATAAAGTAGAAATGTAGCCTAGGTCAGGCACTCACTTGTATGGACCAGATCAGCCTTACCTTAGGAAAAGAGTAAAGAATTTACACTTATTGCATTGTTTAGTCAATACTGGGCCCAATAGATATACCCTATATATACATCATCTGATTTAATACCCACAGCCAGTGTATAACACACTTATCTCAGATTTTACAAGTAAAGTAACATGAGCTTCATCAATGTAAGTTAATGCAGTGAGAAGCCAGTGTTTATATCTACCTCAGATCTAAAGCTCATTATTTTCCAATTCAAAAATATCACTGAGAAAATTTTAAGAAAATGTTTGCCAAAATGGAATACTAGCTTAGGGAGCAGAATGGGTAAGTGTGAGATACTGAAGAAGGGATGAAGAAATTGAGGAAGATTAACCTGAGAAAGGAGTGTTCAAGAAGAGAGGATAATGCAGTGCTAAGGAAGAGTGCCTTAGGTCTGGGAGCTAAAGCTCTACAAAGTCATGCAAGCAATGTGAATTTGAGGAGGGGGTCATGGAAGAAAATGGAAAGGGTCTAAACTAGACTATTTTCCCATATAGGGAGGGGTTAGAACTTGGACCCAGGAGCAGGACCAGGCTGCCTCTGCTAAAACTCTAGCTATACTGTTTACCAGATCTGTGCACTTGATCAGGACATCCACTTTCCCCATGACCCAGTCCAAGAAGGTGAAGACAAAAGTAAGACCTTACCTCACAGGTTTATAATAAGCATTCCACAAATGAAGACACAACATGTATAAAAACAATTGTGAGGGGACTGAGAGCATGGGTTACTGGATAAAATATTTGGCATTCAAATGTGAGGACCAGAGTTCAGATCCACATAATTCCTGGTGGACATGGCAGCCTGCCTATAACCCAGTGCTCTAGAGGTTAGACCAGATACACCAGGTAAACCAGCTGGCTAGACTAACTGAACTGATAAGTCCTTGGTTCAACAGGGAGACCCTGACTGAGTCAATAAGGTGGAGAGTGATCAAGAAAAATAACAGATATCAGCCTCTGCCTCCACATGCATGTGTGTACAACAGCACATACACACACATGCCTACAAACATGCATACACACACCACACACATGTAGCCACACAACATAACAATATGTGCCATATTAAACATACCATCAATGTTATTTATTTTGCATAAACTTTCAGGATACTGAATTAAAGAAACAGGAACTAGGTACAAGGAAAAATAGTAACTTGTTGGTTGGAGTATATCCATGATTAGGATGACTTAAACAGTCACACATGCAGATTTATTGAGACAGAAGACTGCTGCTATGCACAGGCAACTTCCAAGGTTTGACTGTGTCCTCAAAACTTTCATATCCTCAAAAGTATGGTCCTTAGTTTGGTAACTTTGGGAAGTAGTGGAATGTATAAGACCTGAGACCCAATGCACAATAACTAGATAATTGGTAATGCTTCTCTGTCTGAAGAGATTTAATACAGTACAGCAGTTTCCTTCTCATTATTGGGACCAAACACTCGAAAGGAAGAGGCATACTGAAGGAAAGGCTTTATTTTGGTTTACAGTTTTGAGGGGAAGTCTCATCATGATGGAGAAGCCATAGCAGAGTAGATAACTAGATCATCCCATCTTGTCACATCAGCCAGGAGGATGCAGCCAGAGTGAGATAGCTATCCCTGGCAAAGGGGCCTGGATTATAAATCCCACAGACTGACTCTCATGACACAACTCTGAGAGCAAGGCTACATCTCTCAAAGACCCCACAATTTTCCCAAACTGCCACCAGCTGAAGTCCAATTATTCAAAACTCATGAGCAGGTTGGGGGGACACATTGCATTCAAACCCCTACATGTCCCTTTCATGAGCTACATTTAGTTCCCACTAGCGTGAGTTTTGATAAAAAGAGGAAAAACAAGTCTAGCCATTCCATCCCTTGGCTTCTGCATCACTATGTACATCTTGTGTATATGACCCTGGCATTGGGATGCTATCTACCATGAGTCCCTCATCACACAGATGAGGAGACTCAATCTTCCAATATTGGTCCCCCAAACTGTGAGCTACATAAGCCTTTTTTTTCTTTTTTTGTACATCATACCATCTCAGGCATTTTGTTATATAACAGCAGAAAACTAGCTAAGACAGCCATCCATTTTTCCATGAAATACTATAAAATGAGATCTTAATATCTGTCCCATGGATTGCAGTGGGATAGTATAATCATTTAAATCAGCTTAGTAAATTATACTTTTTATTGGGCATATATTATCATATGAAAACTCTCTGAAATTCTATAAAAAAGTGAAAAGGCTTTTATAATCTCATTTTTTTTTCAATTGTGTGTTTATATGAGAAAGAAAGAGGAGAGAATGAGCTTGCTAATACAACTTTTAGAGTAGAGCTTGTAAAAGTAATAGACAAGATAATCTCTAAAGTGCCTCCTGCCTCTCAGCTATTATGATTCTAGGTTTACATAATGTGACTCCAAATCTGTGAAAATAACATGCTCTACCCTGATGTGAACTCTCAGCAAATAACTCTGATTCACTACAAATTTGGGAAACATCACAGTTCTTCAAATACTTATGTCTATATTTTGTTTAATTTTCCAGAAAGCCTATTTCTATATAGCAGCCTCCTTTGACAAGGACATTTTTAGAACCTATGTGGATGTCTTTGGTTTTTACAGCCAATGTCAGCAGTAATTGCCTTTCAAGTCAGGAGAAGCCATGGAGAGAGAATGGCATAGACATGGCAAGTGACCAGGTGCAGAAAATATATACCAGGTGTTGTGCATGTGCCTTCAAATATCTCAGAACATGGAAGACACACCGAGATGGCCCATAAACTGTAAGTATTCACTGCTCAACTGTGCAGTAGGAAAATGGAAAGTTTCTATGAAATCATATCACAACCTTTTTCAGGTATCACTCACCCACTAGATAGTGGCCCAGTCCACAGGGAGGCCGTGGCACACCTGCTGCAGTGTGCTCATACTTCTTTGCTCAGGAGGGGTTAGCATGTCTGTTTATGCCTTCTTCAAGGTCTTCGTGTTTGCTGACTGTTCTGTCTCCAAGTCTTTACCCTGACCTCTGCATTAATTCACTTCCTCTTCCTCAGCCTCAGCTTGCAGTTGTCCCTTCAGTGCTTTCAAAGATTAGTCTTTTTATTAAAATCAAGAAGAGACTTTGTATGGACATATCATATGTTGGTACCATAATTTCCTTCCTCGCTGCCCCCACTCCACTGAAGACCATCCTTAGTGGGATTGCGGGCATCCACCATGCAGTTGTATGTTATGAGTTATGTGAGTATGTTATGTGAGAGCAGCAGTCTGTCATTGTGGGGAGGGATATGTCTCTAGGTATTTCTGCCCATACTGTGGCTCTTAGATTCTCTCTGCTCTCTCGTCTGCAAACCTCCCCAAGTCTTGGCTGGTGTGCTTTACCTCTACTTTAGTGTTGAGTTCTCAGCAGCTTCTGCATTTCTGCTTTGGTGCATTTTGAGCCTCCCCAGTGTCTGCCTCCATCACCCTGGCTCAGGTTATCAAGCTTACTGTGGAGGCAGCACCCTTGCTCATATCGCCAGCCCCTTGTGGTTTCACCTGGACTTTGGCTGCTGTGTGAAGTGGGGTATATCTCCAGTCAGGGAGTCAGCTCTCTATTCGTATCTTATTGGTAGATTATAGTTGTCCTTAGTTCTCCCTGTTTTCTGAAAAAGAAAAACAAATTCTCCAATAGAGAGTGAGATCTGTATAGGCTAAAGGGGATAAGCATTATTAATTTATAGGTATTTTGATAGGTATAACCTCACTTTTAGACAAAGGCTAGTGGAAGCTTCTCATTGGAGCCCATTATCTTGGTCTCCATAGCATTCTGACTTGGTTCCTAATTCCAGTTATAGGTTCCTTTCCACTGGGCAGATCTCAGAGCCAATAAAAAAAGCCATTGGTTGCCCCCCCAGGCTGTGTGACACTATTGCACAGGTGTGTACCTCTTGCCAGGCTGGTTGTTTTCATATTGCAGTGTCCCCTGCTGGCTCATGACATTGTTGGCCATTTCCCCCCAGCAGCTCATGTAGCACTTTTCAGCACTGTATGGGCTAACCATTTGGAAACTGGCTTCCTTTTTAGATTCACATGGATCTCTTGGCATTTTACATTAACAGCATGTGGTGTCTTCAGCAATAGGGGCTTCCTTTTTCCTCAGGTAGGTAATCAAGTGCTCTATCAATAGCTTAACATGAATTGTAACCAATTTCTGATGCTAGGAGTTACAAGCCAGAGCCAAATGACTCAGGGTTAGGGTTTATCCCACCTTATCCAGGTCCCTTCTTACCACATGATAGCTTCATGTTTTTATTGAGAGTTACATATTTTAGTTCGCTATGCAAAAAGAAGGTTTCTATGGCAGCAATTCATTTTGGATTTGGTTTTGTGTATATCTCCCCCCTCCCTCCTGCCCTCTATCCCCCAATCCTTCTATCCTTCTTGTTTGTCCCTCGAGTTGTCTGTCAGGTATGCCTATAATTCAAGCCATTTCAGCTTAGGAACCACAGATGAGGGAGTACCTGCTGCATTTGTCTTTCAGTGCTTGTGTGAGTTTGCTTACTATGATCTGTTCTAAGTCTGTCTATTTTACTACAAATTTTATTATGGCATTTTCCTAACTGCTGAGTAGAATTATATTGTGTACATATATCACATCTTCATTACGCTTCATCAAACAATAGGCATTTGGGTTGATTCCAGTTCTTAGCTATTGCAAATTGGGCAACTATAAACATGGTTGAACAAATGTCTCTGCAGTGAAGAGTGGAGCCTTTAGGGTGGATGTCCAGTACAGGAATGGTTGGGTCACTTGGTAGCTCAATTTTCATCTTTTCCTAGAGTCTCCATATTGATTTCTATAGTGGTTGTACAAGTTTGAACACCAGTAATGAATGAGGATTCCTGTTTCCCCACATCCTCACCAACGTTTATTGTCATTTGATTTTTTAATGATTTCCATCCTTTTTGGAATAAATGGAATCTCATAGTTATTTTAATTTGCATTTCCCTGATTGTGAAGGATGTTAAACATTTTCTTATGTGAGTATTAGCCATATGTATTTCTTTTTTCAACACTCCTACTTATAATCAGCTATTTGTATTTAATACTATTGGAGACTATTAACATATGTTGACAAAATTTTGAGTCTAGCTGGGCGTGGTGGTGCACACCTTTAATCCCAACACTCGGGAGGCAGAGGTAGGAGGATTGCCATGAATTTGAGGCCACCCTGAGACACCATAGTGAATTCCAGGTCCTCCTGGGCTAGGAGTGAGAACCTACCTCGAAAAACCAAAAAAAAAGAAAAAAAAAATTGAGTCTAATGACACTAGCTTCATGGTTACCTTGCTAAGAGGTGACCTTGTTTAAACTTCCCACTGCCATTCGCTCTGTTCTGGAAACAGTTTTGGTTCATAATTCTCTCATTGAAACATTTACAAATATATCTATTTGAACTTTTTGAGAAGACAAGGTCTGTCTGGCTTCCAATTTATAATCCTCCTGCTTTAGCCTTCCTAGTGCTGGGACTACAGGCGTACTCCACTATGTCTTCATATACTGCTATCTTAATAAATGAAGTAATTATTACTTCCACTTTTAAATATAGACTTTATACAATGCTTAGGAATGGATATTTTTCAGAGACTATTACATATTTTATTTGCATCCACAAGATAAATGGAAAATTTTGCAAATGGAATTTATTAATGAACTTAGTTGCATGAGACCTATTGTGGCTTGAATATTAAATGTTACCCCTAAGAGTCATGTATTGAAAGTATGCTCCTCGGGGCTGGAGAGATGGCTTAGCGGTTAAGCGCTTGCCTGTGAAGCCTAAGGACCCCGGTTCGAGGCTCAGCTCCCCAGGACCCACGTTAGCCAGATGCACAAGGGGGCGCATGCGTCTGGAGTTCGTTTGCAGTGGCTGGAGGCCCTGGAGCGCCCATTCTCTCTGTGTCTCTCTCTCTGCCTCTTTCTCGCTCTGTCTGTCGCTCTCAAATAAATAAATAAATAAACAAACAAACAAAAAAAAAAAAAAAGAAAGTATGCTCCTCAATGCAGCATTATTCAGAGGGGTAGCCATAAGAGCTGATGAGATCCTGAGGGTTCTAAATTCAACAGATCCATCCTTTGATGCATTCATACCTGAATGGATTATTGGAAGGCAGTGGGAGGAGGTAGGTCATTGAGGTCATGCCTCCTTCTCCGTCTCTGTTCACTGCTGAAGCAAGCAGTTGCCTCTCCCTCATATCCTGCTGTGCTCCATGTTCTCAGGTCAAAAGCCATAGATCCCGCCAACCATGGACTGAAACCTCTGCAGCTGTGAGCTGGAATGAATCAAATGTCTTTTAAATAGACTTCCTCAAATGTGATTTCAAAATAAAAACTAGTAGAAGTTAAAGTATTAAAAAAAATCAACAGTCTTCTTCACCAGCTTCCACCATGTAGATGGAGGAAGTTCATCAATTTTACCGAGTTATGATTTGAATGATTTCAGATTTCATTTTAGCTCCATGTATAAGATAAGCTTTTTACACAGCTTAGTGGAACTAGATGTGTTCCTTTGTTCTCAGTAGTGATAGTTCTGAACTGTGCTCCTAATAGGTAGTAAATCAGCCATTGCATCAGAATAAATGGGTCTTTAGACTCCGTTTACTAGAACCTGTTGTTTAGTGGATGTAGAATCTTCAAGTTAGAAGAGTGCCGAGAGCTGATGGAAGTTCTCAAATACAGCCAACTTGAAGTCTTCTGTGAACTCCTTATCTTTTCACACAAGCAGCCTCTGCATTTCTAGGATTCTTCATGTCATGTACAACATTCCTACTCCCTTTCAAATTTCTATCCATCTATTGAGGAAAATATCCCTAAACCACCTGAAAAGTTACTGTTTATGACAGATTTACATTTACTTGTGAAATTAATCATCAGATAAGCACTCAAGTTTGTAAACACTGACTGAATCACTGGAGATCTTAAATTATAGTTTTACCAATTCACAAAATTACTAATGTTCTCATTTATGGCTAGAAATTCATCTAACTTAAATTGCATTTGTTTCTGTGGGTCTATTTTTCAAGGTCATCTTATGACCATATAACTTTCCTCCCTTTACAATTAGTTACATGACCTATCCATGACCTTGGAAAACACAGGCTTAAGTGCTGATAGAGGATTTTGATGAACAGGTACAGTATAGTTGCCTCTGTGAACAACATTCTACTTCACTCTAATATTGGACTTCCTGAGATATAAGCATTTCATTATCCATTTCCATAACAATAATGGTGCTAGAGTCAAGAGATGAGGGAGTGTTCACCACACTCTCTGTCCTTTGTATTTTATTATTATTGTAATGAACTAATGATTGAATTGACAGAACAGAACTAAATGGTTCTCCTAGAGAATTTTTCAAAAATTTTGTGAACTAAAATTAGCTAGTCTTTTTTATTTTTTATTTTTTTTTTTGGTTTTTCAAGGTAGAGTCTCACTCTAGTCCAGGCTGACCTGGAATTAACTATGTAGTCTCAGGGTGGCCTCAAACTCATGGCAATACTCCTACCTCTGCCTCCCGAGTGCTGGGATTAAAAGTATGCGTCACCACACCCAGCAGCTAGTCATTTTTGTAAAACTAAAGAGACTTCCAGGAATAAAATCGGTTTATTGCTATTTCACATGAAAAATCATTTGGATAAGAAAGGATGTATTATGGGTGTGATGTTGCCTGAGGATATCAAAATCAAAATTAATTTAGAGTGACATAGCCTGGCTGAAGATGTATAAAAGCTTTCATAAGATTGCTGTCAATATATCATAATCTCTGAACCACTAAAACTAACTGCTGTGTGAACAAGTATATAACATTTTATTGACATAACCCTACTGATGAAACATGAATTTTGAATTATAATGTGTTGCATACTTGAAATAACTAACTTGGTATTAAAAAGAAGTCACAGTAAGATAATCAGCTAATGATCAGAAAGATTCAACTAACACATTAAGTCAGCTGGAATTCTACTATGAGTGTTTGTTGGTAATTCTTTTTTGATAAAGAAACCTCAGGCTCAGAGGACAAAACATCTTAGATTCAAATTCATCTTCACTATTTATGAGTTGTGAACTCATCCCATCTATACCAGTCTCAATTCTTTCGCTGATTACATATAAATAATAATTCCTATTTTTTAAGATTGCTTCACACAAACAGTCTTCAACATTGTCAAGAAAGCATAATGTACATAAAGTTTGATGGCCTCTCTGATTTGAGGGGATGACAAGTCAGGGGAGACCAGGATAACTAGGGTTTATAAAGAGAAGTAACAAAGAAAAAATACCCTCCACAAAAAAGAAATTCCAGAGACCTACAGGGGATCATTCTGTGTCTTCAGCTAAGCTGGACTTAGTGCATGTGTGTCAATAACTACCTGAGGTTGGGTTAAGATTCACCCAAAAGTATTCAAAAACAACTAGTTAAATTGTAAACAGTCTGAAAACACTATTAAAAATCAGATTCTCATACTGGCTTAAGAACCGAACAATATCTAACTCTCTGCTTTCTGCTAGAAACCTATTTTAAAATATAAGACACAGATAGGTTGGAAGTAAAAGGATAAAAATGACATACCACATTAATACTAATTAAAAGAAACCTGAAAGGACTACATTAATATAAGACAAAGTAGATATCAGTGAAAAGGATATTACCAAGGTTAAAGATCATTCTGGAATGGTAATAGTTCTAATTCAATGTTTAAAGAATATATGCCACAAAAATTAGTCTAAATTTTTGTATAAAAACTGATTTTTAGGAGGTATGGAATACTGAAGATAGGAAAAATACATATTTTATGTGCTATGGTGAAAAGCAAAATTCAACTGTGAATATATTATCTATTGAAGCTATTGTCCTAAACATAACACTAGAATTAATCTTATAGGATTAAAAATAACATGAAAATCCATTGCTAGTGTGGTGGATTGAATGTAAAATATCTCTCATGTGGATGAATACTTAATCCCCCCACCCTTGGTGGCAATGTCAGCAAATTTTTGTAAACTTCAGATTAAAACTTGGTTGAGGAATTGTGTCATGGGTGGGGGTGAGTCTTGAGGTATCACAGCCAAGCCCCCTTGCTGATCTCCCTTCCTCTACTTCCTCCATGCTGCTGTGATGATCTGATGCCAGCTGTCTGCTCCTGCCTTGCTTTCCTCACCATGATAGTCTTCCGCTTGAAACTGTAAGCCAAAGAGAATCCCTTTGCTTCTTTAAGCTTTTTCTTTAAGCTTGGCCTCTTGTCCCAAGAATGAGAAAGTAAGCCGGGCGTGGTGGCGCACGCCTTTAATCCCAGCACTCGGGAGGCAGTAGGAGGATCGCCGTGAGTTCGAGGCCACCCTGAGACTCCATAGTGAATTCCAGGTCAGCCTGGGCTAGAGTGAGACCCTACCTCGAAAAACCAAAAAAAAAAAAGAAAAAAAAAGAAAAAAAAAAGAATGAGAAAGTAACTGATATACCAGCAGACATGAGCAACAATAAATGATAAAGTAAGTTTTTTGGTCTAAAGAAAAAAAAAGATACTAAAGATCAAGTCAGAAATATATAAAGAAATGACTAGAACCAGAAGTTGTAAATGTATGACTAAATTAAGGTATGATATATAGATTACTTGCTTTAAGAGATACATATGTTAAGCCGAATACAAAACAGTGTATTAATGCATTCATAATATATGATTATGAATATAGTACATTAAAGAGGAGTCATCAGTTCAAACGTAATGAATCAAAATTCTTGAAATTTACCTAAAGAAATTACCATGATTTTAATTATTCTGTCCCCATTTCTCAAATTTCATATGTTGTAATTCTTACTCCTGAGGTTTTGGTATTAGGAGGCAAGGCATTTGGCAAGGAATTAGATAATAGTTACAGAGTTCTCATAAGTAGGATTAACACCAATTTCAGGAATTGACAGAACCAGCAAAATAAAATGAGTATAACTAGAGAATATCTGAGTAACATGATCAAACACTTCAATTTCTACATCAATTCCTTTCAAACGTGCATGGAAGAAGCACTAAGAGAGAATAGAATGGGACTACAAAGCCATTCTCAATAATGAAATCACCAATTATGTAGAAATTCATATTCTCTTTGTACCTGCAGAATAATGAAGATATCATAAAGAAACTTCAAAACATTCTTTAATTTATTTTTATTTTATTTGCAGGCAGAAAGAGACACAGACAAGACAGACACACACACAGAGAATGGGCATACCAGGGCCTCTAGTGGCTGCAAACAAACTTCAAACACATGCACCACTTTGTTTCTGGCTTTACATGGGTACTGGGGGATCAAATATGGGTTATTAGGCATTGCAGGCAAGAGCCTTAACAACTGAGCTACCTCTCCAACCCTTCAAAAATATTTTTAAGTCAATGTAGCATCACAAAGAAAGCAAAGCATATCATAAGTATGAAAGGTTTATCATAAGATTTCATTTTTCAACATTTGAAAACCAAACAAAATCACTGTATAAATTATCTTAAAACACTCAAGAATATCATGTTCAAATTCAATTATTGATTCATGACAAAATCTTCCATAAATTTATTATAGAAAGGAACTTTCAAAATTTGACAAAGATAATCTAAAGAAGAATGAATGAAAGAAGAAAGGAAGGATGGAAGAAGGGAAGAAGGAAAAGAAGGAAGGAAGGAAGGAAGGAAGAATGGAATAAAAGAAGGAAGGAAGGAAGACAAAACCAAAAAGTAACATCATACTAAGATGTGGGACAATAAAATGTTGTCTGTTCATATGATTTCTTTTCATCTTTTGATGAAGGTTGTGACGGTTTATATTGACTATCAACTGGACAGGATCTAGAATCACATATGAAGTATTATCTGGATAATATCACTATGGTGGCTTAAATGTAAAATAGCCTCATGTGGTTGTGATTAAGCCCCATGCTTAATTCCCAGTTGGTGGAGCCTTTGAAAGGTATAACCTTGCTGGAGGAGGTGTATCACCGGAGGTAAACCTTGGATTTTATAATCCAATTCATTTGCCTATGCTAGTGAGCTCACTCTTGCTCTTCACTATTGATGCGACACCTTGGCTGTCTGCTCTGCTGGGCATTCCCAACCATGATGTAACTTCCTCTGGATACTATAAGTCTCAAATAAACCTTTTCTTTTTAGCCATGTGCTTATAATCAGGTATGCAGTCTCAGCAATGAGAAAATAACTGTTATGATTAACCACTGAGCAAGCCTGTGATGGTTTACCTTTTTATTTTTATTTATTTATTTTTTTGCTTTTCATATTAGGTAGAAACCATGTGTGGACTCATCACATGTTGGTTCCATCACTTCCTTCCTCCTTGCCTCCATTCTTCTGAAAGCCCTCCTCAGCAGGATTGCTAGCATTCATCATAGGGTGGTGGGTTATGAGATGAGAGAGCAGCAGTCAGGAAGGGTGATGAGCAATGCTTCTGGACATTCTCTTCCATTCTGTGACCCTTAAAATCTTTCTGCCGCTCTTCCACAAAATTCCCTGAGCCCTGATGAGTGTGCTTTAAGTCTACTTTCATGTTGTGTCTCAACAGCTTCTGGATTTCCGCTTCAGTATGTTTTGAGTATTCTCAGTGACTGTTTCCATCTCCCTGGTGCTGGTTGTCAAGCTCAGTATGGAAGTAGTACTCTTGCTCATTTCACCAGTTCCTCTGTGGTTTCACATAGGCCCTGACTGATGTGTGAGGGGTGATTTATCTGTAAAGGATTATCTTCATTAGTTAGTTGAGATAGAAAGGCTCACCTTAACTGTGGGCAACACCACTTTACAGGCTGGGGTCTTAAACTATATGAAAAGAAGGGAGTTTCCTGAACACCATCATTCATTGCTCTTTGCATTCTCACTGTGTCCCAAATGTCATCATCTTCAAGCTCCTACAGCTATGCTTTTACCCACCATGAAGGGACTTAACCTGAAGCTATAAATTGAAGTAAACCCTATCTCCTTTAAAATGATTTTGATCAAGTCTTTTTTTTTTTTTTTCTCAGCAACAGTAAGGTAACTAATACAGAAAATTGGTACCAAGAAGTGGGGTCATTATTGTGTCAAACCTGACTATGTGGTTTGTAGGCCATGATACTGGAAGAGCTTGGAACTTTGGAATAGAGAAGCCTTTGACTACTGCAAGCAGAGCTTAGTGGTCCATTTTGGTGGGAGTTCAGAAGACAAGGGTATTGAGAGAAAGACAGACAGTGGATGCCCTATTCATGCAGTTTCAGAAGGGAATAAGGACTCTATCAAGAACTAGGATAGAGGAATTTCATGTGTCACACTGTTAAAGAAATTGTCAGCAATCTACCCATATCCTAAGAACGTGAACTATGTTGAACTTAAATGGACTGGATAAATTTGTTTGGTGGAAGAAATTGCAAGACAGAATAAGAATCAAGGTGGTATTGAGAAAGCAGATATAACTATTAAAGATATCACCACTATTCTGGATAAACCTCCTGTGCTTCACTAAGACTGTAACAAGAAAAAAAGGTGTTCTGATGACATAAATCACCCTTTATTGGTTTCATCTTGTGAGATTCCAAATTCACTTGAAGGAAGAAAGCCTAAACTGAGGGGCTCTCTGCTCAGACACAACTGCCTAGGTAAAGCTTTCATTTAGGTCAGCCTAGAAGGCATAAGGTGACTTACATATGGTACAATGGGGGCAGGCTTCATGCCTAACTTACTCCGTCTGGAAACATTGTATATATACTAATGTCTTTAGAGGCGTAAACGTTGCTGTTGCAGTTACTTTCCAACTGCTTGGACAAACACCTGACAAGGAGCAGCTTATGGGAGGAAAGAGTTTATTTTAGGCTTACAGAATCTAGGGGAAGCATTGTGATATTCAAAGAAGGTGACTCACTTCCATAGATCCATAGCAGAAAGACATAAACAACAGCCAGAAAACACAAATAGCTAGAGTTCAAACAGACTTTTTCTTTTTTGTTGTTGTTGTTTTATTTTTCTTTTGATTTTTCGAGGTAGGGTCTCACTCTAGCCCAGGCTGACCTGGAATTCACTCTGTCATCTCAGGGTGGCCTTAAACTCATGGCATTCCTCATACCTCTGCCTCCCGAGTGCTGGGATTAAAGGTGTGCACCACCACGCCTGGCTTAAACAGACTTTTCTACACCTTAGGGTTGGACTAAAAGATTCACTCCCAATGACACCTCCTCTGGAAATCAGCTAGAGGAAGCATAATTATAATAAAAAAAAAATCCCTGAGTCTATGACAGACATACATTTACATTCAAACCACCACATTCTACCCTTGGTCCCTATAGAAGCATGATCAACTCACAATGCAAATTGAACTCATTCAAAACTGCAAATGGCCCCATGTTCTTTATCAACTTTTGCATTGTTCCAAAGTCCAAAGTCCCATCTGAGATTTAAGACCATCTCTTAACTGAGAGCCCTGTAAATTTAAAACACAAGTTAACAGAGAAACATTTCCATTGTAAGAATGCATAATGAGGAGAGACTGCACTAATGCAAAATTCATAAGCAGTTGGCAAAAATCAAACATCTGTAGTTCAAATCCAAAATCCATAACCAGTGATGAAAGTCTCTAGTTTCCAATTTAATAACTCCAGCTGAGTTAAGCAACCTGGGAAAAATTCTTCTGGAGCCAGCAGCCCTCCATGAAAGCCATTTCAGTCTTGGTGTATCTTAAACATCTTTGGGTTTACACTGCAAACCATGGTTCATCTTCATATCTCTATACAATGGCCTTACTTGTTCTTGAATACAGGAGTTTCAACCCTGCTTCACAACTCTGCATCTCTGAAACCCCTGGAACCAATTCATCTTAATAAATGGCCTTGCTGGATCTCTACACAGAGAATTAAAGCCTGCTTCATTTTGCCTAGGAGCCATTTCAAAAAGAAAGAAAGAAAGAAAGAAAGAAAGAAAGAAAGAAAGAAAGAAAGAAAGAAAGAAAGAAAGAAAGAAGGAAAAATAAAACAAAACAGTGTTGTACATCCAATGGCCCTTTCTTTCCTGAATTTGTTATACTCGATACTACCAAGTGGGATACCAAATTTTCCAGGGGAGTAATAAATCATGATCTTGAAGAGATGCATACTCTTTTAGGATTCTTCCTTCAAAAATCATTTAGAAACTTCAAACTCTCATCAAAATAACCCATGAAGCTCTGCTTACAGCACTGAAAGGCTTCTGTAGCCCAAAGTACCAAATTATTCTACATTCCTCCCACAAGCAAGTTTGAAAGGATCAAAACCTACATGATCAGATTCATGGTAGCAACAACCCCACTTCTCAATACCAATGATTCTGCTATAGTTACTTTCTTGCTGCTAGGACAAACACCCAAACAGAAGCAGGTTATCAAAGGAAAGGGTTTACTGCAGGCTTAAAGAATCCAGGGGAAACATCATCATGGCAGAGGCTGGCTCACTTCCATAGATCCACAGCACAGAAACACCAGCAAACACAAACAGCCAGAGCTCAAACAGGTGCTTTCTAGATGTAAGGCTAGACTAAGAGGTCCACCCCCAGTGATACCTTCTCCAGCAGGCCACTGGAGACTTAAGTAGGAAGCTTAACCTTAATTTAAAAATCCCTGCTGCCATTTGGGACATACGTTCTCATTCAAACTACCACAAATGCAATATTGAGGAGGTCATGGATTATGTTACCATGGTTGCAGGGAGTTTCTGAGACCAGGCAATGTGTGGCAGGGTCAGAGTACCTGTAATGAGGTCCGGAGAAGCTGCTGTATGAAGCTATGAAGGTGAACCATAAAGTGCAATGAAGACCTCATAATGTTGTAAATGCCAAAAACATAAGATGTCTGGCCAGAAAAGCTGCAGATTTGGAGTGGAGCTGTGCCAAGAGAATCACAGCTGGAGAGAAAGACTTACCGAAGAACTTTGAGGCCCAGATGATCCAAGATGCCAGACTTAGAACTGTAGACTTGATGTTTTCCCTGCTAGGTTTTGGTCTTGCTCTGGTATAATCATTCCTCATTGTGACCCTGTTCTTCCCTCTTGGATTTGGAATGTTTACTTTGTGCTGATGCATGTTTGGAAATAAGTATTTCATTTTTTGATGCTATAGGAGCTCACAGGTAAGTGTTTGCTTTAGTCTCAGAAAAGACTCAACTAATACTCAATACTGGAACAGTTAAAGACTGAAGAATTTTGAAGTTGAAGGGAATGTTATTTTTCACTGAGGAGGCCATGAACCTATGGAGACAAGGGGCAGGAGGTTATGACTTAAATGTGATATGTCTGCATGTCCAGATGGACTTATAATGATATATGTTGTTTGTAAATTGGGCAAGCTCTAAAATTAGCTGTGTGGGCTTATCTAAATTAGGTTAATGGAGGAGAGAAGACCCACCTTAGCTATTGGTGTCACTATTCCATAGTCCTGTACTATGCAAGAGGGAAAGAGCTTAGAACAAACATTCATTACTCTCGTCTCCCTTACTGTGGGAGGAAAGTGAATAGCTTTGCCTCATGTTCTTGCTACCATACCTTCTGTGCTTTGATGGACTAAAGCCTGGAATTGTAAGCTAACATAAAGTCTTCCTTACTTCAACAGATTTTCGTTAGGTATTTGGTCCCAACAATAAAAATGTAACTGATAGCGAGGTCCTGGCCAGTATAATCACAGAGTACAAAGAAATGAAAGGCTGACAGGTTATAAAAGTTTTCATTTTCATAGTCAACATAACAATCTTTATTGTAATACATAAAGAAGCCACAAAAGATTAGTAGAACTAATAAAGGAATTTAGTAAAGTCATAATATATATGGTTCAATATTATAAAATTGAAATGTATGTACAACTTGAAACAAAATTAAGATAATACCATTTTGAGTCAGAAATTTCTTAGGGATAAATTTTAGAAAATATGTACTACAGTTGCATTAAAAAAGCTATGAATCAGTGCTGAAAAAATAATGTACTTTAACTGGAAAGTTATAATGTTCACAGACTGAAGGACACTATGTCATTAAGATATCATTTCATATGAAATTGGTTTATAGATTCAATTTAGTTGCAAAGTCCCATATATAATATAAGATAGTGTATTTTTTGTATATTTTGGTATAAAAATAATAATCCCATTCTATGGGTATAAAATGGCCCTAAATAGTTAAAATGAGAATCGGGGAGATGGCTTAATGTGTAAAGTGCTTGCAACACACACATGAAGACCTGAATTGAAATCCCTAGCCCCTACATAAAAGCCAGGTGTGCTATTGTGTATCTGTCATCTGAGCACTGGGAAGTCAAGATAATTCCTATCACTTACTAGCAAGCTAGTCTAACTGAATTGGTGAACTTTAGGGTAGCAAAAGACCCTATTTTGAAAAAAATGAGGTGAAGAACAACTGAGGAAGATATTTAAAATCTACTTCTGGCCTCCACACATGCACTCATGTACCTGCACACACAAGTATACTCATAAAGATATAAACATGCATAAACACACATATACATAGGAATAAAAAATTTACTCTGAAGCTATAGTAATCCCCAATATGATAGAATACTGTAGTTTGGTATAAGAGTAAGTATATACATCAACAGAACGAAGAGGAAGTACAGAGTATACATATACATATGCTACTCTTTGCTTTTTTGTAAATGTGCCAATCTAATTCAATGCAGATAAGTATAGTCTTTCCAAATAGTATTGTTGAAATATCTAGTCATCTGTCTGGAATTCATTAATGAACAGTTTTTTTTATTCCCCTCTTACTTCACATCCATACGAACATGGATCATTCCCTAAATCCAAGAATTAAAGCTGAAATTCTGATGGAAGTAATCCCATGGGGGATTTGGAAGCTGGCTCTTCCTGTTGTGGCCTTCCTGTCCAATCTCAAGATAGCCCTCAACAGAGCCAAATATAAGAGGACAATTTCCAAATCCTAGAGCAGATTAGTAGGTCCTCCCTGAACATTTATTGTTTATGAGTAAGGAAAATCATGCCCAGAAACCCTCTAGAAACATTATTTTATGTCTCAATGGGTGGATGGGGTCAAACTCTCCAATCTAGCTACGGAGATTTGGAAAAGTGGGTATCGAATTGCTGCAGTTAGCTTCATGGTTGCTGACACAAAGCACCCCACCAAAAGCAGCTTGTGGGAGGAAAGGGTTTATTTTAGCATACCGACTCAAGGGGAAGTTCTAAGATGGCAGGGGAAACCAGGTTATGAACAGAAGCTGACCATCACCTTCTGGCTGACATCAGGTGGGCAACCACAGCAGGAGAATGTACCAAACACAATTCAGGGAAGCTGGCTATTAACACCCATAAGCCCAGCCCCATCAACACACATCCTGCAGAAGGCTCCAGTTCCCAAATTGCCATCAGTTGGGGGCCTAGCATTCAGACCACAAGCATTTGTGGGGGAGACAGAAGTCACACCACCACACTGACTTTTCTGTATTTTCTTCTGGAAGATAGACTCTGGCAACAAGGAATTACATTTTTAGCTGAGGGGTGACAAGGAAAATGTACTATATTTACCCATAATACAATCAACACTCAGTCTCCCCTATTTCTTACAAGGCCCCACTGGCTTGCATTTTGGTTGTACATTCAGTCAAAAGAAAAAGTGGAGTGAGTAGGCCAGATCTCCCTGTTCGCCTTTATCCCCCTCCTCCCAGTTCCCTGGTACAGGTTGCTTCCCCTGCTGCTAGTTCGGGACTGCCTGGACCCTTTGTGTGTGCTGCAAAAGCAGGCCTTTTGCTCACCCTGGCGCTGATGGTGAAGGAGATAGACCCTGAGGACCCTCAGCTTACCAAAGCAGAGATCCAGAGACACCTATGAGCTCATCACTGAAGTAGATTTAAAGCACGCCCATCAAGGCTCAGGGAATTTTGTGGAAAGAGGGGTGGGACGGTTGTTAGAGCCACAGGTTGTGATGTCAGGCCCAGGGGCACTGCCACGGAGCCCCCCCCCCATAACTCTGCTGCTCCCACAATGCATAACCCACAACCTCATGGGGAATACCAGCAACCCCACTGAGGAGGGCCCCCTGTGGAATGGAGGCAGAGAGGAAGGAAAAGGTGGTACCAACACATGATATGTCCATGTACAGTATGATCTTAGTACAAAGAAAAAGCGAGAGAAAGAAAAAAAAGAATTAGATTTCATTATGGTGTTTTTAAATGAAAAAGAAAAGAAAAATTAATGCTCTCTTTCTTTTTAAACCCAAAATGAAATATTAATCTATCTCTGCCCATTTTTTCCCTGTATGTTCCTGTGGCTTTTCTTTTGCTTCTCTCTGTTTATTTGATGTTTTGGTGGTGTCAGCTTGCACTTTTGACTGTGACTTCTGCACTTTTATTATCCATAATGCATCTCCACATACTAGTTAATTTTGCCACTAAGAAAGTCAGATGCCTGGTTCTAATCCTGGCCTTACAACTTAAGAGTTGTGTGATTTTGCGTAAGTTCTTCAACTCTGCTCTGTGCTTCAGCTCTCATATAAAATAAAGAGGATATTTACCTCACAGAGGTATGGAGAGTAAATGACTGGTACATGCAGTCTTTTGAATACTAAGTACTCTGTAAACATTAGGTATCAGCATCACTTTTCCAAATCAAAGCACACATATCATGAGAGGTTTTGTCACATAAAAAAGAAAGGCTATGGTTAGTAAAATTCAAATCATCTTTGGAGCCAGCAAGCAAACTAGTTGGATAAAAAAGCCTTTATTCCCATGGTTCTTTTGAATTATCAAAGACATTATTACATAAATGTTTTATGAAATATCACTTCAAAACACCACCATTGTTTTTTCAGCTGCCATTACATAATTTCTAAGATACCAGGGAATAATGTCCTGGCCAGCAGCTAGCAATTGTTCTCAGCTAAGGAGTCTATTTTATGACCGTTTTATGGTGTTCTCTGAAAATTAACAAGGTGACTACATTAAAACATTTATTAGTCTGTTTATGCTCTGGCACTCCTGTTACATTTTTATTTAATTTCCAATGGGGATAATTGTTGGAGGAAGATTCCACATAAACAGAGAATATGAGTGGCAAAGATTACGTGCATGCGTACACACATGCATACATGTAGGTATGTGTGTATGGTGCAGATGTCCTGAGTTCTGTGAAAATGCTGCCTCTGGCATAAAGTTAAATCCAGACATTTCTTTTTTTTTTTTTTTTTTTTTTTTTTGAGGTAGGGTCTCACTCTAGCCCAGGCTGACCTGGAAGTCACTATGGAGTCTCAGGGTGGCCTCGAACTCACGGCGATCCTCCTACCTCTGCCTCCCGAGTGCTGGGATTAAAGGCGTGCGCCACCACGCCCAGCCAGACATTTCTTATATTTATGAGCTTGTTGTATAGATTCCACATTTTACAGATATATGGAGAAACAGACCAAGAGATATTCAGTAGTTTAGTCAAAGAGCCATCACAAAGAGAGACCGTGAGTATTTGCACACTAGACTTCCTTTCCACGGTAGTGGCTCTCCTCTTATGTTTTTTTCCTGTCCCAGAATGTGAGTTCCTAAGCTTGAAGATGAATTTACTTTTCCATGGCATGGTTCAGACAGACTGTCATTCATCAATCTTTCCATTAATCACTAAAATTGCTGATTGAAACTTAAGATAAATGTTATTGTGTTTAAATTCTTTTCCATTTGCCTAACACGTCTCCCTTCCCCCTGAAACTCAGAATCCTAAACTACTTCTATGATATATAATAGGCTGTCTCTAAAATTTATTAGTGGATAACTAAGACATCAATAAGTAACCAAAGAAGCATTTGAGAGTTCTATCAACAGTGATTTCTTCCAGGAAGACCTAAGGTTTGCTTTCTCAAAGAATGTGTTCGGGGTGGCTTTCCTCTTTGGGGGTGAGAATAGAGCAGAGTGTCCCTGGCCTCCACCTTTTGGGGCTCTGGCCAAGGTGAATTGGAGACCAAAACTGACTGTGGCCTGCACACTCCATCCCTCCTCAGCTGCCAGGTTAGCCTTGCGCTGCAGCTACAAGTCCTTCCCCTCCCAGACCTGATGGCAATGCCCTGGGAACTCTTGACCCTGTGGGCTACCAGGCCCAGAACAACCTCAGACAGACTTTTGATTTAGTGCCTTGAATGCCAATAAGCATGACGTGGAAAAAAAAAAAAACAAACAAAGGTGGCTATGGTCGGCCCTTAGGGGCTTTGGAACCTGAGGAGGGGTTCTTCACAGGAAAGCTCCCCCATCAGTTTAAGGTGACATTTGCTAATGGTGCTGGGCTATGAAGGAGCCTATGAATGTTTGCTGGGCCTTGGGCGGTGGGTCTTCCATCTGAGAGACTCCCTGAAGAGACAAACATGTGGCCAGTTGCAATGCTCAGGGAAGATTTACTACTGTTTGTTGGCCTGTGTATATAATTTGGAAAAGCTGGGCTGGAGAGATGACATAGGGATTGATTACATACTGATGTCTTAGTTATGTGGCTTGCCTGTAAATCCAAAAGCTCCACGTCCAATTCTCCAGGACCCAAATAAGAGAGATGCACAAGGAGGCACATGCATCTGGAGTTACTTTACAGAAGCTAGAGACCCTGGTGTGCCCGTTCTCCCAGTTGTTGAAAAAAAATAGCCCTTTAAATGTCTTCTGGAAGTGATTTTTGTGTGGGGAACTGTTAGACTGTCTCTAGAAAGACCCCAAGAGTCACAGTCTCCTCTTTGCTCAGTGGGTTAGAGGACATGGAGCAAAAGGAAGAGTAGGTCTGGTGCCAGCTAGTCATATGGAGATGGCTTTTTTTTGTATTATCACCACTGTAATTATGTATGCATTTTATGCCTCATTATATATAGTTGGCAATGCTAAGTACATTTTGGAAATAGCAAACTTTCTAGATGTTCTGAAGTGTTTGACATATTTTATAAGTATAAATAATAAAATAACACATTTTGTAGATACCTTTTTGTAAAATTCACATGAAATACTGTGGGGGTTGGAAAAACCAAACTCCTTTCCCAGAAGAAGCATAGCTAAGCTGATATTCTTCCAGTGAAGAGGAGTTATGGTTCCATTTTGTTTTCTTTGGTGCACACAATGTATATAAAATGGGACACAAGGGTCCAAATTTACAGCATCTAGTATCTCTAGATTCCAAAGAGGTTGCAGGATATGAAGTAAGGTTAGTAAACAAACACACTTTGTGTTAAAATTCCTAGGAAGCATTGTCTTCTGAAAGTTTTTAAAATTATAGCCCATGGGGCTTCTAAAGAATAGAATCCTTCTAACCTAGAATATTCATAGTTTGCCACATGGATGTAGTTTATTGACTACCATACACATTGTAGACAAAGTGGGTCTTTACTTGAAACATCTAGTCTCTACAGATATTTAGAAGTGCCCCAAATATGCTAGTTATAGAAGTAGGAAAATAATCACTTTTTTTTTGCTAAAATTCATGTGAAATTCTGTCATTGTGGGAATGGAACTGAGTATCAACCTTTGTGAACAGTATGCTCTGAACTTATACAATGGTTCAGGGAAGGTGCGAGGGATACAATTATCAAAGTTGCTGTTATAGTACATTTTTAGATGGGCACTAAGATGTCATTTTCTATATGTTTTGTGTATTTTATTTTGCTGTGTGTATAATAGACAAGTGCGTCCAAATTTTTTAACATCTAGCCTCTAGATATTAAAGAAGTTATTTTTCCTTAGACATTTATTTTACCTTATTTGTTTTAGAAACAGGAATAGGGAGATATATAGAGATAGAATGAGCACACCAGGGCCTTCAGCCACTGAAAACAAACTCCAGATGCATGCATCACCTTGTGCATTTAGCTTACATGGGTCCGGGGGAATTGAACCTGGGTCTTTTGGTTTCACAGGTGAGTGCCTTACCTGCTAAGCAATCTCTCCAGCCCTAAAGAGGCTTTCAATATTTATGTATGTATATTTAACAAAGTAGTAAAATTAGCATATTTTGAACACTTGATATTGAAATTCATAGGAAAACATGTTTTCTATAAATAATTAATAATTTGAGGGTATAAATTTTTTCAGTAATTTCTAAGCTTTACATATGCCTGCACTAGTCTGGTCTAAAGACAGAGAGAAGAAAGTGAGGAGGGGATTGTTTCATACCAAGTGGTCACATTTAGAAGATGCCTCAGATTATAGCCATTACTATGTGTACAGTTTCATTTGCCTGTAATGTGTGCATAGCAGACAAGTTCTCGCATGAAATATCTAGACTTTTTAATATATTTATAACTGTCTGATGTATTTACAAGAAGAAATACTAGAATAATACATTGTAATAGAATAATATTTTGTATGAATAGTTTTTAAAACTAGGAAATGCTGTGATTAGGAATAAAATTGCTAAACTACTTCTGAGCATAGTCATTGTCTGGACTGGTTCAGTGAGTTGAAAGACATAGGAGGGAAAACACTGTAAAAGACTGTGTGTGCTAAGAATCTTGCTCATCCATTACCCTTTTTGTTACATGCATTTCATTTAATCTTGCTATAAATATGCATAGTGTATGTTATGTATTATATATGTAGAATATTATATATATGCGTGTGTGTGTGTGTGTGTGTGTGTGTGTGTGTGTGGTATATGTCAAATCAGTCCTAGGTTTATGATATCTAGTATCTAGATATTAAAAATGCTGCCAATGTGAGATGAAAGTAGACTTTGTAAACTGACTCACTTTTTAAAAAAGAGCATTTACAACTTGATTGTATTTTATGACAATAATGGTAGAAAACAGCAAACTATATCTCTTTTAGTAGGGTCAGATACAGGAGAATGAAGATTTCCTACAAGTGTGTGAATTCTACATTGAAACAAATATTTTGAGTGTAATTAAGGAATGGGAAAAATGAGCAACATTTGTGGTGGTTTGAATGTAAATGTATGTACTCCATAGATTCAAATATTTTTATTACATTTTCTATGTAATCTTCAGCAGGCAGAACTCTGCTGGAGTGAGCATGTCACTGGGGGCAGATGTTGAATCCAGCCCCACTAGGTGTGTAGAGAGCCAGCGTGAGTTCTGGTTGGCTATTGGGTTGTTGCTGGTGCTAACTGTTGTCTATCTGCTGTGGATGTATGATGGAGTGAGCCAACTTCTTAGTACATGATAAAGCTTTCCCTGGACTCTGTAAGCCTGAAATAAACCCTTTCTTCCCATGAGGTGCTTCTGGTCAGGTGTTTGTCCCAGCAATGAAAAGGTAACTGCACCACATCAGACCCTGCATTCTTCACACGTGGCTCACACTGTCTTTGGAGAACTCAGAATAATATGCAGGACTGTGTGCTTACTTGATGATGGTCAAAATCAGCGTGGCCTTAAATGTCCCATTTTGCTGCTGAGCATCCTTCCCCTACCCAAGCAACCTTACTACAAAACAGACCAAGTACAGTTCCTGCTATTAAGTAGGGTATCTCAGTTCCCTGACAACATTCACAATGATTCCAAAAAGCCAAACTCATCCTTTCCTGGGAACCAAGAGACATTTCCATATTGTCATTATAAAGTCCCACCTAGTGCCTGGCTGTTCACTCTGACAAAGAGCAAACTCATGTGGTCCTACAACATAAGCATTAGCTTCCTCCCACAGGCCCTGAGTACATGTAACATACTGCTGTCAGTCTCATACGGCCAGGGCGGAGTGCCCTGTGTCCAGCCATCCCCATAACATTAAGGTAGGAAATGTCCCACCAAAGTGAACAGCAGACCGTGAGAACAAACACTCATAAAATTTGTATTGCAGCAAGCTATGTACCAGCTAGAAGAGGAGAGGCTGCCAGTCTAGGGCTCCTCCACACTGACTGCCTGACATATTAACATACCCTTGGGCTCATGCACCCCCCTTAAAGTATATAATCATAAAAGTTACATAAGAATACTTTTTATACTTGTCATCTTTTCTCTTGTGCGTGACCAGCTGTTTTCCATTTCAGACAACAGAATGAATCAAAGAAACCAATGAAGATGCTGAGTAAAATTACCTAAAAGAAAACGACAGGTGTTAAACACCCCACCGATGTGCCTCATTATCATCTTACAAAGGACAGATCATCGTTTTTAATTTGATATAAGGAAAAAATTGTAAATGATTTCACATGGATTTTGAAATACTGTGGTAATATTTGAATCACAAAGTAATATTTATAACACGCCTACAGGAGATTTACAGGTGGCAATGGAAAACTTAAAACAGATTTACATTCCTTGCCTCCTGAGGATGCATTGAAATGTTAGTAAAGCAATAAATATGTAGAAGTCAACAATGGGGAAAAAATGAGGAAAGAATCCATGAGAACAAAGGTGATTTCAATGAATCTTTAAAAAGAAAGATGGCGTACCACCAAGGCAGAGCCTAAGTTGTAGCCTGGAAAATCTTCCAGGGGCCCTAGTGTGATAGGCAGCTGATCTAGAGAAAGTGGGGATTCATGAACCTATATGTCAAAGAGCAGGGGCAAAAATGGAGGAATATTGACACAGACATCAAAATATTGACCTCACATTCCCTCTCCTAGTCTAGAGGGCACAATAACAGCTGGAAGTTAACCAAGAGAACTAAATCCCTGAAATAACTATGTCTGGATTTCTGTGTCAATCTTTTCTAGGATGTGACCTTCCATCTAAAACCTTAAGTTGCCTTTTATCTCCAGGAAGTTTAAGCAGTATTTGGAATATTATATCATTCAGCAGATAATGGCCATTTGTTGTTGCTTAATAGCCGGAAATACCAACTGTAAATATTGTTCTCCTACAATATGACTTCTACCCACTGATGTAGAAGTCAAAATACTAAAAATGAAGGAACTGGTCCTCCAGCAAGCAAAACATAGATCCATACTGTATGGCTGTAGACTAGAGAAAATTTTCCTAGGGTCCCCAGTAGTGCGGCCAGTGGCACTGTGCTCTGGAAATCTCTCTGTGCTTGAGCATCATTCCTGGCAGTCTAGCTTCAGAACCTGGTCCTTAGTCCTTAGCAGCAAACATGGGGAGGGCCATCAGGTTGTTGCTAGAAATCCAAGGTTTGCTTGGACATGGTGTGAATTGCCACGGTCATACGTGGCCCTTCAGCCAGTTGCAGGGATTCTGCCAAATACACTTGGGTAAATCCCTTTACTTCATCAATTAGCCAAAGTGTGTTCTGCTGTGTATAAGAAGATTTGTACAAACATATGTCTCCATCTGTTCCATTTTCTCTTTATGGAATTATTATTAGTTTGTACAGTCTTTTAAATCATTTATACCTTTAATCCTTATAGCTATAACTATATTTCAGTTTTATTGTGGTGTGTGTGTGTGTGTGTGTGTGTGTGTGTGTGTGTGTGTGTGTTCATGTGTCAGTATGGGCATGTGAATACCAAGGTCTGCATGTGGGAATAAGAGGACAACCTTGGATGTCAATCCCTGCCTTTGACTTTGTTTGAGGCAGGGTCTCTCATTCATGATTGCATTCACCAAATTAGCCATCCCACAGACTTTGAGAAGATTCTCCTGTGTCTTCCATCCATAGGTGTGCACTGGGGTCAAAAATGCTCACACTAACACGTCTGGCTTTACCTGAGCTCTGGGAATCCAAACTCAGGTACTCAGCTTGTGTAACAAGAACTTTATCCACCGAGCCATCGCCCCAGCCCATACTTTCACTTCTATTTTTGCACTATCTTAAGGTTTTGTATTTTATGAAAAATTCCCAGAAAACTCAGTTATCATATTCCATTTTTGATTCTTTGGTTAATATTTATGATTCCAAAATTATGTATCTTTTCCCAATACCCTTTATAGACTCTAATTAGAATTCCTTGAAAGTGCACAGCAGGAGTAAGCGAAATGTGTTATTCTGCTTCCTGCAAAGTTGTGCCTTTAAAGGCATCTGTTCTAGTTCACTGGCTTTCTTTCCTTACTGCAAGTCCACGTGTCCCATTCTATGGACTAACTCTTTTGGCCTAATCTCACAACAGTGGATGTGACATCCTTCTGAATCAAGGCTCATCATTCAATGGACTCTTCTCCAGGAACAATAGGTTAAAAGAGGGAAGTTTTCTCCATTGTGTTGATAGGAAAACCTTAGCCCTACACACTGAAGTAGAAGAAAAGATGTACCACTTTCAGATGATTCTGGCAAGAAGGCCTGACTCTGGCATTCCACTTGAGGTGAAATGTGTCTAGGGCCAGGCAGTGAATATCTTGCAGCATTTACATGCAACTCAGGCACATACTTCTCAACCCGGTTGAATTTTGTTAGACCCTCAGGCTCTCCCAAACTTTCTAATTATCTAAAGTTTATGCCTGAAGCCATATGTGGTGGCTCACACCTCTAACCATATTCAGGAGGATTGCCATGAGTTCCAGGTTAGCCTGTGCTGCATAATGAGTTCCCAGTCAGTTTGAGCAACAGTGTGAAATCCTGGCACCAAAAACATTTAAAACACCTTTTCATCTTTAGAAATTCAAAGCATGATACTTTTCATTATGGTTAATGTACTTTTTCAGTAATATAAATTTTCTTTTATATATTATACAATGTCTACTGATCATAGATGTCATTTAATTTTATCAGATCCACTATTTAATTGTTTGATAAATCATTGACTAGGTTTTTACACTCATGCAGAAGAAAGAAGTTACCTATTGTTAGATATGATTTTTTAAACATTTCATTCACTCAAAACTAAAGTACTTGATTAAGATTTTAGAGAATATAAACCCTACCCTCAACCTTAGTACTGATAAAAAGATGGTCCTACTTCACCAATATTGTCAGGTTTTTTTCATTTATGTACATTAATAAAATTTGTGTTCACCTTCTGGTGTGCTAAGTAGTTTATATGTGAAATATATAGCTATACATTTAGATGTCTCAGATCATATGTGTGTCCATCTCTCCATTGACTAGGTAAGTACCAAGTGATTTTACCATAAATTTAAAGAAATCAACCTGGGGAAAAATTTTGTCTTTTTAGACTAAATGCCCAAATAATATCTATATAGCATGGGAAACAAAAGAGAATCTAAAGAAAACTTTCAATATGCTTTAGATTAAATGGAAATAAATACAAAATTCATCAAAATGTTTGGAATTAATGAAACAAAGCTTTGAAGAAGCCAGCATTACATGCACATTTTATTATATTCTTTAAATTTATGATTTAGTATTTATTTGAGAGAAAGAAAGAGAGAGAGAGAGAAGAGAGAAGAGAGAATAGGCATGCCAGAGCCTCTTTCCACTGCCAACAAACTTGATACACATGCTTCATTTTGAACATCTGGCTTTACTTGGGTACTGTGGAATTGAACCTGGGCCATCAGGCTTTGCAAGGAAGTGCCTATAATTGCTGAGCCATCTTTCCATTTCGAATGCACATTTTATAAAAGATAAGATATATAAAATGAATCATGTAGCCTCCAGTTTAAAAAACTACAGATACAAGCATAATTTAGGTGCTGGAGAGATTCCTTAGCAGTTAAGGCACTTGTCTGTGGAGCCTAAGGACCAAGGTTCAATTCCCCAGTACCCACATAAACCAGATGCTCATGATGGTGCATGCATCTGAAGTTCCAGTTCTTTTGCAGTGGCTAGAGACCCTGTGCACCTACTCTCTCTCTCCCTCTTGCTCTCTGTCTCTCTCTCTCTCTCTCTTTCTCATTCTCCTTGAAAATAAATAAAATATTTTAAAAGAATAATTTAGTTATAAAAACATAAGAAATAAATATAAGAATTCAAGTAGAAATCAATACAATTAAAAATAACTTCTCTCTCTGTTCTCAAATAAATAAATGAATAAAGTATTTCAAAAAAAAATGGCTGAAGAGTTGGCTTAGCAGTTAAGGTACTTGCCTGTGAAGCCCAAGGACCCAGGTACAATTCCCCAATAACACATAAGCCATATGTACAAGGTGGCACATGTGTCTGGAGTTCATTTGTAGTGTCTAGAGGCACTGACTAGTCTACTTTTTCTCTCTTTCTGCCCCACTTTAAAATAAATAAATAAATAAAATATTTAGGAAACAATAGAGAAGTTAACTAAAACAAAAGTTTAGTGTTTGAAAAGATGAATGAACTTGATAAGCCTGTAGCAGGATAACAAGGAATAAAAGTAATAAGAAGCAAATTCAAAATAAAATAATAAAGTGAAAGCTGTCATTTTTGGTCACATAGTTATTAAAACGATAATGAAGGAATGCTGTGAATAATTGTATGCCTACAAATTTGATAAATAGGGTGAATGAAACCAGTTCACTGAAAGACACATACTGCCAAAACTCACACTAAGAAAAAGTCTGCTCAGCATGGTGGCTCATGCCTTTAATCCCAGCATTTGCAAGGCAGAGGTAGGTGGATCGCTGAGTTCAAGGCCACCCTGAGACTACATAGTAAATTCCAGGTCAGCCTGGACTAGAGTGAGACACTATTTCAAACCCCCCCTCAACCAAAAAAAAAAAAAAAAGTCTGAATAAGCACACACACACACGTAGGTATATATGTGTGTGCTTATGTGTATGTATGAATTAATAAGAAGTATCTTCCAAAATATAAATCTCCAGCTCCAGATGGTTGTAGCAATAAATTCTCCTAAGCATCCAAGCAAAAATGATATCATCAATCATAAACAATCTCTTCCAGAAAATATTAGCATAGGAAACATTTCCTAATTCATTCTGTGAGGAAAACATCCCCATAAAACAAAAGCCAGGTAATGCCATTTTAAGAGTGACAGACTACAAAACATTCCTCATTGTATGCATGCAAACCTTCTCAGCAAAGCACCAGAAGAGTGAAGCCAGCTATGGTGGCACAGACCTGTAATCGCAGCTCTTGGTAAATAAACACTGAAGGATCAAGAGCTGAAGGTCAACCTTGGCTACAAATTAATTTTTAGGCCAACCTAGCTACATGGGAGACCCTATCTCAAAACACCAGAGGGAGAAAATCTCACCGAAGTACTAGATTTAGGGCCCCAATGTCAAAATGAACTATACACACCATCAAAAAGGATTTATTCTAGTCATGAAAGGATTGTTGGACATATAAAAGCTAATGTAATCCATCACACCAACAGTCCACAGGAAAAAAAATTATATATGAATTCATGGAAAATTGACGTTTGATAAAGCCCAAAATCTATTTTTATTCTTCAACTATTCAACTTATCATTATTCACAACTATTTACCTTATTCAATTTGTTCATATTATTAGCTGACTCAAAATAATAAGCTAGTAGAAAACTCCCCAACTTCATAAAGAAGTTTACCAAAATACCAATAGCTAACAGTTTATATAATACTGAGACATGAATGTTTTCCCTAAGATGAAAAACAAAATATGAATCCTTTTACCATTTATATTCAACATCATACTAGAATTTTTAGCAAATGGCATAAAAGGAGAATTGGAAATAAAAGGCATATAGTTGGAAAGGACGAAAACCGTTTTGTTTCAAAATTACATTATTATCAACATAGATAATCTAGTAGAACTGAATAAAATCAAATGCTAGCAAGCAAAGTTCCCTGGAACTTGTTAATGATTTTAGTGAGGTACTAAACAAATATCAATTGTTTCCTTATATGTTGGCAACAAATAATTAAAATTTGAAACTAAAAACAATGTCATTTACACTTGCTGAATGTGTCTAAGTATAAACCTAGCAAAATACATAAAAGACACACACTTTGATTAAAGAAATAAAAAAAATAAGTAGAAGACTTGCCATTGATAAAATGACATTTCCTGAAAACTTCATGAATTCATTCAATGTAATTACAGGCAAATATCATACCAAGGTATTATGTAGACATTGAAAAAAATCCCTTGTAAGTTTATATGGAAACAAAAACCTTACAGTATTGAACACAGTGCAGATGAAGAACAAAATCTGAAAACTGATACTGACTTTAAGATTTACCAGAAAGCTATGGTAATCAAAAACAGTGTTAGTGGAATGTTTCACAGTAAATGGTACGTGGTGATGTGTTTATGGGCTCATAGGAGGATGTACTGTAACTGGCGAGATTGCTCAATGGTTAAGGCACTTGCCTGCAAAGCCTAACAACCTGACTTCTATTCCCCAGTACCACCATAAAGCCAGATGCACAAAGTGGTACATGCATCTGAAGTTTGTTTGCAGTGGCTTAGAGGTCCTAGCAGACCCATTCTCTCTCTCCCAGCCCTGCTTGAAAATAAATAAATAAAATTAAAAAATAAAAATACAGTGTTATTACATTATAAATAAAAACATAAATTACTCCTACAGCCTAAATAGTTCAGAAATGCACTCAAGTAAATATAGTCTACAATGAGATATGGACAATATGATGAAGAAAACTGATCTTTTCAATAAATGGTGATGAAATAATTGGACATCCATATATAAGGATGTGAATTTAAACACAGAACTTTTACAAAATTTAACTCAAAATGGACCATACATATAAATACAAAACAGTACACTAGAAATGCTAGAATATAACAGAAGAAAATATATGATTTGGTTTGGTAAATACAGCATAAGAGAAAAAAATTGGATAAATTTGAATTTGTTGACATCTAAAACTTCTCCATAAAAGATCCTGTTAAAGGAGAATCCAAATGCAATCAAGAGACTTGGAGAAAATATTTATAAGATATATATCTAATCATATGCCTAATGCAAATCAAACCCAAAATATACAAAACAATATTGAAATTCCACAATAGAAAAGAAATCACTGAATTAAAAATTAGGCAAATTATCTGAACAGACTCCTCACCGAAGAGGATACACAGATGCACAGACATAAGCAGAGGCAAAGATGCTCGTAACACTTCAACCATTATTGAAGCAATAATGAAATACAGGCAAACAATATGATAGCTTCTAGTCTGGGAAGCAGGGTGCTTCAGCAGTCCCAGTCTCATGGGGTGATCCTGGAGGCTCCTTGAAGAGTTGCTGCTATTGAGCCTACTCTTGGAGACACAAGAAGCTAGTTACTATCATATGTGGTATAGAAAGGATTAGCTAATCCTCTCTGCAAACACTATTTAGACATGCCTTATGTCTGGTGGGTGATTTTAAATTCCATCAAGTTAACAACCAAGAACATCAGTAACACTTTCAAAGGCCCATGCATTAAAGCCTTGTTGGCCAGCCTTTGGAACTATTGGGAGAAGAAGATTTTTAATCTATAACGCCTGCCAAGAGACAGTTAGGTCACTGGAAGTGTCCTTGAAAGGATATTGACCCCCACCTACTTCCTGTCTCTGTTTTTGCTTCCTTGCCCTTGAGGCACACACATCTTCTCAGCTTACCTTGCGCTCCCACTATGCTGCACTCTGCTGCCCTTTGCTGACATGAATAGGGGGAAGTGACCAAAGACCAAAATTTCTGAAACCATGACCTTGAAGAAACTTTCCTTTCTTAAGTTTATTTATTTCAGGGAGTTGTAACCATAACAGAAACACAGTGATTTAGTTAAGAAAATTGTTCCACAGGAGGAAAATGAGTGCCTGATAGTGGAAATCAAGTTTCCCCCTACTGGAATGAATTTTACAGATAAGCAAAAAGATTCTAGAACTAACCACTGGGCAATGGAGTATAAGAGCTGGAGACATAAACATGGCTTTATGTTTGGCTTAATATAGGTACAGATAGTTTCATGTAGAGGTATTCACAGGTTGTATGTCTGTGTGTGTGTGTGTGTGTGTGTGTGTGTACACCTGTTTAGGGTGGTATACATTTGTATAATTCTTTCCTTTGTTACTTGAGAAGCAAAGACCCACCCTCCTCAGTTACAGAGTCTCAGTGCCCAGACCTTGTTTCCTAATGTCATTCTTCCTTTAATTGATCTATAGTTCCTGGGAGAAAGACTAATACTAGACACAGGACAGGAAATATGCAAGATATGGCTAGATCATCAAAACACAAGGGTAAGGTATGTCAAAAGGACCCAGAAGTCATCATGAAAGAGCTCTCAATATTCAAACTGAAACAATATGAACAATATGAAACAAATTAATGTACATTATAACCTAAAGGATGAAATGAATGTTCGTGAGTCTCTACTGAAACAAAAAAAAAAAAATAGGTGAGGGAATGCTTGACAAACATCCTTACAGAATTCCAAATAGTTAACACAAATGCTCCACTCTCAAGCATAGGGAGCATGACTTCCAAGTCCTTAATATGGGCTACATAGTAACTTACTTCCAGCTAGTATAGAAAGAGGAGAATAAAGGAGTCTATTTATGATGAAAGAGTGCTGACAATCTTCCCTCAGCCATATGACTAAGATCAACATTAACAGTGACAAGGTCATGTTCAGAGGATTCTTCACATGAGCTGTTTAGGACTTCACTTCATCATTGTGGCCTTTCCCTCAAAGCTCGTGAGTCCAGTCTTATGGGAGAAAATACCAGGCAATACCAATTAAAGGATAACATGCAAAATACCTGAGTATTACCTTGCAAAACTGTCAACATTATTAAAAATAATGAAGGTCTGAACAACTGGAGTCTTAAGAAAATAGAGAACCAGAACAATTAAATGTAAGGTTATGTTCTAGATGGGTCCTAGAGCAGAAAAAGAATATTGGAGGAAAACCGAAGGCCATAGTATAGTTAATAATAGTGTTGGTTCACTAATTTATACTTGTGTAAATGTTCCTAATAAATACAAAATTTGATGTCAGTCTAAAAAAAGTTATTAAAAGTAAAGTCTATCAAAGCCTAAAGAAAAAACAGACAAACCCATCTGTTCATTACCAGATCTGTATGGAACAAGTTAAAAGGGCACACTGGAAATGAGAAAACCATATGTATCAGCAAGAAAACTACAAAATATGTTTTCCTGTACCTGCTGAGAGCACAACACTAAAGTAGACATAAAACGCACCAACCATGGCTCAGGGAACTTTGCAGAAGAGGGAGTGGAAAGACTGTAAGAGCACAGAGTGGAAGAGAAGGTCCTGAAACATTGCCCCAGACCCAGTGACTGACTGATGCTCTCACATCCCATAACCCACAACCCTAAGGGGAATACCACCAAACCCAATGAGGAAGGCATTCAGTGGAATGGGGGCCAGGGAGGAGGGAAATGATGCTACTAACACATGATGTGTCCTTACAAAGTTTCTACTTAATAAAAAATAAGCAAATTAAAAAGAGATCAGCATGGGATGGAAAGATTGCTCAGTGGTTAATGCACTTGTTTGCAAGCCTGATAGCCCAGGTTCAAATCCCCAGTACCCACATGAAGCCAGATGTACAAAGCAGGAGATGCAGCTGGAGTTTGCCTGCAGTGGCAAGAAGTATACAACCACTTTTTCTCTCTCTATCCCTCTCTGTCTCTCTCTCCTCTCTTCTACCTCCCTGATTGCAAATAATATTCTTAAAAGATTATCCTCTTGTCTCTCATGAGACCTATCCAGTTTTCTAAGAAAATCAGTAAGGGATGTCAAGACTTCATGGAGCATTTGTTCCTATAAATGTTAATTTAACAAAGTTCCATCCACAATAACATAAATGGATACTTAGTTGCTAAGTTCTAGAAAAGTGTTACCAGTCTTAAAGTGGCTCTTCCCTTTTCCTGGATATAGAGTAAAATTTGCATAATAAATAAATAGTATTAACCCTACATCAGTTCCAAGAAAAGTGTGAAATTGTCTTCCTGCCAATTTTACACCTGAACCTCTTGTATTAATTTTCATAATTATGTTTCTGTGGTTTATACAAATAAAATTACTTTAGTAACGTTGCCCTTAAGTCGATATTGTTTATTGTTGCTACTGATTAAAAAGGAGCATGTCACAGGAAGACGGGAAAATTATCAAGTGTGTTAGTCTATGTTAAGTACCAGGTAGCAGAAGACACTGTGATCACCATAATTCAAAGAGATTTAATTGGAGAAATAGGGAATTAACCACATTGCTACCTGATTTGCAGGCACTGCTAAAACAGTGCCAGGTTCTTAGCACTCCACCTAGAGAATGGAGTGGACAGATGGCAAAGAATGGTTCAACCAGGATTTATTCACACAGAATACAACATGCCATTGAGGTGAGTTGTCAACTAGGAGGGAGCAAAGGTTATAGCTCTGACGCTAAGTAGTGGTAGTTTACCATCCAAGTGGATGGTGTCCCATGTAGTAGGGTAGTAGAACTCATGACCTGGCCCTCTCCTCTCCCCCTGCTCTGTCTTTGAGCTTCCCCTGAGCACACTGAATCAGTGCAACTGAATCTGGAGCTCCAAAGAAAATCTGAGAGGTGTAATTGTTAGCTTTTCATTTCTACTTCTTCAGAAGATACATGGGAGGATGAGTAAGTGCTCAGTCAGCTGATTTAACTTATCACTACATGCAATAGATGATTCTGAGGTGATGATACACATGACATGTTATCAAAGAGGCTCTTACATATTTTCCCTCCAAAGTTTAACAAAGGCCCATTGAAATGGACCTGTGAAAAACATATTGCTCTGATGAACGAAAAGTATAACACCCCTCAAATTGGTTCAACTTTGTGGTTTGTCTTGCTCTCCTAAAATATCTTCATACCCTAGAATAAGGCTTCTCCAATTGCAATCCTTTCTCATCAGAAAAAAAAGTTATAGTAGAAATTTTATTTGGTTACAATCAGAGAACAAGAGTGAGTGTGGGGGAGGGGGAGTGAGCATGCCAGGGCCTCTTGACACTGCTAACACCAGATATATGTTCCACATTGTGCATCTGGCTTATGTGGGTACTGGGAATTGAAACCTGAGCCATCAGGCTTGCAAGCAAGTGCTTAAAACTGCTGATCCATCTCTCCAGCACAGAAAGTTTTTCCAACTAGTCTTATTTATTTTTTTTAGAGACAGAAAGAAGGTATGGGTGCACAAGGGCCACCCACCACTGTAAACAAGCTCTAAATGCGTGCAGCTACTTTGTGAGTCTGGTTTCCATGGATACTGGAGAATTGAACTCAGGACATCAGGCTTTATAATGTAGTGCCTTTAAACACTGAGCAATCTCTCCAGCCCACATCAGAGAAATTTTTATGACTCTTGGTATATAACTATATAAAATAGGTATACAACTTAAGTATTTACTCATAGTAAATCATAAGTTTATTATATAACTATTTTTATGCACTTAATTTTACCATTTATTTCAGAAAAAAGAAAATTCATGTACTAATGTGACAGATGTACATATTTATTTTTATGTAGACAGTTAAGGAACTTCTGGTCAAGATGGTGTCCATCTAACCACGCTTCAGCTCCCAGAGTAATACCAGGCAAGATCTGTGGGGTTCCAGGGTAAGCAGGTCCTAGCAGACCTCCAATGGGAGGGCACACAGGAACAAAGGAGGGAAATGCTGATCCACATGATCTCAGGTAAGCCACTAGACCCCCCCCAAAACTCTCTAACACCAGTCCCAGCTGCCATATCCCTGACCAGGCTCTCTCCTGTGCTACTTGCATGCTCTGCAGATCAGGATCCAAGGTCCTCTCACATTTCCTCTGCTCACTGGATCTGCCCCCACTTTCCTGCACCTTTTCTTCCTTCCTCCCCCTTGCATCCACCACTGGGACTGCCCCAAACAATTGTGTGAATGCTGTCTACTCTAATTTGGACCTAATAGAAAAAGAGAGAGAGAGAGAGAGAGAGACTTCAAAAGATAAGTAAGTGATCTGAGGGAGAGGCAAAAACCAGATACCTCAAAAATAAGCTGGCTAAGTTCAATGAAGGCATAAATGCAAGGATGAATTCCAAGAAGCATTAGAAAAATCAAATATGATCTGAAAAGAGAACTTGACTGAGGGATGGATACTATACAGAGAAAAGGCAGTAGAAAATATAAACCAAATAAAACCAGTTCCAAACCTCTCTAGAAGCTCTCAAGAACAGAGTCAGTCATGTGGAGGATAGAACCTCAGACCTGGAAGACAAGACAGAAGAAATAGTTCATATGTCCAAAAACTTGAATAAGTTCATTTTTTTTGTGAACAGAACCCAAGGGAACTGTGGGATGCTCTTAAATGTCCCAACATTCAGATCATGGTTATACCAGAAGGAGAAGAAATTCATATCAAAGGCATGGAGAACTTATTCAACAAAATTATTGAAGAAAAGTTTCCCACTTTCTTAAAAGATAGTCCCATCAAAATAAAAGAAGCTAACAAAAATCCAAACAGACTGGACCAAAATAAAAACCCTCCAAGATATATTATCATTAAGACTCTAAACAACAAAAACAAAGAGAGAGTCCTAAAAGCAGCAATAGAGAAATAACACATTACATATAAATGTAATCCCATCAGAATTATCTCAGATTTGTCAATGGAAACCATAAAAGCCAGAAGGGCCTGGAATGGTACACTGCAAAGTCTAAGAACCTATGGCTTCTAATCCATACTACTGTTTGCAGCAAAAGTATCCCTCATAATAGATGGTAAACAGAAAACCTTCCATGTTAAAAGTCAGCTATATAAATATATGAACACAAGGCCACACCTACAGAGAAAATATCAGAGAATTCTCCACATAGAAGAGTCAATCAATCTCAAGAGGCTAAAAGAAGCAGACCACAATAACTAAACTTAGAGAAGGCTTAGAAAACTACAAAGTCCAAGAAAACACCAAGCCCCTAAAGCACTACAATATGGCAGCAATTAAATCAAACCCCACAGTAATTACTCTAAACATTAATGGCCTTAATTCATCCATCAAGAGACACAAGCTAACAGGGTAGATCAGAAAAATGGACCCCTCAATCTGCTGTCTTCAAAAAACCCACCTCACCACTAAAGATAGACACTTCCTCAGGGTGAAAGGGTGGAAAATGATATTTCAAGAGAATGGAAATAAGAAACGAGCAGGCATTGCTAAACTAATATTGGATAAAATAGACCTCAAACCAAAAGTAATCAAAAAGACAAAGAAGGCCACTTCTTACTCATCAAGGGAATGATCCAACAAGACGATATCACAATCATCAATCTATGTACACCAAGCACAGGTGCACTACAATTCATAAAATAAAACCTACTTGCCAAAAAAAAAAAAACCATAAATAAACACCAACACCATCATAGTTGGGACTACAATACTCCACTCTCACCAACAGACAGATCATACAAACAGAAAATCAACAGGGATCTAAGAGAGCTCAACAATATCATAGATCAATTAGACCTAATGGACAGCTACAGAACATTCTACCCAAAATCTACAGAATACACATTCTTCTCAGCAGCCCATAGAATCTTCTCCAAAATAGATCATATGTTAGGCCATAAATCTTGCCTCTATACATTCAGGAAAAGCAACATAATTTCCTGCATGATATCAGATCACAATACTGTACAGGCAAGACATTAACAACAAGATATGTGCCAGGAACTGCATCACCCCTGGAGACTGAACAACACACTTTTAAACAATAAATGGGTAGTGGAAGAAATAAAAAAGGAAACTGTAAAATTTCTAGAATGGGACTGACAATGAGAGCACAGCATACAAAACTTGTGGGACACAATGAAGGCAGGCCTTATGGGGAAATTCATAGCATTAATGCCTTCATAATAAAGACAGAGAGATCCCAAGTCAATAACCTAACTATGCATCTAAAGGCATTAGAAGAAAAGAAGGTTCCAACCCAAAAAGCTGCCGAATGAAAGAAGTAATCAAGATCAGAGCAGAAGTTAATGAATTGGGAACTAAGAAAACAATTAAGAAAATTGATGAAATGAAGATATGATTCTTTGAAAAAATAAAGCAAGATTGATAAACCCCTAGCCAATTTGATCAAGCAAAAACAATAAAGAGAGACACTTCAAATTAACAAAGTTAGAAATGAAAAAGGCAAGGTCACAGATATAAGTGGAATTGGAAGAATTATCAGGACTTACTTCCATAACCTCTACTCCACAAAACTGGATAATATGGAAGAAATGGATGAATTTCTGGACACATACCACTTGCCAAAACTAAACTCAGAGCAAATTGAACTCCTAAACAAACCTATCACACCCATTGAAGTTCAAAAGTTCATCAAAATCCTCCACCCAAAAAATAACCCACAACCAGATGGCTTCTCAGCCAAATTCTATTGAACCTTCATGGAAGAACCAAAACCACATTTCCTCAAACTGTTCCACACAATCATAGGATAGGGAAAGCTCCCCAACTCCTATGCTAGCTATGAAGCTAGCATCACACTAATACCAAAACCAGACAGAGACACAACAAGAAAACTATAGACCTATATCCCTGATGAAGTTAGACAGAATGACCTGAACAAAATCTTCACAAACCAAATTCAACAATACATCAAAAGCATTATCCACGTTGATCAAGTTGGGCTTATCCTAGGAATTCAGGTTTGGTTCAACATACAGAAATCTGTCAATGTAATACATTACAGAAATAAACTTACACAAAAATCACATGATTATTTCAATACTTGAAGAAAAGGCCTTTGACAAAATACAACATCACTTCATAATCAAAACGTTGGAGAGAAGAGGCATAGATGGTTTATATCTCAACATAATAAAGGCTGTATATAAAACACCTTAAGCCTAAATAATACTTAATGGGAAAAGACTCAAGGAATTCCCATTGAGATCAGGAACAAGACAGGGGTGCCTGCTCTCACCTCTGCTCATCAATACAATACTATACATCCTAGCCAAAGCCATAAGAAATAAATAAAAGGGATACAAATTGGAAAGGAAGAAGTCAAGTTAGCCTTATTTTCAGATGACATGTTCCTATACATAAGTACTCCAAAATAATTCCATCTCAAAACTACTATAGGTGATTAATTCCTTCAGCAAAGTAGCAGGATACAAAATCAACACACAAAAGTCAGTAGCCTTTCTATATGCAAAGGACTAAGATACAGAGGAATAAATTAGTGACACTATCCCATTTGCAATAGCAATAACAACAACAACAACAACACACAAAAAAATCTTGGAATAACACTAACCAAGGATATGAAAGACAGATATAATGATAACATAAAAACACTCAAGAAAGAAACAGAGGAAGACTTGAGAAGATAGAAGGACCTCCTGTGCTCATGGATAGGTGGAATTAACATTGTGAAAATGACAGTCTTACCAAAAGCAATATGCAGATCTAATGCAGTACCAACAAAAATCCCAGCATCATCCTTCATAGCTATATTACAAAGCTATATTACAAAGCCATAGTAAAAAATGAAAAAGCAGCATGGTACTGGCATAAAAACAGGACTGTAGACCAATGGAACAGAATTGAGGATCTGGACTTGAGGATAAGTAACTACAGCTACTTGATCTTTGACAAAGGCTCCAATAACATATATTGGAGGAAAGACAGAATCTTCAACAAATTGTGCTGGACAAACTGTATAACAATATTCAGAAAAATAATACTAGACCTACACATCTTGCCACGCACAAAAGTGAAGTCCAAATGGATTAAAGACCTCACTATGAGACCCAAAACTCTTCAACTACAGGAAGAAAAAATTGGAGGAACTCTACATGATATAGGAATGGGGAAAGACTTCCTGAAGAAAACAAAAACAAAACAACAACAACAAAAAAAAACAGTAGCTCAGGAACTTAAACAAACACTCAACCAGTGGGATTTCATGAAGCTGAAATGTTTTTGCACAGACAAGCATACCATAAGCGGAGCCAATAGATTATCCACAGAATGGAAGAAAAATTTTGCCAGCTATACAACTGAGGGAGGTCTAATATCTAGAATCTATAAAGAACTCAAAAACCTAAATAATAATAAAAAACCCACTTACAAAATGGGGCAGAGAACTGAATAGGGAGTTCTTAGAGGAAGAAATACTAATGGAAAACATACACATAAGAAAATGTTCAACTTCTCTAACCATCAAGGAAATGCAAAATAAAACAACTATGAGATTCCACCTTACCCCAGTAAGGACAGCAAACATTAAAAAAATCAGATGAAAATAAATGTTGGTGAGGATGTGGAGAAAGAGGAACCCTTTTCACTGCTGGTGGAAATGTAAGCTGGTACAACCACTATGTAAATCAATATAGAGACTCATAAAAAGGATGAATATAGAGTTATTATATTATTATACCCAGTTATTCCCTTACTGGGCATTTACCCTAAAAGCTTCACACCTCTGTTCAGAGATAGTTGCTCAACCATATTTATAGCTCAATTCATAATAGTTATGAACTGGAATCAAACCAGGAGTCTATCATTGGACAAATGGATAAGCAAGATGTGGCATATCTACATGATGTAAGTCTACTCATTAGCAAGAAAAAATGACACAATGAAATTCTTGAAAAATGGTCGAACTTGGAAGAGATCATATTCAGTGAAATCACACAATCACAGAAGAACAATTATTGAATGATCTCACTCATATGTCGTTCCTAACCTAGATCAGCCCAAGTTGCTGACATATCTGATAGACATCTTGAGGACTGGATAACAGAGAGGGTAGAGCTTGGAGAAAGGTATGTGTGGGGGGCAGACAAAACTGAACCCAAATGGAACTGGTACCATAGAATCCAATATCTTCAAAGATGGATTAAAATTTTGAACCCTCAACAGGACCTTGGAGGGAGCACCTGAATTGAAATGCCCTGGAGAGGGTGAAGTGAAACCTAACCTTAAATTTCTCCTGCTTATTTTTTTCCTTTCTTTTTCTTTTTCGTTTTCCTTGGTGCTGGCCTATAACTCTGAGTACCAGGATACAGTTAATGCTCACAATAAACTGTTGATCAGAAAGACTTAAAAGGTCTCCCAAAAGAAGGAACACTTCTGTCAGAGCACGTGATTACCCACCACAAGTTAACGCTGAAAACACCATATGCTCTCAGCACAGAATATGGAGAGATCTGGCTGGAATCTGGAAGAGAGCCAGTCCCCAGAGAGTTATCCCTTCTAGAGCTGGAAGGAAATACATGAGCTACCGGGAGAAAGTGGCCAACATCTGTCTGAGCAACTTGAGGTCTAAGTGACTCAGAAGCAAACACCCTGACACGATGCTCACACAAGTGCAATAGTGGCACACAGCCGTGGTGGGTAACCAACTGCTCTTGGATTGGCTAACAGATCTTCTCAGTGGAAAGGAAACCATATTTGGAACTGGGAAACAAGTCAGAATCATATCCAGATAATGCTTTCGCTCTTCAATATCAAGCTACCACTAATCTTGGGCTATAAGAGGGACTACACTCATTAAATTCACTAAATTAATAATGGTTATCTCATTTAACCTGTGCTGACTTCACTCTCTATTGAAGAATCTGCTTCTCTTTTTCAGACAGGAAAAGGACTTGAGGAGAAAAATGACCCATCATACTTCATACTTGGCCCCAGCTGAAATTACAGAGGCATTGGGGAATAAGCAAGAGTGCTTCCTTCTCAGAGAACCTGATATTAGCACAAGGGAGAAGGATATAGACACTGAGGACACTCATCACCTACCAAAGCAGAGATCCATAGGCTCCTAAGAGCCCATCACTGAAATAGACTTAAAACACATCCAACATGGCTCAGGGAATCTTGTGGAACAGGGGTGGAAAGATGTTTAGAGCCACAAGTTGGGACATTATGCACAGAGGCATTGCCTCCCCCCATAAGGGACTGGTGCACCCATAATGCACTAGTCGCAATCCCCATGGTGATGACCTGTATCTCCAAGGAGGAAGGACCCTTCAGAAAAGGGGCAAGGATGAGGAAAATGATGGTACCAACATGTGTTTTTTACATGCTAAGTATATCCATAACTAATACAAATAAATTTAAAATAAATAAATAAATTTTTAAAGACTAAGAATTAAATATTGACCTTGGGAGAAACCTCAGATGTCAAAGCACTTGCTACACAAACCAGAGCTTGGATCCCCATCACCCATATAAATTCCAGCCCTGGGGAAAACAGGGACTCCCCAAGCCACACTGGCTTACTAGCCTGGCCAAAGATCCCGGTTCAAATAAAATATCTTGTATCAATAAATGAGGTGGAGAAAAATTGAAGAAGATACTTGGTGCCAACCTCTAGTCTACAAGCACACATACACACACTCAATGCACATCACACAGACACAAAGTAAATATAAATCTTTACTGAATCATACTTCATGATACAGAGTATCTTTAATATTTTCAGAGTTGATAGCACTTTGGATTTCCTAAGTGTCTATGCTAAAAATCCCATTTTGCATAACCACATAGGACAGAATGGCAGAAGTGTGCTTAGGGTTATTTCAGAAATTGTTGGAAATTCACTTAATGACTTTTTATGAAAATCAACTCAGTAAATCAACCAACACTTTTTAAATTCAAACATTCTGATAGTATACTAAGTTGATAGATACATCCTGAGAATGATAGCAGGAAGATACTAAGCATCTTTATTTTCCATAATTAAACTAAAATGTTTTTATGAGAGCATAAAACTTAGTGTGTGCAGTAAAAACACTGCAGTTCTGCCGGGCGTGGTGGTGCACACCTTTAATCCCAGCACTTGGGAGGCAGAGGTAGGAGAATCGCTGAGGGTTTGAGGCCACCCTGAGACACCATAGTGAATTCCAGGTTAGCCTGAGCTAGAGTGAGACCCTACCTCAGAAAACAAAACAAAAACGAAACAAAACAAAGCAAAACAATGACAACAACAACAAAAAAAAAAAAAAAAAAAAAAAAAACACTGCCGGTTCATAAGGCAATCATCTTGAATCTGATCAGAGATGCTTTGGGCACTGTGTGGCGTACGCATACACAGTGCACAATGGCAGTGTTTCGTGTGGCATAGGCATGCACAGTGCACAGTCCCCGTGTTTTGTGTGGCACAGTCTCCATGCTTTTGTGACACAGGCATGCACAATGCACACTCCCTTTCTTGTGTGGCATAGGCTTGCACAGTGCCCATGTTTGGTGTGGCACAGGCATGCACCGTGCACGGTGACCGTGTTTTGTGCTTAGAGCCAATGCTGTAGTGAAGCTGCACAATACTGCCCAGTGAGCATTTCCACAGGCACCTCAGGGTTACCACACATTGGATTTTGAATTAAATTTTGGTCACTTGGTGTTCAAGAACCATTTACCATTGCCAAATTTTTGTAAGCCCCCAGTTCTCACAGACACCTCATCAAGCCAAACCACTCGGGTTTACTCTGGACCCTTCTAATACATAGATGCTTATTCAGTGACTATCCACACGTGCTAAGGAGCTTTACCAGAGCTCCTAACATTTTGTCGTGCTAAGTTAAGACATGTCCCTTGTGGAATATGAAATTAGCGCAGCACTGTTTATCCATTTTCAACTGTCCCATAGGCTAACCTGCCTTAACTCCTCTTTCCTTTCATAGGTTCATAGTCACAGCATAGTTTGGTTTTCTATAGACAAGAATACATTATTAAATTTTTATTCAAACAAAGGATAAACTGAAGCTTATTGTGTGAAAATGTAAAGTTTGTATAAAATTTGGTCTGACTGTGCTCTGTAGGGAGGTATCTTGTGCCAATGAACTGTAGAAAGGAACTTGTATATAAATATGCAAGCAAAAATTAGTGGAGAAATACCCGTAGGACATGTAGCTACGACAGAGAAAATGATCCATGTGATGGCGGAATTATTGTCGAGCAAGGCATAAGCTCTCCAGCACCAGCAACACAAGTCTTTGGGGGACTCAGTTTGCAATGTGCCCCCCTAGTCCTGTCGCAGTGGTGCCTAGCATAGATGAGATGCAGGCAATTGCAACTGCCTCAGGTCACTCAGCTTCTCAAGGCCTCTCACTTACAGATGACATGGATGAAAATGGACAACTCTGAAATAAAATCTACCTTTTCATATTATTTCATTTATTTTTACTCATCTTTTAAATGTTTTCCAACTAATGCAATCTGTTATACAAAAGAAGTTCTTTAACATAACTGAAAATCACAATAAAGATCTGGGCACAATATAAAAGGCTGAAATAACATTCTCTTCCCAGTCCATAAAATTCCCCAGGCACATTTGTGAAATAAGATTCATCATTCAGAAGGAGCACTAAGGAAAGGCCATGTAAAAAGCCTTAAATTTAGCCCATTTACTCTTGAATTGCTATGATATCAAGAAAAGAAGGTAGTACATTGAATTTACTAGCACACATCAATTTATTCATGAAACATCTATTCTCCTATAAAATAAACGTCATTTTACCTTCATTTTTACAGACCATCCTTAAGTGGAGTTTGTCATAGGGACAAGGCAAAAAAGGGAAACCCCAGATTTTCATTAAAATTTGAAAGTTACACTAAATTTTTATGAATCCAAATCAACAAAAATGTCAAAGAAAGTTAGTTCCCAAGCTTTATGTTTCTCTGACTCTGATGTTTAGAAGAACTATTTGTAAATTCAGTGATTTAAGAATATTTTAGCTGGGCATGACTGCTACAAGTAATTGCAGGACACGGAAGGCTGAGGCAGAAGAGTAAGAAGTTCAAAGTCACCGCAGCTACACAAAAAGCTTGAGGCTAGCCTGTACTATATGAGCCACTGTCTTACATAAATAAATGCTGAAGTTTTTTTTTTCTCAGCCTTGCATCTAAGTGAAAATTAAACTGTATGTTTTCTTTCCATACCAGCCATTGAAATAGCCTAAGTCAGCAATCACTGATATGTCTCTCTATAATTTTTCATCAGACTTTTCTATGACTCCTTGTACAATCAAAATACAAGGTAGGTGATATTCTTTCACATTTCAATTATCAGTTACATTGAAGTAACTTAAAATAAGTATATATGTTTATTAAATGACCTTTCGTATACTACACAAATGGCAATGAAATCAGCATGTAAATAGTTCATGACAGCTAAAGCATTCATTCTTTTATTTTAAGCTAGTTTCTTTTTAACTCTTTTGTTTATTTTTATTTATATGAGGGCAACAGACAGAGAGAGAATGAGGGAGAGAGAAAGAATGGGCACAACAGGGCCTCGAGCCACTGCAAACGAACTCCAGATGCATGTGCCATCTTGTGCATCTGGCTTACTTGGATCCAGGGGAATTGAGCTCGAGTTGGGATCCTTAGGCTTCACAGGCAAGCCCTTAACCACTAAGCCACCTCTCCAGCCCCACATTCATTCTATTTTTGTTTTAAAATGTCTTCGTTTTTATGATGTATTTTACATCAAGCACTCAAAAAAATTACTGCAATGATTTCAAAATTTAATCCCTAAATTAAACATACCTCCTTTGTAATGACACCTAATCAGTATCAAGGAGTATACATAGACACTAAGTCAGTTAATGATAAAAAAGTAAAATAACTGTGGAAATTATCAGTGTCAGGGCCAAGAACCATGTATGTTCACTAAGACACTTTATCATCGCTTTCTTAATTGCATGATTCGTTTTCCATCACATACACATTTGTGAGTTAACTTGTCTCTTGATGCTAATGACACAAGATCAAAAAGGACAATTCCATTTACTTCAAAGAAATGCTAAAGAAAATTTTGGGACCCTTGAAACACACTATTTTCATGTTGGTGAAGTTTCAAATAAGGCTTAGGAGAACAATGTTGCTTTTACCCTCTGAAGATAGGATACATGGCCTAAAAAATGAGGGACCAGCATTCTGTGAGAACTAGCTCTCCTACCAGCAGCTACCCACCTAGAGAAAGCTGTAGCTAGTGTCCCAGAAACAAAACCTGGAGGATTGTGCATGAAAAACAAGCATGGCCAGGCATAGTGGTGCACGCCTTTAATCCCAGCACTTGGGAGGCAGAGGTAGGAGGACCGCCATGAGTTTGAGGCCACCCTGAGACTGTCTGGTAAATTCCAGGTCAGCCTGAGCTAGAGTGAGACCCTACCTTGGAAAAAAAAAAAGCATGGCTGGTTTTTGTCATCTATAAACAATCTCAAAAATGCCAAGAGCTCTAATTATGGCTCTTTTCAAGTGTGAGAAGCTGTAGGGTACATACAGGAAAACATCTCAAAAAATTATTTAGGAGCCATTGGTCTTGACCTGGTAGCAGGGGGCTCTGGTGTCCAGTTCCCTAGGCAGGCTGCACCATGGCTCTCCTTGGGCCTTCACCAAGCAGAGTCTCTCCCATTGCAGCCCACTGGGATGTTGTTGGCACTCAGATGCCTGATGGCTCTCCATCTGGGTCAATGATGGCTCTCTATCAGTGTCAGTGGTGAAGAAGCCTCTGAGAGCAACATCAGTACCCAGCTATTTGCTTAGTTAAATCCAACAGTGTGACGTTCAGCAAATACATCACAGTTCAAGTTGTAATATCGATTGGCGTTGCAATAATTTCTATTGGACACACAAAGTGAAGTACAAAGGATAGAAGAAAAGCACCAAGTACTTCCTCTTAGTCACCAATGCTTAGCTCTTTGAACAGTCCCTTGACCAAGGCTATGCCCTTATAATAGGGCGCATGCTCAGTGACAGCAGGAGCATGATAAGCAGAACTTTGGCTAAAGGCAAATTTTCCTTGGGCAAAGCTGATCCATGGACCACGGTGTTGTGTCAAGCATATTCTTCTAGAAGCAACAGGAGCAAGGGCTGCAGAGGAAATGGTACTTATATGGCCAAGGTCTGGAACAGCCTTCTAGCAGCAGCCACCTTCTTCATTCAGTGCACAATGGAACCCACATCCATTCTTTTAATCTTCTCAACACTTTGCTAAAGAAGGAATTAATACACACTTACGTAGAAGAAAAAATATGGTCTGAGAAATTACCTTACTGATGCATGATAAAATTGCTATTCCAGACCAGGTCTGGTATTCTCTAAAGACATGCTCCCTCCACATCTCTACATACTTGTTGCTGTGAGATTTACTGTTACAGCAGATGGAACAGGGCTAGGGTTATTTTCTACTCAGGCAGCAGGCCCAGAAAATAGGCGCCTTGAATACAAAGCTGCTCTGTGTAATGTTTCTGAACAGCTCTTCTTACAGACCATACTGTTTTATCATTTATTCTGTGGACCAAGATACACAATGATAGTGTGTACTGCACCTGAGAAAGTAGGCCACATTAATGCTATAAAAGTTTTCTTGGAGTGTTTGGAGCCTATGCACTTGGTTGAGGTGCAGGCTAGTTTCAGGCCTATGCACTCAGACTGGGAGAAGGACATGTGTGTTTGGGGCCTGTGTGTTTGGACCAGATAAGGTGCCAGCATGTTTGGGGTCTGAGTGTGGTTGGGGCCTATGGCTCAGACCAGGTCAGGTGGCAGAGTGCTTGGGGCCTGAGAGCTCAGGGCCAGTGAAGTGCAGGTGTGATTGTGGCATGTGGGCTTGTACAGGCTTGCTTAGGGATTATGTGCTTGGGGTGGGTGAGGCGCATGTGTTTTTGAGGCCTATATGATGGGACAGGGTGAGGCACCATCTTGACTGGGGTCTATGAACTCAGATGAGGCCCTGGACTGTGGTAGGTTAGGAAGTGTTGATTAAAAGTATGTTTAGGACTCCATGCAGGAGATTCCAACAACTTCTCCATACTTGGAGAAAACACATTAGACTGGAATACCCATATCCAAACCTATAGCTACAGCCCTATTGCCCACAAGCTCTTGGAGCTGTTTGAACTTCAATCCCGACAGCCTTTACAACACCATCCCACTACAATATGGTTCAGACTCAAAACAGAAACTCACTGAGGCCCCTACAAGGGAAAATTCTTGCTTCCTCCCTTAATAAAACAAGTCTATTACCCCAAAGTGGGTAGACCAATGCAAAAAAAAAAAAAAAAAAAAAAAGCAAAATAACAAACTGAGAGAGAGCTCCACCAAGATTGCCGAGTCCCACAATGGAAATCTCCAGTGAAAACATGGAGGAAATAACAAAAATAGAATCTCAAAATTTATAAAAAGCTATGTGACCCTGACCAAGCAAATAGCTGAACTGGAAGTAAATCATCAAATACCAAAAATCATATAAATGAAAAGCAACATAATCATCTCTTACACACACAGCTTTCATCACTAGGCTTAACTTAATTGAGAAAAATTACAGAGACCTCAAAAGAGGGATAAATGAATTTAAAGTGCATCAACAAATAAAGGATCTCAATAACTAATGCATTACCAACAACAGAAATTACACCAGATTCTGGAATCTGAACAGCACACTATTAGCTAATGAATGGGTCATGGAAGAAATCAAAAAGGCAATTATAAAATTTCAAGAACTGAATGATAATGAAAATACCACATACCAAAACTCATGGAAAATAATGAAGGAAGTTCTAAGGGGAAAATTCATGGCACTAAATGCTTTCATAACAAAGATAGAGATATCTCAAATTACTAACCATCCACCTAAAGGCTTTGGAAAAAATAAGAACAATCCAACCCTAAGAATTTGAGATCAAAAGTAATAATTAAAATTAGACCAGAAATGAATGAATTGTAAACTAAGAAGATAATTGAGAAAACTGACAAAACTAGGAGGTAGTTCTTTGAAAAAATAAATAAGATTGATAAACCCCTGGCCAAATTGATAAAATGAAAAAAAAGAAAAGTCTCAAATTAACAAAATTGGAAATGAAAGGGGAAAGGTCACAAGAATCATCAGAACATATTTAGAAAACCTCTTCTCCACAAAATCGGATAGCCTGGAAGAAATGGATGAATTTATGAACATTTACCACTAACTAAAACTAAATTTAGAGTCAATAAAGCTCCTAAACAGACCTACTACATCCATCAAGGTTGAAAATGGAATAAAAAACCTCCCCTAAAGGAAAAGTCCAGGACCTGATAGATTCTCACCAAACTTCTACCAAATATTCATCAAAGAACTAAAACTACTTTTTCTCAATACCCATGTAAAGCCAGACATGCAAAGTAGCTCATGCAGCTATGTTCATTTACAGTAGCAGGAGACCTGGCACACCCATATTCATTCTCTCTCTCTCATAAATAAGTAAAAATAATTGTTTTTAAAACTGGGTAACTAAAATACAGTACAGAAATTATTCACAAGTATATAATACCCCAAAAGTACAGCTCCCCATTTTGAGAAATGCTTTCATAAACAATAAACAAGCACCATGGGAAATTCTGCTTAAGCTAGTTAAGAAGGGCAAAATCTCATGGGAAAATGAACCTTGAAAAGGGGTGAAGAGAGAAAGAACATAGACTACATAGGTTTCTATAAATTATGGTGATGCCAAGAAAATTCTGAGTGCCTCCTGATATCAATCATACATTCTCAACCAAACTCATTGTGAGTATTCTATAGAACTGTTCTTATTTCTCCTTTTCAGAATTTCCTGAATTGACATGAAGAAGAGTAGAAGAATGGTAAATGAGTTGATATGTAACAGAGTGTTCACACTTCACATTTGATCAGAGTAAGTACAACAGTGGCTTCCAATATTAGAAAAGGCATGGCCCAAGATAGATTCAAGGCAGTATTTATGTAGAAAAAAGCTAGAGGTTCTGTTGACAGCACTTCTTCATCAGGCTAAATTCTCTCTGGGTAAATTATGCTATTTAAACATCTAAAAGCCTTGAAAACTAACAGATGAAAAGTGATCAGACACAATGTCAGATACGATAAGCAGTTACTACCCCCCACCTACTCCCAGCTCTCCATCTCACTTTTGTGAATATGGAGTGATAGGGTACTATCAGCAGGACTCACTTTAAAGAAGTGATATTACAGGGAAAATGTTTACTTTCCTTGTCACTTATCTTTGGATACAGGAATATTTGGATTCTGAAGGTAGGTACCCATGCTCAAAGATTTCTAAAAAATATTAACTCAGTTTATTTTGACATAGCATGTAGATATTGAACATTCATAGCAAAAAAAAAACTTCCTTTTAAATTAATTTTTTTTATTAGTTATGGACATACTCTGTGTGTAAACAGCACATGTTGGTACCATCCTTAACTTCATCCCTGCCCCCCCCCCACCAAAGAGACCCTCTTCATTGGGGATGCTGGTTATACCCATGGGGATTTCGGGTCATACATTGTAGGCAGCCATCAGTTATGGGGAGGAGGCAATGTCTTTGTGTGCAATCTCCCAACTTGTGGCTCTAACAACCTGTCCATCCCCTCTTCCACAAAATTCCCTGAGCCATGTTGGGTTCGTTTTAGGTCTACTTCAGTGATGGGCTCTGAGGAGCCTCTGGAGGTCTGGTAGGAGTTGAGTGTCCTCAGCGTTGATCTCCTTCACTCTTGTGCTGATAAGAAGTTCACCAAGAAATCAGCACTCTTGCTTATTTCCCTAATTCCTCTGTGGTTTCAGGTGGGGTCCTGATGAAGTGCAATGGGCCATTTCTCTCCTCAGGTCCTGCTTCCATCTGAACAAGAGAAGCAGATTCTCTAATAAACAGTGAAGTCAACACAGGTTAAATGGGATAACCATCATCAATTTAGAGAAACTTTAATGGGTGCAGGGCCTCTTGTAGCCCAAGATTGGTGGGAGCTTGATATTTGGAGAAAAAACTCATTATCTGGATATGATTCCGACTTGTCTCCCAGTTCCAGATATGGGTTCCTTTCCATGGAAAGAATCTGTTAGCCAATTCAAGAGCAATTGGTTACTCACCATAGCTGTGTGTCACTATTGCACTTGTGTGAATATTACATCAGGTAGTTTGCTTCTGAGTAGCTTAGACCTCGAGTTGCTTGGACATCTGTTGGCCACTTTCTCCAAGTAGTTCATGTGGCACCTTCTAGCACTAGATGAACTATCTGGGTACTGACTCTCTTCCAGATTCCAACCAGGTCTCTCCATGTTCGGTACATATAGCATATGATATCTTCTGCAGTAGGGTCTTACCATTAACCTCTGGTGGGTAATCAAATGCTCTGACAGAAGTCTGTCTTCTTTGGGGAGACCTTGTAGGTTACTATGATCAACAGCTCATTGTGCTGTTAACTGCATCCTGGTACTGGGAGTTACCAGCAGCTCCAAGTGAAAAGAAAGAAGAAAATATAAAGAAAAAGAAAGAAAAACAAGAGAAACTGGAGAAAAATAAGGTTAGGCTTCATCTTACCCTCTCCAAGGCCCTTTGGTTCAGGTGTTCCCTCTAAGGTCCTGATGAGGGTTCAATCTTTTCATCTGTCTTCCAGGATATAGGATTTTATGGTACCAGTACCATTTGGGTTCAGTTTTGTCCCCCCTCTTACCCTCCCCACAAGCCCTGCCCTCCCCATTGTCCACTCCTCCAGATGCCTACTAGGTTTGTCAGTATCTTGGGCTGATCCAGGTTAGGAGTGGCAGATGGGTAAGTCCATGTGATGACTGAATTTCTGTGATGGGGCAAGTTAACTGAGTATGATCTGTTCCAAGTTCAACCATATTTCTACAAATTTCATTGTGTAATTTTTTTCAAATTGCTGAGTAGAATTCCACTGTGTAGATATACCACATCTTGGTTATCCATTTGTCCATTGATGAGCATCTGGGTTGATTCCAGTTCTTAGCTATTATGAATTGAGCAGTTATCAACACAGTTGAGCAAATCTCTCTGAATCAAGGCATGGAGTTTTTAGGGTAAATGCCCAGTAAGGCTTCTTACCAGAATTATTTTTGAAACATAGGCAACTACTTAAAGGGTTGTACTGCCATTAGCTAAGAATTCATGTACAATACCTAAGACCGTATGGTCAATTATTTTTAACCCTATGAGTCAGGTCCCTTTCAGAGGTAATAATGGCTTAGTTATCCAGCCAAAGATCTCAAAGAAACTTTTATTAAAATGCAGCAAAAAAAATAAAACAAATTTCGCTAAATTCTCTATTGAAATTCTTGTCAATGTATATAGTTGAGCCAATGGACATATGATTAATACCCAAAGCTTACTTACAACTACACTGTGTGGCTGGTGAACATGGAAAATGTGGCTATGTTAAACAGAAAGGTTTTCTTAATGGAAAATACTCATCAAATTGTACAGACTATAAATTAAAATGATAATAGAAATATTTCATGAATAACATATTATGTTGAATACATTTATAAATAATAACTTTCTATTTTAAGTATATATTGCTAAATTAATTCCACTTCTTTTTACATATTTTAAATATGTATTTAAATATGTATGTCAAATTTATAGACATTTTGGGATGCAACTAACCTGTGTGCCACAGGTTGGAAATGCTTGGGATTCTGGAACTTTGAACCAACAACATGGACAGAAAGAGACTGTAAGACAAAAAAAATTTTTCATTCACTTCCAGGGGCCCAATGTCAGACAAAGAGGACAAGAACAAGTTAAATATATATTAGACAGAAAACTAGAATTTGTCCCTATTTTCATGCCTCCATTATCTCTCAGTAACCTCCTTCCTACATCCACTAATGAGATGACAGTGCCTACAAATGGGAACTTGGCCAAGAGGAAAGAGCACTGGCTGCATTGAAGTGTGCCTGAGGATCTTGTTAGAGGGAAGGAGAAAGACAGGAAAGCTGGAAGAACATGCAGTGTCCAAAGCGACTGAAGGTGCTTTCCAACACACTGAGAATAAAATTCCGTTTGTATTTAAAGGCAAAGTTAGAGAAAAATGTCTCTCATTTCTCTATGTTGAGGGAGTACTAAATTAAACAAGGTATAAAATAAAAATTTTGCTGGCAAAATGTAGAAAAACCTTTGTTCCAGCATATAAGTCCTGCAACACAGCCATGCACAGCAAAGGATGTCAAAATAAATGTCTGAAAACTAGCAAATGGCACATGAATCTTGGCTGCATCTTATCAATTTAAGAAGCTAAAGCAAGGCTGAAGAGATTGCTTAGTGTTTAAGGCACTTGTCGGTGAAGCCCAAGGACCCAGGTTCAATTTCTCAGTACTCACATAAAGCCAGATGCACAAGGTGGCACATGTGTCTGGAGTTTTTTGGAGGTGTTAGAAGCCCTAGTAAACCAATTCTCTCCTCTCTCTCTCTCTCTCCCATAAATAAATAAAATATTTATTTAAAAAGAAGCTAAAGGAAAGACTTCTGATGGAAGGGCACTAATCTATTCAAGATTTAGAGGAAAGACATGCTTTGAGTATGTAGGTGAAAATGTCACTTTCATCTGGTTTCAAGAGAAACAAGAGTTAAATTGAAATGATGAGAGAAGACATGATCCAGGACAAAAATAGAGTGGACAGATACAAGAAAATAATTAATACACTTAAAACAAGGAAATTAAAAATTGATATGTGAAGCCAGTGAAGCATGTAATAAACATTAAAATAGAAGCATGATGTAGAATAATGGTTCTTGACTGCAATCTTGTAAGCCAACCGCACTAGCATCACACAAAGTGCTTTTCAAATATGGACAAATGACTCCACCCCTGCAGTTAGTTGATATGATAGGATTTGAAAAAAGTGTCTTATACAAAGGTCACCACATGATCCTAAGACATACTCAGATGTAGGAATGATTGATAATGTGAAACAGAGAAGCTATGGCTCAAGTGACAGAAATGGATAAATATGAGAAGAAAAATGAGAAATATGTAGAGAGAAAATACAGATAAAAACTAGCAATAATAAGCTAATATGGGACAGAAATAATGGCAGAGTAAATATATTTTCAGAATGTTTAAAATAAAATGATACAAATTTTCAGGCTGAAATATAGCCCTAGAGCTCTGCAGAAAATAAGTGCAGATATATGCAGTTTGACATATTTTGGTAAAATTATTGATTATAAAGGATAAAATGAAAAAATCTTGAAAATATTTCAAAAAATACAAAAATTGAGCTTTTCAACTCATATGGAGCTGACATCTAGAAGGCAATAAAGTATTTATTATTCAGCAAAATTTATTAAAATGACCTTTAATCCAAGAATTATGTAATTAATTGCCATGTGGGTCATGTGGCCCATGTGCATAGAAAACATTGCACATATGAAAAAGAGAAAAACTAAATCAAGTAGAACTTTTTCTTTTAGATGGAAAATTCAGTTGTTAGTAAACATAATGAAATTAAGAAAAGTTCAACAATTAATAAGTACAATATTAATGAAAATAAAATTAGAAATACTAGATTAATGTCTGTGATAGGTCAACAGTGTCATACTAAAATGGCATAAAAGTTCAAAAACAAAACAGAAAGCACAAGCAAGCTGAAGTTCACATTCAGAAAATGTACATTTCTTAAATGTTCAAAAAAGACATTAAATTCAAAGGAAATTCTAGATATTTCTATTTGCCTAGAAAAATTATAAGACATAAATTCAACAAATATTTTTTCTTCAGTAGAGGGGAACATTAATTCCATATTATTACAAAGTTTGCTAATGAAAAGCTTGTATTATGTATAATTTGATTGAAAAAGTAACAGATATCAAAACCAAAATGAGAGACCTTAAAACTATTTACAGAATTGTAGCTAGACTTTATTAAATATTATTTGATTTATTACACAACTGTCACTGTGTGATTTCCACATACTCAGACAGAAAAATAAATAAGAGAACAGTGGGCTTGAATAATACTAAAGACTAATGGACCTAACAGGCATATTCAGAACATTCTATCCAATAGCACCAGAAGATACATTACTCTCAAGTATATACAGAATTATCTTCAAGACAAGCCACATATTATATCACAAACTAAATTTTAAATTTCAGCTTTTGAAATAATACCAAAGGATATTTTTCAACCACAAAATAATTTCTACAGAAAAAATATCTCTGCCAGCTAAACATCAGATAGGGGAAGAACCTAAACTATATGAAGAATTATAAATTTAACAACAAAATAAACCAGGTTGTGCAATCAATAACTGGGCTAATGAACTCAATTGACATCTGTTAAAAGAAGAAATACAAATGACCAGCAAATATTTGAAAAAATGTTCAACATTCTTAGACATGGAGGAAATACAAATTGCAACCACCTTGAGATTCCTTCTCATCCCAATCACAGTGGCTATCAGGAAGAAAACCAATGACAAAAAGTGCTGGGGATTACCATGGTGGTGGGATGCAGTATAATGGTGTAACCACTTTGGAGGTCAGCATGAACTTTCCTCAAAAAAACTAAAATTAGAACCACCATATGACATAGCTATATAACTCCTGAGCATACACCCAAAGGATTTAGAAGGGTGAACTGTTTGAAAGGAGGAATGGGGCCAACAAGAAAGGTACAGAGAAGATGTGAGATGGCATGGAGGAATGCAGGAATAAGAACAAAGTATATACATATACATATGACAAAATGCAATAATGAAAACCCTTACTCATATGCTAACTTAAACTTTCATTAAATGATGAGACTAGAAATCAAAAACAGAAGAAATATTAGAATACTCGTAAGTATATAGAAATTAAACAACACACTTTTGGACAAGCAACATGTTCTAGAATAAATCAAATAGAAAATTAAAAATAGTCATAAAAAAGTAAAAACAGAATATACTAAATCTCTTGTATACAATCAAAGTAATATTAAGATGGTTTATAGCATTGTCTATAATAAAAAGGCTCAGTGGGTAAAGGTGCACACTTGTAACAAAGCCTGATGGCCTGGGTTCAATTCCCCAGTACCCCAGATACACATACCTCCAGAGTTTGTTTGCAATGGAAGAAGGCCCTTGATCTTTTTCTCTCTCTCCCTCTCTCTCAAAAACAAATATATTTTAAAGGAAGAAAAATTTCAAATAAGCAAATTTGCTTTAGATTTGAAGGATCCACAACAAGAACTAAACCAAATGTTTAAAAAATGAGAGAATATCAAAGATTGGGCTCTACAATTGCCTCCACACAACCCAGGTTTTGCGTTTGAGTGAGACATGGTTCAGGTCCACTTTCTCTTATAATATCTCAGTTGTTTTCCTTCAAGATGCCTGAGGAAGTGCGTGATGTAGAGGAAGAGATGGAGACATTTACCTTTCAGGTAGAAATTACCCAATTCATCGCTCTCATCATCAAAAGTGTTTATTCCAACATAGAGAATTTCCTTTGGAAGTTGACCTCTAATTGTTCTGGTACCTTAGACAGAATTCACTATGAGAGCCTGAAAGATCCCTGCCAAGCTCGATAGCAATAAAGGGTTGAAAATTGATAACATCCCTAACTGTCAAAAATGGACCCTGATCTTGGTAGACACAGACATTGGCATGACCAACACTGACTTTATAAATAATTTGGAAACTATTTCTAAGTTTGGCAGTAAAGCTTTTATGGAGGCTTTGCCAGCTGGTACAGACAGTCAGAGGAAAGGGGAAGTTGTGTGCTGTGCCGCAGCAACACAGAGAACACAGATAAAAGAAAAACCTCTTCTCAGCAACGGGAGCAGCAACAAAACACCATGTTTCAAAGACTCCTGAAGAGGCTTGGGTACCCCAGATGCACAGCAAACCACACTCTTTAGGACACTTAGAACACATGTCATGGGACTATGTAGTGACATGTAGCCAGCAGAATACCTCTAGACTGTGGGGAATAGACATGAAATCAGAAATTCTCAGCACTAGGCTATCTGGAAACCTAGTCAGAGTAGAGACTGTAGGGGAACATAGGAAAAGGATTCAAGAGACAACCCAACATCAGGAAGGACTCCTCGGGGTGGGGGCAATATTTACAAGTGGACTCCTGAGGCCCATCCAGAGGTATAAACAGGATCTTTATTCTGACCAATGAAGGACTATCCACTGATGGGACCAATATATGTGACCTGACCTTTCAATGGATTGCCAAAGGTGTGATAGAGGCAGTGGGGAGCCCTAGAAAGAATGATAACAGAGTTGAGTCTGTAAACATGTATCAGACTAAATATATACATACATACACACATATGTAAATGCATATTTGGTGTTTCAAGGAAGGGTCTAGCTGTAGCCCAGGCTGGCCTGGAATTCATTATGTAGTCTCAGGTTGGCCTCACAGCAATCATCCTACCCCTGCTTCCTGAGTGCCAGGATTAAAGGCATGTGTCACCACACCAGGCTATGAGACAATAATCTATTTTCAAGGGAATTCTGGGGACTGAATCAGCTACCCACCAAACTATCAGAGAAAAATGATACTAACACCTACTGTAACTTAGTCCCTCTTGAATATTATAAATATTTTCACTGAGAAAGAAAAGGGTAATTTAAAAAAAGCCAAGCTACAGATGTGTAAGCATCAATGAAAAAGCACAAAAAACATGAAGACTTAAGGCAACAAGACTTCTCCAAAAATTACTAATCCTATAATAATATCTTCAATAAATGTGAATTAGTTGAATTCCAAGGTAAGAAGATTCAAAATTATTATAAGTATGTTCAAAGAAATAAAATTATATTCCAAAGTGAATTTCAAGATATGAACCCGCCACAAAAAAAAATCCCATCTTAATGCAATGAGGAAATCAATATAAGATATGAAAGTGGATTTCAGTAGAGACATAAATACAGAATAAAAACAAACCAACTATGGATATGAAAATAATGTAAGTAAAAAAGCTCCACAGAAAACCTCCCTAGAAGAGTAGAGCAAAGAGAGGACAGAATATAAGGGCTCAGGACAAGGTAGAGGAATTAAAACCTTCAGAAAATGACAAACATCGATAAGACTAAATAAGCATAACTTTCACATTCCATGAAACAGTACAATTAATGGACAGCAGTGAAGGAGAATTCATGATAAAACCATATTAAATTTTCAATAAAATTATAGCTCAAAATTTTCCAAATGTATAAAAAAGATACTTATCCAGATACAGTAGGCATTAAGAACACCAAACATAGGAAACTAGGAAAGAGTCTCCCCACAATATGTAATAGTTAAAAATTTATGTATAGAACAAAAAAGTGTATTGAAAATTACAACAAAGAAACACCAAGCCACATATGAATAGGTGAATGAGAACAGATTTATCAACATAAACTAAATGACAAGGAAGAGGTTAGGGAAAATGATTCAGTGGGTAAAGGCACTTGCTCACAATGCCTGCTGGCCTGTGTTCAATTTCCCAGTACCCACATAAAAAAGTGTCTTAAAATTCATATGGGATCACAAAATACCCTGGTTATCAAAATAATAAAGCTGGAGATATCACAATATCTTATTTCAAGTTATACTACAGAGCCATAGTAAAAACAATAGCATGACACTGACACATAAACAGACAAATAGGTCCACAGTATCAAATAGAAGACCCAGATAAAAATCCACACAAGTACATTCATGTGATTTTTGACAAAGATGCTAAAAAATATACTTTGGGGGTGTGCTCTTCAATAAATGGTCTTGGGGAAACTGAATACCTACACACAGAAGAATATCTCTCACCCTGAACAAAAGTCAACTCAAAGTAGATCAAAGATTAAGCGAACACGAAGTTCTGAAAAGATGAAACCTAAGTGGGAAATAAGCACTTAAGAAAGCTAAATTCACTAGTCATGAGATAATGTAAATTGAAACTATATTGAGATTCTATTTCATTCCAGTCAGAATGACATCATTAAGAAGACAAATAACTATAAACGCAAATTAGGATGTGGACAAAATGAACCCTCATAAACTTCTGGAGGAAATGTAAACTAGTCCAGCCACTAGAGAAGACAGCATGAAGGTACCTTACAAAAGGGAAAATAGAATTACTATATGATCCAGGAGTGCTATCGTAGGTATTTATTCAAAACAATAGAAATCAGGATCTCAGCTGGGTTTGGTAGGTGCCTACAATAGCAACACTCTGGAGGCAAAGGAAGGAGGATTGCCATGTGTCTAAGGGCAGCCACATCCAGGTCAACCAGGACTATATAGTGAAAGCATGTTGCAAAAAAAAAAAAAGAAAATGAATAAGATAAGATAAAGAGATGAAAATGAGAGAGAAAATGGAAATAAAAAAGAAATAAAGAAAAGGAGAAAGGAGAGGGAGGGGGCTACAAGGAGTGAGGGAGGGTGAAGAGAAGGGAAGAGAGGGAAGAAGGGAGGTAAAGAAGGGAGGGAGGAAAGAAGGGAAGGGGAGATGGAAGAACGGAAGGAACAGAGATATCTAGAAAGCGGTCATGAACTTGCAAAGATGTTTTCATTCTCATCTTCACTGAATCACTTTTCACAATAGTTAAAATGGGGAAATAAATGTGCCTGTCAACTGATTCATAAGGAAAATATGATGCATACATACAATGAAATATTATCCAAATGAAGAAATAGAATGAAAAAAATCATGTCATGAGTCAACATGAATGAATATTGAGGGCATTATTCTAGATGAAATAATATGACAAGGACAGGACAAATACTGTATAATTTCCCTTTTATGGGGAATCTAAAAGTTGAGCTCATAGAAGCAGAGAAAAGTATGGTAGGCTGAGGGGAGAAGGAAGTGGATGCCCAATAGGTATAAAGTTTCCATCATACAAAATAAGTAAATTGTACACATCTGTTGTAAAATGTCAAAATTATTAACAATGCTTCACTATATATTTGTTAAGAGCACTGATCTCATGTTAATTACTTTTATTATAGCCAGGAATTGTGGTTCATGTCTTTAATCCCAGCACTCAGAGGCAGAGGTAGGAGGATAACCATGAGTGTGAGGCCACCCTGAAAACTACATAGTGAATTTCAGATCAGCCTGGGCTAAAGTGAGACCCTATCTAAAATATATATATATACACATATATATGTTGGGAAAATAAATATGTATGGGGCAAGGTGCAACAATAGTAATAGTGCAGGTAGAAATAAACCTTGCTTCCCACAGAAAGGATACAGAGTGATAGGAAGAAAAGGGGGATCAGCAAGAGTAGGACAGAGATAAAAGAGAGGGAATGAGAGTCATTATGATAAAAATATAATATGTGTATGAGGTTGTCAAAGAATAAGTAATATTTTTAAAACCTTTAATGATACTACACATATTTATGAGTAACTAAGCCCACAAACAAAGAGTATCAACCCCTGACTCAGATGTCAAGCAATTAGAACTGATACACTGATAGTAGAGACTAGTATCACCATTTCGGGAAACAGTTTCTAGCTTATTTTATTTTATTTTTTTGAACATAAAGTATGCTTTCTTTTTAAATTTTATTTTATTTATTTAAAAGGAGAGAGAGAGAGAGAGAAGTGGTGTGCCAGGGCCTCTTGCTGCTGCAAAAAATCTTCAAATGCTATGTGCCACTTTATGCATCTGGCTTTATCGGAGTACTGGGAAATTGAACCTATGTTGGTAAACTTTGCAAGCAAGGATTTCTAACTGCTGTGCAATCTCCCTAGCTCTTCTACTTTATTTTAAAGTTAAACAATTATTATGCTAACTCGCAATCCCACTCCTACTTATTTACACAAAAGAAATTAAAATGGATAGCCACAAAAACCTATATTGGAGATATATATATATATGCATATATATATGTATATATATATGTATATATATATGTATATATATATATTATATATGTACATATATATATACCTATATATTCTTATTCATATTTAAGAAACTGGGAAAACCAAATTATCAGTTAGGTTGTAAATAGAAGCCCAAACAGAGTTCAATACTGTACTCTGTATTTAAAAAACAGATAAACCAATGAAGTGTGCAAGAATATGTTTATCTCAAATGTATTATGCTAAATGATAGAAAATCAAACAAAAATATTATTCTATATGCTTTTAATTGTATAGAATTATTGGACGAAAAAAGTAATCGAAAGACTAAAAAAATCAGTATCAGTCAGAAGTTATGGTGAGAGGAGGACTGATTAAAAAGGGACATGATGAAACCTTGGGAAGTGATGGCAATGTCCTCTCGCGATGATGAGGGTGGATCCATAACTTTATGCTCTTGGAATTCTAGCCAGTAGAGGTCAGTGCAGCAAGGGAGTCTGGGTAAGCATACCCCAAGGCCTGTGCCAGGGACACACCTCCTCTAGCAAGGTTTTACCTCCCAAAGTTTCCACAAGCTGGGGATTAAGTATGATGATTGATCACAAACACATGCATCTATAAGAGCATTTTACATTCAAAGCACCATACACCACATTCTGTCCCTTGTTCCCAAAGACTCATAGCTAACTCATGATTCAAACGCATTCTGTCAAACTTTAAAAGTCTGCATATTCTTTTCAGTCTCAACACTGTTCAAAAGTCTGAACAAAAGTCTTAGTAAGACTCAAGACCATCTCTTAACTGTGAGCCCTGGAAAATCAGAGCACAATATATTTCCAACACAAAATGATTCAAAGTAAACTTTCCCATTTCCAAAAAAAAGGAAGAATTTGGGCATAGCACAGAAAGATTGAACTAACGGAAGATCTAAACTCAGCATAGCACACACTAAATTCTGCGGCTCCATGCAGAACTTGTGATGAATTCATTAGGCTCTTAAAGGTGTGGGAAACTTCAAGTCCTTCCGGTCCATCCCTTGCTAGCTATACTGGTTTCTAGAGCAAAATCCACCTTGAGCCAGTATCTTTCTTTGGTGGCCATTCCATAGTCCTGGAATGTTTAATATTCTGGAATCTCCACTGTAACCTACAGTTCATCTTCACCACTTCACACAGTGGCCTCACATACCCTAATAGACACATAGGACCTCTTTGCAGGGATTTTTACCCTGCCTCACATGCCCTAATGTCAGTTGCTCATGCACTCCATGACCCTCTATTTCCTACACTTTCCATACTTCCAAAACCAATGCTGAATAGGAAAATATGCCTTTTTTTTCCATGTGGAGACAAAGCCTAGCCTTGAGAAGCAGGAAACTCTTCAACATTCTTCTCTCCTTTCAAAAGAATCAGCACTCTTACTAGCTTAAGCCTTTAGTGCATGGTTGGCTCTCTTCCTCATGACATATTTCTTGTTGTCCAATACAGAGAAGCTGACCTATCTATAATCTGTAACAATTGTAGTAACAGTCTCTGGGCCTGGGAAGTGAAACATGTCCATATTTCATTTTAATTATATTTTTAATATATTAATAAATATTATCATGTTTAATATATTAATTATATTTTTAATATCCCTCTGCTCTGTATTTTCCTCTATAAAACATACCAGTCCATTACTTTGATACTCAATTTTCCTCAGGTTATCTTGACAGAGCAGAACATCACATGAACTCCCTCAAACCTAATTCCTACCAAGTACTTTCTTTCCTCCCCTGAAACCACATAAGCCAAGCCTTTGCAATCCACACATCTCTCTGCATTATGGTACTTCAAACTCTTACTAGAAAAGTACAACAAGCTCTGCTTATACCATGGTAAAGCTTCTCTAGTCCTAAATTCCAAATCTTATCATAACCCTGAAAATGAGCTACACAAACAGAAACCACATAGTCAGTATTGATATTAGCCATGATCCCACTTTTGGTACAAATTTTCTGTATCAGCTACATTCTCATTGCTGGCACAAAACATCTGACCAAAAGCAGTTTATGGAAGGAAAAGGATTATTTCAAGGGGAAGTTTCATCCTGGTAGGGAAAGCACTGGAGGAGCAGAGCACTGAGTATCACATCTCCACATCACTAGAGGGGAAGTGGAGAGTAAGCAGAGGTTGGACTACAACACTCCAAGGCCCATCCTCACTGACACACCTCCTACTTCAAGGTTCCACCTCCCATATCCTAAACAACCCTCTAAAGCAGTACTATGAGCTGGGAATTAAGTATGAAGTTTAATCACAAACATATGAGGCTATGGCAGACATTTTACATTCAAACCACCACACACACCCATAAGGATAAATGGAAGAATATTTTCCATGAACTGGTTCACAACCATTGCAAAGAAATGAGTCATTGCTACTTGATATGGTTATATTTACACAATACACTATTCAGTGAAGAAAAATGTATGTGTCTAAGATATACTGATGATATGTGATAGATAAATGATAGCTGGATGGATGGAAGACAGATGATAGATATCCTTTACTTTGCTGGGACAAAGCACCCAACCCAGCTTATAGTTTCAAGGGGAAGCTACATCGTGGTGGGGAAAACATGGCAAGAACTGACAGGGAGGAATCAAAGCTAGCAAGATAAATGCCCAGTAGGACTGGACGAATAAACCTCAGTGGCCACCCCCAGTGGCACCTATTTTTTCTAAATGCTTTTGCTTCCCAAAGGACCCACCAGCTAGTGGATATGAGGCTTCTTCATGAACACATGAGGATTGTAAGAGATAGTTTATAAACATAAACCACCAGAGACAAATAGGTTGACAGCGAGGCAGCTGAGCTGACATATAAAATTGTTTCATGTGGTTATATGAGCTTATATAAAAACATAACCTGTCAGATAATAGGGTTGGAAAGAGGTGCGAAAGCACTGCATGTGACAATGAATGCATGGACTAATCAAAAAGAGTTTTAAAAAGTACTACTTTTAAAGTGAATGAATAAAAGATAATATGTATAATTACACATATAAGCATATTATTCTGTGAATACACACACTGATAAAATATGGGGAAACTATTATTAGGTATATCTACTGATGTAAGGCAATAGCAATAAGCTATAAAATATACTTATGTAAAAATGGGTAGTTGTGTTTGAAAAAATAAAGAGAAAGATACAGAATGATAATACTAGGCTATTCACCCTGGCCCTAGAAGCTTGGGAGGGGGTTACATTGGATACACAAAATAAAGTGTACCTTTCATCTGCAATGATTTATGTAGTATGTACTTGTAAAAAGAAGTGTATGTGACATTATAATTTGCAAAACAAATGAAGAGGAGAATAAAGCACACTGACAAAAGAATATAAAATTACTGTCCAAATATAATGTTTTGAAAGTGGGTGGAGGACAAGATAGATTCAGGGATGAGTTGTCTGTTCCTGGGGAAGAATTTCATTTATAAACATACTTTAATGTCAAAAGCATAAACATCTAGAATTTTCTTTGGTATAGCCCCTGTACTGTACAATTTTAAAAGAACAGTTTTCAAATGGCCCCTTAAAGAACTAACAGACGAAATGATCTCAAGGAATATTCTCTTAATCACATCCCAGGTTTTCTGAATTGAATTCCTGAATTTTAAATCAAGAGTCTATACTTCTAGAGCCAGGCGTGGTGGTGCACACCTTTAATCCCGGCACTTGGGAGGCAGAGATAGGAGGATTGCTGTGAGTTACAGGTCAGCCTGAGACTACATAGTGAATTCTAGGTCAATTTGGGCTAGAGCAAGACCCTACCTTGAAAAACAAAAATAAATACAAATAAAGAATGTACACTTTAATAAAAAAAGAAAGAAAGAAAGAAAGAAAGAAAGAAAGAAAAGATCCTGTCTCCTCACCCAGATTATTCTCATTCCAAAAAAAGAAAAAAAAAACGCAAGCTAAGAGACAGATAGAACCAGTATTTCTGGGAGTTGACAGATCATAAGAATCACCAGTCTGAAAAATTATGAGCCAGCAGGCTTGAGAATCACAGCTTGGGGCAGTTGCAGCATAGCCTCATAGAAAACAATTGACATCACCAATAAACAGGACCATTGCTTTATCTATGACAACACGCTTCTAATTTTACATATTAATAGTGTTTATGCAACAGCAAAGAGAAAGTGACATCACAGGTTGTTTTGTGAGATCTTTATGCTAATATTCTCTCATTTTTACTGTCTCTTTCCCTTTCCACACGAGTCATCTTATTGTGTCTAGTATTTTCCTCCTCATACATGGCTGATTTTCAAACCCATCATTGCTGGTAGATTTATCAATTACAGATCATCAAGTGACAAAGTCAGAAATTTAAATTCTTAGAAATTCCTAAAGGAAAACTCTTTCTTAGCAACCAATTAAAAGACCCCAGCTTGGAGCTGTGAGGGCAGATTTTATAATTTCTGAAGATTTATACACTTTTCTTTGTTCTGCTCAGAAGCTCACGAGTTGCAAACCCAGCAAATCAGTTACTAATTTTCAATATGGTGATGGAAAGCCAGAAAAATCTGCTGAGTTCCATGTCAAATTAGCCATGTGGCTCTTGGGAAGTCTCCTCCTATGCCTCTATGCTCTTGTCATTATAGGAAAGAATGGACTACAAAAGCATTTTTTCAGGTGTGTAGGATACATTTTGAGATATTCAGTGGAAAATAATTTTTGCAGCCAATACATTGATCTTTAGAAATTTCCATAACTCTAATAATGCAGAGTAATAGATCTTAATTTGTAAGTATGCTCGGTATCCTGTGACCTACATCTCATTTTGGGAGGCTCAACTTTTCATAGCGCTTTCAGTTCCAGAGTTTCTTAAAATCTCTTATAGTGACAAGTTTTATATATCAGATATAGTGGACGTGCCAGCTTCGAGATGGTGTATAACAAAAAGAATAACTGTTTTAACTACTATAAGAATTCTTAGAAAGAGAGCAATTCTTCATTAGGAATATACAGCAATAACCCTGCTTGGAACAGATGATAATAGAACCTCAGTATGGGTGAAACCATTCTCTTGAGATAGCAGATGTATTACTTGCTTTAAAAAGAGAAAGAAAACAAAAACCAAGAAAGTACAGGAGGAATTGCAATAAAGAAGAAAGATGAAGCAAGAGAAAAGGGCTACTTTCTAACATGCAATAAAATTTCTAGAGTCCCCTTGCCCATGCCTTCATTAAAGACTATACAATTCACAAAATTCTGGTTCGTTGTGGATTTAAAGAAAAAGAAAAAAACAGAGAAGGATTGGAGCTTTGTACATGAGTAACAAGACAGCATTCTCAAATGTAGGAGCACACACAAAGGGTATGGACAAACTGACAGCCAAGAATTTTCAGCAATTATGGGAACTATGCTGTTTATGAGTTGGGAGATTAAAGCAAGTTTACAGCAATTCTTTTGAGGCAAGGAAGCTCATAATGACAACTAGCCAATTTACTTCTGAGTACCTTAAAGACCAAATACTAACACTTCATTAGGAACCTGAGAATTTGCATGTGGGCACAAAAGAAATAATAATCTACCTAAGCCAAATTGTTGAGGTTAAAGTGAATGTTAGAGTTAAAACGAGGTCAAGAAAACTATGGAATTGAAGGAAAAGGGATTGCAGCTGGACATGGGATCTCAGCTGACCAGATAAGAGAAAGGACAGGGCTCTGGGACAAAGAGCAAAGCTTGCTCTAGCCAGCTCTTATGAAGTACAGCCCCTAGCCCCACAGAGGACCATGAACAAGGCACTGCTGTCCTTCCACACATTCTTTCATCTAATGTATATAGTTAAAGTTGAAGAACAGCTTCTGGGCTGGAGAGATGCTCATCAGTTAAAGGCACTTTCTTGCAAAGCCTGCCTCACAGGGTTGAATGCACTAGTACTTATGTAATGCCAGATGCACAAAATGGCAAATGTGTCTGGAGTTCCTTTGCAGTGGAAAGAGGCTCTGGGAGACACATACATTCCTTTTCTTTCTCTTTCTTTCTCTTCCTTTCTCCTCCTCCCTCCCATCCACCTTCACTCTCAAGTAAATAAAAACTTTTTGTTTTTTTTTCAAAATAACAGCTTTGCAGACCAAAAATGAACCCAACATGGCTCAGGCAAATTTTGCGAAAGAGGGGGCTGAAAGAATGTCAGAGTCACATGTTGGGTCATGATATGCAGAGACACTTCTCTTACCCATAACTGTGGGCTAACTCCACAATGAATAACCCATATACCTCAACAAGGAGGGGCCAGGAGGAGGGGGGTAGGACATGGATGATCCTAACAATGCTACCAACTTAACTTAACTGTATTCACTGAGTACAAAACTAATTAGTAAAAATAAATTAATTTTAAAAAATAATAACAGCTTTGAAGAATGCCTCCACTTATTTCAGGAGGAAGATCACCCCAGACTATGTGATAGGAAAGAAGTTAGATATGAGGTGAACAAGACAAACCACAGTGATGTCTTCATAAAGGTATCTACTGCTGCTCAGAATGTCTCTTTATGGTGAAATGTCCTTGAAGCTGCAGTTGAGTTGTTTCTAGGATATCAGAAACAAAGACCCCAGGGTTTGCCCACATGTATACACCAATGAAAGGTCTGAATCCTTACAGGCCCTAACATAGTTATCACATCCCTCACATTGTGGGTGTGACACCCCTTCCCTTTATGAAGATCACAGAGGAAATACTCAAGGAATAAAATGCAGTCCACCATGATTTGGAACAATAAAGATGACCTTACCTCATGGATATGCCATGCATGTCATGAATAGTCACCAAACCTTTTTCAAGTCCACAATGCAGAACTTGCTAAGCTGCTCCCCTCTCCCCAATACTCTCACCTTGGTGTGTCCCACTCCAATGCTCTCGGGAATGTTCGCTGTGCTTAGCTTTGCTTCCACTGCTTTACTAAATAAATGCCTGTTCAAAGCTGGCTATATCTCTTGCCCGAATTCATTCCTTCATGAGGACAAGGACCAAAGTACTTCCACAGCATGCACAGCAAAATGCAGGAAGGCTTCCATGTCGATGGTGAAATAAATGTGAAGGTATGGAACAGGAGAGCATTAGATCTTAAAATGTGATCAATACTGGTTCTCTGATTATCTAGTCATACAGCAATTCAAAGAGAATGCCCATGCCAACTATGTGACTAATTTAAAGCATCTTTGTGTTGTAGAGCATATCAATGGCAAAACAGTATAAGTTAGACTGACATTTAAGTGGAAGTGATGTAAAGCTATCTTTAACTCACTTTTTTTTTTTTTCAAGGTAGAGTCTCGCTTTAGCTCAGGCTGACCTGGAATTCATTATGTAGTCTCAGGATGGCCTCAAACTCACAACGATCCTCCTACCTCTGCCTCCCGAGTGCTGGGATTAAAGGCCTGTGCCACCACGTCCAGCTTTTAACTGACTTTTAACATTTGCATATAATGTTCACTTGGTATTTATTGCATACTTTATATATACCTTCTACTGCAGAGAAACTAAAATCAATTTGAAGATAAGTATAAGAATTCCTTCTTGCAAAAGATGAGTAGCAGAAGAGACTTCTAGAAAACTTTAACTGACCATCAGTGCATTTTACGTTTTTCGTTTTTATTTGTATTTTGTGTGTGGATGCATGTTCATGTTTACATGCATCTTCGTGAGTATGAGTGTGGCTGCACTTGTGCCACAGCACCCACGTGGTGGTCAGAGGACAACTTTTGAGTTGGTCCTGGTCTTTCAACCTCATTTTTTGGCAGGATTTCTCTCCTTGGCTTCTTGGTCTACTCCTGCTCTTCTTGGTTGCATTTGCCAGGAACTTAAGGAAAATTCGTCTGTCTCTGCCTCTCATCTTGTCACCACCGAGCTAGGATTACAGAAGCCTGCTATAATTTCCAGCTTTTAACCTGACTGCCCTGGGGGCTGAGCTAAGTAAGGTACTCTGGCTTGAGCAGTGAGTGCTTTATCCACTCAGCCATCTTCCTAGCCCCTAGCAGGATATTTTACATAAAGTGTCTTTGTTTATTTAAGACATAGCATTAATACCTAATGAGTTATGCAAACAGCAAAAGCTATAATTTTTTGACCATAGGAAAGTCACCTTGAATTTTAATAATCAGTAACTTAACACAATGAAGTCAAAGTGGCTGGCATTCTTGTGTGAATAGCAAGGTGGAGAGAAAACTATAAGGATATGAACAGTTCTGCAGGGATAAAACGGGCTTTGTGGGAAGAGCACTGAGACAATTGGAGGGAGAAAGAAGAAGGCACCAGGTATGGGTTCCACCCCCTCTACCTGTGAGGCAGAACAGGTTGTTTAACATCTTGGAATGTCTGTTTTTAGATTATAAACTGAATATTAATAATATATAGCTTACCATCTTCACAGGTGTGCTATAAAAGTATTTTCATGTATGTGGAAATGATGCAATCACTTTAAATTTTCATACAAATATAATTTTCTTTCTATTACTATTAAAGTCTGAAATATATTTCCAACATTTCCAAGGTGGATAATCTTTTGAGTTAGCAAAACAAGGGTTTCTTGAAGTTCATTTTAGTTATCCTGAAACTAGATGCTCTAGCAATTTTTACAGCATCTGCTCATCATATATACTTCATAGCTTAAGTTTACTGTTGAAGTTGGTATTTTTTGGACATCCTGGTGAAGCCGTTTTCCAATGTTCCCTGCCACCTATAACTTCTTGATCACAGTACTGCCCCCGGAACTAAAGAAATTGTTGTCCATTGCTGCTCAGTTGGCAATGACTTGGTCCAGTCTTGGACATAAACCCTGCAAGGTCAATCATCCCTGATTCAAAAACACATGGAGTTTCAGTGCAACAGCAGCCAAAGAGCTTTTATTGCTGTTTGTTGTCATTTTGCAGTGGTGAAGATCAAACCCCGGTCTTGTGTATGCAAGGCGAGTGAGGAACATGAATAAGGAACCATGCTTTAGAGATCCGCATCTTTGTTAAAAGAAGGTGTGCATGTCTTATAGCCGCCTGCAGAGAGGAAGAAATATAATCTGTTTCACAAGTTATAGTTATAATTTGAAAGATAACACATCCTCATTTATTCAACAATATTTATTGAATACTATGTAAGAGGTGAAATATATTTTTAAAAGTGAACAGACAAAATTTCTGACTCTTGGAGTTTTACTGTGAGGGAGAGATAAATCCAAATAAACTTATACTGCAGTTATCAGTCAGAAATAAATGACAGAAAGATATTGGCATGAAATATAATGATTGAACTAGGTGAGATATTTTTCAATCATAAAATCATCAAATGGATATTGTCAGCAGGTTAGAAAGTGGGAAGACATGAATATTGACTCCTGCCTCCAAGTATTCCTGTACATTGGCCTTTTGTTCATGGTTTCAACATCTTTCTCCAAGTTCCTATCACAGAATGCCTTCCTTTGAACCCTCAGGCCTAAGGGCTGCAGTAGCTTCCTGCTGACACTAACCCGAGCATTCCATATAATTTCCATTAACCTATACACACTGGCCCACTGGTTAAATTGTCCCTGGTTCAACTGAAAAAGCCCATCTGGAACAACAGGGCTGGAAGGCCAGGAGGATTCAACAAGGAAGAGGCTGGGGAAGGGAAAGACACAATGGAACTGAAATGCCAAGGAATTATGAATAGCTGATATCAGTGATTCTCAATTGATATTGCCTTCCCTTTGACATATGGTAGACATTTGTGTGACTGTTTTTAGTTCAAATAGTAATTAGGAATGCTAGAGGGTTGGTGATAATTATCATGAAATTGACCTTCCCAAAGATTTCCAAATGCTTGGCTATACTATTCTCATCAGGGCAATAAAGGAAAAAAAGAAAACCCAGCTTTTATATGAGTTTAGAATCTATTTTCCACATAATATAATTTTATGCTGTTTTAATACATATTTCATTTTCCATAAATGTAAACACCATGTAAATCAAAATAAGGTTTTATGGATATGTTTGGAAATTTACCAAAGTAGATTATCATTTCAGAAAATGATGTTACTGACAGCATGGTACTTAATTCTCCATTACAGTACAGCCATATCAGTTTGTAATTCCATATTCTTTGCAAACAGATTGTTGTTTGTTTATGTCCTTTAGTCTAGTCATACTTGAGCAGTCACATATTAAAGTACATATTATTATACATTTTTCTCACATTACAGTTAGGTAATTATATTGACTTTTGATATTGTGTATGTTGGCAGATATTATCTATGAAATACCACTTCCAGATAGAAAGGGGAACACACATTACAATATACTTGATATACTGAGGCATTTAGGTATGATACATTTGGCAATAACAGAAAAATGCACCCATCACAATCAGTGAGAATGAAGACAATCTACTTGTAGAGTAAGCCAACATTCATCTATGAAGAGGAAGAGATACAGGATAGTGGTGTTGAACATTTTCTGTGAAAACCTCCTGAGAAGTTTCTATGAAATCTTGCCCAGTCTGGCCACATAATAATCCTTCATTGTGGGGCTGGAGAGATGGCTTAGCAATTAAGGTGTTTGCCTGCAAAACCAAAGGACCTCGGTTCCATTCCCCAGGAGCCATGTAAGCCAGATGCACAAGGATGTGCATGCATCTGGAGTTCATTTGCAGTGGCTGGAGGCCCTAGAGCACCCCTTATCTCTCTCCCTCTCTCCCTCTCTCTCTGTCTCTCTTTCTCTATTTCTCTCTAGTAAATAAAAAAAAAAAGAATCCCTGGTTGTAGAACCAAGATATTAATTACTTTTTAATCCCCTCAGTAACAAAGTTTGAGAAAACTACATCAACTAAAATCTCATGAAGAAATAACAAGGATGAATTTTACATGGTCAAGACTTGTGTCATGTCATTTAAAGAATCAATAGTCATGCAGCAGTGAGAGAAGGAAGGATTGCTTTAAAAATCAGTAGCAGAGAACAAAGAGAATCATACTCCATTTCCAAGTCTTAGAAAAATAACAGCCACCATGGAAAAGCTTTAAGGGAAACTGAGACCCTCCTGGATGAGAGGTTTGTTATGAGAATAATGATAAACAAGAGGGATGTAGTCAAAGGAACATTAAGAAAGAGGCTGGACATCCTCACACAGAGGTACACTGGACACTCATCGAGTATGTATTAGTCAAGGTTCTCTAGAGGAACAGAACTGCTAGAATGAATTATTTTGAAAAGGGAATTTATTGGATTAGCTTATGGTAGTCCAATAGCAGTTGCAGGCCTCAGAATCACGGAACCTGGTAGCTGCTCAGTCCACATGGCCAGATGCCTCAGAAGTCCCCATCAGGCACTGAAAATGACAACCAGAAGGCCTGGAAGCTTCCTGAGGAGCCAGTGGGTTTCGATCCACGTGGGTCTTCAGTTGATGCTGGTCTTCAGTCCACGCTGGTCTTCAATACATGCTGGAAGGTAGCGACCAGCTCTAGCAGCCAAGTGGGAAGCAAAAAGGGGTCTTTTCACCTAGAGCTTCCTTATATCAAATCCCCCTCTGAGCGGGGCCGCCAGCTCTGGGGAAAGGGATCACTATGGGGGAAGGACTTCCTCCTTTAGTTGATCCTTCCTGGAAGCAACCTTCGAGACCCACCCGAAAGGGATTTCTGTGGATTACTAAACAGACAAGTTGACAACACCTTAACTATCACAAAGTAGTTTGGATAACTGTACACATTTCAGTCCTGTTGGGTTAGGTACAAAGAATATTCTAATAAGAGTTCTGGGAATGACCTGCTAGAGACACATGTGACTTGGTAGCATCAGTTCTAATGTCCTTGGAGGAAGATAGACAATCAGTTCCAATGACAGCTTATAATAGTTACTTTTCTCATTGCTATGACAAAATGCCTGACAAAAAGCCACTTAAGAAAGGAAGGGTTTATTCTGACTCAAAGTTTGATGTTACAGTCTAGCACAGTGGGGAAGGTCTGGGGGCAAGAGCATGAAGCAATTGATTCCATCGTGCCCACAGTCAGAAGCAGAGTGATGAATGCTGATGTTCAGCTCCCTTTCTTCTTTTTATACAGTCTAAGACCCCAGCCTCTAGAGTGAGTGGTGCTACTCACAGTTAGGGTGGGCCTTTCTCCTTCAACTAACCTAATGTAGAAGATCTCTCATAGACATCCGGAGATTTGTCCCAGGTGATTCTAGATCTAATTGAGTTAATATTACACAGACTCTCCAGACATTGCTAAGGGTCCGTCTGCAATTTGAGATTTCTTAAGCATTTCTGTTTCCCTAACCCAGTTTAGTTGTTCTTGTGTTAATAAGACTAGGCATTTACAATACTCTAGAGCTGTCAGAGCCTGGGACTCTAAAGCACCTTTGACAGGTAGCCTGGGCCTGTGTTGACTGGTGTACAGGATGGAGACCCAGCTCTTCTCAGCAGGTCAGGAAAACCCCAGGCTTAGTTTACCCTCCAGAGCTTCTCTGCAGCATCCACCTGGGGTAACTCTTCCTGCTCTGCCCAAATTTGTCCCTTTGCTTGGCTCCTTGCCCTCCTTCATTTTGCATGTCTCAGCATTTTCCTTGCAGAAATGTGTTGGATAAATCACTTGCTCTTACTTCCTTGTCTCCTTTAGACAAAACTCAACTTTGAAACATTTAACTCAAAGCAGCCTCCATTCTATAGGGATCTAGTGGATAGACCACCCACACAGCAGAAAGAGTGGGAGCTCTGTGGGACTTCCTATACAAAGGTTGAGAAGCATATCTGTGTGCAGATGGAAAGAGAGTATTACCACATACAATTGTAATGACAGAGATGATGTTTTGAGAGATGGAAGAGCTAGCTTTTCCATGGATTCTTGAGAATGTTGCAAAATTCTCAACCATATGTGCTCCCTATTCTCCTATAGCCTGGCTTCAAATTACAGATAGATTTTAGAGTATCTAGAAAAAGAGAGGGACCTGTATTCACCAGGTGATCAACCTAAATTAGCAAGAATAAGCTTCTAAACAAAATTGGGGAATGCAAAGCTTTTTTTTTTTTTTTTTTTGATAAGTTGCTGGTTAGAGCAACTAATGAAAAGGAGCTTATGCTGAGTATCAGCCAGGCTGAGGCTGTGGGCTACAATGAAGGGTTTGAAGATACAGGAAAATGATGAAGCACAGCAGAAAAAAGTTAATACATCTACATGACTTCTGTTCCTCATCTCCTCCACCACCTAATGCACTGTGCACAGAGGTTATAGGATTTTTAGAAAAAGACTGGGCCCTTTTGTGGACACCCCATGACTCAGAGCTATCACAAGAAAAGAGAGTTTTACAACTGTTGCTCCATGCTGGAAAATGAACTGGCCACTATCCCCAAAAGTAACAGTTGGTCTCAGGGGAAGGGGAATGATAAAACATGACCAGACAAAGAATCAACAGATGAGGTACAGAGATACTGGGTGCAAACTATTATGAGAAGAATTCTCAGAAACATCCGGAGAAATCCAGCCACAGCAGCTATCACACAGAAATGTTTATGAATAGATTCTTTTAAGCTTAATAAGAAATACTAATTGATAACATTGTAATATACAGATATGGCTTTTATAATAATTGAAGACCTTAAATTATGTTCCTTCACTCATCCACTGGGAAGGTGTTTCCAATGCTCTGAATAGTACAACTATGTAAATATGTAAGTCTATCAAGCACTGTTGGTATGAGACCCCCTCAGATATTTGTTCAAGAGGCAACCTATTCAAATGAGTACACTTCAAGGCAAAGTAAAGGGAATAGGTTATTTGCTGTGGAATTGGGATGTAATGAAGAAAATTACCTCATGTGTAATTGGAGGGGATATCTCAATAGGGCTGTTTATCCAAAAACCTGCACAGGGAAAGGCTTTCTTTAGAGCACTTTAAGAATAAAAGCTTTCCAAAGGAGAAAATTAGTAGATGCAAGTCAGTTATATAGATACAAATAGAAAAAAATAAAAAAGAGTAACAGGTTTTCGGGGAGGAAGACCACAAATTCACCATCACTTTCCAACATGTGCTGCAGCTCCCACGTCACTCAGAACAAATATAGCTACACACGCAACCACATTGAGGCCCATACACACAGTTTCACGAAATATAGAGGAGAGGAAGAGAATTCCAGCTACATTAATTTAAATTGCCAATAGTTTTTATCAATCTTTTTTGAGGATATCTGAAAAATAAGGCTGGAGAGATGGCTCAGCAGTTAAGGCACTTGCTGCAAAAGTCTAACAACTTGGGTTGTATTCCCCAGTACCCATGTGAAGCCAGATGCACAAGGTGGCATATGTGTCATCTGCAGTTTGTTTTCAGTGCTAGAGGTTCTGGCATGACCATTTTCTCCCATTCTCTCTCTCTCTCTTTTTCTTTCACTGTCTCTTTCTCTCCCTACCTCTTTCTCTCTCTCAAATAAACAAATAAAATATTATATATTTGATATATATTATATATTTATATTATATATTATATTATTAATAAATATATTATATTATATATTTATATTATGTTATATTATATATATATATATCTGTGTGTGTGTGTGTGTGTGTGTGTGTGTGTATAAAAGACACATTTAGTTTCTTTTTATAGTTGTTACAAGTGTGCAAACCTTTTATTTCATAACAACCACAAAAAATCACAATATGGTAATCTTGCTTGGCCATACAGTGACCTGTGACAAATACTTCAGAATTGTGCTCTGGAGTAATGAGGAAAGACAGGGGTAGAATTCAAATCAAATAAATACACTTATGTCGCCAATGTCAACAACATTTTCACTAAGTTTAGTCTTTTAAAAAATATTATTAAAGCAAATAATTTAAAATTCTACCAAGACAATAATAGATAAATTTATAAAAGAAAAAAGGCAGGGAGTTCCTTTTTTATCAATCTTGCAAGCAAAACATGAGCTGACTGCTGAGATTTTGGGAAATTTGCAGCAACAAATGAAATAATCATAGAATTTGTGTCAAACCTATCACAAACAATTAAAGAGCCATTTTCTTTTTATATTTGTATTATGCTCTGAATTTACTGGAATATGATGTGTATTATTCATAACAGTGGAGCTACTTTATTCCCATGTTTGAGGGAAGAGCCTGCCCATGTTGGTAATCTGTACATCAACAGATTGCCCTTTAACCCATCCCAGCATTTATTAAAGAAGAGCATGGGGGCTGGAGAGATGGCTTAGTGGTTAAGCGCTTGCCCATGAATCCTAAGGACCCTGGTTTGAGGCTCAATTCCCAAGCACCCACGTTAGACAAATGCACAAGGGGGCGCACGTGTCTGGAGTTTGTTTACAGTGGCTGGAGGCCCTGGCCCGCCCATTCTCTCTCTCTCTCTCTCTCTCTCTCTCGCTCTTTCTCTCTCCCCTCTTTGTCTCTATGCTTGTCGCTCTCAAATAAATAAATAAAAATAAACAAAAATAAATAAATAAATAAAAGAAGAGCATGGCATAGTAGGAAGAACTATCCTAGTTTAGGCATCTATATGGCTCCATCATTTTCCAACTTCATGATTTCAGGAAAATTTCTCTTCCTTCTTTTTATTCTTTCTTTCCTGACCTCACTAAATATTAGTCTTCTAAAAATCTAAAACAGAACTGATAACATCTAAGTAGTGAGTGCCCAAGTTCTGTCTCTTTCCATTCCACTTCCCTGTTCAACCTCTAGATCATATTTAAAGCTATTTTTAAACAATAGACCTACAATGATACGTTGGGTTTAATCAGTGGGTTTACTTTTCAATCATTCTAAGGAAGTAAAAGAGTGTTTAGGATTTCTGTTTCACATCTTTATTAATAATTACCATTTGTAGAGCTGTTGAACTATCCTTTTTTATTGAGAACTTGATTGGATGAACATATTGCACATTGGTCATATTTCCACCAAGTTATACTATTATGTTCCCTCTCCCCACACCCATTCCACTGAGGGTCCTCTTCAGTGGGGATGCCAGTATTCACTAAGGGGTCATGAATGCACCTGTCAGTCTCTGGTGGTGGGGAAACAATGCCTCCAAATACACCTTCCTATCCTGTAGCCTCTTACAATTTTCTGCCCGTCTTCCTTCAGGTTCCCTGAGCCTTGGAGGGCATGTTGTAAGTCGGCTTTAGCGTTGAGCTTTCAGCAGCCTCTGATTTTTCTACTTTGATGACATTTCAGTCTCCTCAGTGGTCCTCATCTCTCTAGTGGAGGTTGAGCTGTAATTCTAAAGTATGTGTAAAGTGGAATCCCAGATCTCCTCAGCTGGTTAAATGTGTGACTTAGCAGCTTTTGCTAACATGACCGAGGAATATTTCTTCTCTGTCTACATATTTGTCTTCCTTCACTGTTATTTGAGTTAGTCCTTTTAATTTTTTTTAAGACAACAGTCTGTTTGCATTTCACCTAGTTCAGCCAAAATAATTTCTTGCTCTAGCCCATGACAAGTTTTCTTAGGCTGCCATGTAAGAGTCCTATATCCTGTCTATTTGCTATTTAAATATTTAGATTTTGCTTTCTTCCTCTTTTACTTATCTTCCCTCTATCTTTTGGTGGTGTTTGTACCCTGACCCTCTAATACTCTAATTTGCACACCCCTAGTAACCAATTTATAGTCAGCTGCTCTAATAGTCCCTGACAGTGCCTGGAGTCTTTAAAATAGTTCTCAGTAGCAAATCATATCTATAAACATTTTACAAGAAGGGTAAGTCAACATGTTTAAACAGGCTGCCTTGGAATGTACCTATAAAATTTATGACGTAGAATAGAAATAATGCTACCAGAAGCATTTTCTTATCCTAGTAAAACTGTAGTGTGGCTCCAGTGTTCAGAGACTGACATTGTTTAGGAGAGAGATGCAGGAAGAGGAAGTAAATTTTCAGGCAGTACAGCAGAATCGCTAATATATTTCTCTTTCCTTCTTTACATGGGTGTAAATAGCTCTAGACCACAATTCTTGAAATCCCCCTTCAGTTTTTCTTCACTTTGGGCTAGTTGTATTAGTTGGTTACCTCTCTGTCTTGGGTCTCTCATTGACAAAATAAAGATGAAAATAGAAATTTCTTCCACAAGATTAGTATGAGGACTAAATTAATTGCATAAATATGCATATATGTATATATATATTTAGTATGCATAAAGTACTAAGCCTAACCTCTGTCTCTCCGTAGCCAATAATCAAGTGTTACCATTTTTAACACTTCTTGTGCCTGCTCCAAGCCTTCCTCTACTCCTTCCTTTCAAAGCTGATGGAAAAAAGAAAGCTGAAGGACTCTAGCCAAGAAGGGAAGACCAACCCTGTTCTTGGATTCACTCAAATCATGTTCTGTTCTCTGTTGACTCTCATCTCAGTGCAAAACTAGAGTTTTTGCTCTGCTCTAAGGAGGCACAACTGCTCAATTCTCTCTTACCTCTGATATACTTTAATCTTCCCAACTAATCCCAAGCCTTATTTCAGTGAATGAGTCCACCAATAAAGTATACTACTATTACTTCCAGTTTATAATTACTGACCCATGGAACATGCAGACACATTGGGAGAAATAAGAGCTAAAATTGAGCAAGTTATGTGGTCAAGTAATAATGATAATAATAATAATAATAATAATAATAATAATAGGAAAAAAACAACTTGCATTAACAAGCTGTCATCAAATACCCAATGCTCACTGACAAAGATCCCTCTTTTTTTTATTAATAACATACTTCGTTTGGATACATCATATGTGAGAACTATCTTTTCCCTCCTCCCTGTCCCCATTCCAAAGGGAGCCCTCAGTGGGTTTGCTGGTACTCCCCATGTGGTTGTGGGTTATGCACTGTGGGAGCAGCAGAGTTACTAGAGGGAGACAGTGCCTATGGGCATGACATCCCAACCTGTGGCTCTTGCCATCTTTCTGCTCCCTCTTCTACAAAATTCCCTGAGCCTTGGTGGAGGTGTTTTAAGTCTACTTCACTGATGATCTCTCAGGAGCCTCTGGATTTCTGCTTTGGTATGTGTTGAGTATCCTCTTCCAGATTCCAGCCAGGTCTCTCCATGTTCTATGTTGGCAGTATATGGTGTCTTCAGCAATAGGGTCTTACCTTTTGCCTCAGGTGGGTAATCAAGTGCTTTGACAGGAGCCTGTCTTGTTTTGGGGACCTCATAGGTCTCTCCAATCAACAGCTCAATGTAGGCAGCACCTATTTCTGGTACTGAGTTATAGGTCAGAGCCAAAATTTTTAAGGTTAGGCTTCATCCCACCTTCTCCAGGGCCCTTCTTTTCAGGAACTCCCCCTATATTCCTGTTGAGGGTTATGGCTTTTAGTCAACAATGATCATAGGAACCTTATAGAGAAACCAAATAGATGTCTGGCTCCATGAGTGGGGTTATGATCTAGTCATCATAAATATTGAATACCATTAAAAACTGCAGCTGACATACACTGGAAAAATACTCCTCTAGAGCTAACATATTTGATGAATGTCTACTTTGTTCTGAGATATTAAATGATGGATTCAAAAATAAAATACAATAATTTCCCATCAAGTACTTCATTCATGATACACTAGGAGAAATCAGCTAATAGACAACTAACTATAATAACAGGTAAAAAATAGGATGCTATAGGCAAGTTCTCTTAGGCAAATACTGAAAAGTACAGTTAGTTCCTATGATTTTGCCATGAAATTCAGTGATTGCAATAGACTCTCTGTTAAAATAGCCATTTTGCATTCAAATGCAATTTGACCAGCTGCCTCATATGAGCTACGCTCTGACCTGACTAAAATTTTCAGATACAAAGATCAAGGGAGAAGCAGTGATATGAGATGACAAAAAACTGACATATAATTATATTAAAAGGCCAAATATGGAAAGGAATGTGGGATCACAGCACAGAGAGTCAGATCCACACAGGTATCATGAGTGGTGAGAGTGATCCCATAGTCAAACCCACCTTAAGGACTCAACTTGTTTATTTTTGTTGTTGTTATTTTTTCGAGGTAGGGTCTCACTCTAGCCCAGGCTGACCTGGAATTCATTACGTTGTCTCAGGCTGGCCTTGAACTCACAGTGATCCTCCGACCTCTGCCTCCTAAGTCCTAGTATTAAAGGCATGTGCGACCTAGTCCAGCTCTCAACTTGTTTATTAAAATCACTTTTCAGTGGTCTCTTGCTCCTTCCCTATAGGCAATTCATCTTAAGCCTGTGACTAGAATAACTTTAACATGTAAACCAGATCAAGGTTCATCCTTACCTACTATATTCTGAGTCCTCACCCTGCCCAGGGGATGCCAGACTCCCTGTATTGCAGACTGGCAGCCTACCTCCCTGCCCTCTGCCCTTGCTGCACCCCAGTTCTGTGATCCACACTTATTCCTCACTGTTCCTTGATCTTGTCAGGCATCTTTCCCTTTTAGCATCTTTGTATATTCTTGTCTACACTCTGATCATAGTATTTACATCTTCATCTTGCCCCTTTGAAAACTCCATCTCCTCTTCCTAAGCTGGTGGTAACTGGCCTCCAATGTTACATCGTTACTTCTTATGTCTGAGTCATTGACAGTCAGATATTGAGGGCTTGAAATCTCACTTTACTGTTTCCAGAAGAGATCCTAGCATGAATTTCTTATATATAACTCTTCTTGAGAACAAAGTAGCCCCATGTGACAGTGAATTAAATAATATCTTGGCCAAATTGCTACGACATAAATATAAGGTATGAAACCAACGCACTACTTCCTAGGCCCCACTCAATCCCTCTGTGACCTCCATCAAGTTATACAACCTCTCTTGTCTTAGTCGTCACATTGGAAGGGTCTCTAATGTCCCTTCTAAGTAAGGCATTCTTTATTCCTCCATTTTACACACATTTGGGACTGGTTTATGCATAATTCCATGTAAGTCTCAGGGGCTAAACTGTAAGATGTGTACAGATGTCATTTCTACATTTAGAGAGATGAAACTTTTACACAGGAGATAGAGATTAAGCATCTTAAAATGAAGCAATCTCCTCCCAGACAACTGAATGGGGAATAGTCTAGATAGGGGACAAAATCCTTAGATTATCCCCAATTCTATTACAGAGACCAGAGGGAACCCTTCCCATAATTTACTAGCTAGGTACTATCATTTCAAATCATCCCAGAGATGTTTACTTTTCCCAAAGACTAGATGATGACTTTCTTTGAGAGGCAAAATAATGGGCTCTGCTTTCTATTGATAAGCTTATGAGCCTGATCTTAGAGCAGGAGAGTAAACAAAGGGGAAAATCTTCAATGTACATGAGTGTCATTGGCACAGATTAAGTTGTATCTATAGAAAAGTTTCTATTTCTTTCTATGGATCTCATTTAAATGACATATGACATAATTTTCTATGAAAGGGGTCGGGGGAAACTGTTCCTATAGTTTCTACCAAGAGATTTTTTAAAGAAAGAGGAAATGTATTTTCGCTTGGCATGATTACACAGTCTACTCACACTAGCTACCTTGAAATGAGGAACAGTCTCTAAAGTGGCTCATAGAGTGCCTTAATGGTGTTATTTTAGCTAGAATTTTATTTTTAAGAAATGTTCTACTGTGGTTAATTACATCTATTTGGTAAACCTTGTAGATAAACATACCAGAATTGTAAGGCATGATCAGCACTTCAGAATTAGGAGTTATATCAACAGGCCAAAATTCATTCCAGAATAGACGAAAGAGAAAATCTTTCTCTTTAAGGTAAAAAGGAGGACAGATTTAACCCTGAGAAAAGGGGTAAGAAAGTAAAGGAGAACCCTTATGTACCATTGTTTCCTTTGAACTACAGTGATAGTGATATTTTTCCACCTAGCATTTACATGTTTTTCTCTTGGGTTTCAATGTCTTCTATTAATATTTAACTCATAAAGCATGTTGTGCATGGTTAGACTTCTGCTGTTAGAAATATGAGTAATGAAATTAAAGGCCAGTAAAAAAAAAAAAAAAAAAAAAAAAAAGCGTGGCCTCTCTCACATCCCCACCTGGAGGTCAGCAGAAAGGAAGGAAGAACACAGTTGTCTCATAGACACAAGTAGGAAGCACAGAAAGTTGTACCCAAGCCATTTCTGAGAGTTGAAAAGGGGAACTTCTTGGGCTGAGGAGCTAGCTCAGTTGTCAAAGTACTTGCTGTGCAAGAATGAAGTCCTGAGTTCAATGCCCAGACCTGCACTTAAAAAATAACAAGCAAAAAAAAAAAAAGCCCAGCATGCTGGGAAATGATTGTAAAACTAGTGCCAGCAAGACTGGGACTAGACAATCCCTAGAGCCTGCTGGCCAGGTAGTCTAGCCTAACTGGCAAGCTTTGGGCCAAGGAGAGACCCTCTTCCAAAAATAAGTAGACTGCATACCTGAACATGATAACCAAGGCTGTAATCTGGACTCTATATGCACGTGCTTTTGTACACACATAGGTATGCACACACGTATGCATCCCCCCCTCAAAATAAAAGAGGAACATTCATATGGCCAAATTTACACCACATGGATGAATTCAAAATGGTGGGAGCCAAGAACTATTTTCTCATATATACCAGAGGAAAGGATATCCTAAGGGAAACAAAAATGACATTTACATATAAGCATACAAAAATTAAAATTGTATTAACTATTCCCAGAGAAAAGCCTAAGATACTAAGAGCAAAAGATGAGGGAACTAACCTTAACTCAGGGTGTGAAGACAAAGGAGGATTTTAGAATATGAAGGAGTTATGCCAAAAAGAGCACCCCACCAGGAGGAGAGCAGGGTGAAGGGTGAGAAAATTGCTGAAGGGAGTATCTGGTGGCCAATCCCTGCCTTGAGAGACAAACAGAGTATGGAAATTGTTGGTGGTAGAATCCTATACAGACTTATTGCCAGATTAAAACTGGTCAGATTTTATTCTTATAGAAAGAAGGTTGAACATTCCCCTAAATCTCTTTTTTTTTTCTTTTTTTCTTTTTTCAGGTAGGGTCTCACTCAAGCTCAGGCTGACCTGGAATTCCCTATGTAGTCTCAGGTGGCCTTGAACTCATGGTGATCCTCCTAACTTTGCCTCCCAAGTGCTGGGATTAAAGGCATGTGCCACCATGCCCAGCCTTCTCCCTAAATCTCTTAAGTGTAATGGTTTATCAGAGATGGAAAGGGAAGTCCCTTGAGTGACCCACAAAAGCTTCTTGAAGTGTGGTAGTTTTGAAGATGATCATGGAAGAGAGACAAAAGGGAGAGTGCTCAAAGACCTGAGGATACTGGTTTTACCTCTCCTGACTTCTCAGAGGCAGGAGCTCTTTCTACTTTCTCTTCTTTTCTTTTTAAGTTTTTGTTTGTTTGTTTTTGAGGTAGGATATCACTCTAGCCCAGGCTGACCTGAAATTAACCATGTAGTCTGAGTGGCCACAAACTCATGGTGATCCTCCTACCTCTGCCTCCCAAATGCTGGGATTAAAGGTGTGGCCACCAAGGCCAGCCCTCTTTCTTTATCTTAATCTAATAAAGTTTCTCTAAACTTAAAAACAAGGTATGCTCACATTCCAAAACATGAACATAAGCTTTGTTTTAAATAATAAGGAGTAACCAAATCTTCCTGAAGGTACCACAGCTCAATCTTTTCTCCCCCTTTAGAAATAATTATTCCTGCTTACCAAAAAACCAAATTTTAATTTTTCTTGTCAGTGCTGTGTGCAAATACATATTTTAAGGCCAGTTGCAATGGTCTAAATGTTTGTGTTCCCTCAAAGTTCTTATGTTGAAACTCTAACTCCAAATGTGATGACATCAGGCAGTAAGATCCACAGAGGTAATTAGGACATGAGAGTGGAGGCCTTATAGGTAGGATTAGTGCCCAGATGTACTACAGAGACAATGCTGGTTTTCTTGTCCTGTCTAGCTTGTGAGGATAGAATATGAAATCTACTATCTATAATCAGAACCTCATAACCACCTACATTGCCTAATCTGAGACTTCCAGCCTCTAGGTCTATGAGAATAAATTATTCAAGCAGCCAAAACAGAGACACCAGATGAGTTCTAATTTTCCTTAATACTGCATAATTGTCATTATTTTCTAACTATAGAAATTCCTTCATATTACTGGCTCAGTCATAAAAGTAATATTAATCTGACTATGGGTACTTCTTTTTTTAAGGCAGGACATCTGCCTTGTTAGTTCTCTTTTTTTAATATCTTATTTATTTATTTATTTATTTAAGAGAAAAACAGAGGAAGCAGCAGAGAGAAAGAGATAATGGGCATGGCAGGGCTTCCAGCCACTGCAAACGAACTCCAGATGCATGCACAACCCTGTGCATCTGGCTTACATGGGTCCTGGGGGATAAAACCTAGGTCCTTAGACTTCACAGACAAATGCCTTAACCACTAAGCCATTTTCCCAGCCCCAACAGTGGATATTTATATCTGCCTTTGTCTGAGCTATAGAAGTGAACATGAATACACACAACTAAACATAAACTATAACCAGTAATTTTCTGCCCATTCCTCCTAAGAAGTGTGTATGTGTGTGCATGTGTGTTCAACAAGTTTGTACATGTGTTCACCTCTGTGAGTGTATGTTTGTACAGGTGCACATGCATGTTTACATGTATGTGTGGAAGCCACAAGAAAACTTTGCACATCATTCTTTCAAGAGCACTATTCATCTATTTTTGAGAAAGGGTCTGTCATTGCCCTGGAGCTCACTAATTAGGCTAGATTAGAAGGCCAGCAAACTCCAGGGATCTGTTTGTCTACACCACCCCAGCTCTAGTATGACAGATAAGAGCCACTATGACAGACATTTTTATGTGGATACTGGGTATTGACATAAGTCTTCAAGCTTGAAGGACAAGCACTTTACTGATAGCTATCTCCCTAGCCCTATCTACAATTTTTAAGAGTAATTTTGAAGGGCATTTGTCATTTTTTGTATTTAGAATATTTTATTTGAAAAAAATATAAATTCTCCTAGAGTGTTCTGAATTACAAAATGATAAAAACTAGTATAGTTATTCAATTAATAATGAGTATGTAATTTTATAGGACAAGGTAGGTGGCTCTGGATCTAAATATTCACAGGGACAAAGATATCAGCATGGCTCTAGTGTTCCCTACATTTCTACTTGACCAAACATAGCATGTCAAAGGCATCTCTCTCATGATTATAAGATAGTGATAGTAACTTTGGGAATCATATACAGATACCACAGCAGCTAGGTTTGAAAGGAAACCCTTTTTTCATAAAATCTTTATTGGGAAGGACAGATCTCCCCACAATTCTCTAGTGGTTGTATTCCCCTCAGACCTTATTGGGCAGAACCAGATCACATGAATATTTTTAAAGCAATCACTTGCCCAATCATGAGCCATACCCTAAAACTACAGTCCACACCACCACAAACAGAGGTGAGGAGAAGTACCAGAATTAAAATTAAAGTGGAACTATTCTTAAGGGGAACCAAGAAAGACACAGACAATTGGAAGCAGGAAAGGGAAGAGAGGAAGAATCCTTCTGAATCTGGCCGGGGAGGGGTTTAAATAAGCAGAACTAGTATAGGAAAATCCACACTAACTTGCTCTATTATCTCCATGCCTGAAAGTACAAGGGGACAAAGTAACTACAAGAGTAAAGAAGTCTTGAGAGGGCCTCCTATTGATGCCTTGATAACAATAAGGAACTTAGAGAATTAACACCTTGATCTTGCCCACCTCCAGTTGAAACTCTTCATTGACTAACTCACCTAAAGTGGTCAGATGTGCTATCTGCAGAAGCAGATGTGAAAGTATAGCACCACCAATATAACCAACCACCAAGACTGTCATCACTATCAATGCAAACATCAATCACATACAACCATTTTTAAATAGAAAATTCACTCATAATTAAGATAAAGAATAAGTCCTTTGCCTTCTTCCTCCTCTTAAAATCATTCCTACAACATTGATTATTTTGTTACTAACAGATTTTTTTTCTTTATTTTCTGAAATAAGGTCTCACTATGAAGACCAAGCTTGTCCCAAACTCATGATCTTCCTACCTCACTTCCTAAGTGTTGGGATTACAAGTATGAGTCACCACACCCAACTTTTTAACTAGATCACTAAGCAACATATTAGCAGCCACTTAAAATAGTTATGCTCACACTTACAGACTAAGAAGAGGAACCTAGATCACTGGAAATATACAGAGAAATCCTCCAAGCAGTGGAGCGACAGGAGATAAGGAAGTTTAAAATGGTTGCAGAGTTTATATTTCATAGTAGTTTCCAAAGTCATTTTTTTAAACCTAATAATTTCAATTCACACAAGAAAAGGTCACTTTGTTTTTGTTTTTCTGGATTTATACCCAAACTTTTTCATAAAATCCTCCAGTAGTCTTTAAAACCATGCAGACTTTAGGCCCTCCAACTCCTATAGCATTTGGAGAAGTGAGAAGGCAGAAAAGTCCACAAAAGACATAAGAAAAGAAAGCTCCATCCACCTTGCTTCCTTCTGGCCGGTGATACACTGATAAAAGAAACATGAGCACACAGCTTGGCACCTCTATTTGAGAATTATCAGCTACTGCATGCACTGTTCAGGCACGTTTCCTTTTGGCTAGACCCTGGATGAGCTGCTAAAGTGCACTTCTTGCTAAGATGTATGTTCCGTGATTAATTCAAGGACTCATGCCTTAAAACATGATGGCTTCAGGTGAAACATATTAAGAATGAATAAAATACTTATGTAGCCCCATTACATAACACTAATTAATTTTTAGTACCTCATCTAAGCCAAAGAAATTTAACTGAGTAAATTTGAGATAGCTATTAGCAACATTTAATCTTGCCATTTCTGAAATTCATATTTTATCTGTGGCTAAAATTAAGAAATCTCCTGGAATGCTCGATTTCAAGTAAAATGGAAAAAGACAAGCTAGTCTTTGTTTTAAATGGCTAATATTCAAATGGTGAGTTTTTAATCTTTCTGATAATATAAAGGCAAGATAAGTAACCCACAAATATTTGTAGTATAGTGGTCACTACTGTGTTCTCAGTGCTGAAACCAGGGCCCATCAGATGCTCAGTTAATATGTATGTATTAATGAAGGAAAATGTAAAGCCCCAAAGCAAGATTATAAACTATTTAAATACCAACAATATGATTAATTTATTTTAGGAAATTAATGCTATATTAGCATCAATAAAAATAGTATCAATAATAAAATTACAATGTATTAATGTATGCGTGTATATTGTGCATGCTTGTGTGTGCTCAAGGGAGGAGTATGCATATGTTTGTACATGCATGTGGAGGCCAGTGGTCAACCTTGAGTGTTGTCCTCAGGAATACCATCTACCTCCTTTAAGGAAGGTCTGTCACTGGCAGATAATTTTCCAAGTAGTCTAAACTGGCTGGCCAGTGAACTCCACAGATCCTCTGGGCTTTGCCTCCCAAGTGCTGGGATTACAGGCACACAATGCCATATCTGAGATTTTACATGGATACTGGGGATTGAACTCAGGTCAACATTTGCGAGGCAAGCACTATATCTACTGGGCTGTCTCTTCAGTTCTAACAAGATTGTTATCATTTTTAATATTTGTCCTTTTCCAGCCTGAGTTGATGATTTTATTCATGATGCCTCATTGAGCCCTTACAGATAATTAAATTATACCACAAGTGGTGAGAATCCTATTCTCTAAGGTAAAACTTAGGTTTACAAGGACTTCAACTTGATGCACCCAGGGTTTACATCTTCATCTATCTATCTCCAAATCCAGCCTCTTCAACACCAAGTGTTACTACCACTTCTATTGCCATGTGTAACATTTCACCCTGGAATCCAAGATTTTTTTTTTTCTTTTCTTTTCTTTTTCTCTTTATTAGTTAGTTTTGTATTCAGCAAATACAGTCAGTTTGGTACCCTTATTAGGCTCATCCGTGACCTACCCCCTCCCCTTGGACCCTCCTTGTTGAGGTATATGGGTCATGCATTGTGAAGTTAGCCCACAGTTATGGGTAAGATAAATGTCTCTGCATATCATGACCCAACACGTGGCTCTGACATTCTTTCCGCCCCCTCTTCCGCAAAATTTCCGTGAGTCACAGAAAACCTGTCACGACTTGGGTTCAGGCGGTTCTAGATTTCTCTGCTTGCTAGCCCGCTCTCCTCCAAGTGACAGAACACAAGTTATTTAATATTCCTGAGCCCTAGTTTCTTCACTTTTGATATATGTTTAATTATCTTAAGTAACTATGATTTTTATTATAATTATATGAACATTCTTGTGACATTGTCTAGTACATAACCAATGCTTATTTGGGGTGCTTGGAAACTGCCCACAGAAGCACAGGAAATGGTGAGTTACATCATCATATTGTAAAGAGAAATGTACAAAAAATGTGACCTAAGTAATCCAACACAGGAAAAATTTATTGTCTGTATTTTTTTTTTGTATTGTCTGTATATTTTTCCATTTTCTTGTGTAGGGTGGAAAAGGCATGTCACTCTTGGGATCCTAGCATAAACTCTCTCTGTCATTTTGTAACTAGTGAAAGCTGTCTACTAACCCTTCAAGACAGTTCTCAGAGAATACTAGTCAATGATCAAAGAAACTTGGGCAGTCAGATTGACAGATAATAAAATAAAATCATTTTTGTTTCACTTATTTGCAGCTTTGTGTTAAGGGTCCAAGGAGAGCAGAAAAGTAAAGAGAACATTGCCTGCTAATTACTTTTTACTAACTCCTAATTATGAGCTTTATTTGTTTATGAAACTTTCTGCTTTCTTCATAACATAGCAGACATTTTTGTTTATTGTTTAATTTTTCCAAATTACAGTAGGTGAGCATGAGGCTTCCTCTGGGATCATCCTCCCTGCTCTGCTTATCCTGAAGGGCACTTTTAATTACTCAAGGCTTTGAATTTTTCTCAGAATCATTATCTACCAGAGTAGAGCATCACTTTGAAATGAATATAAAATCTAATCCAGTGTTTGTCTGCATTTCTCATCTCCTAAGATTTCCCCCTCAAGGAAGGCAAACCACAGTGGACAAGGAAAATAACAAAACAGGAAAAACAAAAAGATAAGGAGGAAAGAAAGCTGGACACAGGAGCAAGGAAGCTAAGTAAAATCCAGACATATTGGAACCCAAAGGCTCCTAGACCCAGGGCATTGCTCCATGACAGAGCCTCTAGACATGCCCTAGGCAGATCCCCTTCCTTCACTGGGAAAAACAAATCATGTTTAGTCACCACAGTACATGTCTGGCATGTAGTCCCATGACTGTGTAGGTGACTGTAGCTGTGAAAGTCAAATGCATTCCTCTGTCAGATTAGGTAGTCAGAGACTAGCTCTATCACTGCCCAATTGCAGGTAACACAGTGAGGAGTAAGACTTCTTACACTAGGAGATAGGATATGAAAACAAACACATCATTGTGTCTTGGTACTCAATGACAGGGCAGAAAAAATTGGGAAGATATTAGCAATCCCTGTCCCTAGGCCATAACAGAGACAAAAATCTCTGGATCTGAGAACCTGCAGGCATAGTTTTTGGTGCCCTCCTTCGCCCACTAGATAGGACAATAATTCCCCTGGAAGTTCTGGACATTTGTCAACATATACACATCTGCATACTGGATAATTAGTTTTTATGATTTTTTTATTTATTTGCAATCAGAGAGAGATAGAGAGAATAGAGAGGAAAGAGAAAGAAAATGGATGTGTCAGGGTCTCCACCTACTGCAAATGAACTCCAGATGCAGGCGCCAAGGCATCAGACTTTATTTGGGTACTGGAGAATCAAACCCAAGTTATTAGGCTTTGCAGGTAAGAGCCTTAACTACTAGCTGTCTCTCCAGTCCAGGATTAGATTCTTAATCCAGTGTTTATAACCTTTGTTTAACACCTATCTTTCCTGAAATTCTAAGCAATCTGAGCCTGTGGAAACTTCTTCTATTTCAATTATATCTTGGTTAAAAGAAAATTACTTTATCTCTAAGGACATGCATATATTGAAAGTGAAGGGATACAATAAAACAGCCTACTTAAATGATATTTTCAGGAAATAATAATAATAAATTTTAACTGTATTTCATTTTCCTATAACATGACTATTTCTAACCATGACTGTTTAAATGTAAACACACTTCAGTAGGTTTTTTCCATCTGAATATAGTAGTAAAAGGTCTGATGATGTTTACATTGTATAATGTGTATATTAATTTTGATTTGAATATAATTTTATATGATACAATGTTACAAAAGAAGTAGAAATTCCACAAATGCACTATTTCTAACTAAATTATATCATACACACACACACATCTCTGATTACAAGTAATGAAAGTGTAGTTATACTAACAGGCAGAAAAGTTAATTGGAAAGAAAAAATCATGAATCAAAGGGAGAACAGTGAGCCAAGCTTAGAAGTAGAATTACTTAGCTAATCTTTTTGTGTTTATTTATTATTTGAGAGAGTGAGAGAGAGTGAGAATGGGCACTCCAGGGTCTATAGCCACTGCAAACAAACTCCAGATGTATATGGCACCTTTTACATCTGGCTTACATGGATACTGGGGAGTCAAAACTGGGTCCTTAAGCTTTGTAGGCAAATACTTTAACAGCTAATCCATTTCTCCAGCCCGTGTTTAGCTATTCTTTTTTTAATTTTTATTTATTTATTTATTTATTTGACAGAGAAAGAGAGAGAGAGAGAGAATGGGCATGCCAGGGCCTCCAGCCACTGCAAATGAACTCCAGACATGTGCACCCCCTTATGTATCTGGCTAATGGGGCTCTGGGGAATTGAACCTGGGCCCTTTGGCTTTGCAGGCAAATGCCTTAACTGCTAAGCCATCCCTCCAACCCTATTCTTTTTTTTTTTCACTAGTTAATCATATAATGTGTATACAGCCATAATGGTACCATCATTAGCCTTCTCCCTGTCATCCCTCTGTGCAGATTGTGGGTGTTGCAATTGTGGGTGTGGCCATCAGTTATTGGGGTGAGGCAAGGTCTGTGTGCATAATGACCCAATTTATGGCTCTAACAATCTTTCTGCCCCCTGTCCCACAAACTTCCCTGAGCCATGTTTGTTTCATTTTAGGTCTATTTCAGTGACGGGAGGTCTGGGGAGTCTCTGTGTCTCTGGGTATCTGATTTGGTAGGAGCTGAGTGTTCTGTGTGTCTGTCTCCTTCACTCTTGTGCTGATACCAGGTTGACTAAGAAAGCATATCTTGGTCATTACCCCACTAACTCTATGACTTCAGCTGGTGCCATGGTGGGGTGCAATGGGCTGATTCTCTCCTCAGGTTCTGTGTCCATCTGAAAAAGAGAAGCAAATTCTCCAATGGAGAATGAGGTCAGTGCAAGATACATGGATAGCCATTATTATTTTAGGGAGAATTTAATAGGTGTAGGCCCTCTTGGAGCCCACTATTGGTGGGAGCTTGATGTTGGAGATTAGGCTCATTTTTGGATATGGTTCTGACTTGTTGCCCCATTCCAGGTACGGGTTCCATTCCACTGAGCAGATCTGTTAGCCAAATCAAAAGCAGTTGGTAACTCACCATGGCTGTGAGACACTATTGCATTTGTGTGAGCATCATGTCAGGTTGATTGTTGTTCAGTAGCTTTTAAAAGGAGAAATAGACTCCATTGCAGTAATAGATGGGAACTTTAATATATTACTTTCAGCAATGGATAAATCATTGGTGAAAAACAAGTAAACAAAGAAATAGACTTAAAATTCACACTAGACCAAAGGGACATAGTAGACATTTACAGAATACTCCATCCAACAACTTCCAAGCACACTTATTTTCAATTTTCTGATATAGATAATGCAGAAGGCTACAAGACAAACCTCAATAAACTTTTAAAAATTGAAATAATGGGTTTGGAGAAATGTTTCAGCAATTAAAGGTGCTTGTTTGTAAAACCTGATGGCTTAGGTTCAATTCCCCAGTACCCATGTAAAGCCAGATGCACAAAGTGGGTGTTTGGAGTTTGTCTGCAGTGGCTAGAGGCCCTGACTTATACATTTCCTCCCTCTTCTCTCTGCTTGCAGATGAATAAGTAGAAATATATTTTTAAGAAAACTGAAATGATTCCATGTATCTTTTATGACCACAATGCATAAAATCCTGAGTACTCAAATAAAAATGGTAGCTTGCATATGTGAAACTAGCCCTGGGGAAGCAGAGACAGGAGAGTCCCTGGAGTTCAGTGTAGACTAATTGACAAGCTCCAGGACAATGAGAGACCATGTCCAAAAAGAGGTCGATGACATATCTAAAGGTGTAACAAACAAACAAAGTTGTTTTCCTCTGGCCTCCACATGCAGACACATGCCTGTGCACATACATGTACCTGTACACATATGAGTCCACACACTTATGAACACACACATAAACACGCATGCACATCACACATATGTATGCAAATAAAAGTGTTCAAATATGTAGAAATTAAACAATTTACTCCTGAACAACTAATGGACCAAATAAAAAAAGCAGAAAAATTTTAAATTTTCCTGAAGCACAAAAGTGGAAATACATTTAAACTCTATAGGATTCAGTGAAAGTATTACTAACAGTGAAGTTCACAGAAAGCTCCCTTAAAAGGCAGAAAAAGCTCAGAAAAGTCGAATTCTAACCCTCAAGGAGCTAGAAAAATAGCAACAAACATCTCAAAATGAGTAGGACACATAATAAACCTTAGAACCTCAATAAATGAAATGGATCAAGAGAACAAAAAGCTGATTCTTTGAAAAGACAAAATTGGCCAACCTAAAGTGGGAATAACTAAGGAGAAAAGAGAAGATTCATCAGTAAGATCAGGTACAAAGGGAGAGATTTCAACTCGTATCACAAAATACAAAGGATCAAGACAGATTAAGAACAACTATATGCCAATAAATGTGACAGCTTAATAGAAATGGATAAATTACCCAACACATATACTTTACCAAGATTGAATCAGGAAGAAATAGAAAGTCTGAACAGAGAAAATGAGTAAGCAAATTAAATCGTCAATAATAAGTCTCACATCAATGAAAGTGGTTGGCTTCACTACTGAATTCTAACAAACATTTAAAGAACTAGTACCAATTCTTCTTAAATTATTTCAGAAATAAATAATGGTGAGATAATTCTTGAGCCATCTCTCCAGCTCTTCTTCCAAACTCATTCTTATGAGACCAATGTTACCCTGATAACAAAAATAAATGAGGTTACAACAAGAAAAGAAAGGTAGAGGTCAATATTCTCGATGAATGTAAATACAAGGAGATCCCCTAGAAAATCCTAGCAAACTGAACTTGATAGGGCACTAAAAATATTATTTACCATGACTGAGGATTTATCCTTGGGATTCAAGAATATTTCAATATATACCAATCATCAACAAAATAAAGAACAAAGATTACCTGATCATTTCAATTGATGCTAAAAGGCATTCAATAAAAAGTTTATGTTTGTTCATGATAATGTCTTTGAATAAACTAGGTACAGTAGTAATGTTCTTCAACATAACAAATGCCATACACATTAAGTTGTCTATAGCTGTTTCCTCTTTGTTGCACTGTGTTAAGTCAGAGCAACTGTGGTCACCCCCACAAAACACTCAAGAGACTGGGCCCAATAAGATGGGCTTGTGAGAGAAGGTGGAAGGCTACTGACATTACAAAGTTCAAGAGGCTAACGAAGCTCACAAGGCCTTTGTCTTCTCCATAGATATATAAGCAATTAGAAAGCTAAGAAGAGGAGAGTTTGGTGGCATGGTGATATAGCTGTCCATAGATACTCATGCTCTTATAAGTAACTCCTCACTCAAGCTCCTGTAAACAACCATGACAAACTCATCATTTTAACAAGCTAGATGAGGAAGGAGTAATTTCTTTGATCTGTAGTTTCCCTTCTAGACCAGAGTGAAAAAAATAATAATTAAATCACTAAAAAAAAAATCATACAATATTGAGCTGACAGATAATATCATACAGTTTGGTCCAAATTAAAATGAACTGCCCACTTTTAATACCTTTATTCAACATAGGATTGGAATGAAGGAAGAAAAGGAAAAATGTAGGGAATGAGGAAGGGAAGAAAGAAGAGAGGAAGTAAAGATAAAGAGATGAAAGAGAGGAAAGAAGAGGAGAATAAAGAAGGGAAGAAGAGGTGAAGAGAAAAGAAGTGAGGGGAAGTAAAGAGAGGGAAAGGGAGGGGAGGAGAGTAATACAAATTAGAAAAACAGGCTGTCACTTTTTATAGAGGCTACCATCTACTATATAGGAAAGCCCAAAGATAACAAAGAAATAATCAAACAAATGATACAAGAACTAACAACTAAGCCAATAAAATTTCAGGATATAAAATCAATATATAAAAGTCAATAGCACTGGAATGTTTTAATATACATCAACATATCACATTATACTTCATATATATGTGCAATTTATATATATATCTGGTAAAAAAGTAAAAATCAAAAATGTTCCAAGTGATACTGACTCTAGAAATAAAGACCAAGCACTTTTATTTTATAAATCATACATATCAGTTTAAAATGTATATAGATTATAAACAGAGAAGAATAAACTTTAGCATAATCCTTCATTTTGTTGATTTTAGGGATTGCTGGCTATTTAAAAATGTCAACCATATAACTGATCTCCTCCCAAGAAAAAAGAAAGAAAGAATGTCTTCACAGGACACTTAAAAAGTGAAATCTTTTTTTTTTATTACTTATGTACTCAGTGTACACAGTCAAGTTGGTACCATTGTTATCCTCCTCCCTGTCCTCCCCGCTCCACAGGGACCCTCCTCCTTGGGGAATATGGGTTGTGCATTGTGGGTTTAGCCATCAGTTATGGGTAAGAGGCAATGTCTCTGTGCATAATGATTCAACATGTGGCTCTAACATTCTTTCTGCCCCCTCTTCCGCAAATTTCCCTGAGCCATGTTGGGTTCATTTTAGGTCTACTTCAGTGATGAGGTCTTGGGAGCCTCTATGTTTGGATATCTGGTATGTTAGGAGTTGAGTATTATCTGTGTCTATCTCTTCCCCCCTTGTGCTGGTACCAGGTTCACCAAGGAAGCAGCACTCCTGCTCATTTACCCAAATACTCCTAGTTTCAGTTGGGGCCCTCTTGAGGTATGACGGGCTGGTTCTCTCCTTAGAATCTGTGTCCATCTGAAAAAGAGAAGAAAATTCTCCAACAGAGAGTGAAGTTAGCACCAGATAAGTGTGATAAACTTTGTTTTTTTTAGAGAGAACTTAATAGGTCTAGGGCCTCTTGTAGTCCATGATTGGGGGGAGCCTGATGATGGAGAGTGGGATCATTTTTAGATATGGTTCTGAGTTGTTTCCCAGCTCCAGCTATGGGTTCCACTCTATGGAGCAGAACAGTTAGCCAAATCAAGAGCAGTTGGTTTCCCACCATGGCTATGTGTCACTATTGCACTTGTGTGAGCCTCACATCAGGTTGTTTGCTGCTGAGTAGCTTAGACCATGAGTTGCTTGGACAAATGTTGGTCATTTTCCTCCAGCTGTTCATGTAGCACCTTCTGGCACTAAATGACCTAACTGTCTGGGGACTGTCTCTCTTCCAGATTCCAAGCAGTTCACTCCATGTTACCTACCAATAGCATATGGTGTCTTCAGCAGTAGGGTCTTACCACTAACCTTTGGTCAGTCATCAAGTACTCTGACAGAAATTTATCTTCTTTTGGGAAACCTTGTAGGTCTCTCTGATGAACAGCTCATTGTAGATGTTAGCCACATAATGGTACTGGGAGTTATAGGTCAGTGCCCAAGAAGAGAAGGAAGATAAAGATAAGTAATATAAAAGAGATAGACAGAAGAGGGAAAAAGGAGAAGATTAAGGTCAGTCTTCATCATATTCTCTCCAGGGCCTTGTGATTCAGCTGTTCCCTCTAAGGGCCTGATGAAGGATAAAGCATTTAGTCTGTCATTTAGGATGTAGAATTTTGTGGTACCATTGCCATTTGGGTCCAGTTTTATGTGTCCCCCACCCCCACTCTTTCCCTCTCCTCCCACCCACACCACTCGATTGTCTTGTCCTCGAGATGCTTATTAGGTATGTCAGCATCTCGGGCAGATTCAGGTTAGGAGCCGTAGGTGAGTGAGACTCTGCAACAATTATCTTTCTATGATTGGGTGAGTTCATTGAGAATGATCTGTTCCAGGTTCGACCATTTTTCTTCAAATTTCATTTTTTAATTTTTCCTTACTGCTGTATACAATTTCATTGTGTAGATATACCGCATCTTGGTTATCCATTCATCATGCATTGATTCCAGCTCTTAGCTATTACGAATTGAGCAGCTATAAACATGGTTGAGCAAATCTCTCTGAACTGAGGCATGGAGCTTTTGGGATAAATGCCCAGTAAGGGAATAACTGGGTCTGTTGGTAACTCTATAGTCAACCTTTCTAGGAGCCTCCATATTGCTTTCCAAAGTGGTTGTAACATCTTAAATCGCCACCAACAGTGGATGAGGGTTCTTATTTCTCCACATCCTCACCAGCATTTATTTTTATTTGATTTTTTAATGTCGGCTATCCTACTGGGGTAAGGTGGAATCTCATAGTTGTTTTAATTTGCATTTCCCTGATGATTAAGGATGATGAACATTTTAAGTGTGTGTTTGCCATTTGTATTTCTTCCTCTGAGAACTGCCTGTCCAGTTCTTTGCCCCATTTTTTGAATGAGTTGTTTGCCTTTTTATTGTTTAGGTTTTTTAGTTCTTTGTAGATTCTAGAAATTAGGCCTCTGTCAGTTGGATAGCCAGCAAATATTTTCTCCCATTCTGTGGGTAATCTATTGGCTCTGCTTATTGTATGTTTGTCTGTGAAGAAACTTTTCAGCTTCATGAGATTCAAATGGTTGAGTGATTGTTTAAGATCCTATGCTGCTGGGGTTTTGTTCAGGAAGTCTTTTCTCATCTCTATATCATGGAAAGTTCTTATTTTTTCTTCCAGTAGTAACCAAGTTTCCAGTCTTATATTGAGGTCTTTGGTCCATTTGGGCTTGATTGTTCTCTATGGCAAGATATGTGGATCAAGTTTCATTTTCCTGCATATGGTTATCCAGTTTGTCCAGCACCATTTGTTGAAGACACTGTCTTTTTTTTTTTTTTTCCAGCCTATATTGTTAGGGCCTTTCTCAAATATTAGGTAGCTGTAGCTAATTGACCCAAAGTCTGGGTCCTTGTTTCTGTTCCATTGGTCTATACTCCTGTTTTTATGCCAGTACATTGCTGCTTTTATTACTATGGCTTTGTAATATAGCTTTAGATCAGGTATGATAATACCTCCAGAGGTGTTTCTTTTCCTGAGGATATGCTTGGATACCTGAGGCCTTCTGCCTTTCCATATGAATTTTGAAATCACTTTTTCTATCTCTGTGAAGAACAATGTTGGAATTTTTATTGGTATTTCATTAAATCTGTATATTGCCTTTGGTAAGATTGTCATTTTCACAATGTTAATTCTGCCTATCCAGGAGCATGGGAGGTCTTTCCATTTTCTCAAGTCCTCCTCAATTTATTTTTTGAGTGTTTTTATATTTTCACTGTATAGGTCTTTCACATCCTTGGTAATGTTATTTCAAGGTATTTTTTGTTGTTGTTGCTATGGAAGGGACAATGTCACTGATTTCTTTCTATGTATCTTAGTCTTTTGCATATAGAAAGGCTACTGATTTTGTGCATTGATTTTGTATTCTGCTACTTGCTGAAGGAGGTAATCACCTTTAAGAGTTTTGAGATGGAGGCTCTCATGTCTCTTATGTACAGAATCATGTCATCTGTGAGTAGAGCTAACTTAACTTCTTCCTTTCTAATTTGTATCCCTTTTATTTCTTTATCCTGTCTTATTGCTTGAGCTAGGACTTCCAGTACTATATTGAAGAACAGCGGTGAGAGCGGATACCCCTATCTTGTTCCTGATCTCAATGGGAATTCCTTCAGTCTCTCTCCATTAAGCATTTTTTGGGCTTTAGGAGCTTTATATATAGCCTTTATTAAGTTGAGATATAAACTGTCCGTTCCAATTCTCTCTAATGTTCTGATCATGAAGGGATGTTGTATTTTGTCAAAGGCCTTTTCTGCATCTATCAAAATGATCATGTGGTTTTTATGTTTAAGCTTATTTATGTGGTGTATTACATTGACATTTTTCTGTTTGTTGAACCACCCCTGCACTCCTGGGTTGAATCCTACTTGATCAAGGTGAATAATGCTTTTGATGTGTTGTTGGATTCAGTTTATGAGTATTTTGTTCAGGATCTTTGTGTCTAAGTTCATCAGAGTAATAGGCCTATAGTTATCTTTTTTGTGGCATCTGTGCCTGGTTTTGGTATTAGGGTGATACAAGCTTCATAGAAGGAGTTGGGGAGATTTCCCTGTTCTCCAATTGTGTGGCACAGCTTGAGGAAAATTGGTTTCAGTTCTTCCATGAAGGTTTGATAGAATTCAGCTGAGAAGCCATCTGGTCCTGGACTCTTCTTTTTGTAGAGGTTTATGAATACCTTTTCAATCTCAATGGGTGTGATATATTTGTTTAGGAGATTAATCTGCTGTGATTTCAGCTTTGGTAGGTAGTATGTGTCCAGGAATTTGTCCATTTCCTCCATATTATCCAGTTTTGTGGAGTAGAGGGATTTGAAATAAGTCCTGATGATTCTCCCAACTTCACTTATGTCCATTGTGATCTCTCCTTTTTCATTCCTAATTTTGTTAATTTGAAGCATCTCTTTATTTGTTTTTGCTTGATCAAATCAAATCAAAGTTTGTCAATCTTGTTTATTTTTTCAAAGAACCACCTCTTTGTTTCATCAATTCTCTTAATTGTTTTCTTAGTTTCCAAGTCATTAATTTCTGCCCTATTCTTAATTCTTTCTTTCTTTCTTATCTTGAGCTTTTGGGGTTGGATTATTCTTGATTTTCCAGTACCTTTAGGTGGATGGTTAGGTTATTGATTTGGGATCTCTCTGTCTTTGTTATGAAAGCATTTAGTGCTATGACTTTTCCCCTGAGGACTGCCTTCACTGTGTTCCATAAGTTTTGGTATGATGTGTTTTCATTGTCATTCATTTCTAGAATTTTTGCAATTTTATGTTTTATTTCGTTCACTACTCATTTATTGTGTAAAAGTATGTTGTTTAGTTTCTGGGAGCTGATGGGATTCCTGGTGCTTCTTTTGTTGTTAGTTTCTAGCAATATAGCATTGTGATCTGATACCATGCAAGAAATTATGTAGATCTTCCTAAATATATGGAGGCAGGCTTTGTGACCCAGTATATGACCTATTTTTGAGAAGGTTCCATGGGCTGCTGAGAAGAATGTATGATCTGTGGATTTGGGGTAGAATGTTCTGTCAATGTCTGTTAGGTCTAATTGTTCTATGGTTTTGTTGAGTTCTCTCACTTCCCTATTGATTTTCTGTTTCTATGATCTATCTATCTATTGTTGATAGTGGAGTACTGAAGTCCACAGCCATGATGGTGTTGATGGTTATTTCTGTTTTATTGTCAAGTAGGTTTTGTTTTATGAATTGTGGTGCCCCTATATTTGGTGCATAAATATTTATGATTGTGATATCCTCTTGTTGGATCATTCCCTTGATAAGTAGGAAGTGGCCTTGTCTTTTTAGGTTATTTTTGGTTTGATGTCTAATTTATCTGATATTAGTATAGCTATGTCTACTTGTTTCTTATTCCCTTTTGCTTAGAATATCATTTTCCACCCATTCACTCTGAGGAAGTATCTGTCTTTAGTAGTGAGGTGGGTTTCTTGAAGACAACAGATTGAGGGGTCTAATTTTCTGATCCATCCTATTAGTTTATGTTTCTTGATGGGTGAATTAAGGCTGTTCATATTTAGGATAATGACTGTGAGGTTTGATTTGATCACTGCCATATGGTGTTGGTTAATGTGGTTTGGTGTTTTCTTGGACTTTGTAGTTTTTTGTTGCTTCTATGAGTTTGGTTATTATGATCTTGGGATGTCTCCCAGGAAAAGCTATAGGCTTGGAGTGCAGCCTACCCAAGCAAGAGGCTATGTGTGTTACAGACAGAAATTCTGGAGGGGTGGGGATACCCAGGCTCCTTGGAGACTGGATGATTTCATCATTCATGGGTTCCAGATATTGAACATGGAATGCAAAATTTGGTGTGTCCTGCTGGATTTTTTTTCTTCTTTTTTTTTAATCCCTGGTTTTTCTAGGTAGGGTCTTTCTCTATCCCAGGCTGACCAGAAATTCACTATGGAATTTCAGTCTGGTCCTGAATTCATAGTGATCCAGCTAGCTCTGCCTCTTGAGTGCTGGGATGCAAGGTGTGCACCACCAAGCCCTGCACCCTGCTGGGTTTTTTTCTTGCTTTAGTCTTATCTTTCCTTGAAATGATCCCATTCATCCTTTTGGATTGAGAATATTTAATCTGTACTATTGTATGTTGAAAGAACATAATTTACACTTTAGTTTTATCAGATTTACAGTTATGAGATACACTAGGATTTGAGGAAGAAAAAATAAAGGTGCTATGCATTTAACTAAAAAGATAATAAAATAATTTTGAAAATATTTTCAAAGAGGAAGTGGGTTAATGCAGTCATTTTCCTCAGTGACTGACCTTGGCATTCTATTGGGAAGCTATGGAGCAACCTGTAGCCTGGGCTTCCTGCTACCCTCAGGCCATCAAAGTCAAACTCTGACTATTTTGTTTGCCATTTGTACTGCTTAAGCTTTCAGTGATTCTAATGAGCAGCCAAGGCAGAGGTTCACCATTGGCCTAAGCAAGTAGACTTAATGGCTATTACCTACATGCTACTCCACTGTTACACAGAAATCTTAGAAAACACAGTCATTACTTTCTGAAAGAAAATTAATAAACAAAATACACTTTCTGTATGAATTCACTGTTTCTGACAACCTCTGTAAAGAGAGAAGGCAGCAATGCTGTAAGAACCAAACTGCAGCTCTAATTGGGTGTCTTGGATAAGCAAGTGGTTGAGGGTTCTAAGCACTCTTGTTCAGCTATGGAAAACTCAGAAGACCTCAGGAGCAGCTGCAGGTAGGACCAGTCCTTTTTAGCATAGCTTAAAGAAACACCCCCCCCCCCCAAGCAGCTGATCCAATGAATGTACGAATTCACCTCTGGCAGGAATCTCAAGCACCTGCTAAAGTCAGCTGCCAGAACAAGGTGGTTAGCTTTTTGGGAAGCCCAAGACTGCTCCCAGTGTACCTTCAGTGGCATGAACACAGAACAGCAGACACTAGGGAAACAACTGCGAATAAATATCATCAGGAAACAATGAATAATTAAAGCTTAAGCACACACTTCGAGAAACTATTAATAGATGTTCCATTATTTTTAGAAGCCTAAATATTCCTAAATTCAAATAAAATAACATGAAATGCTAAAATGTAGCTTAAATTCACAAGGCTAGCTTATTGTTTTTCAGCCACTGTTATTTTTGTCCGTTTTTCTTTGTTTGTTTATTTTGTTTTGTTTTCATCTTGGCATTAGAGATTTTCTTCTAGGCATTTTTCAGGTTTTATAAACATCAACTAAGATTTATTTAACCACTTTAAATGAATGACTTCCCCTTTCATTCCACATTGCCGTAGTTTTAAAAATGTTATAGTTTGTTAATTGGAAGGTATATTTAAAGGTTTTAACAAATTCTTTAGCATTGGATACTTCTTTCAATTTTTGTGACACCCAGTGAATGTCACTTAGCAGTGGAAATAAGCTTCACATTCCAGAAGGCACTAAGGTCCCAAGCCTATTTTAACACTTGATTTTCATCTGCCCCCTTGATCTTGCTCTTACTCAGCTCTTTTCTGAGATTTCTGTACCTCAAGTAACTTATGACATGATTTAGTTTAACATCTAGTTCAAAATATGGTAGGGTAACCAACAGAAGAGTATTAAAAAGTATCAGAAAAGCATAGTTCTGAAGCAGTCCCATAGTAATTTCATATCATTTTATGATTCAGTGCTTATGGATTTAAAATTATATCAATTGAGTATTTTCTACTGTAAAGCCTCAGATGTATCAGTAAGTTTGCAAGTATAGTACTTTATCACCATCATCAAAGTCGTTTGAAATCAATTTTTTTCCTTAGAGTAAAACACATGTTTTATATATTATTATAAGGTTGTTCATTGGGGATACATATACATCAAGAAAGGCAAATTTAGGAAGAGTTTGTGGAGAATTTAAAAAGTTCAAAGAAGCATTGCTTAGGTAGCAAAATGTGGACAAGGGAACTGCAGAGAACAGAGGTAGGAAAAAAATATATTAGGATAATTTTGTTGCAAATCACAGAATTCAATTCAAAATGGCTTTTACAAAATGAATCACACTTAGAAGACACTTTCAACAGAAGCCACGGTTGAAAGGACATCGATAGGAAACTGTTTCTCTTGCTACTCTCTCTTTCCTTTCCAGGCCTTCATTCCTGGGCAGGATCTCTTCTGTGATGAGAGAGGTCATTGAATTGGAGTAGCCATCCTTTTGAAGGAGGAGCTTAGCACCTACCCAGAAAAGAAGTCCCTCATTCAAGGCCATGTAGTCCAGAAGACAAATATCAGTGAAACAATTGAAATCAAAGTCCTTCTCAGAGCTGAACTGTGGCCAGAGAATATTTGGCTCATTCCCCTGGTTGGACTTGGAGAAAGATGGAGTCATCCTTACCTCAATTACATGGACTGATAATGAAAAGAAAGAAAGGATTTTAACTCAAATAAATCTATGAAGTACAAACTGCAACACACACCCACACATGTACCTGATGCACACAGGTAAGCACACACACACATCTTATATCCTTCAGCATTCCAGATATCATGCTAAAGAGAAGATAATTCAAAGAAACCTTGGTGAAATACTATTAACAATGGTGTTTTAGGGAGAACAGAAAGGACACAAACAATAAGAACAAAGGGAGACAATAGTTACCAGAATCTGGAAGAACAAATTTTGTGATAGCTTGACTACTTAGAATTTTTAATGAGACTGGTGAGTGTGAGCTCAGAACTCAGTTAGGTTGAGGTAGAGAAATGGTTCACCTAAACAGTCATCATGGGCATTTTGGAGTCATCCAATGAAATAAGCAAAAACTTGATCCTAAGTGCAAATAGTTATGTTTATTCCTAAAGCCGGGAATTCAGACTGAGATGCATTATCACAACCCCTGGGAATTGGAACCATACAAAATGAGAAAGGCCTTTGCTCCCATAAGACTGAACAGACATTCGCGACCACACACGTGGGAGGAATCTGGGCATGCAATAAGAAATTCAGGCTGTAGTATTTCCTCATCTGAAGGAGTTTTAGAGCCCTAAATATTGATAGAAGAAATCTAACAGAGCTCTGTTTGTTCAGACTATTACTCTATTTCTTAATTGCTGCTAAATGACTCAGAATTGGAAGGAAGAAAAGAACAGTCCTGCTAGCAGTGAAACATAAGCAGTGGAGACAGTGTTCATGGAATCATAAACAGTAACAAAGGAACTTAAAGCTGAAAAGACGAAGGCTTACTTTAAAGAAATACATTCCACAGGTTCTGGATTTTCTGTGGACCTCTGTTCTTGCCACTATAAAAACCATGGATTTACCACCGGGAAAACTACTGATAGCCAGCTGGTTACTTTCCTGGAGAAACTAAAACCATTTTCTTAATCTGTCCTCAAAATACCACTAATTACATGATCTTTGGCATCTCAGTGAGAGTCTAGACAGTGTTATATTCTTAACGTTGCTTCTATTATTTTGCTATGATTACTACTCAAAGGTCTGTAGGTTTGTGTGCTTTCTCAACAATGTGCATGAGGAAGAGTACTATGACAATCCAGGGTGTCCTGTTGTTTCTTGGGCCCATTTAAAGGAACAAGTGGAAGGAATTGCAGGTTACAGATGCCAAAGGAAATCTCACTGACTCAAAACCTCAACCCAATTGAAAATAGTCAAAATAAAACATAAGGAAAAAATTTTGAGTTTTAATTCTTTGGGAATTTAATTGAAAGGCAAGTTTGTTCTAGGTATTAATTTCTCCTTACAATTTAACAATTAGAGTGGATTCTGAATGTATAAATTTGGGTCATTTTTCCATTGCTGGCCTTGTGCTATCTGGAGCAGTTTTACACTGTAATTTGACTGAATATGTAAATCCTTGTGATTTATACAAATCAATACAATGAGACAGAAAACTCAATTGAGAAAAATGTAATTGAGAGTAGAGAAGAGATTATTGAATGTAGTCTCCTTCTTATCTATTCAGATCAAACTGGGACAAATTCTTAGAACCAGTGTGGCTCAAAAGGATATGGAGAAATGGTGATAGGATGTGATTTCACAAAGATCAGAACAGGACTGACCTTACAAACTGCAGTTCTCCTCTCCTGCTTCCTGAACTTGCCATAGGCTTGATGGCTAAGCTAACACAGTAAGAGATGGATAGCTGGAGGTATAAGTGTTCTTTTTTCTTCCATTCCTCACTTTCCAGCTTCAAGTGCTCCCTCGTGAGCCCCTGCCTTCTCTTACCTCTTTACCAGTGCTCCTTCAGGAGGAATGATGACAAAGTATAGGAGATAAAGTACAGCCCTCTCTTGGGAAGGGTTAATTTAATGGAAGGCTTTTTGTTTACTCCCTCCTTAGAAGTATTTTATCTTCATGGGGTTGTTGTGGCTCTGTTTTCTTTAGCTATTTCTCCAGGTTCTGAGAATCTTCCACCAGCTCTACTCCTTCCAGACACATCTTCAGTGGTTTATTCACAACAGCAGCATCTTCAGCTCTGTCAAGGGATTTTTCTAAAACATAAACAGAGACATGCTATGTTCAGCTTAATGCATTTCTTTAGTTTTCAGGCAGGAAGAACTTTTTTTTTGCTTTCCCTGTGAAGCTCTTCATGCTCTTGTTTCTGATAGCCTATTCTCAATGAATGAAACACACAAGCAAACTTTAACATCTGAAATGCTACTTTGATATCAATATGGATGAACATATCCAGTACACAATAAATGCCTATTGAATGAAGGAATGAAGAAAAATGAGATGTGAAATGCTAATTGAAAAAATATATTTTAAAAAATCAAGAGGGGAAAGTGACAAAAGAGATAATAAGGAAGTAAAATCCATAAACAAGGGTAGCCAATAAAATACAAAAGTAGGAAGAGGGAAGGTAGCATCTGGGATTTTTTTGTTTGTTTTTTTGTTTTGGTCTAATTGATAATATCTTTTTTTTTTTCAAGAAAAGGATATAGGAAAGGATCACTTTAAAGAAGATTTCAGGAAGCCAGTTTCTAAAATACTGATTTTCAGTGTTCAACCATGGCATAATATAAATTTGTTGTTCTACCTATTAGAGACAACTTACTTGAACACAGTATTTGATGCTCCTCTATAACAATTATGCCTGCTCCTTGCTTTGAATACTTTCCTTCTGTTTCTGGGCCTCATTCTTCAAACTCACTTTCTACTTTCTTTCTTCTAGAAAGCTTACCATGCTTTTTCTCATGTTCAATAGTCAAATTAGGTCATATGCTCATTCATACATCCATCATTTAATCTACTCAATATATATTAGTTAAGTACCTACAATGTGCCATGCATTATCCCTGCTTGGGGTTCCCTCCCTTTCAAATAACATTTGGAACATGATGCTGTGCTAAGTGATTTATATCTTCTCCATATTATCCATGCACATATTCATATAATCTAATACATACCTATATACATACACACTATTTTATTTTAATTTTTCTAGAACCTAATCCATTGTCAGGCAAGTAAAACTAATTTAAATTGTTAAGAAAATTGTCATGAATGAATGATTATATGAAAAATAACCTTTTAAAGGTATAGATGTAAAAGTCTGGGTAATAGTTCTTTTGAGAATCTGATCCTTACATGCCTTACTCTCAAGTAGGATAGGAAAACAGACATATTGTACTGCAAATGTAATAAAACAAATTGTATATCACACTGAAGGAAGTAGGCATTAGTGGAGCTGATAAGTTCACAAGTCTTGGCAAGGAAAAAAAATAGAGGAAAATCTATAATAGGGCATGAATTAGGTCATCTTAATACATGCCAAGCAATTACCTAGAGTACCTATTATGTATCATTAAGAATAAATTTCTCTGGGTTAGGATTAGATCCATAAAGGAGCAGAACTCAAAGAAATATTCCTAATGTTATCATTAATAGGTCCTTAATGAATTGTAAATGAAATGTCCATTATGTTAAGGTATGTCACGACTTTATTATAATTGCATTACCATTACTTTCTTTGGCTAATAAATATCACTCTGCCTTAAAAATGCTCATAGCATCATTGTCTCAAAATAAAGTTATAATCTCCTCAAATTTTCTACATATAAATAAGTTACACAAAAAAGCTACTTCATTTTATCTCCACATTTAATAAGTTGTCCAGCATTTTTTAACAAAAGAAGACCTTTTGTGATTAATGGTTTCTAAATTTGTTTAAACTAACTTTGCATGTTTGTTTCATAGAAAAAATAGGCACTCACTCATGATAATTTCTTTACAGAAGATGGCAAAATGTCATTTGTTCATATATGTAGAAAGAAAACATACTATTCTAATATAAAATAACCATTTATCTTTAAATACATAATTAATTTGGATATATATAGGTAAATAAAAATATATAAACATGTCAAAAGCTATAGGATTTTTCTATTTAACCCCACAATTGGAAGGACTTGAAGGACTAAAGATAAGAAAGAAGTTATAAATCCTGATTGTTTGGTCATGGTGGTTGGAGAAGAAGACCTGTTGCCAGAATGATTGACTAAACAAATAGAGTAATTATTAATACATAGAGAAATCAAAATGAACAAACAAATTCATCAAGAAGGAGAATGAGCTTAGACATAAAGGTTTTGAATTGAAAGTTGCAATAGGAACTAAAATGACAGTAGATATTTAGGTAGTTCTCAGAGACGCTAGAGGAATTCAAGAAGAAAATAATGATGAAAATGAAAACATTTGAGAGATTTTACATAAGATCAGATGGTAGGATGTGGTTAGAACTCAGAGTTTAGAATAAGAAGTCGTGAAGAATGTGAATGAGAATGTACCAAAAGCAGAGGAAGGGACTGGAGAGATGTCTCAGCAGTTAAGGTGCTTGCCTGTGAAGCTTAAGGACCTGGGTTCAATTCCCCAGTATCCATGTAAGGCAGATGTACAAAGTGTTGCATGCATCTGGAGTTCATTTGCAGCAGCCACAGTCCCCGTCATACTCTCTCTTTCTCTCTTTCATGTCTCTGTCTCCCTCTATTTACACATAAGTTTAAAAAAAATTAAAAACCAGAAGTGTATTTCTCTTTCTCACTAAGTGTTTTGTTCATTGCAACACTCACTCCCCCCGCCCCAAGATGTGGGGATGTGGGCAGCACTGTTCCACCATGTGTTTTTGTTCAGCACCAGAAGAATAATAACAAAAGGAAGCAAGTTGTGTTCTGTGCTGTTAGTCCATATGAAAGTTACTTCCCAGAAGCCCTTTCCTCAATAAGTTTCCCAACTACAGGTGGTTGCAAAAAGCATCCCAATGGGTTTGTAAGGCAGAAGTAAGACAGCAGTGATCATCCTGGAATCCATCATGCTGAGAGAGTGAGAGGCAGAGGCAGGGCCTTCAGCAGATATTGCCTTGCTGCTTTCCCCATACTGAGAGATCAGTGAAGACCTGTTGATGATTCTGGCTTCTTGCTCAACCTCATTCCATGTCTAGCTCTTTCTAAACAACAGAACTCCCCATTCTACCACCAGGACAACAGGTAGTAGCCTCCCCTAGACTTCTCCTATCCCTTTTCTTCACAGTACACAGTGAAAGGCAGAGCCATCTAGATTCATATACTCCTGAAAAACACCAATGTGTCCACATATGGCAATGCTTCAGAAATGCTGTCCAGAGACTCCTCGTTGATCCGAAATCTTCCTTTCACTGCCTCATCTCTAGAACAGCTTATGGCTCATCTAGTAATAACTTCTGTGTTCCAAATACTCCTAGTAGTTCTAGTTTTCCAACTGCTGCTAATGAGTATGGTTATTGGGATTAAGAGCTATTTCTGGGCAGCAGAAGTTTAAGACTGAGAACAAAGAATTAGTTCTCTGATTAAACAGGTATAAAAACAAGAATGACTTTTACCTGGGGTAAAGAGAATTCTTGTATTCTGTAAAAGAAAGTGGCAAAGCACAAAATCATTCAAATGATCACCTGTACTCAGCAGCCCATAGAAGGAAAGACTCTGGTAATCAAGTACTTGCTAGCATAGAAGAAAATGGCTAGTTTTAAAATCAAATAGAACTATAGTGAGTTGATTATTTTGTTCCAAGTACACTGAACAATGAAGAAAAATGGTGTACTGATGGACTCAGGAGGTTACTTAAACTCCCATCTCAAGATTTGGTTAGATAACAGAAAGCTTCTCTGTTCCAAAAAGTATCTTTATTGTTTTAGCTGTAGGTTGAGATTTCTGGAAGCAAAACTCAAATTCTAGTGGCATGAGTGGCTAAATTACAACCTCGGTGGAACTTCCAACTTTATACTAAGTATGATACTTTGAGAAGCTGTGATGGACAAATCCTCCTGAAGCACAGAACACGGGTTCCTCTGGATTGCAATCACCCTTTTTCTGGCCCATCATTCTCTCCCTGTAAATGCAGCACTCCCCCACTCTCCACTCTACCCTGGGGAACTATGGGAAGTTAAAGATTTGTAATATTTTCCTCATGTTTTATCCACAGAAACCTGAGTAAATACATATGGCAACAATTCAGAACAGTGTTGAGTTATGCTAGATATGTTTTAATGGGCTGTTATGACAAGGCTTACTAAGAGCTGCTAAATGCTATGGCAAAGGTAGAAAAAGCTACTGTAACAAGTGGCAAAGTCAAAACTGTCGTTTGACAAACACAGATTTCAAATACTTGACAATTTTTCATGGTGCTCTCATATAAAGTGACTGAGATCTTATCTGCTTGGTACAAGCAGAAAATCTAGGAATGCAGAATAGATGTCTGACTTTATCCATTATGATGAGCATTTCAACCAATTCAGAATTGAGCCTGTTAAACAAAGAATACTTGAATTAAAGGAAGTCTTGTTCGTTTGAGAAAAGATGTGAATGCATAGCCAAATTCTATATTACACATATTTTTCTTTCTCTTCCTTAGAGATATGTAACATTTTATATAAGGTGACAAAACACTAGAGTAAAACAACCAGACTTTGGCAATATTCAAAACTGACTGAACTGATTAAATGTTTAGAAACTAAAAAAAAAAAAAAAAAAAAAAAAAATTCTGTGAACCACCAGTCAGCCATAGAGTGATTTATAGTGGTCAGATAATTAGTGAAGTTTTCACTAGGGTTTATAGCCCATCAGTTTTTCCCTCAAATCAACCTATGATTCTATGACCACATCTGGAATGGATTAATGGAAAAGACAGAACATCTGGCAGAAGCTCGATATTGTTTCCCTGATAGATCAAGTAAGAGCTTCTGATAAGGAAAGTCAACCAGATATCGCCAGAACCACCTATACCAACTAAAATAACATTTATTGGGGGATTTCAAGAACTTGAAGGATGCAGAAGTTGTGATTTCTAGCACATTTTTATTCAATTATCTGTTTGGCTTTTGATAAACAACTTAGAGAATAACCATACACTATGATAACCTTAACCTGCAAGGATTCCAGTTGTTTCCATTCTGTATGTGATTTCGCTACTAAAACAAATCAACACATTCTCTGCCTCTTGGGTGAAACTGCTGATCCTAGGAAAGCACTTTAATTGAGACACTGCCACAGTGTACTTCAGGGTCATATCAATTCTGCCATCTTATGTCATGGTCTATCCTATACATGTCTTGATCCTTTTCTCACTTCACAAGACATCATAGTGGCCCATGTTAATGAGATCTGATTACATATGTATATATACATACATATGTGTGTAATATATATGTATATGTGTGACATATATATGTAATATATGTGGGAAAATTTTCTAGGGATGTCTAATGACTAGGGCCATGCCATTATATCCTTTCCAAGGTAAAAGAGAAAGATGAATTTGGCAATTCCAAACACTGAGAAAGGAATATGCCTCATGAGCCTCTCTGAGTGTTGACTGTAACATAAACTTCATTTAGGAATGCTACAATGGAGCCATTTCTGAGTAACCTAACATGCTGCCAGCACTGAGAGGAATCCAAGCGAGGAAGAGGTGTGCAGCAAAAGATCAAGTCTTCCATATTAATTGTTCTGCCACTTAGACCATATAACCTGTCTGATCTGGTGGTGGATGAAGAATTTGTAACAGTTCACTGATGTTTTAATACAGCCATTAGAAACCATTAAAAAGGGTAATAAAATGTCTAAACTATTTCATCCTTTGCAGATGCCAACTCCCTTTTTTAAGAAATAGCTTCTGGATTTTATACAATTCTAGCAGAGCAGAAACACTTACCAAAAGTGTTGATTATTTTGGATATTAAATTCAATGGCAAGAACAGATTTACCCAACAAGCTATAAAAATGGTAGTAACTAGGAGTCATCCATTATTATTATTATTATTATTATTATTATTATTTTGGTTTTTCACGATAAGTTTTCGCTCTAGCCCAGGCTGACCTGGAATTTACTATGTAGTCTCAGTTTGGCCTTGAACTCATAGCAATTCTCCTACCTCTGCCTCCCAAGTGCTGGGACTAAAGACATGCACTACCATGCCCGAAAAGTCACCCATTATTAAATGAATGTGGTATAAACATGATCATCCATTCCTAAAAGCACAAGTAAGGTGTGTGAGTACGTGGTCCAGCTGCCTCTGACTCCTACTCCTGCTATGTTTCTGCTACTTCATCAACCCAAAGCTGTAGGAGTCTCTAAAAGGAAAATTTGGCTGACTTGCAAGTGGTTCTGCATAGTATACTGGCTTCCTGTGAGTAGATTCCACTATAGCCTCACTTGGGTGGCCTGAAGTTAGTGGTGAGGAAAAATTCCCCTGACAATCATTATGCTGAACACTACAGTTTGTTTAAGGGGGGGGGTTCCCTAGAAATGAGATGTTTAGAGGGGGTCTATGCTGACATTTAGGCTGACAATTTGTTCATTAGGTAGTTAGGGACTTGACTGGTTTTGTTATAAAGGACTTCAGGAGAAGACATATGTATGTGGCACAACTGAAATAAGTAAAAATGTTTTTGTACCATACCAATACCCACCAAAGAAAACCTCTAACAGGAGAGATTTATTTATTTGTTTATTTGTTTGTTTGTTTGTTTGTTTGTTTAACAGAGAAAGAGAGTGAGAAAGAGAGATAGAGAAAGAGAATGGGTGCACCAGGGCCACCAGCCACTGCAAATGAACTCCAGATGCATACACCACCTTGCGCATCTGGCTTACATGGGTCCTGAGGAATTGAACCTGGGTTATTTGGCTTTGCCAGAAAGAGACCTTAACTGCTAAGCCATCTCTCCAGCCCCAGAAGAGATTTTTAACCACAGGTGGATATGATTACTCATTGTATAAATGTCCATCAGCTTGTCTCCTTAGCCACTACTAATTCATTTTTACCAGCCTCATGAACAGAGGATAGTGATGTCAGTAAAGATAAAATCATTCTTTATTTCAGTGACACAAACTTCTACTCACAAAGATCAACACTATCAACCCCCAGGACTAAGAACCTGAAAATAACAAAGGCTAACACTGACTTCCACTAGTATATCATCCTCTGAGAGAACCAGCCACCTCAAGGAAATTTGGCTACATTGGACAATTACCTTCATGGAAGAACCAACATGTCTTTCTCTCTTCAGGACATACTTCTTCAGGATATCAGTTTGCCAATGTAGTCCATATAGATTCAGAAAAAAGTACTGTCTGTGGACTTACACAATATCGTATCTACAAGCAAGACCTATGACAACATGGCTTCTGACTAAGTAACACTTCATAGTAAATGAAAACCCACAAGGGGCTTTTGATCATTGTAGATAAGATCCATCTTATCACATTTCCTTGAGTCAATGGAAAGACCTTTTACAGATTCAGATACATGGCCAAGGGGATGGTCACATTTTGTAAGATGGGGATAATGTTCCTTAGCATGCACTACATATTCTGAATCAAGGGCTAATATCAAATGGTGATTTTCCACAAACAGCCAAAATCCATTAGTTGTGAAAATAGGAATCTATTCCTTCTCTTATGTATTTCTAATGATCTACTAACAAAATGTCTGCCTCCTGTCCCCACATTTTGGGAATCTGCTAGTTGACAGATCTTCATTCCCAATGAAGGGATGCTTCTATTACAAATAAAAAACCTCATATTGAAACTGCCAGATGGCCACTCATGAAATTTAACCAGCAGTCAAGGAAGCTCACTGTGTGGGTGGAATGATGGATTCTGATTACCAAGAGAAAACTGTGGTTGGTAGAATTCTAATACAGCCCACAAAATTCCCACCTCTTGGTTTACATCCTGCATAATCCTTCCACACCCTTGAATGTATGTAAGACATGAATTTGATAAGCCAATCATGCCCTTGATCAGGCCAGAGTATATAAGACTCAGTTGTGGCAGACTGGAATAAAATTCTTATGTTCGTTTATTTTCATGCTTGAGAAAACATCTTTTAAAAAGGAGAGCTTTATTTTGGATCATGGTTTCAAGGGTTTTACTCCCAGGTTAACTGTTTTTGTCTGTTTGTGTGCTTCTGGACCTGTGATAGATAAAGCACACTATCATGGCTAAGAGAGCCTAACAGAAGAAAGCCTCTTACTTCATAGCAGCCAGGAAGCAGGAGGAAGACAAAATGGGACAGAGGCAAGATATCCTTCTGAACACACCACCAGTGACCCACTCCCTCCAACCCTACCCTGCCTCCTACATTCCCTTACCTACAATGTCCAGGAATTTTGAGTTCATTATTGGCTAATCATTGATTATGTCGGAGCCTTCATGCTATAATCACCTCTCAAAAGCCCATCAGCTAGCCACCAAACCTTTAGCACCTGAGCCCTCAGGGGACAGTTCAGATTCAAACCATAACAAATCTGCTAAGAGTGAAGAAATAAACTGCTATGTTATAAAATAAAAGAGCCATAGTTCCAGGACCTAAATGACTTTTATGACTAAATGTGATATCACTCCCCCAACTAATAACCAGCAAAAACATTAGATCTCAATCTTAAACCACAAAAACTGACTTCTAGCAATATATTCTAAGTGAAGACTCTACATGTCAGTGGTGATAATAACACCAGCAGACAACAGGGCTTCAGCCTGGTGCAGGCCTGAGGAGAGGACACATACAACCTCCACCGGAACTCATGCCTGCTTTGAGATGATCAGAGTACGCAATTTAAAAATATGGTTTACTGTAACCCGGTATGTGATAAATTAATACAATTATATTGCTATTTCACACCAGGAAAGAGAGGAAAATGTTTGGCACTTCTTATGATTTACATATGCCTAATTTTAAAAAATGGAACACTGTAGGAACTCCAAATTATCATCACCACTAATGGCTTAGAACGTCTAAGAATCCAGGTTTGGGACACTTACAAGTCAAGAGATCATGGCTAGCAAAGTTGCTTACTGATGAAAGGAGTCTGCAGAATGGGCATTAGAAGTAAGTTATCACTATAGCTACAGCCATAAGACTGCATACAAAAATTAAAGCTATAATAGGTATATGTAATTCTTACCTCCTTAACCTGATATGAAACCATATATATATACCCAAGTAATGATAAAATAATGAGTACAACTGGTCAATATGAAAAACATAGAAATATGGATACTATGTTAATCTTTATCTTTACTATTTAACAAGATATGTGTTAAAAATAGTCATTGACTGCATTTATCAATATTCATGCTAGAAAATCTTGTTTGATTTTTGATTTGTTTTGTTTCATTTTCTCAAGGAAGGGTCTCACTCTCGAACTCATGGCAATCCTCCTATCTCTGCTTCCCAACTCCTGGGATTAAAGGTGTGCCCCACCATGCCAGCTCCAGAAAAATCTTAAATAAGAATATGATTCAGCTCAAGAGATGAAATGAGTGTGAGACCTTGTTTCAATTTTTATATTGGGACGGAGAAGGGTCATGTTTTCAGATACAACAGAGATAGTCCAATAATGGTTTAGTCATTAAAAACATACTTAGAAGGTAGCTGAATGGATGCCATGCTAACAATAGTTGATATGTGGGTGTATATTATCAACTTTGCAAATCTAGAACTATATTTCCCAGAATTCCCTCTATTGGTATGATTCTCAGAGATAATAAAAAGAGAAGAAAATGTGATTTGCAAAACAGATTTGAAGCAGCAAGTCACTAACTTTCTGACACCCGAGTTAGAAGAAGCAAGACCCAATGATCTTTCAGAATATTCCACATATTCAGATGTTGTAAAGCAGACACAGATATACCAGTGGGTTCAGCTTGTGTTCAATCCTCCTAAGACTATATCCAGATCAACTTCCAAATTGATAGCTATGGATGAACAGAAAAAAATCATCACTAGACATAGAGATGGTAGCCTTCCTCTGGCTGCTCCTCCAGTTCTCCTTTTTTTTAAATATTTTTGGTTCATTTTTATTTGTTTATTTGAGAGTGAAAGAGGGAGAGAGGCAGATAGATAGAGAGAGAATGGGCGCGCCAGGGCTTCCAGCCACTGCAAACGAAATCCAGACGCGTGCGCCCCCTTGTGCATCTGGCTAACGTGGGTCCTGGGGAATCGAGCCTCGAACTGGAGTCCTTAGGCTTCACAGGCAAGCGCTTAACCACTAAGCAATCTCTCCAGCCTTCTTCCAGTTCTCCTTTATGGCTCCACTCTAGCTAGCATCACTACTGGTATGGAAGCTGCGACTTATCTATCCACATCAGTGGATCAGAGGATCTGGTTTGCTTCTCCGTGGTTCTACAAGGCCTAAGTCCTAGAATAACTCCCCATTTGACAGTACTCATATTGGCTCTGCTTTGCTGACAGAGGAACTCCTTATATCATGAGCCATAAAGCAAGATGTGCCAGAAAGGACAGTGTAATCCACAGTGCAATTATCAAGAAGAAGACAGAAAATGACTGGAGAACTGAGTAGTAATGACTGCTATTTCTTTCCATTTTTTTTAAATTTTTTTATTCAACTTTTATTTATTCATTTGAGAGAGACAGACAGAGAGAGAAAGAGAGAGAGAAAGAGAACGAGTGTGCCAGGGCCTCCAGCCACTGCAAACGAATTCCAGACACGTGCACCCCCTTGTGCATCTGGCTAACATGGGTCCTGGGGAATGGAGCCTGGAACCGGGGTCCTTAGGTTTCACAGGCAAGCACTTAGCCACTCTCCAGCCCAGCCATCTCTCCAGCCCGATTTCTTTCCATTTTTATTGTTAAATATTGTTGTTATTTTAAAAGAAAAGAAGCATGTGGTCATTATTTCTAAAACTGTAAAGAATATAAGTTTAAACTTATGAAAGTCAGAGTGTTCCCTCCAACTCTTTCCAGCACCCCACCCAAGTGGAGTCCTTTTTTTAGTGCACAGTGTGTAGGACAGAGGTCAGGAATGGAGCTGCATCACACTCCTTTATGCCATTCTTAACTTTCTCCTCTGTCATTGGTCAGAGCGAAATACAATTTGCAACTAAAGAGGTATGTAATAGAAAACAGAATGTCTGATTTAAAAAAAAATAGGTCTGGCATCCTTGTTTTTAAAAACTAAGTGAAAATCAGAACTTAATGTGGCAAAGCTAATGGCAACATGCTATGGAGCTAAACAGTGGGGTGTGGGGAAATGTTGCAGTGCATTAAAGCTCTTATTGGGACCTGAGTTCATCCCCAGAACAAACCTGTACCTCTGGGTATGGCTGTAACTACAGTGCTGAAGAGGATGAAGACAACAAGGACCACTGGGGCTCAGTGGTAAGTCTTTCTGAAAATTGGTGAGCTCTCCAGGGTTAGTAAGTTGTTCTGGATTTGAGAACAGAAAATAAGGCAGGTAAAGTAAGGTGGAAGAAGGATAGAGGAGGTGGACACTTAGCCTCCTTCTCTTGCCTCTGCAGGCATGCACATGAAGTATGTGCATCTACACATATATGTGCGCACACTGCACACACACACACACACACACACACACACACACACACCACTACCACCACCACCACCAGAAGAAGAAGAAAGGAAGAGGAAGAAGAGAAGTAGGAGGAGAAGCAGCTGAACCCGAATGGTGGGGAGGTGGCGGGGGGGATGAGGCACTAGCATGAGCAAGCAATAGACTTTAGAAATGGTTTCCAAGAAAATATTTACACAATATAAGAATAATGTCAATGAACACAAATTAATAAAATAAAAAATAACCAGTGTTCCAATGGTCAGAAAATATGAACAACTGACCTCATGAATCACAAGGAGAGAGTAAAATAAGGAATAAAACCTCCTCAGTCAACAATGAGATAACAGCAGGACCTGAAATGCCCAGAAATAAACACACAGAAAGATCAAAATAATTATCCCCCACCCAAAACACATACTACACTCATAGCCAAGGTTTTCCACAATGATGATAGTTAATAAATTATTTACCCAAATCTAGTTTTAAAATATAATATGTCTTTCCAATTTCTCCACATCCTCCTCAGCATTTGTTTTCATTTGATTTTTTAATGTTTGCTATCCTTACTGGAGTAAGGTGGAATCTCATAGTTGTTTTTATTTGCATTTCCCTAATGGTTAGGGATGTTGAACATTTTCTTAAGTATGTGTTAGTCATTTGTAATTCTTCCTCTGAGAACTCCCTGTTCAGTTCTCTGCCCCATTTTGTGAGTGGGTTATTTAATTTTTTAATTTTTATATTTCTTATTATTTTTTAATTTTATTTTAATTTTTTTGCTTATTGTATGTTTGTCTGTGAAAAAAAAAAACTTTTCAGTTTCATGATATCCCAACGGTTGAGTGATTGCTTAATTTCCTGAGCTGCTGGGGTTTTGTTCAGGAAGTCTTTTCTCACTCCTATATCATAGAAAGTTCCTCTTATTTTTTCTTCTAGTAATAGCAGAGTTTCTGGTCTGATATTCAGATCTTTGATCCATTTGGACTTGATTTTTGTGGATGGTGAGATGTGTGGATCTAGTTTCAGTTTCCTGCATATTGTTATCCAGTTTGTCCAGCATCATTTGTTGAAGATGCTGTCTTTTTTTCAGTCTACATTGTCAGGGCCTTTGTAAAATATAAGGTACTTGTAGTTACTTGACCCTATATCCCGGTCCTCTATTCTGTTCCATTAGCCTATAGTCCTGTTTTTTATGCCAGTACCATGTTGTTTTTGTTACTCTGGCTTTGTAATATAGCTTTATATCAGGTATGGTGATGCCTCCAGAGGTGTTTCTTTTGCTGAGGATATGCTTAGATATCCAAGGTCTTCTACCATTCCATATGAATTTGGAGTTCATTTTTTCTATCTCTATGAGGAAAAATGTTGGGATTTTTATTGGTATTGCATTGAATCTGTATATTGCTTTTGGTAAGATTGCCATTTTCACAATGTTAATTTTGCCTATCCAGGAGCATGGGAGGTCTTTCCATCTTCTCAAGTCCTCCTCAATTTCTTTCTTGAGTGTTTTTGTTGTTGTTGTTGTTTTCATTATATATGTCTTTCACATTAGTTCAGAGATGTTTGCTCAACCATGTTTATAGCTGCTCAATTCATAATAGCTAAGAACTGGAATCAACCTAAATGTCCATCATTAGATGAGTGGATAACCAAAATGTGATATATCTACATGATGGAATTCTACACAGCAGTAAGGAAAAATGGCACAATGACATTTGAAGAAAAATTGTCAATCTTGGAACAGATCATTCACAGTGAACTCACCCAATCACAGAAAGACAATCATCACGTGGTGTCACTCATCTGTGGCTCCTAACCTGGATCTGCCTGAGACGCTGACATACATAATAGGCATCTTGAGGACTGGAGAATAGGGAGGGTGGGGCAGGAGGAGAGGGTAAGAGGGGGGACAAAAAACTGGACCCAAATGGAACTGGTACCATAAAATCCTATATCCTAAAAGACAGACTAAAAGGTTGAACCTTCATCAGGTCCTTAGAGGGAACACCTGAATCAAAGGGCCCTAAAGAGGGTATGATGAAGACTAACCTTAATCTCCTGTTTCTCTCTCTTCTCTCTCTTTCTTTTACCTATCCTTTTTCTTCCTTATTTTCTTGTAGCACTGGACTGGACTGTAACTCCCAGTACCAGGATGTGGTTAACACCTAAAATGAGCTGTTGATCAGAGAGACCTACAAGGTTTCCCATAAGAAGACAGACTTCTGTCAGAGCACTTTATTACCTACCAAAGTTTAATGGTAAGACCCTAATGCCAGAGACACCATATGCTGTTGGTATGGAACATGGAGAGACCTGGCTGGAATCCAGAAGAGAATCAGTCTCCAGACAGTTAACTTGTCTAGTGCCAGAAGGTCATACATGCATGAGTGACTGGGGGAAAATGGCCAACATCTGTGCAAGCAACTCATGGTCTAAGCTACTCAGCAGCACACAATCTGATGTGATGCTCACCCAAGTGCAATAGTGGCACACAGCCATGGTGAGTAACCAACTGCTCATGAATTGGCTAATCAATCCACTCAGTGGAACAGAACCCATAGCTGGAATTGGGAAATAAATCAGAATCATATCCAAATAATGAATTTCCTCTCCAATATCAAGCTCCTACCAACCTTGGGCTGCACAGGGCCTATACCTATTAGATTCTCTCTAAACTAATAATGGTTATCCCATTTATCCAGTGCTGACTTCACTCTCTGTTGAATGATCTGCTTCTCTTTTTCAGATGGATGCAGAACCTGAGGAGAGAATCAGCCCATCACACCTCACCAGGGCCCCAGCTGAAACCATAGAGTAGTTGAGGAAATGAGCAAGAGTGCTGCTTTCTTGGTGAACCTGATATCAGCACAAGAGTGAAGGAAACAGACACAGAGAACACTCAATTCCTACCAAACCAGAGATCCAGAGACAGAGGCTCCCAATACCTCGTCATTGAAGTAGACCTAAAATCAACCCAACATGGCTCAGGGAAATTTGTGGAAGAGGGGTGAAAAGATTGTTGGAGCAACAAGTTGGGACATTATGCACAGAGACATTGCCTCTTCCCCATAACTGATGGCTACCCCACAGTGCACGACCCACAATCCCCTTGAGGATAAGTGGCATCCCCAACAAGGAGGGTCTCTTTGGAGGGGGGTGGACTGGGAGGAGGGTAAGGATGGTACCAACATGTGCTGTTTACAAACTGTGTGTACAAAACTAATAAAGAAAACTGGTGTTAAAAAAAGTAATATGGCTTACATAGATGTGCGTCCTGGCTAAACCTAAATTGAAATGAGAAGAATTGAACTAACACAGATGTACTCTGCCTCTTCCCACTATTCCCTGAGTCATGAACACTGAGACAGTGAGAGCAGACTCAGACAGGGAGGAAGTGACAGCAACAGAGAGCTCCATAGCCTGTGCTATTTGCATGGAACAGAAAGAGACTGGTACAGAGAAATTTAAAGGATAGAAAGCAGAATAGTCTATAAGTACCATAGTGTCTCAATATGTAGTTGGGAAATTATAATTTAAATAAACAATAACTATCACTTTAATTTGATTTAGTTAAATATAATCATCAAACTGAAATTTACAAAAGGGAGGCATCATTAAGAAAAAAAACTACACTGAAGAATAGGGAGATGGCTCAGTAGTTAAAGGCACTCAATTACACAGCCTGCTGGCCTAAGTTCAATTCCCTAGTACCTATGTAACGCCAGATGCAAAAAGTGGCTTGTGCATCTGAAGTTCCTTTGCAAGAGGCCCTGGCATGTCCATTCTCTCTTTTTTCCTCTGCACCTCCTCTTCCCTTTCTCTCTCTCTTTCTCTATCACCCTCTTCCTTTATTCTCTCTCTCTCCCTGTCTGCTTGCAAACAAAAAATATGTTTATTAAAAAAACAACATTGAAATGTGATCTAATCTTTAGTGACCACCTTAGAAGTTCATAGCTATGTAATTCTATTGGCAGGCTTCTGAGGAAATGATGAAATTCTGCTTATATCTGAAGCCTTGCATACAAAATGTTGAAGCCTAGTTATTACAAGCATGATGTAATACAGTGTACTAATTTTAATTTTTAGTTGTCAAAATCTCTGTAAGATTAATTACCATTGTGTAATAGTTCCTAATAAACACAGAAAACCCAGATATTAACAAGAACTTACCATGTATAAGAATTTCTCTGTTTGTAAGTGTTGGGAAGGGTTATACCTACCTCTTATGAGCCACATAATTATGGAGTAGAAACAACTACTATTATTTACATCTCACAGAGAAGGAAACTGGAGTTGAACTACTGTGTGGTTTACCTAAAGTAAAATCACCTGATGAGAAGAACGCATGGGAGTTAAACTCATAGGCATCTGACACGCAATTCTTTGTGTTAAACAACCAGTTGCTATACCTCCTTACATTTTCAGGTATACAAACACATCCATCCAATATTCTTTAAATATAGATTTTGCTGAAGAATATTTTTTTCCTATGGATTTTACAAAATTTAATGAATGTAAATTTTCCATAATCATCTATGTAAAAATGATGCTTTGTATTGTTTTCTGGTCCTGTTCTCTTTCATAAAAGCAAGTTTGAGCTGGAAAGATGGTTCAGTGGTTAAGGCTCTTTCCTGCGAAGCCTAAAGGCTTATGTTCGCATTTCCAGGTAGCACATAGCCAAACACAGTGACACAAGTATGCAATGTCACACATGTGCCAAAGGGGGTGCGTGCATCCGGAATTCATTCACAGCTGCTGAAGGCCCTGGTGTACCCATTTTCTTTCTCTGTGTCTCTCTCTCTCTAAATAATAAAAAATAATTAAAAATAAAAACAAAAAAGAAGGCTCTATGAAGTCTAGGTTTAATTTTATTTCTACCCTAGTTGGAAAAGCATTTCCACTCCCTTGTGTACCCCTATTCTTCGTGTGGAATTGCTGACCTAGTTGTAAAGTAAGGGATAAACTCACATGGCTCAAAGATAGTCTTTAGGAAAAGAATGGAGTTATTGTTCACATCCCATTTATATGAAATGCTGACCTTTCAAAATAATCCATTACTTTTAGTAAATGTTTAATGAATAAAAAATAATTAAGCTTGGGACCTTCCAGCTGCCTAGAGCCGTGGCTCAGTCAGTCTGTAACCTCAAGCAGAGGGCCCCGAGCTGGTGAAGGCTGCTGTGACTTACTCTAAGCCAAGATTGGCCACATTTTGGGCACTATGCCAAGGTTGAGCAGGTTCCTCCAAGCCCTGCTGAAATCCCTACAGCTATTCAGAGATTGATAAATATAATCCAGAGTGCTAAAACTGATGCCTTCAAGCATCTTACAGTTAAGGAAGCAATACTGAATTGTTTGGTGGCCACAGAAGTATGGATGTGGTTTTATATTGGCGAGATCATAGGCAAGCATGGCATCATTGGCTATAATCTTTGAAGAGCAATCTTTAACATCTGATTATAGTTGACTTGTTATTTGAACATTCTTGGACCATGTGTGACCAGACTATCTGAATAAATATGATATGTCAAATAAAAAAAATAATTAAGCTTATGCATTAACAATGATTCAGGTATCTTTTTTTCTTAAAAACCATACTTAATATTCATTGCAGTTACCTTCTCATTTCTGTGACAAAACACCCAACCAGGAGCAGCTGCTGATGGAATAAAAGGATTTAATTTACCTTACAGCTTTCATGGGAAACATGGGATTAGGGAAAGCATGGAAGTGTGAAGGCTGGGCATCACATCTTCTCATATAAGCTGGGGCTAGCACTCTGGGTGAGCTCCCTCTAACACTGTAAAGGGGACTGGACTATAAAGTCTAAAACTCCGCACTCATTGACACACCTCCCAAAGGCTCCACCGGCTGGGGATCTAGTATGAGGTTTAATCACAAACACTTGAGGCTATGGGAGATATTTCACATTCAAATCACAATACTTTCATTCAGTCTTAGGGAGCATCACACAGTTCCACACTGTGTTCAGTAAAACATCACAGTCCTTTACCTTATATATACCCTTAATCTGAAAGATAAAGTTGGTATGGAAAAAAAAAAAAAAACCAGCTCTGAGTATGATAAAGAGGCAAGAAAGAATCTGTTAAGTATCCACATATACAATAATAGCAGGCACATATTTCTAACCAGTGTACTGATGGCACATATAAAATGACCTTTTGCTCATATGATAAAGTGGAAGCAACATTTTAAAATCTACTGATCAGAGATAGTGAGATTAAAACTTGTGATACTGTGCTGGTTAATTTTGGTTATCAAGACAATTGGATTTAGAAGCCTATAAATGTGTTAAGTCATATTTCTGAGTGAGTCTATGAAGATGCTTACAGAGATGAATGACAAGCTAAGGGAGAAAAACTACCTATTCAATGGACCATGGAATCAAAGCAGGAAGGAAAGGAGAAGCTGGAGCACACCAAAGCTTGATTCTTCTGACCGGGTACATGTTTGCTGCTGCCCACACCTGCACATGTGAAACTCCCAAGTTCTTCAGTCCGTAAAGAGGGACTCACCCCAGTGACTCTCTGAGAAGCTCCCAGGCCTACTGCCTCAGTCTTGGGCTGCATCATTGGTTCTGAAGTCTGCATTTTTAAAAATATTTTATTTATTATTTATTTATTAGAGAGAATGGGCACACCAGGACCTCTAGCCACTGAAAATGAACTGCAGATGCATGTGCCACCTTGTGTAACTGGCTAACATGGGCACTGAGGAATCAAATCTGGGTCCTTAGGCTTTGCAAGCAAGCACCTTAACTGCTAAGCCATCTCTCCAGCTCTGAAATCTGCTTTTTATTGGACTGAGTAGGTATTGGTTTCTCTGGTTCTATAACCTACAGACAGCCATTGGAGGACATCCAGTGTCTGATCAGGCAAGCCAACCTCATCATTCTTACACACACACACACACACACACACACACACACACACCATTGGCTCTGTTCCTTTAGAGGGCCCTATCAAACATAGGTAGTTAGAAATGTAAGAATCTAAATTTGTTGTTTCATAGAACATTCAAGGAAAAATGAATGAAAGGCAAGTTTAAGAAAATACGTTTATAAAACCCCAATAAAAAATTGTAAATGTGGACTGGAGAGATGGCTTAGCAGTTAAGGCGCTTGCGTGCAAAGCCAGAGACCCTGGTTCAATTCCTCAGGACCCACGTAAGCCAGATGCACAGGGGGGCACATGTATTTGGAGTTCATTTGCAGTGGCTGGAGGCCCTGGTGTGCCCATTCTCTCTCTCTTTCTCTCTCTCTCTCTCTCTCTCTCTCTCTCTCAAATAAATAAATAAAATGCATTTTACAAAATTGTAAATGGTAAAGAAAATACTAGAGAGGCTTGGGAGATAGCTCAGTTCATAGAACTCTTGCCTTGCAAACATGAGGCCTTGAGTTGAATCCCTAATATGCACATAAACATGCTGGGCATGGAGGTGCATACCTGTAATTTGAGCACTGGGAAGACAAGTGAATTCCTGAGGCTGACCAGCCAACAAGACTAGCTTAATTGATAAACTCCAGGAAATTGATAAAACTGCCCCCTCAAGAAAAGGTGAATAGAGGCTGGAGAGATGGCTTAGCAATTAAGGCTCTTGCCTGCAAAGCCAAAGGACCCAGGTCTGATTCCCCAGGACCCACGTAAGCCAGACGCACAAGGTGGCACATGCACCTGCAGTTCATTTGCAGCAGCTGGAAGCCCTGGGGAGGCCATTTTCTCTTTCTCTCTCTATCTGTCTCTCTCTCTCCATCTCTCCAATAAATAAATAAGAATAAAATATTCTAAATTCTTTTTAAAAATTAAGAAAAAAATGTGGATAGTATTTCTGAGGACCAAGACTCAAGATTGTCCTGTGACCTCCCCACATACTCATATACCTATATATAGCATAAATAAGAAAATAGTAGAGTTACAGTTGTAATAATCTTAATTTAGACTAAATTAAAACTGATATATGGTTTGATTAAATGAAAATGTTAAGTTTAATTAAAGAAATAAATGCTTCCAGAAAGCATGTTAACAATGCAAGTACACATGAAAATGATCTAGGCTTTCAAAGGCAGGAAGGGAAGCTCAGGCAAACCACAAGACTGGCGGGAAGGCACCTGAAGGACAAGAACTAAAGCACCCCTCATGTGTCAGAGATCAGCCACCGTTCTCTCCCTCCTACCCCTGTGCTACACTGACACGACCACTCATCACAGTCCTCAGCTCTCAGCACTAACTGCCATTTTAGGGACCTACTGTCACGTACAGATGCTTTAAGTTCAGCTATGGACTATTCATTTCCAAGTTGGATACCTACACCAGGACAGGTCAGCCTGGCACAAGCTCTAAGTGAAAGGCAATTTTACTAGAAAAACTTTGCCAGGAAAAAAAAAAAAATACCAAGTGTATAACTACCTCGACCTATAGACAAGGAAAGAGAAAAAACACATATTGAAGGCATTTTTTTCTATAAATATTTAAAGTTCAAGTGAGAAAATAGGAAACTTCATGTGGGAATGTAAAATCTACCCAAATCCCCAAATGTTAGAATTTGCAAACAATTTACTTAGTTGCATGTTACTCTGTTGTTAATGCACATGATACATCTAGCTTCATTTTAGGTTACTATAACTTGCAAACAAATGCTTAACAATGCTTCTGAAACTGGGCAGAGTGGAGCACATCTTTAATCCCAGCACTTGGGAGGCAGAGGTAGGAGGATCACCTTGAGTTCAAGACCACCCTGAGACTACATACTGAATTCCAGGTCAGCCTGGGCTACAGCAAAACCCTACCTCAACCCCATCCCCACCCCCCAAAAAATGCTTCTGAAGCCAGCAAAGCTGACTTGAATGATACAACTGAATTCACCAGCTTCAACATGCACACTTTCAAATGGACAGGTCAAAGTGATGAATACAGAATTCCATCTGCTATTTACTACAGCACTTACATGGCATTTTACCAGTATTTCAAGTGTAGTTCAAGGGGAAAAAAAGTAACATTTAATGCATCTTATATGAAATTGAGTTTAGTTAGATGGGTTTGTAAAATATTATTAGTTAAAAAAGATTTTAAAATGCTTTCTAGACTTGACCTTAGCCAAAGAAAACAAATACTGAAGCATAGATGTAGGGATAGATGCAAAACAGCTTGTCAAAAAGAATCAGGTTCAAGGGTATGCGTTGCAGCTCCCCCTTTTAAAATAAATTTTAGGACTGGACAGATGGCTTAGCCGTTCAGGTGCTTGCCTGCAAAGCCTAAGAACCCAGGTTCAATTCCCCAGTACCCACATAAGCCAGATGCTGCATGGTGGCACATATGTCTGGAGTTTATTTGCAGTGGTTAGAGGCCCTGGTGCACCTATTCTATCTTTGTCTGCCTCTTCCTCTTTCCCTCTCTCAAATAATTAAATAAATAAAATATTTTAAATGCTTTCTAGATATATTTCTTAATATTCAATTATCCAATCATGTATATATACATTTATATAAAGTACCTCATAAAGCTATGAGAAACTATCATAAGCAGTTTTGTTTTTGATTTGCTATAAAAACACTTTTTCTTCTATTTATTCTTTTTCTTGGAAGCTATAAATTATTTTCTGCTTTCTGTGGAATTCTTAGTACCACGCTTTCAACAACAACAAAAAATCATTTTAAATTCACTGATTTTAATTTTTAGTTGTCTATGTTTCCTTTGTTTATGATGCCATAAGTTTTATTAAATGCTCATTTTGTAAAAATCATAGTACTTAGGAATGTAATTGGATTTTAGGCTGGCTTTAATTGGTGATCTAAGTTCCATTTCACTCTCTCTTGCTATAGTTTCCTAACAGACGAAGATATATATAAATGGACTAGAAAGTCCATGGATAACTGAGGATTGGTTACATTTCCTAGTAATTTACCTACTGGCACTACATGATTCTCCTTTGGCAATCTAATTACTAGACTGCAGCATCCTCTTGCAATGTGTATCCTCTTTCTCTCAGTATCGTGAAATGATAGGTTAATATCAAAAGAAAGAAACAAGAAAACTAATATTTTTCTTCCTAATAAATCACTCTGCTCTTCCAAACTGGTCTTTCTTTAAACAGAACTAATTACAGAAATGTGGATTTTTTTATTTCCAAATTTCATGAAACTAAATTTACTATGACTGCTATGAATGTTTCTGTAGATGAAAATGCTACCAATCAAGATCCTGCCAACAGGACAAAGTATTTGTGGTTTTCTAATTATGTTCATTGTTGTTCTAAGTACAGTAAAAAAAATTCTATAAAGTTTATCATCTGGAATTATAGTCTAGCTTTCTTCAAAGTAACCAACTTTCATTCTTCCTCTTGGCATATTAAAGTGTTTGTTTAGCCTTAACTACATTTTGAATTTCTTCACAATAATAAATCTAGAAATTAAGCCAAGTTATAACACACTAGTAAAACATTGCTGCTTCCAATTTCAGGTCTGAGAGAAAAACAACACTACGAGGAATCAGGACTGAAGAACAGAGTAAGCAAAACAGGACAGCTACAGACTAAAAAATCTAGGAATCTTGACTTAGAGAACTGGGAGGTGTTGCAATTAACTTCTCATTGCTGGGACAAACACCCAACCACAAGCAGCTTACAGGAGAAAATGTTTTTATCCTGTCTTAGTCTTAAGGGGAAGCTCCATGATGACAGAGGACATCACCTCTGCCACAGCAGGCAGGAACAGCAGCAGGAGGGTGAGCCTTTGAACACTGGGAAGCTAGGTACTAATAAACCTCAAGGTCCACCCCCAGCAACGCACCTCCTTCAACAAAGCTCCACCTCCCAAACAGCCAATTTGGAACCAAGCATTCAGAACGCACGAGTTTATGGGAGACATGACCCAAACCACCACAAGAGGACAGGACAAGCCAGGTACATGGGACAAAATCAGGAGCTAGGTCCCATAGCTCAGACGTGAGCAGACTGAGATCATGGTACACTACAAAATCCAAAAGCAAAAGGAAAAGTTAGAGGTCTGTTTGAGAACCTCTGTTAGAGGTGATTTTGTGAAAGATGCTTCAAAACTAAGGTTGGGGCTGGAGAGATGGCTCAGTCAGCAAAGTGCTTGCTGTGCAAGCATGAGGACCTGAGGTCAGCTCTCTCGTTCACATAAAAGCCAGGCATGGCAGTGCACACCTGAATCCCTGAGCTGGGAGCAGAGACAGGAGGGTTTGTAGGGCTTGCTGGCTAGTTAGTATAGCTGAGTGATGAGCTGTAGGTTCAGAACCTGTTTCAAGAGTATAAAGTCACACACACAACAAAACAATAACAATTAAGTTGGGAGACAAAACAGATGTGAAAGGATAATTGGGGTGATTAGAAAGACCTCCAGGGCCACAGGGAAAAACAATACACTAGGGAATACTACATCTAAGAAAGACTAACTGTAAGATAAGAGCAAGTGAAGGAAGTAATAAGAAACTCTGAAGTTCTATTCAAGAGAATTTTCTTTCATAGTGAAGAGTTAAATCTGTCATCATTTAATACAGAGAGCTATTCACATGTAGCTTTTGAGCATTTATAATATGGCCAAGTGCAACTAAGGAGCTGAATTTAATATTTTTAATTTGAAATTGATTTCAGTTTAAGTAATTGTTTCTGTCTACATTATTGAACATACACTTTTGTGGAAGTACACAAGTTTGACTTTGGCTAACTCACATGACTCGTTTCAGCACCGTCTGATTGCCTGCATTAACCCAATCACACTGTTGCACATCCACCAATATTTAGAGTGCAGCTGTTCTCACTGAGCATCTGATATCACCCATTCTTCCTGATTTCCCCTGATAGCTATATCCACTAGGATAAGACTTGGGAACCATAGGAATGTGCAAGATGAAAATACTGAGCTGGTGAATATTAGCATCTTGGGCCCACAGAAAGGTCTCTTTTGCACCTCCTACTTGACATCTCCCAATTAACACACTCCCAGGAGAAACTGCTTTTGATGAGAGCACATTTGAGGGGAGACATCAAAGTGGCACTGCTTGCTCATGGGCTCTTGGAAAGGAGGAATGTGTTGAGAACTGGGAGTATTCAAAAGGATGGTAGGACTAGATAATAGAAGGAAGCCAGTAGGTGGTAGTATTCATGAGGGGCTATCTTCAGGACAGGTTGCCCAGTCTTTACAGAGTCAAAGGTAATATCTGACACTTGGCACTCGTACCTGATGGAAGGTTCCCTGGAGAAAAGCCTTTGCTCTGCAGAATGGCTAAACTGAATATTGATGAGAATCTACCCCCTTTTGCTCTAAGTACTGTGATGAGATTATAGATCTGATGCTCCAGCTCTTTTCAGATCTCAAAGGGCCTGAACTTCAAGCTCAGAACAAGGACAGACACTTGAACTCTATGAATAAAAGAGATGGTACACCTGAAAATTATTGATTAGGTAAGAGAGGGGTATTGGGAATTGTTGTGCCTTATACAGCCCTATTGAATGTGACACTAATATCAAGTAACTTGGGAGAGGTAGTGAGACATTACTTGTACATAAGCAGGTCTGCTGCATTACAGTCCCAAAAGTAGTGCCTGGCCCATGGCTGATACTCGAGACACACGAGTGGAGTACCAAACCATGCTTCCCCAGCCTGAATGGATTCCCCGGTTCTGTAATGGTACTGTCAGGTTAGAGGAGAACGTCACTGCCCATGTGGCTCATCTGTTACAGGTCTCTGAGTCTTCTCAAGGACACAGAGGAGGATTGGGGCATGCAGCACGTCAAACTGTCTAAAGTAGAGCACAGACTTCTGCCAAGAACACAAAGCAAACATGCTTCTTCCTCTTCCTTCCCTCACTGAGGGCAATGAGACACTGGAACACACACGCATTTTCAAAGCATTAACAAGACTCTAAAAGGTGGAAAGGATGACCATCCCGACACCATGACAAGGTCCAAAGAATAACACAGCACCAAGTTCATTGGGTTCTCATTCATCTCCAACTCGGAGCTGAAACAGTGAACCATGTGGTAATGCCGGTGGTCACAGGTAAGAAAATCCCAAGCAAATAACTTTCTCTCTTTATCCAAATAAGAAGCCTGCCACAGCAAGACGGGCTTTTAGGTAAAAGGGTCAGGCAAACACCATGGAAAGAACAATGGCTCTGCCCTTCTCAATGCAATCTACAACAGTAAACACCACATGCATGTTCAGAACTGAGGAAGCCATTCTATGTTCATGAGTCTGTAATGACATTGTGTTGTGCGACTTTTCCTGAGGAGACATAAACCAATGCCTTTTTACCCCAGACAGGGCAAATCTATCTTGGTGTGGCAGTTTGAATGTGAAGTGCCTTGCATAGCCTTGTGCATTTGTGATTAAGTCTCATACTTCCATCCCCAACTTGTGGCCATTTGGAAGGTGAAGTTTTGCTGGAGAAGGTGTGCCTCTTGGGGCAGGCCTTGGGGCGCTATAGTGCAAGGACCCCCTTGCCAGAGCCAGCTCAACCTTGCTGCTACCATCCACCTGATGTGACAAGATGTGATGCCCAGCCTCTGCTCTGCCACGCTTTTCCCTGCCACGATGAAACTGTCCCTAAAGTCTGGAAGATGCTTCTGGTCAGGTGCTTTTCCCCAACAATTGGAAGGAAACTGCAACACTTGGTGAACAAATGGATTTATGGTGAGTGATTTACAAGGGCTGAAGTGCTGGGTACTTATATAGCATCGTAGCTCCAAAGCAGCTGTCTCACCGAAAGATCCCCCCCCTCCAATATGGATGATAACCCATGATAGCTGCCTCCTAGTATGCCCCATAGAACTTTCATGCAGCTCCACCACCAGAAAGTCTTCTCCCTGGCTATTATTTATTGCTTATATAACCTCAGGAGCTGTATGAGCTGCCTGAGCCTCCTAAGTTTCACTAACTTTCCGAGCCCTAAAAGCCTCCCTCTTCCCTCCATGAAGGAATGTTTTGCTTGGGAGGAAATAATTATATAATACATATGCCCAAACTTCCACCGCGGGTACTAGTATCAGAGAAGACCAAGTAGAAAACTAGGGCTTTCTTCTTCCCTGGCTGTAATGAGATAGCCTTCCCACAGTGTCCAGGGGACACCATGTAAGGAACCATATTTCTACCCCCAAGCAGAAATAATGAGCTGTCTGTTATATCCCTGCTGGGAATGCATCAGCAGACATGTAAAGGAGAGTTAAGATTTTCATCATTGCCTCCTGGTAATTAAGGAGGATAGGAGAAAGCTGGCCAATTTTATTTTATTTTATTTATTTTTTTGGGGGGGTGGGAGTTGAGGTAGGGTTTCACTCTAGTTCAGGCTGACCTGGAATTCACTATGTAGTCTCAGGGTGGCCTCAAACTCTCGGTGATGCTCCTACCTCTGTCCCCCAAGTGCTGGGATTAAAGGCATGCACCACCACACCCAGCTTGAAAGCTAGCTTTTTAATGGCAGTTCTACAAAACTCTTGGCAGAAATGGAACTTGTGTCTTATTCATAATGATCTTCAGCAAACCCTGCTGTCCACAGTCTAGCGCACTTGGATAGACACTACTTGGAGAGACAGCCCAAATGGGCGGGCTCTAGGATCTGTCCTCCTCTACAAACCAAATGCATCTTCCCCTTACCTATAAAGGCTGCTGTCTTCTTCCTGTGCTGGACTCCACCCAATCCACTCAGCTCACCTCAGCTCTGCTTTTCTGTCTCTTTTCAGCCTGCCTCTCTGCATCTGGGCCACAGGAATATACGGGAGGCCAGCTTCCCCCTTAGCCAGCCTAGCTGGCTGAGAGCATAAAATCGTTTCTCGGTCTGGGGGAACTTTTCTGCTTGTGTCTGCTTTCTAGTTTAGAGTAACTTTTCCTTTTGACATGCATAACTTTCCTCTGGTTTCTGAATCTACCATGTGTGTATTTTCCTTACACTTCAGATTGACTATGTGGGTGTTCTCACCAACTCTCGGCTTGCTACCTGTGTGAGTTCTTTAAACTTGGGGTATCCATGAATATAACTCTCTTCATCACTCATTTCTCCTCTGAATCTCTTTGTCTCTGCTTTGATAACCACCCTCTCATTTTTTCCTCAAGCCTCGCCATTTGTCTTAACTTCTCTAAAAATGCATAGCAGATGCCATTCTAGTTTCTCTTAAGTCTCGCTACACAGGCTCCTAGATTCCTACCTCCCACTCTTTATGACTCCGTTCTAACTTTCATTCCTAGATCCCAATATACCTTAAATAAATCCCACAATTTGTGATTTCTTCTTTAAATAAACCCCACATTTTGTGATTTTCCCCTCAAACTTAATAATTCACAAGTTATCCTTCTTGAGCCCATCTTTATTAAAGGTAGGACAGAACCTACAACGTGGGGTTCATAAATTCTGGGATACTCCTTCTGACCACCAAAATCCTGCATTAGTCATGAGGGCACCTTCATGGCAGTACCAGTGGACAGCACATGAGGAACCAGAAATCCTACCCTCCATGCAGTGGGAACAAGGAACACTCACTTGAGTGTAAGTGGAGAGAGTAAATAGGGGAAACAGATGCCTGCCACCATATGCAGGAGTATGCACACTCCTCAGGGAACACTAGGCAAAACGGTGTCAATAATCTCAAACCGTGATATGAAAAATATCCAACCCATGTTTAAGAAAAAAATATCAAGAGAGGGAGGGAAAACAGAAGGAGAGGTTAAGGCACAGACATAGTTAATTTAAGAGGCTCTGTCACCTGGGCCAGGCAAGATGGAAGATGAGACCAGACCTCTGTTGGTATCTGAAACATAACAGCTTCTCCCTCTTAGAGAGCTTGAAGGAACAAAGGCCTTCTTTATCTCCCACTCTCCAATGCCTCCCTAACTCCTAGTATGTATACCAGATCACATGGAGCAATGCTTTCCCGACACCTCTTGAAAATCCAGAAATGCAAGAAGTTCCCTTTTTCCTTTGGATCTCTGGAGGCTCTCTCCCACTTCTCCGGCTTTGGATGGGCCCCACCATGAAGTATGTGGTATGGTGTTACAACTCACGTAGTAAAGTAGAATTCTCAAAGAGTAATTCATCTCAGCTGCCTCTCGTCAAACCGGCGTGTTCTCCTGCTGCTTCCTCTCTTAAATTATCTATCAGGAAGGAAGGAAGAAGAATGTTAAAATGCAAATTACTAATATCAGAAACAAGGTGGGGAGGACACCACAGGTTATGATGACACCAAGATGACAATACTGATACACTGGGAGCAACTCTGCGCATCTATAACTGAATTGAAATGATCAATTTCTTAAAAATTCACTCAATAAGTAGCAGATAAGTTAAGTATTTTGTATTAGTAAATGAATGCAATTTTTAATTTATAAAGTCCCTCCAAAGAAGTTTCCAGGCCCACAATGACTTTGTAAGATATTTCTTTTTTTTGTGGTTTAAAAATTTGTTTTCCACTTTTTTATTATTAGATATAGACATATGTTGTATGTAAACATCACATGTTGGTACCATCCTTTCCCTCCTCCCTGCCCCTTTTCTGAAGAGGCCTTCCTCATTGGGGATGCAGGTCAACCCCATAGGGATTGTGAATCAAGCATTATAAGGGCAACAGTCAGTTATGGGGGAGAGGCAATGTCTCTGCGCAAAATGTTCAAACTTTTGACTCTAACATTCTTTCCATGCCCTCTTCCGTAAAATTCCCTGAGCCATTCTGGGAGTATTTTAAGTCTACTTCAGTGATGGGCACTTAGGAGCATCTAGATGTCTGGTCTGGTATGTGTTGAGTGTCCTCAGTATCTTTCTCCATCACCCTTGTGCTGATATCAGCTTAACTAAACACCATTCTTGCTCATTTCCCCAATTCCTCTGTGGTTTCAGCTGGGTCCGGGGTGGAGTGTGCTGAGTCGTTTATCTCAAGTCCAGCCCATCTGAAAAAGAGAAGCAGATTCTCCAATGGAGAGTGAAGTCAGCACCCATTAAATGGGATAACCATTATTAATTTAGAGAGAATTATAAGGGTTTAGACACTTTTATAGTGTAAGGTTAGTGGGAGCTTGACAATGGAAAGCAGAATCATTATCAGGATATGATTCTGACTTTACAAAATATTTCTCCCAAATGTTTAAAGAAAAAGTTTCATATTAATTGTATAGTATCTTTCCCAGCATATAGAAGAAGAAACCCATTTTCTGAACCTGACATGATAATGATAGCAAAACCAGAAAAGAAGAAACAAATGCAACAAACCCCAAAAACCTATAGAAAAATACATCTCGAAGACATAGACATAGAAATCGTTAGCAACAACTTAGCAATATAATTGAACTAGATATAAAAATATCCTATACTATGACCAAATGGTATTTATCCCATGGTGGCAAGGGTAGTTTTGTCTTCAAAGCATTAGTCAGTGAGATCCACCTGGTTGACAAACTGAAGATTAAAAACAATGTGATCATATCAACAGATGTAGAAAAATCATTTGATAAACTCAACATTCATTCATCATTATAATTCTCAGGACAGGAATAAAGTAGCATATCTTCAGCTTGGTAAGAAACCCTGCAGCTATTTTTTAATGTTTATGTTTCCTAATTGTAAAAGATCCAATGCTTGTCTCATAAGATTGGGAATAAGCTAGGGAAGTCTGCTTTCATAGTACGTACCCAAAAAAGGAGTTGAAGGTTTAGTCAGTGCAGTAAACTAGGGGGAAAAAGATAGAAATGCTAGATAGATGTAAAAGGAAGGAAATAAAATAGTCCCTATTTGCAGATGAGCTAACTGATTACTTAGGAAGTACCTGAATAATCCGCACAAGCCTTCTCAGCAAATATGTAAATTAAGCAAGTTTTAAATAGATAGATGATAAACATGCAAAAGTTAATTTTAATTTTATATACTAACAACAAACAGTTGAACATCAAAATGAAAAAAAATGTAAAGTTATATGTAAATCTAACAAAACTTGTACAGAATATTTATAACTACACAATAATGATTAATGAATAAAGATCTCAGAAAATTTACAGACATATGGTCACACACTGGAAGATGCAACAACACAGTACCAGTTAAAGTCTCTACATTTGTTTTATAGACACAGACAGCATTATTCTGATCTATGTGGAAAGGCAAAAAGATTAAATTAGTGAAAATAATTTTATAAAATGAAAAACTGAAAGAAATTAGTCTATCTAGGTTCAAAATTTATTATGCAACTACAATAATCAAGATTTTGTGATGCAGGTGGATGGATAAATACCACATCAATAGAACAAACTAGAGAAACCAGAAACAGACCAATATAAACGTGCTAAGTGATTTTTGGCAAAGATGTTGAATAATTGCAACAGAATAAAGATAGTCTTGTCAATAAATGGTGCTAGAGTGACTAGGTATCCACAGGCAAAAATAAAGTCTTTTCTTATGTCTTATCCTTTATATTTAAAAAAATCAGGGTTGGGAAGATGGCTCAATGTTTAAAAGTATTTGCTTACAAAGCTTGATGGCCCAGGTTTGATTCCCCAGTACCCATATAAAGCTTGATTCACAAACTGCCTCACATGTTGGAGTTTGTTTGCAGGCGCAGAAGCCCTGGTGCGCTCACTCTCCCTCAACTAAGTAAATAAATAAAATACATTTTTTAAATAACTCAAAGTGATGGCTCTTCAGAAAACGCATGGGAATACGTTTTGGGGATTAAGGCCTAAGCCAAACCTTCTGAGTTTTAACAATGAAAAGACAGTAGGTAGGGCTGGAGAGATGGCTTAGCAGTTAAGGTGCTTGCCTGCAAATGCACAAGGCGGTGCAAGTGTCTGAAGTTTGTTTGCAATGGCTGGATGCCCTGACATGCCAATTCTCTCTTTCCTCTCTCTCTCTCTCTCTCTCTCTCTCTCTCTTCTGTGTGTGTGTGTGTGTGTGTGTGTGTGTGTCTGTGTGTGTCTGTGTTTCTCTGTCTCTCTCTCACATACACACAGAAAAAATAAATAAAAATAATTTTTTAAATTTTTATTTATTTATTTATTTATTTGACACAGAAAGAGGGAGAGAAAGAGAGAGAGAGAATGGGCATGCCAGGGCCTCCAGCCACTGCAAATGAATTCCGGATGCATGCGCCACCTTGTTAATCTGGCTAACATGGGTGGATCCTGGAGAATCGAACCTGTGTCCTTTGGCTTTGCAGGCAAGTGCCTTAACCACTAAGCCATCCCTCCAGCCCAAATAAATTATTTTTTAAAGTAAGTTAGACTTCATCAAATTTTAAAACTTTTCTTGCAAAAGCCCATGATGAGCAGATACAAAGACAAGCTATAGTGTTAGAGAAAACCCGTGCAAATCATGCATCTAATAAAGGAATAGTATTCAGGGTATCTGTCCTCAGTTCACAACTGTAAGCAAGCAAATCACACTTCTCATAAAGGTATTGTATTTAGAATGTATTTCTCAATACACAACCATAAGAAAACAAGCAATGCAATTAGGAAACGTGCAAAGATATGAAGAGACATTTCACCATAAAAATCTATAGATAGAGAAAACAAAGATAAATGTTCAGCATTAAAAGCTGCTGGGGGATGGTAGTTAAAAGCACACTATGATACTACTATGCTCCTGTCAAAATAACTAATTTTAAAACCAAATGCTGGTTAGGACATAAAAAATACTACAGCCACTTTGGTTGAAAGTTTGCTACTTTCTTTGAAAAATGCTATTATCTACCATAGGAGCCACAAGTTACTTTTCTATAAGTGTACCCCTGAAAAATTAAGAATTATGTTTACAGGCTGGAGAGATTGCTTAGTGGTTAAGGCACTTGCCTGCAAAGCCTAAGGCCCCAGGTTCTATTCCCCAGTACACATGTAAGCCAGATGTACAAAGTGGCACATGTATTCGGAGTTCAGTTGCAATGGCTAGAGGCCCTGAAACAGCCATTCTCTCTATATATCTGCTTCTTTCCCTCTCTCTCTCTCTCTCTCTCTCTCTCTCTCTCTCTCTAATAAATAAATAAATACAATATTTTAAAAAGAATTATGTTTACTGGCAAGCTGGCACACAAAGTATATTGACTTTATTCATAGTAATAAAAAATGTAAATATCAGCTCAGCTGTCCTTTGGTGTGTAAGTGCTCAAACACATTTTCCATCCATACCATGAAATACTATTCAGCAGTAACCCAGAAAGAACTGTTGACACACACACACACACACACACACACACACACACACACACCACACGAGCTCCAGGTAATTAAGCAAAGTGGACAATAACATTCATGAAATCACAAGAATGTAAAACTGGGGCTGGGGAGATGGCTTAGCAGTTAAGGAATTTGCCTACAAAGCCAAAGAATTCCCCAGGACCCATGTAAGCCTGATGCACAAGGTAGCGCATGCATCTGGAGTTCATTTGCAGTGGCTGGAGGCCCTGGCACCACACCCATTCTCTCTCTTTCTCTCTCTCTCTCTCTTTCAAATAAATAATTTTTAAAAATGTGGGCTGGAGAGATGGCTTAGCAGTTAAGCGCTTGCCTATGAAGCCCAAGGACTCCAGTTCAAGGCTCAATTCCCCAGGACCCACTTTAGCCAGATGCACAAGAGGGCATACACATCTGGAGTTCGTTTGCAATGGCTGGAGGCCCTGGTAAGCCATTCTCTCTCTTTCCTTCTGTCTGTCACTCTCAAATAGATAAATAAAAATAAACAAAAAAATTTTAATGTAAAACTGTGTTAGAGAGGGATGTAGGGATTTTTGTGGTGATAAAAGTTTTGACAGTATCAATGCCATTATCCTCATCATGTTTTACATGATTTTATCATTGGTGAAATTGAGTAAGAGATACACAAGATTACTGGGTATTTATTGCAAGTGTATGCAAGTTTTCAATCAACTCCAGATAAGAAGCTTAATAAATCTATAGAACTACACAAGAAAAACATAGACCACAAGGAATTTCCACGGACAGAGCAAAGAACAGAGTTTTCTTTTGGCATCATTTGATAGGTACATATACTTGGATTAATAGCACATGAAGGAGGAAGAAAATATTTTTTTATTTGGCAAAATAAACGTGGAAATTATGGAGATAGAAGGAACGGATTAAGGTAATGAGTGCAGTAAGCAGTAATGAGTGTCCAAGGGCTGGAGAGATGGCTTAGCAGTTAAGCGCTTGCCTGTGAAGCCTAAGAACCCCAGTTCGAGGCTCAAGTCCCCAGGACCCACATTAGCCAGATGCACAAGGGGGTGCATGCATCTGGAGTTTGTTTGTAATGGCTAGAGACCCTGGCGTGCCCATTCTCTCTCTCTCTCTCTCTTTCTCTGTCCCTCCCTCTCTTGCCCTCTCTTTCTCTCTCTCTCTGTTGCTCTGAAAGAAAGAAAGAAAGAAACAAACAAACAAACAAACAAACAAAGAAACAAAAAAAAATATTTAAGAGTGTCCCGCTCTGGAATGGCTTGCCGAGCACGCTGAGCTGTCCTGTGAACTCTTAGAGAAGTAGCAGTACAGTAGGGACTGCCCTAGCATGTCCCACCTAGATCTGAGCTGCCCTGTGAATGCGTTCAAGTAGAAGGAATTCTGAAAAAGGTACGACTGTGTTTGGAAGGGGCTGGACCTCATCTGAGGAACAGAAGTTCAAATGTCAAGTGGATATGAACTACTAATGCAAGCTGAGAGGAGACAACGGGCCATGGAAAGCCCCAGAAGCCATTTGTCACAGCCCTGTATGTGTGTTGCCTATGAGAATGCTGACCTGGTGAAGCAAAATCTTCAGCTATTTCAATACAAGGAAAAACTGCAGCTTTGATATGAAATATTATGAGATCTAAAACTGTGGAATCCAAATAAAACATTTCAAATTTGTCCTATTATTTTAAGTTTAACCCTTTAAATAAGTAATAAGTGGTTTCTATCATTCATCCTTGCCTTGTTAATATCTAAAACATCTTTGTAGTAATGTGTTATTACAGATTACTACTTCCTGAAAACATGGTGAGAGAGAATATCTCATGTGCTGCAATTTGTATTTGAAAGCAAGATTTCTGTTACAGCAACGGCTTTCTGTTAAGTTCTACATATGATGTCTTCTTATATTTGGAAGTCATTTATTAAAGCTTCAATTTTATTGCAGAATATATCATCTTTGCCACATATTCAGACAGATATTTGATACTTTATGTTTCTTTGTTAAAGTTCACTTCATGACAGTATGTCTTTCCTCTGATATGATTAGAACTTTTAGAGGAAAAGTGTCAGGTCTTACATTTTGTTTTTCTATCCTAATTATTGCTTACAACTACAAGCACCACAAAATGAGCTCTCAAAAATAGCTACATAGCAAAGATTTATTTACTAGCAGACCCTGTATCAAACAATGTAAGATCATTTCTAGCCTGAAAAGAAAATGTTAGAACAAGTGAGTTGCAAGACTGAGTCCTGCCCTTTGTGGATTCCTAACAGCAGCATCACAAGAACCTCCATGCTCATCAGCGGGCCTTTCCCTCTCAAGTTCTCAGCACCATTACTATCCCACCAGAAGTCTTCTGAAGCCTGACTGAGGATATCTAGTCACTACTTGTAGCTTCAAAAAGATAGTAATCAAACTCTTTCTTTGGTCCATGGGTTCATGTAATTGTGGCCTTGGGGAAAAAATTGCATTATGAGACCACATGGATGCATTGATCACACAGCAGAGGTCAAAGGAGAGTAGTGCTTACTTTTCATTCTTTAGTTTCAATAAGATGGTATGGTATCAGTGTTCAGAGTCTCTGGTAGGGCCCTGGGACAGTCAAGAGTAGAGCTCACATTCTACTGTCTCTTCACCCACCCATTCCCTTACTATTCTGTCCTCATCTTCACTCTCTCACACTTCCTTCTTCTCCAACTCTAGCAGTCTTACTTTCCCCACTATACCTGTCTAACTCTTGCAGTTATCCTTGAGAGCAGTAAACATATCTTTAACAAAATAATTGCAACTCACAATCACTGATGCCAGTACAACATATGCCAAGACAGTGGTAGAGAAAATAAATTCTCATAAGGAAGGAATGACCTGGAATGGCATTAGGGGGAGAAGTGACTTATGGCCTTTAAAGGTTACACAGAAAAACAATCATGGGCTGGACATTGCTTAGTGGTTAAGGCACATGCCTGTGAAGCCTAAGGACCTAGGTTTGATTCCCCAGAACCCACAGAGGCACATGCATCTGGAGTTTGTTTGCAGTGGCTAGAGGCCCTGATGTGCCCATTCTCTCTCTCTCTCTCTCATAAATAAGCAAATAAATTTAATTAAATAAATGAAATTATCAGAACACAGATTAGGTTATGAATGAGGACCCAGGAGACCTGAAGTTACTGTATCAGAGAATATATAAACATTTTATCCTGAAAGTCATCTGTTAGCAATGTCTCTTTGTCAGAAATTACATTTCAACTATGTTTCCTTCAGGTTTAAAATAATTTTAGGATAGAATGGGTCCTTTTTGTTTCGAGATACAATGAAATTACTCTCAATATGTCTGCTACTGGTTGGTGCCACTATGTGTGGGCTGAGATTGTTCTGCCCTACTTTATTATGACATTTTCTTATTCATGGTAAACCTACCTTTGGTCTTTGATCAAGTGAATCTAATATCTAGAAGACACCTTAGTTGGATCCAAAATCATACATAGGCACTGCTTTCCTTTGCCTGGGGGTGAAGACTATGCTTTCTGAACACCCTCTAACCAAGATGGGTGGCTGATTTCTATACTAAACCCATTCTCCTCTACCACTTAGGAGCTGTTCTGAATTCCAAAGCCTGCTTGTTTGAAAATTCATGAGTTTCTCAATGATGCGTTTCCTTTTTTGGCTGCCCCACTGCTCAGTTAGTTCAGACAACAAGCTGCTTAGGGATGGGTAATTTTTTTCTTTTTAACTGCCAAAACCTAACAGGAGGGGTTGGTATTTTACTGCTATTGTGGAATTTTCAGAAGTTTGGAAAACAGAGGATTTTATTTTTTGTTTTGTTTTGATATAGGACATTTTGACAATGGCTTTGGCAATGATACAAAAATCTCCACGCTTGTAAACCAGAATAACATTTGCAACCATCTGGCTTCCATGTAGCACCCTCTGAGTGGGCTAGATATAAAATAGCTAGCAATTAAGGGGTTTAAAATGGCTTTCTCATTAGTTTCTGTACTGAACTATCTCATGATAAAGATCCAAGGCAATGAAGGAGTTGCCGGTTGATAAGAATTGACACCTCCATTATTTCTTAATTTCTCAGTCTCTCTCCACTATCAACACCACTACTCATCCAGATTTCTAGGTTCACATTATTCCTAAATAGAACATCCCCAATCACAAGGAACTGCAAAGTTCATTAACAGGTTCACTCTACAGCTGAAGAGGTCCTTTATCTTCTTTTCTAATTATGATTTATTTGGGCTTGATTCCATGGAACAGAAAAACTTTCAAACACAACAGAAATCAAGTTTACAATTCAAAGCTTGACCTTTATGTGATAATCATTACATATTTTAAGCAACAAAACTCAGGTAAAATATTTGAGTCCTTGAAACTGAAAAGCCATGGGTCCTTTAAGCCAGTACTTGACTTTTAGCCTCTTTAAAATTATTAAAGTTAACTATTATTATACTCAGAATATATCAAGATAGATAAAGAGAATCTCCAAGTTGGTTTCTTGTCAATCTTCAGTACAATACTAGGAGGCCAAAGTTTCTGAGGACCCTAGAAGCAGATGTAGTTAAGCTTTGCTAAAATACAAGAGTTTTTTAGCTTGCTCCCTGCCCTCCCCAGCTCACATCAAGTCCTTTCCCGCCTACCCCAAAAAACATGACATACATCCAAGCACTCTACAAAAGACAGCTTGTGCCCTCACTTATTTTGCACGTTTTGCACAGAGCAACATACTTTACCCCAAACTTCCAGAGATTTCTCACTTAAACTGTCAAGTTCTGAAAACTCAGAGCTAGAAGAGATCAGACAGGAAAGTTCCCAAGCAAATTAGCATGTGGAAGGACGATGATGTGAACAGTAGAGTCACTGGCCACATGAACTCCCCATATGCACAAACACGTTTCCAGCACGGCTAAGAGAGTAACAAGTGATGGTCTTGTGCACTTGGACTAATGATTTACGAAGTCACTGCCTGATTTAATAGAGTGCTAGAATGGATTGTTGTTATACCAACTAAAGAGAATCATAAAATGGTAATGAATGTTATGAAACTTCATGAATATTTTAACTGAAGACAGGCTATTGGAATTTATCTTAAGGTTAAAGAGCACATAGATCATAAATCAGACTTAAGATGTAGTTGGTTGGTATTCATAGTTGGCAAGAACTACTTCTGTGATGGCCAAGGCTATATGTGGATGTTTATTACTCCAATCACATGTTAGAGTCCAGTTGATTTAAAGTGAAGGGAGATGTTTTTATTTTAAAATAAATTAGTTCAGAAAGAATGAGGAAAGATTTATAGGGATTAGAAGCATTATTTTTAAAGTAAATTGGCTTTATTGAAATTTTCTCATTGACATTAGTAACTATTCAAAACTATAATCAATATGCATCATGAAGAAATCACAGGGCTATTATAGTACCATAAAATTGGGTAATGAAAGTAAGCTTATTCTTCAGCTATGACTCTCACATACAACCAGCATTTATATTAAATCTTTAATGTATCACTGATTTCAAGGCAATTTCTCATCCATAACTTTTATAGTTAGCTTAAAATTCCATGCTTTTTATGGATAGGTATATTTTATTATTTCTACAGGATTTCTGAAAATTATTTTTCCATAATATACACTAATGATATAGAACTGAAATTAAACTCCATGATTATGGGATCCCCCCCCCCCAGTTCAGCAGCTGAGAGCAAAATCCCTAATTCTAGATTAGGTTTTCTCCTTAATTATTAGCAAGATATAAGAAATGTAATTTAAATATAAAGGTAATTTTATGCATTTTACTCATTGATCAACTGAAATTGAAACCCAGGTACTTAGTCATTTATTTTATCTGTCACTCAGAACATTTTGAATGCTTATAGATATCATGCACCTCACTAGGTGATGAGGACAAAATGGTGGGTAAGTAATTCAATTTCTATCCTTTAGAATATCTTGCTATGAGTGTATTAAAAATGAAGAAATAACTCTAAAGCTTCTATTGGTTGGCAAAATAGGAATTATACAAGCAAATGGGCAGGGAACAGTCCCCAGGGTTTAGAGGTCAAATATATCATCTTAGTGAAAACTATATCTAAGGTGAAAGTTACCTAAAGGGTGAGTAAATTCACAGAGAAGTAAGACACAGGCCAGGAAGAAAAAAATTGATTATTACAAAAGTTGAAAGAAACATAATGGCTGAAATGTATTGAATATATGAGGTATTTTAATTGTTTTAGCTACCATACAAAATAATGGGTTTAATTTTGACATTTTCATACATGTATACCACTGTACTTCTCTCATATTCAGCCCCCATTACTCATTTGTCTCCCTCCCCTTCTTCCATTTCAAACCCTCCCACACTCTGATCTTCCTTCAGCATAGTGCCATTTTACTTTCATGTTATTCACATATATATTTACATATTAATATATATATACATATATATGTATATATATATATATGTATATCCAGTTGGTGCACTGAATAAATGGCATCATCTCTTAGAGAATAATGACTTCAAAAGCTTTCATAACCTTTTTCCAAACCCACTTATATTATTACCTACTAAATGTCATACCATTACTTCAAAATGGAAGTTGTTTTTCCTATGCCTTACCTTGCTATTTATCTGACCCAAAGTATCACTGTTTATTTTAGTTTATAAAGTTGTAATAAACAAGGGCATGGGATAGGATGATGGGTAGGAGTGAACTAACCAAACCCTAACCTTCATATCCATCAATACATGAATGTCAAACATTAGTCATAGTAGGAGTGTTTCCTCTGTTGTTTTTATTATGTAGAAACTTTATGTGGACACATCTCTTGGTACCATCATTTCCCTCCTCCCTGCCCCTATTCAAATGAGGGCCATCCTCAATGGAATTGCTGGTATTCACCGTGGGATTGTGGGTTATGAGTTGTCAGAGCAGCAGTCAGTCATTGCAGGGGTGGCAGTGCCCCTGGATATTCCCTCCCAATGTTTGGCTTTTACATTTGTTCCACCCTCTCTTCCACAAAGTTCCCTGAGCCTTGGTGGGTATGTTTTAAATCTACTTTAGTGTTAAGCTTTCAGCAACTTCTGAATTTCTGCTTCGATACACTTTGTGTATCCTCAGTGTCTGTCTCCACCACCCTGGTTGTCAGGCTGGCAGTGGAAGCAGCACCATTGCTCATCTCGCCAATTCCTCTGTGGTTTCACCTGGGAGCTAGCTGATGTGCAAAGGGTGGCTCATCTCCTGACCGGGAACCAGCTATATTTTCTTGTCTTATTGATAGATTTTGGCTGTCCCTGGCTCTCACTGCCTTCTGAAAAACAGAAACAGATTCTCCAATGGAGAGTGAGATCAGCATAGCTTAAAGGGGGAAAAGTTGTAGTTTCACTTTCAGCAGTACAATGCTCCTGAGGAAACACCTTACCTGCTTAAGAGATGGCACATGGAATGACAAGAATGCCTCCTGGTATAGTAGGTTTTCTGTTTAATTTTCTGACCTGCTCCAGCCTAAAGAATGATTATAGGATGACAAAAGATTTTCATCAGAAATGGATTTATAATAAGAATTCATTTGCTCAGTTTTCATTCATTTTGAATGAATACAAGGAATAATCTTACTGCTATTACAAATGTACCAGGCCTGTCCATTAAATTGACAGTGTGATCTATCCCACTTCACACTGCTTTATAAACAGAATGTATCATTCTTGGGAGCTTTCTTCTGCTTAAATGATTCTGAGAAATGTATCTCTTGACATTATTTTTATTGATAAAACACAGCTTGTCATCTTCATTCATTCTTCCCTGCACCATTTTATCATCAACTGAGCGACTGAGACTCTGAACACCCTGCATTCCGCTGCCAGATAGCAAGCTTCTACCTGCTCATCTGTTACTCTTCACAATGCAAGCTCTAGCCTGACATCTGTTTTTCTCACTGAATCTTTACCAGAGACTCAGATTCCAGAAAGCAATAACCTTGGGATTCCCTTAGAAACTCTCAAGGGGTTTCTGCTATGTTAATGCTTGAAGCTATCAAACAGAATTACTGAGCACAATCCCGGTATTCAATTTCCATTTTTGCACCTAGCTTGGGGTTCAGGAGTTTTGTGGAGTTATGAATGTTTCCTGATGTTCAGGGCTGATTGTCACTTATCGTAAAAGCTGAAGGCTTCAGCTCCATATCTTCAATGCTATTGTTAATCTTCATCCTCTGTTGGTGCTCTACTACATTTATGTCTTATTTTTACCTCAGAACACAAAGAACACTTGCTTTGTCTTGCTTATATAAAATAATGACATTTCTAGCCTCTAATAACAAAGAATAATTTACTACTGCTGTTCTGAGGTTGGCATCTGCTTAGATAGTTTGTGTCTCTTGATGGGATTTGTTGAAACTTAATTTATCCACTTAATTCAAATTACTAAGAGGAGATCATAAATGAATGAAAATCAGAAAGATTTTGTCAGAACAAAAGTGAAGCATATATATATATATATATGTGTGTATATATATATATATATATATATATATATATATAATGTTTATAGATTTTAGCTATTTTTATAATTAGCTACAACATTTGCTAGCATCCAAAGCAAGTACCTGAAGTTCATTAATTATGGGCATGTTTAACCCATAAACTTATGCACAAATAAAGGTGTTTGGATGGAGAGATGCTTTGAATCTTGTATATTTTATTTTTATTTGTGGCACTTTAGAATATTTGCTAATATGTATTGATATATCTTAGAGATGAAACCAAAGGTAAACAAAATTTCATGCATGTTTCAGATATACTTTACACATATAATCTGAAAGTAGTTTAATAAACTATTTTCAGTGCATCTATACTGTTGTTTTTTTTTTTTTCCTTGGCTTGATTTTTGAGATAGTGTCTCACTATGTAGCCCATGATGGCCTCAAACTTGTGATCCTTTTGCCGCAGCCTACAGAGTTCTGGGATCACAGGTTTAGGCCACCATACTAGCTACATCTTTAGCTGCAATTCTTCATATAAGATCAAGTCTAAAAGTAAAAGATCTTCATATAAGATCAATCCTCCCACTTGGAGGATAATGTTGAGATTCTAAAAGTTTCAGTGTTTGGAGCATTGCAGATTTTGGATTTTGGTATCAGTAATGTTTAATTTCTACATTTATATATAATATTCATATCCTGTATGCCATGTTAATAGAACTTTAAAGTCAATAGCAAATGGAATGAGTTATTTATGACTTCATAATTCATTGCTGCAAAACAATCCACCCAAAACTTAGCAATTTCAAACAATGATTTGTTATGTTTCATGAGGTTCTATCAGTTGATAGGACTCAGCTGAAAGATTCTTCCTCTCCATGCCACATTGGCTAGGTCACCTGGATGATGGCTACACCTACCTTAAATTATAAATAACTTTTTGCTCATGTGTCTGGCACTTTAGTGCCCTTCCAGATGGCTGGTCCACATGCTTAGATTGGCCTCCCTCACAAAACAGTGTTCTCTGGATTGTTAGACTTTAAAATAAAAGTCAGCTCTAAGAGAAAGAAAAAAGTTTGCAATACCCCTCCTGAGCTTCCAAAATTCATTCCTCTCTTCATTAGTTTACATTTTTCCCCTGAACACTATCTGAAAGCAATGTAAGATGAAGACTTCAAGCAAAGTTTATAATCTGTGCCTATGTGCAAATCCACAGTCCATCTAATCAAGTCTGATCACCCACCCATCCATCCATCCATCCATCCAGAAAGGCAGCAGGGACCCAGATAAGAAGTTGCCTCCTTCATCTCTTTGGCCACAGCCAAAGTATCTCCATTTCCCAATATCCACACCAATATTTTCCCCACTGATGAGAGTAACTAAGAGATTAGCAAGTGTTTAATAAATGTTAGTCACAAAATACTGTTCAACTATATCAAAGATAGTATCCCAACTGTTTTGCTTGAAAACTTGTCAAAACCTCAATGTGTGTTAGGCATTGGGAAGAAAAAGGTCAACTGTCTCCTTTTCAAAGGCTTAGAAACCTAAGAACACATATAAAGCTACCTGAAATTTCTAGTTTTGTTTCAAAAAAATCTTTAAGGTAGTAATATAAAGCTAAATGACCACTCATCTAAGTTTCTATCCATAATGCTTTCAGCACCATCAAATAAAACTAAACCGAATAAAACTGCTACATGAGAATATGATTATTCAACAGTAAAGGTTCATGTACACAAAAGAATGGTTTTAGTAACAGTTCTTTATCTGTAAATTAGAGGTTTAAAAGAAATAACACTCATGTGGAACAGTCCTCTGGGGTGAGAACAGAGAGAGAATATCAGTTCCCACACAAAAGGGTGACATGGAGAGTTCAGTTTACTGATTCACTTAATTCCTATTTTTGGGCACCTACTATGTGCTTGTTTGATGTTGTATGCATGTTAGAAAGAAGAAAAGGCATAATCTCTGCTTCAACTGAGCCTCCTGGCAAATACAGACATGTAGGCAGCAACATGCTAGAGTTGTCTATTGAAAGTAAGATACCCTGTCACAAGCACTAGAGGTCAAGAACTTCTCAATACAAAATAATGGTGAACAGAAATGAGGGAAATGAAGCTTTGGTGGGAGAGAGCAGCTGAGGGAAAGGAACATGCATAGACCCAGTGTTGGGATATTCTTTCTTAAAAATCAAAGGTCTTTAAGTTCGGTGGCAGCTCTACTGAGAGAAGAAACTGGTATTACGATACAGCCACAGCAAGGCTACTACTGGTTCTTAGGAAATAGAAAAGGATCTGGGTTACAAAAATTCTACTAACACCTAGTACTCCTTTTCTAAAGATTGCCATTTATAGATTATACCATGTATATTTTTAGATTTTCACACAAGTGTATGTGCATTTAAGCATACATGCATATTTTTTAAAATGGGGAAAATACATCAACATGTTAGCCAGATAATTTTTTTTCTAAATGTGCTGCTCTGTACTTTTTCTGTATTTTCAAAATGTTACACAATATTACACACAAATATATGTAATGGGGTAAAAGCAATGCATAAATGTTTGTGATAACTTTAAGTGGTATATTTCCAAATCTCTTTATATTCCCTCTACTTCTAAGGGACACATTTTACACAACTGTGGTTTCTAGGTTTATAAAATAATAAATGCTTTATATCAGGAAGATAAGTCTGCTGATTTCTGAAGCTATAAGAACAAAGGAAGTATTCAAACATAGAAAAAGGTGCAGTTGTTCATTGGTGTCCAGAGGTCTGCAGGTATCCAGTTCCTTGTAAAAAATAGTAGACTATTTGCATATAAACAATTTTCACCTTATCATGTGCTTTAAACCATCTATACATTTTATAACAATTAACACAATATAAATAATTGTCATATTATATTATCTAAGGAATGATGACAAGAAAAATATTCTAGACATATTCAGAATAGACACAATTTTTTCTGAATGTTTTGATCCATAGTTGAATCTGTAGCTGGAAAATCCTAGTATCAGGAGGTCCAAATATACACAGATATTTTAACTATACTCCCAACTCACAGAATAAGTCCTATAAATATGTCTCACCTATAACATGTTAAATATAGTATTTGAATTCAATATAGTGCAAATATAATGAGAATGTTGTGAATATCTTGAAATTTTCTTTGCTACACAACACACTCCTAAATTTCAATGAGACATAAATAGAAGTTGACAGTTTTTCTGATTCTCATGCGCTTTTCTGTTTTATGTTCTATAATAGCCCCACCCAGTATTTCCCTTATGATGTCAACTCTGCATATTAATGCCAAATCCACAAGACTACAACATGGCTGAGAAATGAAGTCCAAAGGAGACAGGAAAACAAATTCCTGTCTAACCTTGTATGTATGGGTGAGGTCAGAGAAGACGTACACAGAATAAATGCATATGGTGACAACCACAATAAAGATGGCGAGAGTGATGGCACATCCTCGAAAAGTAATAAAAATAAAAGGTGCTTTGTCCTCCCAGTTCCATTTCTCACTGCCGAGTTTATGCTGTTTTCCATAATTCCAGGCATGACTGTCAACATGGAAAATGAACGACCGAGTTCTTAGCTTACTCACAGACCTTCAGGAGCCCCTGGCATATTCACAACATCAAAATTCATAACTTAATTTGTTTACTTAAAGAAAATGTTCCCTTGCTTATCAAAAGTGAAGTGTCTTAGAGCTAAGACTGAAAAAAAAAATTACTAACATGTCTGAATTATTAATTATCAGTTTACAGTTTAAGCCTTCACTTGGCAAAACAATTCACTTTTCAAAGATTGTTATAACAAGTCTTGGGCACTGCAAGAGCAAACATTTGTGTTGTATTAAATCTGGCTATTTCCACATATGCTCAGTGTGACTTTAGGAACAGAGCCATCGGGAAGGATGTCAGACCAGCAGTCATTCACATTTGTGCTGATAACAGCAATTTAGGTTGGTAGGCTAGCTGTGTCAAAAGCAACACTAATATTAATATTCATAACTTACCTTTTTCTTGCCTTAAACCTACTCAAGACATTGTCATTTTTTTCTTCAGGCAATTCTTATGAGGAACACAGAAAGCAATTAAAAAAAAAAAGAAAGAAAGAGGGCTGAAGAGATTAGTTAGCAGTTAAGCACTTGTCTGTGAAGCCTAAGGACCCCGGTTCAAGGCTTGATTCCCCAGGACCCACATAAGCCAGATTCACAAGGTGATTCATGCATCTGTAGTTCGTTTGCAGTGGCTGGAGGCCCTGATGTGCCCATTTCTCTCTCTCTCTCTCTCTCCCTCTCTCTCTCTCTCTCCCTCTTTTTCTCTCTGTCTGTTGCTCTCAAATAAATAAATAAAAATAAACAAAAAAGGAAAGAATTAAGAAAGAAAGAGAGAGAGAAAGAGAGAGAGAGACAAAGAAAGAAAGAAAAGAAAAGAAAAGAAAAGAAAAGAAAAGAAAAGAAAAGAAAAGAAAAGAAAAGGAGAGGAAGAAACAAATATGGCACTATGAGAAACTGTCTTAAGTTTTACTATGTACTTTACTCCTGATTTTGTTGTTCAATAGCCTCTGCTTGGTAATAACTTTTACACAATGAGAATTAACTTAGAAGTTTTTTTTTTTTTTTTTTTTTTTTTTGAGGTAGTGTCTCACTCTAGCCCAGGCCAACCTGGAACTCACTATGTAGTCTCAGGGTGGCCTTGAACTCATTGCAACCCTCCCACCCCTGCCTCCCAAGTGCTGAGATAAAAGGCATGAGCCACCATACTCAGCTGCAAAATTTATTTCATATATTGTTAAGTTCACTGAGTAATGAAAGAAAATGTAGTCACATATTTCACGAAGGCCTCAATAAATATTGTGTCCATTTAAAGTTTCAGTGCTACTTAGAAATTGGATGGTTCAAAAGCCCAGTATCTTAAATCAGTCTGTACTGGACTTCTTCCTTTACATTTCATTTTGAACCAGTTTCTCTAAGAAAGATCAATGAAAGGACATATATGAAATTATTAATTTGCATAATGTTTTATGTAGAATATACATCAATTTTATAATGCATTGTGTGAGAGAATTTTTAACAATGACATTTTCCCCTAATGAAGGTGAAGAAACAAACATGGTAACTCCTCAACAAGTTTCACTTTAAAATAAAATACTATTCATAGAACCATTAGATATCATCTGATTAAACCATTTTACCAATTGGTCAAAAATTAATCTCCCTGTGTCTGGAGAGAGAATGAACCTCTCTACACCTCATCTGTGAAAGGAATAAGGTAACACCAAGATTGACACTGCAGGATTGTTGGTAGCATTAGCTAGGTGATCTAGGTAAGGTGATACAGGGCAATATCTGGCTACATAGATGCTAGTACTATGACAAGGCAGAAATGGTCATAGTACCATGCCTATGGTGAGGCCCTTCCTTAAAACTCATATCATATTATTGTTCTCTTTTTTTCTCTCGAAGGATATATTTTCCAGGCTGATCTGGAACTCCTGGACTCAAGCAATCCTCTTACCTCAGCCTCCACAGGAGCTGGAATTACAGGTACAATTGTACCTGGCTCAAAACTCATGAAATTTGCATGCTGAGTGTGTGTCAATCTCCTTGTTAATTGCCTTTTAATTCTTTATTCCTCTTTGCCAAGAAACAGGACATTGCCCACTGCTGTGCCAATACTCAGATACTAATTTTCCTGGATTATTGTGATCCTTTACCTTCTGTTTCATTCTATGAAGTATTTCATTTTAATTAAAAATAATATGATGGGCTTGAGAGATGGCTTAGCAGTTAAGGCACGTGCCTGTGAAGCATAAAGACCCAGGTTCCATTCTCCAGGTCCCACCTAAGCCAGATACGCATGGTGGCACATGCATCTGGAGTTTGTTTGCAGTAGCTAGAAGCCCTGGTGCATCCCATTCTCTGTCTCTCTCTCTCTCTCTCTCTCTCTCCCTCTATCTATCCCTTTCTTCCTCTCTTTCTGTCTCTAATAAATAAATAAATAAATCTTTTTAAAAAATTATGACATTTTCATACATAGTGGTCACTATCCTTTGTTCTTATTTTTACTCTTGCCCCATTTTTAACATGCTCCTATGTCTATGGAGACTGTGATTTGTCTTAACATCAACAGCAACAATTGTACTGGTGTGGTTCTTTACCATTTATAAAATGATTATATGTTTATTCTCTTTAACCTTTGTAATTATTCAGACAAAATTAATATCACCTAATGATGTTGTAGTTTGCTCCAAATTATAGTCAAAAAATGAAGATCTCCAAGTCAAACGCAGGTCTTATGACTCTAAAGCCATTGCTCTTTTCAACTTTAACCTCCGTCATCAGCTAGATTTACAAATACAAAAATAATGGTGATAATCATAAAGTTTTTATAAGATAATCCTTTCAAATGTGACTATGTTATATTTTATGCAATGACAGCATTAGATTTGTAATCTTCACCCCCACCTCCAGCATATCAATCAGGAATGCAAGCTCAGGATCATAAGGAAGAAAATACCATGAAGATTAAAAACTTACTGCAAGCTGTCTAACATCTGACTAATATGGCATTCATTCACTTATAAATATTCTAGACCTGTGAAAAACATGCTTTTTTCTGTTACAGAGAGTTAATAAAGTTTCCATATATTAGAGACTGCATTTGTCCTTACAAGTACGTCTGCTTATACATGAGGAAATTTGAAAAGCCAGTGAGCACAACTAACCGTCTCTGACAGAAAAATTATAGAACTCTGACATCTTGCATACAAATTCAAATGTTTAATGCCAAGGCCATTGTATTTGAATTTCATATGTTTGAAGAGATGAATACCTTGTGTTTTCACAGATTCTTTTCATGTTTTCAGAGAATGAAATGGCTCACAAATCTCTCCACATACCTTAATTCTTACAAAAGAGATATCTGGTAAAGATAAAGCCTTCTATTTTATTTCAGAAAATATACAGTGAAGACTTTTGTCTTATTATAAACTATTACCAAATATTTTGGGGTTGTTAATGTAGGATCCTAAGGGAGGTAAAAAGATAAAAGTAAATAGTTTTAAATGGACCCTATCCAAAAAGAACTCAGAGTACATGCATGTGAGCTTGTATGGGCTCACACGCACACACACACACACACACACACACACACACACACACACATTATACTATGGGGGAAAAGATGGTTTTCATTATACGATGATGTGGATGACATTCTAAAAGTGTATATCCTGCAAAATCAAACAGAAAGAGGTCAGATTTTCAGCTACGTCAGTGTAACTTTGGACAAACTACTTAATCACCCTGGTATATATTTCTTGTTCACCATTGAATGATTACAACAAGGTATATCTTATATGATGGCAACTAAATGTGGTATTTCTTTCTCACCACTGAGACAAAACACCTTACCTAAAATAGCTTATGTGTGAAGAAATAGTTTGTTTCAATTTACAGTTTTTAGGGGAAGTTTCATCATGGCAGAGAAAACATGCCAGGCCTGAGCAGGAAGCATGGGTCACATCTTCACATCAATGCAAAGGAAATAGTCTAAGTCCCCTAGCCGTGGCAGGTAGGAGCTGGGTTATTGCACTCTAAAGCCCAACAACCTGCCTCCTCCAACAAGGCTCTACCTCCCAAAGGCTCCACGAGCTGGAGATTGAGTTTAAGCCTTTATCACAAGCACGTGAGGCTATGGAGACATGAGGAACACTTTACATTCAAATTGTAACACTAAATAGAGTAATATCATAGGTAAATCACAGAGCTCAGGCCCTAGACTGAAAAATCAATGACTCCATAGTGACTATGCTCATTGCAAGAAAACTGCTGCCAAGTACTAACCTAGGGATAAAATTTATAAAACTTGTAATTATTAGAGGTGAGGGGAGAAAAAAGGCAAGGTCTGCACAAGTTTTCCAGACAGATGAGTTGAAGGTTGGAAATGCCATAAATAAAAATAAAAAGGACACAGGAGGATGAGACAATTACCAGAAGAATACGTGCTGTTTACAGAAAAGGACCTCATTATTCTTCAGCCATCTTGCATTATCCATGTATTTTCCAGATGTTTAGAACTATAAAGAACATAAAAGTCCTTTCCCCAGGGGTGTATTTTAAGCAATTTAAATGATATATTCAGCAAAAGTGTTTGATATTATAGGAGATGTAAACTTCACATATGCAAGCCTCCTTGGAATAGGCAGCTGGCGCAGAACTACCTGACGATGCAAGAAAATTATTCTGACAGATTTGAAAAATCTGGTGGTTGGGAAATAAATGCAATTGCATCTACTCTTGCAATGGACTATATCCAAACCAAAAGTGAACTCAAATTTCAAAACTCTCTATCTAAAAGGAGAAAAAGGAGAGTGCACTTTCAAATGCCAGATGATCATCTCTGGGGAGATGCTTTGAATGATGAAACTCTGTGTTAAATTAAGAAATCTACAGTGAATGAAAAACTCTCTGATGGTTTCAGTGAGCACACATGACTTTCAAATTAGTATCCTATGGGAACACTGATATAAGGAAATTAACTAGGTGAAAAGATTTCTCCATTACCTATGAGTAAACTCTTGCTACTCATCAAAACACTTCATATATTTTGCATTCCTAAAGTAATTTTTCTTTAGAGGTCATTAATGCAATATTTTTAATCTATTTTAAATGTAAAGCTACTTTAAAACACCGTTTCCATTATGTTTAATAAAGAAAATATTCATTGTGTCTTAATTAATCTCTTGTGACATCTGGGAAACAAATGAAATAACCATGATGGTATGGACACATTTTTTTCAGTTTCTTTATCAACTTCCACCTTAATCTTTTATTATTTCTTGTTATATACTACATTTGGATATACCATGAAGTTCTTTTCTGATCATGTCTGTTTAGGGTTCTACATATCTCTTTTTTAAATTTATTTTTATTAGTTATGGAAGTACTTAGTTTATAAACAAGACATTTTCTCACAGGAAGTTGGCTCTCTGCTAACCATGGCTAGTGGCAGTAAATAAAGGCAGATCCTGTGTCAGACTAGTTAAACCTTGGGGAGAAAGTGCCCTTTCAACATAATGCTCCATTCCCTTAGTCTGTGTTTCATCTTAAAATAAATATTGTTTTCTCCTTTTTCAGTCTTCATAAAAATACAGCTCTTCTAGCTAGAGATTATTTTCTGTTTAAACTTCTGAAACTGTTTACAATATGACCTCATACTCCTCCACAATTAAGAATGAGGTACTGAGGCTGCGGAGATGGCTTGCAAAGCCTGCCAGCCCAGGTTCAGTTCCTCAGAATGAAGTAGTATTGGTCTTGGAGCACATTAAACCTATGGCAGCCACTCTGTCGGGAAGTCTTAACTTTTCTTGAAAGTATGACTACAAGAATGTTCTAATAAATAAAAATATCTTTTGTCTTGCAAGATAATGGGAAAAGTTCTTTCACATTTTTGTTTAACAAGTAGTACTCCCATTTAGCATAAAATAAAACCAAAGCAGTCCATAATCAGTTAAAAATCTATACCCTTGGGACATTTAAATGAGATTTCAAAGACTTGTTAATAAATTGAAAATAATAAAAGATTCTAAACAATACTGTAAGCTATGTCAATCACCCAATACTCTTGCACATCAGCCCTGCCTGGCCATGGGGTAGGGATCTCAGTGTGTGTGTGTGTGTGTGTGTGTGTGTGTATGTGTGTGTGTGTATGATTGCACCCTCCCCATATCCTGAGTTGAGTGATGGGGTCTGTGACTCCACCTTATTACATGCATGTGATTAACTGAGAAAAGAATCTGTGGGAGAGAGGGAGATGACTCTGTGCTTTGAGATCTCTATGGCTCATGTAAAAGCCCTGGTGAGCATGGCAGCAAGCCTACAATCCCAGAACTTTGGGATGCAGGACAAAGATCCCCAGAGCAAACTGGCTAACTCCAGTAGCCAAATCTGTGAGCTCAGGGCTCAGCCAGAAAGCCGGCCTGCATAGATGAAGTGGAACGTGATCAAGGATGATACCCAACATCAACATCTGGACTTCACATGCATGTATACATGGACCCACACAAATGAGCACACAGATACATATGAACACACATATACACACTCCTCCAAAAAACTCTCCACTCCCAGGTCAAAGCTCAGTGTCTTATATATTCCTCAAGGAAATCACTTTTAGTATAGTATAAATAATTCTCTCTCAAGTTTTTTATACCGAGTCAATTATACAAAATAAATGTCCTATGAATTGCAGTTTTTCCAATACAACTTGGAGATTTTTCTGAATGAATAAATATAAAGTTACTTCATTTCAGACTTTTGTCACTATTATATTTCTGATAAAATCAACCTAAGGGGAATAGATTTTATTTTGACATAAGGTTGAAACAGCTTCAGTTCAAAATCAACCTGCCCATTCCATCAGAGGGAGCATATGGCGGAAGAAAGTCCATCACTTTATTTGGAATTAGCATCTTTGCAAATGGCCAGGTTAATAAGAGGTTAATGGGGTGAGCATAACCTACTATCAGTGGGTCCCTTCCAAGATGGGAGGCATTGAGACACAAATACACACAGACTCATAGGGGAAGCACTGTGAAGGTAAAGGTAGATGTTAGAGCAATACCAAGCCAAGGAATGCTAAAGATTAACAGAAACCAACAGAAGCATGGAACAAATTATTCCTCACAGCTTTCAGTGTCCTCTTGTTAAAGCATATTTGTATTATAATTATACAATCTTAAAATCAACGATAAAATACTCATGTGATGTAGTTGTTGAGATAATAAGCCTATGAAACACACAACAGGCCTGGCCTACAGTGACTATGTAATAAAAGTTAAGCAGTCTCTTTCTCCTGGAAAACTTCAGGTAGTTTCAGAACTCTTAGGTGTTTTTTTGCAACTTTAGGTATCTATTAAAGAAGAAATATTATTTTTATTTGCAAAAGATGATTTGGGTAAAAGATACCTAGGCATAATCAAATCTTATTATATCCATGATATTGCTAATATTACACCATGAAAAGTCAATGAGCTTCCACAAAGACTTTGTGTGTTGGTGTGTGTATGTGTGTGTTGCTGGGGATCAAATGCAGGTGTTCAACTATGTAAACCCAGTGTTCCACCACTAAGTGACATCCCCAGACCTATGAAAATTTTCTTATCCATTCTCTTAACGTTGTACTGTCCCACAACAGGCTCTCACTACCAAAGTCCTAAGCAGCCTTTCACACATTATTCCACACAATCAAAGCAGCAAATGTGCTGTAGAGATAACTATGCACTGGACATTATTCTCTAAGACCTCACTAGGGCTCAGAACATGATTCACAAAATACAGCGCCTTTACAATGGAGTATATTTTAGCTGAAGGAAATTTAGAAACCACAGAAGCAGAAAGGTCATTCTTATCTCTGCCTTTCTTGCTTGAAGCATGGTCGTGAAAACAAATGTTCTGGAGCTGGAGAGATGGTTTACTGGTTAAGGCACTTTCCTGCAAAGCCTAAGGACCCAAGTTTGATTCCCCAGTACCCATGTAATCAGGATGTACAAGGTGGAGCACATGTCTGGAGTTCATTTGCAGTGGCTAGAGGTCCTGCCTGGTGCAGCCATTCTCTCTCTCTCTATCTCTCTAATAAATAAACAAATTTAAAAAAAAAAAAAAAGAAAGAAAGCTCTGGCCTTTGTTCCCTGAAGATGGATGAGAAGACCTTCGCTGCAAAGGTGTCTCGCCCTATGCCAGGAGGCCAAGAAGTGTCTAAACAATAGGCTGGGCTAAGCTTCTCAAGCTACTACCCCCTTGCCCTTCAATCTCACTTCTGCATAACACTCCATAAAGATACCGTTTCCCTTTGGTTATTGAGTTTTGAATCTTAATGCTCCCTTTTCTCTTCGTAACTTTTCTCTGTTAATCTGTGTTTTGTCATAGCATGTCAGCCATGAAGCTAGCCTGGGTAAGGAAAACATAACACTTTTTCTCCCTTGCACATTTAATTCTCACATATTTGTCTTTTTCAATAAATGAGGAAATTGAGGCGGAGTTAATTAAGAATGCTTGGTGAAGTCTTTCAGCCTGGTAGTGTTGGCTTGCTAGTTAATATCAGCCTGACTAGAGGACAATGGCGGTGGGTCCCTTCCTCATAATCAGCTGCTTGTAACAAAAAAGGACTGGAACTGCAGAATTGTAATTACTGACCAAATGAAAGAGACTTGAGTCTCATCTCAATACCTGGGAGAAGATATGACAGCCTAAACTGCCTAGACAGTCATTAATTGGTAAGTTCTAAAATCTGGCTCTATCTAAACCTTATTACTACTGTATAGCAGGAGGATTTCTTGATTTGAGACAGAGAGAGAGGGAGAGAGAGAAAGAGGAGAGAGAATGGGCACTCCAGGGCCTCTAGCCACTGCAAACAAACTCCAGATTCTTGCTCCACCTTGTGCATCTGGCTTATGTGAGACCTAGAGAATTGAATCTGGGTCCTTCGGCTTCACAGGTATGCACCTTAACCACTAAGCCATCTCTTAGAAGGAGGATTTTTGGTGATTTTTTTTTTTTTTTTTTTTTTTAGTAAAAGGACATACCATTGTGCCAACCTGTAAGTTAGTCCAAATAGGTCTACCAGTCACCTGGACAGTACATTATCCATTTGTTGCATTCAGATTCACATTGCTGGCAGAAAACACCCAACCAAGAGGGCAGCTTGTGGGGAAAAAGGTTTATTTTGGCTTATAGACTAGAGGGGAAGCTCCATCTTGGCAGGGGAAAATGATGGCATGAGAAGAGGGTGGACATCATCTCCTAGCCAACATCAGATGGACAACAGCAGCAGGAGAGTGTGACAAACAAGGGCAAGGTAAGAGAAAGCTGGCTATAACAACCACAAGCCTTCCCCCAACAACACACTGCCTCCAGAAGGCTTTAATCCCCAAATTTCCATCAGCTGGGGACCCAGCATTCAGAACACCTAAGTTTGTGGGGGACACGTGAATCAAATCACTACACCATCTTTCAGGGTAAGTTGTCTGTTCTAGAGACTTTAGCAAGAATGTTAATCAACAAAATGGTCTTGTTGGCCATTTTCCACCCGCACTCATACATACTATTCTGCTCAGCAATGGTGCACTTGTCCAGCATCCTCTCTTATTGCTTGAGAGGCTGCTTTTCTCTACTCAACAATAAACTCTGTATGTTCTCTTCAACTCACTCTGGATGTCTCCTCTAAATACTTAACCACAGAAATCATAAGCACCATGAAGCCAAGCGGAGTCCAGAATAAGATCCCAGTGACAGCAGTGGTCAAGTCTTATTCCAGGTCTATGGGCATAACAAGCATGCAATATCTCCTATAAATATAGTGTCCATATTCCTGCCATTCATTCCTTCATTATTTAATGTTGATTCTGTTTGGTTCACATCTGTTCCTTCATCTTTTTTGTTTTTGTTTTTGTTGTTTTGTATTTATTTATTTATTTGAGCAGCGACAGACAGAGAGAGAAAGAGGCAGATAGATAGATAGAGAATGGGCCCTCCAGGGCCTCCAGCCACTGCAAACAAACTCCAGATGTGTGCACCCCCTTGTGGCCTCTGCCTAATATGGGTCCTGGGGAGTTGAGCCTCGAACCAGGGTCCTTAGGCTTGACAATCAAGAGCTTAACCACTAAGCCATCTCTCCAGCCCCTGTTCCTTCATCTTATATGTGCACTTTCCATTGTATTTCTTTGTGAACCACACTAAAATAAGCACAAACTAAACAAGCCCAAGCTAAATTCTTCTAATGGCTACAACTGCCTCAAAAGGAAGTCTTTATAATGTTTCTCTCTTCTGCAACATATCCTCCCCTTTGTATGTCACTCTTCTGCCAGTTTAATGTTTTTAAAATCAAGTTCAAGTGTAAATATTTTACCTTGACATTTATAATACCCTATCATTATCAACCTGCCAAGAACCCTATGCATGTACTTTATACTTTGTTCAGCTAAAATTTTCATCACACCTCAAGAACACCTATATTTTTCAGTTGCATTTATATCTTTTACTGTTGCCTCCACCAAGACTGGCCTCTTCTTGTCTTTTTTAAATCTACACTGTTTTTCAAAGAACTTTTCTAATGTTAACTGCTGCATTTACTTTTTCTCAAGGACCAGACCTGAAGTCCTTTCTCTGTCACCCTACACCCCCAGCAGTTAGACCATGCTGGTGGCATGAGATATCCATATTATGTTTTATATTTAGTTTCTGTGTACATTGGTTTGAGTTTGGGTTGGTGTGCTGGTATCATATTTATACAGAACTCCTATATGAAAGCCTATTTAGAGAGGTCTTTTAAGTTAAGTTGTGTTTGGGTAGGCAAAGATTATAGAGAAGCATTGTAGAATGGGTTAGGAACAAGTGATGAAAGAGCAGGGATATATGACAAGGCAAAAAAATTTTGTTTCAGGGAGTAGTCGGGAAAGTGGAGTCAGACTGTTGAAGACACTTAATTATTTGTTAAATAATTCAGCTTTGATCTCACATACAAAGGAAGACATGTATGGGATGGAGGGCATGTATGTGGCGCCCTGGGCAGGTGAAGCAGGTGCAGAGTCCGGGGTGAATGTACAGGTGTGAAGACTGGAGGCAAGGGGATAACCAATGTTGGATTCAGGATGAGGGTTCAATTATGCTTGAATCAATTCTTACATGGGATTGGCCATAGTATATTACTATAGCAAAGACATTGTCCCAAAACAGCTACTTAATAGCAATGTCTTTCAGGTCAAAAGGACTGTATTCCTCCTGGCAAACTATTTTATAATCAAATTTGCACTGACTGAAGAGGGATTTTCTAGGTTGTTGTCTTTGGCTAGAAAAGGTTTGTATCTCCACGGCTCTCTATATCCCAATCCCTGGAAACACATTTCTGTATCTCCTTGAAAAGGGAGCTGGAACCAATATTGGTAGATGGATTATTAGGTTTTACAGTTAAACTTATACAGCAAGGCTACAACTTAGATACTATCTCCTCTACTTTACCATGGTGGTGGCAAAGGAGTTTCAAAGAGCTCAGCTCATTTACACAAAATCAAATAGCTGGAATGTAGCTTTAAAAAGTAATTTTCCAGTCTTACTAGTGAAAACTTCACCCCCTTTTAAGTCCACTATCCTTTAAAATGAGGACTTTCCTTAGCCATGTTTGTGATAGAACCTTCACATTGAATATGAGCACATCAAAATTGAACATTATGCTATAGTATATGCAGCAAAACATCAGAGTTCTATACTGTTGATGGGAATTTAGATTAGTACAGCCATGTGGAAAAAAACTATAGAAGTTCTCAAAAACTAAAAAAAAAAAAATAGTCACTGAATATAATCCAACAATTCCACTACTGGATATACATCCAAAGGAATAAAATCAGTTTGGCAAAGAGATATCAGCATGCCCATGTTGATTGTAGTATTATTCTCAATAGTAAAAAACTGAAGAGGGGAAAGGATGCATTGGGCTGGAGATATGGCTTAGCAGTTAAGGCACTTGCCTGCAAAGCCAAAGGACCCAAGTTTGATTCCCCAGGACCCACATAAGCCAGATGGCTGGTGCGCTCTCTCTCTCTCTCTCTCTCTCTCTCTCTCAAATAAATAAATAAAAATAAAATATTTTACAAAACAAAAAAAAAAAGAAAGAAAGCATCAACTGATGGATAGGTACATATAAAATGACAAAACAGGTATACATATACAATGGAATGCCATTTGGCCATTAAAAGGATAAAAGCTTGTTATTCATCATACCTGGATGGAACTGGAGATTATGATGCTAAGTGAAATGAGGCAAATACAGAAAGACAAGTATCACATGATTTCATGCATGTGTGGGATCTAGAAAAGTTAATCTCATAGAACTTGAAAGTAGAATGCTAGTTACCAGAGGCTAGGGGGAGAAGGAGGGAGGAAGTATGGGGAAAGAGTTGAATAATGTATAATTAGTTATAGTTAGATGGAACAAACAAGTGCTTGTGTTCTCTTATCAATGATCATAATGTACTGCATTTTTTTGTTAAAAAGAAGGATTTTGAATGTTTTCACCATAAAGAAATGATATTTAAGGAGATACATCTGGTTATTTTAATGCACTCATTATGTGATATTTATTTGCATCAAAACATCACAATTTAGAAAGTTGATTTTCTTTTATGTTCCATTTAGTACAGATTCTAAAGCAGCAGGGCCAGCATTTGGAATTAAGCAAGAGCCATAACAGTATTTTCAGAAAGAAAAAGAAAATAAGTAGATTCATTGTTTCCTAGTGGTTTGCATATTTTTGAATAGAGAAGAGGAAAAATGTGTCACTTTGTTCATTTAACAAAAAATCTCAGTAATTTAACTTCAAAATTCTGGATAATTTATTTTTGACTAGCTTTTACATGCAAACTTTTAAAGATAAACACTAATACAGTGTGAGTAGCACAATGTTTATGAAATCTCAGAGATCTCAAAGTTATTAATAATATTACCTGCCAGTTTGGTCTCTGTGGTGACCACCCTTCAGCATGTCTACCTGGGAGCCTTGCTTCCCTCACAGTCATATGAGCATAACCAATAGAAAAGGGCAGGTGTGGACTTCCAAGGCCCAAAGGTCACTATGGATCCAGCTTCTCTTTCCAGCTTGCTGAGGGACAGCTGCCATGTTCTAAGAAGCCTACATGGAAAGGCACGAGATGCCTGCTAACAACCATGTGAGTCTGTAAAAAGTTCCATCAGCCCAGTTAAGCCCTTAGACAACTGATGTCCCTGTTAACATTTAGATAACCTCATAAGTGATGTTGAACCAATCTACTCAGATGAGTCATTGCATAATTTCTCACCCAAGTAAACAAGAGAATGTCACAGTTGACCTGAGATCTTGATTATCCTTCATTTCTGGTAACAAAATTCCTCAATGTATTCAAGAATATTATAAGGCTTACATTTATGACTGCTTATGACTTCATAGTTATGGGTATATATGTAGGCGTAGACAGACATCTGCACATGATGTAGGATTAGCAACATAGTTTGTGGGGTCCAGTGAAAAATTAAAGTATAAATTTCAGGTGTGGGGAGACTGCTCAGCAGTTCAAGGCACTTGCATGCAAAGCCTGGCAGGCAGCCTGGGAATAATATCCCAGCAAGCATGTAAAGGCAGACACATATTGGCACATGCATCTAACATTTGTTTGCAGAAGCGAGAGACCCTGGAGTACCCATACACATACTAACATTTGCATGCCTGCAAATAAATAAGTAATAAAATTTATTTAAAATGAAGTATACATTTCCTTGTGCAAAGAAATTATTTAGATTTCAAAATGTCTAGATGGAGAGATGGCTTGGTGGTTAAAGTGCTTGCCTGCAAAGCCAAAGGACTCAGGTTTGATTCCCTTGGACCCATGTAAGCCAGATACACATGGTACATGCATCTGGAGTTCATTTGCAGTGGTTGGAGGCCCTGGCCTGCCCATTCTCACTCTCTACTTCTTTCTCTATATATAATAAATAAATTCAAATAAAATAAAATAAAGAATTTCAAAATGTCAATGGTAGAGGACGAAACAAGCAAAGAACATGACTTCTGAAGAGCCCTGTCCACATATGGGTTGCATACCTGTGAAGGTCATCTTGCATGTGTGTGTCCTAGCCATAACTAATATGTAGAGTGCTGATCATGCATCAAAAATTCCATCACCCTACTCTAGTTTTATTTTCATGCAACTCTACAAGGTGAGTCCAATTATTATCCCATTTCAAATGAGAAAAATGAGTCATAGGTATCAATTAATTTGCTGAAGTTCAAACAGGTACTAAATGGAGAACTGATACTCTAGCTTGCTAAAGTGGAAAATCTTAAGTCCAGGTATACAACGGTTACATTGCTGGTTTAAAGTTTTTTGTTCCAGTGACAATTAATATATATATATATATATGTATATATATATATATAGTGGCTAAAATACCATTTTTTAAGATTTATATTTTTTATTTATTTGAGAGACAGGCAGAGAGAGAGAGAAAGAATGGACATGCCAGGGCTTCCAGCTGCTGAAAACGAAGTCCAGACGCGTGTGCCCCCTTGTGCATCCGACTTACGTGGGTCCTAGATAGTCAAACCAGAATCCCTTGGCTTTGCAGGCAAATGCCTTAACTGCTAAGCCATCTCTCCAGCCCCTAAAATACCCTTTTTATTTTGCTTGTAATTGTGTGGGCTGGAATCTCAGGAAGGGCTTAACTAGGCAATTTTCACTTGAAGGTCTGATACAGTTGCAGTCAGAGTTTTACTGGGGCCATCTTCACCTGAAAGCTCAATGGGACTGGGCATCCAGCCGATGTGAGCATCAGCTCACATGGCTATCACTTAGTACTGGCTATTGGCAGGAAATTCAGCTATCATTCAGGGAACCTACATTCAAATATGCTAGTAAGACACTCTCAAAGTCATTGAACCTCTTGCATGATGGACTTTCTCTCAACATGAGTATCCCAGGGGCCTGGGGAGATGGCTCAACATTTAAAGATGCTGGCTTGCAAAGCCTGCCAGTGGGGGGTTCAAATCCCCAGTACCCACATAAAGTCAGATGCACAATGTGGCACATGCATCTGGAATTCATTTGCTGCAGCAAAAGGCACCTACCATGCCCATACTCTCTCAAATAAATATAATTATTTATGTATATGTATACATTATGGTATATATTAATGAGTGTCTCAGAAAACTCAGATATAAATTGTATGATTCTGAGTTATTCTTGGAAGTATAGTGAGTCACTACTGTTGTATAGTGTCAATTATAAATGAGTGGCCAAGCACATCCTTGTTAAAGAGAAAGGATATAGAATATCACAGGGGAGCACATCATTTCCATATATCAATGGGAAAAGCCTCAAATGATTTGTGGATGTGCATTTGTTTATTTATTATTTACCCATCATGTTTGCAGTGCTTGGGACAGAACCCAAGGTCTAAAACATTCTAGGAAGGTGCTCTAACACGGAACTCAGCTCCAATTTGCAGATATGTTTATAACCACTACAGAAATTAATTGGACATTTCTTTGCAGTAAATATATCTATTATAAAATTGTCTCCACGAAGTAAAATTTTAGAAACTTAAAATAGTACTGGGTTATTAACAACAGATTTCATGATTAATTTTCTGAGTACCATTTGATAGAAGAAAATTAAATTCACAAACTGGTTGCTTTTATTAATTGATTAAGGCAGCTAATTTATAAGCAAGCATATAGAAAATCCTTACCATGGGAGATATGACTAAACCTTGCATCTGACCTTTATAATTAATATTTAAATATGAAAGCCTAACTATATAAGTAGTCTAAATAAAGCTATTAGTCATAATTGCTGCATTTAGTCCTGATTTCTACTACAAAGTTATATTTGTATTTGTTAGGGGAAATGAATAATTTAATGAGTTTCCACATTTTTTTAATTTGGAAAAATATACTGACAATCTTCTATGTGTGTGGAAGAAAGAAGGAGAGAAAGAGAAAAGGATAAGGATAAAAATCAATGGCTTGGACTAGGGTTAGGCACACTACACTGGCCAAACTACATAGGGTAATTCCAGCCTCCATTGGTTTGAGAGCTCTAATTTATATGTAAAATGTAAAAGAAATTGTGCGTGTGTGTGTGTGTATACATTTCCAGATATTTTTTTAAAAGTCAAAAGGGGGTGGGCTAGAGAGATAGCTCCATTGCTAAAGTGCTTTACCTGGTAAGTATGAGGAACTGAGCTCCATCCTCAGTTCCCAGGTGAAAACTGCCACGTGAGGTGGAGAATCCCTGTAAGCCCGGCGAGACAGGAAACAAGGGGTTCCTGTTCCCCAGACAGCAGGCATCTACACGGTAAACCTTCTGCCTAAACCACACCCTTCATGGCTGTCTGCCCGCAGCTTCCAGTTGCTGGCTGCTGCGACAGTCTGACAGCCAGAGACCTCGCCAGTCCTTGCTGTGGTGCACCAGGAACTCCGACTGCTGCTCTATGTTTCCCATCCTTCAAACGCTGATGCTGCCTCACAGCCCGTCACCATGGCCTCCGAAAAAGGGGAACTTTTGGGTTTTGGCAGGCTCACTGGCTCTTCTAATTGGTCTCCATGATTTTGGTACGGAATAGGAGGAAGGAAGTTGTTTTGTTTTGTTTTTTCCTGATAGGTGGTTAGCCCGCAGAAACACGGATGCCCCCTTGCCTGCTCTGGAAAAACTAAAACTTCCTCCTGGTCCAGTCTCATCCAAGATGGATATAAACAACTCTTTGCTGTCTATCCATTCCATTCTTCGGCTATAGCCAAGCACCCAGAAAAAAGAATAGACTATTTCACTACCAGTGGAGAGGAAGACAAGAAGATCCTTGGGCTCTTTGGCCAGCCAGTCTAACCTCATTGGTGAGCTCCATGTCAATGAGAGACCATGTCCCCTAGGTACCCAAGGTTGTCTCACACTCACACGCGCATGCACACATACATGCACCCACCCAATATGGACATGCACACACATTAAAAAGTCAAATAATATGTAATGACATGAAAATTAAAGAAGGTGACATATTTGATAGGTAAGTAAAGTTTCACTGGAGCGCAGCCATACTCATTCACTTAAACAATATCTATGATTCTGTTAGCACCATGGCAAAGTGGCATGGCTGCAATGGAGACCATGTAGCTCATTCTACCTGAGATAATGAATGCCCTGTGTACAGAAAATTAATTACCAATCAATAAGTGATTTAAAATTTTAATTTAATTGATTTATTTGAGAGAGGAAGAGAAAGAGATAGGAAGAGGCAGATAGAGAGAATCGGCTCACCAGTGCCTCCAGCCACTGCAAACGAACTCCAGATGCATGTGCCACTGTTGGGAACTGCCAGGCACAGGCTGGAGATGTCAAGACACCACCGGCTTGAGCTGCCAGGCAGGGCTATGGACCCCCAGGCTACAGGAGGTCACTCCATCTCCAAGCCCGGCACACCTGAACATAGGCTTTGCCCATAGCCCTGTGACCTTTGGCCAGTTGCCTAGGAAACTATGTCAGCCAGCAGCCTTCACACAGCCCATCCCCCTGTGACCCTCTTCCTGGCACTATGTAGATCACCTGACTCTCTCCCTGAGTGCTGCACCTGACTATTAGCCTACACGCTGGAATGAACCTCCCTAGACATAGGCTAGCGACCTTTGAACCCACCAATCCCCTTAGGACCCTCTTTCTGCTCTCTCTCAACTGCTTATAAACCCATTTCCCTGACAAATAAAGGAGCTGTTCACTGAGACTGCCTCCCGAAAGTGGTTCTTTTGTCATCGTCAAGGTGGCTCAAGACCCTGCTCTCCATGGTTGCCTGAACACCTTCAGGAAACCGTGGCCCCAAGTATCCAGGGACCCACATGCCACCTTGTGCATCTGCCTTACATGGGACCTGGAGAATTGAACCTGGGTTCTTAGGCTTCACAGGCAAATGCATTAACCACTAAGCCATCTCTCCAGTCCGTTAAGTGATATTTTACTAACATAAAACAAAAGAGGTTACAGAGTCAAGTAATGTGGATGGAAATAAGTTTGTAAACATTTTAGGAAATTATTGGAAATGGAAAAGGTTCTTCCTGGCTTTCTACCTACGATAACTAGAAAATATGCCCTGCAGCATCTCTGCTATTCTGCCTAGGTAAAGCTAAAAATGCAAACATATATCTTCAGTAATAATCATTTAATCTTGTAGTTTCAAACCAGTGGCTTTAACAAGCGTATTTTTCACAAGTGTGTATGCCCCAGTTATAAAAGTTCAGTGAGAATAAAGCAAGGAATGCTTTTCAATTTTACCCTTTTATTTATTTACTACTGTGCTGTAAATTATTGAATAGACAGACACTCCTTTGCAGCATAGCTTCCATTGTTTTAGCTACCAATAGCACAGTATTAATGTGCTGACAGGTATCCCAACCACAGATTACAATTTAAACCAGAGACTCATGATGCTGGAAAATTAGATTGTACATATCTTTCTGTAGTCTAGCTATGGAAACAGATGCCCCAATAAGGAAGACTGCTAATGGCCCCACTCGAAACCCTCCCTCTCATAGGCGTATCCAATCCGAAGCTAACTAACACAAGAACAGCAGCTTACATGCAAGAAATGCAGTCATTCACCTCTAAACTAGATTGAATTTAATCTCCTCTGAATGACGTTCTGATTTTATCTCCCATAGGGAATTAATCACTCCAAGTCTTTTCAGAGGTGGTTGTTAAACCCATGAGAATGCTTGAGATTAAGCCAGGTTAGGGACATAATTGAAATGTCTCCTAGGTGTTCACCTGGGGCAGGGGTCCAAAAGCTGCAGTTTAGACAGCAAAAGTGACTCACAACCAGAGGACATGGAGCCAAGAGAATTCCAAAACCCAGCGTTCAGGTGGGATTACCAGACTTCAGGCACCTCCTCATAAGATGGATGTCCTTTGAAGTCTAGCAGCCAAAAGTGTTTTAACTAACTGACCGACCAGTCTTCCGAACTTCAAGTATTAGTGATCAGGAAACTAAGAGGAGAGTGGCTGTCAGGAAGAACTGTCTGACAAAATCAGAATGTAAAGGTTTTTATTTTTAAAAGGAATGGCTGCCTCTCCTAAGAAGAGCAGGGGAAAGAGAGGGAGATAGCTACTGCAATTTAAAAGAAATTTAGTCTAGCTGTATAAATGTAGCTCAATAATAGGTATCTGCCTAGTATTTGCAATGCTAAAAGGTTTGACCATCAGCACCAAAAAGAAAAATCACAGAAATTAAAGTCCTTGGTTAAATCTTGGTATTAAAAATATAGCATTTTATTCTATTCAGAAATAAAAAATATATATTCTGAGATAAATGTGAAAAATGAATATAGATGATTGTTAAATTCTACTAGGGAGTTTTTTCTAAATTTGTTAATTGCTAAGTTAAGATATTGGGGTTTTGTAGGAAAATTCTGGGTTTTTTTATTAATTAGTTTTGTACTCAGTGAATACAGTCATTTTGGTACCATTGTTAGGCTCATCCATATCCTGACCCCAACTTGTTGAGGTATATGGGTCATGCATTATGGAGTTAGCCCACAGTTATGAGTAGGAGAAATGTCTCTGCATATCATGACCCAACATGTGGCTCTGACATTCTTTCCACCCCCTCTTCCACAAAATTTCCCTGAGCCATGTTGGGTTCATTTTTGGTCTGCTTCAGTGATGAGGTGTTGGGGGCCTCTGGGTCTCTGGCTCTCTGATTTGGTAGGAGTGGATTTTTCTCTGTGTTGATCTCCTTCACCCTTGTGCTGGTATCCAGTTCACCAAGAAAACAGCACCCTTGTTTGTTTCGCCAATTGTTCTTAGTTTCAGCCGGGGCCCTTTGGAGGTATGATGGGGTGGCTCTCTCCTTAGGATCTGCATCTATCTGAAAAAGAGAAGCAGATTCTCCAGTGGAGAGTAAAGTTAGCACCCAAAAAATGAGATAACCCTTACTTTTTTATAGAGAATTTAATAGGTGTAGGCCCTCTTGTAGCCCACGATTGGTGGTAGCTTGATAATGGAGAGCGGGCTTATGTTTGGATATGGTTCTGACTTGTTTCCCAGTTCCAGCTATGGGTCCCGTACCACTAAGGGGATCAGTTAGCCAAATCAAGAGCAGTTGGTTTCCCACCATGGCTATGCACCACTATTGCACTTGTGTGAGCATCGTGACAGGTTATTTGATGCAAAGTAGGTTAGACCATGAGTTGCTTGGACAGATATTGGTTATTTTCCCCCAGTCACCCGTGTAGCACCTTCTGGCACTAGACGCGCTGACTGTCTGGGGACTGACTCTCTTCCATCTTCCAGCCGTGCCATTCCATTTTACATGTCAACTGCATATGGTGTCTTCAGCAGTAGGGTCTTACCACTAACCTTTGTTGGGTCATCAAGTACTCTGACAGAAATCTGTCTTTCTTTTAGGAAACCTTGTAGGTCTCTCTGATCAAAAGCTCATTGTGGATGATAGCCACATGCTGGTACTGGGAGTTATAGGTCAGTGCCTACTAAGAAAAAGATAACTAATATAAAAGAGTTAGAGAAAAGAGAGAGAGAGAGAGAGAAGCTGTAGAAGATCAAGGTCAGTCTTCGTCATACCCTAGACCCAAACAGCAATGGTACCATAAAATTCTGCATCCTAAAAGGCAGGCCAAATGGTTGAAACTTCACCCGGCCCTTAGAGGGAAAATGCTGTCTTTAAAATCTAGACATGCGTATTACAATATCTAGGGAAATTCTTCTGTAATATAAACCAATTTAGTACTTCCTATCTACCTATACAGATGAAGCAACATCATGTGCATACCTGGTGTATAGGTATTAATTCTACTTTTTGTATGAATGAAACTGTTATAAGTCTTTTCTGGGTAAAGCGGTCCTTCTGTTCCTTTTAATGCTCTTATTTCTAGCATAAAATTGATTGATTGGTTGGTTGGTGAATTGCAGACATACCCAAAAACAGTGAGCCTGTGGTCTCTATTCCTGGAGCCTTTTAGCCATTTGCAATATTTTTTATTCTAGTTGCCATCCTGCATTATGAAATTCCTGCCTCTAATATATCAATACTCTTAACAAACTAGTTAAGAGAATGCAACAGAAGAAAAAAAAACTGTAAGAGAAGGAAACTTAAACCACAGATAGGATTCTGTTAGTAGAGTGATAGAACCCAAAGTCAATGGGTATCTGCGGATTCACTTCTAGCATAGAAGATAACATCCATCCTTAATCAAGGGATGATGCTGAGCTCAAAGCAGTATTCTGACCCAAGACTCATACTGGTTCCACTATTTTCTTACTTGTCAGTTGTAACCATAACAAATAGCTGTCAATTTTTTAAACACTGCATTGAAACTGTTCACATTAGCTTAACCCACAGGAGCAGAAAAAAGAGGAGTCTCCACCAATGCCCCCTTTTCATCTAAAGATTTCATCTTTTAGCTTCAGCCTACAAATGGAGAGACAGACATTTTGGACCTAAGACTGAAACATGTCATAGGTAAGGATATACTGAGGGAGAACATTAGCTACACACAGAAAGTTTAAAACTCTGGGTTGCAAATAATTCTAATGTATTAAGGAGTTTGGAGTTATCTCAGAGCCTAGTTAGTGATTTGAAGAAATACTGAAAAGGAAAGGATACAGTTGTTTAGAGATAATGATATCCAGTTGTAAGAAAGGGAAGGAATGTGGAAGCTAGAGAAGTGGATACTTATGAAATCTGAATATTCAATAAATGATTACTAGGCAGCATGTGAATACTTATTTCAAAACATAACAGTGACTACTATAGCAATTGTATATCTTGAACCAATAGGTTTATCATACTATCCAATGAAACACAACAGAAAAGATAACTTTAAAACACTAAATCTGGAAAATAAATGTAAATGCTGTAGATGATAACTGAATAATCAGAAAACTATAAAGCATCAATTAAAAACCCAGTTGAATTAATAAGATAGTTCAGTAAATAGACTAAATGAAATATAAATAAAAAAAATCAATATCTTTTCTTTGTTTTGCCAACAACCATTAGAACTTGAACTGAGAAAATTCAGAAAATGGCATCTAGTTGATGAATGAATTGTCCTTGCTTCCTTTCCAAGGAAAATTGCTATAAAAATGAAAAATGAACATTATTAACCATGCTGCAAATTAAGGCTATGAACCAACCTATAGCAAGATGACCATGAAAAATTGGCAACAATAGTGAGAACTATGCACATCGAATGGCCATTGCAATGCATGTCTTTGTCATACATATTTTGCATTATTTGTTTTTCTGGTTGAGTAGTGAAGTGGTAATTTATTTTCTGCATAGAAATCTAGAAAAATATAGATTCAAACTTTTTAAATTAAAGATCAAAAATAATTAGTATTTAAAATGTCCTGGGTCTGATCTGTATCACCACAATAGAATAGAAACTTGAAAAAACATAAAGTTATAAAATAAATAGAACTAACAAAATTTTTCTAGGTGTATTGGTGCACACCTTTAATCCCAGCATTTGGGAGGCAGAGGTAAAAGGATTGCCATTGAATTTGAGGTCACCCTGAGACTACATAGTGAATTCCAGGTCAGCCTGGGTCAGAGAGAGACCCTACCTCAAAAAAAATATAATAATAACAAAAAATTGTCCAGTTAGCAAAAAAATTAAAAAGGAGAAGGTTATATAAGGAGGAAGAAAAAGTAAAGGAAGGATTCTTAATGAGTAAGAAGGAGTTAAGAGTAGAAAAAAGAAAAACTGGAAATATTAAGCAAAAAATTTATTAAACAGAAAGGCTACCCTGTTAAACCTTAAAATACAATTAGATATTGTCTACAAGGATTACACTATTAAATATGATAAGAAGCGTAAGAATTAGGGATGGGAAAATGGTTCAGCTGGAAAGAACACTTGATATACAAGCATGAGGACTAGAGTTCAATCCCCTGAACCTACATGAAAAGCCTGGCATAACCATACTTGCCTTTAACCCCAGTGCTGTGGGCTTATGGGAAATCCGTGGAATTTCCTGTGGGGGGGGGGGGTAGGCAAACTCCAGGTCCAGTGAGAGACTGTCTCAAGGAAATAAGGGGCAAGAGGAATGGAGGAAGAAGCCTGGCTTCTACCTCGGGCTTCTATACGTATGTACACATGGCTCGCACATCTGCATACAAACATGCACAGACCATATAGATCACACATACTTTACATACACAAAAAAGTTTAGAATTAGACATTAATATCAGAGAGATGTAAAGTTAGAGATAATTAACCAGAAGTAAAGGTAATGTACAACAAATAGGAATAAAAGTAGTTAAGCCTCATAGTACAGGGCTGTAGACTCAGCTAACCTGGAGGCAGAGGTAGATTATAAATGCAAATCCTGCTTGGGTTACACAGTAAGTTCAAGTCCAACCTAGGCAACTAGTCATACCCTGTCTCAAAATAAAAGACAAAAAGAGAAGGTGGTAGAACATCCTTAGTGGTAGAGCATTTACCTAGCACATATAAGGCCCTTGAATCAATCTGAGAGACAGAAGTAGCTGAAATGATGATGTATAAGAAAAACAAACAACATAATACTAATGACTCTTAGAAAGTATAACAAGAAATTAATAGAAATACAAGCTAATAGTTCTTTCAGTCTTTGATCAGCTAGTATTTAAAAAAATCTAAATTGGACAATAATACAGTTCTAACAAATACTCTTTCAAGTATATGACTAACATTTACCAGAACAAATCAGTAAATATTAATTGCAAATGCATATGCTATACAACCCCAGTATCTTCACTCAAAATATGATCCCATCAATGTTATGACATAAAAAGAAACCCAATAAGACAGGAGAAGGAAATAAAAGGGATACAATTTGGAAAGGAGGAAGTTAAGTTAGCTTTATTCGCTGATGACATGATTATATATGTAAGAGACCCGAGAGACTCCATCCCAAAACTCCTGAAGGTGATTAACTCCTATAGCAAAGTAGCAGGATACAAAATCAATGCACAAAAATCAGTAGCCTTCCTTTATGCAAAGGACAAAGATACAGAAAAAGAAATAAGGGACATAGTCCCATTTTCAATTGCGACAAAAAAAATAAAATACCTTGGAATAACGTTAACCAAGGAAGTGAAAGATCTATACAATGAAAACATAAAAACACTCAAAAAAGAAATTGAGGCGGACTTGAGAAAATGGAAAGACCTCCCATGTTCCTGGATAGGCAGAATTAACATTGTGAAGATGACAATCCTACCAAAGGCAATTTACAGATTTAATGCAATACCAATTAAAATCCCCACAGTGTTCTTCACAGAGATAGAAAAAATGATCTCAAATTTCATATGGAAAGGCAGAAGGCCTCGCATTTCCAAACATATCCTCAGCAAAAGAAATACCTCTGGAGGCATCACCATACCTGATCTAAAGCTATATTACAAAGCCATAGTAATAAAAACAGCATGGTACTGGCATAAAAACAGGACTATACATCAATGGAATAGACTTGAGGACCCGGACTTTGGGTCAAGCAACTATAGCTACTTGATATTTGATAAAGGCCCAAACAATATAGGCTGGAAAAAAGACATCATCTTCAACAAATGGTGCTGGACAAACTGGATAACCATATGCAGGAAACTAAAACTTGACCCACACATTTCACCATGCACTACACTCAAGTCCAAATGGATCAAAGATCTCAATATAAGACCAGAAACTTGAATACTACTGGAAGAAAATTTAGGAAGTACATTCCATGATATAGGAATGGAAAAAGACTTCCTGAACAAAACCCCAGTAGCTCATGAACTTAAACCATCACTCAACCAATGGGACCACATGAAGCTGAGGAGTTTCTTTACAGACAAGCATACAATTAGCAAAGCCAATAGATTACCCACAGAATGGGAGAAAATATTTGTGGGTTATCCAACTGATAGAGGACTAATCTCTAGAATCTACAAAGAACTCAAAAATCTAAACAGTAAGAAGTCAAACACACCACTCACAAGATGGGGCAAAGAGCTGAACAGGCAGTTCACAGAGGAAGAAATAGAAATGGCAAACATACACTTAAGAAAATGTTCAGCATCCCTAATCATCAGAGAAATGCAAATTAAAACAACTATGAGATTCCACCTTACCCCAATAAGGATAGCAAGCATCAAAAAATCAAATAAAAATAAATGCTGGCGAGGATGTGGAGAAGTAGGAACACTCATCCACTGTTGGTGGGAATGTAGGATGGTACAACCACTTTGGAAAGCAATATGGAGACTTCTGAAAAAGCTGAGTATAGAGATACCAACAGACCCAGTTATTCCCTTACTGGGCATCTACCCTAAAACCTTCAAACCACAGACTAAAGAGATTTGCTCAACCATGTTTATAGCGGCTCAATTTGTAATAGCTAAGAGCTGGAATCAACCCAGATGTCCATCACTAGAAGAATGGATAACTAAGATGTGGTATATCTACACAATGGAATTCTATACAGCAGTAAGAAAAAATGACACAATGAAATTTGAGGAAAAATGGTTGAACCTGGAACAGATCATTCTCAGTGAACTTACCCAATCACAGAAAAAAAATCGCCACATAGTCTCACTCATCTACAGCACCTAACCTGAATCTACCAAAGATACCTTACATACCCAGCAAGCATCTCCTAGATTAGACACTAGGATGGAAGGGGAGGGAGGGGAGGGCATCAAAGGGGTGGGAAACAGAAATCTAGACCCAAACGGCAATGGTACCATATTCTTCTACTTACTAAAAGATAGACCAAATGGCTGATCCTTCACCAGGCCCTTACAGGGAACACCTGAACCACAAGACACTGGAGAGGGTAAGATTAAGATTAACCTTAATCTCCTACATCTTCCCTCCCTCACTTCCCCTCTCCCTGTCTCTCTCTCTCTTATCTCTAACTCTTGTATATTAGTTATCTTTTTCCTCATTTTCTTAGTGGGCACTGACCTGTAACTCCCAGAACCAGCATGGGGCTATCATCCACAATGAGCTTTTGATCAGAGAGACCTACAAGGTTTCCTAAAAGACAGACAGATTTCTGTCAGAGTACTTGATGACTCACCAAAGGTTAGTGGTAAGACCCTACTGCTGAAGATACCTTATGTGATTGACATGCAAATTAGAATGGCATGGCTGGAAGTTGGATGAGAGTCAGTCCCCAGACAGTCAGCGCGTCTAGTGCCAGAAGGTGCTACATGGGCAACTGGGGGAAATTGACCAATATCTATTGAAGCAACGCATGGTCTAACCTACTTAGCAGCAAATAACTTATTGTGATGCCCACACAAGTGCAGTGGTGGCACACAGCCATGGTGGGGAACCAACTGCTCTCAATTTGGCTAACTGATTCCCTCACTGGTATGGGACCCATAGCTGGAGCTGGGAAACAAGTCAGAACCATATCCAAACATAAGCCCACTCTCCAGTATCAAGCTACTATCAATTGTGGGCTACAAGAGGGCCTACACCTATTAAATTCTCTATAAAAAAAAAAAAAGTAAGGGTTATCTCATTTGTCCTGGTGCTAACTTACTCTCCGTTGGAGAATCTGCTTCTCTTTTTCAGATAGATGTAGACCCTAAGGAGAGAGCCACCCCATCATACCTCAAAAGGGCCCCGGCTGAAACTAAGAAAACTTCGAGAAACAAGCAAGGGGGCTGTTTTCCTGATGAACCGGACACCAGCACAAGGGGGAAGGAGATCAGCATAGAGAAAAATCAACTCCTACCAAATCAGAGAGCCAGAGCCTCAGAGGCCCTCAACACCTCATCACTGAAGCAGACCAAAAATGAACCCAACATGGCTCAGGGAAATTTTGCGGAAGAGGGGGCGGAAAGAATGTCAGAGTCACATGTTGGGTCATGATATGCAGAGACATTTAGCTTACCCATAACTGTGGGCTAACTCCACAATGCATGACCCGTATACCTCAACAAGGAGGGGCCAAGGGGAGGGGGTAGGTCACGGATGAGCCTAATAATGGTACCAAATTGACTGTATTTGCTGAATACGGAACTGACTAATAAAAAAAAAAAAAAAGAAACCCAAGTATCTCCCCAAAGCAAAAACTGTTCTACTTGTTGATGATAAGTAACAAAACTAGAATCAAATACATATATTAATGCACTGATGTGAGTGCAAGAACACATAAACACCTCTTCTTAGTCATCCTGGGAAGAATTGAAATCAAATCTGCAATTAAAATATTTTTAAATATTTAGAAATTAATGCCCATGAAGTCATCACATATACAAATCTATGAATCACAGGCAATATTCAACTCAGAGGTCAATCATGGGTTTAAAGGATTTCCTTATTAGGTTGGAAATACTACAATTTAGGAGCCAAAGTATTCAGCTCTAAGTAAAAAATAAATAAATAAAACAGCAAAAACACCATAAGTCCAGTTAAGGCAAAAATAGACCACAGCTCTCATCTTAACATCCAAAGCAAATCAAATCTACTACAAAATCCTAATTTCTAAGCCAATTAGATATCTGAGGATGCAAAGCAAACTAGATAAATTAAATCCAGAAATGAGTAATTCCTCCCTAAAGGCAAAAGAACCATAGCTGTTTATGTCCCAGGCATACTGACAAGAATGAGGACAAATGTAACTCAGATGGGTTCAAGAAGAAATGAATAAAATTTATAACAAACTTTAAACCACCAAAATGGATTACTCACAACACTGTCACAGAGTATTTGTAGATTCACATGCCAACCCTCTGTTATAGATTTCACCCTGCACACACGAAATTCCCCAGCCACCCAAAAAGCTGGCCAAAGGAAACAAAGTTAGCTTACCCATCTTTTAAATTTTTTTTTGTTTATTTTTATTTATTTCTTTATTTGAGAGCAACAGACAGAGAGAAAGAGGTAGAGAGAGAGAGAGAGAGAGAGTGGGTGCGCCAGGGCCTCCAGCCGCTGCAAACGAATCCCACATGCACGCGCCCCCTTGTGCATCTGGCTAACGTGGGTCCTGGCGAATGGAGCCTCTAACCAGGGTCCTCAGGCTTCACAGACAAGCGCTTAACTGCTAAGCCATCTCTCCAGCCCAGCTTACCCATCTTAAGGAAAGGTAGTAACTTGAACATAAAAGCACTAAGAAATCTTTTCGGTACTTATCTCTAAACACAACTGATGCTACCTTTGAAACTGTTGCAGCCAGTGCTGAAAGGAATCAAATAAAAGGTGTATGCGTGGATGGAGAGATGGATAACTGAATAGATAAATATATATGGTAACATTAAATCTTGGGCATTTCTAAACAGCCTGGCAAAGAAGAGGCAAGGTTTCTTTTGGCGGTGTTAGCTTTGTGTCCATATTCTTTTATGAAAAATGGTCTCTATGTAGTCAAACATTATAAGACATGATGCACAAAATGTGGTCATGAAAATGGTCAAGTTATAAATTATAAAGAGGGCTGGAGAGATTGCTCTGTGGTCAAGGTGCTTGCCTGTGAAGCCTAAGGACCCAGGTTCATTTCCCCAGTACCTACATAAGCCAGATGCACAAGGTGCATATGCATCTGGAGTTTGCAGTGGCGGGAGACTCTGGCATGCCCATTCTCTTCATCTACCACTTTATCTCTTTCTCTCTAAAATGAATAAACAAAATAATATTTTTAAAAAGAAATTACAAAGACAACCTAGAGGTGTCTCAAACATTTTAATAGTTAAATATAAACTTCAAAGCATCTTTTTGGAAAGTGCTAACAGATGCAGGAGAAAGTGTGGACAATGTGCATGAAGAAAGTGAATTTCAGTGATGGACTGAAAACTTTCTACATGAAGAACAAGACTCAAAGAATTCCCGAACTGGAGACTGATATCAGAAATATTGAATGCAATATGCAAGCAGATTTGATTTAGAGGGAAAATACTCTAGTTGTGACCATTCAGCCTGAGGCAAATTGTAGGAGTAGCTTTGTAAAGATGCCTGCAAATCAAAGAAATTTTTTTCATTGTTGTTATTTCTAGTTTATTTTATTATGAATTTAAGTTGAACTTTGTCACATATTTTCATAGCAATATTAAGATACTGTAGTTATAAGCAGAAGCAGGATTTTCAAAGGAAACAGTATAAAAGCAGAAAGGAGATTAAGCTTGGGGGAGGGCACAAGGGGAAGAGGGAAGGAAAAATTGAAATTTAAAACACCATAATGAATTCTAATTCTTTGTAAGCTAATTTTTAGAAAGTGTGATTCTCTTGCATGACTCTGCCTGTGGAAACCTAGCAAAAGCCTTATTTGGGGAAAGGATGGTGGTCAAAGAATTGCAAAACCCTGATGCCTGACACCTACAAGACCCAGCATATGAGTATGAGACAGATCTCAACATACTATTCTGATGTGATCAGTTCCTAAAGTAAAAGTCACCAGTGGCATTTAGAGGAGATAGATCCAACCCCCAAGAATCAGCTGACTGGAAACATAACAAAATTCAAAATGATAAAGAACTATGTAAACACAGAATCTCTTGATTGGTTTATGTGTAACAGCCATCTTCAAGGCAAAGCAAAGTATTTGAGTAGGCCCTAGAGCTGTGTCAAGCTCAGATGTGGGTCTGCCTGCACTAGAGCCTCTGGCCTACAGCTGTTACCAAAGGGAAACCATGCTGGAGAACAACAAAGCTCTTACTGCCATACCTCTTCTCACCAAAGAGGTGATCAAGAAACTGGAACTGATGGACACTACTGATGCCAGGGAACTTGAGGTGAGGGCATTATCTCATTCTATAGATTGATGTCATCAGCTTCCTGAAAAGTTTTTTTAATTAATTAATTTATTAATTTTATTAATTAGTTTTGTATTCAGCAAATACAGTCAGTTTGGTACCATTATTAGGCTCATCCGTGACATACCCCCTCCCCTTGGCCCCTCCTTGTTGAGGTATACGGGTCATGCATTGTGAAGTTAGCCCACCGTTATGGGTAAGCTAAATGTCTCTGCATATCATGACCCAACATGTGGCTCTGACATTGTTTCCGCCCCCTCTTCCGCAAAATTTCCCTGAGCCATGTTGGGTTCATTTTTGGTCTGCTTCAGTGATGAGGCGTTGGGGGCCTCTGAGGCTCTGACTCTTTGATTTGGTAGGAGTTGATTTTTCTCTGTGTTGATCTCCTTCCCCCTTGTGCGGGTATCCGGTTCATCAAGAAAACAGCTTTTTACTAAATGGGTTTTAAAGTAGCTAATGTGGATGATGGCTTGGTTTTCAATGTTGTAGAATAGAAGAGAATCATTGGGTTGATGCAGAGATAGTTTATTCTGGAGCCAAATATGAGTGACTATGGCCCAGAAACACATATTTAGGTTACTCTAATTCCATGATCCAATGTGTTAACAATTTCATGAAGGTTTTATAGGTACAGACAGAAGAAAGTCATAAATCAAGGCATTTTTCAAATACGCTGGCTACATGAAATATATTAGGTTACAGCAAAGCAGGGAAATCTCCAACATTGGCCTCAGACGCTATCTGATGATATGCTTAGCCCTTGGGTTGGTGGAAGCTGGGGGTCTGTTCTTACATTCCAAAAAGGTTGCACTTCATCAATTGATAGTCACCAAGATGTTAGTTCAGACACAGAGGTGGGTGATAAGTGGCTATTGAGGGGATAAAGGCAGCCCAAGGTAATTTGACTCTGACTTTGCAACATTCCATCTCTCTGTCATCACAGGAATTTTATCAGTTCATTTGGCCTTGTTGGAAATACATGCAGCAGATGTAGCACTTTTCTGGGAATTTTAGTTCATAATGCAATTGTTAAAAGGAAAAATAAAAGGACAAATCAACATACTATACCAAATTGGTCCACTGAGTTACCGTCTCTCAGATCAAGAAGCACACACTGGGCTAGAGAGATGGCTTAGTGGTTAAGTCATTTACCTGTGAAGCCTAAAGAGTCATGTTCTGCCCTCCAGGTCCCATGTAAGCCAGATGCACAAAGTGACACAAGCATGCAAGGTAGGACATGCACACAAAGGAGTGTTAATGTCTGGGATTTGATTGCAGTGGCTGGAGGCCCTGGCTAACCAACAAACACTCTCTCTCTCTCTCTCTCTCTCTCTCTCTCTCTCTCTCTCTCTCTTCTCTCTTCTCCAGTCTGTTGGGCTCAAAAATAAAAAATAAGCTATACCCAATGCATAGAGAAAAATTAATGATCATTCTTAAATCTTAAAAATGACTCCTTTTGGTAGTTTGAATATATGTCCCCCCATAGACTTAGTGTTTTCACACCTGAGTTTGCAGCTTCTGCCCCTAGCAGGCAGACTCCAGCTACAGAGGGGCATGTCACTGGGGTGGATCTGAATTCCATCCTAAGGTATGCAGAGAAGGGTGAGTTTGGGGGTTCCTGCCACCGTAGGTTCTTAGGTTCCTGCTTACTTGCTTGCTTGTGATGCTGGCGTTTGGTTGTGTCTCTCTGCTTGGATCTGTGAAAGAGCACCAGCTTCTTCTGCCATTTGATGGAACTTCCCCTGGATCTGTAAGCCTGAAAAAAAAAAATAATAATCCTCTCATAAACTGCGTCTCTTTGGAAGTTTATCACAGCAACGTGGAGCTGTCTATAACACTCCCATAGCCTCATTTTCAGTTTCAAATTTGCTTATGTTGAATCTTACACAATTATTGTAAAGTAGTCACATACTGTTTTATTAATTTGAACATGTGTTTCATTTTTATAAAGTCCTTCATTTATTTATTTCTATGGTCTTCCTCAGACTCATAAACTGTATGTTCTTCATATACTACTTGATATCCAGAAAAGCTATGCATTGCAAATATGCCCAAAAGTCTATAATGGTAATAAACATGTTGATATTGATGATAATAACTGATATGTAGATGAAAAGCATACATAGCTAGTTAAAAACAATTTCTATTTCATTACAAAGAATATCTAGGAACAATGAGGACAAAGGAGACAATTATCAGAGAGAAATTAATTAGAGGGGGTTTTGAAAGTAAGTTTCAAATGGAAGATGGGAAAGAAACAGTACGAAATCACTTAACAAAACCACTCAGCTAGCATGTAAGAGGAAGCGGAATGGCTTGAGGCCCTAATACAGCAGCAATTATATCCATAATCTCCTGTTGACTGCTTTGATGCCTCAGGGAGTCTCAACTCACATTCACTGGAGACATCGGGCTTGAAGGCTGATTTGCTTATTGCCTTATCCTTTTTCTAGAATTATTAAACTTTCTATCAGTACTACTAAAGGAAAACGTATAACATGGACAAGACTTTGCTTGTAGTGAGAATTGATTGTTTCCAAAATGGACTGAGCATTTTGATTTTCACTGAGAATAAAAGGAGATGAATGAGCCTTACCATTTTTACATTAATTCTTTAATGATGCACATCCTTTTTTATTTGGAAATGCCCCCATTTATACATGTTCCCGATAATTTTTAGTACTATGAGGACAGTGGTAAGAGTGCCAGAGAAATTACAGTCCTTTTCTAGTAAAAGAGCATTCAGGGATCAAAGTGGCCATTTCTGATAAAGGGAGAGAGACTGTGAGTGGTTATCTGGTTGAGTGTCTTCATTCTGACACTGTAGGAGCTGCAAGTTTGTAGGGACTTACTGAGCATTGCACAAGTGTTTCCTGCAGATATTAAGAACATCAACTCTTCTTGCTTGCCCCATTTTTTATATTTATTTTATTTTTTTATTTTTATTTTTTTGTGTTTTCGAGGTAGGGTCTCACTCTAGTCCAGACTGACCTGGAATTAACTTGCAGTCTCAGAGTTGCCTCTAACTCATGGCAATCCTCCTACTTTGCCTCTGAGTGCTGGGATTAAAGGCATGCGCCACCACACCCAGCACATTTTTAAAAAAATTTTAATGAAAAGGCTTTATTAAAAATTTACATAATTCCTCACACCACCCACATAGATCCCCATCTCTGTTCCACTGAACCTCCTCTACTATCCAACTATTTCCTCTTCTATTCTGGTATCTTTTTATACCCTCCTTCATTATCTGTGACAACATGTTTATGGGCCCAACATTGTGCAGGTAATTATAGCCACTGTAAAATTATGAGTGAAATAACCACTTTATGACTGGAATCCAGCATTTGCAAGCACTCCTCACCATCCTTTGGCTCTTACATTTTTTCTCCTTCCACAGTGGTGGCTAAGGCTTGGAGGATGTGTTAGAGATGTCTCACTTAGTAATTGCTGAACATTCCACTGTCACGTCTTCTCAGTACTTTGATGAGTTTTGAGTCTTTCCAGTCATCAGTGCTGTCTGAAAAGAGAAGGTTCTCTAACCAAAACTGAGATCAGCACTAATATATGAGCGTAAACATAAATTTTAGAGGGCATCTTTCCATATTTCTCAACACTATATTCTGTATTGAACTGAGAGTCAAGTTGTACTGGCCGGTGCCTCTCAGTAAAACAGAACTAATAGAACATATGTATATATAGGAAGAGAGTTATTACAACAAAATTACCTCACGCCAGGTGTGGTGGTGCACGCCTCCCAAGAAAACCAGATTCTCCAAGTCAGAGTGAAGTCACCAGAGGTTAAATGGGATAACCATTATTAGTTTAGAGAGAATGTCATGGGTGTAGACCCTCTTGTAGCCCAAGATTAGTGGGAGCTTGATATTGGAAAGCAAAATCATTATCTGGATGTGATTCTGACTTGTTTCCCAGTTCCAGATATGGATTCCTTTCCACTGAGGGGATCTGTTAGCCATTCCAAGAGCAGTTGGTTGTCCACCATGGCTGTGGGCCACTATTGCACTTGTGTGAGCATCAAGTCAGCTTGTTTGCTTCTGAGTAGGTTAGATCTCAATTTGTTCCAAAAGATGTTGGCCACTTTCCCCCAGTAGCTCATGTAGTGCTTTCCAGCACTAGATGGGCTAACTGTCTAGGGACTATCTCTCTTCCAGATTCTAGTCAGGTCTCTCCATGTTCCCTACCAAGAGTGTATGGTGTCTTCAGCAGTAGAGTCTTACCATTAACCTCTGGTGGGCAATCAAGTGCTCTGACAGAAATTTATCTTGTTTTGGGAAACACTGTAGGTCTCTCTGATCAACAGCTTATTGTGGGTGAAAACCATATCCTGGTACTGGAAGTTACAGGTCAGCACCAAGGGAAAAGAAAAAATAAAAAGAAAGAAAACAGTAAAAAGAAAAAGAAAAAAAAGAAAGTAGAAAAATTTAAGGTTAGGCTTCATCTTACCCTCTCCAGGACCCTAGGATTCAAGAGTTCAAGCTTTTAGTCTATATCCCAAGATATAGGATTCTATGGTACCAGCTCCATTTGGGTTCAGTTTTGTGCCCTCCCACACACACCCTTCCCCTCCCTTCAAGCCCTACCCTCCCTATTGTCCAGTCCCCAAGATGCCTATTAGGTATGTCAGCAACTCAGCCTGATCCAGGTTAGGAACTGCAAATGAGTGAGACCATGCAATGATTACCTTTTTGTAATTGTGTAAGTTCACTGAGTATGATCTCTTCCAAGTTCGATCATTTTTCTACATATTTTATGGTGTCATTTTTTTCTTATTAATGAGTAGAATTCCATCATGTAGATATACTACATCTTGGCTATCCATTCTTCCAATGATGAGCACCTGGATTGATTCCAGTTCTTAGCTACTATGAATTGAACAGCTATAAACACGGTTGAGCAAATATCTCTGAACTGAGGCATGGAGCTTGCAGGTTAAATGCCCAGTAAGAGAAAAACTGGGTCAGTTGGTAATTCTATATTCAACCATTTTAGGAGTCTCCATATTAATTTCCATAGTGGTTGTACCATCTTGCAATCTCAGCAACAGTGAATGAGGGTTCCTATTTCTCCACATCCTTACCAACATTTGTTTTCATTTGATTTATTTTAATGTTTTCTATCCTTACTGGAGTAAGAACAAATCTCATAGTTGTTTTAATTTGCATTTCCCTGATGGTTAGTGATGTTGAACATTTTCTTAAGTGTGTGTTTGCCATTTGTATTTCTTCCTCTGAGAATTCCCTATGAAGTTCTCTGCCCCATTTTGTAAGTGGGTTGTTTGAGTTTTTTGTTGTATTGGTTTTTGAGTTTTTTGTAGACTCAAGAAGTTATGCCTCTGTCATTTGTATAGCTGGCAAAAATTTTCTCCCATTGAGTAATCGATTCGCTCTGCCTTTTCAGCTTCAAGAGATCTCATTGGTTGAGTGCTTGTTTAAGTTCCTGAGCTGCTGGGGTTTTGTTCAGGAAGTCTTTTCCCACTCATATATCATGTAGAGTTCCTCTATTTTTTCCATATTTTTTTTCTTCCAGAAGTAGAAGAGTTTCAGTTTGAGGTCTTTAATCATTTGGACTTAATTTCTGTGCATGGCAAGATGTGTGGGTCTACTTTCATTTTTCTGCATAGGGTTATCCAGTTTGTCCAGCACCATTTGTGAAAGATGTTGCTTTTCTCCACTATGTTAGTGGGGCCTTAGAAGATCAAGTAGCTGTAGTTAATTAACCTAAAGTCCAAATCCTCAATTCTGTTCCATTGGTCTATATTCCTGTTTTCATGCCAGTACCATGCTGTTTTTGTTACTATAGCTTTGTAATATAGTTTTAAAACAGATATGGTGTTATACCAGAAGTGTTTCTTTTGTTGAGGATATGATGGATATCTGAGGCCTGCTGCCATTCCATATGAATTTTGAGATCATTTTTTTCTATCTCTGTGAAGCATGGTGCTGGGATTTTTATTGGTATTGCATTAAAATTTGTATATTTTTTTGGTAGGATTCCATTTTCACCATGTTAAATCTGCCTATCCAGGAGCATGGGGAGTCTTTCCATCTTCTTAAGTCCTCCTCAATTTCTTTCTCAAGTTACAGTTCTTCCATGATGGTTTGATAGAATTCGGCTGAGAATCCATCTGGTTGTAGACTCTTCTTTTGGGGGAGGTTTTTGGTTACCTTTTCAATCTCGATGAGTGTGATAGGTTTGTTTAGATTAATTTTCTGTAAATTTACTTTTGGTTGTTCACATATGTCCAGGAATTTATCCATTTCTTCCAGATTATCCACTTTTGCGGAGTAGAGATTTTGGAAGTAAGTCCTGATGATTCTTCCAATTTCACTTATGTCTGTTGTGATATCTCCTTTTCCATTTCTAATTTTGTTAATTTGAAGCATCTCTCTTATTTTGCTTGATCAAATTGCCCAGGGGCTTATCAATCTTGGCTAGTTTTTCTTAATTTCCAGTTTATTAATTTATGCTCTGATCTTGATTATTTCTTTCCATTTGGAGGTTTTTGGGTTGGATACTTCTTGTTTTTCCAATGCCTTCAGATGGATAGTTAGGCTATTGATTTGGGATCTCTTTGTTTTTGCTATGAAGGCATTTAGTGCTATGAACTTTCCCCTAATGACTGTCTTCATTGTGTTCCATAAGTTTTGGTAAGTTGTGTTCTCATCATCATCCCATTCTAGAAATTTTACAGTTTCATTTTTTATTTCATTCACTACACATTTATTGTTTAAGAGTGTGTTGTTGAGTCTCTAGGAGGTGATGGAGTTCCTGGAACATCTTTTGTTGATAATTTCTAGCTTTATAGCATTGTGGTCCATCATGCAGGAAATTATGTCAATTTGCCTGAATATATGGAGGCAGCTTTATGGCGCAATATATAACCTATTTTAGAGAAGATTTCATGGGCTGCTAAGAAGAATGTGTATTCTGTAGATTTGGGGTAAAATGTTCTATAGATGTTTATTAGGCTTAGGTAGTTTATGGTATTGTTGAGCTCTCTTACTTCCCTGTTGATTTTCTGTTTGGATGATCTATCTATTTATGATAGTGGAGTATTGAAGTCCCTAATTATGATGGTGTTGGTGTTTATTTGTTTTGTTGTCAAATGTGTTTTTATCATGAACTGTGGTGCACCTGTGTTTAGTGCATATAGATTGATGATTGCAATATTCTCTTGTTGGATTATTCCCTTGATGAGTAAAGAGTGCCCTTCTTTGTCTTCCTGGATTACTTTTGGCTTGAAGTCTATTTTATCTGATGTTAGTATAGCAATACCTGCTTGTTTCTAATTTCCATTCACTTAGAATATCATTTTCCACCCTTTTACCCTGAGGAGGTGTCTGTCTTTAGAAGTGAGGTGGGTTTGTTGAAGACAGCAGCTTAAGGGGTCCATTTTTCTGATCTACCCTGTTAACTTGTGGCCCTTAATGGGTGAATTAAGGCCATTAATGTTTATGGTAATAACTGTGGGGTTTTATTTAATCCCTTTCATATTGTGGTGCTTTATGGGGTTTGGTATTTTCTTGGACTTTGTAGTTTCTTAAGCCTCCTCTACGTTTGGCTATTGTGGTTTGATTCTTGTAGGCTCTTGAGATTAGTTATTTAACTTTCATGTGGAGAATTCCCTTAAGTATTTCCTGTAGGTTTGGCTTTGTGTTCATATAGTTGTAGAGCTGACTTTTATCATGGAAAGATTTTTTTTTTTTTGCCATCTATTATGAGGTATACTTTTACTGGGTATAATAGTTTGTGTTGGAATCCATAGTGTCTTCGTCTTTGCAGTGTTCCATCCCAGGCCCTTTTGGCTATCAGGATTTCCATTGAGAAGTCCGTGGTAATTCTGGTGGGGTTACCTTTATATGTAATGTGTTATTTCAGTCTTGTTGCTTTTAGGACTCTCTCTTTATTTTTGTTGTTTAGGGTCTTAATGATAATATGTCTTAGAGAGTTTCTCCTTTGGTCCAGTCTGTTTGGAGTTCTGTTAGGTCCTTCTATCTTGAATGCACTCTTTTTTTGAGAAGCTGGGAAGGTTACCTTTGATAATTTTGTTGAATAAGTCCTCCATGCCTTTGGTCTGAATTTCTTCCCCTTATGGTATGCCCATGATGTGAATATTAGGACATTAAGGGTATCTCACAGTTCCCTCATGTACTGTTTACAATTATTTGAATTTATTCAGGTTTTTGGACCTGTGAACTATTTCTTCTGTCTTTTCTTCCAGTTCTGAAGTTCTGTACTCCACTTGACTGACTTTGTTCTTGAGGGCTTCTAGAGTGGTTTGGACTTGTTCAATTTGGTTTGTATTTGCTGTTGCCTTTTTCTGTATAGTATCCATCCTCTGTTGAGTTCCCTTTTCAGATCATTTTTTTTAATTTTATTAATGCTTCTTGGAATTTATCCTTGCATTTATTTATGTCTTCATTGAGCTTATTCCGCTTATTACTGAGGTCTTCTATTTTTTGGCTCTCCTTCAGATCACTTAGTTCTCTTTTGAAGTTTCTCTGTATTTTGCTATCTGGTCCAACCTAGAGATGACAGCATTCACACAATTTTTTATTTTCTGCAAGTTCTGCCAATTGCTTGGTCAGGGTCATATATCTTGTGTCTTCATTTTGGGGTTCTGATACTGTTGTCTCTTCTATGTTTTGATTAGAAACTTCTATTGTGGGATTAGACAACTTTGTTGGGGTTCCTTACATTTGATGTTTCATGTTGTTCCTTTTGCACTGTGGTTTGCTCATCACTGTGTGGGAATCTTATTTAGTTCAGGAAGAAGCTGTAGTTTACCCTTGAAGTATCTTCAATGATTGTTCATTTCTATGTTTGACTACATAAGGGTTTTGATGGCATGGGGGCCTGTCTGTTCAGGCAGGAGGAGTCAATATGGCCATGGTGGAGACCTGGAGACCCAGTGGTGGGGAGAGGAGATGGGAGATGTCTCTGTCCTGGAGTCAGGTTGCAAGGCACACAGAGGGGATGGCGTGGTCCTGATGTTGGGTGGTGGGGCAGGCAGAGGGGATGGTGCAGACCTGATGGCAGGCAGGGGGGAGGAAGGGATGAAAGGCTTTGGAGGGAAAGAGGAGACCTGGACTGTAGAGGAAAGGTGAGAGGCACTTGCACCTGATCTGTGGCATGCATAGGTAGCGCAGCAGAGGAACAATTCTGTGACGCTGTGGCTGGGCCAGGTACTTGAAGGACCTGGGGGATCTAGTGGGCTACCTGAGAGTGTGGGAATCAGCAGATTCCCTACTGTGCCCTTCCACACTCTCCAACTGGAGGTCTGCTAGGATCTGTTGACTCTGGAACCCCACAGATCTTGCCTGGTATTAGCCCAGGAGCTGAAGTGTGGTTAGGTGGACACCATCTTGACTGGAAGTTCTCTTTTCTGTTTTCCTTTCCTCTTTTTTTTTTTTTTTTTCAATTCAGGCCTTCAACTATTTATTTATTTATTTGTTTATTTGAGAGAGAGTCCATTAGAGAGAGAGAGAGAGGATGGGTAATCTAGGGCCTCTAGCACCTGCAAACAAACTGCAGACACATGAACCACCTTGTTCATCTGGCTTATGTAGGTAGTGGAAAATCCAAGCTTTGTCCTTAGGCTTCATAAGCAAGCATCTTAACCACTAAGCCATCTCTCTAACCCCTTGAACTATTTCAAAAATGGAGTATCCCTTGTACATGATAAAGAGAAAGATATTTTTCTCAGCATGATTATAATGTTAATCTCATAATGTTATTATATTATACTGTTAATGTTAAAATCATCCCCATCCCAAAATTGGCTAATAAAGTATTTACACAATTCCTTCAACAAATATATTCTTTGTAGTATTTTGCTATTGGTACCCGCTAAGCAAGGACGTTGAAATAGCAGGAAAAGTTCCATTTCACTCCGATTTCTTGTCTAGTTGAAGCTAAATTAGGAGCAAAGGAGGCAGCAGTGGAGTGTGTCCTAGGAGATATCCAGGAGGGAATAAAGAGAGATAAGCAGGATGTGGTGATTTGAATGTGAAATGCTCCCCATAGGTTCATGTGCTTGAATACTTAATTCCTAGGTGGCAGCACTGTTCATAAAGGTTGTGGAACCTTTAGAAGGAGGAGCCTTGTTGGAGGAGGTGTGTCAATGGTGGGGGCAGTCACTGAGGTTTTATAGTCCAGCCCTCTGCTGGATATTCTTTCTTTCTGCTCCCTCTTCCACACTGTGGCATTTTCTTCCCACTCCAGCCTTCCCTGCTATAAGGCATTCCCTCAGAACTGTAAACCAAATTTAAATCATTTTCCTTCTGTAGGCTGCTACTTGTGGAGTATTTGTTTGCAGCAAAGAAGAAGTAAATGATACATGTGGAAAGTGGGAGAAAAACAGAATAAAGTTGAATGGAATAAATATTTAAATACAGAAATATTTGCTTACTCCCACTAGTATCTATAGAAAATGTGTGCATATTATATACAGTTGCATATCTTTCAGTACCAGACTATGTGAAGCCACAACTGCCCCACATTCATCCAGCCGTTGAGCTGTCCAAGTTTGATCAATATCAAGATGTTGAAATTTTAGCTATATTTTGGGGCAATAGAAGTCTATGACCCAGAGACAAGCAAAATGTCAGCTCTGTTTTGATTGCAATAAAGTTCACAGAAAGCTGACTGTCTTGAATGCAAGGAGAGAAATCACATCAAGAGTCAAGAGAAGGCTGGAGAGATGGCTCAGCAGTTAAGAGCACTTCCTGTGTAAGCATAAGGGCTTTGGAAGACCTGGAAGACAGCTCCAGTTTGATCCCCTGGACTTATAGCAACAGAATGTCTGTGGCTCCAGTCTCATGGGGAGCAGAGACCAGCGAATCACTGAAGATCATGAAACACCACAAGCTCCAGGATCATTTAACTATAGCAGTAAAAGAACAATGGAGGGATACACCTGAGTTACCCCTCTAGCCACCACAGACAAGTGCACCCTGCCAAAGACAAATTCCTCTGGAGCACTGCATGGGCACGTGCACATGCATGCATCATGCACACACGTGGGTGCACATGCACACACACAAGTCAAGAGAAATTTATAAAAGGATCTCAAAGATAAATCTACCTCAAGAAGACACATAGAACACTTGTTAAGTCTCACACTGTCTAGCTGGAAGATGAACTTAAATCCATCAAAAGTACATATCTGTAATCTGGTTAGGATTGATATTAATGACAAATTGCTGAAATGTAAGTATTACTTATTGTCTTCCATGTATATTTCTGGTTCTACTGGCTGCCTGTTCAATATTCACAAGCATTGTGGACTTATAATACATTTCAAGGACATTGCTTTATTGCCAAATAACTTGAATACAAAACAGTCTTTTTAGGGGCACCATCTGTTGTTCATGACACTTTAAATGAAGGCAACTTCAGTTGCTAAATATTTCACAAAAACATATGAACAGAATTCAAAGGTTTGGGGTTTCTGAGAAAATACAATGTCCTTAAGCATGAAACAAAACCTTTTCTTCAAAGTGTAGTAGCAAAAAGTGTTTAATTGCATTTGGTATAGATTTTTTTCTGCAAAATCAAAAGTAATTAGATCAATCTATAAAGAACTTGATAAAATACAGTGACATCTTTATTTACGATTATGTATGAACAGAAACAAATGGAGGTCAAGGAACTTTCCCTGACTTAAATGATTCTGAAGAGGCTAAATGATTTGGTCTTTCTTGCTCAAGATACAAATGTGAGTCAATTGTCCAAGGACAGAGCTGGCCACTGGAGGACAAGTGGCCTAATGGCATGTGTTTGGACGGGTTAATCAGACTATCCGGGCTCTAGTGCCTCATTATTAAATGACTTAAATATGCTAGAACTTCTCACAGGGATAATTAATGAATACTAATTAAGATTCTAAAGTCCTTACACGGATAGTATTATCAGACAAATGTTTAGATGCAAGACTATATATTAGTAATGTTTTGAGTTGTGTGGATAAAAGGCTTCAAGAAGTGTTCAGTTAAACTGTTACAAAAGAATTGGAGATGCCATCTTCCATGAGTCACTCTAATCCATAATAATCGAGCCTGTCAATAAACCAGTTAAACTGAGGCTTTGTTGGAGAGCTGGGGTCAGAAACCATTACCGTAGGTTGTCATTTTGCTCTCTACATGGAACATTACATATCATTTTTAAATGATATGCTTTGTTCAATATTTTATATGACAGAAGGATAACTCCAGACATGAATTTACTGTCGTACGTATGTGAAGCTAAAGCATATGATAGTACTCCAAGCACTGTTTTCAAGATATCAACTAGTATAACTGATGATAACCTATTTTATTTATATATATATATGTGTGTGTGTGTATATATGTATATATATATGTATGTGTGTATATATATATATATATATTCATTTTAGTCTCCTTTTTCATTTGCTACTTTATTGCTTTATAGCTATTGCAAGTATTTAATACATGAAAGAATTTTGACACCTTTACATATCATCTAATTCTTTTGAAGTTGAATGAGGGAAAAAATGACTTTGTCCCTTTATGAAAAGTACTTTAAATTTTTGGTTTGGGATTTTTAAGTTGAAGTTGCTAATCTTTAGGAAGAACTCTTTATCATAAAATAAAAATCAATGTTGTCTTACTGCAAACACTGTTTTCATTATCAGTGAGATAAAATCAATCTAGAAATAGTATGTATACACATACACACACACAAATATATATGTATGAAATTGACATCTTGTGCAATACCAATTCATCCTGAATTTCAGTTAAAATTTTATTTAATTGCCCTCAGGGTTCCTCACAGTTGAACACTATTTCTCACAATTCCTCATATTTCAATACTTACTTAAATTCCAACAATAATTTTATAGTCTATGGTTTGAGACAGCAGTCTCATTCATAAAAACCAACAACTTGTTTTCAATGGCATTATGTCATTTAGCATAGACAGAAACCAAATATAATCTGAGTTTTCTTAATTGTGGGAATAAATACAGCTAATATGAACAAAAATCATCACAGAGAATGACTACAGAAAGCATCTATCCGTTTGCAATCAAAACATTAATTGACAAATTATTGAAGACAGATTTGTCCTTAGAAGTGTTTTGTTCATTTCTGAAATATTTTTTGGCAGTTTAACAATGCAATTAATTGGAGATACCTGGGTTTAAAAACATAAAAATTACCCTTTCATTTATTTTCATATTATTTTAGTTTTCATTTTTTCATATTTTAGTATGATGTATATACAATATGGGCCCATAGCCTCATGACACATGGGACATAGATTCTAATTTTTTTTCTCTTTTCTTTTAGCCCTATATAGCAGACAGCTTCAGGTTTGCTGAGATGAACTTCCAGACCAGGCACAGTTATGGAGGAAGGGATATTTATTGAAGCTTACAGATCCAGGGGAAGTTCCATAATGGCACAAGAAGTTGGCCTACTCTCACAGGACCAAGCAGAGATAGGGAAGCAAAAGCCAAAAGCCAAAAGCCACACAGCACAGCACACTTTGCTTATCTTTAGACTGAAATCTGAAACCCACCACCACACCTTAAGATACACCCAGTGACACCGCCTCCAGCCAGGTGGCTGCAGATGCAATTAAACTAACTAAAAGAACTGAATATATTGGGGGCCATCTATTCAAACCACCATACATCTAGATTCTCCTGTCTCTGTCTACCGTACTCTGGGAGTGGAAGCATGCACCATCATTCCTGACAACTTCTAATCTTATTCCTCTTGGTCATTCATATGCACTGATAACTATGTTACCACAGAAACCAAATTAACCAAAGTAATTCTGCGCAATTACCTTGTACAAAATATAGTTGGTCCATACTGACATTACATTTTGGCATTTAAGATTGCACACTGTAGATTATGGTGAATAAAATATCATAAGGTTCTATAAGAATTACCTACATAGATCAAACACATGATTACTTAATGGGCATTTACCTAAGAATAACCTCTGATGACACTGTATGTAATATAATATCACAAGTAGACATAAATTATGAGGAAAGATGATCCAAGGAGCAGGGAGTCAGGCATCTGTGTCAGTCTCTCTCAAGTGAAGGTAAAGTTACTTAAGGTAAATTAATTGGTCTCTGCTTCTCATTCCCACTTCCATAAAATAAAAATGATGGTGCTTGCCAAGGATCACAGGAATGCCAGAATGTTCATGAATCATCTTGTTCACCAACAGGCTGAATCCAATGAAACAGTCAATGTGGATTTTATTAAGATGTTTTATTTTCCACTGTCAATTTTATATTTGTTTGAAATATGTTCTGTAGGAAAGGGGTCTCTGATAGATGGTGAAAATGAAGTCTTTAGTAAGTCAGTCAACTCACGAAGACTACAGAGAGAATGTAATCTTCTAAACTACAGATGGGATAGGAAAAGGCAAAACTCCAGACTCACCATGTTTATACACGGCAAAGGATTTGCCAATGAAGTAAAAAAGTGACAGTGATTGTGTGAAAGAATGAATATGAGTAGATGAGCCAGAGGAGGAGGTGCCCAGGAACAACGTGTTAAATAATAACAATGACACTAATGATTAAAATGAAATCAAAAAGTATTCAATCTTGAGTTAACAAAGCAATTTGAAGTCCTCACAATCAAGATTTTCCACAGATTCTGTTCTCATGAACAGGGAAATAGAATTTTTATAGCCACTGTTAAATTTCATACAGGTTAAGTGATCTACCAAATTGCATGCAAGCCCTTCTTGAATTTATCTGTGTTTTTAGATAACAACACCTACTATGTGTCTGGATCATAGTTAAGCTATAACTAAAAATATTAGAAAATCTAAATATAATTTGAGCATTTCAAAGAAAAATCATGATGTCTCAGAGACTTCTCCAAAATTAATACCTATTCTGAGCTTGATAAAAATTCTTTAACTTAATTTCAAAAGTAATATAAAACAATTCATCTTTATTTTCAGAAAAAAACAGCCTTATAATTCCAACTACTTTGGAAACATATTCAAGCTCTGAGCACAAAACACAGCAAGGGCTGTGGGTCTGCCCTGACCAGATCATATCTGAAAGCTCCACTGGACGTCTGCATCAGATAAGAGTAGTTCTCCTAAAGAAGGAAAAGGTTATTATGGGTACAAAAATTGCTACATAATTTTTAAGTCTCCTGTAAGGTGACAAAAACACCTTACATTTACCATAAATGTGCTCTGCACAGTACCTGGCACATACTAAGTGCTCATTAAATGTCCATTATTAAAGTAAGGACAGCTCTCCCTCTTCAGATGTTCCTACTTTTGCTTGTGAAGGCAGAAGATGAATTAACCTTTCAGAAATGTTGGAAAGCTAGTTTTCTCCCTCAATTTCCTTTCTCCGAGTGAAAGAATAACTAGTCTGATTGGTAAAATCTAGAGCACCAGACAAGAGTGACTCTCCAATCCAGACTCCCTATTTGCAAAAGTATCTCCAAGGAGGAGAAATCTCTTCTTGGTGTGGCCACCCTGCAGGAAGATTATCCACTGTGACTCATCACTTACAGGCTAAACTAGAAACCAACAACTTTCTTTGTGTGTTATGCCTTGATCCTCCAGCATCTAGACAATTTAATGTTGGCTCTTAGTTGGATTTAACCCTCTTCTTTTTAAAAATTTTTTATTTATTTATTTGCAAGCAGTGAGGTTTAGAGAGATAGAGAATGAGTGTGCCAGGACCTCTATCTGCTGCAAATAAACTCCAGATGAATGTGCCACTTTGTACATCTGGCTTTATGTGGGTACTAAGAAATTAAACCTTAGGCTTTGCAAACAAGTGCCTTAACCACTGAGCAATCTCTCTAACACTTAATCCTCTTCTGAAATGTCCATTGCAAGTACTTGCTCTGAGAGCAGTTCTCAGAACATCTAATTATCTGAAAAAATACATGATGCCATTTATGATTTGTGTCTTATTTTGTATTGAATTCAAATTCAGAGGTAGGTGAGATCACTAAAATAAGTGATTTAAAACATCCTTAAAGTCACCAGTATCAACAGCTTTTATTGTTATTAGTATGTGACACAGAAATAAACAAAGAGATTTATAGAGGACTCGATGGGATTGTAGACTGAGTCATACTCTTCAGATCAATTAAAGTGCTTTGCTAAAACTTGTCTAATAGAAAAAAATGTAGTGTGAGTATGAGAACCATATAAGGGTTTAAATAAGATGATATTAATGAAATAATAGCATTTGAATCTCACTTTAAGATATATGCAAAAAAAAATCTGTACAATTTAGAGAAATGACCTGAAGAATAAAACTGACCTATAGCATGTCAAGCAAGTATGGAGGAAAATTCTAATAACAGGGAGTCTCCATGGCAGAGATAGACATTCACTATAAGGACAGTGCTTTTAGATTATCCTCTATTATTTCCTATGCTGTAGATTGCCTCCATAATTTCACACTTCTGATTAAAGCAGAATTTATGTGAGTAGTATATTCAGAAATAAGGCAGAAATAGATATTCTTTGAAAGAGTTGGTAGACTTTAAACAAAAGATTTCAAAGGAACATTTGAAAAGCAAGAATCAGGTATTTAGCATGAAATTCCAATGAATAATACTCGGAAGGAAAAATAAGACACTTCTCTTACATCTACAATTTCCTGGTAACCCATGGAAATCTGATAAAGAAATATTTATGACTTCCTACAATAAGTGAAAATGGAAGTTTGAGTCATTCTATGGGAAGAGTAAAGGAAGATATTAATTGCATAATATAAGGCTACTTACTGCTAAGGACATTTTAAGGTTTATAATGTAGTACTAAAATACAAGAATTTCCTGAGAATTGAAATATAACACTCTACTATAAAGTCTGGCTACCACATAGTGCCAGATAACTTTGTGATATGACTACATGCAAATATATAGCTGAAATGGTCACAATTTTATCTAACCTATTTAAATTAGCCATGCACAATTCATTTGGTTTGAGCCAATTTAGGTTCTCAGTCACTAGTGTTCTTATATTCATCAATTAAGTTTGCCTAAAGTTATCCTCTAGCCTACTAGTATAAGGTAAGGCACTGTCATGGTTTGAATACAAAATGTCCCCTAGGGGTTCACATATTTAACAATTGGTCCTTACCTGATGACACTATTTTAGGGGATGGTGGAAACTTTAGCAGGCATGACATAGCTGGAAAAACTAGGCTATTAGGAGTGTGATCTTGGGAGCTATATCTTGTTGATGTTCTCTTTCTTGTCTGGTCTTTACACTTTCTGTCTTCTATGTAATTAGCATCTTTTGCCTCATGCTTCTGTAACTATGGCATTCTATCTCACAATAGGCCCACAATCAGTAGAGCCAAGGGGGCTGGTGAGATGACTCAGTGGTCAAAGGCACTTACCTTGCAAAACCTACCAGCCTGGGTTCAATTCCTCAGTACCCATGTAAAGCCAAATGCACAAAGTGGCACATACATCTGGCCTTTGTAGCAGTAAGAAGCTGTGGAGTGTCTACACTCACGCTGTGTGTATATATATATATGCATGTGTGTGTGTGTCTCTCTCTCTCTCAAATAAATAAACATACTTAAAAGAAAAAAAATAAAGAATCCCAGACTGAAACTTTTGAAATAGCAAGTTCCATTAAATCCTTCCCCAACTAAATTGTTTCTCTCAGGTATTGATCACAGTGACATAAAAAAAAAAGTACATGCAACAAAAGTTCTTTAGGGATATGATGTTCTAATAACCAGATTTGAAAATTTAGGTGTAGAGCTTTTCCATTTCAAATCCATTCTGATTTTAGTAAAGATGCAACTCTAATATTACAAAAAGGGGAGAAAGAGGAAGAAAGGAGAATGTAGATAGAGTAAATAGTCCATATTTGCTTGCAAAGCCTTAAGAACCCTGACCAAAAATGTGAAGAACTATTGGTCTATCAGAGATATTTTTAACTCAGGAACTGGGCTGGCTGGGGTGATAGCTTGGGTCGGTAAAATGCTGAATTTGATCTTTAGAACCCATGTTCAGAAAAAAAAAAAAAAGGTCAGGCCAGGGGGTGCACATTTGTAATCTCAGTGCTGCAGAGGCAGAAACAGGAGGATCCCTGGAGTTTGCTGACAGCCAAAGTAGTCTATTGATGAGTTCCAAGTCACTGAGCAACACTGTCTCAAGGTTGTCTTCTGGCATCCAAAGGCATACACACACACACACACACACACATCAGTGAAGAGAGAGAGAGAGAGCGCACTATCATTTTACTGTGTGGTGGAGTAACAACATAACATATACAAATTTGAGTCATCATAGTCTAGCTCAATATTCAATAATAAATTTGGAAAAGAATGCTGAATTATAATTCTCACTCTTCAATTAAAATAGATGAATAAAATAGATGTATTATTGAATCCACCTCTGAATTGCTTTTTTTTTTTTTTTTTTTTTTTTGAAGAAGAGGTTTTTGTATATATGTTCTGGAATACCCTTAATTATTTTTTAATTTATTAATTTTTTTTACTAAGTAGTTTTGTACTCAGTGAATAGAGTCAAGTTGGTACCATTGTTAGGCTCATCCATGACCTACCCCCTCTCCCTGGCCCCTCCTTGTTGAGGTATATGGGTCATGCATTGTGGAGTTAGCTCACAGTTATGGGTAGGAGAAATGTCTCTGCATATCATGACCCAACATGTGGCTCTGACATTCTTTCCGCCCCCTCTTCCACAAAATGTCCCTGAGCCATGTTGAGCTCATTTTTGGTCTGCTTCAGTGATGAGGTGACCGGGGCCTCTGGGTCTCTGGATATATGATTTGATAGGAGTTGATTGTTCTCTGTATTGATCTCCCTCACCCTTGTGCTGGTACCCGTTTCACCAAGAGAACAGCACCCTTGCTTGTTTTGTTCTTAGTTTCAGCCGGGGCCCTTTTGAGGTATGATGGGCTGGTTCTCTCCTTAGGATCTGCATCTATCTGAAAAAGAGAAGCAGATTCTCCAATAGAGAGTAAAGTTAGCACCAGACAAATGGGATAATCCTTATTTTTTTGTAGAGAATTTAACAGGTGTAGGCCCTCTTGTAGCCCATGATTGGTGGTAGCTTGATAATGGAGAGTGGGCTCATGTTTGGATATGGTTCTGACTTGTTTCCCAGATTCAGCTATGGGTCCTGTGCCACTGAGGGGATCAGTTAGCCAAATCAAGAGCAGCTGGTTTCCCACCATGGCTGTGTGCCACTATTGCACTTGTGTGAGCATCACAACAGGTTATTTGCTGCAAAGTAGGTTAGACCATGAGTTTCTTGGACAGATATTGGTCATTTTCCCCCAGTCACCCATGTAGCACCTTCTGGCACTAGACGCGCTGACTGTCTGAGGACTGACTCTCTTCCAGCTTATTGATGTCGTATCAGCTCTAATTTAAAATCATCTCTGATGACTTCATGGAAATAGCAAGATTGCAGGAATAACCATTGACGCTGGGCAATTGGAAATTCCCATGAAACTTTGGTAAATTTGCATTCCTCTTCAAGATTAATTGCTAAGAATTCCTACCAAAAATTTCTCTTTGGGCTGGAGGGATGGCTTAGTGGTTAAGGCATTTGCCTGCAAAGCCAAAGGACCCCTTATAGTTTATAAATAGAAACCTTTAAAATTCTGCTTCTACAGTTTGGGGACATGAATTAATTATTTGAAAATTTTCACCATCTCTTGTGTATATTAGCTTACTACTAGGTTCAATTCCTCGGGACCCATGTTAGACAGATGCACAAGGTGGCACATGTGTCTGGAGTTCATTTGCAATGGCTGAAGTCCTGGCATGCTCACTTTCGCACGCTCTCTCTCTCTTTCTGTCAAATAAAAAAATTCTCTTTGCTCCTCAAATGACCTTCACACAGTGTTCTGGCCACCAAAAGACACAACTTGAGCTAAGTTTGAAACATTATCTAATTTCTCAAATCTATTTGTTAATTCTAAATAATAAGGAACACATGACTCTGGTTTATACATCCTTCACTGATCAACCATAAAATAAAACAGTGAAAAATGAAGTAAAAATATACCTTTGTAATTTGTGGTGTCTACAGGTTAACATTTTAAAGCATAAGGCTACCATGGTAGTAAGCTAATATAGTCATGAGAGATGGTGAAAATTTTCCAATAATTAATTCATGTCCCCAAACTGTAGAAGCAGAATTTTTAAAGGTTTCTATTTATAAACTATAAGGAAATGTAACCTAGGATTACACAAGAGTATGCTTTTATTTGAGAAGAAATTCAGAAAGTTAAATGAAAAATTAATGAGGTAAAAGTAAACTTAAAAGTGATATTGTTTCTCATCTCAAAGCAATCAAAAGTATGGATCCCTCAGAATTCATGGGGATTGGTTCCAGGACTTCTTGAGGATACCAGAATAGGTTGATGTTCATTTCTCATATAAAATGGAATGTTATTTGCATATAACCTGTGCACATCCTCCTGTACATTTTAAATAATCTCTAGACTACACATAGTATCTAATACAATGGAAATATTATGTAAATAGTTGCACTGTATCATTTTGGGAATGGCAAGAAGGCCTGAATAAAAGAAATTTTTAAAAAGAGGGCTGGAAAGATAGCTTAGCCATTAAGGTGTTTGTGCCTGCAAAGCCAAAGGAACCAAAGGTTTGATTCCCCAGGAAACACATCAAGACAGATGCACAAGATAGCACATGCATCTGAAGTTCATTTGCAGTGGCTAGGGGCTCTGGTACACTCATTCTCTCACCCTCTCTCTCTTTCTCTATTTCCCTCTATGTCTCTCTCTCTCTCTCTCTCTCTCTTTCAAATAAATAAATTATTATTAAAATGTATAGAGAAATAAATAAACCAATATAGTTTTTCCAATTACAATATAATGTTCTCACTCATGTACACATTCTGTAGTAATCAAATAAGGATAATTAAAATATCCATTACTGTGGTGGTTTGAATCAGATCAGATTTTCACCATAAACTTATGTGTTTTGAATGCTTGGTATCCAGCTGGCATCAATTTAGGAGGTAGGTCGTTGCTGGAGTAGATCATTTGTGGGCAGACTTAAGGGTATTATAGACAGCTCCCCCTTGTCAGAGATCAGCGCACTCTTCTGCTACTGTTTTCCAACTGATGTGGCAGGGATCATGTCCAGCCTCTTGCTCACATCTTCCCCTGCCATCATGAAGCTTCCCCTAGAGACTGTAAACCAAAATAAAACCTGTCCTCCATGAGCTGCTTTTGGTTGGAAGTTTTGTCTCAGTACCAAGAAGGTAATGGCAACATAAAATTCATATGAACAGAATGGGTTTAATGCTGCTACAAATCTGACTGTGTGGCTTTTGGCCTTTTGTAATTAATTTGCAGAAGAAATGTGGAATAATTTGAAACCTTGGCCTAAGAGACATCTTACAATGCTGTAAGCAGAATTTGATGGATCATTCTGATGAGAATTGGAAGGCCTAAGTGTGGAAAGAACTATGGATGGTTCCAGCTTGGCCTGGAGGAGAAAGAAGAGCTTTGTCTGGACTGCGCTAAAACCAGTTTGTGCATGAAGCTTGCTGTGTTCTGCCCGTGTTGTGAGAACTTGAGAAGGGTTTCATTCAGAAGAAATGGATTGGTATGAGCAGAAGGATATGGCACAGAAAGATATGAAAGCTTTCAGCAGGAGACAGCAACTCCATTCAGCTGTAATTGCTTGAGTGATTACCGTCATTGAGATTGGGTCAGCTGTTCTGCATTGGGACAGGAGGACGAATGCTGACTCTTGAAAGTCAGGGGTAAGAACGTTTAAAGAGTCTTCCTGCTCTTCAAAGTTGCCTTCATCTCTCCCCCAAACCTCACACACCCAACAGGCTAAGAAATTTGGTAGGCTACCTGGTACTATAGGAGTATAAAAATGCAAGAAAGGGTCCCATGATTTGAAACACAGTTTGGTTTTAAGAAATGTGAGGCAGAGGTTGCTGGAGACCCAGCATGAAAGCCAAATGGAGCCATGGTATGAACCATGGGTTTCAGTGGAGATTTTGGATTTTGGAAGTATCAGAACTATAGAAGAGCTGCTAAGGACAGCTGCTAGCTTAGGATTGGAGTTTACCCCTGACTGTGGGAAGCCCTGCTGGAGAAGCAGAATTGGAATCCTAGAGACTTCAGTGTGGGGGCCAGATGGATACGGAACTGCAGAACATGATATTTGTCCTACTTCTTCTAGAACTTGCACTGATTCAATCTTCCTTTGCAATGTCATCTTTTGCAGTATGAATGCTTACTCTGTGTCATTATGTGGTTTTGGTCTTATAGGCTCACAGTTAAAACACCTTGGACTGTGGGGATGTTTGAACAGAGTTGGGATTGATAAAAATCTGTGAGTACAGGGCTGAAGATATGTCTTAGTTGTTAAGGTGCTTGTCTGTGAAACCTAAACACAAACGTTTGATTCCCCAGTACCCATGTAAGCCACTTGCACAAGGTGGCACATGCATCTGGAGTTTGGTTGCAGTAGCTTGAGGCCCTTGCATGCCAATTCTCTCTTTCCCTCTCTCTCTCTCTCTCTCTCCCTCTCTCTCTCTCTCTCTCTCTTTCTCTCAAATAAATACAAAATATTTTTAAAAATTACTATGAGTATTTTTAAAGTTGGACTGAATGCATTGAACTTTATATCAAGTATAGTTGTTAGTCTATAGGAGCAAAGGTGGAATGTGGTGGTTAGAATCAGATGTCCCCCATAAACTCATGTATTCTGAATGCTTGGTCTCTAGCTCGTGGCAATTTGGCAGGTGGAGCCTTTCTGGAAAATGTGTATTGTTAGGGACAGTCTTAGGAGTGTTATAGCCAGCTACCCCTTGCCAGAATTTTGCTCCCTCTCCTGCTGCTGTTTTCCACCTCCTGTGGCAGAAGTGGTGTCCAGCCTCTTCTTGTGGATGCTTTCCCCTACCATTTTGGAGCTTTCCCTTGGACTATAAGCCAAAACAAAAACTTCTCTCCCATCAGCTGCTTTTGGTTACATGCTTTGTCTCAGTAGTGAGAAGGTAAATACAATAATCATATTAAATATTTTCATTCCTCTACGGCAAAACATTAAAAATCCTCTCTTCTTCCTATTATAAAATACACAAAACATATTATTGTTTACTATAGTTACCGTGCTATGTAATAGAATACAATAATTTATTTCCTATCATCTAAAATGTTGGTGTGTGTGTGAAAGAAGGTGGTTTTGTTGTTGTTATTTTGATTTTTAGGTTTTTTTGAGACAAAGTAATACAATGTCTCAAACTTACTATTTAGCCAAGGATGGCCTTGACCCTCAGTTCTTCAACCTATCTAAGTTGTAACATTATTCTTATTGAACAACCTATACCTACCCACCCAACTTCTTCTACTGTCCAACTTCCAGTAACCTCACTCCTACCTCTGCTTCTGTGAGATCATCTTTATAAATATTACACATGAGTGAAGTCATATGACAGTTGTCTGATTTGCTTCACTTAAAATAATATCCTCTAGGTTTACCCATGTTGTTCAAAATGGTAGATTTCATACTTATTAGGCCTTGATAGTATTTTATCACTTATATCTGATATATGAGGGATATATTAGAGATAGAGATAGATGATAGATAGATAGATAGATAGATAGATAGATAGATAGATAGATAGATAAGGAAACAGCACATTTTTGTCATCCATTCACCTGCCTATGGACCTATCAATGGTTGCATTTCTTAGCTATTTCAAATAGTGCTTGAATAAACATGAGAGTACAGATGACTCTTCAACAAACAGATTTAATTTTCTTTGGAAATATAGATAGATGATAGATCAATAGATATTTATATGTACATAAAGAATATATTCATACTGGGATCACTAGATCATATGGTAGTTCTATTCTTTTAACTTTTGAGAAACCTCCATAATTTATTTGATAATAGCTGTATTAATTTACAATTCCACCAATACTGTGCAAGGGTTTAATTTTGTCAACTTATTCACGGGCCCTTCTCTTTTGTCTTTTTGGTAATAGCCACACTAATGGAAGCAATATCTCATTGTCATTTTGATTTGAATTTCTCTGAAGATTATTGATGTTGACTTTTTTGTCATATACTTGCTGCCCTTTTGCATTTCATCCTTTGGAAAAATATCTTTTTTGAACCATTGCCAATTTTAATTGGATTATTTTTTCCTATTGAATTAAGCTCATGTTATAATCTAATTATTGAGACCGACAGGTGTATAGTTTGCTCATAGGCTTTTATTTTTGTATAGGTTGTCTCTGCACAGGTGATTGTTGCCTTTGCTATCTGTAAGATTTTCAATTTGATGCAAGACCTTCTTTCTACATTTCTGAACATTTTTGATCTATGGTTGCTTAAATGTAAAGATGCAAATCAGATGGACAACTGTGTTCAATTATTATTAGTATTCCTCTAGAAAAAAAAATAGTTTAACTATACAGAATAATGGAGCATCAGTAACTAGTCTCCAAGACTAGTACCCGTTATCCCATGCAGGTGGAACAAGGTGGCAAACATATCATTTTGTCTAACTGCAGAACATCATCATTTATTTAAAAAGAATAACAACATTTGATTTTTATAAGATTCTGGTGCTCAATGAAGACACTTATAAAAAATGATGTTAACTGTAAAACACCCTTTTTGAGCCAGTTCAGTTAAGAGAAGGTATAATTTTTTATAGATTCTTGCTATGGAAGTATGCCAATCAAAGATTTGAGAATGAAAATTCTGTTTTCAAGGCAAGCTCACCTCTCTTATTAGCACATATTAATTGTACAGAATAGCTTCATTGTGACAATTTCATACTTGTAGTTACTTTCTTGATTCTGGGACAAAATGCCAAACCAAAAGCAGCTTATGAAAGGGAAAGGTTTATTTCATCTTATGAGGGAAAGTTCCATCATGGCAAGGAAAAAATAGCAAGAACAGAGAGAAGAGCTCTGTAATATCAGCTGGAAGGAAGCAGCAAGAGTGAGCTGGCAAGAGGGGCTGAAAAATCCCAAAGCCCACCCCCAGTGACATACTTCCTCCAGAAAGGCTAGACCTCCTAAAGTCTCGATCAGCTATATTCATCTATTATTATCTTTGTTGTGTGACTACCCTGCAGAGACAGGACAAAACAAGCAGCTAGTCACTCCAGATATGGCACCAACCACTACCTTTAATCCCAACACTTGGGAGACTGAGGTGGAAGAATTTCTGTGACTTTGAGGCCAGCCTGAGACTACAAAGTGAATTGTAGGTCAACCTGGGTTAGAGGGAGACCCTACCTAAAAAGACAAAAGAATTTTTTTAAAAACAAGTTATTCCACCCAACTCTAGATTAGTGAACCAGTGAGTGTACTGGGGTTATATACAGAGCATAGATGACTCAAAGGTAACTCCATTCCCACAAAGCAGCCCCCACCCCCTGCAGCATGGGTGATGACTCATGGAGCTCACTGCATGACTTGGAGTGAGTCTCTTCTCTGCACTTATTACTACTTATGTAACCTTGAAGAGGAGCCTTGTAGATTTCGTAAATTCAGGAAGCTTCCTGAAACTTGTGAGTTATAGTTATAACCTGAGCCTTAAAACTTTTGCTTACATCCTTCCATCAAAGTACTAAACAGGCCCAACCTTACTTAGCTTCTGAGATCACACAAGTTCGGGTACATTCAGGGTAGTATAGCCACAGACAATTTTGTTTACTTCCTGAGTTGTGGCAAGCCTTCCTCCTGAAGGGAATTTTTCAATGGGAAAAGCAACACAACATCTTTCTTTCCCTTCCTTCCCTTTGTCCCTAATACTTCCCTTCCTGGTTTCATGTTTTACTCTTTGCTTCTTAGGAATCCATGTATAAGAAAATATAGGTGATATTTATCTTTCTGAATCTGGCTCTCCTGTTCCATCCATTTTCTTGCAATTTTGTTCTTCTTTGAAGATAAATAATATGTATTCACTTTTGTTTACTTGCTTGTTGATGGACACAGAAGCTGACTCCATGCCGTGGCTATTATGATTAGTGCCTTGATAAACATGTATGGAGCAGGATGTCAAAAGTATCCTCATTTTGATTCCATTGGGTATTTTAGTTTTTTGAGAAATCTGCATACTGATTTTTATCACAACTAGAGTAGCTTATAATCCCACCAGCAGTATAAGGATTCATCCTCATCTCCATCCTTGCTAGCATCTGTTCTTTTGTTTTCTTAATGATTGGCAATCTGACTGGAGAAAGATAGAATCTCAGTGTCCTTTTGATTTATATTTCTCTAATGGTGAAATAACATTTCTGAACTGACTTCCAGGTATTTATCATTTGTTGACTAGGTTACTTGTTCTTCTGGAATTTAATTTTTGAGTTCTTTATATATTCTCAGTATCATTCTCCTATTGAATAGTTGACAATTTTCTTCTGTTCTGTAGGCTGTCTTCTCACTCTGTTGCTTCCTTTGCTATTCAGAACTTTTCGTTGTTATTGTTGTTGTTTTTGTTTTTCGAGGTAGGGTCTCACTCTAGCTCAGGCTGACCTGGAATTCTCTATGTAGTCTCAGGATGTCCTTGAACTCATGGTGATCCTCCTGCCTCTGCCTCCAGAGTGCTGGGATTAAAGGCATGCATCGCCACACCCAGCCAGAACTTTTTAATTTGATGTAATTCTATTTTTCAATTTTTTTTCTAGGGTCCTGCTCAAGAAATATTAGTATGTACCAATATCTTGAAGTGTTTCCTCTATAAATTTTTTCTTAAAGTTTCAGGACCTATATTAATGAACGTCATACATTTAGGGTTTATTAATTGATTTTATTCACAGAGATACATAAATATCTAGCTTCATTCTCCTACATGTAGATATATAATTTTTCCGGGGCCATTTGTTGAAGAGGCTACCTTTTCTCCAGCTTCAATTTGGGTACCTTTGTCCAGAATCAGGTAGCAAGGGCTGAGTGGATTTATCTCTGAGTCCTATATTTTATTCCATTTGTTTACTTATCTGTCTTTATGACAGAACTAGGATTTTTTTTGTTGTTGTTGCTATAGCCTTTTAATATGATTTAAAACCACATACTGGTATATCTCCAGCATTATATATTGTATCTCCAGCTCTTTCTGCTCTGGATTGTTTGCTCTTTGTTTTTTGTTTGTTTGTTTGTTTGTTTTGTTGTTGTTGTTGTTGTTTGAGGCAGTGTCTCTCAATAGTCAAGGCTGACCTGGAACTTACTCTGTAGTCCTAGGGTGACCTCAAACCCACCATGCTCACTGTGATCCTCCTACCTCTGCTTACTGAGTGCTGCGATTAAAGGCATGCCTGTCGTTGGGTCTTTTGTACTTCCCTATGGATTTTAGGATTTTGTTTTTTCTAGTTCTATAAAGTTTTTTACTGCTCAGCTTTCTTCCTAAACAATGACAAAGCAATGGTAGTCACTTCATAAATTAATTAAAATGTTATATGTGTGTGGGCAGGGTAGGATTTTAAATCAGTTAGAAATGCTTAAGAATGATTCCTCATGATTGTGAGAAAATAAGGGCGGGGGAAACTAACGTTAAGTGATACAATGTGTCTAAAATCCTCTGTTAGTGGAAAGCTCATTGTAGCTTTTTGAGGGGTTTAATTCTAAGAACTTCTCTAGATATTTCCTGAATAACTTTATCAATTTGACAAATATTAAATGTTTGCCAGTAGAAGACACTTACCAAGAGATAGGAAGATTGTCTTATTTATTGTTTCCTTTTCTTGATGGATGACTTTTTCTCATTTCAAATCATTTCACTTTGAAGGGTAATAATCGTTGTTGATAATGCTTTAGAAATTAGGATTAAGCTGCTAGTAACTTTGATGTTGGGCAGTGAAGCAAGCAGTCAAATGATGAAACGGGAGAAAATAGCTTTATCTTGATTAAATCCTGGTGATCCCCAGCACGATCTAGTAAAATAGCATTGTGTTTACTGATTTGTTTATGTGGTCACTCCAAATCCACCCTACAAAATTACACAGTGTTAGTCTGTCGTGATTCTTCATAACTAACTGGCAAAAGATGTACCTTGAGCTATGACTACTGGAAACTACTCAAAGCTTAGAATTGGCCCTGCTGGGGCTGGAAAGATTTCTCAGTGGTTAAAGGTGCTTGCTTGCAAAGCCTGACAGTCTGGGTTCAGTTCTCTGGTATTCATGTAATGCCAGGTGCAAAATATGGCACATGCATCTGGCGTTCACTTACAGTGGCAAGAGGCCCTGGTACACCTAGCCTCCAGTGTCACTTTCTCTTTCTCTCTCTCTCTCTCTCTCCTTTCCTCTCTACTTCAAAATAAATAAGCATATTTAAAAAAAATAATTAGAAACCAGTGTGGTAGCACATGCCTTTAATCCCAGCACTTGGGAGGCAGAGGTAGGAGGATTGCCATGAGTTTGAGGCCAACCTGAGACTACATAGGGAATTCCAGGTCAGCCTGAGCTAGAGTGAGACCCTACCTCGAAAAACCAAATAATAATAAAAATAATAATTGGCCCTGCTGATAGACATTATTTTCATGCAACAAATAATATTCTAGAAACTATTTTTCCTTTTCTTCTTGTATTTTGGCCATAAATTTCACTTGCATTTTAGATCCAGTCCTAAATTCTGGTCAGCTTTGCCAATGAATGACTTATCGACACAATAATGGAATACTAAGGTGGGTACATTTTCAGGTTTATTCTCTAAGATGCTGTGATTCTGAGAGGGGAAGAAGGGTAACCCAGTGGCAATCTTGTGCTCCAGCTGCTGGGCCAGAGCCGCTCTCAGCACCGGGACCTGCATCAGTGAGACTGGCTTCTCAGGTGGCTCCTGCTGCCTTCTGGCCCACAGCTCTGGTGCTCCAATGGGACCACTAATCTGACAGGTCTTGACTTCTGCTTCAACAGAACCCCTGTTGGTTGACATTCTGGTGTCTGCCAAGGCTTCAGAGCTATAAAATGCAAGGGGGCCCCTCTTGTATGGTATCCTGAGGCCGACCAAGGATTTAGAGCCATAACATTCACTTCCACTTCGAGGCCGTACTCCCATGTGAATTGAGTCCTCCTCATGTGTCCACCATGCACTGTGTAAAGAGACAAGAACCTGGCAAAAGAACAAGCTGTGTCACTTGTGAACGTACTGAATGCTGCTATATATTGATGAAACAAATCATAGTAACTGAAATGTAATCCTCAGTGATTCCTTAGGAGCAACACCAACCGGGACAATACCATGGATTTCTCTGGCTTTCATCTATTGATAGCTAGAGTAGAAAAAAAACATCACTTCAGAAACATCAGTTAACTTCATCTTTCATCAGTCAGCTGGAAAAAAAAAAAAAACTTCTTTGCATACTCCCTTTATGCAATGATCTAGATGACCTTTAACACATTAACACTTTTTCAATGTAATATTGACACTACATCTTCATTTATATTAAAAACAAGCATCTCCTTTAAAAAAAGATCCCTGTGGTGACTAAATGCCTTTTATGCCACCAAGAATATTCCTCACAAAGAAAAAGAAAAATTGTTTGCAATAGTCATTCTTAACCTTGCTATAGTGTAAAAACAAATTCAAATTCATTTGTAAAATACATTCATACAGTTACTCTAATGTTGAGCTCTCATGTTCTGTTAAAGATTATTAGATAAACCAAAGGCCAAGGAAACATTACTGAATATCTTTAGAAACAGTTTTAAACAGATTGTCTTTATATTGTCCAGTGTCTTCAGCTAAAGGATTCACAAAGATTCAACATGAATTGGGATATGTTCTTTGAGAACTTAGAACCAGAAAAAGGCTCATTTTTCTTCAAATAAGTATGAATTTATTTAGTCATCTAATTATACTTTATGTCCATTAATTTTTGTCATAATCTTTACAACATAAATCCTGAGATCTAAATTTAAAGCTCAAACATAATACTATTAAATTAGTGGTATTAAACAGATCTTAGAATATACATTAAGAATTAAAAAGAAAGACAATGGTCCATATCAAGAAAGTTTAAATAACCAGGTCTGGAACAACAGCCTTTGTCTTGTGTTGTGTTGTATTCTATTGTGTTTTGTTCTGTTTTGTTTTGGGGCATGAGATAGAGTCTCCTATAGGCTTGCATAACTGGTCTTTAACTCACTCTCTAGCTAAAGGTGGCCTTATACTCCTATCAAAACCTTTTAAGTGACAGAATTAGAGACATGAGTCACAATGCATGGTTTCTAGCCCGCTTTTTTAATGGATATTCAAAATTGTCATGATGCAAAAAAAAAAAAATCCATGGATTTAATGTCGAGAATATGGATATATTTTTTTCTCCTGGACAAGAGAGGACTTCTTAAACAAAATTGTAAAAATAAAATAAAATGGAGGATTTCTTGTATCCATTTCTACTTTGGGAAGGATATCATTGACAAGGTTACTGACAGTCAATAGGTTCAAAGAATACAATTGTAATTTCTCCATCAAAGAGTTACACAAAGCTGTCTATATTCATATATTTAAACCACAATGTACTTAGCACTTAGGCATAATCAATAAATAAGAGAAAAAGTGACCCCAGTGGAAAAAGAGGCAAAGAATATGAATAAGCAATTTAAATTTAAGAAAATCTAAATGCAGAAGGCATTTAATGTTTAAAATCATTGGTCACCAGAGGAAAAAAGGGAAGATATCACTGCCTAGGGCCACCAGGGATATGGTAACATAGAAATTCAGCTTCTATGAAAATAAAATGGCTGTCAAAGAAGCTTGTCAACCCTGCTTTTGCTCTTGAATTTCCTCTGTAGGAATTACACACACATTCATTATGTTTGCCAAGCCATCAGAGTTCATATTACGTGTGCTTTCTCTTTAAATCATGACTTGAAGGAAGGCAGAAGCTACTGGTGTTGCCTGTGGAAAGATGTGAGCATCTCAGCATACCAACAACCCACTTAGAAAACCTATCAACAAAATGCAGCAATTGGACAAAGAGGTTCAGAGGACAAATTTCAATAAAGATTCAAGGATACTGGAGATGCCACATCAACCAAGGAAAGTTGCATGTTCAGGAGAGAGGATCATGGCAGAACAGCTGAATGCACAGAGCCTTTTGAATTGATTTCATCACCGGTCTCAGATACAAGACATAGAGCTGAAGAGTTTGATGTTTGCTCTGCTAGGTTTTGGTCTTGCTCTAGTCCAGTCTTCTTTGCTCTGCCCACACTCCTCCCTTTTTATTAGAATGTTTATTCTGTGTCATTATATGTTGGAAATATGTGACTTCGGTTTTGACTTTACAGGGTTCACTGTTAAAGATTGCACTATGTCTCAGGTGAGATTTTGGACTTTGGTAAAAAAAAAGGGGGGGGAGGAAAAGAACAGCAGGAAGGAACAAAAGGAGGGAGGGAGGGAAGAAGGAAGAAAAGAAGGAAGGAAAGAAGGAAGGAAGGAAGGGAAAAAAAAACCCTATGGAGGTTTTACTGTTTCCCATCCTGAGATGGCCATGAGTCTAAGGAGGCCAGGGACTGAATGTGGTGGTATGAATGTAGAATGTCTCCCATAAACTCATGCATTTGAACACTTAATCCCTAGTTGATGGTACTCTATGGGAACCTTATAGAACCTTTAAAAGATAAAGTCTTGCTAGAAGTGTTTCACTGGGGTGGGGGCAGGGTTTGAGTTTTTGAGCCTGGCCTCACTTGCTGTTCTCAGTTTCTCCCCGGCCCCACTCCCAGGTGGTCAAGGCAATTTGACACCAGCTTCCTCTCTAACCTGCCATGCTTTCTCCACCATGGTGGACTCTATCCTCTGGAACGATAAGATGAAATAAAAATCTTTCCTTCCCTAAGGTGCATTTGGTCAGGCATTTGTTCACAAAAATGAGAAAGTGACTGGTACACATACAAATGCCAAGTAAGCATGGTGACCTGTGATCCCAGAATTCAGGCTCAGGAGCTAAGAGAGGCTTCCATGTACCAGCTAGACTAGCTGAATTGGCAAGTCTAGTGAGAGACACACTGCCTACTGAGGCAGAGAGTGATCAAAGAAGGCATCCAACATCAACCTCTGGCTTTACCACCCAAACACATGAACATATGCCTACACGTACATATGTCACACACATCCAAACATGTTTACACACATACACACACAGCATATACAATAACATATACAAACAATTTTTGTTTTTTTAATATTTCATTTATTTATTTGAGGGATAGAGAAAAAGGCAGAGAGAGAGCATGGGCACACCAGGGCCTACAGCCACTGCAAACAAACTCCAAACTCATGCGCCACCTTGTGCATCTGGCTTACTTAGGTACTGGGGAATGGAACCTGGGTCCTTAGACTTTGCAGGTAAGTGCCTTAACCACTAGCCATCTCTCCAGTCCACAAAAAAACAATGTAAATTTTTAAACTCAGCCCTTAACTCTCATATGTACAATGCTGGTGAAGGGTTAGGATACATGCAGCTGTCTTCACCATTTCCCTTTTAAATTGCAACATCTATTAACTCAGTGATCTGGGCATATTTACTGATTTATTAAAGTTTTGCAAATGCTAATGATGGGAAGTCTTCGTCTGCTTGCTATTGTGATGACAAAATTCCCAAGATAGATGGCTTTCCCTGAACAGAAGTTCAAGGTTGTCAGTTCTAGAAGCTGGGAATCCTATGAACCTAGTATTAGCATCTGGCCAGGGCCTTCTTGCTGCATCATGACATGATAAAGTACAGGAAATTGCAAGATAGAGCAAAAATGCCTGCTTGCCTTCTCCCCCACTTTTTTCTTTTGGGGGTGTAAATAAAATTTTACTGGGAAAAGAAGGTTTATCTTAAAAGACAGCAAATGAAGAGTGAACAAGAAAACTCCCTGTCATCAAGAGATGTGACCTTCACAATATATAATATAGAGGTGTTTCAATTTGTGATCGTTAGCCCAGAAATGTCAAGTGTTTCTCCACTCAACTCAATACTTCTGGATTCCCACTAGAAAAGTAAAATGAGAAGAGAATAGAAAAAAATGTATATTCAAAGGAAATTCCCCAAAGAAGACAAAGGGAGGGAAGGCAAAAATTAAGGAGTTATGGAGAACAAACTTTAAATTATAATTAACTGCACTTCATAACTTCACGGGAGTACAAAACAGTTACATACAGAACTGTTTCAGGTCAGTTACATACCAGGAACCTTTTAAGCCCTCTACATAAGTGTTTGGAAACTACTTATGTTTGTAAGAAATGAGGATATTCACTATGAAGTGTCATATTCATCGTAAGTTTTGAAACATTTAGCAAGTTACTTTATATACTCATGGATCTACTTCTTCATCAATAAAGCAGAAGTTAGTATTTATCAAAAATAAAACAAATGATGGGCTGGACAGATTGCTTAGTGGTTAAGGCACTTGTGTGCAAAGCCAAATGACCTAGGTTGAATTCCCCAGGACTCATGTCAGCCAGGTGCACAAGCTAGCTCATGCGTCTGGAGTTCATTTGCAGTGCTTGTAGGTCCTGGAGTGCCCGTCCTCTATCTGCCTCTCTTTTTCCTTTCTCTCACTCTCAAATAAATAAAAATCAAATACTTTAAAAAGAAAAGGAAGAAAAAGAATGAAAGAAAGAAATGAGGAGAGAGGGAGGGAAAAGACAGAAAAGTGAAGAAAAATGAAAAGAAGAGGGAAGGGAAAGGGAAAAAGAGACAAGGAAGGAGGAAAAGGCAGAAAGGAAGTAAGCAAGCAGGAGGAATCTCTCTCAGTTTTCAGGTAGACCATCATTCTTGATAGATTGGTTGCATCACCTAGTAAATGTGGATCCATCAATTCTAGGACAACAGCACAGATGAATCTCAACTCTCAGTGTGCTTTCTCCTGGTAACCTTAATCAGCTGTAGTTTTTTCTCAGAGGTTTCCATTCTCTGTAGATCACCGTTCAGCCCCATCGTGTACCAGGAGGCTGTAAAGAGCAGGATAGATTCTTGGTTGGAAAGCTCCATGTGGTACTCCATGATGGCCTACACATATGTGGCCACACTCTCACAGCACTTCACTTGCTGTGCTTCCTGGGTCACTTCCCCGTGTTTCAGAAAGGGCAGTTGGCACAGTAGATAACCAAGAACAAGGAGAGCCCGGATAAGAGGTAGCCCAGAGTCTAACCTTGGAGCAGCTTCATGCTTCCACTAGGACAAGTTTCTTTCTTGTTTTTTTAAACTTTTCATTAACACTGTTTATACGTATGCACAATATATCATGATCAAGCCAGGTGTGGTGGTGCACGCCTTTAATCCCAGCACTCAGGAGGCAGAGGTAGGAGTTCAAGGCCACCTGGTACTGTATAGTGAATTCCAAGTCAGTCTGAGCTAGAGTGAGATCCTACCTCAAAAAAACCAAATACATAGGTAGATAGATAACATATATTTATTATATCATAATACCCTCTCATCACCCTCCTTTGTTCCCCCTCCCCTCCACTGAATCCCTATGTCTTTCCAACTAGCCCCTGTTCTATTTTGATGTCATCATTTTTCATTCCTATCATGCAAGTTTTGGGTCAGTAGCAGCAGCCACTGCTAAGGCCATTTTGTGTCTAGAAGACAGTTTTGCAAAGCACTCTTCCCTTTCCTTGGACTCTTCTATTCTTTCTGCCACCTCTTCCACAAAGATTCCTGAGCCTTGGGGGGTATGATAGAGATGTCTCACCTAGTGTTAAATATACCAAGGTCATTTCTTTTCAGCACTTTGAGAAGTTTTGAGTTTCCTCAGTGGTAACCACCATCTGAAAAGAGAAGTTTCTCTAACCAAATTGGGACTATCATTAAAATATGAACGTAAACATAGGAATTTAGTGGGCAATTCGGTGAGTATAATATATCAGTTTATCCAGACAACAGCAGGAGTTTCCCTCACTCCTAGGGCTTATGACTTCCCCAGCTTTTTCATTAGATTTTTCAGTACCAGGCATGAGTGGGCCTCAAATTCAATCAGAAAGCAACTGGTTCTCTTCCTCTTCTTAGAAAGCCACTAGTCTCTGACCTTATTGAACCCTGATTACTAATGGCCTTATCTAGCAACTCCTAGCACTCCCCATATCCAAGTACCATCAGTATCATTCAGGGGATTAAGTTTTCAATGCATGAAACTTGGAAAACACATTCAAGCCATTCCATGTGTCCAAATGGTGGGGGTGAGGGGGAGGAAAATGAAACCCAGTACAAACGTTTGTATTGATTTTTGTTTCAGAAAAAGATAAACAGATTTATGCTATGAGAAGTGAGTCAACTTCTGCTTGGTACCTGGTTATCTAGAGAGTTTAGACTCAACTTACTTAAAGCCAGAAAGCATGTAATAATGGTTTGGAAAGTCATTGAAGCTATACTTCTGAAAGTATGTTTAAAATATTTCTGCCTAAAATTTAACTGATTTTAAATAAAACTTATGAATAAAGCATAGTAATTTACACTTAAGGATTTACCCTTCAAAAGTGAAGAAAAGTGCTATATTTCATGTTTTTAATGCAGTTCAGAATATCTTACTCCAAGAAAAATGTGATGATTTTAATCTCAAAAAATGTGGGTCAATTTTTCTATCTTACATGTATTACTCGAAGCTTGTAGAGCAGTTTCTCTAAATGTGGGAAAGACCACCTGTCTCACAATCATTTCAGTTATATTTAAAATAACCCGAATCCTAAGCCCCTTCCCAAACCTATGAAAGCAGAATATCTGGGAATAGGAGCCTGGGATTTTGCATTTTAAGAACTCCCTACTATTTGTAAATAAAAACTCAGTGAGCTAAAGTACTTAAGCACTCTAATTAAAATGTGAAAAGCCACTGTTTGGTAAATATAAAGTGAATAGGATCTCTTCTCTAAATTTATAAATATCACTTTCCACAGAAAATCAACTTAGCATAATGATTAGGGCCATGGACTAAAACTCAACAAATGTTTTATCCCCTGTGTCACCATTTCCACTTATGAATGATATCAGTAAATTATTTAAATTCACTGTGATAAATAGGATATACAGTAATTCCCTTTTCCTGCCTCAAAGGCATAGTGTGAGGTTAATTAAATAACAGCTGCAAAATACTTCTGGCTCCTTAGAGAAAGATATTATATAAGACGTTATATTATATATGCAGCATTTTTCCTCTGCTATGAAAATGGGACTAATTGTTCTTGAGAACTGAGCCCATGGCAGAGAAAATAACCATGACATGGATTTCACAAGCATTAAATGCACAAGGGGAAAATTTTGTCACAGTCGGTAGCAGATCCAGTGTTACAGTGTTCTTTGCACAAAGACTACGGCTATCTTGCAGAAAACAGTCATTGTCCTTATCTGGGGCTTCCATTTCATTTGTGTGAAGTGGTGACAAGATAATTTGGGTTGTCTACTATTGAACCAAAGATTTGTGGCTTATATATTCTTGGTCATCCCGAGGCATGAGATGTGTGACACGCCGGGGCTCAGTGCAACAGTGTGAAGGTCAGGTAGCGCTGATGGAAGGAAGCATTCCATAAACAAGACACCTCCCCAGGGCTTTCAGCTAGACACAGCCCTCAGATAGGGCTTGTCACTTAATCTTCTGGGGAGTTCCATTATATTCTAGAATGAAGGGGAAAGGGAGGAGAGAGAGAGAGAGAAGGAGAAAGGGGCAGAATCATTAGTGGAGATCATTAAATCCAATGTTGATGACTGTGGCAAAAATATGTCAATCTGTAATTGTTGTTTGTCTTCAGTTGTGAAAAGAAGGAGGATTACTTACAGAAAATAAATTAAAAGGGACCGTCAAACAGTCCTGAAGTCTATCAAGTTAGATAAATAACTGTCATATGTTCACAAACAGTTTATTTTGAAATCCATCCTACAAAAAAAAATAGCTTTTCAAAGAGTGATCTCTTTCTAGCCTTTCTCATATTTATTGAAAGGCTTGCTATTTATAACAAACTATACCTAAATAAAATATGATAAATGTTTCTCATTAATTCCAGAAAATTCTTTGCTTTAAGAAGTAATATTATATGAAAAAACACAATCTTTCAGGTCAGAATTGTCTCTTTTATATAGCAGACATTCCTTCTAAACACTTAACATTGGCTTTATATGCATTTTTAAGTTCTCTGTGGTGGAGTCGATATTTGGCCAAAAAAAAAAAAAAAAAAAAAAAGAGCAAGCAAACAAATTTTGTATTTGAAAGTTTTTCCCGTCTACCTCTGTATAACATTATTTCAAATCTCTCCTGTCAACTAAGTTGAGCTAGCTTCTCCAGTCACCAAAACACGACCACATATCTTTTCATACTAAAATGTTAGAAACTGAGTAAGTCACACCACTAAGGCAATTTTTTAAGAATTTGTATACAGTCACTGCTAATTCAAATGTTAAAGTATTTTTTAAAAAAAAAATAGACACTGGGAAAATGGGCAGGGTAGAAAATTTAGAAATATAATTTTTTGAGCTGGGGGATAGCAGAGTGGGTAAGAATGCTTGCTGCTCAAGCATGAGGACCTGAGTCCATCTCCTCCACCCCCAAATATATGTATGTATGCATATATATATGTTTGTGTGTGTGTATGCAAATTGCTCACAACTTTCCAATTGTTTCCTATCTCAGTAAGGTAAAGGAAATTTTTTCTATAACTCAAGATATCATTATGTAACACTCTTTTCATCTTTTTTTTTTTGTTTATTTATTTATTTGAGAGTGACAGAGAGAGAAAGAGGCAAAGAGAGAGAGAGAGAGAGAGAATGGGCACGCCAGAGCTTCCAGCCTCTGTAAACGAACTCCAGATGCGTGCGCCCCCTTGTGCATCTGGATAACGTGGGTCCTGGGGAATTGAGCCTTGAACCGGGGTCCTTAGGCTTCACAGGCAAGCGCTTAACCGCTAAGCCATCTCTCCAGCCCCATCTCTTTTCATCTTACAGTGTATCAAAAGTCAAAAAAAAATTTGGAAAACAGTAAGAAACTAAATCCTTCCAATAAGATAGCATCTTCTTACCCTAGATTTAAATCTCACCTCTGCACAGTGTTACAGCCATGAAACTTAACATCCTACACCTAAACCACCCACGGAGAATATACTGTCATGTTTGCCCCAGTGTCCCAGTCAGTGCTTCCAAAGCCCAGAAATGTGGGAATGCCAGCAAAGAATTCCTTTCAGAGGTCAGAGACAGTCAAAGGCTGTGAGCATGTATACTTCTGCACACACTGTTCTCTGGAACAAAAGTGATACCACAGTGCCAATAAGATGAAGAGGTTCTTTTAGAATATCACTGTAAGCCAACCCAGTGCTTCCCCCTGTCAGCTCCATCAAGGGTAGCAAGTACGCAAAGAGCTGTTACCCTAGGGGACACTGTCACTTCAAGGTACATAGAGAATGAGCATGTCCATCCTTCTACCCTGAAGGCCATTTCTAGTGCTCTTGGCCTAGCCAAAGTCAATGCATGCTTGAGCAACCATCTATTAACTACTACACAGGCATGGGTTCTCAGTCAGCAACTGTTATATCTTCTCCCAAGTAGCTATGTGATTGTTCCCCATAACAATAAAACTTCCGGTTTTTAGTTAAAACCAAGTCCTTCCACCAGAAAGAATATATTTTATCTCTCATTTATCTTACACTTAGGTATAGTCATAAAAGTGATTTCTGACCTTTGGAATGTGGTTGGGTGGAAAAGATGTCATTTCCTGAGCTGTGCTCTTTCTGAAGGTGGACAGGGAGGGTGAGGCACGGTCTCTATGATATAGCCCAGACTGGTCTGGAACTTGCCATCCTCCTGTCTCAGTCTTTTGGTTGCTGGGATTACAGACATGCAACACCACATCTTTCCTTGAGCCGTGAAAGTAAGATTCTTCTCTTTCTTTGTAGGAAATTGTATGTTATTATTCAGAGTCCTTTTAGAATTCAGACACAAAGAATGTCAAAGAGCAGAAATACGTCTGGGAATATTTCTTACTTCATGTCCCTACCCACTTTCTAGACCTCTCTCAGTAGACAGGCATGTGTGAGTGCATGCACAAGCACACACACACACACAGCCCCCTCCTCATGATTGTTTCTAGCCTCCTTACCAAATCTCTCTTCCTATGTCTACCCTGGGACTGGGTCAGAAGGGGCAATTAGCATTCATTCTGCTGCTCTCCTTGACGAAAGCCATTCTCAATAGTCATTCTTTAACTCTTCCACAGTCCTCGGTTATGTGGTTTATTCTAATTGTTCAGCAAGACCCACAAACCATGGTTCCTTCCTTCAGAGGCTTTATTCTACAAGCAAAGATATATTAATTAAAAAGGCCTATGGCCATGAAGGTTGTTTGAATCATTATGGTAAAATTTTTCATTTATTCAACATGCCATTACACTATGCTATAGATTTGAAACCAAGTCCTAGCAGTATTGATTAGAAGAGGATCTGAATAAGTTATTTTGCTTTTTGTTTTAAACAATATATTTCAAATATTTTTTGTTTTCTAGACAATTTGCAATAGTCTGTGACTGGGCAGAGACAGTTTATCTTCTCTTTTTATCTGACAGTTTTTCATTTTTTGCATTAAGGCCAGCAGAACTTACCTTAATTATATCTATATATTGTGCTAGATCAGCTATGGTAATACCTTATGCCATTCATGCAGAATCTCTGGAAAAATTATACATATGTGTATTATTTTTTCCTCAGCTAACCTACCAATTATCAAAGACAAATGCTAATAACTCAGCCTTTCCTATCTTTCATATAGTAATTTGTTAAACTTATAGCTGTTTTGTTCTATTATATATTAGTCCAACACAAATACTACTTCTTACTATCCTTTATTCAATATAATATTCTCAGTTTTCCTTACCATTATGTTTTATTCCTGAAAAATCCCCCAACCCTCATTTCAAGTAATAGTGCCAATTCACATCAAATGGATAGGCTTCTACCCAAGAGAGTAAGTGGAAGTAGGCTGAAACATTATTTGAGAAACAGTGTCTACCAAGGGCACTCATTGAAATACCTGAAAAATAAACTATGGGTTTGATAAATTTGACTTCCTTTATAATGAACCCAAAGTGATTATATCTTAGATATGTGTGCTACAACAAGCATCTTGACAAAGTAGGAATTAGAAAATTACTCTCTTTAACAAAAGGTAAGCTAAGTGCCCCCATCATGCTTTCTTAAAAAATATATATATATATACATATATATACATATACGTATATATATATATATATATATATATATATATATATATACATTCATACGTAAAAAATGTTTAGACACATGACACAGCTACAAGTATAAATACTCACTATGTTGACTATATGAGGTAAACACTATTGCTTTCATCATAAAAACTTTTTAAATGATGATGAATAAATAAAATAGTCCATATTACAGGTGCTTTGTATTACAGAGGGAACAATGCTAAACTTTGTGCTTAGATGATGAGAGTATTGAAACTGATAGCTAGGAAAGATCATTTTAAAGCAGAGGAAAAAGGGCCAGAGGTAGAGCTCAGGTGGACCAAGCCTTGGGTTCAATCCTGAGCACCACAAACTCTCAAAAAAATTATTAACATGATCAACTTAATAGTTTGCTTTGAACACATGTGTTTCAAACTTGAGGTTAAATTATTGAATTCAATTAGTTCAAAAGCAAAACCACATGGGGAGGATGGAGTGGGAAAGTATTTGCCTTCTAAACAGAGTACTTGGTACGGAGCAAGATTCTTACCAAAAGGTAAAGGAAGTAGAAACCATGAACTCTACAGAAATATTAAACCTGCTCATTACAGGATGGGATGATCAGACAGAGAGGCAGGATGAAACCAAACAAATAAATAATTGATGCATACATCCAATGAGTAAAGCAGCAAGTCAGAAAGGCACAAGCCACTAAGTTAAAAAAGAACTTTCCAGAATACCTCAATTTGGCATGTTTCCTCTTCCCAATGTTAATCATTTTTGCTCAGAAGGTTTTGAGTGTTTTAAATTGGTAGGAAAAATTAAAGATATTTTTCTCACCAATCATACCCTACTCCCAGATACACTGATATATGCTAAATTGTTTTTCCATTATGAATAAATGTCAGTAAAATCACAAGGAAATTTTAATTTTCCTACACATGGTACATTATGAGGACAAAAAGGGGGAAAATATTCAATTATTGTGGTAGCAGCATTCCACCACTATGACAATATATGTGACATCACCAATTTATAAATATTTGTTTTGGCTCCCAGTGTTGAAAGATCCATTCCATGGTATTTGCTCTACTGCTTTAGACAGATAGATAGTGTGATTATGAGCAGGTTTCCTCACTGTGGTCAAGGAAAAGAAGAGGGTTGCTAAGATTTCTCAGTGACTACAGGTATAAAGCCTGCCAGCCTGGGTTTAATTCCCCAGCATCCACATAAAGCCAGATGCACAAAGTGGTACATGTGTCATTTGCAGTGGCAAGAGGCCCTGGTATGCCCATGTTCTCCACCTCCCCTTCTCACATAAAAATACTTTGGAAGAAAACAACAACAAGAAAAACGAGGAAAGAAAAGATGGGCATTCTAATGTGTTTTTCAAAGGCATATCCTCAGGGACCTAACTACCTTCTACTAGATCCCACCTCCTGATAATTTCCAATAGTTCCATCAGTTGAGGAACCCAATTTTAATACATGGCGTTTGGAGGCATTCAAGATCTAAACTATACCAATTATTTAATAACTTCACTTATTCACTAGCAAGTATTTAATGCATAATTCATTTCATTCCATTAGGAAAAAATTATGTAGCATAAGTTACATAAATCCTTTGACATGAAAAATTGTATCTGTCAGCATTTAAGTTGGAAGCACAGGGTATGTCTCTTGTTTAGTGTCACTAACACTAGCAGCTAAAGTTAAAAAAATGACAGCTATCTAATGGCTTTTCTAGAATTAGCTTGGTGTGTGTGTTTAATTTTTTTAACGAATATGTTTTCCTTTTAGATAGTTTAATTTCTTTTGTGACAGAAGTTGTCAAGGAGTTCTGAAAACACATTTGGGACTTTTGCTGCCATTTCCCTTTTGGAAAACCACATAGCATTTTTCACTTAAGGTCAGTATCTCTGCAGGTCTTTTAAAAAGCAATTTCTAACCTTTCACATAGTACTTCTATTTTGATATGAATATCTCTTTTAAAACTTTGACAAGTGACCCCATTTACCAACATGTACCTATCAGTGCATTCCAGGGGGATATTCCAGACGGTATACAGAAAAGTTGACCAAGGGTACATCACATGAACTTATATTGAGCACATTCATGTGTAGCACAGTTCTAAACAATAAGAGCATGCTTATGATACCAACTAACCTGCACTTGAGAAGCTTGTGCCTTTATCATAGTATGGTTAGTATGCATTTCATAGTCATACATGTTATTCAATCATTCACTTAATATATATCTAATGATATAGAAACACATACCAGGAACAGTGCTAGTCCAGAGATAAAAACACAAACACACATATGTTCAGTCTGCCATCAGCTCAGAGTAGTAGGAGACAGACCTTGGGTCTCACACAACCTAGAGTCCAGGATATGCTAGGCTGGCTGATCAGCAAGCCCCGGGGATCCTCTTGGGCAATCTCTGTAGTAAGCACATTGAGAGAAATAAGCCAAAGTTTCCATAGTAAAAAAGGTGATGCACTTTACCCAGAGACAGCAAAGATAAACACCCTGCCACTGGGCATGCTCAAAGCAATATAGACAGATAAAGTAGGGGGGCCTTGATTTTCTTATTCATCTGGGGAGCAAGCTTTCTTCTAATATATAAACTCATCCTAAAAGAAAACCACCTTTGGACCACCCACCAAATGGCTCTGTCTCTGTGCACAATTACTACTTGGCATCTGCTGAGATACACAGCAAGGGTATTAATTATTGCCCTCCATGTGATTAATGTGGCTGATAGTTCTTTAAGAGGTCAGAGTGTTTTGTGGCTCTTAGATTAATGATTCCAATTTGACAGACAGCAAGCTACTAAATGGTTACCAGGTGGCAAAAATATTTCATTACCCTAGGTAGAACCAAAAAGAGTAATCTATGTATGAAATCACCTCATATCAGGATTAATCAGCTAGAAGCAAAGTGTTCCCATATTTCCTAAATAATTTTAAGCAGAAATGGAATTTTTTTTCTTTCTTTCTACTTTTAGGAAAAATGTTGATTTCCCAGTGAAATCTACCCCATCAAAAAAAAAAAAAAAAAAAAGATTTGACATAAATGAGGCATGATGAGGAATGCCACCCACAGACAGAAGAAGTAATATCCACCCTTCTTCATATGGGAGGCCCCAGGTAAGTATTAAATTACTTAACCCTTCCACTTTCTTAATTAGCCATTTAAATAGCCTAAGTACAGCCTGGCGATGCATGCCTATAATTCCAGTATTCATTCGGAAGGTGGAAACAAAAGGATCATGAGTTCTAAGTCAGCCATGAATATATAGAGTTTGAGATCAGTCTGGGCTGCACAAGACCCTGTCTCAATTAAATAAATAAATAAATAATGAGAAAACATTTAGTAGAACATACTTCCTGAGGTGCTTCAGGAAAATTTTAGGAGTATAGCCTCAGAAGTGCAGTGCTTTCTAAAAGAAAAACAAATAAGAGAAAAGGAAGTTAAGAGAAAGGAGTCTAATGGAAAAAAGCTTGATGTGACACAGATACATTTCTATTTCCTATCTAGTGAAAGAGTAAAAATCCAAGCATGTGACTCACATTTTCATCAGCTCCATCAAAAAAGAAACCATTCATTAATTATTTTTATTTACAGGTTCAGTATCCAGCACAAAGTCCAATATAGAGATAATTTTGTTGATTTCATCCACCAGCTGAATCTGGACTGTAGAGGTTCACTTTGGCCCATATGCCGTGTGCATATAGAACCTCTGCCCTTTCTATCTGCAGAGGGGCTGATCATGCCTGCCCTTGACCACACATTGCTAGAGCAAAAATAGAATTTATAGCCACTTTTTTTAAGGCTCTTTAAGTTTTTAACATTGACAATTTGTATTCAAAGGATTAGGATATTTCATCTCGAAATTCCTTGTTCATATTTCACCACAAATCATTGGCCTAACATGTAACCTTTGCACTTGCACAAGATTCATCACCATGTAAAACTGCAGAGTAGTAATATAAATCCAAAATGATCAGCCAGTGATGGTTGAGGGTGGAGGTGGGATGTCTGTGAATAGGTGTTTGTGTGGGTACATGTGCGCATTCATACAGATGCAGTGGGGGGCCAGAGGTCGACATCAGGTGTCTTCCTTAGTCTCACTCCAACTTCTTCTTTGAGACAAGGTCTCTCACCAAACGTAGAGCTCACTGATTTGCTAGGCTGGCTGCTAGCAAGCTCCAGGGACCCCCTTGTGTATCCATCTCCTCAGCACAGGGATTATAGATATGTTGAATGTAGGTGCTGGGGATTCAAACTCAGGTCCTCACACTTGTGGGACAAGCACTTTACCAACTGGGCCATGTCCCAGACCCCAGTGGCGATTTTAAAAGGTCAATGACTCATATCATCTTTTGACTGAAATCCTATACTTCCCCAGTGTCCCTAAGGGCAAAAGCCAGAGTCCTCTGAAAACCTGACCCCCTTGTCCCCAGCACACCCCCACTCTTGCCTCACTGTTTGCATTGTATTTTCTCTTCCTTTGTCTCAAAACCTCTTCTCTCTCTCTTTGCCAAGCCTTTGTCCAGTGTTACTTTTGAAATGAGGTCTATTTCACCTCCTCTGTTTAGAACTAGAATAGAAGGGAATTGGAATTACAGCGCTCTCAAACACACCACTGTGCTTCAAGGAGTCTGTTGAATTGAAGGTAACTGAGATAAAGCAAACACAGAAAAAAGACTCTGCCCTTTCCATTTCTGTCTAAAAACCGGCCATAGATTTCCCTCACTAAAAGTATCCTTCTTCCTCTTTCTCAGACCAGGAACAGTTGACTCGTACAACTGGAAACAGCCAACTTGACTCTGCACAGCACAACTTACTAGATGACCTCCATTGCCCATGTTTCCCTCTATACATTGACCTCCTACAGTGGACTTTCCCCAGAATCCCAAACTTCTCCATTTCCTTTGCCTGGTCACTTCTCTAAAAGTCATTACCCTCTTTTGAAGGGATACAGAAGCTCCAACTTTTTACCACCCTTTTGAGTTATTCACCACCATGTTCTTTCATATATATGCACATTGCACATGCTAATAACTTTCATTTCCCTTTTAGGAATATGTCTTTTAGATTAATTGAATGTTCAAGTCCCAAGAATGAAACCTGATACAGTCGAAGAAAGACGTTGTTCCTTCTGAGCGGAATTTCTCTCACTTATTACTTCTTTCTTCTGCTTCATTTTCTACACAGCATCTATAAAACTCTAACATACTATATAAATATATAATAATATACGTAATATATATATATATATATATATATATATATATATGTATATATATGGAAGGTAGATGATATGTAGGTAATGGGTAGATAAATTGATACAGACAGACAGACTGACTTAACCTGCTTACAGTTGGCTTCCCTCTACTAGAAAGAAAGTAAATTCATGAAGACAAAGACTTTTTTTAATTAATTAATTTATTTATTTGAGAGAGAGAGAGAGAGAGAGAGAGAATGGGCACGCCAGGGCCTCCAGTCACTACAAACAACTCCAGACGCGTGCATCCCCTTGTGCATCTGGCTTACGTGGGTACTGGGGAACTGAACCAAGGTCCTTTGGCTTTGCAGGCAAATGCCTTAACCACTAAGCCATCTCTCCAACCCCAAGACAAAGACTTTTGTCCCATTTGTTTTTCCAAGTACCCTAATTCCATTAAGGAGCGCCTGATTTAGATGGTACTTTCAGTTTTGTTAAATGGATGAAGCAACTCGTTGATTTTAATCACCATAGTCTTTGCAAATGCAAGCTACATAAATGGAGCTAATTGGATTATTAAAAATAATAATAAGAGCTTAATTTGTTATTGAGGGAACAGGAAGAAGTGCTGAAGAAGTCACAGTACAACTGCATCTTCCCCAAGTTTGGTTATCAAAGATGCTCCCAAGCATCCAACAAACACTGTAATGTCATGAAAGAAGAAGACAAAGAAAATGAGGAGGAAGAAGAGGATAAATGGAAGGCAGTTTTAAGGTTTTGGAAATAATGATAATTGTCTAAGTACACGACAAGAAAATTTACTAGCTAAGAAAAGCCTTAGTCCAAGCTTTACCACATAGACCTTTCTAAAGTCTTAGGTAGTCAATCTTGGTAGAGAAAGCTCCCATCCAGTGGTACTCATTGGTAAATGAGTACTGTAAGAGTACCACAGTTCACAGCTGGAGCAATGGCTTAGTGGTTAAGGCACTTGCCTGCAAAGCCTAAGAACCCAGGTTCAATTCCCCAGGAACCCTGTAAAGCCAGATGCATAGGGTGGCACATACACCTGGAGTTCATTTGCAGTGGCTAGAGGCCCTGGTGCGTCCATTCTCTCTCTCTCTCTTTCTTCCTCTCTTCCTCTCCCCTTTCTCTAATAAATAAATAAATAAATATTTTTTAAAAGACTATCATGGTTCAATTACTGTTCTAACCCTACATTAAGTGATTTGTCCAAAGTAATCTATAAAATTGCTTTTATAAACCCAAAACAAAGCTGTAAAATCCTATTTATGAAAAATCAGTTTAATGTTTTATGATTTTCTTAATAAAGGCCTCCAGAGAAGGAATATTGAATTATTATATGCTTACAGAAAATAAAGATCAAACTAATAGCAGTATACTTGAGACCTTCCTGAAGACAAATCAAATAGAACCTGAAGAGGCCTTATTCTCAGCAGTGTGCCAAGGGTGGTTCTAAACTATGATAAATTCCTGCTACACACTCTTAACTTCTTTTTCCTTATATTCAAGATATTTGGGGATTTGGGTATCTGAAAATTGCACAAGAATTTTCATCCGCATTATCTATAACAGCAAATACTGGAAACACACTATTTAAGTCCAAATTTTATTCAGTTACATTTTATTTATATCTATTATATTGTTATTCAATGTGTCATTCAGAAAAAGTAAAGTATTATCATCTATAATTGCAAAATATCTTTGATTATATATTGTATTCCAATTTCAGAGATGTTTTTTAAATGGGGGAAATGTCTGCCTGAATCAATGGTTCATCGTTTAGCGTTTAACAAGAGTTATAACCAGATAGGAAAATACTTTTTTTTTTAATCAAGGAAACAACAAGAGTAAGTTAATTATTTGAATAAGCAATTATTACAAAAATATTTTTGTTATACTGAAGATTGCAACTACACTAAACAAAAACTTTTAGAACATGCTAAAATGGAAGAATTCTGGCTTGCATGAGCAAATGCTTATCATGGTCCACAAGTCTAAGATCTAGGGAAAAGAAAAGCTTTGAAGTAAAAGAAATTACATTTTGATTGTCTTTTTGAAAATAATAAGAAACACCAAAAAGTTTATCTTTGAGCCGGGCGTGGTGGTGCACGCCTTTAATCCCAGCACTCGGAGAGGCAGAGGTAGGAGGATTGCCCAGAGTTCAAGGCCAGCCTGAGATTACAGAGTAAATTCCAGGTCAGCCTGAGCTAGAGTGAAACCCTACCTCGAAAAAAAAAAAAAAAAGTTATCTTTGCATAATGTTTAGCCCTCTTTTTTTTAATTTGTTTTGTTTGTTTATTTATTTGAGAGTGACAGAGAGAAGGAGGCAGAGAGAGAGAGAGAGAATGGGCGCACCAGAGCTTCAAGCCTCTGTAAAGGAACTCCAGATGCATGCACCCCCTTGTGCATATGGCTAATATGGGTCCTGGGGAATTGAGCCTCGAACCGGGTCCTTAGGCTTGACAGGCAAGCGCTTAACTGCTAAGCCATCTCTCCAGCCCATGTTTAGCCCTCTTAAATTCAAAAAGTTATAGATTTTTTTCAAATTGTATTAGAACCCTGAATTTTCACAGTGACTTTGATGAAAATACTCACCAACATGATCCTTCCTAACCATTTCTTCATGCTGTGCTCTAATGGGAAACTAGAAAATGTCATTCTAAAAGTTGTTTTGACAAATAGCAGATAAATCACAAAAGCTAAGTAGGATAATGCTTACCGTGGAAGAAGACCTAACAGCCAAGAAAAGGTGAAAGAAAGCCAGCAGGACGAACACTGAAAGGGCTTACAAAATGCAAAGCTCACAGGACTGTGGCTTTGAAAATGGAAGCTGTAAACAGTGAGAAATGTCACTCGGCAATTTCATTTTATGAAGAACGGTGTAAGTAAATGTACCATTTGGTTTAATAATGATGATATGAACAAGATAAACTGTTAACAAAACAGAGTCTTCAGTAGCTCTGTCTCTTTCACTAGTGGTAGATACATTTGAAAAAGGAAGGAGTCAATAGATTAGAAAACATTATTCATCTCTTTCTCACAGCAGGGTGACTAAGCCTGCTGTCACCAAACAAGTTACCTCACTGTTCCCTGATGAAGTTTCTTTAATAGGAGGAGATGAATGCAAGTGTTCAACTATTTTCACATATCAACAACAGAAAACAAAAACAGCTTAGGAAACCAAGGATCTAGCCTCCCACTAACTGAATACGTTCATATCTTCAGACAGAAAGGTGCTGCTGTCTGGCATTTTTATAGTGCCAGAGGAGTAGAGGCTTACCAATGAAATGACAAATTGAGCCCAGTACAAAATAGCTCTCTCAAAGCCAGTTTGAATCCTTCCCAACCCAAGGGCTCAACAACATTCAGGGAGACTGTATATATGCTTTTTTAAATCTAAACAAGTCTCAAGAGTTCACACCTTCATAATCAATACTGGTCGGAATGGGAAGAAGTTAACTCAACTAGTAATAAGTCCCACTGCCTTGGACATGTCTATAGCAGTGAAGTCTCTAGAATCTAGAAAACTGTCTGGAATGTGAAATGCCTTCCTCCTCTGTAAGCTTTTGTTGTTTGCAGGGGCACTTAAATGAAGCATCAATATACATTCTACAAGTGAACCACTTTAAAAGATCCATAGTTTGGGCCCTGACATACTGTTAGTTCAAATGACGAACAAATTCCTGGGCTGGGGAGCTGTCTCTGTGGTTACAGACAGTGGACTACAAAGCCTGCTGGCCAGTGTTCAATTCCCCAGCGCCTATGTAAGCCACTGCACAGCACTGCACATGCATGTGATGTGCAATGTGAAGCTAGCTGCAAGAGGTCCTGATACAGCCACACTTTCTTTCTCCCTCTCTCTCTCTTTCTCTCTCTTCTCTCTTAAATAAATAACATTAGCAATGTATATCTCATAATGATTTTTTTTTAAAAATAGAAATTTTCTTTGACTCCTTAATCCTCAGTATTTGTTCCTTTTTCCCAACCATTTCAGCTCTTTGTTTTAGGCTTTCTTTTCCCAAGCCTCTCCATTTTCTCACCTAAACTTCATTCATAGGCCAAAACTTGGTAAAATCTATGATGTGAAGACCTAAAAATATTATTTCTAATAAATAAGTAAAATATTCAAAAAAAAAGTTAGGGGCTAGAGAGATGGCTTAGTGATGAAAGAGTTTGCCAGAAAAGCCGAAGGGCCCAGGTTTGATTCCCCAGAACCCACCTAAAGTCAGATCACAAGGTGGAGCGTACATCTGGAGTTCCTTTGGAGTGACTAGAAGCCCCGGTGTACCCATTCTCTCTGTGTGTCTGCCTCTCTCTCTCTCTCTCTCTCTCTCTCTCTCTCTCTGCTCAAATAAATAAGTTAATAAAATATTTTTTAATATATTTCTTTTGGTAATATTTACATTCTAACATGTGATGCCTGGGCAAGGGCAGAGAATATATCCCAAACAGTGGGCTTTCAAGACATAGTTTTCAGCACCTCTCTAATATCAGTAACTAGCTTTATTTCTGCTTTTTACAAGCTGAGTTGAATCATAATCATATTGCACATGGCACAACTGTATTTTTTCAGCTTTAGTTAAAAGCTTCATATGGGAACTTACAGAATTTTCTGGAATAAATTGAGAAAAGAAAACAGTCACACACTGAATTTAATAAAACTCACCTTGTTTAGTACAAAAAGGAATGTTTTAATGATGGAAGAATTTCCAACTCTGGCAAATGGTTCTAGAGTTTTCTGAACAATCACTGTAAAATGTTTTCATTCTGTCTGATCAGTATGAGCTAATGAGATGAAAAGGACGCCCTTTCATCAAGACTGATATAAATGTTGTACTGTCACCTCCTTTAAAACAGGGAGCACAGCTGGAGAGCGCCTTGAGAACACGTGGCCAAAAGCAAAAGTGAAAAAGGTTTCTGTGGTTTAGAAGGATTTAAATTCTGAACACTGGCTGTACATTGTTTTGGTCAGGAATTTCCTTTCAAATACTGGAAATACATCCAATTTGTAAGCACAATTTTAGATTTTCAGTGTTTACCCCTAAAAAGAACAGAAAAAAAAAAAAAAAAAAAACGGGGAGGGAAACAGGAAGAAGTGGTTGGGAGAGGGTTGGGAATAGTCCTTTGTGACATACTACAGGTTGTGTGCATTCTGAGTATCAAACTGGTCAAGACTAAAAGTTTCATTATTGAAATTTATACGAGGATAGGAGACAAGAGCCAAAGTTTCTCATCACTTCGTCACAAATTTATCCCTACGGGTGTGACATGGTGTCCCCTAGAATTAAATGCCCACTGGAATTACCTGGGAAGATTTAATCCCATGCCGGTGCCCTGGAGCTGTCCCCGAGATTCTGCTGTGATAGGCATCTGGCTGCAGCCTGGGCTTCAAGTGATGGAGAAGTCCCTAGGTGACCCACCTGTGCAGGTGCGTTGTTAATCAAAAGCGAGAAGGCAGAGCAATCCCAGACACCTGTTTGAACTGATGGAGCCCCAGCTTCACTAAGTGTCTTACCTGGTGTTAAATCCTAGCACCACCACCCCCCCCCCCACACACACACACACCCGTCCCCTCATGCCCGGCTCGGCGAAATGGGGGCAGAAATGGATCACAGTCTTCCTCGGTAGCTTTCTGACCCACTAAGCCGTGGGTTATTCTCTCCCTTTTTTCCTGTGGGTTCTCACTCATGCTGCCTTAGAGAAAAAGACAAACAGCCTAGCCAATAAATGACCGCTGCTGTTGGATCGCCTTTCTTTGATGACAGTGAAAGGCCAGAAAGAAACTGCGTTTCAGTCATCCAAGGGTGGACAGGTCAGGAGCGAGACTGCCATCTGGCTGCTTTCCTGGGTATTTCACTCGTCCTCCCCAAAGAAATGTGAATGACTAATCATACCCTCCTACTTCATTTACACACTAGACATTCCTCTGCAGTGGGGGCTCCTCTCCGCGGTGAGAGGCAAAAGACAATGGCAGAGCAGAGCCAGCCCTCACGGCTCAGGGGGAAACACGCTGGCCTTCAAAAATTCCCTTCATGCACTTTCTACCTGTGAAATCGCTCTTCAAGGGAGAGAGGTTAGCCCAAATGGGAAAAGCAGTTTTGTGACCAGGAGGGCTTTACCTCTAGTGGTTCAGTTTCCTGCCTCTCAGAATCACCTGGAAGGCAGGTGAAAATGCTTAAATGCGAAGTCCCATCCCCCGGGTGTAGTTTGTAGTTTCAGGGAGGAGCCAGAGATCCTGCAATTCGAACAAGTTCCCTGGTGGTGCTGCAGCCCAGGGGAGCTGCACTTTAAGAACAATTGGATAAAGTACCAATGACAATTAGCAATCTATGAAGCCATGGCTCCTTCAGTCAGCAGAGGAGACGGACAAGGTAATCTGGAAGCCAAATACTGGGGTACTGACCAGGGTCAAGAGATATTGTCACAACACTCTTCCCAGATAACCATCATAAGGGTGCGAAAAATGCCAGGTAAGATGAAGTGGGTAGGATGTTGAGGGCAGCAATGTCTCTTCACTGTTTTGCCTCAAGACCTCGTGGCACTCCTGGGCGCAGCCTTTCACCTGAATACACATCATCTCAATCCATTAGTTCAGCAGGCATCAGACTTGCTTCACAAGCCAAAATAGCATGCTGAGATGGATTTCAAAATGAAGATTTTATGGAGATATACTGTGACCAAGACAAATTAGTTTGTATTCTAGTAGCACCATCTAGTGGAAATTTGGGGATCTTTTTGTTTTCATTAAACAGCCAAAAATGGAAGTTTTGTATTTTTATGGTAAGAAAATTTGCTAATTGGAGGATGCAAGCAGAGAAGTAAAGAAAGCTAGCAAATTTTGGCTGTGTGAAAGAAATTCTTTCATCCAGCCATCATAAATCCTACGAAACAGCAAAGCCATCAACTGAGGAACTTGTATGACAGAGAAATATTCACAATGTCTTTGCCTTAGTAAAAGCAAAAAAAAAAAAAAAAGTCAAAATGTACTTTATGCTCTCTCTCTCTCTCTCTCTCTCTATATATATATATATATATATATATATATATATATGCAAAAGCTTCAAGCACCAATTTAACAATTGATACAATCAATTATCATGCATGGCTATAATAGGTGGATAAACTGGATTCTCTATTCTCTACTCTGGAGTCCAGACAGATAAAGAAAGAGAGAGAGGAGGAGGGAAGGAGGAAGGGCGGGAAGGAGAAGGAGGGAGGGAGAGAGGGAGGGAGGGAGAGAGGGAGAAAGGAAGGAAGGAAGGAAGGAAGGAAGGAAGGAAGGAAGGGAGGGAGGGAGGGAGGGAGGGAGGGAGGGAGGAAGGAAGGAAGGAAGGAAGGAAAAAAAGCGAGAAAGAAAGGGAAAAGAAAAAGATAAAGGAAGAGATACTAAATGTTGTTTCTTTACCTAAGAAGGGATCAGATGAGCAAATATTCAAGATAGCAAACAAAAATCTGCTTCAAGTCCACAAATGCTGTATGCAAAACTCTGTTCTAGGTCACCTGGTGGTCTAATGATAGCCATACAACTGAACAGTGTGAACTTCATGAAATATTAATCAGAAATATTAGCGAATTTATGCTTTCCTGCCTAAATCATGCAAATCCTATGGATGGCTGCTCATTTTCATGAGTAATACAAGTCATTTCGTTTGATCTAGTCCAGTCCTGTGACATAGGAGACACAAGAGTTCTGGCTGCCCCTCCTCCTCTCCTCCTCACATCACATAAAGTGAGCCTGATTGTTCAAAGAATCCCAACTGTAAAACACTCCAGATTCCAATACTTTTTGACCACCAGCATGACGCCACACATTGGAAGTATAGACTAGATCTCCTATGACAGATCAGAGTCAAAAGCCACAAAAGTCACTTTAAATATTATATAGTTATTGTTGAGCGACGAGTAAAGTGTGCCTATGAAATATAAGTGAGCTCTGTGTTGAAGCATGGTCCCCATCCCCAGAATGTCACATTACATACATACAAATTTTACCCAATCAGAAAAAAAAAAAAAAATCTGAAACTCTTCTGGTCCCAAATCTGCCACCTAAAGGAATACTGAACTTCAGCCTCCACTCTCAGATTTCCCCCCTTCAGCGAGTTGACATGGATTTGGAAGAGAAGGAACTAAACAATCTTTACTCATCTTATTTGGGTCACAGACATCTCTGCTGGTTAGTACGACTTACTTAGATAGCACCAACTATCAGCAAGGAGTCTCAGAGACATTGTCAGCTCAGAAGGACCTGAGGAATCTCCCTGACGTGTTATACACAGCTGCGGCTGTCTCCTTTCCTGCCCCTCCACAACTCCTCCATGCTGGCATCTTTCCACTATCAGCTCTGCCCCTAAGCAGAACTTGGGGTGAAAAAAATACTAGCAAGATGGCTCACGTCCAGTTTTCTCCTCACACCCACAGCCTATAGGGACTTTACACACTTGACAATTCTTGTCTGTTCTACAGCTGCCCACTTCTCCCCGTGTCAGCTCTAGATAGACTTCTTCTCTTTTTAATGTGGTGGGAACTGGCACCAGAGACATATAACTGGGGAATACGATATTGATGAGCTTTTCTAAGCCTTCCTCCCCAGTCTCATGGAGGAGAAATGCTAATCATCTCCTCTCATCTCAGCCAAAGGATTTGGGGGTTCCTCTCTCTTTCTTGTTTTCTTTCCATAGTCTGTCTTTCCTAAGCCCAAATCTACTAAGCATTATTAATTAGAACCCAAGTAGGAAAATAGAAACCTCACATTGAGGACGTCTGGAAGCCACTGCCACTCAACCTGGAGGGACTAGAGCCACTTGGTTGGAGCTGCGTGAAAGGCACAGGCTGGCATGCCAAGGGGAAGGGGAGCTGGGAGAGCAGAGGAGAGGCAGGTGGAGTCATCAGAGGAGCAGTGAGGGGTGGGCATACCGTTCCTCCCTGGCCTGTTCCTACTCCCACTATTTTCTGCCATTGGCCTATAGCAGCAGAAACCCACTGACTTGGAAAACTTAAAATACATGCGTTGAAGGCTCCAGCAATGCTATGGTATACCATAAAACAAACACTGCAGAGAGTTAGCAAGGCTCTAGCCTCAGAGAACAAAGAACTGGCTTTGCGACTCATACCACAGAACTTTCTCTCTTGGACCCAGATCACAATATTTCTTTGAATTTTATGCAAACTTTGGAGTGAAATGAGAGACCACCAAAGTGACTTAACACTTGCTTGTTTTTATCTTTGTGTTCTAGTCATCAGGTCAAGAGGAAAAATATCTTAAACAACAAAAATGGTCAGAGGTGGGGTTTAGGGCCATTGTAAACTCTGTATTGGCCCCTAAAAATCAAAATAACATCACCCACATTAAAGTTCACATGAACAAACTGAAACTAAGTTGTTTGACCTTCAGGGAAAAGAGGTAACAGGCAGTTTGCTAAACAGTTCTGCTCTAATTAACATGATAATGAAGGACTCTGCTTTAATCTTCATAAATAAATAAATAAAGCCTGCTGGGATAACCTGATACAAATCAATTAATTATTTTCCTACCATTCCATCTACTTTTTCTTCTGTGTTTCTGCCTCCCTCCACCCCAACCTTATTCTGCCTAAAAAACCAATCTCTTCTCAGCTCAATGGAATACTGTCTCCACTTTATGGAATGAAGTATTGCCTACTTCTACAATCTCAAAGCCAATCAACATCTTTAAATGTGTTGTATTTTTTTAACCATCCCTATCAACATCCTGTCACATGAGATTTAATATCCAATTGCCCAGTGTGTTACTCAATTTGGCAATAATAGGCAGTTGCTTTGATACTAGGATTTGGTCCCAAACTGTATCTCAGATCATATATATATATATATATATATATATATATATATATGTGTGTGTGTGTGTGTGTGTGTGTGTGTGTGTGTGTGTGTGTAAATATATATATGTAAATATATATTAGGTAAATACACACACATACATACATACATATATATATATATATATATATACATTATTTACCTAAGACATTATTTCCTACCATGAGTAATATTTCAATATGCCCATGATTTTAAAATATAACTATAGAATTTAAGAAAATACATGTAATTCTACAGAGAAATCCAGAATATATTATATTTCAGTACTTTCATCTAAGGTTTTATTAAATTGTATTGCTATTTATTTCAAGAATTTCTACTCTAATAAATCTTCATTGAATTCTATATGTGCTCAGTACTATGCTTTAAAGGAGAGATAAGATCTTGAGTTCCCAGAAGGCAGACTCTGAAATGAGGATTTGTGAACAAGTGATTTATGAAGACAGAGCTCTCAGGAGAAATGAGAGTGGGGATCAGAAGAGGGAGGAAGCCACACAACAGTGTTTCAGAGTAAGTTCCACAATTGGGTCCTGTAAGGAACTCCCGGTTACCTGTAAGCAATTTGTATCCGTGAGAAGCAAAGGAGCTGAGCTTTTCCTACACTCAAACACATTAGATAAGGAGCCCAAAGTTGGCCAGACAAATATATACACAAGTGGTAATCACTGGAATAAAAAGCATGCCAGCGTAGACATACAACCTTACATGGATAGGCATGATGCCATTTCCAGCCCCTTGCCCCTCTCCTGGGGTCAGGTAGAGCAGTTGTGACCTAATAAGAAACATGTATTCGGTCTTCATCCTCAAGTCCTGGCAAAGAGTTTGTAAGACTCCTTCATTTTTAAATTATTTTATGTATGTATGTATGTATTTGTTTATTTATTTGCTGATTATGGTATTGGGTACTAAACCCAGGGCCTTGCATATGTTAGTCAAATAAATGTTCAGCCACTGAATTATATTTCTAGCCCTTTATATTTTTATTTTGAGATAGAGTCCTGCCTAAGCTGACCTTGTATTCACCATAGAACACACATGGACCTAGAACTTGTGATTCTCCTGCCTTAGTCTCACAAGTAGCTGGTCCAGGTATGTGTTGCCAAATCCAACCAAAAACCTTTGGAATGTTTCTTTTTTTAATATTTCATTTTTATTTGTTTATTTATTTGACAGAGAGAGAGAGAGAGAGAGAGAGAGAGAGAGAGAATGGGTACAGCAGGGCCTCCAGCCACTGCAAACGAACTCCAGACACTGGTGCCCCCTTGTGCATCTGGCTAACGTGGGTCCTGGGGAATGGAACCTGGGTCCTTTGGCTTTGCAAGCAAATGCCTTAATTGCTAAGCCATCCCTCCAGCCCTGGAATTTCTTGAGTGGTACTTGAGAGGAACTTCTTTCTTATTTGTAATAAGACTGACTTCAGTTTCTGTTAACAAAGTGACTTGTTTTGTTTACCAGTCACCCATATCTTGCCCTCTGCATCTTTCCCATGTACCTATTCATGTATATCCTATTTAATAAACCCATGAGCATTACAGAGATAAAACCTTAACAATCCTCTAACTGCACCTCTTAGTTGACATAAAGATAGCTAGCTGTGGTGGTCACATAGCTGGATGATACATTATTAGTTTCTTTTTAAAAAATATGTACTTATTTGTTTATTTATTTGAGAGAGGAGAAAGAAAGAAAATGGGCATGCTAGAATTTCCCTCTGCCACAAATGAATCCCAGACACACTTACCACTTTATGCATCTGGCTTCACATGGGTACTGGGGGATCAAACCCAGGCTGTCAGTCTTTGTAAGCAACAGCCTTCAACCACTGAGCCATCTCTCCAGTCCAACAATTAGTTTCTTGCTGTAGCTTTCCTGTAGATAAGACCTCTGACCTTGAGCTATGGTAACTATTGCCTGGGGTTTCTTTGTACGGGGAGAAGATCACTTTTGCTGACAGACTGTAGGAGCTGGTCTCCTGCCCTCCTGCTCTTTCAGCAGCAATAGTAACTAAAGCATCAAGTCCTCTGCAAGTTTTACCCAGTCCTTGTGCTCATAAGCACTGGAAGTCCTTCAGGTAAGGAAAGACCTGCCACTGACCCACCCCAGAAAAACCAATACAGCCGGGCTTCTGCCTTTGTTCAAAGAGCATCCTGGTCTGTCCGTGCTGCCTCCCTTCCACTTGAAAGCCAACATTCCATCACAGCTTTGCCTGTATTATCAGAAGATTTGGCTCCATTTTGTTTTATTGCTTCTGTGCCAAAATAGCCCAAGTATGAGTAATGTGAGTATAGATATTTCCTGCCTTCATGAGTCTGCAAAGGGGGTTGTGGGAACCTTTTATGTATAGTTGTTCAGCCGTGAAATTGTCCTTTAAAGTCGGGATTCTAATACTGAGTGATTAACCTTTGGGGTCTGAGAAAACTCTATATAATTAAAGTCTGAATTGAATTAAGTTGTATGACACTAAGTTGGTATGAAATGACAAAACTCATTGGGGGGCAGGGATAGGGTTGGGCTATATATACACATTTGGTAACAGAATTGTTGTAAATAACAAAATAATAATAAAAGGCCATAGTAGTAGGAGGAGTACATGGAGACCAGTTATATCTATTTCAATCAGACCTAAAGTTTTTTTTTATTCCTCTTCATTGGCACATTATCCTCTATATGGGAACCAAAAATATCTGAATACCCATGTTAGACCAAATACAGCAAAATGCAAAGTTATGGCACAGCTGGAACATGCTATCACAACAGAAGCAAAGTTTGATATATACTGAAATTACCTGGGTATTTGACATGTATTTATGACTGAAGTCCACCTCTAGACATTTTAATGTATTGGGCATGGGGTATCAGAATTCTTTAAAGCTGTCCCCTACTATCTCTGGGTGATACTCATCTTTCATGAAGTTGGGGAAATACTGATCAAGACAATGCTGTGAATTAACTTCACGAGATAGAGGCATCAGGGACAGGTAAGGCTTGAAATGGCCCTCAAGAAATTGATGCAATTGCTGTCAGAAAATAAATAAATAAATAAATAAATAAATAAATAAATAAATAAATAAATAAAAGGTGCTGATATTACTGGCAAGAAATATTGCCTAAATTCAAAGGTAAGGCATAGCAGGACTAAAATGGCAGATAATTAAACCAACTTGAAAATGTCTTTCTGTGACTAACGTAAAATAAGATTTTACAGATAAAGGGCATCCTTAATACTGCCCAGAAATCAAGCAAACATTCTTGAAACTTGCCTAATGGACAACCACTATAAAAATTTTGATAGAGGAATGACATAATAAAAGTAGTATTTAGAAAAGTACTCCTGCAGCAAGACAGGAGACAGATTCTAATTGAAAGAGGTGAGTTGCAGAGCTCCACCAAGAGGCTGTTGTGATAATCCTGGCATTTGATAGGGTCTTAACCGGGCCAGCGGCCATCAGAATTGAAAGGAAGAAACCAATAAGACAAGGTATTTGAAAGGCTAGACAGGTCTTGGATCCTTGTGGTAGAAGCCAGTAAGAGGAGAGAATTAAAGAAAAGCTCAAGCTTAATACATGCTGTAAGTGTTTCATGGCATGTTTCTCCCCTTTATCCCTCTGACCTACCTTCACTTGGGGTGGAATCCCGTCTGGGATAGCAGAGACAGGTGGAAAATGGCACTACAGCCTCTACTTCAAACTGATTAACAAAGCTGCGGGATGCATATAAACACAGAAGATTGTCTAGGGACAATGTTAAGAAAGCTTTCTTTCTGCTTACTTAGAAAAGAAGGGAAATTGGCAGGAAGAGGAAAACTTAGAAATTCATAGTAAGGACTTTGTATACTATTATCCTTTTGCTCTGCCCCCTCCCTCCTAAGACTTCAGGATCAAAACAAGCCAGGAAAGGGTTCAGCCCTTCTCACACCTTGGAATATAAGGATAGTGTGGGGAATGAGTTTCTTTTTTCCTACCACATGAAGCAAGGCTTGTGACATTTCAGACACACAGGTCTTGATGATGGTCCTACATCTTCTCCACAGCCCAGAGAGGGGGCCTTTGAGCAGCACTGAGTTATAAATCAAAGTTCAAAGCCCAAAGTGCCACAAATGATCATCAAGATTTGTGGCAGCAGAAAGTGATTTGGATTATCAGTTGCTACACTGCAGTGGCGGCAATGACATCTAAAATAATTGATTCTAACTGCTAACACTCAAGCAAAATGGCAGGAGAATTAACATCTCAGCTAAGAACAGCATGAGACAGATCAAGACTAAGAAAGTGACCCCCTCCACCCACATCATATTTTTGTACTGAAGAGACAAAGAGCAGTAATTAAAGGTATTTATGTATATATGTGAATACATAAGTATCTGTACATATAGCAATATAAACTATATAATATTAAACATAAATGACTGAGAAATCATTGACTTTGAATGCTTAGTAATTCAGAAATCATTGAGGTAAATGAGTTTCCCTAGATGTGATTGAAATTGCTTTTCTCCTACTAGAAGGAAGAGTACATGGGGTAAAAATTCAATGACATTTTCAGTATAAGATATATAAAAAAAATGTTAGATGTTACACATTTGAGTTCAGAAACCATAATGGCCTCATGAAGCTTTAAGGAAGAATGACAGGAAGAATGGCAGTGACAAGATGCTGAGTGTGGCTTGGGACAAGTCTAGTTCCAAGTACCAAAACAGGCGGTTGAAAATAAGCCATTGGTGGATAGGGTCTAACTAGAGCCAGGCAAAGCTTGTACACGGTTGAGGAGCCATTAGCATGAAAGTCATAATTTTGCCAAGGCAAATGTGCAGAGAAATGCACGTAGGGATCATCTCTGAATGTATGAATCACTCCTGTGGGACTTTAAAATGAGCCTGATATTTTAAATTCTGATGAAATTATTCCAGAATTTAAAAGGGCATGATAAAATGTGCACTTCTTTCTGACTTTTCCATTGTGTGATTAAGCTGAAATCATCAGAACTGAGTGGCCTATATTTTCTTATCTATTTAATAGTCTTAAATTATAGGTTCATTAGATAGACAAGTGATCTTATAAATGAAAATGTATTGTTAATATACATTAAAAAACCAGAATGATAAAGGTGAGATAATTTCTCAGAATAAAGAGCAAAAAAGAAAAGAAAAAAGAAAAATGCAAAAGGATCGAAACTGAGATGCTAAGATTCAGAGAGGAATCTCACATCTCTGCCACTCACTCTGAAGCTTAGAGAACACTGAGGAAGAAGGGGAAGAAAGAATGTAAGAGTCACAGGGAGGGAAGGATTATGTGGGGGGACTGTCAAATGGATGTGAACTAAGTGATGCATTCATGACCTCACAATGGTTGTCGCTGCCGCTACAATCTGCAGCCCATCAACATTTTCATGCAGAGAATGGAGAAGGACAAGAAGACTGAAACATCAAGCCCGAGGACCGCTTAGAGAGAAGAGGGTGCTCAGCAGAATAGGAGTGGGGGGGGGCAGGGGATAACAGGGCGGGAATATGATTAGATTACAGTTTATTCATGTATTAAAATTCTCATGAAAAATATTTTTCAAAAAGAAAGGAGTCTGGGGATACTTCAAAATCCAAATAACAGTGAGGGAAGGGGGATTGGAGTGAAAATTATCAAAGAAATAGTAAAATTTCCCAGATCAATTCCTAAAATATGATACTTACATAGTTATTGTACAATGTAGCAGACAGCTTCAGGTTCACTGAGATGAACTTCCAGACCAGGCACAGTTATGGAGGAAGGGATATTTATTGAAGCCTACAGATACAGGGGAAGTTCCACAAATGGCAGAAGAAGCTGGCCTGCCTTTACAGGACCAAGCAAAGAGAGAAGCACAAGCCTAAAGCCAAAAGCCACAGCACACTTCAGGAACTCCTGCTAGGCACATTTTCCATATCTTTAGATTGAAATCTGAAACCCACCACCACACCTAAAGATCCACCCAGTGATACTGCCCCCAGCCAGGTGGCTGCAGATGCAAACTACAAACAAATAAACAACTGAATATATTGGGGGCCATCTATTCTATTCAAACCACCACATACAATAACTTTGTTTTCAACTTTTTTTACTTCACAAGAAAACAAAGTTATATCAAAAACATAGACAGACATATTTGTGTCTTTCCACACTGTCAGCATTTATTGACTAATGATAAATTCACAAATTGCATCAGTTTCAGTGGCTGCAATATACCAAATAGTCCAGATTTTCCTTGATAGTTGGACCAGGCACACATAGATTTTATTATTATTATTATTCCAGTTTTAATTACGAAAGTTAATTCTGAGCTCACATATTATTTGTCACTCTATAAACAGATCTATAATATGTATATGTCGGTAACAGAATGACTTAAAAAGAGTTCAAGAAGCCCCAGAGAAGCCCTGAGAGGCAAGCAGAAAGCTGAGAGACATGTAAAGAGAGGCTCTTCAGGAATTAGATAATGATCCCTGTTGGAAGTCTGCTGCAGGCTCTCCTGCAGAGTTAAACCACACAATCAGATTTGAGCTCAGCCTCAGGGCCAGGGTCAAGTGGAGCTGCAGAAGTGTGTTGCTGGGACCAGAGCTATACAGATGAAGGGCAGGACTGCAGCAAGTACAAATACACAGACAGATGGGTGGCAATTTCAGTAGGCCATGTCAACAGCGGGAATGAGCGAAGCTGAAACCCCCGGGGACAGTTGGATCCCTTACCACACATTAAGTGGTCAAATGACAGGTTGTTGGGGATCATTGCCATTCCAGATGAGGGTGTTGAACCCTTTCCACAGCCTGTGCCTTGGATATATTCTCGGGCCTGGTTTCCTTGACATGACTTTAAATGCTCATGTGGTGTCAATCTAACTGGATAAATTAATAGGCTACTATCCTTTTTATTTTTAGGAATGATTTTTTTTTTCATGTACACTAAGGATAAGGATCACCCTGACTCTATGTTTGCACTCAAGAGGGAGTTGGTTAGTGCTACTGGTAATATGGAATTTCTCAGGGCAAGGAACAGACTGAAAAACTACTGTTCTACACAATATGGAGTAACTGAGAGCAGTTCTCAGCCAATCGTGACAATGACTCTTGGCCCTACCCTCCAGCTATCTGTCTTTCTCAATTCTGCCAAGCCACCGTGAACATAAGACGCTCAATGACATGTGGTCAACTTGTTCCTTTGTCATCATTAGCTGACAGGAACCAACCCCAGTACTCCAAAAGGAGTGCTTCCCTATACAGTGTATGAAGTATACCTGAGCTCATGCTAAATAACTGACTCATTGAAACTGATCTAAAGGTATACTTTTAGTTTTATGCCATTTGATTTTAAGGCAGTTTGCTACATATAAATAGCTTACCAGTATATTTTAAAAAAAGAAAATAGCATGCCTAATTTTTTTAAAATCAAAATTCTTTCAAGCATGGTGGTGTACACCTATGCTCACAGCTATGCAGGAGGTTGAGACAGAAGAAACGTGAGTTCAAGATGAGCCTGGACAACATAGTAAGGTCATGCCACTTAAAAAAAAAAATTCAAAGCCTTATAAAGAAAAAACAAATCCAACAGTAATATCATAAAATAAAGATCAAATGTGTTACTTATTACAGAAGGAAAATTTTAAAGAAAATAGTTAAATCCCTCATGTGACAGGCAAATATCCACTCAACCTAAAATAACTTCAACAATATAGTACTAGCTATATTTCTAAAATACCATGAGAGAAGTGTCCAAAATAAAGAAGTTAAAAAAAAAGTACTAGGTAAGTAGAAGCCAAACGAAAACCAGAAAGCATATTAATGTAACTGAAGATCTTTAATATATTAGTGATCTATTTAATTTTTACAATGGATAAATCAGTAAGATGCATATAAGAGTTATGAATTATTACTGAATATTATTAACATATAAATTAAAACAATATATTCAGGAAAATGACAAGATAGATACATATAATTTATTAAACTTGAATCCTGTGGACCCATAGACTAATATTGACCTTATAACTTGAATCTCTAGCAGCCCAGCTAGAGGAGGTGTAACCAGTGGCAGATCTTAGAGTCCCAGACATAAGGTATGTTTGGGCAGATCTTGAGTCCCCACCCTAAGGTGTGAAAAGAACAATTTGAGCCCTGATGGTTCGGTGGAGCTGGCTGTGAGTGATGCCTCTCTGCTTGGATCTATGGAAGACAGCCCTCTTTTTTTCACCATTGATGGTGTTCTCTTGGAGTTTGTTAGGCTGAAATACACCCTTTCCTCCCATAAGCTGTTTCTGGTTGGCTGTTTGCCCAGTAATGAGAAACTTACTGTCACAAATCCTATTAAGAAAATTGATTTATTTAGGGTTCTATATACTATAGCAAAAATGAATATACATTGTTCTCAAGCATCACTGACTGTGGTAGTTTGAATTTATTTCCCCCAATAGACTCAGAAGTGTTATTAGAGCTCATAACTTGGATTTCCGGGTACCTGGCAGGAAGAGATGTCACTGGGGAGTACATCCTGGGGTCCAGCCCAAAGGTATGTTTGGGGAAGATCTGAATTCCAGCCTAAGGTATGCAGAGTGCTTGAGCTCTGCCTGAGTTCCCTGATATATGCCTGTCAGTTTTTTGCTCTTGGTTATGGTGCTTTTTTTTTTCTCTCTCTCTCTCTGTGGACCTATGAAAGGAAACCTTGCTTCTTCCACCATTATAGAAATTCCCCTAGATATGTAAGCCTGAAATAAATCCCATTCCTCCAGAAGCTGTTTCTGGTTTGGAAGTTTATCCGAGCAGTATGGAGCTGACTATGACAGAAATTGGTAACAGAGAGTGGTTTGTTGCTGTGTGTAGATTTTGGTCTTTTGGAACCTTTGTTTTGGAGGAATGGGCATGGACTTGATACTTGCAACTGAAGATACCTTCCAAGGTAGTAAGCCAAGTTTTATGGACTACACTGCTGAAAGTTTGAAAATTCTAAGTGCAGAGAGAATTATATTAAAAGGCTTTGCTTATGAACTTACTAAGGGGAAGGAAATACTGCAGAGTACTTTGTTGGACCTGGGATACTGACATAAAAGCTGACTACATTCTGCTTCCCGTGCCCAGCGAGTTTTGTCAAGGTTAAATTTGTAATGGACTGGTGTGCTTAGCTAAATACATAGAACTGAGAAATTTAAGATTTAATGTTGGAAAAATTCATACAAGTTTAAGGTTACTGTAGGTTACTGAAAATACTGTCTTAAGGAAGATGACACAACTACATTGAAATAATGGGAAGGATGCCTGAGGAAAGAATGAATGGTCCAAATGCAAACTCTTTTGAAAGGAGATGACTGAAAGGAAGAAACCCACTCTTCAAGGTCAAGATTTATTTCCTCCCTCAATTAACAACATGGCTGTGTCCTGTATACCTGGTATTGGTTGTATAAGCATGAAAAATGCATAGAGTGGATCATTAAGTGCACACTGTTCCAGGAGTCACTGGTGAGATGCAGCAAGTGAGGCAGGGTGTGATGACACTGATAAAGAGACAAATGAAGCCATTAGAAGACAGACCATGGTTGGCATGGAGACCTGCAGATACTTTAGATATACTAGAACTGTGGAAATGGCTACCATGAAGCACTGTTGGATTGGGATGGAAGCTTTCCCTGCTTACTCTGCCCAGTTGGAGAGGTGGAATTGGAAAATCCAGAGACTGTCAGAGATTGTACTTGAACTTCAGGTGTTTGATGTTTGCCTAATGGTTATTAAGTTTGCATTGGTCCAGTGTCTCCTTGTTATGCCTTAGAGCAATGGAAATGTTTACTGTGTGCCATTATATTTTGGAATCTTGTTTGATTTTACAGCACTCACAGTTAAGAGACAGTCTTATATATCAGATGAGACTTGGGACTTTGGAACAATCTTAAGTTGGTAAAAACTATGGGAACCTTTGAAGTTGGACTGAATACAATTTACAATATGAGATGGTTATGAGTCTCTTGAGGGTGAAGGGTAGAATGTGGTAGTTTGAATTTATGTCCCCCAATAGACTCAAGAGTCTTATTAAAGCTTGTAACTTGGAGTTCTAGCCACCTGGCAAGAAGGGGTGTCACTGGGGTGAATACTGGGGTCATGCTCAAAGCTCTGTTTGGGAACAGATCTGAATTCCACCCTAAGGTATGCAGAGTATTTGAGCTCTGCTTGAGTTACCTGCTGTTTGGCTGCCAATGTTTTGCTCTTGCTTGTGGCTCTGATGGTCGTTTTTCATTCTGTATGGGTCTGTAAAAGGGGGCCATCTTCTTCCACCATTCATGAACTTCCCCTGGATCTGTAAGCCTGAAATAAATCCCAATCCTCCCTTAAACTGTGTCTGGTTTGGAGGTTCATCCTAGCAGCATGCAGCTGACTATGACACTATGTCTAAAACTTTACCATGTAGTATATAAGAAAAAAAAAAAAAAACTTCAGAATCTCAAAGTTTAGGTCTAGAGAGATGGTACAGCTCTTAAGAGCAATTTCTGTGTAAGTATGAGGGCCTGAAGAGGACTGAGAGACTACAATGAGCTAAATTCCCCAGGATCCACATAAGCAGTAAAGCATAGTCACACATGCATATAGCTTTATTCCTGTGGGGAGCAAAGACCAAAGCTTACCAAAATATTTAAAACTCCAGGATCAGTAAGAGATTCCTACTCCCAACTAAGAACAGGCAGAGAAGCAATGGTGCAAGATACCCAATGTCCTATCTGTTCCAACCAGTGCAAGTACACCCTACTACATGTGAACACATGGACATATATATGTGTATACAGCACACACACACCACACTACACACACACACACATGTGTGTGCGCATACCTATAAAACAATAATCAACAAATAAAAGTATTTATGTTTATCATTATAGCAAATGCATGTGTGGTGTGGCAGGACATCATAGTGGGGAGCATGAAGTATTACAAAGTGGCTCATCTCAGCAGACAACAGAGAGGAAGGACCTGGGAATAAGATATATCCTTTGAAGACAGCCCCTCAGCAACCTTCTTCCTCCAATGAGGCCCCAGCTCCTAATAGTCTATAGATCTGTGAGCCCATGAACAGCTTATCATTGACGACGTTAGAGCCTGCATGATCTAATCCATCTTCACAAGCCCATCAAGTAGAGGTCAGGCTCCATTAACCTTTAGGATCATTTGTATCCAAACTCAGTACATGGCCTCTCATTGGGCCTGAGGGCTTCACATGGGCCTCCCTGAACTAGTCCTTCTGGATTTTGATGGTCACACCTGACTTCTGTTGACCTACATTGCCCAGGCCCTCCACTTAACCATGTTTAGCTAGGGCACGTGATGAAGGACTTCCAGACCTAAAGTTTGGAATATTACTTGTGAGGATTTAAATCAGGTGTCCCTCGTAAAGTAATATGTTCTGACTGTTTAGACCCCAGCTGGTGGCAATTTGGGAGATGGAGCCTTGCTGGAGGTGGTGTATTGTTGGGGAAGGGCTTAGAAGTGTTATAGCCAACTCAGCCTACTCTCTTGTTTCTATCTTCCACCTGTTATCACAAGGAACAATGTTCAGCCTCTGCTCATGTCATGTTTTTCCCCTGTCATCATGAAGCTTCCCTTTGGGAGACTATAAGCCAAAATTAAACCTTTATCTCCCACCAGCTGCTTTGGGTCAGGTGTTTTGTCCCAACAACATGCAGGTAGCTACAATGCTACCTAAAATAGCCAAATGGATGACAGAAAGGATAAATGTTACTGGTAATAACACAAGTCATTCTATTAATTATAAGAATTACATACTTACATTTTACTATTCCTCCTTTTAATCTTGTGGTTGCTTAATGAGACAGGGCTAAGATTGGCAGAAATTATTGTAATAATTAAATATCGTTCTTATGTCCTTTTATTATCTCACATCTATTTTCAAAATTAAGAGCAATTGCCTATTTACTAGCATTTGATAGCTCCATGTGATTAGGATTCATGGACTAAATATATGTTTACATTATCTTATAGTTATATATTGAAACCAAAATTCAAATAAATGTCCACATTATAGTAGTTTAACTAAATCTTGAACTTTTAAAAAGTGTTTATCACCAGATCCCCTCATTTATCAAATCAGAGGAAGAAGTCATTGTTCATGGTCCTAGAAGACAGAGGGATCTAAAAATAATTGAATTCTTTACTTGCCAACAGATTCCCTTATTTAAAACTTAAGCTATAATGTGCATAAATTCAGAAGAGATAATGACAGGTAAGGATTCTAAAATAGGAAGTATAATATAGTAGAAATGTCATGAAAGAAAAGGCACAATATGAAAATAAAAAAGGAAACATAGCACACTGAGAGAAGCCAAGGGACTAAGATATGTTCAAGGAATGCCTGAGAGCTTAACCTTGCTGACCTCAGCACAGCAGATAGGAAAGTAAAACTTACTTAACATTTCTTGGGCTTCAGTACATATTGTACATTCAAGGAACACAAGATAAATTATTTAGAGTGCTTCAGCTGAGATTGGCAAAATCCCAACCTGTCATAAACAGGGTTTTAAAAGCTTGATACTACATAAATAATTTATAGTTTCTAAACCAGAAAAGTTCTAAATTTGAAAAACCTGCATTAAATAGAAGTCAATATCAACCACAGGGTTCTGATTTCATTTCAGGAGCAGACTGAGACACTTCACAAAAAAAGGTCACCACCATAAATAAAAGCTCAACATTTCATCTCTTATTTCCCATTTTTTAAAATGTAAACTGAACACAGAGTCTTGAAGAGATATGTTACAGCAATTATGAACAAACAAGAAAAAAATTACCTATATATTCCTATGCTTATTTTTTTGGGCAAACTACTTGATAAATGACCCTGTCTTTCCTTTCTTATATAGGTGGCACAAGTGGATTTCATATTTACCCAGATTCCTTGTCGTAAAGGGAAGCAAAGTTTAAAATCACTTGGAAAGAACCCTGACTATAGATTCTTTCTAGATTTCTTTTAACTTGAAATCTTTATCTTTTAAAGATCTTTGCCTACATTTTTTTAAAGTTTGGTTTTTTTTTAATTTTTATTTATTTATTTGAGAACAACAGACAGACACAGAGAGAGAAAGAGGAAGATAGAGAGAGAGAATGGGCACTCCAGGGCCTCCAGCCACTGCAAATGAACTCCAGATGCATGTGCCACCTTGTGCATCAGGCTTACGTGGGTCCTGGGGAATCGAGCCTTGAACTGAGGTCCTTAGGCTTCACCGGCAAGCGCTTAACTGCTAAGCCATCTCCTCCAGCCCCTTTGCCTACATAATTTTAATGACTTGTTTGTATCAAGTATAACCAGACAATCCAATCCACTTTATAAAGACATATCTCTTTCTCAGAGCTGGAGAAATGGCTCAGTGATTAAAGACACTTGCAAAGCAAGCTGGGTTTCCCAGTTTTCCCCAGTAGCCATGTAGAGCCAGTTGCACAAAGTAGCACATGCATCTGGAGTACATTTGCAGTAGCAGGAGACCATGGTGGACTCATATTCTCATTCATTCCCTGCCCCACCCCTCAAATAAATAGTTTGTTGTGTGTGTGTGTGTGTTTTTTTTTAAAGAAGTTGCTCTTTCTCTCCACACTCACATCTATTGGTTTACATAACAATGCATTTAGATTGCATGAAGTAACTGACAGGAATGACAGACAAGTGGGTCTGGGATCAAGCACAATTAATTTTCAGTCAGCACACATCACATCAGGGCACCCAGTGAGGAGGTGACCTGCATTAGCATAGCCACAGCAGTTCATGAATACCAGTCAAAATTTTTGCAACAGTCTTTAATCTGGTAAGTCTCTTAAATGAGGTCAGATAAGAACACTTCCTCAGTATAATAAGGAAACTGCTACTATATCTGGATACTGTTTGCCACTGACCTTGGCACTAAGCCAAGTGCTTTACTGGCCATCTGTCTGACTTAAATATATCAGTAGGCAGTGGGACATGTGTCGAATGTGATAATACCCCTAACCCATAAGCAGATTAATGTCTTTGAAGAGTGATCAAGATAGACATTTTAGCGTTCCTTTACATAGAAAACCCTTCATAATTTGGACCATAGTGACCCAGATGGTCTTTTTTTTTTCATCAAATCTGTTGTTCTGGGAAGAAAAAACACCTAGGCACTGTCTCCTTAACTTAGCTGGGTAGTAATACAAAGGCTGGAGAGGGATTTGAAATTATAATGCCCAGGTTGATCTCCAGACTCTGTTCTTTCCTACAGTGTGGCTATGCCCAGGTTTCTCAGCCTTAAGTGACAGTTTCCTTGCCTGTAAATATGTAATATGAATGACATTTTATGCACTGACTCTCATTAAACATTATCTAAATAGTTATCATAGAAGGCTTTTGACTTCACTTAATATGTATTTGAGACAATGTAATCCTTAACTCATAAATGAAATATTCTCCTAAAGTAACAGTCCAATATCTAGCACTCAGTAAAGGTTCAATAAATGTTGCCCGTTATTATTGTTTTATAAATGTATTAATTATAAAGAGAATTCAGAAATGAAAGACACCTTGTCGTAAATTCTCTGACACAAAATAAGATGTCTTGCAATGGCTAGTGTTTCCTTAATTATTGGATTTCTTGGACATCTGATTCATATAAATGGACCTGAAACACATGGGTAAGCCCCTTCTGCTCTCTTTCCCTTTCCCCAGAAGCTTGTAACAGAAATTCTCCCCTGGTCTTCTACAATGGTCTTTGCCTAGGAAATTTCTCTTGTCTTTTTGTGCTCTCCTAGTTCCACACTACCCTTAATAAATTCTCATAATTAAAAGAATTCAAAATCCCTAGCCTAATTTATATCACTCCCAGTTTATTAAACAGTCTAAGATAGCCAGGTGTGGTGGCATATGCCTTTAGCCCCAGTGCTTGGGAGGCAGAGGTAGGAAGATAGGCATGAGTTCGAGGCCAGCCTGAGACTACATAGTGAATTCCAGGTGAGCCTGGACTAGAGTGAGACCTTACCTCAAAAAACAAACAAACAAACAAAAAAAAGGCTTAGATGAAATATATGATTAGAATTTTGGAATCTGATATAAGATTTTTCTTAGTGTTGAATAAACAAAAGTGAATGGTAATAATCAACATTCATACATATGTCTTATGAGCTTAGCACTATATGAAGTGCTTTATATAGACTATGTCATTGAGTCCCTTGAGAATAATCAGGTTAGCACCATTATTGTACTTTGCTGTGTGGGGAATAAAATGAAGAAAAAAAAAAAGCTCTCAGTAATAATGTCGAAAACTCACATGGGTGGTGATTAGTGGAATCAGGATTTGACCTCCATCTGCCACCACAGCTAGTGCTTCAAAGCTCCGTGCTATGCTGCCACGATTCTTTCATGATGGAGATCAGAAGAGTCACAGACACATGAGGTGAGATGTCTCTTCCATCCCTATGCTAGCACACTTCTCCTGGGTATGCAAGTTGCTTCTGCATTACATTGGGAGGAGAAAGAATCTGTGGGTCTTGGGAAACAAATGTAATTTGAAATGTAACATCTATGTGAATATGTTTCTCTTTGGTAAAGACATTTTAGGATAATGCTTGTTCTCATGCCTTGGGGATGATGATAACTACAAAATTTTCCTAATTTTCTTCTAGCTAATAGCCTGCCCCATAGACAGGTTTCCACTATCACTCTAGTCTTAATTTCTGCCATCTCTTCCTTACCCATGATGCCTAGCATTTCCCATCACTTGAATAAATCTATCATAATATGTTCATTTAGCCAGGCATGGTGGTGCATGCTTTTAATCCCAGCACTCAAGAAGCTGAGGTAGGAGGATTCTAGGAAGTTTGAGTCCAGCCATGGCTAGAATGAGGCCCGGCTTCAAAAACAAATAAACAACATTCTACCTCACTATGGTTGCTTCCAGACACAAATTCTTACAAAAGTTATTGTTGATCATTTTTATGCATACTTCACTTATCTCTACTTTAACAGAGATTACTAATTGAGGATTGCCACACCTTATCCACAAGATGCTGGTTTTCTACTTAAAACATACCCACTGAATAGCCACAGTGTGAGCTCCACTGCCTTGGAATCTTTCTTACCATTGCAACCCTCTTGCCAAGAAGGAATCAAGTCCCTGTACCCACTGTGGTGGGTCAAATAAAGAATGAGAAGCAACACAGCTCGTGCAAAGATGAGTGCTTTACTCTGATATTCTCTGAGGAGCCAGTTTTCAGTCAGTTCATTCTAACACAACCAACCAATCATAAAATGAATGAACAGGACTACCATATAATTTCCTAGTGAAGACTCTCCTTTACCCTGTGGTCTGGGACGTCATGGATGTGTGTCAGGTAGCAGCAGCAGCACTTGTAAGTACACAGAGCTGTGTGCGAAGGGTCAGCATCAAAGAAGCCAACATGCAAACATGTGAGCTGGTATTTCTACAAATAGAGCTTTCAATAGCAGAGTTTAGGTGAGAGGGTGCATCTCATTTTGTGCAATGACTCTCATTAAACAACGCACAAATGGTTATCAAAGAAGGTCTTTATTTTCCTTTCATAAAACTTAACCCTTCAACTTTGAGAGTTCTATTAGAGTGAATGTACATTCATTTAAAATAGAATCAAGCAAAAATTGTTGGTGCATTTCCCTTTTTGTTTTATCTAGGACCTTGATATTTTAGCCAAAAGGACAATTTTAAGAATTAATTTTTCAACATAAATATATTTTTCTGTTTTGTTTTATTTTCAAGCTTAGGGAAAATATTACTGAGATACTTTAGTTTCCATCTATTAGCAAATAAAATTTCCCTTTCAAAAAACATTTCCAAAATAGACATGGTGGCACACTCCTGTAATCTCAGCACCCAGGAGGCAGAGGCAGGAGAATCACCTAGCTCAAGACCATACCTGAGTAAGACTCACCTCAAAAAAATAAAAGACAAAATACATTTTAAAAGATTCTTTAGGAATAGAGGTTCTTGCTACGTGGCCCAGACTGGCCTTGAGTTTACACCAACCATCTTGCCTCAGCTTCCTGAATGCTGGCACTACAGGTATGTACCACCATACCCAGCAGTAATTATTTTCTAGATAATAAAATATGCTGATGAAAAAGTATATAAAATGTATAATATGTCAAACATAATAGCCAAGAAGTAAAAGTGGATGAGATAAGCCCATTTTCATATACAATAACAAATGCAAATTCCTAGTGTTAATTTTTTAAAGTTATTTTGGTAAAAATTTATCTTTAAGATGGCTTTATTTAAGATGTTTTATTTAATTAACAAATTAAATTATTCAATGAAAGTAGCATGTAATTAAGACAATTATGAGAGAGTTCAAATAGTTATTTGATGAAGTTTCATACAGTCTTTCTTTGAGTCACTCTCAATACCTCATTTTCCCTTGTCACAATCTATCAACCAATCTGCTATGAAGTCCTACCTGTTTTTCAGGCAGCCTACCTCAATCTCTGTCTGTCCCCCATCTCCCACCACTTCTGTATTCGAAATTCCATATCTCTGCCTGCAGAATAGTAATATTTATTGCTTTTAGTTGGTTTTCCTTCTTGGCTACCAGTGTCTGTATATTTTTATAACTTTCTCTAATTTCAAAAGATTACACAATGAACATGTATTAATGACAACAAAAAATTAGTATTGGTATGATTAAATATATTTTATTATGTGATATGATATCATATCACATAGAGAAAATACTGTACTGGACACTTTTGTCACCCTCATCGACTCCACCACAATGGTCCTTTATCAGGGTCACAGCCCCACATTGACAAAGACAGCTGTCAATATTCAGGCTTTACCTGATTTCATCTATTGGCAACGTTTGGTACTCTCTCCCCTCTGAAAAAAGCCTTCACTTGGCTTCCTATACACAATGCCTCTGGTGTTCCTCTTGCTTTGCTGGCTGTTTCTTAGGCTCCCTTACAGTTCCCTGCCCTTCTCCCTAACCTTCATAGTGCTCCACCCTACAGCCGTTCCTTGAGTCCCTCTGGGACCTGTCTCTGGCTTTAAAACTTGATATCTCCTACATGAGTGTCTCCTGCTCAGATTCCCAAATTCTCGGTCATGCATCCAATTGTCTACCTCCTATCTCAAGGGAGATGTCTTACACTTCCCAAACTTGCCACATTCTGACCTTCCCTTGAGAACTGCATGACCACTCCCTAGCATACAGGGAAGATTCAAAGTACCAACAGAAGAAAAGAAGAGGCAGACCCCACCACAGATCTCACAGATACAGGGAACGATGAGGAAATTTTATGGAAAACACCATACTAATAAATTTAATGCATGCCATGACTAGGTATTACTCCAAGAGCAAAGTTACTGTAGCCTTTGAAAATCAATCTGTGTGATTCTGCACAAGAGCAGAGTAAGAAGAAAAAAAAAAACACGAGCAGCTTGATAAACATATTAAAGTGCTGAAAAGAGGGAAATTCTTCAATAGTAAAATTCCATGAAGACCCTAATAACAAACATATTACCTATTGGTGAAGTACTGCAAACTTTTCTGAGATCCAGTGAGAGAAAAAGATGCTCCTATCATCACTTCTATGTCACTTTTATCCTGGATAGTCTATGAAATGTTGTAGGAAAGGAAAATACATAAGGAGGGGAAAGACAGAACATTACCTGTCATTATTTGAGGATGCTATAATGTAGTTTGGAAGTACAAAATTATGAGAATAAATTCATTTGAGATGGCTAATGGTATAAAGTCAATATTTGTAAGAGTTATATATTTCCATGCACTAAAAATGAACAAATTAAAATTATACCACCATAACAGTATACAAACATCAAATACTAGAAATAAATTGAGGGAAATGTATATTAGATCTCTTCTTTGAAAAGAAACATACAATGTTTTTTCATTAGTACCCACTATGATAAATGAATCATTTTTTGAGGGGGCTAGAGCGATGGCTCATCAGTTAAGACACTTGCCTGCAAAGCCTAATGACCTGGTTTTGATTCACCAGCACAGACATAAAAGCCAGATGCGCAAAGTGGCACATGCATCTGGAGTTCATTTGCAGGGGCTGGAGATCCTGGCACACCCATTCTTTCTGTTTGTCTCTTCTCTATCTCTCTCTGCTTACAAATAAATAAAAATATTTTTAAATAAATGGTTCCCAAATTACTGTAGAGACTCCATGCAAGCATGTTGTGCAAACTAGTAAGAAAACTCTCCAATGTATATGGAAACCCTAAGAAGTTCAGCTAGAGTAAACCTGAGGTAAGAAAAGAACAAGAAAGGTGGAGACCTTACACTATCCAACCTGACTGGAGTGGAATTAGTTGATCCGCTGTGGAGTTGGTACCAGGTTAATGAGACAAAGGCACAGAGTAACGGACCCAGAGCAGGATCATGTAAGCCATCACTCAGCTTGTCCCAGCAGGATGGTGAGGAGAGGACAATCTTTCCAAATATTGGCAACAGGATACTTTGTCACATTTATACTTTCAGACAGTAACACCTAACACCACATGCAAGCATCAATTATCAATGGAGCCTAGCTTTAAATCTGAAAAGTCAGCTTATAAAACTGCTTTGAAACATAAGAGAAATTCTTCATGAGATTGAGATAGGCAATGGTTTCTTAAACAGGACTCAAGAATTAACTATAAGTAGAAAATGAATGATACAGTGGTGCACATTAAAATTTTTAAAGTCCATTAAGCCTAAGACAAAAGAATGACAAAAGAAAGCCACATGGTGAAGATAATTGCCATATGTTTCCAAGAAAGGACTTTTATCCAAAGCATAAATTCATAACATTATCTATACCTATATATGCATATATTCATTTAAATTAATAATACAGAAACAATTAATCATTAAAGATTTATAAAAAAATGTTTGTAAAGATGCATGTGTTTCCAAAAACATGAAACAATGCTCAATCTCATTAATTATCTAGAAAATTAAATTAAACTATAATGGAATGGCAGCATATAACTACCAGAATGTGTTAAATTTAAAAATGAGCTGTTGATCAGACAGACCTACAAGGTTTCCCAAAAGAAGACAGATTTCTGTCAGAGTACTTGATGACCCACCAAAGGTTAATGGTAAGACACTACTGCTGAAGACACCATCTACTGTTGGTATGGAACATGGACTGACCTGGCTGGAATCTGGAAGAGAGACAGTCCCCAAACAGCTTGTCTAGTGCCAGAAGGTACTACATGAGTGACTGAGGGAAAATGACCAACATCTGTCCAAGCAACTTGTGGTATAAGCTACCCAGCAGCAAACAACCTGACGTGATGCTCACACAAGTGCAATAGTGGCACACAGCCATGGTGAGTAACCAGCTGCTCTTGAATTGGCTAATGGATCTGCTCAGTGGAATGGAACCCATAGCTGGAGCTGGGAAACAAGTCAGCATCATATCCAAAAACCAAGCCCACTCTCCAATATCAAGCTACCACCAATCTTGGACTACTAGAGGGCCTACACCTATTAAATTCTCTCTAAAATAATAATGGTTATCCCATTTATCTCGTGCTGACTTCACTCTCTGTTGGAGAATTTGCTTCTCTTTTTCAGGTGTACTCAGATCCTGAGGAGAGAATCAACCCATCGCACCTCACCAGTGCCCCAGCTAAGACCATAGAGTAATTGGGGAGATGAGCAAGAATGCTGCTTTCTTGGAGAACCTGGTACCAGCACAAGGGTAAAGGAGATAGACACAGAGAACATTCAACTCCTACCAAACCATATATCCAGAGACACAGAGGTTCCCAAGACCTTATCACTGAAGTAGACCTAAAACGAACCCAACATGGCTCAGGGAAATTCACAGAAGAAAACGATTGTTAGAGCCACAAGTTGGGAATTATGCACAGGGACATTGCCTCTTCCCCATAACTGATGGCTACCCCATAATGAATGACCCACATTCCCCAATAAGGAGGATCCCTTCAGAGGGGGAGAACAAGGAGGAGGCTAACGATGGTACCAACATGGCTGTATACACACTGTGTACATAACTAATAAAAAATGCTTATAAAGATGCATTTGTTTCCAAAAACACGAGATAATGCTCAACCTCACTAATTATCTAGAAAATTAAATTAAACTGTTATGGACTGGCAGCATACAACTACGAGAATGTGTAAAATCTAAAAATGGCAGATAAAGGCTGGAGAGATGGCTGAGCAGTCAAAGGCACTTGCTTCCAAAATCTGACAGCCTGGGTTTGTTTCCCCAGTACCCATGAAAGCCGGACGTACAAAGTGGAGCATGCATACAGAGTTTGTTTGCAGTGGCAGGAGGCCCTGGTGCACCTATACTCACTCCCTCTGTTTCTCTGTCCCTTTATGTAAAATAAATCGATTTAAATAAATAATAAATAAATATTTTTAATAAACCTTCACCAAATACTGATTTTGCCTGTGCCAAGATTTTGGATTTCCCATCCTTCAGAGCTGCAAGAAATGAATGTTATGATCGCCTCAACAGACAAAGATGATCATGTGTATGTTCATTATTTGTTATAACTTTATGAACATTTTACTTTTAAAGAAAGTTTGTGTTATGCCTGTCCTCTCTATCTCTGTGTCACTGTCTGTATCTCATGCATATGGTTTAATTCACATTAAATATACATACTATGAGACTCCACAGTATTTCAACATGAAGAAAAATTCTCTTCTCAAAGACTGTCCTATAATTTTCCACTTAGGAATACATCATTAATGAAAAGGTTATCGTTCCTTTCTCAAAAACACAGTTTTCCAAATTCTCTATAACAACTGTGTGTGTGTGTGTGTGTGTGTGTGTAGGATAATGCGGTATGTGTATGTGGTGTTATGTATAGTATATATAGTACATGTGTGCAGATGTGTATATCACTTGAGTATGGCTGCCAAGGCCAGAGAGGTATGTCAAGTATCCTGCTCTATTGATCTTCTGCATTTTCTTTGTGATGGAGTCACTCACTGAATCTGGAGCTCCCATTTTTTTCAATCAGCCTGACTGACCAGCAAGCTCCAGCATTTCTTCTGTCTCTGCCCCTCCATGAACTACCATAGGAATAGGTTTATAGATGTATACAGCCATGCCCTGCTTTCATGTGGGTACTGAGGGTCAAACTCAGACCTTTTAAGTCCCTCATGCTTGTGCAGCAAATGCTGCCACCCACTGAAACATCTTCTAGTCCTTCCATAATTTTTTTTCATTTGGTTTGGGAAGATACTAGTACTCATTGTACCGCTGAACAAGTTACTATTTCATCAACAATAAAATAGGGATAATAGTTCCTGGCTCATGGAATTGTCATCACTTAGGATATACAAAGAGTAAGTGATGTGTAACTACTCCTTAAACATATCAGTAAATAAAACCACTGATCCCTCTGTTATGAATACTTTAAATACATAGCTTGAAAGTAAGATTCACAGAAAAATTTCCAGATTCTTTCGTCTTCTCTATATTGTCTTATCTATTACCATGCCACCCTAAACATGTCTGAATTCATCTATTTAAGTTGTCTCTCTACTAATTTACACCATAGGAAATTCAGTTTAATATGGGTTCTTTCCTTCCAAAGACAACATTCTTCACCACACAGTGTGAGAAAAGGTCCTGAGTGTTTTGGCATTTCCCTCTGAATCTCTCACCTGAGTAAGAAGTCTGCACAGTCTCTGAGACATCCATCTGGCTCAGACCCTGGGGGTTGAGGGACAAATGCATTTTTGCAAATTCATTGAAGTGGAGTATCTTGTTAAATTAATGATCTCTGTCTGTCATCACTGTGTGAAACCATTAGGCACCACCGACCTTATTCGTAAGACATCACCTCCCAGGTCCCTCAAAGTTCTGCAAAAAAAAAAAAAAAAAAAAAAAAAAAAAAAAAGGCTATGATAAATGCTAAAGTGTGAAAATACTGGAATCCAAAACTAGTTCTCACAAATATATGTATTTCCTATTCATTTGATCAGAGAGAAAAGAAAACATCTTGTAGTATACACCAACACTACACACATACAGAAATCTTTTAAGAAAGGAGTGTTTTAAGTTTCACCAAAATTGTTGATTTTCATTTTATGGATGCCAAACAAAATTATTCTAACACCCCTTCTATCTATATAGTATTCCATAGTCACAATTACTTCCCTTGTGCTTTCTTTGTTTTGCCCACGCTTTTCTATTTTGTTGTGCTTTCTTGGTTCATGACCAAAGACAGGGCATTTAAATTCTTTCCAGATTCTACACCTTTATCCGACGGATGCTAAGGATACTTGTTTTGCCTTCTGCACAGACTGCCCAGAAGGAAATAATGTACACGAAAGCTTATGAAATGCGCATAAAATGTCTTATAAGGATATTTCTAACTCAAATCCAATATGAAGGGAAATAATGTTTAATAATTTTACTTATTTAATTGACATTATATTATGCAATATTTATATAAGTTTAATTGCCATTTATGTGGGAATGAAATGACCTAGAATATTCCATTTGCAAATTGTGAAAGGAGTCTTTCATAATGTGGCTCCAGGTTGTTTGACCATATGTTCCATGTGCCAGATGGCAGAACCGTAATCCTCCTTCCAGGAGACCTGAAAGGGAGTTCTCTATGACTATGAGGTTCAATTGCTCAACTGTTCCTGATACTACTCTTGCCATCAATGCTAGTGCACATCTCTGAGAATTTAATATAGCTGCTGTTGTAACACTGGGTTTACTCAACATGGTGAATAGAATACACCAAAAAAAAAAAAAAAAAATGAAGTTCTAAATCCCTGAGTCTCACAATGTGACCGTATTTGGAGTTAGGCTCTTTAAACAGATATTTAAGCTACAATAAAGTTGTGGTCCTTAATCCATAATGTCTGGTGTCCTCATAAAAAGGGATTAGGACACAAAGCCCAGAGATGGCCACAAGAAGAGACAAGCTAAGAAGAAACCAGCTCTGCCGATGCCCTTATCTGTCATTGGTCTCTGGAAATGTGAGGGAACACACTGATATTATTTAAGCTACCTGATCTGTAATGTCTTGTTCTCCCTAGCCCAGGCAAACCAATAGTCACCCTTGCTAAGTCACTGACCCACACGATCTCCCGTGTTACCTCCACCATCTTACCTTCTCCACTGTTGCTGACCTACATGCCCACCTTCTACAGCATATTATCCAATCTCTCTCCACCTTCTTTTCTAATGTCCAGGTCTTCTCAGGGGCCTCAGAAACAACCCCCTGTACTCCCAAACATTCATTAGGTGACATGGAGGCTGCAAAGCAGTGCAAAATGACTTAGAGGCCAAGAAGGTTCACAAATAGTTTCACATGTCTTGAAGTACAGCTTGCTTCATAACCCTTGAGATGTCATAACATCTGACCCACGCTGCCAGATTCCATCTATCTCGTTGGATAGACTTCTCCCAGGAATTTCTTTTTCCTTTCCTGAGATCTGTCTACGTGGTTCCTTAATCAGACGCAACTGTAGATGTCTGGGCCTCTTTCAGGGCCGTGATCTAAACTTCTCACAAAGTGGCTTAACCTTTATGAAAATCATGAATGAGACTGAGTACCTATTTCAGAGTCATGAAATATTTTCTTATATTTACTAATTGATTTTCCACATTATCTTAATCTCTGGAGTAAATTCCTCACAACTTCCTATGAGAGACCCAGTTCTGTTTCAGCTATGAATACTGTTTATATAAATATTCTACTTTGTTACAATTTATCACAAAAGTTTTATGGTGTTAAACTAGTACTATTCAAAATTATTTAAAAAAAAAAAAAAAGTACAGCTCATGCAGACCAGGCTGGCTTCCTGAGGTTTCTTCATGGAAACAAAAATATATTTAGAGAAATATTTCTAGTAGGAGAATGCAAAATTTCATAGAATTTTATTTTTGTTTGGTGTGCACGAAAGTCTCATGATAATAAAGATTACTAAGCGAATATATTTATTGGAAGTCAATATTATTTGAAGAAATGATCTTATTCAAAGAGAAAAGGCATCTCACAAGCTTGATTTACACAGTTAAAACAGCATCAGGTAAATCATTGCTAAATGTATCTAATGTCGTCCAATAACATAGGGAATGCTGTTACTCAAAATATAAATATATATTTATACTTAAAAGATAATACCAAACACTATTTTTAATGTAAGAGCGCAATTCATATCTTTTTGTTAAAAATTTGAGCATCCACAGAATTTATTTTGATGGAGCGTCAGATTTTAACAGCTGAACTTTGTATGAATGTATCCAGAGCAGTGGCATTTTCATGCCTGCTATAACAGGATCCTATCTCCCAAAGACTACAGGAACTATAGCCATCTTTTAATCAGAAGAGAGTCTTGGGCACAGAGCTGACTTTCCCACCTGGAGCTTTATGAATTAATTCTCCACCAGCATACAGCTTGCTTCCTTATTTCTCTTTGGCAGCTTCATTCTCATAGTCTGCTAAGGAAGGCAGGGAGTTAAAATCCTCAGAAGAAGTAAAGATAAAATTGAGGCTACTGGGATTCTTCTCATTGACAAATAAATACACACTGTTCCTTAGAAACAATGGTACCAAAGAAAACAGCCAATGCATACATAAAATATGCTAAACAGTATTAACATAGACATACAAATTAAGGCCTAGAGAGATGGCATAGCCCTTAAGGCTCTTGCCTGCAAAACCTAAGGACCCAGGTGAAATTTCCCAGTACCAACGTAAGCCAGATACACAAGGGTGATGTCCAGGCCAATGATAGACCCAATTTCAAAAAAAAAAAAAAAAAAAAAAAGCCAGTAAGTAAAGTTGATAGGGTTCCTGAGAAACAACTGCTCAGTTTATCCTCTGGCCTACCTACCTACCTATACACACACACACACACACACACACACACACACACACACACATTCACACATTTTTTAAAAAATCATGGCAAAATAGAGAATTCCTGTTACCTGATTTCAAAACAGCTTCATTAAAAAGCTATAATAATAAATATACTTTATTTTTGGTATAAGATTAGGCAAATAGTACAAGAGAAAATGGAATTCACAGAGATAACTCACAATTACACTTGTAAATTCAGTTTATTTTTTCACCAATGCAGAGAAGCAGAAAGAGAATCATTTCTTTCCATGGTACTGGAAGAATTGGATAATAGCATAAGGAATAAAAGAGCCACAATTTCTTTCTTTTTTCTAAGGGTGGTCTCAAACTCACAGTAATCCTCCTAACTCAACCTCCCGAGAGCTGAGATTAAAGGAGTGTTTCACCACGACCAGCAAGAGCCACATTTTCTAACCCTACAGTATATAAAAACTCAATTGTTATGGCCCATAGACCTAAACATAGAAACTTACACAATAATGCTTTGAAAAGGAATACCATATTTTCCACAATTTTCTGATAGGCAAAAAATTTTATATCATTAAAAATATCTATGAGATAATGATAAATTATACCATATCAAAATTAAAAATTCAAGATCACCCTGGGCTAGAGTGAGACCCTACCTCAAAAAACTTAAAAACTATAAAATAAGTAAAACCTTTCTGGTCATCAATGGATGGTTTAAGAAAATAAATTTTACAATTTATCCTATTTCTAGAAAAAAAATATTTCAGATACATATACTTGACAAAGCACAAACAATATGATATAGATATAAAAACTGACAAAACTTAAAACATGCGTAACAAGGAAGACGTTGCAAACGCTGAGCAGTCCTTAGGGGATTGCAAATTGGAAACACTATCGGAGACCTCACTCATCACTATGACTGTAATTAACAAGTCTAAAGACTCCAAATGCTGGTGAGAATATGGAGTAGTCAGACCCATCCTGCAATGCCGGGTTGTGTGCAAAACTGTTCAAAGGTAAAGGAGCTATAAGAAAAGAAAGCTTATACACATAAATATGTATGTTACCAGTAGTGAACTTGTACAAGCCATGAATGTCAAGTCCTAGGCCAAAAAGGGACCTAAAATATAAAACCTAGGACCAATAAACCAAAAAGGAAGAGGAGAAGGAAGACAAAGAGAGGGAGGAAGAGGACAAGGAGGAAATGACATGTGTATGTGCATACAGCATGTATGGTGTGGGGAAGTTGAAGGAATGGAGGAGAAATTCACGTGTGTGCCTGCCAGGTCAACATAGAATAAGGAGTTGGATGTAAGGAACAAATTTCAGTTTTGCAGAACCCTGATTGTTATTTGCAGAAATTAGTCAAAAATATGTCAAGAATAATTTTGAGAAAAGCCTTAAGCCATAATTTTCAGAGAGAACAATCCCAACAATCAAGTCTTTTCTGAACTAAAAGAGCGCCAGGCTAATCAATGAAAGGCATGAAGTAATTTTGCATATACTAACCTGAATGTTTTTATTATTAAATTCCCTATGCTGAAAGCTACAGCACAAAATTGTCCTTGGCATTAGAATACATTAGAGCTCAGCTCTGCCTTGGACAACAGTATTCCTGTCCACTGTGTGCTGGGGACAGCTTATAAGATTATACTGTATTACTCGGGGCATCCAGCTCTCTTCTGATTGCTTTTCAATCAGACCTTGCATCTTCTGCTAGATATAAATCAGCTTATATAAAGGAGCTTTGGGCTATTTTTTTTTCTGGTGGACCTAATGCAATCCTTACTTGATTATAAAATCCAAACTTGCTTGTTGCAATTTACATGACAAAGTATGTTGTTTATCTGTAGTATAAAATAATACAAGAGCAAAATATGTGACCTTTATATTAAACTGGAAAACACTCAAATATGGTTCTACTTAAATTGAAAAAAATTGTCACAACATATCTTACATATTCATTTTACCTAGTCCAAACTATGTCATGTAATTATAAACATAATCTCTGGCTCAGTTCCCAAGAGTGACATGGGAGAGGCTGGTGTGGGAATGAGCACAAGGAGAGGGATTGGCTTGGGGAGGAATGGAGAGGGGAAGGATGCAGGTGATGAAGCCTTGTCTTCACAGATTTCAGGCTGGGGTAAGAAAATATTCCCAAGTAATTTGGAATTGCCTTAGCAGTTAAGCTGTCTGGGTTTAGAATCAAGCTTATCAGACAAATTCACTCTGCGGTCTCTGGTAAATGACTTCAAATCATTGAGTTTCAACAGTCTCAGTTATAAAAATAATTTGGTTGGAGATTTTATACCTTAGCATTTTAAGATAAAATGAGTCTACAGTGTGCATAGCACAATTGTGACCTCTACTCTGCCTTTTTCCCTAGTGGTACATGAAATGGAAAGGCAAATTAAGTAGAATTGGATGCCACCATGCATTTTTGTTTGCTTGTTTTCTGGGTTTCTTTTTTTGGGGGGGGTTCTTTTTTTGTGGTGGGGATTCACTTTAGTCCAGGCTGACCTGAAATTTGCTTTGTAGTCTCAGGGTGGCCTCAAACTTGTGGCTATCCTCTTATCTCTGCCTCCCAGTGCTGGGATTACAGGCGTGCACCACCACACCCAGCTCACCACACATTTGTGAAAAGTATCAAGCTCATGACTCAATAATTGCTTACACCTATCATGTGGCAAGTACAGTTTAGGGCACTGAATTACAGCAAATCAATAATCAGGACTTGGAAGCTGGGCATGGTGGCGCTACGCCTTTAATCCCAGCACTCGGGAGGCAGAGGTAGGAAGATTGCCATGAGTTCAAGGCCACCCTGAGACTCCATAGTGAATTCCAGGTCAGCCTGGGCTAGAGTGAGACCCTACCTCGAAAAACCAAAAAAAAAAAAAAAAAAAAAAGCAAAATAATAATAATAATAATAATCAGGACTTGGGACAAAGGACAGATGGAAAAAGAAGGGATGGAAGACAAGTTGCTTTGTTGGACACTGAAACCTGTAACACATCACCTTGGCCTGCTTAGGCACTCTGCCCAAGTCAGCCTCCTGTGGGAAGAACCGCCATCAGAACACATGTTTTCATGTGACTTTGGGTGATGCACAAATAAATGCTTTCTATTGGACTAGCTTTTCTGTATATTTTTATAATCAATAAATTTAAAAAATACATGTACACATCAATGTATGTATTATGACATGCAACAGCTATGTTTTTAGAGATATTATTGATTAAAATAAAGCAGCATAAAATTAGTGAGTCGGGGCTGAAGAGATGGCTTAATGTTAAGGCACTTGCCTGCAAAGCCAAAGGACCCAGGTTCAATTCGCCACTATCCATAAGAGCCAGATGCGCAAGGTGGCCCATGCGTCTGGAGTTTGTTTGGTAGAGGCCCTGGCATGCCCATTCTCTTTCTTTCTGCTCTCTCTTTCTCTCTCATAAATTAAATAAATAAATAACATATTTAAAAATAAATAAAATTAAGTCTGGTGTGGTGGCACACAACTTTAATCCCAGCACTTGGGAGGCAGAGGTAGGGAGGACTGCTGTGAGTTCGAGGCCACCCTGAGACTACATAGTGAATTCCTGGTCAACCTGAGCTAGCGTGAGACCCTACCTCAAAAACACAAAAATAAATAAGTAAATAAAATAAAAATAAATAAAATTAGTGAACCATATCAACATCATTCTAAAAATTTTGTAGTTATAATTTAACTTTTAGTTGTAGGGGCTAAAACCCATGAATATGGCACTGAATGACTGACAACAGGAAGATGTAATGGGTAAACCTGTGATACCTATGCTGCCACCATCCCGAGTCCAGGGTTTCTTCTGTGCATCTTCTGGTTTTAAGATCTTAGTCCACAGAAGAATATATCAACTCTAGAGTAAGGGTTTAAAAAATATCCACCCAGAGCTGGGGAGATTGCTCAGTGGTGAATGGCACTTTCCCCACAAGCCTGCCAACTGGATTTTGAATCCCCAAAACCCACATAGGATGCAAAGTGGCACACCCTTCTATAATCCCAACAAACCTATGGCGATGGGAGGCAGAACCAGGAGAGTCCCAAAGCTCAAAGGCCAGTTAATCTGGTCTTCGTAGTGGAAAACAAGAAAAATCCTATCTCCCAGAAGGTGGAAGGAAAAGCCCTGAGCACCCCCACACACGTACATATCCATCACATAATACACACAAAAATAATTGTATATGAAGATACTTTTATGGATAATATAGATATTAACTTGTAACCCAGGCCAGAGTTCTCTCAGCATATGGGCTCTCAGTTACCAAAGGTTGGATCTGAAAGCTTCTTGGAAAAAAAAAAAAAAAAAGAAAGAAAGACACTAGGATAGGGGACATGGACATTTATTGAACATTTGCTCTGTGCCTTGCTCCAGGCTGTGTTATTTCTATTCTAAAAGATAGAAAGGCCAGGTATGGTGGTGCACGCCTTTAATCCTGGTACCCAGGAGGCAGAGGTAGGAGGATCACTGTGAGTTCAAGGCCACCCTGAGACTACATAGTGAATTCCAGGTCAGCCTGAGCTAGAGTGAAATCCTACCTCAAAAAACCAAAAAATAAAAATTAATTAATTAATTAAATAAAATAATAAAATAAAAGATAGAAGGGTGTTTTCTTTTAATAATTTTACCTACAAGAAACGTGAGGCTGTTTGTTTCTTCTTAAATAATAATAAGGGCATAGACGTATATAGTTTCTATGATCTTCTTACTAAACTAACTTTGACCTTCTGTGGTATAGCTGCCTATCTTAAATCAAATGGCTATAAAGAGCAGCATGTCTCTCCAAAATGTCTGTCGAGGTAATAAACCAAACCTAGCAGAGAATATACAGGCATGCTGACCATTGGTACTTACAGAAGCAGATGATAGGCTACTACCAAGAATGTTCTCCCTAGAGATGTGTGAGGGGACAACAGGAGGCTGGGGCAACATGACACTGACTTTAAGTTAAGCTTTTAGCTCTACTCCTCAGGCTCCCTACCAAGGTTGACAATGGCTCAGTAGGGCACTCCAGACATGAAAACACTTCCTGGGAACGTTGTTTGCTATTTCAGACCACTTATTTATTGTATCTGTCCTTATGAAAAGACGTGAAACATATGTGTTTAATATAGACTGGATGACTCTCGAAGCATCACCCAATTTCATCTCAACAGCTCTCTCCAAAAGATAGGAAAGACAGTAGTCCAAGTGCTCACATTCTTCTTTAGATTAACTTAAGACCTTCTGAGAAAGCCATCGGCCTTTTTAAAAACTATTTTATGGACAACTTCCATGAATATAAACAATATACCATGATCATAATCCTCTCCTGCCTCCTCCTATTTCCCCCTTCCAAATCCCCTCTCCACTGAATCCTTTCTTCTTTCCAACTAGTCTCACTTTTATTTTGATGTCATCATTTTTTCTCTCCTGTTATGCAGTTCTTGTGAAGGTAGTGTCAACCACTATGAGTTCATGAATCTCTAGGCCATATTGTATATGGAAGACAGGATTGTAAGCACTCCTTCCCTTTTTGTGACTCCTATATTCTTTCTGCCACCTCTTCCACAATGGTCTCTGAGCCTTTGATGGTGCAATAGAGAAGTTGCATTTAGGGCTGATCACTTCATTGTCATTTCTGCACACTTTGGTGAGTTTTGAGTCACCCCAGTGATTACTGGCATCTGAAGAGAGAAGCTTCTCTAACCAAAAGTTAGAGTAGCATTAATATATGGACATAAATTTAAGTATTTGGAGGGCAGTTAGGTGGGAATAATATATCCATTTAGTCAGACAACAATAGTAGTTGACTCACTAAGGCTTATGACCTCCCAAGCTATAAGCTTTTCATTAGGTTTTCAGTTCCAGGCAAGAATTCCCTCCCATAGAATAGGACTCAAGTCCAGTCAGAGAGCAGTCGATTCTCCCCATAACAGACATACCACCATTGTACCCATTGGCACTTTTGGCCTTATTGGCCAGTCATATAGTTTGCAGAGTGTACTGCTGGTTAATACCATTGAGAACTTTTCTCCCCCAGTAGGCTGCAGAGGTCTTTCCAGCATCCTGACAGATAGTCAACAGGGAGGAGGCTTCCAATCAGGTCCAGATTGACTTATCAGTGACCTGCAGCCCAAGTATGTGGAGTCTTCAGGAATATGGTCTTAATATCTGGTTGTTGTGGACAACCAAGAGCTTCAGCAGCAATAGCCTGTAATGTTTTAAGGGTATCAAAGGACCTTAATGGCCAACAACTCACTGGAAGGTATCTCACCCTTGACACCTAAATTTTTCTAATAACAACCTATGGCTTCTCAGCACAACATTATCATTCTCCACTGGAGACTTGAATTTATATGAAAATTGGACAGAGGGAAGAGAGAGAGTTAAAATAACAAGGTTTTCTAATAGTAGCAATGGAAATAAGAGATAATGAAATGATGTCTTCAAAATTCAAAATGTTGAAATGATAAAAAACACAGTACACCTAGCCAAACACTCAGCAAAACTACATTACAGCTATAAAAATAAGACCTATTTTTAGCCAGGCATAGAGGCACATGCCTTTAATCCCAGCACTTGGGAGGCAGAGGTAGGAGGATTGCTCTGAGTTCAGTGCCAGGCTGGGGCTACAGAGTAAGTTCCAGGTTAGCCTTGGCAAGAGTGAGACCCTGCCTTGAAAGAAACCAAAAAGTAAAAATAAAAACTAAAACCCATTTTCATTAAACATATCTTTAGTAAGAAAATTATGAAGGACACACTTTAGGAAGAAAGATGAGTAGTGAAATTATGAGAAGAAATATTAAGCAAAAAAACAAAACAAAACAAAAAATTATGGTGAACTAGAAATGCTGATACCACGATACCACACAAGAACCTTCCAAAAAGGGCTGGTGACCAGCCTCCAGCTTCCATTTGTCATCCCCGTTAGAGAATGCCTTAAGTTCTTCCAAATCTGTTTCTTTTTTTTTGGGGGGGGGTAGTTTGAGGTAGGGTCTCACTCTAGCCCAGGCTGACCTGGAATTCACTATGCAGTCTCAGCGTGGCCTTGAACTCACAGTGATTCTTCTACCTCTGCCTTCCAAGTGCTGGGATTGAAGGCATGGGCCACCACTATCTGCCAAATCTTGTTTTTTGTTTTATTTTATTTATTTATGTATGTATTTATTTATTTATTTATTTGAGAGAAAGAAAGAGGCAAATAGATAGAGAGAAAATGGGCATGCCAGGGCCCCCAGCCACTGCAAATGAACTCCAGATGTATGCACCCCCTTGAGGATCTGGCTTACATGGGTCCAGGAGAATCGAACCAGGATCCTTTGGTTTTTCAGGAAAATGCCTTAACCACTAGGCCATCTCTCCAGACCAGAAATTGAGGTTTTTAATTAAAATATTTTATTTATTATTTATTTGCAAACAGAGAGAGGGGAAAGGAAGGAGAGAGAATATGGGTACAACAGGGCCTCTTGCCACTGCAAACAAACTTCAGATGCATGCGTCACTTTGTACATCTAGCTTTACGTGGGTACTGGGGATTTGAACCCAGGCCATCAGGCTTTGCAAGCAAGTGCCTTTAACCACTGAGCAATCTCTCCAGCCCCCTTCCAAATCTTTGACTACTGCAGCAGACTACTTTTGCTCCCAGCGTAAGCAGCTAGAGCTGTCATCGGAGCTGCATTAGAGCTTTCTCTTGCTGCCCCTGACAGCCCTCCACTAGTGAGCATCTTGCGTTGTAGCAAAGAAAGTCTGGAAGGAGGGAGGGAACTTAAATAGAGTAAATAAATAATCTTCACAGGTAGGATCAAAATAAACGAGTTAAAACATTAGTTGAAAGCTTGGTGTAGTGACACATGCCTTTAATCCCAGAATTTGGGAGGAAGAAGTAGGAGGATTGCCATAAATTCAACTACGTAGTGAATTTCAGGTCAGCCTGAGCTACAGTGAGACCATACCTGGAAACAAAACAATAACAAAAAATTATTCGATAAAATCAGTAATGTAATAGAAGGCTTGGGATGCAGTTCAATTGACAGAGTGCTTGCCATGCATGTGGGAGGCCCTGGGTTTGGTATCCAGCACCACAGAAACTAGGTCTGGTGGTGTACACCTGTAACTCCAGTACCTGAGAGGAGGAGGCAGATGGATCAGAAGTTCAAGCTCATCTTCAGCTACACAGCCCTAGGCCAGCCTGAGTTATAGGAGACATTGTCTCAAAAAAAAAAAAATGCAAGGGAAATAAAACTAAACACATATAAAATAAAAACCTGTATACTTCCACTTTAATTTGGTCGTCTTGACTTGAAATTTTTCTGAATAAATACAGCCTCAAAATTTGTTCCAACACACACACACTAAATTGATTTTGCCAATAATCACATCCCAAAGGATTGCTGATATTGCAAGAATGAAATTATAGTAACAGCATGAATGGCTTTGCAACAGTTTAAAAAGAAGTAAGGATGATGTATATGTGCCATATTGAATATTTCCAGTATCTTGTTAAAGAAAAAGAAGTGGTAAACAGAATGCTTATAAATGGATCCTATATATGCCCTCGGAAGATAACACATTCATACATATGCATGCTAATATATGTAAGTAGATAGAAAATAGGCTGAAAAATGGATACAGATGCTGCAATGAAAACTTTTACTTCTAGCAGAGAAAATGGGATTCAAAAAAAAAAAAGTGTCCTTACCTTTTATTTCCTTTCCCACATCCTTTAACATTTTAACAATGGGAGTTTCTTTATTCAGAGTTCAAGTCAAACAAGTAGAAAATACTGCAGAAGAGGGGGTGGAAAGATTGCAAGAGGCACTGTCCTCCCCACAGAGACTGATTGATTGGTGCATTCTTGATCCCACAGTGATTGCCAATAACCGCACTGAGGAGAGACCCCAGGGGAATGAGAGCAGAAGGTGCTACATGGGCGAGTGGGGGTAATTGACCAATATCGGTCGAAGCAACGCATGGTCTAACCTACTTAGCAGCAAATAACTTGTTGTGATGCCCACACAAGTGCAATGGTGGCACACAGCCATGGTGGGGAACCAACTGCTCTCAATTTGGCTAACTGATCCCCTCACTGGTATGGGACCCATAGCTGGAGCTGGGAAACAAGTCAGAACCAGATCCAAACGTAAACCCACTCTCCAATATCAAGCTTCCATTAATTGTGGGCTACAAGAGGGCCTACACATATTAAATTCTCTATTAAAAAAAAAAAAGTAAGGGTTATCTCATTTGTCCTGGTGCTAACTTACTCTCCGTTGGAGAATCTGCTTCTCTTTTTCAGATAGATGTAGATCCTAAGGAGAGAGCCACCCCATCATACCTCAAAAGGGCCCCGGCTGAAACTAAGAAAAATTGGAGAAACAAGCAAGGGGGCTGTTTTCCTGATGAACCGGACACCAGCACAAGGGGGAAGGAGATCAACACAGAGAAAAATCAACTCCTACCAAATCAGAGAGCCAGAGCCTCAGAGACCCCCAACACCTCATCACTGAAGCAGACCAAAAATGAACCCAACATGGCGGAAGAGGGGGCGGAAAGAATGTCAGAGTCACATGTTGGGTCATGATATTCAGAGGCATTTAGCTTACCCATAACTGTGGGCTAACTCCACAATGCATGACCCGTATACCTCAACAAGGAGGGGCCAAGGGGAGGGGGTAGGTCACGGATGAGCCTAATAATGGTACCAAACTGACTGTATTTGCTGAATACAGAACTGACTAATAAAGAAAAAAGAAAAAAGAAAAAAAACTGTAATAAAACACTGAATATATTAGGGGTCATCTATTCAAACTACCACAAACCTATAGCTCTTAAGTGAAACAGGGGCCCCTACTAGTCTAATTAATCAAGGATGTAAACGCTCTAGTTCTATAATTTGGACTGTGTGAGTGCTCCACTTACTTGCAAGTGTCTTGGAGTCACCTGGTAAAAGTGCTCTATACAGCCAGAAGACCTAGTTGGATTGCGTTTGGTCCACCACTTACCCTTGCTAGTGTTCTTACTCATCATGCTTTCTAATTATGTCAAGTTCGATGTCATTTGAGTCTACTGATATTGATGTTTCTTGCTCTTTAAGCCTCTGAATTGATTTGAGGAACGAATGAAGTCATATGTGTAAAAGTCCTTTGTCATCTCTGAAGCACTCTAACAAACCAACTAGTATGAATGGCAAGAAGATGCAGGTGAAACTGTGCAGGAAGAAAAGCAAGTTAAAAAAAAAAAAAAAAGGTCACCAGCAGCATGTCAAAACATTTTAAAATGCAACATTTATGTTGCTCCAGACGTTACTAGTCATCCTGTCTCTTTCACTATTGGTACTTATTAGTGTGTAAAAAGTATATATACACTAAACATTATTTAATGTTCGTTCTAAATGAAAAGAGAATTTTCAATTTACAAACTTGACCTAACTGAATGCTGTATCATACTGCAACACAAGGGGGCAGCATTTCTTTTAAAATTCCTCGGTCAAGAGCGCTTGAATTCACATAGTGAAATGCAGCATCTTTTAATAGAGCAGAATTTATTAAAAAAAAAAAAATAGTATTATGTCAAATCTATCTCACAGCCATTAGGCAGAAATCATGGAACTACATCTCTGTAAACGTGAATAATTCCCCACACAAGAAGTCCACGGGTTAATACAGCTGTGGGGATGGAATGTTGCCAAAGAGAGCTGGAAAAACACACCCGGATCTGGCGCCAGCAGCTCAAGCTGTCTTGATGCTGGAAGCAGGTTAGAGAGTGCATTGCTGTTTCAACAACAGCGGCAATTAGTGGGCGCAAAAAGAAACAAAATTAAGTGTTATTTTACCACCCTAACAGAGTCCATTTGGGAAATGTCAAGTAAATGAAATTGTTTCCCTGGAAACAGGCAGCTGGAATCTTTCTGAAGTGTTTCCGGCCTCATGCTTACAGTACCGACACATAGGCACTTCGGTTTCATACACACAACTACCAGAGCTGTACAGCGCATAGCTCTGTCCGCGGTGTGGCTGATGGCATTTTATTCAAGGGTCATGTCATAGGTCAATGGAAATAACCTTTCTAGCAGGCTGAAAAATAAAGTGGGTAACACAACAGCATGGGGTGACCTCACTAATGGTTGAAATGATTCTAAATATAGGTCAAATGACAGAGCAGGCTGGACTCCTCATAGCAACACGAGGTTACTCCAGCTAGTAGCAGAAACACTGGGTGAATAGACGGAAAGGGCTGGGCCAAAGCCACAGTGATCCTGCCGAGGTCTCGCTCCAGAGCTTGTACTCTCTATCATTGCACAAGGCCAAGCTCTGGACTGCCAGTCAGGCAGCATGGATTCCAGTCCTCCACAACCACTGAACCAGTGGGGCTAGGAAAACTACATCATTTCTGGGTCACAGGGTCTCCCACCAACCCTGCACCATGGTCTACAGAAAGAAAGGAACTGAACTTAGTAACGCCTAAGGCGTTTTCCAGTTCAGAACACAGAACAACATTATGAAAACAGTCACTAGTTTGAGGTACAGTATAGGAGGATCTTGTATCTTTACACGCCTGCCTTCAGTGACCACTGATGTTAGCAAAGAGAACTTGGTTTTCAGTATCTCAAAGACATAGAGTAAATCGCCAGTCTACTGGATTAAATTAATTTATGACTATCATTTATCATCTGCAAAGAGATAGAGAGGGCTATATGTGAGGGCTTGTATCAGTTACCTTTACCTTTACCAGAACAAAATACCACCAGAATCAGTTTCTGGAAAGCAAAGAAGTGCTCAGTCCTGTTTACAGTTTCTCCAGGTAACTTTGTGGTGGGGGAAGACATGCTCGGAACAGGAAGCTGCTATCACAAGTCTCCAGACTGGAAGTATGTAGAGAAACAGCGGGTAGAGCCGGGATACAATACTTCAAGGTCCATTCCCAGGGACACACTTCCTCCAGCAAGATGTTACCTCCTAAAGATTCTACATCCTCCCCAAAATAGCATCACAGGCTGAGGATCAAGTATTCAAATTCATGAGCCTGTGGCAGGTATTTTACATTCAACGCCACAGTCCTGTATGCAAAAATTACATGTAGAATGAGGGGCACGTAACGAGGTACTGTGCAGTGAGTATCAGTCTTTCTGACAGCACTTCATGCTATCATTAGCTGGCCTCAATCTTTCCATTGAGACTTGAAAACATGGCACCTTTGAGAAACTTCATGACAGAAATTACACAATGCCTTAAAAGCATTTTCACTATCATTGCTGGCCTTGCCATTAAAACTAACTAAAATTTGGGGCTGGAGAGATGGCTTAGCGGTTAAACGCTTGCCTGTGAAGCCTAAGGACCCCAGTTCGAGGCTCGATTCCCCAGGACCCACGTTAGCCAGATGCACAAGGGGGCACACGTGTCTGGAGTTCGTTTGCAGTGGCTTGAAGCCCTGGCGCGCCCATTCTCTCTCTCTCCCCTCTTTCTCTGTCTCTTGCTCTCAAATAAATAAATAAAAATACACAAAAAAAATTTTTAAAAACTAACTAAAATTTAATACATAGTACTGAGATATTATTAGGTAATCCTATGGAATCTTATGGGGTCCTGGGGTTTTTTTTGTTTGTTTGTTTTTTGGTTTTTTTTTTTTTTCGTTTGTTTGTTTTGTTTTTCTAGGTAGAGTCTCTCTCTAGCCCAGGCTGATCTGGAAATCACTATGTAGTCTCAGGCTGGCCTTGGACTCATGGCGATCCTCCTACCACTGCCTCCCAAGTGCTGAGATTAAAGGCATGCACCACCACCTCGGCTTCTTATGATCATTTTAAGAGGTTTCTAGACATTTTAATAAAATAACAATGCAGCATTAATTATACTGTTTCAGAGTCATCACAAGTACTAAAATTATTTCTTTTTTTGTTTGTTTGGTTTTTGAGGTAGGGTCTCATTCTAGCTCAGGCTGACATGGTAAAATTACTTTTTAAGAGCACAATTTTGAACTGGATATGTCTACAAATTGAAGGAAGTACTTCTTTATTTAACACATTTGTAAACTATGAGTGTTGTAAGTCCTTTGAGATTTTTGAAGCATGAAAGTAATTTATTTGTCCCATATTCCTGTTCTGGTCAGAGATGTTACCTGAGACTTATCTGAAAAACAATGTTGTTTTCAAACATAAAGAATAAAATTTAGATCACTACTAAGTCTTAAAACTGCTATGAACTATCTGAATTGAAATAAATCCTGGTGGTTTAAAAAAGCATCCGAGAGTGGTTTTCTAATGAAAAAAAATTAACATTAGTATTTGCTGCTCTTTATTTATGAAGCAGCTATATCATCCAAGCAGACTTGATAGCTCATGATTCATGAAATGACACTGGCCTCCCACCATCATGTGACTGCTATTAGGAAAACTATAAATATTGGGGAACAAACTTCACTGAGGCTGAGTAACTTTCCTTTTCTATCTTCTTAATTCAATTCTTGCCTCATGCACACACACGTTGGGAACTTCTCAAAAGGTATACTACATGATAATTCTAGGTATTGAAGATTCTTTCAGGTGCTCAGCAATGAAGGTTAAAATTTTGTAGCTTAGCTTTTACTGCACAGAAGCAGTTATGCTATGTATGGCATAACAGCTGAAGGAATTTTATTTTGTCACTATTTTAATATTTGATTAATTTTACACATATAAGAGGATTTTCAATATAATTTTTAACTGTCTTAAAGATTTCCAGAGGTTTCTATGTCTTCGTTTTTAAGAGTAACACAAGACTAAAATAATGGTCAAAATATTCATCAACTTCTTCTCTGAATCCCACTTTCATTTACTAGTTCTCAAAAGGCCCATTAGATCCAACAAAAAGTGCTTTCTGCAGTCATATACTGAACTTAAAAACAGAATCATAGACAGTAATAACATAATAAGCTAAATAACCAACTCTATTTGTGCTAAAATTAATTGTATACAGCTTGCTTGAATTGATTCTTACTTCAATGAGCTACATTGAAGTAACAACCACAAAAAATAAAAGTATATCCAGGCAGGAGTAATCAACTTTAATAAACTTCAAAAGCCATTTTGAATTTTATTACCTTATTCTCATCTTGTAGATTGTGCCATATTTTTTCTTAAGTTGTCATGTTTGAAAGGAGAAAAGGAAAGTAACATGATTATGTTCCAGCAATGTGCCAAAAACTGTGAATTATCTAATTTAATAGTCATAACATCCTTGCAAGGAATATATTATTTCCAGAGATTTCTGATGAGGGATTTCACATTGGAAAAATAATGGTGCCGTGTTATCTATTGATGTGACTAGAAAGACTGGCGTGGGAGCAACAATCTTACTACAGTACATTTTATAAACTCTTTATCTGGGGAAAAAGCCTGAACCAGATGATTTATTCAGACTGTTGAAACCATGGCATTAACAGACAAGAGCTTGCCATTCAACCAATGTGTATTGAGCATTGACAGAGAGCTAAAACGAAGGGTCACACAGGGCGCCACATTTAAAGAGTTTAGAGCATATACTAAGGATTACTTAAGAGTAAAGACCTTACTTGGCTTTCCATAGAATCTAACTCCAGAAATGTTCTCTTTGCAGCCTCAATTTCTCCAGAATGCCTTCTAAGCATAGATAAAGAGAACAAGGTCAGGTTTCCTTCTGTTCTTTGGTAACATTTCCCAGTAGATCTTCTCCAAAGCCATGGACAGGGCCTCTAAGCACTGTTCTGCTCCTTAATGGTTGCAGGAGCCCTTCCTTAACTGTAAGGCAGGATCCGGGAAGCCAGAGTGTTCCGGTCTGGTGCTGCTGGTTCTATGTACAACCTGGACAGCACATGTCATGGTGACTGTGGTATTTCAGGAATACCAACGCTCTTTTTCACTTCCCAGTTCATTTCTTTATTTGGTAGCAATGATAGTACATGGAAGGTATGTTCCTGCTTGGCCTCCTTCTGCCACAGCAGGCATCACTGTCTGCCAAAGAGTAGAAATGGTACCTTGGGGTGCTTCCCAAAACAACATCATATACTGCAGGGAGCCACATCTAGCCCCACCACTAGATGTCGCTGGCACTGCACGAAACCACATGTAATCCGCTTTTATAAAGATGGCGCTGACCTCGTGGCGTTCAGCTTCTTTACGACAGTGCTTTCGCGCCAACCGTATTCAAGGTACGCGCATGCGCTTGACGCAACCTGTCCTGAGCCTATCCCGTGGCGCCTGGCGGTGACAAGCGGGTAAGCAGCCAATCCGTAGGTGCCTTATTGCCCATCCCCCTATAAAGGTAGCTGCACATCCCGCCCCCGCGTCCTTCTCCTTCCGCTCTCCTGTTAACCAAGAGCTCTCCATTAAAGTGTGATCAAGAAGGATCCTCATGTGGTGATTGTTCTTTCCCGCTGGTCGGGGGGGCTCGCCGCAAAGTGGTGCCGAAACCCGGGACGCCGGGAGCCTTGTGGTCACCAGGGAAGGACCAAAGGAGGATTCAGAACTCGACACACGGAGAGGAAGGTACCGGTAAGTCATTCTTTCTTTTTTTTTTCTTTTCTTTTCTGTGTCTCAGTCATGTCCGTGTCTGAGGGCCTCGCTGTTCTTGCTGTTTTTTGTTTGTTTTGTCTGGGCCTTTCTATTGTTTTGCGTTCGTTTCTATCCTGCCTAGTCTGCTAATAGCCTGGACCGGTTAAACCCGCGGTAGACAACGCGGCTCTGGTCCTTGGAGCCTCGAGTCAGATAAATCCTCGATAGCTAACGTGGGGCTGGCTGTTAGTTTCATTTCCAGCCTTTCAGCTCGTGATGGGCAATACATCGAGTGCCCGGCATTCTCCCATTGATTTTACTCAGCCTATAAAGGAAGTTTTGAAACAACGTGATCTAAAGGTCTCTAATGCCACTATTAAAAAGATTGTTAAGGACATTGATGCTGCGGCTCCATGGTTTGCGGTGTCCGGAGATCTCTCATTGCCCTCATGGGAAAAGCTGGGTAAAGACCTTGAGGCGGCTAGGGAGGAGGGGCACTTAGGTCGAGGTACCCTCCCTTTGTGGAGGATGATACATTCTTGTTTACGTTCTGGAAGCCACCCGGACCCACTTCAGGAGGGCCGGAGACGGCTCAGACAACATCAGGATAGTTTGTCAGAATCTGATGCAAGTGGGGATAGCAAACCCAGATTATATACGGAAGTACAGGAAAAAAGGGCCAGTCAGTTCCCGGGAGGAGTTCCCAATGTGGCCAGTCATTTCAAGGAAAAGGTTCCCTGCCATGTAGAGGAGAAGGCACCCCCGTTAGAAGGGAGTAATGAGGGCTCCGGCTGTATGCACAGGAGGGGTGAGGACTTCCCTAGGGCCCCGCCGCAGCAGGGGGCTGTGGGGTTATATCCTTCCCTACAGCCGCTGCGACACCTGAGTATACGGAATGATCACGGCAGTAGTTCTGCTTCTGATCAGGAGGACTCCAGTGGGACAGAGGGACAGGATTTAGAGGAGGCAGCTTTGCTTTGTACTCAGGATACTCAGTTTGTGGGCAGGCGTGTCTGCCCTCCCGCGGTTAGGGGGAGGAGTGCCTTAAAAGAGGAAGTTGGTATTCGAAACCGAGCACCGCCTAGTGCTCTGCCACGCCCTCATGTTCCCCCCCCCTATGTCCCAGCCGAGGATCGCAGCCATTTTGTTAAGCCGCGCACGTGGTCCCGCCTGGCCTCCGCTTTCCCGGTTTTTTTGAATAACACTACCAATCAAAGAGGCTGGGAGCCAATCCCCTATACGGAACTTAAAGATTTAGTCCAGGCCTGCAAAGACTTTGGACCCACTGCTGATTATTCACTTATGCTGCTTCGCAGACTCACGCAGCGCAACCTTACTCCTGGTGATTGGTTAGATTTAGCCCGGGCTTGCCTAACGAGGGGGCAATATTTGGATTTCAGATCACTGATTTCTGATAAAGCCCAAGAACAAGCTAGGCAGAATATTATGAAAGGGGACTGGGACTGGTCTTCTGATATGCTTCTGGGGACTGGTCCCTTTCTTACAGATCAGCTCGATTTTCATCCAGACGTGTATATCCAAATTAATAATATTCATTATCAGGCATGGAAGGAGCTCCACAATAAGGGAGAGGCCGCAGGACAGTTGACTAAGATTGTTCAGGGCTCTACAGAGTCATTTTCTGATTTCTCAGCTAGAATGTTGGAAGTGGCAGAAAAGACAATTGGCCTTGCTGACCACAACATGCCGTTTATACAACAGCTAATATTTGAACAGGCCACTAAGGAGTGCAAAAAGGCTATACAACCAGTAAGAAAGGGAACATTGGATGACTGGCTCAAAGCCTGTCGAGAGATAGGGGGGCCTCTGTCTAATGCAGGATTAGCAGCAGCAGTCATAGCTGCCGCTAAGGCTCAACGGACAGGGACTCAAAAGGGCTGTTTCCGATGTGGTCAATTGGGACATTTTAAACGCCAATGTCCTCAAGCGGATAGCCCAGCCCCTGTCCGAGATGCGGGACCGGCACAGCGCCCCCCTGGGACTTGTCCTAGATGTAAGAAGGGAAAACACTGGGCTAATGAATGTAGATCTGTGAGGGATATTAATGGTCTGCCCCTCCCCCCTCTTTCAAGTAATCAGGACCAAAAAAACGGGGGGAAGGGCCCACGTCCCCAGGGCCCACAAATCTATGGGGCAATGCAGACACCTCAGGTCCCGGTGACTGTGGCGCCAGGTCCCCCGCTGCCTCAGCCCGGAGAGCAACATCGGGCTCCGCAGGCCTGGACCTCTGTGCCACCTCCGGATTGGTCTTAACTCCGGAAATGGGCGTGCAAATCCTGGACACAGATGTGTCTGGCCCGCTAGCAAGAGATACGGTGGGCCTTCTTTTGGGGCGCTCCTCCTCTACTTTAAAGGGTCTCATAGTCTTCCCCGGTGTTATCGATCCAGATTATACAGGTGTAATTAAAATTCTTTGTCATTCCCCCTATGGGGCAGTGTCAGTGGCCCCTGGGGACCGTATTGCCCAATTGCTGATTTTGCCTTCTAACCATTCTCTATTTCCTGCACTAGATAAGGAAAGGGGTGACAAGAGCCTTGGGTCTACCGGTGTGGACTTGACCTGCTTGTCTTTGGAGTTGGATCAAAGACCCCTTCTGCGCCTGACCATAGAAGGAAGAGAATTCTCAGGACTGGTGGACACTGGGGCAGATAAAAGTATAATAAAATTAGATTCTTGGCCAAAAGCCTGGCCCTTGCAGAGATCAGCTCAGATCTTGCAAGGCTTAGGGTTTGCTAAAACACCACATATGAGTGCAAAGGAGTTAACATGGACCACTACAGAGGGTCAAAAGGGAAAAATCCAACCTTTTGTGTTGGATGTTCCCATTAATTTATGGGGAAGAGATATTCAGACCCAGATGAATCTCCGTTTGACTAATGAATATTCAGAAGCTAGTAAAAATATGATGAAAATTCAGGGCTTTGTTCCAGGTTCAGGTCTAGGGAAGCACCTTCAAGGGCGACCTCAGCCCATCATCCCGGAGGAGAAGGTGGATCGCTTTGGGTTGGGTTTTTCTTAGGGACCACTGAAAATTCTGCTTCCAATTTTGAACAGGTGCCCATACCCTGGATGACTCATAAGCCAGTGTGGGTTCCTCAGTGGCCCCTCTCACAGGAAAAACTGGAAGCAGCCCAGAGGTTAATTGAGGAACAATTGCAGTTAGGCCACCTGGAGCCCTCTATTTCCCCTTGGAACACACCTATATTTGTGATTAAAAAGTCCTCTGGAAAGTGGCGATTATTACATGATTTGAGGGCTGTCAATGCTCAAATGCAGGTCCTGGGCCCAGTTCAGAGGGGCCTGCCAGCGCTTTCTGCTCTCCCCAGGGAATGGCCAGTGATGGTTTTAGATATTAAAGACTGTTTTTTCTCCATACCCCTTTGCCCTCAGGACAGAGAGCGTTTTGCTTTCACATTACCAGCTGTAAATCATGAGAAGCCTGATGCCCGCTTTCAGTGGCGTGTGTTGCCACAAGGGATGTCCAACAGTCCCACTATGTGCCAGCTTTATGTAGACTCAGTGTTATTTGTAGTAAGACAACAGTTCCCCTCTTTACGTATGATCCACTATATGGATGATATCCTACTCACAGCCCCTACCTTAGATGTTTTGCATGTCTCCTTTCAGGAGGTCGTCAAGGCATTGGAACATAAGGGTCTTTTTATTGCCCCAGAGAAGGTCCAGCAAACGGATTCAGTAAATTTCCTTGGGTCCGTCATTGGCCTTCAGTCTGTGAAACCTCAAAAAATTTGCATCCGTACCTCCCATTTGCATACATTAAATGATTTTCAAAAACTTTTGGGGGACATTAATTGGTTGCGAGGTTTTCTCCATGTCCCACGTGCAGATTTGTTACCATTGTTTTCCATTTTGGAGGGTGATCCTGAGATTACCTCTCCTCGTGTGCTCACTGAGCCAGCTCGTCAAGCCTTAAGCAAAATAGAAAAGGCCCTTATGAAGGCACAGCTTAAACGCTTTGACCCTTCTAGTCCACTTCTTCTTTGTATTCTAAAAACAAGGGATGTCCCCACGGGAGTGCTATGGCAGGACGGCCCTCTTTTGTGGATTCATGGACATTCCTTGGGAGCTCGTACCCTGCAGTACTTCCCACAGTTGGTTGCCCAACAGGCTTGTTTGGGTTTAAAATTGTGCCTAACTCATTTTGCAAAGTTGCCTGATAAGCTTATCATCCCCTATACTAAGGAACAAGTAGAGACTCTATCCGGTACGGTTGATGAATGGAGCATTCTTATGTGTGCTTTTCCAAATCCTATAGATAACCATTACCCAAAAAGCCCCATTCTGTCCTTCGTGGAAAAAAATTTAGTCTATTTTCCCCGGGTCACATCAAAGGGCCCTTTGCCCTCAGCCCCTGCCATTTTCACTGATGGCTCAAAAACAGGTCGCGGAGCTTATATGGTTCAGGGCTCAGAACCTGTGGTGAAGTTCTATAGGCCTGACTCTCCCCAAATTGTGGAATGCATGATTGTCTTGGAGGTGTTTCAGACTTTTGGTAGTCCCTTTAATTTGTTCACAGACTCACAGTATGTGGCTAATGCAGTTGTTGGACTGGAAATTGCTGCTTCTATTCGTTCTGCTAGTCCTGTCTCAAACATTCTTTCTCAAATTCAATCTCTCATTTGGCAACGCTCTTCCCCCTTCTATGTTACTCATGTTCGTGCTCACTCCTTGTTACCAGGACCTATATCTCAAGCAAATGACTTGGTAGACAAAGCCACGCGCATGACTATGTTAGCCATGAGTAGTCCTAAAGATATGGCCACCGAGTTCCATAGACTGTATCATGTTCCTGCTAACACCTTAAGAAAGACCTTTGCCATTTCTAGGTCCGAGGCACGTGATATTGTTAAGGCTTGTCAATCCTGTGTCACTTTCCTGCCTTCTCCACATGTGGGTGTGAACCCACGGGGCCTAAGACCTGGTGATCTTTGGCAGATGGATGTTACTCATGTCTTGGAATTTGGCAAGCTTAAATACCTGCACGTCTCGGTGGATACTTGCTCAGGAATCATACATGCTTCTCCTCTTGCAGGGGAAAAGGTTACTCATGTAAAAACTCATTGTTTGGAAGCCTGGGCGTCTTGGGGAAAACCGCGACGCCTAAAGACTGACAATGGCCCTGCTTATGCTTCCTCTGGCTTTCGTGCCTTCTGTGCCCAGATGCAGGTTGCCCACACTACTGGCCTACCTTACAACCCACAAGGCCAAGGTATTGTGGAGAGAGCAAATAAAAGTTTAAAAGCTATCCTTTTTAAGCAACGAAGGGGGATAGCGGAGAATGCAACCCCCAAGGAGAGAGTCTCTCTAGCACTCTATACCCTTAATTTTTTAGTTCTGGATGTTCATGATAGGTCTGCAGCAGACAGACATTGCCACCAGGGGGCACAAGCACATCCGGAACTGGTCATGTGGAAGGATGTGTTGGATAATAAATGGAAGGGACCGGATCCTGCTTTGGTAAGATCCAGGGGAGCTGTTTGTGTCTTTCCACAGGACCAGGAATCGCCACATTGGGTCCCGGCCCGGCTAGTCAAGACGCTGACATCAACTCCAGAGGAGAGTCCAGGGGACGAGGATGGCCATCCAAGTACGAGTGCCAAAGATCCTGTGGATGCTGATCCTTATGTGCCTGGAGACTAGTAGAGGAGAATTGCGCTGGGGCATCCTGTCTGTTTTCCCCAAGCCCCTGCCCGTTCGCCACACGGCGAGAGTCCTTCCTCGGTTCTTCACTACTCAGCAAGGTCTCAATCTCCCTACGGTTGTTAAAGACCTGACCCTTGCCCCCCTGGGGGAGGCTCGACACTTCGAGGAAAGTGGAAGTCTCTGCTTTACTCTCGCCCGTGAACGTGACTCTTGTATACAACTGGAGATGCAGGCATTTGCTTGGTTTAGGGGGAACAGGAGATGGGGCCCAGAATCTACCTTTCAGAATTCGTCCCACAAAGCTTATAGTTACCCCTTCTCAGAAGAGGTGATATGGCTCAATGGTACCTTTTTTCGTGGCCAGAGAGGTACTGTGACTCTGCCTCAACCACGCCTGGCACCTCACTGTATGGGAACTTATGAAGGGGACCTTTGGCCATGGACGGAATGCCAGTCCAGTACTGTGGGCTGGGCAGATGTGGGACGGACCTTTACTTATTCCCCGAATATGAAAGGGCTTTTTCCTTTACAGTTGTCGTGGAAGGAGGGACCATTTCTACAGGATAGTAATATGAACCCATTTTCAAAGTGGGTTCTGTGTGGGGTTAATGGTAGCTGCACAGATATGACACCCTTTGTTTTATTACGGGGGGGGGACAGTTGCCCGTAATAATGTGTCTGGAGTAGTCCATGAGCTACTATTCCTGAGCGAATTCCTTGAATGGAGATTTGGGGGAGTGCTCGGGGGTGTCACCCGGATAGGAGAATACCTAGGAAAAAATGCCTCTTATGCCCCCACCCCGGTGTGTGTCCATCCACCATTCATGTTTGTCCTTAGTAACTTTTCTTTCAGCAATTGTTCTAATGCTTCTTGTTATTTGTCCCAATGTTGGGACGCAACACTCTATCACAGAGCCATGGTACTTAGGGTCCCCCGTTGGGTCCCCGTGCCTGTAGAGGCTCCTAGTACATTGTCTTTGTTCAGGCATAAGAGAGATTTTGGAATTACGGCCGCTGTTATTGCTGCGGTGGTGGCTGCTGCTGCCGCAGCTACAGCCACTGGTGTAGCCATGGCTTCTTCCGTTCAAACCGCCTCTACCTTAAATACCTTGGCTTCTTCCACAGCTGCCGCCTTAGACACACAATCAAATTTAAATTCCCAACTCAAAGGTGGCATTATGATCCTAAATCAAAGGGTGGACCTAGTTCAGGAGCAAATTGATGTTCTTTGGCAAATCGCTCAGTTGGGATGTGAATGGAAACTTAATGCCTTATGTATCACTAGTGTTCAATATGAAAACTTTACAAGGGCAGCAAATCTGTCAAAGCAACTGTCCTTGTACTTGGCAGGGAATTGGTCCCTAGATTTTGATGCGGAATTGGAAGAACTAAGACAAGCTATTGTTATGATCAATTCCACGCGAGTGGACCTTAGCCTGGCTGAGGGTTTTACCTCTTGGCTTTCTTCTGCCTTTTCCTTCTTCAAGGAGTGGGTAGGGGTAGGGATGTTTGCAGTTTGCTGCCTTGGGGGCTGTGCACTGTGCCTCTGGTTGATTTGTCGCCTGCAAGCCCAGACCAGGCGGGACAAGGTAGTTATTTCTCAAGCACTTGCCGCTTTGGAGTGTGGGTCCTCCCCCCAGATTTGGCTGTCGGCCCTAAAGAGCACCTAGTTTCCCCTGGCCCTTGCACCCTTAGGGCCTGAAGTGCCCATTGCACAAGGATAGGCAGAGGGTTGGTGTTGGGTACACGACATTCATTGGCGCTCAGGCTGCGAGACAAAGTACTGCACATGAGGTATGCTCTTAGCAGCCTCATGGAGGGCATGTTTGATTGCATATGGGTTGGTACCGACATCCCATCTCTGAGAAAAGGTACCGGACGGGTGAGGCACCAGCCTGGCTGGCCACCTGGCCTGGGGTCTTCACAATGTCCTTTTGTTTATCAGAGATCAAACCTCTACCTTCACCTGCTGCGCTTTATAATAGAAAGGGGGAACTGCAGGGAGCCACATCTAGCCCCACCACTAGATGTCGCTGGCACTGCACGAAACCACATGTAATCCGCTTTTATAAAGATGGCGCTGACCTCGTGGCGTTCAGCTTCTTTACGACAGTGCTTTCGCGCCAACCGTATTCAAGGTACGCGCATGCGCTTGACGCAACCTGTCCTGAGCCTATCCCGTGGCGCCTGGCGGTGACAAGCGGGTAAGCAGCCAATCCGTAGGTGCCTTATTGCCCATCCCCCTATAAAGGTAGCTGCACATCCCGCCCCCGCGTCCTTCTCCTTCCGCTCTCCTGTTAACCAAGAGCTCTCCATTAAAGTGTGATCAAGAAGGATCCTCGTGTGGTGATTGTTCTTTCCCGCTGGTCGGGGGGGCTCGCCGCAATATACATCTGCTGAGGAAGCTTCTGGGTACACTCTTGTTTTATTATTCTTTTAAAAAATATTTTTATTTGCAAACTGAGAGAGAATGGGTATACCATGGCCTCTAGCCACTGGAAACAAACTTCAGATGCATGTACTACTTTGTGCACCTGGTTTTACATGGGTACTGGGGAATCTGAGGAATCCAACTCAGCTTATTAAATTTTGCACCTTAATTGCTGAGCCATCTTTCCATCCCAATTTAGGTCCATTCTTTTTTTTGTTTTGATTTTATTTTTATCAAAGAAGCACACACACACACACACACACACACACACACAGAATTGGTAAGCAAGGGTCTCCAGCCACTACAGTCGAACTCCAGATGCATGCACCATCTTGTGCACATATGTGACCTTGGGTCACCTTTATGTCACTCAGAAACCTAGTCTGAAACATTCCAATTAAAGTTCAAATATCCAACTTCAAAGGAAATTGCCATCATAGGTTTTAAATGCAAACAGTGTTGGTAGATCAGGAAAGAAAGCAACTTCTGTGTGACACCTTGTACCTCCCACTGCCCTGTCCCTCCTTCCAGGCAACCCCTGCCAAAAGAAGTTCAGACACCTGGAATCCTCAAGACTGTGGATGCTGTATGTCCTTGCAAATCCTAGTGTGTGGCCATACCTGTGAGCACAACACCTGACCCTGTGAGGCCTTCCAGCAGATCATTTAATGCAGGAAAGATCATAAGACCATCAAAAATAATGATGTTTATTTCCCAATTAGGGTGGGACTTCCTCAAGGCATGAATTTGTAAATCTGTTGCCCACTGATATGAAATATAGCAAAAATATAGCAATATAAAATATCTTTACCTCTTTGATCTAACCCCAGTGTCTATAACATAATCTACACTCAGTAAACATGTGTTGAATGGAAGAATAAATGAGGAATAAAGGAAATATTCTCCTATGAAATAGACTTACTATTTAAAATAATAATTAAAATATCAATATATATTCCCAAAGTTATTTAAAGGTCACTTCATGTATAAGAAGAAACCAATTCTAAGAGTGTCAAGAAAAATTGCTTTTAGATTAAAAACAGTTACAAACTTTATGTTGACAATAAAAAAAGCTGATTGCCTCTTGCAGAAGTATACAATCATTATGAAATCAGCTAAAGAAATTCTCTTCGAGCTCAGAAGACAAAAAGATGAAGAAAGAAGGAAGGAAGCAAGGAAGAAAGAAAAGAGTTTAATGTCCACTGAGATCATAAGCAACCAATAGGTTGTATTATGTTAGCATCTAAATATGAAAACAGGACTTACAGGTAAGGTGGCAGCATAATAGCCATGCCAAAGAAGGGGTGGAGGGCAGATAAGCAGAAAAACAGCAAAATACACTCTTTTACCAAAAAGTAAAGGTGTGTAAGGAACTATCAATCACAGTAAAGAAGCAGGAAAGACCCAGAACTTCCAGCAAATAAGAAGCCAGCCAGAATCCTACCGAGGCCCAGGTGCCCCAATACCTGTTCCCACCCAACCCAGTGCAGCAGGAGCAGAAGCCAGGTGAAGGGATTTTCCGCTCACACCAGCCTCCTCACAAACTCAGGAAACCTGAAGGGGAAGACAGCAAGAGCCAGTTGAGCAGCTATTGAAGGAGAGCACAGACAGGACCAGTTGAGCATCTCCAGTATAATTCCAGGCATCTTGCACAGCCTCCCTTCCCCTAACTGCAGGAGCCACAAACCACCAAAGAATTTATCTACCACCTGGCCACATGGCACCCAACACTGCTAATCAGGACACCAGATCCAGTGACCTAAGCAGCCTAACTGAGTCCACAGTGCAACAGAGAGGGATTGAGGTGGGCACTTGGCATAGATGAGATTCGAAACTTACATAAAGCCAGGTACATAGACCTGCCTTGGAAGTGCTAATCTCATTTTCCATGTCAAGGCAGGTTATGTGTGAGATTTGATTGATGTACTCTTGGTTGAATTTACCATTATCAAATAAGCTGTATTTTGGTGTTGACTATCTGCCTTTGATGTTTCCTAATTTATAGGGCCTTTGTCTTTTTCTTCTGTCATTATTGGGGGCAGGGTCTCACTCAGCCCCAAGCTGACCTGGAACTCATTTCAGGCCAGAAATCTCAGCCTCCAAGTGGACAGGATTAAGAATGTGGGGTAGCACCCACCTTTAAGGACTTTGGCTTTATTAGATTAACTGTTTGTTTTAATCCCCACTCTTGCATAAATGTTCTGTGTTGGTTTTGATTGAATGAGTATATTGCTCAGTTGTATTTTAGAATTTGCCAGTAATTTGCTCTACTCAGTTTACTAGAGTACTGGAATAGCGGGCAAACTCAACACCTAGGGTCACTTCTGCTATTACTCTGGGAGTAATATAAGAGCCATGTCTGGCACCTAAAACTCCTACGCTGAAGATACATAAAATCAGATCTACACATTTAAGAATACTACAGATAATTAGAAAACCCATGCATCAAATTAACTCAAGATGAAAAATCTCTACATTATAATACAAGAAACACAAAAATTAAGACAATTCCACCAAAAATTATAAATCCATCAGAAATGACCTGCATTGTGACTGCTTTAATAAAATGCATGACAAAGATTTAAAAAAATGATCATATCAATGTTCGAAGGAATCAAAGAAGAAAATAAACTCCTAAAGGAATCCCAAGAGAACAGAAGAAACCAACTTCATGAAATAAGGAGATCAATACAAAACATGAATAAGGAAATACAAGTAATGGAAAATTACCAATCAGAAATACTCAAAATGCAAAACAGAGTATTTCAAATAGAAAACCCTGTAGAAAGTCTCACTAATAGAATGGGTCAAGGAGAGGACAGAATATCTAAACTAGAAGAACAGGTGACAGATCTAACACAGTCCAACAAAGAGAAAAATAAACTAATAGGAAGACATGAATGGGAATTTCAAGATATTTGGGATGCTGTGAAGATACCAAACATAAGAATTCAGGGTATAGTAGGAGGAGAAGAATTTCACTCCAAATTCATAGCAGGTGTTTTCAACAAAATCATAGAAGAAAATTTCCCCCAAATAGGAAAAGTGATGCCAATAAAGATGAAGGAAGACTTTAGAATGCCAAACAGACAAAATCAAGAAATAACCTCTCACTGCCATATTATAAATAAACTATAACACACAAACCCAAATAAAAGATATTTAAAGGAGCTAGAGATGAAAGTCAAGTTATATACATAGGCAAGCCCATCAGGATAACCACAGATTACTCAACACAAACTTTAAAAGCCAGAAGGGCTTGGAATGATGTATTCAAGTTCTGAAAGATTGCATCCAAATTGACAGAGAAATAAAGACATTCCACAACAAAAACAGGCTAAAGGAATGTATGACCACTAAACAATATCTACAGAAAATACTTGAAGGGATCCTTTATGCTGAAGAGAAAGAAAAGCACACACATATGGAAACAGGAAAAAACAAACCATACTCAAATAATACTTAATATAAGGGAGTAAAGGAAAAACAAGAAGAACTACAAAATATGAAGAATGACAAGAACAATTACACAATGTTTAATAATAACTCTCAATATCAATGGCCTCTATGCCCCAACCAAGAGACACAAGCTTGCAGACTGGGTTAAAAAGCAAGATCCTTCCATTTGTTCCCTCTAAGAAACCCACCTCTCCACAAAAGATGGACACTATCTTAGGATGAAATGATGGAAAACAGTATTCCAAGCAAATGGGCCTAGAAAACAAATAGGTGTTGCTATCCTAATATCTGACAGGATAAACTTCAAACCAACATCAGTTAGGAAAGATAAAGGAGGTCATTTTATATTGATTAAAAGAACACTCCAAAAGGAGGACATTACAATTCTAAACATACATGCACCTAACATGGAGGCTCCCAATTTCACAAAACAAACACTATGAGACTTAAGGTCAAAAATAACAGCAAACAAAGTGGTAGTGGATGATTTCAATACTCTGCTCTCAACAACTGACAGGTCATCCAAGAAAAAATAAATAAATAAATGGAGAAGCATCTGAATTAAATGTGGTCATACAACAAATGAACCTAACAGGTATTCACAGAACATTCCATCTAAATGCTGCAGAATATACATTCTTTTCAGCAGCACATAGAACATTCTCTAAAATAGACCATATATTTGGACACAAAGAAAATCTTAACAAATCCAGGAAAACTGAAATAATTCCTTGCACTCTATCTGATCACAATGGGATCAAACGACAAACCAACAGCAAGAAAAGCTATAGAGCATACACAAAATCATGGATACTATAGTACACTACTAAATGATGAATAGGTCAATAAAGATATCAAGAAGGAAATTTAAAATAAACCATGGAATCAAGGAATAATGAGAACACAACATACTAAAACCTTTGGAACACAATCAAGGCAATCCTGAGAGGGAAATTTATAACTTTAAGTGCCTATATTAGGAAATTAGAAAGGTCACAAGTAAACAACTTAATGGTTCACCTTAAGGCTTTGCAAAATGAAGAATAAGACAAGCTAAAAATCAGTAGACAGGAAGAAATAACAAAGATCATGGCAGAAATTAATGAAATAGAAAATTTTAAAAAATGCAAAGAATCAATGAAACTAAGAGTCCTTGAAAAAATTAACAAGATTGATACATCCTTAGCAAATCTGATCAAAAGAAGGAGAGAAGAGACACAAATCAACAAAACTGGAGATGAAAAAGTCACCATTACAACAGATAACAATAAAATTCAGGAGGCCATACTTTAGTAACATATACTCCACTAAGTTTGAAAATCTAAAAGAAATTAAGTCAAGATAGGATAACTCACTTAAATAGACCTGTAAGAAGCACAGAGATGAAAACAGTTATAAAAAAATCTTCCAACTAAAAAAACTCCAAGCTCAGATAGGTTCACTGGTTAATTTTACCAGACCTTCACAGAACTAAAACCAATACTTCTCAAACTTTTCCATAAAATAGAAGAGGGAGGGTCAGGTTCACATTGCTGGCAGAAATCACCTGACCAAGAGGAGACTAGAGGGGAAGATCCATGATAGCAGGGGGAAACAATGGCATGAGCAGAGGGTGGACATCACCTCCTTGCCAACATCAGATGGACAATAGCAACAGGTGTGTGCCAAACGCTGGCAAGGGGAAGCTGACTATAACACCCATAAACCCATCCTGATAATACACTTCCTCCAGGAGGTTTTAATTCCCAAATCCCCATTAGCTTGGAACATAGTATTCAAAAACCCATGATGGCACAGAATAAACATTCGCACTGCAAAAGATATTATGTAGCATAGCAAAGAAATATTCAACCCATTTAATATTTAAAAAAGACAAACATCAAACTCTGTAGATCCATGTACAACAACTCTAGCCAGTAACAAGTCTCCAAGTCCCATAATTCTAACCAGCAACAAATCTCTGGAGTTCCAATTCTGCCCCTCCAGAGGCTACTCACAGTCTTGGAAAATTTCATCCAGAGCAGGCAGCTTTCCTTAGCAGCCTGTCATGGTCCTGGCATCTCCACTGGGTCCTCCTGAAACCCAAGCTCCATCAGGTCTCCATGTAGGCATCTAGCAAGCTTATTTCACACTACCCATGACTGTTTCTAAAACACAAGACTGTGATGCAAATTCAATGACTCTCTCTTTTCTGCATTTCTTATAGTCCATAATACCAGGTAGAGTGCCAAGTTGTTAATACATGGGGGAATAAAGCAGACTTTGAACAACAGGGTACTCCTTCAGCTTGCCCAAGCTCAATGGTTGTAATCTCTCATAAAATAGAGGTGGGTAGCAGTTTTGGCCCAAAGATTTCATTTTCTCTGTACCATATCCCTCTGCTCACACCAGTCCATTTCTATGCAATGCAACCCTGCACAAATTCTCAGGACATGGGCATAACAGCAAGCCTCTCACACAAACTGCTTCTAGCCCAGTCCAAGCAAACCTCTTTGTAGCAGACAGCTTCAGGTTCACTGAGATAAACTTCCAGACCAGGCACAGTTATGGAGGAAGTGATATTTACTGAAGCTTACAGATCCAGGGGAAGTTCCATAATGGCAGAAGAAGCTGGCCTGCCTTCACAGGACCAAGCACGAGACAGAAGTACAAGCCTAAAAAGCCAAAAGCCACAGCACACTTCAGGAACTCCTGTTAGGCACACTTTGCATATCTTTAGATTGAAATCTGAAGCCCACCACCACACCTTAAGATCCACACAATGGCACTGACTCCAACCAGGTGGCTGCAGATGCAAACTACAAACAAACAACTGAATATAATTGGGGCCAACTATTTTATTCAAACCATCACACTCTTCTTCACCCTCATAAGCCAAACCTCACAGACTATAGTTCTTACTACATTCAGGTCTTTCAACTCTGACCAGAATAGTCCATCAAGATGAACTTACAGCTTCAAATCCTTCCACATTCCCCTTGAAAATCAGTGCCAAAAAGCCAAAGCCACACAGTCAGGGGTCTAGCAGCCAGCCCACTCCTCTGGTACCAACTTTACTGTTACAGTCAGGTTCACATTGCTGGCAGAAATCACCTGACCAAGAACAGCTTATGTGGAAAAAGGATTTATTTTGGCTTAAAGACACAAGGAAGGTTCCATGATGGCAGGAAAAATGATGGCATGAGCAGAGGGTGGATATCACCTCCTGGGCAACATCAGATAGCCAATAGCAACAGGAGACAGTGGCAAACACTGGCAAGGGGAAGGTGGCTATAATACCCATAAGCTCATCCCCAACAATATTCTGCCTCCAGGAGGCATTAATTCCCAAATCTCCATCAGCAGGGAACCTAGCATTCAGAACAACTAAGTTTATGAGGGGCACCTGAATCAAAACACCTAAGGAGGAATACTACCAAACTCTTTCTATAAAATCAGCAGTATTCTAATACCAAAACCAGACAAAGACATTACACAAAAATAAAATTACAAACCAATCCCCCTCATGAACATAGGCACAAAAATTCTCAACAAAATACTAGCAAACAGAACACAAGAATATATCAAAAAGATCATTTGTGCTTACCAAGTAGGTTTTATCCAAGAGATGCAGGGATGTTCAACATAGACAAATAAATAAATGAAATACAACATCTAAATGGGCTGAAAGACAAAAATCACATGATCATCTCAATAGATGCAACAAAGGTATTTGACAAAATCTAACATCCCTTCAGGGTAACAGTCCTAAACAAACTAGGAATAGAAGAACATACCTCAATGTAATAAAGGCTATTTATGACAAACCTACCACAAACATAATACTAAATGGGGAAAATCTTGAAGCTTTTCCATTTAAATCAGGAACAAGACAAGGATGTCCACTGTCCCTACTTTTATTTAATATACTACTGGAAGTCTTAGCTATAGCAATAATACAAGAAGCACTCATAAAAGGGATACAAATTGGAAATTGGGAAGGAAGAGATCCAATTATCATTATTTGCAGATGACATGATTCTATACATAAAGGGTAATAAACACTCTACCAGTAAGCCGTTAGAGCTGATAAATACTTTAGAATAGAAGGATACAAAATAAACCCACAGAGAAGTCAGGAGCCTTCCTATATACTAACAAACATGCTGAGGATGAAATCAGGGAATCACTCCCATTCACAATTGCCTCAAAAAAAAAAAAAAAAATGAAGTACCTTGGAATAAACTTAACGAAGGAAGTAGAGGATCTCTAGAATAAAAACTTTAAAACACTCAAGAGAGAAATTACAAAATATACTAGGAAATGGAAAGACTCTCATGTTCTTGGATTGGAAGAATCAATATTGTGAAAATGTCAGTCTTACCACAGCATTCTATACACCTAATGCAATCCCTATCAAAATTCCAATGAGATTCTTCAATGAAATAGAAAAACAATCCTAAAATTGATTTGGAAACACACAAAAAACTCAAATAGCCAAAACAATTTTAAGCAACAAAAATAAAGCTGGTGGTATCACTATACCTGATTTTAAGCTATATACAGAGCCATAGTAACAAAACACCATGGTACTGACATAAAAACAGACATGTAGATAAAAAGAACAGAATAGAGGACCCAGATGTATGTCTGGGAAGTACAGCCATCTAATTTTCAACAAAAAATGTCAAAAATGTTCATTAGAGAAAAGACAACCTCTCTTACAAATGGTGCTGGGAAAACTGGACATCTATATGTAGAAGGATGAAAACAAACCCTCATATCTCTCCATGCACAAGAATCAAGTACCAATGGATCAAAGACCTTCATATCAGATCTGAAACTCTGAAAGTGTTTCAGAAAAAGTAGGGAAAACCTGCCGGGCTCCGCCAGCGGGGGCAGGTAGTGCCGAGGGAAGGACCAGGCCCGCTGGTTCCTCCCGAGGGGTTGAGGAGGAGATGAGCGTCCGACGACTCAGACCTCTCCTGGCCACCGGAGAAAAACCACACTGAGTCGGGAGTCTTGTCAAAGCAGGAACTCGATTTATTGCTATGAACAGTTGCCTATATAATGTTGGGGACGAAGGCGGGGATTTTAGGATGGTGGGGAAAGGTAAGGGCCAATAGTAAACTATGACTATTGAGATGATAATTCTAAATCCCATGTGGAAGTAGCAGGCAAGAAGCCATTAAGCATCTTGCTGAGTCACGTCTGGCCAGAGGCAGATCACCAAACTTTAGCTAGGCTCAGGAAGTTCCACTAGGCCTCACACCTGGGCCTTTCAGAGGCCAACAAAAACCCTTCAACATATTGGCATAGGCAACAACTTTCTGAATATAACCCCAGTTGCTCAGGAAATAAAACCAATAATAAACCACTGGGGTCACATGAAATTACAAAGCTTTTGTATAGCAAAGGACACTGTGAGTAGAGTAAAGAGACAATCTACATAATGGGAGAAAATCTTTGAAGCTATACATCTGACAGAGGATCAATATACAGGATATACAAAGAACTCAAAAAACTAAATAATAAGAAATCAAACAACTCAATTAAAAAATGGACCATGGGGCAGGGCATGGTCATGCATGCCTTTAATCCCAGCACTCAGGAGGCAGAGATAAGAGGATCACCATGAGTTCAAGGCCACCCTGAGACCACATAGTGAATTCCAGGTCATCTTGAGCTGGAGTGTGACCCTACCTCAAAAAAACAAAAAGCAAACAAACAAAAACTGGACCATGGAACTAGAGAGTTCTCAAAGGAAGAAATGATGAGCTATAACATCTAAAAAAAAGTTCTACGTCCTTAGCCATCAAAGAAATGCAAATTAAAACTACTTTGATACTCCATCTCACTCCTGTGAGAATGATTATCATCAAGAAAAAAAAATGACAATAAATGCTGGGAGGGTGTGGGAAAAGATCCTTCTAACCACTGTTGGTAGGAATGTAATCTGGTATAGCCATTGTGAATATCAGTGTGGAAGTTCCTGAGACAGAAAAAAATAGAGTTACCATACTACCCAACTATACCACTCCTAGGCATTTATCCTAAGGATTTGTCTCACTACCTTGGAGATACTTGAACTTTCATATTTATTGCTGCTCTATTTACAATAGCTAGAAAATGGAACCAGCATAGATGTCCCTCAACTGATGAATGCATAATGAAGATGTGGTATATTTATGCAATGGAGCTCTATTAAGAAGTAAAGAAAAATGAAATTTACAGGAAAATGGATAGATCTGGAAAGGATTATACTAAGTCAGGTAACTGAGGCCCAGAAATCCAAACACCACATGTTCTTTCTTATATGTGGATCCTAGCTACAGATATCTAGGTATTTATGTGAGTTGGGGTAAAGCTCAGTAGCAGAGGCCAATAATATAGAAAGGGGCTATAAGGGAGGAAGGAGAGGTTAGGACTAAGGGGTTAGTATTGTATATGTGTAAATATATGAACAGACCACTGGGGGTGAAATACCCTAAGTGAGATCAGGGGAAGAGATTGAGTAAAGGAAGGATGGGGGAAGGACTAAAGAAAATTTAAGAGGGTATGAATAAGCTGCATGGAAGCCTACTTTTTTGGACAATGGTGCACTCAGAAGCCATAGATTGTTACTAGAAAAATTTCAGTGCCAGAGATGGGATGCCTTCCAGTGAGTTGTTAGCCAGGGAGGTCCCTGATGCCCCAAAAACATTACAGGCCATTGTGACAGCTCTTGGTTTCCCACCAGGAATAGATGGTAAGATCCTATTGCTGAAGACTCCACATGCTTGGCCTGTAAGGTCACTGAGAAATCTTGCTGGAGCTGGGGTGAAAACCTCCTCCATGTAGACCAGCTGATAGAAAGCTGGAAAAAGCTATACTGTGTACAGCCCTATGGGAGAGAGAACACATCAGTGGAGATAAGCAACAGTAGACACTGCCAGCTTTAAGTTTGGCCAGCCAGGAAAAATGAGCCGATTGATGCAATAACGGCATGTCTGTTTGGGGGAAACCAACTATTCTCTAATTGGACTGGAGGCTTGCTCCATGGGAGGGAGTATAAGTTTGATACTGACAACCTATATGTGGGAAGTCATGAGCCCTACGGGTGTAACACCTGCTGGTATCTGGCAAAATGCATTTATTATGCTCACCAAACTGTCTGGTAAGCACTTATTTTAATGTTCATACCCATATATTAATGCTCCTCTCACTTTTGGTTAGAGAAGATTCTCTTTTCAGATGGCAGTGACCTCTGGGATGACTCAAAAGGCACCATAGTGATAAAAAAAAAAAAACTGACAGAGGAGTATGTAGCACTGAAACATCTCTATCACACCCTCCAAGACTCAGGGTACATTGTGGAAGAGGTGGCAGAAAGAATGTTAAGAGCCAAAGGAAGTGTAGGACTGCTTACAATGCAGACAAAAAATGGCCTGGATAACCATGACCTTGCAGTGCTGGTGTGATCTACACAGAACCCTTATAAAAGGAGGAAAACATGATGACATAAAGATAAAAGACTGATTGAGAGGGTGAGGGATATGATGGAGAGTGGATTTGTGAAAGGGAAAGTTGGGGAGGGGAGGGAATTATCATGGTTTATTGTCTATAATGAAAGTTGTCAATAAAAAAGTTCAAAAAATGAAACAAACTTAAAAAAAATAATCATGAATACAAATTAGGGATGGGTAAATTGCTGTCAACTTGTGGTTAAAGTCACTTGCTTTGCAAAAGCCTCCCAGACTGGGATCAATTCCCCAGCACCAATGTAAAGTCAAATCCAAAGTGCCTCATGTGCCTGGCATTCATTTGCAGCAGCAGTAGAACCTAGCATCCCTCCCGGCCAATCCCACATGTGAACACATAAGTAAAAGTTTAAATAATAAATAAATATGAAAGCAAAGGTAATGTTTTAGGATGAAAGTTAGGGACACAAGACTCCAAGAGACAAGCATGAGATAATATGTGAGGGCAACGAAAAGACATTCCAGATACTCAGAAACACATATAGTATAACAAAATTCCTTCTGAAATAGTTACTCAAGAAAATAATGTGTGCTTAAAACTAGTACAATAGATCCATTTTGAAGAGACGGGGGAGGGGGGGGGCGGCTCGTGTAGATTCAGGGGCCCGAACCCAGGAGCTGTGACTTTGAGAAAGCCAGCAGCAGCTCCGGGGGCTGAGGGGGGGGGTTTCCGGCCGCAGCGGCCCCACCAGCCAAAGTTGGGGAGGGGAGGGTGCTGAGCACATGGGGCGGGGGTGGGGGGTTGTCCTGGTCCTTGGCTTCTCGACACAGCCCTGTTTCCACAGCGAACATGTCTCAGCCTGTCAGAAATAAGAAGGTCGTTGATTATTCACAGTTTCAGGAATCTGATGATGCAGACGAAGATTATGGAAGAGATTCGGGTCCTCCCACTAACAAAATTTGATCATCACCTCGAGAAGCTAAACATAAGAGGCCATCTGGAAAGAATTCACAAGAAGATAGTGAAGACTCAGAAGAAAAAGATGTGAAGACCAAGAAGGATGATTCTCACTCAGCAGAAGACAGTGAAGATGAAAGAGATGATCACAAATATGTGCGCCAGCAACTGCAGGCAGCATCTAAAGCAGCATCTAAACGGAGAGAGACGCTCTTGGAGGATGTGGGCAGTGAGGAAGAGCCAGAGGAAGAAGACGAGGCACCATTCCAGGAAAAAGATTCTGGCAGCGATGAGGATTTCCTAATGGAAGATGATGATGACAGTGACTATGGAAGTTCAAAAAAGAAAAACAAAAAAGATGGTTAAGAAGTCCAAACCTGAGAGAAAAGAAAAGAAAATGCCAAAACCCAGACTAAAGGCTACAGTGACGCCAAGTCCAGTAAAAGGCAAAGGAAAGGTGGGCTGCCCCACAGCTTCAAAGGTGTCAAAGGAAAAGACGCCTTCTCACAAAGAAGAAGAAGATGAGCCAGAGAGCCCTCCAGAAAAGAAGGCGTCTGCAAGCCCCCCACCTGAGAAGTCTGGAGATGAAGGGTCTGAAGATGAAGCCCAGTCTGGGGAAGATTAAGTGATGATGGTTTGGGGAGAGATTTTATTAAAAAAAAAAAAAAAAGAAGGGGAAAATAGAAAGCTACGTAAGATAGAACATGGTTTTGGCAATGGCCTGACTCATGGGCTTTCAGTGCTTGTTTGCATTTGTTGAAAATAATCTCTCTCTCTCTCTCTCTCTCTCTCTCTCTCTCTCTCTTTCACTCTCTCTCAGAAAACCATTGTATGTTGAAGTGTTTAAGTTACCATTTTGTCTGTTTTTCTCTTCTCTTTGCCAACTCTCCCCCTCCCAATGAAAGCCATGTCAAATTAATCACTAGATTAATGCTTCATCTTTTTATTTTTAATGGAAGATATGTCACGACTGTAAAGCATTAAGATCTGAGATGGACACTATGGAAACTGCTTTTTGCTAAAGAATAGCAAGTTGAACAGTAATCAAAAAATAACAGATTTTAGTTAAAAATGATTGCTTCTTTCTCTTCCTGTACTTTTTAAAACCAGTTGTTATCTAACCTGAGTTTATATACATAAATGTCCAAAAAGAAAACCATGACTCTAAACTTGCACTGATGAGGCAAGTAGGTAAACATGAATTCTGAATTGTTACTGAAAGTACTCATGTTGTTTCCTGTGGAGTATGAAAGGAATAGGGGTCCTGAGCTTGCATGGGGATCCAGGGTTTCTTTTTTTATTTTATACCTATTCTTAGACTCAGAGCCAGTGATCCTTTTATTCCGCTATTGTCCTTAATAATCTTAAAAAAAAAAAAAAGGTCACCAAAACTGAAATCACTCCCAATTTCATATTTCATTCTCCAATGGTTTGTGTTTTTAGAATATATATGTATGCTGTTTTCTGGATAAAATTTTACCCAGAATCAAGAAATTAAAGAAAATGAGAGAGAGCTGCCTAGAATTTAAATGGCAAGATAAAGCTAAAAAAAAAAAAAAAAACCCTAGTACAATAATAAATTGAAGTGACGGAATAACAAGCACCCACTTATGAATTTGGGGAAGGGGACAAGAGCCTTCAGTGCATACTGACATCACAGCAACAGTGCACACAAAGGCTCTAAATATGTGAGGCAGGCCGGTGGACTTTCTAGGCCAGCTCCAGCACAGCTGCCGGTTAAGACAGTCATACCGCCACCTCAGCGTCTACCACGTGGAGCAGAACTGGGTAACTGAATCTAGTCAACCCACAGAACTGTGGAAATTTTCAACTTATCTTAAGCCAATAAGGTTTGTAGTGACTTATTTCACAGCAATTTATAACTGAAACAGAGAAGTAAATTATTCTGTAAAGATGATTATAGTATTATTTTATTCCCCTCTGGGTCTTACTAACTATATTCTAAAGGCCATTTATAAGAATAGTTTAGTGATGATAGCCGATGAATTTTTGAAAACCAGAAAAATGTTTGTCCTACCAAACTTGGAAAATTTTTATGTTAGTAATCAGAAAAAGTAATAACTCTCATGTATTGACAGCTTATGACTTCTAAGGCAGTGTTCAAAGCATTACCATGACAAATAAATAATATTGTTTAATTTTCATGTCTCTGGATGAAAATCTGAAAATAATTTACTAAGTTTTGTGCTAATAATTACAGAACATCAACGCTAAACCAGGAACATAGAGAAGAAACATCACAAAGGTGTAAATTGATTAAGTTAGACAAGGTTAGGCTGTGAGAATTTATGAATGAATCACATCTGTAGGAACACTGGACTGTTCATGTGCTGCATTGAATCCTCAGAAGGGAAGACGCATGGGGCTTCTGAATAGTCTCCTATGACATCTAGATGTCTAGGACAACTATGGTTCTCACTTTAAGAAGAAAAAATCTCAGGAGAAAAACCCTTGACTTCTCCACATGACTTCATGAATCACAGTCCTTTGGTGCACAACAGGGTGTATCAGTGAAGAACCCTGGGGTGGGGGTAAAGTAAGGTGCTTGCTTACCAACTGACCATTCTGTCCTCAGCTAGGAGGAAGACCCTTTCCTTGGAACAAAAAGGACTGCCTGCATTCATAAATTCAAAAGGGAAATAAAAATTTGAAATCAAAGAGCAGTGCATTTATTTCACAGATTAAAGAATTGCTATCCAGTGAGTAATGTGGCTTGCTCAAGGTCTTCTATTGTTGTCAGTGCTGTTCCTAGGAGCCCAAATCCTACTCTGTCCCAGAGTGATTCCTCCCCTCTACACCAAATCCACTTGAGAGCCAACCTCTCCAGTCCCTGTGACCCCACTGTCATGAGCTGATGGCAGCTTAAAGAAGGAAGAATCATGTTTATAGTGTCCTTTGGTACTTGGCACCATTGCTCTCCATAGAACACCTTCTTGAAGCCTTGGTCCAGGAAAGGAAGGAAAGTACTTACTATACAACAGTCATTTTCAACTCTACTCAGGAAAGGGAAGCTTTTTACAAAAACAATTCTGCTGGATACGTCAATCATCTATTATCGTATAACATGTATCTCTACCACAAGTTATAAAACAAGATAATCTTATTCTATGAAATAAACATTGGTTGCATTAGTATAATTTACCTTTCCTCCTTTCATAATTAACATAGTCATTAAGTGGTAACAGTATCTTTTCATTTATCACCAGGAAGCCAAGGTATTTATTTATAATTAATGATCAAAAGGCTCTGAGGGGGCTGGAGAGATGGCTTAGCGGTTAAGGGCTTGCCTGTGAAGCCTAAAGATCCCGGTTCGAGTCTTGATTCCCCAGGACCCATGTTAGCCAGATGCACAAGTGGGTGCACGTATCTGGAGTTTGTTTACAGTGGCTGGAGGCCCTGGCGCACCCATTCTCAATCTCTCTCTCTGCCTCTCTCTTTCTGTCGCTCTCAAATAAATAAAAATAAACAAAAAAAATGTTAAGGCTCTGAGGTGAAAAGCCTGCACTGTGCCTAAAGTTCCATTTCCTGGGCAAGAATGTGCATCTCAGTTCATGAAGCCACATGAAAACCATGTGTTTCTTCATTTAGGGACACCTGTTCGCAGAAAGCAATGCCAACCTAAAGCTAAAATTGAGAAGAGATCTGAATGTATTGCTAACAGGGTAACCCAAGGTCATAGGTTTTACAACACCCTAAACAAGCAATGTTCCCCCTGAGGCCTTCAAACTAGTCAAGATGAGCACTGTGTCTTCTTCTCTAGATACATGTGCGCCTCACGCGTTAGAAATTGTTTTTTCCTTGGTGTCACAGTGTTGTTGAAATGTAGAGCCTCAGACATTCAGAAGCCTTCCTCAGCGTTCTCATCAGAGACTACCCTTCAGTGTTTCTTACTAGCCACACTTGCAGGGTTCCACTGGAAAATTCTCCATTACTTGGATTGGCCCATGAAGGACTCTCCAGTACATGTCTACAGCTTCTCTAGTCCTACAGGTCCCTACATTCTCATTTCCCACACAAGGAGTCTACCACCCTCCCCGCCTTCCATGGACAGTCTCTCAAAACAGTAAGTTGGGACAACTGCAGGTTTCATTGAATGCACCTCCCTTCTCTCAAGATTGCTGAGTTTCCTCATGTGATGTCTTAAAAATTCATTGTTTCATATATTTTATCTAGTTGCTTATTTATTTCAGACAAAATAGTAATTTCAGAGTCTCTTACATCTCCACATCTAGAAACAAATACCAGCAGATTCTCTTAATGGGAATATTATCCTAACTTTAAAAAAAAAAATAGAAAGATTTTGATGAAGATAAGGTAGATGGAGATCTGAAAGGATGCCTGAGGAAGGCATCCGACACTAATCTCTTCTGTATAACCTTTCTTCTGGGGGTGGCTTTGAAAATAGTGTACAAAAATGTCAGAACTCACATTAATAATTCTCTGAGTATCATAAGAAGAAAGCAACTCTCCACTGGGACTATCAGACTTCCCTACACAAATAAGAAGCTTACATGCAACCGCATTCTCGATGACTGGTGCCTTGCAGACTCTCCTGAGGTCTACACTTCCACATTGGCAGCTCTTTACATAGGAACATATTCTAACATGGTCATCACCTCCCACAACAGCATCAATTCATAAGCAGCCCATTGTTCTGAATCCTGACCCTCATCTCCTCCTCCTATCTTCCCCCTCAGCCTCCCAATCACAGATCATGCAATATGACTGACCAAAATCAATCCTTTGAAAGATAGCAACTATTCTAGCCTCCACAGCCATTGTGTTCCATTTTCTAAAAGAATAAAGTCTATGTGGAGATGTTTGAACATTCTTACAGAGTCCAAAACATGCAGTGAGGAAAAGAGACATTCAATGAAAGTTTTAATTAATTGTCTGCAATCTCTTAATGACAAGAAACACAGTATTATTTACACACTCTTGAATTTTTTTAAGCACAATATTGCGAGTTTAGCCTAAGTACCTTGGCAAGCTAAATCAAAAGCCATTGATAAAATAATGGATGGTGGTGATTCATTTCGATGAGATGTGAATCCTCTCCAGTGCCTCGAGAAACCAGTCCTTATCTCTTTGAATAAAAAGTAGATTTCTGTCATCTGAATGTTAATCCATGCAAATTTTGCAGATGTTATTTGAATAAATAGGAAATTGTCGGCATGGTTCCACTGAAGCAGTATGAGGCTTAGACTTTTATGCATAAGAGAGCATGGCTGAAACATGGCAAGCATAGATATGCCAGATGACACAGGGTTAGACTGGGCTCAGGGACATGACTCTGATGATGCAAGCCATTAGAGACAGAAAAACATAACAAATAATAAATATGTGGTCCTTGTAGTATAGCCTCAAACACTGACCTGGAAGAGAAACAGTAAGATCATGCCTAAGAATGGGTTCATACAGAGCAATTTCTAGGAAGAAAGACTGTTGGGCCTTGAGAGGCCCGCACTTGAGGCCTAGTGGAACTTCCTGAGCCTAGCTAAAGTTTGGCGATCTGCCTCTGGCCAGATGTGACTCAGCAAGATGCCTAATGGCCTCTGGCCTGTTACTTCCGCATAGGAGTTGGAATTCCCAGGCGCACGCTTAGAACCAATCATTTCAAAAAGTCACGATATACTATTGGCCCTTACACCTCATCATTTCCTGAGATCCCCACCTCCGTTCTCAACATTATATAGGCAACTACCTGTAACAATAAAGCGAGTTTCTGCTTCGACAAGACTCCCGACTCAGTGTGGTTTTTCTCCGGTGACTAGGAGAGGTTCTGAGTCGTCGACACTCATCCTCCTCCTCAACCCTTTGGGAGGAACCAGCGGGCCTGGTCCTTCCTCAGCCCTACCTGTCGGGAGGAGCCCGGCAAAAGATGAGAAAGAGCACATAACATCAAGAGCTCTTTTCTGCCCTTCACCCAAGGAGAACAATAGAAGTGCTTAAAATATCACTCCTTAAGACCCTAATGATGAAGATTCCACATGGTTGGGCTACAGGTCACTGAGAAATCAAGCTGGAGCTGACTAGAAACCTCCTCCCTGTTGACTAGCTGTCAGGATGTGGAAAGAGCTATTCTGCATGAAGCATGGGAGAGAGAAGTCATCAATTGTGTAAAATAACAGTAGAACCTACAAGACTTAGGGCTGACCAGCCAGGCCAAATGTGCCAACTGATGCAATCATAGCATGTCTGTTATGGGGAAAACCAATAGCTGTCTGATTGGACTGGAGGCCCACTCCACAGGAGGGAATACATGTTGGTACTGAAAACCTAGTCACAAGCCTATGGCTAAGGAAGTCATAAGCCCTCAGAACTACTGGTATCTGAGTAAATGCATATATTAGGCATACCAAATTGCCCTCTAAGCACTTATGTGTATGCCCATATATTAATGCTACCCTCCTTTTTCTTTCCAGAGGGCAGTGACCAATGGGATGACTCAAAACTCACCATAGTGGTGAGAAGAAGTGACAGAGGGGTGCTTAGCACTAAGTGAGACATCTCTATCACACCTTCTAAGGCTCAGGGGCCATTGCAGAAGAGGCGGCAGAAAGAATGTAAGAGACAAAGGAAGGGAGGAATGGTTACAATGCTGTCATCCAGATACACAGTGGCCTTTATCCTCATGACCTCTCAGTAGTTGATGCTACCTACACAAGATCTTAATAGGAGGGGGGGAAAAAGATGGCATCAAAATAGGAGAGACACTAGTTGGAAAGAAGGGATTCAGTGGAGAGGGGGCTAGAAGGGAAGAGAAGGAGAGTGGTGAGAGGGGATTATGAACATGATACATTGTCTATATTTATGAAAGGTCTCAAAAAGTAGTTAAAAATGAGAAAGAAAAATACTAAAATAAAAATAATAAAATATCACTCCTATACCAAGGGTTTCATATAAGGCATTCTGTACAAGGAGTAAATGACACAAATGACACACACATAGCTTCTGTTCAACTGAGTCTGTGTTAGCACCATTGACTCTTCCTCACATTTTCAGCCATACTCAACTACCATCTCCATTTGTACCCAGAAGTCTGGGCTCAGAAATCACTGAGATAATTAGAACCAGAAGAAATCTCCTTGAAGCTTATCAATTTACTTTGCTACTAAAAGAGTGATGTTTGACAAGCATAAGCCTTACCTCCAATGGTCCTCCATACAGGTACTTACTCTCCAAGTCCACCGCATCACCTGCTATTCTAGTATACTATTTTGTAGGGACTGAACACCTGGTGAATTATTGAAGGTGCTTATTTAGGGAGACATGGAACTTTAGATTCCCTCTACTCTTGGCTTCATTGTGGAGTGTCGTTAGGAACAGTGAGATGATCTGGTGAATTTGTTATTACACCTGCATAACTATGCATGTCTTCACTGTCTTCACACTACTGCTGCTGTCTGTCATCTAGTCTGCACCACCATCGACATGATGTGTGCACTGGGCATTAGATTGCTGATCCCCAACTTGAAGGCAAGCTCCAGAACAAAGGGATAACTAGATCCTCAGACCATTCAATGGCCCATGGATGAGGCACAGGCTATCTATGAACTTTGAACCTTAATTTCATGTTGGATAATTCCAAGCTTGTCTCTAAAGAGCCATAGCCCAATATCCACTATTCAGAAGATGCGTCCGTTTCTCTGGTCTGATCCTCCTTGTGGTAATTTCTTTCTCCTCCCTACTAATGAGGGCCACTGAAATCCCAAAAGTGCTATTATATTTATGGATATAATATAAAATATAAATGTACAAACATAAGTGGATAGAATCATAGCAACTTCAGGGCAGGTTTTACAGCTCAACCACATTATTCAGAAATGTCCCCTTTCCTCCAACTACTTCTTCACATTTACCACCATGATGAAGAAAAATTCTCAACTGCTATTAGTTAATGGTACAAGATTCTGTAATAGTTCCTTAATGGATGTTTAATTGATTTTTCATTTAATTAAATCAATTGCTTTCAAATTTCACAGGATGCCAGTGAAGGGTGTCAATTTTCAAGAGTATTCTCTGCCACAAGTTCTATGGTTTTTTTTCTCCTTTGCTTTGCTTTCATTTCCTGCTGTTTAACACTATCATAGTTCAAAGGGAGAATATGTTCAAAGTTAATGAAAGTTGACATGGGATAATGTAAAACAATGCAGCCATCCTCCATGGAAGTAAGTGATCTTCACAAACTCAAGTTCTGCTATTAACTCCTAGCTCAAGGTCACCTCCCTTTTTATATCATTCATAGGTACAACAAAAAACACACTATTTTAATTTTAAGTTCATTTTTACCTCATATAATGAATTGGTTGATGTTCCCCATCTCCACTAAGGTGTAACTGACAAAAATTACATTTAAGATATGCAAAACAATGTATGTATGTTTGTATTACATACACATACATATGAATGTGTATATAATGAAAAGTGATCAGCATAATCAATCTTTTTTTCAACACCTCACAGAGTTATCACTATTTTGTGTGGGGTAAACAGATATACTGCTAGTAAATTACAAGAATATAAAACATTAGTATTAACCCTAGTCTCATGCTATGTATTAGCTCTCCAGAACTTATTTATCTTATAATTAAAAGGTTAAATCCTTTGAACAGAGCCCCTTCAAATCCACCTGGCACTGAGTAACCTCCATTCTACTCTTTTTCTGCAAGTTCAATTACTTTTCAATCCGTACATAAGTGGAGTATTGATTTGTTCATGTCTGTCTTATTGTTTCACTTAGTATATATGCTTCTAGGTCTGTCCTGTGTGGTTGCAAGTGGCAGAATTTTCCCTTCATAAGGCCAAATAACATAGCATTGTGCTGGGAAGTCTAATTAGCCAAAGATAAAAGAAAACATGTTATAATTTCATTTACAATTAGAATGAAATTCCTTATGGTAATATCTTTATTTTCCTTTTTTTAATGCAGGGTCTCATTTTAGCCTAGGCTAACCTTGAACTCACTCTGTGGCCCAGTCTGGCCCCAAACTCACAGCAATACTCTGACTTTAGCATCCGAACTGCTGAAATTAAAGACATATTCAGCCGGGCGTGGTGGCGCACGCCTTTAATCCCAGCACTCGGGAGGCAGAGGTAGGAGGACCGCCCTGAGTTTGGGGCCACCCTGAGACTCCATAGTGAATTCCAGGTCAGCCTGGGCTAGAGTGAAACCCTACCTTGAAAAACCAAAAAAAAAAAAAGACATATGCCACCACACACAGCTATAATGCTTTTATATTAAAAACTTGTTGACAATATATTAAGAAAAATTTATACTGTTAGAACCTTAAACAACAATTTTTTACTAAAACATGAATAAATTACAATTTTCAACTAACAAGTTTTTTATTAACATTTGTACAAAGTAAATATTTATTTTATTTTTATTTGAGAGACTGAGAGAATGAAAGAGGCACATAGGGAGAGAATGGGCACTCCATGGCCTCCAGCCACTGCAAATGAACTCAAATCGCATGTACCACCTAGTGTATCTGGCTTATGTGGATCCTGAGGAATCAAACCTGAGTCCTTTGGCTTTGCAGGCAAGTGCCTTAATGACTATCTCTCCAGCCTCCATTAACTTTTTTGTTGGTGGTGTTTTATCAAGGTAGGGTCTTGCTATAGACCATACTGACTTGGAACTCACTCTACATAGTCCCAGGCTCAGGCTGGCCTTGAACTCTCAGTGATCCTCCTACCTCTGGCTCCCAAGTGCTGGGATTAAAGACATGCTCTTCCATTAACTACTTTTGCTGGAGACAAAAAAATAATAGTAGTCATCATAAAGGTTGGAGATAGTTAAGGGTCTTTGTATTGCTCTATTTTGTTGTAGATTTTTCAAAAGGAAGGGTGTGTGTGTGTGTGTGTGTGTGTGTATTCTGTAAAGAACTACATTCAGCACTTCAGCACAAACACAGTCAATACAGAACAAAATGAGAGCCTGTGTGTGAAAAAGAAGACCATAGTGAGAAAAATAATCCATGGACTGGCTTTAAGTCTAGAGTAAAAAATAAACAACAACAAAAAAAAAAAACACTTAAGTGGCACTAAACCATCTCTGATCCCCTTCCCCCAAGATATAATCATCAAAGGTCTCATCCCACAGAGGCTCAAAACAGAAGAAAAAATACACCTCAATTTGTTGTATTTTCAGTGCAGATACTGTAATCAGATCCTAAATGTCTTCAAGATTGGGTGTCTAATATAAATAACTAAACTGCTGAGTGTTTAGTAATAGGAAGCTGTACGGCAACTGAAGAATACAAACTCCACAGAATTCTTCACAAGTAAAAAAAAAAAAAACATCTTGTTGTTTCCTGGTCTTAAAGCAAATATGAAACTATTATTGCGGTTTATTTCTCATAGTTTTACTTTTGGTAATTAAAGATATTGATGCAGGATTTTGGGGGTTCATAAGGGGTCTCCCAAACTTGTGAATCCCAATTTTGGGTCTTTATCCTAATTTTTAATTTTTTGTTTATTTTTATTTACTTATTTGAGAGTGACAGACAGAGAGAGAAAGAGGCAGATAGATAGAGAGAGAATAGGCACACCAGGGCCTCCAGCCACTGCAAATGAACTCCAGATGCATGCACCACCTTGTGCATCTGGCTGGGAAATTGAGCCTTGAATCAGGGTCCTTAGGCTTCACAGGCAAGCACCTAACTGCTAAGCCATCTCTCCAGTCCCCTTATCCTGTTTTTAACAAAGAATTGATAAAATGGACTCAAGAAGGATAAATTATTAATTACTGAGTTTATTTAGGGTGGATTCATAGTTCATGTGGTTTATCTAGGGGAAACTGATATCTAGGAAGAGGCTGGAGGAGCAGACATACACACACACACACACACACACACATCATGAAAATGTGATTAAAGAATGAGTTTTTGAGCCAGGTATGGTGGCGCACACCTTTAATCCTAACACTTGGGAGGCAGAGGTAGGAGGATCGCCACCCTGAGACTACATAGTGAATTCTAGGTCAGCCTGGGCTAGATGGAGACCCTACCTCAAAAAAAAAAAAAAAAAAAAAGAAAAAAGAAAAAAGAAAAAGAGTGATTGAAGAGACAATTTTACAAAAGCAAAGGAAAGACAGAGGAGAGGATATTGCCAAGGTGGAATAGTGGGAAGGAAAGCGGGAGGCTGAGCCCAGAGGACTGCCCACCTCTCTGTGATCTTTCATCCTAATGGGAGATCTACCACTAGCTGTGAGACCAAGGTGCAGCACTGCCGAAGTCAGCCAAGCAAATATTTAATGGCCTCTTACCCATTAGTGTCACTGAGATGGTGTTGACTAAGCGTTTTCATGATTAGACACTGCTTTAGCAGTGAATTCCTTCTACTTTCTGATAATGGCCTAGCTCTGTTCTCACATCATCCTAGACTCAAACTGCTAAGAATAACATGGGAAATGTTTGTTTCCCTTCTAAGATAAGTGTGTGTGTGTGTGGGGGGGGTCATTCTTGCTAGCTTATATTATTGAAGTGAAAAAAAGAGTTTTATGAATTCCTTTTAAAAATATACAGTTAGGGGTAGGGAGATTGTTCAGTGGTTAAAGGCGTTTTCTTACAAAGCCTTTTGGCTCAGGTGTAATTCCCCAGTGCCCATGTAAAGCCAGATGTACAATGTGATGCATGTGTCAGGAGTTCATTCACAGTTGCAAGAGGCCCTGGTGCACCCATATTTATTTATTCTCTCTCTCTCTCTCTCTCTCTCTCTCTCTCTCTCACACACACACACACACACACATACACACACACACATTAATTAAAATATTTTTTGAAAAACATGCAATGACTATAATTGAAGGGCAAATATTTCGTTAGCTAATGAACAAGTCAATCCAAAAAAGTGAGAGTAAAGAGAGGGCAGAAACTGATCTGCAGCATTCATTTTATAAAATGAACCAGACTACATTAACTAGAACCAGTGACCTTTACTATGTCAACAGGAAAAAGGAAGTCAACATCTCAGATTGATAATTTTGCTTGGAAATATCTCAGTAATTTGTAACTTGGTTAGCTGGTACAAATGTTTTCTGCCAGTTAAAATTATGCAATATTTTCAATGATTAAAATATTCTCTGCAAGTGCATCTTGGAAAAAGTAAAATTATGGTTTGTTTTTCTAAGTGTTTCAGAATATCTTAAGTAGGTCTAACTACTCAATATTCATTTAAGCAATTTCATAAACATCTTCTCAATTACTATTTTGGAACCTTGGGGAGCAATACCAGGAAATTTGTCCATTATCAAAACAAAACATATGAAATGGTTTCTCATAGTTAACTACATAATAATTTCATAAGCCTAAGGATTTCTAAAAATTATTAACGTCATTTTTTGTTGCTCCAGTGCATGTTGGTCTTTTGGTCTTCCACCAGTACAGGCATTGAAAACATAATCTCTGGCTGAGGTAATCATATTTCATTCCATTACTATGTAAATAAAACAGAAGAAGAAAGCCAAAAGGACAAGAAACATGGAAAAAAGGGTGGCATAACTCAAAGTCTTAAGAACATAGAGCTCTAGATTCAGACTCTAAACTCAAAGCCAAGCAGTCGGACCTCCTCTGTGACCTTGGTGAACTCACTGGTCTCTCTAAGCCTCACTTTCTTCTGTAAAAGAAGATGATTATTAGATCATATGTCTCACAGGGATACTGTCGGAATAAAGCAGGCCTTCCCCCACAACAGATTCAGTAAATAACTATCTTGGGAAATGCATTCAGTAAGTGTTGGCAATTATTACCACCATAGGGAAGTACTCATTATTAATTAGATAACTACAAATTAAAATAAGATTTTTTTCAACACATTAAAGTGGCAATATGTTATATACATATTATACTATATCATAATATATAATAATATATTATTAAATATTATTGGTACCTACAAGGGACAAAGCATACAGGTCCTGTGCCTATGGAAAAAAGTTATGATGAGGGAAGGAAGTGGAGAGAGGAAAAATGTGTATGTGTGGTATTTTCTTTCACTATAATCATTTGCTGTTCTGTTTTCCCTGTAAGCCATTTACTGGAAGGTTTCACTTAAGTATTACATTTAATAAACCAAGATGAGACCGAAAGGAACTGAGTATGAAAAGAGACTCCATCTTTGTGTGAGGGCTCATTGCTAATCCAATAACAGACACCATTTCCTTTCAGTAAGTCCCTACAGGCCAGTAAATTGGATTTATATTTAATAAAATAACTATGTAGTATCTACTGGCTTTTTATTGTAAGTGAGTCTTTGATATATAGCCCTTAGTCTATACTTTTTCTTCTTTTTTTCTCTTCTTTTTCTGTTTGGAAAATTTCCCAAGCTTTCATTCCTCTGATGTGAATCAGATTAGCTTCATGCATGATGGTGAAGAAATATCCTTAGCCACAGCCTTTAAAAAAACAAACGATGCACAAGAATAATAAAATATTAAGTAGTAAAGGCATAGAGGAAAGAAAACTGTAGTGCAGTCTAGAAATCCCAGTCGTGCCATTTTGTTATCTCAAGCAAGCCTTTTAGTTTGGTTAAGACTCAATTTTCTCATATGTAAATCATAAAAGTGATTCACTGGAAAAAGAAAAACAATGTACCACCCCCAAGTTGCTTTTTTAACTTTTCAATCAACCTTCTAATCCCAGGGATTCTATGACAATAGACTTATTGAATTTACAGAGCACCCACTGATCTCCCTTTAAATTTAAGAGGAAATGGGGCTGGGGAAATGGCTTAGCGGTTAAGGTCCCTGGTTGGATTCCCCAGGACCCACGTAAGCCAGATGCACAAGGGGGTGCATGTGTCTGGAGTTCATTTTCAGTGGCTGGAGGCCTTGGCGGGCCCATTCTCTCTTTCTTTCTGCCTTCTCCTCCTCCTCCTCCTCCTCCTCTTCTTCTCTCTCTCTCAAATAAATAAATAAATAAAATATTTTTAAAAATTAAGAGGAAATGGCTCTCAGTGGACCAGCATACAAATGGAGTCCTGCAATATAGTCATTATAAGGTGAGAGGAATTAGGAGAGTGAGAAAGGACTGAAGGAGAGGAGAGGGTATGAGTCTTAAAAGAGCTCCAACTGTTTCCTTTCATTTGATGTTTGCAAGTACAAACAATGGAATTACAAATCAAGGCAAAGAATAGGGGTTTTGTCTTCTTGCTTTTTACTGGGAAAAAAATGAAATAAAATCCAGAGGATTCAATGATAAGGGTGAAGTGATCCTAGGAGTGGGAGATGGAAGAGAGCTCAGGCTTTAACCCATATTCAGGACCTAACTCTAGTATACAGATAATCTCTGGCTCTCAGAATTGGGAAGCATGTTGCAGTGATTGAAGTGGTTGCACATCCACTTACCCCTGATGCTCTAAGCTCTGACCTCAGTGAAGAAATTCCCTCTGCAAATTTCATGTTCTGAAGTCAAAACTTTGCCTCTAAATTACTCAATGGAAAGGTTCAAGCTTTGAAGTCAGGCAAGATACAGAACCAGTCCCTCCCTCTTTCCTCCCTACATTGTACAGCTGTACATTTCCACACACAGTTCATGCAGCCATCTCTAACTCTGCCAGCCTTTATGGAGGTTAGGACTCTGGCAATACCCAGAAACCTCATCTTTTTATTCCCCCTTAAGATTGGTGACAAGATGTTCTAAGAGAGTTTGGGACTTCAAAAACAGACTTGTTTGGGCTCTTGCTTTCACTTCCTATGATCCCTATCTCTCCACTGTGAGCTTAAGGGTAATTACAGTCCCCAGAAGGACACTCCCTCCTAGGATTATTAATACAGTCAGAAATATTTTTAAGTATTATTTTTTATTACTTATTTCTTTGAGAAAGAGAGAGAAGGAGGTAGATAAAGAGAAAGAGAGAGAATATGGGTGTGCCAGAGCCTTCAGCCACTGCAAACAAACTCCAGACTCATGCGCCACCTTGTGCATTTAGATGACATGGGTCCTGGGGAATCGAACCTGGGTCCTTTGGGTTTACAGGCAAGCACCTTAACTGCTGAGCCATCTCTCCAGCCACAGAGTTTTAAATATCTCTCTAGTGATTGAAAGTTTCTAAATGCTCTTTATTTAATTATTAATTTTTTCTTTTTTTATTTTTTTTATTTTTTTAAATTTTTTTTAATTTATTTATTTGAGAGCAACAGAGAGAAGGAGGCAGAGAGAGAGAGAGAGAGAATGGGCGCGCCAGAGCTTCCAGCCTCTGTAAACGAACTCCAGATGCATGCGCCCCCTTGTGCATCTGGCTAACGTGGGTCCTGGGGAATTGAGCCTCGAACCGGGGTCCTTAGGCTTCACAGGCAAGCGCTTAACCGCTAAGCCATCTCTCCAGCCCAATTTTTTCTTTTTTTATTGACAGCTTCCATAATTGTAGAACATCTCCCATGGTAATTCCCTCCATCACCCCACATTCCCCTTTGAAACTATACTCTCCATCACATCCCCCTCCTCTCAATCACTCTCTCTTTGATTTTTGATGTCATGATCTTTTCCTCCTACTATGATGGTCTTGTGTTGGTAGTGTCAGGCATTGTGAGGTCATGGATATCCAGGCCATTTTGTGTCTGGAGGAGAACGTTGTAAGGAGTCCTACCCTTCCTTTTGCTCTTACATTCTTTCCTCAACCTCTTCCGCAATGGACCCTGAGCCTTAAAAGGTGTGATAGTATTTCAGTGCTGAGTACTCCTCTGTCACTTCTTCTCAGTGCCATGGTGCCTTCTGAGTCATCCCAAGGTCACTGCCATCTGAAAAGAGAAGCTTCTCTAACCAAAAGTGATAGTAACATTAATATATGGTTATGAACATTAAGAGAAGTGATTACTGGGCAGTTTGGTGAGCACAGTATGTACATTGAGCCAGACACCTGCAGACGTTACACCCCTAGGGCTCATGACTACTCCTATTGTAGGTTTTCAGGATCAGGAATGTATTCCCTCCCATGGAGCAGGCCTCCAGTCAAATTAGGTGGTTGGTTTCCCCCATAACAGACATGCCACTATTGCACCCTATGGCTCATTGGGCCTGGCTGGTCCAATATAAGGCTTGCAGTGTCCAGTGTTCAGTATTTTCACTGGTGATTTCTCTCTCTCCCATTGAATTGCATGCAGCATGGCTTTTTCAACTTTCTGTCAGCTGGTCTACATGGAGAAGGTTTTCAGCTCAGCTCCAGCAGAATTTCTCAGTGTCCTTACAGCCCAAGTATGGGGAATCTTCAACAATAGGGTCTTACCATCTATTCCTGGTGGGAAACCAAGGGTCTCGGCAATGGCTTGTAATGTTTTGGGGGCATCAGGGACCTCCCTGACCAACAACTCATTGGAGGGTATCCCATCACTGGTACTGAAAATTTTCTAGTAACAATCTATGGCTTATGAGTGTTCCATTATTCAAAAAAGTAGATTTCCATATGACTTATTTATATCCTCTTAGAATTTGATTAGTCCTTCTTCCACATTTCCTTTACCCAATCTCTTCCCCTGACTTCACTTAGGCCTTTTCACACCCATTAATCTGTTCTTCTACTTATATATATACAATACAGTCCTATTAAGTCCATCCCTCCCTCCCTTTCTATTCCCTTTATATCTCCTTTCTAGCTTACTGGCCTTTGCTACATTGACTTTTATTTCTCTCACATAGAAGTCCAATCATTTGTAGCTAGGATCCACATATGAGAGAGAACATGTGACATTTGGCTTTCTGGGCCTAGGTTACCTCACTAAGTATAATCCTTTCCAGATCCATCCATTTTCCTGCAAATTTCATAACTTCATTTTCTTTATTGCTGAGTAGAACTTCATTGTGTAAATGTGCCACACCTTCATTATCCAATCATCAGTTCAGGGACATCTAAACTTGTTCCATTTCCTAGCTATTGTGAATAGAGCAGCAATAAACATGGTTGAGCAAGTATCTCTAAGGTAGTGAGATGAGTCCTTAGAATATATGCCTAGGAGTGGTATAGCTGGGTCATATGATAGATCTATTTTTAGCTGTCTCAGGAACCTCCACACTGATTTCCACAATGGCTGGACCAGATTGCATTCCCACCAACCGTGCAGAAGGGTTCCTTTTTTTCCATATCCTCACCAGCATTTATGGTCATTTGTTTTCATGATGGTAGCCAATCTGACAGAAGTGGGATGGAATCTCAATGTAGTTTTAATTTGCATTTCCCTGATGACTAGGGATGTAGAACATTTTTTAGATGTTTATATACCATCTGTATTTCTTCTTTTGGGAACTCTCTATTTAGTTCCATAGCCCATTTTTAATTGGGTTGTATGATTTCTTATTATTTAATTTTTTTAGTTCTTTGTATATGCTAGATATTAATCCTCTGTCAGATGTATAGCTGGCAAGGATTTTCTCCCATTCTGTAGGCTGCCTACACCAAACACAGTTGTAGTGGGTGACTTCAACACCCCACTCTCATCAACTGACAGGTCATTCCAGCACAAAATAAACAGAGATGCATCTGGATTAAATGAGGTCACAGAACAAATGGACCTAACAGATATCTATAGAATATTTCATCCAAATGCTGCAGAATACACTTTCTTTTCAGCAGCACATGGAACATTCTCTAAAATAGACCTTATATTAGGGCACAAAGCAAATCTTAACAAATGCAGGAAAATTGAAATAATTCCTTACACTCTATCTGATCACAATGGGATCAAACTACAAATCAATAGCAAGAAAAGCTATAGAGCATATACAAAACCATGGAAACTAAACAATGCACTACTAAACTATGAATGGGTCAGTGAAGAAATCAAGAAGGAAATCAAAAAATTCATAGAGTCAAATGATAATGAGAACCCAAAATACCAAAACCTTTGGGAAACAATAAAGGCAGTCCTAATAGGGAAATGTATAGCTTTAAGTGCTTATATTAAGAAATTAGAAAGGTCACAAGTAAACAACTTAATGCTTCACCTTAAAGCTTTGGGAAAAAAAGAACAAGGCAAGCTGAAAATCAGTAGATGGGAAGAAATAATAAAGATTAGGTCAGAAATTAATGAAATAGAAAACAAAAAAAATCCAAAGAATCAATGAAACAAAGAGTTGGTTCTTGAAAGGATAAACAATTGATTAACGTTTAGCAAACCTGACTAAAAGAAAGAAGAGACACAAATAATACAATTAGAGATGAAAAAGGCACCATCATAATAGATACCAGAGAAATTCAAAAAATCATTGGGACTTACTATAAGAACATATACTCCACTAAATTTGAAAATCTGAAAGAAATGGATGATTTCCTTGATTTATATGACCTACCTAAATTAAATCAAGATGAGATTAACCATTTAAATAGACCTATAACAAGTATGGAGATCCAAGCAGTTATCAAAAATCTCCTAACTAAAAACAGTCCAGGCCCAGATGGATTTACTGGTGAATTTTTGCCAGACATTCATGGAAGAACTAACACCAGTGCTTCTTAAACTTCTCAATAAAATAGAAAAGGAAGGAATCCTACCAAACTGATTCTACAAAGCCAGCGTCAACCTGATACCAAAACCAGACAAAGATAGAACAAAAAAATAAAATTACAGACCAATCACCCTCATGAACATAGATGCAAAATTTCTCAACAAAATATTGCCAAACAGAATACAAGAATATATCAGAAAGATCACTCAGCCTGACCAAGTAGGCTTTATCCCAGAGATGCAGGGATGGTTCAACATATGCAAATCAATAAGTGTAGTACATTATATAAGTGGACTGAAGGGCAAAAATCACATGATCATCTCAATTGGTGCATAAAAAGCACTTGACAAAATCCAACACCCCTTCATGATAAAAGTTCTACAGAGACTTGAACTAGAAGGAACATATCTCAACGTAATAAAGGCTATTTATGACAAACCTACTGCCAACATAATAGTAAATAGAGAAAAACTTGAAGCTTTTCCACTAAAATCAGGAACAAGACAAGGGTGTCCACTGTCCCCACTTTTATTTAATATTGTACTGGAAGTCTTAGCCACAGCAATAAGGCAAGAGACACACATAAAAGGGATACAGATTGGAAATGAAGATATCAAGCTATCTTTATTTGCAGATGACATGATTCTATACATAAAGGACCCTAAATACTATACCAGCAAACTTTTACAGCTGATAAACACCTATAGCCATATAGCAGGATGCAAAATAAACACACAGAAACCAGTAGCTTTCCTATATGCTAACAACAAACACACAGAGGAGGAAGTCAGAGAATCACTCCCATTAACAATGGAATAAAAAAAAATAATAAAGTACCTTGGACTAAACCTAACCAAGGAAGTGAAGGATCTCTACAATGAAAATTTTAAAACACTCAAGTGAGAAATTGCAGAAGACCCTAGGAAATGTAAAGACATCCCTTGTTCTTGGATCAAAAGAATCAATGTTGTGAAAATAACAATCTTGCCAAAAGCAATCTACACATTTAATGCCCGTCAAATTTCATTGGCATTCTTCACGGAAATAGAAAAAAAAGTCCAAAAATTCATTTTCAAGCACAAAAAAAACCCTCGAATATCTAAAACAATTTTGAGCAACAAAAATAAGGCTGGTGGTATCACCATACCTGATTTTAACCTGTATTACAGAGCCAAAGCAATAAAAACAGCATGGTGCTGGCACAAAAGCAGACATGTACATCAATGGAACAGAATAGAGGACCTAGATGTAAGTCCGGGTAGCTATAGCCACCTGATATTTAACAAAAATGCCAAAAAAATACTCACTGGAGAAAAGACAGCCTCTTCAGCAAATGGTGCTGGGAAAACTGGATATGTATCTGTAGAAGGATGAAAATAGGTTCTTCTCTCTCTACATGAACAAGAATATCAGACCTGAAACTGCTAGAGGAAAAAGTAGGGGAAACCCTTCAACATACTGGTATTGGCAAAGACATTCTGACTATAACCCCAATTGCTCAGGTAATAAAACCACAGATCAACCACTGGGACCTCATGAAATTACAAGGCTTTTATATGGCAAAGGACACGGTGAATACCCTTTATTTTAATGCAGAGGGTTTTTTTTTCCTTTAATTTATTTGAGAGAGAGCGAGAGAGGAAGAGAATGGGTGTGCCAGGGCCTCCAGTCACTGCAAAGGAACTCCAGACACATGCGCCACATTGTGCATCTGGCTTACACGGGTCCTGGGGAACTGAACCAAGGTCCTTTGGCTTTGCAGGCAAACGCCTTAACCACTAAACCATTTCTCCAGCCCTACCTAAGCCATGTCTCCAGCCCAATCCAGAGTATTTATTTGCAAAGTGGAATGATGAATTCACTCTGACAGGACCTGATTTGCTCTGCAAGCACGTAAGCAGACCAAGGTGAGAAGAGGACGATTTTGTGCCGGGCACTGACTCAGAGGAAATGCTGCACAGAAGCCCTGCCTTCTCAGGGCTCATCTCAGCAACCCAGGGGGCTGCGTGGGGAGTACATGCAGCATTCACTTGAATCACTTAAAGTGATAAATGTCCACCACTCCTTGTTTCCATGGGTGACGCAATCTGAGAAAGTGTCCCAAAGTAACAACTGGTGTAATTTAAAAGTTAATTAGCTAATATAACGTTTTTACTTTTATCTGTCCTAAGATCTGGAAGCTGGTGACGCCAGTGCATCGTCAGCAGGGCGGTGACTGTAAGAGAATTTACGACAACATGGAAGTTGTCTTTGGCCCCTCCAAACACCATTTACTCTATGCTTTGTTTACAGCCTCGGCAGCACTCTCAGATTTTTCTCATGTCTCTGCTGAGCTGGGTGCACCTGTGCTGAGTGCCCTTTGTCAGTCAGGCAGTCCAGGCTGAACAGGGCTTCCTTACTTACATTCACACCCACTCCTGGGCAAAATCTTAGCTGAGCATATATTTTACTCTACTAGACTCCTTTCTTTCTTTCTTTTTTCCAAGGTAGGGTCTCACTCTAGCTCAAGCTGACCTCAGGGTAGCCTCGAATTCATGGTGATCCTCCTACCTCTGCCTCCTGAGTGCTGGGATTAAAGGCCTGTGCCACCACGCCCAGCTAGATTCCATTTTTTAAAAATATTTTATTTACTTGGGAGAGAGAGAGAAAAAAAAATGGATGTGCCAGGGCCTCTATCCACTGCAAATTCCAGACGTGTGTGCCACCTTGCACATCTGGCTTATGTGGGTCCTGGAGAATTAAACCTGGATCATTAGGCCTTCCAGGCAAGGACTTTAACCGCTAAGCCATCTCTCCAGCCCAATAAAGGTGCTCACCCTTATTTATTTATTTATTTTTGGAGGGGGTATTTTCAAGTTAGGGTCTCACTCTAACCCAGGCTGGCATGGAACTCGCTCTGTAGTCCCTGCTGGCCTCGAATTCACAGTGATCCTTCTACCTCTGCCTCCCAAGTGCTGAGACTAAAGGCATGCACCACCAAGCCCAGCTAGACTCTATTTTTACCTTAAAATGGCTTCTCCACAAACCCTTCCCTAAGCTAGTGATGAAAGTCTTCAGCAGCAGCCCCATTCCAAATATCCAAAGAAAGATTATATCGTGCATCAAGGAATGATACTGGTGTTGAGAACCCTAAGTATTAAGCTCACACTTATTCCTTGAACAAGAAGAGGCACTAAAGGGTTATGGGAGTCTGGCATTAAATCTTGACCTTTTACTACTTTTTTGGTAAAATGGCGAATTTTGTTTTAGAGCATCTCTGACTGGAATTATCTGAAGGAACAGGTACAGGATTCAGACCTGATTCAATGTAATTCTAAAAAAATTGCTGTAAAAAGGTGAGATTTATAATTCAACTGGAAGAAAAGATAAACAGTTTTCAGGAGATAAATCCCAGTGAGGAATACAGAGTGTATTTGACCAGGGTGTTTATACTATTTCTTTGTTTATTTATTTATTGTGTGTGTGTGTGTGTGTGTGTGTGTGTGTGTGTGTGTGTGTGTGTGTCTTGAGAGTCTGAGCAAAGCATAGTGACTAGAAGGCTTGAGAGAAGCAAAGGTTTTATAATAGATTAACCAGTTTTGTTCCCAACAATATTACACTCTTCTGTAATCTTACGTATTCATTTCTTGTTTTGTTGCTAGAACACACTACAACTAGGCAATCAATATCTCTGTTGTCCCAGATATCAAAAAAAAAATACCCTTCTCTTTTTCATCCAGCCAGAATTCTATGCTACCATTTAGTCAGTGGAGATGAGATCACTGGAAATCCAGAGGTCTTATCAGTGGGGTTCTTTCTAATTATGCCATTTCCCTTTTAGGTGACATAGACACCATGTCCATAGCCTATAATATGTGAAGTCCTGAGAAAAATAAAACTTTAAAAGAGTAATTAACTGACAGATAAGGGACAACAGGAAATAATAGTTGGAGAATTCAATACCCAGTTTTGAATACTGGATATGACAGTTATCTGGACTAACAAGAAAATAGAAAACTAAGACACCATACACTGACTAGACTTCCCAGGTTTCTCTAGCGCATGTCACCCAACAACAACACAATATACATTCTTCTCGAGTACACAAGAAGCATTCTCCCAGACAAACCATAGATGCTATGGTTTAGGTATAAAATGGCCCCAAAGACTCATATGTTAAAGGCTTGGTGTTAGGCTTTTTGGAAGTGATTCTGTCATGGGAATTAGCCAAATTAAGAATACTAAAATAGCTCTAATTTTGCCTCAAGGTAGAATGATTTTTCATATCATATATAATTTCTCAATCATTCATAGATAATCCCTTTAATTCTTTATTCTCATTACAAAGACACTTTCTTTTAATAAAGACATTTACATGAAAATGAGCTAATTTCTCAATGGCTTATCAGTTTTTTTATTATTATTATCCATGTTCCTTTATGAAAGCACAAACCTCAGTGTGTGACTGATTACACAAAAAGAATTACTAGCTAAGACCTCAGATAAAAGCTGAAGCTTAGGGTCCCTGAAACCAACTTGTGAGTCCAGCTGTGGCATGGCAACCAGGACGCTGGCACTGCCAATGCTGGGCATGTGACTGTGCAAAAGGCAGTGTAACAGAGCCATTTTAACATGTATCCAACGCTTCCTTCTGGAAAGTCTGCTTTATATTACATCAAACTCTCTTAAATATCCCCATGTGCCACATTAAATGTAATATCTTTGCAGTGAACAGAGTGAAAATGCTTTTTATGGTCTTGTTTGTGAAATTATTTAATTTATGGTTAGGTTCAATTTCTAAATTATTGTGCATACCAGGGAATTGGGAATTATCTTGAAATGAGGCAATCAAACCTATGAATTTCTCTCCAGGGTGATGAAATTGTTATCAATATTAAAGTTAATGATTAATGAGACAAACATAACACATTTTATAGAGATGTAATTATTTTATTTTGTGTTTAGAACTAATATCTTTTGTTTTTTAATATTTTTATTTACTTATTTATTTGACAGAGAAAGAGAGAGAGAGAATGGGTGCACCAGGGACTTCAGCCAGTGCAAATGAACTCCAGACACTTGCACCCCCTTATGCATCCGGCTAACGTGGGTCCTGGGGAATTGAACCTGGGTCCTTTGGGTTTGCAGGAAGACACCTTAACCTCTTTAAAAAAAAAAAAAACATACTTTTTAAAAAATAAAAGCAGCTTTTTGAGGTATTGTTCACATTCTGTACACTCACTTACCTTCTCTCAGAACACTTCCATCATCTGTGAAAGGATAATTTTAGCTATGTATATATATATTTGTGAGGCAGAGTCCCACTCTACCTATGCTGACCTGTAACTCACTCTGTAGCCCCCAGCTGGCTTCAAACTCAAGGCAGCTGTTGCAGTTAGCTTCTCGCTGCTGGCAGAAAGCACCTGACCAAAAACAGTTTGTGGGAGTAAAGGGTTTATTTTGGCTTACAGATTGGTAGGGAAGTTCCATGATGGCAGGGGAAAATGATGGCATAAGCAGAGGGTGGACATCACCTCCTGGCCAATATCAGCTGTACAAAAGCAGCAGGAGAGTGTGCCAAACCCCGGCAAAGGGAAGCTAGCTAAAACACCCATAAGCCTGCCTTCAACCACACAGCACCTCCAGGAGGTAATTCCCAAATTGCCACCAGATGGGGAACTAGCATCCAGAACACATAAGTTTATGAGGGACACTTTAATCAAACCACAACATTCCACCCCGGTCTTCATAAACTAATAACCATGCATAATGTAAAATGCAATACATTCAGTCCAACTTTAAAAGTCCCCATAGTTTTTATCAATCTCAATGCTGTTCAAACATCCCCATAATCCAAGATGTCTTAGTTGAGTTATAATACAAAAAAAAAAAAAAAAAACATAATGGCACAGAAGAAACATTCACACTACAAAAGATGGCATTGGCAGAACAAAGAAATATTGACTTAAACAGGGCAAACATCATACTCTGTAGGTACAAGTTTGACAACTCTAACCAATAACAAGTCTCCAAGTCTAGTAATTCTAGCCAGTGACACATCTCTGGAGTTCCAATTCTGCCCCTCCAGCTCGGCTGCTCACACCACAAGTATGCTCCATCCAGTGCTGGCAGCTCTCCTTGGCAGCCATCCCAGAGTCCTGACATCTCTACTGGGCCTCCACTGCAACACACAGTTCATCCTCATGGCTCCATTGGGTCTCCACACACGTAATCCAAAGAGCCTGCTTCACACTGCTCATGGCCATTTCCCAAAAGCAAGACCACATTGCAAACTCAATGACCCTCTCATTCCTGCTTTTGTTATTCTCCACAGTACCAAGTGGGCTACAAACTTTTTAGCCCAGAAGGGAATAAAGCAGTCTTTGAGAACAGGACACTCCTTCAGCATTCAGGCCTCTTACTTCAAAAACATCTGCATTCTTCCTGCTTCCCAATGCAGATCAACTGGCCCAATCTCAATGGTTGTAATCCCTCAAACAATTGCAGCTGAATAGGTAGCAGTTTTGGCCCAGAGATTTCATTTCCTTTTAACTGTGTCATATCCATCTGCACACACCAGTCCATTTCTACACATAGCAACCCTGCACAAGTTCCCAGAACATGGGCGTAACATGGGCGTCACACAATCTGCTTCTAGCCCAATCCAGACAAAGCTCTTTCTTCCCCCTTATAAGCCAAACCTCAGTCCATAGTTCTTACTGCATTCAGGTCTTTCAACTATGACCAGAATAGTCCACCAGGCTGTACTTAGAGCACTGCAAGGCAACTCTTAGGCCAACATTTCAAATCCTTTCACATTCCTCACAAAAATTCAATTTCAAAATGACAAAAGACACACAGGTATCTAGCAGCAATGACCCCACTTCTCAGTACCAATTTTACTGTTGCAGTTAGCTTTTCATTGCTGGAAGAAAGTACCCAGGCAAAAGCAGCCTATGGGAGGAAGGGGTTTATTTTGGCTTAGAGACTCAAGGGTAATGTCCATGATTCCAGAGGAAAATGATGGTGAAACATCTAAAGATAAGGCCATGATAAGGCCATCCTGTCCTGGGATGTAACAGCTAAGGTAAACTAGGTCCTGATTCCACTTACTGCAGGAATAAAATAGCTAAACTAACACTTTAATGCCTGCTAGGGCACCTTTCAGTTGCAAACTCCCTAACTCCCTGGGAAGACCACGGCTGCATTGGTAACACTTTGAAGACTTCCCATGACCCTAAATATGGCCCAAATGTGTAAATGAGATAGCTCCAAGATATCTGAGTGAAACAATCACAGTTCTGATGTTGCCCAGACCTACATATGACACTTATGACATTACTTTTTATGGTCCTTTGCCTTTAAAAACACTGTACTGGGGCTGAAGTGATGGCTGAGAGATTAAGACACTTTCTTGCAAAGCCTAAGGACACCCAGATTTGATTCCCCAGTACTCACTAAGGCAGATGCACAAGGTGGCATATGCATCTGGAGTTCTTTGCAGTGGCTACAGGCCTTGACATGCCTGTGCTCTCTGTATTTGCTTCTCTCTCTCCCTCCCTCTCTCTCTCTCTCTCTCTCTCTCTCAAATAAATAAATAAAATATTTTTTAAAAAAAAATGCTATACCCCTGAGCTTCTTCACTGAGAGCATTTTCTGGCATGAGTTCACTCTCAGTCACTGACTTAATAAAAAGGACACTCAAAAGCCGGGCGTGGTGGCACACTCCTTTAATCCCAGCACTCAGGAGGCAGAGGTAGGAGGATCACCGTGAGTTTGAGACCACCCTGAGACTACATAGTGAACTACAGGTCAGCCTGGGCTAGAGCAAGACCCTGCCTTGAAAAACCAAAAAGGACACCGCTCAATTGGCTACAAAGTGTGGTGGTCTGTAATTCTCTTGTATCAACTTTAACAGATGCCATGAGCAGAGGCTGGACATCACATCCTGACCAACATCAGGTAGGCAACAGCAGCAGGACAGTGTACCAAACACTGACAAGGGGAAGCTGGTTATAAAACCCATAAGCCCACCCCCAATGATACATTACCTCCAGGAGGCTCCAATTCCCAAATTGCCACCAGCTGAGGAACCTAGCATTCAGAACACATAAGTTTATGGGGACACCTAATTCAAACCACTACAGCAACCCTCCTACCTTGGCCTCACAATTGCTGGTACTAAAGACATGCCCAACCATATTGGGGCCTGGGCTTTAGGTGTTACCCTCCCATCCATCATCTGTTAGCCATCCCTAGACACCAGTTTCTTTTTTATAGATTTTTCTATGTGAATAGAATAAGATAATATGTTGTCTTTATGACTGGCTTCTTTCATATAGTGATATGTGTTCAGGATTTATCCATGCTGATTATATATGCATATATATATGTGTGTGTGTGTGTGTGTGTGTGTGTGTGTGTGGTTGTTATTATTATTAAGGTTAAATACTGTTACATTGTATGGAGAGTCCATATTTTATTTGTCCATTGATCAAGTGATGGACATTTGGACTATTTCCACCTTTGAGGTCCTGTGAACCATACTGCTAAACATGACTCCAACAGCTACCTGCTTTTGATGTGGGAGCACGTATACAGAGCAGAGTTACTGCACCATGTGGTAGCCCTACATTTAAGTGTTTGAGAAAAGGCTAGATAGAGTCTTCTAAAGAAGCTACACAATTTTATATTCTGGCCAGCAGTAAATGAGGGAATGAGTTCTCCTCATCCCTGACAACATGTATTATATTTGGCTACAGAGTCTAATCTCCAGTGGATGTAAACTGATATTGCATTCTGCTTTTGGTTTGCATTGCTCTGATGACAAATGCTGCTGAGCAGCCTTTCAAAAACTTATTGACATCTTCCTTAGAGACAGGCCTATCCATTTTAAAACTTTTTTATTGAGTTGTAAGTTATTTTTGCATAACTAGCATGCAAATCTCTTATTGGGTATATGGCTTTCAATTTTTTTTCCATATTATGGACTGTTTCTTCACTTTTTCAATCACAGACTTTGAAGTTTCTAATTTCCATAAAGTCTATATCATTTTTCTTCTGTTGTTTATAGGTATAATATCATGGCAAGGAATCTTTAGCCAAATTCAAGGTCATATAATTTACTTTTGTGTTGCTTCTAATGGTTCTATAGCTTTAGCTTTTTATGTCTTTGATTCATTTGAGATAATTTTTACATATGGTATGAGGAAACAATCTGGGTTTATTTTTGGTATATGGTTTTACGGTAAAACCAGCACCGTCTGCTGAGAAGTGTCCGCATTAAACAGGTTTGGCACCATAAAGGAAACCCACTTGATCACAGACACATAAATATAGTCTGGACTCTCAATCCTATTCAGTTTAAGCCCACATCTGACTGCCTGCCAGTTTCATGAATTCCTAATTACCATTGCTTGGTATTATGTTTTGATATTGAGAAGTGCAAATCCTACTTACCTTACTTTCCAAGATTACTTTGTCTACTCTCATTCCCGTGTGGTTACTATCAATTTCAGAATCTGACTTGTCAGTTTTCACAAAGAAATCAGTTGGAATTCTCATAGGAATTATATTGAAATCTGTAGACCAAGTTGGGTTGTATAGTTATCACAATAATATTAAGTCTTCCAATTCATGATCAGGGATATTTTTCTATTTATTCAGATATTTAATTCTTGTCTACAATGTTTCATATATTTCCAAGTTTAGTCCTTCTTTTGTTAAATGTATGCCTAAATATTTTATTATTTTTGAAGCTATTATGAACTAAACTGTTTCTTATCTTCATTTTTGTATTATTCAATTGTTGGTCTATAAAACAATATCAATTTTTGAATATTAACTCATATCTTTTAGCCTTACTAAACCAATTTATTTGTTGTAGTAATATTCAAAATCATTCCTTGGAGCTGGGCATGGTGGTGCATGCCTTTAATCTCAGCACGCGGGAGGCAGAGGCAGGAGTATCGTCATGAGTTAAAGGCCACCAAGACTATATAGTAGTAAATTCCAGGTCAGCCTGGGCTAGAGCAAGACCCTATTTCAAAAAAATAAAAAAATCATTTATTGGGATTCCTTTGAACTTTCTACACATACTATGATATCATCCATGACTAGAGAGAGTTTTATTTTTTTTATTCCAATCTGGATGTCTTTCATTTCTTTTTCTTGGGTAAATATCCTTTCTGGAGCCTACAGGACAATGTTTAATAGAAGTAGCAATAGTATACACTTTTTACTTGATCCTGATTGTTTTATTGTAATGTCATTCTATCCCTGATATTAAGCTTCTAAAAATGTTGTAAATAGTAACAGAATATTTTCCGTTAGTATTTGCTCTTTAACTCTGTGTCCGAACACAAAAACCTAAGACCTTCATAATTTGCTGAGTGACAGCAACAAGCTATGATTTTGAATAATGATGTGGCCATGCAACAGGAAAGTGGCTCAACCCTTGGGCTTGGACTTCATGGATAAGATTAAGATCCTTTAAGGATGTCTTATGGTTGAAGGAATGGTCTTCGCTCAGCTATTCCTCTGTGACCTTTCCCTTGTGCCACATGAAGATGCGGCAAGAATGTGGCTGGGATGGACATGAATTTCAGCAGTAGGGCACCCACTTAGCACCTATGAAGCCCTGGGCTAAACCCCAAGAGTTTATACTAGAAGAGCCACAATAGATGGCCTTCCCGGAAACCAAGTGCCCTGATCTTGATCTTGGGCCACCCAACCTTCTAAGTATTTATGCTTATGCCCATTGATTACTGCTGCTGTCAGCCTCAATCAGAGAAGCTTCTTCATATAGTGGGCAGAGGTTAATGTAGAGGTGCATGTCTGGCCAAAGTGTTGAGAATACTTATGTGATTATTGTGTGCCCATCCCTAAATGGGACATCTATATCAAACCCCTCCAAAGTTCAGAGAACATTAAGCATAGGAAATGGAAAGAATGTTCTTGACAGCAAGTGGATTGGGAGGATTGCTGTGGAACACTAATTTTATGACCATTACATGAACTCACAATAGCTGTGGTTTCCTGTACAACACTGCATCTGTCAACATTCCATCAGAGATAAGCAGGAGCTCATGAGGACCCCATACCTCCCTGAAGAGTTGACAGTTAGTGGTTACTGAAGTAATGACACTCATGGTATTTAATGGTTTAGCCACTGGTGAGTTGCCTTTGCTCCAGTAAATAACCCCCTCAACTCATGCTTATGTAAACAACCCTAATTAAATTCAATGAATGTGCCCCCCACACAAGAGACATGGGGGTGGGATAGGGAGATGACTCAGCAGTTAATGACACTTGCTTGCAAAGCCTGCTGGTCTGGGTTCATTTCCCCAATACCCATGTAAAGCCAGATGCACATAGTGGCACATGTGTCTGGAGTATGGTTTGCAATGGCAAGAGGCTCTGCACACCTGTATACTCTCTCCTCACCCAAAAAATGAAGATTGTTTTTATAAAAGACATAAGGAAGCATTTCACAAAATTATAACTCATCTGAACTAGATGATAAGACTGCACTGCTGAAGACTCCACATGCTTGGGTGGCAGAACACTGAGAAGTCAAACTGGAACTGAGCTGCAAGTCTCCCTGCAGGCGAGCTGTCATAGTGCTGCAGAATGCTATGTGCTGCTGGGGAAAGAAGTCATCAATAAACCTTAACCAGCAATGGATCCTGCAAGTGGCACAACTGACCAGCCAGGCAAGATGTACTCACCTGTACAATAGCAGCAAGCCAGTTTTGAGGTGATCAACCACATTTGTGAGGGCATTCTGCTGATGTTTTGGTTGGGACTTCTTTTTTCTTGTTATCTACAAGTATGTTCTACAGTAAACAATTTACCATTCCTAGCCTTAGGAACTAAATGCTGATTATAGTAGCTTTATCATCCCTCACAACCAAAGATACTTCCACATGTTTCCTCCCACATTAGACAGCCAAACTTGGTTTGCTCCAGACCTTCTGCTGAATAGTTCAACAATATTCTTCAGGTCAGGATCCATCCAGACATTCACAGTAAGTATAGTGTATCTGGTCTCTTCAATTTACACAAAGCTTTTTCTCCCTGATTAGCTTCTGCTGTAAAGTTGATCCTACACCAAGAATGGCCACATCAATCCAGACTTCACATTCATACCACAGTTGCCTAAGTAAACAAGGTTTTTTTTTTTCCAGCATTCCCATCTAAGGATCCAAGGTTGCCGGTGATTGAATGAGAAGCAAGTGTCGAGATGGACATATTTACTGGCCTGTATAAAGCGAATATGGAATTTATTTGACCAGATTTAGGTCTATTGTCCAAATGAAAATTAAAGGTTATTGTGAAAGAGACAGGTTGGAACATGTACCCTGAGAATGTATTTAATGGAAGTCTATTATAAGCCCATCTATGAATGGCTTACAATGGACCAACAAAATACAAAAGAAGAAAAAACTACAGTAAAATGTAAATCAACTATGTCACTGGATAGACTACTTATCTGGTACTTAAGACTGTCCGAATACAATCAAATACATGTGCTCTCTTGATACAACACAGTGAGGGAAAACACTTTTGCGGCAGCCCTAATGATATGCATACATAACTTAGATGTAATCATTACAGAAGGGCATTCTGTAAAGTAATTCATCTGTCCTCATCTACAGTATTAATGTGATGACAAACAAAACAAAAAAAAAATGCTAAACTGGGGAATTATTTCAGATTAAAAGAGACTAAAGAGCTTGGACAACTAAAAGCAACCCATGATCTAAATTTCCTTTGCCACCAAAGGCATTACTGAGCAAACTGACAAAATCATCAAAAGGCTGGTAGATCAGGTGATAATGGTTCGCCCGTGTTGATCTCCTGACTGTGTTAACAGAGTATCTTTGTTTTAGGAAATGCATTCTTAAGTGTGTAAAACATGTTTAATTTTTAGATCTTTCTCTCAAGTGGTTCCGGTTGTGGGGCAGGGAGGGTGGTAGAGAGGGAGACAGAGAGGGGATTATAAAACGAAATAAAATGCTAAATTTGAAAAATCTTGGCTAGGCCTGTCCTTTTCTGTAAGCCTGAAAGCATATTTATTTAGAGTTGAGAACAAAGCCTGGTGTGGGTGGCTCATGCCAATAATCCCAGCACTCAGGAGTCTGTGGTTTAAAGGATTACCATGAGTTTAAACTCACTGTAGGACCACAGAGTAAGTTCCAGGCTAGCCTGGGCTAAAGTGAGACCCTGCCTCAAAGACAAAATGGAAAGTAAATAAATAAAAAGGCTGAACCTAAAGTTAAGATTAAGTAATTTCAAACTGATAAAAAACAGCCATAGTTTCTAATCAAATATTCACTCAGATTGCTTAATGTATATGCTATTTTCACCTACTGCCTCACGGTCTTATTTGGTTTTTGGAATATATAATTTGATATATTATGAATGTGTTCAAGTATGTAGAAAATCAACTATTTAAAATATAAATGTCTTGGTTATTTTTATAGGAAGCCAAAGAGACAGATTCATAACCACAGCTTCGAATGAAAGTGAAAATTACATTCATGAAATATGGGATTTAAAAAAATCCTCTGCAAACTTCCAATAAACCAAAATCTCTCTTTCTACCCTTCCCTTTCTCTGTGTATGTGTAGTATGTGTGTGGTATAGTGTGGTGTGTGTGTGATTTGTGATTGTACACAGTGTGTCTATAGATGTGTACTCCCACACATGTGCATTGGGGAAGCCAGAGGAGAATGTCAGGTGCCCTTGTCTGATAGATCACCCACATATTTCCTTGAGATGGAGTCTTTCCCTCAACCTGGTTCTGCTGTCCATCAGAGAGTTCCAACCATTCTCCAGTATGGGCCCCTGCAGGCTGGGGTAACAGGTATGCATGGACACATCTAGCTTTTTTTTTTGTAAAATAGTTTTATTTATTTATTTGCAAGCAGAGGAAGACAGAGACAAGACAGCCAGAGAGAGAATGAGTGTGCCAGGGCCTTCAGCTGATGAAAACAAACTCCAGATGCATGTGCCACATTGTGCATCTGGCTTTATGTGGGTACTGGAGAATTGAGCTAGAGTAGTTAGGCTTTGCAGTCAAGTGCCTTAACTGCTGAGCCATCTCTGCAGCCCCATGTCCAGCTTTTTACATGGGTCTTGGGGAGTTGAACTTTGTGGTTTCTAGCCAATGAGGTCCTCATGCTTAAGCAACAAGTGCTCTTAACTCTGGGCCATCTCCCCAAACCCTGAAATTTTTTAGAGACTATGTTGATCTGTATATATGTGATGTATGCACACGTGCATGCTTGTTCATATGTGTATACACATGTATGCCCATGTGTGCATGATTTTAGCATAGCTAGCCTCTGAAATGCAATTCAGTTATCCTGAATGGAAGCTACTAGATATAGCTCCAGCATCATGGTCCTCTTTCTAGAATGGAAGTGACATCCATAGCAAAATAAATGGAGAGTCCAAGAAAATGCCCAACTAATCCTTTATTTCAGATGAAATAATGAATTCATGGAGTTAGAATCCAAGCACTGCCTTCCCTAGCCCATTCAATATGTGAAAGGAAGGGTAGGAGTTTAATCTGGAGCACAAGCTCCTACAAGACATGATAACTGATAAGTTCAGGCATCAGATGGGTCATGGCTTATGAAAAGGCACTTGGCCTTGACACAGGATGCATTGGGGCGACTTTGATTCACTATTTCCCCCACCTCCTATTGCCCTAGGAACTAATTCAGGAAATATGATGAAGCTATACACAGGACCTTTTATGGAGTTGGAGTTTGATATAGAAAAAGTCAGATTGAAATGTCAGTCTATGTTCTAGACATGACAGGTCTTGCAGTCAGCTTCAAGTTACTGGGACAAACATCCAACTAGAAGAAGCTTATAGGAAGAAAGAGTTTATTTCAGCTTACAAATCCAGGGAAACCCCATCAATGATAGAAGAAGCTGGCTCACTCCAGCATGCATGAGAGAGAGAGAGAGAAAGAGAGAGAGAGAGACCAACCCCAGCAAATACCAACAACCAGAGCTCAAACCACTCTCTCCACACATTTTAGGCTGGACTCAAGAACTACCCCTAATCACACCTTAGGGCTGGATTCCAAGATCCACCTCCCAATGACATGCCTCCTGTAGCAGGGATCTGCCTGCTAGGGTCTTAAGTAGGAAGTATAATAAAAAAAATGCATTGAGTCTATAGGGCAGTACATTCAAACTGCCACAATAGGAAATTTGAAGAAAGACACTCTTTAGCAAAACATCATGTCTTTATGAGCCCTTAAATTATGCAAAGTAAATGAGAAACTGGGACTAGAGATGTTTGGACAAGGAGAAAGAAATAGTCTTCTGTTTTCCAAGGAAACAGGTGTGATCATTGAAGAGATTGTGACATTTATGGTTTGGGAGATCCTGAACCTTGAAGGGGAGAGTTCAAGAGAACAAGGAGCCGACATCCAGAAGACTAAGTAAAAGAGCCTTTTGGGAAGATGCCACAGGAGAGTGGGGTGGAGTTCCAGGATGAATGGTACATAATGCTTCATTTTATAATTGGCCTTTTCTGCATCTTAGTCTTACATGTGCTCATCTGTACCTCCATTGGTGTCTCCCATGGTCCTCAGTGAAGTATCATAAAATTCTATATCTGTGCTTTCGAGGGTGTGATTGAGGGTTAGGACTCACGCTGAGCTTCGAGGCATGAATATAGTGGGAAGAACTCAGCAACAGATGAAAAGTTTAGAAGATGGCAAAAGCAGCTGAGCAGAAAAGAATGAGTGGAGCCTTTGTGGAGGAAAGCAAATGACAGACAGGTAGACACAATATGCTCATGTTGATTGGACCAGTCACTTTCAGACTTACATAAATTAAGAATTTTCAGAGACTTTCATTTGGTTCTCACAAAAACCATATACTCTAAGTTGGTGTTACTATTTCTGGTTTATAGGTAGGAGGACTGAGTTAGTGTGTTAAGGAATTAATTCATAGTGATGCTAAGTAATGACCAACCAAAATCAAACAGGAAGTGACTGAGGCAAGGTACAAACCAGTCAGCTTTGCCTCAGGCCAGTACTCTAAACCACTACGATATCTTTCTCTCAGGACAGGTTTGTGCAGCAACTTCCTATCCTATGAGGACATTCATAAATAAAAGGAAACCTGATTTAAAAAAAAAAACGCAGTAGATCAACATAGGTTCTTCCTGTGTCAAAAGCTCCCAACTAGACAGAACATATGAAAGGAGAGAACTACCTCTTGAATGTCATATTCCACACACTGCCTCTGTGCCCTATCCTGACAGTAATTTCTATTTGCAGATCAAAAACACAACCTGCTCTATTCATTGTGAAATGTCCCAATATAATGAATACTGATTTTCATAAGAGCATTTTCAAAGGGCAGCTTTGAGATAATATTTATAATTTTCTAATGTATTAACTAATTTGTTGACTACAGATACAGGATTTAAAAAAATATTGCCAAGTGATATTAAATTTTGATTCAATCTAAACCAAAATTGGGAAGCAAAATCCCCGTTATTGCTTTTTCCAGGTAAATTCCTTCTGACTTAATCAGGATTACACAGCATCTACTACAGGATCAAGTTACTGCAGACATCATCCCTCTACGATATAGTCTGGTCATTTTCTTTCACTGGATTGTTTGTTCAAATGTTCATAATTTTCACCAAGTTGTTTATTAAAAGAAATAGAAAATAGGAGCTTATTCTGTATGTTATACCTGACTTGAGCTGGCAAAGATTCATAATTCACTCAACTCTTCCTTCTTGGAGCTGATTTTACCCTCAAGTTTCCCCCTAATAGTTGACCTCTACTAAAACCTTTAGTTGCCACGTATATCAGGAAGACAGTACCAGCAGACCTTCACCTCCATATTCTGTCATATTTACCTTTAGAAGAATGATCAAACACAATCATCTGCATGAGAGAAAGGAAACTGAATTCTCTAAGAGGAAAATAATAGTAAATATTTAAAAAATATTCTTACATGGAATATTTTACATACATTATCTTTATTTATTAATAAATATAAGTGTATATTTCCAAGGGGAAAGGAGAAAAACAGAGAGAGAGAATGGGTATGCCAGAGCTACTGAGCCGCTGCAAACAAACTACAGATGCATGTGCATACTTTGTGCATCTGGCTTCATGTGGGTACTGGGGAACTGAACCCAAGATGTTAGGCTTTGCAGGCAAGCACCTTAACTTAACTCTAACATTGCTTATTGTGCTGTTTAACACTCTTATGCCATTATATATTCTCATCTCGGAATCAAGGAAACAGAGTCTTGATAGGTTGTGTCGCTAGCTGTTGTAATAAACTCTTGAAGGGACCTGGTGGTGTTCTCATTCTTTGATCTGTCATTTCCTCCCCTAAGTACAGGTTGTCAAGTCAAAATTACAGCAAATTAAAGATATTAACTGGTGTTACTTACAATTCTAGAATTGAGCAATACATAATTCCATAAAATGGAATGAATGCTCCAATGAACTGAGAAGAGGTTGTTTTCATAGTGGAGGAGGGTTGAGGAAAGCAGAAACTAAGAACAGAATATGAATTAGTCATTTCACAATCACTTTCCTAGTAAGGCTAGGACAGGAAGACACAACACCAGAAAAACAACTGATAGTTTAATAGAAGGTTACTTCAGGTTACCTTGAAAGTGGCCCTCTTGGAAAATTTTATTATTTCTCCCTCCTGAAGGTCAGTTGTAGCTTACATTTGGGTAGGTGATGTAGAACTGAAGTGTAAGTGAACCCATTTTGTTTTATCAGGTCTACTGGGGCCCTGTAAAAGAGCTCAGACCCAAACAATAGCATCCTTTTGTTTGTATTGTGTACTGGCACTCTATAGATGCTATCCCAAAGACTGGCACATTTGCATGGTAAGAGTCTTTAGGGGCTGCTGAGAATGAAGGTCTGTCTCAGTCCATCTTGTCTCTCCTTCTCAAGTACAGGGAGGAATTCTCTCTGAAGATTCCCTCATCTCATCTATAGAAGAAAGCTTCTTTTAAAAGAAAGAGAACAGCAATAATAGTAATAATACTTTTTAAGTTTATAAAGCAAAGAAAGGCAATGTTCTTATTCCTAGAAATCTCATCAAATAACCAGAAAAACATCACCAGAAGGTAAAAAAAAATAGAAGTTTTCATGCTCAGGCCACTTCAGCTGGGCAGACTTCATCCATTCTTTAAGACCTCAGAGGCTTGTCCTTCATAATCATTCAGCCTTTACTCTACCATGAATTCCTCCCCTAAACTCTCCCAGAACTTGTCAGAGCTGTCCCATGAATTACTGCAAGCCCCATACTGTCCGGGTTTCTATTCCTTCCTGTAGCTTAAGCCACATCTACCTGGCCCTCGGATTCCCACTTTGCACATGACTCTCATGCTGTGTTATTTTTTTTCTGCACATGTTATTAACATACTTATTAATATTATTAGCGCACCTTTTCTCCTATTACTCTGCTCATTGTTAGACCATTTCAATGAATATTTTAGAAGGTGAGAGGATTCCTCTCCTTTCACCTCTACAATCACAATTCTAATAAATGGAGCATTGCAGAAATGATGAGATATCATTTTTAATATTAAACCTCTTTCATTTTTCACCAGATCATATCAATAGAAGCCAGCTGCTGTCTTAGCAGAAATCCCACAACAGTAGCATGGAGTTAATGTCTCTGAGCAACAGCCAATGAGGGATGAGGCCTGCCAATGGTCACACGAGTGAGCTTATGGATGTGTCTTAGTTGGCTTGCTCTTCCAAAATAAAAATAGTATAAACTGAGTGGTGTATGAATAACAAAAAAAGTGGAAAAAATAAAAACTGGAAAGAACAACATTTGTTTCTCATAATTCTGAAGGCTATGCAGTCTAATATCAATGTATGAGTAGATTTGGTGTCCAGTGAGGGCCATTTGTCATAGAAGCACATTTTAGCTCTGTCCTCACGTGGTAGAAGGAGCAAACAAACTACACTGGACCTCTTTTTATAAGGGTACTAGCCCCATTCTTAAATGGTTCTGCTCCCATGACATAGTCACATGTCAAAAAGCTCTATCTCCTAATATCATCATCTTTCAAAGCTTAGGATTTAAGCATATGAATTCTGCAGCATGGTAAATATTCCAATAATCACAGAAGCAATGTTGCATCAGCCAAGCTTTCTGTGGAATGAAGCCCTGGCTGACATAGTAGCTGGGACAGACTAAGAACCAGAGGACTCAGGTAAGATAAACCCTGACTCCTGATCCATAGAGACTGTAATAAATGTTTTGCTGTGTTACGTTGTGATGAATAATACCACTGATACATTTAAATTTAGACACTGGCTGCAGACGGGATTTGCATACCATCACGATCTGCAGTGATGGGATTGGTCCTCTGATCTTCCCTTACCAAGGCCGGCATGCGCAGCCACACCTGATGAACATGCTCCTTCCAGTTTCCTGACGGCTCCATTTAGTACTGAGAGCCTAACACACAGCATATTCACATCAGCTCCTCATGCACCAAAGAAAGACTCCTGTCTTCGTATTACCTGTTTTCTGGTTCCAAGTCCAGTGCCTCACTAATGGGATGAACGATGACCGTGAGCACAAGAAGGGCATGCAAGCAAAGTTTTCTTGAGGAAAAGAAGAGGAAGCCCCATTGTGTCAGGACAAACATGTTCAGGATTTTGACTGCTATTCAAAGGGAGAGAGAGAGAGAGAGGGAGAGAAATGGAAACAAAAGGAAAAGTTATGCTTTCTGAGTTAAAACAGGGAGAACTGCAACAAGGGAGTGGATTCTGAGAGTTTAAGTACATTATCTCACTAAAGGGATATTCCCCAGACCCTCCTTAGCATGTCTGTGAGGGATGCTCTATTGGCCAGGGTCAACTGGATTAACTCTCAAGGGAAGGGGCCATCATCTTACATTCTGGGTAGCCTCCACTGTCATGTCTCCAGCCAAGGCCGGAGGTAAAATTCAAAATTAGCTTTCCATCAATAAAAGCTTCATATGCCTCCAGCCTCCTCTCTTTCATGTGGTATTTGAAATGTTACCAGAGAAATGCAAGGTGGGGCCTGTCCTCTAATATCTGCCTACATACAGCACTCAAATTTGTCAGTGATAGTGATCATCCTTGATGGTTATGACTCAGATATCAGCTGTCATCATTTTAGTGACTTCTCTCTCTTCTTACTCTTCCTCAGTTCCTTCACACTTCCCTTTGCCATGCTCTGCTCATAGACTCCATTTTCCTCTACATGCCAATTTTCTCTTTCCTTTAAACTGTTTTCTCCTGCCTCTGTTTTCCCTCAAAGGAGAAGGCACTATTTACTTTCTGGAAACATTCACATTTGTCTGCAAAGAACAGCTTTTTGAAAATAACATCAGAAAGAAAAACATAGGTGGGGGTACGTTTGGGGGGTGGTACAGGAGAACTCCCTTTGGTGAGGTTTTGTTTTTATTTCCACCCACTTCTCATATCCAAACCTCCCCTGTGGCAGCTAAAAGCTGTTGGCTACCCCAATTAAATTGTTTTTGTAGAAGCTGTCAGAAATAGTTCCAGAAGCACTTTTAAGTTATTACATGTGGGTTACATAAGCACTAGGGACTTGTTAAAGCATTCAAAATATATGAATTGAGTCACCCAACAGTGAGTCAAAGCTTTAACTTTTAAATGTGACTAACTTGATCATGGGAGACTTAGGGACCCTGAAAAAAAAAGTGTTTTAAAATCAATTAACAACTGTCTTTAATCCCAGGAATCTGTACTTCTAGCTTAAAAAAAAAACACATGGTTATAATTATATTGTATTTGGATTAACTGTGCTTTTAAGAATAGCTGTAATAAGACCAGACAAATTACAAAGTGGATAGGGGAAGCAAAGGTAATTCATTATTGACTTTAATCTTATTATACTCACAAGCCCCACCCTCCATGTTGAGCAGAATAGGGGGCAAGTATAAAGCTATTCCACTAAGCCAAAATTGTATGACTTAAACAATGCCTTTCTGTAATCCTCATGATGATTCAAGTGACATTCTGGGGAGGACAGCTCTTCCTAGACTGCTGCAGATATTTAGCACCCTCTATCCTCTACTTCTCTTGCATCTCCTTCCTCCATAAAATGACAGAAGCATGATCCCAAAACAGAACATGAACTACCCTTATGCATTTCCAAACACCCCCTTACGAGTTAGCTATATGCTCCCCTGTAAACAAAGACAACAAAACCTAAGTAATGCTCAGGTATCTAAACTTCCCAGTGCGTCTGGCCCACCCCTCTTCTTCCTTGTCTCCACACTGACATTTGGGCTCTATAGAAAAAGGGACTAGATCCTCATATCAGCTTAGTGTTCCAAGGCAGTGGGGACCTTCACCGTTAATGTCAACTACTAGAGTCACTCATCAACTGGTCTCCACATATAAAATCAACCCTTGTTGGTACATGATTACATGAGAACTATTTGCAAGTGTGAAGCTTCACTTATAACCTTATTGCATTATTAATATTTTCAATTATGTTCTTGTAAAAGTAGAAAATAATGCATGTGTTTTATCCAAAAATGTTATATTCCTGTGAAAAGATGGAAACTTGTTAAAAATAATTGTTTCTTGATTCATATATGTCAGTGAGAATTCAATTCTGAGAGTATGGTCCAATAAACTGATGGTTTGACATAACTTCAGAAGAAAGAAAAAGAAGGGAATTATCATATATTTTTATAGAAAATTGAATATTAGTTCCAAAAGTATTCTAAATAGTTTTAAATTCCCTTATTACTTTAAGTCTATTACAATAAGTCTACTGCAATTATTTTTTTCTACTAGATCTTGGATCAAGCAATAAAATTTAATTAAACATACCTACGCCTAGACAGAAAATAGTACAAGAAATTTTCACTTGGCCCACTGGTATAGACTGAAAATTTCTAATGATGGAAGGTTGTATCTGTTATCCCTTACTGCAGAACCCTAAACCATCTTTCCTGGGTCCAGAGGCTGTCATCAAAGGAAACACAAAGGATACTCTCTGATTCTCAAACTAGGGTTCTCATTCAAACTTCAGAAGAAAGCAGAAATTCACTTAGTAATGAGGCCTAATTGTTGTGGCCAATTGGTTTTATTATAGTATAATTATATAAGAATAAAGGAGAACAGTATTTTCTATTAGCTATCTTATAAGGGTTTGATCAATGCTTCCTAGGAAGTAAGAATTCAGTATGGACAATGAGGACAGTGACAAATCTCTAAGCTTGTCCTTGAAATCTGCAATCTTGAGGCTGGAGAGTTGGCTCAGCAGTTAAGGTGCTTGCCTACAAAGCCTAATGACCCAGGTTGGATTCCCGGATAAAGCCATATGTGGTACATGCATCTAGAGTTCATTTGCAGTGTGGCTGGAGGCTGGAGTATGCCCATTCTCTCTGTCTGTCTCTCTTTTCTCTACCTCTCTCTGCTTGCAAATCCACATAAATAAATAAACATACCTAAGGCTATGGTGGCATTTACAGTCAAACCAGTACACATGCATATACTGCAATTTGATCATATTCCTGTGCTTTAAAAGAAAGGCAAGGGTTGGAGAGATAGCTTAACAGTTAAGCACTTGCCTGTGAAGGGTAAGGGTAAGGACCCCGGTTTGAGGCTCCAGTCCCAGGGCCCATGTAAGCCAGATGCACAAGGTGGCACATGCATCTGGAGTTCGTTTGCAGTGGCTAGAGACCCTGGTGTCCCCATTGTCTCTCTTTCTGCCTCTTTCAGTCTCTGTCTCTCTCAAATAAATAAATAAAAATAAACAAAAAATTTAACAAAATAAAAAGACTAGAAATCTACAGGCTCTGAACTGTTTTATATTTTGTTTTATTTTATTTGTGTGTGTGATGTGTGTGTGTATGGGTGCCACAGCACATGTATGAAGGTCAAAGAACAAGTTCACTGTGTATCTCCTCTTCTTTCACCTTCATTTGAAACAAGGTATCTCTTGGAGTTTTTGTCTCCACTGCTTATGAGCAGACTTTTCTGGCTGTGCCTCTCATTTCCGTAGTGTAGATTACATAATGGCACATGTACCACTATGTGCCTGGCTTTATGGGTATGCTTATGGATTGAACATGGGTCAACAGGTTTGCATGTAAGTGCCTTTAAGCACTGAGCAGTCTCCCCAGACTTGAAATACCTTATTATTTAAAAAAAAATTCATTGTCCATGGTAATGGTTTACATAAAGATTTTTTTAATTAATTTATTTTTTTCATTTTTTTCTTTATTAGTTAGTTTTGTATTCAGCAAATACAGTCAGTTTGGTACCATTATTAGGCTCATCTGTGACCTACCCCCTCCCCTTAGATCCTCCTTGTTGAAGTATATGGGTCATGCATTGTGGAGTTAGCCCACAGTTATGGGTAAAATAAATGTCTCTGCATATCTCTAACCAAAAGTGAGAGTAGCATTGATATATGGGTACGAACAGGAACAGAAGTGGTTACCAGGCAGTTTGGTGAGAATAATATATGTATTTAGCCAGACACCAGCAGGTGTTACACCCCTAGAGATCATGACTTCACCTGTCATAGGTTTTCAGTAACAGGCATATGTTCCCTCCTGTGGAATGGGCCTCCAGTCCAATTAGGGAGCAGTTGGGTTCCCCAATAACAGACATACCATTATTGCACCCATTGGCTCATTTGGCCTGGCTGGCTAAACTTAATCTACTGTTGTTTATTTCCACTGATGACTTCTCTCTCCCCATGGAGCTGCATGCAGTGTACCTTTTTCCAGTTTTCTGTCAGCTGGTCTACAAAGAGAAGATTTTTCAGCTCAGCTCCAGCAAGATTTCTCAGTGACTTTGCAACCCAAGCATGTGCAGTCTTCAGCAATAGGGTCTTACCATCTATTCCTGTTGGGAAACCAAGAGCCTCAGCAATGGCCTGTAATATTCTGGGGGCATCAGGGACCTACGTCTCTGGCCAACAATTCACTGGAAGGTATCCCATCGCTGGCACTGAAAAATGTCTAGTAACAATCTATGGCTTCTAAGTGTGCCATTGTCCAAAAAGTAGGTTTCCATATGACTTATTCATACCCTCTTAGATTTTAATTAACCCTCCCCCAACTCTTCCTTTACTCAATCTCTTGCCCTGACCTCACTTAGGCCTTTCCACCACCAGTAATCCATTCTTCTAAATTTTATATATGTATATAGTCTCCCTCCCTTATAGCCCCTTTCTAGCTTACTGGCATCTGATACTGAGTTTTATTCTAAGTCACATACCAGTCCAAACACTTGTAGCTAGGATCCACACACGAGAGAGAACATGTGGCACTTGGCTTTCTGGGACTGAGTTACCTTACTAAGTATAATCCTTTCCACATCAATCCATTTCCCTGCAAATTTCATATTTCTTTACCACTGAATAGAAATCCATTGCATAAATGTACCACATCTTTGTTATCTACTCATCAGTTGAGGGACATCTAGGCTGATTCCATTTCCTAGCTATTGTGAGTAGAGCAGCAATAAACATGGATGTGCAAGTATCTTCTAAGGTAGTGTGACATGTACTTAGGATACACGCCTTGGAGTGGTATGGCTGTGTCATATGGTAAATCTATTTTTAGCTATCTCATGAACCTCCACATTGATTTCCACAATGGCTGTACCAGATTACATTCCCACCAACAGTGTAGAAGAGTCCCTCTTTTACTGCATCTTCACCAGCACTTATTGTCATTTATTTGTTTGATAATACCTATTCTGACAAGAGTGAGATGGAGTCTCAAAGTAGTTTTAATTTGCATTTCCATGATGTAGAACATGTTTTTAGATGTCTATAAGCCATCTGTATTTCTTCTTTTGAGAACTCTCTATTTAGTTCCATAGCCCATTTTTACTTGGCTTTTAATTTATTTCTTACTATTTAGTTATTTGAGTTCTTTGTATATCCTGGATATTAGTCCTCTGTTATATATATAGCTGGCAAAGATTTTCTCCAATTCTGTAGGTTGCCTCTTTGCTCTATTCAGTGTTCTTTGCTGTACAAAAGCTCTGTAATTTCATGAGGTCTCAATGGTTGATTACTGGTTTTATTTCCTGAGCAACTGGGGTTATATTCAGAAAGTTGTAGCCTATGCCAATATGTTGAAAGGTTTCCCCTACTTTTTTCTTATTTTTGTTGCTCAGAATTGTTTTGGATATTTGAGGGGTTTTTTGTGCTTCCAAATGAATCTTAGGATTGTTTTCTATTTCCATGAAGAATGTCATTTGAATATTGATGGAGATTGCATTAAATGTATAGGTTGCTTTTGGTAAGCTTGACATTTTTACAATATTGGTTCTTCTAATCCAAGAACATAGGATGTCTTTCCATTTCCTAGTATCTTCTGCAATTTTTCTCTTGAGTGTTTTAAAATTTCCATTGCAGAGATCCTTCACTTCCTTGGTTAGGTTTATTCCAAGGTTTTTTTTTTTTTTGAGGAAGTTATGAATAAGAGTGATTCCCTGATTTCATCCTTAACATGTTTGTTGTTAGTATATAGGAAGGCCACTAATTTCTGTGTGTTTATTTTGTATACTGCTATGTTGCTAAAAGTATTTAACAGCTCAAACAGTTTGCTGATAGAGTCTTTAGGGTCTTTTATGTACAGAATCATATCATCTTCAAATAATGATAATTTTATTTCTTCCTTTCCAATTGTATCAATTTTATGTGTGTCTCTTCCCTTGTTGATATAGCTAAGACTTCAAGTACTATATTAAATAAAAGTGAGGACAGAGGGCAACCTTGTCTTGTTCCTGATTTTAGTGGAAACACTTCAAGTTTTTTCCCATTTAGTATTACATTGGCTGTAGGTTTGTCATAATAGCCTAATTTATTGGGATGTGGTCCTTCTATTCACAGTTTCTGTAGGACTTTTACCGTGAAGTGATATTGGATTTTGTCAAATGCATTTTCTGCATCTATTTAGAAGATCATGTGATTTTTGTCCTTCAGTCCATTTATATAACGTATTACATTTATCAGTTTGCATATGTTGAACCATTCCTGCATCATTGGGATAAAACCTACTTAGTTGGAGTGAATGATCTTTTTGATATATTCTGTTTGCCAATATTTTGTTGAAAATTTTTTCATCCATGTTCATGAGTGAGATTGGTCGTTAGCTTTCTTTTTTTGTTCTGTCTTTGTCAGGGTGATGCTGGCTTCATAGAACGAACTCAATAGTATTTCTTCCTTTGCTATTTTATGGAAAAGTTTGAGAAGCATTTGTGTTAATTCTCCCAAGAAGGACTGGTAAGATTCCCTTGTGAATCCATCTGGGCCTGGACATTTTTTATTTGGGAGATTTTTTATAACTGCTTGGATCTCTATACTTGATATAGGTCTATTTAAGTGCTTAATCTCATCTTCACTTAAATTTGGTAGGTTATATAAAACAAAGTAATTATCCATTTCTGTCAGATTTTCAAACTTAGAGGAGTATATATTCTTAAAGTATGTCCTTATGATTTTATGTATTTATTTGGTATCTGTTGTTATGATGTCTTTTTCATATCTAATTTTATTAATTTGTGTTTCTTCTGTCTTTCTTTAGGTCAGATTTGCTAAGGGTTTATCTATCTTGTTTATCCTTTCAAAGAACCAACTTTTTGTTTCATTGATTCTTTGTATTTTTTTGGATTGTATTTCATTAATTTCTGCCCTAATGTTTATTATTTCTTCCTGCCTACTGATTTTTGGTTTACCTTTTTCTTCTTTTTCCAAGGCCTTAAAGTAAAGCACTAAGTTGTTTACTTGTGATGTTTCTAATTTCTTAATATAGGCACTTGAAGCTAAAAATTTCCCTCTTAGCACTGCCTTTATTTTGTCCCAAAGGTTTTGGTATGTTGTGTTCTCATTACCATTTGATTCTATGAATTATCTGATGTCATTCTTGATTTCTTCATTAAGCCATTCATCACTTAGCACTATATTGTTAGTTGTGTCTGCTTTATAGCTTTTCTTGCTGTTGATTTCTAGTTTAATCCTATTATGATCAGATAGAGTACAAGGAATCATTTCAATTTTCCTGTATTTAAGGTTTGCTTTGTGTCCTAATATATGGTCTATTTTAGAAAATGTCCCATGTGCTACTCAAAAGAATGTATTTTCTGCAGCATTTGGATGAAATGTTCTGTAGATATCTATTAGGTCCATTTGTTCTATGCCCTCATTAAATCCAGATGCTTCGCTGTTTATTTTTTGCTGAGATGACCCGTCGATTGATGAGACTGGAGTATTGAAGTCACCCACTATGACTGTGTTTGGTGTTATCTGTGATCTTAAGTCTAATACTGTTTGTTTGATAAAATTGGGAGCCCCATGTTAGGTGCATATATGTTTAGAATTGTAATGTCCTCCTCTTGGAATGTTCCTTTAATCAATATAAAGTGACCTTCCTTATCTTTCCTAACTAATGCTGGTTTGAAGTCTACCCTGACACCTGCTTGTTTTCCAGGCTCATTTGCTTGAAATAGCATTTTACATTCTTTTACCGTAAGATATTATCCACTTTTTCTGGAACGGTGAATTTCTTGGAGGCAACAAATAGAAAGATTCTGCTTTTTAGCCCAGTCTGCAACCTTGTGTCTTCTAATTGGGGCACTGAAGCCACTGATACTGAGTTATTATTGAAAGGGGTATATTTATTTTTGCCATACTTATTTTGTACTTCTTCTGCATTTTCCTTTACTCTCTTGTATTAACTAATATTTGTGTATGGCTTTTTTTCCCCTATTTCCTTATAGGCATGCTTTCCTTTCTCTTCAGCATGAAGGATCCTTTCAAGTACTTTCTGTAGAGCTGGCTTAGTGTCCATACCTGCTTTTTTTGTGGAATGTCTTTATTTCTCCATTAATTTGAATGGCTAGCTTTACAGGATAAAGTAACCTTGGTTGACAGTTGTTACCTTTAAGAACTTGGAATACATCATTCCATGCCCTTCTGGCTTTTAAAGTTTGTGTTGAGTAATCTGCTGCTGTCCTGTTGGGTTTCACTTTGTAAGTAACTTGATTTTTTTCTCTAACTACTTTCAATATGTTTTCTTTGGTTTGTGTGTTTTGTAGTTTAGTTATACTATGGCGATGAGAGGTTCTTTCCTGATTTTGTCTGTTTGGCATTCTAAAGGCATCCTATATCTGTACTGGCATCACTTTTTCTATCTGGAGGAAATTTTCTTCTATGATTTTGTTGAAAATACCTGCTATGCCTTTGGAGTGAAATTCTTCTGCCTCTACTATGCCATGTTTTCTTATGTTTGATCTCTTCATAGCGTCCCAAATGTCTTGGAAGTCCCATTCACCCCTTCCTATTAATTGTCTTTTCTTTGTTGGACTATATTAGATCTGTCACATGGCCTTCTAGTTTAGATATTCTGTTCTCTCCTTTATACATTTTACTGGAGAGACTTTCTACAGAGTTTTCTATTTGTTTTGCTCTGTTTTGCATTTATAGTATTTCTGATTGGTATTTTTTCATTATTTCTATTTCCTTATTCATGTCTTGTATTAACCTCCTTATTTCATGAAGTTGGCTTCCTCTGTTCTCTTGGGATTCCTTCAGGAGTTTTTTTCTTCTTTGGTTCCTTTGATTTCCTTGAGTATAGATTTAATCATATTTTTTTTGAAATCTTTGTCAGTCATTTCATCTAAAACAGTCTCAATGGAGTTCATTTCTGATGGATTTATAATTATTGGTTTAATTGCATTATATTTTTTGTGTTTTGGATTTTTTGTGTTTATTATATTATAATGTAGAGATTTTTTTCATCTTGAGTTAATTTGATGTCTGGGTCTTCTAAATATCTGAGGTGTTCTTAGTTGTGTTAATCTGACTTTATATATCTTCAGGGCAGGAGTTTAAGGTGACAGTTGTAGACCTTATACTGGAGGAGATACAGCAGAAGTGACACTAAGTGTTGTTTACCTGCTATTCAAGTATTCTAGTAGAGTGGGTGGAGCAAATTACTGGCAAATGCTAAACTTCACTTTAATATTTACATTCAATTAAAACTAGAACAGAGTATTTATGCAAAAGTGGGGACTAAAAAAAACAATCTAACAATGCCAAAGTCCCTAAGGGGTGTGTGTTGGCCCACACCCTTAATTTAGTCAACTGGGAGGTGGGTATTTCTGGTCTGAAATGGGTTCCAGGTAAGACTGAGGCTGAGTGAGACTCTGTCCCCAATAATGACAGAAGAAAAAGACAAAGGCCCTGTAAATCAGGAAACATCAAAAGCAACAATAGTCAACACCAAAATACAGTTTATTTGAGAGTGGTAAAGTGTACCAAGACTATATCAATCATATATAACACCTAATGTGCCCTAACATGGAAAGAGAGATTAGCAGTTTCAGTACAGGCCTATGTACCTGACTTTGTATGAGTAGGCCCTGATACCTCTGGGGATGGCTTCCAATCTCACCAAGCTGAGCGCCCACCTCAATCTCTCTCTTGTTGCACTGTGGACTGTTAGGCTGCTTGGGTCACTGGATCTGGTGTTCTGATTGGCTGTGCTGGATGCCATGTGGCCAGGGGCTGAATGAGTTCTCAGGTGGTTCATGGCGCTGGCAGTTGGGAGATGGGAGGTTGTGTAGGATTCCTGTAATTGTACCAGAGCTGCTCAGCTGGTCCCATTTGTGTTCTTCAGCAGCTGCTCAGCTGCTCACTGCTATCTTCCCCTTCAGGTTTCTTGACTTTGCAAAGAGGCTGATATGAGTGGAAAATCCCACCACCTGGCTTTTGCCCCTGCAGGTCTGTGCTAATTTGGAAGGCAGGTGTGTGGATCAGCACTGTTGGGGCCTCAGCACGATTCTAGCCAGTTTCCTCCTTTCTAGAAGATCTGAGTCTCTCCTGTTTCTCTGCTGTGGTTGATGATAACACATACACCTTCACTTTTTGGTAGAAGAGTGTATTTTGCTGTTTTTCTGCTTATCTCCCTCCCTAAGCATGGCTACTTTGCTGTCAACTTACCCAGAAATCATATACCACATGTTTCATTATTCATTCCTCTGTTCTTGAACATCTTGGTTGGTTCCATAAACTAGCTACATTGATTAGCATTACGATAGACAAGTATCTCTGTGATATGTTGATATGGAGTTGTTCAGGTAAATATTTAGGAGTGGTGTGCTTGCATCATAAGGTAAATCTATTTTAAGTTTACCTCTGACTTATGCATGTGTGTATATAGGGAACATGCATCTGCACACATACATGCTGCTGCAGCTACATTCATGTTGCCAGCACAAAGCACCCAACCAAAAGCAGCTTGTGGAAGGAAAGGATTTATACTGGCTTACTGACTCAAGGGGAAGCTCCTTGATGGCAGGGGGAAACGTGGCATGAACAGAGGCTGGGATGTCCTCCTGACCAATATCAGGTTGATAATAGCAGCAGGTGAGCATGCCAAACACTGACATGGGGAAGCTGGCTATAACACCAGTAAGCCTGCCCTCAACAACACACCTCCTCTAGCAAGGCTCCAATTTCCAAATTGTTATAATCTGGGAACTAAGAATTCTAAACACATGAGTTTATGGGGAATACTTAATTCAAACCACCACATGCGCATACATCACACATATCCCATCACACACCACACCACATATCCTCTACACACAGACATTCCCTCAAAAATGTGTTGTTTAATCTTCATGAGTTGGTGTATTTTCTAAACTTTCATTTACTGTTGATTTCTAGCTTTATTTCATTGTGGTCAGACAGACTACAAGAAGTTAGTGTAATTTTCCTACATTTGTTAATACCTATTTGTGTCCTAATTTTGTGATCTATTCCAGAAAATGTTCCATGTGCTGCTGAGAAGAAGGTATTCTATAGTGTTTCCTTGGAATGTTATATAAATATCTGTTAGGCTCACTGGATCTATGTCATATAATTCAATATTTCTTTGCTTAATTTTTGATCAGATCACCTGTCTATTGGTAAGCATGGAGTATTATCATCCTCTGCTATAGCAGTTACTTTCTTGTTGATGACCTGACCAGAGCAACTTGAGAAAGGAAAGTTTATTTGGGTTTGTAGTGTCAAGGAATAGTCCATAATGGTAGCGAATGCATGGCAGGAGTGAGGAGCTGGTCATGACATCAACAGGCAGGAAGAAGAGGATGAACAAGAAGTGAGGCCAGATGACATACCATCAAGGCCTGCTTCTAGTGACCCACTTCTTCTAGAAACTCCCTCTCCTAAATGTTCCACAAGTTTTCCAAACAGCACCATTATCTGGAACCAAATGTTCAAGCATATGAGCCTATGAGGGGCATTTAACATTCAAATCACAACACCCACTATTACTATGTTGGAGTGAATCTCTGACTTTATTTCTAGTAGTATTTATGAAATTAGGCATACCTTTATTCAGTGTACATATGTTCAGAAATGTCCTCTTAATGGATTGTTCCTTTAATGTGTGTGAAGTGACTTTTATCTCAACTGATCAGTTTTGGTTTGAAGGCAATTTTGTCACGTGTTAGAATAGTGATATCCTGGTTTCATGTGCTTAGAATAGCTTTTTCCATCTTTTACCTGAAGGTAGTGTTGATCTTTTATTGTGAGGTATTTTTCTTGGAGACGGATAAAAGGTAGATCCTATTTTCCAATCCAATCATTAATATTCACAGTTTCTCTTGAAAGGCATACATTAGTTGCCATCATTTTTTTGATTATGTAGTGCTTGGGGTTTTCTTAGTCCTTGATTAACAACTGTCCTACAAATAGTGTATTTTTCTCTATATCCTCTTCTATGTGTTTATCTTTTTCTTCAGTGCAAAGTATTCCTTCCAGCGTCCTCTGTAGAGCTAGCATGGTGGTCATAAATTCCTTTATCTTGCTTTTATCAGGGAGAAAATTTCTTTCTCCTTCAATGGCTGGTAGTTTTCCTAGGCTTAGTAGATTGGCTTGGCAGCTGTGGTTTTTCAGCATTGCAATACATCATTCCAAGCCTTTCTGGCTATTAAAGTGTCTACTGAAAAATCAGCTGTTATTATGATGGGCCTACCTTTATATTTGAATTAATGTTTCTCTTTTGCAGCTCTCAAAACCCTTTCATTGTTCTGTATATTTAGTTAGTGTTTTACCTATAATATGATATGGGTGTTTCTTTTTATGTCCTGTCTATTTGATGTTTCATATGCTTCTTATACATGTATGGGCATCTCTTTCCCTAGATTTTAGAAATTTTGTACTATGATTATACTAAAAGGATTTTGTATGTCTTTGGCATGGAATTTTTCTCTTTCTTCTATGCCCAGCATTTTTATATTTGGTCATTTCATGGTGTTCCAATTAACTTTCATGTTCTAACTGTAATTTTAAAAAAATCATTGTATTTGAGTGTAAGTACCAAGTCCTCTACTGTGTCTTCAAACCTTTGTATTCTGTTCTCCTCATGAGTCACTCTATTGGTTAGGCTTTCCACTGACATTTTTATTTGACTTATCCTTTATGTTTCTAGTATTATTTCAGTTTTTCTTCAGTATTTCCCTTTATTGAATTTCATTTCATTTCTTGCATTAACTTCCTTATTTCACCCTCCTGAATTCTCTGAGTAAGCAAGAATTCTTTAATGTCTTTGAACATATTTATCATCAAGAAATTCATTCAGGGCTGGAGAGATGGCTTAGCAGTTAAGGCACTTGCCTGCAAAGCCAAAGGACCCAAGTTCGATTCCCCAGGACCTATGTAAGCCAGATGCACAAGGTGGTACATGTGTCTGGAGTTCATTTGTAGTGGCTGAAGGCCCCAGCACACCCAATCTTTCCCCCGCTCTCTCTCTCATAAATAAATTAAAATTATTTAGGGACTGGAGAGATGGCTCAACAGCTAAGGTGCTTGACTGCAAAGCCGAAGGACCCAAGTTTGATTCCCCAGCACCCACATAAAGCCAGATGCACAAAGAGGCTCAAGCATCCAGAGTCTGTTTGCAACAGCTGAAGGCCCTGGTGTGCCCATTCTCTCTGCCTGTCTCTCTTTTCTCTTTCTGTGTTTGCAACTAAATCAATAAAAATATTTTTAAATGGAAATCCATTCAGAGTCTGTTGGAATCTCAGGAAGAAACATCTCATGACATCACATGAAGTATATACTATAATGATTCCTCTTATTCTATAAACTTTACTTTTCTACTGCTGGCACTGGTGATGCCATAGCATTTGCAAGATCACGTAGCCTGGGAGCCTTGGTTTCTTGCAACTTAGCTCAGAGTTCTACTTCTAATTACTTGAACAGCTATACACTAGGGAGAGAAAGTTTCCACGTTTGAAAGTAAAATGTCCCCCACAGGCTAGTGTGTTTAAACAGCTTTTTCCCAGAAGGTGGTGCTGTTTGGAAGGTTGCAGAACCTTTTGGAGGCGGAGCCTGGAGATGATTAGCTAGCTCCACTTCCTATTCATTTTCTGCTTCCGGACTATGGATGCATATGATCAGCCAGTGACCTGCTCCTGTCACCATGCTGTCCCTGCCATGATGGACTGTACCTCCTGGTACTGTCAACCAAAATAAACATACAGCCAAAAGTCTGCAGTACGGAGGCCATAGAAATCTCTGCAGGAGAATCACAGTAAGGTGCCTGGGATTTGAAAACCAACTTTGTTCTACTTGAAGAGAGAATTCCTGATGATGGGACATGAAGTGTTATTGATTCTGCTTTGGCAAGTGGAGCGAAATAGCATCCATGTAAGATCCTCTGTTGACCAGTCACCATAGACATAGTTCATGATGCGTAAGAGCTATTTATTATTGCTGAGGAAGCCAGGTGAGAGACCACAGTGTGCTTTTTCTTTTCAGTACAACAAAAGGAAAGAAAGCACTGAGAAAAACAGGAAGGAAAGAGTTACCAGTGTTACCCCTTTCTATGCCCCCACCCCAGTACTCCAAGGAGAACAGTGTGGAGAGAGACTCCTCTCACTTGGCTAAGGAAGACACTAACTCCAGCTCTTAAACTTAAAACCTAGTATGAGACCCATCACAGTGAAACCCAGTGTGGGACAGAGTTCACCTATCCCCAGGCCTGTTCCACAGGTTCAGCTACTGGAATTGTGTTAGTCAAGTGGCAATGAGACTGCTTCCAATTCAGAGCAGTAGGGGAAGAAAAAAGGCTCTACCTACTATGGACCAGAAAATGACAGCACAGGACTTTGTTTTTGGAGCTCAGTGCCTGTCATGGTTAACCCCAGCACCAGGCAGAAACCAAAGATCCAGGACATAGGCCACAACTTAGAGACAGAGGCTCTAGACCTGCCCTGGCACCAGGCAGAGCCCTGTATCTAGTGGGCAGAATCAATTTTTGGCCTATATCACTACACCACAGTCAGGTTATGTGGGTGCCTGTAGCTGTGGGACTCATAACTCAGTGCAGTGTCAGCTTTGATGACAAAGTAGTCATTTCTATCACCCATTCCCTAAGCTTGGGAAGCACAGTGGTCCTAGGTCAGTGTTCCACTCAGAGCTTCTCCACCTGCTCCAGCACCACTTAGCGACCTTCACTCTGAAAGAATAAACTCATGTTTCAGTCCGCATCATTAGCAGCTACAGCATAGACATGGGTGCATCCTTGAGACTGTGCAGGTCATTTTGGCTATGAGGCTCAGGTGACACCTAACTCAGCACCAGCCACAATGGCCACAGGGCTTCTTTCACCAGCACCACTCCTACTTCAAGGCACATAACAGAATAAGTCACCATTCCCTGGGGATACAAGAGGGCAGTTATCATAGAACATTGTGGCCTGTAACTAAGTGTTAGGATGGCAAACCTAACACTGAGAAAATCCTAAAGGCCACACCACTCCATGGCTGCCTATGGACAGAGATTCTGGAACATCCCCGATACCAGAAAGATGCAGGTAGCCTCAGTCCATTGGATTTCTATTCCAGTTGACATCACCTATGGCTGGTTGCATAACTCGTGGGCCACACGTTCAGCTCAGCAGCAGGCGGCACACAGCAGTGTGGCTTTTGTCCTCCTCCAGCATTGTGCTGGTCTTGGTGTGCTGTGGACTCAATCACTTGACACAGTTTGGTAGTATTGGTGGCCAGAATCATGGATTGTTTAGAAGCCTGAGGTTAATCTGTCCACAATGACTATACGCAGTATTAGCTATTTTTCTCATTGCTGTGGCCCAATAAACACTGGACTGAAAGCAATCTAAGGAAAGAAGGATTTATTCTGGCTCACAGTTCAAAAGGGTCCAACCCATAATGGTGGGGAAGGCAGTCACCAGAAGTGGCTTGGTCTGTAGGTGAACAATGAGGCACAGAACGGGTATGAGTATTCATCTGGCTTTCTACTGTTTCTCTTTTTTTTCAGTCTGTGATCCCAGCCTATGGTATGATGCCATCTACATTCAGGGTGAGTCTTCTCTTCTTAGTCAAGCTTTCTGGAAGCCCATTTAAATACATGCACAGAAGTGTGTCTCTTAGATGACTCTAAACCCAGCTAGGCTGACAATGAAGATTAAAGTCATGTACTCAACAGGGCAGAAGCTTCCATTGTCTTACCATGGGACAGTGACAGTGGATGAGGCACCTGGGCACCTGTTCCTGAGGAGAGGTTTGTGAGAATGGACTATTCTTCCTCACATGTTCACTTTTCACAAATACCATCCATAGGTGCAGATTAGGAACAAACTTTGGCTCTGATGGCTCTCCCTTTGAAACAAAAATCCATCACATGCCACTGACAAATCTGGCCTAGTAATGAAAGAGTGGATTTCAGTAAATGGTCAAAGAAAATAAACAGGATGCTTTAGTTTGGAGAAATATGGGCACAAAGTCAGATTATGAAGAATGGATTAACTGCCTAACTTTTCAGTACCAGATGATGTCACATACCAATATGCATCAAGAGTTTTTAGGAAACTTAGCCTTACCTAATGGTCAAAATATGTGCCAGAAATCAACCAGATAATGGTCAGTATTAGAGAACTCTCAGATGAAGAAACTAAAATTGATATTTAAATGAAACCTGCAATTCATAAAGACATAGAAATTCAGTATCTGTAACAACAACATTATAGATAGATGGTAGCAATGAAAACAATCACAGAGTAATTGGAATTTAAAAGGCAATAGAAGACATTGATAGCAGGGCACTCCAAACATAAGAAAGAATTAGTATTAGAGGTAATTCAAGATATGGAATTACGGCTGGAGAGATGACTTAGTGGTTAAGGCACTTAACTGTGAAGCTTAAGGACCCAGGTTAGACTCCCCAGAACCCACGTAAGGCCAGATGCACATAGTGGTGCATGTGTCTGGAGTTCCTTTGCAGTGGCTAGAGGCCCTGGAGCACCCATTTATTCTATCTCTCTCTAACAAATAAATAAAAAATCTTTTAACTATATAGAATTAGTCTGGGTGTGGTGGTGCATACCTTTGATCCTAGCATTTGGGAGGCTAAGGTAGGAGGATGGCCCTAAATTCAAGGCCAGCCTACAGCTACAGAATTTCAGGTCAGCCTACCTTGAAACTCTTCTCCCTCCCCCCCCCCCCGCCAAAAAAAAAATAACCAAGATGTGGAAGTGGAATTGGAATTTTCATACCTATTTCATTTATGTATATATCTTAGGGTCATAAAAAAATTCTTAGGTAAAAAGGGTTCACAAGTGGACAGTTTAAGAAGTCTTGGCATAAAAAAGCCTTGGTATAAAGTTAGTTAGTTGTTTGACAGTTCTTGTGCTCAAGGCAGCCAAGGAAACAATAAAGAATCTAACCATTGTCAATTACTTAAATTTATCAGTCTTTCCATCTTTGCTTTATTACAGGAAAATTAACACTAGGAGGGTTGCTTACAATGAGACCTAAATAATTTATTATTAACAATAACAATTTCAACAGATTCTAGTTGTGCTTAAACAATGATTAACATCTGCCCAGTCCTCCAGGTTCTCCTTTATCTGTCTCACCTGTATTGGTACAACTGAAATTTGCTCACTTAAAATATTTCAAGTGCCGGGCATGGTGGCGCAGGCCTTTAATCCCAGCACTCAGGAGGCAGATGTAGGAGGATCACCATGAGTTCAAGACCACCCTGAGACTACATAGTGAATTCCAAGTCATCCTGAGCTAGTGAAACTCTACCTCAAAAAAAATTTTTTTTCTTTTAAGTAACATCAAATGATCTTTAACAATGGCCAAATATCTTGAGTATGAAAAATAATTGGTGACACTCATATACTAGTATCGTCTTGAACTCATCATGTCTTTCAATGCTTGAAGCTATAGTACATGATTAGGAAATAGTTACAGAATGCCAAGTAAATTGGCTGGGTTACCAGCCTGTGAATCAATCATAGGATCCATGATTCAAACACAGTAGTGCAGTTCCAGCTCCAGGGTTTTTATTCTTAACATTATACTGTGTTTCTAGGAAATGGATGAAAGCACTCAGACTTTACAATTGTAATAGAGAAATGTTTGGAGAAGCCAGGCCTAATTTACAAAATGCTGGGGAACAAAAAGATGTCTTTGATTAGGAAGAGGTTTCCTATCACCTTTACAAGTGGTTTAACTTTTGGGATTTTTTTTTTTAAACTACTTAAAAGTAAAGTTTAAAGAAACAGTATGATGCTCTGGCTATGAACTTTCTACAGACTGCTCTTTACAACTATGCAAGATAATAATCTCATTGTAATCATGCCTGTTGTGCTGTTACTTAAAATAGAAAGAGAATAGTCTCTACAGAATTAGCTTTTCTTTGTTTCATGTTATTTATAGTCTGTCTCTCATTCACTTGGTCTTAAAAATCTTGGAATTTAGCTGGGCGTGGTGGTGCATGCCTTTAATCCCAGCACTGGGGAGGCAGAGGTAGGAGGATTGTTGTGAGTTCGAGGCCACCCTGAGACTCCATAGTGAATTGCTGGTCAGCCTGGGCTAGAGTGAGACCCTACCTTGAATCCCCCCCCCAAAAAAAAATCTTGGAATTTAATAGTTAGTAAACATTTAGTAAGAATTCTGCTTCACAGACCTTTGGTAAAACTATTTTTGAAAGTCCTAAAAGATCGCTACTCTTTTTTTTTTTTTAATTTTTTTGTTCATTTTTATTTATTTATTTGAGAGTGACAGAGAGAGAGAGGCAGATAGAGATAGAGAGAGAATGGGCATGCCAGGGCTTCCAGTCACTGCAAACGAACTCCAGATGCATGTGCCCCCTTGTACATCTGGCTAACGTGGGTCCTGGGGAATCAAGCCTTGAACCGGGGTCCTTAGGCTTCACAGGCAAGCGCTTAACCGCTAAGCCATCTCTCCAGCCCAAGATCGCTACTCTTAAGATCTTCAGGGAATAGATGGTAGTAAGGTTAAGTGGTAGAGGGCTTGACTAAGTTAGATGTGCAAGGTCTTGGGTTTCAGCCCCAGGACTGAAAAAACAAATGGATGTGACTACTAAACACTACTTTTTATGGAAACTGATGATATGTAGTTTTAGAATACAATACGATCTTCTAAACCTTAGTCACAATTAAGTTCCTGATGTGGTTTCTAACACCTTTTCATCCGAACTACAGTTCCCGTCATACACTGCGGTTGTCCCGCCCGTTCGAAAACTATCATTTCCGCCCGCGCAGCCTGTGGATGCTGGACTTTGTAGTTCGCATGGCGTTCCCGTAGGTCGCGGTCTCGTAAAAGAAAACGGAATGGCTGGATTAGCTGCTTTGAAGCTGTTGTCACGATACGGTATTACAGTTAATTTAATGGTATAACTACCGAAATCTTATTACCAGGTTTACATGTACTTCACGCTCCGCCTTCTTCCTATTTCCAGTACCCGCCAGAGGAAGTGACGAGCTTCCGGTGTCATGGCGGCGCGGTGGAGCTTAAGGTAATTACGGAACCGTAGGCTCGCGGCGGGCCAGGAGCCTGCGTTGTGGGGGAGGGCGGGCGGCTTTCCAGGCCGCGTGTCCAGGGAAGGGGCTCCATGGCACGCCCGAGGACCCGCGTGGCCGGGGAGACAGGTTGGGCCGAGCGCGGACGAGCGGCGCACAGCTCGTCTCCGCCTGACCGACCGCCTGGCGGGCGGGCCTGTCTTCCCGGGAGGGAGGACCCCGGCCCGCGTCCTCGCTGTCTCCGTGCGGATGTCCAGTCTCAGCGCGGCCGGTCCCCTCTCCTGCCCTGGGCAGCGCGCCGCAGGAGCGGATCCCTTGGAGCCACGAACGCATCGGGCTTACTAAAGTCCCTTTCCTCCCCCCCGGGCCCGGAGTCCCAGGACTTGGGGGTGGGATTAATGAGCTGCCCTATTTCCCAGAGCAGGACCTCAGTAGTTGGCATGATGGACATTTCACGAGTCTCCTTTTTCATTTACAAGACCAGTAAATACTGAGTCTTTGTTCTTAGTCCTGAGCACTCTTTGTTTTTCGTCGTGTGTTTTCTCATCAGTTACCCTTCATAACTTGAACTACCTCTAACCCGTAACTCCTTGAATCTGCACTCTCCACCAAGCTGCAGGTCCCACGGTATACTAGCTCTTTTCACCGAGTCTAACTTGTAATAACCCCTTTATACATATTCCCATGTAATCTTCACAGTTCTTTGAGGTAAATGGAGAAGAATTTGAGGAAAAGGTATTGATGCAAGAATTAAGTTATTTCAAGTGTGACAAGTTTATTTTACTTTTTACTTTTTTGTTATTTTATTATTGACAACTTCCATAATTATAGACAATAAACCATGATAATTCCTGCCCGCGTCTCTTTCCCCTTCACAGCTCCAGTCTCCATCATATCCCCTTCCTCTCTCAGTCTCTTTTTTATTTGATGTTGTCATCCTTTCTTCCTATTGTACTGCTCTTTTGTAGGCAGTGCCAGGCACTGCGAGGTCCTGAATGTCCAGGCCATTTCGTGTTTTACATTTTTAGGTGTCCATAAACTAGAGGTAGATCAGTCAGCCTGCCTTTTTTGTACTGTGTATGTGCATGCATATACTTATTTTTAGATCGCTGGAACACCATATGTAACACCAATATGGAAAAGTAAATTTAAAATTGGTGTTAAAGAGTGGAGAGATGGCTTAGCGGTTAAGGTGCTTGCCTGCAAAGCCTAAGAACACATGTTGGAATCTCTACGTCCCACGTAGCCAGATGTAGTGATGCAAGTGTGCACACACAAGGGAGCGCACCGGTCTGGAGTTCATTCTCAGCCGCTGAAAGGCCCTGGCCTGCCCATTTTTTTCCTCTCTCTATCTTTGCCCCTTTCTCTCTGTCTTGCTCTCAAAAGTAAAATTAAAAATAAATGATGTTAGAGAAGTTTTTAAAATTAATTAATTATTTATTGTTTTGGTTTTTCAAGGTAGGGTCTCACTCTAGCCCAGGCTGACCTGGAATTCACTATGGAGTCTCAGGGTGGCCTCGAACTCAGGGCAATCCTACCTCTGCTTCCCCAGTGCTGGGATTAAAGGCATGTGCCACCATGCCTGGCAAGAGAAGTTATTTTTAATCAGGAGAAGCATTGCTATAGGAAGAGTCTGTAGGGGGAGGAAACCCACTTGTGTTGGTACTTAGTGATGGACTTTGTTTCTGTCTTGGTTCAACCAACACTTGTTAGCCTGTCATTTGGGGATGTTACCTAGCATCTCTCTTGTAAGCTTCCTCATTTGTAAAAATGCTGCTGATGATAATAATAATACTGTCTCAGTGAGTTGTTTTAAGTATGAAGAAAAATAATGCATGCAGCACACTGTACCCATTGGTATTGTTAGCTGTCACTTTTTACTGCTGTGATGCAGTTGATAGTTCTTTCTGCTTTAGTTCTTTGACCAGTTGTTTAATATTATTTGCAAGCCAAGAGAGATTATGGCTAGCCAGGGCTTCTTGCCACTGCAGACATCTCCAGACATGTACATTTGTTGTGTCTGGCTTCACGTGGGTAATGAGGTATCAAACCCAGGCTGGCAGATTATGCAAGCAAGCTCCTTTAACTGTTGAACCATATTTACATTAGCACACTGTGCTTCAAATTTTTTTCTTTGTTTTTAAAAATTATTTATTTTATTTGAGAGAGAGAGAATGGGCATGCCAGGACCCCCAGCCGCTGCAAATGAACTCCAGATGCATGTGCTACTTTGTGCGTTTGGCTTTACATGGGTACTGGGGAATTGAACCTGGGTCATTAGGCTTTGCAGGCAAGCACCTTAACTGCTGAGTCTTCTCTCCAGCCTTTTTTTTTTTTTTTTAATTTCTGAATGCTGCTAGTCTTTGACTTTTAATTGCTCATGCCACTTGTATGTAGCCTTTCCCAATTAGTTTGATTGAGACTTTATGACATCTTGCTCATAACTTAACAGGCCAAGTTCCTTGATCAAATACCCAGGCCTGGTGTTTCCAAAAATGTGATTTCTTTAGTCAGCATGATCAGTTTTTCCTTGGACCTTGCTGGCAGTGTAAATTATTTATTCGACTTTTCTATAGTATTGCTAATTAGAAACTGAGGGGAATCCATCATTCTGCTTTTTACCAAATCATCCAACTGGTCCTCATGTTGGTTTGGGAGCTGTTGTCCTAGCTCATCCTTTAGGAAGTCACATGATCCTCCCTGCTTTCCAGTCATGTTTGCTGCCCTCTTTGCCTCAACGTATTTATTCCACAAATGACCAGCTTTTCCCCATTATGCCACCACATCCTTTGATGCTTTGGACAGTTCTCCTCTAGTCGCTTTTGGAGTTTTGGCACTTAACCAGTTTTTCTAAACAAGTTTGGTAGCTTTGTTAATTTTCCCAATTACTGAGTTATTGGAGGTTAACACTTATCCCTGATAATTGTACATTGCTGAGTGGCCTGCAGTGGTCTTACCTGGGTTTGAACCTAACCTCTACATAGATTCAGTTAGACAAAGCTCATTACTTACACCTGAAGAGGTGTTGCATGAGTTGTTCCCTTAATGTGTTAGGCTACCTTCATTCTAGCCCTGATGACTAGAGCCTTTGTTGAGGGATGGAGTGTTGTGTCTAGACTCCAGTAGGTATAACTGCCTTATGGCCCATAGGCCATATACAGCCAAGGAAACTGTGAATGTGACCCAACACAAAATTGTAAATTGTTTAAAATATGCGATTTTGTGTGTATGATTTTTTTAGGGGGGTGGAAAACTTGATTGCACAGTCCTCAAGCACGAGCTTTGCAGATGTCAGTGTCATGTTGCAGTGCCAGAAGGTTGGGGACTCTTGGTAGAGGCTACCTGAAGTATTTCTCTAGGGGTGGGGGGCTACAATAAAAACTCCCTTGTTTTCTTTAAAATGTGCTTAGTAAAGTGACTAATGATCCGAAAGACCCTTTTCAAAGCTGTTGAGTCACAGTTGACCAGTTATCCTTAATTAGCCCAGCTGAGGAACAGATTCACAGGGAAGGGGAAAGTGTGAAGGCTTTTGACACACTCAGTCATTAGTATGTTTTTGTAAGTTGAACTGTATCCTCAGGGTCATATTTCCTCTTGTAATGACTGGGAATTTTTCATCTCAACACTAGGTTTAGTCATGCTGCTCTCTGGATTAACGTGGAGCGATGATAAGTAGGGGATGGCACTGATGGTACTGCCTTCATGCAGCTGATGAGAAACAGCTTGGTAATTCCAAGGAGTTATTAGGTGGGCATGGCTGTCCTGAGATTCCTTGAGAAGCAAGTTGTCAAAGTCACAGATTCCTGTGTAGAAGTAAGAATAATCATCACAAAGCCCCTCCTACTTTAAAATTTAATTTTAGATTGGGACCTATTAAGTGTCAGCCACTTTCTTGTTTCCTCAGTATATAGCAGTGGCTTAGAATTTCAAAATTTCAGTGTATTTACACACAGTCTTACTCCCTCATATGTCACTCATGCTCCATCATTGTGTTAGTTTCTATTTGCACCTTTTATTCAAGCAACCTGGAATTGGTCAACATCTTTTCTCTCTCTGAGCCTTTACTCATGCTGATCTCGGTTCCTGAGTGACTCCCCCTTTCTGTGTGGGTAATTCCTCCATGACCTTCAGGACTCAGCTTCAAGACCACCTTCTTCCTGTATACCCCAGGCACACTTTGCAGGACTATATTTGTAACATAGTTATAGCACTTTACATTTCTTCTCTACCCTGAGGGTTGAGAACATTCACCTTGTGACATCTTATGCTTAACATAAATATCACCTGAGTGTAGGTGCTGACTTTACCAGGAAGACCATAGCCATACCATGCTTTCCTTTGGCTTCATACTTCCTCGTTTTCCCTCTTCAGTACTTTTCTGAGCCACTGCTTAATATAAATGTCAACTATGATTCTGGCCTCAGCATTTTTGGTCCTTTTTGTCTTGTATAATTCTCAATTGTCATAACTTCAAAGAGACTTATGTGCAAATGACTAACAAATGAAGAAGAAAGCATTCAGTATGTGATTAGAAGCACTGAAAGTACTTAACTGTAAGACGTGTTCATGAGAAAGGCAGAGAATATGATACAGGTTTAAAATTTAAGGTTTTGCTTGGTCTGTGATACCATGAAAGTGGATGTAAGTTTAGTTTGAACGGTAGACCAAGAGACACTGCTCAATGGAAGAGATGGTGAGGCTAATGAATAACATCAGATCCTGTTGCCAGGCACCTAAGCCATGGACCATGTAATGTATCGGGGACACTAAGGCAGAATGAGGCAGGCTGAGAAGATTGTAGTAACAGCAATTTGGGGTAGCAGGAAAGATGCCCCTTAGGATTTGTTTTATTCAGTCACAGAAGGACTGATACTGAGATAATTGTTTTCTGTTAAAAAATAGTATACAGAGAAACAGAGTAAGCAGACATAGAGACTAAATTTTCATTTTAAGAGTTTTAAAGAGGACATTTAAGAGTAGGGGGGTAATACTGTGTCCTAGTGGAATATGCATTTGATTTGAAAGCCCATTATCCCTGCATGCAGCTCTCCAGATACTTAAAAGGACCCTTTGCCTTATATAAAGTGGAATGCCAGGTTTTATATAAGGAACTTGTATTTTTACAAGTTGGTAAAATTCTTGCAGGATTTGCTGACTGACTAGGAGGGAAGAAAAGGAAATTGCCATTTGGGACAACTTTGGGAAGTATACCCTAAAAGAAATAGCTGGTTTAAGCTGGGGAGAAGGGAGTGCACCTTTTGGGACATCGCATAGAGGGTTCTTCTTGCTAAGTGCACCTAAGATTTAGAGCTCCTTAAGAAAGATTGGTCCCACGTGAACATATTAGTTAAAGTGGTGGGAATGGACATGGTCTTTTAAAAGGAATATGGAGAGGGGAAGATCAAGACTGTACATTTAACACGTATTGAGAACCTCCAGTGTTGAAATTATAATAATGGACAGAGCAAACAAAATTCTGTGAGCAAAGATTGACTCTTAAACATAACAAATAATAAAGGCAGAGGAGAGGACAGAGGAAGAGATAGGGAAAACCAAAGGTGATACATTGGTTGAGAAATGAAAACTTGAAGGAAAATGGGGCCTGTAGTACCAGATACTCAAACAGTATCTGGTGAAAATGGGAATTGGCTCTGGATTTAGCATCACAAAGGTTGTTGTGTTACCGTAAAATGCTGTGGTAGCCCAATTACAATGGTGAAGAAGGTTTAGTGAGATCAAGTGTGGACCTAGCAACTTCTTCAGCTGCCTAGGGAAAGAAAGAGAACTTAAAAGGGGATGAGGTCTAAGGAATTGGCCCCAAAATGTCATTTTACCTTTAAATAAAAAGTAAAGAAGTTCAACATTCAGGTTTTTAAATTTAAAACTAATTGTAGGGGCTTGGAGATGGCTCAGTAGTTAAAAGTACTTCTTTGCACAGCCAGCCTGCCTGGTTTCAATGCCACAACCACCCTACTAAAGCCAGGCACAAAAAGTGGTGCAAGTGTCTGGGTCATTTGCAATAGCTAGCTGCCATAGCACGCCCACATGCACATGTGCAAATGAATAAATAATTTTGAAAAACAACTAAAATGTAAATTGAGATAGATAGATACATGATCGGGATTTGGAAACAACAATAGTGAAATTGCTGCTGTCATAGGTCTTGTGTTCTGGTAAAGGAAGCACATTAGGGGATTGTCCTATGAGTGGTATCTTAATTCATGATATAGGAAATGAATGGAGGATAGTACTTCCAATTATTAATGCATGATTTTCATTGGCTTCATTAAAATTATTTTATTTTCACGTATTTGTACACTTGCATGAATACAGGTAGAGACCAGACGCCTTCCATGGTAACCTTGAGTGTGTACTCCCCAGACACTGTTAACTTTTTTTGAGACAGGGTCTCTCAGTGGCCAAGTAGACTAGATTAGCTGGTCAGTGAGTTCCCCTGGCTCTGTCTGAAAGTGGGAGGAAAGGGGAGAAAGAGAGAGGAAGGGAGGGAGGGAAGAAATAGAGAGAGGGGAGATGAACAAGGCACGCTTGAGAGAATAAGAGGGATAGAAGGAAAGGAGGCAGGGGGAGAGAGAGAGAAACCAAAAGAGTGCTCAGTCTGTTATTCTTCATTGTTTCCTGAAACTGAAAAAACATTAGGAAGGGAAGAGGTATGATTTCTCTTACAGAATTTTCCTGAGAATCCCATCTTTCCCCTTCTGTTTTAGCATTTAGAACCAATTTAAAACACTTTTTTTTTTGGATATTGCTTAGTACTACTATTTTTCCTACCAGACAACAATGATTTTTTTCTTTAATTTATTAGAGATAAAGAGAGAGAAAGAGAAAGAAAATGGGTGTGCCAGGTCCTGTAACCACTACAAAGGAACTCCAGATACATTTGCTACCTTGTGCTACATGGGTACTGGGGAATCAAACCTGGATCCTTAGGCTTCATAGGCAAGTGCTTTAACCACTAAACCATCTCTCCAGCCCTAAAACTTTAAAAAAAATTTTATTTACTTTTTTATTTATTTGACAGAGAGAGAAAGAGGCAGATAGAGAGAATGGATGTTCCAGAGGCTCTACCCATTGCAAATGAACTCCACACACATGCACCACTGGCTTTACTTGGGTACTGGGGAATCGAACCTGGGTCCTTAGGCTTTGTAGGCAAGCACCATAACCACTGAGCCATCTCTCCAGCCCTGATTTCTTTTTTTGTGTGAGTGTGTGATGTGCTGTCGGTATGAATGTTCTATTTGTGTAGACTCATGTATGGAGGCGCACATGGGTATGTGTGGAAGTGTGTGTGGAGGCTAGAAGTGAAAGTTGAAGTGTCTTCTATCACTCTATCATTCTACACTCTACAGTGTCTCTCACTGAACCTGGAGCTCACCAGTGTGGCTACACTAGAAAACTAGCAAGCCCCACGTATCCTCCTGTCTCCACCTCCCCAGTGCTGGGATGACAGGTGTGTGCTGTCACATTTGTGTTTTGTTTTAATTTTTATTTTTGTTCATTTTTATTTATTTATTTAAGAGTGACAAAGAGAGAAAGAGGCAGAGAAAGGGAGAGAGAATGGGCGCGCCAGGGCTTCCAGCCACTGCAAACAAACTCCAGGTGCGTGCGCCCCCTTGTGCATCTGGCTAACGTGGGTCCTGGGGAACCAAGCCTCGAACCGGGGTCCTTAGGCTTCACAGGCAAGCGCTTAACCGCTAAGTCATCTCTCCAGCCCCACATTTGTGTTTTCTATGCTTGCTGGGGATTCCAACTCAAGTCTTCATCCTGGCACAACACACACTTTACCCATTGAGCCAACGCCCCAGTCCCCCAAGACTTTTTTAAAGCTCTGTTATAGTGATTAAAGTTTTTCAAGCCTGGTGTTAGCCTGTAGAGTGCAGAAGCACAAACTAAGGGACTCCATTTTAATTCCCCTTTGGCAACTTAATGGACGTGATTGCAGTGAGTTCCTCTAACCTGGATTGAAGACACCAAACTAACCGTGCTAGCCGTGTTCTGCTGTTGACATTGTATGGAAAGCCATGCATTTCAGCTACGGGTTGGATGTTTTCTAATGTTCTGAGTTTTTTAGATAATTGTGGATGTACAGTTTCATAGCCTCTAGTTAATAGTCTGACATACTTCTTACAAGTGTTATCAGGTATTTTGCTTGCTGAGACAGAGGAAAATCTTCATTGTTTTAAACTGCTGCCCTCAGGAGTGCCACATCTCCTATTGTGAAATAACCTCCTTGCTTGGTTCAGGAAAGCAGGTGGGGTTTGGCTGAGTTGCTTACTTGTGACAGGGAAATTTAATAATTCATCATAAAATGCACATTGTGCTAAGAAGAGCAAAGAGAGCTGTAAACTCAAGATGAATTGCTCCCGTTGCAGGAATTTCCAGCTAGTGTGAGGAAGAAGCAGGTACATGTTGAGCCCTCAGGATTTCTCTATAGGCACACTGTGTACATCTGGACAGTAATCATGGTTCCATCTACTTTATTGTGTTGTCAGTTTTATTTTTTACATTATGAGACATGGAAATGTAAAAAAATTATGCTTGGTTGCCAAAAATTATTTGCTGTAGTTTACTTGAGAAAAATTTTTCAGCTCTTTGTTCTGTTGAAAAATAGGATTAGGAAATTCACCAAAGTAGAGTACTTATGAAGATTAAATAAAATTGCATAAATGATTATAAATTGTATACATAATTTCTCAAATGTAAACAGTTTCTAATAGATAACTCTTTACATATATTATAAATTTCTTACCTCTGAGTTATTACAGATTAATATATTTGGAGTTTATGTGTCCCTTTCCAATTGACCTGTGACTAAGTTCTTCACTATAAAGTAGGTAGGCAGAGGGCCCTGTCTTATAGCTCCAGAGCTAGTGGTTTAAGAAACATTGAGAACAAGCTGAGGAGATTTCTGAAGAGTTGGATATTTGATATTGGAATTATTTTCTCAGTGTTTTTGCAAAACATCCATCTTTGGGTTTAGTAAATCAGGTATATCCTAATATACCTATAAGTAATTCTCCTGTCAGTGAAGTATCATTTAAATCAGTTTTACCATCATAATTTAGTGAAGTAGTTAAACAGTATTAACTAGCAGTGTAAAATAAGGTAGGGAAAAGCCCAGCAGCTATTTGGAATGATAGTGTAGTGTTTATGGGTCTGCTTCTTGCACCCAGAGCATAAGCTGGTGTGGATAGGAGATTTTGATACACCTGCTCATTGTCACCATGACCTGGAGAGAAGCATGGCAGATACCAGAAGTGCATAAATGTTGTTGAATAAGTAGAGGTCTAAACAAATTGGATGGCAAAGGTACTGATAGTGTGCTGGTAGAGGTGTGAAAACATGCATCATCTTTGAGCACAAAGTAGTTAATTTAGTTAATTTTATGGTTCTGTTTATACTTTTGAAGCCACAGAACAGGACCCTGGAAACTTCAAACATTTTGTGTGTGGTGCAGTCTTCTTGTTGAAAAGTATTCCCTGTTCTTTGAATGAGAATGCAGTTTTTCAGTAAGAGTTTTAGCGGCCTTGCATGAAAAAGTCCTCAGTTGCCCTCAACAAACCTATGTTATTAAGAATAATTTCCTCCTGTTCTTTTTCCTAGATTCTCTTCTCTAGAATAAGCAGAGTTTTGTTCATTCTCCAGTGTCTTCAGGGTGCTGTGTGTTTTATCAACCATCTGTGGTTCTTGTCTGTGAAAGGATCGGGTGTAGTAGGAGCTGCTTAGCCGTTTCTGAAGTGGAAGTCCAGGTAATGCTTTTTTTTTTTTTTTACTTTTAAGTTTTTATTTATTTATTTGAAAGTGAGAGAGACTGAAAGAGAGAGAGAAAAAAGCAGATATATAGAGAGAATGGGTGAGCCAGGGCCTCTAGCCACTGTAAACAAACTCTAGACACATGCGCCACCTTGTGCGTCTGGCTTATGTGGGTACTGGGGAATTGAACCTGGGTTCTTAGGCTTTGCAGGCAAGTGCCTTAACTGCTAAGCCATCTCTCCAGCCCCCAGATACTCTTTATAAAAAAGTTTTCACAAAGGGGCTACACAGGCTATCCAGTAGCCCTGGAAGTTAAAATTATTCTTTAGATTTTTACAAGAAAGTAATGTAGTTATGCCTGAAACTTTCTAGCCTTTGAAATTCTTTTCCATGCAAAAACTAGTAATTGACTTTTGTAAGCATAGATCTATTCGGTTGGTAAACTCTTGCATTGTATCAGAATAAGCTATTTAAGAAAGGAGAATTTCTCTTCTCTCCCTATTTCTACCACCGAGTCTGGTTTTATGTAATGTTTTATATATTCCAAGATTTTCTGTTTATCTAAGGTATAGAATTCGTAGGAAAAGTTACTTAAAAATTCAGATGATAACATGAGCATAATAAAGTCTTAGGAGACTGGCTGTTAAATTTTAGGTCAGAGTAGTTCAGAAGAGAAAAAGGACAAGAGAGAAGAGAAAAGAAGGGAGAGAAAGTTGTCTAGGACATCTTACCAGCCAGGCTCGCTGTATAGTTAGATGCATTGGTGGTGTCTTTAACTGCATCTTGATACGTTTGTGAAAGAATCTTGTGTGTATTGCTGTGACTAAGCCTGGCATCAAGGTGACTACTGTCATAAGTTTTTCTTGGTGATTTGTGTGCATCCCACAAATGATAGCTGTGAAAACTATTTGTGTAGGTGATCCAGTGAAACAAGTACTTCAGTAGGTGTCAGCTTAGGCGTCAGGTTTTAGGTGAAGCATAACTGGTGTTAGAATGAAGATTGCTGAAGTGACTGACTTTCACCGCCCTTATGTTTGTGAAGGAGATAGAAAGATGGTCTGTAATATAGTTCCTACCACTCAGAGTTACAAAGCTTTTTCATAGTTATATTTAGTCATCTTAGTATCTTTTGCATCCTTTAATTGTTTTATTGTCTTATATTTCATTTCATAGTCGTAGTTTCATTACTTTACATCATTAACCAGATGATATGTAATTGCAATAAAATGCTTGATTGGCAGTTCTGTGTGAACATAACTACTAGTTCAGCAATTTGCAGAAATTCTAAATGTATTCAACAGAAGGATACTAAATGACATTTAGCATTTAATAATGATGAGTAGTTTTACTTAGAACCAAATACTTAGTTCTTACATGGCATCTGCATCTGAAGTCTTCTATCTTTAGTTGTGCACATCAAGGCATGTTTTAGCATCTTACATTTGCATGTGGTGTTACTTACTTCTAAGTGGCTGTCATTGCCCAAACCCTGACGCTTTCTCTATTTGTAGTTATAGAGAAACAACTTTATATATACAGTACAAATATTTTATATAGAAACCTTAGTATGGTTTATATAGTTTCTCTAGGATTGCTTTGTTAGTTTATTGATTATAATATTATACTACTACTTTATGATGTAAGTATGTTTCCCTCACTGAAAGCATTTTCTTTTTTTTTTAAGTGTTTAATTTCTGGCTTTTTTTTTGCCATTTTCTTTCTTTATTTTTTTCTCAATTTTTATTAACATTTTCCATGATTATAAAAAATATCCCATGATAGTACCCCCCCCCACTTTTCCTTTTGAAATTCCAGTCTCCATCATATCCCCTCCCCATCTCAATCTTTCTACTTACATATATACAATACCAACCTAATAAATAGCCTCTTCTCTTCCTTTCTCTTCCCTTTATATCTCCTTTTTAACTTACTGGCCTCTGCTGCTGAGTTTTTTCCTTCTCGCACAGAAGCGGAAAGCATTTTCATTAGTACTGTTATAAGATCTGTTTTTAAATTAACTCTTCTGTTCTTGTCAATTGTTAGAATAAAGCCTTCTATTTGCTTGTGGAATCTGTGTTTTTAAATAATACATATTAGGTATACATCATGGAACTATTTAAGGAGTTTAAAAATATGCATTTGCATATGTATGGGTGTGCAGGGCTTCTTGCCACTGCAAATGAACTCCAGACACATGTACCACTTTTTGCAGATGGCTTTAATGCAAAAAATGGTTTATGTGGCTTTGGAAGCTCAGATCTGTCCTTCATTTCCTGAGGATGTATAAGGACTCAGTGAGGTTTCCTGTTTTTCATTGCTCTTAAATTAAAAGTGAGTTGATCAAGTGCCCATTATGTGGGAGAAACGTCTCGTACACCTTGCACTATTGTATTTTGTAGGTGATGTTTGGAGACAGAAATAGTAAGCATCCAGGGAATTCAGACCATTGAATTGCTTGGATCACCTGAGGACTCTGATTCATTGAGTCAGCTGACATCAGAACATGAAAAGTAGTGTGGCACACATAAAAGTAAGTACTCGAGACTTAAGATGGAAGGGGTAGGCTTACAGTCAATTAATGATCTGGCCTTTAAACAAAAATGCGTTTGTAGAATTAGGACATTAGAATCAGACCGAGTGGCATCATATGTGCTTCTAACTTCACACAATTTCAAAGACAGATACTAGACCAGTTAGGACTAGTCGTGTGTTGAGGGATAGGTGAGAAAGCATGGAAGATGTGTATTCTCTGTGTGTGCCTGTATAAATACAACATACACGTATGTGCATGGTTACATATATTACATATCAGTGCCTACACAGATCATGTGAATATGCACATGTAAAAGAAAAGAAAGTGGTTCAGGAAATTACAGGAACATTTTCTTCAAGGAACGTTTTCCTGAGTGTGACATGGATAGCAAGTATCACCTTCCTTCTTTTTTTTAATTTTTTTTGTTTATTTATTTATTTATTTGGGAGCGACAGACAGAGATAGAAAGAGAGAGAGAATGGGTGCGCCAGAGCCTCCAGCCACTGCAAACGAACTCCAGACGCATGCGCCCCCTTATGCATCTGGCTAATGTGGGTCCTGGGGAATCGAGCCTGGAACCATGGTCCTTAGGCTTCACAGGCAAGCGCTTAACCGCTAAGCCATCTCTCCAGCCCAAGTATCACCTTCCTTCTGTGGGCCACGGTTCCTGCATGTCTGTCGACAGTGTGAGCCTTTTGCTACTTACTTCACCGTGTACACAAGCTCTTTATTCTTCACTGTATGTTAGACATTTATTTATTCAGAAGCTTATGTTGAATTCTTTTTTTTTTTTGGTTTTTCGAGGTAGGGTTTCACTCTAGCCCAGGCTGACCTGGAATTCACTATGGAGTCTCAGGGTGGCCTCGAACTCACGGCGATCCTCCTACCTCTGCCTCCCGAGTGCTGGGATTAAAGGCGTGCGCCACCACGCCCGGCTTTATGTTGAATTCTTAACTATGTTTTTTTTTTTATTTATTTATTTTTTTTTATTTTTTTAAAAATTTTTTTTTTGTTGTTTATTTATTTATTTAACAGCGACAGAGAGAAGGAGGCAGAGAGAGAGAGAGAGAGAGAATGGGCGCGCCAGAGCTTCCAGCCTCTGTAAACGAACTCCAGATGCATGCGCCCCCTTGTGCATCTGGCTAACGTGGGTCCTGGGGAATTGAGCCTCGAACCGGGGTCCTTAGGCTTCACAGGCAAGCGCTTAACCGCTAAGCCATCTCTCCAGCCCTGAATTCTTAACTATGTTGAAGTGACTGTTCCAAGAATTTTGAGCAAAATAGTGAACAAAACAGGAATCTTTATTCTCATTGACTTCACATTCTAGTGTGAGGATAGCATTGTACAGAGGGAGAAACATACAGTTCTCAGAATCTTCTTCCCACTGCCTCCTGTGGTCCTGCTGGGTTTTCTGAAGCCTTACTCCAGTAAGAAAGTGGCCTATTCAGTCCGCCTCCATCTTTTCTTTGCATTATTCTGCTTGCTTGGCAGGAGCCATTCACGCAGTGAAACTCAGATGTATCCTTTGTGTCCTGAGGATTTATAAGGGCTCCGTCAAGTTTCCTGTTTTTCATGAAACTTTAGCATAAGCAAGTAGTCTTTCTCTCCCTTCCTGAAGACCTCAGAGTCTCTGAGCCGGGTGGTTTTTCAACCACTCACCTTCATTTGCTGTCTTCGTTATGAGACCACAGTGGTACCTTGAATGGTACCAGATTTTGTTTTGCTTGAGGGTTTTTAGAGGTAACTGTAGATTGTTTTTTAGCTGTTGCATTGACTTATAATCTAATCCCTGTGATAAGGGAAATAGAAATTCAGGTTCTTCATATTTGGATTATACCCCCAATTGATTTTACCTTAGTGAAATCCTATCACCACCAAAGTTGAGTTCAAGGGTCCTGTCATTTTTCAGTGTAGTTGCTATAGCAACAGCTCTCAATTCAAGATTATTAGCACAGCATCTGCCAGTCATTTGTTACGTGATCATATTTACAAAATTTTCCTGATTCATGACTTTATTGTTTTTAATTTCTCCCTGTAGTTCGTGGCAGATGTTGCGGAGAAGTGTTAAAAATTATTAGCACAGAATTGAGGCCTCCTTCCTAAAGCAGTCATAATAATTGCCTTGCCTTGTGCAGGAAAAAGTGAATAGTACAGTTTTGGTTATTCGTGCTTTGTACAGAAAAATGTGTAAGACTTGCCTCTGGCCTTTGTCTTGCTTCTCCTCTGCTTCAGGAGGAGCCTTGGTGAAAAGAATGTTCTTTGAATTATAACTCATCACATAGGAATAAAGTTAAGAACTCAGCATCATTAAAAATTTTAGACTTATCCTATCTTCATTTTTATGTTGCTGTTTTTGTAGTTAAAATGGAGTATTTAATTCATGTTAAAACAGAAAACATGTATTTATCTGGAATGGCCTGAAAATTTAGTTTTATTCATAAATTATTTAGATAATATGAATTATTCCCATGATTGATAAATATTTTGAAATAATTTCTAAAGTAATTCCAATTTTCTGAAATACATATTTTATAATCAGCATATTTTTTAACATAAATAATTTGAAAGTTTCCTTCCTCCTTTCCTTTCCCCTTTGAAAGTATTCTTCTGGCCATGACAGAAGAGAAAACTATAGTTCCTATGAGAGAACCTCCTCTCCAGAAGACAGGTAAGTAGTTTTATATGTTCCACATATGATTTATGTTTTTTTAAAGTTTATGCAATAATATAGCTCTAAGTTTGAGGTAGACATTGAAGTGCTGCTTTTGCTATTGTTGCTTTTACATTTACATAGTTCTTTATAGTTTAAACATCACATTAAATAATCATAATTATGTTAAAATCAACAGCTTAACAGCAACACCACTAATGTATATTATACATTCATATGAGGACTACAGAACTATGGACATTGAAAATAAATTTTAAAGGGAGAGATATCCTTACCCCCAATGCACTTTATTCTTATGCCATTCAACTAAGCATCTCCTAGGACCATTGCTTTATTTGTTTGTTTGTTTATTTTTTAGGTAGTGTCTTGCTCTAGCCCAGGCTGACCTGGAATTCACTATGTAGTCTCAAGGTGGCCTCAAACTCAACAGTGATCTCCCTACCTCTACCTACCAAGTACTGGGATTAAAGGCGTGTGCCACCATACTTGGCTGTTCTTTGCTTTGTTAATTGTCCTAGTTGGCACTACGTACTATCTTCACCTTTCACTTACTCCCTATATGTAATATTTCTCTCAGATATAGTTAATTGTAGTAGTGTGTGTAAAATATGAACTACTGTGTATGCCATGTACTTAATTTTGTAGTTTTCTGGTTTTATTGACTTCTAAGGTTCATGGATCTTATCCACCCTTGTATGCTAATCAATTTGTCTGTTGTCATTGTTTTCAGAAATGGAGTTTCAAGAATAACAGCTAGTAAATAGTCTTTTGGAGTATAGTGAGGACACCAGTGACACTCAGTGCTTTGAAAATAAGCCAGCTAAACCAAAAGAGGCAGTTGTCAGATACATATACCCTCCAGGCACATTCTCCCACTGAGGACAGTGAATTGGGAAGAACAAGTTTGGTCAGGGAACTCCAGGAGCTCTGGTTGTGCATACACTGGCAGCTTTTATGATTCAGACCAAAGGAGTGGGTGCTAGCAAAAGTTATGACCTCTGCCAAGATGTTCCATCCTGCCGTAGTGTTAGTATTGTCAGTGACTTTCTTATGTTTTCATAGAAGTGATTTTCAATTTATAATTGTGGTTTTCCAATGTGTTAGATACACAGAACCAGAAAGGTCCCCCCGAGGCAGAGATCACTCTGATCACAGCAGGTCAGACTATGAACGCTCAAGAAGAGCGCGTTCTTACGACGACAGCATGGAATCACGGTGAGTATGCGAGCTGTAACGAAGAAAAGCTACATTTCTTTACATTGTCTTTACTTCTTATAATAAAAGTAAGCAGCTGGCAATAATTAGATGCCTCTAAGTGTCAAACTGTGTAATAAGGACTTCATTGAATTAATTCATTGCACTAAATTGTAAAGGAGATACTGTCCTTTTTATAGCGGAAGTTAACTGAGGCTTGGAAAAGCCTGTTTGTATTTTTGAAACCTGAAGTGGCAAGGCCAAGTCTTTCTGACCTAGAACCCAAGCTTTTATTCATTATATTGCACTGCAGTGGGTGTGGGGTGCATTATGTGGTTTTATTTTTGGAGCTGCATTAAGTGAAAAATGATGATAAAGTGATCTAAATTTAGTTCTCTGTGTCGTGGTAGATAAATACTGAGGATGAAGCTATTCATTTTGAGCGTCTTTTTGTGCTAAATATGAATTTTATTTGAATATTGAGGAACTTGGCTACCCACCTGAAGGTTTATCTTGAGAGAATGGTAGGGGAACTTTGAGAACATGCTGCCACCACTATAAAGTATAAACCATTGGAATAAGAGTGTTTGGACATATTCAGTGGTCAGTATTTAAGAAAGTCAGATATAAATGACATTTGTATATAATTCAAAACTAAGCAGAGTATTATAACCCGCTGTTTTTGTGATTCTAACTTACGCTTTTCTTTTTCTACCTTTGAGAAATTGGCAATAGTTTTTTTTTTAATTTATTTATTTGAGAGTGACAGAGAGAGAGAGAAATAGTGAGATATATATATATATATATATGCATATATATATATATATATGTAGAGAGAGAAAGAGAGAGAGAGAGAGAATGGGTGCACGAGGGCCTCCAGCCACTGCAAACGAACTCCAGACGCATGCACCCCCTTGTGCATCTGGCTAACGTGGGTCCTAGGGAATCAAGCCTCGAACCGGGGTCCTTAGGCTTCACAGGCAAGCGCTAACCACTAAACCATCTCTCCAGCCCGGCAATAGTTTTTTTATTAAGAGATTCGTAAATAGAAATCAGCATTTTAGAATTATCACTTAAAACCTTACTAAAAGGCCTCTTTATTTTGCCCAGGAGGAAACCTAATGTAGAAAAAAGTTACTTAATACAAAAAGTATTCCTTGACACATCTGGAGAGAGGTAGAACTAATGATACCATCAAAGAAAATAAGGTGACCTGGGGGTGTTCATGTAGGAGAAGAGACTGACTGCATTCTGTGCCAGCAGACATACTCAAGTGCATAAAGCAGTGGTCACCTTATGGGAGTACTCTTAGCTTGCATGTATTCACACTTTCCAGAGTAGTCTTGATGCAGACAGTTCCCTGTTACTACAGGTTGGCTTTAAAGGCTGAGTTTGTAATGAGGCAGTGTTACATAGCAGCAAGAGAGCAGAGCTCATATTCATACAAATAAGAGTTCAAATCGTAGTTGCAAACAGTTACTGCAGTCAGAATTTTCAGTTACCTGGCTATCTCTCCTGGTGTTTATCAGAAGACTGTAAGTAACTTTTCCCTGCCGCTACTGTCTGGAATTTGTTATAGTCACAGAAAGCAGCAGCACTGTTGCACATCAGGGTAGTTTGGAGTCTCTTCCTTGGTGGCTAGGTGAGCTTTATGTTTGGAACCATTTTCCTCCCTTCACATCTCTGCCCTCATTGACATGCACTCAGGTAGGTTCCTAATATCTGTTGGCTGCCTGGGTAGGTTACTGCTTTCCTTTATTTATGTAAGTTGAATTACTATATTTTAGAACAGATCTTCTCAGCCATACCCTGTAGAAGATGCTAGAATCTGTAGTTCCAGTGCTGGTAGGAAGCTTATTGTGTTTACATGATTCATTGTTCTACAAAGCATGAACAGAATGACCGGATCTTGCAAGACAATAGGTTAAACAATAGCTAAGTGGACAGATAGTTCTCTGAAGAAAGATAGAAGTGATGGTATTCTCCTTGCAACCTGATGGTTTCAGAGAACAAAACTCCACCTGGTTAAAATTTGTTAATGAAAGGATGTTATTATTATACATTAAAGGTAAGAATGTGGCTAGAAAATGACTCTTTCCTTATTGCCAATAACCAGGGACTTCTGAGATTTTTAATAAAAATATCAATTCTATTATAAATTTAATTTTAACTCTTGTAGTACTCATGTATCTAAATTTGACTTTGGAAATAAACTCTGATTTCTTCTGTATACAATTATATACCACATGTCACTTTTAAGATTTCACAGTCTGACTTAAACTCGTCTTGAGTCAACTTCTGTCATACTTGATTCTTTATTGTTTCCTGATGAGGTCATTCTGACCTACTGTTTATGCTCAGATTTTCATTTGGTGTTCTCTCTGCCGCTAGTTGAACACTGTCACCCTTGTCCCTGCTTTCCTCCCCTGCTTTCTCCCAGACTACATCCTATCAAACCTTTGAGCCTTGGTGTACATTGTCTTTTCTTTGTGAATCACTATCTTTCCATCCCAAACCTTTTTTTTTTAATTTTTTTTATTTTTGTCCTGAGGTTGGGTTTCATTCTGGCCCAGGCTGACATGGAGTTCACTATGTATTCTCAGGTTGGCCTGGAACTCATGATGATCCTCCTTCCAATACCCCCAGAGTGCTGGGATTAAAGGCATGCGTCACCGTACCCTCCCTGCCCAAACTGTTTTTACCACTAACATTTTCACTCATTTGATGTGCAGTTTACTATAAGAATGATTTTATAGTATCTTCTCTCTCTCTCTTTTTCATCATTTTTTAGAAGCAGGGACCGAGAAAAACGCAGAGAAAGAGAAAGAGATATGGATCGGAAACGGTCCCGGAAATCCCCGTCTCCTGGAAGAAGCCCAGAACCACCAATGAGCCAGAGTTTTGCCCAGGATGAGCCTTCTACCAAGAAGAAGAAAGAGGAGCTGGATCCTCTCCTCACTCGCACAGGCGGGGCATACATTCCTCCCGCAAAGCTCAGGATGATGCAAGAACAGATAACAGACAAAAACAGGCATGTTGACATAGTCTATGCAGCTGTGATAGCCTAATGGAAAAGTAAATTGACAATAATCTGATTAACATTGGATGTAAAAAATAGCCTAGTGTGACTGGAGAGATAGTTCAGTGGTTAAAGGTGCTTGCTTGCAAAGCCTGACAGCCCAGATTCAATTTCCCAGCACCTACATAGAGCCAGATGTACAGAGTAGCTCATGCATCTGGAGTTTGTTAGGAGTGGCAGGATGCCCTGGCACATTCATTCCTTCTCTCTCATTCTTATTTGCTCACTCTCTCCACCCCCCTCTCTGTTTGCAAATAAATACATAAATACTTAAAGAAGAAGAATAGCTAAGTGTTATAGAGGATTTAGAAAAAAAAATTAACTTAAACTCTGTGCTTTTATCCTCACTGTCTACTGGCAGTTGTAAAGCACGTCAGTGACATAATCCCACCGAGCGCTGCTCTTACTCCTCCTCGCTAGACGACTCAACAAGGCTTCTTCACATCGGGAAGTTCAGAAGGGCTGTGGGTAGAATTTACAGTCTCCCCGTGAATCTGGATGAGGAAACTACATGTCATTTCTGTAGCTAAAATTCAGACTTTCTTTTTTTCCTCTTGGGAATGTGATCCCAGAGTGTTGTCACAGTTTATTGCAGATAGTGTATAATACTGTTTATGGCCTTGCTACTTGAAAATTAAAATTGATACCAGGCCTGCCACCATTTGTTGTTGTTTAATATGTAAAGCAGCTTGTGTCATATAGTCTCAAACCTATTGCTGGTTATGAAGAAGACTATATTAACATCTGTGGTCACCCTATGTACTACATGCCTCACCAAGGCTAATATCTACACTGGCTGTAAGAAAAGCAAGTGGGTGGGGGGAGTTGAGACCTCACATCAACTTTAAAGACATACGGTACTAAAAACCATTGATCTTTAGAGCATTGAAAGACCATAGACATTATCAAGTTAAACAAAGAAACTCAGGTAATACCCAAAGTGTAACTTGTACAATCATTGAGCATTCGGATGTTGGTCTGCTGCATAAACAGAGGTTGAGGGTCTCAAACACTTAGTATTTCAGCTGCAAGATGCCATGTGACTCTCCTCTTTTTGCAATTACCATTTCCTTATAGTTTATTTATTTTTAAAATATTTTATTTACTTGAAAGCGACAGTGGGTACACCGGGATCTCTTGCTACTGCATAACCTGGACCAGCAGGCTGTGTAACCAAGTGCCTTTAAATGCTGAGCCATCTTCCCAGCCCTTCCTTATAGTTTAAGGCATTTAATTTTGCTATCTTTGTCAAGCTTTCATGAGAAAAGTCATAATAAAAATTCCCCCTTTTTCCTCTGTAACCATGATGTTTTACTTTGGGGTAATTTTGCGAAAATTCCATTAAGAAAAAAGTAAAACTAAATTATTTTTATGTTTTTAGTATAGCATCTTGATATTGTAATTTTTGACAAAGTTTTAATCATTACTAAAATCAAATCTCTTTAGCTTAGCATACCAGAGGATGAGCTGGGAGGCCCTAAAGAAATCAATCAATGGTCTTATTAACAAAGTCAACATTTCCAATATAAGTATTATCATTCAAGAGCTACTTCAAGAAAATATTGTTCGAGGAAGGTAAGTACTGGCCATTTTATTTGTGTATTTTGTAATTTTTTTAAAGAAATAAAATGTACTTAAGCAGTAATTATTATTTCTTATTTGAGAATGTTTATTGAAAATTCAATTCTTAGTTTGGGGCAATGTCTCAGTGGTTAAAAGTGCTTGCTTGCAAAGCCTACTAGCCAGGACCAGTTTATTTGAGAATGTTCATTGAAAATTCAATTCTTAGTTTGGGGAAATGTCTCAGTGGTTAAAAGTGCTTGCTTGTAAAGCCTACTAGCCAGGACCAGTACTCACATAGGACCAGATGCACAAACTGGTGCATGCATCTGGAGTTTGTTTGCAGTGGCAAGAGGCCCTGACACAATCTCTCTGAAATTAATAATAATAATAATAATAATAATGAAACAGTGCTATTCTTATACAAATGTAGGCTACTAAGAAGTAACTTGTATCTTATTAAAGATTTTAGGGGGTTAGTGCTTTTGAGATTTGATAACATATAATTTTGCACATTTATTGAATGTCTAAATTCACAAGGAATAGCAGATATTAAAGTATATTTCCTCAAATCAGTTCATTTCTTTAAATTCGTCTTTTTAGTTGACATTAAAAATTTTATAGATTTGGAACTAGGGAGATGGCTCATTGATTAAGGATGCTTGCCATAGAAGTAGGATGACCTGGGAGGTCCTGATTCACCCTGAGTTCAATACCCTAGCACTTACAGAAGCAGTTAGGTAAGGCCATGCACACTTGTAGCCCCAGTTCTGTGGGGAGCAAAATCGTTGGGGCTCACTGGTCAGCCAGTGTGATCAAAATGCTAACTCTGGGCGCAGGGAGAGACTTCAGTTAAAAGAAACCTGTAGATGAAGGATAGAGGACAACACAAACATTGTGCCCTGCATGTGTGGGGTTGGGGGTGTGCATCTACACACACATACACAAACACATGGTTTTATAGATTTTATGAATGTGTTATTTTGACACAAACGTATTTGATGTCAGAAATGACAGACATTCTTTTTTAAGGTTGACTGGTAGTCCACTATGTCTTTAAAAAATTTATTTTTTATTTATTTATTTGAGAGCGACAGAGAGAGAGAGAGAATGGGTACGCCAGTGCCTCCAGCCACTGCAGACGAATTCCAGACACGTGTGCCCCCTTGTGCATCAGGCTAATGTGGGTCCTGGGGACTTGAGCCTCAAACCGGGTCCTTAGGCTTCACAGGCAAGCGCTTAATTGCTAAGCCATCTCTCCAGTCCATTATGTCTGAATTAAATCATTAAATATTCTTTTAAAAATACTTAATTAAAAATATTACCAGGAGCTGAGCATGGTGGTACATTCCTTTAATCCCAGCACTCGGGAGGCAGAGGTAGGAGGATTACTGTGAGTTCGAGGCTACCCTAAGACTACATAGTGAATTCAGGTCATCTAGGGCTAGAATGAGACCTTACCTCAAAAAAAAAAAAAAAAAAAAATATATATATATATATATATATATACACACACACACACACACACACACACATACATATATATATATATACACATCCACCCACCAGGCCTGGAGAGATGTCTTAGTGGTTAAAGTGCTTTCCTACGAAGCCTAAGGACCTAGGTTTGATTCTCCACTGCCCACGTAAGCCAGGTTCACATGGTGACACATGTACCTGGAGTTCATTTGCAGTGGCTAGAGGCCCTAGGGAGTCAATTCTCTCTCTATTTGCCTCTTTCTTTCTCCCTCATAAATAATAAAATAAAATAAAATAAAGTTTCCAAGTATCTATATTTTGAGGGGTTTCTTATTATTTGAGAGAGAGAATTGGCACGCCAGGGCCTCTAGCTGCTGCAAATAAACTTCAGATGTATGCGCCACCTTGTGCATCTGGCTAATGTAGGTCCTGGGGAGTTGAACCCTGGTCTTTTGGCTTTGCAGGCAAGTGCCTTACCGCTAAGCCATCTCATCAGTCCTTGAGTTTTTTTTCTTCAACACCTTTATTATTTATTATTGACATGAGCTTTTTTTTTCCCAGATAAAGCAATGAGAAACTTAAACATGATGAGCTTTTATGATTTTAATGTTCCTGGGTTTTACCTGTTTTTCCTGACTGGCGGTTGTTGTTTCTATACAGAGGACTGCTGTCTAGATCAGTTTTGCAAGCCCAGAGTGCTTCTCCAATCTTCACTCATGTTTATGCAGCTTTGGTGGCAATTATCAACTCAAAATTTCCACAAATAGGAGAATTAATCCTCAAGAGGTTAATTCTTAATTTTCGGAAAGGGTATCGAAGGAATGATAAGGTATGCATAGGTACATAGCAATGCTTTTTAAGAACCACACTTAATGAGAATTGTTTTGGTTCTGTTTAAATATCCCTGGCCACCGATAGGGTGGCTGTAATGGAACACATATAATTACTGACCCAGTGTTTTATGTGAATTATTTTCATAAAAAATTGTCCCATGTGTTACATATTTTAAGAGCATGTTACGCTACAAAGCGATGTGTGGGCCAGGTCAGTTCCTTGTCCAGTGTGCCCGTAGAGAAGTCAGAGCTGGCTACTGTGCACTATTGATACCTGGAAATTGTTTTTAGTTTATGGATTAACTGTGTCTCTTTCACTTTCAGCAACTTTGTCTGACAGCTTCAAAATTTGTGGCACATCTTATTAACCAAAATGTGGTGAGTAATTATCCTTAAAACTTGGTCAGATTCAGTGGCATGAGACCTTGGGCTTGAAGGATTTGAGTAATACATCCCTTGTTTTTGTTTTCATTTACAGCCCTTGAGATCTCCTTAGGTGATATATTAATTTTATAACTGTATTAAATGTATCTCTTACTCCTCAGTGTAAAGAGAAATCAGAATATTGGGTATTTTGTCAAAGTGATCTATGTACTGTACTTGCTTACTTAAGTTATCTTTGAGAATGCAAAGTAATTCTTTTCTAAAACATTAAAGTCTATGTCTCTACTTCTTTCTCTATGCCTGATGTTCATGACAACCTAATAAGCACTTGGTATTTATAGCTTACATTTTTATTAGTGTCATGCATTTTTATTTTAAATAATTTATTAGAACTTTAGCATTTTCATCACTTATCAAAAATGTTATTAGTTTCTTCCATGGGCGTGTGTCCTGTTACATGACACAAAATACAATGTTCAGTGCAGTACAGACAACATTCAGCAAAGTTGTCCTCTGACTTCCACACATGTACTGTGGTATGCATCCACACAACTTACACTCACAAGTACACAAGGATAATGTAAATTAGAAAAAAGTATTGCTCATCTTTATATTATATGTTACAATTTTTAATGTCATGTTTGTATAGGAAGAATTTTGTAGTTACACTTAATCTTATTTCTGTAGCATTGAATAATATTTCAGTTCTTTCCCTTCTGAAATTCTTTCTTTCTGTAGCATTGAATAATATTTCAGTACTTTCCTTTCTGAAATTCTTTCTAGTATCCACTCTTAGAAATCTTTAGGGTTTTAACTATGAGTCACTAAAGACTGATAATTTGTTACTTAAGACCTTGGAAACAACTTTACATGTCTGCAACAGCAGATAGCTATTTTGGTTGTGAATGTGTATTGTACTTATATTAGAGATTTTTGGTATTGCCTCAAAATAATTAAAATGTTAAATGTCTTTCACCTTCTCAGAAAGGTATAAGGAAATACTAATCCTCTCTCACCCTGTTCCTCAAAAGTATAATGTAATCAAGACACCCCCCCCCCCCCCGGCCACTGCCAAAAATAAAAGTGTATTTTCATGGCGTAGTGTGAAGAAGAGTTCTCCTGATTGGAGATTTAGAATCCTCCTTTCCCCACTTGAATTCAGTCTTTGGCCTATAAAGGTAGATGGATGACATTTGAGTCTTCTTTCTAGTTACATTCTCACAGAAGAGTGTCTCAGTATAATTCTTTTCAAGTGTTTTGTTTATTTATTTATTTGAGAGTCAGGGAAAAGAGGCAGATAGAGAGAGAGGGAGAGAATGGGTGCACCAGGGCCTCTAGCAACTGCAAACGAACTCCAGACACATGTACCACCATGTGCCTCTGGCTTATGTGGGTACTGAGGAATTGAACCTGGGTCTTTGGCTGCTTTGCAGGCAAGTGCCTCAACTGCTAAGCCATCTTTCCAGTCCTCTCAGTATAATTTTATTCTTATTCTACCAGATTTTTTGTTTTATTTTGTTTTGCTTTTTGGAAACAGGGCCTCACTGTAGCCCAGGCTGACCTGGAATTCACTGTGTAGTCTCACCCTGGCCTTGAACTGACAGTGATTTCTCCTACCTCTGCCTCCTGAGTGCTGGTATTAAAGGTGTGCTCCACCATGCTCAACCCAGACCTTTTTTATTTTAAATGTTTTTGTTTGTTTATTTATATATTTGAGAGTGACAGAGAGAAGGAGGCAGAGAGAGAGAGAGAGAGAGAGAATGGGCGCACCAGAGCTTCCAGCCTCTGTAAACGAACTCCAGATGCGTGCGCCCCCTTGTGCATCTGGCTAACGTGGGTCCTGGGAAATTGAGCCTCGAACCGGGGTCCTTAGGCTTCACAGGCAAGCACTTAACCGCTAAGCCATCTCTCCAGCCCAACCCAGACCTTTTTAAAATAAATACTAATTTTTAAAATATTCACAAGTATTATTTTGTATGAGAAATCCATAAGAACGTCTATGATAAAATTAGTATTTGCAGAGGTTAAGAACTATTTGCTGTTTAATGGAATTGCCTATAGAAATGAATTGGGAAATGAATATCAAAAGTTGTAGCTGTGGAGAAGGGTTTTAATAAAAATTTTTAATTATTATTCTTTACATAGTGGTTATGAAAATAATTATCTCATCAAAGTTAGCACATGATTTTTTTTATTTTTATTTTTGGTTTTTCAAGGATAGGTCTCATTCTGGACCAGGCTGAACCTGGAATTAGCTATGTAGTCTCAGGGTAGCCTCGAACACACAGTGATCCTCCTACCTCTGCTTCCTGAGTGCTGGGATTAAAGGCATGCACCACCATGCCTGGCTCCAGAACATGCTGTTTTTAACTTAAAGATTAAGTTTATCTAGTATTTCCTGTAAGTAATGTCTAGGAATATTTCTTTTGAAAATAAATACTTCTATTCAAGGTAATGAGTCAAGAGTTTGTAACAGTCACCTATAAATTTTAACATGTACATGATGAAATAATAGAAAAATTATATTGTGCAATATAATTATAGAGTATCAAATTACTATTTTTTAAAATTATCAGTACCAGATTCTTTATGATATGTAATAGCATTTTCTCTCTTCTGTGTGTGTGCATTCTATTGAAGGCACATGAAGTCCTATGCTTAGAGATGCTGACTTTGCTATTGGAAAGACCAACAGATGATAGTGTTGAAGTAGCTATTGGTTTTCTTAAAGAATGTGGCCTCAAATTAACACAAGTGTCACCACGAGGGATCAATGGTAAGTTTATATAATTGGTTTGCATATTCTTCCATATTTTGAGTATTAACATTTATTATTTTTTAAAAATTATTTATTTGAATGTATACATGTTTGTGTATGGGTGCACCAGGGCTTCTTGCTGCTGCAAACAAGCTCCAGACAAATGCATGACTTTTTCTGTCTTCTGGCTTTTATATGTGTAGTAGGGAGTTGAACTTGGGCTGGAAGGCTTTGCAAACAAGCATATTTAACTGCTGAGCTATCTCCCCAGTCTTGACATTCATTATTTTATTGTCTTTTTAACTTCAGCTATCTTTGAGCGCCTTCGAAACATTCTGCATGAGTCTGAAATTGACAAAAGAGTCCAGTACATGATTGAAGTGATGTTCGCGGTACGGAAAGATGGGTTCAAGGACCACCCGGTTATCCTGGAAGGACTTGACTTGGTGGAAGAAGATGATCAGTTTACCCATATGCTCCCTTTGGAAGATGACTATAATCCAGAAGATGTTCTTAGTAAGCTTGGGTGTGGGGGTTGGAAATGGGGCATCCACACATCAATAAAAAATAACACTTAGCTTTTCATTTATTTCTCAAGATGTCTTCAAGATGGATCCTAATTTTATGGAAAATGAAGAGAAGTACAAAGCTATTAAGAAGGGTATGTAAAGTTTTGCAGATTCATTTATTTTGGATTAGTAGAACCAGTCTAGGAAGTTATATTGTAGTTATAGAAATACTGATAGGCCACTGATTCTTTCTCTGTTCTGGAAGCCTTTTCTCCTCACTGCTTACCCATGTGTTATTTTTCTTTGTAGTGCTGGCCTGTGGTATTGATTTATGAATTGTTTACCTTTGTCTCTCCTTTTCCCCCTCTATTTATTGTTTCAGCCCTTAAGTTTCACCCATCTTAGATAAAGTTATACTGGCCTTTTTTCCCCCCACTTACAGTCAGCGTCACCCAGTTGATGCTCAGTTAAATAATGTTCTTTACTGTAAAGTACTGTGCTTCAGCCTCCTTGAGGGGAGGTTGCTGTCCTGGTAACATTAACCATAGCATTAGTGCCTACGAAGTAACTTTGGCAGATTTTTTGATCGTGATTTGTCTTTGACATTGTAGCTAAGTGATCGGGACAAGTACTTGATTGGTAGAAGAGTAGAAGTTAGCCATTTGTGGAAGAATAATGCTTTGTATTACCGCAGACAATTGTTATATCTTATTGCTATTATTGTTTTCCTATTCATTTTCATTTTTCTCCAAGGTGTATCCTGGCCTAGTTATGTAATAGTGTTACAGGTTTGTTCCCTTTCATTTTTTTACCTTAGAAGTACTGATTGTTCTTGAAGCTGCTAAGTGAAAAGAACCCAGTCATTGAACTAGTAGTCATTGTCTGATTCTGTGCTTTAGTTGTATTTAAAAGTGGAAAATACAAAAGTTTAAGAAGTCTTCTGTACAGTATTCTAAAAGTCTGGAGCATGAAACATGTTTCTCTTTTCTTTCAAAATTTCTTGGGAGATTTTTATTAGTATGAGGCAGGTTTCTTTTCCTGTTGTACTTTCGTTTCCAAACATGGAAAACTCTGTAAACCTATTTTTTAATATCTAGCCTAATAGAGAAGGGCTAGATATACTTTTCCATACTCAGTCTGTTAAAATTCACTGTCTAGTTTCATACAATGTAATTAAAAAAAGAAGGACTATTTGGATAGCTTTGTCATATAGATATATACTACTCCCTGGCACTATGATGATGTAAGTTAGTAGTTTTTAAAAATTAATTTTAGCTTGAAATCTGAAATAGTGTCAATGAACTTTCATAATGTATTACATTAAAATCTGTTAGTAGGTCATTTTCAATAGATCAGCAAGCCATGCATTATTTTGTAACATGTTGCATTGGTCGTTTGGACCATACTGACTCTGGGTCCATGTACACACAGACATATGGACATCTCAGAATCCGTTAGGATGTCAGTGCAATGTGACAGTAGTTGTATTTGTTAGTGTTACTGCTTCTCTCCTCAGAAGAGTCTGCCCAAATACTGAGAAGCTGTCAGGCTCACAGAGATGAGCAAAGATTCTGAAAAATCACATTTTCTTTTGAAAACTTGAATTTTATGGTGGCAGGTATTGTTAATTGTCCTTTAATTAACAATCCTTATTTTCATTTGTGAAAATGACTGCCAAATACCTAACAATATCTATGGATAAAGTTGACATGAAAAAGGTTGCTACCACCAGTGCTTATCCTTGAGATAATGACCATCAGTTCTGCTGTCAGTAGCCGAAGTGTCATGTGGACTCACAACTGCCTCTGGGAGACTGATAGTTAATACAATTAGTGTATTACATGTTCATCAAGGACATTAAGTGATGCCCCCACACAACACACACAACACACACACACAGATAGTTAATACAATTAGTGTATTACATGTTCATCAAGGACATTAAGTGATGCCCCCACACAACACACACAACACACACACACACACACACACACAGATAGTTAATACAATTAGTGTATTACATGTTCATCAAGGACATTAAGTGATGCCCACACACAACACACACACACACACACACACACAGTCAATGCGGCTGTAAAGAAGCATTGGTTCCCAGTGCATTTTGATGCTTAATTTGTGCTGGGCTTATAGCAGTCTTAACTCTCATTGCTCTTGTTTATTATTGTAGATATCAGCACATGGTAAGGCAGATAATATGGTTGTTTTGACCTTATAGACCACTTGACAGGTTTCAGGTTCCCCTAGGGACTCATAGACCACTCTTTGAAACCATTGCTTTGTTCACTTAAGGAAGTCCAATTGTCATTGCCTAAGTGATTTCAATAAGCAGATCCTTAAGAAGAAAGAGGAAAAGAGGATGACGTAAACTCTTAGACAATTCATTTGACCTTCATTCTTTAGTAAAATGTTTCTCTGGAACTGGCATTAAAAATGGCCACAGCAGGAAGTGAGCACAGCTTTAGTAATTAGCACCTTGGAGTGACCCAGGTGTACTTGTGTTTTGGGTTTCACAGCATTTGGGAAAACAGCAGGAGTGCCTGTCTTCTTACTGTTGAATACTAAATAGTTTATTCTTTTCAAAGTCTGAGCTCTGTTGCACAATGAACTAGACATTTTGAGTTACTTCTTCAAGTTACATTGTTAACAAGATTCTAGAGATGGATGTATCAGATAAGGGCTCAGTGACAACCACACAATTTAGTACAATGATTAGTTCCTTGTATGAAGTTGTTTGCTAACATCATTACATGGCTGCCTATTTGTAATGCTGTGGTAAATGTGAGGAAATTAGAATTTTCCTAAAAGTAATTTACTTCCAAAACATTGTATTAAAAGCTCAATGATTATAATTGCAAAAGTGAGTTGTTAGCCAATTTTTTTATCATACTAACAGAACACCATTGGAAAAATATAATCTTAGTGTTTATCATTTGTTTATTAACATAATAGCTGGTCTCGTGTGGTCTCTCATATACATGTATTTAGTTCTGAATTCGACTTGTATTTTAAGAATTGATCATCCAATGATGTGATTGTCTTACCAGTTTTCTTAAAGAATTTTAAACTTCTGTTTTAATTTTATTTATGAGGAAATCTTTAGATTTATTATAGTGGTCAATCAAGCAGGTGAGCATTTCAATGAAAAAAATTCGTTTTTTAAATATTTAATTTATTTATTTGACAGAGAAAGAGGTGAGAGAGAGAGGGGGAGAGAGAATGGGCACACAGGGCATCCAACCACTGCAAACAAACTCCAGATGCATGTGCCCCCTTGTGCACTGGCTTATGTGGGTCCTGAAGAATCAAACCAGGATCCTTTGGCTTTGCAGGCAAACACCTTAATTGCTAAGCCATCTCTCCAGCCCTCATTTTTTAAAATTTTATGCGAACACCAAATTTTGGGATTTTTTCCCCATCTTTTGTTATTGCAAATTCATTTGTTATCTTCTAGTCTTTTAAAAATTTTTTATTTATTGATTTATTTTGAGAAAGAGAGGAAGAGGCAGAGAGAATGGATGCTCCAGGGACTCTAGCCACTGCAAACAAACTTCAGATGCATATACCCCTCGTGCATCTGGCATACGTGGATCCTGGGCAAGAGAACCAGGATCCTTCGGCTTCGCAGGCAAACACCTTAACTGTTAAGCCATTTCCCCAGCCCTCTAGTCTTCTTTTCTATATCCAGCTTCAGCTAGATCAAACTTGTTCTTTCTCATAGTATGTGGACTTTTATATGCTAGGTTTGAGTTCTATATTTTGCTGAGTATATTTGCTCATTTCCTTTTCCTTGCTCCTATCCTTTTGTTGTTGTTGTTGTTCTTTTCATTCCTTTCTTATTTCTTGGCTAATTTTAATCTGGCAGAAGAGTGATCCATACAGCTACAGTAAGTCAGTTGCTGTGCATCCTTGCCACCTAGGCAATAACTCTGGCTTGCTGGTATTGCCATTGTTGACAATAAACTTCCCATACCAATGTCAGTGAACTGAGAATTGTCTGTTCTCAGAATGCAGTAATGTGTCTTGCTCATTATTTTTTTGAACTTGGCCTTGTAGAAATTCTTGATGAAGGAGACAGTGATTCAAACACAGATCAAGATGCTGGAAGTAGTGAAGATGAGGAAGAAGAAGAGGAGGAAGAAGAAGGAGAAGAAGATGAAGAAGGTATAGCTGTAGCTTATTCAGAGGCTATGAACACTCCCAGAATTCAATTACTCCTGAAGTAATACCCCAGACAGTATTTCTCTATCCTTTGGGAAGGAACTGAGATACATAACTGGTATCTGTGGGTGAAGACCAGGGAAACTACAAGGCACAAGACAGCCCTCCTCACAATAAAACATCATCAGTTCTGAAAATTATTGAATAAGAAAATTCGCTTCATAATATCAGTGTAATTTTAGTTAGGTAGTGTAAACCTTTGATTTCATTATTTTTTAAAAAAGAAAAGGTCCTTTCATGCTGAGTGTGTGTAATTTATGAAACCCTGGCAAGAATGTGACAGATGTGAATAATTAGATATTTGCTATTCATTCTGGCAAAACTCAGTGGGGAGACCAACAGCTATGTTTGTACAGAAACAGGAATGATGTTCTTCCTCTTCACCTTGGATTACATCATTTCACAGGAAAATAAACACAACTTTACTATGGTTAAATATCAGTGACTATATCAGAGTATGAATAAACTGGTCTTTATTTACATGAATCGCTTAAGTGGAAAATACTAAACGTTGTCTTTCTCTTTTGGGTTAGCATACTTTAGCTAGGTCTTACAGTCAAATTCTTACATAACATTTTATAAAATAAGTTTTTTCCCCCAGTTTCTTCTTTAAATCAACCAAATATCCACATATTTAAATTTATTTTAGAATTTCTTTTTTTATATGGAAACATGGTCCAAATAAAAGCATTATGTATAAGGAAAGTTTTCTTAAGTTAGATGAAAAATTTTTGACAATATATATTTGTAGTGGATGCATCTAACCTGTTGTGTTCCAGTGTTGTCTTAAATGGAGTTTCTGCCTGTAAATTTCAGTTTGTTTACATTATACAAAGATTTTTTTATAACTCTGAAAATAATATTCTATAAAGCCACAGCATGGGACATTGTGTCTTGTGTCCAGTTGTGCTGGTGGCACAGAAACAAAACTGGTCTTAAGGCTGACAAAACAATCTGGCAAAAGACATAAGAATCACCACCTTAATTCTGTGAATATTGACTGATACACAGCAGGCTAGGAGGCTTATTAAATGCAGAGTTGTTCTAATTGAATTTATAGAAAAAATGTTGTATAGGGAAGTATTTTCATTGTGCTTGTTTTTGTAGCTTCATAACTATTATGTTTAATTTCTTGTAGGACAAAAAGTGACTATTCATGATAAAACAGAAATTAATCTAGTCTCATTTCGTCGTACAATATATCTTGCTATTCAATCAAGGTAGGATATTTACAACTTTATTGATGTTTTGTTTTTGTCTTTGGGTAAGGGATGGGTGAAGGGAGTCGATTTAAAATCTGAGAACAGAAAACTAGACACCATTTCATCATTCTCGTACTTCCTCTTTACCCTGCCCCATGCCCAACATTGTAGATCCTAGCTCAGAGTTCCTTCCTTTGAAAGCGAGTTGTCTTTACCTAATTTTTCCTTTTAGCTGTGACATATAGTTAAATATCATTAATAAAAACTTGAAAATATTAAAAGTTAACACTGTATTTAATTATCAATGGAAGTTTGACGTTTCTTTTCTCATTTGCCTTCTAATTGTGAGTCTAAGTACTGTTGTGGTAACTGTTGGACGCTAATTTATTATGCAAATGCAAATGATTATAAGTGAAATTAGGAATTTCAGTTAGGAAGGATTTGAGGGTGCTTTAAAGTAATAGAAAGTAGAAGTACTAGGATTCCTGAAGGCTGAGTTTAGGTTTGAAGAGAAATACTTGGAAATGTCAAATGCTTAGTTCATCTGTTATTTTGTATGCAAATCAACCTGTTGAAGTAGTGGGGACACTACTTACATTTCACACTGAGAGCTGTTTCTTCAGGTTTGTTTTGTTGCTAGGTTTTGTATCTTTCCATTTAGTATGATGTAATAGCAATAATGATTCATAAGTAGGAGTCACCTTGTTTTCTTTCTGTCTACAAACTTTGGCTTTAAGATTCATCTTCAAATACAGGAATGTTAAACAGCAGAACATTGGTTAAAACTTAGTTTAATCTTCACCTGTTTCTTTGCCTATCACATAAATAGTATTGTTTTAAATTTATCTATATGTTTATATAGACATGCATGTGCCACATGTGTGGACTTCTGAGGGCAACCTACGGATATTTGTCCTCTCCTTCCACCTTCTTCTTTGAAAGAAAGATCTCTTGTTTTGTGGCCGCATGAGTGCCAGTCTGGCTGGCCTGCTAGCTCTTGACTGCTGTTGATTCCACTTCCCATTGCAGTAAGTGCATTGGGCTCACAGACACGTACAACACCTTGTGTCCAGCTTTATGTGGGTGCTGAGGAATTGAACTCTGGCTGGCAGGTTTGCAAGAAGCACTTTTAGCCACAAATCCTTCTCCCCAGCCCTTAAGTATTTTTCCTATAAACTTGAAGATGAGAAACTTTGTTATAGGTAAATATTCCTAGAGTTTGGCTTTTCATTTGTCCGGTTTTAAAAATTGAACACTGATCAGATAGAAGGTGATTCAGTTGTATGTTTCTATCAGCATTAACATTGAAGAGTTACTTTAAAATTTTTTTTTAAAGAAACCCTTTTTAAACTTTTTTATTTTTAATTTTATTTATTTCTTTTTGAGGTACAATCTTACTCTAGCCAAAGCTGACCTGGAATTCACTATGTAGTCACAGGGTGGCCTCAAACTCACAGCAGTTCTCTCACCTCTGCCTCCTGAGGGCTGGATGCACCACCACGCCTAGTGATAGCCCCCTCCCCTTTTAATTGACCTTAATTAACCTTGTAATCTCTTAAGTCACAAAAATGACAATAAATTAAAGTATCAAGAAACAAGTGACAAGCCAGGCATGGTGGTGCATGCCTTTAATCCCAGCACTCAGGAGGTAAAGGTAGGAGGATGTCCTGAGTTCAAGGTCACTCTGAGACTGCGTAGTGAATTCCAGGTCATTCTGGGCTAGAGAGAGACCCTACCTTGAAAAAAAAAAAAAAAAAGGAAAAAAGAAAAAAGTGACAACTGCCATTATCTTGTGGTAGCACTAGTAGTTGCCGTAATTACAACCTTATATGTTAGCATTTTGAAGAGTTGGTCAAAATGTACAATTTATGTCCCTTTTGAAAATTAATCCTGAGTTTAAAATGTGGGCATATCATCTAATAGAATGTTAGCTGGGGGAAATATATAAACTTTATGGTACTGGCCTTATAGTGTCTTAACTAAGACATAGGCAGACATACTCCAGAAATAATGCATTGTATGTCAGCAGTGCTTATCTTGAAGGGCGATTGGATCACAGGTGCTTTATTGTCTTTTTTGTCCTAGTGTTTTGCATTTTCTCAGTCTTTATGGCACCCAGGCTTGATGGGGTGAAGTGGCCAAGTCAAATGGTTCTGAGGACTTTTTATGTAAACGGTTCACTTTGGGAATTGGGGGTGGGGTTCAGTGTTGGGTATTGAACCTATGGCCTTATGTTTGCAAAGCAAGTGCTTTTGGAAATCTTGCAAGCAGGAAATAAGCTTAACAACAGAACTATATGGAGCTTGAAGTTTCTAATTTCTTTTCATTGACTAATCTCATGGTACCACAGAAACATGGAGAAGTGGGTGGGGTTTGGTGTGATAGAACATCATTTACTGTCCCATGATGAGATTTTAATGTTAGCATGAGAAGCTTAATCTGTGTTTACTCCTAGTCGGAGAAGGATTTTTCCTGGTTTCTCTAAATTTTGAGAACTAATTTTCAAATTCGTTCTTAGTTCTAGCTTTTCCATTGGGTGGGGCAGTATAAGCATTCCCATGCCTGTTACTTCAGGGACTTGGTCTGGGAGTGAGTATCAGACACCTCTGCGTCCTGTTTTTTCTTTCTAAAACAAGAGGATTGAATGAGCTGTCTCAAAATCTTTCTGAAATGCTAAGTATGTATGAACCCAAGTCAGGATGATATACCACCAGCAATCCCAGGTATCTGTTACTAATTGAGGTGTGTATTTATACTGGTACATGAGAACACGTGTCTTAAAACTTGAGTTTGTTATAATAAGGACATATGAAAACATGAAGAAGGTGTAGTGGCACATGCTTGCAGTCCCAGCACTGGGTACGAAAAGTCAGGAAGGTCAGAAACTCAAGGTCATTCTCTGCTATATGGTGAGTTCAAGGTCAGCTGGACTGCCTGAGACGGTGTCTCAAAAAACAGAACAAGTGGCCACATTTTCACATTTTACAGCTTTAGTTTTCTTTGTCCTCATTGTTAAGCATCCTGCCTGTTGTTTTTCTAATTCTTTCAATGTAGTTACTGATATTTTTCAGCTGGTTTTCAGTAAAACCTTGAGCATTAGAAATTACTCCTTGCCACCTGGGACCTGGTTTCTTAGAGTGTTTAGGTTTATCCTCTAATAGTCTATCAAATCAAGCCAGTTAATACATTTCTTCCTACAATTATCAGTGGTTGTTTTGTGGCTTTGTGTTTTTGAGATCGGGTCTCATGGTAGCCGAGACCCATGTGGAACCCACTGAATAACCCAGGTGTTTGGCCTCAGTCTCATGTTAGCCCTGCTTCGGCCTCTCAGAGTGCTAGGATTCAAGGCATGAGCCACCATGCCTGCTATCATCTAGTGTTTAAAGGTAAAGATGGTGCAAACATTTAAAAAGGTTCTGTTGTGACCTGATTAGAGCAGACAAAAATAACATGATTGCATCAGTGAGAACTTTGTGTATCATGTATTTATTATTTCTTCACATTAACATAAAGAACTTCAGATTGATTGTTATATTATTTGAGGAATGCAGTTGCCATTATAACTGCATGCTCTCTCCCTACTTCTCTCTATATGTATATTTATTTGCCTTTTAAAATTGAGGCTTTATTCACATATCAAAATTCATCATTTCAAGTATGGAACTAGTTGGTTTATTATATTCACAAACTTTCTAACCATTACCAGCTCCAGGACATTGTCACTTCTCCAAACTAAACTATACACATGACCAGTCACTGCCTAGTCCCTCTGTTTTTCCGTCTCTCTGAATTTGCCTCTTCAGAGCATAGATTGCGCTACATCTCTGCTACTTAACAGAATTCAGGTTCGACCATCTTGTTATGAGCCTTAGTGTTTCATTCTCTGTAGGAGGAGCTGTATGCTTTGTATGTACAAACATGTAATGTGCATGTACTGGTCAAAGAGATTATTTCAAACTATAGTGTGGTATTAGTTTTATATATAAAAAAGTGTTGCAGCTTATTGCTATAAGCATTTAACATGTTGTGACCTTCTCTCCATAGTTTAGATTTTGAAGAGTGTGCTCACAAATTGCTGAAGATGGAGTTTCCTGAGAGCCAGACAGTACGTTAGCACTTCTGTTTTTTTTCTGTTACTCATAACATACTGCTTATAGGAACACTTAAGGGGCTAGAGAAATGGTGCAGCAGTTAAGGCGCTTGCCTGACAAAGCCTGTCAGTCCAGGTTTGATTCCTCGGTGCCCGCATCAAGCTGGATGCACAATGTGGCACATGCATCTGGAGGTGATTTGCAGCAGCTAGAGACATGGCTTGCACATTTGCCCATTCTCTCTCTCTCTCTCTCTCTCTCTCTCTCTTTCAGTCTGAGAAAATAAAAATTAAAAACACAAGGTCAGGGCTTGGGAAATGGCTTAGTGGTTAAAGCATTTGCCTGTGAAGCCTAAGGACCCCAGTTGGATTCCCCAGGACCCATGTAAGCCAGATGCGCAAGGGGGCACATGCATCTGGAGTTCATTTGCAGTGGCTGGAGGCCCTGATGTACCCATTCTCTCTTCCTCTCAAATAAATAAATAAAATATTTTAAAAACCCTCAAGGTCATTAGTAGGTTTTGGAATTGAAGCAATAACTCAGTGATACTTGGTTTTAAATGAGGGGTTTTGTAATTTTGTAATAATTCAAGGCTTAGGAACCCAGAGGGTCTTTCACTTGGATGGTGCACTAGAAAAATAGTCCCTGCAACATCATGTTTTATGTAAAAATCTCTAAATTACTGCCTGTGAATCAAATAGTGTCATAGATGTAGTTGTTTAATGCACTTACTATTTGGTCTTTTGATTAAAATGAAAAGATCATAGTACATATTATTACATTATCTTCATTGGATTTAGGACTTAGATTATTTGTCCAATTGATCAATTCATTCAGCAAAAATGTAATGAGATGTGCTGCGTGTCAGACACTGTAATTGTCAGAAATATAGTACCCTTGAAGTTTCTAAGATCTTCACTTAGCCCATGGGACTCATTGTCTTAAACTTAGCACATTTACAAGTATCAGAACCCTAATGCTAAGGATGGGAAACACTAAGTTCAATAAGTAATCTTACTTCTTTTCCAGTTGCTTTGTGTTTAATATTCTCTGCCTATATATACTTTAGATTCTTATAACCTGAGCCAAGATTTGGTGATTTTGTTTTTCACACATTGCATGCACTAGACCTTGCACAGATTCAGAGTAAATGCAGTGGCTCCAATAGATGTTAAATTTCAAGTTCTTGATTACCTGAACTATTTCATTATTAGACGTGAACTCTTTGACTTAAGGCTCTAAATATGATCAGCTAGTGGCTTGGCAGTCTGTAACCCAGACCCACTCCCCATATTTATAAAGTTTTATTTGAAATCCAGTTCACTTATTCTTTTAAATGACTTTTAACATCACAGCAGCAGAATGAATAGCTTTAACAGAGAGCACATTGGCTATAACCTAAAATATTTACTCTCTGTCCCTTTCACAGTAAAAAAAAAGAAAAAAAAAAGAGTCAATCTTTGTTCTCTTATATGGATCCATTGTTGAAATGCCATGGTGTGAAGTTTTGCAAAAAATATATATACATATTTTTCAAATTTGAAAAACTGTCTTTAAAGTTTAGTATGTTAATAGCTATTCCTATTTATATTCTGTGTGTGCTTGATATATTATTCTTGAAAGGAAATAAATTAGAAAATTAACCTTTAAAATTTCAATTGACATTGAAATTACTGTGTAACTTTGTTACATTATTTGAGTAATGTAATTAAGTTATTATAAATGTTACTAATATTAATCAAAATGGTAATTGTTATGGAACTAACCTCAACACATTTTGATAATATTTAACAATGGCCTACTACATCTATTTTCATATACTCAAGTCTCCCAAAACTGCTCTAATATGTAACTGCAATGTTAAAATATTTAATTATAAGCCATAGGGAATGACTCATAGCTGCATTTAGTCTAGGGAAGAAGTAATCTGTTTCGTAAGAAGTGCTGACTTTTAGCAGTGTCCTTGCTATATTACTGTGTCTTATTGTTCACAATATGATTCACTGCTATATTGTAAATGTGATGCACTTCTACCCATTATGCTTCCGTAAACACTCATCATATTCTGCCTTTTGCATACTAAATACATTCTTTAACAATTGAATTTGTATATCTGGGAGGTGTATAAATTGTTGAATGCTGTGTTGGTGAGAATATTTCTAAAAGAATTTGACATATAATCCTTTTAGGATATAATATATTCAGGCTCTCCCTGACATCTCTCTTATCTACTAGGTTCTTTATAAATGATGCACACTTACATGAGTTTAGAATTTTAGATTTAATCAGATTAGCATAAATAGCTACAGATGCTGTCAGCCACACTGTATGCTTGTCAGAAATTACAAGCTTGACATCAGTTGAGATTTCTTAGAATTTTACAAAGTTTTCATACTGTCACTTGAAAATAGTCTGTCATTGGTAGATTGTCATAGTATGTAGATCATTTACATTGAAATTGAAGTTGCGCCATGTTTTGAGACATTAATGTACTTTTCTTTTCCAAATAGAAAGAACTTTGTAATATGATACTTGATTGCTGTGCCCAGCAAAGGACTTATGAGAAGTTTTTTGGCTTACTAGCTGGGGTGAGTTCCAGTTTTTTTATTTTTTTTTTTTAACTAAAAGTTAATGCAAGCCTTAAGAGATTCTTAGCATACATATAGTGAATGAATTATTCTGCTCTGTGGTCTAGGTTGGTTGATTCTTAACAGGAGATCTCTCTAAAAGCAAAATGCTCTCTCCTGCCTCAAGTAAACAACTGAATACTATATTTTTTTAAATCTCAGAGCAGGGATTAAAGTCAGTATCATGTTCAAGCAGCACAAGTAAAGCATGATCTAGTGTATTTTTTTTACTCTAAACTCATCACAAGGCATATGTATGTATACATATATATGTACATATATGTGTGTCTATATACACACACAAAATATACATGTCTAGGATCGCCTACATGTACAATTTTGTTTGAGCATGTAAATCCTGGTAGATAGATACTCTAACTTCTTTTTTGAACATCTTATAGCACAGAAAGATGTAGTGAAAACATATTTTTGATTGGTATGCAGAATATTTGATTCAGTAAATTTAAGAGTGAGCTTGGTTATATCAGTGTTCAGTTTTTACTGATATTGACATTCAGCTTTTTACTTATTAGCGATTTTGCATGCTGAAAAAGGAATACATGGAATCATTTGAAAGTATATTCAAAGAACAGTATGATACCATCCATCGCTTGGAAACAAACAAATTGAGAAATGTTGCTAAGATGTTCGCTCACCTTTTATACACTGATTCACTTCCATGGAGTGTAAGTACTTGGGTCAATATTTATTATTCTTTCCTAACCCCCTGTTATTCCCAAATATGTATTGTGACTTTGCTATACTTAACCCTATTGAAAAATATGTGTTAAAATGAAACATGTAGTATACTTCTACTGTACTTTTACTGTAACTGCTATCTCTGAAATTGAGTTCCTGTAGTATGGAATCAAACTAAAAAGCATGCAAGTATAAGAAATACTGTCCTGGATCATATAACAGTCCAAACTATAATGAGATTCTATAATCTTGTTATTGGTGAAGAAAGGCACTGGATTGAACATTAAACTAGTATTTGTACAGTTGTTGTACATTGAAGCACCAGGTTTTAGCTGTCAGCTATGTTCCCAGCCACTAGAAAATGTGGGTGGCAATCAAAATGAGTTATGTGGTCCTGGATATCAGGGAGATTGCCACGTAAGGGAAGAACAAAAACATCTGTGTCAGTAGTACAACATAGAAAATAGTAGATCAGGGCTGGAAAGATAGCTTAGTGGCTAAGGCGCTTGCCTGCGAAGTGTAAGGACTCATGTTTGACTCTCCGGGTCCCATGTAAGCCAGATGCACAGTGACACAAGTGTGCAAGGTCGCACATCCACACAGTGGGGCGCACACATCTGGGGTTCAATTGAAGTGCTGAAGGCCCTGGCCAGCCTTTCTTCTCTTTCTCCCTCCCTCTCTCTCTCTCTCATAAAAGAAAAAACAAAGGCAGTTCATTGGGTTTGCCTTAAGAAAAGGGGGAGGGGTAGAATAGAAGAAAAGCAACGTTTCTAGAATTTTTAAGAAGAAAGGAATCATACTAAGGAAAAAAGAGAAGTTTACATTTTGAAATACCACAAGGCTAGAATGAAACAGCAGCACTGATCTTAACAATATAGGTTAATGTCGGTGGTTAAGTGCTAAGTATGCCCAGCTATGCTAAATAAGAATTTGTTAGCTGACCTTGTTTTAGAAAATGAAATCAAGCTGTAAACAGTTGAGTGATAGGCACCTGCAGCATGTAACCCATGAACACTAGAAATTACTTTCATTTTTATTTGCCAAAATATATCTCCATGAATTACTTTGTAAGCCGGTCTTACTTTTCAGAATATATTGTGGTTTTTTGTCTTTATTTTTATTATTTGTGTATGTGCCTAATACTTTCAGTGGCATTGTGCTCCCAAACCCGAAGTTGTATACCACAGTTTGATGAGTAGAAATGAGATCAGTCTTCACTGCAGTGTCTATCTCAAGACAAGATATGTTCTCTGCTATCAAAAGCACCTTACTTGCTGGGCGTGGTAGCACACACCTTTAATCTCAGCACTCGGGAGGCAGAGGTAGGAGGATTGCTGTGAGTTTGAGGCCACCTGAGACTCCATAGTGAATTCCAGGTCAGCCTGGGCTAGAGTGAGACCCTACCTCGAAAAACAAAAAATAAATAAATAAGGCTTTGATAAGCACCCTACCCAAGAAAGAGAATGAATCTATCTCTGTAACTTTCTAACATTTGAAAATTAATATAGAGAAACAGTCTTAAACTTGGCCAGGAAACCATGTATTCAGCATAAGGAGACTCAGATACTGCTTCAAGCTGAAAATGAATTGTAATTTTAAGAAATACTTAAACTTATTGGTTACTTTGTCCTGTCTTTTGAAAACCAAAATGAAACTTTAGCTTTTGTTTTTTTTATTTTTCAGGTTCTTGAATGTATAAAACTGAGTGAGGAAACCACTACATCATCCAGTAGAATTTTTGTCAAAATATTTTTCCAGGAACTGTGTGAATACATGGGTCTTCCTAAGCTCAATGCAAGACTGAAGGATGAGTAAGTTCTTTATCAAACACCTTTTTATCTCAGTGTCCTTAGCTTTCCCTCATTATAGCAGACACAGGTATACCCTTGATTGTAAAAGACAAGTGAAGGCCACCAGGGTAAATATTAGTCTGTTCTGAGATTCATGTCACATAGCATATGAGTGCGTGCAGCAGCTTTTAATGATTTTTAGCTTATTGATAACATATACAGAATTAACATCTCTTTTAGTTTGGAAACACAAAATTGTTTTTCATGCTCACTGAAGTTTCCCAGGATGAGTATTTGCAGTTTTATTTTCATTTTCCCTAGTTCTGAACCTTCAAATGAAATTAGTATTCTGGTATCAGTGGGAAATATAAATAAATCATGTAATTATTCAGATTATTGCATGGAATAGAGTTTTGTTCCAGGCCTTCTTTGCAATCCCTGTTTCGCCTTTCTTATTACCTGTCATTCAGATTGCTCATTGTCATGTAGGTGGGCTTCTAGTTCATTCTGCCATGTCGTGCTTTCAGATTTCTCCATGACCGCCAGTTTGATCCACTGGTCTTTCTATGTTTTACCCTCTCTACTTCTCTTCCTCAGTTAATAGTTTACCAGTTGCTCAGTTAGGCTCCTCACTTCCTCCTCATTATTTCTCTTATTCTCTGTCTCCTCTCAGTCTGCCTCTCCAGTGTTCAAGTTCACCAAAGGCTTTCACTGGGACCTGTATTCTGTCTCTCAGCGGTTCCACATGTCTTGGTTTATATAATTTAACTGCTTTATCATGCTCATCTCTTCCCCCTTCAGCAAGCGGCACCTTGCCACACTGGTATCAACAAACTCTATCCTGGCTCTTCCTTTAGTCTGTATCTGTTAACAGTGCTCATCATCTTAATCTGTCTAGCAAATTGCTAGCCAGTCTTCCTGTATTTTACCCATTTTGTCTGTGAAACACTTTTCTCTCTATTGGGTTGTCATTTAGCATAGCACTCAGAAGCCCATGTTCATAGCCACACTGTGTTGTTTGTATTTGCTGCTTGTCCCCACTCATAGACACAGTAATTGTTGCAGTATTCATCTTTGTCATCTGCCTTCTGTCACTGTCTTTCTCACTTTCCTCAGTGCTTTTACACAATGCTATATTTGTATTCATGTGTACAGAAAAATTTCAAATGTACATAAAATATCTGCATGCATATGTTTGTGAGTATATATTGATGTGTTCTGTAGGTATGTTAGTGTGAAATAAGATTTTTTAATCTATTGCATATTGAAGTTTGGTAATCAAAACCTGAAACATGGCTGTCTCCAATTTTGTGTATTTCTCTTTATCTGTTCTCATTTTTTTATTCATTTTTTTTCTTCTTAGAACCCTCCAGCCATTCTTTGAAGGACTGTTACCCCGAGACAACCCAAGAAACACTCGGTTCGCCATCAACTTCTTTACTTCTATAGGCCTTGGTGGTTTAACGTAAGGATTCTTTTCACATTTTTATCTTGCACATAAACAGTTGTCTCACAGTTCCCTGGGAGGCCTAATTTAACAAACACATCATATTTCTAACTAGGGATGAATTGCGTGAGCATCTCAAAAATACACCAAAGGTCATCATAGCGCAGAAGCCAGATGTGGAACAGAACAAGTCCCCGACCTCTTCTTCCTCAGCATCATCATCTTCTGCATCGGAGTCCTCAGACTCGGATTCAGATTCTGACAGCAGCAAGAGCAGTTCAGGGTCCTCCAGTGAGGAGAGCGACTCTTCTTCCTCCAGCAGCCAGAGTTCTGCCTCAGGTATTGAAGCTCATTTGTTTGTTCTACTAGCAATATTTGTAATGAGGGAAGAAGATCATTTGATTACTGCTTAATTGTTTTAGTTTAGTTGTTAAAAGCCACAATAGTGTCAGTGATCATCTATCACTCTTGTAGCCTTTGGTATCTTGCACTTATGTTTTGAAACATGTTTATAGAAATGGAGATAATTCATTGACAGGTATTGAGTGATGCCTGGTGATACCATTTGTGTCTATAGTCTAGTGTGCAAATAGTGTCCTAACATTTACATTTGAAAGAAATTTTGGTTCTTGCCTTTTACTAGACTTCATGTTACTAGCTGATGTATATCAAATTCATTGTGAGCCTTGTAAGATGTGTGCTTAGGGTTCTGTAGAGAACACTCCCGTATAGCTGGCAATCGGATCAAGAACTGCTGCTCCCCTAGATGTTCTCCTGTTCCCTCTCCTGTCTGCTGCCCTCCTCCCAGCCTCATGACAGCCACACTTCTGATTTGTAATTCACTGGTTAGATGTGCCTGGTATTTCATTTGTTTTATTTTGTTGAGACGGGGTCTCACATTATAGCTAAGGCTAACCTCCAACTCACTCTGTAGCAGAGGATGACCTTGAACTCCAATCGTCTTGTCTAACCCTCCTACATACTAGGATTTTAGACTTGTGCCATCATGGCCAGATATTTTCCCCATTTTTTGTTTAGCTTTGGGGTTGTTTGTTTGTTTGTTGGCTGGTTTTGGTGATGAAATCTTAGGTAGTTCAAATGCATGGCCTCAAATGCATTATGTAGATGTACTCTGGCCTTGAACATCGGATCCTCCTGCTTCTACCTCCCAGGTGCTGGGGTTCAGGCATGTGCACCATGCCCAGTCTGTTTGCTTGTTCTGACTTTATACTTAGGAACTCCTTTATGTCTAACTTGTTTCTTTCAGCATTATATTAATGTGATTTATCCATATTGTATGTATTGTTCATCATTCTCATTGGTAAGTAACTTCCTATTGTAGGAAAATGCTACAAATAAATGTTTTTATCCTTTTTTCCTTTATACTCAGTGGACATTTAATTGTACACATAGTATTCATCTCTGGCCATATGTATGTAGAGATAGTTCACTCTCGTGTTTCAACTTTACACAAAGCTGGACACATTACATAGAAACAGTATTTAGAAGCTTAAACTTCGATCTTCACCCAGGCTAGCAGTCTGTGTTTTAATAACCCTTTTTTTGTAATATCCAGCTGTAGGCTGTTGTATTTTGAGCTGTTTAAGGAAGGTACATTAAGCTGTGGGATGGGAGGCTGGGGTATTGAATATATTGTGTGATATTTTCAACTACAAGACATACCTTCATCTTAATTTGTGTATATGTATATGCACGTGTCTTTGGGCATATAACTACAGAGGGAATCACTATTGTATGATGTTTATGTTTAATTTTAGTGAATACTTCCAGTTTTGTAAGTGGTTATTCCAAGTATTTTTTATTTTAACTACTTTGGTTAGCACATAATGATACTGGTTTGTAATTTTCATGTATATTATTTGCTGATATGAGTATTGCAAATAACGAGTCCCACTCTTGTTTCTCCAGCCTTGTTAGGCTGCAGAGCTCTGCTGTCGTGTCTGTCCCTCACCAGCAGCCCTGACTCAGCAGTGCTCCCAGGAAGAAAGTGGCAGTACAATGTCAGCATATTTCTCTGGGCTACTGTATTATTTTGAAGTTCTGGTCCTTGTAGTCTTCATTCTTTAATGTTACCTAATGCCTTTATTTTTTAACTTTTTTTGAACTGATCTTATATTTACAGAATAAACAGTGCAGAGAATCTACATATAACTTTTATCCGATTCCCCTTTCAACTTCTTAGCTTACCAACTACATTATTGGTATTACCACTGGAACCATATTATTGACAGAGCTACAGATCTTACTTGAATTTCCACAGAAGTAATTAAATGAGGTAGTCAGGAACCAGTAAGCCAGTGTCCTTTTTCTTTCGGAAATCTATTAGCATTTAGTTGAATTCTCTTTGGTGTTCCCAGACTGTGTACTTCTAATGGCTTTGACACTTTTGAAGTCCTCTGGTCACTTACTTTATAGTCCTTCAATACAGAAACCTGTCTGATGCTGTTTTGGAATAGAACGAGCATAGGCAGTTTTGACAAAAATGCTGTAGAAATAGCACAAACTTAGTGCTTTGTATTACAAGGCCCGTACGTATTCACACGTTTAGTTTCTGTTGACGTTAACCTTGATCACTAGATTGAGAAAGTGTTTGCTGAATGTTTTCAAAGAAGCTGTTTTCCTCTATTAAATTAATATCTTGCAGGGAGATAATCTAATACTATGCAAGTCTGTCCCTTTAAGCTCTCTCAGTAATTTCGGCTGCCATCTCTGAATCTTTCTCTACAACCCTTAGTACTGTGGTGCTTACCCAATGATAAGTTTTCTATATTTTTTATATTTATATTTTTTATTTTATATTTTATATTTTTATATTTTTATTTATATATTTTATATTTGATATATTTATATATATATTTCTATTTTCTTCTACATTTAATAGTTGAATTTCTTTTGTAAAGAACATTGTTCCTCTTCCCTCACTTACTTATCCAGTTTTATCTTTATATCATGGATTCCTGTGTATTTATGTTTTTCTTCAGAGTAAAGTTTAATGCTGTTGTTGTTCAGGTTATTTCATCTTTGGCAATTAGAAGCTGCTTCCAGTTGACTCAGTCTTCTTTTTACATATCCCCATGCCTTCCTTGAGCACTCCTTTATTATAACACCATGACTTGTTCCAGATGGCCAGCACTTTAAACAGAACATTTTGGGTGGGTTTGTTTGTTTGTTTGTTTCAAGGTAGGATCTCACTCTAGCCTAGGCTGTCCTGGAATTCACTATGTAGTTTCAGGGAAGCCTTGAATCACAGCAGTCCTCCTACCTCTGCCTACCCCGAGTGCTGGGATTAAAGGTGTATGCCACCATGCCCGCTACAGAGAGAATGGGCATGCCAGGGCCTCTAGCAGCTGCAAATGGACACCAGAGGCCTGTGCCACTTTGTGCATCAGGCTTTACATGGGTACTGAGGAATCAAATTTGGGTTGTTAGGCTTTGAGCACTTTAAGCACTGAGCCATCACTCCAACCTTAAACAGAATATTTTTATCAAATGTTTCTAGTTGGTTTCAGCATGAGCACAGCTCTTCAATCTTTATCCCACTTGAAAAGGAAATGCTATCATGAAATTTCTTTCCAAAGTTTGTTTCCAGTTACATTGTCTGAAAAGATCTATATTGTTTTATCCAAGTTCTATTCTGCTTTCTTGCTATATAGTATATAGTTGGTCTGGACAAGGGACCTGAAAAGGTCTGCTGTGCATTTTTGCAGTGTAGTATCTTGGTTAGTCTAGATAAGGGACAGTCTGCTTATCTAAAATTATTATGCCATATATCAGAGAGATAGCAGCCTCCCCCTACATATAGCCTTATGTTGGAAGGCTCATCTTTACACTCTCATTGCCTTGCTGGTTACATTTCAAAGTGTTAACAAAATGTATGACATCCAAAATTGTGTGGCTCATAAGGCAAAATTCCATTTGCCTACAGAAACCTTAGTACTTGAATAACCCAAACAGTGTTGATTTAACATTACCCGTTTGAATTCTCCAGAAGGTATTTCGTGGTCTGCATTCTCAGAACAGATGATCTCACAGCATGCATTGCTGCAGTGAGGAAGTCTCCGGATTCAAAGTTCATTTGCCTTGTTGCCCAATTTTAGTAGAGAACTATCTGTTAATAAGATATTAAATAGCATAAAAACAGTGGAAACTAAGCCAGTCGTGGTGGCACACCTTTAATCCCAGTACTCGGGAGGCAGAGGTAAGAGGATCGCTGTGAGTTCAAGGCCACCCTGAGACTACATAGTGAATTCCAGGTCAGCCTGGGCCAGAGTGAAACCCTACCTTGAATTCCCCCCCCCCAAAAAAAAGCAGTAGAAACTGCCCCCAAAATGGAGCACTGAAAAGCAGACATGGCAGAGGACTTTGCATGTTACCTGGCTTAAGTTTGAGTCAGCAGAGCCCTGAGGGGTCTAGAGGAGGCCAGGGAGGCGAGGGCTTAGCACAGAGTCAGATGGCTTCTGTTTGGGTGGCTGAAGCTCTGTGGAGCTCTTTGATAGGAGCCAGAGATGAAAGTTCTTACTAGAAAACCAACTCACTGTATTGTGTGTCACAGGTAGGCATTTGCCAAAAGAAATAAGTTGGGTAGAATGTGGATAAGAATTGGTGATTTTCTGCCATGTTTTCTTCTTTCTAGAATCATGTGAATTTGCAAATTTTTAAATCATCTCAGCACTTTTGGTTTATGTACTCGTATTAAATAACAAAATAAAGGAACTGAATTTCACTTAAAATGATGAGTTATCAGCTGGGGAGTTGGCTCAGTGGCTAAAGATCTTACGACATAAGCACCTGAGTTTGGATCCCCAAAATTCACTTAAAAGCCACAGATGTCGCACTAGCATCTGGAAACCCTGTATGCTCAGGGCAAGAAGGGAAGCAGGGACAGAATGCCCCGAAGCTCATGGGCCAGCCAGCCTAGTGAACATAGTTATGAGCTGTGAGAAGCCGACTGCCTCAAACAAGGTAGACGGTGAGGACCAACCTGAAGTTGTCCTCTGACTTCCACGTGGGTTCACACATGTACCAGTATACACACACTCACACGAATAGTGAGTTATTTTCCTATATTCTGTATTTGTGATTGTTCAAGGTCTATTTATTTATTTATTTGAGAGAGAAAACGGGCATGCCTGGACCACTAGCCACTGCAAACGAACAGACACATGCGCCACTATTTGCATCTAGCTTACATGGGTTATGGGGAGTTGAACCTAGGTCCTTAGGCCTCACGCACAAGTCCCCCAACCGATATGCCATCTCTCCAGCCCTCAAGGTTTCTTAAAAGTTGTTTTGTTTTGTTTTCTTTCTTCCTTTCTTTTTTTTGTCCTGAGCAGCTGGGGTTGTATTCAGAGTCATTGCCTGTGTCCGTGTGTTGAAGGCTTTTCCCTGCTTGTCCGTCTGACAGTTTCAGAGTTTCAGCTCTGCTGGCTGGGAAGGCAGGTGTGTGGATCTAGGCAGCTGGGGCCTCAGTGGAATTATGGCCAGTTTCCTCCTTTCTAAAAGATCTGAGTCTTTCCTGTTTCTCTGCTGTGGTTGATAATAACGTATACACCTTTTCGGAAGAAGAGTGTATTTTGCTGTTTTTCTGCTTATTTCCCTCCCTAGGCTGCTTTGGCTTGGCCACTGTGCTGTCATCTGGCCCAGAAGTCCCTTGTTTTGTTTTGTTTTGTTTTTCTCAGGAATCAAGCTTTTGTGGCACTTCTAAAGCCTGTGACTGTAAACTGTATGCAGCTTCTCTTATTGGTTCAGTTGCTGGCTGACAGTGCCAGAAAGTAGAAATGTTCTCATAGAAAACATACTCATCCTGTGAAATAAACCAGTTGTCCCTCTCCTTCCTTTAAGAAGAAATGTGACTAGTATTACATTTTGTAATATGTTTATGACAATGCATATGCACTAGGATGTCTAGTTTTGGATATACTATGTAAGTGGAAGTGTTTATAGTCATTTTAGGAATGTTACTACATTTATTATAGTTTACTTAAAGCTGTTTTCTGTCAAGTCTGAAACAGTACATATTAGCTAATTCTGAGTTATTGTGTATGTTTTAAAATTGCACCTTAAAAAATAACTGTCATCAGATTTTCTATTCAGCTTGGCTTTTATCCAATTTACACAAATTTGGAGCCTACAGTGTATTCATTAATGTTATTGTTAAATTATGATTGGAGATTAAAATACGTTAACTATGTTTGATTTTGTACATACAGGTAAAGACTTAAGGAAGAAAAGACAAGGGAAGGCCAGAAGTAAAGAAGTACACAAATCAACCCAGGACAGACAAACCAGTGATCGGAGACATGAAGAAAGAAGAGAACAAAGGCACCAGGGGACAAGGACTACTGAGAGAGAAAGAAGGCCAGAAAGACATAGGGGTCAAAACTCAAGAGATCCAATGTGGAGAGATCCCATAGCAAAACACACGTCAGACAGAAGTGCCCCTCCTGAAGGAAATAGCTACTCTAGAGTTGGGAATGACCGAGACAAGGAAATGTATGCAGATTTGGAAAATAAGCATGGTGATCCAAGAAAGAAGAGAGGAGAGAGAAGAAATTCGTTTTCTGAAAATGAGAAACAAAGAACCCGAAATCAGGACAGTGAACATTTTAGAAGAAAAGATCGATCAAAGTCAAGGGAAAGAACTAAAAAACACTCAAGCTATAACGATGAAGATAGGTATCAGAATGGTGCTGACAGACGTTGGGAAAAATCTGACAGATACTCTGAACATTCCAGAGAATCAAAGAAAAATCAGGACCGGAGAAGAGAAAAGTCACCAACAAGGCAAAAATAATTCTATGAAATAACATAAATTGGACATGCCTTATACTTGGTTCAAACAAAGTATTTTTACATTAATGAACTTTCTAGAGAACTCTTGTATAAAGACTGGTTTGCATTTGTAAATTTTAAAAATGTTTTCATTTCAGTGTATTTTATAATTGATGTATCTCATGGTCCTACATGTAAAATTATTGGGACAAAAAGATTCTGAACAGAAAAGGAATGTAAGTCTTGTTTATATATTTTATGAATAAAATGATTAAATGATCATCAAATCAGTGACTTTAAAAAAATATATTTATTTGCAATCAGAGAAAGTGGGAGAATTGCCATGCCAAAACCACTTACTGCTGCAAATGACCTCCAGAAGCATACACCACTTTGTGCATCTGGCTTTTACATGAGTACTGAGAAATCAAACCTGGGTCAGCAGGCTTTGTAACCAGGTGCCTTTAAACTGATGAGCCATCTCCCCAGCCCAGAATAACCATTTCAGTTTCTTCTTCTTTTTTTTTTTTTTTCCTGAAGATAGGGTCTCACTGTAGCCCATACTGACCTGGAATTCATCTCCGGGTGGCCTCAAACTCAAGTTGATCCTCCTATCTCTGCTTCCCTAGTGCTAGGATTAAAGGCATGCACCACCTTGCCTAGCTCACTTTATTAAAGTAGAGGGTTTACTGCAAGTTACTATATCTTAAACAAATGAAGTAACATGATGTTTTCCTCTTGTGTTTTGTTAGCTAAGTGTATATTCATCTTTAGACTCATACCCAGGCCAGCAGGCTTTGCAAGCAAGCAACCTTTCCCACAGAGCCATCTCCCCAGCCCCGTGACCGCCATCTTCATGTTCAGCTTTTGAGCATATGCTAAATCAAAGAGCTTTCTACTTTCATTTTCTAAAAATTCAAGTATAATTTATGATAAAACCCATGTAAATAAACTTACCCTTTGGAAAAGTATTAATCAGGCATGGCAATTTGGAAGAATTCTTTTTAACAATTCCTCTCTAGTACTCCTTCAAAGAGACGAATGTTTTAGTGAGTACTGTCGTAAAGGAGTTCTCTCACACAGACTGTAGCTGAGCAGATTGGATTTAAGGAGCTTGTAAAAAAGGAAATAATTAATAGTTTACTTATTTCACCTGGGAGCTGATCTTTAATTATACTTAAAAATAGGCAAAAAAAATCATAGAAAACTTGGGGGGGAATTAGGAAATCTACTTTATTTTAATCTTAATTCATAACTTAAAAGTATGAGAAACTTGTTGAGTATTGTAGCAAAGTACTAGAATAGATTTTTTTTTAATTTTTTTTGTTTGTTTATTTTTTATTTATTTGAGAGTGACAGAGAGAGAGAAAGAGGCAGAGAGCAAGAGAGAGAATGGGCACGCCAGGGCTTCCAGCCACTGCAAACGAACTCCAGACGCGTGCGCCCCCTTGTGCATCTGGCTAACGTGGGTCCTGGGGAATCGAGCCTCGAACCGGGGTCCTTAGGCACAGGCAAGCGCTTAACCGCTAAGCCATCTCTCCAGCCCAGAATAGATTATTTTTAATACTTGACTAAAGATAACTCGGCATCTACATACTGAGCGGATGCCTCAGTCCGTTCTAGGCACTAGAGATAAACTGAGTGAAGCAAAGTTTGTGGTCTATGGGAAGATGATTAGGAGGAGGGAGAATGTGAAAGGCCATAAACAAATACCGTCCATCTATCCACACGTGAAAAGTCAAAAAGCAAACGAGAGAGGGCAGCGAGTGATTAAGGTTGCCTAGGAAGATCAGAGAAGCTCTCTGATGAGGTAGTGTTTGCCCAGGAATCTGTAGGAAGGAGGCTTTTTCCTGTGGGAAGAACCTAGGCAGGAAGAAAAGCTGACGTGCAGATGTACTGATAGTAGCTATTACTTGGGAGTTTTTAACCTTTTCTGCCCTACTTAATTTGTATTGTTTAATGCACCTGTTTGCTCTCATGGAAGCATTGGGACACCTAGCTGTTTCTAATGGAAGTATCTGAGTATGGATAGAGTCGTATCAGGATAAATGTCTATGATCTAGGGACTATACTGTTCTACCTTCAAACTGTATTTCGACATACCAGCTATCGTATGTTACACGTACCGTCAGCCAGTCAGGCAGATTTCCCACTTCTCATCTTCTTCATGTACAGACAAGAAACACATTGCTGTTTGCTCTTGATCATTTTTTTCACTAATTTTAGAATTAATGATTGTTTCTTGAAATGGAGTATCACTTTATAGGTCAGACTGGCCTGGAATTCACTGTGTACATTAGGTCGGTCTAGAACTTGTGATCCTCCACTTCACCCTCCAGTCCAGACCGCTGGGATGACAGGCATGCCATCATTTCTTGGGTTTAGAATTAGCATTTCATTGGGTTTTTTTTTATTTTATGGGGAGGGCTCCCCCCCCCCAAGATGAGGTCTCTCTCTAGCCCAGGCTGACCTGGAACTCAATCTATAATTAGTCCCAAGCTGGCCTCAAACTCAGTGACTCTCCTATGTCTGCTGAGTACTGGGATTAAAAGTGTGTGCCACCACACCCAGCTAAAAAAGGCATTTCTTAAGGGCTATAAATTGAATTTTAGATATTTTGTACATTACTTACTTTTCAGTTCCTCAGCTTCCTTACCTCTTCACTCCCCACTACATCTCCTGTCATCCTTTTTTTGTTCATTAAAAAAAAAAAAAAAGGCATCCCATTTCCAAAATCTCCTTGAAGCATAATTTGCCCACTCCCTACCCAGCTCACCTGACTTGAACTGCTACCCTTGGGATTCTTCCGTCCCATCAAAACTTCTCCTTTCGCTTTGTTACCACCTCTCTCCGTCACTTCTTCACTGTATGCTATGGCCTAGTCCTTTGAATGGATGAATAAATAAATAAATAAATAAATAAATAAATAAATAAACTATTTGAATTCTTCCAAACACCCTTACGAGAATTGGTGTTGCGTCCTGGAAGAGGAGAGTAAAGTGTAGAGAGCGCTGTGGGCTCAGGCCTCGTAGCTGCCAAGTGTCAGGACCAAGTTTTATAGCAGATTAGCAAGGCTGAAGGACGGTGAAATGCTTGAGGGAAGTGTTGGCATTTCTGCTCTGCCACCTAGCATCTGTGTGAACCTAGGCTAATAATTCCTTTCAGCCCAATTCCTCTGTCACATTCTTAATGTGACTGTGCCTGCCTCACATGGTCACAGTGATTAGATGAAATAATGAAGTGGCACAAAGTGAGCACTCAACAATTCTTTCCCTTTTTCCCAGCATGAAGGAAACACTGTGAATTAATGTGGGCTCATTGACCGACTCTGTGATGGCTTTTATATCACTGATAATGGCACTTACAATTTCTTTAATTGTGTTAAAGTAGCTGTACAGAATAGTGTTTTGGAGTGATGATATGATAGTCATTTTCCATTACCTTTCTTGTGTCATACCTAATAATTTTCCAGATGTATATCTCTTTTTTTAGCACAAACAACCTGATTCTTAATCAGTTCACGTTGACCAAATGTTGCCAGAAAAACTCTTATTATCTCATCGAACTTTCAGTGAAGTTTTGATTTTTGACTTTAATAATACTTTGTTAATAATGTTCTCATTTTGGTTTGACTGACATTTTGTCCCCTCTAATTTCATGGTTGCTTCTGTGCCTTCGTACTCCTTTTTGCAATCAAATTTGTACTTTCCCCAATTTAGATTCTTTCATTCTGTTTGGCGTACATTCCAAAGCGTTCCTGCAGTGAAGTGAGCTTTAACATCAGGAGAGCTCCCCTGGCCAGTGTGACCTCAGCAAACCATCCCCTTAATGTGCACATTCTCCTGTCATTCCAGCCTAACTGAACACCACAGGCTTCTGGTTCAGACTCCTCGCCACTCAGCTCTCGTGTCCCGTCAGCAGTGGATCTGAATGACCCAACCTTTTCATAGCTGCCCAAGAGCCTTCCTCTGGCTTGAAACCTTTGAGTTGAAGTTCCTCATGCTTACGCATTTTCTGTTGACTTGAGAGAAAAGTACGACACGGACGCGCTCCGCCACTGGCCCCCTCCCCACCTGGTTGCACACAAGTCCATGCCTTGTTGTGAGGAATTAATTACACTGTCATATGCACTTCAGATCAGGCAGAAGGAAGGGGCGCAGCTACCCACTGCCATGCAGGGGTGTGTATGTCTGTGGACACTACAAGAAAGAGCAGAAACCCATGGCTGAAGCAGAGGCACTTTGAGAGGAAAACAGCTTCATATGCACCCACATTACCATTTGCATTAACTGATCGCTGTCTGGCTATTGTGCAATGTGGTCCCACTGGGGTTTCATCTCACCTTTACCTCTTGCCAACTGTTGACATTTGGACAGGCTTTAGCCTCTGTCTTAAGTTTTCTGTCAGCACACTGGTGCAGTAATCATCCATCTTTGAGCTAGTGAGTGATCTCTGTTGCATACCCAGAATAGTAACTGGAATGAAGTACTCTGTGGTATTATTACTGCTTGATTGTTTTAAATAATTTTATTTATTTATGTGCAAGTAGAGACAGACAGAAAGGGGGAAAGAGAATGAGAATGGCCATGCCAGGGTCTAGTCCATATTCACATGCACTGCTTTGTGCATTTGGCTTCATGTGGGAACTGAGGACTTCGAATGAGGCCTTCAGGCTTTGCATGAAAGTGCCTTTAACTGCTGAGCCATCTCTCCAGCCCACTGTTACTTGTTACTTTTTTTTTTCTTTTTTTCTTTTTTTCTTTTTTTTTTTTTTTTTTTGGTTTTTAGTGGTAGAGTCTCATTCTACCCAGGCTGACCTGGAATTCACTGTGTAGTCTCAGTGTCTCAGTGTGGTCTTGAACTCAAGGCAATCCTCCTACCTCTGCATCCCAAGTGCTGGGATTAAAGTCGTGTGCCACCATGCCCGGCAACCACTTTTTATTGTTATTAAAAATGATATTGCCAGGCTGGATAGTTGGCTTAGGATTAAGGCACTTGCCTGCAAAGCCAAAGGACCCTGGTTCGATTCCCTAGGACCCATGTAAGCCAAATGCACAAGGTGGCACATGTGTTGAGTTCATTTGCAGTAACTGGAGGCCCTGGCATGCGCACTCTCTCCCTTTTTCTTTCTCTCTCAAATAAATAAATGAAAATGTTATTGCGATTAACTAGTACCACCAGACAAGGAATTATAAACACAATTATGTACAGGGGCCGGTTAGATGGCACAAGTGAGATTGTGATGGTTTGACTGTAAAATGCCTGCACAGGCTCACGTGATTGAATTCTTAATCTCCAGCTAGTGGTACTGTTCAGGAAGGTGGCAGAATCCCTAGGAGGCGGAGCCTTGCTGGAGAAAGTGTGTCAGCAGGGGCCCTGAGGTGTTATAACCGCGCTGCCTTCCTGTTCTCTCTGCTGCTTCACGCTGGGGAGACGTATGGTCAAATTCCTGCTCCAGTTTTCCAGGATTTCTCTGCCATGATACAACTTCCCCACAAAACTGTAAGCCAAATTAAACTCTTTTCCTTCCATAACCTGCTTCTGGTCGGGTATTTTGGCCCAGCAGAGGAAGTAACTGATTAGAAGACCAACTTCACTTGGGCTAGTAAATGACAGTCGACCTCAGGCAGCAACTTGCTCAGCTCATCCAGTCCAGCCTGTAGGACTGAAGGCTTAAGGTTGTCTGCGTCTGGCAACCATCAGAATCAATCAGAATTTTTGTCATTTCTATGATTTTTTTTAGTTAACTAATTATTTATTTATTTAGACACACAGAGAAAGGGAGAAAGAGGTAGAGAGAGAGAATGGGCACGCCAGGGTCTTTCAGCCCCTGTGAACGAACTGCAGATGCGTGTGCCCCCTTGTGGGCATGTGCGACATTGCATGCTTGCATCGCTTGGATGTCTGGCTATACGTGGGGGATCTGAAACATTCGAACAGGAGTCCTTAGACTTCACAGGCAAGCGCCTTAACCGCTAAGCCATCTCTCCAGCCCTCGTTTCTCATTGTTAAATGTGACAATGATCTTTAAGTTTGAAATGGGCCTAATAATTGGGTGTGCTGGCACATGTTTATAATCCCAGCATTCAATATGTTGAGGCAGAGTGATCCAAAGATTTATGCCAGCCTGGGCTACATGAGACCTTGTCTCAAAAACAGTTAAAATAGGTAAAAAATTATGTAGTTCTAACAAAATTATCCACAGGTAAACTAGCTTTTGTGTAGCCAGTTTGTGAGCACCCTATATACTTTAAATTTGATTTATGTTTTTAATTATATTTTTAATTTAAAAAATATTATTTTTATTTATTTACTTCAGATAGAGAGAGAGGAAGAGGCAGATAGAGAGAATAGGTGCGCCAGGGCCTTCAGCCACTGTAAATGAACTCAGACTCCAGATGCATGCACCACCTTGTGCATATGGTTTACATGGGTCCTGGGGAATTGAACCCAAGTCCTTTGGCTTCACAGGCAAATGCCCTAACCACTAAGATACCTCTCCAGCCCCTATTTTTTAAATTTTGAAATGGAATTACTTACCCAAAAGTTTCTGTTCTTGTGGGAGGATACACTATACCATACTTTCTTAAGAAGCTAACTTCAGCCCTTTCCAGCTACATTGCCCTAAACTTCCTGTCATTTCTCCATTGACCTACTCCCTGTAATTCCTGATTCCCACAAAACAATTCTTGTTTTCCTCAGATCTGCACCTTTTCTGTGCTGCCAATCTCCCATCACATTTGAGTTTTTTACTGCTACTCTCCTACTTCTATCAACATTGCTTCTGGAAAGGTTCAGCAAAGTCCCTATCTTTCCACTCAAATGCGTATGGTTTCTGTGCCTTTCCACTTTTATTATTATTATTATTATTTTCAAGGTAGGGTCTCACTGTAGCTCAGGATGACCTGCAATTCATTATGTAGTCTCAGGCTGGCCTCAAACTCACAGCCATCCTCCTCCCTCTGCCTCTCAAGTGCTGGGATTAAAGGTGTGCACCACCATGCCTAGCTTTAACTTAGACTGCTCAACTGGTGTTTGCTATGTTGCTCATTTAAGGGTATGTTCTAGAAGCTGAGGTAGCCACGAATAAACAAGGACCTGCTCTCACATGAACCTAAGTGCTAATAAGTGAAAGCAAAAGATGATCAAGAAGTTTTGAAAAATATTAGAATAGTAAAAAGAGCTCACTTGATATCATCTAGCTAGATTCAGATGAGATTATTTCTCCCCTCTCACTTCCTTACACACTGAAGTCTAATGACTCCATGAATATCAGAGCACAGTAGTTCCTAGCCTGTTATTTAACTTCAACAGAGTTCAAATTCAACCTATCTCTCCTTGATGTTTCTTCCTGGATCTGTCATCTGTTAGCATGACTATGTGACAAACATTTTAGTGTCTGACTTTGAAGAGGAACAGCTTGAAGTTAAGGTATATCTCAGTGGTATCTATCCAGCTAAGAAAGGATAGTCAGGACTTGTTGACCATGTTATCACTGGACAGGTGAAAGGGCTTTTTCCTTGTAATTGCTTGCAATGCCAGCCTTGCTGAGGCCTGGCTGGTTATTCAGTGCCTTCAAAGGATGCTTCTCCTCCTACCACTGAGGTCTGCCCCCCTCACCCTCACTGTCCTCATTGTCTGAAATATCCTTCTATTTGCCTCAGTGAGTTTTGAAGACTCAACATGTTAACCACTTGTTTCTCTGACAGAACATAGTAAGGTCTTCTTCTCTAGCACTTCCTAAAAGGGTTGGCACTCTGGGCAAGGTCTTATGATTGGCACTTAGGCAGTGTGCAGTGAGATTCCTTTTTTTTTAAATTTGTATTATCCTTCTTCTACCCCAGCTCACTTGGGGCAGAAGTTTTAAACATTCCTTTTTCTTCTGTGTCATGCTGTAGACTAAGGTCTCTTAGCTTCAGTGCTATTGACATCTTAGATTAGTTAAAATTCTGTGTTTGTCAGCATGTTTAGCACTGTCCTTGCCTACCTGCTAAGTCAGGAGCACAGATGTCCCAAATCTGGTGTCAATATGTCTGTGGACTTTGCCATGTATGTCCGGGGTGATAGGATGTGGACAAGTCATTTCTGGTTAACTGCCCCTGCTATCTAGTATCTAGGGGATACTAGTATCCATGATGACACTTGTTCTCATATTACTGCTAAGCTGTGTGGACTTACACTGCCCTCTTATTGGGAGGGCAAGATTTGTTTTAAATAAGGAGCAGTGGACAGAAATATCCCAGTTGTTTTTGCTCAGTAAGACTCTCATCTCATTCTAGGGAAGACTATCTGCTTGACATTTTAATAGGTTTTGTGCAAATGGAGGTATGATTAACCTATTAATATAATTGTCCCTTACAGGGTCTGGTTTCTCACTGTAGCTATTTACTATAATACTTATCTCATGAGTGGGGAAAAATTGCTGTGACTATTAAATTATGTTTTAATCCTATATGACAAAAGTAGGTCATCGAAAGCCCAAACGCCTTGTTTTTATCTAATTTTTCAATGTCTTGATAGACAGTTTTACTTTGAAAGAGTCTGTGGTGGTTTGAATATAAATGTCCCCCATAGTCTCAAGTGATTGTGTTTAAGCTTCCTACTTCCCAGGAGGTGGAGCCCTGCTGGAGGAGGTGTGTCACTGTGGATGGGCCTTGCTTTGTCTTGCCTAGGGAGTGTTCAGAACCACCTGTGCTTGCTGTTCTTTGCTGTGAAAGTGTTATGAAGTGAGTCAGCTCCCTCCTCTATGATGAAGCTTCCCCTGGAAACTGTAAGCCTGAAATAAACCCTTTCCTCCAATAAGTTGCTTCTGGTGTAGTATTTGTCTCAGCAACAAGAAGCTAACTACCACAAGTCTCAATTTGTAACCCAGGCTGGCCTCGATTCTTAGTCTTCGTGCCTCAGCCTTCTGAAGGCTGGAATCACAAATGTGCATCACCACACCCAGCTTAAACTGCTTTCTAGAGTAGTTTGAGGTTCCCAGCAACATTGAGCAGAAGTACAGAGAATTTTTTCCCCTATACCTTCTGGCTTTGCATGTACAAGAAGCCTCTCATATTTGTTGTAATTAGGGAGTTAATATTGGTGCATCATCACCACCCAAAGTCAACAGTCTACACTGAACATAGTCTGCACACCTGGAAAACACTTTAATTTTGATCAATTACTTTGGTGACAGTTAAATGGTTCTTTTGGTGAAAAAGCTTGTTTCATGCATTACAAGACAAAGATTGAGTAACTAGAATTTTATCTACTTCTTGGACTTCCATCCTGGAGATGAGAACTGCTGGGTTATCTTTGGTATTAATTAGAAGCACTTACGAATTGTATTGCTGGTTGAGCCTCCTCTCCCTAAAACTATTTGGTGGCCAATACATGCTGTTGGATAGCTAGTCCCTCTGAATTGTAATATTTCCTCTAGAAAGAAGATAGAGGCTCCTCTGACTCAGAAATCTCATGAAACTTCCAAGACTCAGTTACCTCAGAATGTTATAATGTTCACAAGGCTCCTCCCTAAGGTTATACAAGCAGCAAACAATTAATGGAGGAGACTCTCTTCAGTGGAGCTGCTTTCAAGTTGAGCAGGAAGCTCCAGGGATGCAGCTTTCCAGAGTCATACCCCATGCTGGGGTGGGCTCTTCAGTGATGCAGCCACCTTGAGTCACCCATGCTCCTTTGAATAACTCCAGCAAACTTATTGGTTCATCAAGCTACACTTGAGTGGAATTCCTTCTTTTGAACTGCTGTTATGGAAAAGTCAAATATTAAAACAGCAGGGTTAGGGCTGGAGAGATGGCTTAGTGGTTAAGGTGCTTGCCTGTGAAGCTTAAGGACCCATGTTCATTGCTCCAGATCCCACAGAAACCAGACTCACAAGGTGACACAAGCGCAAGGTTACACATACGCACAAAGTGGCACATGCATCTGGAGTTCAATTGCAGTGGCTGGAGGCCCTGGCATGCCAATTTTTTTCTCTCTCTCCCATAAAAAAGTGAAAATTAATATAAAAAAATAAACTGGGTGTGGTGGTGTATGCCTTTAATCCTAGAACTTGGGAAGCAGAGGTAGGAGGATTGCTGTGAGTTTAAGGCTACCCTGAGACGACATAGTGAATTCCAGGTCAGCCTGTGCTACGGTGAAACCCTACCTCAAAAAACCAAAAAATCAGTAAATAAAATTAAGTTAAATTAAAAAAAAAAAAAAAAAACAGCAGAGTCAGACTGCAGACATGGCTCAGAGGTTAAGGTCAAAAAGCCTAAGGAATATGGTTCAGTTCTCTAATATTCATGTAAAGCCAGATGCACAAGGTAGCACATGCACCTGAAGTGTGTTTCTTGTAGTGGCTAGAGGTCCTGGCACACCCATGATATCTACCCCCCCCATAAATAAATGATTTGTTTAAAGCTTAAAAAAAAAAAAAAACCAGCAGGGTCCAGAACACTGGGAAAGAAAAGTCAGAGGTCTTTCAACTGGGTATGAGATGGCCATTCTCACCAGATAAAAGGAAGACTCCAGGCTGGATATGGTGGCACACACCTTTAATCTCAGTACTAAGGAGGCTGAGGTAGGAGCACCATGAGTTTAAGGCCAGCCTGGGATTACAGAGTGAGATCCAGCTCAGTCTGACTTATAGTTAGACCCTACCAAGGGGCTGGGGGAGGAGGGCTCTGAGCAAAACAACAAAGTCAGTCTCAACAGGCTCTGAATGGGTCCCATGAAGTTTCCTGCACAAAACTATTGCCCCTTTACATATTCTTACATCTAATCAGGACAGGTTCAACTGAGAGTAAAGATGGTTTGTAAGAAAGACTCCATTTATTCCAGAAAGGAGACCACCCAGACTGTTCCAGACAAGGTGTTAGATATAACTACGGAAAACGAGTTGCATCTTGGTAACTGCTGATGATCAAAAGGTCCCTTGGTGGTTAAACACCCTTAAAGCTGCAGTGAGATCATTTCCACCATATGAGAAACTAAGCACATGGGCATTTACCTACACCTATGCACTAACAAAGGACTCACATCCTCAGAAGGCCTGATGTCCCCTGTTATGGAGATCACAGAGGAAATACCCTAAAAGGAAGATCAGGTTCAACGTGATAAGGGACAGAGAAAGGGTCACCTTGCCTTATCCATATGCCCCCTATCTCGTACATATTTACAATAACTTCTTTAAAAATCTACAAAGCTGTTCCTCACTCCTCCCCGCCTTGGAGGTGGCCAACTCAATCTCTTTGGCATGCTGGTTTTGCTTAGCTTTGCTTCATCTGCTTTGTTAAATAAACTTCTGCTTAAGCTGCCCGTGTGTCTAGATTGCATTCATTCCTTCAGGAAGATAAGAACCAAGAGACCCCCCACAACATCCACAACGCCTATATGGGGTGAAGAGATGTTTGTTCAGGTCTTCCCAGGAAAAGCCACCATAAACTTGACGGCTGTACTAAGCATCTGCCCTTCTGTCTAAGGATCATTATTCTCCCTGAGCAAATGGTTCTGGTAAACCTGGCCATGGACAAACTCCCTGGCACTGCACACCAAGGGCCGGTTCCCCTGGGCACTGTAATTCCTCCTGGAGTGAGCAGCTGGCCTAAAGAAGCTGAGCCATTCAGAATCCTTTTCCCAGTAGTTGCTCAATTTGGAGCAAGAAACATGAGGTCTTATCTAAAGGTGCACAGAGCAGGAAGGGAGCTGAGTGGATGAACATTACCACAGGCCTTATGGAGAAGCTAGTGTGCAGTGGAAGACAATCTTTCAAGCCACAAGGAGACAGGTTTGGATGGAGGGGAGAGCCCCAGTAATGTGTGAGTCCTAATGAATTGTGTCTGAAGATGGACTTCCTATTGAGAGAGTCAATTGACTCCATTTCTTCCAAGCTACTTGGGCTGATGTGTACCACATACACTAAGGGCATCAGTGTTGGCTCAGATTACTATTGATGACCAGGCGGGGGTCTCTGGGATGGTAAGGACAGCTATCCTCTACTTACTAGACTTTTGTCATCATAATTAGTTCACACTCTATCCTTCTGACTCCAAGTGGGAGTAAATACAGATCTACTGGAGATGACTGTACAAATACAGCAAAGCACCTTTGGGTATCTCTTTATTCCTTTATGAAAACATCTAAGTGGGTGATTTCTTAGATGAGGATAATTGTTTCACTAGAAATCTGTGTTCTGTGTTCACAAATCACAGAGAACCTCTTTCCTTCAGCACTCTTCTTGAACGTTGACATGTGCTATACAGATGCAAGAACCAAAATCACAAACAAAAGTTGGGTTAATATTACCAGTGAGAATGTCTAACTACTATCTGGGAAGATTTTATAATTCCTTTAAGCCATGAAGACACTTGACCACATCACCTTAACAACTAATATATTCTCCCAATCATATAACAGTATGAAATACTGAGAAGTAAGAACCTTGTGAATATTTTCAGTCATACATTTTTTTTTTTCAGGCTATAGCTTGAAAATCCCATTTCACACAAGTACATGCAGAGTCCTTCCTTGAAATATAAGAAACATGTGAAAAGTAATTGTTACCACTGTTCCTCATATTTGGGAATATTTTTGCTTTTGTCCTTATATTTTTGTCCCTAAAAAGAAAGAGAATTCTTACGGATAGTGGCTGAGAGGTAAGAGAGAGTGAAAGAGGCTGCGTGCAGTACTGCAGACAATTCCATTCATAGCTGCCAGCCTGTTAATGCATTTCTCTTCTAGCCAAAAGTATGTGCCTTGGAGGAGGCATTCTGAGGGGCAGATAGGTACTGAGGAAAAGGAGCCATTGACTACTGGAGCTACTTCTGGGAGGTTAGAAATTCAATTTTATATTTCTTGGTATCCATAGGTTGCTACTTAAGATCACTCGTAGGTGTTCAGAAAACCCTTGAGGGATTGAAGGAACAATTCGATGATCTTTGTTTATTCCTTGGCAGCACGCTTTGAAATATGCTTTAGAATTCTTGAGATTTTATTAAACATTAAGTTCAGGGTGAGCTATTAACACAATTGAAGTATTTTATGGTAGAACAGGAGAAAATAGAAGGTAAGTGTGTACTAGCTTAACACTTCAGTCATTGAAGGGAAGATAAGACATATTCTTGAAAGTGAGGTAAAGAAATCTGTGGATATGAGGGAGATCTAGCTGCACCATCTGCATTCCATTAACATTCAGGGTCCATTCAGGTGACCTGGCTGGCTAGGTGGGTGTCCCCTTCCTCCCTCACTACTCCATGTGCGTCCTTCTGGAAGCTACAACTGGGCCAAAAAGGACAGCCTTCCTTGACACGGTAGGAGAAGAGCACTCTTTGGTCTGGGGTATACAAGCAGCTTCATTCCCCTGCTAAAACCACCAGACAAGCTTTTGACAGTGTGAGCTATGATTCAGAACTCTCATTCACAGGTAAATGTTAAAAGTGTGTTCACATGCGAATCAAAAGACATAAACCAGAATGCTTAGAGTAGTATTATTCATAAAAGTCAAAAACTGGAAATAGCCCAGAGGTCCAAATTTATGTTCTACTCATGCAATGCAATAACAGGCAGACATGAAAGTTATTAAGCTCATACCTAAGCTGAGCGACACGGTTGTCTACTTGTGGTGGCTTGAATGTGTGGCTCCATAGCCTCACATTGACTTTGTTACTTCAGCCGCAGCAGTTTGGCTAGAAAAGTATCACTGGGGGTATATCCTGGAGTCCAGCCCTAAGGTGTGTTCTAGGGTGGATCTTGAGTCTAGCCCTAAGGTGTGTGGAGAGCAGATGGAGCTCTGTCTGTTTTGTGGTGCTGGCTGTTGATGGCATGTCTCTGCTTGGATCTATGGAAGTGATCCAGCTTCTTCCATCATTGATGGTGTTCCCCTGGAATCTGTAAGCTTGAACCCTTTCCTCCTGAAAGCTGCTTTTGGCCTGGTGTTTGTCCAGCACCATGAAATTGACTACAACACTAATAATCATCAATGTTAAAGAAGTAAAACTTAAAGTAACACATACTACACGATCACAGCTACATATAACTCTCAGATAGCAAATAATAGTAGCCACCTTTGGGGAGGAATACTAGAAGGTTGTTAATGTTCTGTTTCCGGATGTAGGTGTTCATTACACAAATATGCTCATTTGTGCCAATTTACTGAATTTCATGTGCTTATAGTTTATCCACCTGTAGTTCACTAACAAACACCAGGCAAAAGATAAGAGTTTATAAAATTACTGTAGCGAACTGCCTTTGACATCCATTCTAGCTTACCATCATCTGGAATCATTGCCTCTTGCACAAAACAAAAATGGATGGTGGAGAAGATCACAAACTGGTCACATTTCTCAAATCTGTCTTTGTGCCCCTCAAGAGATATACTGTATGACATTACTCTGAGTTTTTATATGAGCCACAGGAGGAATTTCAGTTTTTACAACAGGAATACATTGTAGAGTTCTGCGAGTGCTTTGCTCAGCCAGTGGACCAGCTAGTATACACAGAAGGCTTCACTGCTGCTTTTGTATCTTGGCTTCTCCTTCATGCCACGAAAAAAAAAAAAAAATGAACCTGGTGGGCTGGAGGGTTGGCTTAGAGGTTAAGGCATTTGCCTGCAAAGCCAAAGGACCCAGGTTCGATTCCCAGGACCCACATTAGCCAGCTGCACAAGGGGGCATACGTGTCTGGAGTTCATTTGCAGTGGCCGGAGGCCCTAGTGCACCCATTTTCTCTCTCTCTCCCCCCCCTCTTTCTCTGTAAAATAAATAATTAAAAATAAAATATTTTAAAACAAAATGAACCTGGCTATTTTTATGAATAAACACAGATTGTGGCCATCTCTGTAACTAGCCTTACACCAATTGCCCACAAGTGAATCCCCCAATATTAGACAAACTAGCCTCTCAAGTTCCAGACACACAAATGAACCCAGACCTGTTTGGCATGGATTAGAAGGACCAGCTAGCTAACTCTCAGAACAAAGACCCCCTAGCTAATGGATACAGTGAGAATCCCAAGTAAAATATCATTCACTATTACATTGTAATAAATGTGCTAAAACTGATGCAGGTTTCTCCTTGTTCTAGTCCTTAAAAAAAAAGTTTATTTTTATTTATTTATTTGAGAGAGAGAGAGAGCGAGCGAGCTTGAGGGAGAATGGGCATGCCAAGGGCTTCAGCCTCTGCAAACAAACTCCAGACACTTGTGCCACCATGTGCATCTGGCTTACGTGGGTCCTGGGGAATCAAACCTGGGTCTTTTGGCTTTGCAGGCAAGCGCCTCAACTGCTCAGTCATCTCTCCCGCCCCTTGTTCTACTCTTTTGTCCTATTCAGTTTTATGGCATTAGCTTCACAAATTGTTAAATTGTCTCAAAAACCTGTGTTCTTGCTGGTGCCATTGTTAGTTGCTTCATTTCATTCCATCCTATATACTGGCCCTTTTCAAAGCCCCACAAATAGTCTTCACATATGTAAAGGCTTTTGTCACAAACCATGGTAGAAAATGTTTCTATCTGTTTAGAAAGTCCTACTCAAATGTGCTCTTTGATAGTGCATGGTTTTTTCCCCCCCCCCAATGTACACATGTCTTACCAATGAGACACAAATTTATTATGAAGGGTTGTGAAATTTCCACTAAGCCTTTGAAAGACAGGTTTCTTTCCTATTTGGGGACATAGAGCCTCTCCGGTTTCCAGTTTTCATACCTAGTGATCCTATGACTTTGTCTTATGCTATAATTGCAGCTTAAAGAGGAAAGGCCAGGAAAGGTCGTCAACATCTCTTAGCAGAGTTGTAGGACTGCCGTCAACTTTGATACTGGTCTTCACTTGTGTTTTATAATCACTTAGGAGAAATGTTAGGAGAATCCTGTTTAACCAGTTACCGGTAGCTGTACCATGGCAGACCATACCCCTGTCTCGGCTACTGTTCCTGTGATGCATATTACTAACTAGCGGTGTAGGGAGGGGGAGACAGTGAATGACTAACACAGTAGGCAAACCAAACAGGGAAATGAGCTTCTGAGAGAGATTCAACAGCACCATCTGTAAACAGCTTCTAGCAATAGTGGTGAGAAGGCTAGCTCTGCTCTTGCATTGTAGGCTGGCCCAAGTACTTGAATCTGAAAAGAGCAAAAATAAGTTAATGCCGCGGATGTTTTGACATATAACTGATCCATTTCTCTTTCACTTCCTCTCCGTCACTTTCCATTATGTAGCGCATCTTTCTGCTTTTAAGTTAGTGGACAGGGGGCCATATTGCTCTCTGTGGGCGATGACCTAGTCAAACCACAGAGCAAAGATGCCAAGGCTTGATATTTCAGATTCAGAAGCTATAGTTCAAGTGAGGCTGAGGTATCTGGAAGAAGACGTGATAAGGCAGAATTATCCCTCAGCAAAGTAGGTAGTAGACTGGAAAAGAGGAGCCAGGACGCAGAGTGGGAAGAGGGAACACTGAGGAGAGGTATAACAGGTAAAGAACTTGCTTAGAGTAAGGTTCACTTATACTAGACATAATCTCTGGGGTAGTCATGGAGCATTTACTATAATGGAAGTAGCTTCATCAAGAAAAGATTGAAGGCCCCTGGAACCAAACATGTTAAACAAAACCACACTCCTGCCTGGAGACAGAAGTAGCATAAAATTATCTCAACAGTGTAATATAAAAACCTGGAGAGATGGCTCAGAGGTTAAAGGCACTCGCTTGTAAAGCTTACCATCCCAGGTTTCAATTCCCTGCTACCCACGTAAAGCCAGATGCATAAAATGGCACATGCATCTGGAGTCTGTGTGCAGTACCAAGAGGCCCTAGAAAGCTCATATAGTCTTTCTCTCTTTCTCTTTCCCAAATAAACAACAATGTTTTTAAAAGAACTTAATATGAGTGGATTTAAGAAATGGTCTTATAATGGAAATTCTGATTCGTTATTCTGCTTAAGGTGTTGCATACAGAGTCACAAGGAAACATTGTTCATCTCCTACCAAATATAAGCTGGATAAGCTATGGCTTCCATACTTTCGGTTCAACAAAAGAGGGTTGAGGGCTGGAGAGAAGGCTCAGAAGTTAAATATGCTTACTTGTCAGGCCTGCTGCTATGGGCTCAATTATGCAGTGCCCACATAGAGTCAGGGCACAAGTGCTACATGTGGCTGGAGTTCATTTGCAGTGACCAGAGGCCCTTGCATGCCCATTCTCTCTCTCCCTCTCTTTGCAAATAAATAAATAGAATATTTTTTTAAAGAGAGCCAAGAATACAAAAGCACAAATGAACTGAAGTTCAGAAAGTGAGAGAAGAAATACTTAGCACTTTTTTTTTTAATAACATCTGGGGGAGGAGGAAGATGTTACAAAAGCAAGTAAGAGGAAAAATGCTCTTTTGGCACACTTCAGAGACGAAGTAAAGGCCAGCATGGTGACAGGGAAACCCAAAGGGCCCTGTCCATGAAGGAACATCACTGGAAAGACTGTGGAAAGGGCAAAAAAGATGGAAATTTTTATTCCAAAGAAGCACAGGCTAAAACTTGAATGAGCTTGAAGGAAGGGGTAGATAAACTCTTCAACGCACCATGGGCCTGGGAAAGAGGAGCTTTCACAGCTGGGTCAGCGTAGGTGAGCTGATACAGATGGCCTTGCTCCCCTGAGGGAGCTGGCCCTGCAGAATCTGACAGCAAACCACAAGGCTGCCAGAAAGCCTGCAGGTTTTTAAGGCCTCGTGGGTCTGAGGCAAGGACTTGCAGCAGTAGATCACACTGTGGAGAGCAGGTACATCAGACATGCTGAAGGCTGGAGGCAGGGAAGGAGCATTTAGAAAAAAGCTTCAATTACTCAAACCTCAAGCTATGCCATAGGGAGTGTCCTAATTCCACCCTCAAGCCTTCGGAGTTTGCAGTGAGCTATAGCTAAGGCAGCAATGCTCTCTACTCGTCTCAACTGTAGACAGCTTGACTCAGCCCTGTCAGCCAGCTCTACTGGAGAAAGAGTAGCCCTCTCTGGAGGCAGGCTGCATTTGCCACTCTGTCTGTTCTTTTAGACATAGTGTTCGCATTTACCTTGAAGAAATATGAGACATACAAAGGAGCAAGCCAGTGTGACTCATCTCCAAAGAAGGAAGGAGTCATTTGAATGAGGTCCAACATGGTGGTAATATTACACAAAGCAAACAGGAAATTTAAAACCTCCATGAGGGCTGGAGAGATGGCTTAGCAGTTAAGATGCTTGCCATCAAAGCCAAAGGACCTAGGTTCCATTCCCCAGTACCCATGTAAATCAGGATGCACAAAGTGATGCATGCTTCTAGAGTTCATTTGCAGAGGCTAGAGGCCCTGGCATGCCCATTCCCTCTCTTATCTGCCTCTTTCTCCCTCTCTTATAAATAAAATATTAAAATATCAGTGACAAGCACATTACACTAGGAAATAATAAGTATGAACAGTATGTGTGAAAAGGACAAAATAGGGCTGGAGAGATGGCTTAGTGGTTAAGCGCTTGCCTGTGAAGCCTAAGGACCCTGGTTCGAGGCTCGACTCCCCAGGACCCACGTTAGCCAGATGCACAAGGGGGCGCACGCATCTGGAGTTCGTTTGCAGTGGCTGGAGGCCCTGGCGCGCCCATTCTCTCTCCCTCTCTCTATCTGCCTCTTTCTCTCTCTGTCTGTCGCTCTCAAATAAATAAATAAAAATAAAAAAAATTAAAAAAAAAAGAAAAGGACAAAATATCAAAAAAGCTATATAAAGCTGTACACTCTTCCAGGCTGAAAGTCCAAAATATGCATGAGGATTTAGTTCAGTGATAGAGCTCTTGTCTAGCACAAGCAAGGCCCTAGGCTTCATACACAACACTAATAAAAAGAGGAAGAGGAGGAGGAACAGAATAAGGTAGCAATCAGAAGAATCAGAGAAAAATAACTCAGTGTAAGGTAAGTAATATTGAAATCAATAAAAAAAAGAAAACTGACAAAACTAAAAATGAATAAGTTAAAAATTAATTTCTTGAAAAGGTTGATAAATATCTAATAAGGACAAATAGAGTTAAAATTGCCAATATTCAGAATGATAGAGAGGATAGCATTGCAAATTCTACAGGTACTAAAAGAGCAAAGAGGATATATACATAATTTATGCCATTAATTTACAATTTAGGTGAACAGACAAATTCTGACTATACATAAATTATAAAAACTAGCATATAAGTATATGGAGAATCTCAGTAGCTTTATTCTTGTCAATCAAGCCTATCATGAATAGAAGAATATAAATTTCCTATAGTTTCCTACAATACAGGAAGGAGAAATGCTTCTCAACGTGCTGCACAAGGTCAGATGACCCTTATGAGATCAGACAAGAGCATTCAAGAAGATACACATCCCTGAAATGGCTTAGATGAAGTCCTGGCAAAGAGTGGAACAATCAAAGCTCCCACAGTCAGGCAAAAGATGAGATGGTACCACTACTTTGGAGAAGTCTTTGGAAGTTTTACTAAACAACTTAATGCACACTTACATTATGACTTAGCAATTCCATACCTTTGTATTTAATCCAAAAGTGATTGAAACATATTGCTCACCAAAACCTGATACAAAAATGTCCTTAGCAGCTCCATGTCTCATAACAAAGCAAAGCAAACAAGCAAACAAGCAAACAAAGAACAACAACAAAAAAAACTGGAATCCACCCAAGAGAGCCGTCACAATGGCAAAATGAGTAAACAAATTGTAGTAACGATAGAAAACTTTTATTCCACCTTTTCCAGCACTCAGGAGACAGAATCAGGAGCACAGGTTCCAGGTCAATCTGGGCTACAAAGGGAGACCATGCTTCAAAAGAGTAAACAAGACACAAAAACAGAACAAAAACTTTTTTTTTTTTTTCGAGGTAGGGTTTCACTATAGCTCAGGCTGACCTGGAATTCAATATGTAGTCTCAGGGTGGCCTTGAACTCATGGCAATCCTCCTACCTCTGCCTCCCGAGTTCTGGGATTAAAGGCGTACACCACCAGGCCTGGCCAACAAAAACATTTTTAAACTGCATGCTCAATGAAAGAATTCAGACACTGACAGTGAGTGAATATTATATTTCTGGAACAATCAAATCTAATCAATGGGAATAGCAGTCAAGACTGTAACCCTGTGGGGTTGAGATCTCAGCACAAGGGGACTTGCTGAGATGACAGAAGTGATGTATATCTGTATGGGTGTGGGTTACACACATGCGTCTGCTTTTATCAAGATGGATTACACTTTATGCTGAGTATCTGCACGTAACCCTTATATGTGAATTCATACCTCAACAAATATAGCTGAAAACCAACAAAATGCCACATGACAACTTATTTAGTTATTTATATATTTATTTATTTTGAGAGAGGGAAAGAAGGAGAGAGAGAGAGAAAGAGAGAGTGGGTGTGCCAGGGCTTCCAGCCACTGCAAACAAACTCCAGATGCATGTGCCACCTTGTGCACCTGGCTTACGTGGGTCCTAGGGAATCAAACCAAGGTCATTTGGCTTTGCAGGCAAGTATCTTAACTGCTAAGCCATCTCTCCAGCCCCTGACAGCTTATTTTTTGAGACTTCAACTAAAAATCTGCAGCTAAGTTTTAAATTTCAAAAACAAAACATTATTCAGCTTTTTACAATGTACATTATTCTTTTATATCAAAAAACTGAAGAAAATTCAAATAAGAGTATTTTAAACTTTTTCTCTTTGTTTCCCTTAAGTGATTTTAACAATTGTAATATGTTATCAGGTCAAAAGATCATGATATCAAAATAAAAGAGGGACTGATTGAGAAAGGTAGGGGATATGGTGGAGAGTGGATTTTCAAAGGGGAAAGTGGAGGAAGGGAGGGAATTACCATGGGATATTGTTTACAATCATGGAAGTTGTCAATGAAAATAAATAAATAAATAAAAATTTGTACTTTGAAAATGTCATTTTCCTTTTTCTTTAGAGTTTATCATTAGTTATGAGAACTGCTTCAAAACCTAAGAAAGTTCTCCACCTTAAGTCTACCTGCCTCAGAGGTTATTGAAACAGTGAGCTCTACTCTAATTTCCTCTTTCTGCAGACACATAAAATCAAAAATTTCATCAATCTTGTATTTGTCATAGACTCTATTTGAAACAAGCTTAAGTCTTAGCAGTGTTATTATATTTCACCAGCCCCACATATGTAATTAATTTGTCATTAAATATAATTAAAAACTGCAGTAATTCAGCTTAAGAATCTGTATAAGTTCCAAAGGGTAATTAAAAGCCCTCTTTAATTGGAAACTAAAAGTAAAATGTAAAGGGGCCTTATCACTTTGGTGTGTAGTATTGAAAAAATTTGTTCTACCTGTAAATAAAAGAGAAGATCTTAAGTACCAGAACCTTCTGAGTTCTGAGTGTGTGTGTGTGCAGAGGTCATTATCTGATATCTTCCTCAGTAGCTCTCCACTTAATTCTTTGACATAGGGACTCTCACTGAATCTGGAGCTCATTGAGTTGGCTGAACTAGCTGGCAAACAAGTCCTAGGGATTCTCCTGTCTCCAGCTCCCCCCACCTATGCCCTTGCCTCCACACCCACCACCTGCCAAGTGCTGGGATCACAGATACGCGCCACCACACCTAGCTTTTACACAGGTGCTAGTGATGCAAACTCAGGTCCGCATCCTTGGGTGGCGAGAACTTCACCCACTGAGGCATCTCCCCATCCCTAAGAGTTTTCTCTTTCGTGTAAAAAAATATTTATCACATTGGGAAGAGACGGTTGTTTCTTAGAGAGAAAAAAATGTGTTTTTCATTATACTTTATTATGAAAGCTTCATTAAGTAATATTTGAATGTATCACAAAAAATGTAATATTAAAATAGCCAGAGTCTAGGGGTTCAAGTGCAATTAGTTAATGCTATGGAGTATTTTCTTTCTGGCTATTAAATTTTTTAAAAATATTGACAACATAACAAGTAACTTTCATTTTTATTAAATTTTTTAAAATTTTACTTATTTATTTGAGAGAGAGAAAGAAGCAAATAGAGAAAGAGAGAATGGGCATTTCAGGGCCTCTAGCCACTGCAAATAAACTCTAGATGCATGAACCACCATGTGCATCTGGCTTACATGGGTATTGGGGAATCCGTCCTGGGTCCTTAGGCTCTGCAGGGTAATCGTTGTCTTAAATATAATATGCATAACTCCATGTTTCTATCTTGATAAGAAAGGATATCTTGCTTTTTACTTAGTACCAAGTTTGTTTTCTTGATGTTTCCTTCTATGGAATGGGCTTATGCCTACTTGTCTCTTATCTGAAGAACAAGACAACTTTTATCTTAAGCTTTGTCCATAGTGATGTGTTGGTATTTAAGGAGTGGGTGACTGAAAAAGAATCTTGATTTGTATCATTTGCTAATTTCTGTGCTCTAAATATTCCCATGGTTGATTTCAAGTTGCCAACATATTGTCACTGAATGTGGAGCTGGGATAGGATGTGTATCATCAGCTCTCTGGGTGGGCAGTAGGCCACTCCATCACACTGCATCTCACACTGTACAAGGTTATGGAAGTGCTCAGTAGTAGAGCACTTACCTAGCATGCGCAATGCCCAGGTTTCAGTCCCCAATGCCAGAGGGGGAGAGAAAAAAAGGAGGAAGAGGGTATATTACAGAGGGAGAGGGGTGATTAATTCACTAGAGTTTGGTATATCCCCCAGTGTGAAAACCGTTTGCTTAAATGGTTACATACCTATATTTCCTTGTTGAATTTGTGCGGGCTTTTATATTTCTCTACCACTTCGCAATGGATTTTTAAAGGAATCAGCTTTCTTTCTCTACCACTTTGCAATAGACTTTAAAGGGATCAGCTTTCTTTGTTTTTTTTTATCTGTATTTTTGTCCTTAGGGTATTTCATCCATCTCATTGCTAAAACTAGAAATTGTTTTGCTATACCATCAATTACCGTGTAAAATACAAATCACTATTATTTTGTGATTGTAAAGATATGTTAATCATAGACATGCTGAGAAATTTTAAAAAGCATGTCAAAGAACATCAAAAGCATCTACGTGCTCATAACCTAACACTGCTAATGCTTTGGTACTTATCTTTGCTACCTGTATATTGTATATGGGCAGACAAACATCTTTATGTGTTTTGTCTAAGTTTTGAATTGTGGTATTAATTTTCATTGTCATGGTTCGTATTCATAGTGGACTTATCACCACAGACCACAGAAGCACATCTTTGGGTGTGTTGTCAAAGAGGTTTCAAGAGACATTGATGTGAAGTTGGAAGACCCACCCTCATTGTGGATGGCACCATCCCATGGGTTGGGGTATCAGTCTGAAAGAAAAGAAGGAAGAACACAGCACCAGCTTTAATCATTCTCTGCTTGCTGACTGCAAAAGCAATGTGAGCAGCCAGTTCATGCTCTTACATCACCATGATTTCTATGCCATGATGAACTACGTGTACCCTTCTTAAACCCTGAGCCAAAATAAATACTTCCTTACTTAAGTTGCTTTTATGGGTATTTTGTTACAGCAGTGAGAAAAGTAGCTCACACAGAAAATCGGTACCAAGAAGTTGCTGTGATAAACTTATATGTATCTTAAGTCTTTGGGAGGAATGTGGAAGAGTTTTAAGCCACAGGCTACAAAAGCCCTAGAATGACGTAAGCAGAGCCTTATGGGCCATTTTAGTGAGAATTTGGAAGATCAGATTCTGAGAGAAATGTAGACAGTGGTGGCCTAGCTCATGAGGTGATAGAGGGGAACAAAGACACTTGAGACTGGCTTAGAAGATGTTCACATTGTATTCAGAAAAGAATCTGGCTTCATTCTGCCTATGTTCTGGTAACTTTAATGAGGGTGAACTTAAAACCAGTGGACTAATTTGTTTGTTGGATGAAATTCCATGACAGAATGACATTCAGGCTATGGTATGGTTGCTGTTCACTGCTCTAGTTCAGATCTACAGAAGGAGAGAGCAGAGAGATATGAAAAATGTGAAGTTTGGAGAGGAAAACTGTTATGAGGAAGTTTAAAGTTGTGGGCAAGGAAGGTCCAGATAGAGCATTTATAATCATTAAGGAGTCATGGAAGAGAAGCCATATGATCTTCACTGGGACAAAAGGAAAAGGTCCCTGAGAGCAAGACTCCATGCACTGAAGGCTTCAACTTTTGAAAATGCGTATTAAGAGAGCCAGACTTGACAATGCCTCTGGTGGGTTCTTGGCTCAAAAACAATGGGGGTAGGAAAGTGTTTTCACAGATTCAGCCACCAAAGCAAACATAAGCCACTATATCTCTTGAATGTAAATCATCCACACAGTACTGGTTTTACAAGGATGAAAGATGCAGGAATGAGAGGATCCTGGAGTCTTGTTTCAATGTCTCAGAGAGATGCTAAAGCCAGACAATGTGTGATAGAGTAAGATTTCTTACAAAGGGCCCTGAAAAGTCATCTAAAGTGAAACCTAAGTTGTAATGAAGACCCCACAATATTGGAGGTTAGATGACCTCAGCATGTCCACTAAGGAAAGCACAGGCTCAGAGCAGAGCCAGCTCAGGAGAGAGGCTATGTGTGCTTCAGCTGGCAGAGCTGGAGAGCTGGGGCTAAGCATGCCCTCTGGAATCTAGATGATTCCATCATGAGCCCCAGATGCTTGATATAGAGGTGTCAGATTTGGTGTTTGCTCTTCTGGGTGTCAGTTTTTTTTTTTCCTGATCTTCCCCCATTCCTCTCTTTTAGAATGAGAATATTTACCTCATGTCATTATATGTTGGAAGTATGTAACTGGTTTGTATATTATGAGTGCTCACAGTTAAGAGACTGCCTTGAGTTTCAGAAGATACTTTAGACTTTTGAACAAGTTGGGATTGTTGGGATTGTTATAGACTATGGGGACTTTTAGATATAGACCAAATATATTTTTCAGCATAAGATATAAATGAGACTTTTTTGGTCAGGAGTAGAACATTATAACTTAAAGAGATATGTTTGGATATAGAGCTGACAAAGAGTGGAGTTGTGATTATTAATCTTCATTGTCAACCTGACTGGATTTGGAATCATCATGTAAACGTACCCATGGGTGTGTCTGTGAAAGTCTTTCTAGGGAGATTTAACTGAAGAGGGGAAACCACTTTGAATGTGGGCAACCCCACCATATGGGCTGGGGTATTGTACAAAATAAAAAGAAGTGAGCTGAGTACCAGCTTTCATCTCTCTCTGCTACCTGACTACTGATGAAATATGACCAGCTACCTCATACTCCTGTCTTCATGCCTTCTTTGCCATGATGAACTCTATTCCTTCTTAAACCATGAGCCAAAATAAGCACTTCATTCCTTACGTGGCTTTTGTCAGACTCTTCGTTACAGCAATAATACACGTAACTAATACATGCATACATAACTGCCTTTTTTGTTTTTAATTTTTGTTTTACTTATTTATTTGCAAGCAGAGGGAGATAGAGGAAGACAGACAGACAGAAAGGGCATGCCAGGATCTCTAGCCACTGCAAACAAACTCCAGATGCATGTGCCATTTTGTGTATCTGGCTTTACATGGGTACTGGGGAATCAAACCTGGGTCCTTTGGCTTTGCAGGCATGCACCTTAACCATTAAGCCATCTGTCCAGCCCCATATCTACCATGTTTAACGTAGGTTTTATTTCTTCATAGTTGTTGATAATATTGTTTCTTCATAATAATTGATAATATTCTCCTGTCATTAAATATTCCCCAACAACTCATTTTCATAGCTGTGTTGTTTTCTCATGCATAAGTGAACCAGATTGGCTGGTCATTTATACTGTTTCTAATTCTCCACCATTATAAATAATGCTGGAATGAACATAAAAGTTGTGCTTCTGGTTAGTTCCTTGTGGCCATGAATTATTTTGCTCCTACCTTGGAACTTTGACAATTGTCTTTTATAGCATTAGAACATTTTCTTCCCTTCTTGTTTCTCCCTTGCTCAGCTGTATCTCATTCTGCAGCAACTCACATTTCTCCTACTGGATCTCCAATTCATCACTAATAATCCTATTTATAGGACTACATTTTATTTTCTCAGTCAAATATATTAGCCATTTAAGAAATAGAACCGTGAAGGGATGACATATAGTGAGATCTAATTTTTAACCAATGAAAACTTTTTTTTTTTCAGTTGAGGATCTACTTAAATTAGTTTTGCCCCTGGATATTGATGACTTTATTAATTGTTGAGATAACATCTATGTGAGTGGTCAAAAATATAGCTTCCTCACTAATACAGTTATTACTGATTCATTGTGGCCACCCTTGGCCAAATTATGAAGACAGCAGAGCCTCTGCATTCTGTGTAGCCAATGTTTGCCACAGAAGTGGGTCATCATTAATTTCTCCTATTGCCACATGACTTGAAATTGAGTCATCTATCAGGGAAAAAATAAGAGAATATGACAGAGGGATGGTTGATTGATCCACAAGAAACAGAAACCAGTTTTTAGTAAGCTCAAAATTGAGGGAGGAATGTTATGTTTCAAGATTCTTGTTATTTTCATTCATTCATTCATTCTTTCTTTCTTTCTTTATTTTCTTTTGAGGTAGAGTCTCACTCCAGCCCAGGCTGACCTGGAAGTCACTGTGTAGTCTCAAGCTGGCCTCAAACTCATGCTGATCATCCTACCTCTTCCTCCAGAGCTCTGGGATTAAAAGCATGTGCCACCAGGCTCAGAAAGGTTCTTATTTTTTATTTCTATCATACCAATGGACTTTGGAGTATCTCATATCAAAACTAAGTCATCTCAAAATGTTAAGAGGCAGAAATAAAATAAAACCAACTTCACTTCTCCAATCTCACTGGCAATCTCACAGGCAATCAGAAACTATGTATCAGGCTATAGTTGTGGAAGGATTACAAATAATATTCCTGTTAAATTCAATTTCCTCCCTCCCAAGTAAATGATGTATCTAGAAATTCTCACTTTTCTCCATCTCTTCTTCTACTCTACAATTGTTAAAATGTCAGTTGGTCTTATCCCTCATATGTAGTTCTATGAACTCAGACACATTGTATATACCAATGACATCATGTATATATATATAATTTTCTATTCAATTCTTTTTAGTTCTTTGTCCTGAAGAAAAGTAGTATTGTTAATATCACCAATCCTAATAAGGTCCTAATATAGTAGTATACCTGATAAGAACAAAAATTTTATTTTGGAAAATTTGGTTCTTTCTCTCAGACTGTCATTAGCTACCCTTGCAACTTTGATGAAGCAATTTACCATTTATTCAATTTGATCATTTGCAAATAAGCATGGTGAAGCTTACTGAAAGACTATTAACATGATTAAGTAAGGTAATATATGTAAATTTTTACCACTTAGATTAGTATGCTAAATACCTCGCTAACCACCAACTATTTTCGATAGCTACACACAATTCATCTAATACATAGTGAGTACATAGGTGTGATGTAGTATTTGGGTAAATTGTAGGTGTATGAGATGCACATCAAACAATGACCATCATGGAATTTGAGTGAGTTTAGAACTTCTAAACATGTGCATAACAATAACATAGTATGTAATCACAATAACACTTACTGGACAAGAGCTTTTAGTATTTGCTTATTTGTGTTGGTTAGATTTTCATAGTGCTGAGGATGGGACACAGGAACTCACACATACCAAGCAAGTGCTCATCTCCTGCAATATACCCCTGCCATGACAAGAGCTTTGGTTTGCAGAAAGGCATGCAAACTGTGTGGCCTGGAGAAGTGTGCAGATCTTGTGAGGAAGATGGAACTTTAGACTCAAAGAAAACATAGAGTAAGTGAGGGCTTAGGCTCTGACATCAGAATCAATCCCAGTTCTTGATATACCCAAATATGTATTCTAGGACAATTTATTTTGTTTTTAATTTTTATTAATTAGAAACTTTGTTGTATGGACAAATCTTGTGTTGGTCCCATTCCCCCCATCCCCATTCCACTCAGTGGGGTTACTGTATTCACAATGGAGGTATGGGTCATGAGTTGTGAGAGCAGCAGTCATGGTGGGTGTGGGAAAGTCCTCTGAATACTCCTTCCCACTCTGTGGCTTTTACAATCTTTCCTCCCCCTCTTCTGCAATGTTCTCTGAACCTGAGTGGGCATGGTGTAAGTCTGCTTTAGTGCTAAGCTCTCAGTAGCATCTGGATTTCTGCTTTGATACATTTTGAGTGTCCTCAGTGTCTACCTCCATCTCCCTAGAACAGGTTGTCAGGCTCACCGGAGAGCAGCGCTCATGCTTAACTCACCATTTCCTCTGTGGTTTCACCTGGACCCTGGCTGATGTGCAAGAGGAAGCTCATATCATGATAGGGAGTCAGCTATCTTTTCTTGTCATGTAGATGGATTTTGGTTCTCTCCTGTTTTCACTGCCTTCTGTATATGAGAAAACTGATTCCCCAAAGGAGAGTGAGAGCATCATGGGTTAAAGGGCATAAGGTCAGTTAATTAAGAGAGAATTTAATGGGTATAGCATCTCTTTTGGTCAAAGACTAGTGTGAGCTTCTCACTGGACTCATGGTCATTGTCTCCATAGGAATCTGACTTGGTTCCCAGTACAAGCTCTGAGTTCTTTCCCATTGAGCAGGTCTCTTATCCAATCAGAGAGTCATTGGTTACCTGCATAGACTGGGTGCCACTATTGCACAGGTGAGTACATCTTAGGACAGATTGTTTAAATGGCTCATGCCTCACTGTCCCCATGAGCAGCATGCTGGGTGCCTAGCTACAAGGCTAGTTGGAGTGAGATGCATGAGCGTGCAGCTCTTGATGCACAGGAGTGATTTGCAAACATCCTCATGGTGGTAGGAGATACTGCAAATGAGGATGGGGAAGTAACATAAATGTAAGATAAGGGTCAAGTGTTAGTACACTTCTTTGTTGTTTATGGACTTGCTATGATTTTTTTAAAAGCAGACAGAAGCTCAATAAATACTACTTGGAATTTGCAATGATCTTGTTTTATTTTCTATTTTTTATTGAGCTTTTAAATAAAATACCAAGGACATTTTTCAGGCTATTTAAATTATTAAATTCAAGAGAGATTCATAGCCAAAAGTTATTCATGAATCATTTTGATTTTATTTGGGTTATACGGTTTTTTAAACTCTATGTACTACAATGTTAATTTTAAAATCAATTTATTTTCTTAAGCTTCATTTATATTAATAATTTTTACTCTATTCCATTCTCCTTAGATATCATTTTGCTTTACATAATTATGACTCTTTCCTTTATAAACTTATATTTATTGTACTAATAATAACAAATAACAGTTGAATATTAAAAAGTCATTAACTTAGAAGATAAATGCAATTGAATTAGAAACATTTATATTTTTGAAGGATAATCCAGAAGGAAATATGCTGAATAATAAAAACTGCATTTTGGGTTCTCTATTAAATTATTGAAAATACAAATGGTAAATGTTACTACATTATAAAGCTTGGATACTCATTATATTCCTGCTTTTGTGTTTTTCTCTTACTTGATAAAATATTAGTTACATAATCAAATATCATAAAGGGGAATTTTTTTGTTGGAGTGTATATGTGCAGATGGTATAGGGGCATGAGAGTGCCATGACACATGTGAACTCAGGACAAAGTGGTCGTCACCTTCCACCTTGTTTGAGGCAGGGTCTCTCCTGTTGTTTGCCTCGGTCAACACCAGATGAGCTGTCCCATGAGTTTTGAGATTCCCCTCTTTCTGCCTCCCATTGCCATACATGTATTGGGATTGCAGTTGCATGTACTACATTGCCATCTGGATTTTTGTGGGTTGTCAGGATCTGAACTCTGGTCATCAGGCTTATACAGCAAATGCTTTTAACCCCTGAGCCACCTCCTTAGTCCCAAGAAGTATTATTGAAGAATAATTTTTATCAAGTTGAACTCTTTTCTTGTTAAAATGTTTGAATAATGGGGCTGGAGAGATGGCTCAGCTGTTAAGATGCTTCACTGCCAAGCCTAAATATCCAGATTCAATTCCCCAGTACTCATGTAAAACCAGATGCACAATGTGGCACATGCATCTAGAGTTTATCTGCAGTGGCTAGAAGCTCTGACATGCCCATTCTCTCTCTCTCTCTCTCTCTCTCTTTCTCTCTTTCTGAATATATAAATAAAAGTATTTTTAAAAGTTTGAATAACAAATATTTAATCCACAATTAATAAGGCTCTTATTTTGGAAACTGGGCTAAAACTATTAATCTTAAGGTCAAAAGAAGGACCTGAGCGGATAAAAGAAATTTTACACAGTAATTGCAAGCCAAGGTATGGATAAGGTCAAGGTGAGACAGTATGGATAAATGAAGCATAAAGAGAAATAAAACCAACTGTAGCCAGGACCTGAGCTAATAACTTTGTGCACTGGGGTTGAGGACAGCACGGTATACCCAGGGGCACATCGTGGGCTGTGTGCATGAGGCATGTAGGTTCAGAGCTGGCTTTGGGCTGTGATGTCCATGACAGCTAGACCTTGTGGTATTGCTGCCTTAACTGGAATTTTCATGGAGATCTGCCCACTTGTCTGTGATGATACAGTTATTTCTTAGGTAACTTCACTGCTAATATTGACTTTTAGGCCCTGACCTGTGTGAGACAGTCACTGTCTCAGAAGGAAATCTCTGATTTGTGATGGGGGAGATCATCCTAGGGAGTCCTTGACATAGAAGCTGTCTAGGTTTCTAGGGACTGAATGCAAGATGATATCTTTAGCTCTTTATTGCCCTTTGGGAATTTTCCTTCTCTGGGGCAAGCCTTTTCAGAGGTTAGTAATGTCCTTGACTTTGACATTGACAGTTGTTTCTAAGGTCCTGGCTCTAAGCTGTCTCTTGGTAATCCATTAGACACACAAGGAGAAACACTGCTCTTTCAGGTCACTGGGACTACATTTATTGAATTTCTGTTTTAAGGCATATTAAATGCTTAGTCAGTCAACCTTTAGTGAGTGCACTGTGTATCCAGCACCGTTAGATACTGTAGGTAGGCAGAACAGACATAATAGATGAGGTTCATGCCCCGGAGTAATTTTGATACAGAAATACAAATACAAAAGACAAAAGAGCCCTTAAATGAATCATAAAAATTAATATAACACATTCTTATAAAAAGTTTTCACTCAGCAAGAATCATTTCGTTTACCTAACAAATACTTATCATACACATGAAATATATCAGACCCTGGGCTAGTGCTATGATAAATTGCATATAGCACATCCTGCTCATAGATGGCCCACAATTTAGAAAGAGTTGTGACAGCTAACTAGGATAGATATTTGGCATAATTATAAAAAACAATATTAGAATAGATATTTTTTACCATATCTTAAAGAATAAGAAAGATAAAACAGGAGACCATAGGAGAAATTTCCAGGAAGAACAAAAACTCATTGATAACAGACAAAAATCATAGCCTACCTGTAATGTTGTGTAACAAAAATGTGTATCCAGTATTGTTATCACCATTGTTTGTTTCTCATGGTATCTGGGTAAGGGATTTAGATCAGTTTGCCTGGCTAGTCCTGGCTTGAGGGCTTGTAGTCACATATGGATTCAGACTCCTTCATCTGAAGGCTTGCCTGGGGCTGGAAGATTTAGTTCCAAGGTGGATAAATCATTTACTTGACAAGCTGTGTCAGGGAGGGGCTTCAGTTTACCTGTGGGAGGTCTTTCCATGGGACACTCTAGTGTCCATCTGATATGTGGTTGCCTGATGAGCAATTCTAGAGGTCATGATGTAGCTGGGACATTCTTTGTTACCTCAGAAATCACTTCAGTTGCATTTTCTTGCTCACACAAGCTAGCACTCAGTGAGTCAGGTTCGCATGGCTGGTAGAAATCACCCAACCAAGAGCAGCTTGTGAGAAAAAAAGGGGGGCTTATTTTGGCTTATAGGCTCAAGGGGACACTCCACAATGGCAGGGAAAAAGTTGGCATGAACAGAGGGTGGACATCACCCCCCTGGCCAACATAAGGTGGACAATAGCAACAGGAGAGTGTGCCAAACACTGGCAAGGGGAAGCTGGCTGTAACACCCATAAGAACCGCACCCAACAATATACTGCCTCCAGAAGGCATTAATTTCCAAATCTCTACCAGCTGGGAATCTAGCATCCAGAACACCTAAGTTTATGGGGGACACCTGAATCAAATCACCACATTCTACCCCTGGCCCCTATAAGCTGATAACATACATGATGTAAAATGCAATGCTTTCATCCAAATTTAAAAGTCCCCATAGTTTTTTATCAATCCCAATGATGTTCAAACATCCCCATAGTCCAAGGTCTTTTAACTGAGCCATAATACCAAAAAAAATCCCTCCCAAATCCATAACAGCACAGAATAAACATTCACATTGCAAAAGATGGCATTGGGCATAGCAAAGAAATATTCAACCAGGCTGGTGAAATAGCTTAGCAGTTAAGGTGTGTGCCTGCAAGGCCTAAGGACCAAGGTTCGATTCCCCAGGACCCACATAAGCCAGATGCACAAGAGGGCATATGCGTCTAGAGTTCACTAGCAGTGGCTAAAGGCCCTGGTGCACACATTCTCTCTATCTGCCTCTCTTTCTCAAACAAATAAAAAAAAAAACTTTTTTAAAAAATTAGAAATAAAAAAGAAATATTCAATCAATACAAGATTTAAAACAACGAGGGCAAACATCAAACTCTGTAGCTTCAAGTCCAATAACTCTAGTTAGTGACAAATCTCCAAGTCCGATAATTCTAACCAGCAAGTCTCTGGCATTCCAAATTCTGCCCCTCCAGCTAGGCTACTCACAATCCTGGAAAACTTCTGGCAGCTTTTCTTAGCAGCCATCTGGTAGTCCTATTATCTCTGCCGGGTCTCTACTGCAATCCACAGTTTATCCCCATGGCCCCATGGGGTCTCCGTGCAGGTAACCAGAAAACCTGCTTCACAATGCCCATGGCCATTTCCAAAACACAAGACTGTGTTGCAAATTCAATGACCCTCTCTTTCCTGCATTTCTTATAATCCACAATACCAGATAGGGTGGCATTTTGTTAATCCAGGGGGAAATAAAACAGACTTTGAAGAACAGGACACTCCTTGAACACTTAGGCCCCTCCAAAAGAGTCTACATTCTTCCTGTTGCCCCAGTGCAGGTCAGCTGGCCCAATCTCAAAGGTTGTAATCTCTCAATTACAACTGAATGGGCAGTAGTTCACCCAGAGATTTTTCTTTCTGTGCCATATCACTCTGTTCACACCAGTTCATTTCTATGCAAAGCAGCCCTGCACAACTTCTCAGAGCATGGGCATAACAGCAAGCTTTTCACACAAACTGCTAGCCCAGTCCAAGCAAAGCTCTTACCCTCATAAGCCAAGCCTCACAGTCCATAGTTCTTACTGCATTCAGGTCTTTTGACTCTCACCAGAATAGTCCATCAAGCTGTACTTATAGTACTACAAGGCATCTCTTAAGGCAAGGTTTCAAATCCTTCCACATTCCTCTTGAAAATCAGCTCCAAACGGCCAAAGCCACACAGTCAGGTGTCTAACAGCAACCCCACTTCTGGTACCACTTTACTGTTGCAGTCAGGTTCATATTGCTGGTACATATCACCCAACCAAAAGTATCTTGTGAGGAAAAAAAAGGTTTATTTTGGCTTACAGGCTCAAGGAGGTGCTCCACAATGGCAAAGAAAACGATGGCATGAGCAGAGGGTGGACATCACCCCCTGGCCAACATTAGGTGGAGACCAAGAACAGGAGAATGTGCAAAATACTGGCAAGGGGAAACTGTCTATAGCATCCATAAGCCCACTCCCAACAATACACTGCCTTCAGGAGGCATTAATTCCCAAATCTTCATCAGCTAGGAATCTAGCATTCAGAACACCTAAGTTTATTGGGGACACCTGAATCAAACTGCCACAGTTGGTAAGAATAAAAATTACATGAGGGTCACTGGAGACCCTCTTGAGATTGTAGTTGATACCATCCAGAGTGAGAATGGTTTAAAAATACTATATAGTATAGCGGGTTTAGGGACTATTTTCAGACTGCCATTGGGAGTTTACTGTCTATCTTCCCAACTAAAATGTAAAGACTTTGAAGGTAAGATGGTATTTTTTATCTCCCATTTTCCTAAGTAATAAGAATGCTACACTACTGGCCAGACAAAACATGGTTTATACATGATTGTTGAAGGGATGAAGTAAGAGAATGAAGAAGAATGAAAACTATCTGGGAGAAAGATTAAAATGTGAAAACCAAAGGTTAAAGTATTGATTTAGGAAAATATGTGAGGTTGCATAAATGATTTGGAGTTGGCCTGCAATTTGAAAAAGAAAGTATAGCAAATGATAGGAATTCTATGTGTTCACCGGTATTATCTGAGACTGTCTGACAGAGATCATCATTGCAATTATTGTTCAAAAACCTCTGCTGTGTGGTATAGCTGAGCGAGTATATGGATGGTGCCTGGACAAGAGTGTCAGATCACGAGGACAGATCTCTGGATCACACTCCAAAATTAGTCACCTTAGCATGTACTGCTCTCTAGATTTCATCAAAGAGGTCATTGTGTTGAGACATTTATGGTGACAGGTGCCACTTTTCATCTTAGAATTTCTTTGGTGGAAATGGCAGAGAATGAGAGAATCATTTTTCATGTTACTTGGGTTTTTCTTTCTTTTGCATCACCCTAGAGAAGGAGTAGTGATATTTACTCATCACACTTAGTGGAAGTAGGGGCTGGCATGGTGGCACATGTTTTATTTATTTATTTATTTATTTATTTATTTATTTATTTATTTATGAGAGAGGAGAGAAAGAGGTAAATAGGAGAATGGGTGTGTCAGGGCCCCTAGCTACTGCAAAGTAACTGCAGAAGCATTTGCCACTACGTTCATCTGGCTTACATGAATACTGGGGAAAATCCTGGGTCATTAGGCTACTTTGCAGGCAAGTGCCTTAACCACTAATCCATCTCTCCACACCAGCACACACCTTTAATCACAGCACTTAAGAGACAGAGGTAGAGGGAATCACTGTGAGTTCGAGTCTAGCCTGAGACTACAGAGTGAGTTCCAGGTCAGCCTGGGCTATAGTGAGAACCTTCCTCGAAAAAAAATAATTCTAGTGGAAGTCATGGCCAGGCTAGTGGCCCTGAAGCCTCAGGTATATGCTGGGTCTCAGCCAGAAGCAAAGGACAACATAGGGGACAATGTATGTGTGATCAAGGAGTCCTAAACCTGGAATGTGGAGTGAGGACTTTAATGAGGTGGGTTGCTTGGCTCCTGCATTCTCATCTCCCCCACCCCTTTTTACGGAAAGCATAAGACAGTGAGCACAGCGGCATGCTTTCCTGAGCTGCTGCAGACCTCATCTGCGCACAGCTGCTGGGACTCAGCAACTGGGGAGTGCATCTCCAGGAACAGAGGATCCTAGGAGCCGAGTCCTGCTCACATCACTGATATCTTTAACCCTTTACCGTGCAGGTCTCCACTGTTGGTTTCATGGTGAAGTGATTAGAAAGCAGCCTTAACAAGGTCTAAATCCGAATTCTCCCAGCCCCTGAGCTTGAAGGAGCCTCTGTGATCTGCCCCACTTCAGCCCTGCTCACAGGACTAACTAAATTAAACCTTATTTATGCATAGACATGCTTGTAAGGGTGTAGGAAATGAAGATTATCCCTATGCTTCCATTATAGAACTCTTGGACTTACGTGTCATTATTTTTTTTTTCTCTCCTAGTTTATTTGAAGGGAAGGCTTGCAGGTTTTCTTCCTAAATATCATTAGAACTAGAAAGATGAATCACTTTCCTCCTGTGCATAATCTAATAGTGGGAAGCTCACCCCCACAGCAATACTGTGAATCCCCACCTTTCACTGGCGCTCTGCCCGAGACGAGCTGTTAGGAGCCTTCCTCCTCTCACAGACACAGTGGGCCTGAGGTTGGGCAGGCGCAGAGCCCACAGAATGCAGCCCCTGTGCTGGGGAGATATGGACCCACCCCAGACTGAACACAGGCAGTGGATACTACTCTGTTTTCTTTCGTTGCTACTGATATATCTGAAATCTTTTCCAACAAAAGGACGAAAGTTTGGTTTTGAATTTACTCCCACTCCAGGTGTGTACACATTCCAAGCAGAGTGCCTACCCCACTGGGGGACAAGGTTGGCAAGGCGTCCCTGTGCGAAGAGTCTCAGCCTCTATTCATGTACGCCCTCGCCCCTCACCCACGCACCTTTGCTCAACTTTTCCCTGCAGCCCACTCTGTGCTGGAAATAGATCGATAGACTGCTTGTCAGACTTATGCAAGGCTTACAGGCTCCCGAGCCTCTCTCAGACTGATGTTCACAGTGGGAGTTTACCCACGAGGTGAAGAGTTGAGGATTCACAGGATTCCTTAGTATACAGAAATACCAGAGTGGAGTCGTGAAGGCAAACGAGGCAGGTTTGGGGCAATAACAGTCTTTGAGTTTTTCACTTCGCTGGGAGCCTGCCGAGTGTGTGCCTCGACCCCATGGTTGGAATCCATCCCCTCTCCTTTGCAGGTTTGGGAAGGAACACCATTCCACACCACATCCAAGCGGATATCTGACCCAGGTTCCCTATCTGACCCCAGCATACGAGTCCCGTCCCAAATCCCTTTCCCGGATCTCCTTGAGTGTCCCACCTGGCGTTTGGGAAGGTGATCTCTCCTGTGACCAGCCTTCTCATTTCTGAGTTCTAGCAGTATATCCACGTTGTGTGTAGAAGTAGTCGCTATTTTGGTAAAAGGTACACGAGCTTTATCGATGTGGCGTCCGTTCACCTTCTTGTACTGTTGCTGCACCATTCATCTCCACAAGGCTTTGAGGATCCCCACTTGAAAGCATGACTCAGCACTGTGTCTACCGCGCCCCCCCCCTACCTCTGCTCCCTGTCAGCTGAAAGCCTCCCTTCTGCTTTCTCTATGGATTTGAGCATTCCAAACCATACAATGATTGCCCTCTCACACATTATTTCACTGCACGCAATACCTTCCAGGCTCATCCATGATATTCCAAAACTCATTCCCCATTATTGCTGAACAATACCCTACTATATGTATAGGCCATATTTTGTGTACCTATTTATCCAATGTCGGACGCGTGGGCTGTTTGCACTTTTTGGCTGGCTATGAACATTAGTGCAGAGGATCTGTTTGATTCCCTGCTTTCAATTCTTTTCATTTTGGAAGTGAATTGCATACTTATTCTATGTGTTAGTTTTATTTTGTTTGTATTCTGAGACAGGAGTCTCACTGTGCAGTAATCCAGACTGGCCTCAGACTTGCAATCCTCTTGACTCAGCTTCCAGAGTCCTGGAATTCCAAACATAAGCCACCATGTCTGGCTTACATTGAATGTCTTGAGGACCTGCCATCCAGTTTTTCACAGCCAATGCACCATTTGCATCCCCACTAGCAATGCACAAGGTTGTAACCTCTTCATATCCTTGCCAACACTTGTTATGTTCTGTTTCTGCATGTTGGTTTTTGTTTTTATAACAGCCAGGCAGTGTGAAAGTCATGAGTGTTCAGGGATTAGCTCCAGAGATCCCATGTTTGGTTGGAGGCGAGGCCTTGCCAGAAATATCTGTTTAGAACTTCCTCAGCTTGATTAGAATGTGTATCCAGGGTGGGTAGCCTCTCATCTGTTCCTGGCTTCCGCTGCCTCACTTCTGTCTCTGATGACAGGAGGCTTTCCCCATCTCACATGAAGAAGCACAAGCCTAGAGAGGGACTTTCCAGGTACATAGACTAGGATGCAACAGGGTCAGTCTATACCAAAATCTTGCGTCTCTCCGCTATACCCCACTTTATCCAAAGGGGCTTTTATAAGGTTTCCACCAATACAGTGTGTTAGCCAACAGTGAACACACAACACTTTGGACCTGGGTTCTGTGGGTGTACTAATATTATAGGTCTAACATAAGGTTACTAATAAAACAAATATAGTCTCTGGGTATCTGGAGGGCAGAAATAGAAAATGAAGTCATTGGCAGGGCTCCCTTCTTCTGCAGGTGCTGAGAGAGAATCTGTTCTAGTCTTGGCTTCTGGTGGCTGCTGGCAATCCTTGGTGGTCTGTGGATTATGCAGGCACTACTCCAATCTCTGACTCCCTTGTCACCTGACCTTTAGTACTGTCTTTTTTTCCCCCCCTTTTGTCTCATAAAGACAGTAGTTCTTCAACTTGGAGCTTACCCTAAATCCAGATGGTCTTATCTCAAGATCCTTGCCTGTATTATGTCTGCAATGACTAGATAAGGTCACATTCATGAGTTTTGGGATTTAGGACTTGGACATGGCTTTTTGGGAGCCACCATTCCACCTATTACTGTGAATTTTCTATTGACCTTCTGCGTTGTTGAGGAGTCTACTTCAAGTCAAGGGTTCAACACATGGAAAGCTCAACTTATTGGGATGAAAGCTAGAATATTAATTGTACTGAAATAGCAAAATGCAAAGTGACCTGCTTGCCTGCATTCATCCAACATTGTTCACAACAGCCAGACTATAAAAATAACCAAGTGTCTACTAATAGATCAGTGGGTTAAGAAAATTGGACACAGCCTCAAGAAACAATGAAAAACTATCATTTGCTACACCATGGAAGGCTGTGGAGATGTGATGTTGAGTGAAATAAGTCGTTCAAGGAAGGGCCAGTATTGTATAATTCCTCCCATATGAGACACGTAAATCCATCACATGCATAGCAGTAGACAGTACAGTGGTGGTTCCTACAGAGTGAAGGGAGGAACATCTGGAGTGTTGTAACAGCTTCACATGTTGAATAAGTTCCAGAGATCTGCTGAAAAACAGTTCATATGGTTAACATTAAGATGGGGTATGCTGGGATGAAGAGATTGCTCAGTGGTTAAGACAATTGCCTACAAAGCCTAACAACCCAGATTCAATTCCCCAGCACCCACATAAAGCCAGATGCACAATGTGGTGCATGCACCTAGAGTTTATTTGCAGTGTATAGAGGCCCTGGTACGCCCATTCTCTCTTTCACTGTTTTTTTTTTTTTTTCTTTTTCTTCTCTTTGTCTCTCTGTGCTAATAGATAGATAGATAGATAGATAGATAGATAGATAGATAGATAAGGGCTGGAGAGATGGCTGAACAATTAAAGTGCTTGCTTGAAAAGCCTAAGGACCCTTGCTCAACTCTCCAGATCCCATGTAGGCCAGACACACAAGGTGATGCAAGTGTGCAAGGTCGCACATAGACACAAAGTGGAACACACATTCGGAGTTCGATTGCAGTGGCTGGATCCCTGGCACACCAATTCTCTCTCTCTCTTTCACTCTCTTATTATAAAAAAAAGGTCAGTCTGTTGGCCTTGCCTCAAAAACAAACAAACAAACAAATAAATAAAGCAAGCAAAATATAAAGATGGAGTACACTTAAGAATTTGTTAAGAGAGTATATCAGTTAGACTTTCTTATCACTATAACAATGTACCTGACAGAAACAACTTAGGGGAAGAAAGAATAATTCGTTTTGACTCACAGTTTCACAGGGATCAGCTCATAGTTGCTTGGCTCCATGCACTTCTTTGCCTCAGAATGGACAGGGAGTACTGAAAAAGCAGAATATAGGAAGGGGCCGAGGAGTGATATAGCCTCAAGAACACATCCCAGGAGACCTTATTCCTCCAGCTAGTCTCCACATCCTACCTTTTACATTCTCAATGAGGCTATCTTATTATGTATTCATCAAGGATTGATCTAGTCATTAGGTCAGAGCCCTTGGGATCTAATTATCTCCAGAAATACCCTCACATGCCCATCCAGAGGTGAGCTTCACCAATCCCCTAGGCATTTCTTAATCTAATCACATTGACAAAATCAACCACCACAGAGAGCACATCTCCTGGTAATTGTTCTTACCATAAGAAGGGAGAAGCACAAGGCAACTTTTGGATGTGGGGGTGATGGATATTTCTGTTATCCTGACTGTATTGAGGATAGATATATGCTCAGGCTTGCCAAATTGTGTACATTACGGTGTGCAATCTGGCCATGGTGCTCCTGATAATTTCAAGCCAAGGAAGAGAAAAGATGACATGAGAGAGAGAGAAAGAGAGAGAGAGAAGTCCTTCATGGAAAGGCATGATAAACTCTCTGCAGTAAGACATCCTAACAGCATTCCATTCCGAGCTCTCTCTTCACCTAACCTGACCATCCTGTTTGCCCCAACACATAGGATCATCCCTCACAGCCAGCGTGTCCATGCTTTTTACAATCTGGGGCAGTTTGACGGAGAGTTGTTGCATTCCATCTCATAATTCTTTCACTGTGTGCCAGAACCAGGGCAGCCTCACTTCCCTGTGCAGTATCTGGGTTGTTGGGTGGAAATTCTGAGCTGAATTATTTTTGCTTTAGCATTACGTGGTAAGGTGGCTAAAACGGGAGCATGTTGTTTCTCAACTTTGGACAGAATTGCAAACATGGTTCTTCTCATTTTCTTTTAATATTTGGGACATTTTATTATTACCTATGCTTCTTTTATGAGTGAATGCATCTGAAGAATTGAGCAGTCTCCCAGTAGACTCAGCTATTCAAAAAAAAAAAAAATCCAAATAGAAACAAACTGAGGTTTTAAGAAGAGAGGCAATTCATTAACTTTTCATTAACTTTTCATGCATATTCCCTGTCCATTTTGAAACTTCACTCATTTTTATTTCATAAACCTAATGTTGCTTAATGCTAACCTGTGATCACTATACCCATCATGGTGGAAAACCAGTCTTACATTTTTTCCCATCACAAGTTTTGCTTTAATATATTTGTCAATGATTCAACTTCTGACTCTGTATCCTAATGTTTTAGAAGTTCACATTGTTATGAAGCTCCTAAGCTGGCCATTTTTACATTTTAATTTTCTATTTTAGAATGCCTAGTTAATGATATGGAAAAGAACCAGGTTTCAGGGGCTGGGCCATATTCATCTTTGCCTTTGAGGGCCTGTGGGGATACCTGGTAGATGGTGAGTATCACAGATATGTCTGTGGGAATGTGTACACGTTGCATGTGTTTGTGTCTTTCAGACATCACAGAAGCCCAGCCTCCCTCCTAACATTTCATTTTATTCATCTTAACAATTCTATTATGTTATAAATTCTTACTAACCCCAGTAAGATATTTTAACTATCTGTACATGAGAAAATGAATATAAAAGTTATCAGTGTATAGTGGCCAGTGGATACATGTAAAGATGGTGTGCCCCATTAAGAATTAACTAAATGCAAATTACAACTGCAAGATAATTTTGCCTGTCAGTTTGGCATGAATGTGAAAGTTGGAGAAGATTTTGGTATTTTGTACTGATGAGAGCAATGACTAAAAATGACAGGACAAATGTGTAAATACATAGAACAGTCCTGGTTTTCATTAGAATAACATGAATTTGTGTGTGTTTCTGTTTGTGTATATAGATATAAAGGAAATATAGAGAGGTAAGTATAAGACTAGAGAGATGGCTCAGCTGCTGAAGGTGCTTGCTTGCAAAGCCTGATGGCCTAGGTTCAATTCTCCAGTACCCATGTATAAAACCAGACACAAAATGGCACTTGGGTCTGGATTTCATTTGTAGCAGCAAAGGGCCTCGGCATGCCCATACTCTCTCTCTCTCTCTCTCTTTCTCTGTTTCAAATAAATAAAATAAAACAGTTTTTAAAAAAGAAAGGTAAGTATCAACATATTAATAGAATTTAATGTGTAAGCACAGTAGACCTTCAGTTTTTTTTGTTTATATTATTTTGAAGTAATGTGGTTGTGTGTTATTTTCACATTTTAGGTACTTAAAATATGATATGAAAGAAAATAAACATATAGGAATCATTAGTTAATATAAAATAGTGGAAGATTAGGTTAGTACTGTTCCTTTCAATTTGCTTTTATTATAAATATAGTTATATTATATAAATATATATATATAGTTATATTATATAAATATAGTTTTTGCGGGGCTGGCGAGATGGCTCAACAGTTAAAGGTGCTTGCTTGCAAAGCCTGATGGCCCTGCTCATTTCTCTGGCACCCATGTAAAGCCAGATGCACAGAGTGGCTCATGCATCTGGAGTTTGTTTATAGTGGTAGGAGGCCCTGCTGTTTGTGTACTATCTCTCTTTCACACACTCTCTCTCTTTTACAAATAAATAAGTATTTTTTAAAATACATAGTTTTGATTTCTTTTCAACTTCAGTGTTACTCGGAAATAATTCAAACCACATGTCTAAATTTGGCACAGTGATTTCTAGAGTGTCCCATAGTGTCTTAAACTTGAAAATTAAGTTTCCAGGCATTTACACGTTAAATCATTTTTAGAAATGTTAAGCAGACGCAGGGATTTGGACATTTAAAAGTCTTTAGTAAATGAAGGGAAATGGGTATTTTAGGAAGAGTTGTGCAAATCTTGCAGAACACTGGAGAAGATTGGGGCTGAAATGGAGTGACAGATTTAAGGAGACATTCACTTCCTCATTCATGTAGTCAGCATTTTTCAATTCAGCACCTGCTATGCCTGGTACTATCCTAGCCACCAGAGCTCAGGGATGGTCGTGTAGTGTGGTGGCTTGATTCAGGTGTCCCCCATAAACTTAGGTGTTCTGAATGCTAGTTCCCAGCTGATAGAGATTTGGGAATTAATGCCTCCTGGAGGGAGTGTATTGTTGGGGGCGGGCTTATGGGTCTTATAGCCAGTTTCCCTTTGCCAATGTTTGGCACACTCTCCTGTTCTTATTGTCCACCTGATGTTGGCCAGGGGGTGATGTCCACCCTGTTCATGCCATCGTTTTCCCTGCCATCATGGAGTTTCCCCTTGAGCCTGTAAGCCAAAATAAACCTTTATTTTTCCCACAAGGTGCTCTTGATTGAGTGATTTCTACCAGCAATGCGAACCTGACTGCAACACACAGTCAGGAACTTGCTAATAGTGTTTGCTGGGCATCTATCTCCAGGTGGTAGTTCTGATCCAATCACTGTCCTCTGCTCTGGGACTGGACATGATGTGAGCACAGATTAGTCAGGCGTCTACTCCCTATGAAGCTGGTGAGGCCGTCATAGTAAAGTTACTGCTCTTGTCTTGACCAAATACTGGACAAGAAGCAACTTAAGGAATGAAGGCTTTATTTTGGCTCATAGCGTAAGAGGAAACAGTGTTTTACGGTCAAGATGGAATGGAAGGGGAATTTTAGGTAGCCACTGACATTGTATCTTCAGAGTGAACAGGGAGTATGGTTAGGCTATAAAACCTCCAGATCTGCCCCTAGTGATCCACTTCCTCCAGCAAGGTTTCACAACTTTTTAAAACAATATCACCAGCTGGGAATCAGTGTTGGAACAGATAAGCCTATGGCAGAATTTCACATTCAGACTACAACAATAAGCCAATAGATATTGTGCTCTCTTAGCTATAGATAGGAAAAAGATAAAAGACTGGGTTACTATAGAAAAGGTGATCAGATGCCGGGCGTGGTGACGCATGCCTTTAATCCCAGCACTCGGGAGGGAGAGGTAGGAGGATTGCCGTGAGCTCGAGGACACCCTGACACTCCATAGTGAATTCCAGGTCAGCCTGAGCTAGAGTGAGACCCTACCTCAAGAAAAAAAAAAAAAAAGAAAGAAAGAAAAGGTGATCAGAGAAGGACGTTGAGGAAAGGATACTTGTCCTAAGATCTAAATGTTGAAAAGTGCTTAGCTCTGAGCTGAAAACAGCATTCTAGGCAGAAGAAAAAAATGTTAACACTTAAAATTATGATGAGACAAATGTAGATGTTCAAATCCTAACCCTTTAATGTGACTGTTTGAGAGATAAGACCTACAAGGAGGTAGTTAAGATCATAAGGTCAAGCCGGCTGTGGTGGCGCACGCCTTTAATCCCAGCACTTGGGAGGCAGAGGTAGGAGGATTGCCGTGAGTTCAAGCCCACCCTGAGACTACATAGTGAATTCCAGGTCAGCCTGGACCAGAGTGAGACCCTACCTCGAAAAAAAAAAAAAAAATCACAAGGGTGGGTTCTGATATGATAGGCTTAGTGTCCTAATAAGAAGCGACCCTAGAGAAATCATTTCAGCCTCCTCCCCATGTAAGAATTCAGCCAATAGGTGACCACCTCCAAATCAGAAAGAAAGGCCTCACTAGAATTTGAATCAATCAGCTGGCACCTTCCTTGGGCTTCTCTGTCCCCAGAGCTGTTGAGAAAGTAAGTTTTTGTTGTTTAAGCTACCAGGTCTGCGGCATTTCCACATGGCAGCCTGAGATGGCCACAGCACTGGTTTTACATTATATTCAAGTCAGAGTTTACAGAGCCTTCCACCCAATTAAGCATGCAGAGTATGAACAAAGCATCAAACACAACCCTGAGTCTTTTTGTCTAAGTGACCTGGGGAATGGAGACACATTAATTGAGATGGGAAGATTGTGGTAAGGAGAAGCTGTACATAAAGGGGAAAAGGGTGGCCAGGAGTATACACATTTTATTAACTATAAGCTGTCTCCCTGTTAGACATTGCTGTGAAACCCTTAAGAGACATCAGCATGTAGGTTGGATCTAAATCTATGAAATTGCATGAGATTTCCTCACAAGAGGCATGGACAGGAAGCCCAGAGGCATTCTAGCACACCAAGAGCAATCCATGTCAGTGGTGTGAGGCAAGATGAGCCCCAGAAATCAGGCATGATCCAACTCTTGTCAAATACCTCTTAGAGATTGAGTGAGATGAGAAAAGAGATTGAGGATTACATTTGGCAGATGGAGGTCATAGGGCATGTGGAGGAGTGCGGTTTGATGCATCAAGGGGAAGCAGAAAGCCTAATTGGAAAGAGTGGGAATGGAAAACAAAAATGTGGCCAGTCTCATGTGATGTTTCACTCTAACAGTGAGCAGAGAAATGAGGCTGTCAATAAAAGGAATCCAGCAGCAAGAGACAAATCTTGAATGTACTTTTATGATGTAAAATTGAAAACATAAACAAAAATAGGTCTACTATCACAGTAAGTCTTGTATATCCATGAGTAGCTCTAAGAACGAGTGATGTTAAGTCAGCTATCCTTTCATCTACCAATATTTGAGAGCATATCACTAAAAGATAAGAATGCTTTGCAAAAAGGTATAATGTGGACTAGAGTGATGGCCTAGTGGTTAAGATGCCTGTCTGCAAAGCCTAAGGACCCATGTTTGATTCCCCAGTACCCATGTAAGCCGGATGTACAAGATGGTGCATGCATCTGGAGTCCATCTGCAGTGGCTGGAGAACCAGTGTGCCCATTATATGTGCCCCCCATCTCAAATAAATAAAAATATTTAATAAGTGTTTTTCTAAAAGGTATAATCCAATACTCATACAACTAAGACCTGCTGATAATAACACCTTAACCTCATACAGCACTCAAGTTCTAATGGTCTCATAAATGTCATATGTCTGTATTTGTTTGAATTAACTTCCAAACGATATCTGTACATTGCAACTCCTATTGGTTTGACATTTCTGTATCTTACCATTTCTTTTAGTCTATAGATTCCATGTTTATCTTTTTCCCTTGTTGCAGTTTATTTTTGAAGAAACTATGGCACTTTTCCTGTGATTTCCTGTTGTCTGCACATTTCTCTTTGTATTGGTCTGTTTCATGCTCCTGTGGAAGAATACTTGAGAATGGATATGTTCCAAAGAACAGAGTTTACTTTCCACATTTCTGGAACCTGGAAATTCAAGATAAAAGCAGCCACAGGTATGGTCTCAAATTCTAAGATTCATGCTACAGCTTACAAGAAAGAGGAGCACTGTTTCCTCACAAGGCAGAAGAGCCCAAGATGGAGAGAACCCACTCACTAAAGCCCTTATATCATAGTATCCATCTGTTCATCATGTTTCCTATTAGACCACACTGCCCAGAACTGTGGAGTTGGGTACCAGGTTTCCATTGTGCATAGTTTGGAAACTTTCATGCCACAGGAATATTTGTGATTAAACATCTGTGTGTTTTAATTTTTTAAATTTTATTTACTTATTTGCAAGGAAAGAGAGAGAGATTGAATAGGCATGCCAGGGCCTCTTCCCACTTTCAAACAAACTCCAGATGCATGAGCCAATTTGTGCATCTGGCTTTGTGTGAGTACTCGGGAATCAAACCCAGGCTGTCAGACTTTGCAAGGAAGTGCCTTTAACTGCTGAGCCACCTATCCAGCCCAAATGTCAGTTTTTTTTTTAAACAGCTGTTCCTTTTCCTTTGTAATTTCCTATCATTGACAGCTGCATCTCTATGTTTGATATGATTTGAATTTAATTTTTGACAAGATTTAGTAGGCAGTGGTATGATTTATTCATAAAGAAAAGTTAATGTCTGCTTACCTGTGATGTTAGCAGTCACTGGTGTGTGATGCTCAGATACAGTGATTCAAGATAATAAAACATGAAACTCTGATTATATCCTTCACTTTTCTTTTATTAGTTGGAATACTTCCCTCATCATTTATTTGGTTTCTCATTGTTAGTTTTTTTTAGTAAGGCAGACTAAAAATTGGATTTTTTGTTTTCAAAATAAAAAGTGCTTTAGTGTCATCCAACAAATGGTTTAAACAATGAACTCACAGAATTAAGTCTATTGAATTCATTTCAATACATTGAAGTTTTATGGTAATTGACATTCACATTGTACCAATATGTGCACAGTTGGGAACATCTTCAATTTGGCCCCAGAATTGTTTGGAAATGCCTTGGTAGCTTTTTTTTTTTTTTTCCTTAACCTTCTTTGTTATCTGGTATAACAATGTATTCTTGGCTCTTCTTGTGTAATTCTCATCTTACACCTGGAATTGTCCATTTCTCAAATAAGAGCTTTTCATTGAGAGACTAAAGTACACTTGCATGTGGGAGGGAAAAAGATTCTACCAGGAGAAGATAATTTTAGGAGCAAATTCTTTCCAATAGAAGAGAGCGAGGACAGGATAGTTGGAAATTGTGGCCTTTGGGACAGAAACAGTTCATTATTATGACAGTGTAACAGAGCAAAACATATAAGCTATAAAGATATAAGAGCCATATGGGTGACTAGGCAATGAAACATTGCTTCTATCATCCTGGGTTGAAACACTATGTTTCCTACTTAGAAATTCACTTTTGTTTTTCTGTAAATAACCTCTACAATTGAGGAATCACACTAAGCTTTTGACATAGTCAATGCGTTGAGAATTATTTAAAACCCAAGAGACATACTTAAAACTGAAGATTGAAGTTGTTTATTTTTCAAATTATTTTTCTTTTACTACATGAGTTGAATCTAATATTCATTTATTCCTGGCATGAATCATTAACATAAGAGAACCTCATTTCAAGCCATAAAGTTCTCAACTTGTGTTAGTCAGTTTTGTGTTACCGAAACAAAATATCCATGGCAGCTAACTGTAATGAGAAAAGGTATATTTAGCTCACAGGTTGGGAGGTTCAAGGGAATGGGTACCTATGCTTGCAGAGTTCTGGTGATGATCTCCTGGCAGAAGTGCATGTGAAAGTGATGGTTATGTCCTATCTTGAAGGAGAGAGAAACTGGGTGGGAACAAAGTCAAGCTTCTATAACAATTCCATCAGGAGAATTACTAAGGGGATCCACAATGTCAGCCTTCAAACAATATTCCAGTGATGACCCAAAGATCCTTCCCTTCAAAGGTCCTATAACATTCCTATAATTGGATCCCGTATACCAAGACGTTAATCAAAATGGACCTGTGGAGATCCCTTAAATCATTCAAACCATAACATAGTCATCCCATTTTATTTGACTTTGCAAAAGAGTTATCTCCTTTTCTATGTTCTTCATAATGATTCCTTTTTACTTTATTTTTTTAAAAAACCTTTCTTTTCATTAATTTCTGTTGTCCATAATGTCCATTCCAGTATATTATTAATGCTATGGAGGAATTTTAAATATGAAAACATGTGAACTTATTCTACCATCTGTAGGACTGCTATAGATGAGTAACACAAGATCATCATTCTCTCTTCTTCCCACCAGAGCGCTTCTTCCATGTGTATTTGGCCCCGTTGCATAGAAAGTAATTGTGAAGAGATAGGATAACCACAGGTCATCTTGAAGCCCGTAGCACACAGTGTATTGCCATTTCATCAGAGACTATGAGATCCCCTTAAGGCAAGATTCTGAGGGTAGAACTACATGGCAGAGAAAGAAGTACAGAAAGTCTAAGAGATCAGACGACAAATCATGCAGTTTTGAAATCTTGCCGAAGAATGCTCTGAGAAGATTAGGAGAGGACACTCATCTCCATCCCTTTTTCCTTCTTCTGACATCCAAGGCTTCTTAGTCCCCACATCCTGAAGCTGACCTACTTACTAATCATGTCAATATACTACAGGTTACTAACTTTAGAGTTAAGATGCATATATTTAGGGAATTGTTTTTGTTTTTGTATTTTTGAGGTAGGGTCTTACTCTAGCCTAGGCTGACCTGGAATTCACTATGTAGTCTCAGGGTGGCCTTGAACTCATGGCTATTATCCCACCTCTGCCTCCCTAGTGCACCACCACACTACACTGATTTAGGGAATTTTACTACAATTATTTTCATGGAAAAATTTTATTCTGTCTTTTTTCATAATCAAGTTTTAAATTATTGGAATTCAGTGTAATCAATTACAACTGCACACATGTGTCAGTTATACAAAGTTGGATAAGTATAAATTATACTTAGTATAATTAAAGTATAAATTAACATTTAGCCAATCAATTTGCTGAATTATTTTTCTAGGATTCCTTTAAAGTAGGAACTTTTTTAGTGTTTGTTTCCAGACCATTAACTACTTGATAGAAAATCTAAGTGTGGGTTAAATGGCCTTTATAGTAAAGTTGGAAGTTTTTACTCAAAGATGGATGAGAAGTAAATGTTAAATAAATTATAGGAGATATGAAAATGGAATTGATTTATTGATATATATATGTTGGAGATAAATCAAATTCAGAAAGTTAAGTAGAACCTTAATTGCTGCTCACCAGGCATGTAGTGTAATTGTTTTGTAGTTGTTACAAATACTACAGTAATTAAATATTTTCTTCTTATAATATTAAGTCCTCACCAATATTTCCCTGTTCCTCTTTACAGATTTATCTGCACACTATTTTATTCTTTTTTAAATTGTTTAAATTTTTTATTGACAACGTCCATAAGTATAAACAATATCCCAAGGTAATTCCCTCCCTCCCCCGACTTTCTCCGTTGAAACTCCACTCTCCATCATATCCCCTCCCCCTCTCAGTCAGTCTCTCTTTTATTTTGATGTCATGATGTTGGTCTTGTGTAGGTAGTGTCAGGCACTGTGAGGTCAAATTTAAAATTTTACGTATAATGTGATGCTGTTTGTGAAAGGAAGTATGTGTCACTCTATCATGGATATCCTAAAGTTATTGAGATTTAGTGGGAATCAGATGGTGATAAATCCTAGAGCAATAAACCAAAACAAGATGGCAGAGTAAGGCAAGTATCCAGGTAACATGTGCAAGTGCAGATTAGTTTTGCTTGCTGATTCTAGGATATTAGAATTTCCTTTCAAATTTAATTCTGTCAGTGAATGATTTGAGTGGGGTTGAATTTTAGCATTCCTATCCACAGAAAGCTTTGGTACCCAGTTAAGAATTGAATCATATGTATTGAAGGAAATCTCTCATTGTACAACTATTTTGGTTAAATGCTGGCAGGTCATAAAGCCTTCAGAATGGTTATCCAATTTAACTCAACAATTTACCAATCATTGCTAGGTGCTGGGATGACCCAGCCTGTAGTGTCATAGGATTTATAATCCAGTGAGGACCACCAAAATGATAATATAGTGTACAACATAAGTTACATGCTCTAAATGCAATGTCTAAACAAAATTCTGTGGCTAGAAAGAAAATGTACAGATTTACTCTTAATGGACTTCTTTAGAGAACTATCAAATATCCTGGGAGACACAAACTTACAACTACAGAAATTAGCTATGGTAGTTTGAAATATGTTTTGAGACCAAAATGACAGGGCTTGATCAATTAAGGCAAGAAAATTAGACTTTTCTTTCTTTCTTTCTTTCTTTTTTTTTTTTTCGTTTTTCGAGGTAGGGTCTCACTCTAGCCCAGGCTGACCTGGAATTCACTACGGAGTCTCAGGGTGGCCTCGAACTCACAGCGGTCCTCCTACCTCTGCCTCCTGAGTGCTGGGATTAAAGGTGTGCACCACCACGCCCAGCTAAATTAGACTTTTCTAATTGGTGGTAAGTAGCTGAGGAAAATTCTACTTTTTAAAATATTTTTTAAAATTTTTTTGTTTATTTATTTATTTGAGAGCGACAGAGAGAAGGAGGCAGAGAGAGAGAGAGAGAGAGAGAGAGAATGGGCGCGCCAGAGCTTCCAGCTTCTGTAAACGAACTCCAGATGCGTGCGCCCCCTTGTGCATCTGGCTAACGTGGGTCCTGGGGAATTGAGCCTCGAACCGGGGTCCTTCGGCTTCACAGGCAAGCGCTCAACCGCTAAGCCATCTCTCCAGCCCACTTTTTAAAATATTTTATTTTTATTTATTTATTTATTTGAAGAGAAAAACAGGCAGATAGATAAATAGATAGACAGAGAGATTAGAGAGAATGGGTGTGCCAGGGCCACCAGCCACTGCAAACGAACTCTGGACATATGTGCCACCTTGTGCACCTGGCTTGTGTGGGTCCTGAAGAATTCAACCTGGGTCTTTTGGCTTTGCAGGAAAGCACCTTAACTGGTAGGCCATCTCTCCAGCCCTGAGGAAAATTTTTGATCACAGACTACCCTGTTTAATGGTGGTAACTCTATAGGTTTTGAAGATGCAATGGTTTATCCTTATTGTCAACTGGACTGGATTTAGAATCACCAAGGACACATAGTTCTGGATATGTCTATGAGACTGTTTTCAGAAAGGTTTAAGTAAGGAGGGAAAACCCACCCTGAAGGTGGATGGCACCATTCCTATCCCCGTGAGTTGGGGTCCCAGACTGAATAAAAATAGTAGAAAGCAAGCCAAACACCCGCCTTCAGCCCTTTGTTTCGTGAATGCAGATGCAATGTGACCAGCTGACTCATGGAGCTGCTGCCATGACTTTGCTGCCAGGATGGCTTGTATTCTGAAACTGTGAGACTAAGCAAACCCTTCCTTCCTTAAATCCCTTGCCTCAAGTATTTTGTCACAGCAACAAGGAAAGTCACTGATAAAAGAAGGACATAAACTGGAGTGTCAGGTATCAGATAGGACTCTTGCAAAAGGAAACAGGTGAGGCTCTGAGTAACAGCAATCAGAGTGGAAAGGGAGTGGTTTCTAGAGGATGGAAACCTAGTGGCAGCCTGGTGACATGAGCGTAGCAGGGATGCAGAAACCCCTGCAGGTAGAGAGGAAGGGGAGAATGCAAGAAAGATACTGAAAAAGAAGTTGAAAGGATTACACAATATCTCAGAAGTCAAATAAGGAGAGGGCTTCAAGAAGGAGGCCAACAGAAACAGATGATTCAGACGAATAGGTAAGGCGAAGACAAAAATGTGGATTTAACAATGACAAAGTTTCTGTTTGCTTGGCCTTATGTGATAAGACAGAAAGCCTCATTGCAGTCCTTAGAGATGGAAATGAGGTGTTGCCCTGGAGGAAGTGAGAGCGATGAATGATCTTTGATCATGGTGGAGAAGTGTCAGTGAACGAGGTTTCCAGCATATGGGAAGAAATAATACTGGAAAGTTTTATATGGATAATAGAAGCAGATTCCCAGAGGTAATGCAGAGGTGGGTGGCAATCTATTACAGTGGCAACCCCGATGAACTTTGTGCTTTGCGAGAGGTCATCCAACATGTAAGACTGAAGTTGTACCCTCCTTTTTGCTGCTGGGACAAAACACCTGGCCAAAAGCAACTACTGGGAGGAATTGGATCATTTCTGCTTACAATTTCAAGGAGAAGCTTCATCATGGCAGGGCAAGCATGGCACAAGGAGGAAATGACACACATCTTGGGAGGAAGTAATCTCAATGAGCTGAACTCCAGACACAGGCAAGCTGAACTACTGAAGTTCCCCACCCGGGTAGAACACCTACCCCAGCAAGGCTCCATGTCTCAAACTGCCACCAGGTGGGGACCAGGAATTCAAAACACATACGATTTGAATACTACAACTGACTATCTGATACCATCCTGCTGTAGGAGAAGCCTATTCTATCAAGGTGGTAGGGGAGGAATAGAGGGAAGAGAGAGGAAGAGAGAGAAACAGACAGAAACAGAGAGGTAGAAAGAGGTCCATCCAGTCCCAGTTTTCCTGGGCATCCTTGCTGAAGCATCAGGCACAAGTAAGGAAGCCATACACCATCTTGGATTTTACCCCTCAAAATATCCCATACCATAGAGTTTTGGTTAATGAAATTAGTCCTCCAAAAGGTGAGGACTGAAAGGATCAAGAAGAATGTCTAGTCTTGGAATGATGGCATTGCTTTCGCCAAGGCAGAAAGGATGGATAAATGCGAAGTTAAAGTTGGATATAGACAGGAAGGAAACTGGACCAGTTCAAGTTAAACAGTTACATCAAGAATGAGGGTTTCACCATGGAGTTTAGAGCTGAAGAAAAGAGAAAAAATATTAGCTGGATGGAACAGGGATTCATCTTAGGAGAAGCACATGGATGCCAAATGGCTGTATAATCCCCAAGTGTGTGTGGGGAGGGGTGGGGGATTCTCTTGACTCCACAGAGCCCAATCACAAGAGCCTGGCAATCTTTCTACACTCATCCTGACTGAGGCTGGCCTTTTGTTCAGCAGTCTCAATTTACTACATAGGTGTTATCAACTTCATACTTGGTTTAGGGGATTTGGATGACAATTATATTAACAAATGAAAAAATATATATACCAGGCATGGAGGCACACACCTTTATTGCCAGCATTCAGGAGGCAGAGGTAGGAGGATCACTGTGAGTTCGAGGCCACCCTGAGACTACATAGTGAATTCCAGGTCAGCCTGGGCTAGAGCAAGATCCTACCTTGAAAAAGAAAATGCAACCATTAATAGTTTTGAGTGTTTCAAGTTATTCAGTGATACTTACCAATTTTATTGGAAAAAGAATTCCAAGGCCCCATCTCTTGCCCATTTGCTGTACTGGAAATTATTTCCATTAGCAATTGCTGAATCATGTACCTGAGATTACAGACAATGCTATTTATACTAAAGAAATTGAGTGCACATCTATTTTAGCTTCCTGTCCTATTTCCATGCTTCCATCCGTTTGGATTTTTGTCCCATATGTTGTCCTCAGCATTCTGTCTTAAGCTGCTATCTAGTTATAGCTCAAAAAGCTTCCGTTCTAAATGGGGCTTTATTCCGGATTTATTCCGGTGTGTGGGGGGAGGGGTACTTTCTTTCAATTTATTACTTAACTGACAGATATTGTGAAGATAATGTCACTTCTCAAAATTCTGTGATGGCAAAAACAATTTTATACTCTTGAACATATAGAGTGATGGTTCTTTGTAACTCCTTGTATGAAAGGTAAACTACTGGAAATATGACTAGCTATAGAAACCCAAGGCTGGTGTGATTCAATGACTTGAGACAGGCACTAACAGGAATTTATGAGCTCTGATATAAAAAAGCCCAGTTGCTCTTACTTGGTCCATTTCTTTGTCTTAGCCTTCAAGGACTCCTTACTTCCTAACCTCTCGCTTTTCTGAGCCCTCAAATTCATGGTTGGCTTTGAGCTCTGTGACAAGACCTAACCCTCTTGCTTATCTTAGTTCTGGATGCCTAGTCTGACTTTGTTGCAGATTTCAACCAATGGGAATGGAATTAGATGCAGCTCTCACCAAGTGGGATGTTACGCCATAGTAAGGACGGAGCTTGCTACAAAGCAGTGGCCATGTGCCATGCAATACATAGTAAAGGCTGAATGTCAGAGGGACTCAATGAGATTTGGGCAGTTTGGCAGCTACAGACTTGGCTTGTTCACCAGAAAATTCCAATAGGCCCTTTAACACATGACAATGGGGCATGAGCTATCATGTCAGGGTTGATAAATAATGCTCCAGTTACATTCAGTAAGGAAATCTGGGTTAGTATTGACTACTGGTTCTTTTCTTCATTAGTTGGTAACTCACTTAAAATACTCCTATCTGCATACTTATGTCAGTTGACACACATTGAGACAGGCACAGAATTCCTACCAAGTTAAGTGACTATCAACCTAAAGAAAACTAAAGCCATACACCATGATATGTCCTGTGGATAAGTAAGATAAGAATTTCAACTGAAACCAAAATCATAAAACTTTTGCCATCCTGCATCAAACTACAGGCTACACGCATTGGGCAGGAAAAAAAAAAAAATCAAACAAATCAATGGGCCGGAAACTAGACTAGCATCAACCTAACTCAGAAATTCAGGCCAGATTGAGATGTGCTAAGTTTTCTTTCCTAAAGGCTTAGGAGACTTTGGCATCCAGTACCAAGCAGCTCCGTTCTAGAGCTATCCCATTTGTGCTGGCTGCTTACCATCACAACCATCACACTTGCATAACTACACTGCACTTGTACTGCTGAAAATGAACTTTTCTTGGCTGGGAATGTACAGAGGGTAAACGGTAAGAAGACAGCAGAACTGCTGTGCAGAAAGCTAAAAGGAAACATTGCTAGGGGAAAGCTTGAAGCTGGAGAGCTCCTTCTAGCTAATGGGTACAACAATTTCCTTGTAAAGAGTAGCCACTGGGCAGTTTGAAGCAACATACTTCATGGGAGGTCTTCCCAAACAGCAGCTGGGAGCAAGAACGCCCCAGCAATCATGCAGTGAAAACCCATAGTATGGGGAGCATCACGGAGCAGGCAGCAGGTACTTTCTGTTGTCTGCTACGAAAAGACAGCTTAAACACGGTGCTTGGAGCGGGTGCTCTTTCGTGTCACCTGCATGCCTCACCTTGAGCCACGGCATTCCACTGAGCCACCTAGGATACCAGCCGCCATCAGCTCCAGCTGGTTGTCTCACTGTCTGCTATCGAGATAGCTCCCATCTGACCTATAATATGCATTTTCTGGGGCAGCCCACTTGAATGACTAGTCAATTAGGGGGTACAAAGCCCTTGTCCCCTTGTCTTGATTTGGCTATGAAAGCACTGAAGTTTTCCCATAGTCCAACAGGATGCTTCCGTGATAGCCGCCTTGCTGTTTTGCTCACTGGACTCTTACGCTACCTTCCTCGAGCTACTGCAGGTGGTCTTCCTGAGCTCTCCTCACTCAGCTGCTGGCAAGCAAGTCTGTCCGTCTCTCAACTCTTTGCCCGTGACTCCACCTAAAATACTGTATGATGGGACAGAACAACCAGTGCATATCCAAAGAGGAGCTACGTTATGTCTGGGTTTTCTTTTTCTTTGGAGTTTTCAAGTTCTTGCTCTAGCCTAGGCTGACCTGGAATTCACTCTGTAGTTTCAGGCTGGCCTTGAACTTACAGTGATGCTTCTACCTCTGCCTCTTGAGTGCTATGTCTGTTTTGGTCTTTCTCAGCCTCCTACAAGAGCATACAGAGTTTTTTTGGAGGAAGGGCAAAAGATAGGGAAATGTGAGAGTTCTTCAGGGTAGAAACACAGAGGAAGACAGGACAAATGATAAAGTTTTAGGGCTAAAAAGAGATTTAAAGAAATATCATTGTGTTCAGCATGACAGTTTTATGATAATTAAGCAATATAAGCAAAAATCTTTAATTAATGACAGTTATTTGGGGGGGGTGAGGTAGGGTCTCACTCTAGCCTAAATTAACCTGAAATACCTTATGTAGTTTCAAGATGGCTTTGAACTCATGGAAATCCTCTTGCCTCTGCCTTCTGAGTGCTGTGATTAAAAGCGTGGACTGCCATACCTGGTATAAAGTTAATTTCAGTGACTTGATCACCTTTCCATTCTGAGGCTGGACTACATGCATTACAACTTTTTAACACAACATTTGCATATAGGCAGCTTCTCCATGGAATGTGAATGATGTCACCAAAAATCAATATTTTAGGACTGCTTTAAGAAGAGGCATAGTTTTATATAGCTCAGCCTATATTCGTTGAATATTATGAACTTGAAATAGATTTACGGACTCTAGGACTTTAACTAATATAACTAACAATATACAGATAAGTAAACATGAGTTCAACCCTGATCATGAGAGACATGCAACAACTCAACACATTCTTAAGAAAACATCTGCAAGTGTCAGCCATGCATATATGGGAACTAAGGAGAGGAGACACCAATAGTGATACAGTAGTGTGTGAGAACTCTTGGGCATGAGAGTTGAGACACTCAAAGACTCAGGATTCTAGACGTTCAGCAAGCTAACATCTTTAGTCAAATGCCTTGTCCCAGTGGCACATATGTTGAGCTGATGAGGAATGTGCTCAGGGTGGAGTAGATACCTAGGCATCTGGAGAAATGACAGGTAGAGGTTCCTCAGCTGAGAGACCCTCTCAGCCCAGAGAGCAGATAAATGGATTCTTGAAGAGGGCCGGGATGTCATGTATGCCACAGATACCTACATTATGGTAGGTTTTTATTTTCTCTTTCTTTTGGCTTTTAAAGTATCATAGATAGTTAGGAATTTTCAGCAATTTTTCATATAGGTTAAGACAAGAATAGACCTTGGATAAAACAATAAATAGTATTTGCCCAATTGGGGCACTGCCCTAGGATAATAGAAACTGCCTCATAGATTTGTTTACTCAAGAGAAAACTAGCTGCATTTTAGATCAGACCCCGAGAGAAGCAAATCTAACCTTTGGAGACATTTAAACCAAGGGTGAACCTATTCTGCAGCTGCTACTCATCAGGTATTCTTGCAGCTGTAGCTTCTTCCGAAAGGCACTCACTGCTGTTTTTACTGAGTAGCAAAAAGCAGTGATACATGAAGAATTATCATTACATAGACAAAGGACAAGGAACTTTTGACTCAATGACTTTATTTATTTATTTATTAGAGAAGGAGTGAGGGACAGAATGAGAGTGCCAGGGCCTTCAGCCACTACAAACTCTAGAAGCATGTGCCACCTTGTACATCTGGCTTACATGGGTACTGGTAATTGAACCTCGGTTGTCCGGCTTTTCAGGGAAGTGCCTTAACTGCTAAGCCATCCCTCCAACACTGACTCAGTCATTTTTTTTAGATTTTTTTTATTTTATTTCATGTATTTGCAAACAGAGAGAGAGAGAGAGAGAGAGAGAGGAGACAGACAGAGAGAGAATGGGTGCTCCAGGGCCTCCAGCCACTGCAAATGAACTCCAGATGCATGCGCCCCCCTATCTAGCTTATGTGGGTACTAAGGAATTGACTGTGGGTCCTTTGGTTTTGCAGGCAAATACCCTAACCACTAAGATATCTCTCCAGCCCATGACTCAATAATTTTTAAACATTTCTTAAAAGAAAGTACTCTGCTGATCTAGAAACAAACATATGTGTGTATGTGCACCCGCACACACACACACACACACACACACACACGCACTCCATTCACAAATGCAATCACACTAAGCCCCCATGTTGTTTCCAACAATCCTGTTGGAAGTTCCTGACTTTTCATAAGCACTGCTTTCAACACAATGAGCTCACATTGTTCTGGATCAGGCGTGCAACCAGGTCACTGAGGAAATAGGAAAAAGAGCATAGCTCAAGTTCAGTCAGCATCTCTTAACATTCCTTGTCAATATTAGTTATCTGGGCTGTTCAGGGCAAAGGTCAACTAAGGCAGAGGAAACCTGGTCACATTGTTATAAGCAGGTGGGTCACATGGTTGCAGGATTAACTTCAGGGAAAGTCACAAGTCAGGAACTTAGCCAAAAAAAGCATCTCACAGCAATAGTCTTACAAAAGTTATTTATATCTCCCATAAGAAGTGTCTCCAGAGTTCTTTCCCATGGTTCATGCCCATATTTCATTCTCACGGTTCATTCTTATCGTTCATTTCCATAATCATTAGTGATATACTTGGGGTACATATTCCAAATATATTCCCACTAGGGTATAGGTTGAAGAACTGGCAATAGTTATGAACTGGCAGCATACTAGAAACCAATACACTTATGTTCCAAACATAAGATGGTCCAAGTTGTCATCTTTAAACTTGTGCTCTCAAGGCCTGAGAGGCCATCTTTCCTCTTGATGATCTCTGACTTAGGTTGAGTTGTACCGAGTTCATGGTTATGGTACATGTTGGGGAAACTCCAGTCAAGAAGCCTGAACATTCTTCAGATGAATGGGCAGAGTGTAGTAGGTTGTCATTTCTCTTTCATTCCCAGAGCAACACAGCAAACTACTAGGCTGCTCTTGAACCTAAGTCATGTCTTGTATGCCTGCCTCTTTCCACCTTGAAATGGACCGTGAGCTTTGGCTTTGTTTACTTTTAAAGTTATTTTTGAACATTTTTAAAATATTTTATTTATTTATTTGAGAAAGAGAGGTAGAGAAAGAAAAGGGCAGATAGACAAGAGAGAGAATGGGCACTCCAGGGCCTCCAGCCACTGCAAATGAACTTCAGATGCATGCGCCCCCTTGTGCATCTGGCTTGTTAGGATCCTGGAGAATCAAACTTGGGTCCTTGGGCTTCATAGGCAAGCACTTGAACCACTAAGCCATCTCTCCAGCTCTATTTTGGAATTTTTAAAAAATATTTCTATTGATTCGCGAGAGAGAGAGAGAGAGAGAGAGAGAGAGAGAGAAATGCCTATGGGCATTCTAGGGCTTCTTGTGCTGCAGACAATCCCCAGATGTTTGCAGCACTTTGTGTATCTGGCTTTATGTGGATACCGGAGAATTGAACACAGGCTGAAAGGCCTTATAAGCAAGCATCTTCAACCACTAAGTTATCTCCTCAGCCCTGAAATAATTAAAAAAATATATATCAAGAGCATTGACATATATTGAACATGATATGTGTTTACATTCAGGAAAAGAAATATGTAGAGATTTAGAAAAAATATTTTGGCCTTCCTTCTTTCCACTTGGCTGCCAGAGCTGCTAGCTGCCTTCCAGCGTGGACTGAAGACCAGTGCAGACTGAAGAGTAGCATCAACTGAAGACCAGCGTGGATCCAAACCCAGCAGCTCCTCAGGAAGCCTCCAGGCCTTCAGTGCTGGATGGGGACTGCTGAGGCATCTGGCCACGTGGACTGAGCAACTATCAGATTCCTTGAATTTTCGGGCCTGCAACTGCTATTGGACTATGATGTGTGATGAAGTGAACCAACTGCCTCCACCATAAAGAACCTGGAACCTATAAGCCTCAAATAAATCCTTTCCTTCCATAAGCTGCTTTTGGTCAGCTACTTTTGTCCCAGTAAGGAGAGAAGTCCCTGAATAAATCCATGAAAAGAGACATCACAACTTCTTTTCTCCAACCAGTGAAATTGAGGAATGAGTGATCAAGCTTGGGAAAGGATTTGAAAGTGGCTGGAATGAAGAGAAGCTAGGAGGTGATTAGGGAGTTTTTAAAGAGCTGTGCGGCAGGACTGGATAGATGCCTTAGCAGTTAAAGTGCTTGCCTGTGAAGCCTAAGAACTTAAGTTTAAATCTCCAGGTCCCACGTAAGACAGATGCACAGCGACTCAAGTGTGCAGTGTTGCGCATGAGCACAAGGAGGTGCAAGTGTCTGAGGTTCGTTGGCAGCAGGTTGAAGGTCCTGGCACACCCATTCTCTCTCCCTCTCTCTCAAAACTAAAATAATAATAAAAATACTTTTGGGGGGCTAGAAAGATGGCTCAGTGGCTAAGGCACTTGTCTGCAAAGCCTAACAACCTGGGTTCGATTCCCCAGTAGTCACATAAATCCAGATGCATCTGGAGTTCATTTGCAGCTGCTAGAGGCCCTGGTGTGCCCAATTCTCTCTCTCTTTCCCCCTCCCTTTTCTCTCTCTTTCAAATAAGTAAATAATATACTTATCAATTTTTTTTAATTTATATGAGAGGAAAAAAGACAGATACATAGAGAATATGGGCACGCAGGGCCTCCTGTTACTGCAAATGAACTCCAGACACATGCACCACTTTGTACAACTGGCTTTATGTGGGTACTGGAGAATCAAAACCGAGCCATCAGGCTTTACAAGCAAGCACCTTTAACTGCTGGGCCATCTCTTAAGCCCAATCTGATTCTTATCTTTTCTCATAAACTTAATATTGAAGCACAGCATATATTATATACATAGTTATTATATATTATATATAAATATTTACATATATAGCTCTGTCTATATACAGTTGAATGAATTTTCACAAGTTTAGAAATACACTTTGTTCAATCAACCAAACATGAGTAGCACCTAGAATCCCTTTTAGCTTCTTTCTATTATTGCTCCACTAAAGATACCTGCTATCTTGATTCTATTCCTCAGGCATATTAGTTTCTATGTTACTGAATACATAAAGCACATAATTTCTTGCATTTTGTCTCTTTCACTTTATATTATGTTTAGAAGATTAATCCTTATCGTTGCATGTAGTTGCATATTATTAATTCTTATTGTATATACTCCCTTGTATACTAGAACACAACTTATTTATACCCTCCAGAGGCATTGGCAATATAGCCAGCCATAAGAATCTATCTCCATTATTAGACTCCTTGGGGCTAAATCCATGAGGATAAACAGTGCTTTCTAGGGAAGGAAGTATGCTACCCTTCCCCAGGCTGCTTATCTCTTTAGTAACAATCCTATTGCACCTTGCTAAATCAGAGAAAACTCTGAACATTGAGAATCTAGTAGCATCTATTTGCCTGTAACTAGCTGTCTGTCACTGGAAATGTGATGAGTATAAATTCAGATGTGTTGTTTATGGAAAAAAACACACATCCAATGTAAAGGTTTGATATGAAAAAATGATTCAATATTTTTTTTTGTTTCGGTTTTTTCAAGGTTAGGTTTTCACTTTAGCCCAGGCTGACCTGGAATGCACTATGTAGTCTCAGACTGGCCTCAAACTCACAATGATCCTCCTACCTTTGCCTCCCGAGTGCTGGGATTAAAGGCATGTGCTACTATGCCCAGCCTATTCAATAATTTTTGTATTGATTGATTGTTGAAATAATAACTTGGCTACATTGAGCTTAGTAGAGTAAATTTGTGGCATTAACTTCACTGGCTTGTTTCCTTTTGAAGTGTGACTATTAGATAATTTAAATTTGATAAATAGCTTTTGAAATTTTTATGAGGTAGTGTTAATGTAGATTACCATTTTATACAGGTGAGTTGGTTATTCTGCTAAAAATGGAATGCTAAATCAGACAATCTCCAAAGTTCCTTATAAATGAGTTCTCTGAAGGCCTATGTATCGACATGGATAAGTCCTGACACACTGCTCAATTCCTTTTCAACAATTTGAAGTTAGTCTGGGAACCAACAAATGCTTGAATCAGACTGCCCTGCATGTATGCCTTGGGTACCACTGAGTACAGGCATTATGTTAAGCACTGATTAAAACTATTACAAGAGCCTGGCATGGTGGCTCACGCCTTTAATCCCAGCACTCAGGAGGCAGAGGTAGGAGGATCACCATGAGTTTGAGGCCACCCTGAGACTACATAGTTAATTCCAGGTCAGCCTGGACCAGGGTGAGACCCTTCCTTGAAAAAGCAATATATATATATATAAAACAAGAGACGTGATTATAGAGGTATATGAGGCTAAAATTCACATGAGAGACTTCACATTTCCAGTCTTTATAGGAAAATAATTTTTTGCTGCACTTATCATTGTTTATAGCTGTTGGTTTATAGGGAAAAAATATGGCAGTTCAAGCAACTTATATATGGCAATGTCATTTATATCGAGTCATTTTGGAGGCCAACTGAATAACAAAAGTATCAACTAACTTGAATGGTTTTTTTTTTTTTTTTTTGGTTTTTTGAGGTGGGGTCTCACTGTGGTCCAGGCTGACCTGGAATTAACCATGTAGTCTCAGGATGGCCTTGAACTCACGGTGATCCTCCTACCTCTGCCTCCCGAGTGCTGGGATTAAAGGAGTGAACTACCATGCCCTGCTCAACTTGAATGTTTTAAACTTTGTGTTTGTATTTTAATCTTCAATGTGCAATATCTCAGATCAATTCCAACCATCCAAGTTAAGTTGCTGCCACAAATCCTACCAACATAAAAATTAAGATGTTCCTAGTGATACAAGAATGTATATTTAAGAAAATTTGAAAAGTAGAACTATGATTCCCAGTAACTTTACTCAATTATATATGGTACTTATGATGGGTTTTATTCTGATATTTTACATTTAAACATGGCAAAATTAGGAAATATTGAACATTTCACTGGGAAGGTAATTTCTTTGCATCATTTTCATTTCCATACATTTTCCTTATGCACTATTTATTATCCTGCTGTGGCATCATTATTACTCATTGCTGACAAAAGGCCTTTTAAGTGGTTGAAAAACCTATAGAAATATGTCCTCTTGGTTTTGGATTATATTTCAAATTCCCAATTGCTGCCAGCATAGAGGCTTTATGCATGTAATCCTAGAACTTGGGAAGCTGAAGCAGAAGAATTGACATGAGTTTTAGGCCAGTTTGTGCTAGAGTGGGACCCTCTGTCAAAACAAAGCAAAACAAAGTGAATCCCAATGGCTTTAATCCCGTAATTAAAACTGGGGAAGTATAAATATTTGCAATGATGTTTTCGTGATTCTACTATACTTTAACTACATTTACATGATAAATATTTGATGTTGTGTATTTGTCAAGCAAATAGAAATAAATATCCTAATTCCTCAAAACACAGCTACTAGGATTTAGACTGAACAGGCCTTAATTAAATAAATTAAGAAATTTCACACATACAAATCTATCCAAGAGGCAAATTCAAGGATTTCATTCTAAATACATTTATGGGAAGAAGATAAGCCATGCTGAATTCAGATAGGATTAAAAATTGAATAGGCTCTAGAGTTTTCATGAGGAAATGATCTAGTTTTAGAATCTCCATTATTTTTTAAGCTACTTTTGGGGACTATTTTAGAAATAGCCTCAGCTTCCATGGAATGATCCGCCAAGTGCAGCACTGACTAAAGTCATTTGTGCTATCATTGGATCCTCTCATAAAACCAGTCCATTAAGGACCTTCTTACAAATCTTGAGGAGGAACACAGGTATTATTTCAATGCAAGAGTTGGATTAGAAAAATGGGTGTTCTGGGTGCTTGTCACCCACACTTCAGCCTGCTGTGCTAGTGGAACCTGTGTACAAGGCCACTGAAAATACCACACTTGGCATTCTTTAGCGGGTGCAAAAAAGGATCATCTACCTAGGGTCCAGATCCTTTATCCTAGGGAAGGGACTTTAGAGATCATGGAATCTAGCTCCTTCTTTCTGAGGTAGCTCAGGCACTAAAAGGAGAACACAGGGCTGGAGAAGCCCTTGACAGTCAAGGCGAGGGAATGTGTGTGCACCCTCTCACCAGCTCCCACACCTGCCAGGCCACTGTGGTCCAGATGTTCTCCCAAGGTAATATTCCCGGAGGAGAATTCTGATCTCTTTACACTGACCTATACCTGTCCTTGAAAGGCAACCCCTGGGAAATCCTTCTGAGGACAATTGTCAGACCCAGTGCTATGGTCTTGAAGGGCAGGAAATGGTTCTTTTATCTTCAGCCTAGAGTTGCTGATAATGTGTTTTGCATAGAGAAGGATGTGTCACTTTTTTTTTTCTCAAGCAGTATTGTCTGTGGCACAAAGGACCTAAGTTTTATTCATTTATTGTGTATGTACTATGGACTTCCAAAGGGGCTGTGAGTCTGCATTTGTGGTGCCTTTTGACATCCATGCACACCCAGGGAGAAGAGAAAAGCTCACCAGGAAAGGGGAGTCATTAACTTCTGGAAGCCATGGGAGAATATTCCAGTTCTTATCCCAAATCGATTCCATTGTTTGACTTTGACCTGAAATCGCCAAATACATCTCCACCCTGTTCTAAGATACCAGAGCCCTTGAGGTTTGGTGAAGAAGACAAGGTTCTGCTAGATCTCTAGGGGATCTGTTCTATTTTGCTCCCACACATTCTGCCTTTCCTGTCTCCCAAATCCACACCCCCTCATCCCCTCTAGCACAAGATTTCTCAAACTTGGCACTATTGACATTTTTTGCCTGGATAATTTTGGGGCTGTAGGCTGTCTTGTGCATTGTGGAATGTTTCGCAACACCCGTGGCCTCCATCCACCTGATGCTGGAGTCCCAGTCATGGTAATCAAGCATATTTTCAGATGTTGCCCCTGCTGTAAAGCAACTGCATTTGCTTGTTCCTCATTCAGGGAGGGGATGACCATAAGATCCAGACCCATGATGTTTGCCTGCCTAGACCCTGGCAGTGCCAGGCACAGAGCCTGTGCCGAGCCTTGCAGAGATCAACAGCAACTGCAGACACAGTACGTATGTGAGGTAAAGAATTTAGCGATTTCCTTTCCTGGCCTCTGCAGCCGCTGTGCTTTTCTGGGGTGTTTAAGGATTTCTGATTGAGTCTCCCTTATTGAGGACACAAAGAATCTCCCATCTCACTTCTTCTAGTGATAGAGTGCTTCTCAGGAACTTGAGCCATGACTCAATCACCAGAGAGGAAAACTTAATGCCTAGGAGCCTAGATCTTGGTCTGCAGGTTGCCCTACTTCCTTGATAATCACTCAGTTCACTCCTGAAAGGTATTATGGATAGATTTTTTTTTTTTATAGACACTGTCCTTCCCACACATACCTAATACCATGGGTTGTGAATGTGTCACTTGCCTAATACAGGACTATGGGTACTGCTTTGTCATAGCAGTGTTGATTTTGATCATCCTGAACAAACTGCCATTTCCTCCCTAGCAAATTCCTTTGGTGAGCACACGGAGTTCATCAGCCAATGCAGCTTGAGAAGAGGGTGTGTGGGAACAGGAAAAGAGTGGGAGAAGCACTTTGCCATTTATTAAAATAAGAGTATCAGCACCTCTCTTTTGATACAAAAACAAAAAGTAATGCATATATACATGTCTAAATTCTTCCGTCATCTGGACTATTTCCCAGCAGTAAAGACATTATTTAGGTATTCTTTTTTAACTTCAGTGTTTAAGCTCAAACTCACATGGCTGCTGGTAGGTTAGCAGATACGTAGAGGAGAAAAAATATCAGCAGGCAGAATCTCTCTTTTTCTCTCCTTAATTTCTTCCTTTATATGCTAGAGCAGAGCTTCCAAATTTACAAAGAGATTTCAGGGGCCATTCCAGGTGAGTCTAGTGAGCAGAGGAACACCCACTGATACAGAGAGGGAAAAAGCTTCTTTCTAAGACAGCTCAATCTGTTTGCATAACTCAGTGCTTCTCCTGGGCCAGGGCTCCTGGCAGGGTCACAGTGATGCTGGCAAGGGGTTACTGAGACTGTGCCCGGAGGGTACCTCCTACAGTTGTTCAATGGTGCCATCTCCAAAGGCAGGGAGTCTGAATTGAATTGTCACTAATTTTCATCCTTAGCTCTTGCTTTGGGACTATTCTGATATTTGTGGGGAGATGAAATTCTGATTCCTGAGCTATAAACCATGGTATGTTTATAGTAAACAGAGATATTAAAACTGTAACCCTTAAGTCTGAGGGAAAGTGACAGATCTAATATAAATTTTTAACTTTCTAAAAAAAAAGGAGAAATTTTCTTTGACATTAGGCATTCTAAACCTCAATGTCAGGGAGCTATTCCATTTCATGGGACTTACAAGCTATTTGGAATTAAAAACACACATCTTCCTGAACCTGGTTCTATATCAGTTATCAGAGTCTCTAAGTAGTCCATTATAGATGAATGCTTAAGAATCACCTCAACAGTGTGTTTGTTGGGAGGGGGTGTTGAATTTTCTGAGAACAAAGAGTTTAATTGGTTTTTTCTATAGATGTTTTCCAAGATATTGAGCCAATTTAGGGTCAAAGGTCTCAGAAGACTCAATTCTTAACAGTAATTGGTCTTGTAGAAAGTTGCTTAATGGAAATAAAGTGGCAGCCTACCGTGCAAGATGATGCCAGGCTGAAAAAAAGGACTTCATTGGGGAGAAAACCAGGAGAGAATTAACTAATCCAAGGCATACAATCAAGCTATCCTTTGATTTCCTTCTGGCTGTCTGTTGTAAGTACCATATTCATCCTACCTTCCTGGGAGGGGAGTGTTCATGGCAGGCAATACTCAGAGTATGCCTAAAGAGGCCAAAGTCACTTACTTGCTCAAGAGCCTTTACTCTTGTTGCCCTAATATATTGTCCTTCTTCTTATATTTTATATTCTTCCCTAATTTGTTTTTCCTGTCAGCACATCTCACTATACTTATGCTCTGTATTTCACTCCTGTGTAATCTAGGAGACTTTTGGCTCCATTAGAATATAAATTCCACGAAGTCAGAAATGTTTCCCTATTTTATTCAATGCTCAAACTCCAGCACACAGAATAGTGCCTGGCTTATTGTAGACACTCAGCAAATAGTCTTTGAATGTAATGGTTAAACTTCATTATCAACTTGACAGGATTTAGAATCACCCAGAAGGCACAACGCCATGCCTGTGAGGGTGATTCAGAGAGTTTCACTGAAAAGGGAAGGCCCTGAAAATGGGTGGTATCATCCCATGGATGTGGGTTCCAGAATGAACAGAGAGGGGAAGAAAAAGGAAGAAGCCAGCTGAGCACAAGCATCCATCTTTCTCTGCTTCCTGACTATAGATGGTGCATGACTGGCCATCTCACACTCTAGCCACCATGCCTGCCAATGGACTGTCCCCTCAACTACTAACCAAAATAAACCTTTTCTTCCATGTTTTAGTTGCTGTTGTTAGGTGTTTTGTCACAGCAGTGAGAAAAGTAATGCTTATTGAACAATACTGAGAGATTTAAGAATCAAAAGACTATAATCCATGGCCTGTCAATGCTACAGTGCACACTCAATCAAACTGGGAAGCAGGCTGGCTTCAGTGGCCCAGAGCCTTTGAGCTTATCTCTATCAAAGCACTCGGCACCACCATGAAACCATCTTTACACTGGCTGATCTCCTTCCCTGATTAAGTTCCTCAGGGAAATTAGAACCATATCTTTACTTAGGAAAGGTGAGCTGGGCTATCTAGCAGATGGTCAATGAGCATATAGAGGAAAAGTGGGTGATCAAGAAAAATAGGGAAGCACTCCAAGAACCACCACTGGGGCAGATGGGAACATCTAACTGGGTTGCAGTGTCAGGGATTTCTCTGGGAAGATGTAGACCATGTACCCACTCACAGTGCTCAGAGGAATCCCCTGGGGGTGGCTATGCAGGGTAGGAAAGAGGCTGTGGACTCAGAAGAAATCTCTGGGAGCAAAATTAGGCTGGAAGCTTGGATCATGCTCAGAAGGAAATGCTGACAGGCAGCAGCATGGGATGGGAAGCAGGATGGGAGCCAAAGGGAGAGGCAGCAGTGAAAACAGTCAGTGGCTGTGAACCATTCCCTATGAAGCTTGTGAATGGCAGAAGCAACAAATGTGGCAGAAGCTGAAAAGACACAGTGGGGATGATGTCAAGTTGGGTTCACAACAGCTGCAGGATCCCATGTGACATGAACACTTCACACAGGAGCCTGAATATTCCATCCTTCTCATCCACAAAGTCATATCCCCACCCCACCCCACACCCCGCAACCTAAGCTGTGTAACTTCTAGAAATCTCTGCTTTGAGTTAGTCAGAAAAATGGACAGGAGACCTAAGAAAGTTAATTTTATGGTTTCTCATCCAAAACATGATGGATGCATTGATGCAAACAGTTATATGTCCTTAACCACCTCCTAATCCACACATACAAACAGTCCTCCAAAACTGATTTTATCTAGCCAGAATCTCATGGTAATTTTATTATAAAAGAACACCCACGATTAGTACATTCATTTCCCCCACTGTCCTCTTCATCATTGTTTATATCTTTGCAAACACCATTTCCTTTAGAAATGTGAAACTGTCCATCAATTTCCTTCTATAAAAGTGTCATCTGCATGTTTAAAAAAATACCTTTTATCCTGCAGTCTTCTAAGGAAAATATCCACATACCCAGAGCTGATAGAGAAATAAGAAGTTGAGCACATCAATCAAGAAGTTTCTGACCCAATACAGTAGGTTTGTGTTCCTCCCTCCCCCACGTTCCATTATCTTCTAAGCTTTTTCTTCACTAAGTGACAATGCAGAGAAAAGTTAGGGGCATGCTGTGCCTGTCATTGTGGCTGATAGATCAAATGAAAGCCAGTATTAATCATCTTGCTTGATTTTGGAGCCTATTAATTTTCCAAGAACAGTGCCCTAGTGACACAAGGTCTTTATTCCGTGATCTTATGCAATGCCAGTTTCCTTTCTTCTTGTTAAAGCAAATCTTAGAAAATGTTAGTTATATAAAACTGTGGTTAAGTAAACCTATGTCTTTTCACTGACCACTTAGGCCAAAGAAGAGTTCACAAAAACTTTCCTTGCTTCTATTTTCCTTAAGAATCTTTAAAATATAGCTAGCACTCCACAAAGCTAAAACCTATTGATAACTCTGAACTCATTTTCTCCTTATTGGAGAAAAAAAATGGGGGGTGGGTGGATTGATGGAGTAGGATTTTGCTCTGTCCTAGGCTGACCTGAAATTCAATAGGTAGTCTCAGGCTGGCCTTGAACTCACAGCCATCTTCCTACCTTTACTTCCTGAGTGATGAGATTAAAGGCATGTGCTACCAGGCCCAGCTGGAAAAAATTTCATGGAGTATAGAAGAGTATGATCTCAAAGCTTTCACAGTGGAATTTGTTCGGAGTTCTCCCAAGTCTTGAAGGTATGGAAAGATAGTTATGGTGGCAATGAAGTCTCTGAGAAAACTCTGAACATGGAAGCCCCTTAGTTAGGATAATTCAATGAATCAGTAAAATTGAGGATGGGGCTGACTCAACACCTCTGATCCTAAGAGAGAAGAAAGCAGTTCAGGCCCAAGCATATGACCAGATGAGGCCCAGCACCTCCTGACTTGAGCCACGGTGGAAATGGAGCTATGCTCTGAAGTTGCCAGCTCTTTGTCAGTCTCCTTTCCGGAAAGGGAATTCACACCCTTGACTTGGGTCCAGTTAAGAATATAATTAAACATTGAATGGTTTGGAGTTAGAAAATATGAGCCCAGTGTTTGTTCATGAGATTAATCTAGCTCTTAGCTTATCAACAGAACAAACAAAGACTGGAACAAGAGATCCAAGCTTTTCAAGTAGGGCATATAACTCCCTGTGCACATGATGCTACATGCTGCCCAATTTATGAAAGGAAGGTGAGTGCCTTCCATATTTAGCTATGCAGCAAAACAAGTAGCTTTGGCTAAATTTGTAGGTTTATTTTTTTTGTTTGTTTGTTTTGAGCTGACCAAGTAGTAGAAGGACAAAATTAATCATACAAAGCACCTGGTTTTCTTCTGCCTCTTTTTTCAATGCTATGTTTCATTCTGAGTTCTATTTTCAGTCTGTGGGAGTCAGGAGAAGTATACAAGATACTTATAACATCTGTAGCAATGGACAGAAGAAAGAATAATAATAGGAAATGTCTACACACCATCTGGCATAAACACAGATGGGTGTTTTCTTTAAATATATAAATCCTGTTCTCTAAAAAGGGGATATTTACAACAAACAGAAAGTCAAGAAGCCATGCGTGAGTGGCTCTCCATTAACAAGAAACAGTCCTTATTGGTTTTTAATGTATTACTAGAACCAGAGTTGTACCACTTATTCCCTCTACACATTATGAATTCTGAGGTCACTTTGTACACCAAGATTAAAGTTGATACTGGGTGAATTTTGTCTTGAAAATATTTTCATTGGCATGGAAAGATGGCCTAGTGGTTAAGGCACTTGCCTGCAAAGGCTAATGATACAAGTTTGAGTCTCCAGTACTCATGTAAACCAGATGCACAAGGTGGCACATATGTCTGGAGTCGTTTGCAGCCGCTAGAGGCCCTGGAATGCCCATTCTTTCTCAATCTCTCTCTCTCTTCTCTCAAATATAAATAAATAAAAATTCTTTAAAAATTATTTTTATTTATTTGTTTGAGAGAGAGGGAAAGAGGGAAGGAGGGAGGGAGGGACAGAAGGGTGGGTACCAGGGCCTCTTTTCTCTGCAAACTCCAGATGTATGTGCCACTTTATACATCTGGCTTCAGTGGGTACTGAGGAACCAAACCTGGGATAGCAGGCTTTTCAAGCAAGTGCCTTTAATCACTGAGCCATCTCCCAAACCCTTGTATGAATTCTTTTGTATCTAATATTATTTGTTATTATTGTGCTACAGTAAGTCAAAACTTATGACATTCTGTGATTTATCTAATCTTATCATGGAATAGGAGAGTTTCAAAGAAAAAGGCATAAGGTGGAATAAATGGGGAACATCAGGCATATTTTCAAAAGTATATAATTTCAATCTTTATACAATAATCTCTACATAATCAAAAGAGTGCCTATAAGAAAAATAACTCAGAAATATGTCTTTTTAAAAAGAGTTTATATATTTAGTTCTAGTAATGAATTTACCAAACCTTCTCCCTCACAGAAGAATTGAGTTCACATTTTTAATAGGCACCCCACACTCCTTGGAATCCAGAGAAACATGCAGTGCATTCTAACAGGAAAAAAGACCCTGATGAGCACCTTCCACACCCATGAGACTTTAATGATTCCAGATATAAGGGGGGGATATTTTTGTAAATATTGGTATATTTAGATTACTCCGAGGGCAATCTGGAGAAGGTTCATGGTCCACACTTAGTAAACCAGAGCATTATGAAATATGTCATGAGCATGGAAGACAATAAAGAATTATGACAGATCTTCTGCTGCAAGTGTGCCTGAGCCTCCTGCACCATAGGGCAGGAAAGGCCTGGGCCTCCCAGTTGGAATGTGTGCTTGGGGCACACCCCTTGCTAATCCCCAAACATTCACCTTGTTGTACAACTGAATACATTTGGGTTGCGAAGAAAAAGGTGAATACAGTTTTTACAACCTTTTTACTCTCTGCCTGTCTTTCTATTGAAACCAAACTGAAAAGCATACTCTAGTTGCTGAAGTGCATCGGGTTTAGGCAAGAGCCTCATAATACCACACATGCTGCTTGCTGCTGGCACTCTCGCCGTTCACAGGGAAGTGACAGACTTGCAGCACCATGGCCTGGTCATCGCCCGCAGGTGCCATGCCTGCTCAGAAGGATGCACATGAGATTCCCTGGAACCCAGAGTTATTACTCCACTTCTCATGTACGGGCTGCTCTGTGTTCTAATGCTCTGGTTTGCTTCTCGGTTGTTCCTCATTTGGCCAATATCTGCTGAATATGGGCTCACATGAAGTACTTAGGATAGAATTCAAAGACTGACAATGCCCAGGTTCCCAAGCCCCTTGCTTTGGTTTGCTTTCAGTATGAAAAAAAAAATGATACTAAAATAAGAAAACAAAAAAATCTAATATAATCAGCTTCTATAGTTAGAATCCACTTATTCTGCTTCTTCAAAGATTTATTTTTCATTTGTTCTAAGAACTTTTGACAAATGAGCATTGGAGGAAAAATGCTGAGACTTTCAACTTTATTAGTTGAAATGTTATTTTCTCAACTTCTAAACTTACAAAGTTTCTCTAGGAAAGAAATAATTCAAAGCAGTGGTTACAGAATAATTACAGATTTACTCTTGGAGGATAGCGTAATTGCCTATGCAGTACACTTCATGAATAGAAACTGCTTCTACTAATAACAGTACAACAAGCTGTACACATTCCAGTACGAGATTGACTGAAGTCTGTGGAGCTCCTCATCGAGTGACTTGGTTGGACTGAGAATGACACACTGAGCAGGAATAATAGGATTACCACATTATGGTTGAAGAAGCTTGCTTGAAGTTAAGTAGACTTGTATAGACTCGAAGTTAAGTGCATTAGAATAAAGACTTGAAACATGGGACATCTTCTACACTGATGGGTGAGCTATAGATATTTGGGAAGCCCCATACAGAACTCTCATCCTTGCAAGAGGCTATAAAAAAAGTGGGGTGCGTGGTGTGGGGAGAAGTTATGTTAAACAAAAACTGCTGCCTGGCTGAAAAAGCAACAAAGAATGTGGCTGTGGAGGACCCCTTGCAGCCTGGCTTTGAAGAGTCATCATTGTGGGTCAGTTAGGGACTAATTCCTGTACTGCAAAGGATTCCTGTACTGCCCTTTGCAGCTAGCCAAAGGCTCTCCTGTGGTTTGCTGTGGCTTTCAAACATGGTCCAGCCATAATACACTCTGTATAACAGCCAACACATACCTACATAGATAAAACTTGGCAATAATTTAAGAGTTTATAAACTCATGCTTATTTCTTATTTTTATTGCACAGCATATGTTTTCAACCCTATGAAACAATTCTATTTAGAAAAATGAAGGCAAATAGATCTATGATAAAATTTATAAATTACAGATAAAATTAAATGTCTATAGGTTGGTATATACAATCAGATGCTGTCTATTTAAATCAAAGCTCATCATGACTCGCCAATGAACTGTAACTACAGTTTGAAAACACGGTAAGAACTACAGCGCGCCTCCAACAGTATGAAAATGTCCTCCCAGGAGCATTGCTGCCTCTCGTCTTCCTCAGGGGCACCTACTGCTCTGCCCACGTTCTCTCAGCACCAACGCACACAGTTTGCACTGAGTTAATTTACTCCTATTACTCTAAGTGTTCTGACATTTTCTCTTTGGTTCATTTTGTAGTCTCGGCTTGAATGAAAACTAAAACAACAGGGGCTATGCATTTTTAACTCACGTATCTCTTTGCATAGTTCCCAGGATCCAACACAGTGTCCTTTCCACTGGGCCGCTGGTAAGTGTTGTTGACCTGTGTTACCCTTGCTTGGCAATATGAAAAGTACATACTTTGATAACTCTATGGAATTGAAAATTATAGCAGTTCTCTTCTCATTTCTGGGACAAAACACCCCACCAGAAGTAGCATATGTGAGGAAAGGGTTTATTCAGCTTATAGTTATTTAGTAACAACACATGATAGAACAGGGGATGGATGTCACATCTTGTCCCATCCCCTGGGTGTGTAGCCCTAGAGTAAGCTAGCATTGGCTAGGGAGAGGGAGGCTATAACACCCCAAAGTCGGTTGCTAGCAACACACCTCCTCTAGTAAGGCTCCACCTCCCTAAGGTTCCACCACCAGGATGGTTCAAGCATGAGGCTTAATCACAAACACATGAGGCTATGGGGGACATTTCATATTTAAACTACCACATAAATACACAGGTGTTTTATTTTATTTTTTTGCCCTCACTGAAGAATTTTAGTTTTAGTATATAAAACTGTTTGAACTAAAGATTCACATGAAAACTGTATGCTTCCTCCACAATATTCTCTACCATTGAGCTGGAAATTCCTTCGTGCAGAGTGGCTGCTATTTGCTAGATTCATTATTCTGGATCTGGACACACTTAGCATATGCTCGCCAAGAAGGTGGGTGTGAAACAGGTGATGGATTTTTTTTTCACAATTGTGGTTTACTCAAATTAATAGTTGAATTTCTCAGTTTTAAATGTATATACTTTAAATTTACATATTTATTTACTTATTTATTTTCAAGGAGAGAGAGAGAGAGAGAAGGAGGGAGAGAGAGAATGGTCATGCCAGGGCCTCTAGCCACTGTAAACTCCAGATGCATGAACCACTTTGTGCATCTGGCTTTATGTGTGTACTGGGGAACAGAACTGAGGTCTTTAGGCTTTGCAGGCAAGTGGCTTAACTACTTAAGCCATCTCTCTAGCAGAAATTTCTCATTTCACTTTGTTGACAGAGATGCTGTCTGTTTACTTAGGTCTCTTATATCATTATATTAATAAACCTGCCATGGCTTACAAAATATTGTTTTATAAGCCAGGCGTGGTGGCGCATGCCTTTAATTCCAGCACTCAAGAGATAGCGGTAGGACAATCACTGTTAGTTTGAGGCCAGCCTGAGACTACAGAGTGAATTCCAGGTCAGCCTGGGCTAGAGTGAAACCCTGCCTTGAAAAAAAATACTGTTTTATTTTTGCTTTTGTTTACTGAGAGCAAAATTTCACTTTATAGCCCAGATGAGTCTCAAATTTACAATTTTCCTGCCTCAGGCTTCCCAAATGTTGGCATTACAGGAATATGCCACCACATCCACATTTAAATGTTGATACTAAAACAAACCAAAAAAAACTTAGTTTATAAGGCACAGATTAAAATTCACATTAAAATAAAAAACAAATTTGAACTCAATGCTATCCCTTTACTCCTCATGCACTGTAACCTTCATATGTCATGAGCATAGAATTAGAATAATCCTGGGTTCATGAAGAGTGTCATCACTGGTCCACATAAAACTCATTCATTCACGTGCCTGGCTGGCCATCCTATCTGTGGTGGTTTATATAGATGTTCCCCAATTGATTCAAGAATTTATTAAAGGCTTTCAATCTGGAGTAGGAGAGATGGCTTAGCAGTTACGGCCCTTGCCTACAAAGAATAAGGATCCAGGTTCTTAGGATCCAGGTTCAATTCTCCAGGTCCCACCTAAGCCAGATGCACAAGGTGGTGCATGTGTCTAGAATTCATTTGCAGTGACTAGAGGCCTTGGCACACCTATGTTCTCTCTCTGTCTCTAATAAATAAATAAATAAATAAATAAATAAATAAATAAATAAATGTAAATCTTTTTTTTTTTTTTTTTTTTTTTTGAGCTTAGAATTTGGATCTCCAGCAGCCTGGCTAAAGGAGATGTCACTGTGGGCAGGTTCTAAGGTTCCACCAGAAGATGTGATGGTGGATTTGCAATTTCAGTCTAAAGATATGCAAAGTCCCTGAGCTTTGCCTGAAGTTCCTGAAGTGTGCTTGCTACGGGATCAGTGGTGGCTTTTCCCTCTCATCATGGACCTGTGAAAGTGGGCTGGGCTTCTTTTGCCACTATGGAACTTCCCCTAGATCTATAAGCTTCAAATAAATCCATCCCCTCAAAACTGTGCCTGGTTTTGAAGTTCATCCCAGCAACATGAGTCTGACTGCTACAGAGCTAGTACCAGAAGTAGGGTAGTGTTCTGTGTGATGAATCTGACCATTTGGATTTTTGTCATTTGGACCTTGTGTGCTGGAAGAATGGGAAATTTCATGCTTGCAATTGAAGGCAGCATCTGGGCTGGTAAGCCATATCTTATGGACTATTCTGATATGAGTTTGAGATTACTAAGTACAGAGAGAATTGTATTTAGAGGCATGGCTTACACACTTTTTAGGGAGAAGGAAAGACTGCAGTAAACCTTGTTGTAACTGGGCTACTGGCATAAGTGCTCTCTGCATTTTGATGCCCAGGCCCAAAGAGTTTGATCAAAGTTAAATTTGTAATGATTGATTCACTTGGCTAAAGATATGGGGCTGAGAAGTTTAAGATTTTAAATTGGAAAAACTCAAGCAAGTTTAAAATTATTGGCACAGAGACTTGTCAAATGCATTAGCATTTGGAAGGAAGATGGCCCAACTACTTTACATTAAAACAATTGAGAGGATGTCTGAGGAAGAACTATAATAGACATGCAAACTCTTTTGGAAAAGAGTTGACTGAAGAAGGAACCTGCTTTTCTAGGTTACAATTTATTTTGTCCCTGAATTAAGGATATGACTGTGTCCTGTACACCTGGTATTGGTTTTGGAAGCATGAAAAATGTGTAGAAGGGCCATGAAGTGCACATGGCTTCAGGAGCCGCTGCAGAAATATGGCATATAGGCAGGGCATGATCACTCTGATAGGCTGGCAAAGCCATTGGAAGATGTACCATGGTTTACATGGAGACCCAAAGATGTTTAGAAATATCATGCAAAGGCTATCATGGAGGCTGTTGGCTAGGGATGGAAGTTTTCTCTAACTATTCAGCCCATCTGGGCAAAATTGAAAAATCCAAAGACTGTCAGTCACTGGTTATGATATCAGATTTGAACTGCCAATGTTTGGTGTTTGCTTGATGGTTTTTGAGTTTGCATTGTTCTAGTCTCTCCCTGTCATACCTTATTGCAGTTGGAAATTTTTACTCTGTGCCTTTACATGTTGAAAGTATATATCCTGTATTGATTTTACAGGACTTACAGTTTAGAGACAATCTTAAATCTCAGAGAAGACTTGGGACTTTGAGACTATCTGAAATACATAAAAACTGCAGGGAACTTTTGAATTTGGACTGAACACAATATACAATGTGAGATGGTTACAGATCTATGGGGGCCAGGGGCAGAATGTGGTGGTTTAAATGGATGGCCCCCAATTAATTCAGGAGTTAATTAGAAAATTGTAACTTGGACCTCCTGGCTAGAGGAGGTATCAGTGTAGGTGGGTCCTAGGGTTCAGCCCTAAGGTGTTGGGGTGGATTTGGAATTCCATTCTAAAGATGTGCAAAGTGCCTGAGCTTTGCCTGGAGTTCCTGAAGTGTGTTTGCTTATAGGGTTAGTTGTGGCTTTTCTCTCTCAGTATGGACCTGTGAAAGCAGGCCAGCTTCTTCTTCCATTTATAGAATTTACCCTGAATCTGTAAGCTTCAAATAAATCCCTTCCTTCATAACTGTGCCTGGTTTTGAAGTTCATCCCAGCAACATGAGGCTGACTGCTTCAGTAACAAAACTGATCTATAGATTTAGTATTATACTCAATATGATATATTTATAATAGTATTGTCATTTATAATATCATTTAGTGGCAATGGTCAGGGACATTACTTTTTAAGTTGGCTATGGGCACAGAACCAGGAACCTGAAACAGACTGGTGCAACTGTAGTTCTGTGTCAGACGGGCCATGCTTGGAGACCACCGAAGAAGTTGACCCATGTAAAATATGTGAGTCATTGGCATTGATTACAGTTGGTGAAGAATTTATATGTCAAAGGATAAATTAAAAAACTTTTAGAAGAAAATATAAGTAAATATCTTTGTAATCTCAAATGCAGAAGAGTTTCTTCAATCAGATTCAGAACTGCTAATTTGAGGAAGATTGATCAATTTTAGTTATTTAAAATTTAAGACTTATATTCATCAAGTCACCTCAAAAGATAGAAAGGAGAAGAAGAGAAATAACTTGGGGAAGATATTGGAATCGCATATTACTGATGAAACTCAATTATCAAAATAAGATGAAGAATTCTCACAACTTAGAAATGATGAGCACCCCTCTTTCTTTCTGTTCTCACCTACTAGTCCCTACCCTTTTATTTTCCATTGTCTCTGACCTCCCCAAACAACTCATGGGGAGCTGTCTGAACAAGCTGCTCACTTCTTCCAGCTGGAACATGCTTGCCCCTACCAGCTGAACCAGCTACATTCCCAACCCTCCCCTGAGTACATTGTCCCAGGAACCTTCCTTGATAAGCAACTTGTCAGTGCTCATTTCTTCCAGCTATAATACGTCTGGCCTTACCAGATGAACCAATAACAACCCCAAACATTCCCTGAGTCCATCACCCCCACAAACCTTCCTTGACAGGCAACTCATCACCACTCATTTCCTCAGAATTCAGAGACAGATAATCAGTTCAAACTTAATAGCTATGCTTACAAATTCTTCTTTGAGATACACCATTGTTGCCATTTGCTTTTCTTTTCATTGCTGGCAGAAAACACCCTTGTGGGAGGAAAAGATTTATTTTGGTTTACAGACTTGAGGGGAAACTCCATGATGGCATGGGAAAATGATGGCATGAGAAGAGGGTGGATAACACCTCCTGTCCAACATTAGGTGGACAACAGCAGTGGGAAGTGTGCTAAACACTGGTAAGAGGAAGTTGGCTACAACACCCATAAGCCTGCCCCCAGCAATTCACTGCCTCCAGGAAGCTTCCATTCCCAAATTGACACCAGCTGGTGCCCTAGCACTCAGAACACATAAAGTTTTGGGGGGATACCTGAATCAAAGCCACCACACCTATCTACCATGTTACACTTCCACTTTCCGTGGATGTAAGGACCCCTGTATTACATTCTGTTCCCATGGTGTTCCTTCTGCTCGGTGTCTCCATCTCAGAACCTCAGTGCTGTACATGATAATGGTGCTCAGTGAGGGAGAGTTTGTTCCACAGACTGATCTCAACCATGAGGAGTTTACTCAATTTAATTATAACCCTTTAAAAATAGGATAAAATTAGGGTGGGTTTATCCAAGGAAGTAAAGAGAGCAGTTCAAGCAAGTGCCTAAGATCTTAGACAACTTATGGAGGCATATGGAAAAGATTAAAAATATCCATTTACAAAGAAATTGTGAAGGGGGAAGCAAGCTATGTAAATAAGCCAAATGAAGGGAAAACTTCATATTAGAGTAGAAAAGGACAATAAGCAATGTTTCTAGAAACACTTCAGATGGCAGAAAAAATGTTCACTAGGATGGCAACAAATGATGATAAATGGCTGACATGATTAGGGTTATAAGCAAGATATTGTCAGCATGGTAAAAACCCAAATGTGTTTATGGCTCTTGCTTCTGAAAAAGTAGGTGGAGAAGTACCTTTATCAGACAACAATTTTCCTGGGACAACAGATGTAGTCAGTTGAAAAAATGTTACCCGCAAAGAAATTAGACAAGGCAGCAATTCCAGTCAGACTCTCCTCATAATTTTTATGAGGAGGGAAGAAAGCGATGAAGCATCGGCTTAGACGCTGTAAGATGGTGTCAGGGCCATATGAGTTTCCGAAGGGTTAGGGAGGAGACAACCCATTGACTAAAGGTGACAGAAGTTGAACGGCAATTTTTGTTTGGGCAAAGATCCTCCAACTTCTTTGATTGCTCAAAGATACGTGAATGAAGGTGATTATTAGTAAATTACAACTTCACTGTGACACTGTCCTCCAGTAGCAGAATGGGATCAAATGAGCACTCACCTGCTGTATAAATTGAGGCTATTGAGTTACTTCCAGAGCCAAAGATCGTAATTACAAATCCAGTTTATGGACAGGTACTTCCATGACATGAATTCCGAGACAGCTTTCAACACAACCATTCTGCATTTGCCTCTCAGGTGAACAAGGTCAGATTGCATTTCATGTGGAAAACTAGATGGCAACAATTACTGGGAAGTAGTTTCATGCCAAGTGCTGTGTGAAGCCCTGTTAGATTAAGTCAAGATAAAAAGGAGTTTCTGAATGCTCTGCATTCTGTCTTCAAATGTGGCTAGTCCAGCCACATCAGTCATTCATTCTGTCATCCGGAGAAAGCCTGTGGAGGTATCTATGGAAGTAAGAAGTGCGGAGATTTTGGAGTCTGTAAACACGGCTCCAAGTGCATACTGTCATGTGCTTGTTGAGTGATGTTGGGGTAATGAGTTACTTTCCCAAGCCTTGTCTGTGCCGTAGGGTCAGGAGGAGCATAGCGATGGGGTACATTTGCTTCCCAAACTGTTTGTGAGCACTGGTTTTAATTATACATGAGAAAGTTCTTTTGTTTGTTTGTTTGTTTGTTTTTGTTTTGTTTTTGTTTGTTTTTTTGGAGGTAGGGACTCACTCTAGCCCAGGCTGACCCTGGAATTCACTATGGAGTCTCAGGTGGCCTCGAACTCATGGAGATCCTCCTACCTCTGCCTCCCGAGTGCTGGGATTAAAGGCGTGTGCACCACCATGTCCAGCTTGAGAAAGTTCTTTTTAAATCATTATTATCCTGCAAATTCATATGGGCAAAGAGGATGAAAACTGCAAAGGCTTGAGATTTAGGAACTCATAGATTACCAATGGTGTTAGAAGTTGATACTTGATTGAGGACTTGACAGATGTGGTTAAGAAGGGAAGAAAGTGCAGGCAACAAGTTGAGGTAGTTCTTTTTTCCCCAAGAAGGTTGTTGTCTATGGGAAATCCAACAAAAGAATAGGCATTGTGTTATTGTTCTATTTTATTGGGATAGACTGTCACTATGTAGCCAGGCTTGCTTGGAACTTACAATCCTCTTACCTAACCTTGTTAAGTATGGAGTTATAGGCACGCATCACCAAACCAGGCTAGATCAGGCTTTTGAACCTTGTATGTTTTTACATATTCAGTTCTGCTTTAGTACTAGATCATGGTGTGAGATGTAAATTGGCACCTAAAATATTAAATACTTATTGATCACAAATGAACAAAAGAAGTTAACTGCTTTAGAAAGAGCAAATGGAAGAGAAAATTTTTTAGCTTTTGCTTCTCATTTTGAGCATATTATTGGTAAGATATTGAGTTGAGTATGAGAAGAGGTAATACCGGGAAGCAGTCTCTCTCTCTGTGTCAAATGATGGAACCAGCCTTGCAGTAATGACATAAAGAACACAAAGGCCATCCTGAAAAAAGCAAAAGAAATTGGCATGAAGAGGACATGGAAGTGGGCTACATGGAGAGAAAGACAGTGTTGAGGTATTCCTTGTTTTGGGGAAGAAAGTTGAGGATGCTCACATCATACAGTTTTGCCTTCCAGGAATGTAAGAGTTAAGCTTTTCCTGCTGAATAAAATGATGTGTTGGGGGTTTTGATCTAGCTGCCTGTTCCAGGAGAAGTTAATATGAGATAAGAAATGGATAGTTGAAAAGGACCTGGGGTAGGGATATCAGGATAACAGCAGTGATGAAAAGAGAAGACTAAGTGTGACCTCCAGGTTAAGAGTAGAGGAGAAGGAGTGTGTAGTAAAGAGATGCCAAACCAAGTTTCCACTGCAGGTGGCCCAACATGCAGCTGCTTTTCGCTTTCCTTTGAGTGGAAGAAGATAAGCAGTTAGCCGGCATACAACGCTCAAAATATTGCTTAAAAGAAACAAAGGTATGAAATGATTGTAAGAAAAATAACTATGGTGGATTTGGAATGACTGAGAAGAAACATGCATAGTTGAGCCTCTTCTGAGATAGCCAAGCTGCCTTGAGATGCACTACTTCCCAGCAATAGGGAGCTCATCGCATTTGCAGTACAATGATTACTAGCAATTAAAACCAGTAGAAATCTAGCTCACAATACTTGGACAAGCTTGATTGGTCCCATTTTATTAACCAAGATAGGCTATGGATCCTCATTCCCAATTTAGCTCTTTAATATTTATTACTTTTAATAAAGTTTTTGAACTCAATAAACAGGCAAGGGTTGGAGAGATGGTTAGTAGTTAAAAAGCTTGCCTTCCAAGCCAAAGGATGCAGGTTCTATTCCCCAGGATCCATGTAACCAGATGCATGAGGTGGCACATGTGTCTGGCATTCATTTTCAGTGATTGGGAAGCCGTGGAGCACACATTCTTTCTCTCTATCTACCTCTTTCTCTCTCTCTCTCTCTCTTAAATAAATATATAAATAAGTAAAAAGTAAAATAAAATAGTTATGTAAACAGGTAGGGATAGATGACTGTTTAAGACCCTGATATTTTTACTGTAGACATTTGAACTATCATAAGCATCTTAGCACTTCCAAAGCTGACAGCACATAATACATTCTCTCTGCCAATTCTTTTTGAAGAGATTTTACTACTTTGAAAACATTTTATTTTTATTTATTTGACAGAGAAAGAGGGAGGGGAGGAGGGAGAGAGAGATTGGGTGTACCAGAGCCTCCAGCCACTACAAACGAACTCCAGAAGCATGCACCTCTTTGTGTATCTGGCTAACGTGGGTCCTGGGAATTGAACCTGGGTCTGTTGGCTTTGCGGGCAAACGCCTTAACTGTTAAGCCATCCCTCCAGCCTAGATTTTACTACTTTTAAAACAAAAGTTAACACACACATATAATAAAATCCACTGATAAGAAATGTACTTGAGGGCTGGAGAGATGGATCAGCAGTTAAGGTGCTTGTCTGCAGAGCCTAATGACCCAGGTTTGATTGCCCAACACCCACATAAATCCAGATGTAAAGCACATGCACACACACACACACACACACACACACACACACACACACACACAAAGCACACCATGTAAAGCACAAAGTGCTGCATGTGTCTGGACTTTATTTGCAGCAGCTGGAGGCCCTCGGCACCAATTCTCTCTGTCTGTCTCTCTCTTCTATACCTCTGTGCTTGCAAATAAATAAATAAAAGGAAATTTAGTTGATGCATAGTCCATTAATTTATCTTATCATTCATTATTGCTCAGCACTTTATTTCCATGCTTTCTCATTTAAACCATAGTGTAATTAACATTTCTGGATGTATCGCTCTGCTTAGGTGTAATCGTGTGTCTCCAAGATAACGTGGGGTTGTTGAATTAAAGCACATGCACTCTAATAAGGTGACTTCCTAAGAGACTATCTCAATTTACAGTCCCATCAATAGTGCATGAGAGGATGTGCTATTGTTTAGTAGTCTCATATAACATAACTGCATCCTTTGGATGATGAAAAACAAATGCAAACCCTTTGCCTTAGATTTGAAATCAGGAAAACAACATATATGAAAGAAATATAAGATGGTACACACTACAAAATACAAGTGTGAACATGTATTCAAGCATATATTTTGACAATATAGTTTTCTTGTAATGCTCTGTGTCAAAGTGCCTGGAAATCAGTGCAGATGGATGTGTGTTGTATTGTCTTCAATCTTCTTATGCCCTGATTGATTTCCCTGTGATCATGCTATATGACAGTCATTTTTTCTTTCTTCTTTAAAGGATAACCAGTCATCTTCCATACAAATTTTGAGCAAACACCACTAAGCATAGTTACATAACATCCTTTAGTGGGATGTATCTAACTGCTCCCCTTAGATAGCATTTAGTTTTTCCTACCATTCATAAAGCTATGAGAAATATTTTTTGGTGTATCATTTTCCCCCACATTTAGTGTTATATCCATAAGATTGAGTTGTAGCTTGAGATTGTATCCCAAATCGGTAGGAATAAATAGCTTAAAGCTTTGATAAATATGGTAAACACCATTTAGAAAAATTGCAAATTGTTTTGTAATCTGTCTGCCAGTTTGATACTACATCATGCTGTTTAACATGAGATTTTGACGTTTTTTCTTTATTTTAGTGAGCATAAACATTGTGTGTAACTGTCCTTTTTCTTTATGGAATTGCCCTGTAAATCTGTTCCTCCCTGTTTGCTGTGGGTCTTTCTGGTGAACTGCGCATTATTCAGCAATGTCCCTGACTTAGAATATTTCAGCTGTCTCCAGACATAACCAGTTTTTCCATGGGAAAGCAGACCTTCCAAAGAATTGTGTTTTCATTTTTAAAAAATAAATGTTTAAAATGTACTTAATTACCTACTTAGTTGAAGTGCCTTGAAAGTTTAGATATATGTATGCATGATGGTTGGTCTTCAATGGCAACTGAATTGAATTTAGTACCACCTAGAGGACAAATCCCTGGTTGTGTCATGAGGTTTTTCTTTTTTTCCCAGAGAGTTAGGTTAATGGAGGTGAAAAGATTCATTATGAATATGGGTGGTACCCTCTAAGGCTAGGCCTCCAGCTGAACAAAAAATGGAGAAAGTGAGTGAAACAGCACCATTCACCTTTATCCTTCCTGACTGCAGACACAAGGTGAGCAGTGAGCTCACACTCCTGCCGCCATGCCTCCCCCACCAGGATAGACTGCCACGGATGTGAGCTGACACACGCTCTTACTTACGTTGCCTCTGGCAGGTATTCTGTAACAGCAACAAGAAAAGTGACGAGTACAGTATGTGAAGTGAGGAACTTTCCTTCACATGTGTGAAGTAGGTACAAGTGATGACCCCAAACATAAAGTCTTCCCAAGGTCAATTCGGAAAACGGGCTTGTGAAATTTAATTAACCTTCCCAAGCCCGCTCTCCAAGAAGCTGAGACTAGCACGCAAGTGTTCTTGAGGTTCCGATCTTTACACAACCCTACTCTATTGCTCATCCTGTCCTGTCTCCCCATTATCATTCATTCAAGTCAATCTCCTTTAAAGGATCTTTACAGAATACTCACATGCGCTTCAATAATGACCAGTCCCCAAGAAAATGCCTAGATTAGCATGGAATTCTCATAATGCTTGAGGTTTAAATAACTGTCACTTGTGCTCAGGTTTGATCCAAATAGCTCTTGGTGAGTTTTGGGGTAAAATCTCTGTCCTTGAAGGGCACTCAGAAAATACTATCAACTAATACAATTTTAATAGCATGTTGATGCTGGCTCCTGAAGTGGAAAAAAAAAATTTTGGCCACTAGTGGAGAAGAGAAAAAGCGTGAGCAACACCCATTTTCATTTTGTGCATCTGGCTTTTTACATGGGTAATGGGGAATCAAAACCATGCTGGTAGACTTTGCAAGCAAGAACTTTTACTGCTGAGCCATCTCCCCAACCTCAAACCCATCTTCAAATTGAAAGGATCATTAGTATATTATGTTTACTAAGAAAGAGGGATGGGAAAATGGATAGACAAGTTTACAAAAAGGAGAAGGGCAGTGATCCGAAAGCCCAAGTGTAAAGTATAAAGGGGAGGGAAAAATTAGAGCTAGAGTACAAGGAGAAGAAACAGCTGTTGTTTATATTAGAATAAACCCACATCCATGCCTAAGGAGTGGACAGAATGAACTCCATGTTGCCCACTATCATGTCCCTGGTGCCTCTTGCAAATACCTATCTGTACGTTGGACATCCAGTATTTATTGAATGAATGGCTAAAGACTGCTCAAACCTGGCTTGCTGAAAACCATTCCTTGCTGCAGTAGGGAATCAGGTCCTACTGTTTGCACAGGTGTGATGAGAATGGAAAATTTAATCTTGTTGTTAAACACCTATAACTGCTGGTGTAGTATAGCTGTAGGTCCTGTAAGTAAGGGAGGAAAACAATTATAGTATAAGAAACAAGCTGTGACTTCAAGGGCTGGACAATGGTATTGGAAAGTTGAGATGACAGGGAACTCCAGATGCATGTGCCACCTTGTGCACCTGGCTTACGTGGGTCCTGGGGAATCAAGCCTCAAACAGAGGTCCTTAGGCTTCACAGACAAGTGCTTAACCACTAAGCTATCTCTCCAGTCCCTAGATCTAATAGATTCTAATCAGAGTTAGAATTGTGGCACTGCCCATTGGCATGCATATTTAATCATATGCAAGCTTGCTGTTAAGAAGAAACTAACATTTTGTCTCTTATTGGATTCTTACACAATAAAATGAGGTAACACACAGATAGTGCCTGGAACACAGTGTTTTTTCAGTCAGGGTTAAGTGTGAGAGAGTCAAGCACACAGTGCAGTAGGCATAACATTAGGAATGTACCTAAAATTATGACAAAAGTTAAAATGGAAAACTATTTAAAACTACAAATTGAAAGCAAAAGGTTTTAGTTTTGGGAAGCTTCTGCAGTTAGTAGGCAGTTAGTTATGAGTTAAATGCACAAAGGAATCAAAGGAAGAACTGAGCTTGGGAAAGAAACCAACATTTTGGAAAGGAATATTGATCTATATTCAGACTTATAAAAAGTAGAAGAAAATTAAAGTTGAAAATATAGTTCAAAGAAGATTAATTATTTTAGATTTGTCTCAGAGCAAAGAACCACACAGAGGTATGTGAACCAACAAGGCTAATCATCTTGCCATCTAATGAGGAAAGAACCCGTGGTGTGGAGAAATCATGCGACCTTCATCTCAGGGCCTAAGGCAGTGCTGGCTTCAGTTTCAAAGGGACAGCTACATGGCATGAGGTCCTGTTATCACTGCAAAGCTATGGGTAGAACATAGAAGGAATATTTTACACTATTGATTTCCTCTGGACACAAAAGACATTGCTGCCAGAGAGAAGGGGCAGAGTGTCACATCAAACACCAATTACAGGAGATCTCAAGAAAATACATTTTTTATAGGGAAAGAGTGAAAGCAGAGCTCATTCACACTTGGGAAAACTATATAGAAAATGAATTTAAAAATCTTGAACCATAATCTGTAAATAGAGAAGACTCCACTAATGAATAGGGAATTTAAATCCATGGCTTTTTGCTACTAAGAACATTCGAATTAAAAAGGAAGATGAAGGGGAAGCTCAGTCTCCAGTTGAAACATAATTATAGACAAGAGGACAAAACTCCAAGAATACTAATGATTGACATAAAGACAATCTCCCAAGACAGGGAGAAAAAGAGAACCTCATGATTCCTCAACTAAGCTTGGGATGTAAGGAATTTCCTTTTCACCTTCTGAATACAGATACTATAGTTAGATTGAAAAAATAATATAGTCCAATTAAAAAAAAAACCCGAGAAACACACATTGACAGCTCAGAGATAACCTTAAGATTTCTATTTAAAACGAACTCCTCCAGGTTTCATATTGATTGGTGTAGAGATAAATGTCTAGGTTGAGCTGGATCTTCTTCACAAAACCAACTTGTTGACCTTAAAGATCTTGTGATGCTATTATTTTTAAGTAAGTGTATGAGAAAATGAAGCTGAAAATTACATGATCGATAAAACCTCCATGATTTTTTTGTTACAATTCATGACTATCTTGAATGGGCAGAGATTCTTAGAATAATTAATATGAGTGGTTTGAACAAATAGCATTGTTTTTAATGGGACTTGAGTTTAAGGCCTTGAAGAACAAATGTTATAAAACACACATTCCGTTAATTTCTCATAACATATGGAAGTTGAAACAGGGACAAAACTTTTTATTTAATATTTGCAAGATATTATGTGCCTCTGTGTGAACACAAAGCACAGCTCTTGCTCCAAAGGGACTAAGATAAAGTTTACTCTGAGGCAAATGTGCGTGACTATGGCATGTAGCATGAATTCAGGTTACACTGAGTGACATGTTCCCATCATGGAAGGTTACCTAAACTTTTACTGTCATCAAACAAAAGAGAGTCATAAACCAATTCATTTTATCAAATTTATTTATTTAGTTAGGATAGAGAGAGAGAAAAAAAGAGATAGAGAAAGGCAGATAGAGAGAGAATGGGTGCACCAGGGCCTATACCCACTGCAAATGGACTCCAGATGCATGTGCCACCTTATGCATCTGGCTTATGTGGGTCCTGGGAAATAAACCTGGGTTCTTAGGCTTTGCAAGTGAGTGCCTTAACCACTAAGCCATCTCTCCATCCCTTATCAAATCTATTGATGGGAACTTCAGGTACAAAAGAGGAGGAAAGTCTCTTTTATAGGTTATAGGTGTTGTCTGATGACAGTCTTAGTTCCTGGGGTAAAGGCTAAGTGAATAAAGCCTAGTGATATATTCTAAGAGTTTTATCTAAAAGTCAGGAAGATGCTAGGTGAGACACAGGGGTGGGTGATAAGTGGCTGTTAGGAGGACTAAAGATAGCTCAAGATCATTTTCGGTTTTGGTCAGTAATATTACAACTCTCCAAAATTCCCAAGTTCTAATCAGTCTGCAGAATTGTCAACAGGTATGGCTATTTCAGCTCACACTTGTAAATAAATAAAATTTAGCCACTGGCTGAAAATATTCCATTTTATACCACCTTCCTTCTTTATGTAAGTGGATCTAACAACTAGGCATATATATTTGTATTTCTAGTACACATTAGAGTATAGGCCTTTATGCCCAATGTAGAGATAAACTCCTTATTCATTTCTCAAAGCAGTTGTTGAAATGAATTATAATGGACACTTGTGAGGTGTTTTACAATTTGCAAAATATTTTCTCATTTGCTTTGGTACTCAAGATAATATTTTGTTGTGGGCTGGAGAGGTGGCTCAGCAGTTAAGGTGTTTACCTGTGAGCCAAAGGACTTAGGTTCGATTCCCCAGTACTCACATAAGCCAGATGCACAAGGTGGTGCATGTGTCTGGAGTTCGTTTGCAGTGGCTTGATGCCCTGGTACATCCATTCTCTACCTCCCTCTTTCTCTCTCTCTCCCTCCCTCTCTCTCAAAATAAATAAAATATTTAAAAATATAATACTGCATTGAAGGACATATAATTTTCCCATATTAAAGATGAGAAAACTGAAGTATAGAGGGAATGCAGAATATCACCCAGCTAGTAAGCTTGGGGATAGAACTCAAGCCCTTGATCACAAGAACTTGCCTTTCTCCATTACAAAGCACTGTAGCCACTCCAAAGGGAAGTTGTCAACAAGACTTCTAGTTGAGACTAGAAAATTGAAACAATATTTTTTTGAATTTATTTCTTTATTTGAGAGAAAGAGAGAGAGAATCAGACAGAGCAAGAGAGTGAGTATGGATGTGCCAGGGTCTCCTGCCACTGTAAACAAACTCCAGATGCATGCACCACCCTGTGCATCTGATTTTATGTGGTTACTGGGGAATTGAAGCCAGGACTTCAGGCTTTGCAAGCAAGCACCTTTAACTGCCGGAGCTATCTCTTCAGCCCCGGAAACAAGATGTATAAAACACTTGAAAGCTCCCATAGCACTAAAAACAGTGAGGGCTGGGTGTGGTGGTACATGCTTTTAATTTCTGCACTTGGGAGGCAGAGGTAGGAAGATGGCTGTTTGAGGCCAACCTGAGACTATGTAGTAAATTCCAGGTCAGCCTGTGCTAGAGCAAGACCGTACCTTTGAAAAACAAAACAAAACAACAACAAAAAAAAAACAGTGAGGAAATAGAAAAGGATGATGAGCAAGATACCTATCAACCAATGGTAGCCTGTGTTTTTATTTATTTTTTATTTCTTATTTATCTATGAGAGTATGAGAGAGAGAGGGGTAAGGAGAGAGAGAGAGACATAGAAAAGAGAGAGAGAGAGAGAGAGAGCTAGAGCGAGAGAGGCATGCCAGGGACTTTGGTAGCTGCAAATGAACTCCAGACGTATGCACCATTTTGTACATCTGGCTTATGTGGGTCCTAGGGAATTGAACCTGACTCCTTTGGCTTTGCAGACAAGCATCTTAACCACTAAGCCATCTCTCCAGCCCTAGCCTGTGTTTTTATACAGTTTCTAAAGTATTTTGCATACAGTATATCTTTTGAGAATTACAGTAATCTATTGAGACAAGGCTAATATAATTAGTCTTGATATAATTAATTTCACAAGACTGATATCCTGGCTTGAAAGCTATAGCTGAAATTAGAATTCTGGCCTTCTCTTCCTAGTCTAATTGTCTTTTACTTCCAAAGTGGTTTTCAAAATATGTTGCTATCCCAAGACCAGAAAGACAAGGGTCTTGCTGATGGCTGCAAAGCAATCTAAAATGTCTAGAGGGGAGGCTGGAGAGATGGCTCAGTGGTTGAAGGCACTTTCTTATAAAGCCTAAATGCCTGGGTTTGATTCCCCAGTACCCACATTAATCCAAATGCACAAAATGGTGCATATGTCTGGAGTTATTTTGCAGTGGCAAGTAGTCCTGGTATGCACCCATTCTCTTTCTGTGTCTTTCCCCGCCTTACAAATAAATAATAAATAAAATATTTTTCTTAAAATATCTATAGGGCTTGTTCTTTAAAATAACATCTTAGAAAGCTTATACACACTTGTTACATAAGTAAAACCCAGTGATTTAAAGTCCTAAAGAAAAGACCTTCAAGGTTTTTATCTACTAGAAAGTTTGAATTTTAAAAGGTTTATTTAAAAGGGGTTTGTGTAATTTTACTATTGGCCATCAGTAAATATTTAGGAAGAACTGTCCCTCTAAATACAAAAGGTAAAGACTTCCCTAAACTCTTTCTGCTCTGTCACAGCTCCATGAGATGTACCTGCCCTGCCTCCTGCTCACCTGACCTCACTCCTGAGGCTCCTAAGTCTCGGAGCAGGTTTGCTCCGGTAATGCAAGGACCTAGCCATGGTTCTGGGATGTGGCAAGCTTGACTGTATGAAGATTCTCTGCAGACCACAGCACTGGAGAACAGTCAATACCAAGTTATCCAATGGGCAGTCACTTGAAGGGAAGCTGCTTGACTTAATGTTCTCCATATATCTGTCTCCTCCTTTTGTCCTTCCCCTTCCCCTTCTCATTTTAAATCTAGCTGAATGTTTCCCTGTTGAAACGCATTGACAGGTAGGGTGGAGCCATTGCTTTGGTGTGTGGGCTTCTGGAGGCCTTAATCCTGCCTTGGTAAGGGCATGGGGGGTAATAGTTCTTAGTCAGTCGGCACAGGTAAAAAAAAAAAATCGAGAGTTTTCTGCAAGTATTTTATGCTTCTTTCAGCTGTCAGCAAATGCAACTCTTGAATTATTTTCCACACATATAGGTGATTAAAAATAGATAGGGAGGAGAGAAAGCTATATCTGCAGCTTGCAGGACCTAAAAGAATGCACACCCTGCTAAATCGTGCAAGCCACGGGAGCACTCCTCACAGGTGTTCCAGTCTGCAGCGCTCACTCCACGCACCTTCAAGAACAATTCAAGGTGTTGACCTGAGCCCTGGAGGAGCCATGCCCTTTCTGTGAACCTTAGATTCTTGGGGGGTGCCAATACTTCTGTGAACTCAGAAGCAGCCACACTGTGCTGAACTCTGAGGGAGAAAGCATTAGAAGCTGTTTTTTTTTTAATTTAATTTTATTTTTCCTCATGAAAAGCTTTTGCCTGCAACTTCCCGTTGTTCCAATTTGCCTAGCGTTCCATCCTCAAACTCCTGAAAGACTTGTTCTCATTCTAACCTTCACGGATCTTAAGGAAGAGACCTTAAGAGAATAATTTTGTTAAAGGCTCTTTCATGAACTGTCCCTCTTCCTGCTCTTTTGGGGGGTTATCGTGAATTTTGGAGCTTGCTTCCGGTAGTCATTTCAAAGAGAGGCAGTCGTGAGAATGAACATGCCAGTAGGCTCTGTCCCTAGTAGAGTGAGTCCGCCTAGCCGGAAGATGTTTGGATTCTAAAAATATAAAGACTATCAGTCAGATTAATGTCCCCTTCTCCCCGCCGGGACCTCAGGTGTGCCGGCGCCTGCAATCATCCGACGTTCCAAGGTGGGTCATAAACAGGCGGCTTCCTTAGGAAGCTGGAGCACGGCGAGTGTGCGTTTGTCACATCTCCAATCCCACCCCGGGAGCAGCACTGGCTCGGGCTGGACGGCTAAGATTTTACTCTAGACGATTATGCCAAGACATTAACAGCTGCCGGATTAATTATTTATGGAGTTAGTGTCAATCATCTGAGACAAGAACCAAAGTATAATATTTTAAAATCATCCGGTCAGGAAGAAAGAAAGGAAGAGAGAAAGAAAGAAAGAAAGAAAGAAAGAAAGAAAGAAAGAAAGAGAGAGAGAAAGAAAGAGAGAAAGCCTACTAACGCTGAGCTCTTGTCATTTGTTACCCTTGGACTTCTTCCCACAGAAGCAATCTCAGAAGACCGAGAGCCCTTAAAATTATTTTTCCGTTCCCCTTCAGGGTTTCCTTTTAAGTGCTTTCCCCTCACAGAAGCGAGCGCCCTCGCCACGCGTGCACTATTTTCGGAAGATGCCCTACATCAGGGGCACCGATGCCATGTTGTACTTTTTGAAACTTCAATGCACACGGGCTGCACTGGACTCCCCCGGGAACACGAGCCCCTCCTCCCCCGAGCCCCGCAGGTCAGCAACGGGAGGCGGCGAGGCTCCCGGGGCGCTGCGGACCTCCGCGCTCGGCCCACCCCTCGCCGTGTCGCCTGCGAAAGCAGGGCTGGTCACCGGAGGGGCAGGCAGAGCTGGAGTGAGGAGAGTTTGCGGTCCGGCTGAACTCATACGTGCCCCACCGGTCCCCGTGAGGGGTTGGACCCAAGCCTCTGCGGAGCCGGGCTTGGGGTTGGAGGGGGGCGTGGAGCAGCGGGGCTGAGGACCGCGTGGGACCCCCGGGGAGCCCGGAGCCGCGTCCCCCCCGGGCGCCGCGCGCACGCCCGGCGAGGCGGGTCCTGAGGCTGCGCCGCGGGCGGGTGGCTCCGCAGTGTCCACCGACAGTGCCGCCGGGCTGCCCCAGCGTGCGCCTCGCGCGTCCCTCCCGGGGTCACGGTCGTGCGCCTGGGCTCGGGTACACGCCCCGCACCTGGGCGAGGCCCGGCGCGCAGGCGCTCCGCGCGCGGGGACCGTGGCCCGGCACCCAGCCCCGAGCCCGCAAGAGTGGGACGGTTCCGGGCCGCGCCGAGCTGTCGCCGGCGCCACCGCCCGGGCTGCAGCAGATCGCCGGAGAGCGTCTGCGCGAAGCCTCAGAGCAGCCCTGGCGGGATTGTCGCCACCGCCACCGCCCGAGCGCGAGATACAGCTTCCCCGGCCGGAGGAGCCGCTGCCCCACGCGCCCGCGCTCTGCCCGCCGAGGTAAGCTTAGGACGCCCGGCCCAGTGCCAGGTCCCCCTCGGGCGGGCGGGCGCCGTCCTGCGCTCGCTCCCCCGCCTGGCTCCGTGGAGCCCGCGGGCGCTGGGCTGCGCCCCTCTCCTGGGGGGACCGCCTGGGATCCCCCACATCCCGAGAGTTTGCACTTTGTCCCGCGGTCCCACTTGTAGAGGAGGACGCCCAGGTGCCGCTCCCCCGACCCCAGAGACGATTCGCCCCAGTGTCCCCCACCCCCCAGAGTTCAGCAGGAGGTCGTGGAAGCCAAATGGGGCAGGGGAGCCCCCAGGGTGGGCTGGGATTCGCTAGGACGGAAAAGGGTGCGTGGAAAACCATGGAGCCCAGGCAGAGCCTCGCAGAGGTGACCCACAGCGCTTCTGCCCCTGGGAACTTCAGGGTTGGTGGCTGTTTTTGTTAAAGAGAAATGGGTACATTGGGGCCCGGAGCGTAGGAGGGGGATCCAAGTGGAAGCGTGGAGTCAGCCACAGTTGACCAAAGGTGAGATGTGGGGATGCTGGAGCCCAGAGAAGGTGAGGGAAGTTTGCACTTGTTGGGAGCGCTGAAGGGCAGCCTCGCCTTGGGAGCGCTGATGGAGGTGTCAGCGGAGGGTGGGAGGACACTGTGGGAAGGCGGAAGGGACCGGGGAAGAGGAGGAGAGGACCATCTGTTTCAACACTGCTGTGTGTGGCCTGAGGAGCGAGGAGGGGAAGGCGGGCCCAGGATGCTCAGGCCACCGCTTCCTAGGCTCTGGAGGACGGTTGGCGGGTGAACCAGGATGGACAGGGATCTTGGTCCTTCCAGGAAAATAAATGCTAACACCTCCCTTGAGTACAAACAAATACAGTTTGGGGATGGCTTCAAAGTTTCCGGTTTGAAAATCACAGTTTTCCTTATTGCCTTCATTTTCATGTAGACATGAGGTTGGAGGTTCTGTCTGATTTTGCTTATCTGGTGAGCACTACAACAAGGCATTTGCAAACTTGGGTCAAGATGGGGCAGAATAGAAAAAAATATGTAAGTAAATAAAAAAAGAAAGAAAGAAAAGATACCTAAACAGAAAGAGCAAAACATTTGTGTTATGAGACCCAGGCCAGAGTGGGAATTGGTAGCTTCCACACAATAGTGGAAATAAATTTATCAAATGAAAAGCAAAGCCTTCCATAAAATTATTAAGCTGCATCTTGAACACTTTGCCTTGAGAGAGGAACCTTCACTGTTTTGGGGTTTGATTTTGCCTGATTCCAGGGTGCTTTCATCTCAGTTTGATGTCGCGTGTGCATTAAGTAAGTGCTGACCCTTCCGTGTCACAGATGAATGCCTTTGAAATGCGAAATACTGGGTGGCAAGTTTGGCTACCTGAGATTTGCAAGGTGAAAATGCGGTTATTTGTGAAAGCATTGGTTGTTCAGATTTTGTACTTCCATACGTCAGGTATTTCTGGATATAAATTTAGGGAAGTGATTTGATGAAGTTTGGGGTGAGAAACCACGAAGGAAATAGCGATTCCGGTGGCTCTCCTTGACCTCTGTTGGGTGCGTGTGTAGTGACGGCTGGTGGCAAGGTAAGCTCTCACAGGAAGCACCGCTGTCCTGGTTCACTGTGAGCCTCATGGAGCTGTAGTGCGTTTTGTGACATTACATAAGACGTGATAACCTCTGTCATTGATACAAGAAAACAGTGTTGGGAGTTTGCAGCTTTTTAACCAGATTCGGATTCAGATTCAGAGAGAGAGAGAGAGACAGACAGACACACACACACACACACACACACACACATACATACATACACAGAAAGGGGGGGGAGATAATAAAGCTATTCCAAACCCCACAGTGAATGTAATGTCTCTTTCTGGAACTGAGGCAGAAAAGAAAATAGTGGAGGTGATGGCAGCCTCCTCAGTCCAGCCAGAAGTACAGTTAGTTCTCATCATTGGAACACAGCAGATAATGAGACCTGGCAACAGTTGGAGGAGAACTTCACAAGATCACAGTATTGCATGATGGGCTGTCAGAGTAGACCAGGTGGTTTCAATGTTCTTTTCCTCAGACAAGTGTCCTGGCTCTCAGGTAGGAAAAATCCCTCCACACACACACAACTCTGGAAGATAAAGTGTCTGCAGAGAGTCACAATGAGTGTTATCACCCTAACCACCTTTCCTTCTGAGCCTGAAAAAGTCACTGCTTGGCCTTGGATAGCAACAATTGATAGTCTTTTTTTTTTTTTTATGAGCAATTAGCTAACTCCTCACAGGAGTGACAACTTCATTTATGACAAACTTTGCAGAAATAAAGAGCAGAACTGGCTCTGAGTTTCCAAGATCTTACATCTTTGCAGACCTAAAAGACAGTGTGTGTGTGCTGCTGGTCCCTCTGCCCATCATTTGTGTCTGGTCGTTTCTTTGTCTTTAATGTGCCCCCTCCATACCATCTCATTATCTCCCTGTTGCCTTTGCAGGTTCCCCATGGTCTCCATATGCTCTGTCTCCCTTCCTTTTTCTTCATCATTATTTTTTTTTTTTAACTCCTGGGCTTTCTCTAGATTTTCTTTGCTTTATAGATTATCTCCTGGTTGCTTATGGTATATTGCATTTTATTCTGTGATGTCCTTTATTAGTGTGGATTGTTTCTACCTAAAGTAACATTTTAGCTCCGCTTTCCTCCCGAGCGTCCCATTGCGTCATGAAGCCTGTAAGAGATGGCCTTCTATTTCTCTCGGGTGCCTCACATCTGCCACCACTTTCTAGATCCAAATGTAACTCCAATCAACAGCGTTCTTAATCTAAATGGACAGGGGTAACTTTGTGTCAATTTTCCTGTTTCTCCCACTCTCCCAGAACTTCCGCAGCACCCCCCCCCCCCCCCCCGCATGTAGTTCACAAACAGTCCCATAGACTCCTTCTCCACAGTGCTGCTTCACCCTTCTGTCCTGGAGATAATGGCCTTTGTTTAATCTTCCCTCTTTCTACACACTAGCACTTTGTCTTGCAGAGTAGTTACCCATCTTTTGTCTGTCTTCTTCCTGATGCATTTCATACTCTTTTACAGACTGCATTTCCTAAAGCACAGCCAAGCTCAACCACTGACTAATAAGCGTTTCTGCAGTGCCCTGAGCAGATAACCAAACCTCTACTCTAGGAGCAGAGACCCTCTACTCTGTGACCAGTATACCCTGTTCTTGTTAATTTATTCACTTGTTAGTGTCTTCAGTAAATATTTGTATACCTGCTACAGGCTAGGTATATAGCTTTGCATGTGCTCAATTATTTTTCACTATTGGAAACCACTGCTAAAATTTAATCTAGCATGGCTGCAATGGCGCCCCAGTCCTCTGAAGCATTAGCCCTGTCATCAGCCTCCTTGAAACACCCTCATCTGCCCTGTGCTGAAGGCAGGGCTCTCATAACACATAGCAGATATCTGAGCTCTGCCTCTTTGTCGACGCTGTTCCCTCCAGCTGGAACAGGCCTTGCCCTGCAATCACCTCTACCTGTCAGAGTGTGTACCAATGCCATTTGGATCTTGCCCTCCTTTTGAACAGCAACTTTGGCTGGTGTAGTTCTCCTACCTTCCGATTCACCCCTCATTTCAGTGCAAGTCAGTCTTTCTCATCTATGCTGATATATGTTTTCTGCGTTCTTCCCTAAGGGCGCCCACTGCAATAACCCCGCCTAACATCAGATACAGAAATGAGCCTGGTATATCATAGAGCACAACAAATTATTTAACTAGCTGGATTTTGTTCTACCTAGTTCTCTAGTCCCGGCTGGTGTAACAACTGCCTTTTCTTTTCTCACACTTCACTTTAGTTCTCCAGTAGAGCCTGTGCCTCTCACACATTTAATATGCATATAAATCATTCAGAAATGTTATTAAAATGCAGATTCTGGTTGAGCAGGCCTTGGATAAGGCCCAAGATTCCACATTCCTAACAAGCTCCCAGGTAGTGCTGAGGTAGCTGACCCTGGGGTCACACTGAGCGCACAGGCAGGAGGGAAACTGAGCAGCTGGGGGAGTTTTGGGCAGCTCTGCTGCCCTGCCTGGCCGCTGTGCTCCGGTTAGGGTTGCTACAGTTATTTTGTATTAGGAAAGCGCAAGGTCCAGACAAGCTTCCCAAGGCTGAATGGAAGGGGCGGGGCTTCCCTTGGGTTTCCCTGGTATCTTAGAGCAACATTATTGCCACTGGAGTTGCTCTGCACATTTTTCTCTAGCCAGGTCCTGTGCTTTGTCCCTCATTCCTTCTCATTTTCCCAGCATGATACATTGTGGCTGTTCTCCCTTCTAACTCTGCTTTGATTTTTTTTTTTTTTCCTTCTTGTCTTTGCTTTTTTCTGGCTCTGGAAATTCTCTTCAAGTGCCTTGGCTGACTCCCTGCCCCACCTGTTTTCCCACTGTTTCCAGAATTTTCAGGGCACAGGCGCCTCAAGCTCTCTTTCTGCCTTTGCTGCCAGTGGAGCTCTGACTTGGAGCAAGGCTGTTTCCTTTCCTCTGACAATAGAGGGTGTGAGTGATAAGCTCCCTGGGTCGGCTTCAGTACAAGGGCACAGATCATGTGGACTGTCTCTCCTATGGGGCAGAGGAAGTGGCTGGGTAGGGTATGAGGCTTGCTGATGTTGTTGGGGCTGGCACATGCCCCCAACTGGTGTTCCTGCATGTTGGTCCTATTCCAAATTAAAACAAAACAAAACAAAACAACAACAACACAAAGGAACTTGAGCTTCCATTGCTGGAGACAGTCATTTATCTTGTTTAAAATTTTTTGTAGTATTGTGTTTGTACCTGGACATCATACATGCTAGGCAAGAGCTCCACCACTGAGCTACCTCGCCAACCTCCTTTACTACTTTTAACTTTTAAACAAGGTCTCACTAAGATGCACAGGCAGACCTTAAACTTATAATCTTCCTCTGAGCCTTCTTAGTAGCTGGGATTATAGGCATGCGCCACCAGGCCTGGTATGTTCCTGTTTCTTAAGAAAATGACTATTCCTTGGAGCTCTTACTCAGTTGTCCTCGCCCCTCGGTTCACACTAAAAATATTTCAGGGAGCTTTCTAAAGATACTGATGCTCTTGGCCTTTCTGTAGGTAATGGCTTTGTTTATCATGTGTTTTTTTAAATCTCCCCAGATGATCCTAGTTTCCAGTCTGGCGAAGAACTACAGCATCTGGCCAATAGAGTCAGTGGAATGGGGTGGCTGAGAAATTTATTCTGAGCCATACCTCAGCCTTTTGGCTCAAGCACTAGGAGACGAAGGGTTACCTAAATTCTTTGGGCCTTGATTATTTCATCTGTGCAGTGGGTTGACTTGGTTGTGGTGGAACACACGTGAGACGCTATCTGCAGGGCTGGTAATAGAGTTCTGGCCACGTAGGCGGCTGTGGACATGGCGGTGGTTATTCACTGTGCTGCTCACAGGATTGCACCTTCAACTACCAGGGTAACCGTGGCACCTTGCTTTGGGAAATTGCTCTCAACCCCTGTTCAGCTGCAAGTGATTCCAGCCACTGGAATCAGGTGGAAAACAAATTTATGAGGATATGTTTCAGAAGTCAATGAAAAAGTAGGGATGGCATATATACTAATATAAAAATTAACCACCCTTTTGTTGTTTTGATTCATTTGGTGCCACACCAGGTCTATGATCTCATAAATAGTAGAGATAGATTAAAATACTTATAAACTGATATAAAGAGATGGCCAGACTTTCTTACCTACTTTATGAAAAATGACTTAGCCCTTTAATAAAGACAGTTCCACCATCAACAAATAAAAAGGATTGAAATTCATGGGCCTGAGAGAGCATTTTATTTTGGTAATAAATATGAATGTGCAAAGCATTTACATTTGTGAGTTTATAATGGGAAATGGAATTTAAAAATAAAAAAGCACACACAGAGATATTCTGTCCTGTGCAGGCTAAAGCTAATCAACTTTTTCTCCTCCTTTTGGCTGAGATTCTGAACAGCCATTATGCTATTATGTTATCATTATATCAGCAAAACAAGATTAGATAAGTGGACATAACCAATAACAGAGGGCCTATATCCCATTTTTGTCTGCATACATCTGAAAAATAAAGAAAAGGGTATTTGGTAGTCCTGGTGAGTCTGGAAGGTGCCCACTCTGACTGTCAGGGATTGCTCTGCTGTTTCCTTTGCATGTGCAAGAACTGCAAGGGAGCTCTTTTCCTACCAAGTTCATTTTGGCATTCTTTACTTTTTAATCAGGAAGAATATATATATATATATATATATATATATATATATATATATATGTATATATATAGTGTTAAAGCTGCACTAACACCTTAGTGCTAATCTTCCATGCTGTTATGTGTAGTTTTCTTTCTTTCTTTCTTTTTTTTTTTTTTTTTTTGGTTTTTCGAGGTAGGGTCTCACTCTGGCCCAGGCTGACCTGGAATTAATTATGTAGTCTCAGGGTGGCCTCGAACTCACGACGACCCTCCTACCTCTACCTCCCGAGTGCTGGGATTAAAGGCATGCGCCACCACGCCTGGCTTATGTGTAGTTTTTTTTTTTTTAATAACACAAATAAGAAGACAGGATGAAATGTTAAAAAAATACATTAAGCCACATGAAAGCCTATGCTAAATTTTTGCTTTAGTAGACTAGTGTGAAAATTGAGTAAAATTTGACAGAACTGTGATGTTTGATGTATGTTAGTTAAGTGGTTTGCCTCTTGCCCAGTCTATTAAGTAGGGTTGTTTTATATGCTCCAGTTCTGAATACTTGGCCATCTTACACTGGTATTCAACCAGGGTTCAGATTTTAATTTCTCTCAGGCTTAAGAGATTTCTGTTTTGAGGACACATTAGAGGGATGTAGAATTGACCACCAAACCATCAAAGATAGCCATGAAGTCATCAAATCTTTAGCTCTAAAAGTGACTTTCGTATAAAATTTTCATGATAAATTAGAAGAAAAAGACAGAAAATTTAAAATATTTAAAATGTGAGTCTAGGGAATTAATCATTATAGGTAATAATAGAAAAAACCTAGTGGCAGTAACATTAGCCTTTAAACTTCAGACATGAATTGGGTGGATACTGTGACATTTTTTGATTTTGTTGTTTGAGAGTAGAGAAACAACCTTACTGGTGTAAGGGGAAGTATTACTTTATATTTAATGAAAAGAAAATTAAGGCTTAGAATAAGGAAACAGTAGAAGAAACCTTCCTTACATACACATATACATACTTATATGTGAGGCATTTGGGCTTTATATACATGAAAATTTTTGATTTAAATCAGTTTATTTTACGTGTTGTTAGATTCTTGTAAATATTGCACAATTGAAAATGGAATCATGCAGCCAAAAGGTTAGGCTTACATTCTACAGTCAGACTGGGAATGTGATAGCTCTTTCAGTTATTAGCTGAATTACTTGAACTCCGTTACTTAATCTTTCCATATCCTTATTTCTCAGTTCTAAGAAATAATGAAGGACAACTTTAAGGAATTGCTTTGGGTGAAATGAGACAATACAATGTTATATATTTAACCAAGTTGTTGGCACCTACAGTTTTCATAAGATAACCACAGTTGTACATTATACAGTTTAATTATTAATATCACATACCACATAGGTGCTCAGATTTCTTTGCCAGAGGAAATTTTGCAACTCTGAATTCTGAGTTTCAGTTTGAAATTCACTTGGCATTTTCCAATGACATATTTTATATTTTCTCCTCTACTTTTTTTCCTTGTTTACTTTAAAAGAACAGTGAGATGAGAAAGTGAACAGAGGCATGGAATTATAAGCATTACAGGAACTCTTTTCTTTTCTTTTTTTTTTTTTTGGTTTTTCAAGGTAGGGTCTCACTTTAGCTCAGGCTGACCTGGAATTCTCTATGTAGTCTCAGGGTGGCCTCGAACTCACGGTGATCCTCCTACCTCTGCCTCCCGAGTGCTGGGATTAAAGGCGTGCGCCACCACGCCCGGCTAGCATTACAGGAACTCTTGATACTGAGTAACTGTGAGATATACATACATACATACATACATACACACATACACACACACACACACACACACACACACACACACACACACATATATATATATATATATATATATATATATATATATATATGCAGAGAGAGAGAGAGAGAGAGAGAGAGAGAGAGAGAGGCAAAGCCAATAGACTGGCCTTTTTAATGTGAGAAAGTAAGAGTGAGAGCTACAGTGTGAGAGAGAATTGGCATACCAGGACCTCCAGCGACTGCAATCAAACTCCAGACAGGTGCACCACCTTGTGTGCATGTGTGACCTGGCATCCTCGCGTCACTTTGTGTGTCTGGCTTATGTGGGACCTGGAGAGTCAAACATGGGTCCTTAGGCTTTGCAGTCAAGTGCCTTAACCACTAAGCCTTCTTTCCAGCCCCTCAGATATATTTTTAAAAACTTTTCATTGACAACTTCCATAAATACAAGACCATATGCTATGATCATAATTCCCTCCCATCATCTTCTTTTCCCCTCCAAAATCTCCCTCCAACCGAATCCCTTCTCTCCAACTAATCTCCCTTCTATTTTGATGTCATCATTTATTTCCCCTTCCTATCATGTAGGTCTTACGTAGTAGCTTCAGTCACTGTCCTTACAGAGAATGAATACCTTTGTCACTCAGTGTCTGGAAGACAGTATTGCAGCGCACTCTTCTCCTTCCTTTGGCTCTTACATTCTTTGTGCCTCCTCTCTGGCAATGGACCCTGAGCCTTGTAGGATGTGGTACAGATGTTTCAGTGTTGAACACACTACTGGTGCTTCTTCTTAGCACTGTGGTGAGTTTAGTCACTCCTGTGGTCATCTTTGTCTGAAAAGAGAAGCTTTTCTAAATAACACAGAGTGTAGCATTAATATATGGGCATCAACATAAGTATTTACAGGACAGTTTGGTGGGCACAATATGTACCTTTATCCAGACAACAGTATTAATTTACCCCCTAGGGCTTATGACCTTCTCAGCTTTTGATTAGGTTTTTAAGTACCAGGCAGGAATGCTCTATTGTGGAATGGACCTCAAGTCTAATCAGAGAGCATTTGGTTTCCGCAATAAGAAACATGCTGCCATTCCACCAGTTTAAAGGCAGGTTCTAGAACTTTAGGAAAGACCAAGGGGAAGAGCCTATAGCTCCTACATGACTGTGCTTCCCAGGGATGGCCCCTATGTGAACACATAGGCTGCTGGGAAGTGACTGGAGTCACGAGGGACCTGGGAAGAAGAATCATTAGAGTCAGGGGACATCCACTGATGTGTGCACTTCCTGCCTGGGTACCTGAATTGGAGTTGGATAGTCTTGGGTCGTCCTGGCTTTACTGGCATTTATATTAAAGTCTGAATTAGATTTGTTATGTTAGGATTTAGAAAGTAAAGTAATTAGCAAGAGAAAGCTGTAATTGATGAACAATATGAAGAGCTTAAATCTCATAAATGACTCATGACTACATGTAGAGCTATTTTGTATATGCGTATGTTTTGTATGCATGTATGTGTGTGGATGCACGTGCCCCATGCACACACATGTGGAGGCCAGAGAAGAATGTTGGGTGTCCTTCTATTTTCACTGGTCTGCATGGTTCCTTGGGATGAAGTCTCTCACTGAACCTGGATCTGCTGGTTTGGGTCAGAATGGCTGACCAGTGAGCCCCAGTGATTGTCTAGTCTTCTCTCCCCAGAAGCACAGTCACATCCAGCTGTTTATATGGGTGCTTGGTAATGGAAGTCAGAGAGAATCAGGCCCTCTCAAGCCTTCATGCGTGTGCAGCATGTGAACTTATCTACTGAGCCATCTCTGCAGTCCATGTATGGTTCTTAATGGCAAGTCACAGTTTCATAACAATAAAATCTTTCACACTCAGAATGTGGGAAGTAAATCTCTCTCTCTCTCTCTCTCTGTCTCTCTGTCTCTGTCTCTCTCTCTCTCTCTGTGTGTGTGTGTGTGTTGCATAACCTTCTCCTTCTGCCCCATGCTTGCAGTCCAAAGCAGACTCCTTTTAAAACATCTGCAGTGCCATCATTCTTAGACTTGATTGAAACAGCCCACAGGAGCTTGTTCAAAGTGCAGATTCTTCGTAGTCATCCTTGAAGGCTGTATAGTTTTCTGGTGCTGTGACAAAATAGTTGAGATAAACAACTTAAAGGCCAAATGGTTCATTCTGTTTCATGGTTACAGCAGTTCTGATTCATGATCAACTAGCTCTATTGCTTTGGGGCCCTGTGGTGAGGGAGAACATCGTGTGGAGAGCTCGGGGTGGGGCCAAGCTGCTCACCTCACATGCTGTGCTGCAAAGAAAGAGACAGAACAAGAGATGAGCCCTTCCATATCTTCAAGGGCACCTCTATAAGGAAATGATTTTCTCTAACCAGGTCTCACCCCCGTAGAGGTGCTGCCACCTCCTAGGAATATAGCAGGCTGTGGACCAAGCCTGTAACACATTCTATCTCTGGGGACATTTAAGACTGGAGCCACAGCACAAAGGAGAAGCCCACACCACACTCAGAGATTAGCACTAGTTGTTAACTAGGGTTCATATCGGAATTCTTTCTGCTTGACTAAAATATGCCAAGATCAGCTTCCCTTTGGCACACACTACTGCTCTTTCCTTGCATTGTCCTAAGTGCCACCCACTCCGACCTACTGTGTGACTTCTGTGATTCTTCACTGGCCTTCACCCATGGGTTTTAGTCATCCACGGCTCTTCACAGCAGTGATAACCACCAACCTCCTACTTTTCATCCTGAGTGTTAGGCGAGCATCACATACTGGGTGTTGGTATTCCAAGACCTAGTGCTAGCCCTACAGAACTAAATAGAGGCAGGTGACATTCTGGAGCCAACACTAATGCCTGGTTAAAGCTTTCTGGCCAATGCTCTATGGAGTTTTGTCTTTGAAAGTAACCACAAACTGTAGTGGTCATTTGGCTGGCATGGAGATACCGGGATGTTTGACTGTCAACAGAGTCTCTTTAGTGTCATGCCTCTATGCTTCTCCCTTCTCAGTGTCCTGGGAACAATCATGTGACCTGACCTTGTGGTTTTATAATGAGGAACATCAGGGTCCTGTCTCTTAAGGTCTCTGCATTTTCCCTTTCCACAGCTGCCAAGATGAGGCTGAGCAGGCTGTGCACAGCGTGCAGGTGCGATGGCACATTCAAACTGCTGTGCCCAGTGGACTGGTGTGACGGTACATTCAAACTGCTGTGCCCAGTGTGCGGGAGTGACGGTGCACATTCTCACAGCTGTGCCCAGTGTGCGGGTGTGATGGCACATTGTCACTGCTGTTCCCAGTGTGTGGGTGTGACGGGGCACATTCTCACTGCTCTTCCCAGTGTGTGGGTGTGACGGTGCACATTCTCACTGCTGTGCCCAGTGTGTGGGTGTGACGGTGCACATTCTCACTGCTGTTCCCAGTGTGCAGATGTGACGGTGCACATTCTCACTGCTGTGCCCAGTGTGCGGGTGTGACAGTACACATCCTCACTGCTGTGCCCAGTGTGTGGGTGTGACGGTGCACATTGTCACTGCTGTGCCCAGTGTGTGGGTGTGACGGTGCACATTGTCACTGCTGTGCCCAGTGTGTGGGTGTGACGGTGCACATTGTCACTGCTGTGCCCAGTGTGTGGGTGTGACGGTGCACATCCTCACTGCTGTGCCCAGTGTGCGGGTGTGACGGTGCACATTCTCACTGCTGTGCCCAGTGTGTGGGTGTGACGGCACATTCTCACTGCTGTTCCCAGTGTGTGGGTGTGACAGTGCACATCCTCACTGCTGTGCCCAGTGTGTGGGTGTGACGGTGCACATTCTCACTGCTGTGCCCAGTGTGTGGGTGTGACGGTGCACATTCTCACTGCTGTGCCCAGTGTGCAGGTATGAAGGTGCACATTCTCACTGCTGTGCCCAGTGTGTGGGTGTGACGGCGCACATTCTCACTGCTGTGCCCAGTGTGTGGGTGTGACAGTGCACATTCTCACTGTTGTGCCCAGTGTGCGGGTGTGACGGTACACATTGTCACTGCTGTTCCCAGTGTGTGGGTGTGACGGTGCACATTCTCACTGCTGTGCCCAGTGTGCGGGTGTGACGGCACGTTCTCACTGCTGTGCCAAGTGTGTGGGTGTGACGGTGCACATTCTCACTGCTGTGCCCAGTGTGCGGGTGTGACGGTGCACATTCTCACTGCTGTGCCCAGTGTGTGGGTGTGACGGCACATTCTCACTGCTGTTCCCAGTGTGCGGGTGTGACGGGGCACATACTCACTGCTGTTCCCAGTGTGCGGGTGTGACGGCACGTTCTCACTGCTGTGCCAAGTGTGTGGGTGTGACGGTGCACATTCTCACTGCTGTGCCCAGTGTGCGGGTGTGACGGTACACATTCTCACTGCTGTGCCCAGTGTGCGGGTGTGACGGTACATCCTGCTGTCCAGGGGGGTGGACGTACCATTCTCACTGCTGTGCCCAGTGTGCGGGTGTGACGGTGCACATCCTCACTGCTGTGCCCAGTGTGCGGGTGTGACGGTGCACATTCTCACTGCTGTGCCCAGTGTGTGGGTGTGATGGCAGATTCTCACTGCTGTTCCCAGTGTGCGGGTGTGACGGTGCACATTCTCACTGCTGTGCCCAGTGTGTGGGTGTGACGGTACACATTCTCACTGCTGTGCCCAGTGTGCGGGTGTGACGGTGCACATTGTCACTGCTGTGCCCAGTGTGCGGGTGTGACGGTGCACATTCTCACTGCTGTGCCCAGTGTGTGGGTGTGACAGCGCACATTCTCACTGCTGTGCCCAGTGTGTGGGTGTGACGGTGCACATTCTCACTGCTGTGCCCAGTGTGCGGGTGTGACGGTGCACATTCTCACTGCTGTGCCCAGTGTGCAGGTATGAAGGTGCACATTCTCACTGCTGTGCCCAGTGTGTGGGTGTGACGGTGCACATTGTCACTGCTGTGCCCAGTGTGCGGGTGTGACAGTGCACATTCTCACTGGTATGCCCAGTGTGTGGGTGTGACGGAGCACGTTCTCACTGCTGTGTCCAGTGTGCGGGTGTGATAGCCCAGATTCACACTGCTGTCGTGGTAGGACCCGCTGAGCTCTCCAAATCTATGAGGTCTTTTTCCTTCATTGTGCGTAGCTGACATGAGCAAGGTTAAGTTTGCCAAGCATTTCACAGATTCTTAGATTAGTTGTCCTTGTGCATTGCATTGGGAAGTGAGCAGCACAACATGCTCTTGGCTGGCATGGGTGTGAGGCAAAGTGACCTTTAGGAACAGCCCAGTGTCAGGATCATGTTTCTGAATGATCTAAAGCTATAACAAAAATTGCTTGTTATCTGAAACAATTCTTCTGAGGCTTTAAGGTGGGCTCTTCAATATTTCCATTTTAAATGCAAATGAAAGACTTGTCTATGTTGCTACAAAGAGTCATCAGCAAATGTGATATTCCAAATGGTTGTTTCATATCATTAACTGTTTAGTTTCAGCTTTAACTCTGACCATTTTTGTTTTAAAACCCGGCAATTATGTTGTCTTTAGTTAACTCACACTGTTATCTATCAAACCTTGGACAGAGATTCAAAGGCAGGTGGCAAAAAGGTAGAAAGGAGTATCTGCTTGTTCTAAAGTCATGCTGTCAATGAACTTTCATTCAACCTGACTCAGCCCTATCTGATAGTATGTTCTTTCCTCAACTTTAAGGCTGGGTCAGTGGTAACTGAGGGGACCAGGCAGAGGTTGGTCAAGGTAGGCAGTGGGCAAAAAGCTACAGCTACTTAGGAAACGATAGAGCCAACCAGATAGAGAAACACACCTGCAGGAATTACAACCAGACCTCCGAGATCTCCAGATACATGATGGATCATGTGACAAGTTTATTTTCTAACACCAAGAAATAAGAAATGTAAAAGGCAACATCTGAACAGCTCCCAAGCACTAATTATGCAGGTAGTTTGAGGACACCTCTGCAGGATGGGGTTTTAATAGTCTGTGGAGCGTATGCCTAATTGGGAAGGTCACACCACTCTCTGAGCCTCTTCAACCAGACCTTTTCTTCATCCTTTTCTAGCCATTTTTTTTTATGACCAGGAATATGGGGGTCAGGTTTCTGACCTGGCCACAACCAGTCCAAAGGAATCCAGCATGATAAGAGACACAGCAGAATCTTTGAGCCTCCTCCACCTCCATCTGCTGTTTCTTAACCCACTTTAGCATGAGAACAGGCATGTGCCTCACCATCTGTGTCAGATAAAAAGGCTTTGAACAGACATGGCAGTTGCCTGCAAACACTGAAGGGGTGACATGTGGCCAAGGAGGTAGATTTGTTTCCTGAAGTTCCAGCAGGAATGACCAGATTCAGTGGGTGTGATTATGGGGAGACAGGCTTCAGCTCAATATGAGAAAGAACTTTCTAATGATTCCAACTTTCCAGCAACAGCATAGCTGCCTTGAAGTCTCATGCTCCTTTGAGCTGAAGGTAGGCAATGGGTGGATCAGTCACCAGACACAGCATGGAAGGAGTCCCAGCACAGAGTGAAACCTCTGTTGAGCTGGTCACAATTACATGTCTACTTGATGTTACTATTATTTAAAATAATGGTTAAATTAATTTAAAGATTTGTTATAGACAGCAGAGGCGATATAAAAAATATAGATATTTTTTAGACTCCTTTAAAGCAGAAAAGAATAATCACCATTTCCCCTAGATTTTTTTTTTTGTCTGTTTTTTTTTTTTTGTTGTTGTTGTTTTGTTTGGTTTTTTGAGGTAGGGTCTCACTCTGGCTCAGGCTGACCTGGAATTCGCTGTGTAGTCTCAGGGTGGCCTCGAACTCTCATCGATCCTCCTACCTCTGCCTTCCCGAGTGCTGGGTTTAAAGGCGTGCACCACTATGCCCGGCTCTCCCCTAGATTTTTAACACTAATCCATCTGAGTGTCTGAGCCATGACATAACATTATCTCCTTTAACCCCCCAACAGTGCAGATCCTAGGTTGTCCTCTGTTAGCCAGAAGTCTAAACCATTTCCTGCTCTTCACACTAGGATCAAGGTCTCTGGTCATCTTCAAGGACTTATCATAGATTGTGAGCAGGCACCCTTGGTTAGATATCCTTAACAATCTTTGCATGTTCCCATGCCACGTTTCTCTTCTTATATGGTGCTTATGATATTAGATTTTAATAGTCTTTTGCATTGATTTTTCACTATACTGCAAGCTCCTTGAGGGCACACTTGTTACTTTATTAAGTTAATGTTCATATAAATGTCTTATAAAAAGCAAATGCTAAAGTTTGTTGACTGATTATCTTTCTGACTCACCTTCCTCCCCCAATGAATGGCCTAGAACGACTTTTATTCTTTTATCAAGGTAAGGAACTAAAATGGCACAATATTCTTTCTTTTCCTGATTCTACCTCGGCAGTCCTAAGTACCCCTCCCATCCATTCTGTCTCTAGAGGGAAAGGAATGATAGTGAAGAGGATGAAGCCCAGGGAATGCCCCCCATTTCAGAAGGGAGATACTTGATGTGACACCTTTGTCTCCTGCACCAGATGTGCTCCTCTCTGCAGCCCTGGTGGGAGGACGAGCTAGTTAGCTGCTCCTGCTGTTGATTATTATTTTTATAGAGAAGAGATAGATGAGAGAGAGAAAGAGAGAGAGAAAGAGAGAGAGAATGAATGGGCTTTCCAGGGCCTCTGGCCACTGCAGATGAATTCCAGGCACATGTGCCATCTCATGCATCTGGCCTATGTGGGTACTGAGGAATTGAACATGGGTCCTTAGGCTTTGTAGGCAAGTGCCTTAACCACTAAGCCACCTCTCCAGCCCTATTTCTGTGTTTTTGAACATCATCAATTCTCTATCTAGAATTACTCGAGTTGTAGCACCGTCCCTTCCTCTTGAAACACACTGCTCCTGCACATACAATGTCTGAGGGAGCAACCCATTTCACAGTGGTTAAGAATATATTTACCTCACCGTTTACACAGAAGACATAAATGATACTAAGGAGACAGGAAGTGGGGGCAGGGTGGTATCTAAATATCACATATTGTATTACACTCAGGTCCAGATTCCTTTATTTGCAAGTGCTTGGACTAAATGAATGTGACATAGCAGCGCCTGAGTCTGACGATAAATAGATACCTTATAAAAATTTACGAAGTTTGGATTGTAAAGAATGAATGCACAAAACAAGCAGTAGCATTTCTCATTAAAATAATTTTCTTTTCTAAGTATGTTGTCTCCAAATCCCTATAATAGAAGCTCAGTGCTATGGCTAGACACCTCGACAGCCTGTAAACTTTTATACAGGCTTCAGGAAAGGGATGATAGTTTTATGAGATGTGATTTTCTCATCTCACCAAATTAGATGACTTGAGACAGCGTCCCTGGATGCAACATTTCAGTCCTGACGAAGTCTGTGCCTCTGAGACTGTGAGGCATGCTTGCAGAGTAGAAATAGAGCGTAATAAATCTGCCCTGAGCCCAGTTCTGTCCACATAGCTCCACAACTCATCCTCTGTCTGGTTCCCATGCCCGCTCTTTCAGTCAGTCAGTTTGCATCCAGGTTGGCTCCTCTCACACATGATGCTTCCTCCATGGTCTGGCTCTTACCTCATGACATGATCTCCTCATGGGCTCCTTTCTAGATATGTGTGCCATTGTTAATGAGATCCAAGCCTGCTCATGATCAGGTGGTAAAGTCTAAGCTGGTTAGAGAAAGAGAGGCCTACTCGATGTAGCCTACTATCGGAAAGGTATTCTATTTAAAATGGGTTAGGATAGACAACATCTTCCCTGGAGCTCGTACGGAATCCCAGTGAGCACTTTGGGTATGCTTTCTCGTGTCTCTTCTGAGGAGACAGAGGAGGAGTGACCTACCATACAACTCTTTATTCCATCCCTTACACTTCATCCAGAAAGAGTGCACACCAATTCTCCCCATCCATCCTTACCTCCCTCTAATAAATAAGTAAAACATTTGAAAAATGGATGCTAAGAATGTTTCTTGCCTGGACACGTGAAGGAGGAAACAGAAGTGCTGAGAAGGGACACAGTATGCCTAGAGTGGCAGATGGGATTGGTATCTCACTGAATCACGTGGGCTTCTATCAGCTCAAGGTGGGTCTATAGCCCACCATGTGCCAGTATCTCTTGGAAGCTTGTCAGATATGCAGAAATCTGTGTCTGAGACCTACTCAGTCAGAATCTCCGTGTGTTTCATTTAGTAATGTCCTCATACATTAACATCTGAGGAGTACAGTAGTGGAACCTCATGCCTCCACTACAAGCTCTTTCTGTCACACGTCCTTCGCACAGGGTCAATCTATGTGGGTTCACTGAGAGGCCAGTCTCTAGACAGAAAAGCTGCCTGAGGTGTTCAGGACAGCTTTCTGGACTTTATACATAAACTAAAACTGAAGTTTGTTTTCTTCCTCTACCCAACACAAGTAGAAAATGTTATCTTGAACCACTTGTGTAAGTAAGCAGGGTATAAATGCTCTTCTCACCCCAATGCTTCATCATCTAGCTCCTTGAAAACTCTCTGAATGTATCAACAAATTCCAACTTGAAAATGCGCAGATGTAGCAGGACAAGTGAGAAACATGCCTGACTAGACTGAGTGGTTAGGACAATTAACTCTGTGTCTAAAATAACTTAAAACTTTTATGCCACATTCTGTTGATTGTTGATCCTAAATTCTGAAAACATCCATTCTAGTTGTTTGATGAGAACGTGGATTTGAGGTGAAAACAAAGTAGCTGAATAGAGCTGGGCGTGGTGATGTGCATCTGCAGTCCCAGCACTCAGCAGGCAGTGGCAGGAGGATCAGCTCAAGGCCAGCCTCTGCTATATAATGAGTTTGATGCCATCTTGGGCTACATGAGGCTCTTTCTCCAAACAAACAAACACCCAAGTAACTAAATAGTACTAAATTTTGGACAAGAAAAGTGCTCTAATGACCATCTTTTTGTTTATTTATCTATTTGAGAGCAATAGAGAAAGAAAGAAAGGAATAAAGAAAGAAAGAAGGGAAGAAAAAAAGAAAGAAAGAAAGAGAGAAATAGAGAAAGAGTGAATGGGCACACCAGGGCCTCCAGCCACAGCAAACAAACTCCAGGTGCATGTGCCACCTTGTGCATCTGGCTTATATGGGTACTGGGGAATGGAGCCTCAAAACCAGGGTCTTTAGGCTTCACAGGCAAGTGCTTAACCACTAAGCCATCTCTCCAGCCCTTAATTACCATTTTTTATAGTGAGCAGATTAGCTGCTCCTCCAAGAAGATCACTTTCCATAGTCCACTAAATGTATGATTCTGGTTACTACTGTGTGCAAGTATGCCAGGGGAAGGGATGTCACAGAAGGGAATCTGTGGAAGGTTCCATGTATCTTTCATCATCTTGTAGAAGAGCACTTTGGCTTTGAGAAAGTCCTGCCATCCACATGCCATAGCAGCTCCTGGTGTCATCAAGCTAACGGAGTGCAACAGAAGCAATGGTGCCTATGTTTGCTTTGAGGACATGTGATCTCAAGGCGTAAATAAGGGGTCATGTCTGGTTTCGTTCTTACATTCCTTAGGAGGTCTCTACCCTAATGGTGAAACTTGCTAGTTCAACACATAAGAGTCTCATCAGGTCTCTTGTGTACATGTTACCTTGTACATACAAGTCCAGAAAACAAAACCAGAGCTGCAAATCATTACACATCTGGCTTAACAAATAAGATGCATATGAGCTACATAGTGTTTTTTTATGGGAGGCCGGTGTGTCATGTCCTTTTGGTGATAATGTCATCAGTTACTCCTGTCCCCATCCATAGGAGTGACCCATGCTCTCAGATTTACAGGTAGAATAACAGTTTTCATCTGGTTGAATCCCCCTGAGTCAAGCTTCCTCACTAACAACTGTCCATCTCCTTCTGAAATTTTCCATCTCTTGAGGGTATCATTATAATATACCACATTGTGCATCACTGGGTTTAGATTATATTACCTGTCTTCTATTCTTCAGGTCACAGGATTCGCTAAAAAATTGAAGTGGGATGGGCTGCATATTTAAGTAAATCTATGCCAGTAATTTGCTGCCAGCATATACTATATAGAGAGACAGGTTTCTGAGTTGACATACTAGTTTATTCTCATGAACATCTTACAAATTGTTACCTTGAAGTAATTAGGGTAATTTCTGGATTAAGACTAGCTGCTGGATCTGAGATCATCATTCCTTTATGGTGTCTGGTGAGCATTAAGTCTCCTGATAGAAGAAGGAAGGAATGGGCTAGAGTGATGGCTTAACAGTTAAGGCACTTGCCTGTGAGGGCTAAGGACCCAGTTTCAATTCCTAGTACCCACGTAAGCCAGATGCACAAAGGGGTGCATGAGTCTGGAGTTAATTTGTGGTAGCTGGAGGCCCTGGCATGCCCAATTCTCTCTATCTGCCTCTCTTTCTCTCTTTCAAATAAATTAATAAAGAAAAAAAATAAAAACAGAATTAAGGAATATACCAAATGCATGGAGGATATCAAGAAAGAGTTACCAAGAAAGATGATTGCATAACTCAGTCTTATAAGTGGCTCTTCAAGGGCTGGAGAGATGGCTTAGTGGTTAAGCGCTTGCCTGTGAAGCCTAAGGACCCCAGCTCGAGGATCGATTCCCCAGGACCCACGATAGCCAGATGCACAAGGGGGCATATGCATCTGGAGTTTGTTTGCAGTGGCTGGAAGCCCTGGCGCTCCCATTCTCTCTGTGTCTCTTTCTCTCTCTGTCACTCTCAAATAAATAAATAAAAATGAACAAAAAAAATTTCTTAAAGTGGTTCTTCAAGTTTAGTAGTTTATAGACATTATCACTCATGAGATAGTTAGGATTTTATCCAGTGTTGTTTTATTTGAACAAGTCTTTGTATGAAATTTTTATGTAAGTTCTGAGAATGATATAACTTGAGGTCAGTAGCACTACCTTCTTTTTTCAAGCTTCAGTCTAACATGCTTTCTACTGGTTATATTTTACTTGCCTGGAGAAGCACATGAACTCACTGTACCCATTCCTGCCACCTGTACACCTACTAATAAGCCAAATAGCTTATCTTCTTATTCTGTTGTTCTTTTGCTGAACACTCATGATGTTTATACCTTCTGTCTTCCTTTTCTGTAACTCTAAGTCTTGATGATGCATAAATAATAACAGTAGCAACCAGAAGCCTTGGGATACTTGACTTGTGTGGCAGTGTTTTAAGCACATAAAATGTGTTATATTCTATGATAACATGTGCTTCTCTAGGACAAAACACCTGATCAAAAGTAGCTGATGGGAGAAAATGTTTTGTTTTGTTTTTGTTTTTGTTTTTCGAGGTAGGGTCTCACTCTAGTCCAGGCTGACCTGGAATTCACTATGGAGTCTCAGGGTGGCCTCGAAGCACAGGCAATCCTCCTACCTCTGCCTCCCAAGTGCTGGGATTAAAGGTGTGTGCCACCATGCCCGGCTGGGAGGAAATGTTTTATTTTTGGCTTACAGTCTCAAGGGGAAGCTTCATGATGGCAGGGGAAAATGTGGCATGGTCAGAAGCTGGACATCACTTCTGCCACAACAGGAGCAAAGCAGCAGGCAAGAGAGTGAGCCATGCTTTGGCAAGGGGGAGCTGCCTATAACACCCCAAAGTCCACCCTCGGGGAAAACCTTCCTGTAGCAAGGCTCCATCTCCCAAATTGTCACCAGCTGAAGACCAAGTATTCAAAGCATGTGATTTTATGGGCGTCATCTGATGCAAACCACCACAGCATGTCACGCACTATTGTCACCACAATTTTGTAGATGGTGAAAGTTGAGGGATTTTAAACCATGGGCACACCAGGGCCTCTAGCCACTGCAGACGAACTCCACATGCATGCACCTACCTTGTGCACCTGGCTTACGTGGGTCCTGGGGAATTGAGCCTTGAACTGGAGTTTTTAGTCTTCACAGGCAAGCACTTAACCACTAAGCCATCTCTCCAGCCCCCAAAGTATTATTTTTATAGATGAAGAACTAAATCAAGGAAAGTTAAAATTCTTGTTTGAGATCACACAAATAGCCAATAGAAGAGGCAGTTCCAGTTGGTGACTATTTTCAAAGAGGTTTTGCAGACATTTCATCTTCTGTAATTGGCCAGGTTGGATTAGGAGTCCACTCTGAACAAATCTCCTTTAACAAGGAGTTTGGGCTAATTGTGCAGAATTTTTCAAAATGGCTGCTATGCAGGTATCATCCTTTCTTGATAGAGGAATCTTTGTAGTTGGGCAGACACTGCAAAAACTGTTCTCTGTGTAGGTAAGGTTGTTATCTCCAAGGGCTGGCTGATGGACTCTATCTAGACTCCTACAAAGCCAGGGATCAAGTTCCCTGCTAAGAAATTTTCCGTGTCTTTAGGACTCCTTGTCCCTTCAAAGTTGATCACATCCAAGGTGAAGCCAGCCTGCTCTCACCCTTTCTCAGTCTACTCTCCAGGCCCTCCCTGCGTGTGGAAGGTGGATTGAGGTTGACAGATGGAGAATCAGCAGTAGTCTTGAGCCTGGCTGCCAAATGGGACCAGGGAGGATGCAATCTGATGGTGTGTGGCTCTGAACTGAGAGAGAGAGCAGGCATATACACAAATGCAGACAGTGAATGGTGACCCTCCCGAGGACATAGCAGCCTTTCCTGTCACGGAATGAGCTGTGTCAAAGTTTCTGGAATGGGAAAAGCAGTTACTAAGCAATATGCTCCTTCCTGATAGGGAAGAATCATTTGGCTATCTATCTACTGGTCCATCATCTACCTACCAGCCTCCCTACCTGTCACTATCTGTATGATGTCTAACTCAAGCACTATTTAACTTGTAAGATAATACATTAATAGAGATGTGCGTCAGTTGGACCTCTAAAGTACTATAATTTTCTGACCAAAAAGCTAATCTGGAGGCTGGGGAGATGGCTCAGTGGGTAAAGATGAACATGCAAGCATGAGGTCTGAATTTGGGACCTGAGAACCCATGTAAAATCTGGCCATCATGGCCTATACCCATAATCCCAGAGGCAGAGACAGGAGGGCATGGAGCTCATTGGCTGGCTTGATACTCTAGCTGCATTGGTGAGCATTAATTTCACTGAGAAACCTGGCCTCAAGAAATAATGTACAGAGCATTTGAGGAAAACACAAGACCTTAACCTGTACAAACACATGCACACGCATAGACATATGAATATGCCTGGATGCACACACACACACATACAAATAAGAAAACCCTAATCTGAAGTTATTCAGGAACCATATGAAAAGAGAAGTTGTGATTCACTGAGCTTTGCAGGCAGGTAGAAGGGTGGTTTGCTGTGACATGGTTGTGTGCTCGATATGTATTCCTTGTCCTTTCCTAGCAAGTAAGTACCCAAGCCTCTGAGCTTTCCTTGTGTCACATAGAAGCACAAATTGCCTGCACAGAAGAGAGAGAATGCCTGTAATGTTCTAACGGCCCTGGAGGGGATTACATTCTGGAAGTGGAAACAGCAGGGACCTTTGGGAAGGCAAGCAGCATGATATGAGAGAGCACACAGAGAGAGGTGGCTGTCCCCAGGTTAGTCGACCCGGTCAACTGCTTGTTAGAGCCCTCCAGTGCTGCTGATGGACTTGAGTTTCTGAGGTGAGGGATGGAGCATCTCGGGAGACCGTGTGCCCTGCCCTTTACAGAGAATCCTGAAGCCCAGGATTCAGACCCGTAACACCAAAGTCCGAGGCATTTCCACTCCCTCTGTTTCTCTTGAAAATAAGATTCAGAGCACTTTTCCCAGCAAAGGATCCTGTAAGGCTTCACATCGACAGGAGCCAGAGAAGGTATTTCAAGAAGATCAAATCACAGGTGCAGACTGTGACCAACGCACACACCTTCTGCTTGGTGACTGTGCCTGCATTCCAGGGTCTGTACTGAGCAGCTGGAGGGATGGGCAAGGGCTGTGCATGGTGGCCTTGACTGCCATCTGGTGGAACCTCTGCAGGCCATTGACTTTCAGACATTGTTTTTAGGAGCATACATAAATTTTCAAATAAAATCTTGAGAGAAACACAATGTGTGACATAGATAATAGTGGAGAAGTGCACCATAGAACATCATGCCGGTCCTTCCCTGTATACCCTTCAGTTCTTGCGGCATCTCTGTGGAACTGTGGCTGTAGATATTAGGGAACCCTTTTCTTGTCAGATGTGACTTTAAAAGATGCCCACAGTGACACTATGAAGATACGCTGGGAGCCGAGGCAGGGGATGTTTCCCTGGATACTAAGAAAAGAAATGTAGTGATGATAAATTTCTGAACACAAACTTCTCATGCAAAAGTACTTATTTTTTTTCCTATGAATTTCTGTTTCTATTGTGAACCTCATTTGATTTGATGATACATAGTTACGATTTAGTGTCACACTCTCCTTTTTATGGTTTGGAGCCAATCCTGGGAAATGTTTCTATACATCATAAAGCTCATCAAAATTTAATTATGTAAGGAACCCATACTTTATAAAATTTAACTCATTTGACTACCATAGTCATTCTATATGGTATGTACTTTTCCGGCCCTGTCTTACTGATATGAGGACACTGAGACTCAGCAAGTTAAGTGATCTTCAAGATTTGAACCTGAGACCTTCACTTGTAGTCTGTTCCAGGATTAGGATACTTAACCAATACAGCTGCACCACAGAGGCATTAATGGGGAGAGTATTATTTCGTCCTTTGGAAGACCATTGCTTTTGAGCTTTGGGTTTGCTTTCCATCGGGTCCTAGGGCATCATCCATGTAGGTGACTCTGGTTTATTTAGCCTCTCATACCTATACTACGCAGGAAGAATCTCTCTGAGCCCCTCTAAGAATAGCTAGACCAGTGGTTCTCAGTAGGGATTATTGCCTCTAAGAGATATTTGACAATGTCTAATGATATTCTTTAGTTGCCACTGCGGGGTGTGGAGAGTATATTATAAGTACCTGATTGGAAGAGACAGAGATACCAAGGATCATCCTGCTGTCCTCGCAATAGTTCCTACAAGAATTATCCAGAACGAATGTTAGTAGTACTAAGTTCGAAGAATCTTGATGTAAACATAGTGACTTTTCAGTGATTTGATTTGTAATTTTTTTTTCTTTCCAGAAGGTCCTTTGTTCATAGGTCCCAACCAGCCCCTTGGAGTTTCAGTTACTTTTCTGTGAGTCTGGGCTCAGTGCATGACTCTTTGGTTGAAAGTCTCTGTGCTTAATCTGTATGTCCTCTGCTCTTTCTTTTGTCTAGACTCAGTGTAGGAAGCTTCGCTTTTACTCATCAGACTATTTCATGTCCACTGGCCATGAATTACTATTCTCCTAATATCTGAAGCCCAAACTGTAAGAACTGACCACTTCTTTCTCTCATCTATGCCATGTCATATCATTCCTGGGGCAATAAATACAGAAAAGTTGGCCGACTGCATGGAGTTTTGAAGAAACACAAGGAAAGCCTTTAGTTGTTCATGTTTGCAAATTAAAATATATAATTTGACATAGTTTACAATAGGTTTTTCTATGAAAAAGGACAATGGCTGAATGTGGCTCCCCCCCCCCCAAGGAATTCACAAGTCACATAAGAATTCTTGAGAGCACGAGCAAGCAAACTATTTCAATTAGAATGTTGTAGGGCTTCCCAGAGATATTTGACCAGAAAACCTTGCTTTTTCATAGAATCCCTGAGAACAGTTTATGCATAGTTTGGAGATGCTGGTTTATGGGGCAGACATAACCTTCATCAAAACATTGACAGGGAGGGAGGACAGTTCTAGGGATATTAAGTCAGACTCACTAGCACTTGATGAATGATTGGCTACGGGAGGCAAGAAGTCTAGAGAAATCAATGGAGAATATAGAAACTTCAAAATTGAAGGAACAAATTTCATATCATTCCTTCCATATCACAAAGTATTACACACCAGGGATTTAAAAAAAAGTATAGGCCACAAAGCAACAATACTGAATTTTTCTCTCCTGGATGAGTGCAGTGGTTTTCTAAGCAGTCTCCCAGCTCTCATTCTTTTCCTCCTCTAATCTCAACTCCTCAGCAAAGAATTGTTTCTAAACAAAACCCTAACCAGGACATCACCCTGATCGAAGAACCTGATGGTTCAGTTTTGCATGTTGATAATCCAGGCTCTCTTGCAAAGTGCTCAGACATGCTTGTCCAAATTTTTGTGAATATGGATATAACTTGATGTGGCAAGAAATGTGAGGCTCTTACTCAGCAAGAGATTGTCATACATGACCAATGTTTCTGTGTTTGTGCTTTATGTCTTTTTTGTTTGCTTATTTGTTTTTTGAGGTAGGGTTTCAGTCTAGCCCAGGCTGACTTGGAATTCACTATGTATTCTCAGGGTGGCCTCGAACTCACAGCGATCCTCCTACCTCAGCCTCTGGAGTGCTGGAATTAAAGGCGTGTGTCACCATGCCCTGCTGCTTTGTGCCATTTAAGGGCTTAGGGAAACAAGGCAGGCCTGTTTTGGGGATGCTGGGACCTGCCTTAGCCCTGTGTGAACACTCTGATTCAGTATATACTTGGTACGTATATTGTAGGACACAGTGTGTGCTTATTCTCTGCTTGTGTGGGTAGCTTCTGTTTGTCCTTCCAAAACTACTCTTGTTCTTTCCTACTCTTTATGGGCTCTGGGAGGCTAATCTCTGTGAGTAACTCCCTGTCCTCTCTCTCATGATGGGTTTTGTTAAAGGGAACTGATGGCAGGAGACAGGAAGGACACTCTTGACATCAGAGTGTTTGTTCCCCAGTCACTGCTCTGGAAGGACACTGCAGGTTGTCTGTGTCCTGTGAATGTCTCTGTTCCTTGCCAGATGGCCTCCCTTGGGTCCTTGCCTCCTGTCTGGGTCTGGGTATCTACCTTTCCCTTTGGGCCTGAGCAGGTAACTCTCTAGCTTGCTATAACCCCTGCCTCCTGCAGCACCCATGTGCTTCCTGTGCACCCTGACTCTGCCTGTACATAGTCCTTTAAAAATAAACCTTTTCTAATTGTTCCTTTAAAAGTTGTATTTCTTCCCTATTGGGCCCCTAACTGACACAGTTGGCCATCTGCAACAGACATTTAAGTGTCTACAAATAGCAAAAATTTAAATGATAAGGGACTACAAAATGGAATATTAAATTTAAAGTACCTTTAAGTAAGGACAGTGTTCATTTTTCTTTTGTGATACATTGACTGAAAAACCTCTCAATTCATTGCCTAATAAAGATGAGTAGTAGAGAGCTCTTAGTGGTAAGAGGAACTCGACCTGCCCACAGTCCTCTCTGTTGAGGTCCACAGTGTCTAGGGAGATGAGTTCACATGGAAGGACCTCAGAATCATGAATGGCTCAGAGGCTGTAGGTTTTGCAGCTGGTTGTTAAGGAAAAGCAAAATGAACTCTCAAGGGTAGATCAGAGGCGTCAGCTGTCTGAAGCTAAGCAGTTCTCTTCTGGAGTCAAGTGGGAATCATCTTTAGAAGAAGAATTCTCAGGAGAGAATCCAGGTAGGAATTCCAGATCTTTTTCTCTTCAGACCGTTTATAGAATCCAGTGCTATTTGAATTAGAACAGAATCCACAGCACTGAAGCTGAAAGGACTGCTCTTGCTGAAAACAGCAAACTACCTTTTTGTTTGTTCTTAATAACAATGCCATTTAGCTTGTCTCTTTATTATTGCTTCATATTTTAAGCACAAATCGTAAGTGTTGTTTCAAAGTTGATTAATTGTATCTTCCATGATTCTATCCAATTAAAAGAAGACATTTTAGGTAAGTAATTCTTTTTCAGGGAAAGCATGGATAGTGCTCAAATATGACAGACCAGAGATGCTTTGAAACTTTCAGTATTCTTGTGAGCTATTTGTTGCTTTCAGATCTAGTCCTATGGATACTTATCTGTGTCTCTTTTGCTATCGCTTTATACCTCATAGAAGTAGGTGATTTCTTTTTCATTATTAGTTTGGAAGGCAGCTATGCCACCAGTGGAGATAGGAATCCTATTTTGGAAAGGTAAGGTGGTAGACATTTATTTGGAATGGCACAGGGAGAAGGAGTCTTGCAGTTGGTAATGATTTGGGGGTGTGAGTCGAGGAAGGATAGCAGCCACACATTTCCTGTGGTTAGCAGAGGAGCTTTGTGTGCATGAGAAGGTGGGTCGAGGGCTAAGAAGGCAAGTCCAGGATGTGCTGTGTAGTTCTCCTCATTCTGTCCCTATAGCAGCATTACAATCAGTGGTCTGTGCTTAGGATGTGATTAGGAAAGATCAGGTAATCGTTTGAATATGCGGTCTCAAGCTGAGGCTTCTCTAAGCCTCCCACAGTTCCTTGATCACAGAGAGAAAATTTTAAACCAGGCACATATCAAAAACCTTGGTCCGAGTACCCAGCAACTCTTACTTTGTGGACCTCTGTATTCCAGAGGGAAAGGTTTTCATTTTCTTCACAGGGAGTTAGTTGCATAGAAAAACACTGGAGATTTTATATTTTAAAGAATTAACAAACTGAGGATGTATTTTACTTCTACAAGTTCACTTTCTCTTGGCTGTGGTTCTGATTTAGTAAAATTAAAAAAAAGATCTCACTGCAATGCAAAAACCCAAAGCCTTTTTAGTTATTAAATTCTAATGATATCAAGGTGTCTTCTTTTAAATAATCTCTCCTAGTATGTGTATTGGACTGTGTTGTTTTCATCATGTCAGAGTACAAACCTTGTTTTATACTGTAACCATAAAGAGCTTCAAAGGGAAATAGTCTTGATATTTATGATTGTTTGTAAAGTCAGGGTTTTTTCCTAAGGTGAAAGCGCTTGGTTGTGAGGAATGCAAGTATAAATTGCATAAGCACAAATACCCTCAAAATGCCTTCTCGATTGGGAGCAGGGCAAGCCACGGTGAGTCAGCTGTCTCCTCAGGCTCTTGTCTCCCAACAGCCCTGACTTGTTTAGTGACCTTGGCCAACTTGATCTGACTGCATTTTAGTTTTCTATCTTGACAAGTGGGATTTCTTTCTCCTCACCTGATTTCCCTGAATGTATTGGGAGAAGGGTGCTATATACATTCTGATAAACAGCAATACTTCCTAACTCAGGTATATTTTGAGAACACAATTTATTGACATTTCTTTTTACTCTATAAGTACTACCAAAAAATATTAAATTTCTAGTACCTTTTAATGAAGTCTTCTAGGATAAAGGCTAGACATTCATTTCCATGTAAGTATTCTCTTCCGGCTAGGCTCGTTTTAAATATGAGAAGTCAGCTTAGCAAGCCTGCAGCCTGAGTATCCTCGCTTTATTAGTTAGCAAATGATTCTAGGTTTTATCACATTTTATTGTCAATCTCAGCTTTTGGGTGCCTTGGAATTCAAAATTATATGCTCAGCTGACCCTTTAATTAGCTCTCATTCTGTCTCACATGATTTATAGCCTGGCGGCTCCCATGTAAAAATGATATATGATTTAATGAACTGGAGAGATAAAATGGGTTCCCACCTCTGATTGTTTGGTGCATCTCCCTGCCTGGGGATGAGCATTGAGGGCAAGAGAAACAGCAGCCATGTTCCCTCATTCATTTATCCTCCCAAGGACAGGAAGGCCCAGTTTTTTTTTTTGTTGTTGTTTGTTTGTTTTTGTGTGTGTTTGTGTGTGTGTGTGTGGTTTGTGAGTGTAAATCTACATTTGAGTTTTTGTAAATATACATTCACATTTTGTAAATCTGCATTAGAAAACACTAGAACATTGATACAGGTACTTGAAAGAGTCTTTAAAAGAAGCAGGAAAAACTGGAGAGAGGCTGTTGACTACAATTCTCTTGTTTTGCATTTTCATTTTATTGCTCTAATGTGAAGATTAGAGGAGAAGCAATGCCAGCTTTATTCTCTTGGCTTGGCAGTTGCTTATCACTGTTAGTCTGTGAAGTTCACAAGTGTTGGGAGAGGACCTTAGACATTGATGGAGGCTTTGCGTCACAGCAAGTGGTTGAAGGAGACAGGGTCCCTTCCTAGAAAGTGGGTAGCAAATGATAAATACAAAAAATGGTGATTTCTAACTTGTTGTGGGGTGTGATGAGTGCCATGATGCTCAACTTTACAAATTTGACCTGTTTACGTGCCACACATAAATGCAACATGTAGTTTTTGTCTTATGCTGACTGGTGTCTTTCACTCAGTATAGTGTCCTAAAGGCTCATTCACTCACATTGTTGGATGTGGCAGAACCTCCAAGGAGTACCAAGCTTTGGCAGTCATGAAGAATAGAAGAGGGAAACATGAGTGGCAGACATTGAGAGCTGAAAGGGGCAGATAGAGCAGGACATTGGAATTACAAGCAAGTGTCATAGTCCTAAGACCTCTGCCATGGTTCTCAGCATCCGCATGAGCCATGATGGACTTGTTCAGTTCACACCTCTTCCATTAGGTATAGGACCCAATTAAGTAATATAGAGTACACAGTTCTGGGTCTAAAGCAGATGAAAGTGTCCCCTCAAGGGTTCCACACCTTCTTCCTGCCCAACTATTCATTTTGAAAAACTAAATAGAGCAAACCTATAGCCGACATCATGCTAAATGGAGAAAAACTCAGAGCATTTTCACTAAGATCAGGAACAAAACAAGGATGTCCACTCTCTTCACTTAATATAGTACTTGAAATCTTAGCTAGAGCCATAAGACAGGAGAAAGAAATAAAAGGGAGAGGAAGGGAATAAATGAGGAAGTATCCTTATTTGTAGATGATATGATTCACCAGTGATTCTAAAGATTCTCCCAGAAAATTCCTTGAATTTTTTTATCATCCTGCTTCTACTCCCAAGTGCTAAGATCACAGACATGCTCTGCCATGCCATTACGAGGTGCTAAGGATCAAACACAGGGTTTTATGCATGCTAGACAAACATCCAATCAACTGAATTACATCCCAGAACCTTTAATTTTGTTAACATGTTAGCATCCATAAAGCAGTGTTTCTCATGTGTACCATATCTAATGTGTGAGATGCAAAATAGTTCTGAAGAAAAACAAAACAAAATCATTACTTCATTTATCTGGTTTTCCAGTTTATCTTCTGAAATATCAAAATATGGATACATTGGGAAAACAAAAGACTTAATACTGAAAAAGAGTAAAATGTTCAGCTGTAATTAATTAAAATTAAAGTAAAATTAAAATTGCACAAAGTATCTGATTGTTGAACACACTGTGCATGTTGTTTTTGGGTGCCTTGTCTTTTCAGAAGGACTATATAAAACTATTAATGACCAAGGTGGGAATCTCTAGAGAAGAGTGAAATAATAGGTTATATAGGTTTTAGAGAAGTGTAAAATAACTTTAAAAATAGTTCGTATGGTAGGCTTATTTTTGCCTCATACAGAAACATTTCAGATGAATAAAATATTTCTTGTGCGGGGCATGGTGGCGCACACCTTTAATCCCAGCACTCGGGAGGCAGAGATAGGAGGATCACCATGAGTTTGAGGCCACCCTGAGATTACATAGTGAATTCCAGGTCTGGGCTAGAGTGAAACCCTACCTTGGAAAGAAAAGTTCTTCATGAAGGTAATATCAGGAAAATTATTTCAGTTCCTAGAATGTTTTATTTATTCTTGTAACAAAAGTTAATTGCATAGTGTGAATTAGATTAGGTCTCAAATATTTTCTCCAAGTGCATCTTACTTTAATTCTTACATGAGTTGCTAATTAGTGCAGAATGTGAGGATAATCACCAAGGGTAGACATTTGTGTTGATGACTGGAGCTCTTAGTCTAAAGAACATATCTTAGCCTGAAGAGCATGCTTACTCTGGCATCTTACAGTCCTGCAGGGTGGCCAAAACATAGAGTAGGAAGCCTGTCAGGAGTGAGGTGGTGGGTTGTCTATGCTTAGGTTTGGTTAATAGAGGGTTGGTTAATAGAGGCATGAAGCCTAGAATAATGCTTTTCCTTTCCTAAAATTCTCCCCCCTCACCCCCCACTCCACCAGGTAGGGTCTCGCTCTAGCTCAGGCTGACCTGGAATTCACTATGTAGTCTTAGGGTGGCCTCAAACTCAGAGCAATCCTTCTACCTCTGCCTCCCAAGTGCTGGGATTAAAGCGTGAGCCACCATGCCCAGCTAAAATGCATTTTTTAAGTCAATAATAGTTCCTGTTATCCAGGTTCCATGTTAAAAAGGTTTATATATAGTAGGTATTTGTGTTTTGGTAAATATTTTTTTATTAAAATGGAATAATTTATTTAAAAATAACATGATCTCCTCCTACTAACTACCTTTATCCCACCTCCCAATCCACTGAACTCCCTCTTCTTTCCTACTATTTCTTCTTCTGTATTTATTTATTTAATTATTTGGCCCTCCTTCATTATCCATGGCCCCTGTTGATGGGTCCATTATTATGCAAGTAATGACAGTGGCTGTAAGGACATGAATACAATGACCGTTTTGTGCCTGGGAGACAGTGTTCCGGAGCACTCCTCTCCATCCTTTGGCTTTTACATTCTTTCTGCCACCTCTTCTATTATAGTCCTTGAAGCATTGAAGGGTGTGATAGAGATGTTTCATTAAGTGCTGAACACTAACTGTCACTTCTCAGCACTTTGATGAATTTTGAGTCTCCCGCGCAGTAACAACCATCTGAGCAAAAGAAGCTTCTCATGCCAAAAGTGAGAGCAACACTAATACATAGGCATAAGTATAAGTATTTAGAGGGCAATTTGGTGGGCATAATACATTCATGTACCCAAACAACAGTAGTATCTTCTCCCCTAGGGCTTATGACCTTCCCAGCCTTAGGCTTTTGACTAGATTTTCTGGATCAGGCATGAATTCTCTGCCTGTTATTTAACATGCAGATATTGACCCTGAAAGGGTGAAGCTCCTGTAGTCTGTAGTCTGACCTATTTAAATCTGATTATTGCCTTTGTTCTAAATCCTGAAAGAGTTGCAGCAAAATTGCATTTAAAAACAGAGCAATGAATACTTTGTAGCATATAGAAAATGTCAAGGAACATCCTGGTTAGTTGCCCAGTATAGTGGGAAAGCAAGGCGTTAGGCACAGGGGTGGGCATATAGGTAAGGGAAGATTCCTTTGTAAGCAGAACAAAAGGCAAAGCTTCCTTTTGTCAGCTTCTCCTAGGGCCCTCATTGTTCACGATCACCTGCGATATCAACTGGAGCTCATCTTCTCAGTACTAAGGCAGTTTAACCTGACTTTCTGCTGCAATGAGACTTGACTGTGGAAGGAGGTCATGCTGCAGAACCTCAGACTGGCATTTGGATGTTACAAGCTGGACATCTGCCTAAATTGAAACAAAACTCCACACCCTGCCATAATTTGTTCATGCCTTATGCCCAAACTGTTTTTTTTCTGTCATAAGAATTAATAATCTTCAAGGTTCCAAATGTATGAATCAGACAACTAACAGGCACTCAGAAATTTTCTTTGTCAGCTTCTTTATGAGTCAGTAAATTAAGCATTCAAGAGACAAATGTGCTGGACACACGATTGGTAGAGCTTGGGCCACAACCTTGGTTTTCCCAGTTCTAGTCTCTTGGTCCCGGGCTTGGCCTCTTTGCCCACAATCTCTGTGCATGTGGACAAAAAGTAGTACCTACCTACTACTGAACTGATCCCTTCTTTTATCGTTGTTGTTTTCTTTCGAGGTAGGGTCTCACTGTAGCCCAGGCTGACCTAGAATTCACTATGCAGTCTCAGGGTAGGCCTCCAACTCACACCAATCCTCCTACCTCTGTCTTCCAAGTGCTGGGATTAAAGGCGTGTGCCACCACGCCCGGCTTTGTTGGTGTTTTCTGTTTTAGAAACAACAGTTGAGCAACCTGGGCCATGAGCAAAATGGTGATATGGGAATTTTGGGTTGTTTTTGAAAATAGCAGAGCCTTATTTTGTGTCTTTGGTGGGCAATAACTTGGGAGCCAGGGTGCTGAATCCTAAATAGCCACACAAAGCCTTCCTGGTCATTGTTTTAAGATTTGAAACCCACAGCAGAAGATAAAGCTTAGAAAGATTTTGTTAGATAGAGCTTTTGAGCTTATAGAGGTATAACTTAAGAAAAGAAAGGAATACAGAACTCCTGCTGAACCGAGTAGAAGTAGGGTTCCCAGAAAATGGAAAATCCCACCTTGAGATCCAGATTGAGGTCTTATCTCTTCTCAGAAAGAAGAAGTCCTTTAGGGAAGAAGAGAAAAGGAAAGCCCAGACTGTCTGACATTTCTGATCCCTAGCAAAGTGGAAGACTTCTTTGAGTTAAGGATGACCCCAATTATTCTCTCCCTACCTGCTCAAAGACATTGAGCTTTTACTTTGGGTGGGTAGGGCTGTTACCCCTTAACTGTCTCAATGACATCTGTTTACAAGGTAATATTCTTCTGGGAAGCAGGAAAACATTTCATTTCATGCAAGGAATTATGATAAGACAGATTAGAAAATAACTTACTTGATAGGACCATTTTTTTTCCCCATTGTTTTCAAACAACTCAATATAGTATGTTTTAGAATTCTTGGGAGATGGTCATGCCACTGTTAGATCGTCATGTGTCTGAAAACTGCAGTAGAAGCAGCATGGTAAGGACTACATTATAGAGTCAGTGGGCCTGTTTATTATTTACTAATTATGGGAATTGGAGGAAAACAAGTATAGCAATACCTATCTCAGAAACCTATATAACTATTAAATTAAGTGGTACATAAAATCTGCTGCAAAGTGCCTAGCTCTCTGCAACTATGCAATGATTTTATCATGACCATCTTTATTATTGTTGCTGATACTGCCTAGAAAAGGCAGTCTGTATAAGCCAGGCATCCTCAGTTCAAGATTCAAGTACAGTTTTCTCTTTCCCATTTCTAAGTATTATACTCATAGATAGTTTAATTGCTTGAAAATAAAAAGTAGTTCATTCCCCTACCTCCCAAGTAATAGATTTTTTTTTTTTTGAGGCAAGCCCAACAGACTGACTTTTTTTTAAATGCAAGAGTGAGAGTGAGAGACAGAGAGACTTGGTGTGCCAGAGTCTTCAGCTACTGAAATCAAACTCCAGACAGGTGTGCCCCCTAGTGTGTATGTGCAACCTTGCACACTTGTGTCACTGTGCATCTGGCTTACGTGGGACCTAGAGAGTTGAACATGAGTCCATAGGCTTCTCAGGCAAATACTTTATCTGCTAAGCCATCTCTCCATCCATTTTATTTTTAAATAACTTTTAGATTTATAACAAAAAGTTGAACAAGAATTTCACAAATGGGCTGGGAATATAGCTCAGTGGTAGAGCATTTGCCTTGTATGTTCAGGGTCCTGGGTTTGATTGAAACAGCAATAAACATATAAGTAATAATTTTTAAAAGTATAGAGAGTTTCTATATGTTCTTCTTCCTGTCTGTCAATTTTCCTTATTGATAACATAATAGTTGGGGGTAATACATTTGCTACGGTGCCTGATTCAGCACTGATATATGACATTCACTGTACTCCATGTTTTGCATTAGCGTTCCCACTATGTGTTTGCCAGCTACATATTGGCATGTCTCCACTGTCATAGTGTCATTCAGAAAAGCTACACTGCCCTGAAAATTCCTGTACTCACCTGTTCAGTTCTGCCTGCCTGAGCCTAGAAACCACTGACTGGCGATCTCTCCACAGTTTTGCCTTTCCCAGAGTCATATATTTTGAATCACACAGCCTGTACCCTGTATGTTCCTTTCACTTAGTGTAGCATGTGTGAGGTTCTTTCATGCCTTTTCTTTTTTTTGAGGTAGGGTATCACTGTAGCCCCGGTTGACCTGGAATTCACTATGGAGTCTCAGGGTGGCCTTGAACTTATGGCAATCCTCCTACCTCTGCCTCTCAAGTGCTGAGATTAAAGGCAGTGCACCACCACACCCGGCTTTTCCTTTTTTTCTTTTTTTTATTCAATTAATTTATTTATAAGAGAAATAAGCAGAGGAAAAAAGAGAGAGAGAGAATATGAATGAGCATGCCAGGACCGTTAGTCACTGTAGAACTCCAGACACACCTGCTACCATTTGCACCTGGCTTACATGGGTACTGGGAAATTGAACCATGGTTGCTGGATGCTGTGGCCAAGCACGTCGTAAGTGCACGGGAAATTGCCAGCTGTCTTGTAACGTGGCTGTGCACTGTGTCCGCGTTGCTGTTGCTCTGCACCCTCCCTGCCAGTTGGTGTTGTCAGTGGTTTAACCATTCAAGTAGAATCTTGCCCATTCTGTAGGTCTATGGTAGTTTCTGTTGTTTTAATTTGCTCTCTTGAATGACAATATTTAGTGCATGTCAGGTCTTGTCATCTGTAGTTGTCATTATGTCTTCCTTGCTGGGGCCCTATACCTATATTTTGCTCATTTTTACTTTTCTGATTGCTGAGTTGTAAGCATTTTTTGATATATATTGGATTTAAGTTTTCTATCAGATATATGTTTAGAAAATATTTTCTCCCTGTTTGTGGAGTGTCTTTTCGTTCTTTTAGCAGTGCTTTTTCAGAAGCTTTAAGTTTAAATAAAGTTCTGGTCATTTTTTTTTTCCTCCTCTCACAGGCTATGTTTGTGATGTTACAACTAAAAACTCTACTAATTTAAGTTCCATGGTTTTCTGTTTTACACTTAGGTATGGGATCAGTTTTGACTTAATTTATTTGTGAAAGGTCTAAGGTGAGTGTCTAAGTAATTTTCATTATTATTCTGCATGTGTATTGCTGAATTAGTTCATTTAATTTTTACTCTGGTAAATGAACTAACATTGCTCCCAAAGAAATTGATAAAAAGATACCTTAATTATCTGTAGAATTGGAAGAATATTTATTTTTCTTGGTAGATAAAGTCTTTTCAAATAAAATATTATGAAGATATGGAATTCTTTGTGTTCATTTGCTTGTCTCAAGGTAGTGCCTTACTGTAGCCCAGGCTGACCAGGAACTCACACTGTAGCTCCAGGCTGGCTTTGAACTTAGAGCAGTCCTCCTGTTCCAGCCTCCTAAGTGGTAGGCTTAAAGGTGTATGCCATGCCACCACACCTGACCAAGATATGGAATTCGTTACCAGTGAAGGATCTTGACATTTGAACTTTCATTATAGTTAAGGATAATCTGGAAATAAGGTGGGATAGTGTGTGTAATTTAGTGGGTTTTTTTTTGGTCACTAAAAACTACTCAGCAAAATGTTTTGTGTAGAACTTGTTCAAACAGTTGTTCTCTTTATAACTTCATCCTTATCTATCCCTTCCTTTGAGTGCTGGTTTAAAAGAGTTTGGAAATGCTTGGCTTTCTTTTTTCTTTTCATTCTTTTCTTCTTTCTCCCCCATATTTCCTCCTCTCTTTCTTTTTAAATTACTGTTCTTGGCTAGCAAACCTTAACATCTGCTGACATTATTGATCCCAGGAATAAAATCGTACAATGATCTTTCTAGGCATAGAGCCCAGGCAATCCATAAATTTCCTATATTTCAATTCATTTGAGTTTTGTGAAATATTTGGAGAATCACAATGTCCAGTGATTTGGTTATGTAGGCATGTTTAGGTAAAGGTTGGAAAGTTTTTATGGGAGTGACTTATTTTGCATGCTCGCAAACTTTATAAAAATGAAGAGCCCTTATTTTTCTCCAAATGTTTCCTTTTAAACTCTTGATACATCCTTTTTAGCAGAACATATTCTTTCAATTCTATAGCAATTAAGATATCTTCTTATAAGCTTTTCCAGGAGCAATGTTAGGTTCATTTGCCAGAGTAAAAATCAAATGAACTAGTGCAGCAATACACATGCAAAATAATAATACTCCCAGCATGAAGGTTTGCTTCATGTTGAATCAAATTATTTGAAGATAAAATTGAATAAAGGTGTTTTGTAGAAAATGTTACTTAAGCTTGTAATTAGAAATATTATAAATGGAGTCATGACTACTGGTCCCACAATACATAAACTACAACTCCATGGGGAATACCTGCAACCCCACTGAGGAGCATCCCCAATGGAATGGGGGCAAGGATGAGGGAAAAGAGGGTACCAATGCATGATGTATCCATGCGAAACAGCTTGTTAATGATAATAATAATAATAATAATAAACATTAAAAAAGAAATGGAGTCATGAGCTGGGCATGGTGGCGCATGCCTGTGATTCCAGCACTTGGGAGGAGAATCGCTGTGAGTTCAAGGCCTGGGCTAGAGTGAGACCCTACCTCAAAAAAAAGGAGAAGAAGAAAGAAAGAAAAAAAGGAAGGAGAGAAGGAAAGAAGGAAGAAATGGGGTCATGTTTATAAAGAATTTCCAAATCATGTCTATTAGCCCTAAATTATGTATAAAATATATTGGGCTTACAGTGGAAGAATTATTGACATAGTGAATAATTAGCATTTGAATTTTGATTTAGCCATCCTTTGTAAGATGTATTTTTATCTCTTGTGATTATCTGTGGCTTCCCACATATCCTTGTCTCACATTTGCCCTCTGTTTGAAAGTATTGATGTTAGAAAAAATAAATATGACAGACTCAGCAAGCTCATAGACATGTGTCCCTATGTCCCCTAAACGGGGTATTTAAAGCAGCATCTTCCATAACATTCTCAACTGGAGAATTCTCAAATATAAATTTACAGTAGATTATACAAATAGATTGTGGCATATTCATAGAATACTATAAAGAAGAGAAAACAAGTGATTGACAGCTACATACAACATGAGGGAAACTCACACACACAAAATAAATGCTACATGATTCCAAGTAGAAGAAGTTGCCACTCAGGTTGATCTAACCCTTGTTATCAGAAGGCAGGGTATAATTGTCCCTACATAAGGTCATAATTCTAAGAGGCTTCTAGGATTTTCAGTGCAAGTTACTTGGTCTTGATTCCTATTATGGGGTATGCCCATTTTGCGACAGTCATGGACTCTTTGTTAATGATTTTTGTTGTGCTAGTGTGTTGTTTTGATATCACTCTACAAGAAAAGGCTATATGGCTAATATAACTGGCTGCACCAAAGGTAGCATTTAACAGGTAGCAGTTGACAAGTGGTGGTAAGGGAATGTAACACAGTTCTGTTACAGGGTATGTGTAAGTGTTGGTCTATTTTAGGAGTATTTAAATAATAACCTCAAATTATTATTTACATTTGCACCTGAAAATTATATATGTCAAATGAATTGTTGTTTTTATTTATATAAATATAAAATACTAACTTCTTATTGCTAGAGAGAATAGTATGTGAGTGTTTATGAAAGCAGCTATTGAATATTTGAGTTGACGAAGAAGAGCCCCTTCAGTGACTTTCCTTTGCCTTCAGGACAGACTACTGACGCCTGGGTAAGCGCCTAGGGACTGGTGTGACTCTGCCCAGTTCTCTGTCCCCTCATGCTTCAGCCCTCTTACTGTGTAGCCTCTCTCCTCACTAAGCCCAGCTGATTGCAGTTCCCTAGACACTGGTTTCCTCATACCCTGTAAGCCTGCCGCTCAGGCTGTTTTTGGGGCCTCCTTTATTCTCACACTGCTACCAGCAGTATGTGTTGTTAACTACTGTATTTCTTTTTTAAACAAATCTTGTGTGCATGTTTGTGTCTAATGTGTGTGTGAGTGCAGGTGCCCACATGCCACAGTGTATGTGTGGAGATTAGAGGGCAACCTTCCGTAGGTCCTTGAGTTCCACCTTTTTTTTTTTTTTTTTTTTTTTAAGGCAGGGTCTCTCTTGTCTGCTGCTGGCCTTTGAACTTCCAGGGGTTTTCCTGTCTCCACCTTCCATTCTTGCCATAGGCTCACTGGGATAACAGACAAGCGCTACTGTGTCCAGCACTACGTTGGTCCTGGGGATCTGAACTCAGGTTGTCTATTTATGTAGCAAGTGCCTTGGCCCACTGAGCCATCTCCCTCTCTCCGACTATGTTTCTCCTAGTCCATAATACAGTATCTGGCATATGTGAGTTGTTAACGAATTGAAGGCACCTTGAAGATTTTATTGGTCTAATTATATACGCTAGTATTTTACCTTCTTAAACGTGGATCACTATTAACTTTTAGGATCACCAAGTGCGCTGTGAATTTTCAGTTTGTTTTTTAAACATTGCAGTGCTTAGAACATGATAGAAAATTAATAGGCCATTGAGTGAATAAATGAATGAAAAATTGGAAGTTTTGGATTGATACATAAACTAGAAATCAACCAAATATATCTTTGGTACCTGCTTTATGAAATTTTAACTTCACTTTTACCTTTATTATCATATTATTTGTGGATGGAAATGCAGTTAATATTTATGTTTAGTACATATCTTGTGGGTAGGTGTTAAGCAGTGAGAGAAATCCAGGTAAATTGAAGAATTTTATTATGGATGATTGACAAAGCAACATTTAAAAGTATAAAATAAAAGGAAGCAAGTTAGCAGGTCCCCTGCACCCTGGGTCCATCACTCGCAGTGTGGGGAGATATTTCACTCTTAACCCTGCTTCATGGGGAGAGTCCTGCATCTTAAAAGCACCTCCCAGGAGCATTTTGGCAATCTTGGCAGGGCTGTCTGTAGAATTCTTGTCTTCATGGAGATGTATGGGACTTGGATAAGTGGGGTCCGAGCATTCTAAGTGGACTGAAATAAGTCATGAAATTGTAGCTGAATGGTCTCTACACTGTTAACAAGCCTGCCTCCCACCGTTATCCTTGAAGAAAATCCACGATTGCCTTGAAGTTCTCGATTGTTTTGTTACTGTTTCATTTGTGGCTTTATAGAAGAGAGCCAAGAACCAGCACTGTCATTCTTCCTTAACAAGCTCTTTCTCTTGCAGATTCTCGAGGAACGTTCTTCCCTTGTCCATTTAAGACTGAACCTTATTCTAGTTCTGCAGTTTCAAATCCAAACTTGTTGCGTGTGTAATAGCGACATTTGGGGCTGCTTTCCTGCTGCAAATAGTTCTTTGGCTCTTCTCCTTCGTTTGGGTTCTCACTTCCTGGCCATGTGGGGTGGACAGTTTGAAAGGGAGGTTCCCCTCCCAGTGGAGTGGAGTAAAGCCCGCAGAGCTGTGGGAGGAGATGACACGAGGGTACTGACAAGGAATTCTAGGGCGCTGGGAGGAAGGAGAGGCAGGCTATTCCTGAGGGGGTGAGAGAAGGCAGCCAGGAGTTAAGGAGGGGAGGGGGAGCTGGCACCACCAGTCCTTTCACCCCATCACTTCTTGAAAATGAATAGGCTCTGGGGAAAGCAGGATTGACCGACCCCAGTGTAACTATGTGGTATCCATTCCAGAATGTTCTGGTGAGTCATCTTCTTGGATGTTTTCAGCTATTATCTGCTTTAAAACGTCATTGCTGCACAACTGATAAAGTAGAAAACAATTTACAAATCAGAGCTTTGAGATAAATACTCAAATAATTTAGAAAAGAGGAAGTGAGGTGCTTTTCACTTTCAGAGTACTAGGTCGCTTCTTTTGTTAACCTCTATTCTTGAGAAGGAAGAGCTGTGATTTCCTAGTAACACATAGATGTTTAAAAAAGAAGTGCTTTCACCACAGCTCAAAGCCATCAAATATTTATTTTTAGACTATATTTAGATGGGATAAATTCATCGTGTGTTTTTATTTCTGTCACTTAAAAACAAAAGATGAAAACCACAGTCAAGAGAGAACAGATAGCTGTTGGGGAATGGACAGGCTTTGCTGTGAATGGGGGATTAGGATATGTCTGCTCTGTAGAGGGCACACGGCATTAGGTTAGACATAATCTGATTGTATCACATCACAAAGGCCCTTCAAGTCCATTCAGTGTCCAGGCCCTGCAAATACCACATGACCATTGATTGGTCCAGGGAAGAGCATTAAAAAAAGATGATGATAAATTTTAATCCAAATCCCTAAAGAGCAGCCTCTGTCGCTTCAAACGAGTTTTCTTTTAGACTTTAGACAGGATACCTTGTGCTTCACAAATAAAAAGTTGACCTGTATTCCTCTTTACTTGCAAAAGAGGACACCTAGTTAACTTAATTCTACTTGATTAGGTAGTTTTCACATTTCCTATTTCTTCTAGAATATAATGTGGATACTTTCAACATGTTTGAGTCTCCATTTAAAATTAAACTTCCATATAATTTATAGTTCAAAGCAGGGCTGTCTCGAGAGTGAAAGTGAGCATTGTTAATTGTAATCCAGAAACAAAAACACAAACTGGGAATCTCCTAGGCAAACAAGCACACACGTCCACACTCCTTAAGAGGTCTAGTTTTAACTTTAAAAGATCCTACAGTATATAGGGCTACAGTTTAACAATATTAGGAGACCAAATGTCATTTCATTTGTGCATAGTGCTTTAAAGGTGAAAAAGCCAAAACCAGTATTAGCACAACTACAACTACATGGGCCTTGAACCTGTGGTCACAATGAGCCGTCAAACATGATTCGTAAGTGTCTTTTTTTCATATTTGGTGATTCCTAAGCATTTAGTCAGCAATTATTCTCCGTGTGCTTGGGTTTTACTAATATCTTTCTTTACACTGCATCTATATTGAGGAAATATTGTGCTGTTCTATGTGGGATATTATAGAGAATAGAAAACACAGAATAATCTTGACTTACTAAGAGATTTAGTTTTGTAGCTCACATGGTTGGCTAGCTCTTAAGCATCCTTTCTCTTTTCCATAAAACATTTACTCACATTTTCTAACTATGCACTTTGAATAACATAGACTTCATCTATCCCTAAAGGGCCCTCTTGGCTCCAGTAATCATATGCTTCTTCCCCTTGGCTACTCCGGAAGGGATAAGTTTCCCCACTGATAGCAACTGAAGCTGTAGCCTTGGGATGATTTCAGCATCTAAGCTCAGGAAGCTGTACAGTTGGCCTTGGGAGCTGCTGAATCCAGCCCCACCCTGGCCCTGGGGTCTCTGATTACCTGAACCAGTATAAAGTGCTTATAAAGCGTTTGGCTTGGAGTTTTGTGTTCCGAGAAACCAAAGACTTTTCAAGTAATATAAGATTTATAAATAGCTGTAAATCATTTGATTCATAAATATTTGTAAGCCTTTTCTTGTTATTTAGGAAGGGGAATGACAGGGTTAGGAAAATGGCTTGGTAGGATTAAGTGCTTGCCACAAGTATGAGGTCCTGAGTGTGGATTCCCAGCACCCTGTGCAAGGCAGGTACAATGGCCAGTGCCTACAATCCCAGAGCTGGAGAGGCGGAGACAGGAGGATCCCCAAGACTTGGTGGCTAATCAGTCTAGTCAAAGTGATGAATCTTGGGGTCAGGAAGAGACCCTATGTCAAACAACAACAACAAAAAAGGATAGAATGTGATTGAAGAAGACACTCAACATTGACCTCTGATCTCCACACATAAATAAAATACGTCATGTGCATATGCACACACATGCCGCACACGCATATGAACATGCATACACACACACATAAAACAAACACTAATGGCATGGCATTCAGTGACTGATAAGGAAGTCTTAAGGTTTAGGTATTGGGAGATAGAGTCAAGATGAACAGTGAAGTATAAACAAAAATGAAAAGAACCTTTCAACATGCTTGGGTCTGGATAGTTCTGTACAAAGATAAGCAATGGGAACAGAGACCAGAGTATGAGTGAAAAGGTTACAGACTTGGTGAACACAATTTTGAGGAAAAGTTAAGAATTTAAAATGAGCTCAGCCTCATGGGCTTGGCTGACCTGGGAAAGATAGCTAGATATCAAAGTAAACTTGTCTAGCCATCACAAGGATCTTCATCTCTACCTATAATTAAAATTCACCTACCACTGTGTAACAAAGCAGAACAAGTTGACGCTGGGCTTTAGTGTAATGGAAACAGTCGATTTGTAGGGACAAAATCCTGACAGAGGAGCCATTCTCATTCTCATCTGCCTGCTTTATCTCACTTCAGAATTCAAGGGTAGTGCTCTGGAATATTTCTTTCTTTCACTAGGAATTTATGATAGCATAAAGCTACCACTTGATTCATTATGAATTTTGAGCACCTAAACTATATTACTTTTTTCCCTTTCCAAATGGAAAGAACCCATCTGTAGAGAAAATTTCCACACTTAGACTGAAACCTGCTCTCCTTCATATTCCAAAGTTATATAATTACTAAAAGAAGTTTCATGTCTTCAAAGTACTATTTTCAGAAAAAATTTACAAAAACTCTAGACCTGGTATCATGCTTTATAAGTAATCAGTGGCTTATTCTAATAAACTTAGAATCCTGTGTTGTGTTTATTTTTGTGTACAAAAGGATAATTTTTAAAATTATTTTATTTATTTATTATAGGGAGAACAAGGGGGGGGGGGTAGATGGAGGGAAGGAGGGACAGGCATATACACAGATTATGGGGGAGCCAGTGCCTCTTGCCACTGCAAACAAACTTGAGACACAAGCATTACTTTGAGCATCTGACTTTATTGTGTGTACTCAGGAATTCAACCCAGACTAGCAGGTTTTGCAAGCAAGCAGCTTTAAGTGCTGAGCAGTCTCTCTAGTCTGAATAATACTTGAAGATGGAAAAAGGTACACTGATGATACTGTTAAAGCTCAATGATTCAGGATCTTTGGCTTCTCATTGGAAGGGACCATGTCTAGACCTGCTGTGCCATATCTTTATTCCCAACGGTTCTCACCTACTGCTGGGTACAGATGAAAATCAAGTCAGGGGAAGGTCTTTTTTTCAGGCCTATTACGTAAAGCTGACGTTCAGGGTGCAGTTGTCTTTCTGGTGTAGAAGTGGCTCCTTCTGTGCGATCAGAATTCCCCAACCTGTCCTCACACCAGGGCCTGTTCTCCTACTGCTTCTAACCATCGTGACGCAAGCCATGCAGAACCTCACAACTGACATCATTATCATCTTCATGCTACTTTTGCACAGTAAAGTATTTTACTAGAATAAATTGGCTTTATATGTTAGTCTATTACCTTTTTCACGAGCTAGTTTTGGTAAAGCAATATATTAAGCATCACTAATTTATTAACATGTGAGACAACCTCCCACTTGGAAAAGTTAAGGGGAGTGGCCAGCAATCTTCTTAAAGGGGAAGTGTGAGAAACCTGGGAAAGAAGACAAAGCCCATTAGCCCAGCTATTAAACTGCCTTGGGTAAACCACTATGCTCAGTGGAACTCTATTTAATTCATCACCTGAGTATAATATCCATTTTGGGAATCTATTATGTAAGAAATTACTACCTTTCTTGGAAAGCCAAGAATTTAAATTATTCAAATAATAAGAATTCTGGGGCTGGAGAGATGGCTTAGTGGTTAAGCACTTGCCTACGAAGCCTAATGACCCCGGTTCGAGGCTCGATTCCCCAGGACCCACATTAGCCAGATGCACAAGGGGTACATGCATCTGGTGTTTGTTTGCAGTGGCTGGAGGCCCTGGTGTGCCTATTCTTTCTCTCTCGCTACCTCTTTCTCTCTCTGTCTGTCACTCTCAAATAATAAATAAATAAATAAAAAGAATTCTGTAGGTTTCTTTAGAGGTGATCAATTTCCACGAAAAGAACACTGTACTTCTTGCTATTGCTTTCCCTCCGCCCCAAGAAACCTTGTACTATGTAATGCACCATATTGAACTTTAAGCAATGCAATTATAAATGAATTATCTCAACTTTGTCTCTTTGGATATTATAGGAGCACTTTTTTCTTGAAGCTGATTTTGTTACTTCAGTCAGACTAATAAATTATGAACTATATCATTTCATTAACATAGTAAGAATTAAAAGAAGATGTTTCCTTGGGGATTTCTGTTTGGAATGTATCATTAGTCATGTTCTGTGAGAACTAGTGGGAACATTAGCTTGTCTGACAAAAAGCAAGAGGGAAAACTGGTTGTTGTGCAGTTAATCTTGGATAACACACATCTTGGTAAAATGGCAAGATAAAGAATGGCATTCTTAGAGTTGTTTCACATTTTCATCTCTGCAAAAGTCTAAAGACTATGCCATTTAAATTATGATGTGTTTTCAGAAACCAACCAAACAAGAGTATCAGACATATATATATGTAAACCAAAGGGAACAAAACATAAAAATAATTGAACTCTGAGTTTGAGGTTTTACTTCTACCAGAAGCCCCTACCCTGTTACTAACACCCTGGTCTCCTCATTCATTCTTTGTTTGAGGAAACCCATGTGTATAGCAGCATATTTTAGAGTCATGATGATCTCTCATACTGAATAGCTTTAAAGAATTTCCATCACAAGGATCTTTCTAATAGCCCATAAACAAGTCCCCTTATGATTATTACTTAAGAAGTGGTGTTGATGGACAGAACAGGAGGGAAGAGTGTTAAGAGCATTCATTGTGTCCTGTGCTGACCATTATCCCCTGGTCAAGTATAGTCTGGCTTGAAGACTGATGGTAAAGTCTAAGCGTTATTGCTTGAACACACAGTTTGGGGTAGTAAAAGGAAGTGGAAAATATTTGCTCCAACTTTCATTCAATACCTTCTATTTGGTTAAATAGGTCAAATAGAAGTTCTGCAGTTGTAGAATGGAAATTTAGAAATAAAATGTAAACAAGTGGAGACTTACCAGTAGTCAGTAGTATCATCAGACCTTCTATGCACAAAACTCCTTATCCAGAGAGAAAACCTCCTCCATTTGCCCTCCTATAGAACCTTGAGTTTTTTTTTACAGTAAATAGACAAATCACTGAGGAAATTAAAAATTACAGACTTCCAGGAAAGCCATTAAAGGAGAAAAATGCATGTCCAAGTTATATATTATAGTAAAAATATAGATATTTATAACCTTAAAATGTAAGGTCCTCACAAGTAGAACTGTGGGAAAGAACAGTTTTTAAAATTCAAACACTTGTGGCAATAGCATGTTTTATGTTTATGTATAATATATATGATCAAGGGCTTTAAATATGATTGCTCAAAAATTACTTATGAGGTACACCTTAATTTAAAATAAAATGATGTTTAATCAAGCAACAATGATCTATTGTAATACTGAGTTAAAGAGCTGATTTAATGAAGAAAAAATAATTATAGTAGGTAATTTCTCAGTGAAAGAAAAGCAGCTTTCTGATAAAATATGAAATAGTAACATTTAAATAGACTAAGTTCTCTTTGCTTGCTACAAAATTATTTTTGTGTATTTTCACCCTAATTTCTATTTGAGATTTTAAAAATGTGGAAGGGCCTTACTGTAGAAAAAACAGATTTTAATAAACCTGTACTTTGGTGATTTTTAGTAAACTTTCCTGTCATATAGGAGCCAGGGAAGTGGAACTGTCCCTAGTTCTTCCTGTTTAATACATGCTGATATAGCCACACATACTCATTCAGTCTGCACATGCGTACACAACCCTTTCCCTTCCCTCATAAATGCTACTCACTCAAGTTGACATGAACACCAAGCATACACATTTTTAAAGCCCAAACATCCAATATAAATAATTGTGTAGTCACCCACGCACATGCATACTTAAATACACACACTCATATAACATACCTAAGCTGAAATATGCATATATCCAAGCACACATACACATAGCTGGTCATGTCAACATACATATTTTTAAAGTGGCATATATACATAGGGTGTCATATGCGCAGTCATGTCATTACACAGGGTGATACCTAGGCATACACAGTTGATGTATAGATTCCTGTTTTATTCTTCCCACTGCTTTGTAAACAATTTCTGATTTTCCATCTCCAGTTTACATTCCTGGTCTTGGACATAAAAAGAGATATTCACTGTTTTATATGATTATATTTGGAATGAGACTGAAGGTTTTTTTTTTGTTTGTTTTATATTGTTTTGGTTTTTTTGAGGTAGGGTCTTATTCTAGCCCAGGCTGACATAGTGCCCTTGGACTCATGGTGATCCACTTACCTCTGCCTCTCAAGTGCCTGGCTGAAGGTTTTAAATATATATATATATATATATATATATATATATATATATATGTTATTTATTTATTTATTTGTCCCCACCCCCTGACTTTCTCTCTCTCTCTGTCTACCAGGGCCTCTTTCATAGCAAATGAACTCCAGACACATGTGCCACTCTGTGCATTTTGCTTTATGTGGGTACTGGGGAATCGAACCCAGGCCATCAGGTCTCGTAAGCAGATACCTTTAACCGTTGAGTCATTTCCTGATGTCGAGACTGATGGTTTTGATACTGGCTAACTGTTATGCTTTGCATGTAGTTTAAGCAGCTGCATGAACTCATTCTGCTTTACTATGTGATGGTAAATGCTGGGGAAGGGATTAGGTAGGCGAGAAAATTAAATTGCCTTTTGTCCGTGTGTGTGGAGTCTATAAGGTCAGAGGAGAAGCTGGCAAAGAATATATCATGACTTTTAAAACTTAATCTCTCTCTTAGTGTCACCATGTGCTACCTTTTGTTTCCTGCTTTCACTGATGACAATGGCAATTAAGAAGTAGCGACAACAGAACAGAGTCCAGCCGTAGCCTCTCCATGAGAGACTGAAGCAAAAGATGGGTAGTTACCTTCCCTCTCTGAAATCAGAAACCTTGTATCTTTAAATGTATAAGGGTAGATAGGTGCCATTCTTCTGCTTTAAACAGCTGATAATGTCCACTGTTCTTCACAGCAAAAGCTTCATTTTTATGTTTAAAAGATTACAAAGCACCATCTGGGACACATTGTGTGCCACATTTCTTCAAGAGAATCTGGAATCTGAAAATCATATTTCTGGGATATTATTATTAATGAAGAAGAAACAGGGGGGAATCTTCCATAAATCACACCAATCCACCAGTGAATTGATTGTACAAATTGCCATGAAATGAGAGAATGGCAATTAGAGTAGAACACATGGTACCCTGAAAGGTACAGTAATATTTCTGAAGCTTAATGTTAAAAAAATCATGAACTTTGATTTAGAGATCCATTTTCCTTAGCCTTTTTTAGCCTCACTAGTGAGATAAGAAAGATAGGGGGAAATGGACAGACGGTAGCTTTCTATATGAAGAAGATCCTGTTTGGTGTTGTCTTAAAAATTGTTTCTTGGGGTTGGAGAGATGATTCAGTTGTTAAAGATGCTTTCTTGAAAATTCTCTCTCTCTCTCTCTCTTTCCTCTTTCTGCTTGCAAATAAATAAATGAAATAGTTTTTAAAAATGTTTCTTTTCCATGTAAAAACCTGAGCAGAAGAGGCTGTCTCTGCTTCCCTCCTGGTTACAAGACTTTAAAGCCTATGGTAGGCCATGCCTTCCACTGTGAGGGAAACCGGAAGTCTGAGAGTCAGGAGCCGAAGGGTGACATGATCGGCTGGATCTGTTTGAAAGACTCCCATCTGGTTACTATGGGAAGAACAGACTGTGGGGGATAGCGTTTGAGGGGAAGCTCTTGTGTGGGACCAGATTATTCCAGACTTGCTAACTCTAGCCTGGCAGTAGTGAGGTGTGGTTAGATCCTTATAGGACAGATAGATTTGAGAGGCCACCAGAAGTAAGGCAAAGACAGTGGGAAACATGTTAGTGATGATTCCAAGGCCTTGAGGTTGGACAGCCAAAGGGGAGAGTCTCTAGTTAGTTCAGAAGTGCATGGAGGTTTGCCAGTTGGTCATTTTATGTCATTCACATACAGTAGGCAGCTGTGCATGAGTTTGAAATTCAGGTATGAGGTTGAAAATAGAGACCCAATCCCCTCCTATGTGGGTATATGTTTGTGTGCACATATGTATGTGTCTGTATGTGTTATAATGCAAATGGTGTCAGTGTACTGAAGGTGTTAAAAGTCAAGTCACAATTCTGCATGAGATCACCTAGTTAATGCATAGAGAGAAGGAAGAGGCACAGAGACCATGCCTTGGAGCATGTTTCCATGTCTGACCAGCTGAGAAGTCTAAGAAGGGTGAGCAGGACAGTAGATGTTATAAGCAGCAACAGTGTTCTAGAGGCAAAGGAGCTAAGATTTTCAAGACAAGTATTTCCCAGTTGTGTCCTAGACTGGTAAAAGATCAAGTAACCTTGGAGCTGCGAGTCAGCCACTAGACTCACAAATATGAAGGCATGGACATCATGGGTAAGGGTTTGCATAATGTCCAGTGACTAAAAGGATCTAAAGCAATGAATCAAGCAAATGGTCAAGATATGGCATGGGTATGTCAATAGAATTATGTTTTGGTAAATAGGATCATAATGGCATTTAATTTCCTGAACCAGTTGGTTTCATCATCAATTTCTATTTAGGAAAGCAGACAAAGGAGGATAGTCCTTGTTACTATTTTTGACTTGCCCACCTCCTGTTCCCACTTTTTTTTTAAATAAATTATTTATTTGTTTATTTTCAAGCAGAGAGAGAAAGACAGATAAAGAGAATGGACTCACCAGGGCTTCTAGCTACTGTAAACAAACTCTAGACACATGTGTCCCCTAGTGCACCTGGCTTTATGTGTGAACTGGGGAATAAAACCTGGGGTCCTTAGGCTTTGCAGGCAAGTGCCTTAACTGCTGGGCCATCTCTCCAGCCCCTCCCTTTTCTTTATTACCACCATTCTTCTCAGCTTCCCTGGCCACTTAGGCTCACTTCAGTCTCAGCTGATGAACTTATTTCACTGTGGACCCTATCAAAGTTCACATGGCGAGTTCCGTGAATGTCCTGTTCCCAGTACCTTTGTTTGCATGTGCCTGTCTCTGTTCAGTACCTCTCCTTGCAAGGCTAAAGTGCTCTGACTTGTCCCTTCCTTGGCTCTTCCCCTTGGCAGCCACGTAGCATCCATCAGTCCTCTTCTGAGCCTTCACACCCCATCTCTTCATGTAGCTCATAAACATGTTTATCATAGCTTTCTTATCTTAAAACCAAAGGCCATTCTCAATTCCATATCACATCTCACTAGATAAAAATAATAGTTACATGTGATAAAGTACATTGAAAATGAGGAAAGGAAGAACATTATCCTACTTCTCATAAGTAATCATTATATGTGTTTACTTTCAGTTATTTCTGCATGTTTTTATAATTGGGATCTAACTATATAGACTTTAAAAATCTTTGTTATATACATAACAGTATATTGTAATACTTCCTATGTGCCATTAAACAGTTTTGTGCATATTTTAATAGCTAGAGTATTTGAAACTATGGTTATGCTATGATTTATATGTTCATTACTTCATTGGATTTTTACCTAGTTTCTATTTTTTGATATAAATAAAACCAGAGTGGATACCTTTGTGTATAAATCTTTTACTGCATTTAGGATTATTTTCTAGCTTACAGCCAGAAGAAATTGCTGAGTCAGAGGATCTATATTATTTTCTGACTCTGTTAGATATGGCCAGATTGTTTTAAAAAATGATTCTGCCAATTTATACACCTCAGATTCTCTTCAACACCGAGGATATTTTAAAATGTACTCTGTGAAACTCTCCTTGCTAATTGAATAGTATAATAAGTATCACTTCTTAAACATATACTTACTTGACTACTAAAAGATGAAAATCACTTTTTCATCCTTACGTTAGTCACATATTTTTCCATCCTAATGCCTTTTCCCACGTGTATCTCACCCTTTTTCCATGGACCCCAGTGAAGCATCTACAGAGCTGCTGATATTGATGTGTACAAGTTTTTGTATTAATGTTATCACCTACTTGTTTGCAATATTTGCTGCAGTAATTTTCCTAATTTTTTGATGTTTACTTTCATGCCTTTGTTGACATAAAAGTTTTGCATAGTCAAATAACCGGTTTAAAATTGGACTAATAGCCAGGCATAGTGGCGCACGCCTTTAATCCCAGCACTCAGGAGGCAGAGGTAGGAGTATTACCGTGAGTTTGAGGCCACCCTGAGAATACAGAGTGAATTCCAGGTCAGCCTGGGCTAGAGCAAGACCCTACCTTGAAAAAACAAACAAAAGAAATTGAACTAGTACATGAATCCTAAGCCCCCAAACAAGCCAAAGTAGATAGAAGAAATTAGTATGTGTCCAAGGTATTTTAATAAGTGGGGACAAATATTCAAAATCAGGAACAAACACTGTAGCAATTCATATTTTAAACCTTATAAGCACATTTCAAGCAGACTAAGTGTACAACTTACTTTTCTTGTCATGGTGACATCATATCTGACAAACAATTTAAAAGAGATATTTTTTTGTGGTCCTCATGGCTTCAGAGGTTTAGTTCAGGGTTGCTTGGCTCAGTGAATTTGGATGAAACATAATGGTGACAGAGACAGATGGCAGAGAACAATTGTTCACCTTGTGGCAGACAGGCAGCAGATAAAAGTAGAAATGAGAAGAGGCATCATATGGACCCCAGAGGACATGGCCCTAGGGATCTACTTTCTTCAACTAGGCCTCATCTCCCTCCTTTCTTTTTTCCATGTTAAAAGTTTTTTTTTTCTTCAAAATTTTCTTTTATTATTAACAACTCCCATGATTACAAAAAATACGCCATGGTAATACCCTCCATCCCCCTACTTTCCCATTTGAAACTCCATTCTCCATCATATCTCCTCCCCCTCTCAATCAGTCTCTCTTATTTTGATGTCATGATCTTTTTCTCCTCTTATGATGGTCTTGTGTAGCTAGTGTCAGGCACTGTAAGGTCATGGATATCCAGGCCATTTTGTGTCTAGGGGGAGCACATTGTAAGGAGTCCTACCCTTCCTTTGGCTCTTACATTCTTTCTGCCACCTCTTCTGCAATAGACCCTGAGCCTTGGAAGGTGTGATAGAGATATTACAGTACTGAGCACTCCAGTCACTTCTTTCCAGCACCATGATGCCTTCTGAGTTAACCAAAGGTCACTGCCATCTGAAAAGAGAAGATTCTCTACCAGAAGCAAGAGTAGCATTAATATAAGGGTATGAATATTAAGAGAAGTGCTTACTGGGCAGTTTGATAAGCATTATATATACATTTAACCAGACAGCAGTAGATGTTACACCCCTAGGGCTCATGACTACCCCTGTTTTAAGTTTTCAGTATCAGGGATGTATTCCCTCCCATAGAGTGGGCCTCCAGTCCAATTAGAAGGCAGTTGGTTTCCACCATGACAGACGTGCCACTATTTCACCTTTTGGCTCATCTGGCCTGGATGGCCAAATATAAGGCTTGCAGTGTCCACTATTGAGTATCTTCACTGGTGTTTTCTCTTTCTCCCATTGAACTGCATGCAGAATGCCTTCTTCCATCTTTCTGTCAGCTGGTCTACATGGAGGACGTTATCAGCTCAGATACAGCAGGATTTCTCAGTGGCCTTTCAGCCCAAGTATGTGGAGTCTTCAGCAATAGGGTCTTACCATCTATTCCTGGTGGGAAACCAAGGGCCTCAGCAATGGCCTATAATGTTTTGGGGGCATCAGGGACCTCCCTGGCCAACAACTCAGTGGAAGGTATCCCATCCCTGGCACTGAAAATTTTCTAGCCATATTCTATGGCTCCTGAGTGTTCCATTGTCCAAAAAAGTAGGTTTTCATATGATTTATTTATATCCTCTTAGATTTTGATTAGCCTTCCCTCCATCTTTCCTTTACTCAGTCTCTTCCTCTGACCTCACTTGGGCCTTTTCACCCCCATTAATCTATTCTTCTACTTACATATATACAATACATATATACAATACATATATACAATCCTATTAAGTGCCCCCTCCCTTCCTTTCTCTTCCTTTTATATCTCCTTTCTAGCTTACTGGTCTTTGCTACTGAGTTTTCTTTCTATTCACACAGAAGTCCAATCATCTGTAGCTAGGATCCACATAGGAGAGAGAACATGTGACGCTTGGCTTTCTGGGCCTGGGTTACCTCATTTAGTATAATCCTTTTCAGCTCCACCCATTTTCCTGAAATTTTCATAACTTCATTTTTCTTTACAATGAGTAGAACTCCATTGTATAAATGTGCCATATCTTCATTATCCACTTATCAGTTGAGGGACATCTAGGCTGGTTCCATTTCCCAGCTATTGTGACTAGAGCAGCAGTAAACATGGTTGAGCAAATATCTCTAAGGTAATGAGATGAGTCCTTAGGATATATGCCTACGAGTGCTATAGCTGGGTCATATGGTATATCTATTTTTAGCTGTCTTAGGAACCTCCACACTGATTTCCACAATGGTTGGACCAGATTGCATTCCCACCAACAGTGTAGAAGGGTTCCTCTTTTTCCACATCTTCCCCAGTATTTATGGTCATTTGTTTTCATGATGGTACGCAATCTGACAGGAGTGAGATGGAATCTCAACATAGTTCTAATCTGCATTTCCCTGATGACTAGGGATGTAGAACTTTTTTTAGATGCTTATATGCCATCTGTATTTCTTCTTTTGAGAACTCTCTATTTAGTTCCATAGCCCATTTTTTACATTGCTTGTTTGATTTCTTATTATTTAATTTTTAGAGTTCTTTGTATATCCTCGATATTAATCCTCTATCAGATGTATAGCTGGCAAGGATTTTATTCCCATTCTGTAGGTTGCCTCTTTGCTCTATTCACAGTGTCCTTTGCTATACAAAATCTTTGTAATTTCATGAGGTCCCCACAGTTAATCTGTGTTTTTTTTTTTTTTAAGTAAGAGTATCACATTTGTGTTGGACATATGGCTTAGTGGTTAAAGTGCTTGCCTGTGAAGCCTAAGGACCCACGTTCGACTCTCCAGATCCTATATTAGTCAGATTCACAAAGGTGAGGCAAGAGCAAGGTCACACATGTTCACTAGGTGGCAAAAGTATCTGGAATTAAATTTCAGTGGCTGCGGTTCTGGCATGCCAATTCTCTCTCTCTCTCTAAAATAAATAAATAAGCAAATAAATAAAGAGCATCACATTCATGCATACTGTTTATTGGCATCACTACCATAGGATAAGAACAATCTTTACAGCCATTACCAGAGTCCAAAACAAGGGTGCCTCCCATAGCCCAGATTCTACTTCCTGCCTTAATAGTCATTGCTGCCCAGGCTGTGCTACTGCAAGGGCCTCACTGCCACTGTTCCACGTGGTCTCTAGCTAAGGGAATAGGCATTCACTGGAGATGGACAGTGGAGCCTCTCCTCTTGCTCCTCTGGTGGGCTTGAACACAGGAGTAGTGATGTCTGCTCTGGAAGTGAAAGGAGCTTTTATTTACAGCACATTTTTTTCACACTGTAGGATCACTTATTGCTCGATTGTTTTGCTATTCTTGTTGTTGAGATGAGGTCTTACTCATTAGTCCAAGCTGGCTTATAACTCATTATGTAGCCCAGGCTGGCCTTGAACTTTCAGTGATCCTTCTGCCTCAATTTCCTAAGCACTTGGATGACAGGCATGAGTCAGCATGCCTGGCTTCACTAATCACTTTTGATTGAGGCCAAGGAGCCCTGCTATGAGTGACAGACTCATTTACCTTAAATTTTCATTGTTCTGGGATTGTAGTTTTTCCTTCCACATGTTCATTTAGAAATCCTAACCCAGGGATATCGCAAGTCTGAATCCAGATCATGGGGATTGTCATAGACTGACTCCTTCTATACATCAGAAGGGTACGTGCCCCACACCAATCTTCTACTGCCTCCTTCTTCCTCACTGAGGCTGTTGTATTCATCACAGCCTCTGGAATCTTCTTTGCCTGATTTGGGTGGTGGTGGGGGGGGCAGCCTGAATTTATAGAAAGACTAACTTATGGAATTTTCCTATCCAGAAATTGGCAAAATGCTTCTAGGAGCAGAGCCTGAGAAGTGGGAGAGCTAACCTTGATATGCCCAGCCCAGGAGTAGGCTGCTACTCACTCTAGCAGCAGCCAGAGGCAAAAGAAACTGAAGAGTTTAGTAGTTTATATAAGCCATTAGTAAACCCACTGCATCTACTGTCACTGCCACTCTCCTCATATACTGTGGCTGTGGCTTCCTCTGCATGCTGATACTCATTGGCATTAAAAAAATATTTTATTTATTATTTAAGGGGAGAGAGAGAAAGAAAATGAATCAGTGCACCCAAGGGCCTCTTGCCACTGCAAATGAACTCCAGATACATACACGACTGTGCATCTGGCTTTACATGGGTACTAGGAAATCAAACCCAGGCTATCAGACGTTAAGCAAACACCTTTAACTGCCGAGACATCTCTCCAACCCCTTCATTGGTATTTTTATTGAACAGCCCAAATTCACTAATATGTGAACAAGGGTAAAGAACTTTGGATAATCCTTAAATATTTGTTAAAGGAAGGGATTTAACACTGTGACCTGCTGGACTCTGCTAATGCAGAACACATATACTCTTACCACAAATGTAATCACATTAAGCCCACCTGAGTTTTTCAACAGATTTATGGGCCCATAGTTACTGATCTCATTGTCTTCAACGCTATGGTCAGCACTTTTTTTTTTTTTTCAAGGTAGGGTCTCACTCTGGCCAGACTGACCAGGAATCAACTCTGTAGTCTCAGGGTGGCCTTGAACTCATGGCAATCCTCCTACCTCTGCCTCCCGAGTGCTGCGATTAAAGGCATGTGCCACCATGCCTGGCAATAGTCAGCACTTCTAAAGCATGTATGCTTGCTCTGAGTTGAGAGTCGAACCAGGCTACTGAGGAAACTGGGGCAAAGAGTGCAGTGTAAGACCAGTCAGCATCTCTAAACATTGTCAACATTGGCCATCTGTAGTGTTCAGGCCAAAGGTATATCAAGGCAGAGGAAACCTAGTCACATTGCTTTAAATGGATAAATTTCATAATTGTAAGATTAACTGTAGAGCAAGTTACATGTAAGGAATTTAGCATCTCACAGCAATAATCTCAGAAAAGTTATTTGTAAGGTCCATAAGAAATAGCCCCCCAGTTCTTTCCCATAGTTCATTCCCATATTTCATTCTCATACTTCATACCTACACTTCTCCTATCACTGCTCTCCTCTGGATCTTCCACCACCTCTGACCACCTCCCAACGGTGCTGTCATCTGGGTGTATCAAGAGATTAATCCATTCATTAGGCCAGAGCCCTCTTGATCTGTTTCTGGAAAAGCCATCACGGACACATCCGGAGCTGTGCTTTATTAATCCCCTAGGCATCTCTCAATCGTGTCAAGTTGACAATTTAGATAATCCATCATACTGAGGATTCAAGAGCTAAAATAACCACAGGAAGAATAGAAGAGCATGTGAACATGCGTCAGTGGAAATTTATATCATGGTGGGACAGTGGTGATAAAGGTAGACTAATTTGAAATCTTTAGCACAAGAAAATGTTTAAAAGATAATACCAATGGAAAGTAAGGATATATGTAGAAATAATGAATTTTATATATACTATAGTAGGGCTTTCTTACGAATCACTTAAAAAATTCCAAATGGGTTATTGACAACAAAAAAAGGAAGAAACCCCAGGAAAAGATAGCTTATAAAAGAATACCCACAACTGATAAATATATTTTAAAATATTTTATTTGTTTTTATTTATTTGAGAGAGAAAGAAAAAGAGAGAGAGAGAGAGAGAGAATGGATGTACTGGGGCCTCCAGCTACTGCAAACTCCAGACGCACTGCCACCATGTGCATCCGCCTTATGTGGGTCCTGAGGAATTAAACCCAGGTCCTTAGGCTTTGCAGGCAAGCACCTTGACTGCTGAGCCATCTCTCCAGCCCCCTAAAAATATTTTTTAAAAGTCTAACCTCAAGCTGGGGAAATGGCTCAGAGGATGAAACAAGTCCATGTTCAAGCCTGACTAACCAAATTCTATCCTCTTCAAATCATATGTAAAAAGCCAGAAGCCATGCTAGGCTTCTTTAATCCCAGAAATTAACTCTTTCCACCTTGTGAGATAGAATACCTGAGTTTCTTCTTCTTCAACAACTGTGACTTTGTAGCCATTCGCCTACATCTGACTGACTAGGAAATGGGATGTGGGGGCAGAAGAACTTCCCAGAACCTCTCAGTAACAAAGAACAGCTGAGTGAAATCTCAGCAGCAGTGAGATTCTGAGAGAAACCCTGCTGCAAATGAGGTGGGAAGGTAAAGACTGACTGATTGAAAAGTTGTCCTGTGACTCCACCTGCATGTACCCTCACTCTCCTACACAAAACACTCATGTACATATGAGCATGTGCACACACACTAACAAATCCTACCTCACTAGTTTTTTAAAAAGTGAAAGCAAACATATATATGTATATATGCATACAGATATATGTAATATTTGGAAATATATGAATGTGTTTTGCTTGTCATTATTTTCATATCATAAATGACCCTACTAAACCAGAGTCATTATTAACCAAACTATATTTACCATATATGCATTTTAAATTACTTATTTGAGACAGAGAATGGGAATATGAGTGCACCAGGGCCTCCAGCCACTGCAAATGAACTCCAGATGCATGTGTCCCTATCTGGCTTACGTGGGTCCTGGGGAATTGAACCTGGGTCCTTTGACTTTGCAGGCAAGCACCTCAACTGCTTAGCTGTCTGTCCAGCCACAGATTTTAAACCACTGAAACTGTAGTTTGGGAGGGGGAGGAAATTCCAAGCTGGCTTTTACAGTTAAGTAGTCAAGACAGAAAATTTTGTGATTGTTTTAGTTCCAAAAGTTTCTTTTTTAAAAAAATATTTTATTTGAGAGAGAGAGAGAGAGAGAGAATGGGCGCACCAGGGCCTCTAGCCACTGCACATGAACTCCAAAGGCATATGCCACATTGTGCATCTGGCTTTTGTGGGTTCTGGGGAATTGAACCTTCTGGGGCTGGAGAGATGGCTTAGCAAAGGTGCTTGCCTGAAAAGCCAAACCTAAGGACCCAGGTTCCATACACACACACACACACACACACACACACACACACACACACAGACATATATATACACATACAGAGTGACATGAAAAAACTGCTTAATATAGAAATTTAATAATTTTAATGTTAAAGGAAGAATAATGACATTTATATAATCAAAAAGGCATTTATATATGCATATGCACATACTAAGAAATAATATTAATCAAATTTCCCCTTGATGGTGAGGAAACTCAACAAGCTTTCTTGTTAATTTTTCATGCATTTAAAACTTTCTATGTTTTGCTTTTATAATTATAAAGCTATATCTTAAAAATTCTGTTTTTCCTTTCCTTTGTAAAATAACTTTTCTCTATGCTTAGTTATTCCTCTTTAAAATACTGACATTTAAAATACTTGTCTTGAATACTTCCCATCTGGATTTTTTTCAATATGTAGTTTGATATGAGAGTATGAATCTCACTAAATAGTCATTATTTAAAACAGCAGATCAAGGTTTTCAGTATTATGTTTTAGTTAATGACTCACTTATTTCAGACACTCTTCTCATCAAAGCTCACTAACTAGTCTTTACCATACTGTCTATGTGGAGACATTCAGGTTCCCTAGATCCAGCCATCAGCTCCTATGGTCTCACATCACCTTCTGAATAATTGCACAAATTTCTTCATTTTACTTTTTTAAGAACATAGTGAAATATTTGATTTTAAAATTAATTTAGAATCAGAAACTTAAAGTCATTTCTTTTTAATCAAGGTATACTGAATAAATTTGATTTCCTTAGGATGATTCAAGGCCATGATTACTTATGAATCATCAAAAATTTTTAGTTATTCAAATATGATAAATTTTTTGCCCAAGTTATAAGTGGCTCTTGATTATAAGGTTTCCTAAAATTTCTGTGATCAATTTGCATTTTTTCATATCTTCCTTTACTGATACTTCCAGATGTTTTATCTTTTAAAATAACTCCCATCTGTAGTGGGATCACAGGATTCGATTTTTAGCATCTGTGTGAAATAAAATTAAATGATTGAACTCTGTCCCTTGTATTTTTGTTTCCTCTTGCATCTTTTAAATAAATGCCCACTTAGTCATGTTTCATGGAATCTTTACCTCTTTATGTTTTATTTAGTTAATAAAAATGACAATTGAGGCCGGATGTGGTGGTGCATGCCTTTAATACCAGCACTTGGGAGGCAGAGGTAGGAGGATCGTCATGAGTTGAAGGCTACCTGAGACTACATAGTGAATTCCAGGTCAGCCTGAGCTAGAGTGAGACTCTACCTTGAAATACAAAACAAACAACAAAAAAACACATAAATGTATATATTTGTAATGTGATACATGAGTAATTAATATATTTAGTGCCTCAAGTTCTTACCATTTCTTTAGGGGAGAACATCTACAATCTTTTCTTTTCATTGTTTAGAATACATATTATTATTGTCTACTTATACCTTGTGCAGTGGTATACCTGGGCTTGTTATTAACCTGAAACTTTGGGCACATTGACCGATAGCTCCCTCTGGAGGTGGTAACCAGCTTTTCTCCTTTCCACTCACCACTTCTGTGAGTTCAGCTTCTTTAGATTCCATGTGGTATGAGGTCATATGGTTTTCCTCTGGTTTACTTATTTCCCTTAACATCAGGTCCTTTAGATTTATCCATGCTGTTATAAATGAAAAATTTCTGTATGTTAGTGCTGATTAACCTTACACACACACACACACACACACACACACACACATATGGGGGGGGTAGGCATTCCTTCAACATATTCAACATACTCATTTCATTCCATTTGGGCATGCAACCAGTAGCGATTGCTTGATCATATAGTAATTTTCTTTCTTTCTTTCTTTTCTTTCTTTCTTTCTTTCTTTCTTTCTTTCTTTCTTTCTTTCTTTTTTTTTTTTTTTTTTTTTTGAGGTAGGATCTCACTCTGGCCCAGGCTGACCTGAAATTAACTATGTAGTCTCAGGGTGGCCTCGAACTCACGGTAATCCTCCTACCTCTGCCTCCTGAGCACTGGGATAAAAGTGTATGACACCACGCCCGGCTCTTCTATTTTTTTGAGCATCCTCCATACTGGTTTTCACTGGTTATAATAATTTACAATAATACCACCAGTAATGTATAAATGCTCTGCTTTCTGTATATCCCTGTAAATGTTTCTAAAATTTTATGTTTTTGACAGTAGTCAGTCTGACAGGTGTGAGGCATTATTTCATTGTGGCTTAATTTGATTTCTCTGATGATTAGCAATGTTGAACATTTTTTCTGCATCATTGTTGGCCATTTGTATTTCTTTTAAGAAGTGACTATTCAAGGCCTTTGACCATTTTTAATAGTCTTTAATTATTAGGTAGTTTGTACTCTTTCTATATGTTGGATATTAGTTCCTTTTATGATGTATGACTTAAAAATAATTTCTAAAATACATGGTTTGTCTCCTCACTCCATTGTTCTCCTTTTTAAGCAGAAGCATTTTGGGTTGAGACAATCCCACATGTCTGTTTTTTCTTTCATTGTTCATGCTTTGTTGTCATTTCTAAGAAATCTCTACCCAGATCTATACTACAGAGCTCTCCCCCTATGTTTTCTTCACTACTTTTATAGACTCACCTTCTAGTACTATAACTTTAATTCACTTTGCGTTGATTCTTGAAGAAGGAGTGAACTAAAAGTCCATTTTTACTCATGGGTGTGGTTATCCCAGTTTTGTAGCATTATCAGTTGCATTTACTTAAATCAATGTCCTCTCCACAGTGTGCATTCTTGGCATCTTTGTTGTGTAATTTTGTTCCTGGGATCTCTGTTTGATCCTATCTGTCAGTATGTCTGATCCAGTACCATGATGTTTTGAGGATCCTGGATTTGTTAATATTATGTTTGAATCCAGTGTGAAATCTTCTACTTTGTTCTTTTTGGTCAAGACTGTTTCGGTTCTTCAGACAGGGTTCGTGTCATGTAGGTAATGTTATCATTTTAGTGACCTTGGTTGAAGGCAGTGTGACTCTGCATATGAACATGGAAGCAGGTGGGTTAGCCTCAGAGGCAGGGGAGCACAATTCAATGGAAAGAAAAGCAGACACCGTTTTCGCTGAACACCTGTGTTCTTTTCCTGAGGCCACATTCTTTGGATGCCATAATTTATTTTTTATGTGTGTGTGTGTGTGTGTGTGTTCATGTTCACATATTTAATGGTTATATGAGTGTGACACGTGTACCACAGCATTCATGTGGAGGTCAGAGGACATCGTTAGGGTATTAGTCCTTGCTTTCCACCTCATGTGGCTCTCTAGTTTGCGTTATTCTGTACTATGGCACTTGCCAGGCAAGCTGGCCCAGCTGCTGCCAGGAAATTCTCTTGTGTCCACCTCCCACCTCTCTATCTGACTGCTAGGATTCTAGGAGTTCTCTTGGATTCCTGCTTTTAAGTGAGGTCTAGGTACTCACACTCCTACAGCAAACACTGTATGCACTGAACCCTCTCCCCAGCTTCCTGGGTGCCATAATTCTTGATCTCTCTCTCCCTGTAATGGAATATCCAGATTTATAATTAGATCGCTGGTTATCCTCTGCTTGGGTGGTAGAATATGAATGTACAGACCAGTAAACTCATTGAGCACAAAAATAATTTTTTTAATGTGTGTCCCTGAGATTTTCTTTTGTCCCCATTATCTGATATTATAGTGATATCAATCACAGCTCAACAGTTATCAACCTGGCTCCAAATCCTTAACCCTGAAAGTTTTCTTTTATTCATGAAAGAGAAGCTCTCTACGAAAATGTGGCAAAAATATTCTGTTTCACTTGCTGTTTTCTGTCCTCCAGTAAACTTTGTTAGATTAGGACACACAAGGTACTGATATTTTCATTAACATTTTGCTAAGAATTTAATTTTCCCATTTATTGTAATATGAGTTGTGGAATTCTTTTTTCTTGTTTCATGCAACATTCTAGTATTATTTCCATACTAGAAACAATCTATTTTGTTATGTCTTTCAAGGGAAGCAGGGCCTACCAAAGTGAAGGACCCAGACATAGTGACAGATGCTCTTGTAAAGCCAGTTTTCTCAAAAAAGGACTTTGACAAAGTATACGCAAATCGCCTCCTTGTCATTTATTTTTGGAATATTCGCTGCTGTACCACATTTCATTTGTTTACATATTTTTATTATGAGCTTCTTTAAATATAGAGGCAAGTATATAAACTAGCTTACCACGAGGCACCTGCTGTGTCATTTTATTAAATGTCCACACATTTGTCTTAGCTGTACTGTTTCAGAGCCAGCCAGGCCTCTGTCACAAAGACAGCTGAGCTCCCGCATCTGTACTTCATCGCTGTCTCTTCAGAGGTAACCAGGCCACCTTTACTAGTTTAGTGTTTTATTACATCTGTTCTTGAAGGTGCATTTTACTATTCGTGGATGTATCATTCAAGGATTACACATGGTATTACCTATGATAGTCTTCATGCTGTTTATATAAATGGCAGCCCGGTTAAAAACAACAATAACGTATGGCTAACAACTGAATACCGGAGCCAGGTAACTTAGGTTTGAATCTTGACTTTTGGGTAAGCACGGGCTTGTCTACATTTTGTGGCTCACTGGCAAAAATATGATAAATCATTGCATCGCCATTATGGGGCTGCTCTGAGTTAATATGCAGAAATAGTTTAAACTCACCTCCAGCCTAAATAAAGTGGTAGTGCTATACAGTATCACTATAAGTGTGGCATGTCAGGTTCAAATTTTAATTATGTAAAACTTCAGGTTACATTATTGGAAGATTGGCACCTCTAATCAGCCTGATCTACAAAGACTGAAATGGAAAGATTCTGAGGCTTAGGGGACGTCACCTTCCCTCCTCTTCTCCCTGCTAAGCCCCCATCCCCCTTTTCTTATTCAGTGAGGGACTTTTGTTCACCATTCAGGCTCAGGACAAGGAGCCAGTTACCCAGTATACAATACTCCACTGTGTCAAATTAGAGGTATGTTATTTTATATTTTGTTTAATTTTTGTTATTAACCATTTGGATCTCCCTTTTATAATTAGCATATCTGTCACACTGTCCATTTGATTGCTATTTACTTTTTATTGCCAACTAATTATTTTCATAGACTGTCTTCTGAACCACTGTACCATCTAGGTTCCCATGGATTCTAAAAATATGTGTATGCCAAATTATATCCTGACTCTCAGACTGTATGTGTTATGTAGAATTTGACCTTAAATAAGAGACTAGAGTTAATCTTACTGGCACGCTAAGTGCCATATTCCTGATTGGTCTAGATTTCTGAGAGGCTTTGGGCCTAGGCATCCCTCTGATGCTGGCAGTGGCACTGCCAATCCTGGAAGTCTAACAAGCATGTACCACTCTCCTGGATATGCATTCTGGTGAGGCTGAAGGTGAAGTTAGTGGGAACACTCAGCACCATGAAGATGGTAACAAGCTGTACAACAGGATCTCTCACAGAGCCTTTGAATGGAAAGCAGAGAAAGAAGTTTCCGGAAGTAGAAACAGAGCCAATGGAGAGAAAAGCACAGAAGGTGACATGCAGACTCACATGAGTAAACCAAGTGTAGGAGGTTCTTTGCTTCCCAAGTAACTGTCCATTCTGAACTCACTTGTCTTCAAACCTGAGCTGAATGGTTCTTCAGTCAACATCGAAACTCCTGTCTTTCTTATTTCCAAAGACAGCTTTTGTAATTTACCCCTATTCCAAGGCATAACCTGAGTGAATCTTTACTTGGAATCAAAAGAGCCCAACTAACTGAGATATTTAGTTCCCCCTGATCTGTTATTGGCTATATTCTTTGAGAGCAGAAACCAAACCCCTTTCCATCAGGCTTGTCTTTCCTTTCATCAGATCCAGCCCAAGGCTTTGCACTCAGTAAATGCCAAGCTGATATTTGCGGATTGAGTTTTCTGTCTACTGGGAGTCTGGGCATATCTGCTGGTCATGGTCCCTTGATGATAATGTGCCAAATATGCACAACTTATGCCTCCCATTTCATGAGATTTGTGTGGCTACTTCTGATCTCCTCATTAATTAAGAGCACCTGTCCAAACACTATTTGAATGAAAATAATAATTTGATATAAATAGCTGATATTTGTACTAATAATACTTTTTTAGTTTTAAACCGATCTTTCTTCAAATATCAGGTATACATACACAGCAGATATCATGTCCCCTGGATGAAAATGACAGTCATCTTAAAGCCACTTTGACTATGCTTTCTACCTTTTGTTAATAAAAATGAAGCATTATTTTTGAAATATGTTCACATTTATTCAAAATGTATTACCTTAGCAGACAAATTTCCTAGAAACAAAGACAAACAATTCTGAACCATTTATCAATGTGCATCATGACCAACAACACACTCTGATGTCAGGCAGGATTTTTCGCACCCAAATCATATGTGACTTTGGGCAAATTACCGAAACTCTTGGGCCTCAGTTTCTTCATCTGTGATATGAGGGCAATAAAAATGTTTCCTTCCCAAGAACATTCTAATATTGGATGAGTTACTTTACTATTTATCTCATTAGGAGTATATCCATAAGGATTAACTATTCTCATTATTGTTTGCTATTAGTTTATAAGGCTCTAGCTTTAGAAAGGCATCTTTCGCTTTGACTCCATTTTATACAGGCTTGTCTATTAAGGCTTTTGGTGAGCAGTGAAAGGAGGCAGATGAGCAAACCTGCACGCATGCTGCGCAGTGTTGTGAAGAACACTTGTGCTAGACTCCTTCCCGAGACAAGTCACTTCGCCACCCAGAACTGTTCTGCCGAGTTGCAGCTCGTGATCAGGGCTGTTGGAATGGAGAGTATCCAGCTTCCGAATGGCTGTGCTGTTCTAAAGTATCGAAGGGTGACATAACAGCAGAGCTAGAAACACTTGTGGAAATACTTTAGGAATGATTTTGTGAAGTTTAATTTGTGCTAAAAATTCATCTACACATCTCAAGCAAGGCAAATTTTCCCAAGACAGATGGAGACAGTTTTAAAGTTGGTTGCGTGATTCTGATTGGGACTGTTTTAATTTTATCATTGGACATCACTTCAAAACAAGGAATGAAATGTAAGGTAAATTATTCTCTAAAATAAGCCTTTCTTTTAAGATGTAGAAAACAGAACACAAATTTGAGAGAGAAAAGCAGTGATATAGTCAGTGGAATTGGAGACATTAACAGAAAGGGTTTGGGCAGGTGAAGTTAAGGAATGTTGCAAAGAAAAGGGGAGAGACGATTTAAAATGAGCTGTAGACTGGAACACTCCCAAGAGGATGTGTGAGGAGGGCTGTATATTTAAATGCTGAAATATGCAGTATGTACTCGGAGGTCTGGGAAAATATAAAGAGATCTACTCAGGGTGGCTGCCAGCTGCTCACCTCTCATGATAGAAGAAGAAGAAGAAGAAATGAGCTTAAGCTGAGTATGAGTGATTTGAGCTTTCTACACAATAAAGATGGTTAAACATTGATTTGCATTGTGTAATCTCAGTGCTGGCAATACGGAAAAATGTCTGAACTGCCAATCAGCCAGAGATTTTTCCAGGCAAAGACAGAATGATGGGCCCAAGACCTCTTATTAACTACAATTTGGTTTTCCCTGTGTTTCAGTATGTCAGAGCAATTTCTTACTGAAAGTATAAAATTTTCCCCCCAACCCATGCCCCCATGATCCATTTTCTCTGTTTCCTTCAGATGCTCTATAATTTTGTGTATCACCACTTTTTGTTCCTTCATTCCTCCGTAGGGCTGTGATGGCATTGTGGATGCATTAGAAGACATCCTCTTAGAATAATGATACACCTGCCTCTTAAAACAGTTTTGAACAGTGGGATGTGTGATCCATTTATTGCATTTCACTTTTTTGATTCCCTGAAATTTTATATGCCAGACAATGTGCTGAGCCTTAGAGACTCAGAGCTAAATAAGGCATCATTTCTACCCTATTGGGATTTACCATGTAGTGGGGTAAAGACAGACTGCTGTAATCAAATGCCAGAAGTGATATTATATATATAAAAAATGTGACAAGGCATCTCAGTACAAAAGAGAGAGTTGGGAACTGTGAGGAGGATGTGTTTCAACAAAGAGGCATGCAAATCAAATTGCCTGGCAGGGCATATCTTTGTAGGTAGAGGGAAGGGAAGGGATTATCTGTCACTGGGAGTGCTCTTCAGTCCAGGTCCTGAGAAGCTGAGCTGTGTGACATAGGCGATCACTCCTTTAAGCCTCCAGTGACATCTACTTCTGAGCAACAACTCCATGCCATGACGGAGAAAGCACATGCTTTATTGGACAAGTTTCCTACGTGAGGATATTTTGAGACTAAATTAGGTGCTAAGCACAAAAGCATCCAGTGAGAAACAGGCCCCAAGAAATATGCTGTCAAAGAAAAGAAGGGATTCCACATGGAACGTGTGCACCTTGGACGCTAACTTGAATGTACCTCATTTAAAGTGATTATTTCAAAGCAGCTGTGAAATTTTGACATGAACTAGGAAACAGATGAAAATATTTAAGTATGGTGAAAATAATAATTGTTTTCATATAAGAAAATGTCCAAGATTTTATATATCTATATAAATTTGTATATATATATATATATATATATATATATATATATATATATATATAGTGTGTGTGTGTGTGTGTGTGTTTCTGCAAAGCAGTAAAGAAAAGATACTGTAAATGGGGCAAGTTATTGATATTTTTTAGTCTCAGTGGTGGGTATGTGGAGGCTCATTGATGTATTCTGTCTGTTTCTGTTTTTGAAAAATGTTGCGACTAAACTCCAACAGTGAGGGTACATGACTGGATTGGTGGATTAGACACATAATTGTTGGCAGCATACAAGATTTAATGGGAAACATAAAAATAACAGGCAACTGTGAAAGTGAAGCTAAAAATCTATATATAGTATTGGTTTTGATGTTTACTTGTAAGTGTAGGTATATCCTTTAATGTGTAATGCCTGAAGCAGATTTCTATTCAAAAGCAAATAGAGACAGACTTCTTCAGCTTTGATTACAAATAAAAATAGTGTGCAGAATTCAAGGGTAAGAGTGAAGAATTTTGATGAGTAAAATTTGTAATCTCTCAACTAGGCAGCTAAGAAGATACCTGACTTTTAAGTCAATGTCTTAAGTCTCTTATTTATTCCTGTTGCCTTTTCATTGTCACATTCAAAGTTCATGATATATATATTCCTTCTCCAGTGGTTTATGTCTGCTTGAAAGTTTAAAGAGAAAAAAACATAATGAATCTTAGTTGTACTTTTTCCTAATATAAAATATAGACATATTTTCTCTTTAATTTAGATTTTGTCAAAGCATTGGAAATGAATTTTCAGAAATGATTTTCTATCTAATGCTGTATTTTCTATATTGAATAACCACTGTTGGAATTAAAAGTCACTTGAGATGAACAAGAGCTTTTATTCCCCAAAAATGTTTCATGTGCTTTCAGAATTTTAGCTCTTGGATATCAGGTGAAAATTCTGGAGCATGCTCAATTCATCTCAGAACTGAATGTCAAATCCAAAGGCAGATATTTATACCTGAGTTCTGCTCGGACATTGCAAAACTCCTGTTCTCAGGCGATGCTGCATCATTTTAAACAAATTAAAGCTTTAGGACTGGATCTTAACAAACCAGCCACTTAATTCCCTGTTTATTGTGCTGTGTATTTGCAGTGTGCTTTGAGACGTCCATGCAACTTTTGACTAATTATTTCTGTTTCCCCACAACACAGCGGCACTGGCAATATCATTCCACTTGACAGAGGAAATAGGACTTGCAGGAAGTAAGATGGTTCCCCTAAAACAGTCCAGCAGGCTAGTGCCTTAGCTGCAAGTTCCCCTCCATATAAAATTTCTGTAAGTACAAGGGCCTGGCAAAAAGAAAAATCCGTGTATTCTATTTTCCTTACATTTTTATTTCTTTATTTATTTGCAAAAAGAAAGAGACAGAGAGAAAGAATGGGTACACTGGGGCCTTTAGCCGAGCCACTGCAAATTCCAGATGCATGCACCACTTTGTGCATCTGGCCTTACATGGGTACTGGGGAATCAAACCCAGACTGTTAGGCTTTGCAAGCAAGCACCTTTAACCACTGAGCCATCTAGCCCCCATTTTAGATTTGACACAGTGTCTCATTATATTGCCCAGATTGACTTTGACCTCCTGATCTTTCTGTTACAGCCCTCCAAGTGCTGGGTTATAGATACATACTGGCTATAAAAATAGCCATTTTTTTCAATTTCTTTAATATTTATTTTTAAAAGGGAGGGAGGGAGAGGAGAGAGAGAGAGAGAGAGAGAGAGAGAGAGAGAGAGAGAGGGAGAGAATGGGCACATGAGGGCCTCTAGCCACTGCAAAAAAGCTCCAGACACAAGCACCACCTTGTGTATCTGGCTTACTTGGGTCCTGGGGAATCAAACCTGGGTCCTTTGGCTTTGCAGGCAACTGCCTTAATCACTAAGCCATAGCCCCCAAATAGTCAATTTTTAAGAAACATTCATTATGATTACTCATTTTCCCCTAGTGTTAGGAATGAAATTTAGGGCCTCATACATGCTAGGCAAGCACTCTAACACCAAGTTACATCCTGACCTACATCTTCGGTGGTTCACTTTCAATACTGACACCTTTAATAATACTCTTCCAAGACTAATCATTAGCAATTCTTTTTTAATTTAAAATAAATTTTAATCAGTATGTACACAGTGTTAGGTTCATTATGGCAGTTTGAAACAAAATTTGTTTTTGTTGATTTCCTCTCCCTTTCTTCTCTCCTTTCACTTTGTACACCTTTCCCTCCTCCCCCAAGCCCCTTTTCCCACTTTCATGTCACATGGGTCCTTTTGCCTATCCCTAACACCTGTTTTCTTCCTTTTGTGGTCTCCTTTCTAGTTTCATAGTCTAAACCCACACTCACCTCCCCAAAATATATACATGTAAACATTAAAAAATAGGATCTGCATATGGGAGAGAACATGTGATTTTTGTCTTTCTGGGTCTGGGATATTTTGCTGAGTATAATACTTTTCAGATCCATCTATTTTCCTATAAATTTCAGGGTTTTATTTCTCTTTACAGCTGAATAATAAAATTCCATTGTATACATATACCACATTTTCATTATCCATCTACGTGTGGATGGACATCTAGGCTGGGTCCATTTCCTTGTTATTGTGAACTTGCAAGTGCATCTGTGGTAGGATATGGAATAAATTGAGCATATGCCCAGGAGTTGTATAGCTGGTCATAAGGTAGTTTTATTTTCAATTTTTTTGAAAAGCCCCAGTGCTGACTTCTATAATGGCTGGTTTACACTCCCACTGGCAATGAGTAAGGGTTCCTTTCTTCACAGCTTCACTAACATTTGTGGTTTGTTTTTCTGATAGCAGTGCTGATTAGGTTGAGGGCAAATCTCAATGTAGTCTTTTCTTTTTGTTTTTGATGTAGGGTCTCACTGTAGCCCAGGCTTACCTGGAACTCATTCTCTAGTCCCAAGCTGGCTGCAAACTCATGGCAATCTTCCTACTTCTGCTTCCTAAGGGCTGGACTAAAGGCTTATGCTACATGCGTGGCCTCAATGTAGTATTTTGTTGTTGTGGTGGTGGTGGTGGTTGTTTTTGAGGTATGGTCTCTTTTTAGTACATATGCAAATACCAAAACAAAACTTTGCATGCTAATTTAAAAAAATTAAAATAGGACTTGAGTCAATTTGAACAAACTCTTTACATATCAAAGACAGAACAATTTGCTTGTCAGTTAAAATAATGTCTAGAAACAGATCATGTATGTGATCATCCACAAGTTATGGTAATATTAAAAAAAAGGAATACCTACTTAAAAGGCCACTGGCAGTGTACTTTAGTGAATCCACTCAGTATTTTGAAATAAATTCAGGGAAAAATGAAGTAAAGCAGTTTTCTTGCTTTTATTAAATGAACTGTACCTCCAGATAATTAAAACTTAATGACATGGTTCTCTCTCTCTCTCTTTTTTTTTTTTTTGTAGGAAACTTTTTGCAAATAAACAAAGGGTAAATGGTGAAATTAAAGTATTGCTATTTTGCAATAATGGATTCAGGTGATGGCCATCAAGTATATTGTCATCAAGAGAGACAAAAAGGCATTACATGCCTCCTGGTGGAGGTCCTGCAACTTATTAGTGAGGAAGATTCTATTTCCAAGGTGATGAAGCCTTGATCAGTTTCAACAAAGAAAAGAAAAACATAACAACACATTAAAAGGTACCATGGGGATGCAATCAACAAAACCTAACCTTTGAGGCCTCTGAAGTACCAACAACCTGCTATTTCCCACAGATAAATTGCAAGAAAAAAAAAAGTGAAGAGGAATTATAGACTAAAATTATTTTTAAAACATATTAACTGAGTTAGACCTTATTCAGACTTGATTGAACAAATGACTAGGAAAATGTATTCATATGGCAGCCAAGGAAGCTTAAATATAGGTTGGATTTTTTAAAAAAATTGTTTATTTTTATTTATTTATTTGAGAACAACAGACACAGAGAGAAAGGCAGATAGAGAGAGAGAGAGAATGGGCATGCCAGGGCCTCCAGCCACTGCAAACAAACTCCAGATGTGTACTCCCCCTTGTGCATCTGGCTAACGTGGGTCCTGGGGAATCGAGCCTCGAACCATGGTCCTTAGGCTTCACAGGCAAGTGCTTAACTGCTAAGCTATCTTTCTAGCCCTAGGTTGGATTTTTGATGTGAGTAAGATGTTATTACTAAACTTCTTATTTTGTTTGTTTGTTGAGGCAAGCCTAAGCTCAAGCCCAAGCCCAACAGATTGGTCTTTTTTTTTTTTTTTTTTAATGCAAGAGAGTGAGAGTGATGGCAAGAGAGAGAGTGAGATAGGAGAGAGTTGTGCCAGGGCATCCAGCCACTGTAATCGAATGCCAGACACACACGCCACCTTGTGTGTAAGCGTGGCCTTGCACACTTGCGTCATCTTGTGTGTCTGGCTTATATGGGACCTGGAGCATTGAACATGGGTCCTTAGGCTTTACAAACAAGAGCCTTAACTGCTGAGGCATTGCTCCAGCCCAGTTACTACTAACTTTAAAAGTATAACATTGTTGTTATTAAGCTGTGCTTTCAATGCCTTGTCTTTTAGAGACATACTGAAGTATTTTTGTATAAAGTGAAACTCTTTCTGGGATTTGTGTCCAGATAACCTGGTAATAGGGAAGTGATAGGGAGGAAGGAAATGTCCCATTTTCTCTACTTTTATTTATGCCTTAATTTTTTATGTGTGTTAAGATTTTAAAAAGGAATGCCATTTAAGATGAATCTCTGATCACACTCTGGACATAAGTAATTATTTGTGTGAAATATTTATATTAAAAATTCTTAGGTTATAGATTTTTAAATCTTATTCCCAAAAGTATAATCATGATGAGATATAGGTAGCATTTAGTAAATATCAAGTATGTGCCAGACAGGTGTTCAAAATCATTCTATGGGTATAATTTTGCTTAAAATTTACCCGAATTCACTGGGTGGGGTGGCATATGCCTTTAATCCCAGCACTTAGGAGGCAGAGGTAGAAGGATTGTATGAGTTCGAGGCCAGCCTGGGACTACAGAGTGAGTTCCAGGTCAGCCTGGGCTACAGTGAGACTCTTCAAAAAAAAAAAAAAAACCAGAATTCTATGAAATAATTCTGCTGTCTTCCTTCTCAGAAGAGCTGAGGTGAAATACTTGAGCCAATCCATGGCTATTGGAGGTGGAGCCCATCTTGGGGTGCTGCCCTCATAGCTTTCAAGGTCCCAGGCTGCCCTTCTTTGCTCCGCAGCTAGAAGTGGAGATTTTTGAGTGACAGTGTCTGCAGATTTTTGTGTATTCTTTCCATTTTCTTGATCAGCATTCTTTGCCCAGATTCAAGTGTTTTTGGGAAGATTGTAATTTGCATTTTGGCTAAATAAGAAACTCCCAAACTAGTCAGCTTGCTCCGAAGCAATCCTAGCCACTGTTTGAATCGTTAATGAGGCAAGCTGTTCACCTTCCCCACAGGATGGGAGCGGGTAGGAGCGCAGTACTGGTTTTGATGTTCATCTTTATGGGTCCAAGGTGGCTTTCCCTAGCATAGTATGTTCAGCAGGAGTGCTGCTGTCAGGTGTGTGTTGGGGGGGGGTAGGATGGGGTGTCCTGATAAGAAGCATTCTCATTGTTAGGTATATGTGCACACAGAAGGAGGAACACCTCTGGTAAGGAGAAATTGGCATTTTCAGTACTAAGAAATGAAATCAGACCTTTGATAAGGCTCTTGCTGATGTTTCTGGGGGATAGCACCCTCACCTAGGACCTGGCTGGGCTTACAGTATCTTTTCAAAGGTCAATATTCCAGTCTTCTGTAAACTGTCAGAATATTTCACATATCTCCTGGGAAGCTAATTATGAACCCTTAGTCAGTAAACTCTTTTGCAAAATATGGCCTTCTTCACTTCTTGCAGAGACTCTAGTCAGTGATATTCTCAGTTTTGTAGGTAAAAGTAGTGGCCCAGGAGGAGGGTAGAAATAGACTCTGCGTTGGAAGAGCTTCAACGATCAACTCTACACATGTCAAACTGTGGAGAGTGGAGAAGCCTTGATGGTTCCTCCATCTTCTGTCTCCATCTCATTGAGAGGAGGCAACTTGGATACTTTTTTAGAAACAAGTAACAAACACAGTGAACCATCCCTTTATTAAAAGTTAAAAAAATACTAAAAATGCTAAGGAAGTAGAGTACTTGTTCTTTGCCCCCCCAAGTCTCTATCCCAAGCATGTGAAAAACTTAATTTAATTTTAAAATATATCCCTACAGATAAATAATACATATGCCCAGAAGTTCAGTTTCTAGTTGACCAATGATTATTTAGAAATTTGCCACCAAGTTTCCCCAAGATTTGGATGATTGCTTGCTCTTTAAACTTGTGAATTAGTTATTTGCCTCCATATCATTTTCTGTGAGTATATTTCTCTACACCTTCAGCAAGGATAACCCAATTAATTCCCTGCATGGTTTCTGTCTCATGGGATAAAGAGGGTAATAGGTTGTCACAGTCTATCATTGTCTACTCTTTGGTTGGGATGCAAACAATACCTATGTGTTTGGACATGCTTTTCACTGGCTGGGTGCTTGTCGACCAACTCCCTCACAGGACAGGTCAGTACAGGTCATAGAACTTAGCTAAACTTGGGCTTTCTCCATAAGTCAAAATACAGCTTTTTTTTTTTTCTTCAAGGTAGGTTCTCTAGCTCAGGCTGACCTGGAATTCACTATGTAGTCTCAGGGTGGCCTTGAACTCATGGCGATCCTCCTCCCTCTGCCTCCCAAGTGCTGGGATTAAAAGCTATTTGAAATAAGAATCCAATGCTAGGCCAGTGATACTTATTACTATAATATGTATATATCATGTATTAAGCTTTGTTAAAATATGTCACTGATGCTACTGTTGCTTTGTTCCAAAGAATTGTGCAGAGACAACCCAAATTAACAACAATGAAAATTACTTAACTTCTGCAATATAAAAACAACTGGAAAAAAATGAAACTCAAATTTCCTGCTAGATCTTTAAATATATCTGAACTTTATATCATTTATACATTATGGTCACTATGGATGAGATGTTTCTTTATTTAAGATTGATAATCTTGGGCTGGAGAGATGGCTTAGCGGTTAAGTGCTTGCCTGTGAAGCCTAAGGACCCTGGTCAGAGGCTCGAATCCCCAGGACCCACGTTAGCCAGATGCACAAGGGGGCGCACACACCTGGAGTTCGTTTGCAGTGGCTGGAGGCCCTGGTGCACCCATTCTCTCTCTCTCTCTCTCTCTCTCTCTGCCTCTTCCTCTCTCTGTCTGTCACTCTCAAATAAATAAATAAAAATAACAAAAAAATTTCAAAACAAAAAGATTGATAAATCTTGGGCTCAAGAGATTATTCTCCCAACTTGGGTTTATTTCCCTAGTACTCATGAAAAGCCAGATATACAAAGTGGTACATGTACCTGGAGTTCTTTTGCAGTGGCAAGAGGCCCTCGTGAACTCATACACCCGGCCTCCTTGCAAATAAACAAATGAAAGTATTTAAAAATGTATAATCTTATTATATGAGAATAATTTATAATACACGTATGACAGTACCACTTGAGATGAGAAAGATGAGAGGGGCTCCCCGTGGCCCTTGCTACCACAGTCATGCAGGACATTCTGATCTGTCCTACCTCCCGTTTGTCTTCAGGAGATAATGTGTGTGCAGACCTCACATACTGTAAATGATAGAAACCTTTTGAGTCCCCACTCCACCACCCAACATTTCCAACCAGTTTCCCATGTTCATACCCTCCTATTAACCCCTTTACTCTCCTCTAAAGCTGCCCCTATTCCAATCCTTGTATACATCTTTCTGGGAACTCACTGCTATCATTAGCCCTCTCTTGTTTTCCTTTGTCTTAATTACAGGCTCTTTGTAGTTTATTTTCAAAGTCATTCCAATCTCTTTTCTATACGAAACATTTTTCTCTTTTCCCTAGTGGTCTCTTTCAAAGCCATAGTCCTTTGATGTGAAACCTATGTTTTTATTTTCGCATTCCTTTTCTTTGTAAACTTCTCTTTAAACACACTATCTCCATTACATACTCTCCTGATTCCTGTCTTTAGACTAATGGTACCCATGGCGTGTGTCCACTCTTCCCCTCTATCTTTGTTTGAGGCCTAACTTCTCCTTCATTCCAAGTTGGATCTTGCCCAGCTATGTTCCCATCTCATCCAAGATGATTCCCGAATTCACCTTGACCCCTTTTTTCTCTATTAAGTTTGACGATTCAAGGCAACTAGCCCTAAAGTTACGGACAAATACGAAGAATTTTATCCCAATAATACTTTAAGTTTCTTAAAACCATATATTATATCTGTTCCTTTTTTGCTCCTAATTCCCTAATAGATTTAGAGAAATAGCAAGAACTACATAGTTATTAAACATTAGAAGTAAAAAGTGTATTCTTTGCAGAAGAAAAACCTCACTTAATTAACAGGTGAATGGTACCCTTCCAGTTACTGATCTACAAAGTCACAGTAGATGTTTTTAGCATCCACAAGGGTGTGTGTACACTGAGCCCTTTCATGGTACACCACAACATTTTATTAAATTATGGAAGTGTTATAAGTCAGTTTCATAATATTCAGACATCTCCAGGAACTGAACATTTGTTTTTAAATTTAGCCATAATCTAGAGACAGTAGTGGCCCAACAATGCAGCCTTTATGCATGAATAATAGATCTGCTGCAAAGTAATTGTGGAAATGCAAGTGGAGGTCTGTGTGTGTAATGACAAGGTGTCAGACAGGACGAGGCTGAGTTAACCAGAGCGATTTCCTTAAGGGAGATGGATTCCTACTTATAAAAACAGAAGACTGGCCTAGTAAGAATAGCTTGAGTTAAGGTTCAAAAACAGAAGACAGTCATTGTAGTCAGCATGTAAAGGCGAGATGGAGATAGATCCAAAAATGTAGACAGACTTGAAAACAGGATTGATCTAAGCTTTTGTTCTTCTTTCATCAAACTCAGTCATTGACAGATCTATAAATATGCTGTCATTGACAAAATGGTTGCACTTATTTTGAATTTGCAACTGCAAAGTAAGGTGGAAGGGGCTCAGTGGCTAAAGGTGCTTGCTTGCAAGCCTGCTGACTTGAGTTTGATTTTTAGCACCTATATAAAGCTGGGCATAAAGTGGTACACATGTCTGTAATTCCACTGTGGTTACATCAATAGGAAGAGGAGGAGCTAGGAGAATCCAGAAGCTTGTAGGCCAACTAGACTGTCTTATCCAGGGTAAAGCAAGAGAGATCCTGTTATTAAAGAAAGCAGAAGGAGCAGATTGACCTGTGATCTCCATAGGCATGCCATGGTATGTCCATACACATATGCAGGCACACAGACACAAATAAAATAGACTAAAAAATAAGGTGGAGAGTAATTGATGAAGACACCTGCCTGCTGTGTACTGTACACACACACACACACACACACACACACACACACACACATGAATGTGCACATAGGCACATGCACATACTCTACACACACTTGCAGAAAATTAAAATAATGCTTATCTTGATTACTGAGGTTTTGGTCCCTCTTAATTCTCATACCTAACCAAATGCTTCATTTGCCTTATGATCATCCTGGCCCAGGCTTATCTTCATTTGAATCATTTCAGTATTAATTCACTAAAACAGAACAGGCCATTTCTGAGAATCTTTTTTCTTTTTCTTTTTTTGCTTGAATCTGTCTTTTTCTTTTTAGTCACATTTGTACAAATACTCTTTTGTGATACAGGTACTGCAAAAGGTCTACATTGAGAATGTCAGCATGGATATCAGGGATTCAGATATACATGTTGGAAAGTAACATGATTTTGCAAATGACTATGTCACCTAAAGACTCTTAGGTAGAAAAAGAGGTAACAGGACTGGAGATCTAGTATCTGTCGTTCATTTCTGATTATGCACAATAGGAACTGGGGGGGAAAAAGGAGTCAACAAAAAAGGAAAATGTTTGAGTAGATCAGAACCAGCCTGGCAAGAGAAGTGATCACGGAAGGAGATTTTTGTATAATTAAATGTCAGTTTGCATTTTGAAATATTGCCTGCTGCCTCCCACTCAGTCACCAAGTGAGATGAGAGAGAGTATTCTCTGCAAACCCAGAGCTGACAGCGGCGCTTGTCGGGTTCTCTGACAAGGCTGAGCTCTAGCCGAGAAGGATGGGAGCACATCGTTTTGCCGAGAAGGATGGGAGCACATCATTTTGCTAAGGTGGCTCCAAGTTACTGATAAACGGTGCAGGGTGCTATGGTTTTCCCCGTAAGAAAAGCAAACCGACAGGAAAAGAAGCAAAGGAACAAAAGCTGCTCTGGCATTTCAGGGCAGGGAGGAGGTTTGAGGATTGCTGGTTCATTCTCCTTCACTTATAGAGGAGGAATTCAAGGCCAGAATAGATGAGTGGTTTCTCAAGGTCACGCTACTATCAAGTAAATGGCGGAGTTGCCGCTTTCATCTGCTCGCTGATGGAAGTGTTCGGGACGCCACGAAGCAGGTGAAGCAATTGGCCCTGGTGTCCTTTGCCTTGAAGTCAAGTGGCTTTAGTTCTGGTGTGGCAGGACTGAGAAGGCAGAAGCTGTGGAGAGCGGTTGAATGCATACACTCCTTAAAGTTCTTTCTGACCCGTGTCTCCAATGACACAAATGCAAGCTTGTTGTGTCAGTCTACCGGGTTAGGCTTAGGAAGATGGATTTTGGTAAAACTCTCCAAGTGCTCCCCATGTGTCCCTGAATTAAACACAGTGGGGTCAGAAATTTACATCTTATTGATGAATATATTTATATCAATAAATATCAACTTAAAGTGAAGTAATTCAAGACTGGGCTTGAGTGGGATCGAAGGGTGAAGTATAAGAGCCTTAGGAAAGATATATATGAAAAGGCAAAAGAAGAGAGTTCTTCAAATTGCCTCTTTTCAATTTAGTTCATCCACGAGTGGGAGGCTTACTCCTGTCCATGTTAGCACCCCATGGGGGGTTTCTTCCTTGCTCTGCTCATAACAAGACTAAGCTCTTAATGTCACTTGAAACTTCTTGAAAACCTTCACTGATGGGCAATGGCTTTGAAACAAAAATTGTTTTTGATCTTTTGCTTAGCCTCAGATATAGAGAATTGACATATGAGAAGTTCTTTTGTAATATTTATGTGCTTCCTTATATTGTCATTTCTTCCTCTCTCCAAATAGACAAACATTCTCAAGTATGTGGCATGAGTCCACTTTAAACTCATTTCAGCATACTAGAACTGTGTTTAGTGCTTCAGTGTGTTTGATATTTCTCATGTGGGACTTTCAAGGGAGGGAGAGGAAGGAGCCTGAGGGATACCACAATGCTCTTCCCATAGGCAGGAATTGGTGGGGACTGCTGGGTGCTCCCTGGCAAAGAGCTTTACAGTTATTTTTTTCCTTAGAAGTACAATGCTAGTAAATTTCCCTTGCTAACTTGGATATATCCTAAGACTTCAGAATAGAAAATCCACTCTAGCCCATGCATTGTGTCATTTGCCTGTTACCTTCTCCATTAACCAGAGGGCATAAGATGGCTGATGACAGATGCCTCTAAACCGGAAAAACAAACTTGCACATATTTATACATTTGAAAATATACAGACTGCTGGAGTTACCAGGAGTCACTGTGATTTATAACAGTGGCTGAACAAATTAAATGCAAGCTGTTCTTTGAAGATTTTTTTTCTATAAAAATAGAGGTGATTTTTAACAACTTGATAACTTGGAAATCAGGAGTCTATCTAAAACTAATTGGGGAACGTATTTCCTAAACATTTTATAGAGTAAATTTAGCTATCACACGTAGGAGAAACAAATATTTTTTCACTATTTTCCCACTGTTTTATATAATGGAATTAAGTCAAAATCATTTTTTTTCCATGGTGAAAGTAAGGATGTAAAGGCTTTAAATGTCATCCAACATAACATCAGAAGCAGTGGAGATATTTGGCAAAGAAACATTTTTTGAGATCAATTTTAAAAGGGCAAAAGACCACTTAAAATAAAATCAATATAGAAAGAACCAGGTAGTCAGGAGTGGCAATAAATTAAAAGTTCAAGAAAATCAGCTTGTCATCATATTCTTGTTCCAGACAGCCTTCTTCCGGGTCCCATTATCTACCTTCCTTTTCCTTACAAGGACACCTCTAGCTATGGGGTGGTGATTAGCATGGCCAGGGTGCACCCGGGACTGGAGGCCACTCATTTTCAATAAAGCATTTTCTCCTTTGCTTCTCAGAGCAGTTTCTGATTTTGATTCAAACACCGGGTGTCTCGCAGGCTCAAGTGCTCTGATATTTGAGTTGTCATGGCCTGTTCTCATCATTGTCTTTTACACACCCGACCTTCTTTTCGGTAATTGGGACACCTTCTGAAGGCACTGCCTTTGGGATTAACTTCTCCAACACTGCTCGCAGGTCATTGCCTGGCAGGCGCATCACGCTACCAAGCTGCCCATGGTGAGTCTTGACCTGGCATTCTAAATTCTCCGGAGAGCTGTGCTAATGACCATTATAGTCCCATGCTACTCTTGAGCATGTTACACTTGTTGTGTGTTTGACCCAGAGGGACATAGTACCTTGTCTAAATTTACCTTTCTTCCCTATTAGCGCAGTATCATGTAAAAGGGTAACCACAAGAGAGGGTAAGGACTTGCCAATGATCCAGTTAAAATTATTCACAGAAAGTACTGGTTTTAAATTTACTGATGTCTAAATGTTGCACACGTGTGTGTTTGTGCGTGCACATGCATGCGTGCATGTGTGTGTGTTTGTTCTCATGCAGCACTGTGGTCTTCAGGTCTCCCTAAACAAATTTAAAAATATTATAACAGGGCCAAGAATGAAAACCATGTTAATGTTAAATATTATTTTCTGATGTGTGAAAGTTTACAGGAAGCCTTATACCTTGTCTATGAATACCCACAGATGTTAAAACATTGCATCTGCTACACAAATAAGACTTCTTTGACTCTTGAAAGAGGAAGTGATAAATGATACCTGAGGTATGTTTCAGTAAATTAATTATAGAGCCATTCCTTTATCTGACAGTTGCCGAGTTTTGTGGCAGTTCATCTTTTAGCTTTCAGACCGGTAAAATAGACAAACCTCATACCTAGAGTCTGTAGGTGAACACGGAACTTTGCTGGGAAAGCTAGACAGATGATGTTTAGTGGGTGTGTGCTCTGCTCCTCTAAAATCAGAGCCAGAAGGGAAACTTCTCCTGCCTCTGATGGGATTGGGGGGAATGGTCTCCAAGCCCAGGTCTTTCCAGAAAGTTGGAGAGGAAGGTATATTACCACAGTCTGTAGGAAGGAACATTTTACTGGCATCTGACAAGAATCATGCCAATGTTTTACCCCTCCTGTTTGATTTTCAGTGCAATGATCCGCTTGTGGCCAAGGCCATGGACACAATTGTCTCATATATCCTGAAAAGACTTACTGGATGTTATTTTGATTTTTAGGTTTCTAAACCTCTGTACCTTGTCTACTATGTATCATGTTTACGATTATGACAGTTACAAAATTATACTTAAGAATTAATAATTTCGGTGCTGGGAGCGAACCCAGTTGATAAAGGGCATGCCTTGTAAGGATGAGTACCTGTGTCTAACCCCCAGAACCCATGTTTTAGAAAACAGCCAGGCATAGTGGAACATAGTGGAACATGCTTATAATCTCACAGAGAGGAAGGGGTAGAGGGAGACAGGTAGATTTCTGATGCTTGCAGGCCAGTCATCCTAGTCTAATTCCAGGCAAGTGAGAATATTCTGTCTCAAAATGTCTGATGCACAGTGCCCAAGGTTGTCCTCTGGCTTCCATAGGTACACTCATGTGCATGCATGCATGCACACACATACACAAAATTAATAATTTACTTAACACTCAGAAGAAAAGATTTTTTAAGGAAGATATCAGAAATGAAAATGTGATGTGTGAGTGATAGATTTAAATAAATTACAAATAAAACTCCAGTATATCCAAAAATCATGATGAACAAAATGAAAAGACAAAACAAATGTGCTTGGTTAGAAGAATCAAGGGACAAGTTCCAAGAGAAAAAAGAAAAGAAAAAAAACCAGCAAGGACTGTGCATAGGAAATCCAATATAATACATGGTTAAGGTGCATATGAAACACTGGCCAATTATGCTAGCAAATAAATGCATTTCAAAGCATGCTATGCTTCTCAGATCAACTGAGTTCTTTGAATAGTGGGAAATAAGCACTCTGTTATGTTACTGATATCAGGAGGTCAAACTGGCAATATGTATTAAAAAATGGAGTTAGGAATTCCATTTCCAAAAATACTTCTTAAGGGAATAATCACAGATATGCATGAAGAAATGAGTCAAAGAAAAATCTTTCCTAGGAATATTTTAAATGGTCAAAAAGTTTAAAAAAAATAAAAGAAACTCAGAGGTGGAGTCCTTACCTAGAATGCTCAGGACCCTGGGATTTATCCCAAGAATCCCTCCAAAAACAAAACAAATAATCTAAAAGCCTGTTCCAGGAAAAATGAGTGGTTTTAGGTGGTCCTTGAACCTCTCACATTTGAAGGTGTTCGGGGAACATGGTTACCCATGCCTTAGCGGTTACCTTCCTATGTTCCCTGCTCTCTTGTCTTCTCTGCATGGAGTCCTTATATCCCAGGAGCAAGACACAAACTTGGCTAAATTATCTCTCCATATAGTCATATTTTGCTGTTGTTAGGAAGAACATTGAGGATGAATATTTAATGCATAGAAAAATGTTCATAAGTAAAAAAGCAGGAAACAAAATTGTTTATAATCAGAATTTTATAAATATATAAACACACTCAGAAAAGTCCCTAGAAGGATATATTCTAAAATATACATCTCTTGTGGTGAGCATGCAGAATCATTTTAAAAAATGGCATTTCCCTGGCTTGAGAGATGGCTTAGCAGTTAAGGCTCTTGCCTGCAAAACGTAAGGACCCATGTTCTACTCTCCATGCCCCCTTAGCCCCTTTAAGAAGATGACCAGCCATATTTCTAACAACATCAATCTGTTTTACAAGTTTCTATACTTTACATAAATAGATTAAACTGTATAATATGTAATCTTTTGGTCTCAATCTCTTGTCCAAAGTGATTCTTGAAATTTAGCTATATTGTTGAATGAAGCTACACATGATTCATTTTTCTTGTTATATGTTATTTCCTTGTGGGAATTAGTAAATTGGAATAATGTATTTACAATGTATCTCCCTTTATACTCTTGATGGACATTTGAGTACATTTCTGTTTGGAGCTGTTAGAAATAGGGATTCTAGTGAACATGTATTTTTACATTTGGAGAACATATCTACATATTTATGTGGGTAAATTCATAATTTGGTATAAAATTTCTGGTCTTGGAGTATACATATGCTTGCTTCAGTAAGTGTTACCAGTTTTCCTAAATGATTGTACCAATTTGAACTTTGGTCAGCTGTGTATCACGTTTGGTGACTTTATGTCTTCATCAAACTTTCTTTTCCTCTTGTTTTTATTTTAGAAATTAGTTTTAACTTGAATTTTTAAAAATTTTGTAATTTGTGTTTGCCTTGCCATATCATTTTTTTTTTCCATCTGAAGTTAAGGATTTGTTTCATTTTCCTATTAAGTTGCCTGCTTTAAAATTTCAAAGGAACTTCTATGTAGAAGTCATTTTTTGGATATGTATGAGAATTACTAACATCATTTTATACTTGGTGTGGTAGTTTGAATAGATGGCCCCCAATATACTCAGTGTTTTATTAGCTTGTAGTTTGGATCTGCAGCTACCTGGCTGGAGGCAGTGTCTTTGGGTGGATCTTAGGGTCCAGCCCTAAGGTGTGGTGTTGGGTGATGCAAAGTATGTCTAGCTAGAGTTCCTGAAGTGTGCTGTATAGTGTGGCTTTTGACTTATGGTTTTCTCTGTTTGGTCCTGTGAAGGCAGGCCAGCTTCTTCTGCCATTATGGAACTTCCCCTGGATCTGTAAGCTTCAATAAATCCCTTCCTTCCATAACTGTGCCTGGTCTGGAAATTCATCTCAGTGAACCTGAAACTGTCTGCTACACTCGGTGAATTCATTTTCAAATATCTTGATGGTATCTTTAGATGAAAAAACAATTTTGATTTTAATATATTTAAATTTATATGTTTTCTTTTGTGGTCAGTACTTTTATTGATTGGCATTTTTATACATGTAAATAATGTATTTAGGTGGTAAGCCCTCCCATTATCTTCTTTTGTCCCTACTTCCCATACCATTCTCACTGAATCCCTTCTTTGTCTCAGCTAGTACCTCTTCTTCTTTGATAATATCTGTCTGTCTGTCTGTCTATCTATCTATCTATCTATCTATCTATCTATCTATCTATCTTGGTTTTCGAGGTAGGGTATCGCTCTAGCCCAGGCTGACCTGGAATTCACTATGTAGTCTCAGAGTGGCCTCGAACTCATGGCAATTCTCCTACCTCTGCCTCCTGAGTGCTGGGATTAAAGGCATGCACCGCCGTGCCCAGCCAACATCTTTGTATTTTTTTTAATATTTAGATTTCGATTCTATATACAGTATGCACTAAGGATCAAGATATTTTCTCCCCCAATATAAATGCCTAATCAAATCACTCCATTAATTACAATGACCGCTTTCCCCCTCCCATGCTAGCCATTTTGTCATAAACCAGAAAACACACACACACACACACACACACATACACACGCACTTTATAGTCTTTGTCTAGACCATCCTTTTGTTCTGGTCATGTTACTTTTCCTTGGAGTAAAAGCAGAGTGTCTTGATAACTTTAGTTTTATACTAGTCTATGATACTGGTAATTCAAGTCCCTCACCTATATTGTTCTCCAGAATTGTCTTTGCTATTCTTGATGCTTAGAACTTTCAATACATCTCAAACCCATGCTGTCCATTTCCAAAATGTCATTCTCCTGGACTTTCAATTATGATTACTTTAAATCTATAAATTAATTGTGGAGAATAAGTGCATTAATTTTATAATAAGAAAATAAAAATGCATTTAAAAAAAGAAAATGCAAAATAATTATTTAAAAGTAAAACAATACTAGGTCAAGATCTTTAAATTAGTTTTCTGTTTTCCAAAATGGAAAGATAATCTATACTTTTTAATTTTAGGTGTGTTCAAGACATATGCATTTTAAAACTACTCTAGTTAGATAAGAAAGTCACTGTAAAATTAGTCCTTCACGAAATCATGAGATACTATGATTGTTAGTTCCTGAAAGAAATGTGGAGACAGTGCACATGAGCAGCCAGGAATGAGGTTTTGCTTTCAATGGTTTGGCTGCTTTTTAACAGCCTCGTGCAAACGGAGCAGTGTGTTCTGAGCATGGGTGACCATATGCTGCCTCTCACTTGGGGCAGTCTTCGTTTACATCTATTGACTTGGCATCCTTTCCAATGTAACATTTTTCTCCCCTGGGAAAACGTGCTTCGATTTGGCTGAGTATTCAAATAATAAGCCTATATAAATATGATTGCTTTTTTATTACAAATGGCATGCCAATATATTGCCTAAGAAAATTAGTTTCTTTGTGAATAAGTTATCCTAAATTAAAACTTCACAAATTATTCTAAATGCTATTGTTAGCAAACCTATTCATACATATACTTGATTTTCCAAATCTGTACTGCCAACTAAGCCCTCTGGAGGGGTGAGGGAGAATACCCCATGGTAATGGTGGGGAATAAAATGCCTTTTTGATTGGGAGAAAAAGGTATGAGTGGGGAAATTACCCAGAGCCAAGTATGAGAGCCAATCCTTTTAGTGAACTGAATGAAACTGGTACGTCTTTGATGAATCATCCATCCATTGCATTTCCATTGTCTCTTTCATTCACAGGAGGTTTGGTGTCAGGTAGGAGAACTTGTTCCTACTTCATGTTGAGTTTCTGGAGTAGCTCGTGATTGCAACCTAGGCAATGACAGTGGCAAGAACAGGGCTGCCATGTCTGTCCTTGCCCACATTGTGTGCTGAATTATGTGTTGTTGTTTTTTTTAATCATCACCGTCATCATAATTTGGAGACAAAGTCTCATGTATCCCAGTCTGCTTTTGAACTCACTGTGTAGCCCAGGCCAGCCTCAAACTTGTCATCTTACTACCTTCACCACTCAAGTACAGTTCTGAGGATCAAACCCAGGATCTTGTGCATACCAGCAAACATTGTACCAACTGACCTACACCCTCAAGCTGAAGTCATGTATTGAAGGTCACTGTCCTGGGGCTGCCACCTCATGCCACACAGATTGACTAGGTAGAGTGGAAGGCAAGCAGAATCCAGACATGCTCACCACAATGGGACTATGTGGCCCAGTCCATAAGCATCTCTTTCTTATGGCTGGAGGTGTACCAAACTGCAGTTGAATACCAAAAGCTAAGGGCTTAAACCAGCATTTGGCTAAGAATAAACTTTAATTTATGGTCAGGATAATTGTTGATATACAGCAAAAGAAAGCTATCATATAATGAGTTCTGTGTTATTTAATTACCTCCTTGACGTAATCACCCTGAGATAGCAAAGCTAGCCTTTTGCTTTGATTTTTCCTCAAAAGCTGAGAAGTATTCCCAAATAGAAAGCCTAGAAAGGGTCATGCTATAGTGAAATCAAATAAATAAAAATTAAGTGGAGTGCTTGAAGATTACTTATTTAATATCATGAAAGCTGGTATACCACATAATCCTCCAAAGATGATAATTATGGTATAATTTAAGTTCTATCCTAATATTACTTAATTATATATAAACATTTGAAGCTCAAAATAAGTATATGCTCTTTCTACAGCTATTTAGCTAGTGCTAGTTGTAGCTGTCAGTCTATTTCTCTATTTAACTAAAAATTTTAGTAATTGTTTCTCATGTAAAATTGACAGCCTTCATAGTTACCATCATATGTATGTATGTATGTGTATGTATATATATATATATATATATATATATATATATATATATATATGTATATTATATTATATATATATATTGTTTTTCCAGGTAGGGTTAGGGTGAACTCATGGCGATCCTCCTACCTCTGCCTCCTGAGTACTGGGATTAAAGGCGTGCACCACCATGCCTGGATTTTTACAATATTTTATACTTGCAATAGGAAGTATACATTTTTTTCTGCTGTTAAGTAATCCCAGCATTCAGAAGGTTGAGGCAGGAGGATTCCAAGTTTGAGGCTAGTTTGGGCTATGTAATGTAATGAGATCCCCCCCCTCTCTCTCTCTCTCTATATATATATATATATACACACACACACACACACACACATATATATACATATATATGTATACATATACATATACACACACACACAACAAAAAAAGTGATGTTGTTTGAAAGTAAAATGTCCCCCATAGGCTCATGCTTTTGAACCTTGGTCCCAGATGGTGGTGCTATTTAAGAAGCTTGTGGAATCTTTAGAATATGGAGCCTTGATGAATGTTATAGTTGCCATCTTGTCAATGGGATAAACATCAGAGCAGAAGCAGCTTATGGGAGGAAAGGTTTTATTTTAGGCTTACTGATTCCAGGGATGCACCATCATGGTGGAGGAAGCTGACTCACTCCATCATACATCCACAAAAGAGAGGAACAAACCTCAATACCAGGAAGCCTGAACAGCCAGGACTCAAAATGGCTGTCTACATACCTTAGGGCAAGACTCAAGATCCACCTCCAGTGGCACACCTCTTCCAGCAGGATGATGGAAATTTTCAAAAATACATCAGACTATGGGGGACATACATTTATATTCAAGCCACCACACTGGAGCGGGTCCTGGGGATGGGCCTTGATAGTTTATCATCCACCTCCACTTCCTGTTCATTCTCTGCTTCCTGGCTATGAATGCAGTATCACCGGTGGCCTCCTGATCCTGTTGCTGTGTAAGCCCTGTGTAAGAACATGTCCTATTGAAAGAGAAAGAGAGGCAGATAGAGAGAAAGAGAGAATGGGCATGCCAGGGCCTTTAGCCACTGCAAACGAACTCCAGATGCATGTACCCCCCCTTGTGCATCTTGTGTATGTGGGTCCTGGGGTCCTTAGGCTTCACAGGCAAACACCTTAACCACTCAGCCATTTCACCGGCCCAAACCCTGCCCTTCTTTCAGCTATCTCTTGTCAAGTACTTGTGACAGTAAGTAAAGTCACATATGGGATATGTTCAACTCTAATTTTATCTGAGTACACATATATAATTGAAACCGATCTTTGGCATTAAGAATAAAATGTGGGGCTGGAGAGATTGTTCAGTGGCTAAGGTGCTTTCCTGAAATGACTAACAACCTGGTTTTGATTCCCTAGTATAAAGTCAGATGCACAGTATGGCACATTCATCTGCAGTTCATTTGCAGTGGCTAGAGACCCTGGCATTCCCATCCTCTCTCTCTCTTTCCTTATAAATAAATAAAAATATTTTTTAGAAAGAAAAAAATGTTTCTTATTCTAATCATTGAAATTGTTATACTATTTGAATATGATGGTCTCAGACCACTTTGAAGATTAAGGGTCCCAGAAAAGATACTTCCATACACATTCAATGACTGGACGTTTTGAAGGTCAAGACACAAATCACTAGCAGTTTATGAGTAACTCTGGATTAATTGTAGCACTTCGTTGGTCTTACATAAGTGCTAGCCTTTGATTGGCTTTGGATTGATAATGAGAAATGAGAATTGTTTTTTTTTCTTTATATTTATATAGTTCAAATGTCCCACGTTATTCATTCACCATATTATCTCATTAAAAATAGTCAAATAGAGGGCTGGGGATGTAGCTCAGGCATAGCACTTTTGCTTAGCTAGCATGCACAAAACTTTGGGTTCAATCTCTAGCCCCACTAGATATGAATGAATGAATGAATGAATAAATAAATAAAAGTTCAAATCCCTATTAGATAAAGGAATTCTGTCATTTTGACAGTTTTTCCATTTCAATGGATTTTCCTTTTCAATGGAATCCTCAGGATATCTCAGACTAGAGAAATGGCTCAGCGGTTTAGGCACTTGCCTGCAAAGCCCAGTGACCCAGGTCCAATTTCCCAGTACTCATGTAAAGCCAGATGTCCAAAGTGGCACATTCTTCTGGAGTTCATTTGAGGTGGTTGGAGGTCCTGGCGCACCGATTCTAATTCCTTCTCTCTCTCTGCTTGCAAATAAGTAAATTTATTAAAAGATATCCCATTGTAGTTTGGCATTTTGGCTGCTGGTTCTGGACACTGTCTCCCTCTTTGGTAGATCAGTAGCATGCTTCATCCCATTGATGCTACTCTCCACTATGGCCACCCCAGGCTCCACCCCAGATTTTACATAGTACACATATTCCACAGTATTAAAATCTGCTATACTGTTTCCATGACTTCACTGATAGCTAAAAGACTTTTTTTTTTTTTTTTTGTTTTTTGTTTTTTGAGGTAGGGTCTCACTCTAGCCCAGGCTGACCTGAAATTCACTGTGTAATCTCAGGGTGGCCTCGAACTCACAGCGATCCACCTACCTCTTCCTCCCAAATGCTGGGATTAAAGGTGTGCACCACCACACCTGGCTTGCTAAAAGACATTTTTAAAGGGACAGGAAAATGCAAGTGGGGAATCTGATACGGAAGTTTCTGGGTTCAGAGACCAAGCCCTCCAAAGGTGTTCCCCATTGTGGAAGTCTTCTCTACCCAACCTTGAGCCTACCATCATGTATCAGGGGTCTGTTTCCCTGCCCACTATAGGAATGCTAGGAATAAGTCATATGTGGACCACTAAGACAGATAGTGGAAATACTTGTTTTTCTTATACATATCCATAGACATATGGATGGCCTTTTTTTTGTAGCTGTTGTGATAATTTAGGAAAAAAAAGTTTTTGCCTCAAATTTTGCTCATTCAACCCAGAGTGACCCCAGGGGTTATTAATAAATATAATTCATGCATAAAGTTCGGCAATCCCCAAAAATTTTATTTGTAAGATGAGATATACCTGTACTCCTTATTCCTCCCAGGCTCCACTAATCTCTCAAGGCAATGACTTGAACAAAGAAGCATACTCATCTCCCAGGATCTAAGAAAATCTTTCAGAACAATTCAGTATCAGTCCATTTATAGGCAAAAAACACTTGGCGAAGGAAAAGACCATTTGGAGGCATGCAGCTGTGGCAGCATGAGGGTGGCCTTTTATGTGATTATGGAAAGCAGACTGAGATCCTTGGAGCTACATGAGCTCTAGAGTCTCCACCACAGAACAGTCCCACGTGTGCTTTGCTTTCACACACTGGGAAGAGTCTCTGAGATCCCCCGGAGGAAGGAGCAGTGAGCCTCCACAGTGAGCTCAGAGCAGGAGAAACAAAGTGCCGGAAGCCTTACCATGTTGGTTCCCCTGGATCAACTATTGATATCTGAATCTTTGGGTTCTCAGACTCAGCCAGAGTATCCTATCGTAGTCTGTTCACTGGCACTCAGCACAGCACTGGTAGAGGACTGGGAAAATGAGACAGACGGACAGTTTAGTGAAATAAAACACCTAGTAACAGCTTTAATCCTATGCAGCAAAGCTGAAATGCCACAGAAGTATGCTTGAGAAGTATGCATTGGGGGCTGTTCGGTAAGGAATTCTCCTAAATCATGAGTTCTTGAATAACTGCCTCTTTTAGTTTATTACAGACTCTTTTTGCTTTGTTTTATTTTCTTACTGTGCTGTAGATTGAACCCAGGGCCTTGCACTTACTAGAGAGCATTTTATCACTGAGTTACATCTCTAGACCTAAATAAATTATTATTATATTATTATTATTATTATTATTATCATCATTAGTTTTAGACTTTTTTAGCCACTCTAAGAGAAGGATAGTATATTAATAGTGTTGAATGAATGTCAAGTTGAATTGCATCAGATATAACCTCCCACATGTGGTTTGTATTGTGGGATAAATCCTAAACTGTGAAACAGACTGCACATTCTCTACTACCTCTATTTTTTTTTCTAAAACTCTATTTAAGGGAAGCCTTATAGCTAGGAAGTCAATTTTTTACCCTCCCTTGAAGTCAGTACTAGATACTGGCAATGTAGAGAAGTGGACGACAGTCAGGGACAGACTTCTGGTTGCTCTCCATCTGTGTGTCTTCATCTTCACAGACTTTGGTTCAGACCTTCCCTTGGCACTTAGTGCCCTGTTCACTGTTAACCTCAGCTCTGTAAAGAAGCTATGACTGATGGAAGTTGATAGAAGTGTACCACCTGAATTGTGGGATTTCCCCCAAGAGAAGACCAAGCTTTGTTTTGGAAACATTGAACTTGGTTACTATGTTCATAATTAGTGCTATAAGCACACCTTGAGCATGCATCACAAAACACACCCACACCACATATATGCACGATGCATTCATTTACACAGCCAATACCTATTAAGTGCTTTTTTGGTACTCAACACAACCTTGGAAAGCAAGGACACAAAACTGAGTGAATAAACCAAAGTTTTCTTCTCAAGGAGCTAGTAAGTGGAAGGAGGAACTTAGAGTTGCCAAAGCCCTTATTCCACTCTTGTAATTCTTCTTTTCTTGTTTATTTCTTGTACTGTACCATAGGGTCTGTCATACTGACATCCCCAACCCACCCTGTTTATGGGTTCCTCTTCAGGCTCCAGCTGTGGGTCCCTAGATCCTCGGGGCCACTGTTCCTGGGAGGTGTCCAGGCAACCATGGAGAGCAGAGTCTTGAGCGTGATATGATGTGAGCGTGATGGAAGAACCACTTCCGCGAGGCAGTCTCAGTGAACAGCTCGTGTATTTGTCAGGGAAATGGGTTTAGAAGCAGTTCAGAGTAGGAAGAGGGTCCTAAGGGGATTGGTGGGTTTAAAGGTTGCTAGCCTATGCCTAGGAATGTTCATTCCAGCATGTAGGGAGAGAGTCAGGTGATCTACACAGTGGTGGGAACAGGGTCACAGGGGGATAGGCTGTGTGAAGGATGCTAGCTGATAAGGAGTTTCCTAGGCAACTGGCCAAAGGTCACAGGGCTATGGGCAAAGCCTAAATTCAGGTGTGCCAGGCTTGGAGAGGGAGTGGCCTCCTGTATCCCGGGGGCCCTTAGCCATGCCTGGCAGCTCAGGCCCGTCTCCTGCAGGCTCTAGCCTGTGCCTGGCAGTGCCCGACACCTGTTGACTATTATTCAGTGGCCTCCAGCCTCCTGTCAGCATAGTCAATAAACATTTACTGAAGTGAGTAAGTGAACAAAACTACACAAATATAACACTGTATCAATGATTAAAACAATATAAGGGCTGTGTGCTATCCTGGCCATGTGAACTAAGATACTCTGGAAATGGAGAGAAAGGAAAGAGACTCTGGCAACTGGAGCATTGGGAGGACTTGAAGAAAACTGAGAAGTGAGGTGACATTTGACTAGGCTTTGGTGATGAGGAAATTCATATAACACCTTTTCAAAGGGAAGCAATGCATTTGGAAACAAGTTACAATCAAAATATATATGGGTTAAGGTAAAAAATTGGAAGTAGATAAAACTAAATATTGGCTTGTGTGGGTAATGAGATCATAGGCCCATGAAGTGGAGGTAGGGCCTTTCCCACTCCCCTAGGGCAAGGCAGGCTCAACCATGGTTCTCCCCTGCTACCCATGGGTTGTTGCCACTCTAGGCCAAAGAATTTATTTCTTTACTTGAATAGCAGATATTATTTTCCTCTGAATCAGTTTCCTATTTTTTTCCTTCAAATTATAAAACCATTGAATATGCACTTGATCCTGGACGAAATTTTTATCTTAGAACACTGTCCCTGGTCAGTCACCTCCTGGTCATTTAAAATCATTCCTTCTGATATACCCTCATTATCCAGTTTAGGTCTAGAAGTTCTTTTTCTCCTAAAGACAGCAACTCAATAAGCTACCTTTTCTTATTCCTTCACTTGCATCAAAATATCTTATTCTCTCACCAACACAAACATGTGGGCCATCTCGCAGAATAACACCAAGAAAATATCTCATTCTCTCACAGATGCTAAGGTGTGAGCCATCTTGCAGAATAACACCAAGAAAGCACAGAGCTCTTGGTGCGCGTGTCCTGCCTTGCCCTGCCATCAGACTCCTTCCCAGCTGTCCACGCAGCAGCTGCTTGCTGCTCTGCCACACTCTCACGGCCCCAGAGGTCCATCTGCACTGTGTGAACTAAGCATACCCTTTGAGATTATCTGGTAGCAAGGTTTTCTCTCTTCCACTTAAACTCGCTCTTACCTTCTATACAGAAAGTTGACATTATAAATGTGATTACCTCCACATATAGTACAAGCCTAGAAATGATACCATCTCAGGCCTAAAATGGATTTTGAGACTGCTATATATTGCCTCTCTGCCACCTCTAGATCCTTTTCTCAAGACCACTGGAAATAAATATACCCTTTGCAAGTGGTGGTTAGTAGAACCTGGCCTTTTTTCCACCTCCCCACCCCAGGAGGTGGAGAAAGTGTGGTGAATGAAGCCAGAACTATGACGGATAAGATGGCGCGTGGTGGGCACCCCCTCAAGGCATTATCCTCTCCTAGGAATGGTCCATGAATGTGGTGTTGAGGGCTGAGGAGTCATTCAGGAGAGTAGCTCTGAGAGAAAGTGACACGATAAAGTATCTTGGGGTCTGCAGAGGTTACAGAATTTTGCAACAGTCATTTATTTTCTCTTATGTTATACTTAAAGTATGCATATTTAAATTAGCGTAAAGTATAAATTATTTCTGGACAAATAGTAGCCCGAAAAGCAGCAGTAACTGGTTATATCATTTATAATACAAAAGAGTTGTCTTTTAGATTTCAAATTTAAAGTTAAACATGATGTATATCCCATTTCTGTGAAATACCACAGTAATTTACAATATGAGCAAGGCCAGACACCTCTAGAGTAGTTAAATTTTCAGATGTAAGTGTCAGCAGCCCTAAGCTGAGTCAAGAATCTTAGTTGCTTGACTGAAAATATAGCACTTGGGTTTCAATAATTAAGTAAGGTCTAGTGTCTGGTCTACATTTGCAAGGTTAAGAGTTACTGGATTCCTTGCTTTATAATCGGTTAGCCTTCTAGAAAGGGTATAATGGTATGAGCTCATTTAAGGAAAGTTTATCCATTAGTTAATTGATTATTATGAGATAGTTTGATATTTTGAAAGAAGGTATGGTAATATATTTAAAGATAACTTAGTGACACTCATACTTTTCAAAGTTTTATGAGATTTTGTATTTAAAGTATAGAAGTAAAGGCCACGTGTGGTGGCGCATTCCTTTAATCCCAGCACTTGGGAGGCAGAGGTAGGAGAATTGCCGTGAGTTCAAGGCCACCCTGAGACTATGTAGTGAATTCCAGGTAGGCCTGGACTAGAGTGAGACTCTACCTTGAAAAACCATAAATAAATAAATAAATAAATAAATAAATAAATAAAAAAGTATAGAAGTAAACATGTTTTCATGTATGTAGTTCAAGTCACAATTTTATAATAACTTATTTTCTTCAGTTCATCTACAAGAATAGTTTGAACCTGATATATGCATAGTTTGGGTAGATTGTAACAAAGAAAATCACTTGTTGGGAATGCTGAAATGACTAGGGGAATTTTTATCAAATAGAATTCTTGAGTGCTGGCACCAGAGTAAAGCACTACATGGGACTCATACACTTTATATATCAAATTGGCAATATGTAAACAGCCTTCACTCTTAGGTGTATGATTGCAAATAGAAGTTTTTTTTTTAATATTTTTTTGAGGTAGGGTCTCACTCTGGTCCAGGATGACCTGGAATTAGCTATGTAGTTTCAGGGTGGCCTCGAACTCATGGTGATCCTCCTACCTCTGCCTTCCAAGTGCTGGGATTAAAGGTGTGCACCACCATGCCCGGAAATAGAAGATATTTTTGGGGTACTGTATGTAGAATCATCACCTACCATTATGGTCATGCCCTTTCTAAATTTTAGTCATTCAACTGGTAACATCCAAATGCCAACCTGTGTTTCTTTGTTCCTTCCTTTCCATAGATGGAAAGCCAACTGGAGTGAAATAATTATTCAAAGCCAATATCTTGCAACACAAGCACAAATCTGTCACAATTCATCACAAGTCATGACTTCTTTTGTATAGTGTCCTTGTCCTTTGTGGCACAGTGTTGCCCTCCTGAGGCCAGTCTTTCTTATGCATACCACTTTTCTGTAATTTTTGTCTACCTTTGCTATATAGCCCATTCTAGCTTTGAACTGGAAACCCTCCTTCCTCAGGCTCCTGGGTATAGGGATTACAAGTGTATGTCACCATGCCTGGGTCCCCTGTCTTCTTAAAGAGTGGCTTTCCTTTTATGAAAATTAAGAAACAGAACATTGACATAGTTGCATGGGCAGCATGAAAATGCTAGCAATCCTGGTTTTTCCTAGCTGAACAAAATCAAAAGCCAAGGAAATCTTCATCGAGCAAGAGACTCAAATTTCTGAGACTCCCCCTCCCCCTTGAATTCTTCCCTGTAGAAGGTATAATTCATGATGAATCCATTATCTGTCAAACAAAGGAGAATTGGCACTTAAAAATAAAATCATGACCTATTCAGTTTAGGTACCAGTTTACTATATTACGTCTGTTTTGTATTTCAGATGCTGTACATTCCGAGTTTACCAAAGATTAAACTGATGCTCATGGGATAATCTGGAAATCTAAGAACAGTTTTCTTCACTACATCTATAAGAAAACATGTGCAAATTCCAGTCAGCTTAAAGGGGCTTTTGAATGAATGCAACTCAACGTAAGTTGTAGCCATATTGTGTTTTGATCTTTGTCACCCCCAGTTATGCTGTGTATCTGCTTGTTTGTGTGTGCTGTGTGTGTTTATTGTGCAGCTGTGCATATGTGTGCATTTTATATTAATCTGTGTCTTTACATGGTCTTTCCCTCAATTTTGGTTTCAAAAAATTTCGTCTTTCAACAGGTATATGAATGCTTATTATGTAAAAGGTACAGTTCTAGGCCTGTGATATGGCCAGGGATGGGGTTGCTGTGCTCACAGAACTCTACTCTCGTGAGGAGACAGACAGAATCCATGTAACTTCAGAAACACGAAATGTACACCATGAGACATGCTGTTAAGGAAGGTGACAGCTCCATGGAGCATGCAACTGGGCCCTGTCTTGTCTCCACAGCCTGAATGCAGTTCCTGGAGAAGGCAATGTGCTGGCTAAAAATGTCTCATGGGTGGGAAGAAGTTAAAAGAGTAAAGGGGACAGGAGTTTATGGGAAGAGGTAGAAAGGAAGTATGAGTGGTCCAAATGTTGGGGATGGTATGTGCTCAGTTGAGTTCTTTCCATGACTTTCCAACAGTGACCCCTGGGAAACCTTTAGTTTTAACCCAAAGTGACTTACAAGTGTTCGAAGGTAAGAAGGTGCCCATGAGTTCACAAGCACTTGTGCTTCTTTGCCTTCAGTTCTGAAGCACTCCTTGAGCCCTGCCAACCATGGTGAAGATGGAATTGTGAATATGGCAACTTTCCTACGGGGCTTTGAAGAAAAGGGGTTCAAGAACGACAGACCTGAGGACCAGTTCCACAAAGAGAAAAAGAAAATTCTCTTCTCCTTTTGTGAGGTATGCAACATCCAGCTGAACTCGGCAGCCCAGGCCCAGGTCCACTACGACGGCAAGTCCCACCGCAAGCGGCTCAAGCAGCTGAGTGATGGGCAGCCCCTGCCTGCAGCGCAGGGCTCGGGGCCGCTGCTGGCCAGCCCCAGCCCCAGCCCCGGCACCAACACCAGCACAGGTAGGAAGGGGGACCAGGGGCTCTACTGACTTCTAGGAGGGATGGTTCTGTTTTAAGACGAGACATTTTTCACCCTAAGATGACTTCACAAAGTATACCCTTTTCTATACAGGTGAAGTCCAAGAAATCTTTGCCTCTCAGAATACTTACACACACACACACTGGATTATTAACTTTCTGAGTCCTCTGTTATGTAAACTTTTCCTAATGTATATTCAAATGTGTTTAAAAATGGATCAGTAGTGATTTTTCCCTCTCTGTAAAATTAGACTTTCTTGGGTTTGCTTTATCTACTTTCCATTGTTGGTGCATGAAAAGAAGCACATATTAATCTCACACATTAGGCGTGCCATATTCTTCAGAGTTGCGATCAGTGTGCCAGCGACACCAATAATAGACGATCAAAACACAGTCTGAGCTGCCACTGCCAGCACCGTCACTTTCCTCACACCCTTCCCTGGCATGCCAGGCAGAGGCAGAACCCTTCACCCATCCTTGAGTGGTCTTTCCTCCTCCCCAGTGCTGGTCACTGAGTGGCTTCGTCTGAAGGGACTAATGAGGACTGGAATTTTACTGTTACCCATGGGGAAGATTTCTACAGAAGGTGGGACAAGGCCAGAAAGACTCACCCTTAAAGAGCTGGAAGAGCTCTCAGTCCCACTCAGGCTGGTGTTTGCTGAGGTCAAAAGGCCTTGAGATGGTTTCCTACGGTTCTTGATCCACATGGAATGCAAATGGCACTGTGTATGTGTGCGCGTGCACATGCACACTATGCTGCAAATAAGTAATGTTTTTAGGCTAACACAACTACTTTTTACCTAGTAGGTGGTTTACCTTCATTATACTAATTCCTCCAATTAATGCTGATAGTGCTATGAAAGAATATAAGGGGACTTATAGGATATAAGATACATGTCTGCACTAGAGAAAATTACTTTCTATCTCTTTATTTTATCTGTTTATTATTTATTTATTTATTTAAGAGAGAGGAAAAGGCAGATAGAAAGAGAAAGAGAAAGAGAGAAGGAGGCACCAGGGCCTCTAGCCACTGCAAATGAACTCCAGATGCCTGTGTCATGTTGTGCATCTGGCTTATGTGGGTAACTGGGGAATCAAACTTGTGTCCGTAGACTTTGCCGGCAAGCAACTTAACTGTTGAGCCATCTCTCCAGCCCCGTTTATTAATTTTTCCAGAAGCATTTATGTGCTTGTGATTTCATATTAAGACTATGGTTAGTGTTAGGCTAAAAATGAATATCTAAATTAGAGAGAAAATAGCCTGAGGTACAATTTCAATTACATCTCAGTCCATATACCTAAAGGCACCATAGCCATTACAAACTATGTTTCTGAAGAATGCCCACTGACGGGGCAAGTGTCTGCGATAACATGCCAGGCAGAGCAGCAGGAGCTAACATGGGCTGTATGTTAGTGCTGCTATGCGTGCATGGGCACATGTTCTATTGGTGAGTCTCGGTTCAGGGGGGAGCAAGCCTGACATCAGCTCAGTGTTGTTTTTTTTTCTACTCATTCTCCCCAGTTTTCATGTATTAAACTCCTATTTCCTGCTGGGTAGCAGCTCTGTTGTCACTCTCTCAATGTATAACTTCTCATTTCTGTATATTCAGAAGGACTCTTTGATGTAGACGATTGAGTTCTATTTATTAAACATCCACCTCATTACCAAATGAAGATAGAGCTACATGGCCCCTGGAGTTTAGACTGGAGGACTGGGCACAATCACTGTCTGACTGTCACTCTTCCCTGCCTCATCCTGCAGCTCAGCCCAGGCGGTGGGAAGTAGGATGGGCATCTAGTGATGGTGAGGCCTCTTTCTTTCCCATGGTGGTAGTCCTGATGAAATTGTGCCCCCTGTTTTTGTGTTCCTACTTTTGGGGCTTGAGCCATCTGGAATCCATCCTGAACACTGGAGGAGCCCAGGCATGTAAGATATAGGGGGCTGTGTGTGTGTGTGGGGGGTCTGTTCTTTCCTGTTCAGGTTGTGTAAGCGAGGCTGGCAATTTTCAGAACAAAGCAAGCACCCAAATTAAGGAACAAGATGCCATTGTCCCTGTGGTGCTCATTGCCTGGCTTCAGAGACTATTATGGGTTAACTCATGCTTTTCTCCCCAACAACGACAATGAAAATGTTGGAATCCCAGCCCCGACTCCCTCAGATACAGTCTCTCTAGAAGTAATCCAGTAAAAATGAACTTTAGGCACACAGACTCACATATAGAGAGAAGATGACATGGAAACACATGAAGAGAAAACAGATCTCTATAAGCTCAGTCTTCAACATTGTTAAAGTAGTTTTTTTTTTTTTTTTTTTAAATTTTTTTGTTTGTTTATTTATTTGAGAGCGACGGAGAGAAGGAGGCAGAGAGAGAGAGAGAGAGAGAATGGGCGCGCCAGAGCTTCCAGCCTCTGTAAACGAACTCCAGATGCGTGCGCCCCCTTCTGCATCTGGCTAACGTGGGTCCTGGGGAATTGAGCCTCGAACCGGGGTCCTTAGGCTTCACCGGCAAGCGCTTAACCGCTAAGCCATCTCTCCAGCCCAGTTTTAACATATTAATATGGCCCAGGGCCTTATAAACCATCTGCTGCCCAAATGGGAAAAATATGTTAGTAAATGGCGTTCCTCCTGATAACTATCAATTTGTTTCTGTGTCACTCTTAATTGTATTTGGGGTTGGCAGGAGTACTGGAGGCTTCAGAGAATTCTGCAAAACATTTACAGGAGAATTAACATATATTTTACAAGTCTCTTCCAAAAAAAAAAAAAATAGAAGAGGAAGAAACATGTTCTCACTTATTTGATGAAATGTATAGGATTGTGTGATTTGTGTAGGCTCATATAAACACTTGGTCCCAAGGTTGGGGAGCCCTTTAGGAGAGGGACCCTTGCTGGAGGAAGTGAGTCACCGTGTGGGGCTTGAGAGCCTGGCCTTAATTCGAGTCCACTCTCTACTTCCTGACTATGGACGCAGTGTGTCTAGTTGTTTCATACTACTGCCGCCGTGCTCTGCCCACCATGCAGGGCTGTATCCTCAAACTGAAGCCCAAACAAACCCTTCCTCTCTTGAGTTGCTTTGTACCAGGTGTTTTTTTGGTGCCAACAGTGAGAAAGTCACTAGCACCGAGGTTCCTGGTGCTCGTTTGTCTTCTCTTTGAAGCCTCTCAGAAGGTCTCGTAACCCAGGAAACAGAAGGATCCCTTCAGGGAACTAGGTTATTGCACCCACCCAGGAGACTCACGGAAATGGCTGCTCACCCACGAGGGCACCATGAGATTCAAGAAACTACTCCCTCTGAGTCCAGCTTGGTGAACCAGCGAGGTTACTGGGGTGACGTACAGAAGCCTGGTTGAGGGGTTACTTATAGGAGCCAGGGTCGCTTTCAGGCAGCCGCACCATGAAAATCCCTACCCCAGCCTGGGTGATGACTCACAGAAGCTAAATCGCTGAAGTGCCCCCTTGGGTGACATTACAGAAGCCGCACTGCTGAAGAACTGCACCATAGCATGGACAAGTAAAGAAGCTGTCCCCTGGTCACCTTATGGGCAGCGATGTTCCCGAAGAGTCACACCCGCCACCAGGCTCCCTCTCCTATGACACCTTGTGAGGATAATGAAGCTGATTTGCTTTCAAGATAGCAACGGCCGGCCGTGACAGTGTTCCATGGCAGAGCCTTGCAGCCTCACGCCTTGGGAGCTTTATCAACAGCGCTGCCCCCTCCCTAGTATCATACAAACAGTGAGGGCAAATGGAAAGGCTGCAGCCTAACAGATGAACAAGGCCCCGCTGTGCTTCCGGTGTTATTCACTGAACCCTCCCAGCAGATCCATGAGGAAGGTGCTGTTTTACTGCTGCATAAGCCAACTGGGGGGGGGAGAGAAGGGTAGAGGGCAGATGACTGCCCAAAGAGGCAAGTGTGGGCGTTGGAATAAGGCAGAATCCATGGTCTGCTTCTTCCTGTTGAGTTCTTACCTCTTATTTATGGACGTGAACGGGGCTGGGCAGATACTGCCAAGGATTGCGGCTCAGACAGGGTCCTACTGTGGAAGGTGAGCAGCAGAAGAGAGGCAGGAAGCTCTGGGCACAGCCTGTTTTGCCACAGGGCCGGCCGTGCTGCTCAGAGGGTTTTCCCACCTGCCAGTCAGCCATGCGTGCCCCTGACACTCAATGCCTTTGCCCTTGAAATCACAAGCAGGTATTCCCCAGTGACGGATATGAGCTTGACATTTTATGCTTCCTGTGTCCCCCACGAAGGTTTGTGCTTGTCGTGTTGCCTAGGGTGTTGGGTAGGGACTATCTTTGTCCTGGGGCTTGGGGAAATCTTCATTTTCTCAGGTTGGGAAAGGGTTCATTTTTAGGGAGTTACTTCAGATCCTGCCCTTGGCAGCGTGTTGGGACAAACAATATTTAAAGATAAGAAAGGTCAGGGCAAGGGCAAGGAGGTTCTGCTGCCCGGTTGCTAGAGATACACAACCTTGGTGTGAGAGGTGCTAGAGACAGAGCTCATTATGGGAAGGTGAGACAAGGACTTGTGTTCTCACAACCTGTGAGGTGGGTGTGGTCTTCTTCACACTGCATGAGGAAACAGCCTAGAGATTAGAGGCCTTTCTGAGGCATCTCTGGGTATTCAAAGTCTGAGATCTTCCCTGCGTCTCTCCCTTCCCTCACAGAGCTTTCTGTAATAAGCTCTTCTCTAAGTAAAAATGAGAATTTCCTCATCATCGTTTCCAGTTGTTTACTACTAAAATGTCCAGCTTCTATCTCACCTGCAGCACATTGGAAAGGAATTTCTAATTCTCATGTAAGGTAGAAAATGAGTTAGTCACGCAGGGACTGGAGAATGTGAGCCAAAGGGAGTGAAGGGAATGTTCGGAATCTCAAGTGGAAAAAGAAGCTTGTTGTGTCTGAAATGTGGAAGTGTGCGGGAACCGAGAGACTCACCAGGAAACACAGACGAGGGAGGGAGAGCGCTCAGTCAGTGAAGTGCTTACCTTGCAAAGATTATGAATTTGATTCCTGGGACTCTCAGAGCAGTGAGTAGAGACTCTGGTGTACCCATTCTCTCCCTCGCCTTCTCTCCTCTCTCTAGTAAATAAGTAATTAAAAATAAAATATTAAAAAATATTTTTAAAAGGTGGATGGTGCCTAACGACGACACTGGAATTTGTCCTTTTGCCTTGACACACACACACACACATATCCATATACAAACATGCACACACACACACACACATCCATATACAAACATGCACACACACACACACACATCCATATACAAACATGCACACACACACACACACACACACACACACACACATATCCATATACAAACATGCACACACACACACAAAACCCAGAAGTCTGGAAGTTTGGGAAGATGGATAGAAAAAGATTAAGACTTTTTAAAATCTTTTTTTAAAATTTTTTTCGTGTGTGTGTGTCTGTGTTTGTTCATGTTCGTGGGTATGAGGTAGCATGTGTATGCCATGATGTGGGAATTGGTCCTGGCCTTTCCCCTTGTTTATTGATTTTTGAAACAGGGTCTCTCCTTCTTGTTTACCACTCCCTTCTCCAGCCCAGTTGTTCAGTGAGCTTCTCCAGCCTCCACCTCCCTTCTTGCCGTCGGTATGCTGGGATTACAGAAGCCTACCACAGATTCCAGCTTTTACATGGGGTCTGGGGATTTGAACTCAGCAACTCAGGCTTGATCAGCAAGAACTAGATCCACTTAGCCATTCCTCCAGCCCTAGAAATGCTTTCAAACAATGTTTCAACTTAATCCTGTTTCTTTGGGCTGAGCTTAACTAGATGGTTGTGCTTCTGGATTGAGTCTTATAGCTACAAACTCAGCACTTTCACAGGATGGGATGCTGAAGATGTCTCCATGCATGTCTCTGGCAGTTGGGGTCGTCAGTAGTCTGTCTCACTCTGACCAGTGGACTCTGCTTGGGGAGAGGTTAAGCCAGGCTGGATTAGCCGTGACAGAGGTGCAGTGGGAGGCAGAAGCAACAGCTGCAGCTACTGTATGACTGTCAAAGCTGGTCGGTCACAGGGTAGCTCAAGCTCAAGATGGAACTTCTGACAAGCAGCAGCTTTCGTGTGGCCTTTGCAATTTTAAACAGCTTGAGTAAAGTTTAAGTGGAGAACACTGTGAGTGGTGGGAGGAGGTAGGAGTGATAAAACCCTGAGGTGTTTTGCAGCAGGGAATAGACGCAATGGTTTGGACATGGGAAAGGGAAGTGAGATTGGAAGATGGGGCTCCAGAGACGGCTCAGTGTATGAAGTACCATGCAAGTTCAGACCCCAGAACACCAGTGAGGGGCAGACACGGGAGAATCTCCCAGAAGTATGTGGCCAGGTAGCCTAGTGAATACAACAGTGAACAATGAGTGACCCTACTTCAAACAAGGACCCACCCCCAAAGCTGTCCTGTTGGTGAGGGAATTTGGGGTGGCTTTGAGAGTGACCGTGCCATCCTCAGCTTTTGGTTCCAGACTCTCATGGTTACACAAAACTGCCACTTAGTCAGTAGGCCTCCAGGTTCTTGTCCCATGAATTCAAAGAATGAAATCCACAGATCATAGAGGGTGAAGTTCAGAAAGGTTTTTTATTTCTTTTATAGAGTATCAGAGAGCTTATTACAGAGCTTAAGAGACGGGAAGTGGAACAGGAGGGTCCCAAGTGGGTCATCTGCATGGTGAGTCTGATTGGGTTTTTTTTAGAGGAAGGGGAAGTCATTTAGGGAAGAAGAGATCTAGAAATGGAGTCAGATTTAAGGGGGGGGGGAGATCTAGGCAAGGAAAAAGAGAATAAAAACCAAAATTCCCCCTTACAGACTCAAGTATATTTCTCACTTTTAACCCCGTTGTGTTTACTCTTGAGAGCCCTGTTAACCCTAAGCTGCCTCCCAATCACCTCCAAATGCACACACCACACACATGCATGTGTACACGCAGCATTGAAGATGGGTTGTCAGTCAAAGCATTGCATATTCCTCTGATTTTACTGCTGCTTCTCTTTGTATGTGCTTCTCTTTGACGCACCCAGGAACCATGATTTTCCTTCCAATGCCCGTATTCATTCCTAGTCTACATGGAAGAAGCAGTTACTGCTCTAAGGTGCTATATTAGATGCCTGACCATTTAAATATGTGTGTGGACTTTAAGCATGCTGGTTATTTTTTGCCTCGCATCTCATATATACTTAAAGTGCTAAGATGATCCACAGGTTCATCTCCTCAGATAGCTTTCAGGAACCTTTATGCTTGAAGGTGCAACACTACAGAGCGACCACACGATGGTGCCAAAAGTCCATTGAAAGTAAAGGGAATTTTTTTTTTTTTTTTCTCATTGCCACATCATTTTGGTGAGACTTATTAATGAGTATCAAGGTAGCAAAGAAATAGCCTGCGAAGGGGCCAAGCTGTGTGTGCACATGTGCGCAGAGACAAACATTCTCTAGGACAGGCTTTTTGAATGTTTCTTTGCATTAGACAAAAATCTAAGAAAATATTGTTGTGTGGGTAGAGAGGGAGCAGGTGAGAGATTTTTGGAACAAAATATGACTGTCTAAATGAATCAATATCACCTCATGTATGGGAACTTGGAGGGAATTTTAAGAGACATGAGATATGAATATATATTTCAAGTGATGCAAACTTAGGTTTGTGTGACAGATGCAGAGATAGGGCTTGGATTTACAAACATGATGGTGCCTTTTATTGTTGTAGGTTTTCCTTTCCTGCATCCTGTCTCCCTCCCTTCCTTGCTTCCTTACTGCCTTATGTAGCCCAGCCTGCCCTCAATTTAGCAGTCCTCCTGCCTCAGCCTCTCTAGTGTCAGCACTACAGGTATGCCCTGCCACATCTAGCTTTGTCTTCATTTTTGCCTCTCTCTCTCTGTGTGTCTCTCTCTGTGTGTGTGTGTGTGTGTGTGTGTGTAGGGTGTATGCACGTGTATGGCCCATGTGGCGCCCCGTACACCATACACTCACTTGCTGTGGCTGGAGCAGAATGTTAGGTGTCCTGCTCCATTGCTCTTCTTTTTCTTCTTTCTTTCCTTTTTTTTTTTTTTTTTTTTTTTTGAGATATTGTCTTCTACTGATGCTGGAGTTTGCTGTTTTTTTTTTTTGTTGTTGTTGTTGTTTTGCTTTGCTTTGTTTTTGCGAGCTCTGGTGATTCTTGGGTGTCTATTCACTGTGGCACTGGGTTACATGACCATACCCAGTTATTGATGTGGTTATTGATGATTGAGCCCCAGCGGTCTCTCAGGCCTCCTCAGGCCCTCACGCTTGCACAGGAGTGCTGGTAATCACTGAGGCATTTCTCTAGCTCTGTCTTCATTTTTAATTAATCAATTTCTATTCATCCTTCAACAAACGATCTGATTTTTGCAAAAATATCAGTACCATGATGAAAACAAATCATTGAAGAAGTATAGTGAGTTTCAGTGAGGAAGAGAATTAGATCAGCAGGTCATTTATTGTGAGGCAGATAGGTTAAATTTATTTATCATTATCTGCAATGAACTTACTTCCCTAGGTCTCTTAATTATAACTCTATAAAACTTCCTTATTAGAATAGTTATTATATAATCCTTTGATGAGGCTGAGTCCATATGAATATGTAAGATTGTCATGAAGGAATGGGCTTGAAAGGGGAAAGGCCCTGGTCAAAATATACCAACTGGCACTTTAAACTCAGGTGATTTGCTTTTCTAAGCAGTCATCCTAGATCTTAATGTGAGAACCCCAGAGCTGTCTCTCACATGAACTCAGGTGAGTGATAATAAATTACAAGGAATAGATGCATAATTTTATGATTTTTTGTCTTACCCAGAATTGCTAAATATTTAGTTTTGAAGCAATTGTTCTTTACAAAACCCTAACTGTATTCTTCAAAGCAAGGATCTGTTTGGTGATGCACATCAGTACTTCCCAGAGAAAGTTAATAGAGATTTATATTATAGAGATTAATGAGAGCAGAGAAATTCAGAAATAGGATAAAGGTCCAAGTTACAGTTCCAGTTCCCCATGATGTTTCAGCATGGTGAGAGTCTTGCCTTTTTGGATGGTGTAACAAATCTAGAACTACAGATGTGACAAACTTGAAAAAGACATTATCAAACAACTCTATATACTGTACAAATGGTTAAAAATATTCAACAAGGGTGTTGATTAAATAAGTACAGAACTCCAAGGAATCAATTCGTAAAGGATTTCAAAAGGGATTTAGAAGAAAAGAATTAAGAGCTGGAGAGATGACTTAGCAGTTAAGGTGCTTGCCCATGAAGCCTAAGGGCCCAGGTTCAATTTGCCAGATCCCATGTAAGCCAGACACACAAGGTGATAAATGTACAAGGTCACATATGTGCACAAGGTGCCAAAAGATAAGAGGTTTCTTTTAGCATTAATTGTTACATTTTAGATATTGAAAACCAGATGGAAACCAAGTCTTATGGCAGCATTTGGTAGTGTATGATTTGAATCATTAAAAGTTTTCTTGAATCCTGGTGTCTGCTTGGAACAGAAATATTACCTGGAGATAGAAAATTGATGAGTTCACTTTCTACTGCAGGTTGGACGTGTGTCACCTTAGCCAGTCACCTTTCTGCACAGGGACGCTCTGCTTCATACTGTAGCAGAGTCATGGCCGAGGAGGCAGCGCTGAGCTAGGCATCTCTGTGCAGTGTTATAACTGGATATGAGGCTGTTCTTCCTCCTTCTCACTCGGAGATTGACTGCAGCTGGTTCTTGGACCAACTGTGAAGTATGTTTGCTCTTCTTTTGATTATACAAAGAGCTTGGAGGAGCTCAGAGAAATAGCTGTTGTATTGTTTATGAGCATCGCCATTGTGTTGCCTCACCTTATCTCAAGAGCTTGCTCTCAGATGCCTTTTGAATCCATGCATGCTTGGCCTCTAGATGCTAGAATTCATCTATTCCTGTATGGATATGATTTAAAGGCATTTTAGTTCTAGCCCTGAGAGTCTACCCACTGTCAGATACTGTTAGAAACCATAAAAACTTCATCGAACTATCAGTTTCATTTTGCTATCTAAATAAACATGTTATGAAATCATATTATACTCTCAATAAAAATCCACCCAATAAATGCACTTTCCTGCTTCACATGGAATATGACTCTGTGATAATATTCCAGAAGCGTAGATTAGAGCCAAACATTTCACCAGTCTTTGTACAGTGAACAGAAAAGACTCTGTTCACATCAGTGCCTCTGTGACACCATCCCAGAGCAAGTCTTGACCCACAAAAGCATCAGGAAATATTATTGAAATATGGCTGATGTTGCATCTAACAAAGGTTATGTCAGACCCATGCTTTGCCATGCTAAAACTCTATAATGTACTTACTTTAGAAAGTAATTATTTTGGCTAGGCATGGTATGCACATTTAATCACCACACTCCAGAGGGAAAGGTAGGAAGATCACTGTGAGTTCAAGGCCAGGCTGGAACGACAGAATGAATTCCATGTCAACTTGAGGTATAGTGACACTCTACTTTGAAAAAAAGTAGGGAGGGGGCTGGGGAGATGGCTCAGCTGTTAAAGGTTATTGCTTGCAAAAATAATTATTTGCAAAATATAGGGAGACTCTAAGTAAATGCAACATAATACTTATATTTCTTAGATTTATGATAATAAATATTTCTTTTTAAAAATATTTTTATTTATTTGCAAGGAGAGAGAGAGAGAAAGAGGATATGAATATGGGTAGGTCAGGGTCTCTTGTCATTGCAAATGAATTCCAGATACATGAGCCACTTTTTGCCACTGGCTTTATGTGGTTACCCAGGAATCAAACCTGGGCCGCCAGGTTTTGCAAGCAAACACCTTTAACTACTGAGTCATCTCTCCAGCCTGTTAACAAATAGTTCTATCTATTTCTTTAAGTGATTTTGAAGGAGCTCACACCATATCTCATGTGTATATGTGTGTGTATACACACATATATATTATATATATATATATATATGGAACATACAAATAAAGCACAGACCTTTCAGCCTGGAGGAATGGCTTAGCGGTTAAAGGCATTTGCCTGCAAAGCCAAAAGACCTCATTCAGTTCCCCAGGAACCACGTTAGCCAGATGCACAAGGGGGCACATGCGTCTGGAGTTTGTCTGCAGTGGCTGGAGGCCCTGGCACACCCATTCTCTCTCTCTATCCCTCTCTCGCTCCATCTCTGTCAAATAATAAATAAACAAATAAATAAAAATTTAAAAAGACCTTTCATAAGGTAAAGCTCATTTATTGTTTCTAGCAGAACTAAATGTGATGTTTAGCATTCTAGATATCCTGAGTATGCACACAATATAAAGAGAGTAGCAACGACTATTAAAAGCCAAGGAATTATGCCTCGTTCTGAAAATATGTTCCATCTTTTGAAATTTATTTTTGAATTTTGCCTTCAAAAAACTTACAGCAGCTATCAGTAGTCACAAGTGGCTGATATCATCAGGGTTTTGTTTTCTTCAGTAATCCTGGATGACTTCTTGCCTTGGTTTCCATATGCTAGTTTCTTCATCTTGCCTTAGTACCACATTTCTGCACCCTTGTCATAGCACTGACCCTCATTTTGTGCCCATCCTGCTCATGCAATGCTGCCCTCTGCATCTCTTGCCCATGCCCGAGGAGAGCACTGTTTGCAACTTTGCAATCTTCAGCTTTCTAAACAGGAGCATTGTGGTAGGTCTTTGGTATTTTCCCTGTTATTCCTGAAATCCAGGAAGCTTTGAAAACCAGAAGATTTTGTAATTCGTCTTGATGGCATACTTGACCTGAACTGATGTGAGGTTAATTGTAATGTTTACTGATTCTGCATATGAATATGCATATTTTGCCACAGAAATGTTAATGTGTCTGCCTACAGAGTTGTTGTCCCAGATCCAGGTAGAGGTGTTACACCATTCATGGTATATGTGGAGAACCATCTTCTTAGAATCTGAAAACATTGATATTTAGAATGCATCAGATACTAAAGGCTATCAGAAAGAAGTGAGGATCTTTCATCAAATTTGTGGTTTTATTTTTAAAGCTCTATCTTATTACTAGGGTGCTTTACCTGAGGTAATAATGAAAGGATTTTCTGGTATTGAGTCTTTCATGAACTATTTTCTAAGACAAGAAGAATTTTGTGTGGGAAGAAGAGAAGAGAGAAAGAAAGTGGAAGGAAGAGGAGGCCAGAGGAGGAGGAGAAGAATAAAGAGGAAGAGGAGGAGATCATGTGGTAAATCTATGATGTCCATGGCACTTAATACATTCAAGTATTGCCCTAAGGGCTTGGCAAAATAAATGGAATTTAGGTGGCAAAAGTAATTACAAAGGGTTACATTGCATATCTGTATGCACACGCACACATCTATGGTTTGTGTCTACTCAGAGCTGACTGTATTACATCTCCAAGATAGTGTCTAGAAGTCTGTAAGGACTCATCTCTACATATGAGGACATGATGCAGAGACAGGAACACTTTGTTTAATGCTGCTCCATGATGCTACCTTATACAAATGCATGCGCTGGTCTACCACAGGCTCTTACATACATTCTGTATGCTGAGAAATAGCTCACAAGTAGGAAGTAGTATGACTAGAACTGAGTCCCTGCCGTTCACCGAAAAACCCTCAAATCTAGCACTGTCTTTATTGTGTGCAGATTTGCTCTGCCTTTACAGCCACAGTGGAACCCAAATCTCATTTTCAAAACCTGAATATGACCTTAAATGTGTTCTTTGTCAAGCTGCCTGTTAGGAATTTCTTTCTGTGATTTTAGGGATTTCTGACCAATATTTCATGTCCTCTTTTTTTTGTTGTTGTTGTTTAAATCAGGGTTTTAGAAATGTATTTATTTGAGAGAGAGGGAAAGAAAGAGGAAGGCACACACGCACACACACACACACACACACAGACACAGAGAGGGAGAGAGAGAGAGAGAGAGAGAGAGAGAGAGAGAGAGTGGGAGAGAGAATGAATGCACCAGGGCTTTCGGCAAACTCCAGAGTCATGCACCACCTTGTGCATCTGGCTTATGTGGGTCCTGGGGAATCAAACCTGGGTCCTTTGGCTTTGTAGGCAAGTGCCTTAACCGCTAAGCCCTCTCTCCAGTTGCCACGTCCTCTTTTGTTTCACACTTCACATGCACCCATGAAAGCTCCACATTTGGCCATCTTAAATCATTGCTGCTACTTTCTGAGGTATAGCAGCCTCATGCCTTTTGAAACACATGTCAACTGGCTCTTGCCTCTTATATGCTAGTAACAAAAGAGAAAGAATGGTTAAGAAGGTAAATATTTAAATCTGGGGTTTGCTAGAAGTGGAAGAGACAGGATTAATAAGACTATAGATTTTTTTTTAAATGAATAAAACTTAACAGTGTCAGAAATAGTATCTTTGCATGGTTTTTGTTTTTGTCACACAGAATACATTTAAATTTCTACTGTTTAAGAACTTGTCTTAGAAAAAAAAATTGATGTTATTTTGTCCTGGTGTTAGCACACTTTTCCTGTCACCATTTCAATTTAGAGAGTAGCACTTAGGAGTTAAAGGATATTTCACTTGCTAATAATGGACATTGGTGTCACCTACAGAATATTTTTTTTTTCTTTATAACTGTCTTGGCCACTAAAGAAGTCCCAGGAACCTACAGCTGTTTTGGATTTTGCTGCCTTTATGATAAATCTTTACACTATAGACTACTGTTTTCATCTCTGTATCCTGCTTATTGTCGAAAAGCCAGAGCTATTTTTAACATTCACACAATTTTGAAAGATGATTCTTCATTCCACAAGGTTTGTTGCTAAATCTGTGGAGCCGTTCATAATTACATCCTTTTTGTGGTTTGCCTGAATTTGATCACAGTGGCTGATTTCATGCATTGATAATGAAGGCTTAGGTTGCCTGCTCCTCGGCACAAATCCACCTCAAGCTTGCACGTTGACAGTGCTTCTGGCTTCAGCACGCATGGAGATACAGATTGAAATTGCTCGGCTTTCTTTACAAATGACTCAGAGCGTGCCTGTCCTTCCCTAAAATGTTGCCAGCGTGTAAAGGATTTTCAATGAGCAGTGCAATAAGCCAGCAAGTGGGAAGGTTGGAGCGGCACTGATGTAACGTGGGGCTGTCACACGGATAATCAGGCTGGAGCCAAGTCCCCGTAGCACTGTGCATCACTCTGGTCACATCCTGGAAGTTTTGTTTACCCAACTTGGTTGCTGGTGAAGCTGCCGAGAGCTCTGCGAGGATGTGGAGTGGACTTCCTAGCAGAGGTGAGCATTTTTATTCAAAAACTTGGATGCTGGGCTCTGGCATGTCAGTAAGCGATTCTTTCAAACGTTGTTCGGAAGGCTGTGGAGTCATCACTGGGGCTGATCATGTTTTGCTGGCACTTCTGAGGGGGAATCAGAAGAGCAAATATGAGATTCTTTAATTTATTGGGGAGTAACTCCTCAAATGGGTGTGATAAGCATCCCTTTCTTTCTGTACTAGCTGTGTACCGAGGACATCTTACCAGTAGGTGACTTCCTTTGCATTTTAAGCATTCAGAGCAAGTCAGTGATATGCAATTTGCTATCATTACTGAAAGTAGGCAATTAGCAGAGTTATTATGCACTCCAGGTACATAAAGCAGCCTGCCAGCTAAATGTTTTGCTGAATCTTTGACGTGAAAGATACATAGGAGGAAACAAAGTCATGTTTACAAGATAACAGAAAGTAAGAGAAATGGACTGCAGGCTGGAGATGACACCTTGTTAAGCTTGACATTTTTAATAATTAAAAGTTATGACCTGTCATGCAGTGGACTACCTACAGTAATTGGTTTCTAGTGATGGTGTGTTAGGCAGAGGAGGAAATTAACAGCATTTCTTGATAAAGCATGTTTTGATTAGATGTGATATTTTCAGTGAATCAGATTTTTATCTTTTAAATGTAACTTCCCCTGGGACTCACCTGGGGAATTTAAGCGGCAGATCATCATGCTCAGAAAAGGTCTCATGTGCCATTTTAAGTATAGGGGGTTTGAGAGCCACCTAGATAAGGGCAGGCTCAAAGTCAGCTTCCTAGTAGACAGGTCCTATTGCCTAGGCTCTGCTAAACTCTGCTTCTGTGTAACGAGAAGTCATTTCTAAATGAGAAAGGCGTGTGACGTCTATGATGAATCCAAATAACATTATGCCTATTAAGTGTTTAGCATGTTAGGGTTACAGAAAAATCTATTTTTATTTGATTAGAAGCTAATATGGCAATCAGATGTGGATGTGAGAGTGTGTGTATGTGTATGTGTGTGTTTCTTGCTTAATTTATCTGAGGCAACTCTTTTATAGCTTTCAGCTTTAAAGTTACAGATAAGTGTTGTTTTTTTTTTCTAAGACTGGAGAACCCCATTTATTGCCAGTACATGTAAAGCTTCACTAAGCAAACGCATCAGGAGCAAACCACTTGTGTTTGCCAATCTGTCTCGGCAGGTCCCAGGGCCACTATCTCACTAGAAGCCACTGTGTGCTTTTGAAAGCATGAAATTAGTTTTATACTGAGCACATGGTTTCTCATTTAGCAGCTCTTTTTATGGTAATGGTCAATTTATGGTTTGCTGCCAGGATTTTGGTGTTGTGTCAAAACTGATTGCTCTGCTAAGATGGCCCTGTGAGATGAAAAGGAAAAAGTGGGGAGGTGGGAAGAGCCTCATTAGACCCTCAAGAAGAGAATGTTACTTCCAGCCTCATCTACACTCTGGGCACATTGTCATTTCTCCAGAGTTCTTTATGCTGCTCACTTCAGCAACCACATATGTAAAGTTGCAAACATCCACAAGCATAGACCTTCTTTAACCATTGACATCAAAATAGCTGCGTTCTGAGACGTACAGTATTTGTTCCTCTCCTTACTGTTTGTGATGATCACACTGTGCCCCCCCCCCCCCATCGTAGTGCTGATCTGTTTGTCTGGTAATGCATGCTAGAGCTCTGCTCCAGGGAGGCGAAGGCTTCATACATTTTGTATTAGCTACAAACAGACCATACGCTGTTGTATGTATATGTGCTCTGAGCAGATGAGCTTAGGCATCAAATGGAATCAATAGAAGAGATGTTGAAATTTTGAAAAAGTATCTTCTCATGCAGTAACCTCATCTTGGAAATTTGAATACTGTTTTATTTGCTTTCAAAGAATGCTGATAAACAAGAAGCACTTATAAATGTGGTAAATTTGCCCTCCTTAGCCTTTTCCCTTCCTGAAAGTTTTTGAAATAGAAGTGACCAAAATTATTGAACAATTTAGGGGAATAATAATTTCTTATTATTATGCTTAATAACAATAAAAATTTCTTATAGTATTTATTCTCTTGCAGTGGTAATGGCTATGCATATATATATATATAAATACATACATATATATATATATACACACACACACATACACACACACACACACACACACACACACACACACGCATATACCACACTGGAAACTGGAATGCTGGTACTATACTTTTTAATCTCATGCAGTCTTAAGAAAATCACTCCAAATCTTGAATTTTATGACTTTTTAAAAAAAATTATCCTTGGATCTTTGCCTAGGTTAAGTGGTAACATCTGATTAGAGACTCAAGATAAATTGTTACTGTTGAAATGTAAAGGTATAATATATGTCATTTTAATTAGACTAAACATTTTCTTGTTTTAGATGAAGCATAATTTTAAACAACTTATTTTTGTCTGTTCTTTTGGGACTTTTATATTACCAGTGATTATCAGATTGTCGGGGAACTTTGTTTCAGATTCCAATTTACAAATGTCTCCTATTTATTACTTCCCCCAAACCCAAGAAACAAAATGTGTTTGTGGGTTGATAGAATTAGATAGAATTAGAATGTATTAAGGCATTGAAAATTTCTCTTTGAAATTCCTAATGACATAATGGATTTAGTAAATGAAAATCTTTAAAGACATTTTAGAATGTGAGAATTTTCTAGAATAGAGAGATTTGTAATATACATAATATAGAAAAATTCACTGAGGAGAAGCAAGGGATAATTTAGCATATCCCTTAAGTCCCAGTAGCAATTTCTCTTTTTTAAGTAAAAGAATTTAGGAAATTATGAGGAAGTGAGCCTCATGAATTTCTGTGATCTACCTGCAACTTTTCATTTTTGTATCAAAGGCGAACAATGTTGACTTGTTCGTTACCAGATTTTAAAATGGTAGCTTGAATATAGCAGATGTAGTAAGTCTGTTTTAGTTGAGAACATGATTTTAAAACCAAAGTACTCTAAGTTGCTAGGACCTTCCCACTTGTGAACACTGAGTAGTTAGTCTGGGTGATTTAGTTTGTAGCTTGTTTTGATGCTTCCATCAGATTCTGAGGTGTGATGGTGAAGTGGGAATGCGGTCATGAGATTCTGAGGTATGATAGTGAGGTGGGATTGCTATAATAAGATTCTGAGGTGTGGTGGCGAGATGGGGATGCTATCATGAGATTCTGAGGTGTGGTGGTAAGGTGGGAATGCTGTCATGAGATTCTGAGGTGTGATGGTGAGGTGGGGATGCTGTCATGAGAATCTGAGGAATTATGGTAAGGTGGGAATGCTTTGATGAGATTCTGAGGTATGATGGTGAGGTGGGGTTGCTGTAATGAGATTCTGAGGTGTGGTGGCGAGATGGGAATGCTGTCATGAGATTCTGAGGTGTGGTGGTGAGGTGAGGTGGGGATGCTGTCATGAGATTCTGAGATGAGTGGTTGAGGTGGGGATGCTGTCATGAGAACCTGAGGAATTATGGTAAGGTGGGAATGCTTTGATGAGATTCTGAGGTGTGATGGTGAGATGGGGATGCTGTCATACGGTAGTCATTCTTGCATCATAGCTCTGTTTTCTTTCTTTCAATATTTTCATGACTTTCTTTTCCTTTTTCCCACTAGTGAACTATAAAGGTCTAGTTTTATGATTAACAGATTTAGCAAATAGTACTTCTTGCTAAACTGGAAATTTAGTTAAAACAAGTAGCAATTTTAAAGTATAACTATGCACAACATTTGGGTAAAAGTTATGCTGAAAATAAGTTGTTTAGCTGAAATTCAAGTTTGTCTTGCTATCCTTTACTAATCTAGCCTCCCTCTATATTTTCTAAACAAGTTGCATCTCATTAAGTAATGGCCTATGCAATTGTTTCTATGAAAGCCAAAATGGAGGCTTCCCATTCATGCAAAAGAAGTCCATTGCTACTGTTATACAATATGTCTGAATACATCTCTCATAAGTTACCATTTGAGAAACTAAAAATAGTCCAAAAGTAGGATTGTGGACTGGAGATCATGAGTAAGTATATGGAAGCTAATGACCAGGATAAATAAGTACAGGCAGTACAGTAAGTAATGGCTTCCCATTTCCAATTGTCAGATAGAACATTTTTAAGACTTTTTCTTACCAGTCAGATTTGAAATAATGATGAATTATTTTTTCATGGTTGTATTTAAGATACATAATGAAAGGTCCTTCCTCCATATCCTCTCCCCTAGCAGTCTGTTTGGTCTTTATTTAAATGTGTTCTTTCCCTTTTTAATTTTTGTGCTGAATTTTTGACTGTCACCCTATAGGTTTCTTAGAAAGACAGAAAAACCTATGAATTTGTCTAAGATGGAAATCTGTGCAATCCTTTATTTACCTCACCATAGCCAAATAAAAGAAAAATATTTGTGTCTACTATATGTATCATATAATGACAAAATACTCAAGCAGGTTTTTATTGGATTCTTAGAGCAGTTGTATAATATATTTATGTGTAAATTATACACATGCTAATCTATTTACCCCATTCTTAGCCCTGAGCTACCCCAATTTTAACCTCACAAAAACACAACAGAACATTGATTGTGTCCTGGCTCTGAGTGCAACCTCCAGGCAGGAGAACAAAAGGGCTTTGCCTGAGAGGCTTCCTCTTCCCTAAGGCTGTATTGAAAAATATTTACTCAGTCTTCTGACTTAGCTTTCCTTTCCTTTACCACTTTCTCATTTTTATTGAATATCTCCTTGTTTTGTGTAAATATTTCCAACAGGAATGAATACTCATCAATGTATAATTTAATTCCCAAAGTCAGAAAAAACAATTAGAATGAACTTCAGGTACCATAATCGAATTCTGTGTTGGGATATCTTGCAAGTTGTTTAATGACTAAGATATGAGAAGTTACATGGAGTGATTTCTTTAAACTTTCTTTTCCCAACCTAAAAGGTCACCTCAGTGCTCTGCTGTCATGTGACATGTCAAACCAGGAAACCTATTGGGACCCAAATTGATAAGTTGAATGTAAGTGCAGTTAACCTAAATTTTGGAAATGGCTGGATACCACTATTGTAATAAAATATTGTTTAGTAAACCACACCTTCATTGAATTAAATGTACTCACTCAACAATCTAACTTATTTCTCGGTGTTTATTTTATTGGACGGACAATATTTTACTTCCATTTTTCCTATCTATTAACATATCTGATTATTTTAGATTGCAAAATATATTCTTTTTACTTGCACTCACTCATCAATCTGTTTTCAACTTTCTTCTCTAATTTTACTAGTCATAAATATTACTTTTTTTTTTTTTTTTGGTTTTTCGAGGTAGGGTCTCACTGTATCCCAGGCTGACCTGTAATTCACTATGGAGTCTCAGGGTGGCCTCGAACTCACGGCGATCCTCCTACCTCTGCCTCCCAAATATTACTTTTTTATGCATTTCTTCTTCTAGTTGTTTGAAAAGGATCGGTGGCCTTTTATAGTAACTAAACTATGCTCTTTGGTGAAAGTATTCTGATTTGTCTTTACCTTAAATATTCCCCTCGTTTAGTTTCCAAGTTGTCGCCAGTGTCCTCTCACGTAGGTCAGTCATATTTGGCTGCATAGTATACTTGTTATGGCAAAAAAAAAAAAAAAGTGAATCCATGATCTAACTTTCACTCACTGACTCTCTTCCAGTTATTTTTGAAACTTGGAAAGACACTGATTAACAAGTGGAGTTCCTAGTTTAAAAGACTATTTCTGTTAATTTCCTACAAACTGAGTGCTGTGGTTTGAATGTGTAGCCAAAGTTCACATATTGGAAAGTTCACCTCTAACACAACAGCCTTGGTAACTGGAGTCTAATGACAGGCATTCAGGTCACAGGTGCTCCACCCTCAGGAATGGATTAACACTATCAGTAAAGGGTGTGAGTGAGACTATGAGCTAGCCTTCATGTTCCATTGCTGTGTGATGCCTTCTACCACATTATGACATAGCAAAAATGTCCTCGCCAGATGCAGCATTCCAGAACCATAAGAAATGAATATTTGCCCTTTACAAATTACCAAGTTTTTCATAGTCTGTCATAGGAGCACAAAATGGACTGATATATATATATATATATATATATATATATATATATATATATGCAAATAACAATTAAATAAAAAATAGATGCTTCTCTAGTGAGTACCTAAGTTGTCAGAGGTTAGGAGCTTTCTGTCTTCTAATCTCTTCCAGATAATCTGCAGCACCATTGAGGGCATTTTGCCAAATGATTTTTTGCTGAGAAATGAAACTTGGTATATGTCAATGTCACTTGGAAATCTATGATAATGCTACTTCTAGGTGTTTTGCTGCTGCTGTTGTTGTTATTATCATTATTATTGCCTGATTCACTCTCCACACCCAAAGGACACCTGGCCAAATGAACTCGGGGTGAGGCTTTATGATCTGCAGTCACTTGGTTCAAATGCTGATGACCTAGTCACTTGTATTTATCATCCAAGGGAAACATAAGTACTAACATGCTTATTAGAATACAAGAAAACAATTGATTTACACTTAGATCCATCTCCTTCTGACAGTTTAAAATGATATTTTCTTTGACTTTGGAGGGCTGTGGGTTCTGGAAAAGACCAGGATTAAGCAGATTCAACAATTGTGAATGCACAGGAGTTTCTTTTTCTAACATTTTTCCATATGCAATGGACTACATAATGGGTGATATTATATTCATAATAAATTGGTTACCTTTGTCTAACTGGAGCTTTGAATTTTCTATAATTGAAGTGCATGATGGGCACAAGTATCATCCACATTGTCTAAACATTTTTCTAAATTTAGGGCAATGAGCAGTAGATGCCACTCTTATAGCAGTTAGAAGTCCTACAGTGGCTTACAAAAATATAAATAATGTTGCAATTGGGATAGCATGGACATGATCTCTAATGATCTAATTATCTCTTGGTTCAGCTACCACAGGTTTAGCCAGTATCAGATGCCTATCAGCAAATTTCATCATTTTTTTTAATGGAATGAGTGTGGCAAATGGTGTTCATCATAGGACTTAGTAATGGCAATAGAAATAGACAACCCTCAAGCTAATTTCATACTCTACTCTTTATATATGTAAACCCAGTGCTTATTATAACCCTATAAGGTAGTTTAAGGAAAGCAAAGCACAAAGAATTTAAGTTACCTGCCCCAAGTCATAGAGCCAGTTCAGCTGAGACTTTGATTTCAGGGATGGGAGGTCCAAAATCCAAAGTTTTAACCAGGGCCTTAGACTGTGTCTCAGAGGATTCACAACATCTTCGTTGATATTTTGTTGTGATAGAGAATTCACTGGATTGAGCTGGTTGGATACCTATACGCAAAGTGTACCTTGTCACATGAAGTCAGGGTGAGGCTCGAGGACCGGCAGCGACTCGATTCCACCACTGCTGGCCTGGTCATTTCATTTTTCATATTACCAAGCCAGCATGGCCAAGAATACTGAGTATTTTGACAGGAAGAGATTATTAGAGGATTTTTAATATGTAATATATGCTAATATATTCAATAGTGACAGTTTTCCTTAGCTCCTAGGTAAAATTACTATTGATGGGAAAGAACATTCCAATAACAGAATGTAATGGTGAAAGGATTTCCTTTTTGACCAGGTACATTTCCTCCGCTGGCATCATTAAAGAAAAACAGATTATGACTTAGATGTGAGTAAAGGAGATTTAGGAGTTGGCTAGATGGTGACAGTAGATGACCATCCAACCTCATGTTCAACAATGATGTGTGCATGTTAAGTTACAAGGGTAGTACTAAGTAGTTATTAGTTCAGTGCATTTGTTGTGCTTCAAGGATGTGAGTGTTTATGGAATGATTCTGCAGTACTCCAAGCTGAGGCTCTGTGGCCATGACCTCCCTCCCTCCCCACATTACCGTCTCCTCATCTGCAGAGCAGGGATCATAACAGAATTCACTAACAATGGGCTTGTGGTAAAGACTAAGTGAGATTGGCAAGGTCAGGGACAATGGAAACAGTAGGGTTGTCAAAGAGTGACTTTCTGGTTTGGCATGTGATAAGTATTTAGTAAACACAACTCTATTATTTTCAAATTATTCTTTCTTCTGTTATAACCACCTTCTAGAAATATTAGAGTCTGAAGGATAAAACCTAGAAGTGTAACATTGATGGGAGGCATGGGGCTGGAGCACAGGAGACCCAAGTAGATGGAATAAGAAGTAAGATGTTTGGGTAGGTGGGGGCTACCTGAGGAAAACAACAAAAGTGGGAGTTTCTCAGTGGAGGCCTGGGATTTTTTGATACATAAGTCATTTTCTTCTGTTATTCTATTCAATCCCTCCCCTATTCTGAGGAGTAGAGAAAGTATAATTTGCTCTTCACACTGATAATAGATTAGCATCATGAAAAGACAATGACTACAGTGCTTTTTAAAGATACAAGTCTTGGGACCCCTACCTCCCCATGTGCTCTGCAGCTCCCACCCATCACACCAGCTTCTACCGCCCAGTCTGGGTGTAGCTTATGTCTATGTTTGATGGGGGATTTATCAGTAGAGGTTATAGACAATATGATGAGGTTTGCACTTAAAAGCAAGGTGTCAGAAGGCAGCGTGGTCCGTGAATTTCACTTATTTCAGAAACAGTGGTGCAAAGCTTTCTCGTTGCTCAGAAGACAGTACTTAAGGGCTTGGATGACTCCATCGGTAAGAATACTAGCTGTGCAAGCATGAGGACCCGAGTTGGATCCACAGCACCCACACAGAAGACAGGGCCGTGCATGTCTGTAACTCCAAGCTGAGGGGCAGAAACAGAAAAATCGGTGGGACTCTCTGGTCAGCTAGTCTTAACTGAAATAATGGCAAGCTGATGGCTCAGTAAGACAGAAGAGTGATAGAGGAGGACACCCAGGAGCCTCCTATGGTCTCTGCACATGTGTGCACAGGGCATGCACATTTGTACCCATGTGTGTCTAACACACACATGTGTGCACACACACAGTGGGGTAAAAAGACAGTGGTTACAAAAAGGTTGAGATGATGATTTAAAGTTCCAGAAGCGGCCTTACCAGTCAATGGTGTTAACATTAGCCTCACATTTTATTGCATCTGACTGCAAAGGGCTTCCTGTATAATATGATTAACTATCCTTGACACACCTCATGCTAAAGGGCTTGCTTCTTTACCAGGGTAAAACAAATTCACTTAGCAGGAATCACCACAAATTAAAAGTTTAATGGTCCTGGCCTGGAGACATAGTTTAGTCGTTAAAGGTGCTTGCCTGTGAAGCCTAACGACACAGGCTCAAGTCCCCAATACCCATGTCAGCCAGATGCACAAGGTGGTGCATGCATCTGGAGTTTGTGTGTAGTGGCTCGAGGCCCTGGCATGCCCATTCTCTCTCTATATATATATATGCCTCTCTCTTCTCTTCTCTCTCTCTCTCTCTCTCTCTCTATATATATATATATATATATACACACATATATATATGTATATATATATATGTATATATATATATAAAATTATCTATCTATCTATCTATATATATATATATATATATATCTGCCTCTATCTCTCTCTCTCTCTCCCTCTTTCTCAAATAAATAAAATATTTACAAGTAAGTTTAATGATTCTGTGACTCGGGAGAAGCAAAGGTAGGTACTAAAGATTGTATTTTGTTGATCAAAGGAAGAGCTGAAAGTCTGGCAAGACTGGTTCAGGGGTTAAAGGCAAATGCTTGCAAAGTTCCCTGCCGTGATACAATTCCCAAACCATCCACATAAGCTGGATATGAAAAGTGGCACAAGCTTCTGCAGTATATTTGCAGCAGCAAGAGGCCCTGGTGTCCCTCTGCCCTACTACAAACATTTATTTATTAATAAATGAATTTAAAATTAACTAGAGGAGCTGAAAAATGAACTGTATCTGTCTCAGAAAACAAGGTAAAGAGCATTGCAGAAGACATCTAACTCCAGCCTCTGGCCTCTGCAAGCATGTGCACACGCACCTACACAGAGGCATGGATTCACACACTTATGCACATGCACAACATTTAACTTCAAAATAGGTGGAGAAAAGATGTAATGTTTAAAAAATCTTCTTTTTTTAATCTGAAAGAGAGAGAATGGAGTGGATAGAGAGAGAAAGGGCATATCAGGGCCTCTGCCCACTGCAAATGAACTCCAGATGCATGCACCACCTTGCGCTTCTTGGCTTTACATGAGCAATGGGGAATCGAACCTGAGTCTTTTGGCTTTGCTAGCAAGCACCTTAACCACTAAGCAATCTCTCCAGCAAAAAAAAAAAAAATCTTTAAAAAAAATTGTAAGCTGCCCCCACCAACACATATCAAGTAGAGAATTTTATCAATTGAGTGATTGCATACTCTTTCTCACTAAATATAGTTTATAAGCAAGGAGTATAGATTCACCTAACCTGAGTATTTATTTGTAAACCATCATTGCCAATATGATTATTTTTACTGGCATATATTTAATTTTCTTTTATTACATATAAATATGGTTATATAATATTAAAAAAAACGAACAAACAAGGAGCTGGAGAGATGGATTAGTGGTTAAGGCGCTTGCCTACAAAGCCTGATGACCTGGGTTTGATTCCCCAGTACCCACGTAAAGTCAGATGCACAAAGGGACACATGCATCTGGAGTTTACAATGGCTGAGGCCTTGGCATGCCTATTTTCTTTGCCTCTCTTCTCTTTATCTCTCTGCCTGCAAATAAATAAATGAAGAAAATATTTTAAAAAATATCAAAAAGGTCTATTTAAGGAGAAAGCTCTTTTCCATACTTAACCACTATGCTTAGATAGTACACATATTCTATTGCAGTATTAGCCACATTGCATATTATTTATTTATGTGTCTTCTTACTAGCCTGTGAAGATCTTACTGTGGAGTCTGCTTCCTGATTCTTTCCTGTATGTGGCCCTAAATACAATAGCTGACATATAGTAAATAATATGGTCAAAGTATTAATTAGAGGGTAGGACATGTGCAGACAGGATCTGTGAATACTTGTGCAAGACTCACTGGACTACTTGATACTTCTGTTTTTTAAAAGACTTTTAAATTAAAAGTTTAAGATACCATTTTTCTTAGCTTAACAGATAAGATTAAACTGTATGGAAAATAGATGAGTTAATATGTACACATAGAACTCTTGTACATTGTTGACAGAATCTTTTTTTTTTTTTTTTTTTTTTTTTGGTTTATCAAGATAGAGTCTCTCTCTAACTCAGGCTGACCTGGAATCCACTATGTGTTCTCAGGCTGGCCTTGAACTCACAGTGATCCTCCTACCTCTGCCTCCCAAGTACTGGGATTAAAGGCATGTGCCACCATGCCTGGCTTGTTGACAGAATCTTGATTGGTTCATGCATTTATAAGACAATGTGACAAGAACTATTAAAAGTTAATAGGATGATTGCCATGAGTTCGAGGTCAATGAGAGACTACATAGTGAATTCTAGGTCAGCATAGACTAGAGTGAGACACTACCTTCAAAAAACATTAAAGTAAAAATGTTATTTGAGACAAGAAAATATATAAATAATATCTGCAGTTCATTTTAAATTTTTCTAGGGAGACATGAACTAATGTCTGTTCACCCCAGATAGGGCACTGGAAAACCAAAGAAAGTATTTAAGTTGAGGTTGGAGAACCATTGAGTTCATTTGGCTCACTTGCAGGAGCTTGGGTTAGGAGTCATAGGGGTGTAGGTGACCTCATAACAGCTGCATAACGGAAAAGCCCCACCCTGTCTCTCATAGGGGCTGACCTCTCAAAAGCTGCCAAGATGGAATTCCCTTTGGTTTACCTTCCACCTCCTATGTAGTCTAGCACTTCCAAAGACCACAGCTAGGGCAGAATTCCAGAGAGATGGAAGGAAGCACAGGAGGGTGTGGCTAGAATCTCAGATGAGGTCTATGGACCATCCCATCCCCTCTTCCCACCAGGGAAGTCAACATACCTGATCTTGGGAAAGTCAAGTGTAAGTAGTCTTAACTTCTCTGATTAAGATGGTAACAGGGGGCTGGAGAGATGGCGTAGCAGTTAAGCGCTTGCCTGTGAAGCCTAAGGACCCCGGTTCGAGGCTTGATTCCCCAGGACCCACGTTAGCCAGATGCACAAGGGGGCGCATGCATCTGGAGTTCGTTTGCAGTGGCTGGAAGCCCTGGTGCACCCATTCTCTCTCTCTCTCTCTATCTGCCTCTTTCTTTCTCTGTCACTCTCAAATAAATAAATAAAAATCTTTAAAAAAAATTTAAGAAAAAGATGGTAACAGGCATGTTATTCTCAGAGGACAGCATCCCAGAATACCAAAATAGATGATGGTAATAACTAAGGTTCACCCATGGGGTGTGGTATCATGCCGTAATTTAAAATAATAAGATATATCTGTGAATACTAATATGTAATAATGCACAAGGTGACTAGCAAAACAGACAGTGTTCAGAACAAAGCAAATATGTATTTGTGTAAAACTACATTTGTGTGTGTGGATTTTATATGTGTATACATATATACATAGAGAAGGAAAAGAAGGAAGTGAAAGAAAAATAAAAATATTATGTCATAAAGGGCCCTGAGATTGTGTTCAAAATGGAAATATTTTCAACTATGTAAACATTTCATTGTCAGAAGTAGACTTATTTTTTAACCTTTTGTACTTTACAATTTTTAGCATGCACTTTGTCTAGAGAATAATAAATATGTTTACATAAACAAGAATAGGAATGATGCAGAAAGTGTAGGGAACATGGAAGGAATGTGATGTTATCAAAACTTATCCCAAAGTCTGTAGGTTTACCACGTGATGGCTTTACGGTTTTGATTCACAGAGAATGGGTGGGAAAGCCAGAGCGGAGGCCATCCCACCCTGTAACTGGATGGCGACCTGATCTTCTGCCCTTTGTCCCCTCAAAGGTCTGCACCTTAGAAGTTCCAGGTGAAAGGATGGTATTGGGTTAATCCTGAGCAAGTGCTATACTGTCCCTCTAGAACCTTCCCCATGTCCAAATTTAACCTGCCTGATGGTGCATGTATATCTTCAGGGCCGGCTGGAAATGTACTCCTCAGGCATTCATGACTGTGAACAGTCATCTGAGGTTCCTGTCATCGAACATTCCTACTTGTCTTATGTGTGCCCATGAAACCAGCACGCCTGGGGCACCCCAGCTTTATGATGGGAATGAAACTCTCTGAGATACTTCAGTATAAGTCACACTACTATAAAAAAGAAAAGAAGAAAGGCAAAATCACACTAAAGTAATAGCTAAGCATTCTTTAAACCTTAAATCTGTAAAACCATAGCATTCAGTGCTCAATAGAGCCAAGCATACTGTTGTGCAGTGGATTTACTGTTTAATCTCATATGTCTTGCTCTTGGCTTAAGAAACATAACAGTGTCATCACACTGGATGAGTTGGCATATAACAACCCGCAAAATCTGACAACCTCAAAGAAGTGATCCCGCATGGAACAACAGCCCCAAGTTCTTACACCCCCGAGGAAGATTAGGCCATTTCACAGTTTCATAGTGCTGTGTTTCATAACACTGGGAACGCTTCCCTTTGGGGCTGTTACACAAAGTCATGATGACATGGTGGGCATTTTGTCATGAATTCCCTTGCTTCTTGGAGTCTCATGCTAATTTCAATGTTAGTTTAGCTCATTTATTTTTGTTTTAATAGCTCAAAAGCCCAATGAAGCAAAACTAGGAGTAATTTTATTTTTACATTCAACATCTCTTTGCAGAAGTATGGCATAAAGAGATGGGCTAATATTATTAACAGTTGACTATTCACTTGATGCTTTCCTTCTAACTGCTTCCTATTTGGTCTAAAATGATTGGACCATGACTCTTTAAAATATTATTTTATTTGTATTTGAAGAGGCTGTTAGATTTTCACCAAGCCTTTATTTATTATGGTCAGCAATACAACTGGTGAGTATTTGTGTGTTGTCTACCCAGGACTACAGGTACTTTGTGTCTATGAATCTTCACAGAGGCAAGTAGATGACAGAAACACAGTATTATTCTCATTAACATATTGTAACTGGCTGAGTTAATGGGACACATTTGAGAACCACTAACTAAAGAGGTTTGCACTGTGCTGGGCAGTAAATGGAGTCTTTGAAAGAAGCATCCTGAATAACTGATTGTGAAAAAACTTTAAAGAGTAAGATGAGGGTCCTTAATGACAAGATTTGTTAATTAATATCACTTACTCACAGGGTTCACTGCAGCCTTGACCCCAATTTGCTGTGTGGCTAAATTCCCTAACAGTTCAACTCGACTTTCTCCTATGTAAAATGTTCCTATCAGGGTAGATGTGAGGGGCAAATGAAATCAACTCTGGTGAAGTTGGGAAGTACTCAAAGCAGCGTAAGACACTCATCTGAACAAATGAGAACAATACTAGCTAGATCTGAATGTCTAGGTTGAAAGTAAATGTATGAATATTTTGGAGCAAAATTACATTTCAGTCAAGTAAATACATAATTTCTAGAAACCTAAATCCATTTGAGTTACTAATTTCCACAATAAGGTTTTCATCATATTTTGTAGTAAAAAGAAAAAGAAATATCAATAGACTAGGTTTATAACTTTCACAGCCCTAGGCTATGCTGGTCATTTTGGAAAGCCAGTATAGAACAGGAATTCTTTGAAACTCAATCACACTTTATATTTAAGCTGTTGTTGCTTTTTTCTTCATTCTTTCTAGCATAATAATTTATTGTTCCTCACTAAACCTCCTGTCCCTAAATTCCTTTCTAATCATTCACTTATTCATTTGTCACATACTTGTTCAGAAGCCTTTATTAAGCACAGGTTTGGTCCTCAATTCTTCTTTTATCAGGAATGAAGTAATATAGCCAATTTATAAATGAACTCTGTTGCAGTAATTGATTTCCTAGTTAATTTGTGGCAGTGAAGCATTTTTTTTTTTTTATAGACTGAGTGTTTTAAGTTGTCTATGTTTCTGAGCCAGCTAAGTATTGAGGGAATATTTCAGAGAATTATGCATGAGTTCCACAGTAAAAAAAAAAAAAAAATGAATTGTACCCATGTGACAGAAAGAAGTAACGAATAGGCAGCAGGTAGTAGGGTCTAGAGCCAGACTAGGGACTGGCATGTTCCTGGTAAGATGAGGTCAGTATATAACTGCTCCTCTAGCATTGCACCTTATGGGACAAAGTCTTGGGGCTAGGAAGATAAGAGAGGACTCCACAGAAAGCTAGTGATTTGTCACCAATGTGGGACACTTTATTAAAGTATTACTAATATTAAGCCAGTATCGCAGGCATAGACTCATCATTGCCTCCACCTGACTCTGTTCATTCCATATAGGCTGGGCTCAGACTCACAGTTTTCTCTATGCAGTGTCAAGTTGATTGGATAAGAATACAGATATATATATATATATATATAAACATAAATATGTATTTTTTTTGAGGTAGGGTCTCACTCTGGCCCAGGCTGACCTGGAATCCTGGAATTCACTATGTGGTCTCAGGGTGGCCTCGAACTCACAGCAATACCCCTACCTCTGCCTCCCGAGTGCTGGGATTAAAGACATGTGCCACCACACCCAGCTCAAGAATCCAGATAGTTTTAATTCAGTTAAGAATAAAAGCCAGTCTACTCTTGCAATAATGCAGTATCTAATTCCATACCTTCCTCAGAGCTGGTAGTTATATAACTCAATATTCCCATATTTAGGGTATTGGAGAAGATGAGTATTTCGTGTATACATTATGTATACAATCTGAACAGTGTGAAAGAGATTTCCTAATAAATAATATACCTCTCAACTTGAAATAGCAAGATTGGTAATGACCCGCTTGGAACCCCTACTGCTTTACAGGAGCTCTGTCCTCTTTCCTGCTCTTAAAGCTCTATAATACTCTGGAATAAAATCTTTCTGAAGTTCAAAAAGAAAAGGAAAGGAAAGAAAAGAAAGAAGATATAATATTGACTCTTTGGTTTTCTGCTGAGAGGTTTACATCTGTTCATGAATTCTACTCTAAGAGCAGTTAGAACTGTGAAGATTATATTCCCTGGGAAGTCCCAACTAGATTAGGTCCCTTTACAGCTGTCTCAAATTGTGTTTAATCACCAGGAAAGTTCTGACGATTGTCAATGACGTTTGCTTAATTAATTCAGCTCTAGCAGAACTGCATTTTTTACCTATTTTCTTTTTTCAGTATGTCGTAGAAGATTAAATGTTTCCTTTTGGGATTTTCAGGAAACTTGAAACAAAAAGAAAGTTAATTTTTTTTAGTATAGAATATTTTAATTGGTTTTCTTTAATTCAGTTTTAATTCAAGTGTAAATATTTTATGTGAACTAGATTTTCCTTGAAGTCCCCCTTTCATGCTGCTATCTGATAAGTTAACCTGTTCCTTATTTTAGCATAAATTATATGAATCTTTAAAACATTACTTTGGGATTTGGTATTTAGGAAAAAATGAAAAGGTGCTTGTCCTACCCCAGTTTTTAATAGTTTCATGAATGATCTCTTATCAAGAATTTATAACCTGGCTTTATATATATAAGTACTTATAATGACACTGCATTTAACAACATACTTTATTTAGCCGGGTATGGTGGTACACGCCTTTATTCCCAGCACTTGGGAGGCAGAGGTAGGAGCATTGCCATGAGTTGGAGGCCATCCTGAGACTACATAGTAAATTCCAGGTCAGCCTGAGCTAGAGTGAAACCCTACCATGAAAAAAGAAGAAAAAAACTTTATTTACTAATTTATTTATTTATGAGAGAGAGAGAGAGAGAAAGGGGCAGACAGTGGGTGGGGAGGAAGGGAGAGAATAGGCATGCCAGGGCCTCCAGGTGCTGTAAACGAACTCCAAACACATGTGCTACCTTGTGCATCTGGTTTACGTGGGTTCTGGTGAATTGAACCTGGGTCCTTTGGAACTGACACTGCATGTTTGAAGAATGTTTTCACATTGCTTTTGTAGTAATGTTGTTTGTTTTACTCCTGTCCCAGCATCTTTGCAAGCATGAGTTTACAAATGTCTTCATTACCAGTGAAAGACAATTGCTTGCCAACCAGTGTTAAGGATGTCTGAGGACCCCATTCTTCTGGAAGTACAATATAACAAGACCAGATAATTAAAGACTTAAAGATAATAATATTTTTAAAAAACATTTTTTGCATGTGTTTAGTGTGTTTAGTGTGTGTGTGTGTGGTATATGCCCATGTTGGTGCAGATGTGCTTACCCTGTGTGCACAAGTGCAGAGGCCAGAGGCGAACTGTGGGCGTCCTCCTCTATAGCCCATCCATGTGTTTCCTTGAGACAAATCTCTTACTGAACCCAGAGTTGCCATTTTTGGTCAGACTGGCTGACACACAGAGCCCCAAAGATTCTCTAGTTTCTGCCCATCCACATATAGGGGTAATAGGCATGGATGGCTAAACCCAGCAGCAACAACAGATTTTTTTAAAGTTTGTTTATTTATTTTTATTAGTTATGTATATAGTGTGTATACAGCCATGATGGTACCATCATTAGCCTTCTCACTGTCATCCCCCCTGTGGATTGTGGGTGTGGCATTGTGGGGATGGCCTTTAGTTATGGGGGAGAGGCAATGTCTCTCTACATAATGACCCAACTTATGGCTCTAACAATCTTTCCACCCTCTCTTCTGTGAATTTCCCTGAGCCATGTTGGGTTCATTTTAGGGCTATTTCAGTGACGAGGTCTTGGGAGTCTCTGTGTCTCTGGATATCTGATTGTGTAGGAGTTGAGTGTTCTCTGTGTCTGTCTCCTTCACCCTTGTGCTGGTACCAGGTGCACCAAGAAAGCGTCTCTTGCTCATTACCCCACTAACTCTATGGCTTCAGCTGGTGCCCTGGTGGGGTGGGATGGGATGATTTTCTCCTCAGGTTCTGAAGCCATCTGAAAAAGAGAAGCAAGTTCTCCAATGGAGAGTGAGGTCAGTGCAAGATACATGGATATCCATTATTACTTTAGAGAGAATTTAATAGGTATAGGCCCTCTTGTAGCCCACTATTGGTGGGAGCTTGATATTGAGAATGTGCTTGTTTTGGATACGGTTCTGACTTTTCTCCCCATTCCAGGTATGGGTTCCATTCCACTGAGCAGATCCATTAGCCAAATCAAGAGCAGTTGGTAACCCACCATGGTTGTGTGCCACAATTACACTTGTGTGAGCATCACCTCAGGTTGATTGCTGAACAACAGATTTAAAAAAAAATATTTGCATGTTTACATTTTGGGCCAAGAATATTTTGAGCCAAGGAATGATTGACTGTGAGAAAGATTTTAGGATCCAAAGCCACAAATAAGTATCTTTTGATATTAGACAAGATTGGGCACATTCAGGTGGTATGGCCATAGACTGTGTGTATCTTTCCCCCTCAAGGCTGTCTTCCGTATGAGGTGTATGTTGAAGGAACACCCCATGAGAGTTGACTTTTCTAGATTCTCATGTGAAACAGCCGCCAGGGGACAAATGGACTCTGAGATGCTGAGTAAGAACTTTCTCCAAAAGGAGGGATTTGGATTAATTTTTTTCTTTAAGTTTTCCTTTTTTTTTTTTTTTTTTTTTGTTAAAAGACAAGGTCTCCTTATGTAGCTCTTACCTCAAACTCACAGATATCCTCCTGCTTCAGCCTCCTTGCATGCTGAGATTGTAGGCATGTGCCACCATTACTGCTGCTTTAGTACTTTTTAAGAACCAATCAAGCTGAGTAATTCTAGGGGTAGTTTTCACATGATTTCATTTGCATTTTTCATTTTTCTCATACATTCTCATTTTTCTCACACATTCTAGAAGGTTGACTGTGTTAGTAGTTTAAAGAAGGAGAAAATTGAGCCGGGCGTGGTGGCACACGCCTTTAATCCCAGCACTCAGGAGGCAGAGGTAGGAGGATCGCCGTGAGTTTGAGGCTACCCTGAGACTACATAGTAAGTTCCAGGTCAGCCTGGACTAGAGTGAGACCCTACCTCAAAAAACCAAAAAAAGAAAAAAAAAAAAAGAGAATTGGGCTAGAGGTATGGGTTAGAGGTTAAGGCACTAGTCCACAAAGCTAAAGGACCCAGGCTCAATTCCTGAAGACCCACATAAGCCAGATGCACTAGGTGGCATGTGCTTCTGGAATTCGTTTGCAGTGGCTGAAGGCCCTGGCACGCCCATTCTTCTCTCTCTGTATCTGCCACCCCCCTCTCTGTCTCTCTGCCTCTTTCTCTATCAAATATAAATAAAAATATTTTTTAAAAAATTAAGAAAAAAAGAAAATTTGTAATGATTTTGATTTTCTCCAGAATTAGCTGCTCTAAGAACATGAAGGATTAAATGAGAGATTATTATTGAGTTAACTATATTCAGAGTCTAATCATGTACATTTTATTCAGTCAAATTCATCATTGATTTTTGTCTGTAAGAGTAAAACTCTGAGAAAGGGCCTTTGCTCTCTGAAAATGAGAATGAGCTGTTTTTTTTTTTGAGGATCCAAATGCCTGATGCTCTTCAGCGATATTGAAGTGCCAGTATTGTTTGTCATCAATATTCATGCATTTTACTACTGAGTGTCCTTTTTATAGACTTAACAAAAATGCCCTAGTGATGTGATAAGTCACCCATTGAAAACCTGCTGCCTCCAGCCTAGTCTGGGCATCTGCTCCCAAGTGAGATTTCCCCAGTGCTCTAAATAAATCTTTTCAGCCACTTTATGGTAATTTTGATGTGTGCCATATGGCTTAAATACATAGAATTTAGGTATGATGTGATGTTTTTCCATGGAGTTTATTCAAATCAGCTCTTATTTGCTTATGTTCATTGGCCACATTCTAAATAATATGATTTTGCAATTTATCCCTATATTGTACATAATTCTTACTTTATTTAAAAATATATGTCAGCAGAAAGGCTGTCCAATTATTGTCTACTTAAGTAAATTATAAATATTTTGAATGGTGGGCATTATTCCCATTTCCCTTGCTTTTCAGATATTATATTCTCAATTGTATGGCACTTTTTCTAAGTGTTTCATTATATGATAGTCCCTGCCATAATATTCTCATATTTCTTAGATAATACCAATTTCCTTGGAAACTGGGTGGGCAAGAATTTGCTAATTTATTATATATTATTTTGAAGTTAATTATTGGAAGATAAAAGTGATGGATATTTTAAATAAGATAATCTAGGTTTATGTTTTTTAAAATATATAATAAATTTCTAAAAGTAATTTCATGAAAACTGATGAATTGTCTGATAAAATATCCTGTTGCTACTTCCCTCAAAACATTTTGCAAGACAAGACTGATCTGTTCTTAATATAAAGTATTTATCTTATTTAAACTAAGCACCAAGGTCCAGGGGTTCCATGGAATACACACTTGAAACTACTTGGACCACAGAATTCATGTTCTAAGATGGAACAGCGCATTCATGTAAGGCAAAGATGTGAAATACTTGGCTAAAAAAATTGAATTCTGATTTCCATTTTTCATTAGCTGGCTCAATGTCCAGTTGAACTACTTAACATATCTATGGTTTAATTTCTTCATCTTTACAACAAGGAAACTATACAAATTATACAAACGTAGAGAGCCACTGTGCCTGTTGTACAACATGGTGTCTGTCAAGACATTTGTAAAGCACAGAGGCAGTATCACTACTGGCAGGGCTGCGTTAGAATCCCTCGAAAACTCATGTGTTTTAGAAGCTTGGTTTCCAAGCTGATTCACCTTGGGAACTGGAGACTTGCTAGAGGAGGTGTTGTTAGAGGTGGGCTTATGGGTATTATAGCCAGCTTCCCCTTGTCAGAGTTTGGCTTATTCTTATGTTGTGGCAGAGGTGCTGTCTAGCCTCTATTCATGCCATGTCTTCCCCTACCATCATGGAGCTTTCTCTCTAGACTGTAAGCCAACTTTCATCCCATGAGCTCCTTCAGTTTGGGTGTTTTGTGTCAGCAATAAGAACGAAAACCAAAAAAGAAAAGAAAAGAGAGAGAGAGAGAGAGAGAGAGAGAGAAGATGGCTACAACAATTACCAGTATTATAGTCCACAATTTCCCAAATATTTCTGTTTTATTATATTAATTTTATCATCATGAAATGATATAGGAAGTTTTGAATAAGAGCAAAAAAGAGAGATTTGTAATAAAAACACTAAACCTCCATCACTGCAGTTTACTGAGGTCTTAACCATGGACCTTCCATGATACAGTGCTTTGTGTAACCACATCTAACACTCCATATCCTCATGAAGAGCAAAAGTCACTAAGTCACATAGCAATAAGTGGGATAGGTAGGAATAGGGTTTAGGTTTTATCTAACTGCACCTAGAAAAGGACAGGAGGAGATAGAAAAGATAGGAAGAATTGCAAGTCATGTTTTAGACACAAATGGAGATATAAAGGCAGTCTCCTATCAGAGACCTCAAATAATGGTAATAAGACAAGACTTTTTTTTTTTTTTTAATTCCAGCTATTGGCTGGTGTGTCAGAGATTCTGGAGGTGGGTCCTGGGGCCAAGTTCATCTGGGGTGGGTTCGGTGGGGAAGGGAAGAGGAGAATCGGGGAGGGGATGGACAGGCAAGGGGAAGGCCTGGGAGGGGAGAGGAGGGACGAGACAAGACATTTTCATGAAAGGAAGATGAAGAAAACCAGAGGTGCTTTTACCACACCACTATTTGCTTCAAACTTGTATTTCATACTTAGAAGTTGAGAAGGTTGCTATGGAGAGAGTTTAGAATGACAATAATCTTATCCACAAGAATACAATAGTAAGGATCACCAATTTGCTCTGACAAGATAGCAGAAGCCATGGCTCCCAGATTTCATTTTGAGAGCATGAAATATGTCCATTGTCTAGATTTCCCTACTATCTTATTTTAAAATTGTGCATGGATAAAGGTACACACAATTATCTGAAGTCCTCAGACTGAAACATCTCAATAGCTGGAGCATAATACTGCTATCAAATGCTTACATATCATTTTTTTCAGCTGTTCTCAATTTGCATAGTATTTTGGGGGTAAATTTCTATGCTTCCACTTCTCAGTTCTACACCATTTCTTGTCATTTTCACACAGTAGAGTAGTGTGAAACTGACATCCAGAGCTGGAGAACAAGAGAACATTATGATTCCATACCAAAAATATATTTTGAAGAAACCGACACCTTAATTTTTAGCATGCAGAAGAATATGCTCAAAAATGAGCTTAAAGAAGAGGGAAACCACACATACACACACACACAATTTCATATATGTATATCAATAGTAATTTTAAGATATTTGAAACCTTTCTATTGACTACACAAAGTTTGTTATAGGAATATTTAGTTCACAGTGTTTCATTTATAATTAACCTTTTCACTAAAAATCTGTAGCTCTCCTAGGCTGGAATAATTTCACTTGACATTTTTAAATACATAGGCTTCAGAATTACATTATTTTGATTGAACAGTATATACTGAACTTTTAATCACACAAGCTTCTTTTCTTACTATAATGAAGTTTTGAAAATATTTCTATGTAATTCCTGATCTGATAGGTGAAATTAAATATACAGTGAGTTTAATCAATGTTGTAGTTTCCAATAGATATACAATGATATTCAGTCACTGTGATGCTCATTTATATATATATATATATATATATATGTGTGTGTGTGTGTGTGTGTGTGTGTGTTATGAAAATTTATCCAAGTTCTATATGTATGATTCAATGCCTATCAGTAGTGAGTAAAATTTAGAATTTGCTTTAAAATATGCATTGACTATGAGAGTGTGCTTGTTTTATGGAAAAAAACTACTAATAGTTCAAATTATTAAAAATCCTATGTTAAGAATATTTATAAAATAAGTTGTATAAGTATAGGAGGAGCTGGTCTATATAACAAATATGATAGATATCTTCCCATTTTACCTTCCTTCACAGCTTATGGTCCTGAGAGCATTATTTATTTGAATTTGACTGATGGGGTCAAAATAATTATTGACCTTTTAAAAAGAGCTTCCAATTCAATATTTCTATTCTACAAAGTATTAACCTTAGCTTTATCTGCTGGTGTTATAGTGAAATTACATTGAAAGAATGTCCACTAAATAAGATTTCTAACATTATAAACACTCTTCAGAATCAATCTGTATGAATGCTTTTCTATTACACAAATCCTCACAAATAATGTTCTGACATGTTTATTAGGGGTTTTTAAGGTTTCTTTCTTCATGAGACAAATTATAGAGCAGTTCTCTCATGGCAGGCATGCCTTTAGACTTCCATATCTAAAATACTCCTTTTTTTTCTTCAGAAGCAATTCAATTGAACCTTTAAGCAGTATATTTCAATATTGTAGTTATTTCATTCAGTTTCTTAATTACGTTAAATGGCTCTTTTTAATTTTCACAGTGACAAGATTCTACTAATGATAATACCTGGATATACTAGCTTTTACATCGTATGTGAACAGTGACATTTGTGAGGACCTGCTTCTGCCATTTTATTGCTTGAGGTGCACTTAGTAACCAGGCAAATAAACTTGCCTAATTAATATATTAAAAACAAAGTGTTTTTAAAATATAAAGTAAATTATATTTTCAAAGAGTATAGGAAACACAAGTATTATTTTGAAAAATTAAGACAAACTACCCATCCACCCAATACCTCATTCAAAAATAAAACTCTACTTTTGACACATTTCTTCTTTAGTCCCCCAAAGAAATTATTCTATTAACTATTTTCTGCTCCATTATACATCTTACAACTAAATATATACTTATCTCTAAATATATTTTATGTTTACCTGCTATAAAATTCTTATCCACTCATATCATTTTTGAGATTCACCCATTTTGATATGTAGCTGTAGTTCTTTTTTTCTATACTCCCAATTTATTTCTCTATTCTATTGATGGTGTATATATTGGAGATTACTCTTCTTTCTCAGCTTGATCAGAGGTAATGCCATTTCAGACATTCACATATGCTCATTTGTCCAGCTTTCTGAAGGATGGATATCTATATCTATATCTATCTATCTATATCTATAACTTGTATGATTTTTCAAGGCAGGGTCTCGCTCTAGCACAGGCTGACCTGGAATTCACTATGCAGTCTTCAGGTGACCTCAAACTCATGGCAATCTCCTGTCTCTGCCTCCCCAGTGCTGGCATTAAAGGCATACACCACCACACCTGCCATTTAAACTCTGCAGGCATATTGTATCCAAGAAGTAGACTTTAGGAGCTAGGAAGGTGCGTAGTTAACTCAAAAGGATAATTGTTGTCTGTTTTGTTCATATGGTAACTACACAATAGTACAAGATGCATAGGAAATGGTCAGTGAATATACCTGGAAGGAATGAACCAAAGCAAGTATCTCCCTAGCCATGATGCCCTCTGACCCGCAGCTGATGAGCATTGTGTTGTAGTTCATCCTTGGTAACATGTGAGGCTGTCAGACTTTTTTTAATTGTTTGAATCTAGGGGTTGGAAAATGATTTGGGATCGCAGATTTAATTTGCACTTCTTGGGTAATTAATGAGTTGGAACATCATTTCATATTTGTTGGTCATTTATGTTTCCACTTCTATGAAATTCTTGTTCATATTTAACAATAATTTTTATGGAATCATTAATTTTTTTTTTGGTTTTTTGAGGTTTTTTGAGGTAGGGTCTCACTCTGGGAATCATTAATTTAAAAATATTATAGTAGTTAATTTTATGACGAAGTAACTAATTTCTTAATTTTTTTACATTGTCACTATAGTCTTATAGTGTATGGCTTGAGTTTTGATTTAACATATTTTCATTTGTTTTAAATATTCAAATATTTCTATTGCTTTCATGGTTTGACCATTTGTATTTTATGAAGGCTTTCCCTACTTTCAGGTTATATATATCCCAAAAGTTACCTTCCACAAGTACCACAATTCAGTGTTAAATACTTAATCGACCTGAAATTGTTTATGTCCCTTCTATTTAATGTGTTTGTCTTTTTTATGTGTGGATAACCAATTGTTCCAGAGTTATTTAGTGACTAGGTTCTTCTTCGTTATTTGTTTTCAGTAGTGATTGTGCTACAAATGAAATTTCTGTATACTTTTGGGTTGGTTTCTCTGCTCTATTATGTTCCATCCATCCGTCTGTCTGCACCAATACCATGCTTTCTTTATTTAAAAATATTTTTTTTATTTATTTGCAAGAAGAGAGAGAATGAATATGATGTGCCACGGCCTCCAGCCACTGCAAACGAACAGATACATGGGCCACTTTGCTTCTGGTTTTACATGAGTACTGGGAAGTCAAACCCATGTCATTGGGCTTTGCCGGCAAGCATCTTAACCACTCAGCCATCTCTCCAGCCCAATGCTTTCTTAATATCTGCAAAATACTGCGTAAGCATGAGTGAGCATGCGCTTGATACACCATGGCCCACATGTGGACATCAGAGAACACCCTCAATGTTGTTCCTCACCTTCCACAGTGTTTGAGGTTGGGACTGTCATTGTTCACCACTGTGTTCACCAGGCGATCTGGCTTGCAAGCTTCTGGGAGATTGGCTTGTCTCTGCCTCCCATCTTGCTGTAGGCATGTTGAGATTATAGATACCTGCTAGTGTCCAGCTTTTTACATGGACTCTGGGATCTGAACATAGACACTCACAGTTAGATGGCTGCACTTTATCTATTAAGCCATCACCCCAGCCCTTCCTTCCCTTTCTTTCTTTCCCTCCCCTGCCTCTTCTGCTTCCTACCCTTCTCCCTCCCTCCCTCCTTCCCCCTGCATTCCTTTCTCTCTCTCTCTCTTTCTTACTTTAAATTCACTTTGTATATTTACTTATACTTTTACGTCTTGCCAAATTGTTTTAGTCTAAGAATACATTTTTGTATAATTTCATTATATTCCTAACCATAGCTAAAGCTTTTTATTTCATCTTCTCTATTCCTTGGATCTTACACTTTATCTTGCATTGTTCCAGTGGCCAGAACCTCTAGTCACAAGTGGAAATAGCAAAAATATATTTTCTTGCTTTATTCCTTACCTTACGAAGAATACTTTCAAATTTTAAACTCTAAAATATTCTGAAATTTATATTACTGTGTTTATTATAATTTTTATTATAAATAACTCTGCATTTCAATAAATATTATGTATTTATTAAAATGATTCTAATGTTTACCTTTATAAATATATATTTATATATAATGAATTACACTAATCAATTTTCCATTTAAACATCGTGATTTCTGAGGTACATCTTCCTAACTCATAGTGCTTAATTTTCTATCCATTGCTAAATATAGCATGTTTAAAAAGTTAATTTGTCAGGTATTTAAGGAAAAGAATGGATTTTTAAATATATTTTTCTCATTTGATTTTATTTGTATTATTGATTACAATAATAAAATGAGTTAGGAGTCAGTCTTTTCCTCATTGGAAGAGTTTGTGAGACTGAATTTATCTGTTGCTTTCTTAAATTATTTAAAAAAAAAAACTTCACGTTTAAAACCAGTCTTGGGGCTAGGGAGTTGGCTCAGAGTTAACGGCATTTGCTTACAAAGGCTGAGAAGTTAAATAAGAAAGGCTTGAAAGCCTTCTTGTCTGGATGCAATTCCCCAGACACACACACACACACACACACACACACACAGAGAGAGAGAGAGAGAGAGAGAGAGAGAGAGAGAGCAGTTTATTTAAAAAATAACAGTCTGATAAGTTGGACATGGTAGGCATATCTGTTATCCCAGCACTTAGAAAGCTGAGTCAGAACTATGGCTGTGAGTTCAAAGCCACTGTGGCTACATAGCAAGTACTGGGTCAGTGATGGCTCCAAAGTAAGAGTTGGTCATATAAAAACAAATGAAAAGCCTTCACAATCCTATATAAATTTTATGTTTGAGCTTCCTGTTTTTCTTGAATCAACATTGGTTCAGTTGTATACTTTTAAATTTTAGTATTTATTTATTTGAATGTGTGTATATGAGAGTGAGAGAAAGAGAGGGAGAGAGAGAGAGAGAGAGAGAGAGAGAATTTGGGCCTATGGGTGTACCAGGGCCTCCAGTCCCTGCAAACGATCTCCAGATGCATGTTCCACCCTGAGCATCTGGCTTATGTGGACTGGCGAAATGTATCTGGGTGCTTAGGCTTTGCAAGCAAGTGCTCTGACCTAAGCTAAGCCATCTCTCCAGTTGCATTAAAGAAAAACTTATTTAAAGTAGAAACTTTAGTCGCATTTTTAATACCAGCATTTCCATCTCCTTTTGTTTTCTATGTTGTATTATGAGTTTGTCAATTCTAGCCTGTAACAATCCCTAAATCTTTGTAGCATCTTCAGTTGTGTTGATTTCTTCATTGCTCATGTGTTTCAATTGTGTTTCCTTTGAGATGCATTGAAACAGTATTATGTAACTTGCATTACTAGTGATGCTGCTTTTTCCTTAAAGTCTATTTTCTTTGATGCTAATTTAATTACCTTGGGGTCTGTAAACTTTATGATTTTTTACTTTGAATCTAATCTGGAAAATTGTGTCTATTTATGCTTAGAGGTAGCTGATAGACTTAGATTTTTCTTCTGCTATTTTACCTTCTGTTTTCTCTTTTACCCTGTTTTCTTCTTTTTTCTTTTCTTTTCATTCTGGTTTATGCCTACTTTTGTATACAATAGGCTTGTCTTTGCTTACAATCACATTTCAGTTTTTGACATGTTTAAATATTGTATACTCTACATTTACTCTTTCAGTGATTACTCCAAATATTTTTTAGCATGATAACGTTTAAAATTATTGAATGCTTTTTACTACTGTGAACATACAGTCATTCTGAAACTTGTGTCCTATGGGTGACCAGTATTTCCATTGTATGCTGTTAGATATTATTATTATTACTGCTCATGTGCTGTTAGATTTGGCATGTGCCAGGATTGTCGAGTTTAACCCTGTTTTGCACTGACAATGACCTTACAATTACCCTATCTCAGTTTTGTTTCCCTATATCGATACTGAGATAAATGTGGAATGGTAGCTGCAGAATATACTATTTATGTTGAAGACAGCTCTCCATCTGGACTAGGAGATCCATTAATGAACAGAACCAAAATCTAACATGATTAAAAGTATATGGGGACCAACTGAAGAAACATCCTTGGGCTGGAGAGATGACTCAGATGTTATGGCACTTGCCTGCAAAGCCTAATGACCTGCGTTTGATTCCCAAATAACCACCTCAATCCAGATTCACAAAGTGGCACATGTATCAGGAATTTGTTTGTAGTAGCTACAGGCCTTTATGTGCCCATTCTTTCTCTCTTCCTCTGATTCACTCTCTGTCCCATTCTACTTGCAAATAAATAGAAAATATTGTTTTTTATTTACTTTTAAAAGATTTTATTTTTATTTGAGAGAGAGAGAATGGGCATGCCAGGTCCTCCAGCTGCTGAAAACAAACTCCAGATACATGCACCACCTTGTGCATTTGGCTTAGGTGGGTTCTTGGGAATCAAAACTGGGCCCTTTGGCTTTGCAGTTTTCTTGACTGCTAAGCCATCTCTCCAGTCCCCCCAAAATGTTATTTATTTATTTATTTTTGAGATCAGGTCTCGCTATAGCCCAAGCTGACCTGGAAATCACTATGCAATCTCAGGCTGGCCTTTAACTCGTGGCAATCCTCCTACCTCTGCCTCTCAAGTCCTGAAATTAAAGGCATGCACCACCATGCCCAGTCTTATTATATATATACACATAAGAGAAAGACGCAGATGAGAGAAGGAGAATGGGCACAGCAGGGCCTCCAGCCCCTGCATACGAACTCCAGAGGAATGTGCCCGCTTATGCATTTGGTTTACATGAAAATCGACTGCAGTCCTTAGGCTACCCATGCAAACAGCTTAAGTGCTAAGCCATTTCCCCAGCCCAAAATATTAATTTTTAAAAAGAAACAACCTTGGGATGGAGGGATGGCTTAGAGGTTAAGGCATTTGCCTACAAAGCCAAAGGACCCAAGTTCAATTCCCCAGGACCCACGTTAGCCAGATGCACAAGGGGTGCATGTGTCTGGAGTTCGTTTGCAGTGGCTGGAGGCCCTGGCGTGCCCATTCTATCTCTCTCCTCTTTCTCTGTCAAATAAATAAATAAATAAATATAAAGTATTAAAAATTTTTTTTAAAATTACAAAAAAAGAAACAACCTTGACTTCCCCAGGTAGTCCTTCTTAGTTGAGTGTGTGTATTCACCATGTAAGGAGATGGGAAATCTACTCACAAACAGTTACATAATATGGTTTTCCTTTAAGGATAAGACTTCTTTGTGTCAAAGAAGCCTACATGTCTTTGTAGGACTTCATTTTTTTCAATTATTTTGTGTCTGATCTTCTGGGATATGGGAAGCAATACCTGAACTGCTGTCAGAACCAATGCGTTTTATGCTATCATGTTGACACACTGTGTTTTCTGGTGGATCTTTTTAGGTAAACCTAATGTGTCCTGTAATGTGAAGGTCAGTTTGAACTGAAGCTAATGTTTGTCTTCCAGGGAGGGCATTGTAGCCCACTTGTTTTTCCATTTGCATTATTTATCCCTTCATCTTGAAGTGCGGATGTCAGTAAACTAGGATTTCCTTTTATTTCCTTTTCCTGTTATGGCTGCTGAGGAAAAGGTACTCCAGAATCACTCCAAGAAGAAGGCATGAAGCATTCATAATGACCATATAATGAAAGGCAAGCTGGAAAGACAACCTCTGACATTGTGGTGCAGAGTCCTGCAAGAGAAAAGCAAAGTTAGAGGAGTAAGACTCATGAATACCACGATGCGCCCTGTCCGTCCTTGTTGACTATAACATGGGAGTGATAGGTGAATGGGGACACCAAAAATCAAGAGAAACATACCCTTATTCCCTTTGAATCCTGGGGCAGAGATTATGGATAAAGGTAGGAAGAGTCAAGATCTAGTGCCTAGATTTGGTTGGCCATTACTTATCCAGGAAGGTAAGAAGGGGGCAATTGGGTGGGTCAGAGGAAGGGACCTACATGAATTCCTCCTGGCAGCTCATGAGAAACTGTCAAGGGAGGAGGATCTCTGAGGAGCATCAGACCTCTTGCAGAGAAAGTAAAGCATATATATATATATATATATATATATATATATAGAGAGAGAGAGAGAGAGAGAGAGAGAGAGAAGATTATAAATATTGAAAGTGTGAGTAAATTTGTAGTCCTTCCATATCATCTCTCATTTCTGTTACTGTCTTGATTGTGAAGGATTACCTTTAAAATGAAAATGGCAATTCATAAAGCAATATGTATGGAAATAGTCATTTAAAACCTAGGCATTCATAATCCTCAATGTTGATTTTGATAATTTAGTGTGTAATGAAATAGAGAAATAGTACATTTATGTCCAGCTCAAAATAAAGATATTATAATGTCCTATAATGGATGACATATATTTATATTTTGTCATAAAGAGGAAATATTTTCAGACCCACTATACAAAACAAGTGAAGCTAAAATTCTCATTATTTTTGTGTTATCATGCTTATGAATGAATAAAATCATGGATAAGAGCATCCATTAAACAATAATACTATGTTAGCGAAAAAAATCTTTCTACATTAAACAACAATAATCTGTTAGTGAAGATTATTTGCCAACTTATATTTTATATGCTATTTTATTTTAAATACTGGCAGAATCTTCAAACTTTATTTACTCTAGCTTTATTAATTAAGAATATAGATGTTACTGGTTCATAGACATTAGGCTACCTATCTATAAACCTTTTTGCCAAATAATTTAGCACCAAGAGCTAGTCTCTAGATGGTAACATTAATCTGTGAAAGGAAAAATTACTTTCTAGGATTTTGAAGCCTTTATGTGAATAATAACTAATGACAAATTAGACACCTCAAAAATTTAAACCTTTAATCAGAAGCATATTCATCTGAGGTTCCCACTAGTTGTGAAAATTCAGTTTATAAATTAATATAATCAAATATTTAGTTGTACCAATTTTATTGAACCCAGGAGAAATTCAAGCATTTTTGTTATTTTTTTCCATTGACATTAGCTGAAATGACTCAAAATTAACATATCTGATTTATTTCTAGTTTGGATATGTAAAACATGCTGAAAATAAAAGGAAAATATAAATGCTTTGAAGTAAACTAGTCAGTGAGCTCACATGGACATAATCACATGAGGGCTCCACAGGCACTGCTGGACTCTATTTGACTGTGGGTAGCTGCATCTGGCATCATAAGCACCGGGACCTCATTCAGGTCAGTGGGACCAATAGCTGTTAAGCACCCTTGATGAGATACTGGGTAGAGCACTGGCCTACAGAGGTGACAATGGCATGCTTGAGGTCCTGAGAGGTGAGTAGGAGGTGAGGACAATGAAATGTATAGCTCATCTTAACCAAATGGTAGATTCCTAAGAGAATTTTCTATATCAAGTCCATGACACCACAGGCAAAGCCATCAGGTGAATTTAACTTAATAAAATAGTTAAATTATAAAGATGTTCCTAGTTGATTGTATTTGTTGCTAAAACATGATGTGAAATGAACACAAGTGACAGATGCCTGAGAGTCTATATAGCACATTACACATGCTTAGGATTGGGTCTTGGCCTCTAGAGTAAAATTTCCACAGATTGATCTACTACTGTTCATCATAAGGCTTAGGTTACATAAATATTCTTTGCTCTTATTAAAAATCAGCATATGCTCAGTATTGGAAAGCGCAAACGAACAAGCAAAAACTACTTGTGATTCTACTATCTGGATATAATCACAGTCAACATTCTTATGCAGACGATATGTCTTTCCTAGTATTATGAAAGAAAATCCTCCTTACCTACATCTCTCCTAGGGGAGTTTTATATTTTCATTCTTACTTATTTGCAGCAGCCTTTAATTTTACCAGATATATGAAAAATAAAAACTTCTAGCTTGTAATTTGTATTGAGCTTTGTGTTGTCTTTGATACTTTTATTTTATGTTTGTATTCTGATATTTTTAATTTCATTTAAGATATAAATTCTTTCCTCACTTATGGAAAACCTCTTTTTGGTGCTGTGCTTCATCTTTCTAAAGCATATAAAGACTTACCTGTATTTTCTTCTAATCTTGTTGTTTTCATATAAAGCTTTAAATCATGGAATTTAATTTCATTTAGCAAAATTGTTCAGGTAATCTTTGTTCTTTTTTTTAATTTTTTTTTTCAAGGTAGAGTCTCACTCTACCTCAGGCTGACCTGGAATTCACTGTGTATTCTCAGGGTGGCCTCGAACTCATGGCGATCCTCCTACCTCTGCCTCCCGAGTGCTGGGATTAAAGGAGTGCACCAACACGCCCAGCTTGTTCTTTATTTTTATTGGTAGTACTTTATTATGTATTTTGAAAGTTTTAAAAACTTATTTGTGTGTGTCTGTGTGTGTGATGGGTGCACTCAGTCCACAGGGTTCATGTGGAAGTCAGCGGGTAACTTTGAGGAGTCTGTGCTCTTCTTCTACCTTCTTTGAGACAGGGTCTCTTTCTTGTTGTGCAAATCAAAGCCTATCTAGGATCCTTCAAGCTTCAACTTCTCCTGGCTCTGCCTCCCACTCTCTGACTTGGTGTGGGTGGGGAATTGAACCAGGGTCCATAAGCTTTGTAGGCAAGTGCCCTTAACCACTGAACCATTTCCCTGGCCCCTATTATTATTAGTTACTGTTATTATTACTATTATGATGATAATGAGGTCTCACGACGTAGACCAGGCTGGCCTCAAACTCACAGTCCTCCTGCCTTAGCTCATCTCATTAGTGGTAGGATTACAGACATGCCACCACACATGGCCTTTTCATTATTCTTAAATGCCACTCTATTTCATTATGTTGTAGGATGGTGAATTGAATTATTTTTCCTTGATTGTTTTTTGTGTGTGAGACTCATACACACAGAGTAAAATCATTTTTATATTATCTTTTTGATCAAATAAATGCAAAGAATCCACTAAATTACCTTAGAATTAACAAGTTTGTATTTTAAGTCATCATTCTATTTTAATAAAAATTCTCCTGTGTTTTGCCATATTAAAATCTTACCAGTTTAACAAAAATACTTGTGTGCATGTGATCTCTCTTTCCCTCTGTGCACTGTATTTTTTAGGTTGATGTGTTGTCCAGTTTGAGGAATTCTCATGTTGATAGGAATGTTTGTTAGTGGGTTATTTTTAAATTTACATTTTATATTATTGCTACATAACAACTAGAAAAACTCTTTAATAAAGCAAAATAAATGAGCCACTACTCAGGGTTTTGTATTTCTCGGTGCTAGGAATTCATCTTAAATTAGCTAAAGGAAAAGGGAGTTTTCTATCTGTGATGATGGGGATGTGCAAGAGGGCTCACAGCTGCTTGTAGACACTCAAAGTAGCTTCCAACGACAGTCTGCAGAATGCCTTTGCATGCTCACTTCAATCTCAGTCAAGGTCTCTTCAGGTAGACAAAGCAGGTCACCAGCAGACCCATATATTTTTTAAGTTGTCATACTCAGTGGTGTCGCATATCTTTAATCTCAGCACTTAGGAGGGTGAAGTGGAACAATTACTGTGTGTAATCTGTAATCAGCAGGAATCAGCTCAGGGTAACTGATAATACCCGTCACCATGAACATTTGTCATTCTTTTGTGTTGAGAATAGTATGTTTTCTCTACTACCTTTTCTAAAATACTCAATTATTGTCAACCATGGTTAATCCTGCTGTGCTATAGACCATTAGAAATGATTCTTCCTATCTAGCAGTACTTATGTATCCATTAGCTATCCTTTCTCAGAACCGTTATTCAGATCTATACTTGTTTTCAATCAACTTTTTATCTTCCATACATAAGTGGAAACATGTGGTAATTATGTTTGTGTGTGTGAATTATTCCACTTAACATAGTATTATTCAGTTCCATCTAAGTTTCTGTATATGACAGAACTATGTCATTTTTACAGCTGAGTAATATTCCTATATATACACACATTTATATACATATATATGTATATATACATATATATATGTGTGTATATATATATGTATATAATATGTACATATATATGTTGCATTTTCTAGATTAATTCCATTTTTGGCTATTGTGAACAGTACTATAATAATATATATGTTAATGGCAAAGTTTCCATGCCATATTGATCTCACTTCATTTGAATCTATACCCAGTGGTGGAACTGCTGGACCATGTGGCAGTTCTATTTCTAGTTCTTAGAGAAACCCCCATACTGTCATCCACTAAGGCTATGGCAATGCACATTCCCATGAAGGCTATGAAAGTTTCCTCTTCTCCACATTCTTTCTGGGATTTGTGATTCATGCCCTGCACTGCATTGCTCATGCATTGTTTGGCTGGTGTGGACCATGGAATTTAATGTCATTGAAAAGCCCAAGAGGCAACATAAATAATTTAAATGGATATTGCATAATTTGTAATGTTTCACTTTTCAAAGAAAGTAAGAACAAAAAGCAAAACTTACTAAGAATTAACTTATTTTTTTCACCAATCAACCTCAATTTAATATTTTAACCACATAGCACAAAGAAATGGCATTTATATGTTAGGTACAGTAGACTCTGAACTGATTATTAAAAAGCGTTAAGTGCAGGACATATATTAGTGTACATTTGTGCCTAAGAAATTAGTTTTAAAAATCTTGGCTCCATTGCTTTGTCATTAAGTCCATTTGTTTGGTGATACCTATAGAACTTATATAAACATTCTCCTAAAGTGTATTGTGCAGAAATTCATAGGTTTCTGATGGCTTACTCTGTATATGACCTATTAGATATTTACATTACTGAACGAAACATCCAGACATTAGGAAGTCAGAAATACAGGAGGGATTCTAGGATTCTCCATGTTTAGAAGTGTGATGTAAATTTGAGAGTCAGTATGGATAGGATTGCCCATTTGGTGAAAGGCAGTAAAGCCATACATGAGAAGTAGTTATGAAGTTATTACGAAGTGGACATGAGGGGTTATCACATAATCATGATCCTTAGTCTTCTGAGAATAAGGTTATTTTTTATCTTAATGGATACATATATGTACATATAATATTTATTTATGACACCAATAATTGATGAGTTGGATGTGAGTAGTTTGGAGTTTTAAATGTAAGCAAGAAAGTGATGACAGATATAAAGAAAATTGTCAATATTAGACCATTAATATATTCTAAAAACTCTCCTAAAAGCAAGAAGATTTAAACTTTAGGAAACTATAAATATTGTTTTACATTTTAATATTACTAAGGTGATATTAAGGCCATAGCTTTTGATTTATATTCATTATTTTCCTTGTCATATTCCCAACATTTGCTCTAAATAGTATCCCTGTTGTCCTGCTTAAGAGGTACCAGTACATGATTAAAAATAAAGGACACTCTTTGGGCTCAAAGTTTTTAGTTCCATTGATTACTTACTAAATGTTTGAAAGATTCATTTAGTGTCAATTGCCTTATATGTGATGTGCAAATGAAGTAACAACAGTTCTTACTTTTTGCCATAGAATTAGTTGAGATGCTGCTGCAATAACACATGTTGGCACACATGTTCAATAAACATGAATCATAGGGGCTGGGGAAAATGGATCAATGGCTAATGTGCCTTCCATGTGTTGGAGTCAGTTCCAACATTGCTGTGATGAACATCCAAACCAGACACGGTTGACGAGATGAAGGGATTTATTTAAAGCTTACAGATCTAGGAGAAGTTCCATAATGGCAGAAGAAGCTGGCACCTTTTCACAGATCCAAGCAGAGACAACCAAACAGCTAGCAAATACCAAAAGTCAGCAAGCATGCCATCCGAGCACAAACTTCTCTCTTATACCTTAGGGCTGGAATTCAGATCTGTCCCTAGTGACACCTTGGGGCTGGACTCACCTCCTCCAGCCAGGCACTGGAGATGCAAGTTACAAGTTTAATTTTAACACCTAAGTCAATGGTGGCGGGGGGTGGGGATACATTCAAACTGCCACATCATGCAGGTGTGAGGACCAGAGTTCAGATCCCTAGTACCAAACTATATGCTGGGTGGGGAAGGGAAGCCTGCCTATAATAGCAGCACTCACTCAGGAAGCAGAGACAGGGAAAGCTGTCTAGTGAGACTAGCTGGACAGGTGAGCTCTGGGTTCAAGTGAGAGATTGCCTCAACAAAGTGGAGAGCCATGGAGGATGACACCTGACCTCAACCTCTGCCCTCCACAAGTACACACACGAACTTGCACAGGGACTCACCACATGTATGCAAACACACATGCGTACATACCACACACATGCACAATCATATGACTCATGATGATTGTTACGTTATCCTGTCTTCTCACTTGCTCTACCGCCCTGGTCTTCTTTCCTTGCCTCAGGATTTCGTAGAATGCTCTGCCTTGGGAAATTTGTCTGGGTGACAAAGCTTTCTGTAAGGCAGAGTAAACTGACTTGCCATTTTACATGACTTTCCACATTCAGGTGTTTATTTCTATGTCCATTATACTTAGAAGCTTTCTTGGAATGAAAAAAAAATATTTATCTGGACATACTACCTTAGGATATCTATTCTATAGGCCAGGTTGTAATAAAAAACAAATTAATACTTTCTAACCTTATGTAAGGCATGAAGAGAGGAATTAGGAAATATTACTTATGTAATAACTAAGCCAAAGTAAAGTTTCATGAGCCAAACAAAAATCACATGACTCAACCTTTTTGGTAACTTTGTAGGTCATTTAATTCTCTGTTCTTATTAATTATTTTCTAAAATTGATTAAGACAACTGCTAATAATTTTTGAGGTAATATTGTTTTTCTGTGTTAAACCTCATGTTAGGACTAAAGCTACTTTTTTTGTTTAGGAAAGCAGATTTGGACTTTGCCCTCATGGAGCTACACTAAAATAGGTGAAACTGGTAACTATGAAATAAAATTTAAAAAAATGAATATTGTGAGGAAATACCTAGGGAAAATGAAAAATGACTTGGAGAATGGTTGTAGTGGGGACAGAGATGTCATAGTCAGTCACAGGAAGTCAGAGAGGAAGTTGGCTGAGAATGAAGATTAACTAGAAGTTAATTGTCTGAAGAAGAAGAAACAGCATATCTTGTGAAGGGAGGGAGCATAATGATGTATTTGGAGCAGCAAAAGGAATCCATGGGGCTGGAGCTAAGCGGGAGAGAGGAATGGCAGTAAAGCTAGGCATGGTCAGGGAACTAATGTCATTTCTCTCAGCCAATTAATCCCATTCTCCACTCTTGAAAACATAATAGACTGGCAAGTGAGCAAGAAGACTTTATGGAGAATATTAGGCAAGAGATTTTAAAAATTAAATTAAATTTATTTGTGTGTGAGAGAGACAGAGAGACAGAGAAAAATGGAGAGAGGGAGAGAGGGAGCGAATATGCATGCCAGGGCCCCTAGCCACTGCAAACAAACTCCAGATGTATGTGCCACTCTTGTGCATCTGGCTGATCTGGGTACTGAGAAATCAAACCTGGATACTTAGGGTTTGCAGGCAAGTGCCTTAACCACTAAACAAGTTCTCTAGCCCAAAGATATATTTTTTCAAACTTCAGTGTTCATAGAAGTAATTTGGGAGTTTTATTACAATGCATTTCTGTGGTTGGGTCTAAAGTACTACATTGTGACAGGCTCTCAGTGACGCTGGTGGTTCTTGTCCAGAGATCCCATCCTGAGCAGTGAGGGATGAGGTGAGTCTCATGTTAGTGGAGATTAAGAGATTCATGGGAGGGTAGGGAAGTAACATACCAAGGGCATGGTCACCTTGGGGAGGGGACATGATATCAAGGGTGACCTCTGGCTTCACAGCAAGAGTTGTGCTATGGTTGTGCTTCAATTATCAAACCACTGAAGGAGTACACAGGGTGGAGAGATAATCCTGGGCTCAACTTTGGCTTTTCCAAAGCATTTCAGGTGGAGAAGTCAAATAAATTGAGAGGGTCATAGCTATAAAAAATGAAATACTACTAAATGGGCCATAGCAGAGTGTATCATACACCAGGAAGATAAGCATTGCTTCATGAAAGTTTGATTTATATATGTAGTGTCATCATGCACATCTAAATCTGATAATTTTCTGAGAAATCTCAACAAATTAATGTGCTGGTATAAAGGAGCCAGAGAAGATGAAGATAAGATCAAATGCACAGGGGGATGGCAGAAAGAAATGTACTTCTTCCAGTAAGATTAAAGGGAAGGAAATAGATTTGTATGTAGGAGGGCAAAACATTTAGGGAGTTTTCTTTTTCTGTTGTTGTTTTTTGAGGTAGGGTCTTGGCAATCCTCCTACCTCTGACTTCCTAATACTATAATTAAAGGTGTGTGCCACCATGCCCGGCTGGAGTTTTCTCTTGATGTATTTTATTTTGTCTATAAAGTAAGATAAGAGATAACATGCTAGGGAATAGGAAGCTAGAAGTAAGGTTGGACTTCTGAGGGCAGTGGAATAGTTTTGAAATCATTAATGGACAGTATAAAAGAAAATATAAAAATATTAAGGAATACTTCCTTTCAAACTTCATGGAAACATAGGTATAAGTGTTTTTTAAAAATATAATATTCTAATTTTTTATTTTTATTTGTTTATTTGTGAGAGAAAGAGGCAGATAGAGAGACAGAGAGAATGGGTCACACTCCAGATGCATGCAACCACTTTGTACATCTGGCTTACATGGGTCCTGGGGATTTGAACCTGGGTACTTTGGCTTTGCAGGCAGGCACCTTAACTGCTAAGCCATCTCTCCGACTCTGAAATATAATATTTTCTAACAGTAACCATGGAATTCTATAAAGAAATGCTTTTCTATATCATTTTAATGTAGACAGTATTCTGTAATATGGATTTATCATGATTTATTATTCAATTCCATACCACTGTGTATGGTTTATATTTATTGCTACTACATGTAACAATGTAATGAAAACCTTCATATGATTTTTATAAAACAAAAATTGCCTCATGTCATAAGTTCTTGTTTGAAATTCATCAGTGGCTCTGGGATTAAATCCATTCACTTAGATGATAGAAGAGGTCACGTGTTAACTGGTTTCAGCCTGCTTCCTCCCCAGCCTGATTTCCCAGTAAAGTTTGGTCTCAGACACTGTGGTCTGAAGCTCTGCTCAATACCCCAGTAATGTCTCTATGTGCCTATCATGGTAAGTTCAATTGTCCATTTGTAATACATTCCTTGAGGAAGAGTATGCATTGGGCACTCAGTGCATTTGTTTGCAAGGAGATACTGTGAACATGCACATGTATTTTCTTCATTTCTCATTCCCTTTCACTGGAAGTATTTTTAAAGTACTTAATGTCTTACGAAACCAGGACCTTAGTCATTCAAGGCAAACACTCTACCCCTGAACTGAAATATGTACCCAGCCCTCTTCTAACAGAGTGTTTGCCTACCATGTTTTAGGGGGGTGAAGGTGAGCAGCAGCCACTCCCAGAATTGGAAAATAAATTATTGTTGCTTGGAGCAGGATGACATCAGTGAGAACAGCAGCAAGTGACTGCATTGCATCTCTCTCTCTCCTGTTTTTCTTCTTCTTTTTTTTTTTTTTTGTCTTTTTTCCCCCCCTGAGACAGGGTCTTACTTTGCAGCAAATGCTGGCACCCACCCCATGGTAACCCTCCTGCCTCAGCCTCCTGAGCGCTGAGATTCCAAGCATGCTGTACCACATCTGGCCGAATTTCTTATGACGATGTCTGCTCATGGACCAGATATGGGGTGTGAAAGGACAACTGGGAAAAGCGCAGATAACATCAGGGTTCTGCACCTCTCTAAATATAAAGGCAACATAAATAGTCTGTTTCTGGCCCACTGGCCTAATCTCATACTCCTGACTCCTAAACATATCTAGTTGTAATTATGTCAGAAAGAATCTCCTGTATATGGACATGTTTGCTTCTGTCTATGTGGTGTCACTACAAATTAAGGGAACTTGTTTGCGTGTGCATGTATCTTACAGGAATCAGTATCATTTAATAAACATATAACATGTAATATACAAATACAGTTTTAATATCTGCCACAAAACATCTTAGACACTGGTGCTCTAATAATACAATTTCCCTAAATTTTGCAACTGCATTTGCTTACCACCTGGATCCCTTTTAAATAAATGAGCTCAAATGACTTTACATGAATTAATGTTAACAGATTTTTGTAGCCACAACTTACTGTGTTAATGCATTAAATCTATAAATGAAAATACAGTGTACTTACAATTTTTAAACTTTTATTAGATTATTTTAAATAGTCAAGTGTGAGTCTTTTTTTTTTTTTGGTTTTTGGAGGTAGGGTCTCACTCTAGCCCAGGCTGACCTGGAATTCACTATGGAGTGTCAGGGTAGCCTCGAACTGACAGCAATCCTCCTCCCTCTGCCTCCTGAGTGCTGGGATTAAAGGCATGTGCCACCATGCCCGGCTTTTTTTTTTTTTTTTTTTTTTTGAAGTAGGGTTTCACTGTAGCTCAGGCTGACCTGGAATTCACTGTGTAGCCTCAGGGTGGCCTCAAACTCATGGCCATCCTCCTACCTCTGCCTCCCAAGTGCTGGGATTAAAGGTGTACGCCACCCCACCTGGCAAGTGTGAGTCTAAAAATAGAGGGGAATAATAAGCTTCCTGGGTAAACATTTTAACAGAATTTGAATATGATTTACTTAGAAATATGATGATACATACCATGTAATGTGTGTCACTTGACAAAGAAATATTTTGAGGGTTTATGTTGATTTTCCACTGGACAGGACCAACAATCCTCTGTGAGCAATGTTCTAGATTGTTTTAGCCTCTGAGCATGCCTGTGACAGGTTATTTTATTAGATTAGTTGAGATGGGAAGACCTACCTTAGCTGTGTGCTGGACTGTCTGAGAGAGAGAGTACTGTTTACACAGGGCTCACACACACTCTGCTTCCTCCCTGCTGATATAGCAAGGTGACTTGATTTCTTATTCCTGCCATGCTGTACCCACAACTATGGACCCTACCCTCTGGCACTATAAGTTGAATTAAACTCTTTCCTTCCCTAAGATGCTTCCAGTTGGTTATTTTGTCCCAATAAGAAAAAATTGATTAATATGTCTTCTGAAGCAGCAAACTGGTCTCTTTGGCTACTATTGGACACAATTAGATGTTTGTTCCCATCCATCCCATTTATAACTTGAGGGCTCCTCTATATTAGGCTAAGGACATGAAGACCAGCTCCTACTTGACTATCGGCTATTCCTTTCCATGAAATACCTTTGTATGTGCAGAAAAGAGAGATGCCCATTTTCTAAGTGTTATAGAATGCTTATCTTCAGTTTTTGTAGATGTGCCAATTTGAGCTGTGGACCTGAGAAGCCATTTAGACAGGATTGTGACCACCAACTGTACAAGTTGTGTCCGTTTTATAAGCTGCAGCAGTAAATTGCTCATAAAATTGTGTTCAAAAATTGTTGGAATGCAAGTCATTGAACTGAAATATCTAAGCTGCCAGCAAGGCTAGGGCAGAAATCACACCTGGCAGAAATCTCAGACACTGCCATTCACCTCCTTTGTATCTTTATTTGTTTGTGACAAGGTCTAATAAAGGCCAGGCTCCCTGTGTAGATGAGGATTGCCTTGAACTCCTGATCCTCCTGCCTCCACCTCCCAAGTGCTCAGATTGCAGGTGTTTTCCACCATGCCCAGCTTTCTCTTCTCATCTATAACAAATGGAGAAAATTGGAAATTATAACCAATTTACATGTGAAAAAATAATATTGAACTTTAAAAGTTTCTGAGCATCTTTGTTGACCTTGGATAAAGTCTGGGTTACATTAGGTAAATTTCTTCATATCTCTTTTACTTTCTCTGTACTGTATATTGAATAGCGATATAATAGTCATCTCAGCCTTAGAGATTGCTATGAGGATTAAATGAACAATTTCATGTGAAACTCTGAGGACAGTTCCTAGCACATTATAAACTGTCAATAATCATTAGCTGTTATTATTGTCAGAGAATACAATAGGACTCTTGAGTTTATGTATAAATTGTGTATTAAGAAGACATTACATTAAGATGAAGAAAGAAAATAATTCCAAGATAGCCAACTGTTCTTGGTATATTCTGGTATTTTCACCAGTGGATGAGAAATGACTTCTTTCCAGAAGTCAACTGGGTAGCTTTCTAAACTGTACATGAGCTTTTCCTGACTATATGAGTGAGAAGCACTTGTATCAATAGTAAAAACATGAGCCGGGAGTGGTGGCACATGCCTTTAATCCCAACATTTGGGAGGCAGATGTAGGAAGATGGCCATGAGTTTGAGGCCACCCTGAGACTACATAGTGAATTCCAGGTCAGCCTGGGCTAGAGCTGGACCCTACCTCAAAAAACCAAAATAAAAAAAATAGCAAAGACATATTAAAAATTAATAAGCTGACTGATTGCAATCATTTTAATTCATTTTGAAAAAATGAAATAAACAATTCAGTGTCAGATGATATTGATGAGGTATGTTGATAACATGGCATCTATAATCACCATGAAAATGGCCCCATTGTCTCTGCCTTCCTCCTTCTCAGTTGCACTCTTCAATCTGAATTTATACAGTACCACAGTGACTCACCATTCCTTCCTTGCTAGCTTCCTATACCATTTACCACCATTTCCGAGGGCCTTTGGACTTCATAGGCACAGATGTAGAATCTGAGAATAAAAGGATGGCATTAGAAAGAGCAGAATGCATGAAGCCCAGGAGTCCATGGCATATGGCCTATTGATATGGCCATTTGGATGTTAGAGTAAGTTTGAGTAGGGTCCACTCAAGTATCAGAAAATGTTGGTGGACAGGGTTCCATAGCTTGGAGTTTGAGTTGAGTGCAGTGAAAGTGACTTACAAATGAGCAGTCAGCAAATGCATGGGCTGTAGAACTTGAAGAGTGGTGCGGGTCACTTAAGAGAGACATAGATATGCTTTCCTCCATTTAAGTCACTGCATTGGGTAATTTTTTTATGCTTACAATGTTCATGTTTTCTATAAGTCTTGGCTTATTTTTGCCTCATTGACACACAAAAATTTTCCTTTCTAATTTTCTTAGATAATCTTACTGGCCCTTAATTTTCCTATATATTTTCCATTGTGTATACTCAGTTCACTCATAAATATATGGTACCTGCCTGTAATAGAAAACATGAGAAATGTTAGTATAGATGAGCTCTTCTCGTTTATAACCATTTTTATGGAAAGTATACAAAAACATCCCTGCTCATAGTCTTGTCATGTAGGTATACCAAATGGGAACATACTAAGTTCAAGACAGCTTGGACTATGTAAGGAGTTCAAGGTCAGGCTAGGCTACATAACAAGACTCTGTCTCAAATAGAGATTTATCCAATCATAACTGAATGTATTAATTGATGTTTATGATATTTTCATTGGTATTTAGAAAGGAGTATTTAGCCAAAATACAAAAAAAACATGTATAACAACTGTATAACATCAACAGATCTTCCCACATTGGCATGTGTCAGTAATGTTAGCAACATGTCAACAAATCACCAGGTTCAATTATTGCTTCTAAAATATAAAGCTGAAATATCAGAAATCTTTGAGGACTTCTGCTTGAATGTGACTGTAACTTTCAAGTTGCATGTTTATAGAAACATTTTATTCAAATTTTTTCTTCCCTGAGGAGAGATGGAAATTCAGTTATTGTTTAATAAATATTTAGTTTCAGTTATGGAAGATTAAAAACTTCTGGGAATGAATAGTGTTAATGGTTGGCCAACAATATGAATATAATTAATGCCTCTACATTTAAAGTGGCTTAAATGGTAGATGTATGTTATATATATTCTGTTACAATATAATTAAAAAAATTGTCTCCTCTAAACCCAGAAGACACTCCAGCCTCTTTATGACACTATTTAAAAGCATTATTTTTTCTTAAAATAACTCTCAATCCAATATGAATGTGCATTGAAAGTACATCAACATAAAACACTGGTCAAACTTTAATCCAGTGAAAGTGTTTAAACCAGTGCTAGGCTTAGATGAGACATGCTACAGCATTTGCCAATAGGGGTGAGAGGAGGCTCTGGTTTTATTTCGTCTTGATGACCTTATATAATGTAATGGTTTCTAGCTTGACTCAAAAGTTTAAAGATGACTTTTTATTGACTTTAGTCAAAGAAGGAGAAGATTATTCAATAAAGACTGTGAGCATTAAGCTTCTGGTATTTGGAAGTTGTATTAGATTGAATTTCAGGTATTATGTGCAGAATAAAGTGCTTTTATTATGATCACTCCTCTTTTCGACTCTATATATTTCCAGTTTAATAGCATAATAATAGCATGACTGGATTTACCAGCCAGAGCTATAAATATGTAACATTCATTTCTAGGTAATATATTATATTGTTCTTTTATGAAGAAGTAGTTGCCCTTGATGTAAAAATGGGTATTTGATTTGAATAAATGATTCTTGAATTTATGTGGTACTCTAAGTTATCCAGTTCTCTTTCGTGCTGAAGTGCTTTTGTATGATATCAGAATTGGATAAATAATAATTTGCTTTCAGGAATATTCAGCCTGTATGCTGGTTATTTTAAAAACCTGATTTAAAACCTTTATTTCAGACATACCTTAATTTTTATACATATTACTTAGTGCATTTTACTTGAGTGGTTTGCATTCTAATGGCAGATAACCTTTCACTTTTAGAGGACTCATTGAAACTATCTTCAAGTACTTAAATGGCTATCTACTTAGCATGTTTTTTTTTAAACAAGCAAAACATTCCATATCTGATGGAATTCAGCTATACAATTCATACATTTTTTTTTTCAATTTACTGAGAAAGGAAAGGGGCACATACATTTTTGGGATTGGAATCCATTGAAAACTATAACACAAATAGGGATCTTACACTAATTTCAAGTTGAATTGCAGAAAATTAAAAGTATTATGTTACAGTTGTGCTTAGCTAAACCTAGGTAGTGAGTTGTGGATTTTATTCCACAAATCAGTTGTGGGGGAGGGATATGTCTTCACTTCCATAAAGAAAATAAAATTTCACTTCAGGATGGTAAGACCTTTAATCTCAATTGATTAGAGGATCCCCAACCCTGAAGGTCTTTGAAAGTACCATATCGTTACAGTTAGAGGGACCATATGTGGAAACCCTGCTCTCTCTCATCTTTTGTTCTCGCTGGTCCTTGCCGTGATCCTTCTGTCTGGCGTGTACTGTACTCTCTGCCTTTCTTTCCTTCTTCATTGATCTTGATTAAGAACTATAGATGGTCTCAGGACTGAGAGGGTTAAAATTAAAGATGGTAGTCATACTAAACTTTCAAATTTCAGTATATAGCTAATTATTCAGCTCCACTGGATTTCAAGCAGTGGCCTTTCCCATCTAGATTTAACAAATTGTCGGTCAAAAATAGAGTAACTAGGGAAAAGTAGAACCATGTGAGAAGTGAACACTGCAGAATGTTTCTCTTCTCGTTAATCCCTGAGCAATCCGGGATGAAAACCACGGCCTTAGCATTCACACCATGCGACTGCTGCAGGTCACCTTGGAAGCTTGGAAGTGTGCGGAGGGCTCTGTAGGGTATTTGCAGGTACTATGCAGATTAGAGATTTAGAGCACCCAGAGATTTTTATTATCTATACTGGACCCTAGAGCCGTTGTCCCTTATATACTGGAGGACAATTGTGTATGCATATGCTACATGCTGAAAAAAATACATCCTTTCAATAATTTTTTTTTAACATGTGAAGTTTTTGAAAGGGTCGTTGAAGCTGAATCTGTTTGGAGGATGTTGGCCTTGTGACTTCCCCGAACCCTGAGCATATGCTTGTTAACCTACCTGCCAGGAGGCCAGTACTGTTCAGACACAGTATTTTGAAAGTAACCTACAGGCCATTGTACATGAGAAAGAATATCAATAATTCAATATTATTTTTCCTATTTCAAGATTATTTTCACTGGGGCACATATTTTGATGTATGTTTTCAGCACAGTGATTGAGTCACTATCAAATTCATCCAACTGATTCCCCAGTCCTCTAGAAGAACAGAGAGTGACCTGGGCAACACTGGGGTGGGATTTAAAGTAAGTCTCAGTGCGTCAGTATTTGTCCAGGGTGGTTTTAGTTTGTACCACTCCAGCTAGAATTAATTCTTTCTTTCTTTCTTTCTTTCTTTCTTTCTTTCTTTCTTTCTTTCTTTCTTTCTTTCTTTCTTTCTTTCTTTTTTTTTTTCACTCTAGTCCAGGCTGACCTGGAATTCACTCTGTAGTCTCAGGGTGGCCTCAAACTCATGGTGAGTCTCCTACCTCTGCCTCCTGAGTGCTGGGATTAAAAGCATGTTCACGATGCCTGGCTCCCCAGCTAGAATTATTTAAGCAAATTTAGTTAGGTGGTCCTCCTGTGCTATATGATTAGAATGACCACAGATTTATGTAAATCATTGCCACAGTCAACTTTAGGACATTTTTATGATTTTGAAAAGATACCTCCTCTAGTCTCCTGTCCTTCCTCCCTTCAAACCTCCAGCCCTAAGCAATAGCTGATCTATTTTGCTTCTGAAGAATCTATTCTTCAGAACCTCCAATGAATGGAATATCACATGTGCTATGTTGATTGGTTTTCTTGACTGCCTTGTTTTATTGAGGCTAATATTTTCAAGGCTGATCAATGGTGTAACACTTATTAGTACTCTAGTCCCTTTTATGGGTAAATAACATTCCATTGATACATCACAATTGATTATTCATTCATCTGTTGATCGACCCTTGTTCAGTCATCTGCTGATGGAGACATTGGTTGTCTCCATCTTTTGGCTGTTATGAAAAAACCCGCTATAAACAAGCAGGTACAAGATTTTATGTGTGCCCATATTTGAGTTTGTCTTGAGTTTGTGTTTAGGAATGGGATTGATGAGCCATATAGTAAGTCTATGGTTACTTGTCAGAGGAACTGTCAGGCTGTTTTCCAAAGTGGTGGCACCATGTACATTCACACTAGCATTATGAAAGCCAGTCATCCACATCCTCAATACAATTACTATTACTTGATCTGTGGATCCTCAACTTCCCAGTGGCTATCAAACAGCATGGAATTGTCATTTTGATTGTCATTTCCCTGGTGACTTGTGCTATCATTTTTTCTTTCATATCCGTTTTGAACTTTTGTTAATCAATAAATTAAAATTAATAAAATAAATTAATAATTAATTAAAATTAAAAATTAATAAATTAAAATTAATAAAATCCTTTCCTATTTTTGATAAATATTTTTGTATTTTTGAGTTGTAATAAATATAGAATAATATCTTTATAAATTCTATAAAGAATCTCCTTATTTTTTGTGAAACTTAAAAAAAAAAAAGATTTCTCCCATTCTGTGGTTTGATGACACTTTCTTTTTTTTCTTTTTCTTTTTCTTTTTCTTTTTTTTCTTTTTTTTTGGTTTTTTGAGGTAGGGTCTCACTCTGGTCCAGGCTGACCTGGAATTAACTATGTAGCCTCAGGGTGGCCTCGAACTCATGGTGATTCTCCTACTCCTGCCTCCCTAATGCTGGGATTAAAGGCGTGCGCCACCATGCCTGGCTAGATGATGACACTTTCTTAATTGTGTCCTTCAAAGCAGAACATTCCAAGATTTTTATTAATCCAATTTATGTTTTTGCTACTCTTGCATTTGGTGTCAAATCTAAGAATTCTGCAATAATTTCAAAATTACATAAACATATCCCTATGTCTTCTTACAATAGTTTTATAATTTTACTTCTACCATTTAAAGTTTTGATATATTTTAGTTCATTTTTAAATTCAATATTCATGGGAATAATTATTAATACTATGTATATCCACTCTCAAAATTATGACTGGTTGGGTAGTAAAATACAGGATCACCTAATCAGAGGTACAGTCAGTGGAATATGACTAAACTCCCTGACCTTTCTACAAGTGACTTAAGAAGGATGATATTGCTGCTAACCAGCCCAAATTGGCCACAAATAAAATCCATAAGGAAGTCTATGACCAGACAATAGGAACAATTTTTCAAAGAAGAAGGGACTGGAGAGATGGCTTAGTGGTTAGGGCACTTGCCTGAAAAGCCAGAAGGACCAACATTTGATTCCCTAGGATCCACATAAGCCAGATGCACTAGGTGTCACATTCACCTGCAATTTATTTGCAGTGGCTGGAGGCCATAGCACACCCATTCTCTCTCTCTCTCTCTCCCTCTCTCTCTCTCTGGCAAATAAATATATAAAAATAAATTTTAAAAAGAATGGGAAAATGAACTAAAGTTCACAGATGACTTCTTTCAGAAGCTTACAACTATACTTTAAAGCCAAAAAACCCATTCCCTCTGACATTCCCCAAATATTTTATTCAATCTCTGATGTTGAAAAGTGTAACTATATGTCAACCTGCTCAGTAGGGTATCTCTGCGGCAATTTTGTATTTTATATTAAAGAAATTTAATATATGTTGTACAAGTCAATTTCAAAGCTTGCTAGAATTAGTGAATCGTTTATATGGCTACTTAAATGATATAAAGCCATAGTAAAAATAAAAGTTTGTGAGGGAGTCAATAATGCAGCTGAAAGTGATTCCACATTCTCTTCATTCTCTACCAGTTGTAAAAATACCAGTTCAGTTACCCTAAACATATAACTGTTGAGTGAAATACAGAGTAATAAAGTACATTCAGACTTAAGTTTAATAATCTACAAGGGGCTGGAGCCATGGCTTAGCAGTTAAGGCACTTGCCTGAGAAGCCTAAGAACCCAGGTTTTACTCTCCAGATGCCACATAAGCCAGACACACAAAGGGGAGACAAATGCAAGGTTGCACATGCCCATTAGGTGGCATAAATGTCTGGAGTTCGATTGCAGTGGCTGAGGCCCTGACCGTGGCATGATTATCCTTTTTTTTTTTTTTCCTGTCTCTGTCTCTCGGCCTCTCTCTCTAAAATAAAATAAATAAAAATAAAATAATAATCTACAAGGCCATGAGTTGGATACAGGTTAACATACTGTGAGTAGCATAGGATGTAATGATGTAATGATAAAAAATTTAGATCCTTAAGAAATGTTCCCCCATTTACCTTCCCTACTAATAATTTAATGGGTATTTATTTGAATTTCACCTTGCAAGTAGCACTAAAATAGATAATCTTATATATTTCAATATAAATAACCCCCCTACCATGCTGTTGATACTTATTCGATGTAAATAAATTCCCTAATCAGGTTTTATGTTCTGTTGGTCCACTCAGGCTTTTGATGACCTTGTTATTATAAGAAACACGGCAAGGTATTTTTCATTTTTGACTTTTCAAGGTTACATGATTTAAGCATTCGGAATAGATCAGAATTCTGTTTCTGCTCCTTGGTCTCTTATTATCCAAAGATTAATATTACAGTCAGACAAAAGCCTGTTTGCTTCGCATTTGTTTAGCTTTGTCTCTCGGGGCTCAAGGAGATATGCCGACCAAATGCCTGTTTACAAAGACAGGCAGCTATTGCTTCTTTATTTGTCAGTCTTTTGTGCCCATGATTATTCCATGAAGAGGCTTGAATGATGTTACACACTCATCAGCTTGGGAGCTGCTCTGGGGGACAACAAAAATACAAGTAATGTCTGAAAGTTTCGATTGCTTTTATTCACGCCCAGGCACCGAGAACTTAGAGATTGTAAAGTACTTTTACATTATTCATTAAGCACTTCCATATCAGAAATAATTCATTATTGCATTATTCTTTCCATTTTCAAAATGAGTCAATGTATTTGGTCATAATTCACATACCTCTACTACTCACTTACTTATAGGGCAGTGCAGCATATTGAGTCATGGTCCCCTATTTCTGATCCCTCTCAATGATGACATTCAGCAATCTGGCTGACACCAAAAGTGATTCCCCAAAGACGCATGTGGGGTGGGTTGCAGGGTAATCACAAACAGAGGTCAGCCTCTAAGGGAATATGTGGAATTCTGTGGGTGTACCTTGGTACAAACAATGCTAGGAGCCATTGTTCCTTGTACAACTGTCCTGGCAAGAATGAAGATATTCCAGTCACTATTGCCCTTCTCCTAGGCTATGGAGCTATCAAACAAATGTTCCCAAAGAAATTGGAGTTTCCCTAAAAATCTAACGTTAGGAGAAGGAAAAGCTTTGGACTCCTGTGCCAGCAAGAGCTTATCTCCTGGAAACAGGTATCTCAAAGTTCTGATCATTTTTTATATCAACTTACAGAAGTGGCCAGAGCCAAAGCAATTATGGCTCAGTAATGGGCAGCACCACACATCTTGACCAAGACTGCTTAGTTATGCTTACCTCTTGCCCTCTGTTTAAACCAAAATCTCTTGTCAAGACCTGGAAGATGGACTTGGTGGTAGTTGGAGGTGGTGGTAGTGGTAGAGGGGGGCTGATTCAACCTCTTTGTTTCTCTTCCCAATGTAGCCAAATTAAATAAATTTCCTTCCTTGGCTTCTGGTTTGTTTCATTTGTTTGTTAAGGCTGAGTGTCCAAGCTTGGCTTGTTAGGGTTCCCAGGGCCCAGCCTCTGATCCCAACAACTCCAGTTAACAGTGGGACATTCATAAAAATATATACCATATTGGACACTTCTGATACCCTTGGAAAATATGGAAAAATTATGTCCATCTAGAGGTATTATAAACCAGTATTTCTCAAACTTAAAAAAGGCAGATTCTGAGGTTACAGACATGGTTCAGTGGTTAAGAATATTTACTGCTTAAATCATGAGTGCTTCTCAGGCCTGAGACTGCCAGGTTAGACTTTCAGAACCCACATAAAAAGCTGGGGGTAACCACACAATCTGTAACTCCAGTGGGTTGGGGAACTGAAATCGGAGAGTGGCTGGAGCTTGCTGATGGACAGCAGCTCTGGGTTGAGAACAATCCCATTTCAAGGAAAGGAATATGTGTGTAAGTGATAAGGATGCCTGATATTCTCATCTGGCCTCTGCATGCATACACTCAGATGGACAGGTACATACATATAACACGCACCATGATATTCATAGTCTACACACATGTGCAAAAAATCACAGATTATGACTAATTAAGAATCAGAGACTGTGTTATCTAATAAGCTCAGCCAGTGGATGGCGCTGGTCAAGTTCACTGAGTAGCAAGGTCCTGTTTGGACCAGGCTTACCGTGGAACACTTGAGTGCTGGAGGTAGAGCTGAACAACTAACTAGAGCCTGTTGGGAGGCAGTTGCTCCTGTGGATGCTGAGACGGGAGGGGAATCCTCAGGAATCTCACAGGACACAGCACTAACTGTGGAGATTGCTCAAGTCAGGATTCCTAGAAAACCATCACAGACAAAAGCAGACTTTTTAAATTCAGAGACATTCTCTCAGAAGGCTGAGAATGCTGGACAGATAGATAAACAAGGAACATTATTTTCTCAGTAGCACCAATGACAACTTTATCAACAAGTTTTTTTTGTTGTTGTTGTTTTTTCATGAAGCCTATGAGAGAACAGCAGTCATGGATGTGAATTCACAGTGGGGGACACATGGTGCCTGAAACACTGGATTATTGCGTGAACTTTACCTGGGGTGACATGAACAAATGTCTGTTCACACCAGATAAGGCATCAGTGGCAGAACTAGGAATTGGCGCTACCCAAGCCTAGCTTGGTGAAGCCATGAGTTTACTTAAGACAGGAGCATAGGCATCTTAAAAGTGGCTGCAAATATTGGCACATCAATTAGGACTTTTTCTAGATGAGATTAGTTGAAGTGGAAAGACCCACCCTAACTGTGGAGAGCACCATCCCATGAGCTGGAGGCCTTGGGTTGCATGAAAAAGAGAAAGCTAGCTGAGCACGCGGCGTTCATCTCTGTCTACTTCTCCCCTGCTGGTAGGATGCCGGCTTCCTGTTCCTGCAGGGCTGCAGGGCTGGGGCTTTCTGAGTCATTATGGGCCTCCACTGGCCACTGTAACCCACAAACAAATGCTTTTCTTCCTTAAACAGCTTCTGAATGGGTATTTTGTCCTGTCAATGAAAAAGTAACTGTTATAGCCGATAATCCCAGTGCTGGAGAGTGCAGAGGCAGCGTCAGGGCTACTGGCTGGTTAGTCTAGCTGCATCATTTTCACTGAGAGACAGTCTCAAAAAAAAAAAAAAAAAAAGGTAAAGAGTAATTGAGAAAGACATTCAACATTAACCTCTGGTCTCCACAGGCATGCACACAAGTGCACCCCCCACCACACACAAACCACATATTATGCAGGCATACACACATATACATAAAACACTATGGTGTGTTTAACATACTACAGAATAGAACTTCCAGGTGTGGTGGCACATGTCTTTAATCCTGGCACTGGGAGGCAGAGGTAGGAGGATTGCTGTGAGTTCAAGGCCAGCCTGAGACTCCATAGTGAATCCCAGGTCAGCCATGACTAGAGCAACATGCAACTACAAAACAGCAACAGCAACAAAAAAGGGTAGAACAGACAATTAGAGATTTGTTCACAAATGTATTTCTCTTTTCAGCAAATCAGATCCTGAACAAACTTCCCAAGAATGTTTTTAAAAAAAAATGGGTTTTTGAGGAACACGGGAGTTTTTTTAGCCCAGCATCACCAATTCATTAGAATTTTGAAGAGTAATTCTCAGGGCTTTGATTAATAGTTTGGGCGTTAAAGTGTGGGGAGTAGCTAGCACAGATGGATGATTTGGAATGTCTTCCTGAGCAAAATCACTTCACACCGTTTTCTCCAAAGGGAAACATGACAGCGGTGCTGATTGCTGGAGCCCCTGCCAGAAAGGTGGGTGCAGATGGGCCTCGTCAGCCTCACCTTCGTCTTCACCCAAATTGAAATCAGTAGCTTGAGCTGATTGCGCTCACCCAGACTTAAGCACCTTTGATAAAAACCATAGTCTCGTTAGATTTTCTTACACCGACACTTGTAGCGGGAAGGGATTTGATGACATACAAGGACAGCAAGCAGCTGCCGTTCGCTGGGGACTTGCTGTGCGCAGGCGTGCCGCCATCAGGAGAGCATGGAACTCTTAAGAATCCAGGGAGTAAGGGCAGTGTGGCCCTCATTTTTCTCAAGAGAAAGTTGAGGCATAAAAAAAAAATTCATAGTGATCTGATATATATATAATGAGTGGTAAAAATGAGATTTGAACCTGAGACTCTTACTGTTAAGTAACACTCATTATTAGACAGCACCTCATGATTAGAACGATAGGATTCTGAAGAATACATTGCTGAATTGACAGACAGGCTCAACACGGGAACATGGGTCACATGAGTTCACATCCTCTAATGCAGGTCATTGGTGCAGTGTATCTGTTCTCATGCTTTTTTTCTCCTCCCCTGCCTTCTTCAAGAGGGTGGAGCACATATCCTGCTGTTGTCATCTTACCTGGGACAATCAGCTGGTGTCTGGGCAGGTGGCAGATGACATACATAGGTAGGAGGAGGACTGAAGAGAATTTAGTGACGGCGATAGTTTCAAAGATGTTCACAGGGTCAAGAGAACCAGTGGGAGTGGAGGGCCAGAGACCCTAGAAACCACCACAATTAATTCTGCAAGAGCAAGAGAAGAGGATAGTTCTAAGTAAATAAAGTGAAACTGGAGCCATGGGAGAGGGTCAACCTAAAGCTCAGGAGCTTCTATCTTTTGGGAAGCACACAGCCAAGTGTCGGCTACCGGAATAATATCAAACCAAAGTCTAGTGTAAGAACAAAGAAGTAGGGTTTAGGGGTTAAGGTGCTTGCTTGCAAAGGTTCAATTCTCCAGGACCCACATAAGCCAGATGCATAAGGTAGCATATGCATCTGAGTTTATTTATAGCAAGTAGAGGCCCTGGTGTACCCATTCTCTCTCTCTCTCTCTCTCTCTCTTTCTCTCTCCTCCCTCCCTGCCTATCTCTCTCTCGAAAAAAAAAAAAAAAAAAAAAAAAAACTTACAAAGAAGCAAGCTGCATACCTGCCCTGCCTTCACTGTAGCTTTCAAGCCTCTTGCTGGTGGCCGACAGTATTTGAGCTCATGTCAAAGCCAGAGCAGAAGGGAGCCACTGACTTACGTTCCCCAGCGTGGTAGTCTCAGTAGAGCACAGGATGAGAATGGGAAATACTGGATCTGGGAAGGAATACATGGAAGATGTCTGCTCTTAGCTCTGGTCATGGAACCCAATAAGCTTTCCTTCTGTTCCCCTGCACTTTTGTTTCCCATGTTCTCCTTTCCCTCCTGTGTCCCTGCCTCTTCACATGGTCACTTCCTGGCACTACTCAGCACTGGATCCTGTGTGCTCCTTTCTATACCTTGATGGTCTTACCCAGGTGCTGGCCTCAATTCTGTGGAGTTCTTGCCACTTCTCACCTGTTTCCAGGCCATAGAGGACTTTATACCTTGAGACAGGTCTCTGTAATCCCTCCTCCCTGGTCACGTCGCTGCCTGCTTCTTGGCTTTTCCCTGTGAAGCCTTTCCTCCTGTCATCTCCTTAGCAAACTGTATTTGCAGGAAGGTATCCCACTGTGTTAGAGTTTTATGGATGTTTCCTCCAGGGAAATTAAGAAGACCATTTTCCACAGCAGAGCTGCTTTCCTATGAGATTCCTTTTTTAAAATTATGTTAACTTTTTTATACCTTGAAGTATAATTATTAACATATTATCTTGCAAATACAGAATACTGTAGCATGTCGCTGAGGTTGAGGACAGTGTAACCCAAATCTTTTTTTTTTTTTTTTAATCATGGCATATGGTCCTGGAAGTGTTCCCTTCACACATTCAGTCAACCCTTGGTATCCACAGGGAATTGGCTCTATAACCTTCAATAGGTATCCAAAACTCATGGATGCTGAAGTCCCTTTTGTAAAATGGCACAATAACTGTATATTACCTACACATAGTATCTCACTTGCCTTAAATCATCTCTGGGTTACTTATAACATGTAATATGATGTATGCTGATTGTTGTTATACTATGCTGTTTATGGAATTATGATCAGGAAGAAAGCTAGCACATATTCAGCAAGGCCCAGCTATTATCAGCCTAATTACATAGAACACATAGGAGACTGAGGTAAATGGTGTCTAATGAGTACTGAGGAGGCAGGATACAGTGGCTCACTGTGCCTACACATCTCTTCTCCATTTGCATGAGGTCAGTGTAGTGCTTGGCATGTGGTAGATTCAAGTGCTAATTTTGGAACTTCTGAGATCTTTGAAAACATTTTTGATGAGTGTGTTGTTATATTTATATGGGACTCACGGATATGGAGGGAAAATTCTATTAATATTCAATGTAATTTTGTAGGTTAATTGTTAGAAAAATGCAAGAATTTATAATGCAGCAATCATCTTGGTGTTTTTATTTAGTTGACAGGAAAAAAATGCGGGTATTTATCATATAAAGGCTAAGTCAGGTGGGGAGAGCCAAACAATGTAAAATTTCAGTTAAATAGAAAAATTAGTGCCAAAAGATATAATGGACAACATGTGGATAATATTTAACAGTTAACAACAATAGCTAATAGCATATTTGAAAATGCTTAGGTAGTAGATTGCCCTGTAGCACTTCTGTCCCAGGAACAGTGGGGTTCCTTCAGCACCCAATAATTTCTCCAGTAGAATCCAGGACACATTGACATAGCTGCACAGGGCACTCAAGGAACAAAATGCCACAGTGAGAAACTTTTATTTCTTCCTTTTCTTTTTTTAGTAAAGACTATCACTTGCCTTCCTTGAATAGTCTAAACATGATACATAAAAAAATATGTTTCAGGAAATTCCCTTCCTTCAGTTTTTCCCTCTGCTCCTTTGGCCTCTTTAACCTGGTCTTTCCCAAACACTCCCTTTTCTTTTATTTCTAGACTGCAAAAGCCATATGAGACCTGCTTGGCAGCAAAACTCTCCTTGATGGCAGAGAAGGGAAAGGTTCTGAGCTTACAGGAGACCTGTGGTTTTGAGTAGAGGGTGCAAAGGGCTATCTGATGCTCTCACCAAATCTGTAAGCAGGCGTTTTCTGCTCCACTTTATAAATGAAGGAATATAAAGCCATGGCTCGAGCAATCACAACTCTAAAGCATGGTGCCTTTCTTTGTTAGCAATAGCATCAACACAGCAGCTCCCAGGAGTTGAACCAGTATTTTCACAATACTTATGCTAACATGCTTGTTTCATTCTAAATTTGGAGGTAAACTCAATAAGGTAGTACTATTTTCACTGCCATATTGTGGATAAATATACTGAGGTGCAGAGAGACCAAGTTGTTGGGTACATTAGAGATACAACTTGTACCCAGGTCCATCTGAATTCATATCTCTTCTCTGAAACATTGTCAATACTTCCATGATGCCTGCTTTGGGTAACACAGGCTGGTTAGTGATACTAATGTGCAGGGCATGCCCATAACTTAGCTTGGGGTTCATGATGTGAGGCAAGAGAATCACAGACCACAAGTCTCTCTGGGGACTAGGAACCTAGGGCCAGATATCTACATGCGTACTCTTTGAGTTAATGTTTATCACTTAGTGCATTTTCAGGTTCATCCGATACTGAAGATTCACAATGCTACTTTAAAGATCGTCTAGTGACAGCCATCTTCCTAGGGGAGTTTCTAATACACTGAATCATTTATTTGTTTCTTTCTTTGTATCTTTGTTTCTTTCTTTCTTTTTTAAAGTAGAAGTTGGACACCTGCATCCTAGACACCTGGCTTGCCTTTTTCTTTTTAAATTTTATTTATTTATTTGACAGAGAAAGAGGGAGAGAGAGAATGAATGCTCCAGGGCCTCCAGCCACTGCAAATGAGCTCCAGAGGTTTGCACTCCCTTGTGCATCTGGCTAACGTGGGTTCTGGAGAACCGAACCTGGGTTCTTTGGCATTGCAGACAAATGCCTTAACAGCTAAGCCATCCCTCCAGCCCATGAATCATTTCTTTTTATAATTAGCTCCTACTTCATACTAGACTCCACTCATGTACCCATTGGTATTCTGTTTTTTGATTTTTGGAGGTAGGGTCTCACTCTGGTCCCGGCTGACCAGGAATTAACTATGTAGTCTCAGAGTGGCCTCAAACTCATGGCGATCCTCCTACCTCTGCCTCCCAAGTGCTGGGATTAAAGATGTGCGCCACCACACCTGGCCCCATTGGTATTCTTAATAACCCTTATTGATGTCCACTAATACCAAGCAGGAAGTGGTAGAAGTATGCTGTGTTCAATTTAAAATATTATTGTGATAATTATGTGACTTGATATTGATATTAGCTTACATATTTATTTTATTTTTTAAAAAAAATTTAGAGCAAGCAAGAGAGGTGGTGGGGGGAAGACAGATTGAGAATTGGTATGCCAGGGCCTCAGCCACTGCAGTCAAACTGCAGATGCTTGCACCATCTAATGGGCATGTGCAACCTTGCGCTTGCCTCACCTTTGTGCATCTGGCTTATGTGGGATCTGGAGAGCCAAATGTGGGGCCTTAGGCTGTGCAAGCAAGTGCTTTAACTACTAAGACATCTCTCTAGCCCTAGCCTACATATTGTGAAGTGACTAAAATAAGGAAAGGTTGCAATTAAATAATACAAATTTGGGGTTGACTACATACACACACACACACACAAGTTGTGAAATAACTCACGTGAATAGGTAACTTTTAAGATACATATTTTTAATAACGTGAATTTCTTAGATTAAATATGTTTATATTTTTAGTAGAATAAGATACTTTTAATATTAAAATGTGTTAATATATCTTAGGTAATTTCTAATAAGATACATGTCAAGTGTTTGGGTTTTGTTTTGTTTTTCTAGGTCTTAGGGGAGAAGAACTTAAGAAACTGGTGGTTTTAAAGATTAAGGTCAGCTATAGATTATTTTATCTACCAGCCAGTCGTTCATACTCCTTACCCTTCTGCCTGTCTCCCAACCTGACTCCACAGAGGAACAATGTGAGATTTATGGAACTTGTGAAAGATTCATATTTCTGGGTCTCTGTGGAGGCCTGTGGAATGTTTGTAAGGTGGTAGGAGGGGTTATTGATCAATCGAACAGTAAGAAGGGGGCACCAACATGAACAGAACTGGCTGTGACAAAATAAGATTGGTGCTAAGATCAAGGAAGGTTCATGAAAGGAGATTTGTTCCCTCTCCTAATCACAGTAGAAAATGGTTTTATATGACCTTTGATTCAAGGGAACAAAGTTCTATTAGCTAATGAAGAACACACAATGGGTGGGGTTACCAACACTTTGGTTTGAATGTACCAGACCTATGGTTTTGCCAAATATAGTTTGCTATTAAAAAACAAAGTAAGATGGGGCTGGAGAGATGGCTCAGCAGTTAAGGCATTGTCTGTGAAGCCTAAGGACCTAGGTTCAACTCCCCAGGACACACATAAGCCAGATGCACATAGTAGCACATACATCTGGTGTTCATTTGCATTGACTAGAGTTCCTGGTGTGCCTATTCTCTCTATATATATAAATAATAAATTAGTTAAATTAAATACTTTAAAAAGTATATATATAGGTTGGGTGTGGTGGCTCACACCTTTAATCCCAGCACTTGGGAGGCAGAGATAGGAGGATCACCATGAGTTTGAAGCCAGCCTGAGACTACATAGTGAATTTCAGGTCAGCTTGGGCTAAAGTGAAACCCTACACCCCCCCCCCAAAAAAAAATGAAAAAAAGAGTAAGAAAAATAAGTAAGGTACACATCAGGAGGTAGATAAAGGTTTAGCTCTGTAAGATAAGCATAACAAAGGACAAAAGAGACTTGACATTTTCAGAACATCCGCCTGTCACCTACTGTCCTGAGCCCTTGAAATGTATCCAGTTATAGGTAGTAAAATTCATTGCTGCAGTACAGTCAGGATGATTACAGTTACTGCCCTCAGTCTCAAGTCCACATGTGGGTACTGGCTTCCATTTCTCCTTCTGCAAGACTGTTTAACTGTTGCACTTTTAATTAGGAGGTCAGTGATTGCTGAGACCAAGAAATTCAATGCAATGAACATTATATTATAGAGATAAAAATTAATCCTCAATTCTTTTGGCCTTTTAATTGCTAAGTGTGGAAGAAGCCAAATGTGGAAGTTGAAAAAGCATCAAGGGATAACATAATTGCAACTCTTCAAACAATTGCATCTGTCTGGAGAATGAAGATTGATGCTCTGGAAAACAGAGCTCATTGTTTCAGTAGTAGAATTACGGGCTTTGCCAGTGGCTATTAAGAGCGCTTCTTGAATAAACTTTTTACCGAAAGAAAAAAAAAAAGTGATCCTTGTTAGCTGAAGAAAATTTAATTCAGCCGCTTTTCATTAAGCCAGGCCAGAAACCCTCATTCCCAAGTTCATAGTTGATGGAAGGCCCCAGAGCAGTAATTATCTGTCCTTCAAGTTTCCTGATAGAAAGCCCTTCAATTAGATATAGACAAGGGGGAAATTATGGTAAAAGGGAGGGTGTTTTGTCCTTTCTCCAGAGCACCAGAAAACTAGAGAGCACATAACAATGTTAGGACATAATTATATTAAATGAGTCAAGCACTTTGAATTATCTTAAAAGATGTTAAATTACTTTCAGTATCACCATTTCACTTAAATTGCTTAAAATTTTAATTAAAAAAAGTCAACTTGTATTCAATATGCATTTATGTTCCTAAATTCTCAGGAAAGGTAGCTGTCTTGGCACCTCAGACATTCCCCTGGGACATGAGTTAGTCTGCGGATGATTTTGTTCCAGGTGTCAGTGAATGAATGTTCGACGTGAAATCTGGCATGGCGTGCTGTTAGGAAGATTGATGGTTGTCTCTCTGTTGATTCCAATGTCGTTTCACAGCCACTGTTCACACGGCCATTATTTTTTTCTGCCTTCCTCAAAGGCACGTGAGGTAGACGAGAATGTAAATGCTTGACTGCTGGCATGAGGCTGTGACTAAGGGTCAGAGTAGAGTAGTATTGGTAGGAGCTATTGTACTCCACTTGGTTCAAGCACATGCTGGTAGCACATGAATCTTTTACTGTACCTTGTAGGAGTTGAAAAAGCTCAGAACGAAGACCTTTCCTTCTTTGTTTTGGATATAGGGTTGTTTGTTGCTGAGCAGAGTGATAAGATGTGACTGTTTACCTCAACAGGGTGAAATAAAGGCAACTTGACTAATACGCCCTGCACTTGAGTTAAACTCTGAATGTGCATAGGAATCGTTTCAAACCTGACCACAAAGATGGGTCTGAGCACACATTTAGGATAAGACTATGGACAGTTCACCAGACTTGCATCTACTAGTGAGGCTCTCACCAACACACTGTTAAGTGCAAATGGGAGATTTTAAAAGCTAGGGCTGTGATAACTTGGCTATATGTGTTAATATACATATTATATGTATTAGTCAATTTATGCATACTAATAGAATTCTATAAGGTCCAGTATCGTTAAGTCAATAACCTTTCTTATTTTAAAGTACAAAATTTGGAAATGGCATGTAAGAATGGTACTACAAGTTGCTGCAGTTGACATATTAGGAATAATTAAAAACAGCAAACAAGTTAGGCCCTAAGTATGGTCCACGATACAGGAGGCAATGTGTGTAGAAGAGGAGGTGAACATTGGTGTTTCTTTTTTGGTCAAAATGATATGTGCTCATGATTGATATTGCTGCTGATAAACATTTTAAAACTATAGACAAGATAAAGGAAGAGAAATTAAACTTCCACAACTTCTCCCACTGTGCCATTTCTGCCACCATTAGCCACTGGAGTATCTCATCTTAAGTCTACATGTGGCTGTAGGAGATAAGTGTTTTTAGACAAAAAAAATGGATGGGATTATACCTATTATTTGCTAGGTACTTTTTGCAGTTATATGTCTGCACAGCATTAAAAGACCTTCAGAAAAAGAGACTGGGAGAGAAAGAATCTGGGATTCTGCATAACTAGCTGCTCCCCTGTCAGCTAGCTCTTTCCCACACTCTCAGGGATAAAAATCCTTGCTGAACAGGGACTCTTGCATGCAGCCCCAAAGGGCCTATCTCAGGATCACCTCCAAGTCTCCAATGTACTGATTCAGCCTCAAAAGGCAGAAAATTAATTTTCACAAAAGGTGAAAGAGGGCTGGAGGGATGGCTTAGCTGTTAAGGCATTTGCCTGCAAAACCAAAGGACCCAGGTTCGATTCCCCAGGACACACGTTAGCTAAATGTACATGTGTCTGGAGTTCATTTGCAGTGGCTAGAGGCCCTGATGTGTCTATTCTGTATCTCTCTCTCTCTCTCTCTGTCTCTCTCCCCTTCTTTCTCTGTCAAATAAATAAATAAATAAATAAAAATAAAATATATTTAAGAAAAAGGTGAAAGGATTGGAAGCCTCTCTGGGTAAGAGGGTATTTTCTTATTGGGTTCAGGAGGGATGAATACTCAGCACAATGATCACAAGGCCACAGACAACCAAGGAGGTTAGGTTGGCCTGTGCCACAGTTTACACTCTACTAAGTAGATTCGTTCAGAGAGAACAGACCACAATGAGAAGGCAAAGGGCTTGCTCAGATTTGAGGATCAGAGCATAAGGGATCAGAGAGATGTGTTTTAAAAATAAAAGGACTGAGTATGGAATTAAAAGCATGCGTATGAAAATAAAAATAAAAGGATTCTTACGTTGTAGTTAGAGCAGGAATAGTGGGAAGTGAAGAGATACCAACAGGACACATAGGCCCTGCCAATCTTGCAAATCCTACATGTGGAAACAGAGAGTAAGAAATCATCAGATAAAGCAAGAGTGAATTCAGAGCAGTATATTCTGGACCTGCTAGTAGTAAAGGCAAGGTCTCCTGATTTGGGAAGGAGGTTCTGAAAGGATTTTCTGCAATCATATTCCCAAAGTTATGTGAGATTTAGCATTTCTTTACTTGAGCCTGTCACATGAACGTATATGACCATTGGTAGCAGTGCAGATAAAAAAAAAATGACCATGTTAAGGACAGGACTTGACCATTACTGGCTTCCCTGGCTAATTATCATTTCTCAACAATTCCTAACAAAGAATGTTGTTTATTTATTTTTGTATGTTTATATGTGTGGTGTGCATGTGTGTATATGTGTGTTTCATACTTGTGTAGGTGCATGTGTGTGTGTACACATGTGTACATATATGTGCATGCATGTGGAGACCAGAGGGTATCTTCCTCGATTGCTCTCCACCTTATTTTTTGAGACAAGGCTTCTCACTGAGCCTGGAACTCACCAGTTCAGCTAGATTAGCTAGTGAGCAAGCCCTGTGGATCCTCCTATCTTTGCCTTTCCAGTGCTGAGGTTATAGGTACGCATCCACACCCAGCATTCACCTGGGGGCTGGAAATCCAAGATCAGGTCCTCACATTTGCACAAGAAGCACATTGCTGACTCTGCCCTAACAATGTTATTTTATTTTATTAATTAATTAATTAATTAATTATTTGTTTGTTTTTTTGAGGCAGGGTCTCACTGTGGCTGAAGCTGACCTAGAATTCACAATGTAGTCTCAGGCTGGCCTTGAACAATGTTTTTTTTTTTAATGTTTTATTTTTTAAAAAAATATTCATTTATTTATTTTTAATTATTATTTACAACATATTTTTTGTGGATACCTCATGTGTTGGTACCCTCTTTTCCCTTGTCTCTGCCCCCATTCCACTGGGGACCCTCCTCAGTGGGGTTGCAGGTATTCCCCATGGAGTTGTAGGTTATGCATTGTGGGAACAGCAGTCATTTTTTGACGGGGGCTAGGGGGGAGGGATGCCTCTGGCCATCATGTCTCAACCTGTGGCTCTTACAATCTTTCCAATCCCTTTTCCACAAAATTCTCTGAGCTGTGGTGGGTGAGTTTTAAGTCTACTTCAGTGATGAGCTCTTAGGAGCCTCTGGATCTCTGCTTCAGTAGGTATTGAGTATCCTCAGGGTCTGTCTCCTATACCTTGGTGCTGATTATGAGGAACAGCATGGAAGCAGCACTCTTGCTCATCTTCCCAATTACTCTGTGGTTTCAGCTGTGGCTTGGCTGAAGTGTGAGGGGCCATTTATCTCCTCTGGTCTTGCTACTTTCTGAAAAAGAAGAACAAATTCTCCGATGGAGAATGAAGTCAGCATAGTTTAAATGGGATAAGCATTATTAATTTAGGGAGAATTTATTGAATGCAACCCCTCTTTTAGCCAAAGACTAGATTATACTAGAGTATAATCTTTGTCTCCATAGGATTCTGATCGAGTTCCCAATTCCAGATATGGGTTCCTTTATACTGAGCGGATCTCTTAGCCAATCAGAAAAATATTGGTTACCCACCAAGGCTGTGTGCCACTGTTGCACTGGCATTTACATCTTGTCACGATGTTTGCTTCTTAATAGCTTAGACCTCTGGTTTCTCAGACCGTTGTTGACCACTTTTCCATAGTAGCTTCTTTTCCAGATTCCAGCCAGGTCTCTCCATGCTCTGTGTCAGCAGCATATGATGTCTTCAGCAATAGGGTCTTACCTTTTGCCTCAGGTGGGTAATCAGGTGCTTTGACAGAAACTTGTCTTGTGTTAGGCACCTTGTAGGTCTCTCTGAACAACAGCTCAATAGCAACCAATTTCTGGTACTGGTACTTACAGGCCAGGGATGGGGGGGGGGGGGACACGTTTAAGCTTAGGCTACATCCCACTCTCTCCAGGCCCTGTTTTTCAGGTGCTCCCCCCTTATTCCTGTTGAGGGTTGTCTTTTAGTCTGTCTCCTAGGATAAAGGCTTCTATGGTACCAGTTAGTTTTGGATTTAGTTTTGTGCTTGTTTTACCCCACCCTCCCTTTACTCACCCCCCAAATCCTTCCATCCCTATTATCTGGGCCTTGAGTTGCCTATCAGGTATGTCAGCAACTTGAGCAGGTCCAGGTTAGGAACCGCAGATAAGTGAGACCATGCAGCGTTCGTCTTTCTGTGATTGTGTGAGTTCGCTGAGTATGATCTGATCCAAGTCTGTCCAATTTTCTGCAAATTTCATCATATCATTTTTCCTTACTACTGAGTAGAATTCCACTGTGTACATGTACCACTACTTTGTTATCCGTCCTTCCAATGATGGGCACTTGGGTTGATTCTAGTTCTTAGCTGTTATGAATTGAGCAGCTCTAAACATGGCTGAGCAAATACCTCTGTAGTGATGCATGAGCACTTAGGGTAGATGCCCAGTAAGGGAATAACTGGGTCTGTTGGTAGCTCTATGTTCATCCTTTTTAGGAATCTCCATATTGATTTCCACAGTGGTTGCACAAGTTTACATCCCCACCAGGAGTGGAAGAAGTGTCTTTTTTCCCCGTATCTTCTCTAATAATTGTCGTTGTTAGATTTTTTAATGATTGCCATCCTTACTGGAATAAGGTGGAATCTCATAGTTGTTTTAATTTTCATTCCCTAATGGTTAGGTATGCTGAACATTTTCTTAAGTCACTGTTAGCCGTTTGTATTTCTTCCTCTGAGAACTCCCTATTCAGTTCTCTGCCCCATTTTTGGAGTGGGTTATTTGATTTTTATTTAGTTTTTTTTTTTTAATTTATTTGTAGATTCTATATATTAGGCTTCTGTTGGTATAGTTGGTGAAGATTTTCTCCCATTCAGTGAGTAATTGACTGGCTCTGCTTATGGTATGTTTGTCTGTGCAAAAGCTTTTTTAGTTTCATGAGATCCCATTGGTTGGGTAATTGTTTAATTTTCTGGGCTATTGAGGTTTTGTTCAGGAAGTCTTTCCCCATTCTTATATCATGGAGAGTTCCTTCTATTTTTCTTTCTATATAAGAGTTTCAGGTCTTATATTGAGGACTTTAATCCATTTGTAGTTGCTTTTTTTCAAATGGTGAGATGAGTGGGCTAGTTTCATTTTTCTACATATGGTCATCCAATTTGTGCAGCATCATTTGTTAAAGGTGCTGTCTTTTCTCCAGTCTGTTATTGGCACCACTGTCAAAGATCAAGTAACTGTAGTTACTTGATCTAAGGATCAGGTCTTCAGTTCTCTTCCCTTGGTCTATATATGTTTTTGTGCCAGTACCATGCTGTTTTTTGCTACTATGATTTTGTATTAAAGCTTTAGATCAGGTATGGTGATACCTGCAGAGGTGTATTTTTTGCTGAGGATATGTTTGGATATCTGGGGCCTGCTGCCTCTTCATATGAATTTTGAGATCATTTTTTTCTATCTCTGTGAAGAATGATGCTGGAATTTTTATTGGTATTGCATTAAATCTGTATGTTGCTTTTGGTAGAATTGCCATTTTCACAATATCAGTTCTACTTATCCAGGAGAATGGGAGTTCTTTCCAGCTTCTCAAACCCTCCTCAATTTCTTGAGTGTTTTCTTTATGTTTTCATTATATAGGTCTTTCACATCCTTGGTTAGTGTTATTCCAAGGTATTTGATTTTCTTTGTTGCTGTTGAAAATGAGGCAGCCTCCCTGCTTTCTTTCTCTGCATATTTGCCCTAGAAAGGCTACTGATTTTTGTGTGCTGATTTTGTATCCTGTCACTTTGCTGAAGGAATGAATCACCTTTAGAAATTTTGAGATGGAGACTTTCAAGTCACTTATGTATAAGATCATGTCATCTGCAACTAGGTCTAACTTGACTTCTTCCTTTCCAATTGGTATCCCTTTTATCTCTTTCTACTGTCTTATTGCTTGGGCTTGGACTTCTAATACTATGTAGAAGAGCAGTGGTGAGAGTAAGCACCCCTGTCTTGTTCCTGATCTCAATGGGAACTCCTTGAGTCTTTCCTCATTAAGTATTATTTGGGATTTAGGTACTTTATATATAGCCTTAATTGTGTTGAAATATAAACTCGCCATGCCTATTCTTTCCAGCGTTTTGATCATGAAGTGATACTGTAGTTTATCAAAGGCCTTCTCTGCATCAATTGAGATGATCATGTGGTACTTGTGATTAAGTTTATTGATGTGGTGTATCACATTGACTGATTTCCATATGTTGAACCATCCCTGGGATGAAGCCTTCTTGATCAAGCTGGACAATGCTTTTGTTTTTAATTTTATTTTATTTTTGTTTATTTTTATTTATTTATTCGAGAAAAACAGACAGAGAGAGTAAGAGGCAGAGAGAGAGAAAGAAAATGGGTGTGCCAGGGCCTCCAGCCACTGCAAAGGAACTCCAGATGCGTGCGCCCCCTTGTGCATCTGGCTAACGTGGGTCCTGGGGAATTGAGCCTCAAACCAGGGTCCTTATGCTTCACAGGCAAGCGCTTAGCCACTAATTCATCTCTCCAGCCCTGGACAATGCTTTTGATATGTTGTTTAATTCAGTTTTTGAGGATTTTTTTTGGGGGGGGAATCTTTGCATCTAAGTGCATCAGGGATATAGGCCTATGGTTTTCTTTTCTTGTTGTATCTCTGTCTGGTTTTGATATTACTGTGATGCTATCTTCATAAAAGGAGTTGGGAAGGATCCCCTGCACTCTGATTATGTTTGATTAGTTTGAGAAAAATTGGTTTCATTTCTTTAATAAAGGTTTGATAAAATTTGACTGAGAAGCCATCTGATCCTACACTTTTTTATTTGAGGAGGTTTTTGATTACCTTTTCAATCTCAATGGATGTGATGGATTTTTTGGAGATTAATATGCTCTGAGTTTACTTTTGGTAGGTGGTATGTGGCCAGGAATTCATCCATTTATTCCAGGCTATCCAGTTTTGTGGAGGAGAAATTTTGGAAGTATGCCCTGATGATTCTTTTTTGATTTGCTTCCAGTTCAGCAATTCTTTTAATCAGGGTCACATAGATTGTTGTGTTTTAATTTTGGGATTCAATATCTGTTGATTTCTCTATGATTTCTCTGGAAGTTTCCATTGTGGGACTAGGTATCCTTGGTGGAGATCTGTTTTCTGACTTTCATGGTTTTATTGCATTGTGGTATACCCCTCTTGAGAAAATGTTTTATATTATTGAGGGGGAAGGAAGTATTTGTCCTTGTAGGATAATCATGAGTGTTCTGTTTTAAATGTGAATTAGATTGGTGTATGATAGGGTTGTAACTGCAGATGCACAGATTACAAGTACATCGGAGGTACCTGGGGAACTGGGAAGTAAGGAACTGGGTGTCTCTGGCCTACTCACCCAACTTGTATGCACTCTTTAGCACACAGGGATCAGGGGTTGGGAAACCAGGAACTAGGAAGCTTGGGAGCCAGGGGCAAGAGGCCAGTTCCTACAGTAACCTGTGTACCCTCTGGCTTAGGGGAATGAGGATTTGGGTACAGAGGTGCCAGTCAATCAGGAAACTGGAGGAAAAGGCCTGCTTCCATAGCCCACAGGCAGGGACCAGGCCACCCCAAGTCAGTAGCAGGGAACTAGGACCAGGGAACTGAGAGGTAGGGAAGGAACTTGGAGCCCTGGCCTATTCACCTTCCATTTACCTTCCAGAGCAAGGGATCCAAAACTTGGAGACACAGGGGCCATTCAATCAGGAAGGTGGAGCAAGGGGCCTGCTTCTGCTGCAACCTCTCAGGGTCCAGGCAGCGCCAAGCCAGCAGCAGGGGAAACTGTACCAGGGAATTGGGAGTTGGTGGATGGGGGGTAACAGGGAGAACTGGTCCACTCACTTGGGGCACACTCTGGAGCAGGGGATCCTGGAGTTGGGGACCCAGGTTTCATTCAGTCAGCAAGGCAGAGAGGGTCCTGCTTCCACAGCAATCTTGCAGGGTCCAGGCAGCCCCAAGCCAGCAGCAGGGGAATCTACTGGGACCAGGGAAGTGGGAGGCAGGAGAAAGGGATATTTAGTCTACTCACTTGGGGCACACACCATCTGGAGCAGAGGATATAGAAGTTGAGGATCCAGAGACCATTTAATCAGGAAGGCAGAGCAAGGGGCCTGCTTCTGCAGCAATCCCAACAATGTTATTTTTTAATATTTATTTGTTTCTTTATTTAAGAGAGAGAGAGAATGAGTGCATCAGGGCCTCTAGCCACCGCAAATGAACTCCAGAAGCATGCGCCCTCTTGTTCATCTGTCTTATGTCTGTACTGGCGAATCAAACCTGGGTCCTTTGGCCTCTCAAGAAAGCACCTTAATCACTAAGAAACCTCTCCAGCCCAACAATGTGATTTTTAATAGCTATAATAATGTTCATCATGGAATCTCATCAATTTCCATTCTTCGACATTTATACTACTCCCAGTTTTTCACTACCAATTATGCTGTGAGTATCCTTATAGATAATCTTGCAAATTTTAAGTGTGTCTAATCCATATACATTGAGTTGGATTGGCTCATTTTAGACTGTTAATATCTCTTGCTAGCCTTTTCATTCCATGAAGTTTTTATCAATGTACACTATGATCATCAATGAGACAGAAATATTTTACCTTCAAAGACTAGATATAAAACACATTATCATTTTCTAAAGCTTTATATTACCTTTTTCTAATAGTGTAGATGGTATCAATTAGGTCATATGAACCCATGTCTTGGAAGCTATTGTGATCAAAGGTGTATAATTTAAAAGTACCTTGTGGAAGCAAGAGCTACATCCTAACATGATCAAAGAGTCATTAAACTACTTAGAGTGATCAGAGGCATCAAATTATTTTGTATCAAAGTATTTCAACCTAATCTTCTAACAATAACTGAAAGTATTTATCATTTATTCTTCTTTCTTTTCCAAAGACTATAAAGATCAATAAGCTAGCCCTAAAACACAAAGGGACTCCAGGCATTGTAGTTATGACACTATAGTACACACACATAGTTGTGATACTATAGTTTTTAAAAAGGAGAATTCAAAACAGAATCCTACCAACATTTGAAAATTTCTTATGATTACACACACTTAAGATGATATGAAACATCTTTCATACATATTATTTTCTTTCAAAAATAAAAATAAGTGGAAAGTCCCATTCTTCTGTTATTGACCTTAATAAATACATTATAAAAGAGATTTGAGAAAAATAGCAGTGCTAGTTTTGAAGACTCACAATGAGCCTATTCATAACCAAACTTAACATCAGTCTGTTTAGAGGCTGAGGATGTTGTTCAGAATTTGCCTAATGTGTGGAAGGTCCTAGATTTGTTCTATGGCACTTCAAATCAGTTAGTAAATGAATAAATAAATGCTAATAATTTATTTATAAATAATTTATTCTAGTTGTAATTATTTTCTATGGCTATATATCACAGAGAGCAATAATATAGGGTTTTATATTACACTGAACTGTGCTGCTTTGTAGATGAGTAATTAGGGAACAACAGGTTAGCCACTTCTGAGTCTCGCTTTATAACCTATATTTAGTGAAGAAGCTGGGCAGAGCACTGTTTGCCTATAGTCCCACTACTCAGGAGGCTGAGGCAAGAGGATCACTTGAGCCAGAAATTCAAAACCAGCTTGAGTAACCTACTGAGAACCCATCTCAAAAGAAAGAAAAGGAAAGGAAGAAGGAAGGAAGGGAGGAAGGAAGGAGGGAAAGAAGGACACTATTATTTATCTCTTACAAAGTTTTTGTGTGAGAAATTATAATGTTGGTGGTCTGCAATTTTCTTGATCAAAAGGCATCATAATGCATTCTTGGCTCTCGGCTACCCTTCCAAAAGCCACAGCTCTCAAGTACATGACTCCCTAGCTGGGTCACATCAAGGTAAATAATTGTCAGGCTACCCAATATGAAGAACCAACTAGGTTACCAACAAGAAGCCTTCTCTCCCTGGTATAGCTCACCTGGTTTTCAGACAATTTCAGACCTACAATGTGCGGAAATGGTCATCCAGCCCGCTCCAATGTAACCTCATCTATTCACAGAGATTCCATGGAAGGCTGAGCACTCACTGGTACCTGCAATGCTTTCCAGTGGAGACACTCCCTTCCCCACCTTCATGAGCAATCTACTCTGTGAAACAACATTGATGACCAAGATATGTTTTAGACCGTGGTGTACAATTTGGGGAAGAGAGGTCAGCTTTAGGTGGTAACACATCTGCTGAAATTTCATGCTGTCAGGGAATCAGACTCCAGCTATCTTTTCTTCTGACATTCTTGGGCACTCAGATTTCACTCAGTGTCCTGTGAGGCTTCTCCTGCACCGGTCACTGTATCTACCTTCCAGGCTAGAGGAAGGAAGAAGCAGAGTCTGTTCCATGATCAACAAGAAAATACCTGGAAGTGTCATGGACTGAATATTGGCACATGGCCACTCCTAGCTGCAGAAGTGTCTACACTTGATTGCAGATAAACATACACCTGGCTCGAGACCAGTGATCGGTTTATAAAGAAAGGATGAACCTGCACTGAGACAAGGTGCCAGTCTGTCAACATCATGGGAACAGGGACAGTGGGGAGTGTTGGACAAGTGTGAGAAGACAGACTGACTTGGCAGATATGCTCTGTTTCTCACATATCTAATGCAGGAAAGTAACTTGGTCACAAGTGGAAGAAATTATGTGCATATCTGTTAAGAAATGATATTTCACTTGACTTTGTGACACTGTTTGGTTTCATTTTGATCTGTAGTTGCTTGTTAGCACATAAGGGAGAGTTATACTTCCATGCTGAAGCAGATTAATTCTGAATTTTTCATAGGTTCATTATTTTGTTGGCACCTACCTCCTCAGATGGTTATGAGTGTTTAGAGACCAGTCTTCTGGAAGAATTGCATCCTGAGCTAACACTTCAGAAAATAACACAATTTTAATAAATAATATCAAATTGCAGTTTAAAACATCATATGAATGGAAGGGGGAAAAATCCTTTCATATCACTCTGTTTTTGTTTGTTTGAATAGAAAAGGGATTAACTGATAAATGAAGGCATCATCTTGATCTTCTCTTTTCAGTCATGGGCTTGACTGTGCCCTTCTGCAAGTCAACTTTCATCTGCGTCACATGATAGTCAATTAGTAGATCTTTGTTTCAAATAAAAATGTTTATTTGCTCTCTCATTTACCATTATGATACCAGAGCTCCAAGAGAAAAGCTTTTTTTTTTTTTTTTTTTTTTTTTTTTTGGTTTTTCGAGGTAGGGTCTCACTCTAGCTCAGGCTGACCTGGAATTCACTATGTAGTCTCAGGGTGGCCTCGAACTCACGGTGATCCTCCTAGCTCTGCCTCCCGAGTGCTGGGATTAAAGGCATGCGCCACCACGCCCGGCGAGAAAAGCATTTTAACTTTATAGTAAACAATAAAGAAGCCTTAAAGAGCTTCTCACCAAGCTTCATTATTTTCAGAAGCAAAGTTACTTCTCTTATGAATGCCCTCACTGTGATATTTCTCTTGTCATTTATTTTATTTAAAATCATTCCTTTAACTCTACTTCCTGTTTCTTTTGGGAAGACTTTGCATACGACATGCTTTTAGTAGACATTCATCACACAGGCGATGGGAACGTGGCAAGTAGCTATTAACAGTATAGGTGGAAGCCTGGAGTGTGATAGTTTTAGACTTCCTGAGCTGCTTGATGCTATTTTCATGCACTAAGAGTATAAACTAAATTTAGACCCTGCTGACTGTACTGGAATGAGTGCGTGTATCTTTTGCAGACAATGCTAGATCTAGGCGTTGTGTATTTCTGTCAAGCTGTGAAGTCAGTTACAGCTTCCAAGCAGTTCAGCAACTATTATATGTATTTAATGACTGTTTTGATTTGTAGCTGGTATTTAACTTTTGTTGTTCCTAAAGCACCTATGGACAGATATTGTATATTTCTTACAATCATTTTATTTTACTTTGAAAAATCTGGTATTATACTAAACGTTTACTTCTGACATTAAGTCCATATTATGTCCTAAATATTTATAATGTCTCTGGTTTCTCAGTCTTAGCACTACTGGCATTTTGGTTCACAGAACTCTTTGTGAGAGGGGATTGTCCATCCTATACCTTGTATAACCTTTGGTGTCATCCCTAACTTCTACCTATTCGATGCAGCAGTCCTTCTTCCCCTCCCCAGTTTTAGCCAAAGCATGCCTGCAAGCGTAACCAAATGAGCCCTGCGGGGCAAACTCATCCCTCATGGTGACCTACGGTGATTGCCCACTCTAATGATTCACTCTTTGTCTCTGCCACTACTGCCATAGTCCAGGCTACTTTTGTCTCTCAACAAAAAATTGCAGTAACCTTCTATAGACGCTCCGTCTATAACCTGCTATTCCTCAGTTAATTCTCCATAGTGTAGCCTTCTATATTCCATAATTGAAATGTCACCATGTGATAGCCTATACAAATAGTGCCAATGCTTCCTGATACTCTAGACCTCTAAGGCAGTAGCCTTCAATGCTCATCTACTTGGACCGAGAGTGCCCCTGAACTTCAGTATCAACCCACTGTCTCTTCCTGTTCAAGCATTACACCTTCCCTCCTCCTCCTGCTCTTTCCTTGTATGCCCTTCTCCACTTACATGCTTCTCTTGCATTCATCCTTCTCTTCTGGCTTCAGCCTTAAGCTGGCAGGGCATTTTGTCTGATGACTTAGCACTAGATCCGATTGACACGCCATAGGTTATTCAGGGTCATTTGGATTACAGCCAATTATCTAAAGGCTAATTTACCAAATGACTAAATTATGGAGCTAAGCCAGAAAACATATAGGTTTAACAATATCTTGGCTTTCTCTGTAGGATTTATAAGATAGTTTTGCATAGATTAGACATGATTCCAGAGAGCTATGAGAGGCACAGGAGATGGAACCTGGAGACTTTAGGGCCATCCGGTGCTCTCCTTACCTTCATGCCTTGTTGCCCAATCCAGTTTTCTATTTCTGGCACTAGCAGACTAGTTCACCCATGTGTTGACCTAGGCTACTACCTATCAAGTAGCCAGAATTAGATTCAAATAAAAAAACTTCCTTAAAAGGTAGTTATAGTAACAGAATGAAAAACAGAATCCTTCAAGCCTACTAGAACAGCCCACACATATATATTGCTTCAATTATAAGCAGTTAAAGAGAGAAATTTTGGTAAATAATTGCAATTCATAACTTTAGCAATTTGTTATTTGGGATTTGTGGTGTTTTACTGTAAAATGTCCCCCATAACCTCATGTTTTATGATTAAGCCTCATACCTAACCCCAGCTGGTGGGTGGAGCCTTGCTGACGGAGGTGTATCTTTGGAGGGCAGGCCTTGTGGTTTACTAGTCCAGCCTCACTTGGTGTTCATAGCAAGCTCACTGACTCCACTTCCTCCCTGCTGCTGGGGACATAGGATGTCTGACTATCTGCTTTTGCCATGCTTTCCCCTCAAAACTGTAAGCCACAAATAACCCCATTCTTTCCATATGCTACTTCTGGTCTTTCAATGAGAAATAACCGCTACATGATTGAAAATATAAATTATCCCAAGAATATTGAAATGCTGGATTTTATAAGGATTATACAGGAATCGGTATAAAGGGATTTCCCATGTGAATGAAGTATAGGTTTCATAAGAGTAATGAATTCTCAATAAGACTAAACCCATTATTATTTATAACTTTTGGCAAATTAAATGTTCTTTGAAGACTCTTAAAGTAAAGGCAATTTGCTGCTATAGTCAAGAAGAATGCAGCTTGGTTGTCTAATTGGACCTCTACATTTGTGTGGATTACTCTGTGTCCTTCACTGTGTTATAAGCCTCATGAAGGAAGGAACGTTGTTCATTTTTGCTCACCCGTTATCTACAGCATATAGTATTGTACTAAGTACATTGCTTACATTACTTTAAATATCGCTTAACATAAACATGATTTTGAAAGGAAATACAACATATACCCCTGAATATATACTGCAAGTAGCCCCAAACTTAAGAAAATTATTTATAACAATATGTAATAGAACTTAAGTGTGGTGGTATACACCTGTAATCTCAGTACCTGGGAGATGAGGACAGGAGGATCAGGAGTTCAGTCATCATCTACATAATGAGTTTGAGACAGCCTGAGTTACATGAGACCCTCTCTCAAAAGCTTAAAAGATGGATAGATGATAGATGGATAGATAATAGATGATAGATAAAAGGATCTGCAGTATTTTGTTTGTGAACCAAATAATATTATTATCTTTTGAGAGTTACACTAAACATTTTATGATATTTCATACTGCATTAAAATGTTTATAATTTTTTATTTTGCTACTATATTCAAATAAAGTAACATGGCTCCTTATCCAGTTTAAGGAATTCCCTTAGTGAGAATTGTGGTGGTTTGAATGAAGTATCCCCTGTAGGCTCGTGTGTTTTGAATACTTAGTCCCCAGCTGGTGACAGTTTAGGAAAGTCGTGAGTTGTGGGGCCTTTGGGAGATGGAGCCTTGCTGAAGGATATGTGCTCTTGGGGGTAGGCTTGGGATAAAGTAGTACAGCTTGAAGCCCAGTAACCTTTCTTACCATAAGCTGCTTCTGACATGATAGTTTGTCTCAGCAACATGAAGGTAGCTGCTATGATAATGTTTTAAAATTAATACAAACTAATGTCTTCAGATAAAACTAGAATATTAGTCCTGCCAGTATTTATTTAAAAAATTCAGTTAGTTCCTGTTAGTGATGCTCGTGCTGTGATTTGGGTTGATCTTATCAGAAATAAAGGCTTACCCCAGTATTTCTCAAAGGGCCAGAGCCAAGGAAAGAAGAGGCTAGAGGAGGCAGGAAGGAGCTGGCAGCAGGTGATTGTGAGGGAAATGGCTTTTTAATTTTATTCTGGATCTCATATGAAAACTGCTAAAATTTCAAATAGGTGTTCTTTAATTCTTTCTTATAGACTATCAATACCAGTCATTTAATCTTTTAATGGACATTATGAGATCCACAATCCATAATTCTTTCCTTGTTTCTGACACTTGCTTTCTGTACTTACTAACTAATCTAACAGATCTGTGAAAGAGATGACAGTATGCCATTTGCTGTTCCTGTCTCTGTGGGAACTGTAATCATGGGTTGAGTATCCTTCTAGAAAGAATTACTTTAGGCCACTGGGACTTCAGAGACCAAGATGGCCAGTCGTCTCTCCACCTTCCTCAAGAATACCTGGGGCAAGGAGCCCATACTGGTTGTGTCCTTCACCATCGTGGGTCTTATTCTACTTCTGCCTATATTCAGCCCCTAGACCAAATATTCTATCATGATCAGTGAGGCCACACCCTACATCTACCCAGTGCCCCTCTGAGGTAATGGGAACATGCCAACTATGCACAGTTAGCCCCAGTATCCTCAGGGCCCCAGCCTGGACTGGCTGGAGAGTCTGTAAACACTTCTAATAATAGATGGCTAAGTACTCTACCCTGTATCCCCAACAAAAATGTGAAACCAACCTCCTCACCCCCAAAACAATTACTTTAACTTTTTCCATATGTCTTAGGATACAACCAAGCCTGAGACACATATGTTGATTTTCTTGCTTGGGATTTCCTGAACCAGGCAAATAATGAACATCCTGAACAATAAAGGGTAAAAACATGCTCTCTCCCTAGTCTATAACCAGGGCATGTGACTATCACTGTCATTGCCCTCCTCTGGTGAGAAGATTTTCCTTAGTTATTTTTCAGAGTGTTAGAAATGGGTCCAAGAATAACCACACTATCCAAAGTATACTGGCAAGGCCATGTCTACTTCTGCAGAACGGTGCAGAGCGTAAAGAGTTCAGGTAAGAAAAGCACAGAAGCAGAGCCCTGCTGGTGTGTTCATCCCCTAAGCTCAGCAGAATCCTGGGCATTACTCTGAGTCACAGTTTGACCTCACAAGCTCATGTGATTGGCTCAACTATAAAAAATGACAATATTTCTAAAGGAAGCCTAAAGGAATGGGAGCTTTAGGGACATTTTATCAAATTCAGAAAAAGAAGCTTCGGTTTCAAGGATTCTTGACTCTTGGTCTCAAGGACTGTTAACTCTTCTGGTCTCAAGGACACCTGACTATTTTGGTCTCAAGGAAGACTGACTCAGGAAATGATGGTTCTCACAGAATGGTGTCCTTTCAGCATTGAGTTTCTCTATCTTTTTAACCCTTTGAAAGAAAAAGACAGCACATATTCTCTCTCATACTCCTAACAAAAGAATATATCTTTCATCTTCAAACTCCACATTTCAGAACTTTGGTTTTTGTTTACATTCTTCTGTCAGAGACCAAAGGTATTAGGACACCCATACTGGGACATGTCCTCAGTGAAGCCATGGAAATACTGCTATCCTAATCCATTTGGTCTGCTACAACAAAAATATATCAAACTGTGTCTGTTATAAATAAAAGATAATGTACTTCTGAAAGCTGGGAACTTCTAGGGGCCAGCTGATTTCATGTCTCATAAAAGCCCACTTCGAGGCTGGAGGGATGGCTTAGCGGTTAAGGCATTTTCCTGCAAAGCCAAAGGACCCAGGTTCGATTCCCCAGGACCTATGTTAGCCAGATGCACAAGGGGATGCACATGTCTGGAGTTCGTTTGCAGTGGCTGGAAGCCCTGGAGTGCCCATTCTCTCTCTCTCTCTCTGTCAAATAAATTAATAAATAAATTTTTAAAACAAATAGCCCACTTCAGTGTCCTCATGTGGTAGGAGGAGCAAGGAGCTCCTCTGGCCTCTCCTAAAGGCACTGAACTTTTTCATGTTAGTTTTACTTCTGTAACCTAATCTCTCAAAAGGGCCCACCTCCGAATAGCCTCCCATCAAGGTTATCCTTTAGCATGAATTTAGGAATTGAACATCAATTTAGACACAAACATTTAGAACATAGCATTCCATCCCTGGACTCCCCAATTCAAGTTATTCAAATCAATTTCCTTCAATCCTAATAACCCCTCAAATCTTAGCTTTTTCTGTGAAGTCAAAAGTCCAGTTTCATTTAAATGTCATCTAAGCCAGATATGTGTGAGACTCAAGGCATGTTTCATCCAGGCAAATTCTTTTCTAGCTTTTAGTTTAGTTTGAGTTAAATCATACAAGTTTTTGCTTCCAAACTGCAATGGTGAAACAGTAAATTCAAAAAGTAACAGATCAAAACAAGATAAAGGACAGATGATCCCATTAAAAAGAAAAGAAAAAAATTGAAGGAAGAAAAAGAAGGAAGGAGAGATCTTCCACAAATAAAAATCCTTAAGGTTCAAGAATAATCACTGGAAAAGCCGGGCGTGGTGGCGCACGCCTTTAATCCCAGCACTCGGGAGGCAGAGGTAGGAGGATCGCCGTGAGTTCGAGGCCACCCTGAGACTCCATAGTGAATTCCAGGTAAGGCTGGGCTAGAGTGAGACCCTACCTCGAAAAAACCAAAAAAAAAAAAAAAAAAAAAAAAAAAGCCCTGAATTCCAGACCTACTGGAGCTATGGTCTCACTTTCTCCACACAGTGGGCAAGAGACTGAATCCCAGATCCCAGGTGGCTCTGTTCAGGATGCTTTGCTAAGTGTGGATCATTCACAACTGCTCCACTTCTAGTCTGGTTCTTACACTTCTCTGTAGCTGAATACCCACTCTCTGTTCCATAAGCCTAGTGCCCGCAGCTCTACTGGGCATTACCATTACCTTCAGTTTAAGATGCTCCAGCGGTTTTGAAATCTAGGTGCAAGTATGCAGAACCCTGTTGAGTTGGCTGGACACCGCACCTGCCACACCAGCAGGTGAGGAGTGCGGGAAGGCCTGCGGGAAGCACAGGGCAGAGAACAAACCTCGAGGTCCCAGAGGCGCAGACAGCACCTTGCCTGACTCCCAGCCCCTTCATTTCTGGGCCTGTAGTGGAGTCACTGCCCTGATGATTTCTGAACTGCCTTTGGGGTCATCTCTCTATCCATCATCTTGGACTATAGGCTTGGCTTCTGTTTAGATAGCTGACTAATTGCCTTGTCGGATGATCATGCGACTTCCCCTTTCCTGAACAGGCTTTCTCATCTTTACAAAATGAGTAGGGCATGAGTCTTTTTTTCTTTTTTTCTAATTCTTACTTCTGCTTCCCATTCATTAGTAATTGAGCATCCTTCTCACACTCAAGAGGAATGAGGCTGTTTCCCTGATGCTGGCTAATCTGAAAACTTGGAAGTAGTTTTCTTTTTTTTTGTTGAACTCAAGAAGCACTACAACTTATTTGAAATAAGCAGAATAGAACATTATGAAAGTGTGAGGGCACTTGAGAAAGCTTGAATGTATGCTCTTGGAACCATCGCAAATACCCAAGGGTTTCATAGGTAAATGTGCTTTCTTATGAAAGCAGTAGCTGACAAACATTCACTGAACATGTGCAGGGCACCGGCGCTGTTGTCAGTGCTTCGTGTGTCATAATGGACTGCATCCTGTCAACAGGCTGAGCTTGGACAGAGAGACTTTCCCAGTGTTATAGAGACCCTAGGTAGGTAGGTTATCCAGGTCTGAATGCAGGTTTGCTGACCTCAGAGTCTACACTTGTCACCTCTACTACTCACAGCAAAGGCTGGATTTACCCTGGAGAGTTGAATGAGAACTTCTCATTCTTCACCATAATTCTTCCCACCCCGTGGCTTGCACAACTTCTCTGCTACCTTTCACAATGGTCCCTGGGCCTTGGCAGCAGTGTTATAAGTCTTGTTCTGTGCTGAGCTTGCTGCATCACCCCTCAGTAACTAGCTGGTGCATTCATGACTCCACAGTGTATACTAATAACTCCACTAAGGAAGGAGAGGCAATATGAGTGTAACCAGATGGAAATATTACTCATCTGCAGCATGTGCACATAGTAAAGCTTGTGAGTAATAAAAAATAGAGGATAATGGGGGTGTGGATGTGATCGGAATACATTGTATGCATGTTTGAAATGGTAAAAAAAATAAAACTATAAAAATTAGAAATAAACAGAACTTCTCAATCTTGAGAAAGTTAAATTTATGTACAAAAGTCTCCCCCTTAGGCTGTGTATAATACAAAAATGGGCTCAGGGCTGAGGAGTTGATGCAGTGGATAAGAATGCAGAGCCTGGTTTACCTTGAGTTTTAGTCCTTAATACTCATAACTCCTAATAACTGGCCATGGTCATACATACCCGTTACCTCAGTCCTGTGAGAAATGGATACTGAGATTCACTGGGGTGGGCTTTCTGGTTGGCCAGTCTGACCAAAAATCTGGTAGCTTCAGGTTCAGTGAGACGCTGTCCACAGGAAGGTGGCTGAGGAGCTGTAGAGGAAGCATGCCCGACGTTGCCCTCTGACCTCTGTATGTGCATCTCACACTGCACACACACATTCACACTCACACACACACACACACACACACACACACACACACATACCACTCACTCAAAAACTGTTCTTGTTCGGTTGATTTCACTAGGTACTGCCTTTTCTGAGGACAAAGTATGACTGAATGACTACCTTTGTAATGATGTGTTGGACTAGGTCATGAGAGCCAACTTTTACATATTTAGTAAATTGGCCAGTTGTTAAATATAGCCATTAGTAATGTTAACTTGTATGAACTTACATTTATAAATTATATTTAAAATAAATGTAATATTGAAAAGCATGCACTTCCTAATAATTTCACGATCTTTTCCTTTTATCCAGGCTCGTGAGGATTTCTTTGACACATCTGTGTAGTAGGTGGGCATGCAATGGTGTGCTACATCCCAAACCTTCAGCCCCACTTTCAACCATGTCACATTTTGACTCCAGACAGCAATAGTTGGGATATTTACATCATGATGTGGTCAAGGCCATTCAGATACGCTCAGTGCTTCCTCCACTGCAGATAGCTGTTGCTCCTCATTTACCACCATACCACCACCATCATCCCTTCTTTAAAACATTTTACCTAAGTCGGGCGTGGTGGCACTCGGAGGCAGAGGTAGGAGGATCACCATGAGTTCGAGGCCACCCTTGAGACTACATAGTGAATTTCAGGTCAGCCTGGGCTAGAGTGAGACCCTACCTGGAAAAAAACCAAAAACATTTTATCTAAATTCTACTCTCAGGACGGCTATGTATTATATAAAAAGCGCCTAACATGCATAGCAGAGTCTCCAATATGGTAATAATACTAGTGTTGCAATATCTAATAGGTAGAAGCTGGAAAATGCTTATCAGCTTCTCATTAACACACTTACTTCATAAAAGTGAAAATCTGCCTTAGCTTCAAATAATCACCACAGAAACGTCATTCTTGTGTTTCATGATCCCTGATGTAGTAAGAGTTTTTAGTTTAAGAAATTCAGATTTGTCACACCAAAATAACAGCTTGTTTCTTCATTTTGCATATCGGTTTGCCAAAGATGGGAGCTATTTATGTGGAAGGAGAAAGGCAAGCTGCTTGAAAACTGCTTCTGACTAGGCCATCCCTGAGCAGCCGGGTGACCTGGGCCTTGTCCCTCTGTATTTTTGCGTCACCTGGGGATTATGAAAAGACAGAAGCATCTTGAGTTATAATGGGCCTAGATACAAATAAGTCCTTATTGAGTTAGATATATCAGAAGTTGAAAATGCACTTCATGTACCCTGACACCTCTGAGCTTAGGCACTCAGCACCAGATAGATTACTGATGTTTGTCCTCATACGTGCCTGTTGCCAAGGCATACTGACAGAGGATTATACTGCATACCACTGTTTTTTAAAAAAAAAAGATCAAAATTTGTCATACAATTTCTACCTAATACATAATGCTTTGCACCATTGTGAAGTCAAAGATTCCAAGTAGAAGCATCAGGAGTCAGCAGTTACCATTATACAGGCGGTTCTGCCAAATCACTGAATACCTGTTTCATGCTTTCATGGTTTCAGAGAGGGTGAGAAGTGTAGGGTTAAGGCTTTCGGCTGCAGGGCCAGAACTCCTTTTGGGAAAGTCTAGCTCCTCGGCTGCCTGGAGGTGTAACTTAAGGGTTAGTAACTTACTTAGTCTCTGTGCTTCAATTTTTTTCTTTGTGAAAAACAATGCTAACAACAGTAATAATTGTGGCCATAGAAAGTAAACATTTAGAGCAATTCTTTCTTTGTAGTGCTTTCTTTTCTCTCTTTGCAATTTTGAGTCATCACCCAAATTTGTCCCAGTCATTTACACTTGAAGCCTGAACCTCACATTCATTTTAGTGCACTTTTATCTTTCTTTCTGTTTTCTAGTTTTTTAATTTGTCTCAAGAGTTCCACATTATTTCTTCTGTCTGAAATACTTATTATCTGTTGAGTTGGAAAACCCAAGGCATGGCAATGTGCCTTTAGATAAGCTCAGTGCCATTTCTGAGCAATGCCGACTCTAACAATTTAGCAAATCCCCGAAGTTCAAGCATTTACACAGACCGAAAGTGACATTCTCTTTACATTACAAAGAATTACACTCTTATTTTCTGTCTGCCTTGTGAGATGGTAGCAATACATTATAGAGGCTGCTCTCAATAGAAATAAGAGATGCAAAAAGAAAGAAAATAACTTTATTACAGCAACTATAACAAGATAAATACGCAAAGCAAATCACTTTTACCAAATTTTTGCAAACTAAATTAAACCAAAGAAAAATGTATTTTTCTCCAACTCTTCAGCTTGAGAAGTATCAAAGAATAATTAGATTGAACTCCCTACGAATATATTATTTTAGGAGAAAAATTGGCTGGGAGATATAACCAAAAAGTACATTGACAAAGAATAATATCAGAACATGACACCTTTCTGTTTTCCAGTGACTTTGATATAAAAAAGGGAAGAATTGAGGTAGATGTATGAGCATGACAAAAACTATTTTGAGGTTGAAAAATCAGAAAAACACGATATTATCAGGTTGTATAAGTTAACTTCTGAAGCATCACCATGCCATTGATATTAATGACATAGTCCCCACACTCATTATGTGTAGGGTAACCCTTCAGAGGCTCAGGGTACATGAACACTGTAACATGTGGCTGACTTTCTCTTTTTTTTTCTAGTGGTTAAAATTCTAAGTACAGATACATGTGTGGCCATTTCTCCCGATCAAGATTTGTGTGGTTGCAAAGAATAGGCTCAGGCTAATGTAAGAAAGCAGTCCTGTGAGAATACAGCACTGAGTCTTGGGAAATCCACGGCCAGACACTGAAACCAGTTGGGACTTGTGGATACTGTTGTCAAAGACCCAGAACACCACAGGGAGCCCATCTTTCTTTCAGAATCAGTCTTTACTTTGTGTCGTCTTGGCCTTTTGCTCTCTCAGCACTTTATGTTCTATTCTACTCTTCTTTAAAAAATATTTTTACTTATTTTTTTTGCTAGCAGAGAGACGTAGAGAAAAAAAGAAACAGAGAAAATGGGCATGCCAGGGCCTCCATCTGCTGCAAATGATCCCCAGGTACATGTGCCACTTTGTGCATCTGGCTTTATGTGGGTACTGAGGAATCAAACTTGGGCAGTCAGACTTTGAAGGCAAGTGCCTTAACCACTGTGCCATCTCTCCAGCCCTGTTATACTCTCTTTAGTGAACTGTCCTTCACCATAACCAACTCCATTGGCTCCATATCTTCCCAAGTCTGAGAGACCAATTGGCATATTGTTTAAAACAATGGTACTGATCACTTGTGTCCAGTGAGTTCCTAAATCAGTTGTTTATACCTGGTCCTTTCATCCATGGCTAGAATTAGATGGGGTCATGTGATGTAGAGATGGTCACATTAGACAGAAAGAGCTATGTGCTAGCAATCCCGGCAAACATGCCTTTCATTCTGCCTTAATTACCACCTGAGATGTCCCAAGGGGTTTCTAGCTAAAATCACAGCACATGTGAAGTGCACAAGTTCTGTAGGATACTAACTGGTGGGCAGACTCTCATATCAACAGTCCTCCTAAGCTACTGTTACTGTTGCTGCTTTAAGTTCATTTGATACTGTGTAGATATTGCTTCTCTAAATCATTCACTCAAATCAGAGCATAATAGCTGCTGAATGTTGATGGAGGAACAGGAACGTAAGACTGAGCAGAGTAAGAAAAGCAGAGCAATGCCTCTGCATGGGCCAGGGGAGGGGGTCGGGCAGTGCACAGAAATGAAATAAATATCCGTCCAATTGAATCATATCAGTATATTCCAAATTCGTTAATTGTTATAAGAATCATAATATATGTTTTGATATGCACTTGAAAAACACATAACAAAAAGACAAGGGAGATTTTCTTATATGAATAGATAAGATAGATTTTTTTTTAAATTGAATAGGATCAGTGACTCTAGGGAAAATTAAAACAACAAAGCTCACAGGCATTTTTATCAGACTTGGAGTCCATTCTTATGTAGATTAGCCCTTGGGGTGACAGAAGTCTGGGAGTAAATGAAGAGCCCTGGATAAGCATTAGGAAACATGGCTCTAAGTCAGAGCCACTGGAGCGTTTGCTGTACCTCAGTACCTGGAAGATGCTGTGCAGAATGAGAACACAGAGATTCAGAGAATGAAGAATCTTAGATATTCTTCACTGAACCAATGAGGTAGCAATAGGCAAAGTAATTAGCCCCCCACCCCCACCCCAGAGTCTCAGCTTCTTCATTCATAAAATGAGAGGCGGTATTTTAAATTGCTGAGACTCTATGACTATATGATCTTCAATATTTCAGGATGTCTCCTTGTTCAATCTTTTCTTTAGTCTACCTTCCCTACTTGAAAACAAAGTCCTTCACCTGGACAGAATATTGCTCATCTTTTCCATAGCATAATGGTCTAAAATTTGTATATCATCTTAGAGTAAATACATTACTAATATATTTATAGCATACTTGACACCTTAAAATCAGAGGAGAGAAAACTGTATGCATGTATTTCTAAAGGTATATTTCAGAAGTTTTGACTCCAGTGCACTCAGCCCTAGTAAAATCTGGTATGGTACTTTTAGCCTTGTATTAAAGTACCTATTCTAATTAGATCTTGAGAGAAAACAAACCCATTAGTGATTTAAAATTTTTCTTTTAAGTTTACAAATAAGAATTTTATATGTGTGTGGGGGAAGTTTGACTATTCTTATAAGAAAATATGGAAAAAAATTACATTTTCATTCACTACAGCACACATTCCAAGGAAATATTTCTTGCCCTAAGTAAAATCTTGCTGACTAGTGTAACTGAAATAATAGTTTATGTTCTTTTGTTTGTTTGTTTTTCAAGGTAGGGTCTCACTGTAGCCCAGGCTGACCTGGAATTCACTATGGAGTCTCAGGGTAGCCTCGAACTCACTGTGATCCTCCTACCTCTGCCTCCCGAGTGCTGGGATTAAAGGCATATGCCACCACACCCGGCAAAATTATGTTCTTAAAGGTAAAGCAGAATGGCTTAGTATATGGTTGTTTAAAACCTTAACTCCATATATAAGTGTATCGCTTCATTAAAATTTATAAGCATAACATTATTAATATATGTAATATATAGTATACATATTGGTGATTATATATGCACATATATTTATTTTTCAGTTTTATTTATGTATTTGAGAAAGCGAAAGACACACACAGAGAGAGAAGATGGATATGCCAGGGCCTCTAGCCACTGCAAAGGGACTCCAGACCCATGTGCCACCTTCTGCATCTGGCTTATGTGGGTCTTGGGGAATTGAACCTGGATCCTTTGGCTTTGCAAGCAGGCATCTTAACTGCAAAGTCTCCCTCCAGCCCCTATATGCATTTATTTCTAATTGGCTTTTATTACCCACAGATATGTTTTCAAATAATTTTCATATTCTTTAGAAATACTGAATATTTAAAACAAAATGATTTATATTTTTGTTTTCAACAATAATTTTTAAAATAATTTAAATAAAAAGAAAACTTTAAGTTTATTGGTAGACACCATTTTTCTAATGACTTGCTTATTTTCTACAGTAGTTTGTTTCAAATGTATGATCAGTATTAATTTCATAACATATAAAAGTATGATTGAATTATGCCTTATGTTGCTAATAGAAAAATAAAAAACAAAGATTTTAATCTATTTACTTTAATTAGAGATGCTAAGAACTAAATAGGTCTAACTTTGGAGTAAGCTACAGTTATTTGACTATATCCAAAGAAAGAAAATCATATTTAGTATATTTTCAAGTGTAAATGGATTTTTCAACCTAGCTCTGACTTTAATGTCAAATTGCAACATTTATTGACAATAGTATCTATGACAGGAGGCAGTATTTGGTCTGTTCTGTAGGACAAGAAAGCAAGAAAATTTTTGTGTGAGTGGGAGGGGAAATGAACCTTAGTAAAAATAATATCAAGAGAAAAGAGAAGCCCAGTCCCCAAAAGGATTGTTACTTGAAGATATCAATACCACTCTAAGTTGACACTTAACAGCATTATCCTTGATTAGAATAATATAAAACTATCACATTCTTATATCATTATGCATATGAATACATATATGAAAATGTAGATACTATGTATTAACTAAAGTACCTTAGAATAAATTCAAATGCTAAATCACAGTATGCCTAAGTTGTTATATACAACAACTTTATATGCTTATTTATACCTGAACGATATCTCATTAAGCGTACCAGTAAGTCTCAAATGATGTAATGAAAAGTCCCCTTGTTGTAGTCTTTTATTATATTTGCCAAATTACATTTGAGAAAACGAAAAGCTGCCTCAGGTTATGAAAATATAACTATAGCAACCTAAATCATCATGTTTGTGTCACTGATGTCTATTCGCAAAACCTTTACTGTTGCACATAGTAGAGTTTTAAGCTCGGGCTCTACAGGAGTCTTATGCCCGCTACAGTGATGCTGGTGCACTTATACTCAAGGACTCTTAGTGATGTTAACCAAAGGTAGGAATGTAACAATGAATAGCTTGAGATCCATCATTTCCTGTTGACATGAATGGGGATAGGGAATCATGCCTTCATAGGTCTTGAAGGTTACATTGGTTGGATTTACCAGTGTTTTCAGTTAGTCCAAGATGGCTTAGTGGTTAAGGTGCTTGCCTGGGAAGCCTAAGGACTCAGGTTTGATTCCCCAGTATGCAAGGTGGCACATGCATCTGGAGTTTGTTTGCAGTGGTTGGAAGCCCTGGCATGTCCATTTTCTCTCTCTGTCTCTTCCTCTCTCTGCCTCTCTCTCTCTCGGTGTGTCTCTCTAATGAATAACTTAAATATAAAAGAAAGGAAAAAGTAAGGGGTAAAAAAAAGCAGAGAGAACAGACTCTGCAGTGAGGAGAGGACTCCAGAGCTGGAAAATCCCCTGGCAGTGTTTTAAAAAGTGAAAAACAAAATAATAACACTTCCCACTTAACCCCATTGAGACGTCTGATATAACTAACTTAGAAACCCACAGTGTGATAGGAACATCTGCTCCACAGTGTAGGGCATAGCTGGTACTGTCATGTGCTCTACTGGTGACGTGATAATTCTTTCAGTGTGTCCACTTGTGCCGAGAGCTGTTGTGTCTGAACTGTATCAATTGTATAATGTGATATTATAGAAATCTGCTGGCATTGATAAAGAATAAATAGGTTGGGGCTGGAGAGATGGCTTAGCGGTTAAGCGCTTGCCTGTGAAGCCTATGGACCCCGGTTCGAGGCTCAATTCCCCAGGACCCATGTTAGCCAGATGCACAAAGGGGTGCACATGTCTGGAGTTCATTTGCAATGGCTGAAGACCCTGGCATGTCCATTATCTCTCTCTCTCTCTTTCTCTGCCTCTTTCTCGCTCTGTCGCTCTCAAATAAATAAGAATAAACAAATTTTTTTTAAAAAAAAATAAGTAGGTTAATGAGGCACTGGTTATAAAAGGTTTCCAGGGAGCCAGATCTTCCCAGCATATAAATTATTGCCTTTGTATAAGTTAAATGCTTGGATATATTGGCAATGTTACCATAGTAGTTAAAAAGATTTAATGCCTTAGGGAAGAAAAAATTCATGCAGGTTAGCCAATCCCAGAGCTGGATTCTCACCATCTGCTCTCTGCAAGCCCCAGGGCTCATCTGTGCAGATGCAGTGATGCACAGAGTACAGGTGAAGAGATTCAGCCCCTGAGGAGTTGTGGGGATTTATAGCTCAATGTCGCTATAAATATTCTATTACCATTAGCTGCATCCCCTTTTTTTTTTGTTTATTTCTTACTACTTCCTGTGCATTAGCATTGTGACTGTAATCCTTGGAAGCCTGCTGCATGGCCTTGGGCCACATGCTTGACCAGATGTACAACCCTGCTAGAGTCACATCAGAGGATCACGAGTGCCTAGACGAAACTGATATCATAGCTAAGTTCTCAAACACCTAGCAAAAGCTTGTAAAGTGATTATTTAAAGCAGCCATTTTCATCTAAGTTTTTCTTTAAATAGCTAAATCTGTCCCATTACGTTTTTTAAAATGAGTTATTTTTCAGATTCATACTATAAGGAAGAAACAGTAATAACAAAAGAAAGAGTGAAAAGTACCGTAACATATTCTATAAACCGATAACGTATTTTGTTAGTGTTTTCCTACAAACATGTTTCTGTCAGTATATACACACATATGCAAATGAATTTATGTAGTGTTGCATATTTTCTCTATTTGACCTCTATTGTGTACCGTGTTCTACATTGTTTCCCCTGTTTGTTACATGGTACCTGCTTATCTCATTAAACATTATTTGCAATATTTAATGACACAGACATACCTAGTTTTCTGCTATTAAACATTTAGACTGTTTCCCTCTGTTTGTGATTATACATAATGTACTGAATATCTGAATAGAGCAACTTTAATTCTTTCTTTTTGGTCTTTCTCTTTTCTGTGTATAATCTGGACTCCTAAACTCAGAGCTCATATGCTTTCTAAATGTGCACTCTACTGAAATAAGTGCCAACCTAGTTAATAGCAATTATCTTTCATCTATAAAGAACTGCACTTGTGGAAAATTGAAAAGCTGATTAGGTGACAATTTTTCTTCAGTTCAGCATAATCTCTCCAGAGAAATAATAGTATTCAATGCAGTTAGGTAATCTTAAGTAAAACTCAAGTACTAAGTATTAAAAATGAGTGCTGCTAAATAATTTTGCATATATTTTAGGCACTATGGAGACTCTTGAATTAATGGGTAAAATGTACTAGAATTTGATATTAAGCATAACAGAAAAATATCTGAAATGGTCATATAATCCCAATGTATTAATTAGCATTCTTGTTATGACCAAACAAACACAAGGAGCAACTTAATGGGTTAGGGTACTTATAACCTTGGGCTACAGTTATGGGGGATATAGTCTATCACAGCAAAGTAAGACATGGCAGCAAGAGTATGAGGCAACTGCTCATGTGTTCATATTCAGGACACAGAAAGAGAAATGCTGGTGGCCAGCCTGCTTTTTCCTTTCATTTATGCTAGGACCCTAGTGCACTGGTTATGTCACCCACATTCAGGGTAGATTTTGCCTCCTCACTTAAACTTTTCTGGAAGGTTTAACTGACACACCCTCATAGACACACCCAGAGGTGTGTTTCCATGGTGATCCTAAAGCCAGATAACAATGAATATTAACCATCACATCAAAGTAATATTCCTTCTCAGATACTTTCATTCTCCACTGCAGGGGAGAGGGGAGAAAAAGGTAAACATCTTCCAAAAGGTAAAATAAGAAGAGCAAAGAGAAGCGAAATGGAGACTGGGGAGTTTAGGACAGGTCTCTCCCTAGGTAAATTGCTTGCATGCAGGCATGAGGGGCTGAGATACATTCTCAGTACTGGCAGGACGCCTTCAATCTCTGGCTAGCCATTCTATCCTGATTGGATTATAAGTTCCTGGCCAATGAGCTCACCTTGTTTCAAAAACAAAAAAGATGGATGATGTTCCTCTACATATATATGCAAACACATGTGCATGCACACACACGTACACACGCTGCACACAAGGATACTGGAAAAAGAGAAACAATTATTTCCTTTCTCTTTCTCCTTTCTCCATTTCCCCTTGTTTCACTACACCATGAAGAAACAGAAAATAAAAAGGTTTTTGAAGCAAGCCCAACAAACTGACCTTTTTATTTTTTTAATATGAGACAACAAGAGTGAAAGAGAAGAGAGAGAATTGGCATGCCAGGGCCTCCAGCCACTGCAATCGAACACCAGATGCGTGTGCCCCCTTGTGCCCATGGACAACCTTCCATGCTTACATCACTGTGCATCTGGCTTACGCCATGGAACGTGGAGCGTTGGCATGAGTCCTTAGGATTTGCAGGCAATCACCTGAACTGCTAAGCTATCTCTCTAGCCCAAAAAAACATTTTTCAATACTCAGAATAAAGAAAGAAACAAAAGGACTGCTGACTTTTTAAAAAAAAAATTCCTTTTACTTATTTTATATTTTTTTAAAATTTTTTTTTGCTCATTTTTATTTATTTATTTGAGAGCGACAGAGAGAAAGAGGCAGATAGAGAGCGAGAGAGAGAATGGGCGCGCCAGGGCTTCCAGCCACTGCAAATGAACTCCAGATGTGTACGCCCCCTTGTGCATCTGGCTAACGTGGGTCCTGGGGAATCGAGCCTCAAACCGGGGTCCTTAGGCTTCACAGGCAAGCGCTTAACCGCTAAGCCATCTCTCCAGCCCCCTTATTTTATATTTTAATATCAATTTCAAAATATGCTGTGGTAATTGATTCAGGTGTCCCCCATAAACTTAGGTGTTCTGGATGTTAGGTTCCCAGCTGATGGTTATTTGGGAATTAATACCTCTTGGAGGAAGTGTTTGGTTGGAGGCAGACTTATGGGTATTATAGCCAGTTTCCCCTTGCCAGTGTTTGTCACCCTCTCTTGTTGCTGTTGTCCACCATATGTTGACTAGGGGGTGATGTCCACCCTCTACTCATGTCATCATTTCCCCTGCCATCATGTAATGTCCCCTTAAGTCTATAAGCCAAAATAAACCCATTTTTCCCAAAAGCTGCTCTTGGTCGGGTGATTTCTGCCAGCAATGCGAACCTAGCTGCAACATATGCAATATTTTACATTCTCTAGCAGTTACTTTAAGCCCTTTTGATTCAGCCCTGCTCTCTCAATGCTCAGGAATTTTATGGAGGGACTGTAGAAGGAACACTGGATTGAAACTGTGTGACCTTGGTCTGTTTGCTCCTGCTGGCGTGGACTCAGTGTCTTCATCTGTTCGATGGCTGTCCCGAGACTTGAATGCAAAGTCCCCAGAAGAAAGCCTAATGCATGGCTGCCTCTCAGAGAGGGATGGCTCGCCTACATTCCAGTTTAAAATGATAATGAGAAATAATCTCAAGAAATTATTTTTTATTAATTAATTAAGTTTAATTTATCATAGGCTGGCCATACTGCCATTAGGATATATACTTAGGTTGCCTATTTCTCTCCTACATTCCACTGAGGGCCCTCCTCAGTGTGTGTGTGTGTGGGGGGGGAGTCATGAATGCAAGTAATTCCTCAAAGTCATCACCAAAAACTGTTCTAGCAGAAGAACGGCTACCTTTTTTTTTTTTTCACAAAATCATACATGTAGATGACCTGAGAGGTGACTAATAATGTTCCACACAGAAAACATGATAAAATTCCAAAGTTAAGCAATTCTCATGTCCCCTGCACATTCTAATGTTTGAAAATAAACAATTGGTAAAAAAAAAAAAAAAAGCTCAAACAATAACTTAAGTTTGTACAGAAAGTCATGATTTCAAATATGTAGCAGGTTTGATCCTCCCCAGCTGACATCATGATGTTCATGGAAGGTGAGTGATGTGTCTGGGACAAAACAGTTCACTGATACTGAACACAGAATCAAAAGATACCTTGTCATTTCTTATTCTCAGGATATTTTTTTTGTAGCCATTGTGTAAGGAGCAAGAAGAAAATAAAAGTAAACATGATAGATTATGGGACAGTTAATAGAAGGGAAAACTTCCTATTAATACTATGTTACTAAATGGTTTTTAAAATTAAATAGCAAAAAATGGAATGAAATGATCCATGCATACATCTTAAAAATGAGAAGAAGCAGGGCTGGGGGGATTGCTGAGTGCATAAAGCAGTTATTGCTCAGACTTTCATACCTGAGTCAGATCTCTAGATCACAAGTGAAAAAAAAAAAAAGCAAAAAGCCCTGGAAGGCCTCTGTAATTCAGCACATTGGTTGTGAGATGGGAGGTGGCAGAAATCGGAGAATTTTCTGGAAGCTCACAGGGGGTACTGCACTTAAACAGCAGAGCCAAATCCAAGACAGAAACCTTGCCTCAAAATGAAGTGGAAAGGTGAGGACTGACCAACACACATGTGCCCTAGCATGCACATACATGCACACAGACACAGACAGTTAAGTTAGGAAGCAGATTTTATCAAACATAAAAGCAATATTGGTAAAAGAAAATACAGGGCTGGAGAGATTGCTCAGTGGTTAAGGTACTTGGTTGTGAAGCCTAAGGACCCAGATTAAATTCCCTAATTCCAACATAAGCAAGATGTACAAGGTGGCACATGCACCTGGAGTTTGTCTGCAATGGCTAGAGGCCCTGGCTTGCCCACTGTGTTTATCTGCCTCTTTCTCTGCTCTCTATCTCTCAAAAATAAAATAAAATATTAAAACAAAAAGAAAATACACATAAGAAATAAAGTAAGTCAATATAGAAAAACATAGCTGTGGCAGGCATGGTGGCACATGCCTTTAATCCCAGCATTCGGGAGGCAGAGGGAGAAGAGCACCATGAGTTCAAGGATACTTTGAGACTACATTGTGAATTCTAGGTCAACCTGGGCCAGAGCAAGACTCTCCCTCAGAAAACAAAAAATAAAAACAAAATAAAACCCAAAAACAAACAAACAAAAAAAAAACCACGCTGGAAAATATTGCTAGTCATTTTGAGGATGAGGGCCACTTAAGTAGACATTCATAGCTAATGTGATAAAGGAGCAATCCGTACAAACCTATATCCTGCCTAACCTTCCAAACTGTTGCTCAAATTTTAGACAGTGAGTGGCCATCAGTTCTCAATTTCCTCTTAGGAGTGTACTCTCCTAACACTAAACTCCTGGAAAGGAAGCTGCGTTAGTTTGTTAAGATTGGTATAACAAAGAACATGGACTTGATGGTTCAGACAACAGAAATTTATTCTCACAGTCTTGGAGGCCAGGAGTCTGGGTCAGGAGGAAGGGAGGATCATTGTCAATCAACCATGTCACAAAACTAGGTAAAGCAATAGCATTGCTCAATCCATATTCAAAGACCCCAGAAGCAGAGAAGCTAATGATGAGATTCGCTGAACTGAGGAGGGGTTAGGGTGGTCCATGTCTCAGAGTCCAGACCAGAAATGACCAAGGGCCAGATAAAAAGGCAGTTTCAGCTTCAAGAGAGACAGAAAGCTAATTCATCCTTCCACTGTCGTTTTGTTCTGTCTGAACCTCCAGCCAATTGCATGAGTCCTGCCCACACTGGAAGCAGATGATCCCCACTCAGTACATCAACTCACACGCACCGTCCTCTGAAACGTCCTCACAGGCATGCCCAGAAATAATGCTTTGCCAGCCAGGCTGACGACCTAAAATTAGCCATCACGCTTGGGAACTTGTGCATGTGCATTCTCAGGGCCACTGCAGACAGACTGAATCAGAACCTGTGGGGAGAGTCCAGCAGCCTTTTAAAGCAAGCCCTCCAGGGAATCCCCATTCATTCAAGTGAGGATCATGTGGTTAAAATGAATGGGGTATCACAACACAGGGAAAGACGCCTCCTTCCACATTTCCGCAGAGATTCTTATCAATATGAGCACATGCCTCTCTACTTCTAATTTGTATTTGGTTGACCCAGTCTAAGACTTTATGCCACCCCTCGGAGTGGCACATAGCTTACATTTTTATAATGGCAAATGGCCTTAGCTTTCTGTTTCTCTTTGCCCGTTCCACATTACACTCTCTTCATTGCTCCTCCCACAGTCCCTTTGCAACCGGACAATACCTTTTACCTTTACAATATTTCCTTTATGTGCTCTTAAAAGACTTTTTCTCCCTTAGTTTTCCCATTTTTAACTTTCCCCCTTGCTTTTACTAAAATAAAAGTAACTACTAATTTAAAACTTGAATCCTGGCAGGGCATGGTGACGCATGCCTTTAATCCCAGCACTCGGGAGGCAGAGGTAGAAGGATCGCCATGAGTTCGAGGACACTGAGACTACATAGTGAATTCTAGGCCAGCCTGGGCTATAGCAAGAACCTACCTCAGAAAACAAAACAAAACAAAACAAAAATAACCTTGGATCCTCCAATATGGTGTTGAGCACCATGGAAATAGGAACCAGATCCTGCTGAACTACTGTTCTCTGATTTTATGATGTGTAAAGGCACTGTTGCTGAAGGATAATTTAAAGGTGACTGGTAACATATGTAATGTTTGGACTGTTCAGTTTATTTACTGAGCTCGAAGACAGTCTCAGGCATAATATTCACTCACTGGCCATAGTACTGGCTGGCATGTTCTGTGTTCTTCCTTTTGTAAATTGTTAGTACATCCTATAAGGGGAAAATAAAAGCAGATTAGATAGTCTTCTATCACATATCCCTTGCAATGTCCTTATTATGTTAAAGTAGTTAGGCTTATTCTTAAATCAGAAGAAACCAGTTTCAGAAATAATTATCTTTATATTGGTGTCAAACAAATAATCCATTATGAAACTGAAACTCCATTGGAGGTCTAAGCTTATAACAGTGAATAATAAATGTCATTTGCATTTTTCTTGGCAAATGATATAATTTTAATATCCAATCTTTCTTGTAAACAGAGTTTATTTTGTGGCAAAATTTTTTTGTTTCAGTTTGTAGTAAACTGAAATGTATTTTAAATTCTGGGGCGGGGTGGGGGCAGAACTACTGGGGAGAAAAGAGGGTTCTTTTAAGAAGAGTTGCATTTTAAAAATAATGGTTTTACAAGCTTATTTGCAAATGCTTAAAGGTTTTTCTTTGTGGATTGAGTAGAAAACATTACTTGGAATTTTAAAGAAACATTATGATCAATGAATAATATACATCTCAAAGCCGGGTGTGGTGGTGCACACCTTTAATCTCAGCACTTGGGAAGCAGAGGCAGGAGGATCCCTATGAGTTCAAGGCCACCCTGAGACTCCATAGTGATTTCCAGGTCAGCCTGGACCAGAATGAGACCCTACCTCAAAAAAAAAAAAAAGAATAATAAGAAGAAGGATATACATCTCAGACCCCAGAGGAGAAACCTACCTTTCCATCGATGTTTTTTTTTTTGTTGTTGTTGTTCCGTAGGCTGAGGAGGCTCCATCTCCCTACAGTCAGTGTGCTATTTAAGTGAGGCAGGTACCAGGCAGGGAGTGCAGCTGGGCAGTACTCCAGCAGACTTGGACTACAAGGAAGAGTTTGTGAAGGCTCAGACTGTAATAAAACTTGGGGCAGGTCTGTGCTTTGCAGCTCTTGATACATTTACTGTACAGAAATTACACACGGGCTGAATAGACTACCGCTGAGAAACATGCTTCTAGGTAAGTAACAGCTCACAATGCTAGATGCATTCTAAAGTGACAGGGGGTAACTATGTCATTCTAAAACGACAGATAATATCTATGTAGGTAGACTTCCTTTTACTTTTCTAGAATTGTGCAGATTCAAGCAGTGCTAGACAATGCTATATTTAGTTCTATTTATCCTACCAAATTTTAGGTGGCAAGATTTGACAATTAGAACTATCTTGGGAATGAATGTCAAGATGCATTCACGGTTAGTTTTTTACCTGTGCATCTTTCTTTCCATTAGGATGGGCAAAACACTTCAGGATTTCATCTGTAGTTGTTAGGGACCAGAGTCCTCAAAATATAAATGTTAACATAACTTCTTTTTAAAATATTGTTAAAATGCTGATACATTTTTAGAAAGAACTGGTTCTTCATGGTTACTTTTAAATATTTAAAATAGCTGAAATGCTTTCATTGTTAACATTAAAATTAATTTCAAATAGTATAATGCTAAAAGGAATAGTTCTAATATGTTTCATATTTTAACCATGTTCAACTTTATGTGATATATTTTAAAATATGACATCATCATACATTAGTCTGAATAGAAGACTGATAAAAACTGTCAAAGAACTGTTACAGGAGATTTTCCCACTGAATGGAAAGGAATAATTAAATAAAAATTTCACTGGAAGCTACATAAACTTTTTAAAATGCTCATTGATAAAAATGCTTCATTCAGTGTCAAGTTAATATTGTTAAACACTGCCTGAACTTCACGGCTTGGAATTTTTATTTGGAAATCAAACATTTTCCTAATATAGGACATCTGTAAATGCACAATGAGTTGATGAATTTTCCAGATAATAATCCTACGTAAACATCTGAAATCCCCAAGAAACGAGAAGAAAGCATCTTCTCTCGTGGTGGTTATGCCTTGTGCAGTTGTGTGTATGACCTCATTTATCAGAACTATTCTAGTCTTTGTCCTGGAGTTATTAGTCATGCCACTGTTAAGGGTGTTTGATAACCCACTTGGAATATAGTAAACTTTATTTCTAGTTCACTTTTTAATCTGTTGTCAAAATGTTTAAATAATTTACATATTTGATCAACACAGAGGAAGCCTATCATTAGTGATCTGTTTGGGAGTTAATTCTGCATGGTAAAGTGCACAATACTAGAAGAAAGGAATTGGGTTAAGAATGAGGAGGCTTGTATTTTGATCCCAGCTCGTCAAAGTCACTCCTAATGGAAGTTACCACCCTTACCAAGCGATTTGTTAATTTTTTTCTCTTTCCTTTTTGCTCTTCCACTCTGCCCACTAATTTCTGTTTTCCTATCATATTAAAGACACTGCACATATGTATAAGATACGTTAGAAATTTAAATATGGGCCATCCTTTCACATGGGAATGTTCCTTGATGGGAAGTCAGCAATGTGGAGGATACAGGAAAATGGCCTGAACTTCTGGAAGAAACGCCAACGTTTCCATAAAGTAGCCACCAATTTGCTCATCATTTACTAAGGTTCTGCACATGCGTATGCTTCACAGCCAGGAAATAATGGCCAAAACTCACCTCATGGACACTTTTGAAAAGGATCCTGCAGTTGACATCATCTCTAAAGTTGCTTGTTACATGAAAAATTCAAAATATTTTCGTGCTATATTCTTGACTTACTCATTTGCCCAATATTTTATCCACCTGATGAAAATTAGAAGTCTGTAAACTTGAGTTCCCAATCACCTTGGTGTGAATGAGGTGGTGAGTGAGCCTGAGGAGACAGGAGGCTGAATTCCCTTCTCCTCCACTTCTAGGGAGTGTCAGGAACATCGCCTGTGCTTTCTGCATTCATTTCCTCTGTGAAGGAGGAGACAAAGAGAGCTTGCTGTAAGGAAGAAACAGATCATGCTTATGGAGTGATCATGCTTAGTACTTCAGCCTGTAAGTCAGCAACCATGAGAAACACAGCTATTGTCATGTCAGTAAATTATCAACTGGTGCTTTCACTTTGGATTCACCACAGTTTCTAAGACTACTGAAACTTTCTGAGTTTTATGAAGTTATTTATATCAGTTTTCCAACAAGATGAGTGAAATTACTTTTCTGTGTAAATTTAGAGTCAACCAGAGCTAACTCTAAATTATACTTGTGAGTTATAATTACTTCAATGGTTAAGACCATTTTTGACCTCTGGGAGTAAAACGTATTTTACAGTGCATGTGAAAGAAGTATTTGTGAATTCATCTCTGTCTTCTATTCATACCTTGGTTAAAATGAGCTGTGGTGTGGAGCAGTTTCTTTGGAACATTACATAAACGCCCTTATTCTTGGCCACCTAGCAGTTAGGAACATGCAAACAGGCCTGAAAGAGACCAAACAGCAAATTTCTTCACAGGCAGGAAACCTAATATTTACACAACAATCAATAGGGCAGTGGTCACGAAGATGGCTTATGACTAAGATTTCTTGTTCACTGAATGGACTCCGGCGTCCTTGCTGACAACAGTGACTGTGTTCGTGTGCTCCACAGGACTAGACTGAGGCACAAGTGTGACGCAGGCGTTCCAGCACCAGCTCCTGTTCATCCCGTCCCTGCTCCCGCCCGTTCTCCTTCCTTCCCCTATCAAAATGCCTTCTGATCTTCAGCTATTCATGCCAAGATTCAAATGATTCACGGTGGCTCAACATTTTCCATCCGTTTGCTTTTAACGGAAAACAACTTTCAAGCTGCAAACCAGCAACCTTAATCCTATGCAATTATGAGCAATAATGAACTGGTGGTTTGTGATATTTTGGAGGAATGAAGAGGTAAAACCTCTAGAATATACATCCACATTTCCTCCATTGGGACAAAAAAAATCATTCGGAGGATTAGAAAAACCTACTTTTTGTCTGTATAAAGTGCACATAAAACATACATGTATGTATCTATAGACATGTGACTGTAGGAGGAAAATTTTTATGGGAGATGATTTAAGAAACATTTTCCAGGAAGGTGGGACATAATGAAACTAAACAACTGCCAAGGATAGGTGTGTGAAGGAAGAAGAAACTGTAAGCCTGTAGAATGTGAATTTTTCCCAATTTGTTTCTAAATGCTTTTAGTATGAAAAGACTGATATGATGACATGAATTCAAATCCAGCATTTGAGTTTTCATAAAATATAATTACCAGTTGAGCCATTACTTTTTAATTCTAAGACAAAACAAAGGGAAGGATTTGAAAGCAAGATGTATATGGATACGAATCTCATTTTCACTTCTTATTTATTCTGTGATTCCTGGAAAATCTCTTGGCCTCTTTAAGCCTAGGCCTCTTGTCTTCAGTTTACTTGAGGATCATAATGTCCACCTGGCAGAATTGTAGAATTCAAAAGGATTCATCAAATTAATTGATATTAAACCTTCCTCATGCTGGTAGTTGGCATATTATGAGTTATTCTCTGTGTTGTGTTGAATTACTTTATATTAATTATGGGCTTTGAAAACGTGTCATATTTATTTATTGATTTGAGAGAGTTAGAGGGAAAGGGGCATGCCAGGGTCTCCTGCTGCTGTGAACAGTCTCTAGATACTTTATGAGTCTGGTTTTGTGTGGGAAATGGGGAATTGAATCTGGGCCATTAGGCTTTGCAAACAAGTACCTTTAACCACTGAGCAATCTGTCCAGCCTGGGCTCTGAAACTCATAAAAGTGGAAATTTAGATCTAGAAGGTAAAAAATATTATTATTCTTGAAGGACAGAGGTCCTGCTAGGAGAAATGTTAATATTCCTGATAAACGAAAGATAAATATCTACTATCCTATAAAGTCATTCACCACACCTGGTGACATAATTTAAACCCAAAATGGAATATAATTAAACTTTTAATATCTCCAGATCCAGTGGACTTTCTGTTGGGTGTACAATGATTCATTGTCCTGTGGTTCTCTTGAGACACGTTTTCTTTATGCATTACACTGCATTGGCTGTGATGTGGTTTCATTTCCCTTTGTACCATGAGAACTAGGTGTCATGCAGTGCTCATATCTTCCGTATCTTTGGCCGAGAATGTTGACATTCTCTCAATCTGTGAAGGGGGATTTTGCCTTAGATATTCACTGGCATACAGAGAGAAGTTCATTTGAAAGGAAGTAGTGTGTACTGGAAATACCAGAATTCACATGGACCTGAATGAATGTCAGTACTGAAGCAGAGCTCTGGAAGATTTTATTTCCTTACAATGTGTGTCTGTAATTGCATCCCTATTCTCTCCCTCTCCCTCTTACTCTACTTTTTTCTCTTGCATACTTGTTCTGCTTTTGTGCTATCCTCCTGAAACTCTCACTTGCCAACATTTTTTCTAGGTTAGTTTTCTTTTGCTTTGTGAGATGAATACTCACTTCTGCAGATGAAAACCCAACAGGGAAGGCAGGGTGCTTTAATTATAAGCATTGCGATGTGGGTCATAGAAAAACAACTGTGATATGGGTAATGTATTCTCATTTGTCTACCAAGCTTATCTTCTTCTCTGGAAACTCATCTCCTCAACCATGGCTCCACTTTTCTGTGAGAGACGCTGTTTAATGATCACTAGCCATGGAGACGTGTTCTGTGTGCCATAGTATGACTACATTTTCTTTTCCTTAACAGTAGAAAACATGAGAATTCATGAAGCAAAATTAAGAGAATATTTTATGCAGATAATGCATTTATTGAGCAAAAGCAAGTAGTGGAATTCAAAGAGAACCAATGATACAATACTCTATCTATACCCTTCCTAGCTTTCCAGGAAGCTGAGAGAACAGTTTTCCTGTATACCAAAGCTGAATATACAAATCATGTAAGAAACCAAGGGACCTACCTTATTTATAATAAAATATATTGGCACATATTCTTTCCCTATATGCTTTAAATCTTATATTCCTGGAGGTCTTTGGGGGAAGCCACTAGACTGAAAAGTTGGATTAAAAACTTACTAAATGATAGTGTGGAAATTTGGGTACACACTAGACACCCTCTAATGCATGCATAATGGCTTCATGTCTACCCATTGTCATTCATATGGGAGAACCTGTGAAATTTAAAAAATAACAGAAGGCAACAGTTTTAGCAGAAATTGAAAGATTTGGAATAGAACTCCTTTGAGAACTGAGCAGTAAAACAATTTCACCCAACCTGGAAATTTAAAAACATTGTTCCCAATAGACTAGAGTAGTCCTTACATACTTGAACTTGAAACCACAGCATCATGAAGAATTAATATGGTATTCTTCATGCCTATGTATTCAAGACAGGAGAAATGATATATTCAAGATACCTCATCTGGAAACGTTGCAATCAGAACACAATTATCTTCCCATCATTTACTCTGCTTACCTCTGCTCTACATAGGTGGCCAAGAGCCTTGCACCAGGTGACAGGCTCCAATCTCTCTGTGGTGGAGGTGACATCATGACCACAACTCTAGCTCTGAATTCTGTTTACACCTGTGTTACCCAACCAAGATCCTGAAGATCCCACTCTGTAGTCTAGTCACAAGTTAATAGACCCAGATCCATGAACATTCTTTTTAAAACCTGCTTGTAAATCTGTTCATCTTTGGAGTTTTGGAGAAACAGCCAATTGCTTTTCATTTAGACAGATTGAAGTAGCCTAGCTAATATAGAGAAAGACTTGATCGTCTGAACTTGCTTACTAGCTGGGGTATTTGTTGAAATGAGAAAACACTTGCCATGTTTGGTCACATATTAACTCTTTTTTTTCTTTCCTTACAGCTCTCTTGGGTCATTTAGGGTACTGTAAAGCTGGAGGAAATAGAGATGGTTGGGTTTGATAATTGATGTGTGCCTGCTATATTGCTTCTAAATCTCCTAAAAAAATAGCAGAGCCTGAACTTACTCCAATATATTGGACACAGATCTGACTGAACACCCAAGGCAAAAGCAGTTTATATTTTGAAACAAAATTAAATGAGGGGCCTGCATGCAGAGATGTTGGTGGTATATTTCAAAGAGACACGGATGTTCACCACAGATGTGGCAGTATGTATTAACCAGACATAAGCCTCTCAGGTCTTGAAAGGGAAAAGAGAGGAGGGAAGACTCCAGTTTGTTAAGTTTGCTCAAAGCTGAATGTTCTTCTGGAAAGAAGCTATTGCCAGAAGGCAGACAAGAGGGGAAAGGGGAAGAAACATCCCAGTTCCCTCTTCCTCTGTCCTCCTTTCTCCCATTGGCTGAATGCAACTTGAAGCCACAAGTGCTGCAGTGCTGAGGAGTGTGCTCCCCTCTCTCACACCACATCCCCGAACAAGGATAGAGAAAGACCTGGGAACAGACACTAGCCAGCACACGTGGTCTGAACTCACTCTGGGCATCATTCACTGTAGTATTTAATTTTGTGTGTGTGTGGTGTATGCACGTGTATGTGCACTTGTGGTGCCGCAAATGCCCACTCACCGGTGAAGGCTGGAGTGGAATGTCAGGTGAACTGTTCTATCACACTTCTGCCCCACCTTGTTTTGAGCCACAGTCTCCTTTTACTCATTAGGGAGGTGGACAACCTCCTATGATTCTCCATTCTTTGTTCCCCTGTGGGACTAGGGTTACAGGTGTGTCTGGCCACACCCAGTTGTTTTGGGGGGGATTTGAACTCCGGCAGTCTCAGGCCCTAGCAGGAAGCCCTCTTAGCCGCCTGAACCATCACTCCAGCTCTCCATGTAGTATTTAACTGGGACAGTCATGGATAAATGTGCCCTTTTGGTGCATCATGCTCAGTTCTACTTTCTATCATGTTCTAGACATAGTTTGGCTTTAAAAAAATAATTTTTATGTATTTATTTGAAAGAGAGTGAATGGATGCACCAGAGCCTCCAGCCACTGCAAACAAACTCCAGACTCATATGCCACCTTGTGTATCTGGCTTATGTGGGTCGCTTAGGTCCTTTGACTTTACAAGCAAGCACCTTAACCACTAAGCAATCTCCCCAACCGTGGCTTTTTTTAAAGCACATGCTTTCCTTTTTCCTTTTTTTAAAAACATTTTATTTATTTATTTATTTATGAGAGGGGAGAGATAGCAAGAGGCAGATAGAAAAAGAATGGGCACGCCAGGGCCTCTAAGCCACTACAAACGAACTCTAGACGCATGTGTGTCTGCTAGGTCTAGCAAGGACAATCTGTTGGCTCTTATAGAAATGCTATGAGCTTGTGCCTCTGCCTTTGATGTGCTGCCAGGGCCTGCCCATATCTGGTGGCATCACCTGACACAGCTCATAGTCATCTGTGGACTTGTCTGTACCAGTCTTGCTCCAGTTCTGAATTCGGCTGTTTTCAGTCTTCTATGGATTTAGAAAAGAGAGATCATTACTCCAGTCATTTGCTCACCATCACTATCACAAAATACCTGGGATCCCTTAAAAGAAAGGGTTTGTTTGGCTCACATTTGGAGGGGAGGGTCTCAGTCCATGATGGTGGACCCATAGCTTTGGACTTGTCATGATTCACCATATCATGGAAATAGCAGTCTTCTTCTATGGTATCTCCCAAAGACCTCTCACTAGACTCCACCTCATAAAGATTGTCCCACCTTCCAATAACACCATGCTAAGGTGCCTTTAGTACATTACGCCTTGGGAGGACAGGTAAAATTCAAATAGCATTGATGTGAAATCACTTTTCACTAGCAGAATGTACCTTACACTCACCATAATTTTCAAGGCCTACCCCCTTGTTTTTAACTTTAACACTACTTCATAAACATGTTACCATGACAATGGGCTAGGAGTCAATGGCCAGAGAGGCCTCCACATGGTAACATTTAGATTCATCTCCATCCTCAGACATATATATATATATGTGGAGTTTCTCTTCAAAAACAGTATCAGGACAATCTTGCTGGGATTGCATGCTTGTTTTATTTACCATTTATTTGTGTTGAGAGAGATAGTTGTTTCTGGTATACGTGGTACACAGTGAGCCCATGAGATTGAGAAACAGTATAAACATATTTCTATGTAGTATGTTAGCTCTATTTTAAAATATTGTGTTTCTTCTCCAGTCTCTAGACACCTTTTTAAGTGAACTTCTAAATATAAAGCAATGTGTTTTATTACTCTTCTAAAAAAGTAAAACAAATGTCTTATTTTCTCTATATTACAGACATTTTGAATACTTGATCTATTTTTATCAACATTATTTTCAGATCAATCATTGAATTGCATCTTTTTATACAGAGAGGTCCTTCATCCCAAAACATACTGTTTCTTAATGTAATTTAAGCCAGGCATGGTGGCTCATGCCTGTAATCCCCGCAGAGCATTTGCGAGGCTGAAGTAGGAAAATCACTGTGAGTTAAAGGTCAACTTAGGCTAAGGGTGATTACAGGTTAGCCTGAGCTAGAGTGAGACTCTGCCTCAAAAAAAAAAAAAAAATGCAACTCATATACTCTGGAAAGTAATTTTATCCTATTTTGATTATCTATTCTTTTGAAGGCAATCTATTCAATTAGATGGTTTTGCCAAATTTCCCTCATATGGTAAAGATCTTGGGAGAAATTAGGAACTTTGAAGTCATAAAGTCAGACTTATGTGAACATTTATAGGGACTCTGTTACGTGGTTAAAATCAGGTGTGACTTTTGATCTTTGGGTTCTGCCGGTGGCTATGGGAAATGAAACACTGTGTCCAAATACTTTGCTTGTGTTGATGCCGAGGATCACGACTGCACATTTTGCCTTCACCAGTTCTTACACTGTCCCAGGCTATGACTGTGGCCGTTGTCTGCTGGATTTGCCCCCAGCTGTCTAGTAAGACAGGGGAGGGTGAACTATTAGTCAGCCAGGTCTTGGGCTGTGACACATCAATTCAAGGAAATTTCATCATGCCATGCCGATAACCACAAAGACTTTTGTCTCTCGCTGTCTCACCTCCATGCCTCACTGATTTGCTTTCCTTCTACTTCTGATAAAGGCAATGAAATATCTACCCTGTGTGGAATCAGTGCGAACTAATGATATGACCAAATGTCTGAAAACAGCACTGTGTCACTCTCCAGGTGATGGAATTCCTCTTTCGGTGATAAACCTCTACAGACTTTGCACCAAGCTCCAGCATGAAGAATATCATGTTCTCCTACAGCATGTGATCATATCTATTACTTTGGCTTTCATTTGTCTTCACGTTCTTATCTTGAATTATAGATGTCACCTTCTCTCACCAATAACTTTTTGTGATGATTTCCTTCAATATAAAAGAAACTCTATTCATCAAGAAAACATTCTCCATAGACCAATGTCCTAACCATGCGTTTTTGATACAATGAGGTAAATGTGAATCTGAATTTCCTTTTCTTTTACTTCAAGCTCACTCCCTTCTATATAGTCTGATTGGCATAGCTGTGTCAGAATACTGAGTGCTGTGTAATGTATAGTTGTTTAGCATCTAGCTTCTAGTGCTGAAGGTTGAAACTCTAACATTGTTCAGCCTTTAGTAAACCCTCCCTATCCTGCCTACCAGATACATCACAATATAATGAAGAAACAGAAAGGGAAGTGGCTCCATGAAGAAGGGACCAGCGTGAGGACTGCAGTGCTTCACTGTGTAACAGGCCATTCTCACGAGAGCCCTCACTCCACAAGACCAGCACTGGTTCCTTCTGAGAGGGTACCTTCATGATGTACCCCATCTCTTAAAGGCTTTACCACCCTATCCCTGCCTCGCATACTGGGTACCAAGCTTTCAGCTCATTATACAACCTAACCATGTGAAATCTCTCTACTTATTTAGTCTTCTATAATCTTCATCAAGAAGAACTTTTTATTTGTTTGTTTGTTTTTGTTTTTTTCGAGGTAGGGTCTCACTCTAGCCCAGGCTAACTTGGAATTCACTATGTAGTCTCAGGGTGGCCTCAAACTCACAGTGATCCTCCTACCTCTGCCTCCCAAGTTCTGGGATTAAAGGCGTGCACCACCACACCCGGCCCATTTCTTTATTTTGAGTACAGTGGGTATATTATGTTCATGAAAATAAATACTGGTTTCCTATGCCTCAAAAGATGTTGAAATCTGTCTGTGAGTGATACACATGTGAGCTTCTGGCCGGGGCATTTATATATCACCACCATGTGCTAGAATCTGTGCCAATCACTAAGTATCCAGTAGTAAAAATTCTTTTAACCTAGAAAAATGACAATAGGAAAAGGAAAGATACTACATTTGGGAGTTATTATCATTATAATCAGGCTCTTAAAATATGTTTTGTACTGATTTTAAAAAGCTGAACATTTCATTTTTAACTTTTATTTATTTTTAACTCTATTTATTTATGTGTGGGTGTGGGGTGGGTGCACTAGGGCCTCTTGCCACTGCAAACAAACCCTAGGTATTTATACCACTTTTTGCATCTGTCTCATGTGGGCAGTTGGGGAATTGAGCCCCAGATGGCAGGCTTTGCAAGCAAGTGCCTATAACTGCTGAGACATCTTCCAATCCCTACATTTAAAAAATTAACATAAAACATTAACTTACCTCCTAGGCAGAAGCCTTCCTTCTAAGCTGTCCTCACTATTCCATTCCACTGCGAGATGAATCCCAGGCCACAGTATACATACTTACGTGACCCTGGTTCCAATACCAGGTTCACCCGCCCCTTCATCCTTTTGCCAAAGTTCTGACTTCCCACCCTGGGCAGTCCTCTGCTGTGAATACCTTCCTCACCCTGCTCTGTCAAGACATCCTGGTCTGAGTCCCCAGGGCTCGTCCACTATTACTCTGATACATGCTCTTCTTTGCTGCTCCATCTGTGGATCTTAGAAAGGAGCACTCGAGAAAGTGAAAGAAAGAGTGCATCCTTCATAATGTCACCCGCCAGTGTTTTAACTCCAGTAGCTAAATAGGAGAAATGAAAGCCTGTAGTCACTTAGATGTGTTTGTCATATGATGGATATGCATAGGTCAGGATTATGTCATTTATGCTGGCTTGCTCATGACACATTTGTGCCTGTGTATGTGTGAAATACACTGTACCTTTGATTATTCATAGTTAATATGTGTTAATTAAAAATAATAGAACATTTTGCAATGATTGCTGATGTACTGATTACTGTATAGCCTGACCAGTTATCTAGTCTTATTTGAGTTTCCCCACAGCTGTGACTACTAGAGTTTCAGCGTTCATATTGACTTTCTAAAAAATACTGATAGTTTTTTTTTTTTTTTTTTTTTTCTATTTCAAGGTAGGGTCTCGTGGAATTCACTATGTAGTCTCAGGATGGCCTCGAACTCATGGAAATCCTACCTCTGCCTCCCGAGTGCTGGGACTAAAGGTGTGTGCCACCATGTCCAGCTAAATGCTGACACATTTTTATATATCTATTTAGTTATTAAGCAGAGAGAGACAGAGAATAAAGAGAGACAGAGAAAATGGACATACCAAGGTCTCTGGCCACTGCAAATGAACTCCAGACACATGCACCACTTTGTGCTTCTGCCCTTATGTGGATACTGGGGAATCTAACTTGGGTCATTAGGTTTTGCAGACACAGTCCTTAACCACTGAACCACGTCTCCAGCACTCATTTTGACTCTATATCGTAGACAGCCCTTACTTTAGGAGCCTCACAGGAATAGTTGATGTATCAGAACATCCTTTCCATTTTCCTCCTTGCTTGGGTTCTCCTAGTCATATACCAGGTTATAGTTGCTCTTCAGATTTTGGGTGTTTAGCTTGTTCTGTTCTTTTGGTTTCTGATATCAACCTCATTCCATGGCAGCAGCCACCACAAGATCCCTCTGATCACCTTCAGATGACCTAGAACTCAGAAACCTCCTGGGAAGACCAGGATTCAGCAAGGGAATGTGCAGGCCAAGGGAGTCTGGATGACACAGGGAAACTCCAGGTGGTCACCTCAGTTGGGACAGGGCAAGACTTTGTTTTCAGATTAAAGGAGCTTCAAGGCTCAGTTACCTTACAGGATGACACAGGAACAGATTCAGTCATAGTACGGTTCCTTAGGCCTTTTTGTGCTACCCATGAAACACACAGTCTTCTCTAGAGACTCATCCAGACTGTGTATAAATGAGCAGTTATAACTAATCTACTCAATACAGATAAGATAGAATGCACATATGGGCTGGAGGGATGGCCTAGCAGTTAAGGCTTGCCTGCAAGGCCAAAGGACCCAGGTTCGATTCCCCAGGACCCACGTTAGCCAGATGCACAAGGAGGCACACACATCTGGAGTTCGTTTGCAGTGGCTGGAGGCCCTGGCATGCCCATTTTCTCCCTCTCTCTCCCTCTTTGTCTGTCAAATAAATAAATAAATAAATAAAATATTTTTTAAAAAAGAAATGCACATACATGTATGTGAAGTGTGTGCTGTGGACTCTAGGGTGAGTTTGTGTCAACTTGACCTGAAGAGTAGGCAGTCAGTTTCTGACATTTTGCCAATTCTCTCTCTCTCTATCTCTCTCTCTCTCTCACTCACTCTTTCTTTATGCCTCTTCTTCCTCTCTCTCTCTCAAATAAATAAATAAAATGTTTTTAAAAAGGAGGACATCGGGCTGGAGAGATGGCTTAGTGGTTAAGCGCTTGCCTATGAAGCCTAAGGACCACGGTTCGAGGCTCGATTCTCCAGGACCCACGTTAGCCAGATGCACAAGGGGGCGCATGCGTCTGGAGTTCGTTTGCAGTGGCTGGAAGCCCTGGCGCGTCCATTCTCTCTCTCTCTCTCTATCTGCCTCTTTCTCTCTATGTCACTCTCAAATAAGTAAATAAAAATGAACAAAAATAAAAGGAGGACATCCTTTGCCATTTAAAAACTAACTCAAAACTAACGAGACTATCATCTGTATCTGTGAAATTCGCACAGGGTAACATCTGTGATGTGCTCTCATTACAACAAGTATAGTGCCAAGATCATGGGCCCAAGGGGTCTGAGGGCTCCACATAGAGCAAGTCTGAGAGGTTTATTTTGGGTCCTGGGCAAAGACATGAGCTGTCAGCAGATGCACTCTTACTCATTCATTTGCTCGGTGAGAATTTATTAAGCAGCTCCTGCACTCAACATACCGTTAAGTATGTAATGGGATACAGAATTGAACATGACACCAGGGTTAGATTTTTTTAGACTGCTGTGGTAGCATTATGGAGGTTGGAACACAGAAGAGTGTGTAGCACTCAGGGGGACAATCTGGTTATGTGGCTGAGGCAGGGGTATGGAAAGGAGGGAACAGGTTAGACACAGCGGTGTTCTTGAATTTCTTAGAGGTATGAGGCCCCTTATTAAATAAAAACACCTCATCTTCTCCACAGAGAACTAAATACATGTAGATGTATCTACACAGATGTGGTTTCTCAAAGCTCATTCATCATAGTTCCCTTCGAGAAAGTGGGGCATGGCTCACGCTAATGCACAATAATAGAAGAGATGCTGATGGGGATGATTGTTAGGAAAATAAAACAGATGAGATGTAGTGTGTGCTGGAACCTATGAGGAATGGGCAAATTTATATGACAGGGGTCTCAGCGGCTATCTGTCCACGAGCTCTGCCCTGTAGGATTGAAAGGTTGCCTTGGCTCAAGACTGGGCTGGTGGAGGAAGGCACACAGAAGTGGTTCTGAAGTAGGACTAGGTTATTAGGAGAGTGGTCTCTTCTGATGTCATACAAAGTGTCCAGACTGTCTAGGTATTTGTGCAATGTTTGTGAGACCACAAAGCTTGACTCAAGAGGAAATGGTTATCAAGACCTGCCTACAATCTTTTCCTCCTTATATTATGACTGTGCATATGAACTTTTAGCACATTGCCTGATAGATAGACCTCAGTATTAGATATGCCTACTGTAACTTAGCACGTAAAAATATGCAAAACATGGTGAGAGGTGCCAATGTTTCTTCACCCTGCGCTATTTCACAGTGGCAGTTTAACTATACCAGTAGTCCCAAGAGTTAGGAGAAACCTGGACAAAAGCTAACCCTGAAATAGTTAGCATTTTTCAACCACACTGTTAGATTTCTCCTTTGAAAGATGGGGTGTCACAATGCATGCTTCCTGGAAGTGACAGAAGTTTCTCCAGCTGCCACATACAGTCAAATGCTTCCCTCATTTGCTTTGAAAATCTAATAAAGTAGTGAAGCGGAGTGTGCTGATAGTATCCTTTTCACAATCCTCTCTGCCATTAAAATTCTGACATTAAAATTCTGACATCTCATTTTCTGGCAGGAAGAGAAAGATGACATTGAAACTATTCTTGCCAACAAATAATAATGAGAAATTATAGTACATATCTTACATTTTTAAAATATCAACAAGCCTCTGAAAACAGTATAATGTAACAATACAATGTTATTCTTAATATTATGACAAATTTTCAAAATGATGTGGCCTACACAAGATGTGAAAATGTACACAAAAATGAGACTTTAAATTAGGAAGTTTCGACAGTGAAATCCCAAATTACCATTTCAAATGTACCAAGAAATTCTAAAAGGGATGGTTTTTAGGGGGTGGGAAGAGATGTAATGTGTGTGGGAGGCCATGAATAATGAGTAGATTTATTCCATTCAGTGACAGGATTAGACTTTCTTCCTGTTTTATTTTAATCTAATGCCCCAATACTTTCACTCATAATCCATTACAGAAATTACAGAAATAACAAGTTGCCAAGTTATCTTTAGACAAGTTAGCATCTTGAGTTGTTTTCAAAATGATAATAAAGATACTTCACTGAAATTATCTGAAATAGAACTGCCTCTTAAAATAAACTTAGAAAAATTGTAACTTCTAGAAGGACATAAGACAAAAGGCAGCTTTCCAATCAACATCTATCATTGGTAAATATGTGGCCTTGATGACTTCAATGCAGAGCGTGTTCACATGGTGACTTTATGCAAACTGTGGACTGTCAGCTAAATGACCTTGAAGTGATAGGTTTGTTCTGCAGCTTAAGTGAGATGGCTAGATACGTTTAGGCGTAGAGAATGACAAGAACAATCAACTCTGCAGGTTAAGTGCTGCCGTTACTTTGATCAAACCTCAGCAGCACTAACAAAAAGAGTTTCACAGTGTCAGTTCAGTGTTGGTAAACTGGATGACATCTGCTTTCCTATGTCAGTAATAGGAATGGAACTAAGATTTAGCTTCCAGAGTGTCTTCATAATGAGTTACTTCCCAGTGAGCTGTTGGCCAGAGTGGTAACAGAGGTCCCTAAAACAATATTTGATATTTCAATTGCTTTTGGTTACCCACCAAAGCTAAATGAAAGACACCTCACACTTTAGGTATAGGAGGTAAAGAAACCAGGCTAGACCTGAGTTGGAAGCTTACTCCTTGTCACCTAGCTTTTTTCATGCCAGAAGTGGCTATGCAAGCTGCTGGTAGAGTTAAAAAGTATCAACAGTCTCTCCAGCCACAGACCTTATGTATGTCACAACTTCCCTGCAGGGCCCTAACTGCTGAGCCATCTCTCCAGCCCAAGATTCTTTCTTTACTTTGTAGTTTCTTTGTTGTTACCATGCAGTGAAGTGAACCTTATTTCTTCTAAAAGTTTTAGCACATGTACAGATTCAGGTAACTATAATGACATCACAAACCAGCTCCATTTCTTGAAAACTCCCTCCTTCCTGCACCATAGTATGTTTACTGCTAATCCATCCCAAGCCTTAGCAACCTGTTCTCCATCACTGAAGGTATGCTGTTTCTAGAAGGTCACACCCCAAAGTCATACTATTTATGATACCTTTTGAAACTGGTCCTTTGATCTCACATACTGCTTGAGAGTCACCCTTGTTTGGGCCTTGAAAACTCAACCCTTTTCATTATGGAGGACTATTTTATTCCTTCTGATACCACACCAGACTCTGACAGGTATTTGCTTTTAAATAGTGTCTGCAATATGGAGGAGAAACTGTAAGTTTTCATAGTATGTAGCAGCAAATGTACTGGTTTGTCTGATGTTGACTGGGTCTTGAATGATTATATACCTTCTTTCTTTAGTTATTTGAAGACAAGTAAGTTTCTGAAATACATAGATCATTCTAAATGTTAACTTTTCCTTATACAATATCAAAATTGAACTCCTCATTATCAGTGTCATTCTCATCAAAATAAGACTTAACAAATATTGAGTTCATGGTGGTGAATCACTAGTTTTATAAAATCTTATTTTTCAATTTCAAGATCTTACAAAAAACCTGTGAGTTTCTCTTGAAATGATAAATTCACTTAATTTACTTTTAAGAAAATGTCTTATAAATAGACAAATCTGAATGACCATAGTTTCTGACAGTCAGTCACTCATTCAAGTGAAAATTCTGTTCTGTGAAAGAAGTGTGTAGTTTAGCTCACAGCTTCATCATGCTAGAGCTCCTATCTCTGAAAGGGGTTCTGACTTTTCTCTTCCACCTCCCTTCCCTCTCTTCCTTTCCTTTCCTTTCCTTTCCTTTCCTTTCCTTTCCTTTCCTTTCCTTTCCTTTCCTTTCCTTTCCTTTCCTTTCCTTTCCTTTCTTTCTTTCTTTCTTTCTTTCTTTCTTTCTTTCTTTCTTTCTTTCTTTCTTTCTTTCTTTCCTCCCTCCTCCCTCCCTCCCTCCCTCCCTCCCTCCCTCCCTCCCTCCCTCCCCACTTCTTTCCTTCCTTCCCAGTCATGGTAGTTGGGTATATAGCATAATTACTCATTCAAAATTCACATTTTGCCACACAAAAGATTCAGAATATGTTTCCAAAAACTTGATGGTTTTGTATATGTGTGTATGCGTGTTCACATGTGTATGAGCACATGTATGTGTACAGGTGTGAATGCAAGTGTATTCACAATTTCATTCTAAATTGGTCTTCAGTTTTAGATGGTTTCTTCAAGCTCTTGCAAGATGCTGTGCTTAATAACTTGCAGGTTAAATTCAGATCAAACTGTTAAATACAGTGCTGCTGAGGAAGCCACAGGTTCACACATACACACACATGCCAAGGGAGCCACATGTTCACACTCATGCTGTGGAATAACAGGAGCAGGCGGGCACCAGAGTTGTGCCTTCGTCCCACCTCATGGAAACCATCTCAGCCCAACACTGTCCCCAATCACAGCCCACCTCCACTGGAACTCATGGGGTGAAAGGTTTCCTCATTATGTGACTCTCCAACTTCAAGGGTTGAACAAGCCTTGCTCTGGTTGGGAAGATTTCCCTATAGCACAACTGGGCTTTATATTAACTTTTGATCCTTTACTACTTTTGAATTATAGAATTAGAAGCATCAAAAATAGATTCCAAGCTCTTAAATTCTATAGAAGTTTAATTTTCCTTTATGCATATTTAGCATAATACTTGTAGAGGAAAAACATCTAAGTAGTATTTATAAAATGTTTATGGTTCAACAGTCCATTTTTAATTCAAGAAAAGTGTTACAAAATGTCCCTAAATTTGAGATACAGTTGGAAAGTTACATTTCAAGAGGAAACAAGGGAATCTACTAAATACTTTTAAGGTCTAAGAAATGAAAGTGTAAGTGGATCTTAGTTTGTGTGCGGGTTTGAAAGAAATGTCCTCCATAACCTCATGTGTTTTGAATCCCTGGTGCCCAGATGGTGGTAATTTGGGAGGTGGAGCCTTGCAAGAGGAGGTTTGTCACTAGGGGCATATTCCTCCAGCCTGCCAGGTATTAGCTAGTTTGCTCACCCATGCTGCTACTCCCCGGCTAATATGACAAGATGGGATTCCCAGCTTCTGCTTTGCCATGCTTTTCTTACCATGATGAAACTTCCCCTTGAGGCCATAAGCTGAAGGAAACCTTTTCCTTCCATCAGCTGCTTTTGGTTGAGTATTTTTTCACAGTAACAACTGTGCCTTTATAATATGTCTATGTATGTATATACATATACATATTATATATATACATATACATATTATATATATTATATAATATATATATATATATAATATATTATATATTATATATTATATTATGTATATATATTATATATACATATATGTATATACATATTATATATATATATATATATATATATATATATGTATGTATTATTTTACAGGGCTCACAGCTAAGAGACTATCCTAAATTTCAGATAAGACTTGGGACTTTAGAACTAACTTAAGCTGGTAAAGACTGTGCAAACCTTTACATTTGGACTGAATGCAATTAAAATGTGGATGGTTATGAATCTGTTAGGGACCAGGGATGAAATGTGGTAGTTTAAATGGGTGTACCCAAATATATTCACAATTTTATTATTAAATCTTGTAATTTAGTTGTTTTTATTTATATACTTGAGAGAGAAAAAGAGGCAGAGAGAGGGAGAGAGAAAGAGAGAGGAAGGGAGAAAGAGAATGGGCACACCAGGGCCTACAGCCACTGCAAATGAACTTCCAGACACATGTGCCACATTATGCATCTGGCTTACATGGGTCCTGGGTCCTTTGGCTTTGCAGGCAAGCACCTTAACTGCTAAGCCATCTCTCCAGCCCCTAAGGCTTGTAATTTAGATCTCCAGTCTTCAGGCTGGAGGAGGTGTCACTGGGCTGATCCTAGGGTCCAGTCCCAAGGTCTGGGGTGGATTTGGAATAACAGTCCAAAGATATGCAAAGCACCTGAGCTTTGCCTAAAGTTCCTAAAATGTGCTTGCTTGTGCTTGTGTTTTGGTGATGGCTTTTCTCTCTCTCTCTACTTGGTCCTGTAACAGGGGGACAACTTCTTCTGCCATTGTGGAACTTTCCCTGGATCTGTAAGCTTCAAATAAATTTCCTTCCTCCCATAACTGTGCTTGGTTCAGAATTTCATCCCAGCAACTGAAGCTGACTAGCACTTTTACTTATATTTTGTGATTTTGTATTTACTAGGGTTTTAACATATATAATTTTCTATGATGTTTTTCCTGAACCTTAATAAATATTCACTTTCTTGCCTAATTTTATATTTGTAATTTCATATTCATTGTCTAAAAGATGTTCTCCTGCCAAAATGTTTAGACTCTAATTCCTTTCAAATTTGGAGCTGCCCAATCTTCTGTACTTGCATGATCTGTGTATATAGGGTTGTCTTATATATAGTCACAACTGGGGCTATGTAAAAAATGCACAGGGGGCTAGAGAGATTGCATAGTGGTTAAGCACTTGCCTATGAAGACTAAGGACCCCGGTTCGAGGCTCAATTCCCCAGGACCCACCTTGGCCAGATGCACAAGGGGGTGCACACGACTGGAGTTTGTTTGCAGCAGCTGGAGGCCCTGGCGCACCCGTTCTCTCTCTGTCTCTCTCTCTCTCTGTGCCTCTTTCTCCCTCTGTCTGTTACTCTCAAAATAAATAAATAAAAATAAACAAAAAAGTACAGGGAATAAGGTTTAAAAGAATCAAAAATAATAAAGACTGCAATTTATAAACATATCAAATATGCTAAAATCCATGACTTGGCTGCTTTCAAGTCATTCCTGGAGCAGCACTGAATGAGGAGTTGGAAAGGGGTATGCATAATTCAGTTCTATGAGCCTGCAGAGAGCCAGCTCCTGCCCATGGATGGAGGAGATAATAGAAATTTTTGGTGCTGGACTCAGACTCGATTTTGGGTCAGAGCCCAAATCCAGAAGACATTCTTTCTTTGATTAGCTTAGTTTTTCTGACCCTTAGTTCTCTCTTTGTAGAGTATAGCCAGTAATTTCTGTTCCCTAAACATATAAAGATAAAAGGCTGAGGATGTAGCTGTGTGGCAGAGAGCTTGCCTAGCAGGATCAAAGTCCTGGGTTCAAGCCCCAGCACTCAAAAAATAATATAAATCAGATCACACATGTAACAGACCTCATGTACTCCAGTTGTACAGTGAATCATCATTTCTTGTATGTCCTTTCTTCTCTTCAAGTTAAACTAGAAGACAGCACTCTGGATTTGGGAAGGTTTCAAAGCTTCAAAAGAAGGGAATGAACCATCATCTCTTCAAAAGGCTTCCTGCCCAGAATTTCTATAATTAGTTAAAATTGCAGGCTTGGGGCATTGTGTCACAAACCTGCCAGAAACTCACTGGGTTCTAATTTGGTTGGATATTAATTGGTAGTCTGGCAAGTTAATGTGATAAGATTATAGCTATAGTAGAACCTTTATTTCTTAAAGGTGGGGTTATCTGTCCAACAGGATCTGGCCCTGCAAATTCACAGCAAGAATTATTATCTCAGACATGATACAGTCAAAGATTGTACCTTTCTGAATCTTCTCCTAGAGAATGTTGAGACCCAGCCAAGATACTTTTGGCATGAGTAAGCCAAATGAGTAAGATTATGTTGGCAAATTAGAACTGCTTATCCATTTACTTTTTGATTATGTTTGAACAGATTTATTACTCATAGCATTTTCCCCAAACTCTGTATTCTACACATTTAGCCATGGCTAACATATTATCAAACCCATTTACCAAACACGTTTCTTTCCTTTGTTTCCTGAATAGTTTTTTTTTTTTTTTCTGTGTAGAAACCTGAAATTAGTGTCATCACTGATTACGCATTAATGCTGCCATTTTCAGAATTAGTGAATTGTGGTCTCTATCTCTCTGTGTGTATGTGTATATCTTTTTCACTTTATTAGAATTAAGGCTAATGAGAATCTGACTTATAAATCTAGTAAGCACTAGTTTTAAAGGCATTGTAAATTTGATTTACATGTATGGATTGATGTGTTCCTACTGAAAACAACTTCAGGGTATATTTTCCTCTCTGAAAGCTTCATGAATCAAATATCTACATATTTGACATTGCTGAATAAACAACTAGGAGATAAGACCAGGGGCTGGAGAGATGGCTCAGTGGCTCAAACACTTATGCAGAAAGCCTAACAACCTGGGTTTGAATCCACAATACCCATGTAAAGCCAGATGCACAAAATAGCACATTCATCTGCGGAGTTCACTTGCCATGGCTAGAGGCCCTGGCATGCTCATCCTCCCCACCCTTTCTCCTTACAGATAAATTTTGAAAACTTAAAAATAAATAAGACCACAGGAAAAACCGTAAATAATCAAGCTACAAGTTCTTTCCTAGTTCTCTTCCTGAGTCTCATTCTTGCATCTCTCAACTTCCCAGTAGACAAGGGAAAAGAAACATGCACCATTTGCATGATTCTAAGTATTAAAAAAAAAAAAAGAGAGAGAGACAGACTTGGGAAAAGCAGCGGTTTTCCTTGTGTACACAAGAAGGCTCTTTGCACATGGAGTTTCATGTTAGGAGGATCTGGGCTGGAAAAAAATTAGTAGTGAGTTTCATGTCTGTTACTTCTGCATAACTGCTTTATAATAGAATGCAACAAAATCAACCTGTTAACAGATAGGGAGCTGGCTCAATCAGATCAGCCTTTGCTGCTCTGAAGATATCACTTAGAACATTGAGAGGAAATTCTTCAAACAATCCTCCCCAAGCACCACCTAGCTCAACGTGATGTGATTAACCTAAAGTGGATGACAACGAGTGTAAGATCACATTCCATGGCCTGTAGACACTGGGGCTCGGTGCTTCAAAGCAAATCCATCTGCTCTAGATGAAGTTATGATTAGGGAGTGAGATCAGTAGCACTTGGTGGGAACTGGCATTTACCAGGTACTTCTTTGAGAGGTACAAAGAGCCTTTCCCTTGCTCCACTGCAATGGGCCAGTCTACACCAGTATGCCGACAGTTTGACTCCACAACATCTCTCCAGAGCACTTTTAAGCCAGTGGGCACATTCTTTACCCATAATTTTCTGTGTTTGTTTCTTCTCTATCTTATTGCCCACCATCAGTATTTTGTTTATTCTACTAGTACAATTCTTGCTTTTGCTTGTTTGCCAGAAAGATCTATTGTTTTTTAACCAAAAATCCACAAATGATTCGGGACTGAGCTAGAAAGACAGAGAGTGTAGGGTTCGAGACATTAGCCTTCAGGTGTTTATTAAGTGCCTACTTTGTACAGAGGAGGAAACATCAATTCCATAACTTGAAGTTCCATAGTAAACCACATCTCAATAGAGATAGACCACAAAAATGAGGGTGAGAGGGGAGCTCCCTGACCTCTCTAAGAGGAAGCAGTCTGAGCAGCCAGTGGTGAAGCACAAATGATGGGGTCAAGGGTCTTGGGCCATGACATAAGACAAGAATGGAACAGCCCCAGAGCATCAAGTACGTAAAGAAAGGGGCTAGAGTAAGATGTGCTGGTGAAGCCAGGTAAGCCGACCCCTAACTTATTTTAAGGAAATGCAGGCTCTTGAAAGTGAGAGTTGGGGAGAGCAAGCATGAGAGGATGAACGGATAGATCTCCTGTGGTCACCCTAGCCCTAACCCTTCAGGAAAACAAGCAACATCTGCCAAGCTGCCATCTTATTTTTAAAATATGGTTGTAGATATAAGCTCATTTTGAATGAAACCTAAGTTATTTGTATAAATATTTAGGGTCTAACAGCTATGAAGTCAATTGTTTGTAGTATATTTGTGCAATAATCAGAATTCAGTTGCTAGCCAAGAAAATGACTGGCTGTTTAAAGTAGTAAAAAAAAAAATTGTTGAAAAGGCATTGAGGAGCTCACAGAAATCATCAGGAAGCCTGCAGAATCAGGGTCTAGATATTGGATGAAGCAGAAAGGGAGGAAACTAGAAAGAGAACCTGACATCATGCCTTGAACCCATCTACTAAAAGCAGGGATGTGGTTCTGGTGAACGCTCTTCACAGATCCCCAGCCAGCGGCTGCTGGTACCGCTGCTGTGTCCAAAGTGGCTAGTTCCCTGTGTCTGCCTCTTGATTCCACTAGTTCAGATTTAGGGACTGTCAGGATTGTGACCCATGCCTGCAATACGGGAATTGGGGGCAAAGGCAGGACAAATGCAGTTAGAGTTCAACGGGGACCATGCTGAATAGTTCAAGATCAGCTCCAACTCCACAGTGGGAGGCCATATCTCAGGGAAAAGAAAATTATTGAGGAGTTCAGTCAGTTGCTCGTGCTTAGGGCTGGATGAATGCTGAGAAAGTGAGTGTAGCCATTTGGTCTCTTAGACTGGGAAATGGACTTTGCCTGTCACCACGACTTGATTCACAAGACAAAGAATTCCTTAAAGACATCCGGTTTAGATTTCTGGTATCCTGGAGTATGGGGCAGATATCTGATAAAGATTTCCTTTCAAGTACCCTTATATTTTTGAGATCTTAGGTAAATTTTGGAGCTAAATTCTCTGGGAAAAGACAACCTAGTGAGTCTTAACTGTCTGATCCAGTTAAAGTAATGTAGTTCTAACTAGCCTGGGGTCATTACCAGTTGATGATCCCTCAAGCGCATTACAATTTCTTAGTGCTGAGTGCCAGCCGTTGAAGTTCTGGCATCAAATTCTGCTATTGTCAATGCTTACCTTTATGATGGAATAAATATGATGAATCTAAATGCTCAGGACTTTAGCATGTGTATGCCCTCCAAGGGATCCCAGGAAAGTCCTGAGTGTGGCAGCAGAATGTGAACTGGCCCTTCCTGGCGCCAGCTGTCTGGGCATGCTCCTCTCTGCGCCAGGCACTCTGCCAGCCACCCCTGGGCTCTCTACAGCTGCAACTTCTCCAGTGTGCAGGCTGGTCTTCTTTTTATCTCTTGCTCTTTGACAATTCCAGTTATAGGGAAGCATGCTGACCCCCCTTTGCTGTGACAGCTATACAAGTGGGGACAAGGAAAATTTATCCAACTAGTTGTGATTAAAATCCATAATCTTATACATGTGGCTTAAAACGGCATAAGATTTTGATGTGCAGAATGAGAACCAAAATAACTCCCCTGGCTTCTAAAATACATAGTTGGAACCAAAGTAATTTCTAGAACCCTTCCTGTGAGGATGCCTTCGCAAACAGTTCAATCCTAAACTTAGAAATTAAGGTTTATTTTTAACTTTGGTACCTCTCTGAGTTATTCCAGGCAGCATTTCTTAGGGATTTTCCAGTGTCGTTAAATGCCACAGACAGAGAATGTGCTTCACAAAGCTAGATTTTTCTCTGCTTTATCCTTCAAAATAAATCCAGGAGACTCCATGGGCATGGGCTTGTTGTGTACACCCTCCCAAGCCAAGCTAAAAAAATGCCAGATCGTCACATAGTGATGACCCTGACTAGCTCTGGACGTGAGATGATACATGACATTTTTATTAATAGTTACATATCTTGATTCATTCCTAGCCATGAGCCCTTGAGTCTTTAGTAATTTGTATAAGTACTCAGAACCGGATTGATTTCCCTTTTTATTTCAGTACATTTTGCATTGAGAGAAAAATAGTAAATATATTAAAATTTTTTTTGTTTATTTTTATTTATTTATTTGAGAGCGATAGAGAGAGAAAGAGGGAGAGAGAGAATGGGCATGCCAGGACCTCCAGCCACTGCAAACAAACTCCAGATGTATGCGCCCCCTTGTGTATCTGGCTTACATGGGTCCTGGGGAATGGAGCCTCGAACCAGGGCCCTTAGGCTTTACAGGCAAGTGCTTAACCGCTAAGCCATCTCTCCAGCCCAGTAAATAGATTTTTGGCAAGCCAATAGTGGTTTTAATACTGAGTTATCAGTATGACTACAAGTTATTGCTTAGTATACCTTGAAGATACTAGTTTTTTTGTTGTTGTTTCAAAACTGAATTCCCTCATTGTTCTAAAAGGTGAGATCAAGGCTGTGAATAGGGAATGCTGTCCCCATAGCACAATCCCAGAGGGGAAGACTGAGAAACAAAATCCCACGTGCATCCCAACTCCCTGTCTGCTCTTTCCCTAAACCTGCCATGACACCATCGCTCTTTGTCAGAAAGAAGGAGGAGGATATGATGGAGTGACTTTAGTCTGTCCCATGTATAGCCATGTGCCACACTAGAGCATTGTGGTTACCAGCCATCTGTCTGACAGTGGGCCCTGAACAGAATCATGGAGCTGAAAATTCTTTATCTCTACAGATGTAGCCACTGTTACATGGTAGCAAGATGAGTTCCTCATTTGTTTGCAGTGATTTTGATGTAAGCAGCCCTACTGGGCTTACAGTCATATGAAAATTTAGCACCTCTGATTGTGTACAGTACCTCGTGGAAATAAATAACTAGGTTCCTGGCTTTAACTACTATATAGTGTGGCATTTTTAAATCTATTTTAAAGTTCTCTCCTTCTAGCTATTTTAAAAAACCCATTTACTATAAAACACGATGTCATGTTCGTGCCAGCAGCAGTCTCGTGGATCTTATCACCTCATCTCTTGCTTGCATGGAGAGGCCAAGTTGAGTGACTTACCTATGGCATTTAGGGTGGTGTAAGTACACCCTACAATGTTCATACACAATGAAATTGTCTAAGATGCATTTCTCAGGATGTATCCCATCATTAAGTAGCACATGACTATATAATTGTATAGTTTCTGCAAATTCAGGGACACTGAGCTTATATCATGAGGTCAAACATTACACACATTTCCTTCGGTGGCCCAAAAGAAGACAGCAGGGTTTTTTTTTGTTGTTGTTGTTGTTGTTGTTTGTTTGTTTCAAAACTGAATTCCCTTATTGTTCTAAAAGGTGAGATCAAGGCCGTGAATAGGAAATGCTGTCCCCATAACACAATCCCAGAGGGGAAGACTGAGAAACAAAATCCCACGTGCATCCCAACTCCCTGTCTGCCCTTTCCCTAAACCTGCCATGACACCATCGCTCTTTGTCAGAAAGAAAGTAAGGAGGAAGGTATGACAGAGCTAGCTCTTGTTAGTTTGGGAGGTAACTGAGTGTATTTCTTTCACCTTTACATTAATATGCTGATATCTTAAAGTCAACCATAATGGGATTATTGACACCATAAACATTGGCAGTAATACAAAGTGGATCCCCTCCCCCAAGTCAGTTGTCATCATTATTCCATCCATAACCTCTTGTAGAGAGAAACATTTTGTATCACAGGTTAACTGTTATTATTCCAGATTATGACTTGTCAGAGGTGGTAAAAATTCTTAACACCTAGACTATACTCTCCCTATCCTTTGCATAGTAAAAGTATTTGTGTCTGGAGTGAAAAGTTGTTAATGTGTTTTTGTTTAGTATGTGTTTTAGCAGTTTCTGAAATGCGCATTTAATCACTTCTGCATGTGATCTGGATCACAAAGAATAGAAATCATTTCTGACTGCAAAAATTAGTGAGGCTTTAGGGAGACAGCACTATTTCAACTGTCTTAAAAGAGCCACTCTGGTCTACAGAGTGAGTTCCAGATCAGCCTGGGCTAGAGTGGGACCCTGTCTGAAAACAAAATAAACAGTCAAACAAAATAAGAAGCAGTACACCACTCTCTTTCACGGTGCCCAGTGTCAAAATGCAGTGCAGATTTTCAAGACCATGAAGGTTGCTGCTGATTGCCTCTTCAAAGTTGAACTCAGGGTGCTACTCCCTTGGGAGCTGACTAGAGGTAGCACAATGGAGTAGAGGCCATTATCTTAGCCACCACGATACAGAATGGTCTTCTTCAAAGAGGTTGAGATGCTTGCTGAGGTCATATAGCTAATAAATGACAGAATTGAAACTTCACTCCTTATCTTTCTAGCTCTATTTTTTTTTCATTTCATTTTATTTATTTGAGAGAGAGAAAGAGGGAGAGAGAAAGAGAGAGAATAGGTGTGCCAAGGCCTTTAGCCAATGCAAACAAATTCCATACACATGTGCTACCTTGTGCATCTGGCTTACATAGGTATGGGGGAATAGAGCCTGGGTCCTAAGGCTTTGCAAGCAAATGCCTTAACTACTAAGCCATCTCTACAGCCCTTTAGATTATTTTCACCATGCCATAATACTTACATTAAAAGTATTGTTTTAGGGGTGGAGAGCTGGGTTAGTGGTTAAGGAGCTTGCCTGCAAAGCCTAAGGATCCAGGTTTGATTCCCCAGTACCCACCTAAGCCAGATGTACAAGGTGGCACAAGCATCTGGAGGCCCTACCATGGCTGGAAGCCCTGGCAAGCCCATTTTCTGTCTCTCTCTCTCTCTTTCTCTCTCTCACAAATAAAATAAAAGAGAAAAGGTAAAAAAAAAAACTTGATAAAATGACCAGGTGCTATTTCATAATAGCTTTAACAATAAAATTTGAGGTTAATAAAACTTTTTATTCTGTCTATTTTCACATATAAAGTTCCTAGTTTTGAAGGAATAACCTTTAAGGAACCAGGTATAAACATATAGAAGTGGTAGACAGTTGGTAGTTCATTAGGTTGTTTATGAGAGTATAGAAATCCTTGCCCAGAAATCTGGGATTGGATCCCAGTGCCTTCATGTTTAGAGAGGATTTTTAGAGTGATTACTCTTGCAAAAATCACCAAGGTACATGATAACCATTCATTATTGTTTCTTTTTTACCTTGAATCTGTGGGGCCCTGAGAGGTCTTCAGGAAGTACTTTCAGATCATCACAGATTCTTGGTTGGGTGGGGGAGAAGACAGGGCAAGAATATTTAGTTTCTTCCAGATATTTAGTTTCTTCAGATACATTGAATCCACATACTGAACATAAAAGTGATTTTTGAGGTAGTAAAGCTGTGGAAACCTGATAGAATACATGATGTTAGGAAAGTAAATGCTGAATAGACATTTCTCCTGGACCTGTCTGTCCCTGAGTTTCTTGGTTGTTGTAGGTCCATGAAGGCTCGTGCTGTGTTCCAGACATTCACGGCGCTGAAATGATAAGCTGCACCTGAAATGTTCTTTGGCTCTGCAGGAGACTAACCTGGCTGGCCTGAATCACTTGGCATCTATTCTGTCCTCAAATTATGATGTTAATTATGACTTTCAGGTGATAATTTGTGCTTCAGTTTTTTTTTTTTTCCCTGAGGCCCAATCAGCTAGTTCTTCTCTCTTAAAAGAAAAAAAAAAACACATTTTATAATATTGTTTTAGTAAACAAGCCAGATGTTGTTTCATAGTAGGTGCATTATATTCTATGAACATGCAAGCAAAAACTGAGGCAAAACAAAGGCCACTCCACATCTAGCTGTGCACCCTTCCTAAGCATGGTAATTGTGTTTATTCTAAGTGGAAGAGAAGAATAAGGAGTTTGTGACCTGGGGCTGCTGGAGCCAAGAAGTTTAAGGTCACTTTGTGATTGCTAGCAGTGGGAATTTTTAATATGTAAAGGGAAGAAACCTAGTTTATGACTTTCCTGCTTCTTTCAGTCCATTTATGGATAACCCAGCTGTCCTCACCCCATGATCTCCGATGGAGAAGCTCCAGCACTGATAGGAAGAGGTACCATCACTAGCCCTGATACCCTCCACCATCTCCTGCTGTAGGGAGGGAAGCTGTAGGCAGAGGAAGAGAAGGTCACAGCAATCAACAAGGAGCTGTAGGAAAGAGAAGAAAGTGGAATAAAATATCTATGAAGTGTGCTTAACTGCAAAAGCAAGCCAATTATTTTGGAAGAAGTGAATTTTAGGAAATTCTGTTTTGGAAGAAGTTACAGACAGAGAAGGAAAGGAACATAAAAAGTGGGAGGATTTGTAAGTGCACAAGTGAAAAGGGGGAAAAAAACATGGATATCGATTATAAAAAGATATGTAGAGATGAGAAACTGACTAGCCACAGTATGGAGATTGGCACCAATAGAATTAAATTTTGAATGTTGCTGCTAGAATCTTAATCATTGCTAAACTGGTAATCAATCTCGATAGGGTAAGGGTTAAATGCTTTATTCTTCTGTTATGGGTTTCTGATACTTATGAGGTAGGGAAACGATTGCTTTCTAAAGCTGAAATTGGCAGCTCTGAATAATGCAGAATGACCAGAAGGAAGAAAAGGGAGCAAGAGATTCAAAGTGTGCAAGAAACCAGAGAGATCAAGATGTGATCTCAAGGTCTCCTAGCCCAGTCTCTTTTTTAGGGGTACTACATTCTCATGATGCTTATGAATAGCTTCTTTTAACAAGCTGCTCATGAGCTTTGCATTGTTGGAACAAGATACCTGAGATAATCAACTTAATCAAGGACACATTTTATTTGGGCTCATGGTTTCATAGGTTTCAGTTCATGGCCACATAGCCCTGCTTCTTTGGGCCTGTGGTAACAGAGTACATTAAGAACAAGGGCACCATGTTGCAGAGGAATCCTGTTCCCATCATGGGAAGTAAAGAAGGACAGAAAAGTGCAGGATTCCAATGTTCTTTACAAGGGCTCATCTCCAAGGACCTACCCTCCTTACTGTTGGTCTTACTTCTTAAAGGTTTTCTCAGTAGTGCAAAGATTCAACATATCTGGAAGACGTTTCATATTCCCCCTATCACAGCTATTTCCTAAAGTGAAGTCTCTGAATTAGCAGCAGCGGCAGTGCCACCTGGGAACAGATTTGTAAATGTCAACTTCCAGGCCTTGTTTCGTACCTTCTGAGCCAGAAAGTCAAAGGTAGCACCCGCCAACCTGTATTTTACCAAAATTTACAGGTCGCATTCATGCATATCACAATATGAGGAACACTGCCTGGAGGTGCTTATTTTCCATATAAAAGTACTCTACAAAGTAGAAAGCCAATCAATTTTTCTCACAAACTTCTTCAAAATTGCTTCATAATTCATAAGTGCTTCCTAATTATATGAGTCTAGGAGAAAAAAAAATCAGCAGGTGATATGTCCTTCAGCATGCACTGATCTCTCTCTGGGAAGGAAAACGTTTTAGCACACAAAGTAGCTACAGGTGCTCCAAGCTGGGTGGGTCATGCATAATATCACTCCCTGTCCTGCAGCCTAGACAAGAAATCACATTTATTTTTAATAAACTCTTAATCTAAGAATGTCAGGAACTCCTTATGTTAAACTCCATTCCATTGTCTCTGTGTCTCTATGACAACAATAGAAGTGTAACAGAAAAAAAAAAGAAAGAGAGAGAGAGTGAGAGAGAGAGAGAGAGAGAGAGCTGTTGACATAGTTGCTGACAAATCTTAAGTGTCCAGATAAGTGTTGGTAGTAATGGAAGGGACAGCAAGACAAAGTCAGTTACATCTAGTAACAGGCGTAATACCTATCACAAAAGTTGAATGTGTAACAGTTCTTAAGAAGGACAAGTTCTAGAGGAGGATGTTGACGCCACTGGCAGTTTTTATGAATTATACATGATGCACTGTTTTATAATTCAGCAGAAAACTGCCACTTACCCTTAACACTAAAAGGTATTATATGAAAAGTGAAGTTCTGGGCAAGTAGACGTGAGATGGTACATACAGGATGGCTCTTAGGCACACTTCTCTCTGCCCTCTGGCATGTGTCAGGACCAACAAGTTATTTAAAAGAGGGCTGACCTTTGGAAACCGTGCAGAAGCCTTTCCGGTCCTGGTAACTCACTGCTGATGACCAGGTGCTTCCAACCTGGCCAGTGGTTTGTACAATGCACCTTTACCATTGGCTAGCTTTTGATTTTAACTCCTAGACTCTGGAGTAATGTTTAGCATATTCCACATCCAGTCATTGTCCATCTCCAGAAACAAAGACCAGCCACACAGTGTGATTTACCCTAGAAATTTCAATGTCACAATTACACATTTCCATCCTGACTGGGAATTGCTGGAGTCATCTAGGAAGAGCTCTTTATTATCCAATCAAATATATGTTGAGCACTTCATATGTTCCAAGCATTACTGTGGACTCAGGGAACACAAAAATGGAAAAATGTAGATGTGCACACAAAAGTCTTTTATTTAAAAATATATTTTTAAATTAGTCCTTAAAGTAAGTTTCCACATGGCTCCATATCCTTAGTGTGGGCTAATTCTCCCCCATGTTCCAATCTCCTCCATCCTCTAATCTTACCCATCCCATCGCTTCTTAAACATTCCCCCCAATTTCCTTTCTACTTTCATATCACATGTGCTTTACCACCTTCGCCATTAATCCTCTCACCAATTCATGACTCTTTCCAGTTCCTTGGACACTCCAACTTAAACACAAATCTAAATATTCAAAGCTAGTTTTTTCATATGAGCAACAACAGGTGAAATTTGTCTTTGGGACCTGGGTTATATCATTCAGTATAATATTCCCCAGTTCCATCCATTCACTTCTTACAAATTTTATCTTTTTGTTTCTCTTCACAGCTGAACAAAATGCCATTGAATATGCTGCACATTTTGCTTTATCAGTTGATGGCCATCTAGGCTGACTCTATTTCCTAGCTATTGATACACCGTAGTCTTGACTTAAAGAACCTTACAATGTCGTGGTGATCAAATGTTTCTTATTTGGACTTTCTAGAGTCTTGATATAAATAATTGCTTTTCAGCTTTCTGGCTAAGATCAAATGTAAAACTTTGCAATGCAGGGAACCAATAGTGAGATGTTGTTAGAAATACAGATTCTAGGGCCCATATCAGACATCCTGAAACACAATCTGTGGTTTACTTGACATCAACCTCAAATAATTTTTTTAACCCATATTAAAAGTTGAAAAATCACTGTTGTAGAAAGCAGGGCTAGAAACAAGGATTCAAGTCCTGACTTTGTTTGGGAATGCAAACATGGAGAGGACATGCAAACTCAGGAAAACAAGAGTAAGTGGGGGCGGGGAGACAAGGGAAGCTGTGCAACAGAGAGGTGCTGTGACTTCAAAGTCCTGCAAGGGGTACAAGGTGGTCACTCAGGGGTTAATTTTGCTCTGTACTGGGACTTCTGCCCATAGTCAGTGAGAGTCACACCTCCTTCATGCCTCACCCCTGCTTTCTACTAACTGAGGCTCACAACACTAGGAGCTGTTCGCTCCACGTTTCCAGGTTACATATCCAAGTCAGAAAGAGGAGGTGTGGGTGCAGGCAAGAAAGAGGGGAAAAGGTGAATAAGGATTAAGGGTTTCTGAGGACATACAACCTACGGGTCTGAACATAATGCATACTGAAAATTCCAATCAGATAAGTGAGTAGAAATGGCACTTATTTGTCAGTGAGCAGAAACACAGCTGCTGACAGGGTAAATTCACTGTAGGATTTTGAATGTTAACTAGAAATTGGGATCCCATCTCTGAGCTAATGAAGTCTTTTTCAACATTTATTACTCCCTGACTCCCTGAGTTATAACCTGCTATTCCTTTGAGATCACTCAGGATTTCCAAGTATTTGATTAGCTCTTCTAACTCTATATTTCTAGTCCTGCTTCCCACATTTACTGATACCTGCAGTGCACTTATTCATGACTCATGCCTATTCACACAGTGTACTGGCCCACACCATCCCACACATCTTCTCTGTGTCATGCCATACCTTGTCATTGGACAAAGCACAAAAGAGGTTCAGATGTAACCAAGTAATTTGGGCCAGTAAACTTAAATGAGAGAGTGTTAGGAAACCTCAAAGAAGCTACATATCCCAGGGTGAGGATATACCCACTCTCCCGAGTGTGTCTCCTCTCAGAGTGCTGCCCCACCTGTGAGAAAATTCCATCCTGACCATGCAGGTTTCAGTCAGCATGAAAAATGATGGGTTGCCATTCCCAAGCAATGTCCCATGCCTTTCAGACTCTCCATGACAAATTGTGTTGCATTTACAGTGAGCAACTCCAGATCCTTTTGTCAAATAATCTATTTTGTCAGAAAAACCTTCCAACAAGATAAGAAAAATAAAAACAGAAAGTCACACAACACTTAAATTTTAAATCATTTGCATATTTATAGACACTCAGTAAATCTCTTTAAACTCCAGAGTTTGGAGAACTGGAGATTCTCACAACTCCTAAAAACAGAAAGGAGAATGTCTTTTTCTCTGGGCAAAAATAAACAAAAAATGTGTGACTAGTCAGAGAGCAGGCAGGCTCTTGCACTGCCCTAGACAGCTCTGGGCTGCCAGGCTTCTGAAGACCGCGTGAGCGCCTCCTGCAGGAGAAGCTCAGGCACTACTAGCCTCACACTCGGATGAAGATGCTTATTAGAAACAGCGTGGATTGTTGGTGAGTCCCAGACTCTTGAGCCCTTCAAGAAGGTATTCAGTGTCATGGGTACTCCCAACCTTTGTGTTTCTCAGTGAAGAAAGAGGCTCCTTTTCAAATTCTTCTTGAAATTCCGCTTTCAACCTATGTGTCTCGCAACTCCCAGAATCGTGTTTTACCCTTGCTGACAGTTCTATCAACTCTGGCCTGCATGGCAGAGTTTTGTACATGTTAACAGATGGGGTTAGTGTATTTACATAAATGTTATAACTGTCAGCTAAAACTTATGTTTTTTTTACGATGCTATAAATAAGAATTTCTCCTCAGGCTTATATGTTAATGGATCCTTATTTCCCAAAGATGGTTTTTAAATAGTTTAACATTCATTGGCACAGAAATATGTACCTTACGTAGGTATTGATATTCCCTTCCAAAGATTTCATGAATCTCAGGGAATGTTGACTTTCTCAATCTTTCTGCTGCTTTGACTTCGGATACTAGAGTTCCTACACCCATGAAACCACTATTTGATAAATCTGTTAATTCACCTGGGAATAGAACACTCGAGGACATGAATAAGGAATGTCCATCTAGGTTCCCTGTAATTAATTAGCCAGAATGTTTGACATAGATAAAATAGCACAAAAATGGTGGTTTTGTGTGCTCTATTTTAATCACAAAGTATCATTGCACACACGCAGAAAAGATTCAGCCTAAAACTAGTAAGAAAAATAGTATGTGGTAAAAGTAAATTTTTTTTAAAAAAATGCATTACTAACATTCAATATTTTAAAGTGCATTGCTGTATATTTCAAAAGTCATCCTGGAGCTGGGCGTGGTGGCACATGCCTTTAATCCCAGCACTCGGGAGGCAGAGGTAGGAGGATCACTGTGAGTTCGAGGCCACCCTGAGACTCCATAGTGAATTCCAGGTCAGCCTGAGCTAGAGTGAGACCCTACCTCGAAAAGCAACAAAAAAAAGTCATCCTGGGGGCTAGGGTTACAGACACTTGCTTGCAAAGTCTCGTGGCCCAGTTCCATTCCCCAGTATCCATGTAAAGCCAGATGTACAAAGTTGCACTTGCATCTGGAGTTTGTTTGCAGGGGCAGAATGTCCCAGTATGTTCTCTCTCTCTCTCTCTCTCTCTCTCTCTCTCTTTCTCTCTTTCTCTCTTTCTCTCCTTTCTCTTTCAAATAAATAAGTAAACAAAATATTTTTGAATCATACTGTATGTGGTAAACATGCTTCTATTGGGCATCCAACATCCTTGGGATGGGAAGAGAGACTGTTACATAAAATGTAACATGGGATACAATGTTCCAGTAGATATGGAGGCAGAGCCAAAATAACGTTGCGCTAGTTATGTCTTATATATGCAACACGGAAAACAAAGCACTCCACACTTATATACCTTGCTTGAAAAGAAAAGAAAAAACTTAATATTCCTTTGTGCTGCAGGATAGGAATTAATTTTGGATTGTTTTAAACTTTTAAAAGTTGTAGTTCTCTTTGAATATAGAGTGTGAGACATTCTTCCCTGAAACCACTTGGAAAAGACAGTATTTACAAAAAAGTTTTTTCAAAAACATTCTTGCTCTTTTATATCAATTACAATCTGTTAAATAATATAATACAGTTTTTGAACATTTAGAATATGCAAAAATATTTACTTTGGAATAATTCTCTGGTAATTAAGACCTAGTGGTAGATTATTTACATTTGAATTTATATGATAAACAGGATTCAAAAAACTAATACAAGTATAAAATTTTTTATATTATTGGCAAGACTGGTAAAATTCTGAGTTCCAACTATACTTTATCTCTCCTCAGTTAACTCCAAGGTTCTAGATAATAGGATGAGTCTTTTATAGGGCTAAAATAATTTGCATTATTATTTCTTTCACTGCTACCTCTTCTTGAGATTGCTCCTTTTTCCTATTTACCATGAGCCTTTTCTTAGGAAAGCACTTTTATACTGCTCGTAGTAGCCTGCCCTATACCTAAGGCTATTGTTTCACTTGTGACAGTTTTTCCAGTTGGGCTTTTAAAAGCACTGAGAGTGGTTGTCTCTGCCAGTCTGCCAGATTCTTACCAGTCCCCATAAGGTCAAGGGCAGTGCTAATCCTTAGAGAAGGCTTTCTGTAAATGTGTTCAGAATCCACTCAGCTTTAAAAGTAGTCACACACTACCACAGAAGCACTTCTGAATGGAGATTTTCACTTAACTTCCAATACATTAATTTGGAATGAAGAAATATTAGTGACTAATGCAGCATGACTTTACCCATAAACTGAGAATAATTGTAAGCTCCTATGAGGAGTGGGTACATATGGGGTAGTATTAGACTCAGAAGTATTGATTCAAGTTAAATCTCCACTAATGGCCAGTCTTGGGAGTTCTCTCAGGTTACCAACCACTGTCAACATGACTTCCTCAAGGGTTATGGGAGAAACTATTGACTCGACCTGTGTCTTCATTGTCGGGACAGTCACATGAAATAGCACAGGAACTAGTTAGCCATAGCAGTAAAAGTAACATAAAACCACACAGGCTGCTGCTGTTGCTGACTTCCCCATGGCAGCAAGTCACACAGTATCACTGGTTAAGATTCTAGGTTACTTTCTTGATGCTGAACTAGAAAAGAATCCCTTCTGAAAAATGAGCCAGGGTTGGTGGTGCAAGTCTGCAAGAGACTGAAGCAGGAGGATCCCAAGTTTAAGAACGAGGCAACTAAGTGAGGTTCATCAGGCCCAGTCAATTTAGAGTTATACAAATCCACAATGAAGGAAATTAAATAATAAGAATCACATTGTGTTGATCTTTAAAGAGGTAGTTAAGAAAAGTTTTAGCATCTTTGTCCAAACAGAACTTTTAAGATACCAATTAACATGAAAAATACATTTGTATAATAAGTTATTGCTTGATTAAGACATGGCTGTGGCCATGCACAAATTTTCCAAATACTTAATTTGTTATAGTGTTAGGATTTCTTTCTCTAATGTAATATTTGAATTATGGCAATGTTCATTTAAAAAATAATAATCTCTTAGAAAATCATCATGGTTTCTTACACTCTCATTTGTTGGAAACATATAAGCTGTTTTCTCTTGAAAATTATAGTGCAGTTACCATTGTAGATGACAAAAAAATAATCAAATCATTTACAAGTAGATGAGCTATTAGGAAAACAAACTGCCATATGCACAGATTTAATTCCTGTTTGGCAACCTTAGGTGATTTTCTAAGTAGATGTTTATAAATATTACAACTTTTTTTAAAAAGGAAAGATTGGAATATTTGCTCAGAATATGCAACGACTGGGTTTCATCTACAGAACGAAAGGCAAAAAAGCATGTATAATATATTTTGGTCAATGAGACTCTGAAGCCGTCATTGTGCAGTGTCTTAAAGATGAGTTCAAAAAGTAGTCTAATGCTAGTTGCACGTTTTATTACTGCAGTTATGAATATCATATCGATACCATTAGTGATCCTTACATGCCATGATACTTTCTTGCCAATCTTTTGTTGTAGAACCTGTGAGCAGAAGACATTAGTTTCCTTTGATTCTATAAATTTTGCGTCCATCTCATCAGTGTCAAGAAAACTGTAGGTTCATTACTAAAAGTAGAATTATTTTGATCCTCTCCCCAAATTGTTTTCTTTATTGACTCTTCAGAGCTTATCACTGGAGAAGATCCAGGAGGTCATAGCTTTAACAAGACAAACAGATTATCAAAAAAAAAAAAAAACTATTTGTATGAATGGCATATTTGGGGTAGGGGTAAGATGTATCAAAACCAAAACATTTCTCTTTTTCTTTTTCTTATGTAGAAACTTTATATGGGCATATCATGCAGTGTTACCATCATTTCACCCTCCTTTTCCCCATCCACTGAGGGCCCTCCTTAGTGGGATTGTTGGTATTCACCACGGGGCTGTGGCTTATGAGTTGTAAGAACAGCAGTCAGTCATTGTGTGTTGGGGGGGGGGTAATGCCCCTGGTTATTCCCTCCCACCCTGTGGCTCTTACAGTCTTTATACCCCGACATTTCCCTTTCCATTATGACATTTGTGTGATAGGATTGCCAGCTATGTTGATTATTTTAAGGGACCTTGTAGTGACTGATCACAGAAAGTATTTGTAATAGATATATTACAATGTACACAAAACTTAAGTAACTCACAATTAAAGGGCTAGAGGGATGGCTTAGCAGTTAAGGCACTTGCCTGTGAAGTATAAGAACCTAGTTTCCATTCCCCAGTACCCATACAAGCCAGATGTGTTAAATGGTGGTGCATGTGTTTTGGAGTTTGTTTGTACTGTGGCTAGAGGCCCTGGCATGTCCATTCTCTCTCAATTTCTTTCTCACTAGCTCTCTCTCATACATAAATAAAATAAAATAAAAAGAAATATACACATTGTCCTGACTATGTTAGAAATAGAGAATTCTTCACACAGTTTGGGAAAAAAAGTTCTTTTTAAGGTGGCCTATAGAACTTTATTTCAGGCTCTGTTTTGAACACAACACCAGAGCTATTTAACATGTATATGTATATATGCATGTAAATGCATATATGTGTTTAGAATCAGCATTACAAAACATCATTGCTTACCATACTTAGAAACTTTATACTTTCATTTGTGATAAAAGTAAAAAAAAATGTTTATTTTACAGCTGTTATCTAGTTTCATAAGGCATAGAATTGGCAAGCCTAGGTTATAATCAACAAGGTTATACATATATGAATATTTTATTATTGCTTTGAGATATTTTCAGAATTTTCTTCCTGAACTACAAACTATCTTATTCTTGCCCACTCACCCCCAAGCCTTTACTCCCTGTTCCTCAGCATAAAGCTATCTGGTGAGCCAGCAGCACCCTCAACACTAAATGCAGCTCCTCAGCATCGCTGAAGAAATACACTCAAGGACTCTAATCTACTTCAAAGGCTTGGGGAATATGCATTTTTGTCTTTTGTATTCAAAGAAAATGATGCTGAATGAGCTGCCCAAGTGGGTTATATGTTTTCATTCATGCAATAATAAAATAGCCAATGTGCTATATTGTCACTTTCACCTGTTTTTTTCTTATTTTCACATAAATTCATAAGACTTTAGAGAAACTCAGCTGCACTTCACCATTTACTTCTCTGGTAGGAGTCTAAATACTCCCATTATATAAGAAAGGGGGAGATGGAAATGTTTTTCCTTAAAAAAATGTGGATCTTTCTACAAGAATGATATGATTCTGGGAACTTTGTTGGGCACTCACAGTACATTTGTTCTATAATAAAGAGAGGAAAGTACATAATGCAGTATTGGTTCTTGCCTTCACGGAACACAGTGTAGTAAAGACTGACGTGTCAACAAAGTGCCTTGTTTAGAACAAGACAAGCAAGACAGATGCTTTGCTTCTTCTGTCCATCAGCTTGAATCGCCTTATAGAAGCAATAACAACCAGTTACACAAATTATTCTTTAAGCATAAAGAATCCAACCATTGCAGATATTTGAGACATAAATTACTTGGCACAGCATATATAGAAAGGGTATGGGAGGTGTAGTTCAGTGGTAGAAAACTTGCCTAACTGTATGAGACTCTATCCAATCCCCAGTACCAAAAAGACATAGAATAGGATACTCATTAACCTGCCCAGACTTTTATATTGAGAGAAGTATTTTCTCATTTGGAGTAACACCCTTAGAAGCTATGCAGTTCTGTTCAGCATGTTATTAGGGCACCTTTCTTGACATCTTTGCAGAAGTAATTTGCTTTATTGTCAAACTGGTCAGCATCTAATTTAGAAAACCTCCTCCTTTAATTGATATACTAAGAAAATTCTCCACTTTTCAAATGATCATTTTAGTTCCCACTACTATGGAGTTATTTTCCTTAGTGAGCTGATTAGAATTCAAATTTGATCTGTTACTACATAGCCCTTATGATTGAAGGCAACCCTACTCTAAGCCAGACCTCTCCATCAGAGTTAAGCTAGAAGATCTGTGTAAACAAAGACCATATTCCATTTGAAGTTTTTTTTGTATCACTCAAGGGCTGAAAAGCAGATAGCATAAGAAGCAAGAGATTAGGATAGAGGTTAGAATTGGGCATGCTGTTGAAAGCCTGACCCCACTCCTTGGGCTACAGAGTGAGTTCAAGGAGTCTGGGCAACCAGTGAGACCTTGTCTTAAAAATAAAATTTTAAAAATAATGAAAAGTTGGCCTACAGATGTAACTCAGAGCTTTCCTGGCATGCACAGACTCTCTGTTCAATTCCCAGGATTGGAAAAACAAAAGATACAAGTTAGTGAACAGAGCTCCTAATGCCTCCCTAGTTTCTCATATTCACACAGGCATAACAAAGTAGGCAAGGCAATTCAAGCACCATGAGAGACACACCTGAACAGAGCATCCCAGAACCTGTGGCTTTACCCCATAGCACAATAGGCTGGGGAAAGTGTGAACTTACCACCATAGGAGGAACATCTTCCTGAATCATCATTATCACCATTATATGATCCAGTTTTTAACAAATAATCAACTGGATACCACCAGTCTTCAGAAGAGTATTTGAATGTCCATGAGATCATTTGATCCTCCTATTTGTCATCTGCACAACCACTTCTTTGATGTAGTCATTATTGGTAAACTTGCTTGTAGTTTAAGAAATACCTATCATCTATTTTTGTCATTCAGGCTATTTACTGGATAGCCATTGTGGGAAAAACACTCTACTGACATGCAATGACATTTAAATGACATGAACTCTCCTTCAATAGACATACTTTAACAGACAAAGCATTTAAAGAAGGAATATTTCCACATAGAAATACTTAAGTTATTTTTAAGAAATATTAAGTAATAAGGGGAAATATTTCTCTATATTATCTTCTATTAATTCAGCTGAGACAAAAATTTTGGCAACTAGTTGAAAGTAAGTATACTTACTTGCTGTGGCAGCACAAGGCTATCAGTAATCTCTCCATGTTCCTATTACTTGAAGCACTTTCCACCTATAAGAACATGATACTAATTTGTGTAAGTGGGAAGTCATGGTTTTTGGAGTCAGGAGATTTAGGTCTGATCTTTTGATTTGGACATTCAGCATAGTTTTGGGCTAGTCTTCCTTTTCTAAAACTAGAATATGGGTAGTACATGAACCACAAACAAGTTTTTAGTAAACAGATCACTGAAAAGATGATGTAGAAAAATACAAGGATAACAAACAGTGAGGCAGTCTGTTGAAAAATTCAAACACCATCTGTTACTTAGAAAAAGTCTATTTATTCATTCCTTCAGAGGTGTTGCCTACTAACGCACAAGTGTGCAATGTTTAATAATACAGCTATTCAAACATTTTTTAATTCATTTATTTTCTCTTTCTGTCAAACAATGTACTTGTCCCACATGGGGATTAGACCATGACTTCTCACTTATTTTAGACTTAGATTGCTTATTTTACAAGTCTCACTTTTTTTCATTATAAACACCTGGAGCATTTAATATTTAAATCCTTTGCTTACAGCCAACTGTTGCTCTATATATTAAAATAATAAAGGCTAGAGAGATTGCTTAGTGGTTAAGGTGCTTGTCTGTGAAGCCTAAGAACCCAGGTTCAATCCCTCAGTACCCATATAAGCCATATGCATATAGTGGCACATGTGTCTGGAGATAGTTTGCAGTGGCTGGAGGCCCTAGTGTGCCCATTCTCCTCCCCCCCATGAATAAATAAATAAAAATAAAATATACAAATTATTAAAATAATGATAATAAGCTAGATGGGAGCAAGATGTTCTGGTATGCTACTGTGAAGTAGAGTGACTCTTGATAACAGCAGGGAGCATACATTTCTGAAAGCTAGAATAAAGTATGTGGAAAGTTTCACTGCAAAGAAAGTATAAATGAGGAAATAGATTCAATGTGATTTACACATTATACACTACATATACATAAGAAAATATCATGTATAACTTTGTTTTATATATAAAAATAAATTGAATTGCAAAGAATAATAACCACAAAATGTTTTTCACTAAAAAAAATGAAGTTTCTGAACCATAAGGAATTAATACTCTACTTTTTTTTATCTTTTAGGAAGATAAAAACTAAAGCTAATGCTAAGTTCTCAAAGTACAAAACTTTCTGAGAATTAAATAAGGTCTGAATGTCTGAAAGTTTTCATCCAGATAAAGCTTTAATTAGATCTAATTTATTATGGTATTTGTCATAGCTTTAGGGTATTTTCAGAATCCAAATTCAAAACTGTGATAATATGAAATGAGATCCATTCTTTTGCTACATCAGCTATATATAAGTAAATATATAGAATATTGCAGATTATAGATGTTGTGCATAGACTTCATCTTTGACATATCCAAAAATAGCAAGTGATTTACTTCATTGAAAACAGTCCCTCACATGTTTTAGACACTCACGGTTAAAGAGCATCTGAACCATGCCATGGTGGGGTGAACACAGAACGAGAAAAAAATCCATGGTAAGACCTACAAGAAAATACAGTACTAATTATGAAAGAACAAGTCCAGCCCCACAGGTATTAGTTACTTTTCTCAGTGCTGTGACAAAACATCTGACAAAAAAAACCACTTAAAGAAGGGCGCACAATGGCTCCCAGTTGGAGGATATAATCCGTTGTAGTGTAGAAGGTGGGAGTTGAAAGTAGCTCTAGGTGTGGTAGTGAGAGCATGAGACAACAGGTCACACCATGTCTGCAGTCAGGAAGCAGAGAGATGAATTCTAGTTGACAACTCAGTTTCTCCTTATTCAGTTCAGGATCTCAGCACATGGGATGCTGCCTCCCACATTAAGGCCTCTTCCTTCAGTAAAACTTTCCTGGAAACACCCTCACAGACACACACGGAGGATTATATCTTAAGTTACACTAAATTCTACAAAGCTGATAAGAATGACCGTCACAACACTCTCTTCAGTGGAGCAAGATGCTTAGGACAAAATATGTGATCTACTCTCTACAGACTACAGAGGAGGCAGTGGAGTAGTCTCAAGCATATCAAAAAAACAAGCTGATTTGAATAGACTTTAAGTTTGGCTATATTGTTAGGATATCTTCCTGTAGGAATTCTAAATTTCATGATTATTTTTCAGCTATGCAACCTTTGGTTTTGTTGACTATGTCTTCATCCTAAAGAGTTTAATTCAGAGACATTTTACTAAGCACATGCTAGTTTGTGGTAGGGGCTACTGCAGCTACCATGGCAACCATTGGTCTTTCTTTTTGCTAACTTGGACATTTTTTTCCCCAAGATTCCTTCTCTGAACTGACATTTTCAGGTCTTGAGCTATACTATGTGAAGACAATTTCTACTTCTTCATATTGGAAACAGCTGGATTAATTTTGGCAGTTTTATCTGTAGTGAATTTTTGTCTTGGGTCATTTCAACTTGGAACTTGAAATTCAAAGGAAAAGGATAAAGCAATGTTACCTAGTCTGTTTTTCCCATGACTGTTAGACATGAATATAATAGGTATTTCATCTCGGTCTGTTGAAAACTCCCAGGTCACATTAAACTGCACAGTATTATGGTATTAGGATATGGTTATGTATTAATAGGATTCAGGAATAATTTACACAAATATCTGTGTGCATAAATTGTGTAATACTCTCTAAGATGATCACAGAAAGAGTGGATAGAAGGAACAGGAAAGACTAAAGGAAATATAACTTCAAAGGAGGCCAACTGACCTTGTGGTGATAACTGTAAAGGTCATGAGGAAACTTTGACATTTTACTCATTAACATTATTTTAAGCTATGCCTATCCTTAAACTCGTGTGCTGATGTAACACATTTTATCTGTAAAAGTAATCATATTATGTGTGTGTGTGTGTGTGTGTGTGTGTGTGTGTGTTTGACTTCTACTGAACTGTGTTAAAGTATTCCTGAACCTTTTAGGCTAAGAAGGCAACTAAACCAACATCAAAATAAGAAAAACAAATTAATATCTGTTATAGCAGCTAAGGATAAAAGCACCTTTCTGCAGAGACAAATTAGGTACTTGAAACTGAGGTGCTGTCCTAAGGAAACTTAAAATATGAATGTATTTGGAGCTAAAAACTGGGTAGAATCAGGCAGAATTTTGAGAAGCATGATTTTTAAAAAATCTTAATTTGAACAGACTCTAAGTAGAAATATGGAAATTATTAGCAGCTTGGTATTAAGTGAAAACACATGTTATTGTGAATTAAAAGACTATAGACCTATGCTGGAAAGATGGCTCAGCAGATAAGTATACTTCCTGCAAAGGTGTGAGGGGCTGAGGGGACCAGAAACTGCCCCATTTCAAATCTCCAGAATCCAAGTACATAGCTGGGCGTGGCCAGGCTCACCTGTAACACAGGTCCCACAGATGGGAGCAGAGACCAGGGAACCACCAGGCTCACAAAGAATAGCAAGTTCTAGCATCAATAAGAGACCTGCTGTAAGAACAATTAGTGGGAAACTCAACGTTCCCTCCAGCCTTGGCAAGTGTCCCTGCCAAAGGCAAGTATACAGTGCATGGGATGCTGCAAGGGCACATACATATAACACACACACACACACACACACACACACACACAGAGCATATTCAGGCCCTTGCTGCACAATAACAAAAAGATTATTTAAATTGTCCCCAGTTGTATGGAAGACAGGATGTATGAAAGGTGAGCTGTGATATCTAGCTAAGGAGATTGCAAGCAAAATATTCCGAATGAGGAAGTTTCTTTCCCTGATTAGAGTGAAAGGTTAGAGGCAAGAGGCAAGTGGAAGTAAGCTTTTAAACAAAGGGAAAATAGGGCTTAATGACTTGCAAAAATCTCAGCCTATTCAGGTGACAAAATATGCAAAATTAAGAGGCTAAAATTTAGAGATTAATTATGTGCCTCAGATATGTTCTTGGTTAGATTTGAGGTTATCCATGACTCATAATTGTTGCCTTAGACCTCTCCCCAGGAGCTCAGGATGGAGAAGGGTTAACTCAGAAAGACAGAGACACAGTCTCTCTGAAATGGAGAGCAATGCTGCCCTTTCCGTGAGAGTCTCACAAAATTCTTGAGAAAATTGTATCAGCAGGAGCACTGTAAAAGGGAGAACGGAAAGGGAGCTGTTAGAGACCAAAGTTCCATTTTCATGAGGACGGATAATAGAACTATACAGCTTTAATCAAACACACGCTATCATTCATGCTAAAGGAATGACCTCTCAGAAAGCAGAACAGACAGCCACAGAGCAAGAGTCCACCCCATTCAACATGTTGATTTGGGCCTAGGGAAAGCTTATGAAGAAAATCAATGAAGTCCACTCAGTTCTGACCTGTAGCACTGTGATATCATACATAGGTGCTGTTCGAAGCTACTGCATTCAGAAATATAGTAAAGATATTAATAATAGTTACTAATCCTAAAAATTCAGTTCATATGATTTAGAAGAGAGAGTACAGAGATCTTTGAGATTTTTATGTACACACAATACTAAATTCTTTCCAAGATGCTTGTACTAAAATCGGTGTATTTTTTTTCGGATGCTGTGTTTTCCACAAGGTTTCTATCAAGTTAAAAATGCATATATTCTTGCCCTGGAAACTTGCCCATTATTTTCTACTTCACATCCATTTCAAGCTAAAGTAGAGTGAAGGTTACTTTAAGTCTCTTTAAAACTGGTGCTATATACTAAGCACTGTGGAATCTTTTGTTGCTTTCTTATAATTGTTAATACTATTCTGTGATTTAGCTGCAATATACAAAAAAATACTGTGAACATGAATCTGCAATACTACTTTAAAGGATAAGACCTTAAACCAGGCATGGTGGCACATGCCTTTAATCCCAGCACTCAGGAGGCAGAGGTAGGAGGATTGTCATGAGTTCGAGGATACCCTGAGACTACATAGTGAATTCTAGGTCAGCCTGGGCTAGAGTGAGACCATACCTCAAAAAACAAAAACAAATATAAAAGTTTTTAAAAAGAATAAGGCCATAAGAAAAAAATTGAGGTAAAACATAAATTTGTTACATCAAAACATAGTTAAATCTTCAAATACAGGTAAATGGTATGGCCTTTGTTCAAGTTTTTTAAATATCTAGGACATCAGAGGAGGTTGTGAGCATGGCCAAGCCAACATTCAGAACATACCAACCTGAATCATTGTTTTAAAAGTAGTGTAAAAACAGCCAGGCGTGGTGGCATATGCCTTTAATCCCAGCACTCAGGAGACAGAGGTACGAGGGTCACTGTGAGTTCAAGGCCACCTTGAGACAACATAGTGAATTCCAGGTCAACCTGAGCTAGAGTGAGACCCTACCTCGAAAAAGAAACAAATGAAAAAAAAAAAAAGAAAAGAAAAGAAAAAAGAACGTAGGATAAAGAGGTCTATGCAGGGAAGGGAGGGAATTGTATGATGTGTTGCAAATCCGTGAAAATGCTTAAGAAAGATAAGTGATAGGCCAAAGTAAAGAGAGGAATATTCTCTTAAGAGGAATTGATATTCACTAGTCTTTTCAAAATTTTGAAATTTGTGTTTCAGTGTTAAGGAATATTGCAATCATCAGGGTTCAACTGCAGAGAAGAAACCATTAGCTAATTCCAGAAGAAAATGATTCACCAGAATATATTAAGTGACTTATAGAACACTTGGGATGGCTGAAAAACAACCTTTAAGGTAGCTGTTGTCACCACCGGTAGTGGGAAGCACCACCTTACCCCCCCCCCCGTTTTAACCCACTGCACTGCAGCCCGTGCTCCAGCCTGTCTTCGTCCATGTGAATTAACTTAGCATTCCTGAATGGTGGGACCTAGTCATACCTGGGAACAGCACAGCAAGAGCTTCTAGGAAAGGCAGTGCTCAGGGAAAGAACGTTAGAAGATTGCTATGGTTGTTGAACAATCCATAGGATCACCAACCACAGCCTAAAAGTGCAAGAAAGCCTGAAAAGACATTTCAGTTAGGAAAGCCAAGTTCTTTGTCTGTGAAGTAATAATAAAATACCAGACACCTAATGATGATTTTGCTTAGAATCTTCCTAATTTTGGATTGCATTAAAATTTTAAGTGATTGTTGTCATTTTCAGCATGTTTTCTATTGAGTGATCATAATATTAAAGTTAAAGATCTGATTCTTATTTTTTTCTACATTTGTTGCATGTAAAATTTGCTTTGCCACATTTTCATAGATCCATGAAATCTTCTAGGCCTTTCTAATTTATGGCAAGAACTTACCTATCCCACCTCAAACAATGGATTGTAGCATGGTTGGTAAGGCATATTCTTGTCCTACTTACAAACACTTTTTTGGCAATGAGCTTTGTCATTGTCTGAGTCAGCTTCAAACATACTAATGTCAAAAATAACATCAGCTTACAATGGGCTTACAGCAGTGACAGTAGTTTTAGTAACTGAGTCAACTTTAGGCCAACTGCCATTTGCTGGCTCAAGTCATATGCCCAGGTATTATTTTCTGTGACTTATACTCAGAGCATTGGGGCTTAGATATAGGTTGTCACAGAGAAGACCAGAAATCAGTAGCAGTGAACAGTCTCTTTCCTGCTGTAGCATTTACAAAAACAGTAGGTATTATCAAATGTATGGTGATGTGTGGACAATGGCTACATTAGCAGATCGGCCAGTTGAGAATGCTGGGCCCTTTGAAATAGTTCGGAGCTGTTGGAACCTGGTGGAATTCCACCACTTCTCATCTTAAAGTTTATTTGGATTTACTTCTGTGACTGTCAAATTAACCCAAAGTTAGAGCTGCTTAATAATGGCAAGTTAATCAACTCAGCAAATGCTAACCTCTACTAGTTGGCTAGTGGCTGAAAGGAAAGCAAAAGCAAGTAATCAGAGGAACTGTGTGATGTTTTTTAAACTTTTTCTTCCCATAGTGACTTTTCTGCTTGTTTTGGACTTCTCAACCTTCTCACCTGCCTGCTAATCTTTGTCAAGGTTGGAAAGAATATGTGTGTTGTGTTCTTTGAACCCCTTCTCTCCCGTCACTTCTGACGTGCTCTTGAGTTGGAGGGGAGGCTGATGACATTGCGAGGTCATGAAGGAGGCGAGCGCTAACCCAGGAGGCCATTTAGCTCCGTGTGCTTAGGATCTTCTATTTATAGCTTCCCCTTGCATTCTCTCAATTGTCCTGGTTTGGATGACACGGTCCATGATTACCCTCAATATAAGCAACCATGACAATGGTCAGGGTAGTTGACGTGTTTATAGAATTCACAGACTTTACCTAATGAAACGAGTGTCCTGGCACTCGAATCTCTATGTGCTCTTTTAGAATGTTGCATCTTTGGGGAGTGGTTTCAAATATTTAAGGTGTGATTCTTATGTACATGTATGAAAACTTCACTATTCTTAGTGAAATTCTTAGATTTACAATAAATGAGAGATTTTTTGTTTGTTTGTTTTTTTGAGGTAGGGTCTCACTTTAGCCCAAGCTGATCTGAAATTCACTATGGAGTCTCAGGGTGGCCTCAAACTCATGGATTCCCCTATCTCTGCCTCCTGAGTGCTGGGATTAAAGGTATGCACCACCATGCCTGGCTAAATGAGAGTTTTTTAAATCACTAATTTCAAAGAAGTTTTGCTAATAAAAATTCTTATTTGAAATTATAATTCACAAACATAAATGGAGATTGAATGAAACATATTAATGGTAGATTTAAAAAAATAATTCCTTTTAAGGATACTATTATCCTGAATAATATTTAGTAAAGAAAATGTATCTAACTTGAAAATATTTGAAGTGATTAGCACACAGAATAAAATTAATCATGTCTTTTTAGATGCTGTCATATTCTTTTTCATTTATACTTTCTGAAGGCTATTTTCTGTTGTGTTTCAGTGTTTATGATAGTTTAAAGAGAATATTTCATGCCTCAAACCAAGTTTTCACTCTCATTGATAGCAAGTAATTCATTTTTATCACAATTAAAAGAACTATTAATAATTTGGAGAAATTTAATTGAATACTGAATGCTATTTCCTTGTCTTTCCTCCTAACAACATCCTTTTATGGTTCATTCAATAAACAGAATTCACCAAAAACCTTACAATAGCAGATAATCTTCTCATATGAAAATTTGGCATTCACTTATATTTATTAAAGGGGTCTTGAGAAGCCACTGCTGTCTGCTGCCAGTGACATGAGACTCAGAACAGTAGAGTCTGATAAGAATTGCCAAAAAGCCTCAATAGGCAGTTCAGACAGACATACAGATTCAGTTAAGGATAACAATTTGAATTTTTCTACCTTGTTAATAATTAACATAGTGCACATCTCCATTTGTAGTATGAAATAAAAGAACTCCAGAGTACTTGGCGGTAGAATATTCTTGTCTTTATAACATTGTCCAGAGTTCTTACAGTGCACTTTTCTCTGGTTCATTTCATCAATTACTAAATGTTGACACTTTAAAAAATATTTTATTTATTTATTTGACAGAGAAAGAGACAGGAGAGAGACAGAAAGGCAACTAGATAGGGGATAAGTGCATGAAGGCCTGTAGCCACTGAAAACGAACTCCAGACACCTGTGCCACCTTGTGTATCTGGCTTTACGTGGGTGAAATTTGCTGAGTTTCTGCTTTTGTACAGATGATCAGAGTTAATAACAATACTAGATTTTCATTTTGGATCTTTAATGAGGTGTACTTATTGACAAAGGGAAAACTTCTATGAAGTTGTAACTGTCATGAATGAATTGGGTATTACAGCTGTCCTATTTATGAGACTGCTAAGTTATGGTGGGCAGTGCTATACTGATGAGTTAATTTAAAAAATGGCAGGGGGTGGAGGGATGGCTTAGCAGTTAATGTGCTTGCCTGCAGAGCCAAAGGACCCAGGTTCAATTCCCCAGGTTCCACATTAGCCAGATGCACAAGTGGCGCAGGAGTCTGGAGTTCGTTTTCAGTGGTTAGAGGCCCTGGTGCACTTATGCCCTCTCTAGCTGGTTTGCAGTGGCTATAGGCGCTGACACACCCATTCTCTCCCTCCCTCTCTTTCCCTCCATCTTTCCCTCTGTCAAATAAATAAATGAATAAAAATAAAAATAGAGTACTTTTTAAAATGGCAGTTATTCAAAGAAAAAGTTCAGGAGCTCTTAACTTTTATCACTGCTCAGAGACCAGAGCATTGTCTACAAGGCAGGGGAAAAAGGAGGAAGCATAGGAAGGAAGAGTCCACGTCCATATGTCTTGATATGTGCCTCACTTTTACAGGGACTCATGGCTGTTTATTCTTCATGAATGCAATCGAGTGGAAATATCACAGATATACTTTTTGAAAAGATGTTGCTCTGCCCAATCTATAATCACAAAATATCCACATGTGTTGCTGTTGACGCCATTACTTTTTCTTCCAATGGACCACACAGCAGGCTCTGGGGAGTTTCCTACTAAGGAAAAGGAGGATGAGCTGATACTTGGAGTCACTGGGGAAAGGATCCCTGGGATCCAGTGGCCTCATGTCCTGGGCCCTGGAGGGAGAGCCCACACTTCTGACAATGGGAAGTCACTGAGGCTTGCTCTGAGCCTTAGTTTTTCTGCAAACACACGATCCATCCTATCAAATCTCAGAGCAGGTGTGAACCCTCAGGGACAGTAGGTGACAGTAACACTAGGAAGCAGAGTGAAGTCTTAGCCAAAGCAGAACGAACTGCTGCTCCTCTGTGCCCCAACCTGATGTGGAAGTCACCATTTTGGGAGTAGTAGAACACTATTAAATTAGTCTTGCTTAGAAGAGAGTAAGTTAAAATTTCATTAGTGCAGAACAATGTTTCTAGGAATGCCTAGTATACGAAGTATTTTAAGAAAGCAGTATCAAAAGGCTAACCCCTATATACCACTGGGCTCTCTCTGTTCGCTTGGGAATCATAATCTTTCATTGCTGTCAGTGTTTTCCTAGTCAATAGCATATAAATTCTACTCAAAGTGAAACATGTTCTAATAAAAAATGCTGACTCTTTTTCTTAATGCAAGAACCATTAGAGAGCTTTAAAAATCAGTTTTAAACTATGCTATACAAATAACAAAGAATCAAGGGAACATTTGTGTATGGAACACATAAAAATACAGTGAAAGGAATTAAAAGTAGAACATAAAAGAATTTCCTGCACTTACAAATAAGTTTCTTAGGAGTATGATTATATAAGCACGTATAGGTGTGTATGCCCTTATATCTATAATTAATACACACATGCACAGTTGCTTAGAGGAAATGAGCCACTCTAGAACTGAGATACTTTATCTTTATAATGAGTAATGGGTAATTAGATAATCTCTAAGGTCTCATTAAACCTTAACTTTCAAGAACTGTTACTACCATCAGTCACTGTAAGCCAATGTAAAGCATGAATCTAAACAGAAAGCTGAAATAGCCAAATAATATTTATATAGCATTCAGTGTAATGCTATGTGTGTAAAATTCTCAGAAGAGGAATAGAAAGGAAATTTAAAAGTAAGAAATAAACTACTGTTTATCGAACACTACCACATTCTGGATAGTGAGATAATAATACCAGTCACAGATGAAACAGATAGAAAACCACAGGCGTGTGCACCAGACAGAAGGCACTGGCTTAAATTCCATGCACACATTTTCTCATGTGATCATGTGAAATGAAGTGTGGCACAACCCCCATCTGATAAGTGAGAGTTTGGAGCCATATGGTTCACTTCTCTTGCCTAAGTCTTCTGAGGGTGGAGGTGTGGAACATGAGTTCCTACCTGGTGGCCTGGCTCTAGGGTCCGTGCCCATCTCCCTCAGTCATACAGTCTATAAAATGAGCACCATCTTCCCATGCAGATGACAGCTGTCCCATTACAAGGCCTGGCAGCAGAGATAAGAGAAATGAGGTGACTGCTCCAGCGTTACATACATACCCTACACAGTACCAGGAATGTTAATCAGGCCTCTTTTAAAAATATACTTTTACTGTGGCATTTTGAATTGTCCCCACTGTAATTTTCATTCTTGTAGTGACAGTTTAAGGAAACCTAAACTGAATATTTGACTATAAAGAAATCTGCTTTGCAAAAGGAAAATCATGAGATCAAGTTTAGGTTCAGGCTAGCTGGAAGCGTTCACGTCACAATGGCATTCAGTCTCTTTTCAAATTGGCCGGTTGCATAGCCTTCCATAAGACTCAGTTCTTAGGACCACAGTGGGATTATTTCACAAGTCTGTTTGACTAAAGTGACAACGTCCCATTGATATTCCTTCTTTCAGTTGTGGAGCTAGCAAGGTAGAGTGAGAACTCATTGATCCTATGTAAGTTCTGGAACCCTCCAGTAAGACATTCTCTCTCTCCCTCTCTGAGGATGGAAGGACTGTGACTTAGAGAACTGCTACAACTGCTTCCCATAGAGCCCACTCAGGAGATATCTCCTTTCCATGATCCTCATCGTGTTCCCTTTCTCTGTGGAATGTGTGTGGCTTACATATCATGGGAGGACGGCAGGTGGCTGGACCATCCAGTCCCTGGCTTTCTGCTGATACAGGCAGAACTTGAGCCAGTTAAACTAGAGTTACACCCTCATTCACTCCATACATGCTGTGGAGTGGCTAAGACAGTAATGATGATTTGTACTCCCTCCTGGCACTAACTTTGAGAGACCAGCCGACAAGTGACAAAGAAAATTCAGAATTAAAGCTGGCACACCTTCCTTAATTCTCCCCATGGTACTTGAGTACGGTTATTATTTAATGTTTCTTTGTCGCTGTAAATGTATGAGCTACCAGTCAACACAGGAAATTGTTCCAGATAACAGAAATTGGCTTGAAAATTGAGACCAATGTGTGAAGTGTAGCAAAGGCGGAGGTATGGGGTCCGGGAAGAGCAGGTTTCTGAAATCCTAAGATGCAGTCTCATGCAGAGGTCTTTCCACAGTGCTGAGCAGGGCGTTTCAAGGGTTACTGTCACTTTGGGACATTTTCTTCTGTGCATGGTCCTCGCTCTCCGCCCTGGTGTCACCATTGTTTCTTTATCAGATTCAGCATCATTGCTGGTGGGTCAGAAACATCCATGACCACAAAGAACAGTGCTTTATAATGCTGGAAACTAGAAAGGCAACACCTTCAGTCACTAGGCAGGCTGACCTCAGGGCTGTCAAGCACATTATGGTAGCCCAGGATGTCTGTTCAGAGGATCACAGGAGTGTGGCATATAACGAATGGGTGATTTCCATGATCTCCTTCTCAGGAGAGAGAGGCTAAGTTAGAAAATGATCTTAGCAGTCATGGTGGGTAAGTGTGACAGAATTCAAATGCCACCTCCTACACGCCTGCTTGTATGAGGAGTACAGGAAAGGGCCTTGATGTTCAATGTGGAGATGAGACTCTTCCCATAAAGTCCCCTCTGTGGAATGGGAATCTACCCAAGCAAAGCAGTGTTTATTTGTATCACCAGTTTTGCCGTTACAGAGGGAAGAAAGTGTGCAAAGTGTCCACCTTCCCTATATGTTACAAATTCACTGGTCACCTCACCTCGTGTCAAGATTTTTCATACTGTCGTCAACTCCTACAGGAATATCAAATGTCTTTTATCTTTATCTTTTGAGAGAATCTAAACAGGTGGCAAGTTTGTTTTACTTCATAGAGTTAAAAGTTGGACTTCTTAGCAGAAGGAAAGGCATTGGATGGTCATTAGTGTTCTGGATCATCCTTTACATTGAAGACTTGAAAGTAGCCTGGACTTAGAAGACGTCTTTTTCATCTTTTCTTTTTCCTGTGCTTTGGGGTGTCCTTAAACTCTACCATCTGCAGGACACGTGTGTATTAAACCTCTTTGACTCCTAAGCACCTGCATTTTGGGAAGCTAGTTTTTGAATATGCTACCTAAACTGCAGAGTTGCCTTCCGTCTCACGTAGGATCTGAATTATTAAAGTGTAGCTTTTGTGCCGAGCCTTAATGGGCTCTTTAGAGCCTTTGTATATTAATGTTTAGACTAAGAACTATTAAAAAATCCCAAATAAAACAAATTTATCAGTTTTTATTTTATCTGTGGCCATGAATGAAAAGGAAAAACTAGCTAACTTTCATTGTATATATGCATACATATGTTTCATATATTTATTATGTATATTTAAATATATACATATGATATATACTTATATATAATAGTATATATGCATGTGCTTCATACAAGGACATAGTCTTTCTCATCTCATTTCTCATAGCCACTCAATTCCAAAATGTCTTAAAGTTCATTATGTTCTCTTTTTTATTCTAATCTTTAAGCAGCAGTAACATACTAGAACAATATTAACCTACTATTGATTATTTCATCACTATGTAGTCTCAGCCTTGAACTCATGGCGATCCTCCTACCTCTGCCTCCCGAGTGCTGGGATTAAAGGTGTGTGCCATCACACCTGGCCTATCTGAAACATTTCAATTCTTAACCCAAGTTAGGTTTTCTTCTGGCAACACAATTGTGAGTATGGGTTAGTGTTCAGATGGTATTTGCCTAGAGATTTTGAGCTCCTTTGAAAATGCCTGCTACATAAACACTAGCTGATGGGATCACCTAAGTCGAGGGGAGTGAGGACCAGGGAGGAAGGAGAGAATGAAATCAAATAACATACCACTTTTAAATGATCACGTCTTCTTTTCCTTTCAAGAAGTGAGAAGTCATAGTTCCTCAACAAATATTTACTTAAATATTTGAGATTAAAACTGTTGAAACATGTCTCCAACCTCCAGACTTGTTCCCAAGTCCTCTGCTTTCACAAGGATGTTGAGATGGCCTGCATAACAAGTCCTTGTCCAAAGTCAGACAGCAACTAACATTTTCTACCCCTCATTCTTCCACACATTAGATGGTGACCTTGGGCATGTCATTCAGGTCCTCTGGGCTTTTTTTCCTCCATGTTAACAACTCAACAACTATATTGAATTTATGATATGCACCAGATATATGTGAAATGTCAGATTCTTACTGAGTCTTCTATGTTTGGATGAAGCATAAAAATAAAAAAAAGCAGCTTCAGTTTTCACGGAGCTGAGAGCTTAGAACAGACATTATAACACCCAATGCATGGGTGCTGGAGAAGTGGCTCAGTTGGTGAAGCGCTTGCCATACAGTCATGAGAACTTGAGTTAGGATGCTCAGCAAGCACGTAAAAACCAGCTGCAATGATGCTCAGCAAGCACGTAAAAACCAGCTGCAATGGCACCCGTGTAGAGCACCAGTGCTGGGGATGTGGAGACTGGTGGATCTGTGGAGCTTGCTGGCTAACTCAGTGTGAGCTCCAGGTCCAATGAAAGAACCTGCCTCCAAAGAAAATGTGGTGACACACTGATTGACCTATACACACAAGCTCACATATCTTCCTCCCACACACCTGCATGTGCACCATGCACATATACACTCAGAGAAAACAACGCATGCATCAAAGTATTTTGAGTTACATAACTTACATAAGATACATTGAAGACACACACACACACACACACACACACACAAGGAATAGTCAGTCCTATCTGGGTTTAAGTGGGAGAAAGGAAATTGACAGAGATGCTACAGAGGAACTGCTTGAGTTAAGGTTGGATCTGGTGTTCTCCAGATGAACAGGGGTGGCAGGTTAGAGTGCAGCCTAGAGGGAAAGTTGGTGCAGGACCTAAAGAAGTCTTCATGGCTGTAATGTAAGGATGAAATAAAATATTCCAGGGATGCATGGAACAGATAGAAAAGGCTATTTATATGACACAATGATTCTGGCTTTTGTGAGAAGCCATGACATGGTTCTAAGTAGCTTGTGAACCCTTCACATATGTATTCTAGAAACATCATCTACTAAAGGGATAATGAGGGTAAAGATGACAGGCAGGGACCACAGTTAGTTCTGCTACACAAGCAGAGGAAGAGATGATGGAGCTCACTATGGTGTGGAAGAGAAGGGACTACAAGATGTGAGGGAAGTGATTCCTCCAAACCACTGAGTGCATAAAATGAAGGAATGAGGAGGAAAGTCTCTAACATCCCTTTTAACCTTCATCTCTCAAAATCCCTTATTCCTGAAGACAGACTTTAGGCAAGTAAACAGGTACTTGAAGTCACCATGAATCATGTGGTCTTGCTGTGAAAGGCAGAAATAATCCAGTTTTGGTTATATGTAGCAATTTCATGAGGTAAGCTCATATAAATATGCAGGATACTGAAGGGCCAGACACAAGACCATCTTGCAGGCAGTATCTGTAAGTAGTCTGAGGGTAGAGCTCAGGCTCACTTTTAGTTTACACTTGGATGCAGTTGTTACCCTACAGAGCAAAATCTACATTATTCTAATACTTTCTGCCAAACTTCTTAAAACTATCTCTCCTTGATCCCAGCCCATTCAGTCCAGCCCACTGGAAGCTGGAAGCTACTCAGAACACACCAGCAAGCAGAGGCCTCTACTGTCTTCCTAATTTCCAACTCCACTGGACATCTCTCTCTTCATCTTACTTGACCTTTACACTATGTTTATGAAATTCTCCTCATCTGACCTCCATGACATCATGATTGCCCTAATTTCTCCCTCACCACTCTCCACTTTGTCACTGTCAGGTTCACGGGCTCCTCTTTCAAGCTGTACACTCTCTCCTAGGTCATTTCATGCAACCAACACATATGGCTTCTATATATAGATGAACTGAGTCATGCCACTGTTTGAGAAATGACAATGTGACTCTCTATTGCACGTCTACACCTGACTTCCCTTGGACAACTCCAATTCAACACATTCAAAAACTGACCATCTTCCTCCCTAAACCTTGGTTCTTTTTTATCCCAGTCTCTCATGCTGTCGTGATTAGACCCCTGCAGTCCTTCATAAACACATGTACCATTTCATACTTTCATCTTGTGCATTACCTCATCACTCCAAGCATAATCAACCATCTTTAATTCCCTAGATGTATTGTACTCATAAGCTCAGTATGTATACATGCTTGGAAGCTTTAAGATGCTCATCTAAATCATATGTACACATGCTACCGATCCTGCTCAATTTTACTGAAAATTCATGCCTCTGTGGAGGAGTTACCTACTTTAGAAAACTTTCCTGAACACCATTGCCATGATGCTAGTGAAGTGGGTGAAAGGGAGTAGATGATAGAATGATTTTGCTCCCAGTGGCCTTTTGACAATGTCTAAAGACACTTTCCACTCTTGACATTTAGTGGGTAGAGGCTAGAGTGCTGCAAAATATTCCACAGTGCACAGCCCATCACAACACAGAGTTGACTAGGGCACAGTACTCCTGAGGCTGAGTTTGAAAGAACTTGCTCTATTGTAATCGTCTATTTTTCTGTTTTTCCCACTAGGCCATAAACTTTGAGGTGTCTTGTTCAACAATATACAAATGACAAGTAGTGGGCTGTTTCATGTATAGCAGAGACTTTTTAAAGATAAATGTGTAACTGGGGAAATAGATGATGACTGGTTTGATGGATGATTTCAATGGTTTCCCATTCTAGCAAGCAGTTATATAGCCAAACCTTCATTTATATGTGGGCTGAAGGCACTATGTCCTGAGGTTTCACTGGTGAAATGCCCTTGAAGTCAATTCTCCTGTTTGAGGCTCTGATTATGAAGAAAAGTAGAAAGATTGAAACCACCAAGGCATGTTTGCATTTTAGTGTGTATGTATTTGAATGTATATGACATTAATTTAAACATTTTCTTTCTTATATACTGAGTGAAGTCTAACAGTTTCTGTGTTAGTATTTATTGCTGGTGTTGTGTAGATCTGAATATCTACTCTATGTATGATATTTTAGCATGCTGTCATATGAACACAGGGTTTCATTGAAATTCTAGTTTTGTGGCAATATTAAGCTATATAAATTGAAATAAGAGATTCAGTCCCACTTATCTTGAAAGCATATAAAGTATTTGATATGTAGTAGACTGGCAACATTAGTTGGTCCTTTCTTCTGTCTCTTCTTTAAATTAACTGTGCTAGTTAGTAGCTGTGTCTGACTTCAATAAAACCAGTCAATTCCTTTTTCTGCCACATAAAAGAAGTCTGGAGATCTGAAGAACAAGGTTGTCTGACAACTCCACACAGTTGTTTAGGAAACCAGGTTCCTTTTAGCTTGACATGCTACCATCCCCAGAGTGTGGTCTTGATACATCGATTGCCCATCACTACAGCCACTACACTGCAGCCAAGCTGCAGACTGGAGGAAGGCCATGTCATTTTTGTTGTTTGTTTGTTGGTTTGTTTGTGGGGCGGGGGTTCGAGGTAGGGTCTCACTCTGGCTCAAGCTGACCTGGAATTCTCTATGTAATCTCAGGGTGGCCTCGAACTCTCAGCAATCTTCCTGCCTCTGCCTGCCGAGTGCTAAGATTAAAGGCGTGTGCCACCATGCCCAGCACACCATGTCATTTTTTTAAGGCCCTTCCCAAAAGCATTTCTGCTATAGTTCAGACCTAGACTCTGCAATACAAAGAACAGAAATGTGATATTTAAAGAATTTAATTTACCATTCTGTCACTAACATCTTATCATTAAGTCTGTATGTGTATATGCATGCATGCATGTATCTACATATTTCCCAAACAAATTGACTATATTTTAATTCAGACTTTCAGAAATGAAACTCATTAGTGCTGACACTCAAATAATCTTATATTTTTTAACTCCTATTTCTCACTGATAGGACCAAGAAGTATGGATTCTACAATAGCATATGAACACACCCAATGGCCACACTAGGTTTCTAAATACTATTCTCCAGTGAGAGAAGCAGGAATCCTTGTAGGCCAGGGTTAACATCAACAGTGATGAGTCATCATGCTATCATCTATCGCTCTTATATCAGTTTATGAAAAGGGCAATTTAACTCTCTGATATTCTTTCAAAATGTCACAACTCCAGTCCAATCTTGAGAAAATTATTAGATAAATTCAAATTGAAGAACATTTACAACGCACCAGGCCAATATTCCTCAAACTTTTTAAGGCTGCAATTTTAAGAAATGAGAGCCACCTAGACTATGCAAGACTAATGGAACATGATGACTAAATTCTCGTCAGACAAAAGACATATATGGTGTGGGGGGGGGGAAGCTAGTGAAATCAGGATACTCTGTAATTTAGTTAACAGAAATATACCAATATTGGTTTCCTTTTTTGTAAGTTATCCATCCCAGATTGCATATACTTATCAAATAATATTCTCTGTATTATAAATACTGTAGTTCCACATTGTCTGCAATTCTTTTTTTGGAGTTAAGTTATAATCAATAGTCTAAAATATATTACATGGAAAAATCTCAGAAATACACAGTTCACAAGTTTTAAATGCATGCCATTCTGAGTAACATGAACAAATCCCACGTTGTCATGATACACTGCATCCTTCCCAGGTTCAGTATATCCATACTGTATAGACTACTCACCTGTTAGCACCTCAGTAGACACCTTAGTTATCTATTCTTATGGTGTCGAATTTTCACTTGTTGGTACCTCAGCAGATTTCTTAGTTATCTATACATACTGTGTAGAATTCTCACCTGTTAGTACCTAAGTAGGCACCTTAGTTATATATTCATATTGTATGGAATTCTCTGTTGGGCTAAAGAGATAGCTCAGATATTAAGGCACTTACCTGCAAAGCCTAATAACCCCAGTTCAATTCCCCAGTACCCATGTAAGGCCAGATGCACAAAGTAATGCATACATCTAGAGTTTGCAGCAGTCAGAGGCCCTGGTATGCACATTCTCTTTCTGTGTCTGTCTCTCTTCTCTTTGCTTGCAAATACATAAATAAATAAACATTTAAAAAGAAAGAATTCTTGGGCTGAAGAGATGGCTTAGCAGTTTAGTGCTTGCCTGTGAAGCCTAAGGACCCGGTTCGAGACTGTTTCTCAGGACCCATATTAGCCAGATGCACAAGGTGGCCCACGCGTCTGGAGTTTGTTTGCAGTGCCTGGAAACCCTGGCATGCCCATTCTCTCTCTCTTTCTCTTGCCTCTTTCTCTCTGTATGTCCCTCTCAAATAAATAAATAAAAATAAACAAAAAAATTTTAAAAAAGAGAAAGAATTCTCATCTGTTAGTCACTTAAGAGCCATCTTAGTTATCAGATCCTTTTGGGTATATTGAATAGCTGGTAGTCAAGTAACTAAATAACAAGCCAAAAGTGGGAGGGGAGTAGTCCTCTGAGTTCAGATATGTTAAAAAGAAAGTGAAATGTTTCCTTTAAGTGAAAAAGAAAACATTCTTGAATTACTAACAAAATAAAAAAAATACATGCTTATAGTTGCTAAGATCTACTGTAAAAGTGAATTTCCCACTTGTGAAGTTCTAAAGAAGAAAAAAGAAATTTGTGCTAATTTTGCTGTTGCATATCAAACTTCCATAATTACAGCTATAGAGTGTGTTAAGTGTTTAGTTATGATGAAAAAGGCACTAAATTAAAGGGTTCCAGGCCATCTGCAGTTTCAGGTATTTACTGGAAATTCTTAGAACTTATTTCTAAGTACAAAAGAGGGAGAATACTATATATATGATTTTTATTTGCCTGTAAAAATAATATTAGTGTTGCTTGCAAAAAATAAATAAATAACACTGGTCTCAATATTGATAAATGCACTACAGTACTATGAAAAGAATATATAAGAACTCTATTATCTTCATATCTCCCTGTAAGTTATTCCAAATCATAAAGTTAATTTTAGAATTCCACATTACTGGAACACACTGTAAATGTTGTATTAATTTGTTTAAGACATTATCTAAAACAGATGCATCAAATACACTCTTCAGGTGGTCAATGACTGTCTAGTTTCTTCTCTTCTATATTATCAAGACCTACAGGAGAACGTAAGGACAACAGTTAGGAAGAAAGCACTGCCTGATAAAGCAGTCATATAGTCCTCAGTGAATGAGCATACAGGTAAATGGTCCTTACAACAGCCTAAGAATTCATCTGATAACTCAGAAATGGTATGGCTGTGTTAGGAGCCTAGACGACTACATTTTGTCCTATAGGCATATATGGTCCACACCCATTTTTGGTAGGCTAATCTCACTACTAGTTCGACCTTCCACGGTTCCCAGAGGAGCTTGTGCACAGGAGGTATACATTTCCTTCTAAGGTCATGACCTGGAAGTTTATTACTTCTACTTATCTCATTGGCCAGAACCTAGTCGTGTACAGCCTCCCTCCCCAGTAGTTGCAAAGAATGCTGGGAGGTATTGTTTTAGAGCCAGGAAGTGTTTGCTAAGCTTACACTTAATATCATGGAGGCTGACAAGATATCTAAGAGTTGTTCCTGCTATACGTACCTAGAGTAGTGCTTCAGATGGAATAAGTACTTAGCAAATGTTCTCTTTAAATCATCTGGAAGATAATTATTGGGAAAAGGGCAAGGTAAGTAGAAACATTTTCTTAACTGTGACTTTTGTTTAATTACTTGGAAGTTAGGAAGTACCTTTGTAGGAGGATTAGTAGTTTGCTTTTGAAAACTTTATCAGTTCTTATACATTACAACATTACTCCTAAGAAGTAAGATTTGTATTCATCTTAGGAAAAAAAGTCACAGAAGTAGTTTCTTAAAGCATAGTTTTTACATATAACAACTTCAGTTAGTTTTCCCTTCTAGTGCAGGTAGATTTACAAGGAACCAAGTTTCAGTGAGGAAAAGATACCTTGACTGAGAGAACTGTTACTTATATTTAATGTAGAAATTCTTTTGGTCAGTTAGCTTAACTGTAATTTTATTAATCTGAGTATTTCTGCTATCTACTTTTGCATGTATTCAGTTTCAAACTTTTAGCAGTAACTTAATAACAGATGTGAAACTGTCCTGTATGACTTATTTTCATTTGGTATGTTTTCTTGAAAATACTTACAATAACTTCTGCGCCTAAACAATTAAGTTCTGTATGAAGCAGTTTATATTGAGCCTCATTCATTCTAACCTTGCTGAGGACGTTCTCACATTCCATGGGCCACAGCCCCAGGTTGTCAGCTCCTCATGTGATTTATCAGACTCCACTGCTGCCCGGCTGGCAGCCAAACAGGGCTCAGTTTGCCTTGCTCTTTGGGTGACATTGACAGTGTGAGGAGTGAACATGATACTGGTTATACTAATCCACTTGGGCTGCCATGACAGAATACCAAAGACTTGCTTCACAGATTTATTTCTTACCTTTGTGGGGACTGGGAAGTCCATGACCCAAGATCTATCTGGTTGAGTTTCTGGTGAGGCCCACCTTTTCTCATTGCCTTCCTGACTTACATCCTCACAAGAGAGAGAGAGAGAGAGAGAGAGAGAGAGAGAGATCATTTAGCCTTTATTACCTTTTCACATGCCCTATATACAGTAAAATTATATTGTATGTGGCTGGAGATATTGCTTAGTGGTTAAGGCTCTTGCCTATGAGACCTAAGGACCCAGGTTCAATTCCCCAGCACCCACATAAGCCAGATACACAAGGTGGCACACACGTCTGGAGTTCATTTGCAGTGGCTAGAGGCCTTGGTGTACCCATTCTCTGTACTTCTTTCTGTCTCTCTCAAATAAATATGTAAATAAATAAATTAATTAATAAAATTATATTGTATTAGGGTGTCAGCATGGGAGATAAGGGGGAACACAGATACATAGTTTATAACACTGGTACTTGTTCTGTGCCATCTTGGGCAACCTGCGTAAAATTTCTAATTGTGAAGTAAAAGATTATTCCAATGGCTTCCTAAGCTCTCTTTTTCTAATGAGATCTCTAGTTTGAAACCATCATATGACCCCCACAGAGGACTTGGGAGTTTATAAAATGTTAAGAATTATAATGTCATGAAATGTTTGTTAGAGGACTCTACAGTTTTCCTACATTATCTCTTGAATCATCATGGTAACCTTGGTGAGAATGTCTAGGATATTTCATTGGCTCCATTTTATAAAATTAGCAAATTGAACTTTGGAGAGAAAGTGCAGTGATTTCCCTGAGGTCTCCAAGCTCATAATTGATTGACATTGAGATTCCGTTCTGGGTCTTCATGTTTCTAAACCACATTAGACTAAATGTGAGCTGGAATTTGGCACCAAAGTCACTAAGGTTTGGTTTCAGTTCAAGTTCTGTCACTTATTAACAGTAAGTGGGCAAGTTACTTGACTCATTGGAATTCCTCTGTCCTCTCTGTGACATGGAAATAATGGAATCTTCCTCATAGGGCTGTAATGAAAGTGAAATTAAAGAATATGTAGAAATCACTTAGTAAAGCACCTGCTACACAGAAAATTCTTTCAAATGATTGGTTATTATTTTCAGCATATGTCAAATCCCATTTCACTAAATTTGACTCTGAAACCAAATTTTTACATTGTGTTGTACATTAGGATGAAGCATTATTCAAATTCTGTAAGTATTGACTGATCTTGCAATACTTTACAAGCATATAAGTTTTGTACAGTTCATATTGTAGGTTTTATTCAGATGTAGTCTTGTCAGCTCAATGTGTATAACATACATATATTTATTGAAGTAATTCATACCTGTTTAAGCAACTGATTAAAACAGCAAACAATTAGCAGATAGTTTATGAACTGCTATCGGTTGCACTACTTCAAGGCCATGGGATTTATTTCAGTCATCTATCCTGATTTGAGATTATGTCCTTATTAATAAAAGAAACTCAGTCTAGAATTCTTTTTTTTCTATATCACAACAGAAAGTCAGTAACAGTAAATACATGCTAATATCGAAGAAACATTAAAGAAATGAAAATTTAAGTGCTAGAATTTTATGTACAAAAAAAGCCAAATTCACTTTTTCAGTATTTCATACATTACTTACCCAGGACTTACTCTCAAAGTTTCTATTGGTTATATTCCACAAATCCAGCATAGAAGTCATTTTCTCATAGGCTTTTTTCCAGCCATCACGACTGGGAGGCAGTCATCTAATGTGCCCAGATTTATATAATTGAATGTGTGTACCAAGGCAAGTTATCAACACATATGTTCATTTGTTTTACACATAATTCCTGATTCTCATGGAAAAGACAATTAGGGAATGTTATCCATTTCTAGTTTTATATGCATGTATGCTTATGGATGTACAAGTGAAAGAATATTCTTACTCACATTGTTAGCTCTAGTTAAACTGCTGTTCAAGGAGGTCAAATAAGCTTTCCTTGTAGAACAGCAGTGATACCAAACCCAGAGTGAACAAAGGTTATTAGAAATGTAAATGTCATTACCTCTGATTTGTGATCAACTGAACAACAGTGAAGGGCCACTGTTACTTTCAGTCTTCAGGAAATGTTGTAATCAGCTCCACACTGCTGAGGTAAACTTCCAAACGAGACACAGTTTATGGGAGGAAGGGATTTATTTGAATCTTGCAGATAGGAGATATGGTGGAAGAAGCTGGCCCCCTTTCACAGATTCAAGCAGAGAGAGACCACCACACAGCCAGCACTATAAGCAACAGGGAACCCAGGCAGAGCTCAAGCACTCTGCATACCATTAGGCTAGAAATCAGACCCACTCCCAGTGACCCCTCCTCCTGACAGGCAGTTTGAGTCTGTTGGGGACAGTAATTCAAACTACCACAGGAACAAAGGCTGAATTTTGAAGGAAAAAATGAAGATTAACAAATAATAAAATAGAAACCTACTTCCCACTGAGTATGAAGGTTAGTGAATTCTGGTCAGGATCAAGAATTACTAGTGAGTTCATCAAATAAGGAGAGACCCACCCCATCATACCTCCAAAGGGCCCCAGCTGAAACTAAGAAAAATTGGCAAAACAAGCAAGGGTGCTGTTTTCCTGATGAACTGGATACCAGCAGAAGGGGGAAGGAGATCAACACAGAGAAAAATCAACTCCTACCAAATCAGAGAGCCAGAGCCTCAGAGGCCCCTAACACCTCATCCCTGAAGCAGACCAAAAATGAACCCAACATGGCTCAGGGAAATTTTGCGGAAGAGGGGGCGGAAAGAATGTCAGAGTCACATGTTGGGTCATGATATGCAGAGACATTTAGCTTACCCATAACTGTGGGCTAACTCCACAATGCATGACCCATATACCTCAACAAGGAGGAGCCAAGGGGAGGGGGTAGTTCACGGATAAGCCTAATAATGGTACCAAACTGACTGTATTTGCTGAATACAAAACTAATAAAGAAAAAAAAATTGCCACGTTAAAAAAATAAATAAGATAAAATAAAATAATAAGTCAAAAAAAATAAATAAAAATGGCTCTTAATGGGCTGGAGAGATTAGAGGCTTAGCGGTTAAGCGCTTGCCTGTGAAGCCTAAGGACCCCTGGTTTGAGGCTTGATTCTCCAGACCCACGTTAGCCAGATACACAACGGGGTGCATGCATCTGGAGTTCATTTGCAGTGGCCGGAGGCCCTGGCATGCCCCTTCTCTCTCTCTCTCTCTCTCTCTCTCTCTCTCTCTCCCTCTGTTGCTTTCAAATAAATAAATAAAAATATAAATTAAAAAATTTAAAAAAAATGGCTCTTAATGCCAGGCAAGGACATCTACGAATATGTGCATGCGTGAGATGAATTGTAAGATGTCATTTCTCTAAGCTTTGTAGGTAGACCCAGCGTGACTGTCACCTGGACACACATCACTAGTGGTCTTGATTTGGGAGGGCAAAATAAATCTTCCTACTAAATTTTCTGTATAATTGTTAATAGATTTTTTTTTCCTTTTTAACATGGCTTTACCTGTGGTATGTACTCAGAATGAAGAGTCACTTAGTATATTGTTCATAATTAGCTCATTGTTCTTGTGACCCTACTTCTTGAGAGCAGGGACCATGTCTTACTCAGGATAAACACAGAGCATAACTTATAGCAGTGCAAAATAAAGATTTGAATGAGTTAGTAACTATAGCAGGTGCTCATGAATGGAATCTTGTGGTACTTAACTGTGCATTTTTCATACATATAACCTGTACGTGAAGAATCTATTTGTGCATATATGGATGCACACACAAGCATACATCACACAGAGTGCTGTCATTAGTTCAGGAAAGTGACCATTACCTCAGGTGTCTAGCCAATAGTAATGACATATACTGATGAGTAATTGCCAAAGCAGAAAAAAAATTATTTAAAAACTTATTGAGGGGCTGAGGTGCTGACTTGCAAGTCCTTCCACCTTACTTCAACTTCTCAGCACCCATGTAAAGCCAGACACGGAGTAGCGTATGCATCTCTGATCTGATTGTGCCTAAGCAATGGAAGGTACAGCCAGGAGAATCCAGAGTGGCTAAATTGGCTCACAGAAAGGAAAGAACAAACACAACAGCAAGGGAGAACCTAACTCAAGGGAAAGTGGAAGGAGATGTCAAACACCCTGAAGTTATCCACAGACCTCCATAGTGTGCCATTGCATGCATGTACTCATACACACACACACACACACACACACACACCACACACACACGCCATAACTATACACACACACACAAAATAAAAATAAAAACCTTACTGATTGCTGGGCTGGAGAGATTGCTTAGTGGTTAAGTCATTTGCCTGAGAAGTCAAAGGACCCAGATTCCATACTCCAGGACCCATAAGCCAGATGCACAAGGTGGAACATGCGTCTGCAGTTCTTTTGCAGCAGCTGAAAGCCCTGTTGCACCCATTCTCTCTCTCTCTCTCTCTCTCTCTCTCTCTCTCTCTCTCTCTCTGCCTCTTTCTCTCTCCCTCTCAAATAAAAAGAAATTTTAAAAAATTATAAGAAAAGCTTACTGATTTCTAATGTGAAAAAATGGATATGTCACTTTTAAAATGATATGAGAGTTCAGCATAGTAAGCATAGCCCAAGAAAACTTTAAGAAATTCAGGCATTTTAACATTTACTCATTGCTGTCAGTTGTTTCATTGCTTGCTCATTTTAGTGAATAAATACTGTCAGTAAAAACTACTATACAAATATTTTTCTGATTATTTTCCTTACTGTGAAAGTAGTAGTAATTTGCTAAACATTGTTAAGCAATCATCCAAACTTCTGCTTAAAAGGAATTTATTTTTTCTAAGAATAAGAATATTTTCAATTTAGAATATCTTAATAAATTTTAAATTAACCTGATTCCCCCCCTCCTTGACATTAGTAACTATAGTATAGGTCTAGTTTCCACACTTTTTTTCTATAAACATACTGACAGATATCAACAAAATTGGCCTTTAAATTTGCTTCATCATTGGTGAAAAGCCTGCCCTAGCATTAATGCTGAGTTACTAGGGTCCTTCTTCAATTAATTTCCCATCTTGTATGTACTTTGGCCCCTCCTGAGATCATATGCTGCTGGAGAGACACTATCATCTCAGATGTGGTCCAGTGACCCTCCCCCATCACTCCTTCTAGGAGGAACTATCTAAGCTCAGACTTGTGAAGGTCTCATTTGGGTGATCTCAGCTCCTCTGATTTCCAGACAGCACTGCTCAAGTCATACAAGGACAGCAGACACAACACCTCCCATTAAAAAAAAAGGAAGTGCTGGGGACATCACTCAACAAGTAAACTTACTGCACAAACATGAGGACATGGGTCAATCCTCAGTGCCAGTGTTTAAAAAAAAAAAATCCTAGGTAAAACTTTTTTTATTTCACCTACACCAAAACCTTTTGACATATCTAATTACCATTTATTCTTCACACGGAATTTTGATAGAGGGAGAAATATGCTTGGCCTCTCCTTCTGCTTGCTTTAGTTTCTTTCTTGATATTCTCCCCTGGGGTCTTCCTTTTCTGTAGAAACCTATCACATGGGGCCTTGCTCCAGGACCAGTGATCTCTGAAAGCTTCTCCATGTTGTAGGAAAGAACCAGTGCTGGGAGGCCAAGAAATAAACAATATTTATATTTCTGTTTTCCATTTTGATTCTCACATTTGATGAGTAGTCAAACAACGCCAACCAGCCAAAGGATAAGCCTTCACCTGAACTTAATGTGTTATGTTCAGTTAATCTATAATCAGATTATTGTAAAGAATGTGAAAATATCCTATTCTGGCACACTGAAGATTTATTTTAAAAGTCTAGTATGTTTTTCTTTTAGTATTTTTTAATTATCACAAGCTATTCTTTTAGGTCGAGTGACTTCTTTTTTAAAAAATGTTTTTTTCTGATTTATTTTATTTATTTGAGAGAGACAGAGAGAGAGAGAGAGAGAGAATGGGCATGCCAGGGCCTCCAGCCACTGCAGATGACAAACGAACTCCAGATGCATGTGCCAACATGTGCATCTGGCTTACATGAGACCTGGAGAATCAAACCTGGGTCTTAGGTTTCACAGGCATGTGCCTTAACCACTAAGCCATCTCTCCAGCCCGGTAGAGTGACTTCTTTATGCCACATTTCAGAGTAAACTCGGCCCAAATAAGCTTTGCTCTAACAGTAGGTATGGGGCATCCGTTTGGCAATACTACAGATACCTGGGTGTGCAGAGTTCTTGAAGGATCAGAGCCCTGAGCCCTGAAAATCAGTAGTTCTCAGTGAGACAGTATAAGACAGGGTGTTCATTCCCAGAGAGCTGTCTCAAGACCTAAGGGCAGCAGTACTGGAAGAAGCAGATGAGGAAGAGCAGCATGTCAGAACACAAGGGGAGTCCTTGGGGAGAGAAAATTCTAGAAGGTAGAGCAAACATGAAGTTTAAGGAGGAAGTAGTAGGAGAGCTAATGAACCCAAGAAGTCCGCTTCTGGGGCAAAACCCTGTCTCCACACTTGCCTTGCTTTCTGGAGCCATCAGAGAAGTCGGGAGTGGACCCTTGTATCCATACTTAGTAAGTGGTTATGATTGATGCTGTGCATAGAACGTAACTTCCTTTGTATACAAGTTTGACTTTACATTAGCTTCCTTTGTACCATTTTCATGAGGTTGTTTGTAGGCTTTGTGGTTTTTAATGGTCTTTTAGTGGTTATAGTTAATTTGACTACCATGCAAATGTTTCAACATTCATTATTTTAGTGGTTACACAGCAAATGTTGCTGTTGTTTAATCAAGGAATTTTTTTTTAGCCTTCTCTACTCCTTATTCAGTACGAAGTAGATAAATATCTTGCTCAGAGCTTGGCAGAAATAGTTTATATTCTACTTCCCACTTCACTATTTGTACAAAGAAGACCCATAACTATTTTGAGAAGGAAAAACATAAAAGTTAATTTTGTTGTACTTAGAGTTCATTTATTGTTCATTTATTGAGCAAGGACAGTACTGTCTGTCTGATTAATATCATTTCTGATCTGTACTTTAAGCCCAGACTGATTCTCCTCACTTCCCCTGAGTAGATTGTGGTTTAGGTGTCTGCACCCTGCTCTGAAATGTAGTTGGTATGTACAATTCAAACCCCTTAATCAAGTATGTGTAGTAATTTTATTAAAGGCCCCTCCTTTTGCTGATTTTTATTTCCCGATCCTTAAAAGGCATTACAGCAAAGAAGTGATTTTAAAGATGATCTTTGTGGTCCACAGGGTCCAGTTCTGTATAGAAGAAATAAGAGGGATCGAATAAAATACTAGTTTTTTTTTTATTAAGTGACTGTCAGAACTCATTACAAACCATTTCTCTGGCATGTTTAGGAGTTTGTTTTTTATTCTATTTCTCTTACTCACTATGAAACTGAAATGTAAAAAAAATTTAAGAACCTTGTCTCCAAAGCCACAGAAAGGTGTTAGATCTGTACAACCCCTGGCACTGCTAACATGCCAACTTGCCTTTTTCCTCTGAGCTGGTTTAAAATATTCATGATGCCCTTGAAAGCTTTCTCATCTATTGTTTTTCCCTTCACATAGTATTGATTTATATGTTTTAACTCCAAAAATTCACAAAGCACAATTGTTAAAAAGTTGAAAACTGCCTTAAATTTGGCTTTTTGACTAAATAATTTCTAGATTAAAAAAAACCTTAACTGTATACAATACATCTGATGAAAAATGGAAACTAATAGGCATAAATAATTTGTAAGCAGAACAATGGATTTTACCTTTGACAAGTTTGTTTTCAGGAGCTGACTCCATCTTTGAGAATTTGGAGGTTTGATTTTTGTTTTGTTTTTTCCTGCTAGCTACTGAGATTATTAGTATTTCTATTTATGTTTGAGATTGGAAAACCAATAAGTAAACATTAAACTCTTCCTTTTGTCCATATCGAAATGCTGTTGTTTATTTTTTTTTTCTTCTGGAACAAGTAGACCATGTAAAGTTTTTGGAGATTGAGAAAAGATTACAGTTCAGATAGAGTGATAGGGATTAATTACCAATACAATGTAATCAAATACATATATAAAGTCTGAGGAGATGTATTATGGTGGACATAAGTAACCTTTTCTCACCTTTGTAGATCAGTGTTATAAGCTAACATCAAATAGTTGAGAATAGGATATTAAAACATTAATTAAATATGAATTCATGCTAGAACATTTGAGACATGAAATCAAATGTAGTTGTGGATGCTCAGACATTGTCATTTATTGAAGAGTCCTAGTGACTTTTATGATAGCCAGTATTTTATGTAAATGAGTCAATGAATGATGAATTTTAAATGAGAACCTCATTCAAAATTTCCTCATATTCATGGTGAATGTTTGTCTGTCTTCTTCCTGGCCATGCAGAAGAAGCAGAAGAGGGCAAGAAGGAGCAAACAGCTCTGTCTGCCACCTAGGTCTTGGCTTTTTCTCCTTGCAGTCATATTGAAAGATAGACTCCAATATCCTTGACTTGGATGGACTGCTCAGATGAAGTGGACACTCCATTTCCATCAACACTGTCCCTCCCATCTGTTCTTTCTCTGTGCTGGACTCCTCTATGTTCTTAAGCTTTAGTTTAGTCTGTTAGCTAGTAGCCAGTAGCCCTTCATCCAGTCAGTTATCATGTCCTGTTCATTCTGCTTTTCACATACATTATTTTCTCACCCTCCACTCTTTATAAAACTATCTCTCACACAAATCATTATAATGCCTCCTACTTGAACTCCTAAGCTCTATCTGCTTCCTCCCAGCCTCCCCTTCCCTGGAAGCTCGTCTGGGTCATATCACATATGTGATATGATATAGTCTCCAATCACTGCCACGTCTAACATGAATGCTTCATCATGTTTAAAATCTGTCTAGTGGGGCTGGAGAGATGGCTTAGCGGTTAAACGCTTGCCTGTGAAGCCTAAGAACCCCGGTTCAAGGCTCAACTCCCCAGGACCCACGTTAGCCAGATGCACAAGGGGGCATACACGTCTGGAGTTCATTTGCAGTGGCTGGAGGCCCTGGCGCGCCCATCTCTGTGTCTCTCTCTCTCTGCCTCTTTCTCGCTCTGTCTGTCGCTCTCAAGTAAATAAAAAATAATAATAAACAAAAAAATTAAAAAAAATAAAATCTGTCTAGTAGTTTGCACTGCCTTTGGGACAAGTCTAAACACATTAGTGAGACTGATAAACCAGGACCGATTCATCCCTAACTCATCTCTAGGATTGTTTCTCAGGCAGGGACAACTTTAGTCCATCCGAAATTCTTGCATTTCAGATCACTCACCTTGTTCTGGCTACAGGCTTATCCCTATGTGTAGTTACTTGTACTTGAACATGCCTGGACCAGTTCTCCCTTTCCACCTACCTCATTCCTTTTTGTCTGGTTAAATCTTAAGTCTATGAGCTTCCAGTTTGGATCTCACGTCTTCAAAAAAAAAAAAACCTTACTGGTCATCTGTGAAAAGGTTGATGTTCCCTCAGCCTACATCACATTTCTCCTGTCATCACCCAAATCATTTTGTTTTAAATGAGTATAGGTGGAAGATAGGAACTGAGGATTTCTTGCCCATTGTTAGCTCCCTACTGTCTCCTAGAGTCTGTGGTTTGCAGTTAGCCATCATTAAATATCAGTTGGATGACTGAGTACATAGACTATATACCAAGTCACTAGTAAAGGTAGCACAAGGAACACAGGAGGTATAGGGCCAGAGGAGGCGTAGGGGCACAGCAGGGGCACCAAAGGAGAACAACAGCCAAGTCGAGGACCTGCTGTGCTCTCCTTTGTCCAGTCATTTGCGAAGCCTGAGACAAGAATACACATAGAGGATCACTATCTCTGTTTTAAAGCTCATGCTAGTGGGCTAGGAATATTTATCTTCTCTCTCTCTCTCTCTCTCTCTCTCTCTCTCTCTCTCTCTCTCTTAAAACCCAGAGATGTCCAGATTATTATTTTAGATTTTCCTAGACAGCTCAGCATTCTGTTCTGTGGAAACACAAAGTGTCTCCTGGTCCACCTCATGTCCTATACAAGAAGGAAAGAAAGTGAATATTCCAGTCCTGAAGACCAAGCTCCACCCACATTTCCTGAAAGCAGCCACCCTGTTTGTCCACCACAGGGGGAGGGATCCGGAAGGTAGTCCTCAGCAGGCACTGGAAATGATTTCAGGGCCATGGACATGAGATTTTGGAATCCCAGAATGTGGCCAAGAGAGGTGGGAACAAGGAAAGCATGGACTTTATGCAGGCCGACCCACCCTTTGACCTATAGCTGGGGAGGGGTGTGGCCACAGGAGTGGTGTCTAAATGAAGACTATAACCAAAGATAACCTGGAATTGTTCTAGAGGTTGTACAACGAGGGTAAATCTGTGACAGTTTGGTTTTAGCAATAACTGTATACTATTTTATGTTTTAATACTCTTATCAAAATAGATGAATAGGCCTTAAAGGCCGTACTTGTGTCCTTCCTAAATAATACTTGAATAGCCTAGGTTTCTAGCCTCTCTGGCATATTTCAGATAGTGCTGAGGAGCACAGAGTTAGGAGATATGGCAGAGCTGAGCTGTCCACCCATTGGCTGTAGAGCTCTGGGAAGTACTTCATCTGTTGAGTAGATAGAATAAAACTTTTCTCTGGACTTGTATCTCAAGTACATGAGGTTTAAGTCTTTAAGAGGCTTAGTTCAGGTAAACGCTCAATAGGTCTTAGTACTGTCATCATCATAACCATTGTCTCTATTTTCACAGCTGTTATTCCTCATCATCTGTAACTCTTGTGATGACTTTGGGCAAGTCACATGACCCCTCCAGAACCTCAATTTCTTCATCCATAAAATGAGGTATTTGGAGAAAAGGACAATAGGACTCTATCCAGTGAAGGGCAGTGACTTTCTTTTTACTTTACATTGAACTGGAACTTGGCTCACTCCCCAATCCCAGGCCATGTTGACCATGCAAGTTAGCTACTATGCACATATCACCATGTACTATATGTATATGTATGTGTGTTTATATATATATATATACACATACATACACACACATAGTATTTTTGAGGTAGGGTCTCACTCTATCCCAGGCTGACCTGGAATTCACACTGTACTTTCAAGCTGGCCTTGAAATCATAACAGTCCTCCTACCACTGCCTCCTGAGTTCTGTGATTAAAGGTGTGTGCCACCATACCCAGCTTTACCGTGTACTATATTTTGATTAAAACTTGCATGCATGTAGCAATGTGAATCTTTTGTAAAAACTGAAATATTCTGGTTGCGATATGCTCTTCCAGTGCATTAAAAATCAAGTATGAGTCTGGAGAGAGATGGCTCAGTGATAGAAAACCTGCCTAGAATGTGCAGGGTCCTGGGTTCCATCCCTAGCACCACAACAAACTAACAAAACCAACCAAAACTCAAGTCTGATGCCTCAGCAGTTAAGGCACTTGCTTACAAAGCCTTGCAACCCAGATTTAATTCCCTGGTACCTATGTAAACCCAAATGTACCAAGTGGCTCATGCAGCTTATATGCAGTGGCTAGAGGCCCTGGCCTGCCCTCCCTCCCTCTCTTTCTCTCTCTCTCTTTCTCTCTCTCTCCCTCCCTCCTCTGTCTCTCTGTGCTTGCAAATAAATAAATAAAATATTTTTTAAAAATCAAGTCTGGGCTGGGAAGATGGCTCAGTGGTTGAAAGAGCTTGCATATAAAGCCTGCCAACTTGGGTTCAATTCCCAAGCCACCCATGTAAGCTAGATGCAAAGAGTGGTGCAAGCATTGGCATTTATTTATAGTGGCAAGAGGCTCTGGTGTGCCCATACACACACACAAATAAATACATTTTTAAAACTCAAATCTTATTTACACAAAGATACTCACTTTGCCTGTTGCTCTGCAGAAACAGGCAGAGATTTTTAATCTGTTTGTATCACAGTACCCTTTGAGAATTGATTAAATCTTACTCCTCTTAAAAATGAGCACAACTGCTAACATTTGCAGGTGATTCCTGGGAAGGGGGGTGGTCCATGGGTCCTTAAATTAAGAATCCCTGACATAAAGCCAAAACAAAGCCACAGCCAATGAAATAGATGATGCTGGGGATATTGCAGGCTTTTCTGAATCCAGATTTCCAAACACCTGGCCCTTTTCAGGACTGGAGACACAGACAGAGAAGTGATATTTATTCAGGGCAGTACTCTGCCTGACTATATTAGAATTTTGAGTGCTCTACTGCTCTCCCCTTACTAAAACTGGAGAGGGCAGGCATTGGAGCAAGGAAAAGCGAAGTTCTGAGACAGAATATTTCTCTAGAATCTCGTCACAAGCAATGACAGAAGCAAACTTTGAACTTGCATCCTGCTCTAAAGCTACAACACTGTGGTGAAAGGCCCTGTATTTCTTTGTCTTTCTTCTCAAGCTCTCAGGTCTTTGTGCAGGAAGAAATCACAGAAATGCTGACATTTCACTGCCTTGAGACCTTCTCAAGAAGGACCTCCATAAGCCAGCTTGCTATGGACAGCCACTCTTTGCCCTTTGCAGAGCTCAGCTTGGAGCTGGGCTGTCTTACAACAGTGACTTGCTGATTGGGATGGGACAGAGCAGGCAGAGGCTGAGAGATGATGGACTCTCTTGGCTGGACAAGACTCAAAAGTTCTGATCCCCTACGTGCCCCAGTAAAAGTTTCCGGCTGGTGACTGTATAAAACAGTTGTCAGCTGAAGAACAGAGCAGTGGCCTGTCAGATTCAGATTGTCCCATTTGCCAAGTCTCACACGAGAAAAGTGAAGACAGGCCCCATTGAATAAGACCTACTTCTGGAAAGATTTATTACACCAGGGTCATGTTGCCCAGGTGAGCTGTGTTCACTGGCCTAGGCTTCTCCTTGACTCATTCACATTTCATAAGATGATTTAATAATCTCCTTGAAAAGGAAGAAATACTTGAGGGGAATAAACAACAGGCTTCGATATTAATGACAGAACCACTGGGTCTTGCTGGAATTCTGTCTTGGTTCTGTAAGCTGACAGTCACCTTTCTTCATAAGCAGCCTGATCCGATACTGAGCAGAACTCACGCTTAAACATCTAGTATATTAAGATGAAGTTGAGGTATATGTCCCCATGTTCTAACTTGTCAAATTAGGGCATTCTTGATGAGTTGGGAATACCTGTGGATCTGTTCTTGGCTTCGTGTCATTTTAAGATATGTGATCTTGTCACCTCAGACTTCACAGTGTCCTAGAAAACCATGCTGTTGTCACAGTGATATTCAAGGCACATTGTGACTTGGGATTTGATATAGATATTCCTCATGCTTTCCCATGGGATCTAGAACTTCTTCATCAGGCCACTTACTGCTAAGTAGTTCTGACCATTATTTGGCAGCCATGAGGAAAATGTACCTTGAGAATATTTGAGAGAGAAATATGCATATATAGAGAAAATGACATATGATAATTTTTTTCTTCATGTGTGTACATGTGTGTGCAGGTCTACATGTGAGTAGGGTTTGTGTAGACTAGAGGACAACCTTGGGTGCCCTTCTTCAGGCATCATCTACCTGTTTTGGAGATAAAATCTCTCATTTTCCTGGAGCTCACCAAGTAGACCAAAACTGGCTGCAGCACATCCCAGAGATCCACCCGGCTCCATCTCCCTAGTGCTGGAATTAAAAGCAAATGTTTAGCTTCTTTAAAAATAATGTAGGTTCTGGGCTATCAAGTTCAGGCCCTCTTTCTTGCTATGTAAGCACTTTATTGAGTGAGATATCTCCTTAATCCAAGTATGTCATTTGTTATATACTGTGGATGGAATAAGACATAGCCTACTCAAATAAAGATGGTACCTTCTGGGCTGGAGAAATGGCTTAGTGATTAAGGCGCTTGCCTGCAAAGCCAAAGGACTCTGGTTCCATTCCCCAGAACCCACATAAGCCAGAAGCACAAGGTAGTGCATGCGTCTGGAGTTTTTTGCAGTAGCTGGAGGCCCTGGTGTGCCATTCTCTTTCTCTCTCTCTCTAATAAATAACAATATAAAAACAAAATGTTTAAAAGAACATAGTACCTCCCTATATTGGCATGTAACATAGCACAGTGGTGAAAGTATACTCTGCCTCTTGCCAAGTTTGTGACCTTGGCAAGGTATTTACTCCTTGTGTAGCCCATTTCCTGGTCAAGAAAATGAAAGTAATAGCAAATTCTTCCCGTAATATGTGAATTGGAAGACTGGCTGAATTCAAGTATATAAAGTGCTTGAAGTAACACATAGTAAATGTTCATGTGAGAGTTAGCTATTGATATACAAATATATAAAGATAACTTGTAAAGTCTTGGAGTGTTAGATGGGTTTTAAAGTAAGTTGACCTTTCCATAGTTCAGGATAAGGCTTTATACAGAATTTAGTCTTATTGTTGTCTTAAGGAAGTTCTAACTAGGACCATTGCTATTTTTTCTGTCTTATATCAAGTCTGTATCTGCTCATCTGTCAGCTGAGGGAATTCACATACCTACAAATGGAAATGTGCACTATTTGGTAAATTGAACCAATACCATGTCTTGCACATTCCCAATACTTCTTGCCAATTGTATGTCAGCTCTACTGTGTTAATGGTATCACTTGGTTTTAGATGTTATGTTTAAATGTTCATAAGGACTTTGAATATAATCAGTGAATATTAAGAGAAGAATAACACTAATAACATGTAAAAAGTCTTTATACTTATTTCATATTAAACATGTTTTCACACTGGAAAAGGGTGGGGAAGTGTGGCCATTCATTTGTTCAAAATTTGTACTGAGTGCATACTAGAGGCTTGGCACTGTTCCAGACATTGGCACAGAGCATCTGAATAATAACTTCTGTGCTCTTGCTGACTAAACTCCAGAGAGAAGAGACAGTGAGAGCTCCCAGACAGCTGTGCTGAGAGAAGGGAACTCCATGCTAAGGGACCCTCCTTTAAAGGAGATAAGTTGTCACATTGGAAAAGGGAAATATCATGGTTTGTTGTTTGTAAGTATAGAAGTTGTCAATTAAAAAAAATATATATATATATATATATAAATGATAGATGTCAAGGACATTTTCAAAAGTATAAAATGATGTCAATTTTTCCACTGGCATTTTTGTTTAGAGAAGCATATTTTCTTTTGAATTAAAAAAATCTTTTGTGCTAAAAAAGAGGATGAAATCTAAAACCTAGGGCAAAGAGGGGAAGAATAGTACTAGGGGGATTTGAACAGAAACATATGTAAGTGTGGGTCATGGTAAGCTGTTTGACTACCTTACACATACAGTGGGAAGCCATTTCACTGGGTGACACCATCGGGGTTGTACTTTGTAGTAAGTTGTTGTAGTCAGCTCCATGCTATTGGGATGAATCTCTAAACCAGATGTATTTTATGGGTGGAATGGGATTTATTTCAGGCTTACAGATGCAGGGGAAGTTTCACTGATGGTGGAAGAAACTAGCCCCTTCTCACAGATGCATGCAGAGAGAAACACCACCACCAGAATCACCAAAAAACAAGAACCCAAGCTGGCAGCCGAACAGCAGTGAGCCCAGGCAGCACTCACTCTGCATGCCTTAGGACTGGAATTCAGATCCACCCCCAATAACGCACCCCTTCCCTGTAGCAGGAACCTAGGGGCAGAAACTGCAAGCTCAATTTTACTAACACCTGAGTCTTCAGGGGCACATAGATTCAAACTACCACAGCTGCTGTGTTGAGAAATGTGTGGAGGAGAGCAGAAACAGCCCTACATTGAGAGCCATTGGCTGCAGAACACACAAATGCTGTCTGGGACTGGACCAGACCTTGCGGTGACATGGAGAGAAGCTGGAAGCTTTGTGATCTCTGGGAGACGGAAAAGCAGTAGGACTTTGCTGCCGGTTGGGATATAGGTGGATGCTCGAGGAAGTGTGAGCTCAAGTTCTGCCTCTGCAGTGAAATGTTCTCCAGCCCTTGTAACCCACGTTTGTCACTCTCTCTACAGTGGGTTTTATTTGTTGAGCTCAGAGCGTGGTCATGGTGTAGCTCCGGGTGCTTAGGATACATCGGTGAAAGAAAGAAAGTCCCCTGCCCTTGTGGAGGTTATATTCTCTCTGGGACTAGTTTTGTCTGTGTGACAATATTCACAACATTTTGTGTGCCTGTGTGTTAATCTCTCATTGTTTTAGATATTTTATTTTTATTCTCCAAATAAACCTGCCTAACAACCTGGGAACTGCCTTTTTGGAACCCATATGTCTACTTCGGTGAATAAGGAAGCAAAAGAACACCAAAAATACACTTTCTTCACAGATAACTTCTTTACAGGCTAGCCTGCTTGGGTATACAATTTTTAAAAAACTCCCAAACTGTAATTCAGATTGAGATGGCAATCATTTCTCCATAGCAGAAGCATTATTTCCGTATCTCAATCACTGTGTGCTTTCTCTGGGTAAGGTACTGGGCATACATCAGTAAATTAAATTAATCTCTAACCCAGAAGAACTTAGTGTTCCTTTGGGAAGAAGACTCCATCGCAGTAATGCACAGTACAGTGTCTTAAGTGCTGTAATAGACATGTAAATGAAATGCATTGCAGGTTTAGAGGAAAGCTAGATACTTTCTTCTGAGGAAAAGATTAGCCTTCCTAGAAGAAACGACATTGAAAATACCACTTAAAAATGGTAGGAATTGGGCTGGAGAGTTGGCTTAGCAATTAAGACACTTGCCTGCAAAGCCTGAGAACTCATGTTCAAATCTCCAGGACCCAGGTAGCCAGACAGACAGTGATGCAAGCACACAATATCACACATGCTCACAAGGGTATGCACACGTATGGAGTTCGTTTGCAGCAGACTGAAGGTCCTGGTGTGCTCATTCTCTCTCTCTCTCTCCCTCTCTCTCTCTCCCTCTATCAAAATAGACAAAAATGGCGAAAAAATTGAAGTACAAAAAGGGAAGAGGATAGTCAGGAGCATGAGATGAACCAAGTGGTGGAGCTGAGAAAGTGTGTGTGTTCTAGAAACAGTTGGCCTTCCTGATGACCCATTTATGGAGCAACAGCCAAGTATCAGACACTGCCTGAAGGTTCCGGAGACAGGAAATAAATAAAGTGTATCTATGAGGGAGGATTTAGTTTAACAAACTTCATGAAATGTAAATGAGCCAAAGGCTTTTGGTTAAGCTTGAGGATCGTAAAGATTGTTAAGCTGAAGCCATTGGAACTTAGTGCTGTGGCCAGGACTTGGGTGATGTTGATAATCATGCATATCTTTGGGGAACTCCTTCTATGTTCTAGGCACTGTGTTAAGCATTTACAACGCTATTTCCTTCAGGTCTCCTTAGGAGTTACGATAACTATTTTATTCTTAATCATCTGAGAAAATTGGGGCTTAACAAGGCAATTGATTCATGCAAAATTCAGGCAGTGAGCTGCAGGGTGGAGATTTCAACAGATGCATTGAATCTCAAGGCCTAGAACTTGCTCAAGGAAGCCATGGAAAACATTTAAGTAGAAAAATGGTTGACTCAAGCTGTTCTTAAGAATTCTATTGAATACAGTTTTGAATATTATGTTAGTCAGCAACTGATGTGGGCCTCAGTAAAGGTGATAGCAGTGGGTATGAGGAGGGAAGGGGATGGCAGATGACATCACAACTAACCTGACTCAAAAAATTGTAAGAAGGAAAATTCAAATATAACTTCAGGTTTCCAAATGTACAAATAGACCTGTGGTGCCCGGCAGTGAAATAGAGACTATGAAGGAAGCTTCCATCCTGTGTGGTCTGTGAGGGAAGGGTGTGTGGTCTGAGAGGGGTTATGGTGAGGAGGTGGGGAGGGGTGTGTGGTCTGAGGGGGGTTATGGTGAGGAGGTGGGGAGGGGTGTGTGGTCTGAGAGGAGTTATGGTGAGGAGGTGGGAGGGGTGTGTGGTCTGAGAGGAGTTATGGTGAGGAGGTGGGGAGGGGAGTGTGGTGTGAGAGGAGTTATGGTGAGGAGGTGGGAGGGGTGTGTGGTCTGAGAGGAGTTATGGTGAGGAGGTGGGAGGGGTGTGTGGTGTGAGAGGAGTTATGGTGAGGAGGTGAGAGGGGTGTGTGGTCTGAGAGGAGTTATGGTGAGGAGGTGGGGAGGGGAGTGTGGTCTGAGAGGGGTTATGGTGAGGAGGTGGGGAGGGGTGTGTGGTCTGTGAGGGGTTATGGTGAGGAGGTGGGAGGGGTGTGTCATCTGACAGGGGTTATGGTGAGGAGGTGGGAGGGGTGTGTGGTCTGAGAGGGGTTATGGTGAGGAGGTGGGGAGGGGTGTGTAGTCTGAGAGGGGTTATGGTGAGGAGGTGGGGAGGGGTGTGTAGTCTGAGAGGAGTTATGGTGAGGAGGTGGGGAGGGGAGTGTGGTGTGAGAGGAGTTATGGTGAGGAGGTGGGAGGGTGTGTGGTCTGAGAGGAGTTATGGTGAGGAGGTGGGAGGGGTGTGTGGTCTGACAGGGGTTATGGTGAGGAGGTGGGAGGGGTGTGTGGTCTGAGAGGGGTTATGGTGAGGAGGTGGGAGGGGTGTGTGGTCTGAGAGGGTTATGGTGAGGAGGTGGGAGGGGTGTGTGGTCTGAGAGGAGTTATGGTGAGGAGGTGAGAGGGGTGTGTGGTCTGAGAGGGGTTATGGTGAGGAGGTGGGAGGGTGTGTGGTCTGAGAGGAGTTATGGTGAGGAGGTGGGAGGGGTGTGTGTGGTCTGAGAGGGGTTATGGTGAGGAGGTGAGAGGGGGTGTGTGGTCTGAGAGGGGTTATGGTGAGGAGGTGGGGAGGGGGAGTGTGGTCTGAGAGGGGTTATGGTGAGGAGGTGGGAGGGTGTGTGGTCTGAGAGGGGTTATGGTGAGGAGGTGGGAGGGGTGTGTGGTCTGAGAGGGGTTATGGTGAGGAGGTGGGAGGGGTGTGTGGTCTGAGAGGAGTTATGGTGAGGAGGTGGGAGGGGTGTGTGGTCTGAGAGGAGTTATGGTGAGGAGGTGGGAGGGGAGTGTGGTCTGAGAGGAGTTATGGTGAGGAGGTGGGAGGGGTGTGTGGTGTGAGAGGAGTTATGGTGAGGAGGTGAGAGGGGTGTGTGGTCTGAGAGGAGTTATGGTGAGGAGGTGGGAGGGGTGTGTGGTCTGAGAGGGGTTATGGTGAGGAGGTGGGGAGGGGTGTGTGGTCTGTGAGGGGTTATGGTGAGGAGGTGGGAGGGGTGTGTCATCTGACAGGGGTTATGGTGAGGAGGTGGGAGGGGGTGTGTGGTCTGAGAGGGGTTATGGTGAGGAGGTGGGGAGGGGTGTGTAGTCTGAGAGGGGTTATGGTGAGGAGGTGGGGAGGGGTGTGTAGTCTGAGAGGAGTTATGGTGAGGAGGTGGGGAGGGGAGTGTGGTGTGAGAGGAGTTATGGTGAGGAGGTGGGAGGGTGTGTGGTCTGAGAGGAGTTATGGTGAGGAGGTGGGAGGGGTGTGTGGTCTGACAGGGGTTATGGTGAGGAGGTGGGAGGGGTGTGTGGTCTGAGAGGGGTTATGGTGAGGAGGTGGGAGGGGTGTGTGGTCTGAGAGGAGTTATGGTGAGGAGGTGGGAGGGGTGTGTGGTCTGAGAGGAGTTATGGTGAGGAGGTGGAGGGTGTGTGGTCTGAGAGGGTTATGGTGAGGAGGTGGGAGGGGTGTGTGGTCTGAGAGGGGTTATGGTGAGGAGGTGAGAGGGGTGTGTGGTCTGAGAGGAGTTATGGTGAGGAGGTGGGGAGGGGAGTGTGGTCTGAGAGGGGTTATGGTGAGGAGGTGGGAGGGGTGTGTGGTCTGAGAGGAGTTATGGTGAGGAGGTGGGGAGGGGAGTGTGGTCTGAGAGGGGTTATGGTGAGGAGGTGGGAGGGGTGTGTGGTCTGAGAGGGGTTATGGTGAGGAAGTGGGGAGGGGTGTGTGGTCTGTCAGGGGTTATGGTGAGGAGGTGGGAGGGGTGTGTGGTCTGAGGGGGTTATGGTGAGGAGGTGGGGACGGGTTTGTGATTATTTCCATTTTGTGCAGCTTGGAGGTGAGGTGCCACTTTGATAATTATAGAATGCATCCAGGAGATGTATTGGACCCAGGGTAGAGAATTCAAGAAGGACTAATTAATTGCTTTTAAACCCAGTTTTAAATAGGCTGGAGAAATCCCAAACCAGGTGGCAGAGTTTACAAAATGAAAGTATAGTGGAACATGAAATGAAGTGTAGGCTACTCCGAAGAAGTTACAATTTCAGGGGGAAGGAGAAAATAAAGTAGATAGACTAACTCAAGTTTCCAAGCTACTGATCCATCGAAGCTCCTTCTGTCCTTTATTATTTTTTTTATTTTTTTTATTTTTATTTTTATTTTTACTTTTATTTTTATTTTTTTTGGTTTTTCGAGGTAGGGTCTCACTCTAGCTCAGGCTGACCTGGAATTCACTCTGTAGTCTCAGGGTGGCCTCGAACTCTCGGCAATCCTCCTACCTCTGCCTCCCAAGTGCTGGGATTAAAGGCGTGCGCCACCATGCCCGGCTTTTTCCTTCTGTCCTTTAAATGGTCATTTACACGCACATGTCTACTGAGCCTTCATGTCTCCCAGTCTCCCCTTGCAGATTTAAAGTTTCCATACTCCTTCCTCTTACTGCTTTTAGAACATTCATGCCTCATATACTGGTGGTGTTTTTTGACGTCTGTATGCCTCAAGTCACCTGACTGTGGGGCTTGTTAAAACACATCTTTCAGTGCCTCATGCCCAGAATTTGTTATGCTTAAGGCCTGGGGTGGGGCCTTAAAAATCATTTTTTCTTATAGATTCTCAAGAGATCTCCAGGCTTGGGTCCTCCATTTTCTGTAGTAATGAATGAAACTAGGTATATATGAGAGGTACCAATGAAGTTTGAAGGTGCACTAGTGTGTAAGAACTAAAATTGTACCTAAAAATACTTCAAGAATAAGGCATGGTTTACAGACAGTCAGAAAGAACTGAAATACTTTTTCTAACTCCATAAAAGAAGAATCCTTTGAAGGAAGTGTTAATACAACCTATACTGAGCATCTGCCATAGTGGAAAATTTAAGTTAATACAAAAGAAAAACTCACAGCCATAATGATAATTCTATTTTAAGCATGAAAAACAAAATATTACATGGACAAGATATGTACAATTGTTATTTAGAGGTAAATAAATGAGGAGCCAATAACCCATGTTCCATTTAGAACACTGGTTCGATATTATTTGCAAATACAGCTATTTGTGCCTGAAGAAATGCAGCATTTCTAAGGGCTGGTTTTATAACTATCATTTTGGTGACTGCATTTGATCCTTGGGTTAGGGTTACCTTTCCTTGATAGTAACTGTGCAGGTAGGTGTCATTCATTTTGTACATCACTAAAGTGTTGGCCAGGGTTGGCAAATATACTAAATTGCACAATCAAAGTGCAGAATTCTTTCTGACATTCGTAAATATCAGTGAAATGCCCACTAAACCAACTGATCAGTATCCATGACAGTCCACAAGCATAGCCAGACTGTAGAACGTGGGTATGCCATAGTCTTTATCCTGATCCATGGTCAGATACCACTCAATAGAGAGTGCATTTAGTTAGCTATCAGCACAAAAATAATGTATCATTTTAGTTCCAAGCCTATACAACTGCTAATTTCACCACAGTAATTCCTCCATATAACTGAAATGAGTTTTTTGAGTTGAGATGCATAAACATCTCTATCAATGCTATCAACATCAAATTGTCATCTGCTTTAGTCCTTTTTAATTATATGTTCTGAATCTTGTCTTAAAACCTAAAATTCCATAGGAAAGACAACAATTTTTCCAAGCCAAATAGTATGCAAATAACCTGCTCTCCACTAGCAGAATACAAATAAGGTTCACTCTGAGAACAAACTCCTCTTTGAAATAAAGGGCAATTTTCAATTCTAGATCTGGTTGCCCACCTAGGAAAAATGAGCAACTGCTTGAAATGTAAGTGGTATTGAACATTCTAGATTGTTATAATAAATAGCTATTTCAAGATCATCAAACTGTTTTGCAGGGGGAAAAGGCAAGTGACTGTTTCCTTGATTGAAGTTTTACCATGGTAGAGTGAATGATAGTTTCTGAGTACATGGGAGAAATTCAGGGGGAAAAATTAATATAAAAAATTACTTGTCAGTCTTTTAGGATATATTTGGTTGGGTGTCGTCAGGAGGTAGCCTGCCCTCTCCTTGGAATCAAGTTGCAAACACTATCCTCAATAGTAATTAGAGCCAAGCAGAATTACAGGACTTATGATTTGTTCCAACACACTGCCTGCTGGCTGTTTCCTAGCACCACATTTTGCGGGAGCACCAGGCTGAAATGATGGAATTATTTATCCCTGTGTAATACCTCTCTCTGTGCACATATGCAGGCGTGAGTGTGGACTGTCACCTTAAAAGCTACGAAGGTAAGCAATGCTGACTGACCACCATTTACACACGAGGGAACTTTTTTATGAAGTATATGACAGAAATATGAAATTGTTCAGATCAGTTTTAGAGAAAGAAAAGAAGCAAAACTGGGACAAATAGAATTGGCTAATTTTAAGACTCCCTTGTCTGATCTTACTTTGATTTCCTTAACTTGTTTGTGATGAAATTGTGCTATGGAGACACTCGAGTAAATCTAATAAAGATATGTCTGGTTTCTCACACCTCCTTTGTCTTTGAGATTCCTGTCTCTTTGAAAGTTCATCTCAGAATAACTGAGGTGCGTTTAATCCAAGTGTATGAGAACACCCTCTCCTTTTACTCTTTGCTTCATGAAGTCTGTTTAAACTGATGATCCTGCATGTTCAAGAATCCACATTCAGTTGACAGAACAATGGCTGCTTGCCTGCAATAAAATTGAGTGACGTGGGTGATTTGCGCCCTTGTCACATGATTTTTATGACAGGCACAATTCAGGCTGTAACATTCCATCTAGTTTAAGTCAAAACTCAGTGGTTTCATGTTTGTTTCCACTGCTGGGCATAGAACTCTCTCGGGGCACCAGGTAAGCTTAGCTCCTCCAGAGGGACCAGTGTCTTGCTGTAAGGACAGGCATATTTTGTCTGTGTAAAATAGGCACTTGTGAAATTTTCATTTCTGCTGTAATGTTCTCACTTTGTTTTCTCATCTAAGAAATCCTATTTCTTTCTATGCTGCCATCTGTAATACGTGAATAAATGTTATCCTTAGGGGAGAACTTAGAAACCTTAGGCACTGGGAAAATGTTTTTATCTCATAGTCCCCACGGGATTTTAGGTGGCTTGGGAAATATTGAAAAAGCTCTGTGTCTTTTATTCTGCCTCTGGTAGGTGAGAGGTGTAAACACTGAGGATTCAGTGAACTCTTGCAAATACCAAGTTTGTTAAAGCAAAGAACATTAATGTTTCGAAGGTCCTTGAAGCTGTGGTGGGTGAATTTTTAGCAGACGGTGCTGCTCAGTGGTGTCGTCACTGCAGTCTGGGACCTGACTTGGGATGAATGTCTCTTCCTGGGTTTCTTCATTGATTTATTGTGTATGTTTGCTTTCCCGTGAAATTGTGTACCTTGGTACATCACTTAATGCATCAAATAAACAGGGAATGAGCATAAACCATGGAAAAGTCCAGCAGACAACTTATCAGTAAAATTACATGTCAGAAGGCTATTTAGTGTATGTAGGAGCATTCTCAGCTCTCCAGTTTAAAGGTCTAGCATTCCTATCACCAATACAAAATGCTAAATTTCTATAGAAATATACCCTAAAAATATATCGTGCTTTTAGGTCCCTCACTTGTTGCATTCCATCACATTTCATCTCGATCCTTGTATAGCCTCTTCATCTTTTAGCTTATAGAAGTAAATAATGAACACAAAATGAACACACTGTGGCTATAAAATAAAGCAAAGAATAATTTTATATGATTGCTCTGTAGGTCCCCAGTTGTATCATGGTAAAGGACAGAGAGAGAGAAAGAGACAAGAGAGAGAGATAGTCCAAAACACAGACACAGACACAGACACACCAGAGCCATGAGAGACCGGAGAGACTAGAGGCAGGAAATGATGGGAGGAGGGAGAGAGATAAACATAGAGAGACAGAGACAAAAACCAGACTTTGAAAATGTGTGGATTTGATTTTGGAACTTTATGCTTTTTTTCTCATTTCTTTGAACTGGAAATTGGCTTTGGCAAATTAAATACATTGAGCACCCAGTCCATTTTTATGATTTTTTTCTGTTGGTATCTTTTAAAGTAAAGTTTGCTTAAAAAGCTATGTGATATCTAGAAGAGACAAAGCAAAGAAAAAATGTTCTAAAAGAAAAAAATTCCAAAAACAGTAAATAAATAAATGATAATTATTTTTTTAAAAAATCCATTCCTTCACTTTTTCATGAATCCAGTAAGTCACTGAAAAGGAAAATCACCAGTGCTGTGACTGACTTCATTATTTTCAGTGGGATTCCTTATTAGAAAGTATTGTGTCTTTCAGTTCCCATGGTTTTCTGAAGAGTTAAGTGATGCCCAAGTACACCACTGCACGAAAAGGCAAAAGAAGCCAATGGTGGGAACAGGACTAGAGAGAACTAGCTCATTGAGGTGGCAAAAAAGGAACCATTCTGGATGTAAAAAAATACATTTCACATCAGGAATATTATTGATCTTTTAAAAATAAAGTTTCTGACATTTGTAGCAACATTGAAGAAACTGAGCATGTTGAATGAAATATGCCAGTCAGAGAAAAAAAAAATACCTCATGATCTCAATGCTATGTGGAATCTTTTCAAAATATGTGAAAAATCAAAATAGAGTAGAAATGTGCTTTCCAGAGAAGGTGCAAAGAGCAAAGAGTGAGATTTATATTTAAAAATGCGAGGGCTGGAGAGATGGATCAGTGGTTAAGTCACTTGCCTGCAAAGCCTAAGGACCCAGGTTTGATTCCCCAGTACCCATGTAAATCTGGATGCACAAAGTGGCAATGCATCTGAAGTTCATTTGCAGTGACTGAAGGCCCTGGTGCACCCATTCTCTCTCTCTCTCTCTCTCTCTCTCTCTCTCTCTCTCTCTCCTGCTTCTTTTTCTCTTCCTCTCAGAAGCAAGGAAAGGATGTAGGGAGGGAGGAAGGAAGGCTGGACTTGGTGGCACACAACTTTAAAAGAAGTGCAAAGCTGGAGTTCTAGAGGATGAGTAAGGCTAGAGATTTCAAACATACCGTGTAGACAACTATAGTTAACCATGTTGTTTGGCATGCTAGAAATTTTCTGAGAGTAGATTTTAGTTTATCTTACCACATACAAGGATGTGTTGCGTTGCTTCCCTGCAAGGTGAGTAGTAGTGACTATCATGTCACTATTATGTTGTGCCCAATATACAATATAAAAACAAACCTTTCAGTGCTGGGTAAATGACTCAGTCTGCAAGGAACCTGAGTCTGGATCCTCAGCACCTTTGTAAACAGGCTTGGTGGTAGGCTCCTGTGATCCTAGTACCATAACAGACAGGAGGATGCCCAGGGTTTGCTGGCTGGCCTAGCCAAATGTGTGAGCTCCCGGTTCAGTGAGAAGCCTGTCTCAAAAACTAGGGTGGAGAGCAGTTGAGGAAAGGACACAGTTTCCACATGAGACCTCCACCGGCATATACACACATGGGCTCATGCATCTGTACAGACATGTGTGCCCATACACACGTGCATATACCACATACATAAATGAAAAATTATACTTTTTAATTCATGGAAAGAGAAACAAGAAGCATAAAAGCCAAGCGGTAAAACAAAACCTTCAATGACTTTGATAAATGTTCTTTAAAAAAGAAGGAGAAGGAGAAATATATAAAAGAAAGTTCAAACAAAATCAGCCTAATAGGGCTGGAGAGATGACTTAGCGGTTAAGGTGCTTGCCTGCGAAGCCTAAGGACCTAGGTTTGATTCCCCAGAACCCACGTAAACCAAGATGCACAAGGTGGCACATGTGTCTGGAGTTTGTTTGCAGTGGCCGGAGGCCCTGGCACACCCATTCTCTCTATATATATATCTGCCTCTTTCTCTCTTGCAAATAAATAAATAAATAAAATATTTTTTAATTCAGCATAATAGTGCAAGAGTGGACATGATACACGGAGGCAGGGACAGTCATTACTTTGAATCACTTCCAGTGAAAATAGAGCTTGGGTATTCAAGGCAGAACCTTATTAGATGCGGCTTTGCATATCACTTGTGGCCCAGGCACTGCTTCATGCCTGAAACAAGTGGCATCAATTGCTAAGATGTTACAACAGTGGCAAAATTCCGAGAAGCTGAGCCAGACTTTGTTCTAATCTGGTAAATATCAACCAGAGACCCTAAGGAATGGAAGCATCTTCTGGGACGGACAGAAGCTCCATGTTCTCAGCAGAGGAGTGGACTCCTTGTCTGTGGTGGGCTAGCTGCTGTGTTGAAGGAGACGCTGTGCCCTGCTGCGTTGTTCCTACTCACACACGCTGTTCTTCTGCCCTACCTCTGCTGTTTGAGGAACAGATGAATGGGGGAAACATTTTAGGAGATATTAGGAAATTCCACATAAGGTGCCAGTGCTGATCCAAACTCAGCACTGTCTTCCCTCTCCAAATCCTCCTCCTCCTCCTTTCCCCAGTCTCAGCCCTCATTGCCTTTCATGACTCACAATCTCTGTTCAGCCCACATCCCTGAGGAAGGAGGACCCAGCAACCTGTCCGAGAACTCCCTGAGGGTGGCATGCTGGCTTTCATTGCCTGGCTGCCAGGTAGGCGTCACCTCTGCTGGTTCACGGTGAAAATGTCTTCATTGATGGTAGAGGAGCAAGAATGGCCTCTCGAACTCTCGGCGATCCTCCTACCTCTGCCTCCCGAGTGGTGCTGGGACTAAAGGCGTGCGTGCACCACCACGCCCAGCTTAAAGGTTCTTTTGAATGCATATTGTATTTATGGTTCTCGTGAAAATACACACACACAAAATTTCAGCACTTTTTGCTATTTTTATTTAGTATATTTATTCCCAAAATGCATCTTCTGGGATGGTAGCTTTTGAAGAGCTTTGAAGCATTTAGTTAATATTTAACCCCAGGAAACCTTCTCTTCACCAAGGTGAGAGTCGTGGACTCAAACAGAGCAAACATTAACACTGCTCCATTAAATTGAGCAAGCTTCTGGGGAGAGTATCTTTGTAAAAGGATTATTTGTGTAAACCACGTCTTTCCTCCCCCCCCCCCCCCTTTTTAGTTCTTTATTGTACGAAGCCGACCTGTGTGGTATTTAACTACTGGATACAGCAACTGAAATTCATCCCACCAGGTGACAAAATAATTTGTGTCCTGGAGCTGGCATTCATAGTAGCTGCTGGTCCACCGTCCTCTGGAGTTGCTGTATGGAACCCCGTTCAGGCAGGTCCTTTGTGAGGATGGTCTAGAGAGACAGAGGCCAGAGGACGTTGCTGCTTTGCTCTCCCCCAGTGGAAGGCCAGGCACCACCTCAGAGAGTGTTTTCCGTGCAGTTCTGATAGTACTTGCACATAAAACCCACCAACCCAAATGTAAATGTACCCCATTGTGATGTTATTGAAGTGGTTCTCTTGACCCACGCAGTGTAGTTAAAAGCATACTTGTAACGTTGTTTTTCTTTCCTTTTCCCTTTGGGAGTTTTAAAGGAATTATTTAAAATGAGGTGTGTTGCAATCAATTCTTTAATTGAAGGAAATTCTGGGGCCTGACCACACCAGCTTTTCTTTCATCCGGTTGCCTTTTTCCATTATTCATAGTGACAAAACATTGAAATTAAAATCTCACTTTAAAATGATTAGTTTCTGTTAAAGTTTCAAAGTTAGAAATCGAAACAAACCAGTTGCTAACCTATTTAGATTATTAAAGAAGATGAAAGGCTAGGCTTGGTTGCCCTGGCATGCCTGTAACCCTAGCATTTAGATGGAAGCAGGAGTATTGGTTCAAGGTCAACCTCGATTTCATCATGAGTTCAAGGGTTCAAAGCCAGCCTAGCTACCTGAGATCCTGTCTCAACCATCACCCCCTTAATTCTTATATACCTTAGACCGTATCAATTTAAATCGCCAAAACAGTGGTGTTGAACATGGGGCTCTGGGCTTTGCTGTACCAACAGTCAGGTGCCATGGCAAAATAAACACTCCCTTATATGATTTTTTTCATATAAAATGAAAGATTTCTGAATTGTTTATGAAATAGAACTTCTCCAGGGATATTCAGAGACTTGAGGAACATGGTTATCACCTTTTGTAGAGAAGTCTGTACTTTTAGGATAGATTCTAAAGTAAGTTGAGTTCCTTGCTGTCAGTAGTTCCCTAGCATGCTGTAGAGTTATGTTTGCCATAGAACAGGTCCAGACCTCGTGGGAGGGTCTCCATGCCATTGGCAGGAGTCCCTGGGCCAGAGTAGCTCAGGACCATCTTCCTGAGTCTTTCTGCCAGAAAATGTCGCCAGACTCCTATAACCTCCCAACCCATTCTTGACCTCAGACAAATTTAGTAAAGCCCTGTCTGGGATAATTCTGGCTTCTCTAAAGACTTGGTAATTTAGGAACCAGCACATGGCATTCCCCTTTGCTAGATTGAGTGTATTTTGAAAACCTTGAGAATGCATTGGCTAGAATCTTGTTTGTCCTTCTTTGAGTTTCATATTTGTACAATCATACTTCGTACTACTGGGTCACAAGCTGAGGAACTAAGATAAAGCAGAAATCTTTCAAATTCAGCCTTAACCATCAAAATTTACTTCAATTCTGAAATTCTCATGTTTTTTTTTTTTTCAATGCTGCTTTTTAAAAAGTTCACAAGGGCTGGAGATGCCTCAGTGGTTAAAAGCACTTGCTTGCAAAATCTGATGGCCCTGGTTTGATTCCTCAGTACCCACCTAAAGCCTGATATTCAAAGTTGTCCGTGCATCTGGAGTCCGTTTGTGTGGCAGGAAGCTCTGGCATGCCCATACTTTCTCTCTTTCTCTTTTTGTGTCTCTCTCCCTTCTTTCATAAATAAGTAAAAATATTTTTTTAAAAATTAAATAAATGTTCACAAGTACCAAAGTATGCCACATGTTTATCCAAACTATAGTTTATACTGTGCAGTAAATAAAATTTGCCCATTCTTTCAACATGTAAATAAAATGGAGGGCTGGAAGGATGGCTTAGCAGTTAGGGCGCATGCCTGCAAAGCCAAAGGACCCAAGTTCGATTCCCTAGGACCCATGTAAAGCTACGTGCATTAGGTGGTGTGTACGTCTGGAGTTCATTTGCAGTGGCCAGAGGCCCTGGCATATCTATTCTCTCTGTCTCTGTCTCTGTCTCTCTCTCTCTCTCTCTCTCTCTGCCCCCTCTCTCAAATAAATAAACAAATACAAATAAAATATTTAAATATAATGTATTCAGTATGTGGGCAAGATATTCAGGTACAAATGAGTCACCACCTGATACCACAGCATGTGAAAAGCCATCTATCTTACTGATGAATTCCTCACTTTATGTAAAGGCCGTGTGTTCCTGACCTTAAAAGACACTGTGACTTAAAATCCATCCTGAGTAGCTTCGCTGCTCTTTCTGATTCAGCATCTCACTGTTGCCCACACACCACAGCTGGGTGCTCAGGAGGGTGTCTTTGTAAATGCAGGCTCCTGGGGGCGCCTGGCAGGCAGGGGGACTGAGCTGCTGCAGGGACAAGCTGGGCACAGAACTGGCAGTGGTTAGGAGCATATGGACTCAGATCTGCAGATACAGGGTTTCCCCTGTGGCATCACTGGATTCTGTGTCAGTCTCCTAAGGCCAGCCAAGAAGCGTCAGCACCAGAGGGAACTGTTATTTGCTCACAAATCATCTTGAGCAAAATGAGGCTGGCAGTGGAAAAGTACCCCAAAACACCATGTAAAGTATAACTTGACAGTATTGGAAGATGTGCTTTTTATTGGAGAATTCTCCCTATATGTGTCTAAACATTTTATTCATAATGTTACAAGTGTTCAGGGTTGAGTACATTGTCCCAGTATTGGGATGAAGGATTCTTAAAAATATCTGTGTGTGTGTGTGTGTGTGTGTGTGAGAGAGAGAGAGAGAGAGAGAGAGAGAGAGAGAGAGAGAGTCAGAGAGAGAGAGAGAGAGAGAGAGAGAGAAGATGTGGCAGAATCTCCTCCCTGCAGTGAATGCCAGACATGTGCAGTACTTGTTGGATCTGGCTTTACAGGGGTGCTGGGAAAACAGATTCAGGCTGGCAGGCTTTGTGAACAAGTGCCTCCTATCACTGAGCCATTTCCCCAAACCCAGCAAGTCAACTGAAAGTAAAGGAAAGCTCTCCATATCACAGAGGGTTCCCAGAGTAACAGGTTACCAACATATCTCTCTAGATCAGGACATTTATGTATGTACTAAGGAAGAGTTAGTCTTTGACCTGTATGGGACTTAGGCATAATTGGGATGAGCTTTATTGGTTAAGTTTAAATGTATAAGAGGTTTTGATTGATTGGTGCGACAGGGAGGAGCATGCAGACTCTGTGTGTGTGTGGGGGGGGGGGGATTCCTAGAAGGAGTAAAATCCGTGAAGTAAAGAGAACAGAGGATGGCCCCTGATTGGCATCTTGATGAGTTATATTTGGGTTTGGACTGGAGTTGATATCTAGTCTCAACAGGGCAAGTTGACATTTTTGTTTTTGGAGACCTGTGTCCCTGTAGCAGACAGATTCAGGTTCGCTGAGATGAACTTCCAGACCAGGCACAGTTATGGAGGAAGGGATTTATTGAAGCTTACAGATCCAGGGGAAGTTCTATAAATGATAGAAGAAGCTGGCCTGCCTTCACAGATCCAAGCAGAGAGAGAGAGAGAGAGAGAGAAGCAGAAGCTAAAAAGCCTAAAGCCACACAGCACACTTCAGGCACTCCAGCTAGGCACACTTTGCATATCTTTATTGAAATCTGAAACCCACCACCACACCTTAAGATCCACCCAGTGACCCTGCCTCCAGCCAGGTGGCTGCAGAATGCAAACTACAAACAATAAGAAACTGAATATATTGGGGGCCATCTATTCAAACCACCACATTCTGACCCTGGCCCCCAATAGATTTATAACCATCACACATTGTAAATTGTACTCAGTTCAATTTCAAAGGTCCGCACAGTCTTGACCAATTTAAGATAATAAGACCTGTAAAATCAAACAAGTTAAGCATTTCTAACATATAAAGGCACAGAGTAAACATTTTCAACTGGTATGAGGCATAGCAAGGAGAGACTAAAACAATACAAACTCAACCACCTTCAAACAAACATCAAACTTTGGCAGTTCAAGTTCAATACAACCAGGGACTGACAGTCTACAGATTTTCCAATTCTGCCCCTCCAGCTGGGCAGAGTAGCCAGAAAACACTTCCATCTTCGGCCAACAGTGCACTCTATGGCAGCCCTTGCATTGTCCTGGTATATACAAAACATCTTCAGGTCTTCATGCAAACCACGGTCCATCTTCCAAAGGCTCTTTCAGCCTATCAGGGCATCAGGCCCTGCCTCATGCCGCATCTCAGCAGCAGCTCCTGGAACCATGTGCAATTTACGACCACTCCTCACATTTTTCATGCTTCTGAAACCAATACCAGGTATGCAGGACACAGTCATATTCTTAATTCACAGACAAAATAAATCATAACCTTGAAAAGCAGGTTCCTTCTCCAGTCAACTCTTTCCAAAAGTGTTTGCATTTCTATGATAGTCTTTCCTCAGGCATCCTTTCCATGGTAAAGCAATTGGATCATCTTCCTTTAATATTGCTAATGTGTTTGACAATAGCAGATTCAGTAACCTAAAACCAGTCTCAGTGCCTGTAATTTTAACTTGCTTGAGGTTTTCCAGCTTAAAATCTTAAATCTTTCAATCCAATATCTTTAGCCAAGCACATCAGTCCATTACAAATTTAACCTTGATCAAACTCTCTGGACCTGGGCAGCAGGACACAGCCAGCCCTTATGCCAGTAGCCCAGTCCCAACAAAGTCCTCTGCATTCTTCATGATTGGCATCTTGATGAGTCATATTTGGGTTTGGACTGGAGTTGATATCTAGTCTCAACAGGGCAAGTTGATATTTTTGTTTTTGGAGACCTGTATCTCTAACTAGCTACCTACTAAAAACGATGTATTTGTTACCTTCTCATTGCTAGGACAGAACACCTGACCAAAAGCAGATTGTGGGAGGAAAGGGTTTATTTAAGGCTTACAGTTTTGTTGCAAAATTTCATCCTGGTGGAGAAAACATATCAGAGCAGGCAGCTGGGGCACTACATCCCCACACAAGGCAGGAAGTCAGTCCCCTGAATGAGACACCTGTGAACATTCAGTAGGGCTGACACATCTCAGAGACACACCTTCTCCAGCAATACTCCACCAGAGGAGGACAAAGTCAAGACTTAGTTATAAATATGTGAGGCTATGGGAAATGTTTTACAATCAAACCATCACAGAGAGCCTTCTTTCTTTCTTGCTCCTAACCTCAAATCAATCAACAGCACTGATTCAAATACATACACACACACACACACACACACACATATATATATATATATATATATATATACCTGTTAATGTATAGAGAAAAGTATATACTACCTTGACCATCTTGACCAACTCCTGTACTTTAGCTTTTTTCAACATAATGCTTCTCTGCATTATGTCTTTTTTTCTCTTAAGCATTATGTTGCTTCTTGTTTCATGTAATTTTATATTATTTATTCTTTTTTATTTAAAAAATTTTTATTTTTATTAGTGACTTCCATGATTGTAAACAATATCCCATGGTAATGCCCTCCCTACCCCCCCCCCCACTTTCCCCTTTGAAACTCCATTCTCCATCATGTCCCTTCCCCCTCTCAATCAGTCTCTCTTCTATTTGGACGTCATGATCTTTTCCTCCTATTATGATGGTCTTATGTAGGTAGTGTCAGGCAATGTGAGGTCATGGATATCCAGGCCATTTTGTGTCTGGGGGGAGCACATTGTAAGGACTCCTACCCTTCCTTTGGCTGTTACATTCTTTCTGCGACCTCATCCTCAATGGACCCTGAGCCTTGGAAGGTGTGATAGAGATATTGCAGTCTGAGCACTCCTGTCACTTCTTTCCAGCACCACAATGCCTTCTGAGTCATTCCAAGATCACTGCCATCTGAAAGAGAAGGTTCTCTACCAAACGTGAGAGTAGCATTAATATATTGGTATGAACATTAAGAGAAATGCTTACTGGCCAGTTTGATAAGCATATTATATACATTTAGCCAGACAGCAGCAGATGTTACACCCCTAGGGCTCATGACTACCCCTGTTTTAGGTTTTCAGTATCAGGGATGTATTCCCTCCCATGGAGTGGACCTCCAGTCAAATTAGAGGGCAGTTGGTTTCCACCATGACAGACATGCCACTATTGCACCTGTTGGCTGGCAAAATTTAAGACTTGCAGTGTCCACTGTTGAGTATCTTTACTGGTGATTTCTCTCTCTTCCATTGAACTTCTTGCAGAATGGCTTCTTCCAGCATTCTGTCAGCTGGTCTACATGGAGGAGGTTATCAGCTCAGTTCCAGCAGGATTTCTCAGAGGCCTTGCAGCCCAAGTATGTGGAGTCTTCATCAATAGGGTCTTACCAGCTATTCCTGGTGGGAAACCAAGGACCTCGTCAATGGCCTATAATATTTTGGGGCATCAGGGACCCACCTGGCCAACAATTCACTGGAAGGTATCCCATTCCTGGCACTGAAAATTTTCTAGTAACAATCTATGGCTCCCGAGTGTTCCATTGTCCAAAAAATTAGGTTTCCATATGATTTATTTATATCCTTTTATATTTTGATTAGCCCTCGCTCCACCTTTCCTTTACTCAGTCTCTTCCCCTGACCTCACTTGGGCCTTTTCATCCCCATTAATTTATAGATTCATACATTGTATAAATTCAACAGATAAATAATGATATAACAAATGCATTATAAAGACATTATAAAGATTTTAGACTTTTTTTTTTAAAAAAGTAAATGTTAGCCGGGTGTGGTGGCTCACACCTTTAATCCCAGCACTTGGGAGGCAGAGGTAGGAGCATTGCCATGAGTACGAGGCCACCCTGAGACTAGTAGTTAATTCCAGTCAGCCTGAGCTAGAGTGAGACCTTACCTCAAAAAAAAAAAAACTAAATGTTTGTTTAGAACAAAATGCTACTCTTCCAAAATATAGATTTGTACCCCAACAAAATAGTTTAATAAAATAATGCACAATGTTTAATAAGGCAAAATTCACAGGAAGTTATATGAGGTTAATATAAGATCACTTTTTTAAAAAGTTTTGTTTATTTATTTATTTATTCGAGAGTGACAGACAGAGAGAAAGAAGCAGAGAGTGAGAGCAAAAAAAAAAAAAGAGAGAGAGAGAGAATAGGTGCACCAGGGCCTCCAGCCACTGCAAACATACTCTAGATTCATGTGCCACCTTGTGCATCTAGCTTACACTGGTCCTGGGGAATCGAGCCCTGAACCGGGGTCCTTAGGCTTCACAGGCAAGCACTTAACTGGTAGGCCATCTCTCCAGCCCAAGATCACTTTTTTTAATGCCCTGATGGAGGGGGAAGGAAGTTCTAATACTAAATACTTTTTCAAATTTTATTTTTATTTTTTAAAGAGGAGAGAGAGAAAGAGAGAGAGAGAGAATGAGACTGCCAGGGCCTTCCAGCCACTGTGAACAAACATCAGATGTATGTTTCCCCTTGTGCACGTTTACTTCACTGTGTCTACCTGTGTGGGACCTGGAGATTTGAACATGTATTCTTAGGCTTCATAGGGAAGCACCTTAACTGCTAAGCCATCTTGCCAGCCCGTGTTCAGGAACTCAAGATAGCTTAAGCACTTTTTAGAACATTTGTCAGCATATTTAATATGTAAAATTGATACAATAAACTAGTTCTTTTCCAGAAAACAACTTAGCTCTTGAATCATGTTTCAGAACTTAAATTTTTAGCATTTTTAATTATGTATATATCTATACAAATATTCCTAATTCCAAGACTGAAAATACAGAATACTAAGAAATTAGATCATAAAAAATTTGACCAAAGTGAAAGTAACTTATATTTTCAGCATCCTTTGTTGCTACTTTGAAATCCTCAACATTATAAAGTTAAAAGACTAGTTCTGGTTCTTTTAGAAGTTTCTGCCATATTTTGTTTTTCATGAATACAACACATGCTCAGAATATAACACCTCAACCCAAGTCTCATCATGACTTATAAAGTGACTTTTTAGGTTAATATTATTTCTCAACAAGTAACTATTGACTGTTTAAAACAGTGAAAAGTGCTTTTTGCCTAAACATCTGTTAGACAGAATTAACCATAATGTCTTTTAATACTACTTTCCCCTAGTTGGAATTATGAATAAGACAGTCTTATCCAACTTATTTACAGCCAAAAGAACAAAGTATGTTCCTGTGAATGCAGATGGCTTTCTGGTATAGCAGTTATGTAAACAATCTTCATTAAGCTACTCGATTTTATTTTTTATTTTTCCAGATTTTAATATATACTGGGCTGAGTGCTTTTTCTTACACCAGTTGTTGAGTCTTTAGCAGCACCCAAATCATGATTACCTTGTTGGTAACATTTGTTAGTGAATTTTTAAAAATTTACATCTTAGTAATAAATATGCACCAAAAATAGAAAAGAGAATGGAGGCATTCACACATAATGATACTGGAGACTTTCCTTTCAATCTGTACTATAAAAAAGACCAGTGATGAGACATACTAGACTTCAAAGTGATATCTTTGATCTTAATATGATAGGAAATTGGTTAGGAACTGCTGTTATCCTTTGGTGGAAAATGCACATTTTAAAGATAAATATTTTAAGAAAATATGCCTTTTCTCTGATTTATTTCAAGGAATCTTAATTCTTACGGTTTGACCTGTGTGGCATTAGGTATGATTAAGGTTCTTATTACCATAGTGCAGTGTGTGAATGTTTTGTTGTATAAGATACCAAAATGATTTATTCTTTCTACTGCTGATGAGTTAATTGGCTAACTTCTAGTTTAGTACTAACATTTCTGTGATCACTGAATAGGACAGACTATAGTAGGCAGGCAGACATTAGGCTCAGAAGTCACTGAAGAATGCTACCTCCTTTTGCTGGTAACACTATAAAAGGGAAACATTGCAACTGCTCCTCCATGGGATGGAAACCACCACATGAAAAGGAATCTACTTCCTTTTGGTGTCTTATTGCTACATTCTTATTCTTTGTGTATTTGTGAGTGGGTGTACACTTGTGAGTGTGTACACCAGGGTCTTTTGCTGCTTCAAACAAATGCCTGTCTGGCTTTACACGAATGGCTAGGGAATTAAACCATGGACATCAGGCTTTACAGTCAAGTGCCTTAATCCTGAGCCATCTCTCCATCCCCCTACATACTTGATGTTATTATATTTTTCAATCTTTTCCTGTAATGATTAATATCTTTGGCTTTCTGTTTTAAAAATGTGACGTTACGGTAACAAACATGTTGTTTCCTCTTTATTGTTTTTCCTTCTAATCCAGAAGCCCTATGAAAACCTGAGAGACTAAAAGTTTATAAATTTAATTATATTCTATTTTGGCTGATGCAGTTTCTTCCACCATTCTCTCATATCTACCTTCCAAACTTCTAACCTTTCCTCAAGGTTTATCTTAAGACTCACCTAACCTAAAGAAATGTTGATAAGCCCGTGTTTAGTGATCCGTGATAGCTGTATTTTCAGCTTTGAATGAGTGAGTCTGTTAGGGAATATAGCAAGCAGAAGTACAAGGAGGAATGGTAAATGGCAGGTGAAGAACAATAGCACATGGAACAGCGTCCGGCAGGGATGGTGGGGGCAGCTCCGCAGTGGAGAAGCCAGCAGCAGAGCAGCAGCATGTTGGCATTTGCCACATCCAGCAGAAACGTCTGGAGTAGTTCCAGTTTAGCTGGAGTCACCCATCGGGGCTCCCACGTAGAATGTATTCTCCTCAGGTAAAGCTTCTGATTACTAGTTTACCACCGGCATTTTTATATCATGGGATATACAGTAGTGAACTCTGTTCAAGTCTTAAGACTGAATGTGCATGGAGCGGACAGCCTGAGAAATGGTTGACCTTGCATCTGTTCTCAAGGGCATAATGTTTCCAATCCTTTGGGCTACAAACATGCTTGTGTCTGTGGGGTCTGAAATTACCCAGGGAGGTGGTTACCCCATTCCCAAAGTCAGGTCTCAATAAGAGATAATAGCATATTATAATTTAACAATGTAACTTAAATGATAGCCTAACTTGTAATAAGAAGCAGTTTCTTTCTCTCTTGAACCCACAACATGTTTTTTGCTATCCTAGGATACAGCATAGCACTTCTAATGATCCTAGCCAGTTCTCATGCCAACGTATGATACAGACACTAAGGAAATCGAGAGATGAAAAAGAAAATTCACTTGTTCAAGGTCACAGAAGAAACTTGTACTGAGAAGTCATCAGCTTATTGAGAATGTTGATTCAGTGCCTTTAAGTTGTTTTTCTTGTTTGTTTTTTTGTTTTGTTTTGTTTTGTTTTTGTTAAGAGACCTTGGACTAAGGGGATGTTTGAACAGGATTGGGACTGATAAAAATAATGGAGACTTTTAAAGTTGGATGCATTGCATTTTACATCATGGGTGATCATCAGTTTGTGGGAGTCAGGTGCAGAATGTGGTGGTTTGAATCATGTGTCCCCCATAAATGTATGTGCTCTGAATGCTAGGTACCCAGATAATATCAATTCAGTTACTGGGACCTTGCTGGAAGGGGTGTGTTGTTAAGTGCTGGGCTTTGAGTGTTATTGCCAGCTTTTCCTTACCAGTGTTCGGCACACTCTTCTGCTGCTGTTGTCCACCTGATATTGGCTAGGAGGTGATGTACATCCTCTGCTTATGCTATGTTTCCCCCTACCGTCATGGAGTTCATCCTTGAGTCTATGAGCCAAACAAACTCTTTCTGCCCATCAGCTACTTTTGCTCTGGTGTTGGTCCCAGCAACAAGAAGGTAACTGAAACAGATGTGTGTGTGTGTGTGTGTGTGTGTGTGTGTGTGTATATATATTTGTGTGTGTGTGTGTGTGTGTGTACACGCATATTTACATGTGTGTAGAAGTACTTGGTACATAGACCATGGTATGAAAATGTCATCATACCTTATTATCGCTCTGTGACCTTTTGGAAGCCAAACTCTATCAGTCTTGTCCCTCATTCACAAAGTCCCCTGCTAGAGGCTATGCTTGATGGTCTCTTTCAACAGATATCTTTTTTTTCTATTTTGAAGTTAAAATTAATAGATTATATATATATTAGTTTTGTATGCAGTGTGGATACAGCCATGATGGTACCATCATTAGCTGTCTCCCTGTCATCCTCCCCTGTGGATTATGGGTGTAGCATTGTAGGGATGGCCTTTGGTTATGGGAGAGAGGCAATGTCTCTCTGCATAATGACCCAACTTGTGGCTGTAACAATCTTTCCAGCCCCAGCCCCTCTTCTGTGAATTTCCCTGAGCTATGTTGGGTTCATTTTAGGTCTGTTTCAGAGACGAGGTCTTAGAAGCTTCTATGTCTGGATATCTGATTTGGTAGTAGTTGAGTGTTCTCTGTGTCTAACTCCTTCACCCTTGTGCTGATACCAGGTTCACCAAGAAAGCATCTCTTGCTCATTTTCCCACTAACTCTATGGCTTCAGCTGGTGCCCTGGCGAGGTGTGATGGGCTGATTCTTTCCTCAGGTTCTGCATCCATCTGAAAAATAGAAGCAAATTCTCCAATGGAGAGTGAGGTCAGTACAAGATAAATGGATGCCCATTATTACCTTAGAGAGAATTTAATAGGTGTAGGCCCTCTTGTAGCCCACTATTGGTGGGAGCTTGGTACTGGAGAGTGGGCTTGTTTTTTGATATGGTTCTGACTTGTTTTCCCCATTCCAGGTATGGAATACATTCCACTGAGCAGATCCGTTAGCCAAATCAAGAGCAGTTGGTAACCCACCATGGCTGTGTGCCACCATTGCACTTAAGTGAGCATCACGTCAGGTTGATTGCTGCTGAAGATCTTAGACCATGAGTTGCTTGGACAGATGTTGGTCATTTTCCCCAGTTGCTGATGTAACACTTTCTGGCACTAGACAAGCCTAACTGTCTGGGGATTGACTCTATTCCAGTTTCCAGCCAGGTTGCTCCATGTTCCGTCCCAACAACATATGGTGTCTTCGGCAGTAGGGTCTTACCATTAACCTTTGGTGGGTCATCAAGTACTCTGACAGAATTCTGTATTCTTTTGGGAAATCTTGTAGGTCTCTCTGAACAACAGCTCATTTCAGATATTACCCACATGCTGGTACTGGGAGTTATAGGTCAGTGCCAAGGGAGAAGAAAGAAGAAAAATATAGGTAATATAAAAGAGAAAGAGAGAAAAGAGGGAGAGAGAAACAGGAGAAGATTGAGGATAGTCTTTATCATACCCTCTCTAGGCCCCTGTGAATCAGGTATTCTCTTTAAGCACCTGATGAAGGTTTGACTTTTTAGTACATCTTTCAAGATGTAGGATTTTATGGTACTATTTCCATTTGTGTCCAGTTTTTTGTCCACCTCCAGCCTTACCCTCCCCTCCCACTCCACCTTCCCTATTGTCCAGTCTTTGAGATGTTTATTAGATATGTTAGCATCATGGGCAGATTCAGGTTAGGAGCCACAGATGTGTGAGACCTTGTGACAATTATCTTTCCGTGATTGGGTGAGTTTGCCGAAAATGATCTGTTCCAAGTTTGACCATTTTTTCTTCAAATTTCATTGTATCATTTTTCCTTACTACTGTGTAGGATTCCATCATGTAGATATACCACATCTTAGTTATCCATTTGTTTAATGATGGACTTCTGGGTTGATTCCAACTCTTAACTGTTATGAATTAGGCAGCTATAAACATGGTTGAGCAAATACCTCTGACCTGAGGTTTGGAGCTTTTAGGGTATGTGCCCAGGAAAGAAATAAGTGTATCTGTTGGTACCTGTATAATCATCCTTTTTAGGAGTCTCCATATTGCTTTCCATAGTAGTTGTATCAGCTTACATTCCCACCAACAGTGAATGAGGGTTCCTATTTCTCGCCAGCATTTGTTGTCATTAGATTTTTAGTTTGATATCCTTACTGGGGTAAGGTGGAATCTCATAGTTGTTTTGATTTGCATTTTCCTGATGATTAGAGATGTTGAACATATTCTTAAGTGTGTGTTTTCCATTTGTATTTCTTCCTATGAGAACTCCCTGTGCAGTTCTTTGCCCCATTTTGTGAGTGGGTTGTTTGGCTTTTTATTGTTTAGGTGTTTGAGTTCTTCATAGATTCTAGAAATTAGGCCTCTGTCTGATGTGTATCTGGCAAAAATTGTCTCCCATTCTGTGGGTAATCTATTGGCTCTGCTTGTTGTATGTTTATCTGTGGAAAAGGTTTTCAGCTTCCTGAGATCTCAATGGTTGAGTGATTGTTTAATTTACTGAGCTACTGTGGTTTTGTTCAGGAAGTCTTTTCCCTCTCCTATATCATGGAAAATTTATCCTATTTTTCCTTCCAGTAGTAGCAGTTTCAGGTCTTATATTGAGTCCTTTGATCCATTTGGACTTGATTTTTGTGCATGGTGAAATGTGTGGATCGAGTTTCATTTTTCTGGTTACCCAGTTTGTCCAGCATCAGTTGTTGAAGATGCTGTATTGATAATTGTCCTGAGAAGGAAAGACCTACCCTATGAGGGGCAACAAAACTGGGGGTGAAATCCAAAGAAAAGACTCAATTGTTAGTCATGTTAATTTCTTCAACAAAATCTTTGGAAGTTCTGTAATCGACATTGCCCACCCTCACCATAAATTTTTATGACAAATTATGTTTCTATTTCAGTACTCAATGAAAGGGACATATACAATAATGGCATAGGAGAGGCTACTTCTCATATTTTAAAATAGATTTGCTCTCATTCTAAAAATGTACATTTTATAACTCTGGTACTAAGGATAAGATGTCTTATTAGTTTCTGTTATGGTATATACAGAAGAGACCCCAGGAAGTCCTGGATTGCTAACCTAAAAGAGCTTTCAAGATCATATTTCTAAAGGTCAAAGACTAAGGCAATAATTTCAAGTGTCACATGGCCCTCAAATGAGGTTTTATTGTGATGGATTATGACACAGTCCATTGACGTGATGAAGTACTTGTTAGGTTAGAGAGGCAGTGGAAAAAATAATGGTTTTTGGATTTTTATGATCACAGTGGTGAGTCTTTCATATATTTTTGGTTTCATAGAATAGATAAATAGAACTTGTCTTTGTTGGGACTCAAAATTGACAAAAATGATGCTTGAAAATGCACCATGAATTAACAGAAATTTGAACGGCCTTAGAAATAGGGAATTAAGGTCTTTCAACCTTGTCTTTTCTCCCCAGGCTTCCTTCTTCCTTGAGAACAAGTCCCTACCATACCCCTCTACACTCTGAAATTCCCTTCTCTACAGAGACAACATTTTCCAAAACAAAAAAGTGCCTTAATTTCCATCAAAATCTCATTAAACTGCCAGAACAGTTCAATCATCTGAGCCAGACAAAAGTCTACAAGTTGACCTTACCTTTAGACAGACAGTGCACCTTCTCCCCTGACGGCAGCTCTGAGAGGTGACCTGGGAAGACTATCTGCCTTAAAAGACAATCTCTGCTCGTACCAGGCCATTGTCAGCTCTCTGATCTCATCTGTTTCCCCTAAAATCATATTCTCCTTCTAAAATTGCCTAGACACCCACCCCCAGTTTTTCCTCTCCCCTACCAAGAAGGTATATAAGCTTTGACAATAGGATTATTCTCCAACTTTCGTATTTTATAGGCTCCTGAGTTTATAAACTTAAAATAAACATGCATGCTTTTTCTCCTGCCAGCCTGGCCCATCATTTCGCTGCAGGGAACTATCAGAGGGCTGAGAGGAAATTTCCACATGCCCTTACACATTTTTACCACCAAAAGGAAATGTATAATAAAGGGATAATTGCATTCCTATGGGACAGTATATGAATATATGAAATTTCTATGGCAAAAGTAGTGACTTAAATCTTTAGGTTATGCATGTTTGTGTGAGGGTTACAATTTTATACATAGCTGATAAGTATATGTGCACCTAATGATATATAAAACCTTATTTATTACCAGTAAAGTAAAGCCATATGTTGCCATCATTCATTGTGATATACGCCAGACTTTTACTTTGAAACAGAGCATCATATAGATGGGCCTAATTTTCTGTATATGACATGATGAAATCTAGTCCTTTTTTCACTAGCTGAAAAAGTTGGCTGGAGAGGTAGCTCACTGGTTAAAGGTGCTTGCTTGCAAAGCCTGATGGCCTGGGTTCAATTCCCCAGTACCTATGTAAAGCCAGGTGTACCAAGTTGTACATGCATTTGGAGTTTGTTTGCAGTGGCAGGAGGCCCTGGAGTTCCCCTACTCTCTCTCTCTCTTTCTGTCTACTTTGTTTTATTTTCTCTCCCTCAAATAAGTAAGAAAATGAATAAAAAAATAAAAGAAAGTCTTTTATTCTATTTCTAAATAGTTGTATTAAAAGTCAAAGGCTGGGGCTAGAGAGATAGCTTACCAGTTAAGGTACTTGCCCGCAAAGCCTAAGGACTCATGTTCAACTCTCCAGGTCCCATGTAAGCCAGAGACACAATGAAGCAAGCACACATAGTCGCACATCTGCACAAGGGGCACATGCACCTGGAGTTCAATTGTGGTGGCTGAAGGCCTTAGCATACCAGTTCTCTCTATCTTGATCTCACACATAAAAAAAGGCCACTCGTTGGGCTTACCTCAAAAAGAAAAAAAGCCAAAGGTTGGCTCTTCTCTTTGGAAGCCTTTTCATGGGGTGTGCACTAGTGAGGCAGTTTAGGAGTAACAGGTCATCATCCTCCACCACCTAAAATAGGAACAATGTCTTTGAGCCAAGAGTCTTGGTCCTTTTTGATATAGTTTAGAGGTGACAGGGCACCAAGGTAAATAGTTTTCTTTTGGCTAAATGTGAGAATTCTCCTTGGGCCTATCGGGGAAAATCCAGGTTATTTCACTTCACTATGGGTCAGAGATGTCAGAAAGGTATGGCCTTTCTTTATCTCTGCCCTCTTAGAGAGTTATTCCACTCCTTTCTAGAGAATTAAGATTTCTAGGAAGATTGCTCTTTTCCAGAGATCTTGACCTCAGACACCTGACATCAGGACTAGCTGGCTCTAGCTGTCCATCCATGGGGCTCATATAAAAGTCCCCAACCTGAATCTCAAGGTGGGCTTTTCAAACCCCTTCTTGCTTTCCTGGGCAATAGCTCTGCCTTCCTTCCTTCTCTTAAGTTCTGGGATTCTCAATGCCTTCCTTCCTTTATTTTTATCTGCTCTTAAAGCTTTCCCTCCTGAAACTCAAAACTATATTAAAATCTTTTTGAACATTACCCTGTGGTCTGTATATTTCATTCATCACAATTCATAAGACCAGAATCCAGAGGACATGGATTCTGAGAGCTTTCTGTGATTATTGATATTCCAGGGCCCTAGTTACTGAAACCAAGAGCCAAAATAAGGCTGGGAGCCTCTCAGAGACACCCCCTACATTCCTGCTCATTCCCTGAGTGTCTGTCTAAAGGCATATACTTAAGCCTGCTCATATATAACATTTTCTATTTATTTATTTGTTTATTTAGTTAGTTAGTTACTTATTCATTCGTGTGTGTGTGTGAAGGTGTAGGTGTATGGGTGTGCCAAAGCCTCTTGCCACCGCAGTCAAATACCAAAAACTTTGTGTCCTGCTCTGTGTGGGTGCTGGGGAATTAAACCCAGGCCAGCAGGTTTTGTAAGCAAATGCCTTGAATGGCTGAGCCATCTCCCCAGCCCAATCTTTTTTTCTTAATGAATGCTGTACTTTTCTTTACTTAATAAATCCCTTCTTTATATGAACCCAACTTTGCTTCAAAAAATGTCAAAGGTTGGTTCACCTTTGTGAGACTAATAACCCAAAGGGTGTACTTTTACAATGAAATGCTCACTTATTACATTTTCAATTTTTTTTGAACCTTAGCAAGTCTGACTTTTAGAGAAATTAAAGCTCTTTCTTTTTCAGGATGCAATGTATTTAGGCTAAATTTCTGCTGGTAACTCCCACTGACTTTCAGGCACCTAAAGGTGAGGAGAAAGGCTTCCCACAGCAGCAGCAAAATCTGGAGTAAGATGACAGAGGGATCAAAGCAGGAAATAAACTGCACACACACAAAAAAAAGTACTTTGCCCTCATTTACTTCCATCTCCAAAGCCTCCTTTGAAGCATCCAGGCTTAGTGAAGCAATACTTAAAAAATTGGTGTTATAAGTGAAAACAACAAGGTTGGGGGCGAAGGAATTGTCAAAGCTTAGTTTATATTTATTCAGAAGATCCATCAGTACTTTCAAACAATCTGTGTTTAACATGGCAAATTGTCTGTCATTAAAATGCTAATGAAATGGTAAACAGCTGCTAAGTTTTTATGCTAATGAATGGCGGCAGCTAAGTAGTTCTCAAGCCTCATCTTTATTAGCATAGAGATTTGACTGGGTAAGGGGGTTCACTGTGCATTCTGACCTTTGTTGATGGAGCAATCTGTTTGTTAAGTTCCTGTTGCATTCTATTTGACTTGAGTTTGTTAGTACAAAGTGACTCTCACCAGGCCCCGGGAGGTCTTGTATTACACTGTTCATCAGAGCCTCTGTTGTGGCTTAGAGAAGGAACTTTGCTTCCTCCAATGGTTAAACAGTTGTAAATTTGTTCACCAGACTGCTTGGATTGTTTCTGTGTATTTACTCTTTGTACTTGAGAGTCTAATAACATAATGATAAATTCTACAAGACCATCGGTTTAATATAGAAATATCTTCAGCTTTCAGGTTAGCTAAGATGTTAAAACATCTCAACTATTTTAAAATTGTTTTTGATGTATTGATATAATGTATCATCTTGGATCTACAAGCATGGAAGTTAGCTGTGGATGGAACATTACCTAATTCATTAGAAGAGTCATATGTAATTAAATACAGTGATTGTGTGAATGCCTGGTTGAGTCAGGAATATTTAACTGGACATCAGGGAAAAAAATCACTATGCCACAATGCTTCAGCTGATTCTTTTCCTGCTGAGTCCTAGTATATGTTTCCTAATGGCTGTGGTCGACCTAAAGAACTACTGTTGTAGATGAATGCTTCTGGCACCCCTTCCTTTCCTTTCCTTCCCTTCCCTTCCCTTCCCTTTCCTTCCTCCCTTCCTTTTTCTTTTTCTGTCTCTTTTCCCTCTAATTATTTTAGTATCAATGTAAATGAGATATGACACTCCTTTAAGTACTATTCACAGTTATGCCATGGAATGATTTAAAATATGATACAGTGTTTATTCAGGAAATTCATTACCAAAGCAAGTATCATCAAGATAGGTTTTTTGAGCTGGGCATGGTGGCGCACGCCTTTAATCCCAGCACTCGGGAGGCAGAGGTAGGAGGATCGCCGTGAGTTCGAGGCCACCCTGAGACTCCATAGTGAATTCCAGGTCAGCCTGGGCTAGAGTGAAACCCTACCTCGAAAAACCAAAACAAAAAAAAAAAAAAAAAAAAAGATAGGTTTTTTGTTTTGTTTTGTTTTTCAAGGTAGGTCTCACCTAGCCCAAGATGACCTGGAATTCACTATGTTAGCCTCAAGCTGGCCTGGAACTCACAGTGATCCTCCTACCTCTGCCTCTCAAGTTCTAAGATTAAGGTGTGTGCCACCATGGCAAGATAGGGATTTTGATGATTCTGGGACACTGTGTAAGAGGATTGTGCAGCGATTTTTTTTTTCCTTTGGGGGTGGGCAGGGGAACTGGCTCTCACTTTGTAGCCTCAACTCATGATATAGACCTGGCTTGCCTTGAATTTGTGAATGATCCTCCTGCCTCTGCCTCCTGAGTGCTGAGATCACAGCCTGTGCCATCACATATGGCTTTTTTTTTTTTAAGAGGTCCTAAATGTATACTAAAAGTTGAATTTGGTGATTGTCTGCTATGGGAATTATAACTCAATCAATCTGTTATATTAAAAAGAAAAATAAAAGCATGCCAGAGCCTATCTACCAGTGAATCACCTATGTGTACACTCATGACATCTAGGGGCAGATACAGGAGAACTTGCAAGAAGCTTGTGGGCCAGCCAGCCTGGCAAATGCAGCAGTGAACAAGAGCCCCGCTTCAAACGAGGTGGAGTGTAAGGACCACTATCCAAGGTTGTCCGACCGCCACACACACATCATGGCATGCGCACATGCATACATACAAAATAATAAGTAAAAGGATACAAAGCTCATTAGAAATAAAAGTTCAAGACAAAACAATATGCTCCTGTTGCAACAACTCCCTGTCCACAGCCTTATCATCAACGCTAGATTCTCTAACTGTCCGAAGTCTAGACGGCCTGTTTTCCCCAGAGTGAGGGCAACTTTCTGCTCAATTTTTAAAACAAAATGAGTCATAACTATCTTGAGAGCAGACAGTAGCTATAAAAGTTCAAGTTGTCTTCCTCTTGTAAAACCTGTAATTAACTCTGATTTGCATAAAACATGCCTGCTAGCTGTGAATAGTATAGAGCAACCGACAGCAAGAGGCCCCTCCTGTCTTCTCTGGCATATTTTGGTTGGACAGAGGCACTGGGTTGGACACCAAGAGCATCTGCGGGCTCTGTGTCTCTGACAAGCATGAGCAGCCACAGGCTCTTGCACAGGGAAGTGTTCTGCATGGCTATCTGTCTCACACAATGAGAAACGAGGTCTTTCGAACTGTATTCCTTACTCTTGTGCCACTTGCTTACTCCTGGCATGCAGGTGGCCATGCTGTGGCCATGTGTTGGCACTGTAGGGTTGGGAGGGAGATGGATGGGAGCAAGAAGTTGAATTCCTTTTTGTTTTGTTCTTGGCAGGCAGTACATGCCACACCACTACCCTTCCTGCTCTTGTGCGCACTCCTGCCCTGGTGATGCAGCCTTCACTGGATATCAAACCATTCATGTCTTTTCCAGTGGACACTAGTTCTGCTGTTGGGCTCTTTCCAAATTTTAACACAGTGAGTAAATGCATTTTTATTTTATTCTTGCCTCCTCAGTCTCTTTTCTTTCACTCCATATGCAAATAGGCAGTCATATTGTCTGTTTCCAAAGTGTGTGGTTTTAGCCCAGCATGCTTATTTTACAAGTATCTTCCCTAGTGACTTTCCACCTGTATCCTTATGTAATTGTGATAGACTTGCCAGTGGCTTTAGAACTTCTACTGTTTCTGGGATGCGTTCAGATATGCTCAAGAACATTGCTATTTTGTATACTTTTAGAGAGAATATATATAATATATATATTATATATATATATATATACACACACACACACACACACACACACACATATATATATGCTTTATCTCTCTGGGTGACATTTTTATCTGGAAGATATTTTAGATAAAATGTAACTTTTACACAAATATAATTTTTATTTGAGGGAAGTACTTATGAGTCACATGAATCTGACTCAGCAAAACTAAAAAGACTCATTGAAAAATAATCTACCTATTTGTTATCTGCATGCGACGTAGACATTCCATTTAAATGTTCTCTATATTAGTGTCTTGCCCCTAATGATCAATGCTCTTCATTCATGTCAACTGGCTTTCTTTTATTTGAATGAAAAACATTTTGCAGGTGTGCCCAGCAGAGCATGCCAGGTTGCAACAATAGAATTCCACATATAATCCATCAGCAGGGGCAGATTCGAGACCTCTAGCAGGAGAGGTGAGACAGTTTGGGGATGTCATGGATTAAGCCTGTGCTGTTGATAAATGCCATCGGGATGGCCTGATGGTCCACGTGAGTGAGACAGCGACGTAAACACTGCCTTGATCAAAAGAAAGAATTGCATTATCAACCCCAGCAGACAGTGTGCATCGCATGGGAACCCCTGGCAGACAGCTCCCTTTGCAGACTTATCTTCTCTATGAAGTAAGCACAGCAAGAGGGTTTTTCCTCAAGGGTTGTAAATAAAATCTGCTGACAGCCTTCTGTCGGGGTCTTAGTGTTGTAAGGTAATTAGGGGCTGGGAGATCAGCCAACTTTATAAAAGAGCACTGGTTTTGACTTGGTGAGTAATCAGTTGAGTGTTTTTGTCTTTGAGGTTTGGTGGCAATTAGTGAGACAGGCTTTTGTTTTTGTTTGAAGGCAGGCAAAGGTAAGCATGGGTTCTAGCCCAGTGGAGCAACTCAGTAAACTACATCATGCCTGCCTAGTCCGCAGGAATTCATTAGAAGTAGGAGTGTTCCTCCCAAAGTATCACATGGAGCCATTTCAGAGACTAAACTCAAAACATCCACAGTACCCGCTACCAAACATCTGTGGTACATGCCCCATACGGTGCTGCTCAGCTGTACTTGGATTACTTTCTAGCTATTTGTATTTTGATCCTAATGTGTTGGAAGACATTGTCTGCAGACACCGAACAGGTCTAGGCGCTCTTGGGAAGCAGCCTGGGTAATTGTGGGTAGACACGAAAGCTCCTCCTGCAGTCTACCACACTGATTTTTTTTACATTTTCATTGTCATCTATTTGTTTATTTAATTTAATTTATTTATTTATTTTGAGGCAAGCCGAACAGACTGCCTTTTTTTTTTTTTTTTACAAGAGCGTGAAAGAGAGCCAGAGAATTGGCTCACCAGGGCCTCTAGCCACTGCAATCAAACTCCAGACAGGTGTGTCCCCTTCTGCATATGTGCAGCCTTGTAACCTTGTGTGCTTGCGTCACTGGGCGTATGGTTTACATGGGACCTGGCGAGTCTACCATGAGTCCTTAGGCTTCACAGGCAAGCCGCTTAATAGCTAAGCCATCTCTCCAGCCCATGCTTTTGCTTTTTAATGCAAATAGATCATGATTGCTAGTACTAGTAGCATAAAGCTTTTTTTTTTTTTTTTTGAAATTTGCCCATAAGATACTCTAGCTGTTTTACAAATGCATTCTGCTTCAAATAAAACATTGGCATCCAAGCCAAAATGGAAGTCCCTGAACACTCTCTAGCCCTCAGTGTGGGAAAATGCTGTTCACAGCTGCCATGCTCCCTCCAGATCCTTCTCTGGCTCTGTTCCCTATGATGTACCAAGGTCCCTGTCACGGAAGTGTGGGTCCCTGTTTCCACTTATCCGAATGTCTTGCCTTCTAATGCCTCTCTGTTCTAAGGCTATAAAACAAAAATGGAGTGGCTAATCTTATAAAAGTTTATTCTAAGATAAGAATGAAGTTTGAACTGGCCTACCCATGTTGCCTAACAACAAAACACCTTCAGGCCTTCTCATAGCTTATTCTGCATAACAATCTTCTGTTATCTGTATTTGATGAAACCAAAAGGTATTAATAGAGATTCATTATTTTTCCTTCTTAAAAAAATAAACATTTAGGGCTGGAGAGATTGCTTAGTGGTTAAAGCATTTGTCTGTGAAGCCTAAGGACCCAGGTCCAATTCCCCAATATCCACATAAGTCAAATACACAAAGTTGTGCATGTGTCTGGAGTTCATTTGCAGTAGCTAGAGGGCTTGGTGTGCCCATTCTCTCTCTCTCCCCATTTATCTCTCTTGCACTCAAATAAATAAATAAATAAAATATTTTTTTAAAAAAGAAACATTTAATTTTCAAGTAATGATATTACTTTGTTATTGAGGTGGAAAATGTTGCAAAAAAAAATGAGATAATGCTTCTACTGTCTTTGTTATAACCAGGTCATTCATATGGTAGAGAGCCTTTCTTAGTAGTATATTAAAATTGAGTCAGCCCATGGTCCGGGAAGGTAGCGCATTTGCTAAAGTTCCTGCTGCACAAGGCTGAGGAACTGACTTCAGATCCCATTATAAAAACCTGGCATGATGGGATGTGCCTATAAGGATCCCTGGGCTTGCTGGCTAGCTAGTCTAGCTGAATCTGAGAGCTCTGGACTTACGTAGAAATCCTGTCCCCAAAATGTATACCTACATACATACACTCTTGTGCCCACACATATACAAGCACATATATATATATCACACATTCAGAGACAAAAATGGACCATTTGCCCTCTGTAATCTTATAAAGGAAAGAACTTTATTTAGCAATAGGGAGGCTGAGGTCGGGGGGGGGGTGATCTTTCAGGCTACATAGGAGGTCCGTATCGAGAGAGAGAGAGAGAGAGAGAGAGAGAGAGTGTGTGAGTGAGAGGTTTCCACTTTGAGTCACAATTCAAATACCTCTATCTTTTATCTTGTAGTCTTTTATATTCATGTTCTTAACTCAGTAGATTTCCTGGGAAATTTCAGGGAAGCCACTAACCACATTTTCCTGGGAGAAAATACTATTATATCATTATTTAGTAACTACACCAAATTATAAAATACTTTCTGATATGTGTCCATCAGGGAATTCAGGTCTCACAACATCTTAGGAGTCAGCAGTTATCACTTATATTTTCTAGAGGAGAAAAGAGAGCTAGGGAAGGAAGAAATGAAACTCGAATTGTCATCTACTGACTTTGACACGTGTTCCTGCTCCTCAAGCCCTTGGCCTTTTCAGCCTGTGTCACCCCCACCTCATTCATTGAGAACAAAACCCAATCAGAAGTCTTTTCTCTCCTTTCCTGGAACACTGTGGATCATTTTCTACAGAATCATGAAGTACAAAGAAGAAATGATGTTTGTATAAGAAATATAGATGTTACCAACTGTCTCTGAAGCAAAATAAAACAAAATTATATCATAAAGCAGATATAATTTCTTGTTGGCTAATTTTAAAATTATGTTAATATGTCTACTCATTCTTGAAAAGCAAGGTGAGTTGTATTGTGTCACTTTTTAACCAAGGCTGATGTTATTAAATATAAAAGATTAGGTCTGGAGCTGAGGAGGTGGCTTGGTGGATAAAGCACTTGCCAAGTAAGTGAGAATACTGGAGTATTCACACCCTGTATGTGTCAGAAGCTGAGGAGGGCTTCTGCAATTCCAGCACGCCAATGACCAGAATCAAGGCAGAAGCAGGAGGCTTTCCTGGAAGCTCCTGGGCCAGCTAGCCTGGCTAATGCTGACATGAACAATGAGAACCCCTGCCATAGCTCATGGTTTTGACAGTTCAAAGCTTTGTTCCTTTCTTCAGATTAAAGATCTTTATATATATATATATATAGTATGTTTACCTTTTTTATAATTGAGTAATTATGTGGAAAACAGTAATTGAAGTGGAATTTTATCATGTTTGGAAATGAAAGAAATGCCTACCCTATGCTGATGTGGAAATGCTTCCCAGCATTCATTTAACAGCTGCCCTGCCTTACCTTCCACATCGGACAAAAGGCTCTCCCTGATCACGTATGAGGAATAAGCCGAGAGTGTGAGATCACATCCAGCAGCATTGTGGGGACCTGACAAAGAAGCTGGGCTGCGGATGATTGATGGTTGGCGAGAGGCCGTCGGTACAGATGTGGTGTAGCCTGACGCCAGCCCCGAGCCTCTGCAGTCACACTCCGCAGAGAAGCTGGGTTGAGTCTTTTACACATGAAGACTGTGTAAATCCGAACATCAATTCTTAAGATTTTGACCATCATCCCTAAGACCCCACAGGCCCCGCTGCCTGGCTCCATACCAGTGCTTACTTCCCTACTGCTACCAGCTTTTAGCTATTTATCATTCAGGGTTCAGCTGAGACAGCCCTTCCTTCCCAGGAAGCCTTCCATTTGAATTTCTCCATGCCCTGTGCTTCCAGAGTGTCCCCATGACCTCAGTTACAGCAGTTGTCACACCACAGTCTGGTTATCTGTTATGTCTCCTTCACTTGAATGACAGCTCTGTGAGAGCAAGGGCTACATCTTGTTCAGTGCAGTCTGTCTGGTATCAGATGCATTTGCTCAGTTAAAAACTTTGAAGGAAGTGAGGGAGGAAAAACAAGGGAAAAGAGCTCGTACTCCCCCATGCAGCAAAGAGAATACCTTTCTGATATTGCTGGGTGCCTTTTACATACCATGTGATAAGCCCATGCTCTTGCTTTCATTTTAATTTTCCTGAGAATATTTTGTTATTTATTTTTTATTTCATTTTTCCTGTTATTCTGAAGGCAATAATTACTTACAAGCTCTTCTCTAGCTGATTTCTCTGCCTAGACGGATATGGAGACTTCAGCAGGTCTCTACCACACCCCTGTCCTTGGTCCTGCTGATTAGAGCATTTAATTAGAAAAGGGTTGTTAGTTTTAGTTACTACAGGGTCCTGGGAACGGGGAAGAGATTGGCAAAATAAACAAAAATATCCATGTGACCAAGAAACTTGTAGGAAATGCAATAAACACACTAGAATAAGGCAAAAACAATAAAACCAAGACACAAAAGCAAGGTGGAAAGAGTCAGTGAACATTACTGTGTTCAATAAGTATCAGAAAGAAAATATTGTTCTGTCACGGTGTCACGTTATTTTCCCTATTTTGTTGATCACTTTAGCGTACATTTGCCCAGTGCTCATGTCATTCCTTAATTATAGACACAGTGTTTGAGGAGCTGCCACAGTATGTGCAGCTCCTTCCCTGTTAGGGTGAAGATCTCCTAAGGCCTTTACTGGGGACCCAACTTGCATCTTCATTCAGAAACAACCAGGATAAGTCCTGGTGTTCAGATCCCCTTAAGAAGAGACTTTTTCAGTTCCTTCCAAAGTAATAAATAAATAACTACATAATTACAAATGTGGGTAATATTAATGATAAAAGCATATTAAATGCATATCTGAAAAACTCATGATAGAACCCCTTACTTTGTACAATTGATATGCTCTCATTAAAAATATGAAAAGAGGACGAGAGAGAGATGGCTCAGTGGTTAAAGCATTTGCCTACAAATCCTAAGGACCTAGGTTTGATCCCCAGTACCCACGAAAAGCCCGATGCCCAAAGTGGCTCATGTGTCCAGACTTCATTTGCAGTTCCCTGGAGCACCCATTCTCTCTTTATCTCTATCTACTCTTTCTTTGTCTCTCTTTCTCTCTGTCTCTCTCTCAAATAAAAATAAATAAATAAATATTATAAAAAACAAAATGTAAGGAAAAATAGGGAGAGGTCTGGGAATATGGCTCCGTGGTTAAAGGCACTTGCAGTGCCTGCCAGCCCTGAATCAATTCTCTAGTCACCCACGTAAAGCTGGGCATTTGTATTGAAGCAGCAAGAGACCCTGTGTGTGTGTGTGTGTACACACACAAATAAAAATAAATAAAAATTGGGAGGAACCCATTTGGAAAACATAACAAGGGGCTATGGAGATGACTCAGTCAATCAAGTGCTTTCCATGCAAACATGGGGACCTGAGTTCAGATCCCTAGCAACGGTACAAAAGTGAGGCATGGTATCACATGCCTGTAATCCCAGTACTGGGGTGGCAGAGTGACAGAGGCTGAAGGATCCCTGAGGCTTGCAGGCTAGCTTGCCTAGTCCAGTTGGTGAGCTCTGAGTTCGGTGAGGACCCCGTCTCAAAATAAACAAATAAGGGCTGGAGAGATGGCTTAGCGGTTGATGCACTTGCCTGAAAAGCCTAAGGACCCAGGTTCAACTCCCCAGGACCCATGTAAGCCAGATGCACAAGGGGGTGCACATGGCTGGAGTTCATTTGTAGTGGCTGGAGGCCCTGGCGTTCCCATTCTCTCTCTCTTTCTCTCTTTGTCTCTACCTGCCTATTTCTGTATCTCACTCTCAAAAAAAAAAAAATAAAATAAAAATAATAAAATAAATAAATAAGGCAGAGAGAGATTTACTAAGATACCTTTGACTTCCACACTCATGTGCACGAAGTATGCATATGCACCCACGTATTAGAGCATACATACTCAAGAAAAAAACACTCATATAATTATAATATTGTTATGAACTGGATGTTTATGCACCCCTGAGATTCATGTTAAATCCTGTCCCCCTACCATAATGTAACAGTATTTAAAGATGGGGCCTGTGGAAGATAATTTGGGTTATATGAGGTTATGAGAGTAAGGCCTTCATGGTGGCATTAGTGCCTTTTTAAGAAGATACCAAGGGTTCTTCTTTTCTGCAATATAAGGACACAGCAGTAAAGGCAGCCATCTACTAGCCAGGAAGAGCTCCGCCTCAGGCCCTGACTCTGCAGACACCCTAATCTCTGACCTCCAGCCTCTAGGTCAGTAAGGAAACCAAGTTCTGTTTAAGCCCCCAGTCTGTGGTGTGCTGCAGTGGCAGCCTGAGCAGACTGGACACCGGCTGTGGTGGTTTGAATCAGGTGTCCCCCATAAACTCATGTGTCTTGAATGCTTGATCCATAGCTGATGGCAACCTGGGAGACGGAGCCTTGCTGGTGGGGGTGTGTGTTGCTGGAGGCAGATGTTGAGGTTTATTAGACCCTAGCTTACCAGTGTTAGCTTGGCTCACTCTGCTGCTGCTGTTGTCCACCTACTGTGGCAGAGGTGATGTCCAGCCTCTGCTCATGCCTCACTTTCCCCTGCCATCATGAAGCTTCCCCTTGAGACTGTAGGCCAAAATAAAACCTTTCCTCCCCTGAAATTGCTCTTGGCCAGGTACTTTGTCCCAGCTACACGAAAGTAACTACAACGCTGTTTGGTGATGAGTGGGTGCAGCTGCCCCTGCACGGCCCCATTTTGCATCCGTGCGCAGACGTATCCCCCAGCACTAGAGGGACATGCCTGTCGTCAGGATACGCCCTGGGACCACAGTCCCCTGCCAGCTCCTCTGTGGACTGGCAGGTGCTTTATGAGCCTGTTGTATTTGAAATTCTTTGCGCGTCCTACTGTGTGTCTGCAGCTTCTCTAGGAAAACATAAACACAAGGAGTCACCCCTGCTTTATTGCATGAGGCTCAAGAACCTTATTTTTGAAAAAGCAATCTGATTTTACTACCCACCAGGAAATTATTTTTCCTGGCACATGAGCAAGTACACAGAACAGAATAAAGATGATTTCTAAGTGTAAAGTTCCAAAGCACAGCATGATTCTTTGAGTCATCCATGACTAGCTGTGAAATCCATCATGTCATTTCCATTGACTTTATCACTGTAGATCCCCTGAGAGTCTGCATTAGTCAGACCTCAGAAAAATTAAAAAACGGTTAATTTTTTTTTCTTTCTTAACATAGAATAATGCATTTACTAACAGGGATCCAAAATAAATTAGAAATTTAACTCACGTTTTCTTTGCTGGTAGTTTATGATATGCCTTTGTAAGGAAACACAAAGTAATCTAGAATACATACTTTCTTAACTACCTGTCTTATAATTCTTTCACCTGTTGAGCAAAAAGTCCTCATTTAAACATTCAAAAACCTATTTCTCTTTTGTTCTCTTGAAGTGGAATATTTCTGCTAATTCCACCAAATGTGAATGCTTGCCCTCTGAGTTTTCTTTTTTACTATAGTGCTGCTTGCTATCATTAAAATGTCACATATTCCCTTTTTCACAGATCCTAGTGTGCCCCGCTGACGCCATGGCCATATTTACCCTAGTTGAATAAAAATGAAAGATGCTTAAAAATTTACTTTTATGATATGCTTTAAAATAAACGAAATAGCCATCTGTTATATGTTCTAAAGAAGTATATAGTATTAAACTCTACTCAGATAAAATCTTCCACGGTTACATTCAAGTTCACTGGAAAGGAACAGGAATCATTGGACACTCCTGGGCTTAGCAAATTCAACATTTTCAAGTTCATCAGAAAATGGTCATAGCAAACTTTTGAAATGTGTTTCTTATCTAACAAAGATCCTGTGCAAATCCTTAGCCACCCACAAATTCCTGGGTCTAACAAATGTTGCATCCCTAGTAAGACTGCTGCAGAGAAAGACTATGGAAACATGATTGCTGGGAGGAGGACACACAGTAGCCATGTTCAATCTTGTTTCTCTCACCCCTTTGAACTACACATGTCCCCTTTAACTTTTATCATTTTTGCATGCATGTATATATGTTGTGTGCATATGTGAGTCTAGACATGTCGTATGCACGTGAGCACATGAGTGTGTGAGTGTGCGTACTTGTGTGTGCGTGTGCACTGCTGGAGGCCAGGAGTGGATGTAGGATAACTTCCTCAATCACTCGTCACCTTATTCTTTGAAACAGGGTCTTGTCCTGAACCTATAGCTCACCGATCAGCCAGGTTAGCCAGCCAGTAAGCCCCAGGGTTTCTCTTGTCTCCATCTCTCCAATGCGGGAATAGAGGCATGTGCCACCACACCCAGCTTTTACATGAGTTCTGAGGCTCCAAACTCAGGTCTTCATGATTGTGTAACAAACACTTTCCCCACTGAGCCATCTCCAAGTCTAGCATGTCCTTTTGAAATTTAATTCATGTCCCTTGCCTTACTCAAAAGCCTCAAAATTTAATGTATTAAAGACTTCGTGTTCAAGTTTCCCTTTTCTCTATGCACTCACGTAACACATAGAATTTATTTATGTGCTGTTAGCGTAAAGAAAAGCATGTATAACAGGTATTTATGTTTATTCTTCCTATGCAATAAGTCATTTAAAGCATTAGGAAAAGTCACTCATTCACAACCATTTACTACATGTTAGTGCCCAGTCATTGTGCTAAGGAGAGGTAGGTTATGGTGACAAATAAGGTGAACCTTGTTCCTTGTCTCATGGGAATTAAACATCGCATAAGGAGATTCTGCTCATATGAGCAGTCAGTTCAGTGGATTAGCATGTTAACATTCACATGTTTTGAAGATAGTCTACAATTAACTTTCTTGTATGCCTACGTAAGCTGCTAAGAAGCATCAGCTGAAGGTGTGGATGGTCTCTTAAGAGGTTCAAGAGCCTGGGAAGAGCCACGTGTAGCCCACTAGGCTGTGTCCTTTCATGTAGCCCCTTCTTAGCCTGGTCTCAGCCTCACATGGCTCTGTGGCCGCATCTCCAGTGCTAGAGTTTCAAGGATTATGTGTACTTGGAGGGTTTGTCAGATTTTCTGGCAAGACAGAACTTCAGCCTTGGCACTGCCCCAGTTTAGCACTTTAAAAGAATAGAATCAACTTGGAAAAAGTTCCGACACCAAGCCCTTTTCTTTCACAATTGTCTATCTTATACTTTACTAATATTCTCAACATATTAGTAAATCTCTAGCTAATTAAGAAAAGAAGGAAAACCTCCAGTTTTGTTCTCAGCTTGCATCAGTGACCAAGCCTTTATGTGACTGTGGAAAAGCAGGAAAGCTTAGAAAGTACCAGCTAGAATAGGTACTTCTAAGTCAGCTGCTCCATGAACATTAATTGATTGTGGTGGTCCATGCAAAACTTTCATCAGAAGCTTGAAGACCAGTCATACCTATAAAGATTTTTTGTTTGTTTCTCCTTCCTCTAGATTCTTGTGCTAAGAAATAAGTTTTAAGTCTCTTTGTGGATGAGGGCAAACTCTGGAATATTCCAGTCTCTTTGCCTCTATAGTTACGTTGAGGGCACCGAAGGTGAATTGGAGTGCCGTTTAGAAATCTGTGAAGTTAAAACATGTTTGCAAAGCTCGGTAGGAATGTTGGAAAAATACTTCCTCACAAATCGAGCTTCCACTTGAGGTTTTATAACTTCCTTTTTATGTTCTGATATCTGAAATGAAATGATAAAAAGCATAAATTATATGAATGATACCTTGTTTCCATGGAATTCTAGAATCAAAGGACGTTAACATGTTCTGAAGATAGTCTACAATTAACTTTGTGGTTTGCCTGTGTATAAAGCAGTCCACCTGTGTGACTGATGAATGTTTTGTAGATCAGAAGCCTCAGGAATATAACCCTGGGGCTGGGGAGAAGGTAGGGTCAGTTAACTGCCTGCAGTGCAAGTACAGCAAGCTAAGTTCACATCCTCAGGGCCCTCTAAATAGCCATGCATAGTGGCGTGTTTCTGTAATCCCAGCAGTAGGGAAACAGAGACAGGAGGAGCTTGCTGGTTAGGTAGTTTAGCCAAATTGGTGAGCACGAGGTTCAGTGAGAGATCCTGTCTCAAAAAATAGGATGGAAAGTGATTACCCTTGACATCAACCTCTGGCCTCCTCACACATATACACAGGCACATGCAAATACACAGGCATTTGTACTACACATATATGCTGTTCACAAGCCTATATATATATATATATATATATATATATATATATATATATTCATTCCAGTCTTCTCATTTCTTCCAGTACAGAGCTATAGCACTAAAAAGGAAGAAGAAAGAAAGGACTAGTCTCCACGATGGTCTAACCTGAATTAATGTGCTCACTTTTCAAAGCTTATTCACGTGGGACATTCTTTTTTAAGTGCCCAATAAATCCCATGGCTCCTAAAGTCAGTTTGAGAATCCTCTTTTGTGCTATTATGTTTAGAAGAGATTTGTCACTCTCAGATTTGTTTTCTCTTGCCATGAGCACACTTTCTATGGCCAGATAAAGATCTGTGTATATAGTAGATAGCTTATCTCTCTCATAGGCTTATAATGTGCAAATAATTATAATTCCAGAGAAATGCTTTGCCAACTAAGAATATGTGTCTGGTTTCTCTCTCTCTCTTTACCACTTTCTCTCTCTCTCCCTCTCTCCTCTCTTCACCCCTTCCTAACCTCCCTCCTGTCTTTCCTTCCTTTTGTTTTCTATTGACACCAAGCTTTGCCATCTGAAAAATGGCTCCTTGTCGTAACAGTATAATCAAACCCACAAATCTCCTTTGCCCAAAATCAACTAAGGCTATTAGGTGATTGTGTCAGCAAGGACACCTAGGAAGTACTTGCCTTCTACATCAGGAGGTGATGGCATTTACAGATTTACTTGATCTCACCATCTTCCCAAAGCCGATTGGTGGATGCTCTCTCATCTCTGAGGGGTGACTCCACATGACTGGCTCCACTGGATAGCCCTGGGTCATACTAGTCAAGAAAGCTGGGACCACATGGGAAGCAGAAGGGAGAGGGATCTACTTCCTTGTCCAGGCAAGAGCATTGGTGTGGGAGCCCAAAGCCCTGTGCCTGGACTCACTTTCTGTGATGTCGAGAAATCTGTTTAGCGTCATTTTCCCTGTTTTACAACTGGGCATGATGGTGTCTTCCTAGTTCAAATCATGATACCATGGAAGTTTGAACTGATTGTATTCATAATGAATTGGAAGCATGACTGAATATTTCTGGAGCTTAATGAGCCTATGGAGAGAAAGTCTTAAGCATGTAATATCACTATTCTGTGTTTAACCATTTTAACTACCCATAAATATCAAATTTTTATGAAAGGACTCAATATGAAAAAAGCACTATTCACACAAATAACATTAATTTAATTAATATTCCTACCCCTTTGAGCTTTCCTAACTGTAAGCACCATTCTTATAAATAACATGAATTTTATTAATATTTCTATCCACTTCAACTGTCCTAACTGCCTTAAATAAATAGTTTATCACCAGGGCTGGCTTTGTACATTTGAGGAATCCTAATTTACGTAGACCCAGGATGTACATATGGCCAAGAACTTGAGTTTAAGAAATTACCATTTTAGTTTAAAATATTTATGCCTAGGATTTAATGAGTGTTCAGTTTATTGTGGCCAAGTGAGAGGCTCATGGGGCATTGTAACAGATCAGAATCACCTGACCTCCTGGAAGCAGTAGAGATGGTCACAGCTGAATTGAAGGCAAGTTGCGGGGAGGAAGGCATATTGAAAGTTGGTTGAGGAAAGCCACAATGAATTTCATTATACTCATTTTTTTCTTTAAAATATACCCTTAGAACTGTTCTTGTCTGCCTATAACACATTGTTGTTGAATCCTAAGACAACGATGTTTTTAGCTTATATTTTAAAAGTATTGTCAGAACCTGTAGCCTACACTATCCATTAATCAAGCTTTAGCTAGGTTAAAATAGCCAATTAAAGAAATATTTCTATTTATTTATTTCTAGTTTATTATTTTTACTATTATTAAAATATTTTATTTATCTATTTGCAAGCAGAGAGAGAGAGAAGGGGATGGTTAGCACAAGGGCCTTTTGCCACTGCAAACAACCTCTAGATGCATACGCCACTTTGTGTGTCTGGCTTTATGTGGGTACTGGGGAATCAAACTGGAAAATCACTGGGGCTCTTGAAAAATGACAAACTCGGGCTAGAGAGATGGCTTAGTGGTTAAAGCACTTTCCTGAAAAGCCTAAGGACCCATGTTCAACTCTCCAGATACCACATAAGTCAGATGCTCAGTGAGGCAAGCATGCAAGGTTGCACATGCCCACCACGTGGCACAAGCATCTGGAGTTTGAATGCAGTGGCTGAGGCCCTGGTGAGCCAATTTTCTCTCTCTCTCTCTCTCTGTCTCTAAAATGAAAAAAAAAAATGGCAAACTCTAAAATTAGTGAGTCTCTGTGTCAAGGAAATAAAGTGTAAAGTACAAAGGAGAACACCCAATATTCTCTGGCCTCCTCATGTATGTGCATGGGGTTTGCATGTGCATACATGTACAAACCACACCCCACATTGTACATGCTGCACACACACACACACACTCACAGATAAATAAATAAAAGTGCAAATAGAAATACATTAATAGTTTTTATGTTCCACCCTAAGTATTACGTAGACTTTTCAGGTAATATTTATGACAATTATTTCCGCCCCTCAGGATAAAAATATCACCCTAAATAAAAATCTTAAATTATACTAGGTAAAATACATATGCACCCATGGCCATTGAAACCAGCAGAGAAATATAGAATTCTTGGATTTCTGGGAAAGGAGTTAAAACTGATACATTCAAAATCAGCTCCTTCAGAAAAGAACTTTCCAGAAAGACGGGACATATTGCATGGCTCATCAGTCCGAGTGCAATCAGACCCTCCATTGTCTTCAGAGAGAGCTGCTGCCTCACAGGCCTGGCCCCTCTAAAGGATGAGCAGCTCCCAAAGAAGCACCGTGACCCCCAGATGTGGAGTTCTTTGAAGCGACATGCACAGAGAACAGTCCTTTTGTTACAGTGCAAGGGTAATATCAGAATTTCCTGGGAGTCGGTCATCACAGGAAATTATCAGCAATTCATAGACTTTCCTTTTTGCGTTCACTTCAGCCTCAAGGGTAATCACAAAAGATTATAGTCTCCATTTCAGCTTTCACAGCACTGAAATATTCTTGTCTGCTGAGAGCGTGATCGATTCCCCAAGGGCAGCTTTTAACCCCAGCTTTTGGTGGGGTGGTTGAAGTGTGCTGTTTTGATAACTGCCGATGATTGATAGCGTGATATTGTTTTGTTGCCTGGCAGACATTTGGTGATCGTTGAGTAATTATACCTAATATTGTACATAAAGTGACATTAACTTCTTGTGTTGTTGGATATAGGTATTTGTCCAATTTTAGTAAAAATGCTGGAGGATGTGGGGTAGGTACAATGCTGTTTAAAAATTTCAAATGAGTATCTTGAAGTCTTTGAAGGGCCAATTATTCTGATAGATTGGATTTCAATAAAAAAAAGAGGATAAAGTAGGAATGTTTCTGAAAATCTTCAGTGTGTTGAAAGATTGTAAATAAAAATGCCTTTGCCTCAAAATGCTATACTTGTTTTTTTGTTTGTGACAGAGTTTTACTATGTTGTACAGGCTGGCCTTGTACTCATGGAATCTTCCTGCCTGTATCCCCAAAGTGCTAAGATTTCAGGCATATACCACCACACACAGCTTAAAACAGTAAATTTTTGTTTATGTTTTGGAAAGTGTTGGTGTTTCCTGACAACTTACTGTGTCGTTCATGTAGAGATTTCTCCATTTTTGGATTAAGAAATCATGATGTATCCATGGCAAACTAGATGCATTTTTAAGTTGGTGTCTGTTTACTATATTCACTTTCCCTTATTTTGAGTTAGATCTGTTTAGAATACAGAGGCAAAGGAGGGCCTTGGTGTATCTGAAATGAAGCTGGTGGATGAAAAAATAGTTTTCTTTCTGTGTTTTTTTTGTTTTGTTTTTTCAAGGTAGGGTTTCATTCTAGCCCAGGCTGACCTGGAATTCGCTCTGTACTCTCAGGGTGGCCTCGAACTCATGGCGATCCTCCTACCTCTGCCTCCCAATTGCTGGGATTAAAGGCGTGCATCACCACGCCCGGCTTCAGTTTTGTTTCTTTTCCTGCAAATTACATTTTCTTACAAATTCAAAAGAAAGCAAAGACAGATCTGTATAAAACTACTTTTGGATTGAACTCCTTGCTTTTTTGCACTCACGTGAAAATAATAATAAATCAAATGGACAGATGTTAAGTGTCAAACTACACCATTAGCAGAGCCTTACTCAGTAAAGCAATAATTACTATAGAAAGTTGAATAAGGCCTTTTATTATAGCACTTTATTTTCCTTCACAGATATTGTATGTTTTTATAATATAAATGCAAAAGCAAATGAGCCAGAAATATTTTCTGAGCAGAGCTAATCTGTACTTGCATATCCATGCACAGAAAAGGACAACAGGAACAGAAATCCATGACATGAAATTGCTTTGGTTTACTGTGTCCTTAATACCAAACTGGGATTATTTGGTAATTAAAACCTTAAAATGTTATATATGACCAAAACAAAACAAACAACAACAAAAAATACAGTGTGCCATCCTTGGTTGGCAAGCTTAGAAAAGGGTCAGACAACATACAGTGTTCAGTCAAGGCTGAGTTTTAGATTCACCACTGTTAGAGTTTGCATATGAAGTCTCTCCTACAGGATTGATGCCTGGTCCCCAGCTGGTAGCATGATATGGGGAGGTGATGGAAACTCTAAGAGGGAGCCCTGTCTGGAGGAAGCAAGTCAATTGGTGAATGCCTTGAGGGTTGTATCTGATCTCTGGTCACTTCCCTTCTGCTTCCTGTCCTCCATGATGTGAGCAGCTCTCCTCTTCCTCCACATGCTCCTGCCACCATTATGTTCAACCACCCTCGGAAACTGTGAGCCAAAATACATCTTTCCTCCCTTAGGTTCTTTCTGCTGGGTATTTTGTCACAGCCATGAGAAACGTAACTAACACAACAAATGCTATTTAAGTATGTGTATGTCCCATGCAGTCTTTGATACTTAATTATACTGACAATGTTGTTTATCTAAAATTCACATTTAGGGACATGGTGTAGCTCAGTAGAAAAACACATGCTTAGCTATGTGCAAGGCCTTGCATTAAATCCCCAAGACAAATAAATACATAAATAAAAAAATATTAATTAGGCATCTCATAATTTTATTTTCTACATCTGGCAGTTACAGTAGAAGATCAGTTGAGGCCTGAACAAGCCTCTAAAATTCTAAAAATTTTGCCTCATTTTCAACTGAGGAAGTTGCTCTGAAATCATGCGAGTGTGCATAGGGTCTTACCTACCTGCTTCAGCTAGAACTGAGTTTGCAGTGGTTAATTGTATTGAATTTCCAGTTAGGATTCTGCAAAAGTGGGGGAGTTCTGAGACGCCAAGCAAAATAAATAAAAAAAGCCAGTTTGAAATGTCGAGGATCCCTCACTGCACTGGGTGGGTGGCATGAGGCATAAGCACCGGGTTGTTTAGGTTTGGGACAGTACGGGACTGCTGCTTTGCACGGTGCTTTTTCTTTCCATTTTATCTTTTTGATTTGTGTCATGGACCTTTTTTCCCTTAGCATCATGTTATATCTGATTAAAGACAGAACAGCATTTCAAACGATCTCTGATAGAATGGTTCTGAAAGGAATCAGTTAATGTGTTTGGTTGTTCAGGGGGTGTATTGATTTTTAAATCAAGAATGTTCATTACTTTCCTCGTCTCTCAGAAAGCCCGCGTAATATTTTTCTAGGCCACTTATGGAAAGGAAGAATACACATCCTTAGTTACTTACTCGGATTTGGAAACTTTTCACCAGTAGTTCTTAAAACTACATCTATTAAGCATCAGTGTAGTCTTTTCTTACATACACGGAATTTCCCCCTCTAAAAATGATAAAGAATTCTGTTTGTTTTTTTTAAACTTCACAGACATTTTGGGCACTGAATTTTCTGTTATGGAAATTTAACTTTGGGGACACTGGGAGGTTGTTTTCAAGTCACAATTTTGAAGAAAAAAAAGCCAAATTTGGGCTAGAGATACAGCTTAGCAGTTAAGGTGCATGTTTGAGAAGCTTAAGTTTTGGCTCCCCAGATCCTGCATGAGTCAGACACACAAGGTAACGCATGCATAAGGTCACACATGTTCACAAGGCGTCATATGTGTCTGGAGTTGATTACAGTGGGTGGAGGCCCTGGTATGCAAATTCTCTCTTGCTGTCTGCCTTTTTCTCTCCTTCTCTCTCTCATGAAAAAGCCAAATTTGAAAACTGTCTTCCATCATAGATATTTAACCTATTGTTCCACACTTTAGGATGTCTCTCTTCTTCAAATGTTTTATACAATAACCACTCCCATGACCTTCCCTCAAGAGAATTTCTGCCTTATTTAGTGTTTTGTATCTCTTGATCAGAATTCTTTAGCCTGGATTCTTGAAATGATCCATTTGTTGTTTGACATCACATCCAGGAGACTCAATATAGGAAATACCCAATCCATTTACATTAGATTCTCTTAATAGAATACAGATCCTACTGCCACCACTCTGAGCAGTGAATCTAATGACAAGTTCATTGGTATTTATGTTTGTATTATACTATTCTTTTTCCATCACTTTCTTGTTAATTTTCTAACTTTTATTAATTATTTTAAAATATATATTTTGTTGAAAATATAAAATATAATACTATTAAGATAATAAAATGTTCATAAAATATTAATAGTATTTGCTACTATATCACTTCTATGAGGCAGTTAAAATTTGCAGTAGTGTGTGCTCAGTGGTTAAAGGCACTTGCTTACAAAACCAACTGGCCTGGGTTCAATTCCCAAGACATATTCATGAAAGCTGTATGCAAAATGTGGTGCAAGCATTCTTTTTTTGTAGCCACAAAAGGTCCTATCATGCCCATAAACACACACACACACACACACACACATACACACACCACAAGTAAATAAAATTGCAATAATGGTAAGTTGTCATTAATTCACTCTGTGATTCCAAAAGTCTTTTGTCTCCTCTAACAATCTTTTTAATTTTTTAAAAAATATTTTATTTATTTGCGAGAGAGGGCAAGAGATAAGAACAGGCAAATAGAAAAACAAAATGGGCACACCAGGGCTCTAGCCACTGCAATGAACTCCAGATGCATGTGTCATCTTGTACATCTAGTGTTCCATGGGTACTGGGAAATTGAACTTGGGTCTTTAGGTTTTTCAGGCAATCCCCTTAACTGCTGATCCATCTCGAGCCTCCAATTCTTTATTTTTCTTATTTATTTCAAAAACATCTCTTGCAATATGGTATGAATTTTTGTTACAATATCTTTAAAATAGATCCCAAATCAGTCACTTCTCTATGTATAATTTGATCAGACATTACATGAGTTATAGGGTCATCAAATGTTGAAATTAAAATGAAAAGCTTTCAAGAAATTTCTTTGCCTCCTGATGGAAAAACACCTCTCTCTTAATGATTCCTAGTCCCATCTCAGCTTTGCTTGTTCAAGAATGGAAACAAAGAAAGAAAAGCCAAAGTTCTCTCTGGAGACCTAATTCAGCTCATTACCTTAATGCTTTCTCCCTGCACTAAGAGCTGCAGTAGCAATTGGGGTTGAATTTGGTCTGGTCTTCACAGTACATCACATTAACCAACTGGACCTTTGCATATGCATCATTAACTTGAGGATGGACTACTGTGCCATCAAATTTCAGCTCTTCAGTTTCCCTTCCTAAACAGCATATGGAAATATCATAAGGATTTGTGTTGGTAAAACTAGGTGAGACTCCTGTGTACGTTACATAAGTCTAAAGTGTCATTGGTTAACCTGAACTTTTTGAAAAGCTCTTTGATGTGGCTTCTTGAATTGCCCAGAAGCATAACTCCAGCTTTGCTGCTTTGCTCTTGATCCCTGGCAGCATGGAAAATCACCAGGCATACAGAGCAGCCAGGAATATGGAACATTTCAGATTTGCACCAACAGTGTTGGCTACACACAAGGGCCCACTGTCAGAGTAAGACAACCCACCTCAGTGAGTCACTCGAGCCTTAGGCACCTCACATTAGCAAAACAAACAAAACTGTCTGAAAAAGAACTTAAAATCTATTCATTCTACTCAGAAGAGCTGAAAATTGATCTATCAAACTTGGTTTGGTGGCTCATGCCTACAACCCAGCACTTTGGAGGCTGAGGCAGTGGGATTGATGTGTTTGAGGTCAGCCTTGGCTTCATGAGTCCTGGACCAAAACAGCCAAAAATTCACTGTGCCCCCATTAGAAAAGGAGATGGTGGCCCCATCTATCTGTTTGCTTTAAGCTCTTGCTTTTACCATTTGTGGAGTTAAAGACGAAAGCCATTCTTTTACTATAATAACTTCACAAACAATTCTTTGGTATTAGATAAAATGAGTTTATTTAGCTCACAAGTAACTACAGGTCAATTTACTCATTAGTTGAGAACCAAGTACTGGCAGCGCCACTGTGCAGACCCCAGAAAAGGTCCCCAATGTTGTTCATCCTTCGAGAACTTCCAAATGCAGGCTACCTTAATGTCTCTTTCTTCAGGGGCATGCCAGCAGCGCAGGCTCTGAGACTGTTTGCTGTCTTGGTACCTAGTGGCTTCTGCAGACTCTGAGAGACTGCTGTGGAAGCTGAGACACACTGTCTTGGTCCGTAGTTCTTTCCAACTGCACACTTCGGAATGCTCTATCAGCTTCTTCTCCATGAAGTAATGTCCTTAGTTTTGCATACTTCTTGTGGCTTTACATGTAAATATACTTTATCTCAGTGGGACTCAAGGTAATAAAAAATTGTAAGGAATTATTTGTGCTAAAATAATGTTGCCTTCCCATTTCCTAGTCTCACTATTTCAGGCTTCTTCTTATACTTTCAAATATGTTACAAGCAACACTTTCAACTGCTTGTTTCTGGCTCTAGATGTTTAAGTCCCCCAGCCAGATATTGTATTGTTGAAAGCTACTCCCCACTTTCTTGTCTATCTCCCAAACAAGTGTATGGCAAGTGCTGGAGCTTCTGTTAATAGAAGAGATTTTAAATAGAAATACAGTAAACATATAAACAAACTAAAATCATGAATTTCCGTGAATGTGCTATGTTGAACAGGAATAAAAATTCTCAAGAGCAGAATTGTACCTAATGCTGATATGAAGCCATTACCTCTACAAATCTTAAAACATTTAAAAGACGCTAGTAGCCCTTGCTCTCTAGTAAACCTTTTACTATCACACTGATGTAGAAAGAAGCCATTGTTTTGTGTCAAAGTATCAATCTCCTAGCATTCTGTATGTTTCTTTTGTTTCCCACAGTGGAATTTTTCTAGTAAAGCTCCCAGAAAATTCACTTTTATTGTCTTTTCAATACAGGTTATTTAAAATAGATAAAGAATATTTTTCCCTTCCTCTAGTCACCGTCTTTGTCAATGGAATGCATAACTCTCTCTTGCGGAATCTCCAAGCTCTTAAGAGAGGCCTATTAATGTGGAATTGACAGAGAGGATCAAGCTCTGTAAATTTATTTTTTTAATGAAAAAACCAAATGAAATGCTAGCCTGTTCTTTACCCCAGTCATTGCCTAACCTCTGGGCTGATCCACTTCTATTTCTGATGCATGATATTAATTCACACTAAGGAAGCTTTGGGCAGGTGGGGACATGTGGCACGGGGTCCTACTTAATTTCTGTAGCAATTAGATCTTGCCTTCTGTCAACCAGTCTCAAAATAGTTGAGTAGCTATATTTTGATAACATAGTCATAGTGGTGATAACTTTATTGGATCTAATACTTAGATATAAGATGACTAGCATATTATTTTCTGTAGAGCATGTTGTTATCTTATCCTTTATACTAGTTCAGAATTACTGGTTAACATTCTGCTAGAGAAACTGGATCCCAGGGGAATGGGAACACAGTTGATGTTGTCTGCAAGATGTGGCTAATGTGTGGTTTCAGCAAAGAGCAGGGGATTCTTGGGAGAAGCACCTTTGCAAATATTTGACTCTTGGTTTCACCAGCAGTCTGAGCTGAGTAAAATGTCATTTGTCTTCCTTTCAGCAGGCATTGATGGCATCCAGGCAGACCCCCTGTCAGGGTGCTCTTGGTCGGAGAGGCAGTGTCAGCATGGCAAATGTCTGCTTTTGCACATTCTAGATGCAGGCACACAAGTGCTGCGGTAGCACACCATCCCAGGGAAGGTTCCAGGAGCGTTCCTGTTATTAACTCTTCTCGTTTGAAATCCAAAATAGTACAGAGTTGTCTGGTTGAACTAATGTCAACAGTGTGCAGTCATTTGTATTTCTTGATCTTTGAGAGAAGCAATGTGCCTTTGTTAAACAGTTCTATTTTGTTTTTGATTCTGTTTCCAAGGATTTGAAAGCAGTCATACACTAGCATACAGGCATGCGGTCAGAGTCTTTCATTATGAAAGGCAAAATATTTTTTGAAGTTATTTTAGAGAAATATTGCTTTTTAGTAATGCAGCTATCATTTTTAAATGTGTCACTTCATAGACATTTACAGTTCTAATGAGACTCTGTTGCCACATCTTTATTTCCTTAAGTCTGATATTGTAAAAGGAAAGGATGAAAAATACTCCCCCCCTTTGGTACTAAGGTTATTTGATAATATCACAGTTAAAAGCTGATGCTTAGCCAGCCTTCTAGTAGGCTCTGAATCACAGGGTTTAGTACCTGAAGTCCTCTTTGCAGTAGATCAAAGACAGATGCAAATGCTGACTGCCACCTGCTAACGGGGAATCTGTAGATGTTTTCAGAACATTCTTTGTCTGTGTGCAAACTGAACAGGGGAAAGAGGACAGATGAGGTCTAATTTTTGTTTATGGCTTTCCTGAAGTTTCATACTGGGAAGTGCATTTATCTTAAGAGCAGAAATAGGTTAAAGAGAAAAACGACATCCACTTCTCCAGAACACATAGGCATAGAAGAACACTCATCCTTTCTTCCCAGAACCCACGCTCTGTGCCCAGAACCCTTTCACAGGAAGCCATGTGGGGAAAGACCCCTGTCTGAACTTGAGCCTTGACTCCAGTGCTTTTGGACTTGAAGGTCAACAGGAATTGAGCCTCTCAAAGGTTGGAATTCTCTGTGTGTATGAGGAAGATGGTCAACAACGGGCTTCCTGTGATGGGAGAACACATGAGATAATCCCATTAGTATAGCTCCTAGCACAGACTAAGGCTCTGTGAGACTAAGCTGTATTGCTTATAGTGTTTATTGGTGTTGTTACACAGCTAGAGAATGGAATTACAAATACCCTGAGGAGGCTAACACATTGATGTCACTTGGTTAAAAAGGAGATCCTAGATTCTCAAAGGATGAGAAAATCAAACAAGGACTGAGGAGCCATAAGACACCTGGGGCCCAAGAAGCCGATCTTCTCATGTTTTCATAATGATTTATTTCCCCAGACTCCAATTCAACAGTTTGTACTATCACTTTCACAGGTCATCTTTTAAAATGATGTCCTTTCTTAGGTTGGACTCGATTCCTCAGCTAGAGTAGAATAGCATCTGAAACATAATGGGACTCCAGGAATATTTATTAGGTGGCTGATTTTACATTTTGAAAGTTTAAAACCTGAACTTCCACCTCTATTTTCTCCTAGCTTAGTAGAAAAGCTAGTAGAACCTACTAAATTTTATAGGTACTCACCAAATGCTTCTTCGTACTGGTTTAAATAGATGGTTAATTGAAAAGTGAGATTTCCCTGTCTTAAAGACAGTATGGATGAAAGAAAGCAGTCTTCCTTAATGGTGTGGTACCTGGGTTATTCCATTCTCAGCTTTCCTGATAGCTACTTAATATTTAAAGACACAAGAATGCAACTCAGATTTTGCTCTCTTGAAAAGTAGTAGGATAGTTGAATTCCTAATTCTTTCCAAGTACAAAACCATCTAGAGTCTAAATAGCTAGCTTTCAGTCACGTGATCACATAGTCTGTATTTTAGATTTGACCAACTATCTCGGTTCTCTGGTCTAAGTTTGTTTTGCAGCTGCATATTTTCATGGGATTGCTTACACTGTGCAGATGCAAACTCCTTTTCTGTGTGCTTGGTGAAAGTAATGATCTTTTAAACATTCACACGGATTCTTAGTCCTCTTAACCTTGGCAGACATACCAAAGAGATGTTTGTTCTCATTTTGATGATGAAAATATGATAAGGCAAGCTTCATTGATTCAGTTTCTGAGAACCCTAGTACAGTAGTTGCTAATTCACCCACACATACATAGCCTCCAGTTGCCTCCTCAATTTCTGGGAATAGCCACAAACCCATCTTTCATTTTCATTACCTGTGATTTAATTGCATTAAAAGATTTTATTTTTTCATTTCTACATGATTTTCATTAGGAAAATTGCCAAGTGCTAATTCTTGTTACTTTTGAGTTAGTAAGCATTTCAGGCATTTTTACTCAGCTAAGAAAAGAAAATGAGTTTTTGAAACTTTAAAACATCTAAATGTGAAAGTTGGCCTCAAAATTCCAGGTGATCATTTCTTTCAATTTTTTTTTTTTTTTAGAAAGGAAGAGGTTTATTTAGGGACCAATAAATTCTGCCAGGGAAGGAATAGTGATAGCTAGAGCTATATAATGGGCTTTTTGCTCCTTTAAAAAGCTTTGTTTCTATTCTTTCACAGTGAATAATGATCTTCTTAGCCTACATACATTATTTTATGCAAAATAGATCTAACATGAGTTAAATTGATACAGCTACATAGCAAGCATTTTCTCGTTTAATTTAAAACTTACACATTATAAACATTTAACAAGATTATAAAAAACACTCAATTTTAACAATTACATGTATTAAATGCCAGTTAAAACTTAAAATAAATTACTTTGGTGTGTAATTACAATTCCTTCAATAATACCTAGGTATTCTATGGATGGAATCATTATTACATAGATACATAGTTTTGCATTATCTGAATTGGACTCCTTGCACTTATATAGCATTTTGGAACTTATGACAATGGTTTTTATTAGTCCTGAATGCTTTACTTATTTCTAAAAATTGTTGAATGAATAGAATTACTATAATCACATGGTTTCCTGAGGAGATGTGAATAAGTATCTATTCATAGCTAAGTGGGTAATAGCGCTTACTATATAAGCATGAGGGCCTGAGCTGATTACCAGTACCCATGTAAAAAGTCATGGTTGTGCCCATCTGTAATCTCAGTGCTCAGGGGGCAGAGATGGCATGATCACTGGCACTCACTGGTCAGCCAGTGTAACTGAGAAATGGTAAGCTGTAGGTCCAGTGATTACCCTGTCTCAAGGAAAAAAGATGGAAGAGCAGTGAGCATGTCTGTGAAACAAGTACATCTCAACACACATGCACATTTATGCATAGACTATGCACACATACTACACACATACACATACAATGAAATACCTATTCACCTCAGATACAGAGGACACCAACAGACACAAGAACGGATCCTATCCAAATGCAGCTTGTGAATCAGTGAGGTTACTGGGGTTGCTCACAGGAGCATGGGTGCCTCAAGCAGTTATTAGCACAAAGAAGTCTCCTGGGCACTCACAGAATCCTACCTGCAGCTTGAATGGCTGCACTACCAAAGGCCCCCAGCAGTCCACTGTTTAGCATTTATATGATCTCCAGGAGAGGGAATGCATGACGGTTCCTGAGATACCATGAGCCTTGTGAGCATTGTACACATGCCCCATCCTCCCCAAAACCTGATCTCTGAGGTCTTACGGGGGTGGTCACAGCTGCTGGGATTCATGATGGTGGTGTTCATTTCCAACACAGAGAAGATAGCTACACTGGGTCCATTGGCTTACTATACACTTCTTATAATGATTATAGAAAACTAGCATTCCACTAGTGGGAAAAATGAATACGACGTAGTATCACACCAATATTTTCACCTAACTTCTTTTTTTATAAGAATATTAAAAACAGAAATTTAGCGTATTACTACTTTGAACTTTTTAAAAAAAAAAAACAAAACACCTGTAAACCTTTTTATTCTATGACAAGTCTAGATCCAACAGATATGACTCAGATATTGGTAGTCATTAAGTTTGGCAAATACTGAAGGCATCAATGTTTGTTTCAAGAATCAAGGAAAATTGGCAACACTCTTTTTCATAATCAATTAAAATCTTCTTGGAATTAAATCATGTCTCCTGGTTAATATTTAAATGTAAATTATGATTGTAGCTGTTTTAGACTGTGACAAAGACCTGAGAAAAGAAAACTTAAGGGATTTGGGTTGTTACTCTGCATCACTGTCATCAGAAGAGTTGGCAGAACACAATTCCCAGGGAGGAATTACTCATTTAACTCGCAGTCTCAGATTTCAGGTTATAATCCTTGGCTCTGCTGGTCTGGGGCCTGTGATGAGGCAGAATACCATGGTGGTAGGATAATGTGTCACGGGCTACTTCTCACGTGGTGGACAGAAAGCAGACTTCAAGGAAGGAACTGGGAACCAGGTACAACCTTCTACAACATACAATCAGTGACTACGTCTTCCACGTAGGTCCACCTCCTGAAGTTTCCACATCCTCCCAAAATAACAGCACAAGCTAAGGATCAAACATTAAACACATGAGCCCATATGAAACATTTTATGTTAAAACCATAACAGAAGGAAAGCTTTATTGGGGCTGTGGCCTTTGGTTTGAGAGGTTTCATTCTATCCTGGTAGGGAGGATGTGCAGGAACATAGCAGCTCACATCCTGATGGACCTGAAGGAGAGGTTGCTTGTGCTAGCCGCCCCCTTCCCTCTTTTCTTATTCCCCCTGAACCCCCTCCCTATTGTATAGTCACTTGTATTCAAGATGGCTTCTCCCCCCTTAGTTGATCCTCTCTGGAATGCTCCTTTACAACACACACACACGCACGCACGCATGCACGCACACACGCAAGCTTTACTGACCACCTAGGTTCTTCTCAATCAAATCAAACTGACAGTTGAGATTGACCAGCATCATAAATTTCCATGTGGAAGATAAAAAAGGGATTTAGACAGGAAGAAAAGTGGATATTTTCCTAAAATTCCTATGGAAGAAAGAAGAATCAAATGGAAAATTAAGCATGTCTCTTCAAGTATGAAACATAGAACATAAGCTTTTGACAAGTGACAAGTCAGTCAAACGATAGGAAGGCAACAAGGTAGGTAACACAGGAAGGGACAACTACACTGTGCTTGCTAAGTGGGTTTTGTGACAGATTATATACACCAGAAGCACCAGATCTGGTGAAGATTTCTTAAGGGAGTCTCCTTAGCTTGTTCTTTGGGAAGCAGATGCCTGGGAACTTGTGTGACTATGTATTCGCAGTGTTCTGCCATGACTTACTTTTCAGGGTGGAGAACATCATGCCTTGGGAACATGAAAAGATGTTTTAAGGCCAATGAGGTGAAAATGTCACGATTAACAGAATAAAGTTGTGTTGGGAACTCTTTGTAAAAGTTTGTGGACAGTTACCAACCTCAAAATTTTATAAGGAACATTTCTATTCAAAGACTATGTTATAGCCACAAACAGTCATCCTGCTTTAATAAAAATTCAAAACTGAATTTCTTTGAGATCAATCTTTTGTCTGTGTTCTATATTGTAGCATAAATAAAACTAGGATATGTATATTTATTCAAAGTTATGAAAGTTTTGAATTTAAAAAAATTTATTTATTTATTTTTATTTATTTGGGAATGACAGGCAGAGAGAGAAAGAGGCAGATAGATAGATAGATAGATAGATAGAGAATGGGCGCGCCAGGGCCTCCAGCCACTGCAAACAAACTCCAGACGTGTGCGACCCCTTGTGCATTTGGCTAACGTGGGTCCTGGGGAATCGAGCCTTGAACCGGGGTCCTTAGGCTTCACAGGCAAGCGCTTAACTGCTAAGCCATCTCTCCAGACCAGTTTTGAATTTTTTAAATAGTTTTTATTTATTTGACAGAGAAGGAGGGGAGAGAATGGGTGTGCCAGGGCCTCCGGCACTGCAAATTAACTCCAGACACATGTGCCTCCTTGTGCATCTGGCTAATGTGGGTCCTGGGGAATGGAACCTGAGTCCTTTGGCTTTGCAAGCAAATGCCTTAACTGATAAGCCATCCTTCCAGCCCAAAGTTTTGAATTTTAATGTTAATTTTCAATATGTTTTTAGATGACAATAGAACAGAATATACATTAAAACTGTGACTATATAACTATTATTGTATCTTTTAAGTCTGTCTTAATTCTTATTTAAAGATTAAAGTATGAATATATGAATATAGCAAAAATGAAAAAGTGATATGCAGAAAAGAGTTTTTGAGAAACATGCATATAGCTTTACACCATGCATCATCAGATGGGAATTATTTATATTTATAGAACTTGAAAATGGTAAAATATCTCAATAAAGGCCTATTTGTGAACAGCAGTGTGTTTTTAATACTTCTCTCTACTTCTTCTTACTCTATTTTATATTTTAGACCCTACAAATTGATGTACAACCCCTAGTTAGCATCAGAAAGTATAGCTTTATATTTTCTAAATTGGTAGACTTAAATATATGTACTTGTAAAGAACACTAATCCCCAAATGCCTAGTCATGCCGAGGTTTGTGTATGGATACTGTAGATCGAACTCATGTTGCCATGCTTTAGCAGCTGAGCCATTTCCCTAGCCCTCATTTAATTCTCATGAAATAAACTTTAACTCTGTAGCTTACCTGGAGTGCACAAGGCCCTAGGTTTGATCTCTAACACTGCCAAAAATCTTTAAAAATCAACTAAGATTTATCAAAGGGCATAGATTTTTCAGTAATAAAGCTCAAGTTTAGAAGTTAAGCATAATACCCTTAACAAATTTTAATGTATTTTAAAAATTATCCTGCTATTGATTTGGGAATGTGTATAGTTAGATGAATTTTATCATATGTCTATCTGAGTAACATTTCGATAGTTAAGCTTTGACACCAGTTCTATCACTCTAGATAATTCCAACCTTGGCAAACTCTTGTTTATGTGTCTTATATCCTGTCTATCATTTCTCTCAAATGTGCAACTAAAGGTCAGCCAAATCCATTCACTAAGTCTTCTGTATACCCTCCCTTTTTCTGTATTTAAGTTCTTAAGTGCTCACTTTGCACTTTGTTGATTTATAATCACAATCAGGATTGGCATTTGTTTCACCTGTCTATCAAATAACATCAACTAATCTAAGCTAATGTTGAACTCAAAGCTCAAGAGATTTCCTAATGGATTGTGTTAGTTGATCTGTCCTTGTTCATGTTACACCTATTTCTGAGTAATTCTTTGTTATCTGCATTGTGTTTTGAACTGCCAGTTGTCTGACATTAATGCTGGAGATTATTTTCTGGGGTACACAAGAGAACCACTGTTTGGTCTCTTTTTATATGTTCTGTAGACAGAAGTGTTTCTGAGTGTGGCAAATATTCTGTGCCATGCTTTTTCTGTGGCTGAGAACTCACATTGTATATTTTTCCACGTAGACATGGTATGTGTAAGCCAAAAGGAGTGAAGTTACTGCTATCAATCAAAACTTTACATGATCAATAACCAAACAAGAATTGCATATTAACCAATCTCCTATAGATTTTTGAGTGTACAACTGTGATAGGCATGTCAGGACAGTGAATTTCAAGCTAATAAATTATTTTGGAATAGAGTTAAACATTTTCTATTGTGTAATAAGAGCCTGACATTTATGACTTTTCCATAAATCAAAACTTAAGTTAAATATATCTGTAGTAACTGTCACTGAAGTCATTTGAGACCATGTTAAGCATTGTCACTTCCTAAGAGAAAAATATTAAGAACTTAATTTCAACCCTAACAGTTGGATCTTGTTTCCTTATTATTTCTTTTAAGATCTTCAAGACTACTTCTATGGCTATTAGAGTTCTTGGGATTATTATCTTGTAGAAATGACTTCAAACATGCTTCTTTTGCTTTTGTCTTTGCCTTTAACTTCTAGAACCAAGAACACTACTAATGAATGAGATTATTTACTACCGTTGTTGGGAATGAAGAGTTAAAACCTTAAGGAATAAGTCAGCTACTTTTATTTGCTCAGTTTTGCCTATCATATCCTTTGAAGATATAAAGTGAATTTTTAAAATCATTTTCTCTCCAGATGGATCCCGTGCAGAAAGCTGTCATTAACCACACGTTTGGTGTGTCCATTCCTCCAAAGAAGAAACAAGTGATTTCTTGTAATGTCTGCCAGCTTCGCTTTAACTCGGATGTGAGTATCTCTTTTTGATTGCTCTGTAGTCTGCCAACCTAAGTCTGATTGGTCTGAACATGAACATCTCTTCATATTTGCATAATATTTGCATACTCCTCCCCTCCTCCCCAGTTCCTCCAGGTGGCTCACTCATCCCAGTGTGTAAGATTCCAAGGCATTTGGGTTCCATGATTAAAACTTGAACAGTGGAGTGATTGATATCAGAAACTAAGACTTCTTCTCCACCATCAGCCTCATCTATACTGTTTTACACTTGATCTCATCAACTATATTTATGTGTCAAAATATGTGAATAATAAAAATATGGAAAGAAGATGCCGTAGTGCTGAACAAAAAGTATTGTTATTGTTTTTTATATGAACTATCACATTTCATGTGTGTACTCAATCTTGTTTAATACCTCAGGAAACACTTGTACTGTACAATTTATATTTTCCTAGGTCAAGGGAATATAGGAAAAGTGTCTTCAATTATTTTCTCCAGTCTTCTTAGCCATCCTGCTAAGAAATCTGAGTAGATTCTCAGGTGTGTAAGGAAGTCAGTAGGAAGACTAAATTAACACTAATATAATATTTAGAATATCCGGTTTGAGACAAAGCTGATTCCCAGAGCCAATGGGAATCCATACATGGTAGTTCCTCAGCCTCTGGGCAAAGAGCAGGTCACAGGAAAAATGTTTATTTTTTTGAAAAATGGAAACAATAAATATCCTGAACACCATTAAATACCATATTTTTATAGTCCTATATAACAAGCACAGTAAAAATTACTGTCATGAGATTGGGAGGTGGCTTAGTGGATAAAGCACTTGCTATGCAACTCTGAGTAGCAGAGTTGCACCCCATGTAAAGACCAGATGTGGTGGGTTTCTGAAATCCCAGTGCACCCACGGAGAGAAAGGAAACAGACAAGAGAATTTGCTGGAAACTTGCAAACAGAGCAGTGAGCAATAATGAGACAGCCTGCCTCAAAGAAGGTGGAAGGCAAGAATCGACCCAAAAGTTTCCGTCTGGATCTCCACATGTGCACCATAGCACACATGTCCAAACTCACACATGAACATGTACATAGACATATATACCAAATCCATAAGTAAAGATATTTCTTAAATTGCAATCATTAGAAAAAATGAGTTAATTCTGACTCATAAAATTAGGTTTAATATGCCTTCAACCAAAATTCTAGTGAATTTTCATATTCAAAAATTCAAATGCGCCCAAGTAAGTTGAAGAATATGGAATGTGAATTCATCTGAAGTCTCATATTACTAAGGTGTCAATTCTCTTCAAACTACAGAGCAAAGAGAATGCACATTAAAATCCCCCAGACTTCTCTTTATGTGAAATATTGCATGTGTTTTAATATGCACATAGAAAAGAAGGGGGGAAATCCATAGAATATTAAATATGCAAAAAAGCTATTTTACTGATGTATAATAGAGAGGGAGAGGATATGAGAATGAATGGTCGTGGCAGGGCCTCTTGTCATTGTAAACAAACTCCAGATTCCTGTGCCACTTTGTGTGTCTGGCTTTATGTGGGTCCTGGAGAATGGAACCAGGGCCAGAAAGCTTTGCAAGCAAGCACCTTTAACCACTGAGACATCTCCCCAGCCCATGAATATTTTTAAGTACTAATTTTGAAGACTTAACAACTTACTTTAGAACCTACATGGTTGATCATGACGTACTGAAAAGTCATGGTCTGTCCGTTACAGCTGATCCTACCCTCTTTGCCATTCTCGTCTCTCACCACTTTAATTCGCCCAATGTCACCCATTATAGGACTCCTTTGAAGAAAAAGGAGACACAGAAGGCTGTCCGCATGATGCACTGTGTCTGCAATGCTACATTCATTGTTGGCAAGGAATGTGTTCAGCTTCTAGAAGTTGGAAAAGCAAGGGAATATATTTTTCCCGAAAGTGTTCCTAAGGGAAGTCAGTCTAGCAAGCACCTTGATTTTAGCTCAGCAAGACCCATATCAGATTCTGGTCTCCAGAAGTAGAAGATAATATATCTGTGTCTTTTTGAGCTTATGATAATTTTCTATGAAAGTAATAGAAAACTTCCTTAGCATTCTATATGTGCATGCCCCATAGTTTATTCATCTACCTAATCTCTTATCAGTAGGCACATAAATTGGTTCCCATCTTGGTATTGCATACATTTTCTAAAAATTTATCTTATTACTTATGGACATACTTAGTATGTAAATTGCATATATTTTCATAGTCATATGATGAATGAAGATGCAGATCTGGTGTCTGTCCTCTGCATCTCTGACTGTCCTATCAGCTGTGTCATACAACCTTACTTGCTTTCTGAAGATTTTTGGGCTCCTCCTGTATGACCATGCTCAGCTCTGAAGTTGAGCAGCGACTTTTACTTGAAAACGATATGGATGAGAATGTCTTGGGGTTGTCCTGATGCAGGACACCTGCAATATGTATCAAGTCTTCTATTTTGTATTGCTCCATCTCTTGGTTACAGAGGCCCCACTGTGGGCAACACTTGAGTTCTTGAAGATAGACTTGTTTTAGTTCTGAACTTGATTTCTGTTGGCCTCACTTTTCTCTCCTACCTGAACTGACATGATCTCTGGGGAGATCATTCCAACTCTATGATGAAAAATAACTTCATGGGGCTGGAGAGATGGCTTAGCAGTTAAGGCGTTTGCCTGCAAAGCCAAAGGATCCCGGTTTGATTTTCCAGGACCCACTCAAGGCAGATGCTCAGGGGGCACATGCATCTGGCATTCTTTTGCAGTGGCTGAAGGCCCTGGCATGCTCATTCGCTTATTCTCTCTCTCTCTCTCTCTCTCTCAAATAAATAAATAAGTAAAATATATTTTAAAAAAATCATGGACTTGGAAGATGTCTCAACAGCTAAAGGCACTTGCTTGCAAAGGTGGTTGGCCTGAGTTCAATTCCCCAGCACCCATGTAAAGTCAGATGTAAAGTAGCACATGCATCAGTGATCCAAATGCCCTGACCTCCATGTGTATACTATGATGTACACACCCATACACACACACATGTAAAATGGTAAATAAGTAATTAAAAAATAACTTCCCTGGGCTGGAGAGATGGCTTAGCAGTTAAATCGCTTGCCTGTAAAGCCTGAAAACTCATGTTCAAATCTCTAGGTCCCGTGTAAGCCAGACGCACAGTGATGCCAGTATGCAACATCACACTTGTGCACAAGGGGGCACATGCGTCTGGAGTTCGTTTGTAGTGGCTGAAGGCCTTGGTGCGCCCATTCTCTCTCCCTCTCTCTCTCTCTCTCTCAAGATAAATTTTTTAAAAAAAGAAAAATAGTAACTTCCCTAGCATCACAATAGTGTTAATAGCAGTACAGGATGCAAATGCCTCTGTCTTGTAGATGGAGCAACTAAGACTTACGAAGTCTGACTGAGAATTCTGTTTTCAATGTTGCAGAATGGCTGAGGGAAGTGTGACACTTTTCTTTCTGCACTACTTAATTCCCTAGGAGTAATTCCCCCTTAAGATCCATTCGATGTCAACCTTTTTGTCTGATTGCACTGATTAGGGAGGGATAGGGACCAATGTGCACACATAAGTGTATGACCACCAGCTTCCTGTCACTGCTCAAAAGCTCTGTGAATAATGAAGAAAGAAATTAGATTTCTGAGTCATACTTATATTCTGGGCAGCAAAACCACAAAATCAGGGATGGCAAATCCACAAATGTGGCATACACACGTTCTCACTGTTTAGTAGTGGTGCTATAATCTTTACAACTGAGCTCTGAAACTGAGCATTTTTTATTTGAGGAAGAGTTTATTATTTTATAATTATCCTATTTACATTTTAATGTAAGAATTAAGAAGATACTCACCCTTACTTTCTTTAATAACATTTCTAAATCAGCCAGAGACTGAACTGGCCTCCCTCTTCAGTACAGAAAATATGTTTATTGAAAAATCTGGAAGGCAAATTTACACAGTAAACAGGCTGCATTCTCAGTTCTCTATAACCCACATAAAGCATACTAGGGTATGCCCGCTGCATCAAAATTCCAAGTGACCTAGTTTAAGGGTTCTGAAACCAGCTTTGTCCAGCTTTGATCATCTCAGTAGAACTCCACTTTTGGAAAGCAAAAGGCCACAGCTTTATTTACACAATGCAGGGCTATGTAAATGAGTAAGCATTAATCACAAACATTTCCCAAATGAACCTGTACAAATTAACACCATTAACTTTGCCAGGGGCAGCCACTGTCGTCTAGGAATAATGTTCTTTCCAGCCGCGTCTCAGACCTCAGCACAAGTGCACAGACCCCCATCCCTGCTTTCTCCTTGACCAGCTCTTTTTTTTTATCCTGACGTGGGGTAAAACAAAGGAGGCTGTCATGGGCCTTGGTGCCCTTTGTTCTGTGACCAGTGAGCTCACTGCAGTTTAGGATGATCATAAATTGATTAGTCCCAATCTGAATCTTCACCTTTTAACTGCAAAGTTCCATTTCCAGAGGTAAGAGTGAGCTAACATACACTTCAAAAAATCATTTTTCTCTCTTTTTAGGCTAGAGTGAATGATGGCAGATCTCAAGTAATTTCTAATGTGCATATTAATTTCAGGTTCCTTGGAGACTAGTAGTAGAAGGATGAGGGAAATTTAAATAGATCTTTACATAAGATAAAAGCAGGGCAACTTAATTTCTTAAAGTTTAAAAACAGTCAGTTGATGGCATCGTGATCCCCCATCAGTCAACATGGCTGTCACCTCCGAGCACAACTCCCCATCAATGAGCTTCATCTATGACTGGGTCCTTCATGCTTCCCCGGGCAAACTGAAGTGAGGCCATGATGATGTTCAGAGTCAAGCTTTAGGTACTCTGGCTCAGGAGTTGACCCCACATGTTGCAATTCATCATTACTAGGCATGAGGTAGCATCCTAAGTACTGATGCCATAGGTTTCAGTCCTGATGTGGAGGTCACCCATGTGATTTGTAAAATTTACAGTATTGCTCTTGGGACAGCATCACACTAGTTCACATTGCTTTTGTTTATTCTCCTTCAGGGTACCTGTGGGGTTGCAACTGTTGTGACTGTCGTTCTTGGTCTTGGTTCTGGTTGCGGCTTTTGGTGATCTGATACCGCTCTTATACCAGCCATCTTCTCTTTTTGCTTTGCATTTCTTTTATCTCATGTCTGGATATATGATGAGATGTCATGCCATTTCATTGATTACCACTGAGATGATTATAAATGGTCAGAAAGTTATGAGTTTTCTTAGAAAGTAAAATGGTAGGGTGACCACCTGTTTGTGGGAACATTTTTATAGGTGGCCTTCCATCCTGTTCTCCACCACGAGTCTCTGAAATGTCAGAAAGAACAGTCACTCCATCATCACCAGCAATTCCCAGGGTTGTATTTAGTGGATAACTGACATTTCTACAGTGCCACCTTGCCCTCATTTTGTGTCTTCATCATTTTACCAACTTTCATTTAGCAAGTATTCTTTAAGTTATGTCTTCCTAGGTCTTTCTGCTGTTTTTTTTATTTTAATTTTATTTCACTCCTTGTTTCATTTTGAAAAATTTTTATTTATTTTTATTATTATTAACAACTCTCACTCCTTATTTCTTTCTTTGTTTATTTTTATTTATTTGAGAGTGACAGAGGGAGAAAGAGGCAGATAGAGAGAGAGAATGGGCACGCCGGGGCCTCCAGCAACTGCAGACGAACTCCAGACGAGTGTACCCCCTTGGGCATCTGGCTAATGTGGGTCCTGGGGAATCGAGCCTCGAACCAGGGTCCTTAGGCTTCATAGGCAAGTGCTTAACTTCTAAGCCATCTCTCCAGCCCTCACTCCCTTATTTCTTTAGCAGTTAAATTAATACAATTCAAACTCTCATCCATTTTGTATAAACAAACTTGCTCCACCATCTGACATTAAGAACCCTCTGCCCAGTGCCAGGTAGATGCTCTGACACTCCTTGTCCTCCAGCAGAGACCAAATCCATCCCCACATGCTGTTGTTAGGTCCCCCATGTCCTTTGGTCACCAGGCCTAGTTGTACCTCCCCACCAGCTGCACTGTGGTTGTGGCAGTGGGTGGAGAACCCTGGTAGATACCAGCTTGGAAGATGCCTTAGAGCAAAATGAAGGCAAGCAAACATTTGCAAAGATCCAGCTTAGGTTTTCTAAATAACAAGTTTTATTTTTATTTAATTTTGTTCTTTAGAGAGAGAGGGGGGAGAGAATTGGCATGCCAGGGCCTCAGCCACTGAAATTCAATTCCAGTCGCTTGTGCCACCTAGTGGGCATGTGTGACCTTGCATGCTTGCCTCACCTTGGTGCGTCTGGCTTACTTGGGATCTGGAGAGTTAGACATGGGTCCTTAGGCTTCTCAGGCAAGCACCTTAACCGCTAAGCCATCTCTCCAGCCCAGGAACAATGTTTTTATTTGTCACCATTTAGCTAGCATTCTTCTAGGGAATTCTGCAACTTGCTATTGACTTCCTTGAGCTTACTTTCAACTCAGGAAGGACTCTTGGTATTGGGAATGTGGCTCAGCAGTTAATGGCACTTGCTTGCAAAGCCTGCCAGATCAGATTCAATTCCCAACCCACCCATGTAACTCAGTCTCAAAAAGTAGCACAAGTATCTGCTATTCATTTTCAGAGGCAAGAGGCTCTGGCATGCCCATAAACTCATTATGCTCATGCACACATGCAAATAAATAAGCAATGAAACAAATTTAAAATGTTCTTCCCTTGTATCTCCTCCCTGTGTCTCTTCTAAACCATCACATTTTTCCTTCCTTTGTATTCAGTTTTCTCTTTTCCCTTCCCTCTCCACCAACCCTTTTTTCCTTTCTTTCTCTCTCTCTCACACATATATATAACAAACTCTTTGACATTTGTAGTCTTTATTAAGCTTATTTGGGGTCTGACTAAACAGATTTATTGCTTTAAATTTAGAACATTCATCTTCCAATATTTGACCCTCCTCATAAGATCATTGTCACATAAGTCCAACAACATCTACACATATAGTAAGGCTATACATTAACCGTTATCTCACTCAATATATGCATAAAATCACTGTCAGCTACCTATACACATCTTCCCTATCTCTTGATAGAAATTTCTGTATTATTTTATTGTAATTACATATGGGTTGATTACATATAGTTGGCAATTGGACCCATAGGCTCTGCATCTGTGGATTCAAGCAAACACAGTTAAAGAATATTTGGGCAAAATTGCATACATAGATACTGAACATTCAGAGTCTATGTTTTTCTTTGACATTATTTCTTAAACAATATAGTCTAACTGCTATTTACATAGAATTTATATTTTATTGGGTATTATAAACACTTTACAGGAAACAAAGAACACAGAAGAATATATGCAAATGCAGTATCATTTTATATAAGGAACTTCATCATTTACAGGTTTTACTATCCAAGGAAGGTCCTAAAATTCTTCCTTCATCAATTCTGAGGAACAACTACATGGACAGTTGTGAATAAGGTGTGTGTGTGTGTGTGTGTGTGTGTGTGTGTGTGGTTTCAAGGGGACTGGTGCCTACCCTGTTATATTTTGCCTATTCTAATATGGCCTCCTTCTAAAAACTGAGTAGCCATAGAAGTTGATCTTCACTGAAAAGTAAGTTTATGATGAGGGTTTGCAGAAGGTCTCACTTAAATTGAGCTCTGTAGCAGATGATTAAATGAATTGATAGCACAGGGATAATAATCTCACTGCTAGCCCAGGAGCTGCAGGCCTTGCTGTAAAGTTTGTATTTCCGATTGAAACAGTATGAATTATAAGATAAATTAACAAACTGTACGTTTAAAAACCCAACTGATTCTATTAACAGAAAAGCTACAGTGCTGAAAATCTAAGGAGTCAAAAGCATCAAACAGAAATCTCAAAATGATCGCCAGCTTTTGCCAAACATTTTTACATTTTTTCCCATAAATAAGACTATTTATATTGATTCTTAGGTTTGAGGGTAGTGAAGCAGATACGAGGTAATTAAAAGCATAAATCTCCAGAGCCTGGGAAGGTAATTTTCTGTTTTTTAGACAGAGCTGACAAAATGATGAACATTTTTTGCTCCAACATGACAGAAATATAGCGTGATTACATGGAACAGGAGCATACAGTGCTAAAAGCTTTGTTCCATAGCTGTTGTTTCATAAAGCTCTTAAAGTTTACTCAGCTTTTTTGAGGTAGATAGTAGTTGCTCATTTAAAAAAAAACTTGCTTCCACAATAGCACTATAATACTACAAAAGCACTGTTGCCTTTCTCAGCATTGCCTTACATGTTAACTAGATATTTGGATAATTCAGAACTGATTTTAAATTTGTCACTAAAAAGAGAAGACTAGGGGCTGGAGATATGGCTTAGCAGTTAAGCGCTTGCTTGTAAAGCCTAAGGACCCTGGCTCAAGGCCTGACTCCCTAGTACCCACATAAGCCAGATGCACAAGGTGGCTCATACATCTGGAGTTCATTTGCAGTGGCTGGAGGCCCTGGTGCGCCCATTCTGTCTGTCTCTCTGCCTCTTTGTCTGTCACTCTCAAATAAATAAATATAAAAAAAAATTTTTTTTTAAAAGAGAAGGCTAGAATAAAAAGGAAGTTTTGGAATAAAAGTGAATGTGGGGATTTATAGACTCATCAGATCTTTTTGGTTTGTTTATTTTTATTTATTTATTTGAGAGTGACCGACAGAGAGAGAAAGGGGCAGAGAGAGAGAGAGAAAGGGCATGCCAGGGCCTCCATCCACTACAAGCGAACTCCAGATGCGTGTGCCACCTTGTGCATCTGGCTAACATGGGTCCTGGGGAATTGAGCCTCGAACCAGGGTCCTCAGGCTTCACAGGCAAGCACTTAACCGCTAAGCCATCTCTCCAGCCCTCATCAGGAACCATACGACATTTATGAATCACTATTTTTCTGACATTTTTTTTCAAAACACAGAAATACTTCTTATGTTAAACTACATTTTACTTGTTTTCAATACTATTCAAAGTTTATGATCAGCCTAATATTATGATGCAGATAATGTAAATATAAATGTTACAATGAAAGTATCAGTATCCACCCCTGTTAATGAAATCCATTCACAGCAGAAAACCAGTACATGGGGGCTGGTGATGTAGCCCAGTTGGTCAGGTACTTGCCTAGCATGCTCAAAGCTCTGGATTCTGTCCTCATCACCACATAAAAACAAGCATGGTGGCACATGAGTGTCATTTGAGCCCCCAGGAGGTAGAAGCCAGACTTCAAGGACATTCTCATTGCATAGCAAGTTCAAGGCCAGTTTGGAGTACATGAAACAAAGCAAGAAAGAGAAAGACGGGGGAGAGGAGGGAAAGAGAGAGAAGAGGTATGGGAGCAGAAGAGAGGAGAGGAAAAGAAGAGAGAAGAAAATGAAAAGAGAGACAGGAGAGGAGAGACAAAGGAAAATAAAGCTATTAATTTCACAACCAACCATGACTACAACTTTAATAACTAGCTTACTAGTCAGATGTTGACAATATATTTTTAAAGTACTATGGATATAATTTTTCCTGTGTAGAATTTCTGTGTTAATAATGTTCTTAGTGAAAATTACACCTTAACAGCTTTTCAAGTCATTTTTGTTGTTGATTTTCTTTTTCTTCTAAAATTTTCTTGCCACTTAGGAACTAGGCAAAGACTCTTGAGTATTTACTTCTTCCCTTTGTATGGATTTCTTTAGTTAGGTTTGGTTCCAGACTCCTAAACAGTAAGGTAAAGTTTCACTTGAATTTTGTGGTTAGGAATTTTCAGTTTTACTTTCAACCAAAATATAATTAAAAACAGGTCGAAATTCTCAGTTGAACACCTGTGAGTTCTTAATGATTGGTAGCTGGTTTGAAGTTGATATTAAGGCTTTGTTTGGGAAACATTTGATTTCCAATCTTCTCTTACAGTCTGTATTCTTTGGTAAGCAATTGGCTAGAATTTGTACCACATTCACAAAAAGCAATAGACAGCATTATTCATAAATGACAGAAACTAAAAGAAGTTTGTCTACTCCAGTGCTACCAACAAGTGGCTGACACCACAGTTCATTACATTCTGCCAAAAATATTCCCCTTAGCTACGTTCAGTCTTCAAGCACCTTTTTGGACAGTTTTACATTTTACACTACAGGCCCTGGAACGTTATAGAGGATCTGTATGCAGAACCTTTCTTTCTTATAGAAAGTCGGCCAGCTACAAGGCTGTAAGAAACTCTGCAAAACATGGCTTGGAGCATGAGGAGGAAGGAGACAGCACAGGAGGGTGTATTGCTTTATGCAGTTTCTAAAATTTCAAGACTTTGTTGGCAAAATAGTGTGACCAGTTTATGTGACTTTTATTCAAAGAGAATAAAGAAGACATGAAAAGCACATCAAATAGTTCCTATTTCAAAAGGAAGGTATGAGAAATACCCTCACAGACCTGGTTATCTAGTCAGGGGGTAAGAAATAGAATATACTGGGGTGTGATGCACATTTACAAAAGGGAGAACATTTGGACTAGAAATGATCACTAGCCGAAAGCTGCATTTGATGACTGCCTCCTCACTGCCTGAGTCTGCACCATTGCTGACCACATACACAAAGCTTCCTGCAGAAGGGAAGCCCACAAAGAAAGGTGTGAGCAATGGGCAGAATCTGAAGAAGAAAAGATTGAAAAATATAAAATTCTGCAGCTAAAGTAAGTAGGGCTTGTTAAGGGTGTGGTTTATGGACAGGCTGTAGGGAATCCATGACCCCCATACCTATGCAGAATATTTTTGTCTGTGTATCTGAAGCCACGATTCCTTAAGACAAATGACTGTATCTTTACTTCTCATGGTGGGTAGGTGTTCCTCAGCTTCCTGTGTCTTATTGCCCAAGATTTAATCACGGCTAGTAACGAGTATTCATCATATTCATCTCGCCTAATCCTTAGTTTTTTGTTTTGTTTTGTTTTTCTAGTTGGTGGTAGTGCTGAGGATTAAACCATGGTTTCCAACACACTAGGCAAGTGCTCTACTGTTGAGCTAAATCTTCAGCCCGTATACAAATCCAAAACCAAAACAAACAAAAACCAGCAAAAAATAAAAAACAAACCTTAAGCTTTTTGAAAAAATACTATTAGTTAAACCCTCTGCATGTTCTCTGAAAACTGTCTTTTCATGACCTCTGAACCGAGCTCACATTGGTTACTTGAGTTTGGCTCTGGAAGGAGTAACATTCTTTTTTATGAGACAATCATGGAACCCTGATATGTCATGATGGGCTTGTAGATCATGAATTTCTATTCACTTTTCCTTATGATATTTGGATGGAATGGAAAAGACTAGCACTACTAAAGGAGTCATTGAGTTATTTGTAGCTGAATGGTTCAAGCCAAAAAAATTTTCTATGTATATATTTAAGCTAAAAATAGTAGAAATCACTTTTATAACTTAATTTACACATTTACACAGATGGTCAAAGAATGGAATATACATTAAGATCTACCAAGGCTGGGAGAAATGATGTCTGTTCATATCTGTAAAGTACTAAGATAGAATTATTGAGCTTATAAGAGGTAGATTTCAAAATAAAAATTTGAATAGCTGACATTCTTTTCAAGCTAGCTTTCTAGAGATTTACACATTGGATAATTGTCTTTGCATAAATTTCCATTTTTATAAATGCAGCAAATTCCTATTAATTTGAACTACATTAATTAGGGATGTGTGATAATTCAGGTTTGGATGAAATGTGCTTTTGTTCCATGTAAATTCTTTCTTCAAAGATAATGCATGTGAGTGCTGCAAAGGAGACTGAAGCATAAAACTTAGAAAACCAGCAAAGAAAATTTCTTAAGCACACAATGCATTTTAAGGGCATTCATTTAAATACAAGCAATGGTATAATTTTAAATAATCCTTATATATTTTAACAAGTCATTTAGTCTGTGGTACTAACAGTCTTTCTTTGAAACAGTTTTTCTTCAACTAATAACTTTCCTTTTAAAAAACAAAGTTCTGCTTTTTACTTTCATATAATCATTACTAAGATTTTCTGAATTACAGCCATTTAGCAATGTCTCACACGAATATTTTGCTACTTAGTTAACATTTCTCTGAAAGCATTTTTGGGTCATTCAGATGTTTGACCCAAATAACATCTAGATTCATATTTCAGGCCAAACAATTATCATTTTGCAGTCTGAATTATCCAATTAAATTTTATGCACTGATCAAACTAGGTAAATCATCAACAAATTTCTGATTAAATGTTATGACCTTGGGCATCTTGATAAGATTCCACTATTGTATGCAAGAATTGTTTCAATAATTGAACATTTGGGAATCTGAGCTATCCATACTGAGACTAGTTTTGCATCCAGACAGCCCTCCCATGAAAGCATACCAGCCAGTGACCCAGTCCACTCAGTTTTCAGTTTGCAAGTCTTTGTTTAGTTGGTCCATGAGGCTGTATGCTTGATGATGAATGTGATAATGATAAAATGTGTGTGTGTGTGTGTGTGTGAGAGAGAGAGAGAGAGAGAGAGAGAGAGAGAGAGAGAGATCTCCAAAAGAGAGAGAGAGACAGAGGTATCTCCAGGCTAGGAATGTTGGGAGTTTCTAGGAAATAGGAAGTACTTATTTGATTATAGTCACTCTAAATGCCAGAGTTTTCATTCTGCTTGTCACCTAGCATCCTTAACATTCAGATTCCTAACTTGCTGCACCAATCTGCAGTCCTGCACACTTCCATCATAGTACCAGTGTTGGCTGCTTTCACTTCCCTAAGCCTGCCCCTCCCCTTCTGCATTGTCCACTGTGGGTTTAGTTCATGCTCCTCTTTCAGGTCTCCCTTTACATGTTTTTTTTTCTTGGGAGAAGTTTTCCCAAAACTTCATATGCTAAATTAGTCCTACTAATAATTTTTATAATACCCAGTAAACTTTATAAAATGCATTGCAGTTAGCAAAGATATCTTCCTACACCTATTTTTTTAAGAATATCTATTCTTCATAGACACATATCCACAACTATTGCCGGTTCTATAAGGACTGAAGAACAGAAAGTAATCTGCTTTTCCCACTGCTGTCTCTCTGCTTCCTAGCACATTGCATGAACATTTCTTGAATAAATGACTGATTCTAAAGGAGATCCTTACCCTATGACAACCTAAGATTTGGTTGATAATTACCCAATACATGCTTTGTAATGAAAACTTTATCATACATGACCTTAAAGCATGCCCCCAAGCCTGTGTTCATACCAGATCATCTTTTACAAGGTGGCTGAGAAGCACCTATTGTGCTTTAGATCTTCCTCCATGCATGGTCTGTGGGGCATGCTTCAGGACCCCATGATGGTAGTGACCAAATGCCCAGTCTTTTAATAGACGATTTGAGGTAGGAACTTGCTCTAGCCCAGGCTGACCTGGAATTCACTATGTAGTCTCAGAGTGGCTTGAACTCATGGCGATCCTCCTTTCTCTGCCTCCCAAGTGCTGGGATTAAAGTCATGTGCCACCACACCCAGCTCAGGGCTTCCATTTCTGACTTTGTGGTTGTGCAGTATAACTTTTCATAGCTCTACATCAACTCCAGACCATGTGAAGCAAGTCCTTGTGAGGATAAAGTGAGACTGTGTATAAAGCTCTTAACACTGTGCCTGGCATATAGCAACAATAAATGACAGGTGTGTGTCACTATTTTTATTTTTGAATTCAGATAATATTTCATAGCCCACCTTATGCTTGTGTCTTTTCAGCATACTGTATTCTTTTTCAGGCTCTATCTTCTTCAGCTATACAAAATGATGGGCAAGGTGCTCCAATTTCCCTTGGTAGCAGCTGGAAATGAAACTTTTCTTTTACACAAATGTGGCAACCATTGTACCTTCAGCGCAGCATTGTCAAATACCCAGCCAGAACATAAAGACCTCATATTACATTATGTCTAGTTATATAATGAGCTTGATTTGAGATTATGGAAAAATATCCTAGCATGTAGGGTGTTTCTGTATTTCACAAAGACAAGATAGTTGTATGTATTTTTCTTTTTTTCATCTTTCAATTTTGCACTTATTTGGCCTCTGTGTTTTCCTCTTCTCTTATACACCCTACTTTTCTGGTGACCCCTTTTTTATGTCCTGTCCTGACTGCTCATCCTCCCCCTGCCTGTCACATGGATCTGTTTTCTCAAGATTCTTTCTCAAATAGGTGTTCTCCTTGCTGTACTGAATTCCTCAGGAACCCCATCCATCGCCAGAGGTTCATCCGTCATTTTGTCACACAGTTCCCAAATGGTTGTCTCCACCCTAGCCAATTTCCTCAACTAGCAATTTTTATTTCCAGTCATTTGTTGAACCTCCCCACTATGTATCCCTTGGGCAGCCTAAATAGATATACCCCAAAAGAATCCTTATTTCCCTTTGCAAAATATCCCCATTATGTTGTTTTTCCACTTTCCTTGCCATTTGATATTTATAGCTGACTTTATTTTTTTCTTTCCTCTGTCTCTAATTCCATTTTCAAGTAATAAAGACTCTTTATTCCTCAATTTACTAATCCATCCATGTAATCAGTATTTATCAGATACCTACACTTATGGTTCAGAGAATATGTTGTGTCCAAGAGGTGCAGAGAAGAACAAACATCTAGCAAGTATAAGCCATAATGAGACCAATGATTAAATAACATAAATTTATAAATAGATTACAGATTAAAGGAGATTAAATTAGATAAATTCATAAATAAATTTGAAACATTAAGAAGGAGTATGCCAGGAAGAATCCAGAGAGTTAGCCTGAGACCTAGTTGGGAGATCCCAGCAGGCTTCTTACAAAGAAGAGTGAGCTAGGATCTGAAGGAATAGGAATTACCCAAGAAAAGAGACAAGGGCTGACATTCTAGGCATGTGCAAAGAAGTCCACATGACACTTAGGCTTCAGCCACAGTCTCACAGAAAATAGAGACCCCCCCACCCCCCGCAAATAAATAGAGCATCTAAGGAAAAACATTCATTGTTGTTGTCCTCTGGCTTTCTTATCCACCCCTAGGGCACGAACGCATGAGCACACACACACAAACACTAATCAACTCAGTTATATGTTCAGTTTTTTTTGAGATTCTCTCACTCTGGTCCAGGCTGACCTGGAACTCACTCCGTACTCCCAGACTGGCCTCGATCTCACATCAGTCCTACTACCATTGCCTCATGAGTGCTGAGATTAAAGGCATGTGCCACCACACCCAGCGTGAACAACCTTTGATATATCTATTACTGATCAGTAGAACTTTGTGATAATATCATACAGAATCAGGACGTAAAAGTCCTTCCGTATTTATTGACTATATTGTAGTATTTCAGGTTTCAAAGTGAATGGAAGTTATAGGTAATTTTAACTTTATTTTACCCCCAGTAGACCAATATTTTATGTGAGGAAGGTTGTCCAACTTAATTTAGAGTGAAAATTTCTAGTTTAATCTGATCCTGTAATGTGAAGAAACCACTAACACAGCTGAGTTTGGTTAAGTCACTACTTAAGATGTAGTTTCACTATTTCCCCTTAGTTACATTAGTGTACCTTGAAAGTTTATTATATTAGTTTTCACATCTACAAATTTTACTTACTCTTAATTTAAAAATTATTCTGGGTTTTAATCATTTATTTAGGACTTGTAAATGATTTTTAATTTTTTTAAATTTATTTTTATTAGTTATGGGCATACTTAGTATGTAAATAATGCATGTTGGTACCATCCTTCCCCTCATCCCTGCCCCTTCCCAAAGGAACTTTACAAAACCTGACCTTGTGAAACAACTTTTCTGAGTAATGACAAATTAATATTGTATCAAACATACAAAATATACTTTTTACACAGCTATACTTCAGTCAGTTTTCTGAGCATCATAATTTCTTTGCCACTGTTGTCTACATGAAGGATATGATTCTTTGAAGAAAAAAAAGGCACAATGCAAGTTCTAGTTTTAGACTTATTTGATGTCATTCATGTAAATTTCTTTAACATGGAAATGGAAGTAAGGGTAATGCTTTCTTGGACTGATTAAGAATTAATGTGTGAAAGCCTGGGAGCCTAATTTAAGAGACCATCAGAGGCTTGAATTAGTTAGTTGCAGAGTCACACCTTTAATGCACAAACTGGAATTATATTGCACTACTTATTGAGTTACAAAAGTTCTCCTTGAAACACATGATGGCAAGCCATTGACCCACCAGAAGAACACAGCACTCGTGAACACTTTAGTACCTGGTACAGCTACAGAAATCACTGCAAAATCCAGATGCACAAAGTAGCATATGTGTCTGGAGTTTTTTGTGTTTTTTTTTTTGTTTTTTTTTTTTTTGCAGTGGCTGGAGGCTCTGGTGAGTGCATTCTCTCTCTCCATTTGCCTCTTCCCCCTCAAATAAATAAATAAACTATTTTTAAAATAATATCTATGTGTTTCATAAAAATTTTAGGGTTTTAGGTATTCTAAGGGGCTCAGTCACTAAAGGCACAATATTAGTGAAACTTAGGTTTTTTTCGGTTATAAAAATCTTCATTATTTCGTGTTTAAGAGCATGATAGTTCAAGATGGATCAAAGAGCAGAACATATTCTTTTCTGTGCTACATATAATAATTTAGAGTATATAAACTTATCAAGTGCATTATAGAGAACAGTAAAAGGCTTATTTTTCTTGAGTTTATTAAGTTCATTTTGCCTTAGTTAAGCTCTTATACATAGTATAAGTTTACTCATACTCTTATTATATCAGGTCAGGAATGCACCACTAATTCATAAAACAAAAAATATCCTTTCAAAACTCACAAAGCTATAGTGTAAAATACAAAGTAAGTAGTCATATTTTCATGGACTAAACAGTTCAGACACTTCTCACTAAACTCCTAAGTTGTGACATTAACAAAATGATGACACTAAATGCCTATATTTAGAAAAAAACAAATATCCTTCTGTTTGGTTGGTGAAGGTAAAATAATTTTCAAGATGCAATCTCTATAATTTTCCTTATTTATGCATATAATCAAGAAATTAATCTTCTGGTTTGGACTTTACTTTTATTGATGTGATAAACTTGTCTCTCTAAGAGACAGTTTGAAAAATATTTGTGTTTATTTATTTGTGAGAGAGGCAGGCAGAGAGAATGAGTATGAGCAGACTAGAGCCTCCTGCCACTGCAGGTGAACTTCAGAAGCATGCGCCACCTTGTGCATCTGGCATTATATAGGTCCTGGGGAATCAAACTGAACCATTAAGCTTTGCAAGCAAGTGCCTTCAACCACCAAGCCATCTCTCCATCCCTAAGAGATCATTTTAAATTATGGAATAATTTTGAAATAAAACAGAGAATTAGGAGAGTAGAATTGACCAGGGATTTGGACTCAGATCCCAGTTAGTACACCATTCTCAGATAATCATCTCTCTTACACCTACCCTTATCAGCCCCATACTGGTTAGACGAGTATAGTTAGATTTGTAGGGGAAGAAGCTAAGATTGCTGGGAATCACTAATAATTGGCCTTCAAGTGATGAAAGTGAGATATAAAACTGGGAAAATGAGGCTGGAATTTAGTTCACTTGGAACCCCATGGGAATCCATTTTACTTATTTTTAAAAAGCACTTTGAAGAAGAAGGTGTCCTTTTGCTATATACCAGCTGAGGTTTTTCTGCTTGATCATGTAAACTCAGTCATCTCTCAGTTCTTGTGCAGCTTCTCTCAGTTACACCGTGCCACGTAATCCCACCCAGAGACACGTGCATTTGGTCTCCAAGCTGAATAATAGAGCACTTTTCAAACGTCAATTCAAAGCCCACTAAAGAGGTTAGCATTTTAAGGAATGGAGGATCTTGCCTATATTAATATTAGTAAAATAAATCAATATATATGTAATGTTCAAAATTCTAATACCAGGCTTTTACAGAGTCTGTGACCCAAGAACTCTATTTCTGTCTTCACACACTTGATAGATGTAAATTGGGCCCAAAGAGAATTAAGTGTACAGTTGCACATCATTTTCTTCCTAGAGAGCCACTTCTTTTCTCTGTAATAATGTAGAAATACATCCAGCTGATGGGATTTTTTTATGTGTGTGCTACAGTATAAAGTGTATAGGGGCTGGGGAGCTGCCCTACTTGATACATTGCAAATATGAAGACCTGAGTTTGCAGCCCTAGTATGTACATAAATATGCAAGGACTGGTGTGCTCCTGTAACCACAGTGCCTGGAAAAGGGAGACCGGAGGCTCCGCAGGGCAAGTTCTCAGTTCATTGAACGGCATTATGTCAATAACTAAGATAATGACTAAGGAAGACACCTGACATCAGACTTTGGGCTCTGCACAGTCACAGACATGTGCACCCACTCACATACAGACACTTTTCAAACATACCACACACACACCACACACACACACACACACACCCCACAACACATGCAATGAAGAGTACAGTAAGTAAAATAAAAAAAGTGTCAGTATGCATAGAATGCCATAGGTAGAACCCTGACCTTTTAACAACAAGAGAAACAGCGCCCCTGTAAAATTACATAATATGGTGGCTTTGGATAGACCTTAAGAACCTGAATTGTTTCATTACTTAGAAATTAGAAATTAGCAAAATCATTGTTTTTAAGCTGAAAATCTCATAATGGTTGTAATTTTGTCTGGACTTTGTTTCCAACAGATTCCCAATAGATGAGGATTGAATGAAGTGACTGTCAGAGCCAGGAGTATGTTGTCACTGATATTGCAGCCTTTACTATTGCAAATATCAGAAGAAAGACTTACTGCAGTCTTTGCATTAAGTAAGCCTTTCTCTTGAGTGTATCTGATGTTTACTATGTTCTAGCTTTGTCTCTGGGAGGGTCTAATCTTACCAATGCAGAAAGCACATACAAAAATACTTGTACTAGTAAAAAATGTTTTGTAATAAAGCAAAGATTCAAGTAACTATTTAGTTTCTACTCAGTCATCTCTTTATTAATATGCTTGTAGGACTTGAAGTGTCAGGCCTTTATCTCAGATAATTATCAAAGCTTCATCATAAATAATTTAGTTGTTCTAATATAGAATTACAATTTGCAGCCCAGGATAAAAATCTGTAATATAAAATCAGTCTCTTATGTCATAATCATTTTCTATTCAAAGTGCTTACTAATAGAACATTTGATTTTTCAGTTGAAAAACACTATAATGGCTTCCGTTTTACAGGGGAACATCATTTTCAAGGTAACACAATTTAGCAACATTTCCCTACTGATCTCTTTGTGCCTGTGTTGTAGGGTTGCTAAGAACAGTGTGGCTAGGGAACACTGCAGGTTATAGGACTTGGTGCCCACCCAGCACATGCTGTTCCCTTTACCCCCAAATACCTCCCACTGTATGCTGCTCCTTCTGAACCTGGTCTGGCAACAGGATTCAACTTCCATGCCCCTTTTTCATGAGTTTTCATGATCCCCTACAATCTGAAAACATGTTTTCACCTGCTTTAACTCCTGTGATCTTTGCTTGCTCTGTCCCTCCTGTTTTCCATCCTGGTACTTTGGATTATTTTCTACCCTCCACTTTAGATTATGGTTTGTGTGTATATTTCTTTTGCATTTTCATTTCCAGCAACCATTCTTCAGGTGGGAGGCCTTTGTTTTACAATTTTATCATGTCCAACACATAGCAGGGACCAAGTAATTCTTTTAGAAGAAATAGTTAAGTTCCTCCATTGTCCTATTAGCCTATTTATGGTAGTTTATTTGATGTATGTTTGATTTGGTACTGTGGCAGTCAGGTTCCCATTGCTGGCAGAAATCACCCAACCAAGAACAGCTTTTAGGGGGAGAAGGGTGGTTATTTTGTCTTATAGACTGAAGGGGACACTCCATGATGGCAGGGGAAATGGTGGCATGAGCAGAGAGTAGACATCACCCCCTGGCCAACATAAGGTGGACAACAGCAACAGGAGCATGTGCCAAATACTGGCAAGGGGACACTGGCTATAACACCCATAAGCCCACCCCCAACAATACACTGCCTCCAGGAGGTAATAATTCCTAAATCTCCATCAGCTGGGAACCTAGCATTCAGAACACGTAAGTTTATGGGGAACACCTGAATCAAGCCACCACATTCCGCCTTTGATTACCATAAACTATTAACCATCCATGATGTAAAATGCACTGCATTCAGTCCAACTTTCAAAGTCCCCACATTTTTTATCAGTGGTAATGATGTTCAAATATCTCCATAATCCTAGGTCTTTTAACTGAGCCATAATACCAAAAAAAAAAAAAAAACAATCCCTCCAAAACCCATAATGACACAGAAAAGACATTCACACTACAAAATGTGGCATTAGGCATAACAAAGAAATATTGAACCAGTACAAGATTTAAAACAACCAGGGCAAACATCAAACTCTATAGCTCCAAGACCAACAACTCTAGTCAGTGACAAGTCTCTAAATCTGATAATCTGATAATCCTAACCAGCAACAAGTCTCTGGAGTTCTGTTTCTGCCCCTCCAGCTAGGCTACTCACAGTCCTGGAAAACTTCATCTGGGGCGGCAGCTTTCCTTAGTAGCCCATGGCCCCGACATCTCCACTGGGTCTCCACTGCAACCCATGGTTCACAGCTCCATCAGGTCTCCATGCAGGCAATCCTGCTTCACACCTCCCATGGCCATTTCTAAAACACAAAACCATGTTGCAAATTCTTTCTGTTGTCCCAGTGCAAGTCAGCTGCCCCAATCTCTATGGCTGTAATCTCTCATACAATTGCAGCTGAACGGGCAGCAGTTTCGGCCCAAAGATTTCTTTCTGTGCCATATCCCTCTGCACACACCAGTCCATTTCTATGCACTGTAACCCTGCACAAGTTCTTAGGACATGGGCATAACAGCAAGCCTCTCACACAAACTGCTTCTAGCCCAGTCCAAGCAAAGCTTTTTCTTACCCTCATAAGCCAAACTTCAAAGTCCATAGTTCTTACTGCATTCAGGTCTTTCAACTCTGACCAGAATAGTCCACCAAGCTGTACTTACAGCACTGCAAGTCTCTCAGGCCAAGGTTTCAAATCCTCCCACATTCCTCTTGAAAATCAGCTCCAAAAGGCCAAAGTTACACAGTAGGTGTCTAGCAGCAAATGACACCACTCCTAGGTACCAACTATAATGCCCATAAGCCCACCCCAACAATACACTGCCTCCAGGAGGTGTTAATTCCCAAATCTCCATCAGCTGGGAACCGAGCATTCAGAACACCTAAGTTTATGGGGGATACCTGAATCAAACCACTACAGGCACTGCAATGTACAGAGTTTTGTTGTTCTTGCTGGTATAAAGTAACTGACCCCCTCCTGTTCCCGCATAAAATTGCTGAACACACTAACTCAGGGAAAAAAAGGTGCCAGTGATTTTAATGATCTATTTTCTTTAATTAAGAAAAAAAGTTTTAATTACTCCTTAAAATACAAAAAGATTAATTATGTTGGTAAACCAATATCTTGGTACTTTCTCTAGGGATACTGCCTTTTCCCAGATACTCTGAGTTTGTTGGGTTTCCCTTTCCATACAAACTGACACAAATTGGAAGGCATGATTAAAGATCCTAGCCTACTGTCTAAAGCAGAAATTAGAAAAAAGAGCAGCATATGAGAGCACAGTGAAATTTAGAACTTCTCCTTAGGAATACTTTGTTATTTTTTTTTTTTTAATTTTTGGTGGTCTTGGGCATTGAACCCAGGACCTCATACAACTAGGCAAGGGTTCTGTCAGTCACTGGACTACATTCCTAGGCCATGGATTTTTATCTTTAAAGTAATACCTTACCTTCTCATTCTTAGACCAGTGGGACTCTGAGAAATGCAGAGGGCTTGGGAAATTAAGGAGCCTGGATGCCAGCAGAGATTAATGGAAGAAAAAAAAAATCCTGGTGGATCATTTCTGTGAAAGCTCTTCTTCTTCCAGTGAACCATGGGTGGTCTGGTGGCTATGGGTGTGCCCCCTGAGAAACAAAGCTGGATCTCCATGAATTCTGATGTGGAGATCAGGAGGGCAGTTCCAGCAGTTCTTTCTAATGCTAGAAATTCTACATAGGAGCTTTTGTGTCTTCCCTTTTTAGAGTACTCTGACTCAAACCCATGGCCTTATGCATGCAAAGTATCTGCCTGTGACTAAGCTTAATTAATTCTGTCAGTTCTAGTCAAGAGGTTTCCTTGGTCATTTGCAGGTGGGATCACAAGGGCTCTTTCTGAGAAGAAGCAAAATGCAAGCATTTGTGTTAGACAACCACATCTGATGATTAGTCATGGCTATAATGAGTCAGCTTGGTCAACCAAGACTCTTTGAGGTGGTACACGAGCCATTGTTGACTGAGAGTGATTGTCATCTGGTACATGGGTTTTCTGGCTCCTGCTGTTGGTTTTTTCACGCCTCCACCAAGGCACTTCCTTGATAATAAAGTCACATTAATCTTGTGGCCATTTAACGGTGTCTCACTTTCACTTGATGATTTGCCCAGGGAGCTGAAGCTGTTGGCAGGGTCTCAGATAAAGTACTGAGGATAGCAGAGTACATCTACCAAGAATATCACAGGGGAAGCCATAGAGTGCCAGACAAGAGTGAGTGGCACCTGCCACTCTGTCCTTGGCATGGTTATCCATTCCACTTTCCCCAAACACCAGTCAGTGTAAGCCATGTCCAGAACTTAAAGGGAAAACCAGTCCCATTGTAGAGAGCTCTTTTCATCTTGGCATACAGTGAAGTGACACTTAGCTGGATCTTTATCCCAAGTGCTAATTGATGTCGTTAGCTTCTTGTGGCAGCGACAGGAAATAGTAACGAGGGAATCACATTCTTCTTATCTTGTACTTGGGAGTTTTATTTAGAAAAATTGTGTTTCTTTAGCCAAAGAGCACCAAATAAACCCTAAATCTTCAGTGTATATGACAAAATGATTCTTTAAGGGACATTCTGTTATCCTGTCATGCTGATGAACACCTATAATCCCAACACTTAGAAGACCAGAAGCAAGAGAATAAGGAGTTCAAGGTCAGATTTGTTATATAATGAGTTTGAGGCTAGCCTGAGCAACATGTGAGCCTGTCTAAAAATAAAAAAGAAAAGAAGAGAAAAAGGGTGCCTTAATGTTTTGTAGAAATTGGTATATAGCTAATATATTGGTCTTTCTTAGTTACCAGAGGGAAGGATCATGCATATGGATTTATTGATACCCAAAATTGGGTACATATTTTCTACTCACATAAACTTCTGTGTCATTAATCTGAAATCCCTCACTGAGATACTAAAGCAGTATGCTGTCTTTGTAACTTTTCATTTCTAACAAATTTATAATTAAACTTTTGTAGTGTATGGATATATGTGTGAATATATAACTAAATAGAAAAACATATCTGAACATTTCATATGTATTACATGTCTTTCTAGCCTGGCTGTGTAACCTTTGATAAGTTATTTACCTTGGGTATCCAGTTTCTCACTTGTGACCTATTTCATAGGACATCTCAAGGATCAAGTGAGCTAAGTCATAGAGTGCACTTGGAGTCAAGGACGGTGCTAATAATATTAGTTATCACTATTATTAGTTACATTATTTTTATTGTTTTAAATTCTTAGTTTGTAACTACCTAAGTATACTGCTTAGACTTTACCCTTATTGGTTAATAAATGAAGGACTATTGTATTTTTTCCCTAGATTTTTTTTTTTTGTCTTGCAGAGAACAGCATAAGAAATCTGTGAGCAAAAAAAAGTGAGACCAATAATAAATCAATGAAAGCTTAAAAATATATTTGTGGAAAAATACTGAGGAAAAAGAGGAACTATGAACAGTCAGTACAAGAAAGGCCACAGGCTTCAGGTGACAAAGGTTATAAGCCAGGAACATCACCAATATGTCTGTAGTTGTAATGCGAAATAAAACTTCTCCAAAGATGACACTTCTACCAAGACAATACATCATTTTCCTAACTACTCCCTCTCCCTTCATGAACTAGCACAGCAAAGAGAAGGAATAGTGTAGTAAGATTGTGATGTGTGACTCTGTCATCAAACATCTACTTTGGTATGACAGTGAAGAAGATAGAAAGTTCACCTCGCTGCATGACCGTCAATACTTGTGGTTGCATCTACTGTGTATTTAACAAGAATGACTTCATCAGTGCCCTTTTTGAGTTCAGGATAAGTTTGGTTTATTCCTCATACTGATGTGGAAGTGATGTTGGCATAGAAGTGGTGTCCACTGTCACCCATTCTGTTGAATAAGGATGACTGGGTGATGAGAGACAACAAAGCCACATGTTCTTGACTAGGCTTGGATGAAATAAGGCAGGAAGTCTGGAAAACATTCAACCACACACACATGCCCCAGTCTGAGAAGGCTTAGTCAAATTGTGGCATGTTGAAAGACTAGTTAATATCTAATCTAGTAATTATCAATGATTGCTTACATTTAAGCAAAGGGTGACAGGACTGATAATTACCAAAGTTTCAAGAAATTTGGCCAATAAGAAATGTACTTTTTTTCCCCCTCCCCTTCATGTGTAACTCTTTAATTCTCAAATGAAAAGTTGTCAATTTGAGGAAGTCTTCATTACTACCACCCCTTTCTTATCCCTTTTAATTTTGTTCTACATTCCTGTAGCGTACGTGCTTTGCTATTTAACTTACCTATGCAGGTGGGTGGCTCTGCCTTTCACTTGTTACTTCATGTATGGGTGAAGCTTTGCTAGGCTCTATCATCTTCAAGATATACAGATTATAATAAATGTTGATGTAAGGAAAATTATTTTTAGGACTCTTCTAATAACTCATATTATTTTATATAACATTTATCATACATTTTATAACTAAGCTAATGTACCTGGTATGTACTGTTTTGTTTTTACCAAATGCATGTTCATGATTTTTTTCACTCTATTCAGGAGGAAATTCAAGTGAATTAGAGTTTTTTGCTAATGTGTGCATTCATACTAGACTCTCAAAAGATAAAGACCTTGTTTAGCAGAGGGTGATTTTCCAAATGTCAGTAAGTTAATAAAATGCTGTCTGCAGTTTGTTTTGTCTTTTGTCTTGTTCTTTTTCCTTCCTTTGATCTAGTATTGAAGTCACAGTTCTACATATGCTTTATGTATAAGTATGTTTAATGCTAACTACTATGACTTGAAGAGCATATCTGAGTCAGAAACAAGGACTGTGGCATATATTATGTGTCCTTGAAACACCAAAATAATACCTGAAGTGCATTTAAATGTCTCTGAATGTAGAATCATTGTTACCCAAGAGTAGCTCTTTATGTCAGAGCAGAGCCCGGAAGAAAACAGATGCAGGTTAGACAGGTTTTGAATTGAAGAGCAGTGGTTGTGGAAGGCAATATTTGCATGTATGAGTAGGACATTCAAAGCAGGTACAGCCATCCAGCTATTGGGATGGTGGTCTCCTCAAGGGGCAGTAGTGGGAGGATACTACTAGCAGCCAACCTCACCTTCATAACAATTTTGCCCTGACCCTGTGGTCTCCTCACATAATTTCTAGTTTTTTTTTTTTTTAAAAGGGTCCTCCATGTTACACAGAGTATGTTGGTATGTTAAACTCTTTCTGGATAACTGGTCTACCCCATCCATGAAATACCAGAACCATAGTCAAGCACTGATGTATAATTGTCTGCGGTGCCTATGATTGATTGTGTTTTGTTTTTAATTTTTATTTTTTCCTGCATGATCATCCATTGTGGTGTTTGTAAGTAGCAAAAAAAAATGAGCCTGATTTGTTCTCCTTTGTAGAGCCAGGCCGAGGCCCACTACAAAGGAAGTAAACATGCCAAGAAGGTCAAAGCACTAGAGGCAACGAAAAATAAACCCAAAATGGTTTCTTCCAAGGACAGCACAAAGGCTAACCCCAGCTGCGCCATCACTGCAATCCCAGGCAACAGCTCTGACAAATCAGGTCAAGGACACTTTTTGTTCTTCGCATCCCTTGTGTTCCTCTACCTCCCCTGCCTGCCCGCTACTTCCTCCCCTCAGATGTTGCATGTTACTCTGTCATGGTTTATTTTTGTAATATTAATATGTTTCCTTCACAGGAAGGAATGTGTGTTAGCACAGAATCTAAGCATTTAATATGTTGCCATTCCATGTTGTAAACTATTTATGGTTAAATATACTTATGTGTGTGTCTATATATTTGCATGAAAACAAGTAAAGGCTACTTTGACCATAACTTGTTAAGACAAAAAGAGGAAATGGATATAAAATAATGTTATTACTTTCATTTCCTTTATGTTTGGTTTCTATTCTAGGCTTTTGGTAAAGGAATTTTTAAACTTGTTGATAATGGATGGTTTCATATTCTCTCATCCTAGTTAAAAAAAATTAAAAAAAAAAACAAGGAGTTGAGAGGTGAAAGTTTTCTGAGTGACATTAGTAAATTAATAGGGGAATGTGCTTCATAATAAAAGGTTTTGATTTTTTAATATCTCCATGGACTTGCTCTCAGAATTATAAATGGTCCCAACTATTTTAAAGGGATTATTTACGAAGTCATGGATTGTTTGAGAGAAGAGCTTTATATAATTGGAAATGGGCTACTAATGGAAGTGTAAGGAAAGTCTGTGTTTCTTCAATACAGACTGAATAATATTTCTCAAAAGGTTCACTCAGTGGAAAGAAAAAGTACCTCTCTCTCTCTCTCTCTCTCTCTCTTTTTTTTTTTAGTGTGGATACCATGAAGTTGGATGTTTAATAGGCTTTCCCACTCTCACACCTGCCCTTGGGGCCCATAATGGATTTGTCATCTTGTTTTAGTAGCTAATTGAGAACAGTCTGTTAAAGGAGACTAAGAGGACATGTCCCTTCCTTTATATTTGTCTCTGACTTTAGGGTCTTCTATATTATGGGAAACACACACTTCTGATTATTTTTTGCTCATAAGAATTCTTCAGTGTTTGAGGAGGAGAGCTGAAGCCTTTCCTGGGCCTCTCCATGGCCTTCGGAGAATGACAAGTGCATTAGTGTAGGAAGAAAGTTCAGAAAATCTTTACGGATGAAGAGACAATACACACACACACACACACACACAGAGGAACTGTTATTGCTTAGGTCCCATAGATGCTGGTTTCAAAGGTCCCAAAGCCTAAAAGTAAGATATTTTATTTGGCAATAATGAAATTTTTAATTTTTTTTATTTTTAAAATATTATATTTTTATTTATTTGACAGAGAGAGAGAGAATAAATATGCCAGGGCCTCCAGCCACTGCAAACGAACTCCAGGCTCATGTACCCCCTTGTGCGTTTGGCTAACGTGGGTCCTGGGGAATTAAACCTGGGTCCTTTGACTTTGCAGGCAAATACTCTAAACTCTAAGCTATCCCTCCAGTCCAATAATGAATTTTTTATGTAATAGAGTTCCTAAATCATCTTATCAGATAAACAGATGGTAAGTATTAGATTGTCACATAGCACTTCTTAACCTTCTAATGAACAAATCCATGTATATATTCATATACATAACTCATGAGATATTAATATCAATATGCAAAAGTTTCTCCACTTCAACAACACGTCAGCAAATGGTGAGGTCAACATTGAGGCCAGCATTTGCCTGCAGGTACCTCGTGTTTACAAGCATAGGATCCATCATACTCTTCCTGCCATATTTCATCTTCCACATAATATGGTTGCCTTTATGAACAATCCCTTGCCAAAGGTTTTATTGCCTGAATTATGGCCTTTACCTCTAGATGAACTTATAAGTAAAAGGATAAAATGATGGAGGTTTGTTTCACTGTTTTTTTCAGCTTATTTTATGACATAAGCTGATCAAATAGTAAATGCTATAAATACTTCAACATTGCAACTGAATGTGCTCAATGCTTCACTTAAGTTATATTATTATCTGGGAATTGGATTTGCTCTAGGGATAGTAGTAAAAGTAATGGACAGAAAAGGAGGTAGGAGTGTGAGGAAAAAGAAAAAGTAGATAAAACTAAAGGCTAGGGGTTTAGAATGAAGGAAAGATCATTCTGGTGCTAGAAAGAGCAAAGAGCAGAGGCTGGGTTAAAATCACAGATAGGATGAGACTGATAGGATGCTTGATGTGTATATATTGAAGCAAAACTCAGTGGTTCAAGGATTTCCTTTCAACACTAGACTGTAAGCATTCACTAAAGACTCATGTTAACAACACAGAGGCTTCCCGAGCCACTATGTTTGCTGAGTGAAGAACTAGAACAAATTAGGGTCAAGGATATTGTGGTCTAAACAAAAACTCAAATGGGGGGATCTTGGGGGGATGAGAGTAAGGAGAGGTGAAAACATAACTGAAGTACAGCATCTCTTCAGTAGGTGTTAGGAGGTCTTTAATCCTGCCTCCTCTCGTTCTGTGGTTTAGCAGTAGTGAGCTCATTCACTGTGAGACTTCCCAGATTTGGAGCCCATGAATATGGAAACCCTTTATATCTAGGAGTATCTCATTTTCCATGTTACCTTACTCAAAGTCCATACATTTGTGAACACATTGATGGTATCATTCACATCACTTGTTTCTCCCAATTTTGTGTGTTAATGCAAATGACATGTTTTATATTTTGCATAATAACTACAAAAGCAATACCACTATTGTTGAATGGTGACAATATTTTAAAATAGAGTAGGTTGTATTTGCTAAATAGATACATGTGCTTTTCTCAACCTTTGCTAAGTGTAGCTTCTAAACAAGAATTCCCATGTGTATTTTATAGAATTTTATAATTGGAAAATTAGAAACTTCACCCACATGGACAATATAATGTAAGCAATGTATAAAAAAGCAATTGATAAAAGCCTGTTTCTGAGCCCTTGAGAGGCTCCTACAGTTTTGTCACAGTTACAGATTCTAGCTCGGAACTGACTTTCATTTAATTTGAAATCCTGTCTTAGAAAAACAGAAGACCCAAAAAACAGTCCTTTATAAATGGTCCCTGTGGAATGTGGCAAGGAAAGAGACGGCTGGTGATATGACACTTCATTGACTGAAATGTTTTATTTTAGACAACATTTCCTCTAAGGAGTCAGCCAAAAATTAGAGTAACAGTCATAGTGACAATTTCTCAGTGATTGCCAAATCTTATGAGACCAAAATTCCCTAGCAGTGGTCTTTTTCTTCTGAATGAAGATCTCCTATCAAGAGGTTTTGAGTAGTGTCTGTGTTTCCCACATGTCGGAATGGGTAGTGAAAGCGTTAGTCACTTGATGTCTGAGCCACTAGATTTCAAATAGCTAGACAGTCACACCATCCATAGCATTGACTAATCCAACGTCTAGCTTCATATTTTAGCATCAGCCTAGCAACTGTGTTGTTCAAGGAAAGCACATTTTGCGGGCAAGAAAGAATCAGGTAGGTGATAGAGAGCTGTATGGGATTAGAACTCCCACACCAGCAGCTCTCAAGTCCCAATTACCCACCTTAGTAAAGAATTGAAAACACAGACTCAAAGAAGCGTAAATTATGAGATTTATTTTAGGACCATTAAGATAAAAGGGCAAGCAAAGCAGGAAAGTGTCCAAACCAGAAATTCTCCCCATTCACAGTCAGGCTGGCAAGGAAGAGAGGAGACCAAGAAAATCTCCCTCACATGGAGAAGACAAGATGGGAAGGAGGGGCTTACACACATGTTTCAGGTCCATTTATACGACTCGTACATTTAATGAGAATGAGATATGTCATCAGGCTCAAGTGTGTAGGGAGGGATCTGCTTGGCTGGAGGGCTCAAGAGGAAGACTGTCTAGGAAGGGCTTATCCGCTGGGACTAAGGCTATGAAACTGAGAAATAAACAGGAAGCTGTTGGTAAGGATGGGTTAGGAGGTTGTTGTTTGCAGCTTTCTTGGATGAGACTGAATCAGAGCCCCCATTCTAGTCCTGTCAGAGCAGGCAAGGTAGTATCCATGTTTCTGTGGATTAGTCCCCAGCTAATTACCTACCAGGAAAAAAAAAAAAAAAGGCTACTTTGGTCTGAATCTGCATTACAGATACTAAGGTAGAAAGTGCCTGGGATAGCAGAACCCCAAGACTCACTAAGCACCATTGGAGGTGAGGTGTGATTGTGGAGTATCTGATCAGGAACACAGGGCCTCAGAGGACTTCTCTATGCTCCTCAAGAGCACACATTATTTCTTCTAAGATGTGCTCTAATAATCTTCCAGCAGCTAAGGAAGCCTCCGTATCACTACTTTGACACTCAGTATAGCATGCCTCTCCTTTGTGTTATATTTGGAGACATGATTTTGGCTTGTGTTGCATGGCAAACTTTCTGTTTTTTTTTCTCTTAGGTCAGTAAACAAAATAGTTTCAAACTTTGATAGCAGAAATTTCATTTCTAAGAAATTCTAACTACGTAATTTTTAAAAGTTAATTGTTTCATTAATGACTGGTAAGATTAGCTGTCCCATTCACGTTTTAGAAGTTGGAATAGAAGTAAAATAAAAAGAAGTGGCTTTCTGGTCTCCTAGAATCTGCCTAACTTTAAATGATGCATCAGTGAGTGTTTGAAGCAGAGTGAGGAGGAGGAATGTGCTTTGGGAGAATTGGGGTCAGAACACAGCATGCATTTAGCAGCCTCAGGAAGATGGCTGGACTGGAACATGTTGGCCAGACACTACACCCAAATCTCTCCCTGGAGTTCAAGTGTCGCAATGCCATACGACAATATACATCCTGTGATAGTATGCCCCACACATCAAACTGAAGGTTCTTTTGTGATAGCATTATAAAAGCATAACTCATAACAGATTGAAAAATATAGAGTCTCCAGACAATTCATTTCTTGAAAATAATGAAATATTTTAAGTCAATTTAATATGCCATACGCCTAGGCTTTATATTCGGCATAAAAAATTAATTCAGGGGCTGGAGAATTAAAAATAAAAAATTTTTAAAAAATAGATATAATATAAAAATAATAAAATTTAAAGAAAATTAGATAAAAAAATAGATAAATGATTAAAAAGATATAGATATAAATAGTTTAAAAATTTTAAAAAATATAGAAAATAAAAATAAAAATATATAAATTAATTAAAAGATATAATTAGATATAAAGATATAAATTTATAGAAAAAATATGGGATATAAAATAGTAAATTTTATAAAATAGATATATAATAAGAAAAGAAAATTTTTAGAAAGATAAAAATTTAAAAGTAAGAAAAAATTTAAAAGAAAATAATATAGATATAAAAAATAGATAAATTAGAAAAATAGATATAATATAAATATGATAAAGTTATGAAAAGATATGATAAAAGAAAATTTTAAATTTAGAAAGATTAGAAATAGAAATAGATAATTAAATTTAGAAAGATAAAATAAATAAGATATTAAATTTGGGAAAAATATAGATATAATATATAATTTAGAAAAATATATGAAAAAAATATTTTAGTAAAATTAGAAAGAAAGATTTTAGAAATAAGATAAGAAAAATATAAAAATAGATATATAAAAATAATATAAAAATTTAAGAAAGAAATAGTTTTAAAATAGGTAAAGTTAAAAGAATAAATAAAAGGGGGGGGAAAAAAAATTTAAAAAATTAAAAAAATAGATATAAAAATAGATTTTTAAAAAGAAAAGGGGATATAATAAAATAATAAAATTTGGGAAATAGATATAGATTATAAAATAGAAAAATTTTTAAAAAATAGATATAGATATAAAGAAAATAAATTTAAAAATAAAATATGGGGAATTTTAAAAAAATAGATTAAATTTAGAAAGAAAATATAGTTTATAATAAAAAAAATAATTTAGAAAATGATATAGATATGAATAGATATATAGTTATAGAAATAGAATAATATAAATAGATTAAAATTTTTTAGAAAAAGATATGGGGAATAAAATAGAAAAATTTTTAAAAAAAAATTTTAAGATATGATATAAAGATAAAAAATTTTTGGGAAAGATAAATATAAATAAAGATAAAAAATTTTAAAAAGAATAGATAAGATAAAAAGATAAAAATTTATAGAAAAATATAATATATAGATATAGATATAGATATATAGATATAGATATATAGATATAGATATATAGATATAGATATAGATATATAGATATAGATATATAGATATAGATATAGATATAGATATAGATATAGATATATAGATATAGATATAGATATAGATATATAGATATAGATATAGATATATAGATATAGATATATAGATATAGATATATAGATATAGATATATAGATATAGATATATAGATATAGATATAGATATAGATATAGATATAGATATATAGATATAGATATATAGATATAGATATATAGATATAGATATATAGATATAGATATAGATATATAGATATAGATATATAGATATAGATATATAGATATAGATATAGATATAGATATAGATATAGATATAGATATATAGATATAGATATATAGATATAGATATAGATATATAGATATAGATATAGATATATAGATATAGATATATAGATATAGATATAGATATAGATATAGATATAGATATATAGATATAGATATAGATATATAGATATAGATATAGATATATAGATATAGATATATAGATATAGATATATAGATATAGATATATAGATATAGATATATAGATATAGATATATAGATATAGATATATAGATATAGATATAGATATAGATATATAGATATAGATATAGATATAGATATATAGATATAGATATAGATATAGATATAGATATAGATATAGATATAGATATATAGATATAGATATATAGATATAGATATAGATATAGATATAGATATAGATATAGATATAGATATAGATATAGATATATAGATATAGATATATAGATATAGATATATAGATATAGATATAGATATATAGATATAGATATAGATATATGTATGTACATTGAATAATTTTGTAAATGTACAACCACAAGTGCCCTTGAGATCTCAACAAAAGTTATGATTTATATTTTAATGACATTCCTCTAATTTGCTTCAGGAAAAATTCTCTTACTGTGGCATATTCTTCCGACATGGGTGGCTGATTAAATAGAGCTGCTCGATGAGTATTTTAGATTCTGTGTGCAACATATATTTAGGATTCTGAGCCCAGTTCCAATGATGCTTATGATCTAATACTGTAAAAAATGTTCCTGATAGCATCATGATAAAGTGCTTTGCCTTTACTTCTTTATATATTATATTATATATTATACTATATATATATAGTATAATATATAAATCAAGAAGGAATATCTATCTATCTATCTATCTATCTATCTATATAGATATAGATATATTCCTTTATATATTCCTTTCCACAGTGCTAGGGTAAAGTGATGGTAGTGACCACTGGTACTGACTTTTAGAGTTTGCAGAATGTAAGGACTATGGGAACATGAGTTCCTCCATCTGAGTTTCCAGGAATGTCTTGTTTCATGGGGCCCCAGAGATTTGTTGTGGGAGTACAGCCACCAGAGAAAGCCCCTGCTAGGACAATGCCCAAAAGAACTGTGGGGTCAGGGACACCACAGGAAACTCCGAGTAGGGCAGTGGCTAGTGGAGTGGTGGAAGTAGGGCCACTCCTAAGACTCCAGCACTGTAGTGCTCAGTGTGTCAGTCTGGGACAACTGCAGGCACGGGACTCAGTGCTGCTCATGAGCTGAAGCCAGAAGAACCATGAGCATGTGCAGGATGTGGCTCCTGGGCTCAGAAGTTACTTTGGAGCTTCAGAGTTCAATGCTATCTGATATAGTGGGACTCAAATTTTTCCCTTGCCTGTTTCACACTCACAGAATGGGAATGTCTGTGCTATGTCTTTCTCAACACTGTATTTTGGAAATAGACCATTGATTTTGACTGCCCAGCCTCACAGCTACAAGGAAGTAACATCAGAATGAACTGTGGTTATTTCTCACCCATATTTGTTTTTGAAGAGGCTCTGGATTTTGGAGTTGATCCTGGAATAAATCAAGATCTTTGGAACAATTGGAATGGGGTAAATGTGTTCTGTATGTGATAAGGACATGAAGTTTTAGGGGAGCCAGTAGCAGAATTTTAACCATTTCAATGTCCCCTCTCAATGAATCTCATGCTGAAATGTAATTGTGACTATAACAGTATTGAGAGGTGGGAACTTCAAGAAGTGTTGGCTCATTAGGGTTCTGCCCACAGGAAAGGATTCATGTTATCATGGGAGGGACAATTATAACAGGAGTGGATCCCTGGCCAAAGGATGAGTTGGACCCAGCTTTTTACATTCCTTGCATGCTTGCTTGCCCTCCCTCCACTATACTAAGGCAGCACAGTGACCTTCACCAGATACCAGAACCATCTAGAAAATGTGTCTTCCCCACACAATAAATTGCCTTGGCCATGATTTTAGACACCCTGGTCCCCAGAACTATGAGGAACAAACTGTTTGTTACAAAGTACAAGATGTGGTACCCTGTCATAGCAGCAAAGAACAGACTGAGAGAGCAATGCTGATAACAGTTAGCATATGACTAATGACCATTATGTGCCCGACACTGTTCTAAGTATTTCATATGTACTATCTTAATTAAGGGTGGTTATAGCAACCACGTTAAAGATACTGGAAAGTGAGCTTTGCAAGAGGGAAGAAATAGCAAGAGTGCTTCTTCACAGAGAAGGTCATTTCAAGGTCAGAAGGTAGTTTCAACATCAGGGTATCACTTCAGCCATCTCTCAGTTCTGTTCCCATGATACGCTACCTTTGAGGAGAGTTATGTGAGTAGTAGTATGGTGTTTTTATAAGTCTGAGAATTTTCCCACTAAGTAACCTCCTCCTAGAATAGCCTCACATCTCAAAGGGGTATGTTCCTTTTCCTACCTATTTTACAACTTTTAAAAAATAAGCTATAAGGGCTGGAGAGATGGCTTAGCAGTTAAATGCTTGCCTGTGAAGCCTAAGGACCCCAGTTCAAGGCTCGATTCAAGGCTCTATTCCCCAGGACCCACGTTAGCCAGATGCACAAGGGGGCACATACGTCTGGAGTTCGTTTGCAGTGGCTTGAAGCCCTGGTGCGCCCATTCTCTTTCTCTCCCCTCTTTCTCTGTCTGTTGCTTTCAAATAAATAAATAAAAATACACAAACAAATTTTTAAAAAGCTATAAGAAGATATTTACAAGGATATGTTAAGCAAGATATGATTCCCAAGTGTCGTTTACCTGCTTGTGTACATAGCATGGTAAAAGGAGTATAAACCTCATGTCAAACCTATTAGCTCCACCTCTAACCTCAGATAACCTTGATCAAGTCATGTTGTGTTTCCTCATCTAGAAAATAGGGGTATTACACCTATTACTCCTATTGGTTATGCAATAGGCACTGGGCTGAGCATTTTGCATTTATTAGCTCATTAATCCTGAAAGCATGTTAGGAGTAATATTGTTTAGGGAATGATGACAAGACAATTATCTCTATATATTCAGTATTTCTTTCCTGAATATTTTTCACCCATAATTGGCTGAATTCATGGACTGTCCTGTGTTTTGATTTAGGGAAAGTCAGTTGCTTATTTTTTTTAATTTAAAAAGAAATTATTTACACAGAGAGGAGAGAGAGAGAGAATGGACACACTGCAAATACAAATGAACTCCAGATGCATGTGCCACTTTGTGCATCTGGCTGTACATGGGTACTGGGGACTAGAGCCCAAGTCGTTAGGTTTTTTCAGGCAAGAGCCTTAACTGCTGAGCCATCTCTCCAGCCCTTGTTTGATTATTTCTTTCCAACTAAAATTGCACCCAATCATTTGACTAACCCAAAAGACATAATAGTTAATATCTAGTTAAAAATTGTAAATACTATGCTTGGAAATTCACTAGCAGTTCTGCTGCTTATAATCTTTGTGGCCTTTTAAATCCAGAGACTCTTTTTGGAAGAAAACTTCATAGATTAAATCAAGAGCCATAAAAATGTCTATCCCATTAGCTCAAGTAACTTTTTTTCTGTATTTATGAAGGAAATGATTATATATTCAAAGAAAGATAAACTGTTACTTAGAAAGATGCTCATTGCCGCATGATTTGTATTAGTATTAGTAAGATGCTCAACACCAGGGGAACTATTTAAATATTTATGTTATGCATCTTAAAGGTAAAAGTGGGCTGGAGAGATGGCTTAGTGGTTAAGCGCTTGCCTGTGAAGCCTAAGGACCCCGGTTTGAGGCTCAATTCCCCAGGACCCACGTTAGCCAAATGCACAAGGGGGTGCATGCGTCTGGAGTTCATTTGCAGTGGCTGGAAGCCTGGTGCACCCATTCTCTCTTTCTCTCTCTCTCTGTCGCTCTCAAATAAATAAATAAAAATAAAAAAAAAAATTAAAAGGTAATAGTAACAACATGGAAATAATAAGTGATGTATAGTTAACATATAAAGTATATTAAATAAACAATGCAAAACGGTTTATTCATTTGCATATTTTCATATATTTCTTGAATCTCCACTAAGTAACTTAGCATCATGCCAGGCACTGGGTATGATTGTGAATTAGGGAAAGTTTGGCTCACTCTCCTGAGAGTGCATGCTCTTCATGGACACATGCTAAACTACTGACAAGAAGTGAAGAGAAAGGAACACTGAGGTAGAGAAGGCCTCGACAGGGGCATTAGCTCTCTCCTGCTTCTGGGTGAAAAAAAAAAATAGGTCAGGCAAACAGAGTCTCTGGTTTGGGGATAGAAACAAGGTAGATTGATATCAGAGGGAGTAGTACAGGCTTCACAATGTGAAATGCTGCCCCACTGAAGCATATGAAGCAATGGGAGGACATAGGGGACAAGGAAGGGAAGATAGGATGTTGGTAAGCAATGGTTAAAATGTGGGAGGTAATGACAGAAAGGAAGAGGAATGAACTAGTGGCCATAAACACAGAGGTTCTTTTGTTGTTCCTACAGTTGTATTTATTTATTTATTTATATCTTAAGGGGGAGAGAGAAAGAGTCACAGAAAGAGGGAGGGAGGGAGAATGCTCGCACCAGGGCCTTCAGCTGCTGTGAACAAACACAGAAGTTCTTAACTTTTTGTGTGTGTCGTGGACTCCCAGGACCAAGTAGTGACGCCTTACTCTTAGCTTGATGCTTTTAAATGCATACAACGGAAATCATGGTTTTACAAAGACAGCCAATGCTAATAAAACACATCTGCTAATTTTTGGTTGTAATATAATATAGCAGTAAGGCACTAAATAAGATCTAGTTGTAGCCCCAACATCTACATAATTTAAAGTAGTGATGAACATACAGTGTTCAAGCACTCTGTGATAATTGTAAATGTATGCTAAGGCAATTTTATTTCTATAGGTTACAGGGTTATAGGAATTGTAAGTCTGCTGCAATTTGTTGTGTTTATTTATGACTGAAGAAAATGTTGAATTTCAAATAGAAATAAATGAAGATAAAGATAAAGTTTTGTTCTTTGGAATTTAAGAACTTTTGTTTAATTTTACATAATTCAGATTCTTTTTCTGCTATCCTCATATGCTATGTTACCACAATGTATTTTGGCGCCTTGGTTAAGTTTACATAACCCAGAACCAGGCAGGATAGGAAAGAAACTCTTGATATGTGTTTTTTTTTTTATCATAACTGTGAGCATCACAGCTTATCATGTAATGTTGCATGTGTTTCTTGCTCAGTTATATTATGGTGACAATCTCATCATCACAAGTCTCCATTTCACCACTGTCCTATAATAGATTTCTTTCATTGTAATATACATATATATGTACATATATATACACGTACACACACGCACACACACACACACACACACACACACACACATATATACATATATATAACATATATGTATGTATGCATGCATGTAGGCAGCTTACAAACAGAAAGATAAGCAGTTTACAAAAAGAAAAGGTTTATTTTGGTTCACAGTTTTGGAGTTTTCAGTCCATGATCAGTTGGCCTTGTTGCTTTGAATCTGTGGCAAGGGAGCCCAATGTGTCAGGGAACTCATGGCAAAGCAAAACTGCTCACTTCATTGCCAGGAACAAAAATAAGAGAAAAGGACCAGGGTCCTGTTATTCCCTTCAAAGGTACATCCCCCAGTGACCAAAAGACCTCTAACCAAGCCTCACCTCTTAAAGCTTCCACCACTTCCAAATTGTACCAAGCTCTGGGGTCCAAGTCTTTAAGATGAGCTTTTAGGATTCATACTAGATTTGATCCACAGCAATTCCTAAGACATAGGATGATCTAAACAAACAATCAAAAAAAAAAAATCTAAAGTAAACCCTTCAGAAACTAAGCCTTTTAATTTAAAGGTATCTTTCTGTGGTTTTCAGACTTTCCCCTGCCACATAGAGGTCTTAAATATTCATCTGCTTTGACAGCTTCATAAAGCAGCAAGTTGAACTTGGAGTCAAAGTAGGACTGGCGTTTAGCAATGTACTTTTTTATTTATTTGTACAAGATAAGATACAAGAGATACACAACACAAGAGAGGAGGAGGGAGAGAAAGATAATGAGTGCACCAGGGCCTGTAGCCAGTGCAAGCAAACTCCAGATGCATGTGCCACTTTGTGCATCTGGCTTTTCCTGGGTACTAGGTATTTGAACTTGGGTCATTAGGCTTTGCAGGCAAGTCCCTTAACCACTGAGCAACTCTCCAACCCTTAGCAGTATATTTTTAAAGGACTGATAGCTTTTTATGCCTGGGTATTCTAGTCAAAAAATGTTTACCTAACATCCTTAGAGCAGAGAGTACCCAGTGAGGTCCATAAAGAGTACTTGCCATGTACTTGTTTACATGAGGTAGTTGAGGCAAAAAAAAAAAAAAAAGCTTGTTTTGTAAGTGGTGAGTTCTTGGCCGTAAGTGAGGAAGGACTTGGTGTCCCCATAGCTTTCAGACTGTCCTCACTGTCCTCTGTGTGTGCCCCCTCTACTGGGGCATTAGAGCTACACTTTTGTTGAGTTCTGCATCTAGAGAGGATGGAGGATAGGGCTGAATTCAACAGTTTTGCTTGTACCTCATGGATCTAAAATTGTGTCCCCTGAGATAGGTCCATTTACTTAGAAGAAAAGGACCCTGTTCCTCACTCCACCTTGAAAATTAGCTTTTATTCTTATTCCCGGCTCTTAAATCTCTACTGAACCTGTTCCCTGAGGGTCCTGAATTGAGTGATATGAGTTGCTTATTCTGTTTTCAATAATAAAGCTGCCTCAGAAATAACCGTTTCACATCTCTTGGTGACAAATCAAAAAAGGAGCAATTTTTCAACCTAAAGAAGTTGAAATATGATTTCTCTATTAGACAAGTCAAATGGCTGGAAAACTACACAAAATAGGAGAAAGCTATTCATTAAATTCCAGCTGGAGCAAACAAGCTTTCTCTTGTGCTCACTGAAAACTGACAAGTTCACTAATATCACTGCCAGGTCATTGAGAGCAAGGTAGGGCCGCCAGCTTTCCACACAGAGAGATTGGTGATGTTTTTGTTTTATCTGTGTGAGAGACTGGCAGTTTCTGCTCCTGGACAAAGGATGGCAGGGACAATGAGGACCACTGACATGCAGTGCCCAGGCAAGGAAACCAATGATTGACATTTTACTGACCCACAATTTCCCTGCAAGGTAAGACTGATGACCAGAACCTGACTGATGTGGGTTTTCAAATGGAAACAGGAGCAACCTCCTAGTTCAAAACCACAGCCAGGCACAGTTTTCAGATGTAAGCATAGCACAGAGCTGATTTTGAACTTACTTATTCACCCCACTTTTTGAATCCTGAATTACTTAAGATAAATGGGCTTTTTGCTGATTTCTTTTTCTTAAAGGAAATAGAGCCTCATTCAGTAGGGAGTCATTTTAACTTGTAGACATTATTTTCCCTGCTTTCATGATTAGTCTGAAAGCCAAGATATGAAAATTCAGCATAAACATAGTTAATTAGGAATTTGTAAGCTTCACAGTGATCAATAATGCTTAAAAAACAAGAGATTCTGGGATTTAGCTAGAGAAAGGGTGATGTAGAACTGGATGTCAAGGGCTTAACAGGATCAGATTAGTATAATATTGTTGTGCTCTGAGACTTTTAAATTCCAGGTTTAATTTCCATATTTTTCCATGGTGTTTCTGGGCTTCTGACTTAAGATCTATGCTTGGTTTCCTTATCTGCAACATGGAATAAACCATATAAAACCTGTGTCAGTGTCCAGAGGGTATCTAGAAGTTTATCCTTCAGTGTGGAACTGAGATCAGACATTTCTCAGTGGGAAGAAGTCCACTGACTATTAAAGCAAATCAACTAGTAGATGCCAGATGAACCAGTCTATAAAGGGTATACTAGGTAAACTTGAGGAACACTTGAAATAATTTTCATTGTAAATAAGGCATCTATCTAAAGTCTGTACCATTAGGTATAAAGATATGTGCCTTGGGGTATTTAGTTTGTTGTGAACAGCAAGATGTTTAAGATATAAAGCCTGCATAACAATGACTTCAGTGACCTACATCTAATACCTGAAAAGATTCGGAAAGTTAAATAATGGCAGGACATAGTACTTGGAATTTCTTTTGAATATTATGGCATAAATATGCCAACTATGTAATTGTTGAATACTTATATAAAATAAACTAATGTTAACTCCATAGAATATTACAGAGATAGACTGCTAGGCTAGAAATCACTAATGAATCTCTAAACACAACACTCATAGTTCCATGAGTAAATTTGCCAGAGAGCTGGGAGTATTGTTCAGTGGTAAAGGTCCAGCATGCGTGACACCATTGGTTCCATCCCTGGCGCTACAAGATGGAGAAAAAGTTCCAGAAATCAGGACACCAGTTTAGTTATGAAATGAACTGGCTGTACTTTGGTGATTTTTTTTTTTTTCTGCACAAATGCTTTAGAGTTTCTGACTGAGGTCCATGAATGCATATCTTTATCTTTTGGCACTTCACATAACCACAGCACTCTAGAGAAGATAGGTGAATAGCTCCAGGGGTGAACTTATTCTGAGAATGACTTTTGGAACATAGAGATCTCAAGAGTTTGTAGACAGAAAGAAAGACTCCAGTAGAAAGTAGTTTAAAGGTATAAGAAAGACAAGAGCAGCCCAAATGGAAACACACACCTTCTCCTCAAAAAAGGGAGAAAGCACAACATCAGGGATGACCTTAACCAGGTCCCCCATTCCTCTAGGAAACAGGAGACCTTACACTGGTCAAGGGGAGGCTGAAGGATTGATAGCAAAGTGAAAAGAAGGCTAACCTTCTGCATAGAAGCTGATACACTCCCTGTTTGTAGTCACTTTTCCCCATAAATTTCATTCACCTCTTCTCCAGGCATAGAATTTCTTTCATTAGTGTTCACTAACTCATTTTCCTAACTTCAGCAGATCTATAATCTTAGGAGAGTAGAACTTTAAATAATTATGTGTGCTTTCAAAAAATTTTTAAATGGCACATCCAAATTATCACTACAGTTTTCTAAGATCTAAAATATAAATGAAGTAGGGAAAACTGGCTTTTGTATCTCACCATAACCTACAATTCTGGCCCTTTCTTCCTACTCCGTTTGACAGGCAGAGGCCTGTCCTAGGTATACGACAAATGAAACAGCACTCTGTGCGTCCAGCGCTGCAGTGGCAACGCGTTGGCATCTGTTGTTCATCTTGTTACCCGTTGTTTTGCAGAGAATTCCACGGTAGCAAACTGGCTTGTTCATCTTACAGCATGTGTGCTTTGTTTCTTTGTTTGTTTTTTTTTTTTTTTTTTTTTTTTGCAAATCTATTAACTATCTTAATGGAATTCTACTTTCAACTCTTATATATATGTTATCAGTTAGTGGTTCTCTCTCTTGGACTATGTCTAACATGTAGATAAGGAGGAGAGAAATGAGACCAAGGCTTAAGAAGTCCTTCTGCTTTTCACATTGATTTACATACGTACAGGTCTGCAGTGGGTTTTTTGTTTTGTTTTTTACTTATTTATTTATTTTTGATCTGGTGTCAAGCCTTTTCTGGGCTTTTCAATGAAATTTTTCACAAGACTGCACAGGGAAGTAGGTATTCTGACTGACATCCATTAATTTAGTATTATTCAGAAAGTGAGTAGATAAAGCTAAAAGAATGCTTTCAGAATTCTGTATCAAAGTGAGCTAACTTGGTTTAGAGAGTGTTAAGCATAATGTGAGCACTGCTTTGTTCTGGGAATAATAATGAGGTGTTGCTCCAGATGCTGGTGAAGAGAAAGAACATGGCCAGCCACCCTTTCACTATATGCCTTTCTTGTCTAATTTTTGTTCAGTAATATCAAGTATGAAGAGGGGAAATTAATTGTCTAAATTAATGATGAGTATCCTTTAGTGACCTCAGAAAACACAAAGTATTATTAGGGTAGTTACGGAATTAGGGAATTGCAAAAGGAATTGGTAGATTCTCAAAAATACAACCCAAAACTTTCAAATGCCAAAATTTCAGCAAGCACTCCTCAAGTAGCTGATCACTGCTTAGATAAAAATAAACCAAAACAGCAGTTTGGGGGTTTAAACTTGCCACAAATCTAAGAGGTAAATTGACAACAATAGGTACAATCATTTATCTATTTCTGGCCTAAAGCTAACAGAAGCCACCAAGTAAATTCCCTTTCCCTTCCAAACCTAACACAAGCTAAAAGGTGAAATCAGGGTAATGCACCATCTTCTGTCTCAAACATCCATCCCGAGGTTCACCCACTCCAAAGTAAAACCACCTATATAGTAGGATGTAGTCAATTACGTCAATTATGTCCTCCTCAGTTCCCGGAGGAGGCACAGCAGTTTTCACACCCAAGCTTCATACTATCCAGGCAGAACTCAGTTTCTGTCCCAGTAAAAACCTCACCTGGCAAAGACTCAGTGTAAGTGGCTTTCTGTGTTTTCATGGTTTCCTCACCTTTGCTTATTTCCCTTCCCTTGCACTCAGGTTTCATTGAAAGTTTCCCTAAACTGGGCATGGTGGCACATGCCTTTAATCCCAGCACTTGAGAGGCAGAAGTAGGAGGATCGCCATGAGTCCAAGGTCAGCCTGAGACTATATAGTGAATTCCAGGTCAACCTGGGCTACAGCAAAACCCTACCTCAAAAATAAAAGTTTCCTTGACCTTTCTGCAGGTCTCCATTTGGTTCTTTTTCTGAGAAGGCATGAGAGGAGAAGCACTGGTAACTGTAGGCCACCTCACCCTCACAGAGGTGACTTTCCAGTTTATTATTCAACATCTCTTTACTGAGACAAAAATGACTAATTCAAGTTTAAGGGAGGAAGCGTTTATTTCAGCTTAGAGGTCTAGATCACTGTCCATTATGGCAGCAAAGGGACAGTGGCAAGAGCTTGAGCCGCTGGCCACCTTCAACAAGGACAAGAAGCAGAGCATAATTAGTGCTGTGGTCCAGGGCCCCAGCCCATGGAATGGAGCTGTCCCCACTTCAGATGGGTCTCCCCACCTCAGTTAACCTCATCAGAATAATTCCTCACAGACATACATAGACACTAACCTAATCTGCATAACCCTCCAGTGATAACAGGTCCTCTCAGATTGACAATGAATATAAATTGTCATATCTAGTAAGAGTATCGCTCTCTTAAAATTCTGGTTTAGTGGCCTGAGCACTTTTCTCAGTCTTTGGGTCTCTTTTGCTGTTCTGGAAGGGTTACTTTGCAAAGAGATCAATAGATACCAATGAACATGTTTTTTCAGACTGTTTTTGTCAAATGGTGACTATACAATAAGCAGAAAATCTTACTATTTTTTTGATGACAGTGAAATGCAAATATTATAATACTCTCTAAAATTTTAGTCTTTTGAAATCAGAGTTAAAAAAGCAATATGTAAGTGGATAGATAATATTGTTTTCCTCCAATTAAAAATTAAAATCATTGCTTCATGGACTGGAGTTTTGAGCTACGATAGTCCAGTTATGATTTTCTTGCCAAGACTCATCTACTTTTTTCAGTCACCAGCAATAACATGGACTCAAAACTCCACAGCATCTCAGGGTACAACAGAATCCATAGCCACTGATGTGAGTTACCCATAGCTAACATAGTATTTTCCATGTCTGTGAATTAAGAGGACAGTCACTTAAATCACTTGCTTAAGCTGAATAAGTTAGTCTGGAATGCCAACATGGAATAGCCAACTTTTCCTAGCTTAGAAAGTGGGGCATTTTGTTAGCATTCTAATTCCCAGTATCTCCAATCTTCATAAGTAGCACTGCCATTATTATTATTTTTTTTACCACATGCTCGTGCCAAACCATAGCAGTGATTTTTGATTTCTTTCTTTCTCTGGATACCCACATCTAATCAATAAGTCTCTTTGGTTCTACATGCAGACATATTACCACTGCTGCTCAACTATCTACAACTACTACCTTGGCCCAAACAGTTATAAGCTGTCGGGTGGACATTGAAGAAATACCATGACATCTCATACACTTTCACAGTTTGTTCTCCATATAGTGTTAGTATAGCCAGGTCTGAGTTACTCCACTCAAGAGCCAGTGCTTAGGTGATGAAAGCTGTTGAGAAGGAAATACGGTTATCCAAGGACTGGTATCCTGAGAAGATAGAGGGACTGTCTTTCTCAAAGCACCTTCGACTGTGCTCCTGCCTTGGCCTCCAGAACATTGGAATTACAGGAGTGCTCCATCATGCCTTACTCTCCTTTATTTTATTCAAACAGACTAGATGGAATATTTTTCTACAAGTTGAACCCCAGAGCAGTTCATTGCTCTGTTCCTTAGTGCACAGGAAGAAAGAACAGGGAGGGGTGTGACACATGCTAGTGGATTCTGACGGCCACCTGAGAGGCTGGTTTTATGAATCTAAAGAAAGATTATTTAGCAGTTAATATCTTAATCATTTGGATGTAACTTCTCTTTAGCTTATAAAGTACAGAGCAAAGTGAACTTACTCCTTGCAAAAGGCATAAGGAAGGCACTTACCCTTGCATAGGAAAAACACAGGAGCACCCATTTTATAGTAATAGTCAAAATAATGATTTAAAAACATGCATCTTATCACCTCTCTCCACTTCTCAGCAATCATATCTAGATCATACTCAAATTTCTCTCATGCTCTACCAGATTGCATGTGATCTAGCTCTTCGTCACATTTTCACTAAAATTAAGAGGAGGCAAGGCATGAGAATTATTTAATGTGCACAGGAGCAATACAAAGTATGAAACTAGAAATGGTCAGATGGTTGGAAGCAAAAATATCCTCTTCTTAGGTGAAGGGGAAGGGAAAAGAAAGGCTGTGGGCCATTGTAGAGGGGAGTAGATGACTCTGAGGAGAAAGAGATGAGACAAAGAAGAAACAATAACCTCAAACAAAATCCTTTCAGCTCCAGAGGAGGTAATAGCCTTGGGTTAATAGAACCTGAGCCTTGGTAGGCAGGTAAATCTTCCAGGTAGTCTCTGAGAGTGTCCCCCAGAAGTCCAGGTGAAAAGTCTGGGCATGGGGTCAACTTTTAATCTCTTCTCTGATGGTTAGTCTTTCCTAACTAGGATTTTAGTCCTAGGAAGGAGGCTTAATATAAACTGCATAACTTTCGTAAGACTTGTGACATGTATATTTAACAAAAGATCCCAGTTCATACTACATGCATACATGTACAGGTTTTATATTTAGTGATTTTAAGATTTTACATATATGTATATATTTTTTTTCAAGGTAGGGTCTCATTGTAGCCCAGGCTGACCTGGATTTCACTATGCAGTCTCAGGGTGGCCTTGAACTCATGATGATCCTCCTACCTCTGCCTCCCGAGTACTGGGATTAAAGGTGTGCATCACCACGCCTAGCTTAATTTATTTTTATTAGATATGGACATACTTAATATGTAAACAACACATGTTGGTACCATCCTTTCCCTCCTCCCTGCACCTTTTCTGAAGAGGCCTTCCTCCTTGGGGATGCAGGTCAACCCCATAGGGATTGTGGGTCATGCATTATGGGGGCAGCAATCAGTTACAGGGGAGAAACAATGTCTCTGTGAAAAATGTCCCAACTTGTGGCTCTAACCATCTTTCCACCCCCACTTCCCCCAAATTCCCTGAGCCATGTTGGGTGTACTTTAAGTCTGCTTCAGTGATGGGCTCTTAGGAGCCTCTGGATCTCTGGTTTGGTAGGTGTTGAATGTCCTCAGTGTCTATTTTCTTTACCCTTGTGCTGATATCAGATTCACTAAGAAAGCAGCACTCTTGTTCAATTTCCCAATTCCTGTGTGGTTTCAGATGGGGCCAGGGTGGAGTGTGCCAGGTCATTTATCTCCTCAGGTCCAGTTCCTATCTGAAAAAGAGAAGCAGATTCTCCCATGGAGAGTGAAGTCAGCTCATTGTGGATGTAAACCACATCCTGGTACAGGGAGTTAGAGGCCAGCACCAAGGGAAAAGAAAAAGAGAAGAAAGGAAAACAGGAGAAATTTAAGGTTAGGTTTCATCTCACTCTCTCCAGGGCCCTTCAATTCATGTGCTCCCCCTAAGGTCCTCTTGAGGGTTCCACACTTTAGTCTAACTTCCAGGACATAGATTCTATGGTACCAGTTCAATTTGGGTTCAGTTTTGTGTGCCCCCGCCCACCCTTCCTCTTCCCTGAAACCCCTCCCTATTGTCCAAGCCTTGAGATGCCATTCAGGTAATTCAGCAACTTGGGCTGATCCATGTTAGGAATTGCAGATGAGTGAGACCATGCAAAGATTATCTTTCTGTGATTGTGTGAGTCCACTTGGAATGATATGTTCCAAGTTCAACTATTTTTTACACATTTAATTGTGTAAGTTTTTCTTATTGCTGAGTAGAATTCCATCATGTACATATACCACATCTTGGTTATCCATTCAACCAATGATGGGCACCTGGGTTAATTCCAGTCCTTAGCTATTATGAATTGAGCAGCTGTAAACATAGTTGAGCAAGGGTAAATGTCCAGTAAGGGAATAACAGGGTCTGTTGGTAACTCTATATCCATCCTTTTCAGGAGTCTCCATATTGATTTCCATTGTGGTTGTACCAGCTTACATTCCCATCAACAGTGAATGAGTATTCCTAATTCTCCACATCCTCACCAACAGTTGTTTTCATTTGATTCTTCAATGTTTGCTATCCTTACTGGGGCAAGGGGGATCTCATCGTTGTTTTAATTTGTATTTCCCTAATGGTTATGGATGTTGAACATTTTCTTAAGTGTGTGTTAGCCATTTGTAATTCTGCCTCTAAGAACTCCATATTCATTTCTCTGCCCCACTTTTAGAGTGGGTTGTTTGATTTTTTAAAACTTTTTTTATTTTTTTATTTGAGAGAGAGGCAGAGGGAAAGGGAGAATGGAAATGAACTCTAAATGCATGTGCCAACTTGTGCATCTGGCTTACGTGGGTCCTGGGAATCAAACCAACGTCCTTTGGCTTTGTAGGCAAGAACCTTAACCACTAAGCCATTTCTCCAGCCCCAAGATTTTTTATTGTTTAGTTTTTTGAGTTCTTTGTAGATTCTAGATATTATGCTTCTGTCAGTGGTATTGTTGGTGAAGATTTTCTCCCATTCTGTGGCTAATCTGTTGGCTCTGCTTATGGTATGTTTGTCTGTGCAAAAGCTTTTTAGCTCCATAAGATCCCATTGGTTGAGTGCTTGTTTAATTTCCTGGGCTACTCTGGTTTTATTCAGGAAGTCTTTTGCCAGTCATATGTCGTGGAGAGTGCCTCCTATTTTTTCTTCCAGTAGCTGAAGAGTTTCAGGTATTTTTGAACTTGATTTCACCATACACAAAAATCAAGTTTAAAAATGTTTTTATGTATTTATTTGTAAGCAGAGAGCAATAGAAGAGAGACAGAGAGAATTCATGTGTCAGGGCATCTAGCTGCAGCAAACGAACTCAAGAAACATGTGCCACTTGTGTGTCTGGCTTTATGTGGGAATCAAACCAAAGGCATTAAGCTTTGCAGGCAAGTGCCTTAACCACTTAGCAATCTCCCCAGTCCCTACATATGTATATGTTGGTGTGTATGTGTGTATAATCTTATAAGTCAATTTTATTTCTGTTTATTTAATTGAGAGAGGAAGAGGCAGAGACAGAAAGAGAGAGACAATGGGCATCCAGCCACTGCAAACAAACTCCAGACACATATGCCACCTTGTGCATCTGGCTGATGTGGGTCCTGGGGAATTAAACCTCGGTCCTTTGGCTTTGCAGGCAAATGTCTTCACTGCTAAGCCATCTCTCCAGCCCTTATAAGTCAATTTTTAAAAGTTGACAATCCAGTTAAAATAATTGAACACTTAATTTAAATATATATAGTTGGTTAATAAAAACATAAGAATGTACTTGTATCAGTTAGTAGGGAAATGCAAACTAAAACCACACACACACACATACACACACACACACACAAAAAAAAAAAAACTACCATATCTCCAGTGGGTGGCTGATACGGAAAGTACTGACTGATACCAATACTACTGATAGCAGTGGCCATGGCGTCAGTTTCAGGGAGAGACAGGGAGATTGCAACCTCTACCCAGTGTTTCCAGGGTCTTGTCACTGTTTGAGAGAGAATCCAGGGACAGTAAAGTGAGGAATTGGGAAGAAGCTTTTATTATCAAGCAAATGCACACTCTTTGAGTAAGTATGGCCATTCTTTGAGTGAGTGTCATCTACTGGGGACATGGCCAGCACACCTCACGGTCATGTATAATGGAAGGGTTATTAGTCAGGAGCTAAGTTGGGGAAAAGACAGGGAACTGCCAAAATGAGTCACCAATTTTCTGGAATAGGGTTTACTTCCCTTCTCTGTCCTTTTATATGGGTTGTAGGATATGGCATGGTTTCTGGATGCATCATGGTCCCAGCCCACACCATGATACTAATAATGGAGTTGTCATTTAAACACACATATACATCGAAATTAGCTCCAATAGGTGTTTGTTTGTTTTTTTTAGGAAAAAATCTTCTTCTAAAATCACAAAGAGCTCAAATTTATTTCTCTTCTAATTCCATGGGCTCTTTTAACTGTCCTTTCAAGTGTCCAAACTTCTATTAAGTTCCCATTTCTGAGAGTCTTGCACTGTAATTGTCATTTTGCTTCTCCCAAGACTATAAATAATTATGATGCAGAATTTTGGGGTCCAAGGAGCCACAGGCCTGTGAACCGTACCTTTTAGGTTCTATCTAATTTAACAAAGCATTGAACAAATTCCAAGATGGGAAATTATGAATTATGTGGTTTATGTTCAGAGAGAATTAATATTCAGTGAAAGGCTAGAAAGGCTCAAGCCAGAAGGGAATTCCCCTCCTTGTCCCACTGGGGAGAAAGGTGTTGGTGGGGGAGAGACCGACAGAATCTTTATTCTCCAGGACCCACGTAAGCCACATGCAGAAGGTGGCACTTGCGTCTGGAGTTCATTTGCTGTGGCTAGAGGCCCTGGCACACCCATTTTCTCTGTCTCTCTCTCTGTCTCTCTCTCTGTCTCTCTCTCTGTCTCTCTCTCTCTCTCTCTCTCTCTCTCTGTGTGTGTGTGTGTGTGTGTGTGTGTGCTTGCTCTCTTAAATAAATAAATGATACAATTTTTTTTAAAAAAAGCCTATGGAAAGGGCACACACACAGGAGGCAAAATATAAGAGCTCAGGCTCAAAGATTTAAAAGAAGCACACACACACACACACAGGGAAATAAATGCAAGCCTTTTACCTTATGAAAGCTATGAGATTAGACAGTAAAGGGCTCAGAGCTGAGTGAAAAATCACATGCATAACAAAGAAAGAAAGCATCTGAAACAAAGTAGATGAGGAAAACACCCCAAAGTCTTCCTCCTTCGGGGGAAGAGCTCACCAAAGCTGGGACCAGGAGAGTCCACTGCTAGGTGAATGAATAGCCAAGAAGGATTAAACATGTGCAGGCCCATTTATATGGGTCAGACATCCAATTGAGAGGAGCCTTGCTCTTAGACTCAGAACCTGATTGGTTCATGAAGTCAAGGGGCTAACTCAGGGGGTTACGGCCTACCCAGGTGTACTAGGCTGAGAAAGAAGCAAGAAGCTGGGTTTACTGGCTTGTAACCATCCTAGATAACACTGAGTCAGACACTGGTTCTAGTCCTGCCAGAGCAGACAGAGGTGGCATGTCCTTGCTCTCTTTGGGCCTTTGTCTCTGGCTGACAGTCTATTAAAAAAAAAAGCTTATCTTTCTTTATTTTTTTTAACCCTTCTCATGTTTTTACCCTTCTTATTCCTAGCCTTGCTGGCTAGCCAATCTAGCCTATTTGGCAAGCTCTAGGCCAATAAGAAGCCCTATTGTTTAAAAAATAAATGCCATCTAGGGCTGGAGAGATGGGTTAGTGGTTAAGGGCTTGCCTGTGAAGCCTAAGGACCCCAGTTCGAGGCTCGATTCCCCAGGACCCACGCTAGCCAGATGCACAAGGGGGCGCACGCGTCTGGAGTTCGTTTGCAGTGGCTGGAGGCCCTGGCGCACCCATTCTCTCTCTCTCTCTCTTTCTCTCTCTCTCTCTCCCTCTCTCTCTGCCTCTTTCACTCTCTGTCACTCTCAAATAAATAAATAAAAATAAACAAAAAAAATGCCATCTAAAAGAAATGACAACCGAAGTTGTCCCCTTGCCTTCACTTGCACTCACACTCATTCAACTGCCCATGTACAAACATGCATACACATACATAAAAAAGTACAAAAATATTTTGAGCATTGGAAAATAGGTGAGTTAAGATGGAAATTCCTACAGGGGCTTCTTTGAAGAAATACCTTCACATGGATGCATAAATTATAGATTGTTACAAAGGGTAATTCTGATGTAGCTAAGCAAATTCTGCTTAGAAGTCCTTTAGGATAAAACTTTTTTTTATAAAAAGGTTTTTGGATAATCAGGAAATAATTAATACAGCCAGAAGACCTGATAATTAACATTAAGTGTGGGAATACTTGAAAATGGAACGCCTATTAAGTAGAAGTTGTAGATGACATAAATCTTTACTAAAAAAAAAAGGAAGTAAACATTATACTAATTAAACCTTCAAATCCATTTAAAAAACCGGCTTTAAAAAATGTTAGTAAGGTGGGCTAGAAGAATGGCTTAGTGGTTAATTCACTTGCCTGCAAAGCTAAAGGATCCAGGTTCGATTCCCCAGAACCCATGTAAGCCAGATACACAGGTGGTGTACACGTCTGGACTTTGTTTGCAGCAGATGGAGGCCCTGTCATGTTCATTCTCTCTCTCTATCCCTCTCTCTCCCTCCATCTTTCTCTCTCAAATAAATAGTAACAAAAAAAATGAAATGTCAGTAAGAAAAAAGAAATGTACAGTGGATTTTCATCAAAAATATCTGGGCTGGAGGGATGGCTTAGTGGTTAAGGTGCTTGCCTGCAAAGCCAAAGGACCCAGGTTCAACTCCCCAAGATCCATGTTAGCCAGATGCACAAGGGGGTGCACACGTCCAGAGTTTGTTTGCAGTGGCTGGAGGCTCTAGTGTGCACATTCTCTCTCTCTCTCTCTCTCTCTCTCTCTCTTCTCCCCCTCTCTGTCAAATAAATAAATAAATAAATAAATAAATAAAATTAAAATATTTTTTAAAATCTCCTCTGAGAGGAGAAACAATAAAATTAGGCTTTGAAGTTTACACACGCATCCATAGAAAATACCACAATTTGAACTTATAAATATGTCAATGACTTTCTTTACTTTAGTATTTGTTTTATTGATGAGCCAATATCAATCTAGTAAAAGAACTTCCCTGGATATGTTGAAGCTATTTATGTTTATCCAAAGTCAATTTTTTTTTCCCTACACTCAAAGATACTAAGACTCTAGCCTATCTTATGGAAAACAATAGTATATAATGTATCTAAATTTTAGATCATGTAAATATTAAGCATACTATACCTTTCAATATATTATTAAAAGGGAAATTTCTGGGCTGGAGAGATTGCTCAGCAATTAAGGCACTTGCCTGCAATGCCTAATGCCCTGGGTTTGATTACCCAGAACCTGTGCAAGGCCATTTGCACAAAATGACACATGCATCTGGAGTTCATGTGCAGTGGCTGGAGGCCCTGGTATACCCATTTTCTCTCTCTTTCTCCCTCTCTCTGTCTCTCTCTCTCTGCTTGCAAATATATATATAGGTTTTTTGAGGTAGGGTCTCACTCTAGCCCAGGCTAACCTGGAATTCATTCTGCAGTCTCAGGGTGGTCTCAAACTCATGGCAATCCTCCTATCTCTGAGTGCTGGGAGTAAAGGCATGCGCCACCATGCCCAGCTCACAAATAACTATTTTTTTACCAAAGGGAAATGTCTGTCATTAGTATACATTATATATTTATAGGTATAAGATATTCTCTTTCAGTTGACTCAACCCTTACAGTAATATTTCATTATATCTGCTGAGTTTTACAACCAAGTTGAAACCCTCAGATTTCTAACCCTAACCATGTTTTGTGTTTCTGCTTCTGACCATTCTCTTCCCACTCCTTCCATTCTATGCTTATCTAAACCTGACCTTCAGACCCTTCAAAATGCCACTTCCTTAATGAAAAATGTCCCTTTATTCTAAGCAGACGTTATCATCTTCTGCTTTATGCTCTCTGCCTCTCACTAGTGTCTACTATAAATTTGATGTCTCTGAATGACTTATCTCATGTCCCCTTGCCCCTGCCAAACTCTAACTTTCTTAAATTCTATACCTACTTTCCTTACTATTCTCTTTAGTGTCTACCACATTGTCAACAATTAACATAATGTTAACATGCATTTATTCATGAATAAATCACCTCTTAAAAAGGATGCTTACTTAAATTTTCTTAAAGAGACAGGGATAAAGAGAAAAATGTATGATTTTAAATATCTTCTCAATGTAACCTGAATCGGTTGATTATTGAAAAGGTAGATATCTTCATTTCAAAAATATGGCTTTAAACTGCAATTGAAAATAAGGCAACAGCTATTTCACATTTAGGATGACTTTTATATGCTTTTATAATATTAATGATGGTCTATTATGTCTCCTCCCCTTTGTGCACAAAGATCATTATATAGTGACCAGTACAGAAAATGTCACACTCCTTTGTGCTGCCTTCTAATCTATGAAACATTTATGATTCTAATCAACTTGTTTCCTCATCTTAATAAGAAAAAATCTCCTTCAATCCTACCTAATCCATAAGATGGCTTTGAGAAATAAGATGATGTACATAATAACACTTTGGGAGCTCTAAAACTTGACATAAATGCAATGTTCTATGAGGGCCACTGGCATAAGGAATACTAAGATAGTAATATAAGAAATAATGATTAAGTGGCTGAAATACATTATTCTACCAAGTCAAATGTATATAAAATATCAAATGAAATACTTGAAGAAACAAAAGATTTTGGTGTATAATAACTTATGTTTTCATCAAAAGAACTGAGTAACTCCAAAGAAGCAAATATGAGGATCACTTCTGCTTTATGAGTTCTCAAAGGCTACAAATTAAATGAGCAAGATCCTCATAGATAAAAGGGTACCAGGCCTGAAAATGTCTCTAATCTGACTGACTGTTACCAATTAGGAAAAATAATTTTCTTTCTTCACACTTCACACTGTCAGTTTAGTAAAAGCCTAGACATTTTCTGTCATACTTCATATCATCTTCAAGTTGAACATGTGCACAAAAAGGGAATACAAAATGTAAAAGCCAAGGATAAAAACAGATCTCAGAATCTATCTATCCTAAACACCACTCAGATGTGGAACCTCTCAATGGCTTCCCCTAATTGTCTAATGTCAACATGGCTGTGTGGATCCAGCTCAGGGGAAAAGATGGTGTGTGAGTTCCTTTGTTTGCTGTGGTGAAGTACTTGTCACGAGGCAACTTAAGGAAGGAAGGAAGGGTTTACTTCTACTTATAGTTCAAGAGGATGCTGTCCACCATGGTAAGGAAGTTATGGCAGTAGGAGCATGAGGCAGCTAGTCATGTTCAGACAACAGGAAGCAGAGAACAAGAACACTCATCCTAAGCTGCCTTTCTCCTTTCTGTTTAGTCCAGGACTCTAGCCCATGTAATGGTGCTGCCCGCACTTAGGGTATGTCTTCCCAACCTCAACCTAACCTCAACACTCCATCACAGACATGCCTAGAAGATGCTCGTCTCCTAGGTGATTCTAGATCCTGTCAAGCCACAAGGAGTGTTACCCATCACAGATGGAAACTGGTCCATCCACACATCCATGAAACATTAAAAAGAAATAGTAAGCACTGAAAGCTTTGATTTATCGAATGCAGACCTTAGTGACATAATTGTAGAAATGTACACCACATGGCTAGCCATCCAGATGGTGGTTCCAGGCCTGAATTGGCTAGGGCAGTTACCAAATGTATTTCCATTTTGTCTTCTCTCTTAATGGGTTTCTTCCCTCCTCACTATCCCACCACTCAAAAGTAAAATTTTAACATGATATGAAAATTAAATTTTAACCATACGTCCATTCCATAACTAAAACATAAGTAGTGAAATGAAGCTAACATGGTCTAATGGTTTCTTTCATGCGGCCATCATGATATGCCACCATATTGGAGAATAGCTGATTTCATAATGTATTGGTGACTTTCTTGGAGCATAACTTACAACTCAAGGATATCAGACAGAAAAATTACCCAGTTTGAGTGGGAGACCAAAGTCATTTTTCATATGTCATCATGATCTTGGCGTGACGTAATATAGAAGTCAGTAGGATGGGGTAGGAGTTTCTTTAAATCAAAAGCTATGAGGTAACAGCTGTGCTAAATTTAAAAGATACTGATTTTTCTATTTGATATGGAAATCAACTCTCTGTTTTTAATTCTGCTTTGGTGTCTTATCTGTTTGTGTGATACATGAGACTTCAATAAATGCCTCTTTGTTTGTCTTAGAAGACAAAGGGAAGTTGAAAGCCAGTGGTTCCAGCCAGCCGCTGGGCGCTGAGAGCACCTCCTTTCTCCTCAAACCTGGCACAGCCCCTCTGCCACCTGGAGCTGCTGCTGCTCCCTCCAAGAACACAAATGGAGATCCCAGCTCTGCTGCTGAATCAGAAGAAGAAAAAGCCAAAAAATTACTTTACTGTTCACTATGCAAAGTGGCTGTGAACTCGTTGTCACAGCTAGAGGCACACAACACAGGTTAGAGGCTATTTTGGGGATTTAAATGATGTTTATAATCAAACCAAACTGCTTTCCATGAAAAACCACAGACTCCAAGTTTTATCAGTGTCTTCTTTACTATTTTTAATAGTGAATTCAGAAAAGTGTTATCAAAGCAAAACTAGATTAAAGATAAAACTTACTCCTTATTTCATCAAAGGCATCTAATAAGTTCCAAAACTTATTTTGACGGAGTAACAGAGATGGAAATAAATATGTATGCAGACTACTCACCGCTATACACTGATGAGCAGAGACACTGAAATCAACCTAAAAGTCCATTGATAGTGGGATAGTGAATAAATTATAGTAACCCAGTATCATAGAATATATTACTTAGCTATTAAAAATAAAGACAATAGCTAGGCATGGTGGCACATGCCTTTAATCCCAGCACTCGGGAGGCTGAGGTAGGAGGATCACTGAGCTAGAGACCAGCCTGGGCTAGGGTGAGACCCTACCTAATAAATAAATAATGACAAGAAAAGCAACCTAAAAGTCCATCAGTAGTAAGATACTGAGTAAATTACAGTAACCCAGTGCCATAAAATACATAACTCAGTGTAGTGGTCTGGATCCGATGTGCCCCATAAACTCATGTGTTGTGAATGCTTAGTTCCTAGCTGATGGCAGTTTGGGAAGTGGAACCTTACTGGAGGATGTGTGTTCCTGAGGAAGGTCCTTGAGGTTTATTAGCCCCTAGCCTGCTGGTGTTAGTCATCTCACTCTCCTGCTGCTGTTGCCACCTGCTGTGGCAAAGCTGATGTCCAGCCTCTGCTCATGCCATGCTTTCCCCTGCCATCATGAAGCTTCCCCTCGAGAATGTAAGCCGAAATAAAAAACTTCCCTCCCACTGTCTGCTTTTGCATGGGTGCTTTGTCCCAGCCACAGGAAGGTAACTACACTGTTCAGCCACTGAAAGTAACAACATGGTCTGAAAATATGAACCTGGGCTGAAGGTGGTGGTATTTGACTAGAGGCTGGGGCAGGAGGATCAGGAAAATCAAAGCCACCCTGGGTTACACAGTGAGCTCAAGAAAGAATGGAAAAAGGCAGGGAGGGAAAAGGTGGAAAAAAGAGCTTCCTATAGTAGTTTTGAGGGGTGCATGCGTGTGCATGTGGTATATGCACATATGTATGCAGATGTACGAGCCCCGTGGGCACACACATGCAGAGGCCCGAAGAGGAAGTCAGGTGTCCTCCTCTACTGCTCTTCATTTCCTTGAGGCAGCGCTTTCACAGAACGTAAAACTCACGCAGGTTTTCAGTTAGGCTAGCTGACCAGTGGGTCATCCTTCTCTCTCCGCCCTGGGGTTATAAGCATGTGCATCCATGTCCAATTTTTTTTTTTTTTTTACCTCAGAGCTGGGGATTGAACCCAGGTTCTTATGCTTGTGTGCAGCAAGCGCTCTTACCCATTGAGACATCCCCCCAATCCTGTAGTTCTCATGTAGCTATTTAATACATGCTTCTTTCATTTTAGGATCTAAACATAAGACCATGGTTGAGGCTCGCAATGGAGCTGGTCCAATTAAGTCCTATCCGAGACCTGGGTCAAGGTTAAAGATGCAGAACGGCAGTAAGGGGTCAGGACTGCAGAACAAGACGTTTCATTGTGAAATCTGCGATGTTCACGTGAACTCAGAAATTCAACTCAAACAGGTACCATATCGTGAATCAGTGTTTACACTTACATGCTGCTGTTAGGGGTCATCGCTTGTCTGTATCTCATCTCTGTCTTATCATCTACAAATGGTTCTGAGTGCCTACAAGTTAAATTTACCAACCTTTCTAATATATGCACATTTTATATTTGCAACATTTGAGTGTTATGTAGAAGAGAAAGTAAGTACCAGTATTTGAACTCTTGCCATCAGCTTCCAGGCTAGGTGTTTGAGACAGGCAGGTGGACACAAGTGTCACAAGGAGCTGACAGTGCAGCAGGGTCAAGGATCAGTGAGATGTGAAGCTTGTCCTCCAAGCACTCAAGTTCTAGCCAGGGAAAACTGACCAGTGGGTAAGAGTGGCAATCCAGGCAAAAGGTAGTAAGGCTCTAGAGAAAGGCAGAGGACCAGAGGCATTGCAGTGGAGGGGGGAGCAAGTCTTCACCAGGAGATTAGAAAGATTGTACTCAAACCACCTTGAAAGGTGAGAATGAAGAAATAAGCTCTGTGTGGGAAAAAATGTATCGTTCAGAGATTTATCTAATGCATCATACTATTTTCAGCACATTTCTAGCCGAAGGCATAAAGATCGTGTTGCAGGGAAACCTCTGAAGCCGAAATACAGCCCCTACAACAAACTCCAGCGGAGCCCCAGCATTTTAGCAGTAAGTTTCCTTTGCACACCTGTTTGTGATTTAGCAGCCAGAGTGCTGAGGAGATGTAAATAGGACCTAGGGAGAGGATATGAAATATCTGTATTAGAGATCTAGATCCAGGGCTTCCTACTTTGCAGGAAAGAATTCTACCACTGAATTAAAGGTTGTGAATTTAAATAACCCACCTAAATAGAAATTTTAGAATGGCTTAGTTCCTGCTACAGGGAACAAAAAAGCAAAGAAAGCAAAAGTGAACATTTTTAAGAACTAATACGTAACTGTTACCAAGGCCTTGTTAAAAACTACCTTGTCAAGTGAAGGTTCAGTGATACCCGAGGAAGCCTTGAGTATGTCAAAGCTGCAAAATGGGGCTACTTTTCTGAAAAAAAAAATCCATCCATATAATTTAATACCCTCTTGTTTTCGGGTGCACATGTGCATGGGGTGTGTACACAAGAAAGCAGTGTTTGTACCGCTCTTTCTGTTCTGGCAGGCATGTTGGTAATCATCCTGTCTCACCTGCTCTCAGTATATACTGTTTTCAGGTTTTTTTGCAAAAATACCTAGGGATTTCAGCAGTAGGTGTCACATAAATACACAGATGGACAGATGTCACGGTGTCCCTGTGGCTTGGCCAGCATGGTGTTCAGCCTGAGATGGAGCTGGGAGAGCCCAGCTGGAGGCGAAGATGAGATTGCTTACCTCCCCACTTCTTAAAACCACCAGCTCACGCCTGCAAGCAGGTGGGACCTGCATCCAGCAAGTGCAGCTTGCCCAGCGCCTCCTGATTACAAAACAGGACACAGACAATTCCACCTTGGGATTGCCTTAAGTAGAGAAGGTTTCTGGCCCACTTATAATCAGTCACAACAGAATTTGATTCACCTGTAATGAATCAGGGACTACTCATTAAGTGGCCAGTAAGAGAAGTATAAGTTTATTTACTTTTTTTAGTTCATAGTATAATTTTTCCTCTTTGAACCTAAAGTCTGTCAATATTTTTTTCATTTCACACTTTCTTCAAATATTCTTTTTTTAAAAAAAAATATGTATTTATTTACAATCAGAGAGAGCATGGGTCCATGCCAGGGCCTCCTGCCAGTACAAATAAACCAGGGATGCATGTGCCACTTTGTGTGGCTGGGTACAGGGTAACTGAGCCTGGGCCAGCAGGCTTTGCAAGCAAGTGCCTTTAACCCCTGAGCCATCTCCCCAGAACCACAAATAACATTCTTAATCTCCTGAGCTGGGTCTGAGAAACATACAACATACATACATACAACAGATTCCAAAGTAGACAAATCACATATGATCATATATATTGTAAACTGATACTACTTTTAAAGAAATTCTTGGAAGAACTGCATACAGTACTAATTCAGTTTGATATCAATTTTAAAAATACAATGTCATTTCAGTGAATTTGTTTTGGACTCTTCATGGGTTGGTTATGAGTATCCTAATCCTGTTATCTAACCTCAATTTGGTTTTATGAAGTGAGGGAGCATGCTTCTCAGAAATAAAACAAGCTGTACATCTGTAATTCCTGCACTGTGGGAGGCTAAGGCAAGTTCAAGGCCAGCCCAGCCTACCTACCCTTCTAGGTCATGATGGCTTAAGACCAGTCTTTGGCTTGAGTTCACTGCAACAGTGGCATCCTTCTGGGTGTTTATTTCCCCCCCCCCGCTGCCAAGGGTCTTGCTGTCTGTCCAGACAAGCATCCGGCCCCTAGAACCCAACCCAAGAGCTGAAATGGAAACACATCAAAGTCAAGCTACGCCCTCGAGGGCAGCTTCGTGAAGACCTTCATTCCTGGACTTCTGAGAGCAAAGATGTTCGCAGCGTGTGTGTTACTGGAGACGGGTCTGTATATCCTCACCCGGTACCGCTTTTCCTCTCTCCTTTAGGCAAAACTTGCATTCCAGAAGGACATGATGAAGCCGCTGACCCCGGCCTTCCTGTCGTCGCCCCTGGCGGCGGCGGCCGTGTCCTCGGCGCTGTCGCTGCCGCCCCGGCCCTCGGCGTCGCTGCTGCAGGCGGCGGCCATCCCTCCCGCCGCGCTGCTGAGGCCGGGCGGGCCCATCCGCGCCACGCCCGCCTCCATCCTCTTCGCCCCCTACTGACGCCCGCCGCCCGGCGCCCGCAAGAGAGAGCCCGGCGCAGTCAGCCCCGAAAGCGCTTTGTGCGGCTCCGAGGCCCCCAGCCACGCGCCCGCCCGGCCGCCCTCGCCGACCTGCGGTGAGAGCCGCACGCCGCGTCCCCTGCTCCGGCCCCAAGGCCTCCCCGCCGGTGTCTCTGAGCCGTTTGGTCATTGAGCGCGTATTGGTCAGAGCAAAAAGAAGAAGATTTTTGTCTCTTTTGTTCCCCCCCCCCCCGCCACGGGCGCGATCTGGTTTAGGAACGATTTGGAATATTTTCCTGACAGACTTGAACCTGAGGGGGCGTCCCTCAGACGTCTGTAAATAACACTGAAATTCATCCGGGCCTATCCTAGCGTGGAACAAAAAAGCAGACACAAGTGCTGACTTGTGGATACCATCTTACCCTCGGATCACGATGCTTTCTTTCCTTTCTTTCTTTTATTTTGTTTTTCTTCTCTTTTTGGTGTACTATTGTCCACAGGGATTGTGTACTGTTTTAGACCCAAGTACTGTTGTATCCCGTGTAGTACTAGAGTGTAACTCTTTGTCTGAACTCAACATTTCTCACTGCTGTGTAATTGTTAGGAAGCCAAGTAGCTTTGATTTTTTTTTTTTTTTTCCTCTCTGTGTGAGAACAGAAGGTAATGTATTTTCTTTTCCTCACGTTTTATTTGGAGATATCTAAACAAAATAGAAAGCCATATAACATAGCTATAATTACTACCTGTTCACTCTGTCTAACTTATTTTTGTAGCTTCCTCATGGGTTTGAGTTGCTAAGCAAATGTAAAAAAAGAAAAAAAAAAAGCTTCCTAAATTGCACATTTTTTGCACCTTCTGTGCACTCTGCAGGATGACAATGAACCCATGTATTTCTACGTAATGACCTTCATTTTAACCTGTTTTCATTTGTCACAATGCTACATAACTCTGTGGCTCCTGATGCAATAATGTACAGAAGATATAAGATTTATAATTATAATTGAAGAGTTTGTCTTTCCGTTCACGCAGTATGTTACAAGTCATGCACCGTGCCCCCTCCCACCCCTTTCTAAGCTGATGTCAACAGGACTGGAATGTTTGTGATATCAGGGGCAAGTGGTATCATAAAAGAAAAAAAAAAAAAACAGAGTGAACTCTTGTAGAGGATCTATATCTGCAATCTGTAAATGGTAAAAATGTCTGTGTATTTTTTTAAATGTACCTTTTCAATAAAAGTACAAAAAAAAAATACAAGGTGTTATTTCCCATGTTGTTTTCTCCTGAGACTTCTCTAGTTTGAAATCACCTGATGGGAGAAGGACAGCATCTTACATTTTTGGTACTTTTCTGTGGCAGCTGATGGATGTTCAGTTGTTAGTGTTCAGTACTTCTGTGTAAAGGGGAGACTTTAGTTCTCTTATGCAGTTGGAGAAAAGCTATGTTTGCCCAAAATTATAGTAGCAGCCTGTCAAAATTCTGAGACTCCCATTTCTTAAAACTTACTGTAAGTCACCTAAATCCCCAGTTCACATGTTATCTATGCCCACGGCATTTATGGTCTCTTTTTCCACATCCTAACCCTTTCACTTTCTCCGGTCAACAGAGTATTCAGCTTAATACATCACTAATTGTTCTGGTGATGGATTGGTGCTTAACAAACAACTCTAAAACTTAGTAGCTTAAAATAACAGCCATTTTATTACATCAGGATTTCATGGATGGGGAATTCCAGCAAGGTTTGACTAGGTATTAATAATAGAATTCCCCTGGCAATATTTAGCCGGCAGCTAAGCAGCGCTGGGAGGCCAAATGGCCTCACTCACATGTCTACACCAGTAAAAATGACTAGAATGCTGGGGTCTGCTGAAACAGTCTACCAAAGGGCCTGTATGTGGCCTCTCTCACACCGCCCTTGTCTCTGGTAGTTCCATAGTGTATTTTAAGAAGTCTGGCTGGAAATCAAAAGGCTTCTTTATGAAATTGTCCAGAAACTGCCAACATGTCCTTGATCCTTCTGTGTACAAATTCAGAATTAAAAAAGGAAAATTAGACTTCAGTTCTTTTTTTAATGATTTTATTTTTATTTACTTATTACACAGAGAGATAGAGAGAATGGGCATGCCAGAGCCTCTAGCCACTGCAAACGAACTCCAGGCACATGTGCCACCTTGTGCATCTGGCTTACATGGGTCCTGGGGAATCCAACCTGGGTCCTTAGACTTCTCAAGCAAGCACCTTAACTCCTGAGCCATCTCTCCAGCCCAAGACTTCAGATCTTAAATATGAAGGACTGCTACAGTGTTTTGATAAAAATAATAACAAAAGTATTAAAGAATCCGTTTCTCCTCTATATTCCCAAATCCTATCAGTTTCTTTTTTAATTTTATTTATTTATTTGAGAGCAACAGACGGAGAGAGAAAGAGGGAGAGAGAGAGAGAGAGAGAGAGAGAGAGAGAGAGAATGGGCACGCCAGGGCTTCCACTCTGTAAACGAACTCCAGAACCATACGCCCCCTTGTGCATCTGGCTAACGTGGGTCCTGGAGAATCGAGCCTTGAACCGGGGTCCTTAGGCTTCACAGGCAAGTGTTTAACCGCTAAGCCATCTCTCCAGCCCAAGCTATCTCTCCATCCACTATCAGTTTTTAATTTATTAATATACAAAGAATTAGGTTTCATTATGGTATTTTCAAACAAATGTTTTCTCCCTTCTCTCTCCCTGTTTGTACCACCCTCCCCCAACACACACACACACTCACAACTTAGCCTCCTTTCCACCTGTCAGTTTCAAACTGGACAAATGGATGGGAAGTTCTTAAATTAATTTGGTTAATTAAAGCCAGTAGATAGCAGTGTAGCTGTGATGCAAGGCCAATGATTGCCTCCATCAAAAATTTCATCCAACTGTTTGAAAATCGTTGACCTTAATATTTTAAGCCTAAATACAGTTATTTTTAGAGTTTAATAGAATTCCAGTTTGACATTAAGAATTTGTTTTGTTGATTTTTTTTTTAAATTTAACTCATTTTAACTCTATATTAGTTAAACTCACCATAGCTAGATCTGAAGGAATTGTGTTTAACATTTTGGAGAACTCTTTGTTAATGGATTTCATTGGCAGTTATATTTGATTTATCTTGCCTTATCATATGTCTCATTGACGCTCACTGCAATCTTCAGAACTTTTCAAATGTCAATATTTAAATAGACCCAGAAGTTTACTGATTAGGTTTATAGAGCTAAGATTTTTAAATCACCTCAGGGAGGAAGTACAAAAGAATAGCAATTAATTAAGATGTGTGCCTCCCAAGGAAGCCTGGAGTAGCTCTGAGCAGTGATTTATGAAACACTATTAAGCAGATACATCTCATCATCCTCTGTGATTCTGAGGTGTTAGAGTGGGTCAGCCCTGAGGAAATACCCTTACTTGAACCAAGGCCTCTTCATGTGCTGTTTCTAGAAGTAAAAGATTGCTACTATAATCTTCCAATTGTGAACATTAAAAAAGAAAAGCTGCAGCCCAGTGTGGTACACATTCTCTCAACTTAGCACTTGGGAGGTGGTAACAGGATCAGGTGTTTGAGGTCAGTTCAAAGTTACTACACCACATAGTGAGAGCAGCCTGAGCTACAGGAGACCCTGCCTCTAAAACCCAAAGCCAAAACCAAAAACAAGCCAAAAAATAAATAAATAAAATATGCTGCTTCCTCTGACATAGTCCACCTCTGATCTCTGTAGAAACTTGACAACTGGTCTCATGGAAGGTAGCCAGAGAAAATATCAAAAACACAGTTAAGTTTGAACTTAAAATATAAGACCAATGTTTTGTATAACAGTATGGAGGGAGGATCGGGTGTCCATTATCAGTCAGATTGATTGAACAACAAACTGCAGGGATTCTCCAGGACTGGGGTCACTGGCTTGCATAGCCATGCCCATCTGTTTGCATGGATACTGGAGTCAAAGGAAGGTGTCCAGCCTTGTCAGGCTCTCATGCTTGAGTGGCAAGTGCTCTTACCTACTGAGCCATCTCCCCAAACCCCTAATACTTATTTTTAATTATCTGACTATGATATTGCACATATCAATATAATAAGTATGTAATATTTGGGACATATTTATGCAAAAGACCATTTGTTTATCTAAAATTCACATTTAGGTGGACATTTTGAGTTTTGTTTGCCAAATCTCACAGCCCTTTTCTCAGGGGCATTCCCCTTCACCTCAGGTGCCATGATGCTTCAGCAGAAAAGCTATTTCCTGGGTATTGCAGACTATATAGTGAGTTTTATATATAAAGGCACATTGTGGAATACTCATGAATTAGCACAGGAAAGAGCTAGCATTAAGTAATGTCATGATATAAGAACAGCGGTAGGAACGGGGTAAAAGAAAATGTATCTATGGATGCCTTTTACTTAAACTGCCATTAATACCTGTTGAACAAAATCAAATTGCTGAGGGAAAAACAAACCACAAAATTTAATTTGTATTTGCACCAAATTCATAGCCATAATTTTCTCTTTCTCTGCCCTAATTCTGTCTTTAAACTCAGAAATAGATGTAATTATACAGAATTTTTCTCTCAGAAAGTGCTGTAAGGAAAACTATACCATGGTTAATAGGTTGAGAAAAACAAGAAAACAACAATGACAACAACAACAAAGAAGAAAATGCTAGTAGCGTGTCAGGTGGAATCCCCGTCATGCCAAGACACACAGTCCAGTGAGAATCAATGAACAGTTTGGGTTTGGACTATTTGGGGAAATGAGCTCCCACTGCCTGGGGTCCCATTAGAAAGATGGATCATGGGAAGGGGACAGTAGCCAGGGCCTGTCTGATAGATACAGATAAGGTCAGCATCAGCACATAGAGCTTACATAATAAGCACAGCATCTTCAAGAAAGAGGCCAAGACCATCCTTTTAACCTCTGTAGTCTGCTCTGGGATTGTGGCCCCAACACTGTTCCTTCCTTCAGTTCTAGGACTTGTCATGATGGCTCTTTGTATCAGAGGTGACTGGCCTCTTGGGAGAAATACCAGCTTGGAGTGCCTTGGTGAGTTTAGAACAAGCTGTGCAGTGCACCAGCAGATTCCACAGGGGATGCTCCTGCTGGCCTCCTTCCTTCCTCAAGTAATTAGTTCCGTGGGGGATTTGTCAGGGCAGTGACGGTGCAGGGAGTGTGACGGGAATCATCCTCATTTCTTTGGCTAAAATTTCTAAAGCCAGAGTAGCAAGATCATGTATTCTACTCACAGTTCAGTGGTCAAAATGCATCAAGCCTCTGGTTGTCAGACAGAATTCTTTCTGTCGGGGCAATGAGAATATCTTCATATCACATTCTTCTGCTTAAGAAGTTGCTTATCTGCAGATGATTGGACAAACTTGCCATTGAGCACCTGCTTTTCATTTTTACTAGTGAAAAGGTAAAATTAAGATAAGAGTTAAATAAGAATAACACATAATTTTCATTCAAAATATTTGAATTCAAATTCAGGTCACATACATATTGTCTATGATTTTATATCCCATAAATAGTTTGTGTCATGGTCCTATTTTTCATATCACATGAAATGTACAATGATATTCAACTCCCATGGAAGTTCTAATAAGCAAATAAAATTAAATATAAACTATATAAAATATAAAAATGTATTGAGACTGAAGAAGTGACAGCATTTTATCCACAAGGTTCAAGTAATAAATCTTTTCTGTTAAGGAGTGAGTCAGAATTCCATCCAGATGCCTTTCCTAGGAGAACTCCCTATGTGGATGCTAATAATTATTTCACTTCCACTGGATATAAACACATGGCATAGATAAGGCTGAACATTAAAATCAAAGCATGTATGATAAACAGAAAAAACCCACTAGTGAAGAAACACTTTGCATTTTGACTTCTAGTTTTCAAAAATGAAAATCACTTCTTGTGGTTCCTGATAGTAGGAGATGCTCCTGAGATGTAGTATCATTAGGGATATAACCATCAACTGCTCATCTGTTAAAACAAAAGGATACCTTTAATTTTCACTTAGAATCCCCAAAGTTATTGGTCCCACTTTAAATCATTACATTGGGCAGTTAAACACTTAAAGCAATCAAGCAAGAGTCAAAAGCACCTCTGATCTTAAGGCACAAAAGAGTTCCTTCCTAATAGAGTGGTATTTTCCTTTGTCTGTGGGCAAAAAACAAGTGGACTTCATTTTCACAGTGGTAGTTGCAAAGTACAACCTGGACCACAGATCTTCAAAAAGTAGTGTGTTGGAGAGTCATCTGGGGAGTTTGCTAAAACATCGGTGCCTGTTTCCCACCCTCTAGAGATTATCATTCAGGCAGATATGTGTAATTCCCATAAATCTGCAAGTTAACAGGTGTGCCTCCCAGTGTGAAATTGAAGAAAGATTTATTGGTCTGAGGTCACCTAGTAGACTCCTATGTGTAGGCAGTACTGCATCTGAAGCCCAGATTAAAGCAATAAACTTTTCTAGAGGTTCTGTTGAGAAGGCCAGACTTCACATTCGGGATCCATGGAGGTCCATCTGCAAAGAACCAAATGATTTTCAGTAAGCCAGAAGGGATTTGAGTACTCTGAGAATCAATTTGCTTTTGTTCTCCTTGCATACAAAATCCTTACAATAACCCTTATTATGAAAAAGAAAACCAGAAGTCATTTGTGATGTGAAAGAAGATCTAGTGAGTCAAGATGAATACAGGAACTAAATTATCTCTAAGATTGGAAATAAAGGGACTGTGATTTGAGGTGTTTGCTAAAAACTTGAGCTTCTTGTAAGGGTGCAGTTCTAGAAAAGAGCCTGGATCTCAAGATAAGGTCTCGTAAACTTATGCATCATTGTTGCAGACAAGGAAAAGCATGGATTTATATAAAGAGAGGAGAATAATCCAAGATATTTGTCTATAATAAACTTTGATCAAAATATCAGGTGTATAACATAAGTATTTTTCATATATAATAATCATAGCTTCTTCATATTTTTCTTGGTTTTGTTCAAATGGTTGAATGGAACCTTTTTCCAAAAGTTAATACTTTAGTGCCACTGAGTATCTGGCTTTATATATGTACTGGAGAATCAAACCCAGATTGTTAAGCTTCATAGATAAGTGCTTTAACTACTGGGCCATCTCTCCAGCCAAAGAATTTAAAGTAAAGTTTATACTAAGGTCTCTCTCTCTTTCTTTCTCTCTCTCTAATATTAAAAAAACCCAAAAAATAATAAAGAAAGGGCTAGAGAGATGGCTTAGCGATTAAGGCGCTTACCTGCAAAGCCTAACGACCCATGTTCCAGATCCCACTTAAGCCAGATGCACAAAGGTGAGGTGAGCACAAGGTCGCACATGCCCACTAGATAGCACAAGAGTCTGGAGTTAAAGCACAGTGGCTGAGGCCCTGCAGCACCAATTCTCTTTCTCTCAAAAATAAAAATAAATAAATAAATTTATACTGAGGGTATAATTTTAGACAAAAATTGCACTCACTAGGCATGATAACCCTAAATAGGTTCTATTAAATGGGAATGGTACTTCTGTACTTCATATGCAAAAATATGTTATGGAGATCAACTAGAAACACAGAACTGGTGAATGACATAAATGTTCTCACTGAGACATGACATCTGAGTTATAAAACTGAGAAAAATGAATGGAAAACTGCTTTCAGCTTAGCCTCCATTCAACGGTCCCTGCCAGACACCAATTGGTTGTTAATTAAATAAGAATAGTTGTTATAAAGGGGTTGTTTCAAATCCTGGGAATGTGGATGAAGGGAAAGGAGAAGAGAAAGTCCTGTGAAGACAAACACATATCAAGGTTATTTCAATCTAAAGCAATAGCAAAGGGTGCAGATGGCACAGTGTGGGGTGAGCAGGTGCCAAGAATAAGATGGCTCAAATGTCAAGAAGGAAAAGCATTTAAAAGAGGGGGTATGCTGTGAGCTGTGCAAGAGGAAATGCAGTCAGTGGCAGAGCAATTCAGAGCTGAAAACGCGAAGTCAGAGTGGTGGGAAGTGGCTGGCAGATTAGGGTTAGGATGAAGCACCATGTCCATAGCTACACCTGGATTGAAGACTGTGGCCTGCTGTGATCAGATCTGTCTGGTAGCAATATAGAGAAGTGTTTTAGAACATTTTGTGGACTAGAGAGAGATCTTAGGCACAAGAATGGCCTAGATCTAGGGCCTCAGTGATAAGAATTATAAAATGATTTAGATAATGACAACCACCATAGAGAAATCAGGTGTGCCAAATGGCATAGTATTACTACACTTTAAACATCTTGAGAGCAAGAATGCTAGGTCCTGGTACAAGATAAATCTCCTGTATACCTCTGTCCACCTTTGCCATCCCACTGCATTGCCATGGTATCTTGTCCCAGTGACTCTTGATACACGAATGCATAGCTGACACAAAACCAGAGATGCTGTAGTTATAACTAGATGTGTGTATCTTCCATAGACCCAGACCACAGTATTTTCTGACAGCCAGTATTTGCTTTGTCTCATTTTCCTTTAGTGTCAAATGCAAAGCAGTCACTGTTCATCCTCTGTGTTTCTCTGGATAGAGAAAGCAGGGAAGGAAGGCTATTAAAAGTGTGTGTAGGGCTGGAGAGATCGCTTAGCAGATAAGTGCTTGCTTTTGAAGCCTAAGGACCCTGGTTCGAGGCTTGATTCCCCAGGACCCACATAAGCCAGATGCACAAGGTGGTGCATGCATCTGGAGTTCGTTTGCAGTGGCTGCAGGCCCTGGTGTGCCCATTCTCTCTCTCTCTGCCTCATTCTCTTTCTCTCTGTCACTTTCCAATAAACAAATTAAAAAAATATTTTTTTAAAAAGTGTGTGTAAAATTTAACAGTGCTCCCGGAGCAGCCAGAAGACTGCTCCCAGAAATAAAGTGTACTCCAATCACTCATAGTCACTTAACTATTTTAGCTGCTCCATAGCATTTTTTTCCTCCAGGTATTCCATAGTGTTTTTCAGCTGAAGATGTCATGGAAGTAATTTCTGGAAAAGTATACTGAATCATTGTCCTTGTATAACAAGAAATCACAACCTTCCTAGTTCACTCTGCAAACTAGACAGGAACTGGGCCAAGAATTTTAACATAAATGAAACTCTCACCTGGCCCCAAAAGAGAAGTCTGACCCACAAAGAAAGCCAAAACAATACTGGGCAATGGGTTCCTTTTTTTAATGTATTTGCCTGTTTGTTTTAACAATTGATTTGTTAAGATGAGTTTAATGCTGAGGCTCTCAACCAGCTGCAGGATCACCTGCGGAGCGTTCAAAAAATATCAAAGTCTCATCCGAGCTGCAGATCAACTGAGTCAGACTCTCACATGGTGAGCCCAACATTGACAGGAAAACAAAGTATTGATTCATCAGGTGACCTTGCCTGTGGATTAATCACTACCAAAGAGTCTGAGACCCTCTGATTACCTAGAGATGAAGAGAGACAACAGATGTAATACAAGAGAAGTTTGACACCCCAGATCATTTCTACTTGAGGGCAAAAAATATGCCTTCTGGGCTGAGAAGAAAAAGAACCCAGCTTCCTAGGTATAAGAGTGGCAGGAGAGGGAAAGATGCTGTGATTAAATGATGCCTTGCCTTTCTTAATCAGATCATCTGCTAATTTCACCCGAGTGTGGAGCTCTAGACCATGTGAGCTGACAGCTTGCCTGTGTTCACGAGGACTGGGGAAGACGAGCATTATCATTTATTACTAAACTTCAGAAGGAAAACAATAAACTCTAGATGTTAATCTCCTAAAATTATTCATCTAAATACAAAATTCCCAAAGTGACAGAATAATTTGTTAAACCATAATGTTAGAACATTTTTTTAATTACTTAATGCCTCACCATTTATGGTTATATGGGTGGCCTCAAAAAATCAGTACAGGAAATTAACAAATGTGTTAAATTCAAGCTGGGATAGCTTCTGGTTCACATACCAATTTTTGGCTACATTAGATCCATTTGCTATACCTTTTCTGGTGATGGGAGATGTGATCCTTTATACTTTGTAAATCACAACAATGATTGTCAGGACTGTTTCTGAACCATGCTGTGCACTGCGCAGGTTAGAAATGGTCCTCATCCATACTGATCATGTATCTTACCAGCCTCGATGTGTAATGTTATCCTATTTCCTTTCTGAGACCTCATGCCACTATCAGATTCCATACACAGGGGAACCTCGTACAGAAGCACACACACACACACATGCTCACACCCAGAGAAACAACTGTGCGAAGACAACAGCCGAGCTGAGATCCTATTTATGAGAGAATGAGAATGCCTACTTTCAAGTATAAATGCTTGCCCAAGGAGTTTCTCTCACGTAGAAGGGTCTGCTAACTCTAATATCTTCCGTTCCGGCCATGAATATCTCAGGGAAATGTATGGGTAACTGCCTTTTTTTGCATCTGTTACACTGTCCAGACCAAATCCAGAAATCTACGTTGCAGACAGAAACAGAATCCTGTTCACCAAGAACTGTCCCCCTAGGTCATACCCAGTGGCCCACTAAAGAGGGAAACCAAAGGTTAATGAGGAGGCCCTGCAGGTGTCTTCACTCCCGCCCTCCCTGAGGCCAAGCCCTCCCTGGGAGTGCCACCAAGTGGGGAAGGGGAGCAGGTTTTAAGATGATTAATAAAACCTGTGGCTATGAGCTCCTTGACGTCCCTGCCTAGGTGAAGCCAGAGGGGCGGGGGGGGGGAGGGGTCCTAAAAGCCAGCAGCTGGGGAGGCAGACTGGCTGAAGGCTAAGGCAGACTGGACAGCGTCCGCGAATGTACCCCGTTCAGTGTTGCTGCCAAACAACCTGCTCGTGTACTCCCACTGTCTGGAGAAGTAAGTAAAATAGTGCTCATTAAAAGCAAATGCAGGCAGTGGAGCTAAGCTATTAGGCGACGCTGGAACTTGACAATTTAGGCTAAGTCAAAATCCTTAGGAGCTAGACCAGTTTGGCATTTAGGAAGATCAGAAACCATTTTCTGCCAGCAGGGGGTGGGCGCTGCTTTCCCTGCCAGCGCTCTGCTGCCTGGAAGCCTGCTTTCCCAGCAGCGCTCCCACCTCGGGACAGTTCGCTCAATAAAGGGACCAGTCTGGAGCAGTTGCAAATGTGCTTGGCTCTAATCATAATAACCAGTGTGAAACCTTGCTCCAGCCCGTGCAGAATGCAATGCCTTTTTCTTTGCCCTCCCCTGGGAACAGATGGAAGCCATTATAACAAAAAGAGCCGAAGGGAGACGCAAGCCTGTGGTTTTGCTGCCCCTACAAGTGAGTGGGGGAGCAGTTTCCTGCTGTCCCCAAAGATGCTTGAAAGGAAATGGAATGTTCTAGGGCATATATCTGAAAAGGTAAATAAGCTATTTAATTAACAGAACCACTTTGGAGCCAAAAAAAAAAAAAAAAGGACAAAACTAAATATAAATCAACATAAATTTGGCAAGTATAGAGATAATTCTTCCCACAAATTCCATATTGACACTCTGTTCTTCATAGTCCCTATCACAGGATGACTTCTGTCAAAGGCATTCCTGAACTTCAGGCAGTGCCCACCTGCCCCCAAGAGTTCATTTTCGAAGGACCTGCGGGGGTGTGCCTCTCAGGAGCTCAGAACCTTGCTTGGATTCCTTCCCCTGTGTCATGCACAGCAACTTCCACAACATAGTAAGTTTCTCCTGACTTGAACATAAGGCTCACAAAGATGAAATGACACATTTTATTTGGTTATTTTACCTGTTCCCAGGCAATGCAGATAGGAAGTAAAATTAATTAAATCAACACTCTCTATTACCACTCCTACTATTTCCCCAGAAGACGTTGTCATTCTCTCTGAGAAAAAGGATTTGTGTTCCCCAAGGCGGTTTTAAAATGGTAATACAGCTTCTCCAACAAATGCAGGAGGGCTGGCAATAAGATATACAAACTTGCCTTCTATCCATTTAATTAAGCTCATGTAGCAAGGGTGACTTTTGAAGTCGTAGACGTCTGCTGGGTTCAGGCACACTTGAGCCTATTTGGAGAACACAGGAATTGATTTGCAAGGCAGAGCCACTGAATATCTCTTACCCCCTTCTGCCCCAAAGCCCCAGGGACCTGTAGAAACTGGCTAGTGAGAAGAGCTTGGCTGGGCTGCCTAGCTCCAGCAATCAGAAGACAAGGGCTTGGAGGGGGAGGTGGCTCCTAATCTATTTGGCTCGTGGACCTTTCTGAGAATGTGCTGAAAGGACTGGATCCTCTCCCCAGAAAATTTTATATATATCCTATTAGTACTCCATTTCCTGCACATTCCAGGGGCATCCTCAAACTCTGCCAAGCCTATCTTTGGATCACCACCTATAGTACTGGGGACATGGGAGACACTTTCTAGAAAGTTCCTGCTTCTTGAGAATGGACTGGAAATAGCAATGACATCTTACACATAAGGGCTAGTCTCAGGCAAGGAAGAAACTGTTCTTCTCAAACATATTACACCCTGGCTTCTCAGTGCCATTTCCCAGGGTCTGAATTCAATTTCAACAGGTAAACACTAATGTCACTCACTCTACTCTAGACTCTCACAGGACAGCCCCCAGCAGAGAGCCCAGCACAGCCCTGGACGGCACAGGTGGGACACTGGAGGGACGAGCCACTGAAACCCTGGGAGCTGGAGCACTGGACTGAGTGATGGTGTCGGCACCATCTGGAGGCCATAACTAGAAAGGCTGCACTGATCGAAGGCATGGCCCCATGGATTGGTGAGGCTCAGGGAGGCTGAGATTATACCAAGTAATTACCTATTAAAGAAAAATTGACTATGATACAGGGCTATTTCTGGAGTAAAGAATGAGGCCTTTCAAGTCCGCTTATCAGCTTATCCAGGCTTTTTTAACACCTCTCCACTTAGTCTTGTCACAGTGGTTAAAATAAGCACTGAGAGAATCCTGGAAGCAGTGTCTCGGAAAGCGCCTCTCAGAAGAGAAGAGGATGGGCAGAGGGGCGCGGCCGGCGCCTGATATGCGACCTTGCAAAGGTGTGGCGGTGAGCATGGTGGGGTGAGAAGCAGCAATTATATATGCAGCTGTTTGCCACTGACATGTTCTTTTAGGAAGTTGTTTCTTGGGCTGCAGAGATGATTTAGTGGCTAACGCACTTGCCTACAACGCCAAAGGACCCAAGTTCGATTCCTCAGAACCCACATAAGACAGATGCACAAGATGCACGAGGTGGCTCATGGATCTGGAATTCATTTGCAATGGCAGAAGGCCCTGGTGCACCCAATCACTCCCTCTCTCTCTCTCTCTCTCTCTCTCTCTGTCTGCCTCTTTCTCTGTCTCTCTCAAATAAATAAAATAAGTAAATTTAAAAGTTATCTTTTTAAATATTTTATATTTACTTGTTTGAGAGAAAGAGGGAGGGAAGTTGTCTTTTTACTTCTACATCCATTTATCTGACTGCCACTCCAGCATTTCCTTTATGAAGACATTGGCAAGAAATGGCACTGTAACAAAACTGTTACTAATGTCTGTGGCTGTCATGTTATGGCAGGAGTGTTTGGAGGGGTGCTTATGATATTGATATCTGAATATCTGCTAAGGCTTACCTGCTGTCATAGTCAGTTTCATGTTGCTGGGATGAACTTCCAAACCAGGCACAGTTTATGGGAGGAACAGGATTTATTGAAGATTACAGATCCAGGGGAACTTCCATAATGGCAGAAGAAGCTGGCCCCATTTCACATTTCCGCCCAGAGAGAAACACCACCAGCAGCACCATAAGCAATCACACTATATGAACCCCAGGCAGAGCCCCAACTATTCTCTGCATACCTTAGTCTGGAATTTTAGATCCACTCCCAAACACACCTTAGGGCTGGACCCTAGGATCTGCCCACAGTGACACCTCCTCCAGCCAAGTTACAAGCTTGAACAAATCTCCTGAATCTATTGGGGATATCCATTCAAACTATCACATTTCACCCCTGACCCCAATAGATTTAGAACAATTTTCCATTGTATATTATATTTAGTCCAACAATAAGTCTCCCCATAGTTTTTACCAATTTAAGATTGTTCCAAGGTCCTAATTCTCATCTGAGATTTAAGACTGTCTCTTAAGTGGGAGTCCTATAAAATTAAAGCAAGTTATATACTTTTGACATATAAAGGCACAGAGTAAATATTTTCCACTGCTATAACGCATAACAAGAAGAGACTGGACCAATGTAAACTCAATAACCATTAAACAAACATCAAACATCTGTAGTTTAAGTCTGATATCATAACCAATACTGAAAGTCTATGGATTTTTTTTTTAATGCTGCCCCTCCGGCTGGGCTGAATAGACAAGGAAAGCGTCCATCCAAGTCAACAGCACTCCATGGTAACCCTTGCACAGTCATGGTATATCTAAACATCCTTGGGTCTTCACAACAAGCCACGGTCCATCTTTTTTTGTAATATTTTTATTTTTATTTATTTGAGAGAGAGAGAAGTAGAGAGAGATAAAGAATGGGCACACCAGGGCCTCCAGCCCCTGCAAACAAACTACAGATGCATGTGCCTCCCTGTGCATCTGACTTACATGGGTCCTAGGTCCTTTGGCTTTGCAGGCAAGGGCCTTAACCGCTAAGCCATCTCCCCAGCCCATGGTCCATCTTTTCACAGCTTTATTGGCCTCTCAGGGTCATCATGTCCTACCTCACTTGCTGTGTCTCAGCAGTGACTCCTGGAACTGTGTGCACTTTATGACCCACTCCACACATTTTTTAATGTTTCTAAAACCAATACCAGGTGTGCAAGACACAGCCATATTCTTAATTCGGAGACAAAATAAATCATGATCTAGAAAAATGGGTTTCTTCCTTTTAGTCTTCTTCCAAATGTGTTTTTATTTCTACCATTCAGTTTTTCCTCGGGAAGCCTTTTTATTGTTTTAATGTAAAGCAGTTGGGCTATCCGTAATCATGGTAATATCTCCTTAATAATAGCAGCTTTAGCAACCAGTCTGAGTGACAGAAATTTTAACTTTGTTTGAGTTGTTCCAATTTTAAATCTTAAATTTCTCATTTCTACATCTTTAGCAAAGCACATCAGTCCATTCCAAATTTAGCCTTGATCAAACTCTCTGGGCATGAGTGGCAGAATACAACCAGCCCTATGCTAGTAGCCCAGTTATAACAAAGTTCTCTCCTATCTTTCCTTCCCCCTTTGAGAGTTGATAAGCAAAGCCTCCAAATACAGTTCTCTCTGCACTTAGCATTTTCAAACTCTCCAGAATAGTCCATAAAACTTGGCTTGCTACTCTGGAAGGCATATTCAGTTGCAAGTACCAAGTCCATGTTCATTCCCCCAAAACGAAAGTTCCAAAAGACACAAAATCCACATGGTCAGATTCATCACATAGCAACACCCCAATCCTGACAACCAATTCTATCATAGTCAGTTTCATGTTGCTGGGATGAACTTCCAAACCAGGCACAGTTTATGGGAAGAACAGGATTTATTGAAGTTTACAAATCCAAGAGAAATTCCATAATGGCAGAGGAAGCTGGCCCCCTTTCACAATTCCACCCAGAGAGAAACACCACCAGCAGTGCCATAAGCAAGCACACTCCAGGAACCCCGGACAGAGCTCCTGCTGCTCTTTGCATACCTTAGTCTGGAAGTTTAGATCCATCCCAAAACACACCTTAGGGCTGGACCCTAGGATCTGCCCACAGTGACACCTCCTCCAGCCAAGTTACAAGCTTGAAAAAAACTCCTGAGTCAAGCCAAGTGTGGTGGCACATGCCATTAATTGCAGCACTCAGGAGGCAGAGGTAGGAGGGGCACTGTGAGTTCAAGGCCACCCTGAAACTACATGGTGAAATCTAGGTCAGCCTGGGCTGCAGCAAGACACTGCCTCGAAAAACCAAAAATAAAATAAAATAAGATAAAAACCTCCTTAAAAAAAACAAACCCTGAATGTATTGGGTGACATCCATTCAAATTAACACATCTGGGAACTAGAGCAGGTCAATCAGCCTGTCCTACTATCTTAAGCTCAGCAAGATTATTTCTAATGTACCTTCCACTACAATGCACTCGGGATCAACCAGTACACTTGTTGACATAGTACCTTGATGTATGGCTCTTTTGTATTCACAAGCTCTTCCTCTTATTTAGTTTATATTAATGATAAGAACCCAGGCTCTGAAGGCAGACTGCCTCCCTGATTCAACTCCTGCCTCTCATAATCCATGACCTACATCAAATTATTAATCTCTTGGTGCCTTCGTTTCTAATATGTGCAAGGCCCCGGGTCTAAGCTCTACTACCAAATAAATATAAACGGCAGTGATGATGTTTCTCATAGGAGTGCTATGAAAAGTACATGAATTGTCACATACTATAACAAGTTTAGAACAATATTTAGTATATTATAACCACTTAATAAATTTATAACTTATAATAAATTTATATAATAAATTTGAGGTTGTGATGTCCAGCTTCAGTACATCCATTAGCTGGGGCTCATAGACACTGTTTGAAACTCATACTCACTGAGAGGCCACTGGAAACTGTTCTTTTGTTGTATTTGTACCAGCCTTATGTCTATAATTTCTTTAGTTATTTTGCTCATGAGGAGAATCTAGCTGGTAGGTCATCTTATATATGGAACACAGCCACTTTTCCATGTAGGTGAAGTGGATGGCACCTAAAGTGGCATTGAAAGGGCACTGGACCTACATGCTTTAAACAGCTCCCACTGACCACCTCATCTTCCTCCCAGCATGAACGTTACCTTCCCCTAAGTGCTCTGCAGTGGCCACTGTGAAGCTGTGACCCGGTGCTTGATAGCTGCTTGGACGGTATTTCTTTGAGAAGTGCATCCTTGGCCTATGAGTTCACACATGCCAGTTCATTTGCTAGCTGCAATATTTTATTTTAATTATTTTTATTTTTATTTATTTATTTGTTTATTTATTTTTGCTTGAGATCCCCTCTGAAGCTAGGGCCCGTGCCTGGCTAGCCTGATGGGGCTAGGTGTCCCGCTGTTGCACAAAGGTGTTGGGACCGGCCTCCATGCCATCCTCCTGGCACAGGGGCACCACCAACGTGCCTGTGTCCTCTATCAGCTTGAATTGGTCATCGGGATCGTGCATGTACTCGATGGTTCCATCCAACACAAGGTTGAGCAGTGGGTCAAAGCCCTTCAGGATGCCACTGGCTTCTCAGCCCTGAAACTTCACCCAGAACTGCCTTGTTCATGAAGTTGGGCTGTTCAGTTCACCCGATGGACCAGGGAATACTGTCACAATTTAGAGATGAAAAAAGATAGATTGGCTGGAAGCGTTAGCCCAGAGTCAAAATGAACTCTACCATTTTCTGAGCCACCAGGAAATATTCTATAGGGTCTCCACTGGAATCTTAAAATAGGAAGACCTAAATTTAGAGAAGTTTACAATGTAGCTTTATTTCCATCTTTCCCCTTTTGTGGTTAACCTTTATAGATTCTAAAGTGGCTGTCACCTAGAAAAGTAGAGTGAATCTACCAGAGAAAATCAGAAAGCAAAAGCTGCTGGCTCTCAGATGGGGCTGGGGGTAAGATAGAAGGGGATACCAGCACAGGATTTAAATAACCAAAAAGTCAATATCCAATTCAGACCCACCACAGGAAACTGCTGTGGAAGGATGGGGTCCTGGTGGCTCAGATCCCCAAGTGTGGGCTGAAGATAAGCAAAGCAGCTGGCCACAGGGGCTGGGGCTGGCCCTAAGTATCCCTCAGTTCATGAAGGGATACACCAGACTCCCCAGTTACCTCCTCATTCTAACTAGAGGTCAGGAGAGGGCTTACTGGTCACCTAGAAAATGGATCCGTCATGCTATGTGAATAACACCTCAGAGGAAGTCTAACTCCTCTTCAAACTGAGAATTTTAAAGCTGCAAAAGCCACAGAGAGATTTTAGTCACTTGTCCTTCTATGAACTAGTAAATGGTGTTGCATCTTTATTTTCCATTTGACTTATTTATTTTTTTTTTCTATTTTTAATTATTTTTAATGTATAATTTTATTATTGACAACTTCTATCCTTACAGACAATAAACCATGATAATTCCCTCCCCTCTCCCACTTTCCCCTTCTCAACTCCACTCTTCATCATATTCCCTCCCTTTCTCAGTTATTCTCTCTTTTATTTTGATGTCATCATCTTTTTCGGCCTTTCATTGGCTCTTACATTCCTTCCATCACGTCTTCCACAGTGGACCCTGAGCCTTGGAGGGTGTGATAGAGATGTTTCATTGCTGGATGCTCTTCTGTCACTTATTCTCAGCACTATGTTGCCTTTTGGGTCATCCCGGTGGTTATCACCATCTGAAAAGAGAAGCTTCTCTAACCAAAAGTGAAAGTGGCATTAATATATGAATATGAACATTAAGTGCAGTGCTTACAGAGCAGTTTGATGAGCATAATATATGCATTTAGCCAGGCAAGAGCAGGCTTTATGCCCCTATGTCTCATGACCTCCCCTCCCATAGGCTTTTGATTAGGTTTTCAGCACCAGGCATGTATTCCCTCCCATAGAGTGGGCCTCCAGTCCAATTAGAGAACAGTTGGTTTCTCCTAAAGCAGTCATGCCACTATTGCACCCATTTGGTCATTTGGCCTGGCTGGCCAAACTTGCAGTTTCCAGTGTCCATTGTTTTCACTGCTGATGTCTTCTGTCTCCCATAGGGCTGCATGGAGTGCAGCTTTTTCCAGCTTTCAGTTAGCTAGTCTACAGGGAGGAAGTTTTCAGCTCAGAATCAGCTTGATTTCTCAGTGACCTTGCCACCCAGGCATGTGAAGCCTTCAGCAATAGGATCTTACCATCTCTTTCTCATGGGAAACCAAGGGCCTTGGCAATAGCCTGTAATGTTTTGGAAGCAACAGGGACCTCTCTGGCCAACAACTCATTGGAAGGTGTCCCATCTTTGACACTGAAAATTTTCTAGTAACAATCTATGGCTTTTGGACGTGCCATTATCCAAAAAGGTAGGTTTTCATATGTCTTATTCAGAATATCTTGAATTTTGATTGATCTCCCCCACCCCCTTCATTTACTCAATCTTTTCCCCTGGCTTCACTTAGGCCTTTCCCCTCCCTGTAATCTTTTCTTCTACTTACATATATACAATACCATCCCCTTAAGTCCTTCCCTCTCCTCCCTTCCTTATAGCCTTTGTCTAGCTTACTGGCCTCTACTACCAATTTTTAGTGCCAGCTCACACACAAGTCTACACATTTGTAGCTAGAATCCACATATGAGAGAGAGCATGTGACGTTCGGCTTTCTGGGCCTGGGTTACCTCTTAGTATAATCCTTTCCAGATCCATCCATTTCCCTGCAAACTTCATTTTTCTTTACCACTGAACAGAACTCCATTGTGAAAATGTACCACATCTTTATTATCCATTCATCTGTTGAGGGGCATCTAGACTGGTTCCATTCCCTAGCTATTGTGAATAGAGCAGCAATAAACATGCTTGTGCAAGTACCTCTAAAGTAGTGAGAAGAGTCATTAGGATATATGCCTAGCAGTGGTATAGCTGGGTCATATGGTAAATTTATTCTCAGCTGTCTCAAAAACCTCCAAACTGATTTCCACAATGGCTGTACCAGACTGAATTCCTACTAACAGTGTACAGGTGTTCCCCTTTTACCATACCCTTGCCAACATTTATCATCATTTTTTTTCTTGATAATAGCTATTCTGACAGAAGTGAGATGGAATCTCAAATTAGTTTTAATTTTCATTTTCATGATGGCTTGAACACTTTTTTAGATGTTTATATGCCATCTGTATTTCTTCTTTTGAGAACTTTCTATTTAGTTCCATAGCCCATTTTTTTAATTAGGTTGTTTGATTTCTTAATGTTTTTTTTTTGAGTTCTTTGTATATTCTAGATATTAATCCTCTGTCGGATGTATAACTGGCAAAGATTTTCTCCCATCATGTAGGTTATCTCTTTGCTGTATTCACAGTGCATTTGACTTATTTCTTTTGTCTCATCTTGCTCAGTCTTGGATGCCAGCCTCCTGTTACATTTCGCTTCTCAGGAATATCTTAAATGCATGACCAGTCACAGCATGTGGGTAAAATGAAGAACTCTTCCTCTTCACCAGGTGCTGTGAAGCTTCATGCACTATCCCTCCACATGCATGGAACATCACAGCTAGTTAGCAGTGGGCATGTGACCCAAGCTCAGGGTGGCCTCTCCCAGTGCTGGGACACAAAGAGAACTCCAGGTCCTTTACTGAGCAGCAATGCTGGGGAGCGACACTGTGCTGTAGTCCTTACTCCCTATGTCCCTCCTTTCTCCAAGACTCAGCTACCTGTCTCCTCTTTGATTCTGTCAGTACTTCTGTCCTATCCCACGAAAACTTCCCAGTTCCCCTTATGTTTTCCAGAGTCAGTTTCTGTTTGCTTGCATTGATAAAGAACTCCAGGCATGTTAGAGCAAAATAGCTGTGGTCCCTGTAATTATGAAGCTCTAGTATGCTAAAACACCTTCTATGACATTGAGAGGCGATGTCACAGTGAGTGATAACATATAGTCCTTGCTCCATCTTCACTGTAAACTGAGGCACATTACTTAACATCTTTGGTCCTTGGGATTTCCATCTGATTATAGCCGCCTCTATGGCAAAGCTGTACAATGAGCAAATACATATCTTCATATGTATCAGTAGCTTTAGTATGGAAACTAGAAGTTAATATATTCTCAATGATGTTAGCCATTATGTTCCCCGCTTCCCATATCTGATGAGCTCATATTAAGTCAAGATGAGCAGGCTGAATGCTCAGAATTTGAAGCATTCCCCATCAAGCCACAGCATCAACATATTGTGTGATTTCCATGGTACCTCCATTTCTCTGCTATAAAATAGAACAAAACAGATGGGTTGTGAGTTAATGAGTATATAAAGCACTGTGGAATCCTTAGATAAAAGGTGCCCCTGAGCATTTGTATCACATGATGAGCCATCAAGTGTTATTATAGGGTAAGTTTTATATTTTTAATATATTTTAAATGCTTAATTTTTTGGTTACCAAGTGGAATGAGGAAAACAAAGTGGTGTTTGAGGAGAAATCCATAAACAGTGACATAATTACCTCCTGGATGGCTCTGCCCTGTTATATTCAATTACAGCACAAAGAATTTGAAGGAGAAAAATTCTCATTTTTTGAGGTTTACATTATCTGGAATCCAGTTCTGATAAATAAGGCCATGCCAAGCCTGTGCCTGTGACTAGACAGCTCAGGCACTTGCAAGTAAGTCATACAACATTTGTTTTAGAATAACATCAGGCAGAATCACCACTGCTCTCAGCTGGGCTACATGCAGAGTGCCTTGGGATCTTTGATTCTCCCAAGGATGCTGAGGTCACCCACCCTAGCCAATGCAAAGAACACCTCTCCATTTTAGGCATTAAAGAAAACATGAGGAAAATCGCTACAATTACAGCCAATGCATGATAGAAATTTGCAGGGACAGCATGGGTTAGAATTGGACTTGGGTTTTGTTTTTGTCTCTTGTTGGCAATATGATCTTGACAAATAATGTATAATTCACAAGCTATCATGTCAAGAATATCTAGAACAATACCTGGCATATAATAGATATCTTTTCTTTTGTCCCTTCAATGTAAGGCTAAGTAATTTTGGTGTGGTCCTAGAACCCTTAGGTTTTGAAGTCATTCTCTTGAGGGTTAAGTTAATAGGGGAAGAAAGAAGGTACTATGGAAGAGATGATATAGAATACAGAAAGAAAAGAATGAGATACAAGAAAAATGAGTCCCTATTAAAAATCATCATTAGACAAAGTAATTCCATAGAATGTTATATTATGGTGCCACTGAAATCTAAATATCTCTATATATCCTCCATAAACCAGCAAGGAGAATAAAATATTCCTAACCCATGCTCATAGCTAAATTCTGAGCCAAAGACAATTATAGGAATTAATTTGCATGTTATTGGAGGGGGGGGACATCTGAAACTATCACACCAGCTCCAACAACCATATTACCATAGATAGGCAAGGCTATAATGACAAGGACCTAGAGGCAGAGAACAGTTAATGACCCTCTTCCCACCCAAAAGGGGAAAAGACATGAATAGGTCTATGCTAAGGTCAACCACATCACTCACTACAAAAGGATATAAATGAAGCAAGGCAGATACCATTGTATCTGTATATCACTGTAACAAAATACCCAAGATAGTTAACTTAAAAGGGGGAAGGGTTTATTTGGCTCACAGTTTCAAGAGCTTCAATCCATAGACAGTTGACCCTATTGCTTTAGGGGATGTAGTGACATGGCCCACTATGGGAGGGGCCAGGTGGTGAAGGAAAGCTGCTCACTTCATTGTCAGGAAGGTGAAGAGAAAGGGATGGAGTCACACAGGTCCTTTCTAGTGCATGTCCCCAATAACTGGACAACTTCTCACTAAGTTCCACCTCTGAAAGCTTCCATTACCTCATAGCACCAAGCTGGGGACACTAAGTCATAGCACACAACCTTTGGGGAACAGTTCAGATCCAAGTTAGAGCACAGTGTGATGTCATTTCTGTATAGGGCTAGACAGATGGCTCAGCAGTTAAGGTGCTTGCACGTAGAGCCAAATGATCCGAGTTTAATTCCTCACTACCCATATAAAACCAGATGCATATAGTGACACATACATCTGGAGTACTTTTGCAGCAGCTAACGGCTCTGGTGCACCCATTCTTTCTCTTTGCTGTGTGTGGTGGCCCACACCTTTAATCCCAGCACTAGGGAGGCAGAGATAGTTCCAGGCCAGACTGAGACTACATAGTAAATTCCAGGTCAGCTTGTGCTACAGTGAGGCTCTACCATGAAAACCAAAAACAAAAATTTCCACTACATATGTGTTGCAGATAAAAATTCATAAAGTATAAATATAAAAACAATAGAAATATGAACATAATGTTTCTGTGAACAGGGGATAAATCAAAAAATACACAAGTCTCTCTCACTACATATGTTTACTTTCTTTTAAAAATATGAGGCAAAATGGATAAATTAAAATTTACTAAAGATTGGCAGTTACTATATTGGTTTTATTATAGACTGCTTTAAATTTTTCTAGTACTTGTCATGGTCCATGTTTTGTATTTTTTTTTTTTTTGGTTTTTCGAGGTAGGGTCTCACTCTAGCCCAGGTTGACCTGGAATTCACTATGGAGTCTCAGGGTGGCCTCGAACTCACGGCGATCCTCCTACCTCTGCCTCCCGAGTGCTGGGATTAAAGGCGTGCGCCACCACGCCCGGCTAAATGTTTTGTATTTTTTAAGATTAAAATTTAGTCTCAGATATTGGCATAGGTAATAACTTTTTGAATATAGCCCCAATTGCTCAGAAAATAAAACCACTAATCAACTACTTGGATTTCATGAAATTACAAAGCTTTTGTCCAGCAAAGGACACTGTGAATAGAGCAAAGAGACAACCTAAAGAATGGGATAAAATCTCTGCCAGCTACACATCTGAGAATACAGAATATATTGTATATCCAGAATATACAAAGAACTCAAAAAACAGAACAATAAGAAATCAAACAACCCAATTAAAAAAATGGGCTACAGAACTAAATAGAGAGTTCTCATCAGAAGAAATACAGATAGCATATAAACATCTTTAAAAAAAAATGTTCTACACCCTTAGCCACCAGGAAAATGCAAATTAAAACTACCTTGAGATTCCATCTCTCTCCTGTCAGAATGGCTATCATCAAGAAAACAAATGACAATAAATGTTAGCGAGGATGTGGTAAAATGGGAACCCTTCTGCACTGTTTTTGGGAATGTAATCTGGTATAGCCATTGTGGAAATCACTGAGGAGGTTCTTGAGACAGCTAAAAATAGATTTGCCATATGATCCAGCTATAGCATTTCCAGGCATATGTCCTAATGATTCTTCTCACTGTCTTAGAGATAGTTGCACAACCATGTTTATTACTGCTCTATTCACAATAGCTAGGAAATGGAACCAGTCCAGATGGCCATCCACAGATGAGTGGATAATAAATATGTGGTACATCTACACAATGGAGTTCTATTCAGTGGTAAAGAAAAATGAAATTATGAAATTTGCAGGGAAATGGATGGATCTGGAAAGGATTATACTAAGTGAGGTAACTCAGGCCCAGAAAGCCAAACATCACATGTTCTCTCTTATATGTGAATCCTAACTACAAATGTATAGACTTGTGTGTGATCTGGAACCAAAAATCAGTAGCAGAGGCCCATAAGGTAGAAAAAGGCTACAAGGGTGGGAGGAGACAAAAGGTCTTAAGGGGATGGTATTGTATATATGTAAATAGAAGAACAGATTACAGGGAGGGGAAAGGCCTAAGCAAGGTCAAGGGAAGAGATTGTATAAAAGAAGGATGGGGGGAGGGTCAATCAAAATTCAAGATATTCTGAATACATACAAAAACCTACTTTTTTGTATAATGGCACCTCCAAAAGCCATAGATTGTTAGTAGAAAATTTTCAGCGTCAGGGATGGGATACCTTCCAGTGAGTTGTTGGCCAGAGGGGTCCCTGTTGCCTCCAAAACATTATAGGCTATTGCCAAGACCCTTGGCTTCCCATGAGAAAGAGATGGTATGACCCTATTGCTTAAAACTTCACATGCCTGAGAGGCAAAGTCACTGAGAAATCAAGCTGGTACTGAGCAGTAAACTTTCTCCCTGTAGCCCAGCCAACTGAAAGCTAGAAAAAGCTGTACTGTATGCAGTCTTATGAGAAACAGAAGTCATCAGCAGTGAAAACAGTGGACACTGGAAACCTCCAGTTTGGCCAGACAGGCCAAATGACTGAATAAGTGCAACAGTGGCATGTCTGCTTGAGGGGAAACCAATTGCTCTCTAATTGGACTGAAGGCCCACTCTATGGGAAGGAATACATGCCTGGTACTGAAAACCTAACCAAAAGCCTATGGCAGGGGAGGTCATGAGCCTTGTCTGGATAAATCCATATATTACTTTCACTAAATTGCCCTTAAAGCACCACACTTAATGTTCATACTCATATATTAATATTACTCTCACTTCTGGTTAGAGAAGCTTCTCTTTTCAGATGGTGATGACCACTGGGTAATCCAAACGGCAACATAGTGCTGAGAAGAAGGGATGGAGGAGTGTCCAGCACTGAAACATCTCACACCCTGCAAGGCTCAGGGTCCATTTTGGAAGAGGTGGTGGAAAGAACGTAAGAGCCAAAGGAAGGGTAACACTCCTTACATACAACTGTCTGGCAGAATTTGGCCTCAATATCCAAGACCTTGCAGTGCCTAGCAATACCTACCAAGACCCTTATAACGGAGAAAAAGATGATGACATCAAATTAAAAGAGAGAATAATGGAGATGGGGGGGGATATGATGTAGAACAGAGTTATGAAGGTGAAAGTGGGGGAGGGGAGGTAAATACCATGGTTTGTTGTCTGTAGGTATAGAAGTTGTCAATAAAAATATATAAATATTAAAAAAAATTTAGTCTCGGGGCCTGGAGAGATGGCTTAGTGGTTAAGGTGCTTGCCTGTGAATCCTAAGGACCCATGTTTGACTCACCGAATCTCCAGTAAGCCCAAGGCACAAAAGGTGAGGCAAGTGCAAGGTTGCACATGCCCACTAGGTGGTGCAGGCATCTGGAGTTTGATTGCAGGGGCTGAAGCTGTGGTGCTCCAATTCTCTCTCTCTCTCTCTCTCCTCTCTAAAAAAAAAAAATTTAATTTAATTTAAAATTTAGCGTTAGGAAGCCTAAAGATGTTTAGGAAGTGCTAGAGTCAGGTTCACACTACTGGCAGAAAACACCCAACCAAGTGCCACTTGAGAGAAAAAAAAGTTTTATTTTGGCATACAGACTCAAGGGGAAGCTCCATGATGACAAGAGAAGATGATTGTATGAGCAAAGGGTGGACATCACCTCCTGGCCAACATCAAGTGGACAAAAGCAACAGGAGAGTGTGCCAAACACTGGCAAGAGGAAGCTGGTTATAACACCCATAAGCCCACGTCTAACAATACATTGCTTTCAGGAGGCTTTAATTTCCAAACCTCCATCAGCTGGGAACATGGCACTCAGAACACCTAAGCTCATGTGGAACACCTACATCAAACCACCACATTCTGCCCCGTCCGCAAATAAACTGATAACCATCCATGATGTAAAATGCAATGCATTCAGTCCAGCTTTAAAAGTCTCCATAGTTTTTATCAATCCTAATGATGTTCAAACACCCCCATAGTCCAAGGTCTTTTAACTGAGACATAATACCAAAAAAATCTCCCCAAAACATAATGGCACAGAATAAACATTTACACTGCACAAGATGGCATTGGGCATAGCAAAGAAATATTCAACCAATGCAAGATTTAAAACAACTAGGGCAAGCATCAAACTTTGTAGCTTCAAGTCCAACAACTCTAGCCAGTGACAAGTCTCCAAGTCCAATACTAATAACCAGCAACATGTCTCTGGACTTCCAATTCTGCCCCTCCAGCTAGGCTACGCACAGTCCTGGAAAACTTCATCTGGGGCTAGAAGCTCTCCTTAACAGTCATCTCGTGGTCCCAGCATCTCCACTGGGTCTCCACTGCAACCCATGGTCCATCCTCACAGCTCCATCAGATCTCCATTCAGGTATCCAGCAAACCTGCTTCACACTGCCCATGGCCAGTTCCAAAACATAAGACCATGTTGCAAATTTAATGGTCATCTCTTTCCTGCATTTCTTATACTCCGTAAAACCAGGTAGGGTTCCAGTTGGTTAATCCAGGGGGAAATAAAACAGACTTTCAAAAACAGGACACTCCTTGAGCATTCAGGCCCTTTCAAAAGAGTATATATTCTCCCTGTCGCCCCAGTGCCAAAGGTTGTAATCTTTCATACAATTGCAGGTGAATGGGCAGAAGTTTCAGCCCAAAGGTTTCATTCTGTGACATATCCCTCTAGCCCTCTGCTCACACCAGTCTATCTCTACACAAAGCAATCTGTACAAGTTCTAAGGACATGGGCATAACAGCAAGCTTCTGACACAAACTGCTTCTAGCCCAGTCCAGGCAAAGCTCTTTCTCACTGTCACAAGCCAAATCTCACAGTCCATAGTTCTTACTACATTCAGGGTTTTCAACTCTGACCAGAATAGTCCATCAATCTGTACTTATAACACTGCAAGGCATCTCTTAAGCCAAGATGTCAAATCCTTCCACATTCCTCTTGAAAATCAGCTCCAAAAGGCCAATAACACCCCTCCTGGTGCCAACTTTACTGTTACAGTCAGGGTAACATTGCTGGTAGAAAGCACCCAACAAAGAGCAGCTTGAGGGATAAAAGGTTTATTTTTGCTTACTGACTCTAGGGAAAGCTCCATGATAACAAGGGAAAATGATGGCATGAGCAGAGGGTGGACATCACCTCCTCATCAATATCAGATGTACGATAGCAACAGGAGAGTATGTCAAACACTGGCAAAAGGAAGCTGGTTATAACACCCATAAGCCTGCCTCCAGCAATACACTGCCTCCAGGAGGCTTTAATTTCCAAATTGCCATCAGCTGGAGATATGACATTCAGAACACCTATGTTTATGGGGCACACCTAAATCAAACCACCACAGGGAGGAATGAGTTTGGAGCCAGGGAGATAAGTTAGAGACAATTGTGCACAAGAGAAGTAATGAAGCATTGAATTACTATTGAGACATGAGGCTGGAGAAGGGGGCCTGGACTCAAAATATATCAAAAAGCTGGTCTCAATACACTTTGGTGAAGGTGAATGATGCAGTGTATAGAGCAGTCACTAGGACAGAGGACACCCCTGAAGAAGACAAGAAGAGCACTGAGAGATAGTGTCACAACAGTACAATATTAGAGTTTGGTATCTTGAATTTGTAGTGCTGATGAGATATACCAGTGGTGGGTCCTGGGGGTGGCCTCATTTATGAGTTTGAAGTTCAGAGAAATGGTTCATGAGCTAGGGATGCAGAATATAGGATTCAGGAGAATCTGCTTCTCTTTTTCAGATATACGCAGATCCTAAGGAGCGAACCACCCCATCATACCTCAAAAGGGCCCCAGCTGAAACTAAGAATAATTGGCAAAACAAGCAAGGGTGCTGTTTTCTTGGTGAACCTGGTACCAGCATAAGGGTGAAGGAGATCAACACAGAGAACAATCAACTCCTACCAAATCAGATATCCAGAGGCCCTCACCACCTCATCACTGAAGCAGACCCAAAATGAACCCAACATGGCTTAGGGAAATTTTGCCAAAGAAGGGGCAGAAAGAATGTCAGAGCCACACGTTGGGTCATGATATGTAGAGACATTTCTCTTACCCATAACTCCACAATGCATGACTCATATACCTCAACAAGGAGGGGCTAGAGGGAGGGGGTAGGACATGGATGAGCCTAACAATGGTACCAACTTGACTGTATTCACTGAGTACAAAACTTATTAATAAAAAATGTGATTGATTTTTGGGGGGCTAGAGAGATGGCTTAGGAATTAAGGTGCTTGCCTCTGAAGCCTAAGGAGTCAGGTTCAATTGCCCAATACCCATATAAGCCAGATGCACAAGATGGCACATACATCTGGTGTTCGTTTGCAGTGGCTGGAGACCCTGGTGCACCTATGCTTTCTCTCTCTCTTTCTCAAATAAATAAATAAAATATTTTTTAAAAATAATTTTTTAATGGAAGATTTAAGTTTCAGGTCTTTGATTACATTTGTGGGACATTTGGCAAAAGTCCATGTTTGCTCAGTGACTGGTAGTTTCTGACATGTGAGAAACATCAAGTGGAAGTGTGTCAAAATGTGATATGCTGGTCTTGATCACAGTTGTATCATTCTCTGGCCTGACAGAGATGAGGTATCCCTAAGGGAAATCACTGCCAAGGTCCCAAACAAGTTTTTCCCACTGTTTTTCTCAACTCTGTTCACTCTAAGTAGAGCAGCACTGAGGGGAAGGTGGGAAAGCAGCTCGACTGGCGTATCCCAGACAGCAGTGTCCAGGCTGGACCTGGAAGCCCCAGGAAAGGAAGAGCCATCAGAGGCTGTTGATCTGGATTCAGAGCTTACAGCTCCATGAGCTGCAGTTACACAGAGCTCCATAGTCAGAATTGCCCTGTACTTGGTTTTAAGCTCGACTTTTCCCATCTTTAATTTTTTATGTTTATTTATTTATTTGACAGAGAAAGAGGGAGAGGGAGAGAGAGAGAGAAAGAATAGGAACACCAGGGGCTCCATCCACTGCAAACAAACTCCAGATGTGTGTGCCCCCTTGTGCACCTGACTAACGTGGGTCCTGGGGGAGTGAACCTGGGTCCTTTGGCTTTACAGGCAAATGCATTAACTGCTAAGCCATCCCTCCAGCCCCCATCTTGAATTCTTAATATTTTTTTTTATTTTTTAAATTATTTATTTCTTAAGAAACTTAGGCAAGTGTGACGTTTGGCTTTAAAAAAAAAAATGAATGTCCAAGACTTTTTGTTATTTAGATAATACAGCAAAATACAAGTGAACTCAAAAATATACATCATTATCTATCAAAAACTACTGCAGAGTCATTCTTAATAGAGAAACCAAGTTTTCTATTTAAAAGAAAATCAATATTGAGCCTGGCAAGGTGGTGCACGCCTTTAATCCCAGCACCTGGGAGGCAGAGGTAGGGGGATCGCCATGAGTTCGAGGCCACCCTGAGACTACATAGTGAATTCCAGGGCAGACTGGGCTAGAGTGAGACCCTGCCTCGAGAAACCAAAAAAAAAAAAAAAAAAAAAAAAACAGTATTGAGAAAAATAACATTAAAAGCAATTCTATTCACAATGATTCTACTGCTTTCCTTGCACACATGAGTATCCTGCTACATTACCTGTATATCCCTGTCAGCCAGAATGGTAAGGGAAGAAAATGAATGATATAAGAATTAGAAATGGAAAAAAATAGATTTACTCACAGATGATAGTAAAATGCAAACATTTTATAAAGGAATTATTCAATATTTCAGAAGAGAAGGCAGAAAGAATGTAAGAGCCAGAGGAGAGGTGGGAATACGTTGGGACACTATCTTCTAGCTTTGTACCCATTACTTTAGGGCCCCATAGTGGCTTTCATTACCTCCACAAGACTTCCACAATACTGACATCATCAACATTTTGACATGGGTGGATGATTGAGGCAGTAAAAAAAAAGAGTCATGAAAATAGAAGAGGGACTAGTTGGAAAGAAGATGTTCAGGGGAAGGAGGGGGCAAAAGAAGGTGTTAGGGAAGGGATGATATTAAAACTAAATCATGTTCAAGTATAAAAATTGTCAATTAAAAGCAAAAAAGAGGGCCAGAGAGATGGCTTAGTGGCTACAGCACTTGACTGCAAAGCCAAAGGACCCAAGTTCGATTCCCCAGGAACCAGGTAAGCCAGATGCACAAGGGGGGGGGTGCATGTGTCTGGCGTTCATTTGCAGCATTTGAAGACCCTGGTGTGCCCATTCTCTTTCTCTTTCTTGGTCTTTCTCTCCCTCTTTCTCTCTCAAATAAATAAATTTTTTAAAAAATAAATAAGAATCTTAGAAAATATTCAAATTAGAGTATAGAAAAATAATTGAATATAAAATTGATCCTTTGAAATCAAGAGCATTATTAGCCAGGCATTCTGCCTCATGCTTGTTATCCCAACACTTGGGAGGTAAAGATAAGCAAATTAAGAATTCAGATCATCCTTGGCTACATCATGAGTTCAAGGCCAACCTTGGCTACATCAAACTCTGTCTCAAAGAAAGAAAAGGGGGGGAAAGTCTTTCTGTGTAATAGTTAAATCCAAAAAGTATAAAAATTTGGTTTGGGGAACATGCCAGTTTTCTCTATCAGTAAAATATAAATTACTTAGAAATTAATCTAACAAAATAAATTTAAATCACTTATGTAAAAATTATAAACTTTTCTTGCCAGGCATTAAAAAAAGTTTTTTAAATAAATTGATTCCACTAGTAGACAGGGAAACTCAAGTCTCAGCCAGCCTAACTCTTCCAAGATTACATCAGCCCCGTGCAGTGCAGCCAAATTCCCCTAACGGGTTTTCCAAGAATAAGACAAATGCTACATCTACAATGGAAAAGCCAAAATCAAGGATGGGCAAAATACTCTAAGGAAAGTGGACAGGAAGAGAGGGAGGTGGTGGAAGAGCGTGCATCCTATAATGATATATTGTAAATCCCGAATGACTGGCAAGTTGGTGATGGAGTGGAACCCGCAGAATAAGCCTATATTGGGAAATGCTGTGACAGTTAGCATTACAGGTTACTGAGGAGGTAGAAGACTATCCAGTAAATGGTCCTGGGATGGCCAGAGACCCACATTTTACTGAATTCTCTTTTCTGTTCGTGAGTCCCAATTCTTAGGTTTCCATATGCTCTCATCCACATTCCCTAGGACTTCTGCTCCCATACATGGAAACCCTTCAGAATGAATAGCCTAAGTACTTGGCTAACTCCACTCTTTCACATTTTTTTCTTGACCCAGTGAAATAAAATGTCACAATCTAATTAGTGAAGTGTTTTTTTTTTTCTTTTCAAACTCATATAAGAAATTATCTTGTGAATGAAATCTTGAATTTTTTACATGTGGCTTCCAAAGTCCATACACTAAACTGTGTGGTCTCTTTAGTCCAGTTTTGCATGTCCAAATAAATACATGTGTTCTAGAGGAAATTTGCATTCCTTTATAAACATAGATATTATAAAGACTTTTTTCCAATTTTTTTATCTCTAAAAATAGGTATTTATTTAGAAGGAGCAGAGAGTATACCAGGGCCTCTTGCCATTGCATATGAACTTCAGACCTATGCACCAATTTGTGCATCTGGCTTGATGTGGGTGCTAGGGAATTGAGCCCAGGTCAGTAGGTTTTGCAAGCAAGCACCTTTAATCTCTGAGCCATCTTCCCAGCCCAAAGGACTGACTGTTGATGTAAAAAGTCTGGGCTTGCCGGTCATGGTGGCACACGCCTTTAATCCCAGCACTAGGGAGGCAGAGGTAGGAGAATTGCTGTGAGTTCAAGGCCAGCCTGAGACCTACATAGTGAATTCCAGGTTAGCCTGGGCTAGAGGGAAACCCTACCTCAAAAAAACAAACAAAAAAAAAAAATCTGGGCTTTACAGATGCAGAGAAAGTGTACAAAACTCCTAAGCTTATGTAAACTCGTGTGTGTGTGTGTGTGTGTGTGTGTGTGTGTGTGTACACATGCATACATTTTGCTTGGGAGAATGCTGAGACTTCCATCAGATTCTTAAGGATGCCATGATCCCATAATAACATATAACCAACTTTGTACCTAGAATAAATCTCAGGGTAGATGAGGTCTGCCCACAAGAACCAAGTGGTGTCCCTGCTCTGAAGCTCTCTGAATGGCCCAGTTTATTTACACAAGTAAGCAACTATAGACTCCTCTGATCTATAATCTTGCAAGTGTGAGTTATAAATCTATAGTCTTGCGTGTCTGCCTTTGTAAATATTTCCAAGTTACAGCCTCAGAGCCACTAAACTTGTCTAGTAATCAGATGTTCCCGTAAATGTATCCGATCTGATCAGCTGAAGCTATAGTGAGTGACAAACATTAATCCCTTCACATGTAATTAATGTCCTGGAACTTTTTGTTTTAATATAACTATTTGATACCCTCCATGGAGCTTTCAGGAATTTTCTGTTCATTTTTATTGAAAGAATAAAGAAGAGGAGGAAAAGGCAGAGGATTTCCAGAGCAACAAAACTGCTTTGTGTGGTATTATGGTGGATTCTGGCCAAACCCATAGAATACGTGCCAAGAGAGAAGCCTGGCATAAGCAATGACTTTGGTGATTATTATGTGCCAAGTAGCCTCACTAACTGTAGGTAGTGAATATGTCACTGTGGCCAGTAATGGTAATAGAGTGGCCATGCGTGGGAGCAGGGGATATATGGGAAATCCTTGTACCTTCCACACTGTTTTGCAAAGGATCAAACATTGCTCTAGAAAATAAAAACTATAGAAAGAGGAGGGGGAAGAGAAGAGTAGAGAGGGGAAGCAGAAAAAGGAAGGAGAGAAGAAGGGAGGTGGGAGGGAGAGAAAGAGGGAGGGAAGAGAATACTTTTTAAAGGTCAGCTGAGTGCTAAGCAAAAGCCTTTATCAACAGACTATAGAGAATGCATTTATGAAGATCCAGCTAATAAATCCCTGGACTATGAGGCACGTAGCCACCAAAATTCATAACTAAATCTCTCAATTGGTAGAAGTAAATTGCTGACAACAGAAACGCTTGTATTGACCGAGCACTGTGGTTTGATTAAGTTTGCTCATTTATATTATAAATTTGCAGTGAAGCCATTAGATGAGTTTTATTACTCAAATTATGAGGCTGAGTCAGAATGGCCTTTTAAATCTATAAATTAATTAGAACTCCATCTCAAGAGAACTGAGACTATCCAGCCCTTTCTTTTAATGAATATATGTCCTGTCTCTGTTACAAATAAATTGTGATTTAGTCCACAATCTCCTGTTTGCCATCACTCATCCACATGGAAGTTGTATAGATTATCAAATATAATTATAAATTTACTATACATAGAGATGAGAAAATCTTATATATGCATCTTATGGAAGAAACTGTCCTTGCTGAGAGCCTTTTTCTATACTCGATATATGATTTAAATCATGCCCAAGCAAGAATGTAGCTGTGGGATATCTTTACTCTGTAGAAAACACTTTTTTGCTTTCTTTATAATACCATGGGAGTTTTGAAGTTCTATAAGTCATTTAGATGTCATTCTTGTTTGTTTTTTCCCCATATTTAAACCTCATATGTCAGGTTATGTTTTTGTTTTTTTTTTAACTCTATATTAAACCATACATGCTGGTGTCCCTGTGGTTGGGGCAGGGATCACTTCCCCTTCCCCATGTCTACACCTAGGTTACATCAGTTGGTCCAGGGATAGGTAGAAAAAGAAAAAAAAAAGTGCATGGTTAAGCTAATCGTGGAAATGAATTTCCATCTGAGTACACAGGAAGACCGTGTCGGAGGTCAGTACTGCACAGAAGAGAATAGAGCAAATAGCAAGAGAAATTAGTTTTCATGACACTTTTGAACACCTAGGCTCACTTTTTCATTAGTCCCTCAATTTTTCCTCTGGATAAAAGCAGTGGTTTATTAAAGAAATTATGTTGCTTTGGATTAAGAGTCCCAGTCCTTATTTTATCTTAAGGTACTTGTATATATCATGTAAATGTGTTCCCCAAAGCTTGTGAGTTGGAAAGGTAATCTCCAAATTCATACATTGATAATACTCAGAGGTACTTGGGAGGTACTTAGGGTTAGATGAGGTCACGAGGGCAGCACCCGGCTTTGATATCAGGTGGCTTTGTGAGGAGCAGAAGAACCGCAGCTCACTCGCTCTTCCTCACTACATGATGGTGCAGCAAAAGACCTCACCAGCTATTAACATCATGCTGTGCTCTTGGACTTCCCAATCTCCAAATCCAAGTTTTCTTCATGAGTCACCTTCTGGGGCATTTGGCAATAGCAACATAAAATGGACACAGACAGTTCCCACTCAGTAAGAGGCAAGATATTCTTCCCTAAATCCCAAATATAGTCCCACAAAACAACATTGGTTTAGTTGGGACATATTGAATTATAAGTAATGGAAACCAATTTCCACCTTGTTTGATTTGAAAAGCATGTGATTTACTCATCTCATAGTTTCACAGGTGAGCAAACTTTAGGCTACAACCCCAGAACTTGAACGAGATTGTTCCACTGTACTTCTGCTTTAGCCTTCATTTCACTGGACATCATTCTGTCCGCTTGACAGGTTTTCTCCGTTTGGAGAGAACAAGACAGACCCCTGGCACACAGACCAGCCTTGTGTGGCCTACAGAAGACAGGTTAGGTTTCCTCCAGCTCACACACTGGTCCTCCCTTCCTGGGGCATGGTGCTTAGTAAAGCTTTCTCCTCAGTTCTGATCTTCTGGAAGGAAAGAATTCAGGCAAGAGGCAGTCGAACCGGAAGTTCTTCAATAGAACAAAGCAAAGCAATAGTACATTGTAGACAGAGAATGGTATGGGAGGACTTCAAATAAAGGGTCTAGTTAGCCCACTGGGTTCTGAATTGTAGATTTATAATAATGTTTTACGAATATTTATGAAGTGGTTTGAATCTTCATGGGGTAGGTTGACTCTCCCAAATTGTGGTGGACTGGAACATCCTGTTAGGGTATTTCTTCTCATGATCCTCTTGAAAAGCCCACAAAGAAGGAGTTAAAACCACAATGAAAATGAGGTTGTAATGAAACCTGGGTCTGCTGAGGCTGCATACCTTTATTAATGGCAATTGGGAAAGTCCCTTGGCACCTTAGGTTTTGAAGCAGTAGGGAGAACCTAACTGCAGCTTCAAAGCTGTTTAGCCACCATGGGCATTCTGAGCATCTGCAGACTCAGCTGTCCTGAAACAGCCAGCGCTTCTCCTCGGTTTCTTCTTCACCTCTAACTCCCTGAAAAAGAATCATGTGACAAACATACAGCTTCCAGGACTGAGTTACATGGCCAACTCTGTGATCAAAAAGATGTCTCCTGTGGGCTGGTGATCCCAGAAAAGTCCCCATGAAACTAGGCAGGTAAAAGAGGTAGAAAAGCAGTTTTCCAAGTGAAGAAACAATAGGTGTAAAATTTTACTAACAGATGCTGGATTCACAACCCTTGTTTATCTCTTTCCCTTCCCAATATCCCACTAAATTAAAGAGATAAGCTGGTCATAAGTATGGAACTAGAAGAGGTAATATTAGTGGATGAGAGAGCCCAACATGATTTTGGAAGGCAAAAGACGAAGGAAGGAACAGAAATGTAGAAGGCTTCAGACTGAAAGGGGATACCAAGTGTCTCTTCCATAGGAAATTTAAAGAGAATAAAAACCTTGGGTCACATTACAAATACTGGATGCTGAGAATGGTATTGACTTTGACTTATCTAGATGCTATCTAAATTAGCAGACCACAGAACAACTCTTTCAAAATGACAAAATATTATTGAGTCTCATATTTTCTATGAAAGCTAAAGACATAAGTAGAAAATAATATACTTTGCTGTCTATGCACCTTTTCAAAGAGTAGCACTTTTTCCTAGGAAGAATGGGCCCCTGTAAAATTGAGTATAGTGGTAAAACACTGTGTTCCCAGAACTCAGGAAGCTGAGGCAGGAAGATCCCAAGTTTAAGGCCAGCTTGGACTATGTAGTGAGTTCAAGGAAGACTAAGTTAGATTACAAGTCCCTTTTGAAAGAAAATATATAGAAGTGAGGCTAGCTAAAAAAAAAGAAAGAAAGAAAGAAAGAAAAAAGAAAAGAAAAAGAAAAGAAAGCAAAATGTGGGCTGGAGCAATGACTCCACTGTTAAGGTACTTGTGTGCAAAGCTTAAGGACAAGAGCTCGATTCCCCACTACCCAAGTAAAGCCAGATGCATAAGTGGTGCATTCATCTGGAATTCATTTTCAGTTGATAGAGGCCCTGGTACGCCCATTCTTTCTCTTTCTATCTGCATCTTTCTCTATCTGTCTCAAATAAATAAATAATGATATTTAGGAAAGCAAAACGTAAAATCTGAAGAAAAGCAGAGCCAGCATAATAGAACAGAGGAAAAAAAGAAAAGAAAGAAAGCCCAAGTAGCTGGCTGTGCAGCCCACATTGGAGTGAGATGTCAGGTGTCTCTAAGTCGCATGTCTTCAGGAAGAACTTATTCATTAGAACAGTTGAAATGATAGCATTTTGATTGCGGATAGCAGGAGAGAACACACAAGTAACAAATGCTAAAAATGAAAACCTTTACCAGGTTAAAAAAAAAAAAGAAAGAAACCTGCATAGAAAGGGAAAAATGCATCACAATCCATGCAGTAGCTCTGTGTTTTATATTTGCATCATTATAATGATCTTACACTGTGTTGATGTGGTTAAAAATGAGAAGTTTAGAGACAGACATGGCAGTTTACACCTTTAGTCCCGGTACTGAGGAGGCAGAAGTGGGAGATTTACTGCAAGTTCAAGGCCAGCCTGAGATTGCATAGTGAATTACAGGCTAGACTAGGATAGAGTAAGACCCTACCTAAAAAAAAAAAAAAAGAAGAAGAAGTTTAATAGAAGTTGGATATGAAAAAGAGTAAGGTGGTATAAGAGAGATGATTCCTGTTTTTATAGCCACATGCATAATATTCAAAACATGAGAAAAGAAAAAAAATATATTTATTTAGAGATGCAGATGAGAAGAAACAAAACCAATTTAAAAAAATCAGTTGTCCTTGGTTAGAAGGGCATTCAAAGTCAAGGACTATTTTTGATATTAAACTTTTGATTTTTTTCAACTATGTTTTCACTATGTTATTGCCTTTTATTTATAAATATTTTAAAAACAAAGAAATGTGAAATCAAAGTGATTAACCAATACAGGTCTTTCAATGGTTGTCTTACTAACCCCGGGCTCTATATTAAATCTCTGAAAACAAACCATGTTGACAAACTCTTTTTGTTATGTCGACACAGGCAAAAGTTTTAAATATTTAAGGGCCATGTGCTTTTGTTGATTTCATCAGTGTAGTTTAATTGAATATATATGTCTAGAGTCTCCCTTAATATCATCAAGACCTCCACTGTGCTGCTCTGAGCAGATTCTAATGTAAGATTTGTGTAACTGCTGGGTCTGTGAGCCAAGTGCTTGGGCGCCCCACAGTGAAGAGGGCCCTGAGAATTTGTTAGCTCTCTGGAAATCATGTGGATTTTTAACCCTAGATTTAAGTGGGAACAAAGCTGTAAATCCTTTAGGCTTCAATGCAGAGTCTAAAGTGAGGGGATGTGTTTAAGTCTGTGAATTACATGGCAGAATTAGATTAGCTTGGCAAATTCTTGCCACAATGCTAGCCTCCCAGAGGGAACACAACCATGTGGCTTATATTGTGTCACTAGGAAAACACAAAAACTTGCTTATTCCTTTCTACTACTGTCTCCTTCAACCTAAATCCCCAAACGTCTCTGAAAACACACAGTATTTGGAAAAACAAAGTGATTAATCAATACGAATCATTTTAGAACTGTCTCTAAATCTCAGAAAGAAGATGAATGCTTGGCACATAGTAGCCCATAAAACAGTGCAGTAGGGCCAGTGGCCAGTGCCTTGCAGTGAGCCTTCTGTCTTCATCCCCTCCACAACAGCCCCGTGGTATATTCTTTTATCCCTTTTGACTCCCCTAAAATCACTCCAGGCCCGCATGTCTTTGGGGGGAACTTGTCTCCGAGACAGTGTGCCTTGTTTTCACCCCTCAGGCTTTGCCACCTAATTATTTAAAACTTAAAACACAAAGTACCTATTTTATCTCTTTTCTTAACAATTTTGCATCAAGGCAGCACACGGTTTGGAAGTATAAACCTCTAATTAACTAGGGTTAATTTCTAGCCTTCCTTGAATGATCTCTTCTGCCCCCCAAAACAAACAAGGGACTTTCCCACTAAAGTGAGGGAAAAAAAAACTTTATGGTATTCATGGGTTACTCTTGTTAAGTCTTCAGCATAATATTTTTGCTATGAATAAGAGCAGCTAACAAGGTCTATGGGGTGATGGCTAGCGGATGAGAATGCGAATGTTTCTGGATTTTGATCTATTTTTGTGCCTTTGTATCTGTCTCAATTATATTTTTAGATTCTTTTCACAACAAAAATGTATTGTATTATAAATGGAAAATAATTTCAAGACGCTTTTAAAATATTAAAGAGTAATAGCCTGGCATGACGGCACATGCTTCTAATTCCAGCACTTGGGAGGCTGAGGTAGGAGGATCACCATGAGTTTGAGGTCAGCCTGGGCTACGGAGTGAGTACAGGTCCATCTGGCCTAGAGTAATACCCTGCTTTGAAAACAAAAACAAACAAAGAACAACAACATAATTATATACACACATATATATATATGTGTGTGTGTATATATATATGTATGTATATATATAGACAGAGAGAGGAGGCAGAAAATTGTAAAATTAGAATTAGACCTTAATCCATTAGAGATAAACTAAAGTTTTTTTTTCTTAATAGGGAAGGTGTTAAACTATATAGACTATAATCACAAGGCATATGTTGGTCCAGTTTGACTCCTGTATATGGTATCAGCAATTCTTAGAGAAATGACTCCAGGGCTACATAAGGGTTGGTGCAGAACAGACATATTGGTATGCTGAAAATAAAACTAAAAAATGATGAAATTTATCACACACACACACACACAAATCTGGGGAAGAGATGCATAACTATCAAGATAGTTAAGTAGTAAGTTATAAACCATTGGAAAATAATGTATTTGTTCTTACTGATATAAATTTTGTAAAGAAATTATTTTATTTACAGTAAAAGCAAAATTCCAACTGGTAAACACAGGAATTTCAGTGTTGGAAAGTCATCATTTTTGTAGCATCAGGATGAAGACTGCATTAGATAACAACCATCAGTGGTTACCAAATTTATGGTGGAAAGTTGATATAGTTATATGGAGTATTCAAACAGACTGAATATTGGTTTTAAAAGGCAAAAAAAGCAGCAATTATTTATTTATATTGCAGAAATCAAACCACACTTTGAAAGAGTGGTCAAAATTGGTTTCTATTGTCAATAACAGATGAGTATCATGTCCCCACATTTGTGAAACACGGTGAAGGACATGGTATCTGAGAAGAAAAAACAAACTTAAGCCAAATCATGAGAAAACAGCAGAGAAGCAAGTCATTTGAAAAGTAGCATCCAATCACCTGGAAAGTTGAGTGTCCTGAAAACAGTGTGACAACAACTAAAGAGACATAATGAAATGTAATCCTGGCTGTGTATGAGATCCTGTTCTGGAAGAGGAAAAAAAAATGATACTCTACAAAATAGTATTAGTGGGGATATAGCTACAGAAGATCCATGGGGCTTGCGGGCCAACCAGTTTATTTTGGAAACTCCAGGGCAATAAGAAACCCTGTTTCAAAAACAGGTAGATGGTATCCCTGAGGATTACACTTGGCCTACACACACACACACACACACACACACACACACACGTGTACACAGGTTATACGCACCCACACACAAGTGAGCACCCATATCCACACACACATGCACATTAAGAAAGAAAAATAATACTGGCTTTAAATTGACATGTTGGAATGTAGATGATATATTACATAAAAGTGTAAAATATTATATCTACTCACATTGTTAACAATACTGTAGTTATGTAGAAGAACATCTCTATTTTCAGGAAATATACTCTGAAGTATTTGAAGGCAAAGAACCATGTGTAATCATCTCTTAAATGGGTCCAGAAAAAAATGAGTATCCACACACACAGAGTTTTCTGCCCAGTGTATATTATCCTGGCAAAATCTCAGAATTTATATCAATACATGAAGTGCTAACTAATCCTGAGGGGAGTTCCTTGTGAAGAGCTAGCATTTGTGCTGACTCAAACAAAGCAAAGAAAAGCCAGAATGGCATCATTAGGCCCACTGAGGAGATGAGGGAGAAATTCCAGTCAGAGAGAACAACAGATGTGAGAATCCGTAGAAGAGATGGAGCTCTGTGTTACTACTCTGTAGAGAAAAGGTCAGAGTGGTTGGGGAGTAGAGAGTGAGGGTGAGAGATGAGGGGTAAAACCCTAGGGCTAGCAGGGATCTGGTCACATAGGCCTTGTTCACCACGGCAAGGAACTATAGCATCTGTCATTTCAATGGGAACCAAGCAAAGGTTGTACAATTAAGGGGTGTGATCAGATTTTTATCTAAAAAGACAGCTCTGTCTAGGACTATCACTTTAATGGACTGCCTGGCATGTCTGAAGCTGGTGTTTCAATCTCCAGTGTGAAGAAGGAGGCAGAAGAAAAAGAGCTTTGGCTGTGTGTGACCTAGGATGGGATGTGAATGAAATGTGGTGGATTTTTTTTTTGGTCTAGAATAAAGCAGTGAAACTGATGAGAATTGACTATGTTTAGAATGTGTTTTGGAGCATGTATCAGTTACCTTCTCATTATTGAGACAAAATATCTGGCAGAAATGAGTTTAAGCAGGTAAGGATTGATTTCAGCTTACAGTTTCAGGACATAGTCCATCGTGTCAGGGACAGTGTGGCAGCAGGAGCTGCTCGCATTCACTCCAGCAGTGGGGAAGCAGAGCAGAGCAAGGAATGCTGCTCAGCTGGCTTTCTCCTTTTCTATAATTGAGGACCCACCCACTTTAATGGTTCCACCCACAGTTAAGATGGGTCTTCCCACCTCAATTGACATATCAAGATATCACCTCATAGATGGTTCTAGGCCCTGATTCGTTCATAGTCCTCATAAACCATCACAAAGCTGTGGCTGACAGCACTTGCAAATGGATGGGTCATCAGTGTCAGGAAAGTGGAATCAAAGTGGCTTGAGATGCAGGCACGGCACATGTAGTATTTTCTGATATGGGATAATCTAGTGATGAGAAAACTTTAGAAGTGTTCAGATACTTGAGTGAACATGACAGTCTGACCGTTATGTAGACATATCTGGAATGAGAAGACTGAAGAGAGAAGAGAGTGAGAAAGACTATAGAAGGAGAAGAGATCTTTGGAAGATCTGATCATTGAACTTTAGAAATTCATTGACCCAGCAATATATGCTCAGAATTAGCAGCTGGGCTGGGTGTGGTAGCACACACTTTTTAATCCTAGAATTTGGGAGGGAGACAGAGGTAGGAAGATCACTGTGAGTTCAAGGCCAGCCTGAGACTTTATAGTGATCTCCAGGTCAGGCTAGAGCGAGACCCTACCACAAGAGAGAGAGAAAGAGAGAGAAGAAAAGGAATACCAGGAATTAAAAAAAAAATGAGGACAAAGTATACCAAAAAGCACATCTGGTAAGAGCTGATGAGAGCCTAAATATAAGGATATCAAAAGAACAATCACTGGACTTGGCAAGATGGAAATGGTTTGTGATGTCAACATAAACAAGGAATCCCACGTAAGAAGATGGAGTGAATGATGAGAAAGCAGAAACCGTAGGTATAGAAGTCCTGTGTTTGGTCTCTCTGGTTCTGTACATGAGGATAGGAATGTAGGTGATTTAAATAAATTATGTCTCAAAGATAGAGAATGTGTCAATGAAGATGTTATCATGTGCCTTGATCTACCAGTTCAGTGGCTACTAAACTAGGGAAGAGCCTATTTTGAGTAAGATATACAGGGTTGGAGAATTAAGTGGAATCATTTTATATCCTTTATTTAAGATGCTAGAGTATTTCTCCGAAGGAATTTCTTTCATTATGATTTTGTTTTTACTGTTTCACTTAATAAGTACAAAAAGTATAACATTTATACTATGAGACAAGTGAATTATAAAAGAAATAAACATTTACAAGCTCTGTACCTAATTTAAGAACCATATGATAGTTAACATTACTGCATCCTCCTGACCTTCTGACTCTACTTTTCCCCAAAGACAACAAATGCTCTAATCTCTTTATTTTTTAAAGGATGGATTAATAGATGTATCTGTCCCATTCATTTCATCATTTTTCAGCATTTGTAGCATATGTAAGAATTAAAAGCCTTTTCTCTGTTGAAATAGAAATGTAGGTAACTAGATAATTTATCCATACCAAAGAAACTAAGTGAAAGCAGAGGTAAATGCATTTGGTCCTTCATAGCCAACAGCATAGTTCATGCTAGTCTGCAGGAGTGCTAATCCCAGACCATAAAGTAACTGTGAAAGTCACCCCTCCCAGCTCATTTTCAACACAATCTCTGACCTCTTTATACACCACACCACCCAGTTACTACCAATTGCTTGAAGCGGAAGTTAAACAAAGAATCCTGCTGCCTAGGTAACATGGAACATAGTTGGTAGCTCCAGTGCTTTTTGCTAAAATGTACAACATTTATCTCTCATTTTAAAGTTAAAAATACTTTCCAATAATCTATATAATTTTTTGTTGGCAAATAAGTTGATAGACAGCTAAGAGTGATTTCTTTCTAAAATTTTTGAAAACTAATATTAACATTTCACCTGTTTTTCTGCCAGAAGTTTAGTACCAAGAGGCTTTTGTTAATGAAAACACTGTTTCCATATTTTGCTGTGATAGAATCACAGTGTCTCAGGATTAGAGGTGTGAATGTATTATATCTGCTCATATGAGCTTATCTAAGTTCAGTTAGTGGACTTCACTACACTTTCATTCAACAGGTCCAGACACCCTCACCTTCTAGATCCTCGATTTTTCCTACAATATGTGATAGACAATAGATTTATATATTCCTGAAACCAAGGCTTCCTCTTTACACCTCAAATCTAACATTCACATTCCTGTCTTGCATAAACATTTCTCATCTCAGACAGTGGCACTGTACCCATCCCAGAGGACTCGGGGCACATAAACAGTTCTTGCCAAAAAGGAAGCTCTTTTCCCAAGCCAGAGTGATTAAGTATAGTGGGCCATTTCAACCAACTCTGACCAACCTGATCTAACATAAGGTCTCTTCTACAAAAGCTGTGAGCAAAGACTTATTTCTTTTGTGGTAGTGTGTGTTCTACCTAAGAAGTATGTACTTTAAGTATTTAACTGCATGGATGATGTCCTCTTGTCTGCCAGTTCAAACTTATTTGAGAGAATATTTTGAAGAACTATATACACATTGCTTTCATAATAATATCATTGGAAACTCTCCCCTATCTTATCTGTACCTGAAACCACTCTGGACCTTTAGCTAAATGAACAAAAATGACTTTTTCCCCCTTAACTAGTCTGAGGAGAATGTCTAAGTTTTCACCTGAAAAAGCCATGACTAGCAAATAAATTTGTACATGAAAATGGAATCTGGCAAGCAACAGACCTTAAAATGAGAAGCAGGCTAAGTCCAAGTGGAATGTCATGTGGTCATGAAACAATTGAATAAATTGTGTGTGGTGTTTTTAGGGATGCAAATGATGTGTTTACCCAGACTGTAGCTTTGGTAGCCTAGTCAAAATATATTCAAGGACTTCTGCATCTGACAAAGATAGCATGATAGGGACTAGAATTGCCCTCTTGCCATAAACCATTGAAAAAATACGACATACATCTTTTCAGGCACCAGACAGCAGGCATCACAGGGCAGTGGTTACTGAAAGAGAAAACTGATGAGGTGAGCTCGGAGAGTGCCAGCTCACTGCCTGGTGAAAGTCCCCAGGAGGCAGTGCAGAGAGGAGGGAGTCGAGAAGAGCCCACCAACCTCTACCTCCTCTGTACTGTATACTCTATACTTGTATACACAAGAAAGAGCTAGGGTAGCTGGGGCAGAATTACATGGAGGAGGACACAGTCTCAAGTGAGGGTCTAATAACCTCCAATTCTATGAAGGAATGCTAGTAGACTGTCCCCCCATCTTATGAGGGTCTGGTTGTAGTAATCCCAGCTGCTCTGATTTCAAAACAGCAATGGTCACACCATACCTAGTGGACAGAGTACAGCTACAATGACTCTCAGGGCTGAGAATGTAGCACAGTGATAAGTGCGTGTTTACTTACGTATCAGGACCTAGGTTCCACCTCCAGCATCACACACACAAAACAAATCCCTCAGAAGATTAAACTGATAAGAGAGCTTTAATATGACCTAGAATAAAGCTCAGAAACAATTTTAAGAATATGAATGTTCTCTCTCTGCCTCTCTCTCTCTCTCTCTCTCTCTCTCTCTCTCTCTCTCTCTCTGTCTCTCTCTCTCTCTCATGTGTGTGTATGTGTGTGTGTGTGTCTCTAAAAAAAGGAAAAAGAAAATGAAAGTCCAGAAAATAGCCAGTGAAATTCTCAATGTTTGACAAGTAATCAAATATTAACAAGCATTCAAACAAACAGGTTGAAGAATCCTTAGTAATTAAAAAGAAAATCAAAATAGAAGCATATGATGTAACTGGCAAACATAAAAGCAATTATCATAACTTATTCCACATATTCCCAATGGAGAAGAAAACAGAAGCATGATAAAGAAAGACATGAAAATAATCAAAATTGATTGTTCAAAAATCAGCCATCCAATGTCAGAAATTAAAAATGCACACAGAGGGGCTGGAGAGATGGCTTAGCAGTTAAGATGTTTGCCTATGAAGCCTAAGGACCCAGGTTCAATTCTCCATGTCCCACGTAAGCCAGATATACAAGGTGGCACATGTGTCTGGAGTTTGTGTGCAGTAGCTAGAGGCCCTGAGTGCCAATTCTCACTCTCTGTCTCTAATAAATAGATAAAATAAATCTTTAAAAATATGCTCAGAGGGCTGGAAAGATTGCTTAGTGGTTAAGGCACTCACCTGAAAAGCCGAAGTACCCAAATTTATTTCCCCAGTACCCATGTAAGCCAGATGCAAAAGGTAGTGCATGCGTCTGGAGTTCCCGTCCTACCTATTATTTTTCAGATGTTAAGATTAAATGAGCTCACATGCAATTCAAAAAAGTAATTGCATGTAGAAATAAATTGTTAATATTAGCTGATAATGATAGTATTTTATCTTATTTACATATTTCACACACCTGCTCTGCTATGTTCTACCTGGTAATTACCAATTACCCATCACTATTCTTTTTTAAATTTTATTTATTCAAAAGAGAGAAACAGGCAGAGGAAGATAGAGGGAGAGAATGGGCACTCCAGGGCCTCCAGCCACTGCAAACAAACTCCAGATGCATGTGCCACCTTGTGCATCTGGCTTACGTGGGTCCTGGAGAATTGAACCGGGATCCTTTGGCTTTGCAGACAAATGCCTTAACCACTAAGCCGTCTCTCCAGCCTCTCCATCACTATTCTTGTCAAGCCCTCTAGTTTGACTGAACTTCCTCTCATCTTCTTCTACTGACTATGGTAGTAATGCCTAGTCCTCCCAAAGGTCAGTGTAATTTCTGCTTCTTTTCCCACTTGGTTTAGTCTGTCCTGCTGTTTATCAAATTCACTGTTCTCTTTCTGACAACAGGGGACCTTGAAAGTCATCTAGTCCAATCACTAGAACTCCACCTGTGATTGATATTATAAAGAATTTGTTTTATTTTCAGTGGTGTTTGAAATTTATTTTAGACAAAGATATAACATACACAAGCCAGTTTTATAGTTTTATATTACTGAACTAATGAGTTTGACTGAATCCCATAATGTGAACTCTTATATTTTAGCTATAATCTGTAATAGTATAGTGTATGATAGTAGGTAAAATAATCATATATTACATAGTGTAACATCACATGGGATTCTAACCTGTATTTATAAATGCAATTTCTGCTAATAAAACTAAGGAATTAATAGTGTTGTAATAATTATAATTTTTGGATAATTTGTTTGCAAGTAGTATCCTTTTTCCTTTATTTATTTGTATAAGTATTGTGTGTGTAATGATGTGTGTGTGAGTGTGTGTGAGTATGGGCACATGTGTGAAGATCAGAGAACAACTTCTGGGTGTTGGTTTTTGCCTTCCATCTCCTTTGAGGCAGGGTCTTATGTTGTTCACCACTGCTCCTGAACTTCTGGCAGAGTCTCCTTTCTCTGCCTCTGCCTCTCTTCTTGCCAGTAGACATGGCTGAAATGACAAACACCTGCCACAGCATCCTGCTCCTTATTTGGATGCTGGCATTCTGAACTCAGGGAGTCAGGCTTGTGTGGCAAGCACTTTATCTGCTGAGCCGTCTTCCCAGTCCCCAAGAAAGAGTTCATGTGCTATCTCAGTCCATTCCCACCATATCTCTTACAGGTTGTTTCCTATTGATGTTGTTGTTGTTGTTTTTTTAACCAGAGAATTGGAAGCCTTTTTGATTATTTCCTTTATCCATGTTTACCTCTTACTTTCGCAGCTAGAATTTTTAAAATTTTTGTAAACATTTTATTTATCTATTTTATTTATTTATTTAAGACAGAGAGAGGGAGAGAAAGAGTGAGAATGGGTTCCCCAGTGCCTCCAGCCACTGCAAATAAACTCCAGACACATGTGCCACCATGTGCATCTGGCTTACGTGGAGAATTGAATCTGGGTTCTTGGCTTGGCAGGCATACGCCTTAACCAGTAAGCCATCTCTCCAGCCTGATATCATTCTTTTACAGATGACAAGATTGAGCTTCAGAAAGGTTGAGTAACAATATACACATATTCTAGAAAGTAATGGTCCCGGTTTCCAGCACATGCCCTTCTGACTTGGAAACCTGTTCTTATCCATTCTGCTATACAGGACTAATGCAGGGTGAGTGCCATGAATAGACTAAGCAGTTTTTTAAGATTTATTTTTACTTATTTATTAGAGATAGAGAGGGAGAAAGCAAGAAAGAGAGACAGAGAGAGAGAGAGAGGGAGGGAGAAATGGGCATGCCAGGTTCTCTAGCCACTGCAAACTCCAGACAAATGTGTCACCATGTACATCTGGCTTACATGGGACCTGGAGAAGTGAACCTAGGTCCTTAGATTTCTCAGGCAAGCACCTTAACTGCTAAGCCATCTCTCCAGCCTGACTAGTACTTTTTATTTCACTTTGAAGAGTATGTTACTAAAGTACAAAACAGAAAGATTCACAGTGTTAAGGTTAAAAGTGCTCTGGATATCTACAGATAGAAATAAATCTGGGAGAGAGAGAGAGAACTATATTCTTGTATGCCTTGAATCATCCATGAAGTCAAAACTAGTATGAAATCCAGCTGTAGTTAGAAATCAATTTCTTTCTAGTTTTTCATAGCTTCTCTTTCTCCACTCTTTAAACTGTCCTAATCTGCTTTCCCACTGTGACTTATTTCCGGTAATTTATAGTCCAAATAACAGCATCTTCACACCTGATGGGCTGTGGAGTTGTGCATGCTGGGAATGGTGAGGACTCTGAGAAACAGGGGAGGTAGGATACAGGCCATCATCACTTCAAAATGAAGTCATGAGCTCTGTGGATGGTGGGAACTGGCCAAAGGCTATAAAGTCAAAGATGCAGAAAAAGCTCACGTGCAAAAGCAAACTTTATGGGCAAGCAAAAGGCAGGGCATCTGACATGAAATAACAAATTTTATTCAAACAACTTCTTCCATTAATTATATTGTGCATCTTTAATCATAAAATGCACATTTGTTAATTTATCCTAAGATCATGTTTATTATCTTGCCAGGCATTATGCTTAGTACAGAAAGTGTCAAAAATTAAATAAATTCCAGATGTCAAAATCTTTACTGTCTGGTAGAAAAATGAAATATCTAAATACTGTGATGTCCACCAGCCAAACACCCCCAGGAAGGTTAAGTTTATTATTTGCTACAAGGGGAATCTGGGGCCATGAGGAACAAAGGGACATGTGTAGTATGGTAGAATTTTCTGTGATTCTGTGCTTTTTATGTGGGGGAGAGAGGAATAAGGTAGAGTTAGAGCTGTAATGTGCTCAGTAGCACTCATGCCTATTGGTTGGGATAGGGGATGTTTTTGTGGTTAGCACCATATCTTGGTTTTGCCAGTGCTCAGACAGGGATGCGGCAGCTTCCTGTTTTTGTTTTGAACTTGCATTATTGACAGTATAGCAAATTATGATTTTGGTATTCTGTGAAAATGTAATGCTAGGCTGTTTTTTTCTTCCTCAAAACGAAATTATACTATACCTTGATAAGTGTTGGGTTACAAGAATACACACAGCGTGAAAGCCTGATAAATTTTGTTATGAGTAGGTGTTCTTTACAAAGGCAGTTCATGTGAATGGTGTCTTTAAGAGGACATAGGAATTTACTGAAGAAGAGGTCAAAAGACATTTCCAAGCACATACAAGATTGAGGAAATTCAAGTAGTAGAATGAATGTGAGACTTGAGATGATGAAACAGGCTAAGATGGGAGGCCACAGTCAAATCATGAAGTTGTTAAGTAAGCTAATAATATGGAGTCATCAAAAATGACTTGAAACAGAATGTTTCAAAATGTGACTTTAACAGAAATATCAGAACCAACTCACTCAAGGACATTAAAAAGACAGAAGAGTTAGAAAGTTACTTCAGAGAAGCCAGGATGAGTGTTTGATCAGTAGCAATAGATAAAGGACAGATGGGACAAAAGGCATTCATCATGTCCAACGAGACTAGACTACATTATGCCCTCCATCAAAATATAAGTCGTACAAAAATGTGCACGCAGGATTCAGGAACATTTGCTCACCACTAGGCAACTGATGACTCATATGATTTACCTCAAGATAATTGCTCACTGGATGTCGACTTCATGAATGAATTGTGTAGGCTGAGGAAGATGTCAAGGAACAAAGGTAGTAAATATTTCCATGTCATGGTACTGGGCAAATGGTGGCTTAGTATACTGAAATAAAGGAGCATCTTTGTAGAACAAATTGGTTTGATTTGGAATGTACACATAAGCCAAAATAGACATCGGTTGATTTAAATATTCAGTTTTTTAAGTGTTTTTTTGTAAATTAAGTGATTAATTTTTTAACATAAATTGTAATATATCCCTTTCCCCAGTCCCCATTTTCCTGTAGACCCAGGTCAGTAGGGTCACTGGTGTTCACTGTGAGGTAATTAGGACCTCTGTCTCTAGGGGTAGCTGTGTCTCTGGGTAAAAGGACAATAACGTCAAGTCGCTGGTTAACTGTGTAAGCATACAGAGGCCCAAAAATGAAGTTAATAAGTTGCTTCTGTGCTGAAAACTGTCCTTCAGTGGATAAAGACCCTAGACATATTCATTATGTTTGGTAAGTAAGGAGACTGAGATAAAAACTAAAGTTCTGGGAAAATAGAATTGCTGGATAGTCATTGTATAGATATGCAAATAATTTCTCTATGGATTCTCCTCATGGACATTTAGGTTACGTAGGGTGGTTTTACCCTATGCCCATTAGTTCATTGGTCCTACACCCCTCCAGTGTGGATTGCACTTGGCAACCCATTTCTAATGAACCAACTTCTGCCACTAGATTAGATAAGGAACAGGGGCTTCCTCCCTCTCTCTCTTGGATCACTTACTCTAGGGTCAGTTAATAGCCTGTGACATGATGAGAAAATTCAACAATCTTGTGGAGAAGGACATCTGTTGCAATTACCTTTTCATTGCTAGGACAAAACACACAACTAGAAGCTGCTAATGGAAGGAAAGGGTTTATCTCAGCTTAGTTTCAAGGAGAAGATTCATCATGAATCAAGCAGAAACCTAGCACATATCACAACGTATCAGTGGGAGGCAGCAGCAAGAATGAACTCACTGGTACTAGCAGGTGGGCTGGATTTACAAAGCCCCACGGTCTGCCCTCAGTGACACGCACCTCCAGCAAAGCTCTGCCTCTGGGGACTAAGGAGGAGGCCTAATCCCCAGCCTTGAGGCTGTGGGGAACGTTTTACTTCAAACTGCCATGCCACGTAATGAGAAGCAGGCCTGTCAAAACCAGTGCCTGAGCTGACAGAACACTGGATGACCATAGTCTCTGGACAGCTTTGTTGAACTCCGTAGGAGATCCAGAGCCAGAACTACCCAACTAATCAGCTAATCTGCCCACAAACACCTGACCTACAGGAGTTTGGGTGCATCATTTGTTGCCTTGTTTCATTAAATTTTGAGTTAATGTGTTCCATACATCAACAGAGACCTCACAGGTTGTTTCAGTTTATGTGTTTAGTATAAAGTTGATATGCATTGCATGTGATTTATACTTTCTTTTTTTTTTTTGCTTGGCTGTATATTTTGCTTTGATTTTTATTTTGCATTGTATTGTTTTCCAGGCATGTGTCAAGTCCATTCAACAAGGTCATAAGTGCCAGGTGCTTACTTAATATTCCACATGCTCACCTCCATGTTAATTGTCTAGTAGATGATCAATATTCTGAATTGAGATAAATTGAGAACAGTAACAAATACTGAAATGACTTTCATTAGACACCAAGGGAGATTGTGACTCAGGGCTGCTGTGTACAGACAGCCTTCTCTGTCCCCATTCCGTGGTCTGCTTTAGGTTCGGTGTATACAGATGGCCTTCTCTGTCCCTGTCCCGTGATCTGATATGCTTTAGGTTCGGTGTGTACAGACGGCCTTCTCTGTCTCCATCCTGTGATCTGCTTTAGGTTCGGGAAAGCAACATAGCTTGGAGTCTAAAGAAGGTTCACTCTCCAGGTGATGTTAATTCTAATTTACATCCCATGCAAATTGGGGAGAATTATTCCACTTAAATACTGGTAAATATCTCAATTGATGCCTTTCTTAAAATAGAAAAAAAAAAGTATAAGTGATCACACTGCCAAAATGTCTTTTCTCTTTTAGCTACTTTCCAGCCAACTTAAGCTGTTCCTAAGGGAATTCACTATGGCAGGAGAAGCTGAGTGCTTCTTCCAGCTCTCAGAAATGATTGGTCAAAAGAAAACATGGAGATAGAGAGGATGCCTTGTGTCTTAATGGGCTTCTATTGGTTCCTTTCCTTGATCTGGCATGGAGAACATTGAGGTTTTTAAATGGCTTGAACTATCTCAAAGAAAGTTCTGAGCAAAAATGGTGCTATCAAACTTATTCACAATGGACTTATTTAAATTAAATATATATTGGGGGAATATAAATCACTTTACACTGTGTCCTTTTTTTCTTTTTGCATGAATATGTATTTGTGGTGGGTATGCACATGTTTATGTGGGTATGCACATGGGTGTGGGTGTGCATGCACATAGGTGTCCATGTGTGTGGAGGCCAGAGGTTGACATGGGATGTCTCCTTTAATCGCTATCCTCCTTTAATTGCTTTATTTGCTGGGGCAGGTCTCTCATTTGAAGTCTAACTAGCCACTTTACTTCAGGGTTCTATGTCTGTCTGCCAAATACTGGCAGGTGGTCAACTGTGCCCACCCTACATTGATGCGGATGCTGGGGATCTGAACTCTGGTCTTTTTGCTCACATGACAAGCACTTTATCTACTGAGCCAGCTTCCCAGCCCTTCTGTAGTAGATATTGAGAATGAATAACAATATAGACTTCTAAAAATATTAATGACATTTTCTCTTTTGCATCTGCCAGTAAATTTGAATTAAAATCATTAGCACAGGAATGCAAAAAGGAAAAAAGGTGTCACTATTTAACATCCAGATGCACTACAGTAGACTCTTTATATCTTTGGGTTCTTAGAATCAACCAAACCTGGACTGGAAATATTCAGGGGGGGAAAGTGCACCTGTACTGAATGTGTCATTCTCTGAATAATATAGGGTAAGAACTAGTCACAGAGCATTTGCATAATGGTGCAGTCAGTTTCACATTGCTGGTGTAGAAATCACCCAACAAAGAGCAGCCTGTGGGAAAAAGAGGTTTATTTTGGCTTACAGGCTCGAGGGGGAGCTCCACGATGGCAGGGGGAAACGATGGCATGAGCAGAGGGTGGACATCACCCCCTGGCCAACATAAGGTAGACAATAGCAACAGGAGAGTATGCCAAACACTGGCATGGGGAAACTCGCTATAACACCCATAAGCCTGCCCCCAACAATACAACTGCCTCCAGGAGATGTTAATTCCCAAATCTCCATCAGTTGGGAACCTAGCATTCAGAACACCTAAGTTTATGAGGGACACCTGAATCAAACCACGACACATAACATTGATTTTTTAAAAAACATTTAAAAAATTTATTATGTATATTTTGAGAGAAAGAGTGAGAGAGAATGGCTATGCCAGAGCCTCTAGTCAGTGCAAATAAGCTCTAGATACATGTGCCCCTTTGTGCATATGGTTTGCATGGGTACTGGGGAATCAAAACTGGGTCCTTAGCCTTCTCAGACAAACTCCTTAACTGCTGAGCCATCTCTCCAGCACAGCATTGGGTTTTATAAGTAATCTAGACAAATTTAAAGTGTATAAGAACAGGTGCATACGGTTAGATGAAAATAGGACACCATTTTCTATAAAGGACTTGGGCATCTATGGAATTTGATATCCACTGGGAGGGGGGAGAGCATTCTAGAACAAGTTGTCCATCAATACTGAGGGATCACTACAACTTTTACTGGAGAAAAGTAGCACAAAAGGACTTTCTAAACTCTTATCTCTTTCCTTGCATAACAAGTACTGGTAATTTTAACATAAAAGTTTTTCCATACAGGAGCTGCATATGTACAAAAAGACTGAGTAACCAAATCAGTTCTCAGTCTGGTTGGTTAGGATGTCAAGCAGACATGGAAGAAGCAGGGAAATGAATAAACATCTGGGTTATTACTCCTGCCTGGCTCTAGAGTCCTAGCACAAAGCACATGGGGGCTTCAGAAATATCCTGAAGGCAGGCTAGAGCTCAGAGACCTCATAGCTATTGGTATACATCCTTCAATGCCACCCCAGCAGAAGGTTAGGACTCAACAACTTTCAATATGGAAAGGAACAGTACAAATGGAGTTGCAGGCAGACATCAGGTAGATGTGGGTGTGTGGTTTCCAATGTCAGAAATCCAGAATTCTTTAGGTCCTGGTGAAGGAGTAGAGGGATATGGACAGCATCACTGAATCCATAGAACTTCCTGATTGGGACTTTCAGTGCAGCACAAGAGTATGTGATGGATAACAGTGGGAAAGTGATACGAAGAACAATCCCCAAAAGACCAGTTAAGAGCTTGAAAAATAAGTCAAGCATACACAAATATAGTTACTGTGACTTATTTCTGCAACTGCATTTATTTGCTAGGATTGTTTAATCCGACATTCACATTCTGTTATTGAGTAATATCTAAGCATTTTAAAGGTGAAATGTTTGTGTGAATTGGAACATGTGAGTTTGAGTCCATTATAGTAAGCTACATTTTTTAACTAGTTGTTTTATTTTTGGTGAGAGAGACAGAGAAAGATAGAGGCAGAGAGAGAGAGAGAGAGAGAGAGAGAATGGGCATGCCAGCTGTGAACAAACTCCAGATGCGTGCACCCCTTGTGTGCATGTGCAACATTGCATGCTTGCCTTAATTTGCATCTGGCTACATGGGACCTGGAGATTCAAACATGTGTTTTTAGGCTTCTCAGGCAAGCACCTTAACTGCTAAGGCATCTCTCCAACACCGACTTGGTATTTTATTTGCAGTAAACAATGCATTGTAGACTTCAAAATAAGTTAACCTGGCATCTATGAGCTTCTAGCTAACATAGAGAAAGACAGACAGACATATTAACAATTACATTGCTATGGGATAATGGTAGTACTAGAGGTTAGAAAATCAAACAGAGACTATAAGAGGAAACATGAGCTTCTCTAGGAGGGCTTTAAAAGAGAGTAGTTGTGAAATGAAGCTACATGGGTGAGCAGAGATATTTCAGACTGCAGAGAAGCCATCTGGTAGTAAGGTCACCATTCACCATGAAGAAAGCATTCCTGGTAGACAAGTCTAATTAGCTTCAGGAAATAAATCGTGCTCTAGCTTAGCAGTACACAGAGCAATTAGGAGTTTAATCTGATCTAGAATCACTGGAGGCTTCGAAAAATATCATTGGAAAATATGCAGTGGCTGATCATTCAAATCTCCAAGAAAATAAACAAGTTCTGAGACTCTAACTTCTGCCAGGTCCAAAAATTAAAAATATAAAATACAAAAAGCAGTCAAGAGTGGAGTTTCAAAGGGGAAAGTGGGGAGAGGGAGGGAATTACCATGGGATATTGTTTACAATCATGGAAGTTATCAATAAAAATAAATAAATAAAATTAAATTTTAAAAAAGCAGTCAGACCATGGTTGAAACAACAAGGCTTAAAGGAGATAAAGCTGGGTATGGTGGCACACACCATTAATCCCAGCACTTGGGAGACAGAGGTAGGATGAATACCATGAGTTTGAAAGCACCCTGAGACTACATAGTGAATTCCAGGTCAGCCTGGACTACAATGAAACCCTACCTCAAAAAAACAAACAAACAAACAAAAAAAAGATTTAAAGGAGATGAAAGCTTTCAGGTCAGCATTCAATGGATGTAAGAGAAAAGAATAAAAGGGCTTTATCACCAGTGTGAGGAAAGCATTAGGTAAAGAACACAGGTTAAACTCTGGAAAATAAGTTTTGACTTTGATATTTTCTGAAGTCTTTTCTTAGGTTGGAACAATCATGTTTTTTGAAATTCCATTTACAACCCAGGAGATCCTTATGATAAACAGCCCAAACTCTCCCATGTTATTACATGCCTTCAATTTTCCTTCATTTGCCCTGTGGAGGCACCAAAACATCCCTGTGGGCTTCTGAGTATCTTAAGTACCTTAGTCATGCAATATTCCATTTGAACTGATATCATTTGTAAGCTTTTATGATTCAAAAATCATATGGTCTGACATTTTAACTTAGCCCCACCCAAAGAACATCATAGCATTTCTATAATCATTTGACTCATGAATTCTAACACCCAGGAAAGTGTACCTGAATTCAAAAGACATGTTCCCCTTGGCAAACACCAGTTTCAAAGTAGAGCAAAACTGCTTATGTAAACACAGAACACAGAAAGCACATTATAGAACTAAATGTGTGGGATAGCACTAAATGAACCCCAAATTCCCACTGTGGTCTGCTCAAGCTTACTTAGGAGTGTCCAGGCTTTCTCCCTGGACATCAAGTAACATCGTTTACAAAATTCAGTTGTTACTTAATTAGTTTAAAGTTTGTGACTAACAGGTAAGATAGCAGTATAGAAGTCACACCAGGCCAGTTTAGGAAGGGATTTGAAGCAAAACCATAGCAAAATACATTCTTTTTCCAAAAAAATGAAGGTGTACAGGTTGTTACTGGCCACAGCAGAGAAGCAGAAGAGACCATGATCTACCAGAAAGGAGGAAGCCAGCCAGAATCCCACCGAGGCACTTGCAGCCCCAATATGTGTGGATCCATGCGCCTCCCTGCCCAGTGCAGAGCTGTAGGACCAGAGACCAAATGAGAGGATTTTCTAACCTCTTCTGCTTCCTTGCAAAGTCAAGAAACCTGAAGGGGAGACAGCAGAGACCAGCTGAGGAGCTGCTGAATGGGATACAGGAGGGACCAACTGAGCAGTTCCAGTACAACTCCAGGATTCCTGCACTCTCCCATCCCCCAACCAATAGCACCAAGAACCTCAAGAACTCATCCAGCCCCCAGCAGCAGGGCATCCAGCACAGGGTCTAAAAACACTGCAAATAATTAGAAAACACAAGCATCAAATCAACTCAGGATGCAAAAATCACTACATTATAATACAAGAAACACAAAGGATCAAGACAATACAATCCCACCAAAAATTATAAAGCTGCTGGGCGTGGTGGCACACTTCTTTAAACCCAGCACTCAGGAGGCAGAGGCAGGAGATTCACCATGAGTTTGAAGCCACCCTGAGACTACATATTTAAATCCAGGTCAGCCTGGGCCAAAGTGAGACCTTACCTTGAAAGACATAAGGGGCTTAAGAGATGGCTTAGCAGTTAAGCCCTTGCCTATGAAGCCTAAGGACCCCAGTTCAAGGCTCAATTCCCCAGGATACACATAAGCCAGATGCACAAGGGGGAGCATGCATCTGGAGTTCATTTGCAGTGGCTGGAGGCCCTGGTGTGCCCATTCTCTCTCTCTCTCTCTCTCTCTCTCTCTCTGTCTCTGTCTCTGTCTCTCTCTCTCTTTCTCTCTGTCACTCTCAAATAAATAAATAAAAATAAACAAAAAATTTATAAAAAAAGAAAAACCAAAATTAGTATATATATATATATATATATATATATATATATATATATATATATATATATCCATCAGACATGACCCCCAATGAGATTATTTTAGTTGAAATAATGATTTCAAAAAAATGATTTTATCTATACTCAAAGATATCAAAGGAATTAACGAAGAAAATAAACTTTTGAAAGAGAACACAGGAAGCCAGCTTAATGAAATAAGGAGGTCATTACACGATATGAGTAAGGAAATAAAAATACTGAAGAAAAAACAGGCAGAAATTCTAGCACTGAAAAACACAGTTAGCCAAGCAAAAAACTCTGTGGAAAGTCTCACCAATATAATGCATGAAGGAGAGAACAGAATTATCTAAACTAGAAGACCAGATAGCAGATCTAATACAGTTCAACAAAGAAAAAGACAAGCTAATAGGGAGGTATGAATGGGAATTTCAATATCTCTGTGGCACTATATAAAGACCAAACATAAGTATTCAGGGTATAGTAGAAGAAGAATTTCAATCCAGAGGCTTAGTATGTGTTTTCAACAAAAATCATAGAAGAAAAATTTCCCCAAATTGGGAAATAAATGCCAAATGCTGATACAGGAAGCTTTTAGAACACCAAACAGACAAAACCTGAAAAGAACTTCTCTTCACCATGTTATGATTATTAAACACTCAAACCAAAGAAAATATGTTGAAAGCAGTTAGTGAGAAAAGGCAAGTCACTTATAAAGGCAAGCCCATCAGGATCACAGCAGATTAATCAACACAAACTTTAAAATCCAGAAAGGCTTGGAATGATGTACTCCAAGTTCTGAAAGATAACTGTCAACTAAGATTACTTTATCCTGCATAGCTATCCATCCAAATTGATGGAGAAATGAGGACATTCCACAACAAAAACATGATAAAGGAATTTTTGACAACTAAACAAGCTCTACAGTGAATACTTGAAGGAATCCTTCACATTGAAGAGAAAACAAAGCACACACATGAGGAAACAGGAAAAAAATAAACCATACTCAAATTACAGTTAAGACAAAAGAGTAATGGGAAAACAGGAAACACTACAAAACAAGAAGAATGGCAAGAATAAATGCATACTTTCAATAATCACTCTTAATATCAATGGCCTCAGTACCCCAACCAAAAGACACAGGCTTGCAGATATTTTTCTTAGCAGCACATGGAACATTCTCCAAAATAGACCATATATTAGGACACAAATAAAATCTTAACAAATGCAGGAAAATTGAAATACTCCCTTGTACTCTATCTGACCACAATAGGATTAAACTATAAATCAGCCACAAGAAAAACTACAGAGCATACACAAATTCATGGAGACTAAACAGTACAGTATTGAATGATGAATGGATCATTGAAGAAATAAAAAAGAAAATCAATAAATTCATAGAATCAAATGATGATGATGAGAATATAGCATACCAAAACCTTCAGGACACAATGAAGGCAGTCCTAAGAGGGAAATTTATAGCTCTAAGTGTCTATATTAAGAAATTAGAGGGTGGAGAGATGGCTTAGCAGTTAAGGCACTTGCCTGCAAAGCCTAAGGACTCACATAAGCCAGATACACATGGTAGTGCATGCATCTGGAGTTTGTTTGCAGTGGCTAGAGGCCCTGGTGTACCTATTCTCACTTTCTCTCTCTCTCTCTCTCTCTCTCTCTCTCTCTCTCTCTCTTCCCGTCTCTCTATCTGTAATAAATAAAAAAATAAAAATACAATCGTAATTTAAAAAAAGAAATTAGAAAGTTCACAAGTACACAATTTAATTCTTTACCTTAAGGCCTTGGAAAAAGAAGAACTAGGCAAACCAAAATCAGCAGACTGGAAGAAATAATAAAGATTAGGGCAGAAGTTAATGAAATAGAAACAAAAATAATCCAAAGAATCAATGAAACAAAGAGTTAGTTCTTTGAAAGGATAAACAAGATTGATAAACCTTTAACAAATCTGACCAGAAGAGAGAAGAGACAAAAATTAATAAAATTAGAGATGCAAAAGGCCCCATTACAACAGATATCAAAGAAATTCAGAATATTCTAACAAGATATTTTAAGAATATATATCCCTCTAACTTTGAAAATCTAAAATAAATGGATGATTTCCTTGATTTATATGAACTACCAAGATTAAATCAAGATGTGATAAACCATTTAAATAGACCTGTAACAAGTACAAAGATCCAAGCAATTATAAAATATTCCCCAACTAAAAAAAGTCCAAGTCCAGATGGATTCACTGGTGAATTTTACCAGGCCTTCATGGAAGAACTAACACCACTGCTTCTCAAAGTATTCCATAAAATAGAAAAAGAAGGAATTGTACCAAACTCCTTCTATGAAGCCAGCATCACCCTGATACGAAATCCAGACAAAGACAGAACAAAAAATGAAAATTATAGGCCAATCTCCCTCGTAAACATAGATGCAAAAATTCTCAACAAAATATTGGAAAACAGAATACAAGAACATATAAAAATGATCATTCATTCCAACCAAGTAGGCTTCATCGCAGAGATACAGGGATGGTTCAACACATGCAGACTGATAAGTGCAATACACTACATAAATGCACTGAAGAACAAAAATTGCATGATCATCTCAACAAACGTACAAAAGGCAATTAACAAAATCCAACAGCCCTTCATAGCAAAAGTCCTACAAAAACTGAGAATAGAAGGAACATATCTCAACATAATAAAGGCTATTTATGACAAATCTACAGCCAACATAATACTAAATGAAGAAAAACTTGAAGCTTTTACACTAAAATCAGGAATAAGACAAGGGTGTCCACTGTCCCTACTCTTATTTAATATAGTACTAGAAGTCTTAGCTATAGAAGGAAGACAAAAGACACTCATAAAAGGGATACAAATTGGAAAGGAAGAGATCAAATTTTCATTATTTTCAGACAATATAATTCCATACATAAAGGACCCTAAAGATCCTACCAGCAACTGTTAGAACTGATAAACAGTTTTAACAATGTAGCAGGATGCATAATAAATACACAGAAATCAGTACCTTTTTTATATATTAACAACAAATATGTGGAGGATGAAATCTGGGAATCACTCCCATTCATAATTGCCTCAAAAATAAATAAATAAATAAGGTTCCTTGGAATAAACCTAACCAAGGAAGTGAAGGATTTCTACAATGAAAACTTTAAAACACTCAAGCAAGAAATTACAGAAGACACTAGGATATGGAAAGACATCCCATGTTCTTGGATTGGCAGAATCAATAGTGTGAAAATGGCAATCTTACCACAGCAATGTACACATTTAATGCAACCCCCATTAAAATTCCAATGGCATTCTTCACAGACACAGAATAAACAATCCTAACATTCATTTGGAAACACATAAAACCTGGAATAGCCAAAAACAATTTTGTGCAACAAAAATAAGGCTGGTGGTATCACCATACCCAATTAAAAGCTATATTACAAAGCCATAGTTGCAAAAACAGCATGGTACTGGCACAAAGACAGATATGTAGATCAATGGAACAGAATAGAGGACCCAGATGTTAATCCAGGCAGCTACAACCATCTGAATTTTGACAAAAACACCAAAAAAAATTCACTGGAGAAAAGACAGCCTCTCCAACAAGTGGTGCTGGAAAAACTGGATATCTATATGTAGAAGGATGAAAATAGATCCTTGTCTCTCTCCATGCATAAGAATCAAGTCCAAATGGATCAGGGACCTTAATATCAGACCTGAAACTTTGAAACTGTTAGAGGAAAAGGTAGGGGAAACCCTTCAACATATTGGCATAGGCAATGACTTTCTGAATATAACCCCAGTTGCTCAGAAAAAAAAAAAAAAAAAAAAAAACACTAATCAACCATTGGGATCTCATGAAATTACAAAGCTTTTGTACAGCAAAGGACACTGTGAATACAGACAACCTACAGAATGGGAGAAAATCTTTGCCAGATATACATCTGATAGAGGATTAATATCCAGAATGTACAAAAAGTCAAAAAAACTAAACAATAAGAAATCAAACAACCCAATTAAAAATAGTCTATGGAACTAAATAGAGAGTCCTCAAAAGAAGAAATACAGATGGCATGTAAACATCTAAAAAAAAGTGTTCTACAACCTTAGCCATCAGGGAAATGCAAATTAAAATGACTTTGAGATTCCATCTCACTCCAGTCAGAATGACTACCATCAAGAAAACAAACGACAATAAATGTTGGTGAAGATGCAGAAAAAGGGGAACACTTCTACACTGTTGGGGGGAATGTAGTCTGGTATAGCCATTGTGAAAGTCAATGTGGAGGTTCCTGAAATAGCTAAAAATAGATTTACCATATAACCCAGTTATAGCACTCCTAGGCATATATCCTAATGACTTCTCACTAACTTAGAGATACTTGCACAACCATGTTTATTCACAATAGCTAGGAAATGGGACCAGCCTAGATGTCCCTCAACAGATGAATGAATAATAAAGATATGGCACATTTACACAATGGAGTTCTATTCAGCAGTAAAGAAAAACTGAAATTATAAAATTTGCAAGGAAATGGATGGATCTGGAAAGGGTTATACTAAGTGAACTAGCCCAGGACCAGAAAGCCAAACTTCACATGTTTCCTCTCATGTGTGGATCCTACTTACAAATGTTCAGATTTGTGTGTGAGTTGGAGTAAAAATCAGTAGCAGAGGCCAGTAAGCTAGAAAAACAGAGGAAGGAAGAGAGGGGTGGACTTAAGGGAATGGTGCTTTATATATGTAAGTAGATGGACAGATTACTGTGGGTGGAATGGCCTAAGCGAGGTCAGAGGAAAAGATTGAGTAAAAGGAGTGTGGAGTAAGGGGTAATCAAAATTCAGGATATTATGAATAAGCCATATGATAACCTACTTTTTTGGATAATGGCATACTCAGAAGCCATAGACTGTTACTAGAAACATTTCAGTGCCAAGGATGGGATACTTTCCAGTTAGTTGTTAGCCAGGGAGGTCCTTGATGTCCCCAAAACATTACAGGCTATTGCCAAGGCTCTTGGTTTCCCACCAGGAATAGATGATAAGACCCTATTGCTGAAGACTCCACCTGTCTGGGCTACAAGGTCATCAAGAAATCAAACTGGGGATGAGCTAAAAACCTTCTTCTGGTAGACCAGCTAACAGAAAGGTAGAAAAAGCTGCACTGCATGCATCTTTATGGGAGACAGAAGCTATCAGTGGTGAAAAAAGTAGACACTGCAAGCCTCCAGTTTGGCCAGCTAGGCCAAATGAGGCAACAGGTATAATAGTGACATGTCTGTAATGGAGGAAACCAACTGCTCTCTAATTGGACTGGAGACCCACTCTATAGGAAGGAATGGTTTATTTCAGCCTGCAGTATGAGGTTACAGCTCATCACACACAAGAGCTTGAGGGAGAGGGTCACATGCAGTCCACACTAAGGTAGCAGAGGGCTGAGCACCAATATTCACAGTCCTTAAGGAAAAGCAACAGCAACAAATAAAGTTAGTAAGTGAGACTTACGCTCGCATGACAACTAACTAATGCACTCATGCTCCAAATATAACAGAAAAGCTGTGATGATTCACTTAGACTATCTTCATCACCCATAGCAGTTTCTCAAAATCATTTTCTCAAAAATGATTCTTGGGCTGGGGAGATTGCTTATTGGTTAAGGTGCTTGCCTGCAAAGCCAAAGGATCCAGATTCAATTCACCAGAACCCAACTAAGTCAAAAGCTCAAGGTGGTGCATGCATCTGAATTTCATTTTCAGTGGCTAGAGGCCCTGGCATGCCCATTCTCTCCCTTGTCTGTCTTTCTCTCTCAAATACATAAATAAAAATAAAAGATTTTAAAAAATGATTCTCACAATATTCTGTGATCACTTGCATCAATGTAATCTGGGGTGCTTAGGAACAAGGCTCTTAACATGAGCCCTGTCAAACTTGGTGGGTAAGAGTCTTTGATTTGCTGCTTAAGTATGCCATTCAGTAGTCCTGAGCAAGGTGAGGGAGCAGGAAATCATGACAAGAGCCACTGCAGAAGAGAAACAGGATAGACAGAGGAGCCATCACAAAGCCTCTAGAAAAGTGAGGTAGAGTGCCAGTGGGTGGCTCTATAGCACTAGTTACCTGTGAGTATGGTTCTCCCCTCCTTTGATATGAGCTGAGTTTAGTGGACTTGTGTTCTTATAGTCCTGAGGAATAATAAAGTTTCTAAGAGAATGTAATGAATAATCACGTGAAACTTCCAGGAAGAGCATTGACAGTGGGTGCTGTGTTCTCATTTGGTTTCATACAAACCTAGTCTTTTTGAAACAGCTTCTGTGTCTTTCATCAACCTTTTGTTGCATATCAGGTGGATAAGAATTATACAGGGAAGATAGTATTTTGACTCAACTCATCCTATTTTGACCTGAAACAGCAGTCTTACTTAGTTGAATTCCCTCTGAGGGATAAATGTATATACATGTTTAATGTATTGAATATGCAATGGTCTACAGCGATTAGACCTTTGATCTTAATAGCCTTATAAGATGTGGTCAGAGAGATCAATTGACAGTGATCAGAGTTGTAATGTGATAATGTTTGTATCACAATTTAGGAATGTCCAGATTAGAACTTTCTCTACTAGACTAGTGTGTCTCAAAACACGATAGCTAATAGTATTTCAAATAAGTGAGGGAAAACATATTAATTATTTAAAATAAAACAGTTAAGTATATTGGAAAATAATTTAAATCAAATTTGACTTTATAAATATAGTTATGTAATATAGATTGAATGTGGATATTGTAAAAAAAAAAAAAAAACCTTGAAGAGACATGATTCAATCCAGCAAACTTTCACCACACCAAATTCACACAGAATTATTAACAATGTTGTAAAATTTTGCTCAGAAGTAATGCAAAATTTAGTGTACATTAGTAATGCTTTTATTAGTTAGGTACACAGTGTGAATACAGTCATGTTGGTACCATCGTTAGCCTCCTCTCTGTCCTCCCCCCTCCGCAGGGACCCTCCTAGTTGGGGAATATGGGTCTTGCATTGTGGGATTAGCCATCAGTTATGGATAAGAGGCAATGTCTCTGTGCATAATGACCCAGTCTGTGTCTCTGGATGTCTGGCTTGTTAAGAGTTGAGTGTTCTCTGTGTCTATCTCCTTCACCCTTGTGCTGATACCAGGTTCACCAAGAAAGCAGCACTCTTGCTCATTTCCCCAGTTACTCTATGGTTTCAGCTAGGGCCCTTTTGAGGTGTGATGGGCTGGTTCTCTCCTTAGGATCTGCGTCCATCTGAAAAAGAGAAGTACATTAGGAATTTTTAAGAAGGATTTTATCAATAGCACTCTACCTTCTTATTGTGTGGAAATTATCATTGAACAGACGGCATCAATACATTTTCCTATAATAACTTTGTCATTGATATTGAAAACACTTGTATATAATATAGCATAATATAATAATACAAAAACATGATATGTATTTTTCTATATTTGTTATGGTTTGGATCAGAAATGTCCCCCAAAAGCTCATGTGTTGAAAGTGTGATCCCTAATGCATCAGTGTTCAGAAGGACCTTTGGAACTTGATTGGCTCATGAGCACTCTTACCTCATCAAGGCATTGGCCCACCTATGGGTTCATAGTTGAATGGACTATAAGAACGGGTTGGATAGCAAATAGCTACAGGAAATAGGTCACTGGGAATATAGCTTTGAAGGATATATTTTGTCCTTGTGTATTCTCTCTCCCTCCTGCACTCTCTTTTTCTCCTTCTTTGTCTCTCTCTCCCCTTCCTGGCCACAACCAGGTAAGTAGCCTTTCTTCCTCACTTCATCAAAACTTCCCTCCCCTGATATTCTGCCTTGCCAGAGGCCCACAGTGATGAAGCCAACCACGGATCAAAATAAGTTTTTCCTCCTTTTAAGTTGATCCCACTCAGGTATTTTGTCACAGTGATGTCAAGCTATGAAGCATAGCATCCAGTATGTGTACATTGTAATTGCTACATAACAATGTAAGTAAATACTGTCAACTAGTCTCACGCTTTAACAAATGTTAACGGATTTCGGCATATACTTGGCAATGTTGCACATTTTGACAAAGTTTTCCACACAATCAATAAAACAAGACAGGATGGTGTTATAATGAAAGACATGGGACTTCAACCACTGAAGAAATATGAAAGCCCTTTCTATCATCCCTACATGATGAAATGGACCTTGAAATATAAATAAATGAGAAATTGAAACTGTAGGTGACTCCACATAGGAATGCTCACAGCAAGTTGAAATATCTTTCTCTTGTTAAGTCTGATGTTCTTTGGGAGATGTGTGCATGTGCCGTCAAGAGGATGTCTGACACCAAATCATCCTAGCTCTATAGGAGCAAAAAGTACAGCAACAACAAGACTGGATTAGGGAGGTACCCAGAGCTCCAATCTCCTAGCTGGCCTCCAGACTAGCCAGGGGATTTCCCTGATGTCTTCCACTGTTGTATTTCCTCATTCAGAAAACGTGGATAAAAATACCAGACTAGAGGAATAGATTATTGTAATGATGCACTTGAAAATTGTGGTAAAGTGCTATGCACCTCTATGTTATACTTTGAAAACTATTTGTAAAAGAAAGATTAAATGCTTATTTTGATAATGAGGCAGGCTTGTTTTGTCTTCTCATGTTTGAGATTGTAGCTAAATTGCAAAGTTTGTCATGTTTCTCTTTAAACAAAAAAAACAACAGTTCTGGAATGCAGAATAGTATTTAAAAAAGGTTGGGAAATGTATTTATTACGGGGCATGGGAGGAATCCTGTATTAAACAAAGATTCCCCCTCAAGCAACAGCACAGCAGATTAGGTGGTGCATTGGTTGAAATGGTCCAACTTAAACACACAGCCATAGTCTGCTCTTAGAATTGTAATGAGCCTTCTGTGGGCACTAGGCAAGTCTGGTGAGATCTGTAGTGAGTATGCACGCCTCTAATCTGGCTCAAGTTGTAAGCACTGCTGGTTTGAGCACGCTGTCTCCTTCTTTTAGTGCCAACTTGGATCTTCCTGAGGCTGTAAAAACCCATGTCCTCATTTTGTGTTCCAGGGCCTCATGGGGCTTATCTTTGTGGTGTAAAACCACTCACTCTAGAAGCAGCTTCAGCTGAAAGGCTTAATGACTGAGATGGCTGCAGACTTCTACATACATATGAAAGACTTGCTTTTCCTAATTAATTACCTTAGAAGCTCTTCTGTAGTCATTGATAAATTTGCTTGACTTCCACCAAGACACACATTCCCCTTGAAAAGCACTTGATACTCTGCCGGGGTTAGATGTCAAGTCCGATGAGCATTTCTAAAGCCATTATTCTTCCTGATAAGCTATCGAGGTTGCTTCAAGTGCTGTGATTCCAATTGCCTTTTATTTCTCTAATATTCTTCTGCTCACATATCTGAAGAAAGGTTGCTTATTGTACCCTCTAGTGGCGATTTTGACACTCTTTTTTTTTTCAATATACTTATTTCACTCTTTGGCCTTTTACTTTAAATTTAATGCACAGCCTAAAGGAATTTTGTCAATCTTTCATCTATTTCATAGGAGATTTCCTCAGTATCTTCATGCTTTATTTACCCATATTTTATTCTAGCTAGTCTTTTAAAATATTGACATCCTTCCTTCCAGTTTGAAATATCATCAGTAGTAGGTGCATGTATCATTCTGCAACTCCCAAAATATCACTTATAATTGAGTTCAGAGGACTTTTTCATTCATGTTTAATAATGACTGCATCTCATCTTCTGAAAACTACAAATATTTGAAATAATAAAAGAAATCATATTTGGAATTTCTCATTCTACAAAAATTAGGAACTAATGCACACAATTCCACATCCAGTACTGTTATCCCTCCCTTTCCTTGTCTACTTTCTCTTCTCTCTGTTTCTTTCCCATACCAAATGGGCCAGGGCAGATTCTTATGCTAAGAGAAAGCACATGCATTGGAAGAGCGGGGATTAGGATGGTGTTTCCATCTTGCTTTCTGCTGTAGCTAGAAAATTTAATGAGGTATTTTTATTCCAAAGTTTTTACTTCCAAACTCTATGAACTATAGTTTGTAGGCAGAGGATGTGAATAAAAGCAGGTAGGAAAAACAAAAGAGATAATCAAGCAGAGCAGATGGTTCTCAAGAAAAACTTGAAATTAAGACTTATCTTCAACTGTAATCAACAGATAACTGCTAATTTAAATGACTTTGATAAATAGATTTTCTTAAAGTCTTGTTCCTAGATAAAAAGACTTAAATTAAACTGTAAATTCAAAAACATCCCAATAGAATTTTAAGAAACTTTAACAAATGTCCCTAATGTTTACCTGAAAGAATATGCAAATGAGAATAGCCAAAACCAACAAATCTTAACAGAGGTTATAGAGGAAAAGACTATGTTTAATATGTATAAAAGGGTTTTGATACCACAATAAGCAGTCTGTTATCTGCTCAATAAAAAAATAGAGATCCTGGGGCTAGAGAGATGGCTTAATGGTTAAGGCATTTGCCTGCAAAGCCAAAGGACCCAGGTTTAATGGCCCACAACCCACGTAAGCCAGATGCACAAGGGGCACATGCGTCTGGAGTTCATTTGCAGTGCCTGGAGGCCCTGGCATCCCCATTCTGTCTCTGTCTGTCTCTCTTCTCTCTCTATCTCTCTCTGCCTGAAAATAAATAAATAAATAATTTTAAAACTTGAGATGTCCCAATGGGACAGACAAAGCAAGCAAACAGAAATGTAACAGTTCAGTGAGACTAACACTGGCAGTTTGAATTGATGGGGAAGAAAAGAGTGGAACAACTAAGTAAGCATTTGGAGATAAAACACAAACATCCTACTTCTTTCCTTCTAACAAAATATATTTTAGACAGATCCATTAAATTTTAAAATTTAGAACTTAAAAATTTTAAAACATAGCTGGGCGTGGTGGCGCACACCTTTAATCCCAGCACTCAGGAGGCAGAGGTAGGAGGACCGCGGTGAGTTCGAGGCCACCCTAATACTATATAGTGAATTCCAGGACAGCCTGGGCTACAGCAAGACCCTACCTTGAAAAAACCAAAAAAAAAAAAAATTTTTTTAAACAGAATAGAGAACTGAAAGTAAGTAAGTATTTTAATAAATACTAAAGCAAAAAGAGCATTTATGAGCATAATATAAAACCCAGAGGCCATAAAGAAAAATGTCTATTATAAGCTATACAGATTTGACTTTTGAAGCAACTTTAAAAAAGACTTTCGTAAGAGGGGTCAGAAAGATTGTAAGAGCCACAGGTTGGGATGTCATGCTCAGAGGTATTGCCTCCTTCCCCCTCCCCCCCCCCCAGCCAATAACTGACTGCTGCTCCCATAACACATAGCCCACAATCCCATGGGGATTACCAGCAACCTCCCCTAGGAGAGTCCCCTGCAGAATGGGGGCAGAGAGGAAAAGATGGTACCAACACATGTTGTATCCATACAAAGTATGCTCTAGATTAAAAGAAGAAGAGGAGGAAGAAGAAGAAGAAGAGGAGGAGGAGGAGGAGGAAGAAGAAGAAGAGGAAGAACATGACTTCTGTTAAGTATGATAAGGCAAAAATACAGAAAAATTCCCACAATATCTGTGAATATGAAGCACTAATATTCTAATATACACAGACCTCTCTGTATTCATTTGGAAAGTATAACGCAATAGAAAAAGTGGCAAAGGGCATGAACAGGTAAATCATAGGAAACCAATACAAATGATCAGAAAACAGTGAGCAGATGCTCAAACTCACAGGTGAAGAAACACTGATCTCAGAAAACTACACATATTGCACATAGATTTGCAAGGATCAGGAAAGTTCATAAAGCAAAATCTGTCAGCATGCATTGATGCAAAGAGTTTCAGTGATATAAGTAGGAATACAAATGACTACAATCTTTTTTTTAGGTTTGTTTAATCTTTTTATTGGGAACTTTAATATATGATCATCAAGTAATCTGATCATGTTCCCATCCCTTTAACCTTTTTTGGCTCTTCTCCCTACACCCCTGTCCGCATCCCCTGAGGGCCTTTCTATCTTAAGGTAGTTCGTCCTCTGTTTTGCTGGAATATAATCTGTTTTTTAAAAATATATTTTATTTATTTATTTGAGAGAGAGAGAGAGAATGGGTGCTCCAACGCCTCCAGCCACTGCAAACAAACTCCAGATGCATGCACACCCTTGTGCATCTGGCTTACGTGGGTCCTGGAGAGTTGAACTGGGATCCGTTGGCTTTGCAGGCAAACGCCTTAACCATTAAGCCAACTCTCCAGCCCAAATATAGTCTTTTTTGAAGTAAATTTGGCAACATTCACCAGATTGTTTTTAATTCAGTGATTATATTTCTATGCTTATGGAACTTTGTCTTGCAGAAATACTTTGCACGAATTATATATGCACAAATATATATGTAGAAAGCCATATTTTTCCTTTATTAAAAAATGACCTAGGAGCTGGAGAGATGACTTAGTGGTTAAGATGCTTTTTCTGCGAATACTAAGGACCCAGGTTCAACTCCGCAGAATACACATAAGGCAGATGCACAAGGTGACACATGTCCACAAGATGGCGCATGTGCACAAGGTAGCACACCTGTCTGGAGTTTGCAGTGGCCGAGGCCCTTGCATACAAATTCTCTCTCTCTCTCTCTCTCTCTCTCTCTCTCTCTCACACACACACACACACACACACACAAATAAAAAAAATACCTAAATATCACTATGGAAAGTAGGATGTCAGTTCCCAAAAATATTTTACATAGAATCACCATGTGATCCAGGGATCTACTTCTGAATATATACCCCCCCCCAAAAAAAAAGCCTGAAAGTAGGGACTCAAGTAGATATTTGTGTACCTGGGTTGATAGAAGCATTATTCACAACAACCAAAAAATTGAAGGACATCTTCGTGCTACTAGAATCATCATCCATCTTCAGAATTTTTGTACCTCTTCCAGTGGAAATTCTGTACTCATTAAACTAACTCACCATTCCCCTTTCACTTATCCCTTTGAAACAACCATTCTTCCTTCTGGTTTTGTGAATTTGACTATGTAGTTATGTCATGTAAGTGGAGTCCTACAACACTTTCGTGATTAGTACATGTTACTTAGTATATGATGTCTTCAAGGTCCTTCAATGTAGCAAGGTATTAGAATGATTTTTTTTTTCCTTTTAAAAGCCCATTGTATGTACAGGCCACATCTTCATAATCATGCACATATCAATAGACCTTTTGGTTGCTCCCTTCATCAAATTCCTGTTCACTGAATCTTCATTTTATGACCCAGGACAAATAACTTCCTAGTATGATTGACAAGACAGAATTTCTATCCCTTTAGGTTTTCACCTTTTCAATCAGTCATGTATTGATAATTTTCTAAAAATTACTAGTTTCAAAGCATGATGAAATTCCAGGTCATCAGTTAAAATGACAAGATATTTACACCTTGTTATGTAATCTAAATAATGATACAAAGAGATGCTGCCCAATAAGGCTGGAAGTTGATTCACTACCAACAATGACTCTAAGGGAGTTGACCACAGTTTCTTCTCATTGCCTTTGTACAAGAGAAATATGTTAGTTTCCATAGGAACTTCCACTATGAGGTGGGCCCAGCCCCTGCCCTTTGTGCACTCATAGTTCAGGGCTTAGAACCCAGCCACTGAGCTTGGTATGACGCAGCTGGACTATGTGGCTTGTACATGGCCATCTGAAAAATTGAGATGTCCACGTGCATTGCTATGCTAGCTGAACTCATTTGATATTGCTGTAAAACATTTGCAGAGGGGGGAAGAAATCTCAGTTGGGTAAAGTTCTTTCTTCGTAAGCATGAGGATCCCTAGTACCTAAGGAAGAAGTACTGGGCATGGTGGCACTTGCCTGTAATCCCAGTACTGAGGAGGTGGAGATAGATGGCTTGCTAGGGCTGGCTGGCCAGCTGGCCAAACTGAATCAGTGAACTCTAGCTTCAGTGAGAGACTGTTTCAAAAGCCACAGTAGACAGAGACTCTGAAGAATCCTAAGGTCAATTTCTGGCCTCAACATGCATATATGTGCACAGACATGCACACTCACATGTGAACATGCATATGCACATGCATGTACAGCATACACACATGCAAAAAAAGTTTGTTTGTTTTTCCCAGAGTAACAACAGGCCCACTTTCTTCCTCCAAGAACACAAGCGCCATCACTTCTTGGTTTTAGTATGCCTCCTTGATAGGTTCCTCATAAGAATATTGGCATCTGATTTTCCTTTTCATTCACATTGTAATTTATCCTTTTTCAGGCTTTAATTGAACCATCTAAATATTTGCTCTGGAGCTATAATACCAAAAGGTTAAAAATAGTACTAGGTATATGTTCTTGCTTGTTCTAATAAGAAAGCCAGGGGCTTCAAATTTTACCATGTTCTTTTCCCTAGGTTCAGAATTTAAATGTAAATTATTTTAATATATTTATGAAATGAGACAAGTTGATAGCAAGAGTGGTACTCAGTAATTGGAAAGTCAGTTACCTTTTATCTCTTGGTTAAAAGGAAGTAGGCCAGTTCCTTGTTAATATTATTAGCAAATACTATTTATAGCATGATATAAATTCCCTCAGAAAGACATCCTAATTTTGACTTTCAAGCAAGAGGCAATAACTAACTCATTCTTATTCTTAAATATACTAAGAATGAAGAAGACCAGTTCTTCAAGAAGGGAGAGTATATATTCTAAGGCTTAAAAAAAAATCTAAAGTAAATTAAACTAAGTTTCAAAAGCATTTTCACTCATACATCTGCTGGAAAGGTACATATTCCAGCCACATACTATAGTCTATGAGATGGAGAGAGAAATATAAATGGAGCAGTGAAATATTTATGATCTACTCATACCCCTTTATTTACAAACCCTTCTCTATGTATTCTACTGTTATGTCTTTTTGTAAGGGGATTTAAATTACCCACTATGTTGAAGGCTTCTGAAATAAATCATAAGATATTTTTAAATATCACGATTTCAAACATCATTTCAAAATGATGTTAGTGCTCTTGGTTTGTTACTAAGAAGAGGGTCGCCTCAGAGGCAATGATTCTACCCACAATCTCAACGTTTGTACACATCAGAACACACAAAACTTTGGACATAAAATTCACAAGCAAATATATCTCAGAAAGAACTACTGATCTTCTAAGCCCACCTGTCTCTGGGTAAAAACTTTTCCAAAAATCTACTCCTCTGCCTTGTTCCTAAATGACTTGGAAGGGTGGCAAAATCATTCTTTGATGCTTAGGAAGGAGGAAGGCATGTCTCAACGACAAAGGCTAGGAAAAGCAGAACTCCTCAAACTGGGAATTTCCTCACGTGACAGCTCACCAAAAGCCATTGGAGCCATTGTGCTCAAGCACTCCTCTGCTTCCAGATGGGCACTGCCCAAAGTTGCAGGGTCTATGGCACTCTGAGTGCTCTATGCTGCCTCTGACATCCTGAACAAGGTGGTGAGATCCTAGACCCCACCTTGTGATGGACAGTTACCTCAACGGAAGTCAGGAATCCAATCTGCAGGAGACTTCAGGTCTGGCTCGCTTCTGGACTCCATGTGATTGGTTTGGAGCTTTTAGTTTGGGGATTGAAGAAAGATTAGAGCTTGAGTTCATTGCTAATTTGTTAGTTCATAGCTTGTCACTTTATGTGTAAAGGCCCTTTAAGTTCTGTAGTTCTTTAGATCTACGGATGATCCTGGTGACTTGAGTCATGACAGGAAGCATGGTCATTATTGATAGACTGATCCATTCCCTCCCAGAAGTTTTCTCACTACTAATCAGTGGACTGCCATTGCCCTGAACTTCCAGTCCTGTGTATTCCTGAGGTCTTTGAATCTTCTATGTGATCCACTTCTAGAATGTCTATTTGCTTCAGCCAGGGACATATGCAGTTACACATTACCTGATGTTGTATAACTTCTCCTGGAGAATCTTCATCCCAGATGTCATAATGTGCACAATGAAAGGCCAAAAATGGATTCCATCCAAGTATAGTTTGGTGAAACAATGAGTCCATTGAGATTACTTACAGGAGTATGAACAACTTATGAGAAGCTATAGCACCAGAGAGCATGCCCCCAAACAACTTTTTAAACCTTACATATCCTTGGGGCAAGGAAGAAGCTCAAGAGTCTCCCCTCTTGCTCCATATGGGAGTATAAATGTGTCAAGTCTCATTGTGGACCTCGTGTGGGTGAATCACAAATCTAAGTCAGAGGAAACAGCCACTTGACAGCTTATTGCTTTAGTTTGTAAAAACAGAGAACATTTTCTCCAAGATTTTTCCTTCTCCAAACTTTTAAAGTCACTATTAGGTCATATTAGTAGTTTGAGTTTGTCTTAATTTTTTTTTAGCAAGGAAGTAAGAGTCCTTTAGCATTGCCTTTTGAAATAGCACCAGGCTTCAAGCCGTTGAATTTTGCACGACTTGTCAATTGTTCATGAAGTTATCTCAAGAATACAATGGACACATTAAGACTCACAAAGAATTTCTGGATGAAGAGGCAGGTCCTTTGAATGGTAGCACTTGAAAATGGCCCAGTAGGCTTCTTTCTTACAGAATCTAGGTCTTTCCCTCCCTTTTCCATCCCTTTCACCATCTACCGGGGCTCTCACAGAAAGATTTCATTGTGTACATAGATGTGATACTCTTATGGGATTTTTTTTAAAGTGTGGTTCCTAGTATTTTTTTTTTTTGGATAAAATTATTTTTCTTCCAAGTATAAAATTAAATGAAACCCACAGGGTCATGAGTTGAATTGATGATTCTACATCCATCAAAAAAAAAATTTCATCTGTTGAAGCCCTCACTGACATGACCACAGAACGTGACCTTCTTAGGAGTCAGTCTTCAGAGAGATCATCAAGTCGAAATGAGCTCATTAGAGCAAACTGGTGTCTGTCTTTACACCAGGAAATCTGAACATGGATAAAGATAAAGGGCAGAATTTGTAAGGAGATGCAGGGGTGGGGGGAGACAGTTTTCTATAGGCCAAGGAAAAGAGTCTGAACATTCCATACCCTTAGATCCCTTGGACGGAATCAGTCCTGCCCACACCTTGACTTCAGACTTGCAGTCTGCAGAACTGTGAGATGGTCAGTCTGTGTGACACACGCCGCCCAGACCATGATGCTTTCTTGTAGCAGCTTTGGGGTTAGGACTTCATGCTTTCCTCTTTACCATCCACCCAAAACCACCGCTTGTATGTGGGCACGCTTGTGGTGTTGTAACTTGGCTTGTGGCATAACAATTCTCTTAGCAGCAGACTACGGTATATTGGACACAAGAATTAAACTTGGATTTTTGATGCTGGGAATCTGACTTCTTGTCTGAGAGATAATCCTCATGACAGTTAACATTTGGTGAGCCTTTCCATTGCAGAAGCTGTTTTACAGACCTCCTCACAGAAACACCAGGAGTCAGGCATGGAAATTATGCCCACTTTACACATGAAGACATTGTGATGGTATATCCCTGAAATCCTAGTAAGTTGGAGGCTGAGAAAGGATCATGAATTTGTGGCCAGCCTGCCTGAACTACATGATAAGACCATGTTTCCAAAGAAAGAGAGAGAGGAATAAGGAGAGAGAGAGAGAGAGAGAGAGAGAGAGAGAGGAGAGATTGTTAAAGAGAGAGGTTAAGTAATTTTTCCAAAGTTACATAGCAATGGGACTGAGATGTGGTCTTCTGACTAAAATGTTAGTGAATAAAGAAATGTCTCCTCAGGCTGGGGAGATGGCTTAGCAGTTAAGATGCTTGCCTGCAAAGCCAAAGGGCCCAGGTTCGATTTCCCAGAACCCACATAAGCCAGGTGCACAAGGTGGCACATGCATCTGGAGTTTGTTTGCAGTGGCTGGAGCCCCTGGTGTGCCCATTCTCTCTCTCTCTCCTTCTTTCTTTCTCTCTCTCTCTCTCAAATAAATAAAAATATATTAAAAAAGAAATGCCCCTCCAGTAATAGATAAATAAGTTATGGTTTACCCATACAGTCAAATAGCAAGTACATAAATTCTAATAAAATAACATATAACATGTAACCAATATGGTAAATATAAATATAAGCTATATATATAGACAATGGCTATAACTATTTATATACTCACAATATAATGTTGAATAAAATGGTAGCCATGTGGACACTCTTTGTATAATTAAAAGAACAATTTTGTAGATAAAATTAGTAAATTGAATCATAATGCTGATTGTCTCTGGTGACTGGTTATATGAAGAGTAATTTTAGTTTTTTTTTTTTCTTCTTGCTTCTATTTGCAAGTTTTATGTCTATATAGTGTCCTTAAAAATCCCAAAATCAAAGTACAGTAAAGTGTAAAAGTTACCAAAGTGAATCTGCTCTCATTTCTAGCATTCAGCAATGAGTCTGCTCGGTTTTCCTCTTCTTCTATGGCAATCATAGCCACCTTTCTCCAGAAATGACCTTTTATCCAACCTCTGTCTGCCTTAGACTCCTTAGTGTTCATAAGGAAACATCAATTCTATCATTAGCTAATGATAGATGGGTTCTTCCTCAGCATCATAGGTTATCTATCTTCAGCTGCTCTCCAGAGAGTGTGACCTTGAACTGTGCTGTGCAAAAGAGCTAAAATGCAAATGTCAAAACAAAGCAACAACAACAACAACAAAAAAAACAGTAAGCCTCAAGTGGCCCTTGTGGTAGTTAAAATGTATGTCCCTCAGTAGATTCAGATGTTTTATTGGCATCCAGCTGCCTGGCTGGAGACAGGGGCACTAGGGGCAGATCCTGGGGTCCATCCCTAAGGTGTTACTGGTAGCTGATCTGATGTCCAGGCCAAAGGCATGCAGAGCAGTTCAATCTCTGCCTGGGTCCCTGCTGTTTGGCTCCCCGTTTGTGCTTGCTTGTGGTGGTGTCTCTCTCTGTTCGGATTTATGAATGGGACCCAGCTTCTTCCGCCATTGTGGAACTTGCCCTAGATCTTTAAGCTTCAAATAAACCCTTCCTCCCATAAACTGTATCCAATTAGGAAGTTCATCCCAGCAGCATGGCATTGACTGCAACAGCTCTATAGTCTATTTCTTTGAGACTTGACATTTTATCCCCAAATCTTTTTTATTTTATCCCAAATCTTTTTTTCTTCGGCAAAATGATGGGTGTCATTATAAGTTCATAGGTACATATATTATACTCCAACCATTCATCCCTAGTAGTCTCATTTATTTCTCCGTTCCCTCATTCTCTTCATTTTCCTTAGTAGCCCTCCTAGCACTTTCATAATCTTCTCCCCTTAGACTGCACACATGAGGGGAAAGAATGTGGTGCTTGTCTTTTTGAGTCTGATTTATTTCACTTGAGATGACTTCAGTTCCATCCATCAAATGACATGATTTTGTTGATCTTTTAGCTGAACATCATTCTCCTGTGATCTGCTTTATCCATCCTTCCAATTCATTCATGGACACCCATGCTGATTCTATGCCTTGGAAACTGTTTACAATAAGTACAGACAAGTAGATGTCTTTCTTGTGTGCTGATCCTGAGTCCTTCCAGAGTGGTGTGTCTAGAGCATACTGTTCTATTTTAGCTTTGTGAGGAACTCCTACACTGTTCCACAGTGGCTGCACCAATTTCCCTTCCCACCAACATGGAATAAGTATTCCTCTTTCTCCACATCTTCAACAGCACTTGGCAGCATTTGTTTTCTTGATAGCCATTCTGACTGGGATGAAATGGGACCTCAATGTAGTTTTGATTTGCATTTCCCTGATGGCTAAAGATATACATTTTCCCATGTATTTACTGGCCATTTCTACTTCTCCATTTGAAAAGTGTCTGTTCAATTCCTTTTACCATTTATTGATTCAATATGTTCTTTCAGTGCTTGATTTCTTTTGAGTTCATTATTCATTTAGGATATTAGCCCCTTATCAAATGTACAGCTCAATTGTGAGTTCAAGATCAGCCTGAGACTACATAGTAAATTCCAGATCAGCCTGGGCTAGAGTGAGAGCCTACCTCAAAACACACACACAAACAAAAAATTATATGAAATTTTATGAACACTGAAATTTGTACTATCAACTTAAAAATTGCATATCATGCATACCCTCTGTCATAGTTGCTATACATTTCTGTGCCAAATATTCACTGTTTCTCTAGCATATCTCCAGATGTGGGTACAATGTGCTAGTCCCTAGTTTCTCCCCATTCTAATTTCCTGCATTAATTTTTCATTTTCCACATGCCCCTTCAAAGTCTTGTAGAACAAGGAAGGTGGGTAAAATGAAAGAATTAATTGGGAAGTGGGAAGGAAAGAAGGAAGGAAGGAAGGAAGAAAAGGATAGAGGGGAGAGAGAGCAAATTTATGATGGTAACTTATGGCTATGATTTCATGGTAACACAATATGGAGGGGCAAGTTTGGTATATATCTTTTTCCTCAATGGGATTTACTAAAACAATCAGTATAACTTGATAATTTGAAAGAAGATAATATGAGAAGCTGGAGAGATGGCTTAGCACTTAAGGCATTTGCTTGAAAAGCCAAAAATGCCAGGTTCAATTCCCCAGGACCCACATAAGCCAAGTGCACAAGGTGGCACATGCATCTGGAGTTCGTTTGCAGGGGCCGGAGGCCTTGCTGTGCCCATTCTCTCTCTCCCTCACTCTCTTCTCTCTCTGTATCTATCCCTCTCAAATAAATAAATAATTTTTAAAGGAGGATAACACAAGGAAAGCATGGCAACTTAAAGTTTTGTTTTTGTTGTTGCTGTTTCCTCAGTATTTAGTTTTAAGAATCTTCAGAGTCCAAGTCCAAGGTACACCTATGGCTCTGGTAAGATCTACAATGGGCAATTTTGAGGGAACAGAGCAGCACATGCAGAGGGGAGGGAAGAGGGACTTTTATTCTATTTCTTTGCAATTTTCTGGTTCACCTTCCTGCATCTTTACACACCCTTCTTTTACAGACTTTCAGAAAAGGGAGGATAGGGCTAAGCATCAGAAAAGAAGGTGTGTAGGCTGTTCCACCAGCAGCAGAATAATCATGCAATTCAGGCCTTTCTTCATGGATACCAAGGGATTTACATATGGCCTTTGAAAGCCTGCCCTGTTTATACCTCAGAAGGTTTCTCCTGTTTTCTCCTCCTCTTCCACATCTCCACAGGATTTCCATCATCTTTCAATGTCTTTTTCATCCAACATGAAAGTGCCGTGTCTTTACTTTGCTGTGGGCCGGTGTGCGAGCTGACCTGTAGGCAGCACTGTACCCTGCAGTCCTTTCCCTCCAGAAGAGTTTTCCTTTAAGGTGCTGAGTCACTGAGGACAGCAGAGGTCTGCAATGGCAGCAGTGTTCAGATGAGAAGACAGAAGCATGTCCCAAGCACTTGACAGGCTGCTCTCAAGAGTGAGCAAATGCAAAGGACCAGGAAAGCAAAAGGTCACACTGGGTAAAAGGCACAAAGTCCATTTCACAGAGCTCCAGGGAGGAGGAGGATCCTATTTCATGCATGAGAATGGTATGCAGGGCAAGTTCCTTTATTTAGCGTCAGGGAGATGGTTCACAAGATTATTTCCCTCCTCCTGTAACAGAAGGGAACTGAGAGGATAAATGAATGAAGTTCTGAGCTTCCAGATGCCTTGATTTAGCCATTGATCTTTAAATAAATGCAGTTTCAAGACCAAAGTCTGGATACATTTGAACTTTCTATTTTATATTTTCCAAAGGTCATTGAATTAAAAGTCATCTTTTTACGTAAAAGAAGAAAGTATAGTAGGCTATACTGGAAAATCTTGATGCTATAAACCTTTAAAAATGTATAATGCTGTCAATTTCTTGTGAATTAACAATATTTCAAAACAAAGGATAAAAAAAGTAGGTATTGGTCATACCTCAACACAGAGAGGCATACAGAAAATAATAAATGAGTATGGTATTAAAATAGACTCAAGTCCAGCCTATACCTCCAATTATCATGTTAGCTGCCATTTATGTAATATAGTCTTATTACAAATGTGCCATCTTATATATTGCAACGAGGACTATATGAGGGAGATACAATTAACCCATACCTCAAATAAGAAAACTGAGGCTAAGAGGACATAGGCAAAATCTCTAAAATTATACAATTACGTAAGAAGTAGATGTCTGGTCTACTGGGACACAAAGCCACCACTTACACTGTGGCCAGGCACAGTGGTAATCCCAGTACTCATTAGGCAAGTGGAATTGATGCAGGATTTTGGGGGTTCAGGGGAGGTCCCTCAGAATTTATGAACCCCGAGTTTTGGGTTCTGTCCTACCTTTAATAAAGAATTAATAAAGACAGACTCAAGAAGGATAAATTATGAATTATTAAGCTTATTTAAGGGAGATTGGGGCTTAAGAGAAACTGAGGCTTTTAAAGAGAGATTAAAGCTGCAAGCACATGGATTTAAGAGAAACTGAGGCTTTAAAGAAAGATTAGAGGATTACAATGAGGTCTGAGGGTGCACTCTGAGAATAAGTGGGTTGGAGCACCTGGTTCATTCCCCATCTCCCAGTTCCCCAGCCCAGGTACCCCTGCTGCTGGTGTGGGACAGCCTGGACCCTGTGTGAGTACTAAGGAAGCAGGTTTGTTTCTCCCCACTTCCTGATGGACTGGCCCCTGGCTCCCCAACTCCCAGATACCCTACATCAGAGGGTGCACTTGCAGTCAGTAGGCCACAGCTCCCAGTTACTACTCCACATCTCAGGTTCTAGGACCCAGTACCCATGCTGCTGGTGTGGGGTGGCCTGGACCCTGTATGTATGTTGTGGAAGCAGGCCTTCTGCTCTGGCTTCCTGATAGAACAGCCCCTGGGTCCACAACTCACTACTCCCCTTAGCCAGAGGGTGCATGGGCCACTGTAGGAGCTGGCCTTTTGCTCCTGGCTCCCCAGCTTCCTGGATCCTGGTTCCCCAACCCCAGTTCCCCTATGCTGAATAATGCTCACAAGCTGAGTGAGTAGGGCCAAGCTCCCAGTTCCCCACATCCAAGTGTATTGAAGGTGAGTCAACAAATAGAGGATCTCAATAACCAGCTGGTTAAGCTTAATGAAGTCATGATCAAATGCAGGAATGAATTCCAGGAAGTACCAAGAAAATCAGACCTCACCCTAAAATCATACCTCAAAAAAGAGAGGGATACAACACAGAAAAACAAGCCAGATACCTTATAAGCCATACACACAAAGGTGATGCAAGCACAAGGTCACACATGCGCACTAGGTAGTATAAGCATCCGGGGTTCAACTGCAGTGGCTGAGGCTCTGGCATGCCAATTCTCTCTCTCTCTCTCTCTCTCACTCTCTCTCTCTCTCCCTCTCTCTTTTGTTCTCTCTCCCTCTCTCTCAAAAAACAAAGCAAATCAAAACAAAAAAACTCGAGAAGCCCCCACTAACAGAGTCACTTATGTGAACAACAGAACCTCTGAGCTGGAAGACAAGACAGAAGAAAAACTTTGCTAATTTCAAGAATGTATTCAAACAGAATATGAAGGAATAGTGGGATATTAAATGACCAAATATCCAGATCATGGGTATACCAGGAGGGAAAGAAATCCACGCCAGAGGCATAGAGAACATATTCAAAAAAATTATTAAAGAAAAATTTCCCAGTCTCACAAAAGAGAGACCCATCCAAATACAAGAAGCTCACATAACACAGACAGGACCAAAGAAGAAACTCTCCAAGGCACATCATAGTTAAAACTCTAAACAATGAAAACAAAGAGAGAGTGCCAAAAGCAGCAAGAGAGAAACAGTTCATTACATACAAAGGCAATCCCATCAGAATTACCTCAGATTTCTCAATGAAAACACTGAAAGCCAGAAGGGCCTGGAATGGAGCACTTCAAAGTCTAAATAACTATGGCTTTCAACCCAAGCTACTGAACCCAGCAAAAGTATCCCTCATAATAGATGGTGAAAGGAAAATTTTTCATGATAAAAGTCAACTCTATCATATGAATACAAAGCCAAACCTACAGAGAATACTTCAGGGACTACTCCACACAGAAGAGTCAACCTACCAATCTCAAGAGTCTACAAGAAGATCACAATAACGAAAACCAGAGTAGGCTCAAAAAAGTACAAGACCCAGGCTTAGTGGTTAAGGTGTTTTCCTGTGAAGCCAAACAACCCAGGTTCGCCAGGACCCACATAAGCCAGATGCACAAGGGGCACATGCATCTGGAGTACGTTTGTAGTGGGTAGAGGCCCTGGCATGACCATTCTCTCTCTCTATCTGCCTCTCTTCTATCTCTCTCTCCCTCTGCTTGCAAATAAACAAATGATATTTTTTAAATCTTAAAAAAAGTACAAAACCCACAAAGGACCCCATTATGGTAGGGATTAAATCAAACCTCACAGTTATAACTCGTGGTGTCTTCAGCAATATGGTCTTTAACCTCAGGTGGGTAATCAGTGCTTTGACCTGTCTTGTTTAGGGGACCTTATAGGCCTCTCTGATCAGCAGCTCAATGTGGGTTGTATGGGCCTCAGTTTCTCACTGAAGTTGCCTAAAAGAAATTAGCTTTGCCAGGCGTGGTGGCACTCGCCTTTAATCCCAGCACTACGGAGGCAGAGATAAGAGGATCTCTGTGAGTTCCAGGCCACCCTGAAACCACATAGTGAATTCCAGGTCAGCCTGAGCTAGAGTGAGACCCTACCTTGAAAAGAAAAAAAAGAAAGAAAGAAAGAAAGAAACTAGCTTTGTCCTGCCCTCCTTCAAAAGCAAAAAGGATTGCTCGTTCAAGGCTAGCATATACCGTTTAACAGATCAATCTGCTATATTAACTTTTACCCAAACTTTTGCTCCTGGATACCTTATAGGGAAAGCATAAAATTTTGTGAATCATAGTCACTACCACTCACGCATTGTGTATGAATGGGGGCACCAGGGCCTCCAGCTGTTGCAAATGAACTTCAGATGCATGTGCCACTCAGTGTCTGGCTTTACATGGGCACTGGGGAACCCAACCTGGATTCTTAGGCTTTGCAGGCAAACACCTTAAATGCTGAGACATTTCTCCAGCCCTCCTCACTGTAGTTCTGAGGATGGGAAAGCTCATTTTCCTCACAGTGAGTCAGGCTCTCCTTGTCACTCATTGGTCCATGCTGGCTTCAGCCTGCCCACTTGGAACCAATCACTGGTAAAGAAGATTAGGTTTTCAGCATTCATTTGAATTAATCATCTAGGGGAACAGAATTTGTCCATTCTTCACTTCAAGCATTGGAACGTTAAGGCTCAATGACTATTCCTGAATGAATATGGATATGATTATTTTTGGCTACAGGTGTGAATTCTAGTAACATCCAGAAAATTGGCAGGGAATTTGCCCAGAAATATACCAAGTCCATCTGACTTCAGAACCTGCAATGCTCCGTGTTCCCCTGTCACCTTAGATCAATGCTATGTGGTACTGATTAACTTAGAACCATAACATGAATATGCAGAAGAAAAACAAAGCCCTTCACACATCATCTGTAGCAGGTTCCTAGAGAGAGAGAGAGAGAGATCAGGAGGGAGAACCCATTTAAGCAGCAGAGACTCACTGTGTTAAATAACACTGAAATACTTGGGAGTTAATTGCTACTCAGTGCTCTCTTTGATGCTCCAGATACCATCCACCCAAAGCCAGTTTACTGCTGAGAGTCTTTAACACTCTTCTAAACCTCCTTAATCTCCCTTTAACAAAGACAGCATGTCTTAGGCTAGAAGCTTTTAGGGCTATCTTCTGGATTTTTTTAGCATTGTTTTGTTTTCTTTGAAAATATTTTTACAGTTATCCATATTTTTAATAAACAATATTCATATTTCCATTTCAGGCATGGGTTCAAAATTCCTTTGAAAACAAATCTACTTAAGGGAAATAAATTCAGTTAAAATAATAAATATTCCTGAATATGTTATGAATTATTATTATGTAAAAATGTATGTATGTGACAAAAATTATGAAAGTGTTATAAGGATATTAAGTTTTGGAAAGCATTTACCTGAGGTAATTAGAGAACAGTTGCAGGTGTTTAATTTGAGTATCAAGAAAATGCTAGTACAGAGGGCAATTATTCTAGGAGACACAAGAGGGCAGTATGTCAGTAACTATGTGGGTCTTCCTTCCCCAAAGCCCTGGTTTTTTCTCAAAAGGTGTTCAAGCAGACAGCAGGATCTGCAGAATTGTAAGTGTGGTGCAGAGCCTATCAATTTTGGATCCGCCTTTAACAAGACCCTCTATGTAATCCCAACATGCACCAAAATGTGAGAGGCGTTGAGTCAGGCACAGAGCTTCAGAGATGCTTTACTCTTCCCCTTTTGGGAACAGACTGAAGTGTCTGTAACTGGAGAAATACATGTGCCTATGTATTCTACATGTACCCTGCCTGGACTGGAATCCTGCTTCCACCAACAACATGACATGGACAAGAAACTGAATTTCCAACACTTTACTTTTTAATGTATGGCCCAAGACAATTCTTTTATCGAATGTAACAAGCAAGGCAAGCCAAAAGGTTGGACACCTATGATTTAATCCATAGCTTTGGTGAACAGAAGTCAGTGGATGGGTGGATAAAAGAATCATCATGTAGATACAGAGAAGCCACATTTCTCAAGTTGTGAGTGAGTGTGTCCATGTTTCTGCCATCCTTTACTTTGGTGACTTGATAAAGAGTAAGTGTTTATTTCTGCCTTCTGAGTATCAGCTACTTTAAACCTTTTTGTCCCATATGAAGTGACAAAGAGCTTCACCTGTGCTAAAGATTTCATAAGGCTGGTTAGAGCTTCCATGACTACAGAGAGTTAGAAGATTGCAGGTGTGGGGGCTGGAGAGATGGCTCAGTGCTTAAGAGCGCTTTCTGTGCAAGTGTAAGGGCCTGAGGGCACTGAGACCAACCAAATTCAAATCTCCAGAATCTATGTAAACAGCTCAACATGGCCATACATGTCTCTAACCCTAGTTCTGATGAACAAGGGGAGCCATAGAATTGCTGGGGCTCGTGGACAGCAAACTCCAACATCTGTTGCATGGAAAACCACACAGGTGAGTGATGGAGATATGCTGACCGTTCTCTAACCAAGGCAGATGAGTGCACGCTGTGCCACATCTGCACATACTCATACATGTATCACACACACCCCACCACACAGACTGTACACACACACAAAACAAAGACAGAATGTCGCAGGTCTAGAGCTGAAATATCTTGGGTTATTCTTAGCCCTATTAATAGCCATTCATACCCCACCTATTCGTCTGACCTGACAACCTCGGGACTATTAGGCAAACCATTTGGAGATGTACTAACAGACCACTCGCTTCTGTCAACCTAAAAGCTAAAAATGTCACCAAAGAGCATGAAAGGCCTACAGGAGAGATTTCCCAACTTTACTGCAATCTCCCCTGCCTGCTGTTTCAGCATTGTATTTGAAAAGTGCTTTGACTTGCCGGGTGTGATGGCACATGCCTTTAATCCCAGCACTCGGGAGGCAGAGGTAGGAGGATTGCCGTGAGTTCGAGGCCACTCTGAGACTCCATAGTGAATTCCAGGTCAGCCTGGGCTAGAGTGAGAAAAAAAAAAAAAAAAAAAAACGAAAAGTGCTTTGACTTAAGACTTTCTTTGTTCTGTTCCTACAAAGACTTCAGTAAACTATCGCTACCTTGGAAATGGTATTTGAGACAACCTTAACCTATATTTCTGGGCCATGGTCACTCTATTTGGACCCAGAATAAACTCTTAGTCCCTTTATGGTGAGAGCTGTGTTTTTGTATTAATAGATAAAACCACAAATAGGAACCTGAGGTCCCCCCTGCCCTGTTTGGGGAGCTTCCTCAAGGACTTTCCCCATACTTTGGTATCCGTTCCTGCTAACGGCAGACCCTGGGTGTGGACAGTAACACAGCAGTGGCAGTAGCTGAGCAGGAGAGGTTTCACACTCTGTGGTAGTCAGCTCCTCGTTGCTGGGACAAACACCTGACCCAAAGCAGCACGTAGGAGGAAAGGGTTCATTTCAGGCTTACAAATTCCAGGGGAACGCCATCAGTGGTGGAAGACTCTGGCTCGCTTCCATAGATCCAAGCAGAGAGACACCACCAAGAACCACCAGGACAAAAACCTCCAGACCTCAAATTGCTCTTTTCACACCTTAGGGCCAAACTCAAGATTCACCCCCAAACATGCCTTAGGGCTCGACTCCAAGATCTTGCAGTGACACCTCCTCAGCTGAACTGCCACCATAGACTCAACTACAAGGTCAATACATTCAAACCACTACATCCTCTAATAATTTTATTGGCTCTAGAACACAGAGGACTGACAGAAATCAAGACACACACACATATTCTCGTGTTCCCTTATGTAAAAATCAATGGGCTATTTCAGCCACATACTAAAAATGACTTGTGTAATTTGAGATGTGCAGTTAGAACTCCAAAGAATTCTCTGATATTCTCCCTTTTAATAGGTATAAGGGTAGGAGTTTGAAAAAAAATATCAGTGGAGTTCTCCATAAAGTCTAAAATATAAGGTCTTGGGAACTGCCTCTGTAGACTTTTAATATTTCTCCACTACTCACCATTTCCATTAGGTGCATAGTTCAGTGGTTTCCCTATTAGTTCTGGTACCAGAGCGTATTGGACATCTAATTGATGGGGTATATTTCTCAGGATCCACCCTGTAACTGGCCAGGAACTGAGGAGGCAGCATTGGAGGAAAATTCTCTCAGTTACCCAGCAGTAAAACTATGCTTTCCCTATCACTCAAGTCTAGATGCTGGCATATACCTTTCTCCTTTCTAAGGTATGTGTGTGGTGTGTGTGTGGTGTGTGTGTGTATGTATGCATGTGTATGTGTACATGTGTGTGTATATGTGGTGTGTGTGTGTGTGTGTGCGTGTGGTATTTTTACAAGCATGTAGAGGCCAAAGAACAACGTCAGGTGCCGTCCCTTAGGCACTGCCCACCCTTTTTTAGGACAGGGCCTGGAACTCTCCTAATTGGGATAGAGTAGCCACTGAATCCCAGGGATTCACAGTCTCCTACCACTCCATCTCTGGGATTATAAGCATGAACCACCATGCCTGTCTTTTTTATATTTTAACATGCGGGCATGAAACTCCAGTCTTCATGCTTAGAAGGCAAGCACTTGACCAACTAAGCTATCTCCCCCACCCCAATATTTTTCATCTTAATTCCATTTCTACGTCATCTCATTCAATCATTTTTGGTTTTGTCCATTCAATCAGCAAATATTTTGGGACACCTTCGACCTGCAAGGAATGTGAAAGGACAAACAGGGTCTCCACTTTGGGGAAGTGATTTCTACAATGTGAGTGAAGACACAGAGAGAACAGACAAACAACAAAGATTCTCTCAGGTCCTTACAGGAAAAGAAAGAAGGTGGTTGTGAGGGAGGACTGTGAGCAGCCTTAGAGCTAGCCACTAGGCAAACACTCTGAGCACATTACATTTTCTCTAAGACCTAAGAATGTGACATTTGCTCCAAGCCTAGCAGAAAGAAACTTCTAATCAGAGGACAGATAAGAAAAAACCCCGGGGCAAGTTGGAGTTTGGCATGTCTGAAAAGCAAAGAGAATATCAATGTGCTTCTATCCAAGTAGACAGTAGTATGTATAAAAATTGTTGCCTAAGAGTCCGTGGATGTCTGTATTTCTGTAAGTGCCAGATGTGGGCGGATGGAGAAAATGTGAGAATGTAATGTTATGGGCCCTTGGCTCCACTCTGATGCCTCTAGTTTGCATTATCTGTCCTTAACTAATGGCTGCAGGGAAAGAGATTACCTTGCAAACTCTGGCTAGGTGGACTTGAAAATTCTGTGATTCACAGACATGTCCCTATTTGAATAATCTTCACCGTGAACAGAAAAGGGGTCTCAGTCTATCCTTTTAAGCTGGATGTGGCATTTGAGTTATTTTTGCTCAGTTATGGTGGCTCTTGAACAGAACATTACAATGAAACCAAAACCACTCATGAAACTTCTGAGATATTAACATTTCAGACCTACCAACAACGGTTATAATTACCTTCTGCTGAGACTGTTCGCTCCCAGCATCATCCATCGCTCTTCATAATTAGTTCTGTAATTTCCCCACAGAATATGATCCATTTTATCGGGAGTGCCGACATCAAGCATGAGTAGTTGATCACTGTGTGCAATTTGCATTGCTCTTTATCCAAGAAAATATTAGTTCTTATTAGCCAGATTGAGACCTATTATGAATGTCAATGTAACTTAATTAAAACATAATATTAAGCATAATACTACTTTCATGACTCAAATATTCTCCCCAGTGATGTCTAGACCTTCACTGATGAAATATAAAAATAAATCAGATAAAGTCATTTTTTGAGAAGTTAGGGAGATTTAACTAAAGCTTCTCTTAATGAGGAAAATAATAGAACAGAAAACACAGTAAGCATTGTACCTGCTAAACTGTACACATGAAAGTCCTCAAAAAATAAAAAAATGTGTTTTTCCAACTTTATACTTGAACATCAGACCATATTTATTAAACTGTTAAGTACTTGTTGCATCATATGCTACAGATGTTAGTTCACAAGACAAGTTCATACACTCAATTAGACTTCTCAAATTCTTTTTATTGTCATTTGAAATGCACAAGGCAATTTTAAGCATTAATAAAAAGTTTATAATCTCATGTTTCTTTCCTAGTATTTACATGTACAGTAACAGCATAGAAAACTGAGATATCTTCTGTATCCATGCATATGATTGCAACTTCATTGGGAAAAAGTGTGCATTTCTTTGGCAAACTACATTAATGGATCTGTGGTTAGATAAGAAAAAGCCCCATGCTGGGATGATGTTTAGAGAAAATGGAGCACTGAGAGGTAAGTGTTGAGGCACTGAGGTGTTAAGATACATTCCATAAAAGGCTATCATCTGTACTCATAGAGATTGTTAAAACATTTTTAAACTTCCTGGGTGAGGTTCTAGTTGTTCCAAAAACATTATGAGTAGGTAGGAAGAGTTGAGGCAGTAGAGGAAGTAGAGGGAAGTACTATGAGGAAATAAGGAAGTGTGTGGGAGCACAGGAAGTAGAGGGAAACATTATGAGGAGCTAGGAAGGGTGGTAGAAATAGAGAATGTAGATGGAAGCATTATGAGAAGATGGAAGGGATGTGGGGTGAGAGGAAGTGGAGGGAGGATTATGAGGAGATAGGGAGGCTGTGGGACAGAGGAAGAGGAGGAAGGATTATGAGGAGATAGGGAGGGTGTGGGACAGAGGAAGAGGAGGAAGGATTATGAGGAGATAGGGAGGGTGTGGGACAGAGGAAGAGGAGGAGCATTATGAGGAGATAGGGAGGGTGTGGGACAGAGGAAGAGGAGGAAGGATTATGAGGAGATAGGGAGGGTGTGGGACAGAGGAAGAGGAGGAAGGATTATGAGGAGATAGGGAGGGTGTGGGACAGAGGAAGAGGAGGAAGCGTTGTGAGGACATAGGGAGGGTGTGGGACAGAGGAAGAGGAGGAAGCGTTGTGAGGACATAGGGAGGGTGTGGGACAGAGGAAGAGGAGGAAGGATTATGAGGAGATAGGGAGGGTGTGGGACAGAGGAAGAGGAGGAAGGATTATGAGGAGATAGGGAGGGTGTGGGACAGAGGAAGAGGAGGAAGCATTATGAGGAGATAGGGAGGGTGTGGGACAGAGGAAGAGGAGGAAGCATTATGAGGAGATAGGGAGGGTGTGGGACAGAGGAAGAGGAGGAAGGATTATGAGGAGATAGGGAGGGTGTGGGACAGAGGAAGAGGAGGAACATTGTGAGGACATAGGGGGGGTGTGGGACAGTGGATTTTGAGGAATCATTATGACGAGATAGGGAAGGTGTTTGGAAGTTGAATTTGAAGACCTGTGTATAATCTACCTACTTCATCAGGAATAGTGTAAGGAATGAATTTAAAGTCTGTAAAAAATTGTTAAGATTCTATTGTTTTGATTTACTTAATTGAGATAAAGGAATAGATAGAAAAAGGCATATATATATACACACACATGTAGAGAGAGAGAGAGAATAGCTGTACCAGGGCCTCTAGCCATGGCAAAGTTACTACAGATGCATGTGCAAGCTTGTGCATCTGGCTTACATGGATCCTGGGGCATCAAACCTGGGATGTTTGGCTTTGCTGGCATTAACTCATCTCTCCAGTCCCCTAAAATATTTCTTAATTGCTCAAGAAACCAATTGTAATTCATTTTCTATTGATGCTACCCAATAATATTACATTTAATTTGATGATACCATTTTCTCAGTGCTTGGAGTGAGTCAATATCTATTTAACCTATAGTATTTTGTTGTTCTTGTTATTGTCACTTAAACACAAAGTCTGATCATATAGACTAGTCTACTTTCAATCCTCCCACCTCATCCTAATCTACAGATCTTGGGAGACTTCTAATAACAAAGAAGAGATGGAATTACCCTCCCCATGCTCACAATCAGTAGCTAGGTCATACTGCCCAATGTGATGCCAGCTGTGCAGACTGAAAAGAGAGCCCAGCTGTGAGGCTCAAAAGGATTTTCCAGGATTCCCTCTGGGCATCCCTGCTGTGGTATGCAGGAGTCTCCTATTAAATACCAAGACTCTGAAGACCATGAGTTCCTGCCAGCAGCATGCAGTTGGGACAGCGCTTTTGGCAGCAAACAATGCTTTCCAGATGTACAGTCTCAGAGCGCTGGAGATTCACTGCAGGAGAAAGGGGAACGGCTTATGGTTGCTAACTGAAGAGGATATCTGAAGGCTTTTGTCCTTCTAGACAGGAATCAAGGAATTCCCTGTGTTTGTTTAACACAGTGATATGACAGGAATTAAGTATGGAGGTGATGGTTAAGGAAGCAGGTGACTTTGGGGCTGAGCTCCAGTTTGGGTTACAGGGCCTCCCTTCCTTCCTGAACAATTTGGCTTTTTTTTTTTTTTTTTTTGACTTGTCAGTATGCAAGAGATGTAGGGACATACTGATGAATATCTGTATGGCATTCTCAAAGATCCTGGAGTGCTACTGTGTGAGGATATGAAAGTAATTTTCTTTTTGATCTTTCTATTGACACTGAAATTTGGCAAATGCTTCTCTTCTAAAAGTTTTCCTGAGCTACACCTGATAGAACTGTGTTTACTGTCCACTTAGCAAGGTCTTTAAAGGATTAACAATAAAGATATTTGCATTTTAAAGAAGGTTTGCTCCCTTGATTATATACAGGAATATGGGAGGAAGTTGGGTGGTACACGCATTATTTATGTGGGTTTGTTTTTTAATTGATTGATTGACATAATTTTCATCATGCTGGTTTAGGTTGACAGATAGCATATGCTCTTCAGTAGCTGCTGTGACAGACTGAATTAGCCTTTCTGAAGGAGGGCAGTTTTTCAGCTGGGAACATTAACCTTGGGCAGAAGAATAGATTGTGCTGTAAACTCACCTCAGCTGCTACAGAGATTCTCTACTTCAAAAGTATCTGCCTTGCAGGTAGGTGCTGAAATGCCTTCCCATGTACTAGTTGCTTAGAAAAAATTCCTTTCCATAAGCCAACTCCTAAAATGTAAATAGTACTGGGCAAAGTCATATATTCACTCGCATCTGCTTTATATGGAATGTCTTCTTGAGTTTGATTCCTTGTCCTGCACATTTAGGGGTGGTACCTAATATCTCGTTGTTCAATACTGCCTGAATTCTTGATGTTTGGATTATTCTACTGACTTAAAATAAAATACAGCACAGTGACACACATGTAACCAATCCCCTGAAGTAGGTGGCCAAAAGCATCATGATATATTGATGTTGCTATGACTGTAATTACTACCTCCCTGATAATTGCCATGCATTTTAGCCCTCCTAAGCTCAGTGTTGCATCCTATTCTTACTATTCCGTCTAGCCATTTTCTGACAAAAAGAAATGTTACCCAGTTGCTAGGTAACCTCAGCAATATTGGATGTAGCCCTCTACTTTCGGCATTCTTCCGGCTTCCTTCTTGTACTCTAATTATAACTGTTTTTCTTTTGAAGACTCTCTCCCTATCCATGTCTGCCATTGTCATCTGATAACTGTCAGCATTATTGCCACTATTGAATTAAGTGATGAGAAGCCACAATTTGCCTTTCCTTCAACAGAACAGAAAGCTGATGTGTTCTTATGATGCATTTTCATGCATTCAGAGATTCAATTTCTCTCTTAGGGGTCACATTCCCAAAGGAAGCTTTCTATATTTGCCAGCAACTGACCGCACCCCCTATAATTTCTACCATCCTTCTGACCCCTATTATAATCCCTTTCCTCCAATGAGTAGGCCAGTATCTGGATCATGGTTGCATTTTATAGATGGTGATAAAATTCTGACAGAAAGTAATGCTGTGAGTTGTGTTCTGCCTTTGAACTGGGAGACACAAACAATGCAAAAATGGTTATTAACTACATTTAGCTGTAGACCTACTGAATTCCAGGCACTGCTAAGTGATTTATATATATTTTCTTATTTACTCTTCATAAATGCTGTAAGGTATTCTCACTCCTGTTTTGTGGATATGGCTGCTGGGCTGAACAGAGACTGAGCGTTCAGATCATGGCAAGTGTGCAGCAGAACTGAGGCTTCTTCACTTAAGATGTCACTGAGTTTAAGAAGTAACCTCAATTTAATAACAACTTCACATTAAATGCAGACCTTGTATGAAGTTTTAATTCGGAAATACTAAAATAAAGAAACACATAAACCTTAAAACCAAGAATTAGTTTAGGTATAACCTACTTTTATTCTTTTGTTTCTAAATTGGAATGGTTCTCCATTTGCTATTGAGTGAATGATGTAGTTGAATCAATACCTTCATATTCTGTTACTTCCCTCCTCACAGTCTAGCCTCCACCTCCCTGTTGCCATCTAATGGAGCTCTTTCCATACAGACATGGCTAATGAGTATGTTTTTGACTTGTGAAAAGGTACTTGTAATAAAGGAAAAAGAAAAATAAAAACCCTAAAGCAATAGCCTATCTCTGACACTTATTGGATAAATCAAACAAAATGATTCTCTTACTCCATTTCTTTTGTTGTACTTGATTTACCTTATTACATTTCCTATCTTTGCCAAGTAGTTTTGTAACAATGTCCAACCATCTCCATGCCATCCCTTAGTAGTGTCTGATCTCCTTCTCAGTCAAAGTCTATCTTTTGTCTGGTTTGACAGTATTTATTTTATTACTTTGTGCATACTGAAATAGTTGTTCAGTAAGTGCTTATTTAATCAACCTTATTAATACATATTTTTCCAGATGATTAGCTACAGTTTCTGATCTTATGAGAACTAATGAAGTAATTTGGGGAGATGTGGTTTCTGCCTCTTCCTTAAGAAAAATCATCTCTGAGTTTTGTTTTCACCTGCCCATGACACTTTTCTCAAAAAGGCTGAGAGTCTGCTCTTTCTGTAAGACTATGTAACTTCTCTCAAGTTGGATGTGTGCCTGCTGCCTCAAAGAAAGGAGAAGGAAGTAATGAAGGTGTGATAGGGCACAGAGTTAGTTTTACTAGGCTCAAGGATGTAATGAATAGAACCAATTTTATGCTAGAAATGATTTGAAACTACTTTGTCATGAATGGCATAATGTGAATGCACTTTCATCATCTGCCTGTCTTGAGAAAACAGCAACTTTAGCAGGCATAAATTAGCCATAAAATTAGGCAAGGAACATTTATTTCCTACCTGCTTTTCCAGGATGAGCTGTGAAATAAATAGATTAAGTTTAATCGAGGTGCTGTTGTTTTACAAAGCACACTGAACTCTTCACAAATGCATAGATGTTCACCAACTGGAAGCAGAGCTGTGATAGAAGGAGATAAGCCTCTCATTTCATTAGGTGATTAGTCATTTAATTTTCTTTGTCCTTTTTCCCCATTTTCCCTCATCTCAGAATTGTTTCATAAAAGGAACTAAATTAGAGAGAAGGGAGAAAGATCCCAATTGGTGACATAGGAAAGAGCTCTCATTGGAATCGGTACAAAGACAAAAGTGGAAAGTGGAGTGAGCGTTAGCTATTTGTTTAAAATTTGGGTTTATATCATTTTTGTTCAGGATTTTGAACCTTGAATTTAATGGAGTAAATCAGTGTTTGGGGGCATATCTCTAAATAATAAGAATGTGCACTTTTCCTGTTTTGATTTGTAGATTTCTCATTACTAATTTGAGAGTTAGCTACATGTACCATCTTATTTCAATTATACCAAGTTCACAAATTGCCAATAATAACAAGATGCAGAATTTGTCACAAAAGCTATTGATTGGAGCTGGGGATATGACTCACAGTTACACGTGCTTGCCTACTAAGCTTGTCAGCCCTGGGGTTCAATCCCAGCTACCCATGTAAAGCCAGGTGGTTGTTTACTTACAGTGGCAGACACACACATGCATATATACATGCATGTATATATGTATATATGCCTAAATATCTATTTTTAAAATTTTTTTATTTTTACTTATTTGAGAGCAACAGACAGAGAGAAAGAAAGAGGTAGAGAGAGAGAGATTGAGAGAGAGAGAGAAAGAATGGGCACTCCAGGGCTTCCAGCCACTGCAAATGAACTCCAGATGCATGCGCCCCCTTGTGCATCTGGCTTACGTGGGTCCTGGGGAATCAAGTCTTGAACAGGGGTCCTTAAGGCTTCACAGGCAAGTGCTTAACAATTAAGCCATCTCTCCAGCCCAAATATATGTATTTTAAAGTTATTCATGCTCTCTTTACAAAACAGGCTTTATCTACATCTAAACCATGTTTTCCATGTTTTGGTAGGAGCTATCAGACTCAGCGTTCCTTCTGTCTCCAGAAATTATGTTTAAACATTACTTTCCAGACTCGGATCAGTGAATACCCCATATAAGTGTGAGTGCTATCATTTCCCAATGGGACACCAAGGCAAAACACAGCCATCAATCTTTCCTGGTAGCCTTCTCAATACCACGCACTAGACATCCACTACTACTGTACTCTCAGTGTAACTCCTTTTCACCAGTGGACACCACAGATTAATCTATACCTTTCATTTCTTTTAAATCACTACAAACACTATACTATTAGCTAAGTTGTTCCTGGATCCCTCTTGTATATGAAAGAGCCTTCTTTTACATTAACCTATTTTTCTCTTGAGTTATAAAATGATACACATCCAGTATCACTAGGTGCATTCCTTCATAGTGGAAAAAAACTTTTCCTGTAGGAATTCTAGTCTAGGGGTTTATTGTAATTTATACATTATCTGACAAAAATGAGTAAAAATTTAATCTAGGAACTTTCTAAATGAAGGCATGGAATCAGAATCACAAGATAATCATGCAGTCTTAGATTTTTTTATTATCTTTTGTGTGCACCTGCTTCATGCATTCTTAGAACATTGTTTAATCAATCGAGTCAGAAATGCTACATTTGTTATCTTTGATGTCCAGAATCTGTGCTTCTTCTCTTGTGTTGCTTAAAATAGACTCAGCCCGTCAAAAGTGATCAGCTTCTAGAGGCGGGATTCTTACAACAGCACCACACGGTTCCTCTGCTCTTGTTTCTACTCTGCCCATTTGCCTCAGGTTGGACGATAGAAACTTCTGATTTGCTGAGCAGCATCAATTTTCATGCATAATAAATTCTAATGGAGAAAGGAGTAATGGCTCTACCATGTAATTACGAATGATGACTCTATTTTTCTTTGGGTCAGTTTCAACAAAGTTCTACTAATTGTATTAGCTTAGGTGAGGTTTAGACTTTGCTGAGCTATTGGAAGCAGAAAGTACAGGAACTAGCAGCATGCCTTGACAGTGGTAGATTTTTAATATGTGTCTGCTAATTAGCTTGATGACAATGATTGATAAATTGGTTCTCTACACAAATCATGGTAAGATGTGGTATCAATAGTGTTTTGGGCATCCCATAACCATGTGGGAATCTCTCTTTAAATCACATTTAGTTAGCAATATAAATGAAGCTCAGATAAAATAAGGGAGCTAAAGATATAGATGACCTTCATATTCCTACTGAAAATAAGGATCATATCTACAAGTGCTATGCAAAGGTATGTAATAGAGGTTTTCCATGGAGACAGGGTTTAACATGAGAAAAGAATAAGAATTGAACATCAGAGTAAAAATCTTTAAAACTCTGTGAAGGAGTCTGAGAAAAGTAGGGAGGAAAGGAGGAGTCCATGGTGACAAAGAACTCAAGAGAAAGTAAGAGACCCAAAAGGGATATATGTGTACTTATCAGAGGTTTTAATTTTTTTATATTTATTTATTTGAGAGTGACAGACAGAGAGAGAAAGAGGGAGAGAGGGAGAGAGAGAGAGAGAGAGAGAGAATGGGCGTGCCAGGGCCTCCAGCCACTGCAAACGAACTCCAGACGCATGTGCCCCCTTGTGCATCTGCCTTACGTGGGTCTTGGGGAATTGAACAGAGGTCCTTTAGCTTTACAGGCAAGTGCCTTAACTGCTAAGCAATATCTCCAGCCCCAGAGGTTTTTATTTTTAATGCATGAAATTCACTTACAGCTCATTCAAACCGAGACTACAAAGGAGAGAGGTATCAAAGCATGTGACAGAAAATTTAGAGATAGGCTTGTCAAAAGCCAAAGAACTGCCTACCAGCTCATTTGTGTTCTTTGCAAAGTTGCAAGAAAATTTGTCTAAAATATATAAATGGATGAGTTATAAAAGTCTGGGAAAACTGCTTTGCAGAAAAAAAGAGGCAACTAGGGAAACAGCAAAGAATATTTTACAGTATGTTAAATGCCCATATGAAGCTAAAAAACACAAACTGTAATGAGTTCCAGTGACAGCCTGGGTATAAGGTGACATGGGAAAATTAGAATGAATTTATCCTTCTTTGTAAGATAATGACTTCAAAAGATTCACGAGTTTGGGCACATTTCTGCACAATTAACTATTTCCATTGAATTTCAGTTTTATTTTGATCTCATTAATTGTCATTATATAAATTTGAATCCTCTAATAATGTTAGACAAAAAAGATACATCATAAACCACTGATAGTTAAAATCATATCTGATATCTTTCTCAAAAAATATCAAAGAAATATGGAGTATAATTAACCACTTCAATGGAGTCCAGTGACTTAAGATATTAGGATATACTGCTGGTTCTGCCACTAACTAGCTATGAAACTAGGTAAAATGGGTAATTTTCGTTCCTTCACTATTCTGGAATTCAGCCCATTTGCTTAATTTTTTTTGAGCTGGTGGCAGAGGATTATTTCCAGCATTCTCTTTAGATATGTAGACTTGGACACATATATTGACATCCAAGGGAAGATAGGTGTTGTACAGAGAACACTATGCATGGGGAACTTGAGATGAGACATGGAGCTAGGTCATTTTTGGAAGTCCTGGGGAAAATGAAATCATCTCAGGACAGATTATCACAGTGTACTTTTTCAGTAGAAGCAGAAGAGAAGGGACAAGAGGCCAGAGCTGCAGAGAGTTAGCAGCAGTGAGAAGAGAAGCAACTGTGTGAGCCTGTGACAAGGAGGATGGATTTGGTAATGTGAGGAGTACTGATAATTTAAAAATAGTAATTTTAGTAGAATAAGGTCAAAACCAAATGACAAAACGATAAAGATTATGGAGCTGGTAAGTAGATGTCTCTTTTCAGTACATTAACTGTGAATCTACAGGGCAGAAACACAGAAGAGGAAGACAGAAGATACGTGGTCATGAAGCTTTATCCTGTTAAGTTGTATGTCCAACAGACTCAGCCAGACATGCTCCAGCCAAGTTGTTATGAATTGCTCTTTCTACCAAGCTCTCAGTCCTAAAAACAAGCATTGTTCATTTCTATGTTGTTTCTTTTTTCCTGCCTGTCATAGTTTCTAGGTTATTTTAGCCATAGATACTGTATTTCTTCAATACAAATCAGACTTAGATTGTAAAGAATAAAAACAATTTCTTTCCCTTCTCACGTTCTTGAAATATACCGAATCCTGTTCTATAAAGGATTTTTAGAGATTTGGCCCAAGCATTTTATTCTGTAAATAGAAAAACTGCCTCCAGGAAAGGATAAGAAGCTGTAGTGATGGATGGAATCCAGCAATCAGTATCTTTATGGTCTGTCAAGAAAGACGCCTCTTCTTCTAATTTACCTCAATATGTCTGAACACACATTCCTTGTCTCGGAAGTAGCCCCGTGCACATCTGAATCCAATAAAACATCTCACCATAACCACTCAGACCTGAATAGTAAGCCAGTTCGTACCCTATCCAAAACAATTTCTGCAGACATTCAACATACTTTTGCTAATATATTTAAGAAATGTTTTTGAATTAAAAAAAAATCAATCAGTGAGGAGTTTTCATTATAGATGGCAGCAAGAGATGCTTTGTTCTTGTGGATTAGGGGCCTTTCCTATGAAACCCTGAGAGCACAGGGGGAAGGAGGCTGGCTTTGCCTTCTCAAAGTTCAACATGGCACCTGGCTCAGAGCAGATGCTTACAAAATCCCTACTTATTGATGGAAAAAAAATAGAATAGTAGTTACTTGTTTGGCTTCTTAGAACTATATTGTTACTAAGGCTCATAATTCTGGTTCGTTCGCAGGTGTTGCATTGGTCTTCGGATGAACAATTACCTGACGTCTTCTAAGTTATATTGTTTGTCTCCACGTTCCACTGGCCATTTCTGCATCAGAGAACTTCAAAGTTCTTCTCTGAGAACTGGTAAAATTTGATATTACATGTTATCGTTTCATCACTGGGACAAAACACCCAGCCAAAAGCAGCTTATGGAAGATAAGGGTTTATTCTGGGTTGCAGTTATAAGAGGAAGTTTCATCATGGTGGGAGTGGTAGTTTGAATGTATACCCCCCAATAGATACAGGAATTTATTAAAGTTAGTAATTTAGATCTGCAGCTACCTGGCTGGAGGAGGTGTCACTTGGCAGGTCTTAGAGTCCAGCCCTAAGATGTGGGGGTGGATTTGGAATTCCAGTCTAAAGATATACAGAGTGCTTAAAATCTACCTGGAGTTCCTGAAGTATGCTTGCTTATGGTGCTGGTGTGGCTTTTGGCTTTTCTTTCTCTGCATTGACCTGTGAAAGTGGGCCAGCTTCTTCTGCCATTATGGAATTCCTCCTGGATCTGTTAGCTTCAAATAAATCCCTTCCTCCATAACTGTGCCTAGTTTGGAAGTTCATCACAGTGAGGTGAGGCTGTCTACTACAGTGGAGGAATAGCATGGCAGGGGCAAAGAGAAGGATATCACATCTTCTCATCAGCAGGTAAAGAATAGCAATAGTGAGTTCCCTAGCACTAGCAAGTGGGATTGGATGATAAAACCCCCTAACCTCACTCCAGTGACACACTTCTTCCAGCAAGGCTCCGTCTCCCAAAGGCTCCACCAGCTGGAGATCAAGTATGAGGCGTAACCACAAACACATGAGGCTATAGGGATCATTTTATGCTCAAACCACCAAATTACTGTATTGTCTTTGGTCTAATAACAGTGTCAATATCAAATGCCTTTATGAATCTAGAAATATACACACAATGGCAATGCTATGTGCAGATTTATGAAGTGAAACAGTGAAAGTCAAGGCTGGGGAGAAGGCTCAGTGAGTAAAGTTCATGCTGTGGAAGCATGAAGACCTGGTTTTGGATCCACAGCACCCCTATAAAGCAAGATGTGGTATTGCATGACTATAATACCAGTGCTGGGGAAGTAAAGGCTGAAGGATTCCTGAGACTTGCTAGCAAGGTGATCTGGATTGGTGAGCTCTGATTTGAGAGGCCTTGTCACAAAAAAATGAAATGGAGAACAATTTATAAATAGCACATATTAATTTCTGCACTCCACACTCACATGTACCACATGCACCCGCACATTTATGAGCACATACAACCACACATACACCATACACACATGTGAAAAAAAAAACTGAGAGCCTAGCCTTTCTAATGAGCACCATAGAAACATACAAACATGTGCTCAAAGGAAATCTTATTATTTACATTAGTGTCTATATGTTTTACAATTTGTATGGTTCAATGTGCTAAAACTTAGCTATAAGAGGAACTGACTTTATAAAAATCTGTTTCTGAAATTCACTCACTAGAAGTGACTTTATCTGGAAAATGAAAGAAAGAAGAGGTCTGTTGAATGTGATGCAATAGGGAACCTGTTCCAAAACCCATCTGAAATGTCATTTTAAGTAGACAATGAGAAAATGTCAAATTCCAATTGCAGAAAATATACTTAAGAGGTTTTAAAAGACATTTTATGGTAAAAAGTGGAAATTCCATCTAGGAAATTCAACAGAGAAAAGTTGCATTATTTCTAACAGTGTTTTTAAAAAATATTCTGTAATGTTAAATTGATTTGAATTAACCATAAGAAAATTCTATTTAACTTATTATGGAAGAGAGACTAAATGAAAAGAAGGGGTTCAGTGGAGGGGGAGTATGTGAGGAGAGACAAAGCTGAGTGACGGGAGGGGATTTTGATCAGGATATATTGTGTATATACAGAGGTTGTCAGTAAATTTTTTAAAAATATTTTCTTTAGTTATTTGTTTGTTTATGTGTTTGAGAGAGAGAGAACAGGCACACCAGGGCCTCTAGCCACTGCCAACAAACTCCAGACACATATGCCACTTTATGAATCTGGCTTATGTGGGTACTGGGGAATTGAACCTGGGTCCTTAGGCTTTTCAGGCTAGCACCTTACCTGCTAAGACATCTCTTCAACCCAGTAAATTTTTTTTAAAAAAGAAAATTTGATTTAACTTATCAACAGTTGATGGTAACTTTTAAAATCTAAGGCAAGGATCAACTCAATATGATTAGCAAAATATTCAAATGCAAGGAATGTACAACTTTTAGGAAAGTCACTTCATTTGCCTGTGGTATTTTCCACATTTATAAAACTGCTTGCCAGGAAACATTAGTAAGGGTGAGGTTTACTGTCAGATAGAGTGTTTTGTGGGAAACAATGGAAATGTGGAAGTTTAAAATCTAATTTTCCTTTAGAAAGTAAATTAATATCTCACTCGAGATGAGGTTAGTTTTATGTTGGCACAATCTAGTTATAGCTAAGCCAGAAATGAAGGGAATTGAAAGGGCCAGACTCAACAGAACACATGCAAAATACCTCACTGGAAATGATTCCAATTTGAATACCGAGGAAATTTATGAAGCCTGAGTTTTTTTTTTTTTCACCAGAATAGTAAAACCCCTGAAATATGTGGCAGTTTGACTGGAAAACCAGCAGCCACACCTATTGGCTCTTCTACCAGGCAGGAACAAGTGGAACACAAACCCAGTTCAGTCTAGCCCTTTCTGCTCACGCTTGGTTGGAGTTCACACATCACGGTTCACATTAGATCCACAAGGAGGGAGCAGATTCTTTCCCCCTGTGTCCCAGCGAGCTTCCACACATATACCAAGCGTCTGTAGAAAACCCTACTCCCAAAAGCAAAGCAAGCTGATCATTTGTCCTTTGTACTTTGAGCGTTATTCAAATGGTTTCAAATTTAACCGTGGAGTGCAGTGAACAGAAAAGGCTGGTCAAGAAAATGAAGTTAGGGCTGGAGATGTACCTCAGTGGTACATTGCTTTTCAAGCATCCATAAAGCCCTAGGACCTGTCCTTGGAACCACAAAGGAAAAGGAATGCAGACTTAGCAACTGATGAGACTAAATGGTTTATTTTTCTAGCATTCTGGAACCTTTTAAATGGAAAAAAAGTGTCAATATAAAAATAAACTCTGCTTCATGTATGCCAAATGGCTTCGTGGATGCATGGAAAAATATCTCTGCAGGGTGACAGCAAAAGGCCTTCCAGGGCTCTGCTGAACATCTTGAGGGATGAACCAGATAAACACTCTTTTAGGCTTTCACTTGCGCTTTTTGGTGTGTATGGTGGAGAGTAGGTGGTGAAATTGTTATAGATATTTTGTATCATTTTACAGTTCTTCTATTTTATATAATAGATAAATTGTAGGAAAGTTATATGCAGAACAAATAATATTTTTAAAATGTACTCATTAAGCTTGCTGAATAAAGGGAGACAAGAAAGTATTGTCTATTACTGCCAGGATTCTACCCACATTCTTCTTTCTGTGAATTCTTCATTGGGTTTGATTATAGCCAGGTCCACATGGCTTATTAAATTCTATATTTATATAGCAATTTTACTTTTTATGTGATATAAAATCACTAATTACTTCTTCCAATTCTCCTTTGAGGATGAAATGATAGCATCATTAATCCAATTTTATTTCTATATATGATTAACCAAGCCAACTACTGATTCAAATGAAAGCCAGTTATTGTCTTCCTATCATTCTGATGCACAGTATTAGAATATACAAAAAGGTAAATTCAAAACTGTCAGAAGTTTACCTATGAAACTGGGTTTCTGCTATTACTAACTCTATGTTGTTCTTTGATAAATATTAGAAAAGTGGTTAGAAGTGCCATGCATGTATGTATGACTTCAGGGTAGTACTGGCCAGAACACCATGGCCCCATAGGTCAAATCTAGTCACCATCAGTGTTTCTGTGGCACACAAACATAGGTTTTACATTTGAAATTCCCAAAACTTCATAAAGAGGAATAAAATTATGTAAAAATTTAAATGGATTTAAGTTTTGGTACCCATAGAGTTTTGTTAGAATACAACCACATCCGTTCATTTGTATATTGCCTGTAGTTACTTGAAAAAAAAATATATTAAGGGCTGAAGAGATTGGTTAATGTTTAAGGCTCATGCCTGTGAAGCCTTAGGAACCATGTTCAATTCCCCAGTACCCACATAAGCCAGATGTTCAAGGTGGCACATGCATTGTTTTCAGTGGCTGGAGGCCCTACCATGCGCTCTCTTCACTCTCTCTCTGTCTCTTTTCATCTCAAATAAATAAATAAAATATTAAAAATACATTGAGAACTAAATATATGAATATGCTTACAAATTTGTCATATTCATGTCTGATTATACTCTTATGTCTCCTCTCCCCTACCTCATTCTACTGAGTAATAATGTGTAATCACTTTGGGGCCATGAATGTGTGAGTCAGTATCTATGAGGGGGTCAGTGCTTCAGAGTGAAACTTCCCACTCCCTCTTCTTTTTAAAATATTTTTTGGTTCATTTTCATTTATTTATTTGAGAGTAACAGAGAGAGAGAGAAAGAGGCAGATAGATAGAGAGAGAGAGAGAGAGAGAGAGAATGGGTGCTCCAGGGCTTCCAGCCACTGCAAACGAACTCTAGACGTGTGAGCCCCCTTGTACATCTGGCTCACGTGGGTCCTGGGGAATCAAGCCTCGAACCAGGGTCCTTAGCTTTCACAGGCAAGTGCTTAACTGCTAAGCCATCTGTCCAGCCTACCCCACTCCCTCTTTTTCAGTGTTCCCTGAGCCTTGCAGGGCATGTTATAAATCTCTTTAGTGTTGGGTAATCAGCAGGCTTTAATTTTCTGCTATGATGAGTGTTGAGTCTCCTCAGTGTCTACCACCATGCTCCTGGATGGGGTTGTCAGGCTACCAGTGAGAGCAGCACTCATATATAATCCACCTCTTTCTTTATAGTATTTCCTGCGCCCTGAGTGATGTGACAGAGACTACTCTACTTTTTCTAGCCAGTTGGTTTTCTTTACTTGTCATTCTGATGGGCCTTGGTTCTACCTAGTATTTGCTGCAATCTGTCCAAAGGAGAATCTCTAGACAAGAGTGAGAGCAGCATGGAACAAAGGGGCTAAACATAGACACTTAGAAGACTTTTTGATGGGCATAACTTCTCCATAGAGCCAGAGAACTGTGGAAGTTTCACTCTAGGTTGTATAACCATCCAAACCATAGACTTCTGACTTGGTTCTCGGCACCAAGCATACATTTCCTACCACTGAACAGGCCTCATATCCAATCACAGAGCAGTTGATTACCCCCTAACCTATGTGCCACCATTGCACATCTTGCCAGGATGGTTGGTTTTATGGCTTGCAAAACCCACCACTTATTCATACTGTTGGTGACTATTTATGCCCCCAACAATTCACATAGTGCTTTCTAGCACTATGACAGCTAGCCAGTAGGGAGCTAGCTTCTTCCTCAGCTCCAGCTTGATCTCTCAACCTGCCTAAGGTGTCTTTAGAATTAGGGTCTCACCATTTAGTTCTTCTGGGAAACCAAGCGCTTTGGCAATGGTCTGCATTGTTTGGGGAACTCATGGGCCTATCTGAGCCATAGCTAACTGGGTGGTAGTGGTGGTGGGGGGAGGGGTGGGGGTAACCAGTCTGGCAGTGGGATTTACCAACAACAGCCTATGGTTTTTGGGTAAGACTCTCTCAGTCTCTGCCAGGTGCTTCTGCCCAAACTATTCCACCCTTTGTTTACCTTTCTCTCTTTTCCGAGAGTTTCATATTTTAATTAGCTTAGAAAGAGGTAGGTTTCTATGTCATATTGTAATGGTGGATATGAAGAGTTTTAATAAAAACTATATGAGTCATACCTAAATTGTTTAGTACCTGGCTCTTTACAGAAAAGTTTCTGACACCTTGCATATGACATATGAAGTAGTGTATTGCTCAGCAATAAACAGCCTAGCATTGAAAAATAATATCCACATTTATTTAAATGAATTACTAAAATATCATAATGTGACATTGAAATAATATGTGAATAATATAAACTTATAAGTCGTAATATTCTAACTGGAAAGTAGTCATATTGAGGGAGCAAATACAGAGGCGATATTAAAATGAAGTTTTATTGTCTTTTCTATGAAAGAGAGAAAAATAATTATAAATATATGGGGAAATGATTCTATTTATCATTTTCACTTGGAGGCACTTTGATATATGATACAAAATTATCCATTATAGCTCAAAACAGTAAAGTAGAGATGAGTAAAGAAAGAATAAGACATAGATTGTAGAGAAATAAATGATAAAATTAGTAACTCAACTGAGTAAGTTAAAATAAAAGAAATATGCTTGGTGAAGTTGTCAAACACATCATAAGTCACACTCATGTGTACATTGTTCAATAGCTAGCTTTGTGTTAGAAGTGCTGGCATTCTTTATGAGAATGAGTGTAGACTTATGGAATAAGGTTGTGCAGCACTAGCCAAAACTGTAGTGGAATGTCATATCACTGTATGGAATAGGCATGATTGTTAGCCTATTTTGCAAACCTGATTTCTAGCAGAGTGAGGCCCATTCTAGGCTTCTGAGGTAGTAGAGATTCATGAGATAACAGAACCTAGGATTATGCCCTCTATTAATATAAATAAAGATTTCAATCAGGAAGGGAAATGAATCATTTTTTTAATTTTTTTTTGTTTATTTATTTGAGAGCGACAGAGAGAAGGAGGCAGAGAGAGAGAGAGGGAGAGAGAGAGAGAATGGGCGCGCGCCTCTGTAAACGAACTACAGATGCGTGCGCCCCCTTGTGCATCTGGCTAACGTGGGTCCTGGGGAATTGAGCCTCGAACCGGGTCCTTAGGCTTCACAGGCAAGCGCTTACCACTAAGCCGTCTCTCCAGCCCGGAAATGAATCATTTTTACTCATCATTTAAGCCTGTTCAAAAACAGATAAGGTTGTGGTTTGAATGTGAAATCTTCCCTATAGGCTCATGTGTTTGAGCAGCTGGTCCCCAGGTGGTGGTCATATTATAGAAGGTTGTAGAACATTTAGGAGGTAGAGTTTTACTGGAGGAAGTGAGTTACTGGGAGTGGGGGATGGACTTGAGGTTTTATAGGTTGGACCCACTTCCTGTCTGATTTCTGCTTCCTAACTGTTAACACAACGTGACCAGCTGACTTCACACAATGTCTCCACAATGATGGACTATAATATCCCTTCTTAAACCATAAAAAAAAAGAGTTAAAATAAACCTTTTCTTCCTTAAGTTGCTTTTATCAGGTATTTTTGTCATGTTAGCAAGAAATGTAACTTAATATTGAAAATTGATGTAATAATGGGTTGTTGCTGTGATATTCCTAATCCTAACCATGAGTTTCATAGGCCTTTGGGACTGGTTTGTAAGAGGAATGTGGAAGAGTCTGAACATGCAAGCTAGAGAAGTCCTAGAATGCTGTATTCAGACATTAGTGGTTCATTTTGGTGGGGGTTTGGAAAGCCAGAACAACAAGAGAAATGCACACAGTGCAGACAGTGGAGACCCTGGTCATAAGGTCTCAAAAGAAAACAAGGACTACTGGAAATTGGTAGAGAGGCCATTCATATTTAAGTCTGGAGAATAATCTGGCTGCATTCTCTCTGTGTGCTGAAAACTTGAATAAGGTTGAATTCAAAAGTAATGGTCAAATGCGCTTGGTGAAGGTGATTTCAAAAGAGGTCAGTATTTAACCTGCGCCCTGCCTGCTGCTCACTGCTCTTATCCAAATCCACAGCAGTAAGTGGAGCATAACAATATAAAACTGTGTAGTTTGGCAAAGAAATGAACGTGATTGAAGGGCTGGAGAGATGGCTTAATGAGTGGTTAAGGCACTTGCCTGCAAAGTGCAAGGACCCAGGTTCAATTCCCCAGTACTCATGTAAGCCATATGCACAAGGTGGTGCATTCATTTGGATTTTGTTTGCAGTGGCTGGAGTCCCTGGTTGCACCCGCTCCCCACCCCCATAAATAAATAAAATATTTTTTTAAGTGTGGGCAAAGTAGGTGCAAAAACAGCTGTAATTGCTATAGAAATTAGCATCATTAAAGAAAAACCTAGTGCTCTGCCCTGGGAACATAGGAAAGGTACTCTGAAGGCAAGACTCCACCCATTGAAGGCTCCAATTTGTAAAAATGAAAATTCATTTGAAAGAGGAGAACCTAAGCTGAGAATGTTCTGAAGAGGTTCCTGGCTCAAACACAAACAAGTGTTAGTCCAGAGTTAGCCTCAAAGGCACACTGATACTGAAACTGTAGTCTAAAGGGACCAGAAGAACTTGCCAGCACTTTAATCCCAGCTCTCGGGAGGCAGAGGTAGAAGGATCGTTATGGGTTGGAGACCACTTTGAGAGTACAGAGTGAATTCCAGGTCAGCCTGGGCTAGAGTGAGACCCTATCTCAAAAAAAAAAAAAAAAGAAGAAGAAAGAGAGGGAAGGAAAGAGTTAGTGCTTACCTGTCTTTCTGTTTGTTCTTAAAAAAAAAAAAAAAAAAAAAAAAAAGAAGGGAGCTGGAGAGATGGCTTAGCGGTTAAACGCTTGTCTGTGAAGCCTAAGGACCCTGGTTCAAGGCTTGATTCCCCAGAACCCACGTTAGCCAGATGCACAAGGGGGCACACGTGTCTGGAGTTCGTTTGCAGTGGCTGGAGGCCCTGGCGTGCCCATTCTCTCTCTCTCTCTTAAATAAATAAGTAAAAATAAAAAAAGAAGGAAAGTAATGAATACAGGTACTATGCTCTTTAATCACAACCATGATCAACTGTCTACTCTAGATTTTTGTGCATGATAGCGTTTCTTATTTTTAAATATTCTATTTATTCACTTATTTGAGAGAGAGAGAGAAAGAAACAAAGAAGCAGATAGAGAGAAAGAGAGAATGGGCGCACCAGGGCCTCCAGCCACTGTAAAGGAACTCTAGACATATGCGCCTCTTTATGCATCTGGCTTACGTGGGTCCTGGGGAATCGAACCTGGGTCCTTCGGCTTTGCAGGGAAACGCCTTAACCACTAAGCATTTTCCCCAGCCCTATGATAGTGTTTCTTAACACATCCCAATGACCTCAAATAGTTTACAGTTTGGTAACATATGACAATAAAGAGAAAACTATTCTCCTAGGAAGAATTAGAACTGCTTTGCATCTGAGACTAAGGAACAAAGCGAAAAAGTCTGGCAACATGAACAGACTCAGAAAATCCCAGAGTACAATAAAATGTCTGCCCTGGTAGGAGTGACTACACCTCAAACTTTGGCAGAAGTTTGTCATTGTTTCTCTGGATCTTGGCTGCCCGGATAAATTCCTAATCAATATCCTCAGGATTTAGAATCAAGAAACTAGAATTCCTAAAAGTCCTCACAAAATCCCCAAATCATAAATGATATATACTTTTCATAATACTTCATGTGTTAAGCAACAATACATTGTCACTTGTCATGATGCTACATACCTATAACCTCAGCCCTCAGAAACTGAAGACAGCAAGATTGTAAGGCCAGCCTGAGCTGCATTGAGACCCCATCTCCAAAAAGTTAAATAACAATAATATTATTATGATAAACTGTGAATGATTTTATGTGATAAGATTGTGCAAAAATTTTCAGGAGGCTTCTACACAAGTGATATGATAATAAATTATAATGTCATATTATTATGATCCTGTGCATCATTATACATAATGTTATTATACATTATATCATTATGTATTATTTTAATAACATGTAAAAACAATCCTTCCATTGTAGTAAAAACATGAAAGAAGACAAGATTAGCTCAAAATAATGTCCAATAAAATAATTCTAAAAATTAAATAATAATTCCATAATTAATATTCAAATTGTCATTCTTTTTATGGTTTCCTTTATTTAACTTAACTTACTTTTTTATACATATATATTGTATTTTGGTCATATGTACCCCACATCACCCTTTCTTATCTCTCTCAGTCCCATTGTACTCCTTTTTCTACTCATATCTTATGAGAGCCTATGCCATGGAAGGCAATGACCTCCACCTCCCCTGGCAGCCCTTAACTGTCATTAACTCATCAGGGAGAGGAGTGGTTCTCAAGCCCCTCTCATAGCCATAACAGAATGTTTACTGGACCCGTCATATATAGGTCTTATGCAGGTAGCCACAGCTGCTGTGAGTTCATGAGTATAATGGCCTTGTCATGTACAGGTGACAGATTTCCACAGTGCCCTCTCCATTCTTCAGCTGTTACGTTCTTTCCATTCCATCTTCTGCAATGTTCCCTGGAGGGGATGATGGATATATCCTGTGTAGGGTTGAGCATTCATCAATCACTTATTTCCAGCTCCTGACAAGTTATGATTCTGTACATTAACCTCAGCCTACTATTGAAGAAAGAAAAAGCTTTTCTGTCTAGGGCTGAGAGCAGAACTGATCTGTGGTTATGAAGATAAATATTTAAGAGGCAATTAGACATTTCTGTTTAGCAATACAACTGATATAGAACGTTATTGTTCTTACAACACAACAATAGTGGATTTTTCCCTTCGACCTATAATCTCGCCAGCCATGGGCCTCTCACCTGGTTCAGTACTAAACATATGCTCCCTCCTGTGAAGCAAGCTCCAACTCTAATCAGAGTGTGGTTGGTTGCTCCATCACAGTCATGCCACTATCGCACCAGTGGGCACGTCTTTCCTGGTGGATCTGTGTTGTAGAATGCAGGACTCACTGCTGGGCGATATCGTCAATGTCTTTTCTCTGTCAGCTCTCCACAGAGCACCTTCCAGGCTTTGGAAGGAACCAGCAGGAATGCAGCTTCTGCTTCAGCTACAACTTGATTTCTCTGTATCCTGGGTCCAGTGGCCATGGTATCTTCAGCAGTAGGTCTTCTTTCTGTTCTGGTGGACATTCAAGAGCCAAAGCAATAGCCAGAATTGGTTGGGAGGCCTAGGAGACTTCCCTGACCAACATCTCCCAGAGAGGTATCCCATATCTGGCACTGATGTTACTATTTGATAGCCCGTGGCTGCTAGGAACAGCATTGCCTAACCGTGCAAGGCGCCTCCATTCATTCTTTTCTTAGTTTTTGTATCAGATTTACTAAGTAGTGGGTTTTCTTATGGGTTTTTTTTCATATCTCTTGGTTTGAGTATCACTCCCCCCAAACCTTTCCTCTCACCCATCTCCAGTCTTCATCCCTGCTTAATCCTTTCTAAACTTGGTGTCTTCCTACCCCCTGACAGTTTTCATATCACTTTGTTCTCTAATCTTTAAGGCCTCTCCTCTCCCTCCTTAGCCCTTTTCTAATTTCCTGATTTCTACAGAGAACACAAATTGAGCTCACAGATCTGAAGGTTCAAAACTAGGATATGCACATGAGCAAGAACATATATATGGTTTTTGTCTTTTTGAGCCTGAGTTACCTCACTTAATATATTTTCTAGTTCTACCTATTTTTCCAGAAAAATCTTATAATTCTATTTTTCTTTAAAGCTGAAAAAAATCCACTGTGTATATATACTATATTTTATTATTTTTATTACCATACAAAGAATTAGGTTTCATTATGATGTTTTTCTAACAGAATTTTTTTTCTCTTCTCCCCTCTTGTTCTCCATCCCTTTTCCCACCTGCTCCCTTTCCCCACTATAAGACCCAAATATACCACTACTGGGCAAGTACCTAAAGGACTCTATACCAACAGTAGAAATTTGGTATATCCATGTTCACCATTGTTCAGATCATAATAGTTAAATCAAATCAACCTAGATATCCCTCAGCTGATGACCAGATAATGAAAATGTGGTCCATATACACAATAGAATTCTATTCAGACATAAAGGACAAATTAATTGATGAAATTTGCAGAAAACCTGATTAAATTGGAAAAAGTTATACTTAATGAGGTATAGACCCAGAAAGAGAAGACTTGCATATTCTCTCTTATAGTAAATTCTAACTTTAATGTTTGTATATGTGTAAATAAAGGGATCTAAGACTGGGTATAGGCTATGAGTTGAGATAGGAGGACCCTAGATAGGAACAAGAGGTTATAAGAAAAGGGGGAAGGGAAATCAAAACATGTAGCATGAAGCAGAAAGGAGACTAAGTTTTCTTAAATTAATACCTTAAAGCATACCTAGAATTAATTACCATACTCACCATAGAAACTTTTTTTTTTTATTTTACAATTTGATGTTGATCAGCTTGCTGAGAGTGTCAGAAAAATCATGTTGGATTGTTGGGATCAGGTGGCTTCATATTAGTTTGTTTATTTGTTTGATGAAAATATTTTATCTGCTAACTCTGATTTAGATTTTGCTATTGAAATAAATATTACTTTTGATAATTCAGATTTTGTACCTTCTGTAGTACCCCTCAGACCTTTTGCTCTCTGGACATTTATCACATATTTTAACCTTCAGAGCTCCTATCAAAGTTTAGATCATCCCACAGAATTGCAAACTTGAAGTTATTTAGCTTTCCTAGCTTATTTTTTGAAATGTCATTCATATTATTTATGTAATGTATGCTAGTAAGATCTAACTTGTTACATCATTTTGTTTGCAAGGATAACTCATCATTGAAAAGACACGGGGGTCACAAACACCTATACTATGCCACCGCCACAAACAAGACTGACTGGTTGAGACTCCTTGTCTGTCAGACGCTTCAGTCCCATTTCTGGAAATAACAACCTTCACTTTGACTCTGTCAGCATTTCCTCTTCTATTATAGGCTTGAAACCAGTGGCATCTATGGGTCCATCACTGTTTCTATGCTGATCAGGAAGCCTTGGTTTTTACAAGAGAATTATAGACTTTCACTTGCCTTTTGAATTTCTCAATTGACTTTAAGTATTCAGAATGCTGGGAAGGAATTTTCACATGAAAACATATGACTAACAAATCCTATTTTCTGTATTTATACATCTTTATAGGGCCATATGATTAGATGTCTGCCTGTCTTCAGAATGTCTTCCCCAGTTGGCCCAGTTTACCTATAGCTCTGCTGCCTTAGGCTACTACTCACTGCAGGCTGTTCTTGGACCAGGTTCTTATCTCTGGACCAGCTAGCTGTGGCCTGGAGGATATGAAGGCAATGAAGATGAGTCTGCTCCCTGAGGTAGAGTGGCTTCCCTCCAACGACAGCACATGAGCCCGCAGGCCATGATGATTAAATGGTTGCACTGTCCCGTGATTTGCTATAGCCTGAGTAGGGTCTGTGAGCAGAAGTAAACAGCCAGTCTTATTTGTCCACTTGAGGCTTACCACCAATACAAACCACAGGAAAGACAAGAATTCACCAGTCCAATTGACACCTGTCCCCTGCAGCTATAGAGCAGACTTCAGAGTTTGAGGACCCAGGAAGAAGATGCTTCAAATACTTCTGGTGTTGCCTTTTTATTTCCTCTTTATCCCTAGAAACACAAAGGGTGATGGGGGGGGGGCATTCTGAATGCAAACCACCATAAATATCTATTTCTTCTTCTTCTTGTATTTTGGTAGTACCACACTGTCTTGCTACCATTGCTACATCATATAATTTGAGGTTAGAGGTCAGGTACTGTGATACACTCAACATTGCTTTTACTCGTTCATTTTCTGTTTGTCTGTCTTTCCTTTTTCTTATGATTGCCTTGATTATTTGGGGCCTTGTTGTTAGAACTTTTTTTTTCTATTTTTGTGAAGAATCTTAATGGAGTTCTATGGGGGATTTTACTGACTCTATAGATTGCTCTTGGAAATATAGCCATTTTCATAATATTGTGGTGGTTTGAATTTAGAATGTCCCTCCACAGTCTTATATGTTTGTGATTAAGCCTCATCCTTAACCACAAGCTGGTGGAGCCTTTGGTAAGTGAAGCCTTGCTGTAGGAGATATCTTACTGGGGTAAGCCTTGGGATTTTTAAATACAGCTCTACTTGCTAAAGCTATCTAATCTCATTTTCTCTACTTCTTCCCTGTTGCTATGGTGATGTGATGCCCAGCTGTCTGCTATATCATGCTTCCCCCACCATGATGAAATTTCCCCTCAACTGTGAGGTGAATTAAACCCTTTCCTTTTATAGGCTGCTTCATGTTAGATGTTTTATCCCAGCAATAAGAAGGTAACTTCTAAAGACACATAGACATATGAAGTAGAATTAAGCACCCAAAAAAATAAACCTATCCAACTACAGCCACTTGATTTTCAGCACAGACATCTATAATGTTCATTAGACAAAATTCTGAATTGTATGGTTTTGGTGGGGTATTTTTGGAGCTTTTAAAATAGATTCTATGTATTGCTCTCCTGCCAGATGTATATTTGGCAGATTTTCTTCCATTCTGTAGGCTATCTCTATTTGCTGATGGTTTTGTTTGCCTTGTAGAAGCTTTTTAATTTCACACAATCTCACTTGTCAATTTTGTAGATTATTTCCTGTGTTATTGAAGCACTTTAGTGACAGTCTTATATTTTAAAATATTTCCTTTATATTTTTCTTAAGCAGTTTCAGAGTTCTGGATCTAGCGTTAAGGTCTTTGATACATGTTGAATTAACTTTTCTTTTTTTTTCAGGAGAGAGATACTGGATCTGGTTGAATTTTTCTTTATGTGGGTCTCAGTTTCCCCCATATAGTGTATTGAAGTGTCTTTTGTTCCAACAACAGATCCTCTTCCCTGGTTTATGTTTTCCCAATCTTCTCTCTTTGCTTTCATATTTAGTTGCTCAATAACATCATCACATTGACTTTGGGCTGTCCTCCGAGTATCTTCTCCCTTCTATGATGACAAAACCCTGACTTTGGGTTGCACAAGTGGCCACTCGATTGGAGACAGTCTTTCCCAGCTCTCCTTGCAGTTAGGTGTGGGCACTTGACTGGGTTCAGTTTAGAATCCAAGCAGAAGGGTCATGTGTGAGTGACCTGGGAGTCATCTTTTGCAGATGAGAGCACGTGTGCCCTAGCCTTTTTCCTTCATCTCTGTTCATCGGGCCACGCTAAACCCAGAGAAGTTTCCGTCTTCTGCTCTGAGGTTGAGTCCAGGCAGAAAGCAATGCCAAGTTTCATGTTTGTATTCAGTTAGCATTCCAGCCTTGGGCTGCCAAAAGAACTTTTATATAAAAGAAATACATTTCTATCTACTTTAAACTACTGTTATTTAGGGCTTTCTTCACGCATATTTGAACTTAACCTTAGGTAATTTCAGTTCATGAATTTTTGCTATAGTTCATTCTTTTCTTTTACCATTATGCCATTTTTATTGCTAGATAATCTTTGTAGCCATGATTTTAATGACTATTTTCAACTTTATGTCACAAGTACACTGCAACTTATATGAACTATCCATATTATTTAATGTTTACCTACATAATTATTTATTTCACTTTAAAATCTTCCTAGTTTTTTAAAGGTTCCCTCTTTTTATTTTTGACAATTTCATACATGTGTAAAAATGCATTTTCATCCCCCTACTTATCTTCTCTCTCCCCCTTTGACTTCCTACTAAAACCTTTCTTCTTACTATTAGATTCCCATCCTACTTCCATGCCTTATTCATTTAATTTTTGAACTCGCTGATTTAAACTAGGATCACTTGCGTAAACATGTATTGCAGCCACCTTGTTGCTTTTAGAAAGCACCTGACCAGAAGCAGCTGATGGGAAGAAAGGGTTTATTTTGGCTTACAGACTTGAGGGGAAGCCCCATGATGTCAGAGGAAAATTATGGCATGAGCAGAGGCTGAACATCAACTCCATGCCATATCAGGTGGAAAATAGCAGCAGGAGAGTGTGCAAATACTGGTAAGGGGAAGCTGGCCATAACCCCCGTAAGCCCGCCCCCTACAATACACCACCTCCAGGAGGCTCCAGTTCCCAAATTGCCATTAGCTAGGGACCTAGCATTTAAAACACGTGAGTTTATGGGGGACATCTAATTCAAACCCTTATATCATAGATAAGCAGTTATTTAGAGAAGAAAAGACAATCCCCCAGTGACTTAACCACTACAGGACATGACTTTCCTTTTCTCCATTGTCACGAGTTTCTGCTACTCTAGAAGGTGAGAGGTCTCATGGATTCCACTCTTATCCATACTGAAATACTGACAGGCTTGATCATGTGCAGGTGTGTCAGAAATCCCATCTGCTGTGAGCCCATGACTGTAGAAGATTTGTCATATCCAAAAGACAAAAGTTTCCTAATTTTAAAATGTCCATCAGGACTAGGAAAACTAGATCAGGACATTTATTTTTTGTCCATCCAGTTATGATGACACTATCCAATAACTTTTATATTCCCTTTTTGGTTTGTGCTACTGCCCTTATCTGATTTTAAACTTTATAAAGTTAATTCCTGGGTTATTTGTTGTATTCTGTTAACCTAACTATTATTATGCCAATACTCAATTTACTTTAATTATGATATCCATAAAATGCTCTAACTGCAAATACATTAAAATACTTATAACTCTATTTTTAAACTTGGGCCAGTCTATTTTACTCATTTACTTTATATGTACAGATCCCCTTTAAGTGTTGAGTCTGTTGTTCAAATGCAATGCCAATAACAATGATGCCTTACTTCCTTTCTAAATGTACTTAAGTCACAGCTCCATCAAATGTATGTTCCATTTGCGTCCTGACTTCCAATATTATGATATCATTCAGATTTGCCATATTCAATTCCTTAGTCTGTCCAAAATCAAACCCCATGTCCCCCCCAAAAAAAAACTTTAATGAGAAGTTGCTGTCAGGTTCCCTGAAAGTGCTCTGCAGTGTTGTGAGGAGACAGTTGCAGACTCTGTCAAAGCCCCAGCTTCACCTTGTGGCTGGGGCTCCACAGTGAGGGCGGAGCTGTTAGCCTCACACTCATGTGTTTGCGTCTCTCTTCAGTCACCCTGAGCCTGGTGTGCAGCACCGTCCTGTACAGCGCTGCTGAGCGTCTGCTTTAAAAGTGAGTACCGACCAGAAAGGATGACATTAACTTAAGGACCACAGCTGCATGTTCTCTCTGATATGTGGGTCTTACTTGTAAAATCTACAAGTATGTCTGCATAGCGGAGGAAATGTGGACAAAACCTACAAAGGTAGAATTGTAACCAAAAATGAACGAGAAGAATGGAAGGGCTGGGCCTGGAGAGATGGCTCAGCAGCTAAGGTGCTTGCCTGCAAAGCCTGACAACTTGGGTTTGATTCCCCAGTGCCCATGTAATGCCAGCTACAGAAAGCGGTGCATGCCTCTGTAGTTTGTTTGCAGTGGCCACAGGCCATGGCACATTCATTTCTTTTTCTATCTATCTATCTATCTATCTATCTATCTATCTATCTATCTATATATCTTTGCAAATAAATGAATACAACATTTTTAAAAAGAGAATGGGAGGGTGGAATACCAGGGTGGGGGAGTTGTGGAGGGAACGGGGACCAAGGATAAGAGGAGGGTTGGGAATCAACAAAAACAAAATATATTTGAAAATGCCACAATGAATGATACCTAAATATCTTGATGCCAAGTAAAAAAATATCTGGATGCCAACAAACAATGAAAACTTAAAATGAAATGCTATGCAAAGAAAAAGCAAATTCCTATAAAGGAGGACAAGTAATTGAAGCTTTATAAGTTTTCAGTTTGGGTTCTCAATGCTGATATTCAGTTGCTGAAGCTTTAGTGAAGAGATTTGCTAAGAAAAGTGGTGAAAAATTATTGTTGGAATAATAAAATATAAGAGAGATTGTAGAGATTTGCAATGTTTACTGCTAACAAGAGGATGACGTAACATTCTCAGAGTTCTTCAGACTGCTAGGAACAGTGGCTGTTATGTGCAAAGGGACATGGGAGGGTGATGTTCTTCCATACCTTAAGTGTCTTCTCTACTAATAAAGTATGTGTTTCCTTTTTAGGGAAGTGTAAGTGTCCACTGGAATGCTTTTGTAACTGCACATCTACACAAACTGCCTGGACAGTGTAACAAAGAGAAAGAGGCAGCTACCATAGTCAGTAGCCAACCATGTGATGGAAGTCTTCCAAGGTGGAATACACATGGCCTTAACTTTCACATCAAGGCAGTAAAGACAGAAAAGTGAATTAGTCAGAGATAATAACCAGACTGGAGAAGAATCAGTAAGGGTGCTTACAGACCATGAAACAATCCTAACTTAAGCCAAGCTGCTTAGACAAGAACTTCTTGTTAAAGAAGTTAAAGTGCATAGTAGGAAGGCTACTGAAGACCTCTCTCCCAGTGTTGTGCAATCACATTACCGTGAGTGTGGACATATGTGCAGTGGAAACTGTTCTGTACTCACATTGGTTAGACACATTTCTATACTATGGGACTTCTCTGAGCCTTCAGTAGAGCAGAATCGATTGAGCAACTCTAAGATTAAACTATAGAATGGAACAAGTTCTCAAACATGGCTTCTAAGAGGGAAGCCTATTTCTATCTTGTGGAATATCAGTTTGGTGACTAGCTCAAAATAAGCATGTAGTTGGGGCTGGAGAGTTGGCTCAGCAGCTAGAGGTGCTTTATTGCAAAGCCTGATGGCCTGAGTTTGATTCCCAATACCAACGTAAAGCTAGATGCATAAAGTGACTCCTGCATCTGGAGTTTGTTTCCAGTGGCAAGAGGCCCTGGTATGCCTATACTGTTTCTCTTTTTCTGCCTCTTTCTGGCAAGCAAGCAAGCAAGGGGGAGGGAGGGAGGGGGAGGGAGGGAGGGAGGAAGGAAGGAAGGAAGGAAGGAAGGAAGGAAGGAAGGAAGGAAGGAAGAAAGGAAGGAAGGGATTATTCAGACTTGTTTTGGGAAAAGATCAGGTATGCCAAGAGAGCAAATGAATGTTTTCTTTTTAGTGTAGATCAGGCAAAAAGCTTAGGACTCTGTGATGCTACCACTCAGAGGTATTAAACTGTTTGTGGGAAATTACAGAGGAGCTTTTTAAAATCCAAGGAGAAAAAATTCAAGTCTTAAAGCAAAAGATGTAAATTCACAATTCCATTATGACATGGTTAATTTGTTCCATTTGTAAAGTCCTGGCATTTTAATCCTGAGAATGTTCTTGAAAGAACACCTACTTTAGTCAATACTGTCATTGTAGAGATAAACTGAGTCCCGGGTCAGTTAAGGGGTTTGGCTAGTGTCATTTAATTACTGAAGAAATCTAATGTGGGGCAAGACCCCAGTTGTGGTAAACATTCTATCATGTTCTCATAATTCCACATCATAGGCTAGTCACTGTTTATATTAAGCACACAAAAAGGAAAATTCTTCCCTTATCTAACTTTTGGTCTTGTATTCCATTCCAGAGTTCACAGTCTTATGTTGAGTTTTTATTTGGTATCAAAATCTGTGCTATTTGAAATTTATTCAAAATTCCATTATTAACCTTTATTATTATTAATCAAATTACTCAGTATGTACCCAATAAGCACTGACTATGTGCCAGCCATTTATAATCTGAATCTGCTCTCCGGGTTCTCAGTCTTGGGGGTGGGGGAAGACAGTAGAGGCTGTGACAGTGAAATATCATCAGCTAGACAAGGAACTCAAGTTACATGTCATGAAGAATGAGAAACCAGGGAATTTTTTAGTAAGGGACAAAACCTGAACTAATTATCCTAAAGTGTAAACAGATGTTAATCAGGTAAAAAACGGGACATCAGGCAAAAGTGTAAACCAGGCTAAATGATTAAACTGTGGGTGGAAAACAAGGTGGGGAAAATGGAAGCCCAAAAGAGTTATTAGCTTTTGTGCAGCAGGTTAAAATTTCTGGATCTCACCATGTGAAAAAAAAAGAAAATAAAAGGCCCAACTGGTAGCAATCTTGAGAGGGGATTAGAATGAAAGAAGACAGGAGACTAGGGGTGTGGTCCAAGGGGAAAGTGGTGAGGACCCCAAACATGACAGGACATTGGAAAGGATCCATAGAGTGAAGTGCTCACAGGAGTCAGGATGGAAGTCAGGAACCTCTCCTGGAAAGAGAGGAACCCAACATGGCTCAGGGAAATTTTGCGGAAGAGGGGGCGGAAAGAATGTCAGAGTCACATGTTGGGTCATGATATGCAGAGACATTTAGCTTACCCATAACTGTGGGCTAACTCCACAATGCATTACCCGTATACCTCAACAAGGAGGGGCCAAGGGGAGGGGGTAGGTCACGGATGAGCCTAATAATGGTACCAAACGGACTGTATTTGCTGAATACAGAACTTACTAATAAAAAAAAAAAAAGAGAGAGGAACTATAGCCTAGTACTAGGGGATAAAGGTGAGGATGCAGAGTGTGTTGGTTTGAGACATGTTTTGGAAGTGATTTCAAAAAAAATTGCTGCTAGACTACAGGGAATGGGAATAGACAGGGAGAGGATGATTTTCAGAATTCTGACTTAAACAAGTAGGTACATAATGTTGTCCTGTTCTGAGCTATAAAGATAAAGGGAAGATGCAAGGTTCAGAGAAAACATGGTTCAGATGTATCGAGTATGACTGACCTTGAAGAGAAAGGCAAGATGACAGCTAGAGATCTAAGGGTTGGGTGCAGAGGAAAGGTCTGGGATAAAGATGGTAATCTAGAAATCTTCAGTATATAACACAGCATCCATGTTTAAAGTTATGCGTTATATGAGCTTTACCTTAAAAGTACTCACAGAAAAGAGATGTTGGGGGCAGGAAGACACCAAATGAGGAGACCCAAGAAAGGGCTAGGATAATGGGAGTAAAGACGAGAATTGAAATGTTTATTGAATTATTAACTAACAACTTGGGGCTAAGGAAGTAATCAGAGATGAAGAAACTGGAGATCAGAAAATACAGGGAAAAAAAAGAAATACAAAGCTGGAGATGGCACAAACAGTGGGGAAGATTATTTGTGACATGAAGGGGCAGGAAATCAAAGACTTTTTCTCCTAAAAAGCCTGTTTTCTTTCCATAAAAAGAAGTCAATTTTTCTGTTAGACAATGAGGGAGGTGATATGCTTGACATAGTTTGACGTGATTAATGAAGACTTGTAAATGTAAGGAGTGAATGAGGGAGCCATCTACAGTAGTGGTAGAATGATGGCACCAACAAGTGATATTGTATTTGACATGGACCCTGACATGCTAATGAGGAACTGGCCAATACATTCATGAAAGGCAAGTTTTGGTATTTAAATGGAGAACTAAGTTTCAGAAAGAACTAATTCATTTCTGGGCTTTTCTTCTTTATTCAGGCTGCTATAATACATAAGCTATATAGCTTATAGACAACGAAAACTATTTCTCACAATTCTGTATGTGTGGGTACTGGTGAGCTCCTTCTCCTACGTTTGCAGACTTCTGAGTTTTCACTCTATCCACTTGTGTTACATGAAAAATGAACGAGGCTGATCTTTTCTTACAAGTGCATACATCTCATTCATTAGGTTTCCATTCTCATGACTTAGCTCTCTCTCCATAGCCTTACAACTCCAAATACTTAACAGTAGGGCTTAGGTTTCAACATGTAGATATGAGGAAATACAAGCATCCAGGCCATAATACTTTCCTTTTGTTCTATTATCCATAACTCAAAAAAAAACCTGTCTATTGGCCAAGAAATCATAATTTCAAATTATTCTCTTGGTACTACCCATACCTGGGTTTCAGTCTGGGTTAGAGGAAGAATAAGGTCATGTTAATCCTGGGAAGATCAAAGTTATTCAACATTCACAGTCTCCAGATGATATATACCATTGCCTTGTGAGTTAACAAGATTAAATTGCTCATATTTCATCATTCTTGTTGAATACTGTTAGCAGAAATCTTACTCATATGAATACTTGTCTGTTTTTATTTTTTTTAATTTTTTAAATTTATTTTATTTATTTGAGAGAGAGGGAAAAAGAGAGAAAAAGAGATAGATAAAGAGAGAGGGAGAATGGGCATGCCAGGGCCTTCAGCCACTGCAAACAAACTCCAGATGCATGTGCCACCTTGTGCACAATTCCTGGGGAATTGAACCTGGGTCCTTTGGCTTTGCAGGCAAGTGCCTTAACTGCTAAGCCATCCCTCCAGCACTGCTTTTACTTTAGATAAAACTAAATATAGAATATCAAATGCCTTATGCAATATAATAATTAGCTATATCTGAACATATTTCTGAATTTAAAAAATATATTAGTATATTTATCCCTACTTGCATTTGGCTTCAATTTGCTTAGCATATTGATTTCCACAATTTTACTCTCAGTCTCTGTGTCTCTTTGCCAATGTGTTGTATTCCTTATAGACAACAAATAGATTTTTTTTCTTTAATCTAATTACCTACTCCGCATCTTTTATTTTGGAAGACATCTGCATTTAGGCTATTATTGTGAAGGGTTTGCAAATTCCTATTTTGTTGGTTACTCTTCTGTTTGGTTGAATGATTTTTTTTTTCTTTCTTCTTTGCTTATATTCAGGATTTGTTGGTTTACTGAGTTGAATATAACTTATGTCTTCTGGTTCTGTTTGGCTCATATATTCCTCTCATGAAACATGGTTTTAAAAGTAGCAAATGGACCCTTGCAATTTGTGTCAGAAGAAAAGGCCTACATGTGGCCTACAAGATAAAAGTAACTTCATCCTAGCCAGAATATATCTGGCTTATCTTAAGCTAATATCAATGAATCAGACATATTCCTGGCTCTAGGCTCCAGTTGTAAAACCCTGCATACCACTCTAATGGTTTTGTATGTTTATAGTCAGCTGGAAAACTAAGCAGGAAAAATGGACAAGTCTTACTCTGACACAATCATAACAGATACAACTCAAGATTGCTGAAGTTATGCCAAGCTGAATAAACAGAAACCCATGCAGGTATACCAGCCTTTGGACATTGCAACATGATGTCATCTGCAAAGCACATACACAGAATGAATGGTCCTGTTGTATTGCAATTTCATCCAAATTTCAATTTCATTCCCATCCTGGCACAAGGAGGGTGGCTGATGAGACTCAGGAATGAACAATTCTCAAGTCTCAGGCAGCTACTGAAACTGACAAGATTCACCAGTTGTGACTGAAGCAGTTAACAGCTGCTGGGGAGAACTCTGCCTGAACTGCCCATGCTAACCCTGACCAGTGCAGTAGTTTTTATGGATGCTGTTTTCAAGAGTCATTTCCTATGCTAGATGGACTTTATGGTGACATCACTGCATATGACTCATCCATGCTCCTAGTAAACTCATTGGTTTACCAAGGTGGCTTTTGGTGTACTGGTACTTGGTCTGTCATCTGTGCCCTATCTGGGTTCAATAGATGTTGGTTTGTACCTCCCTAGGAAAAGTTTCATGCCATATACTCAGTTGAATTACCAAAATAACTTGCCAAAAACACAATGCCTTAATTAAGTTGATGATTGTCTATTGGGTTGCACTCATGGCCATCCTGAGCCAGCCAATGGGCTGCAGGTTGGACACATCAGCAAGGGAACAGCCAGGAGAAAGGTTTTAAAATAAGAGCTTAGCAAGTGGTGTTTAAGGAAAATCAGGGGCCATGATAGAGTGGGTTGGATGAAAATGAGGCAAAGGCAGATTATAACGGGCCTAATAAGTCATTGTATTTAAAACTTTGGTGTGTTTTTGAATGAAATGGACAATCACGGCCATGCCTTATGTTTTAAGAGTCTGCAGTGTGAAAAGTGAACTGTCACTAAAAAGAGAAATGGGGACCAATCAGGAGTCTCCCTCTGATCCAGAAAGGACAAAATGACACTCAGACCAGGGCCACAGCTGGGGAGATAGAGAAAAGCGGAAAATGTCAAGGTGCATTCTGATTTCATCACGTATTCATCAATCAAGCATGTATTGAGTACCTATCTGTCAACTTATGATATCTACTAGGGGAAGATGGCTAGTGTCATGAGCATATTATTTTTTTCAAATATATATATTTATTATATTTATTTATTTATTTGAGGGAGAGAAATAGGCAGAGAGAGAAAGGGAGAGAGATAGAAAGAAAGAGAAAGAATAGGTGCACCAGGGCCTCCAGCCACTGCAAATGAACTCCAGACACATGTGCCACCTTGTACATCAGGTTTATGTGGGTCTTGGGGTATTGTATGAAAGTCCTTGGCTTTGCACTAAGCCATCTCTCCAGTCCCTCATTAGAATATCATGTTAGCAATATAGACAGGCATGTTTGCCTCTTTCTACAGTATCAGAATTGATTTAGTAACACTAAATCCACAAGCTATGCCAACCTCAGTGGTTTTAATTCACCAAATAGCATTGGTTTTATGATGTCACATGGTAGACATGTCCATTTATATTCACAGATCCTTTTATTTCAATCGTAGTTACTAATAATGACTCTCACATCACACATTAAACACAAAAATATACTATTAATATATAATACATATTATGGGAGCTATATATTTAATAGGTATTACAGAATTGTAACAAAAGGGCTAAAGAGACTATAAAATGCAAAGATGCCTTAACTGAAGGCAAGAACAGGGAGCTGACACACATGATAGCCACTACAGGTGGATAGATGAGATAGATATTAAATAGACCAGTCACATGGCTATTGGGGGTACATAGGGCTGGTTCAAGGTTAGGCACAGGGTTGGCTTAAGGAATAGAGCTATACAGGCAGAGTCCCAAATCCAGACAATGGGTTGCATCAAGCAAAAGAGTGATGCTGAGCAGAACCAGGGGGCAGATTTGGGAGTTGATTGCCTCTGGATCTCATAGCCAAGGCTCTGAATGGCCTGCTGAAGGGTTAATGAGAGGCATCCTACCTCAGCACTGGGCTCCCTCCTTGTATGCACTAGTGTGGGGGTCACAGCACTCTTGGATCTGGTGTGTTTGATGAGTCATAGGCCAGATTTTTATGATGTGCTTTTGACATACTCATACATCCATGCACTCCTGGCATAATTTGATAAGTTCTTAAGTGGCAGTACTATATTTGTATGAATAAGTTAGCTATCAGTCTGTCATGGTTTGTGCCAGACAGATGGTGGTGTTCATTTGCACAGAAATGATTTAGAGTCATTCTGTCTCAGCATTGCATTCAAAGTGAAGCACATTGTTGTTATGTAAAATGGTGTCACTCAAGGCAAAAACAGACCGAGTGGCCACTGCTTTATACAGTATGGAGTAGTTTAGAATAGGGTGTTCCTGCTCTCTACAGTCAAGACTACAGATAGGAGAGTCACCCCAAAAATATGAGGCATACAAGTAGGAAAGAAATGAGAGGACTTACTTTTCTTCCAAGAAAATAAAATTAGGGACAAAGGTAGTAAAACATAAAATTGTTAAACGGTTAGTAAAAAGATAATTTAGCAGTGCAAAAAGTCAGCAAGTGTGTTTATAAGGCACAGGGGAACACTGTCCTTATTCTGTTCAGGAGATCTGGTATTAACTATTCTCAGTTGCCTCTCACATTCTCTTTCTAACATTCAAAGTATAGCTTAACATTTTTCCCATTCATGTGTCTAAGACATCTGATTGCACCATGTGGTTCACTTCAAAACTACTGGAAAGGGAAGAAGTGAAGTGGAAGAAAGGGGGAGACTGGATAAGGACGGAGAAAACCAGGAGAGCTTGCTGAGGGAACTAAGCAGACAAAACTCCTGCAGCCTCAGGTTAACATCCACATAACAGACAGACAAACTGCATTCTAATCAGGGAATAAAAGGCAAGAGACTTATCTGTTACAATGATAACAACTACCATATTTTAAATGTACATTGTGATTGGAAAGAAGGCTCAGTGGTTAAAGGCACTTGCTTGCAAAGCTTGACAGTCTGGGTTCGATTCCCCAGTACCCACATAAAACCAGATGCACAAAGTGGTACAATTATTTGGCGTTCATTTTCAGTGACACAAGGTCCTGGCATGTCCACTCTCTCTCACTCTCTCTCTCTCCTGTATAGTTCTCTCTCTTCCTCCCTCCCTAACTGCTTACAAATAAATTTTAAAAGTTTAATAAAAATAAAATAATAAAATAAAAGTAAGTTGCATTACTCTGCTCAGCCTATGATAACAAAATGCCATAACAAAATAGCTGGTGGCTTAAATACCGGGAATGTCTTTCTCGTGGTTCGGCAGGCTGGAAGTCAGAGATCAATATATGGCAGGGTGGTATTCACCTGAGGCCTATCTTACTGGTTACAAAGGGCTGTTTGCTTACTCTGTCCCCTGCCTCCCTGTATGCATTGAATCCCTGAGGTCTCTGTGCACGTGCAAACTTACAAAGACACCATCAACATTAGATCAGAGCCCTCTTACAACCATCTTTTAACCCAATAACCCCTTAAACAATCTTTTGAAATATTGTCATATTCTGATAAGGTCAAGACATAATTGCAGAGGGTTGAAAGATTGGGACAGTTGTACCATATGGTAGTTAACCAATTTCATTTAATTAAAAAATAAGCTTTCTATAGTCTTTGCGTCCATGTTAAAGATTAATTTGCAACTTTAAAAATAACATAAATGAACTAATGAAGCTTAGAAGTGAAATATTCTTGTTTTTAGTAATTAGCTCCCTCTATTGCTCTGGAAACTGAACAAAGTGCAGCTACTGTCTTAACTCCACCAGACTATGTATGAATCTGTGTTAGAGAGAGGGAAGTTAGTGCGTAATTCCCCTCATGATGCAGTACGTATATGCATGCTAAGTACACACTCTCCCATTGAGGAAAGTAGCTTATCTAATATAAACTGCATTTAGCTTTTTTTTTTTTTTTTTGAGGTATGGTCTCACTGTAGTCAAGGCTGACCTGGAATTCACTATGTAGTCTCAGGGTGGCCTTGAACTCATGGCAATCCTCCTACCTCTGCCTCCTGAGTGCTGGGATTAAAGGTGTTCACCACCACGCCTGGCCATTTAGCTTTTTTTTTTTTTTTTTTTTTAAGGACAAAGTATTTCTTTTTTTTTTTTTTCCAAGGTAGGGTCTCACTCTAGCTCAGGATGACCTGGACTTCACTATGTAGTCTCAGGGTGGCCTCAAACTCACAGCCATCCTCCTACCTCTGCCTCCCAAGTGCTGGGATTAAAGGCGTGCGCCACCACACCTGGCACGACAAAGTATTTTAAAAATAAAATGAAAGGAATTTTTCTCTATTTTGTATTTTGAAAATTTCCCAAAGTTTGGGAATAATAATTGGTTGTTTGTATTAAAGATTACGTGATGAACAGGTTGGAGGGTTATTAACTCCATTAAAACCCAAAGCAATTAAAAAGTTCATGTAAGAGACTGTTGAGAGACCATTTAGTATTTCTTACCAAATTTTACTCTTTGTAGAGGAGAAGGAATGTTAGTTGTTAGACATAGGAGTGAAAGCATATATGACATTTTATGAAAATTGAAATAGGTGTTTCAATATTATTATATTATTGACAAAATCTTCCTTTCATGTACAAATAAATATTTATCTCTGTAAATGATGCCTATTTCTCTTCCTCTGCCCTTGTTATTGAAGAAAACATGGGCCACTGAAGAAAAAGCAAAATCTAGTGCTTTGACTTCATAGCTTTTGGAATGTCGGTCTGGTAGCTGTCCCCGGCTGCTGCTTATTTGTTTAGGAGGCAGCTGCTATCTTGTATTTATTTCACTGTGGGCCAAGATCTTAGTCAGTTAGATTACCCCATTTTTCCCAGCAAGTGTTTTTTCAAATTACAAATTCTAAATAAGTAATCTGTTAAATCATCTCACATAGTTTACAACTACCATGTTAAAACCATCAGTCACCAAGTGGAATGACGCCGTGTAATCTCTTTTCCTTTGCCTACTGAAGAAATGGCTCTGTGTGACCTTTTAGAAGCATAATTACAAATAATTAACAACTGTAAATGCAAATTGTGAAACAAATCATTACAATTCAGCATGCATTGCTCACTAATCAGCAATATGTGGGTTTTTTAAATAAAATTAGGTATTCTTATTTATCTCATCCATTCAATACATAGTTATCAAGTGTCTACTATATGGCCAGTACTCTCATCATGGGCTTTATATTCCTAAATGAACTAGAACTAGTATGTAATATAATGTTAGAAAGGATTAAAGTTTATGGAAAGAAAGTTAAAAAATTAAGTTGAGAGCGTGCATACAAAGGCAAGAGAGTACAATTTAAAAAAGAACAGTTAAGGATATTTAAACAAAAATTGGGAGGAGGTGAAGGAATGATAGTGGCTACCTGGATAAGATTTAGGTGACTACCATAGCAGCTTGGGCTGTTTGCAAGAGCAAAAGACTATCAGTGCTAAAACCAAGATGGTTCCAACTCACACAAACCAGGACAGTTGGTTTTAGGAGAGTACCAGATAGAGGAAACAGGAAAGCAAGAATAGTGAGCCTGGGAGTTTCAAGAATGAGGAAATACGCCAGCGCCAGCGGAGCTGAGCCATGGCGGGCAGAAGCGTGAAGAGGAGACCCATTACGCAGGCTTTGTAGTGGATGTGTTGAAACTCCATCCAGATCCTGTCCTGGGACCGGCGGTGGGGGGGGGGGGGGTGCACCCATTCCCAGCAGCTGCCACAATGTGTCTTTCAGTAGTACTTGACCTTGGCTATAGGGAACTCCCCCCCAGAGCGCATCCCTTGCAGAGAGCAGCCTGTGACCAATGACTGCCTAATGTGAGACTCTAAGTACCTCGTCCCCTATCTCAATTTGTTCCGCCCGAGCATAGACTTCCCCTTACAATTAATTGGCTGAGGTTTCATTTGTAACTGAGTGAAATTCAGCTCTTCCCTCTACCTCACTTCTTTCCAGTTCTATCTTCTGAGAAAACTCCCGATCCCACAAGTAACTCTTTATCTTAGTACTGGTGTCCGGGGAGCTCAGCTAAGACAGGTCTTGAAGGGGATTAGGAGAGCAATGATATGTGAAGCCTTTGGTGAGTATTAGAGAAACTGAACTATGAAATAGTCTCTTTCTCTCCTAGGAAAATATAGGTTTTGTAATTGCCTATTTCGGAATGTTCTTCTGAGCTTCATTGTAATTATTACACAGGAAGGGAGAACTGGGCAGCAACCCAATGGAAATTTTATGTCTGCTGAATCGTTGGCATTTCCCCTTGTGTCTGCAAACGTGAGCAGGTAGACCAAGTCTAGCTGTCCCAGACGAGTTGCTATGCTCCTGGATGGCTTATATCACACATCAGACTCCTTGTGGCACTGGAACTCCACTGCCTTAAATTGAAGAGGTACAAATTCTCTGTGGCCCTGGGACTCCAGTTGTCTTACATCCAGGAGCTACATGAAAGAAAGACAAGTTTGGGAAGGTCTTTGCCTAAAGGATTTTGTTCTACTCTCCTATGCACCACTTTATTAAAAATGTTCAATGAGAAACTTACCCCAGCCTACCTCAGAACTTCATTTCCTGTGGAAACAGCATTTATCAGCAGTGACAAGGGGGTGAAGAGATGTCAAATGAGAAGTCAGCCGTCACCTTGTGAGTCTCAGAAGCCACCTTAAAACTAACTGCTCTGGAAATACGTTCGCTGCATTGACTATGTCCAGCGTTTTCGTATTGAAGAGGATCTTGACAGAGAACTCCAAATTAATTTCCTTAGGAAAATAATGAATAGGAAAATAACTAAGGAGGTGGCAGCTCTACTCTCTTTTATGTGCATGAAGACACCTTTTGTTCCTTGAGTCAAAATATTGTTTGTTTGTTTAACAAACTCTTGCACTGTAGGTTTACTGACATGAGTTTTGTTTCTTGACTGCTTCTGCATTTACCAGGCTAGCTGGCCCATGAATTTCTGTTGTTAACATGGATTCTGTTGTTAACACTTCCCTTCTCTGGAAAGCATAGGGATGTCAGATGCCAACCTACTTCACCAGGCTTTATGTGGTTTGGGAGATACAAACTCAGATCTCTATGCTTGCATGGCAAGTGTTTTATCCATTGAACTATCTCACCAGCTCCTGCATGTTGATTTCTATATAATTAAAATTTTCCCATCTTAGTACTAACCTGGTCAGATCAGACTTAGCTTCGGAGATCAGACGAGATTGGGCATGTTCAAAGTGGTATGCCCATAGACTAGTTAACATTTTCTAGAAACTGAGTTTAACTGTGCTTATTATCTATGTATATACAGTGTTAGTCCTTCAGATTGAAAAATGGGAAAAATCATGTTACTTTATACTGTATTTATAAAGCTGTGACTAGTATAATGGTTTGAGAGTAAGTAGATCTGAATTACTTCCAATTCTAAAATTGGTTCATGTCTTGACTAGAGTTAATGACCCTGGAAGTAGTCGATCTTACAACATGATGAGATTCTAAGAGAAACCAGTTTTGAAAGTTTTATCCACATCGTTTTATTGCAAAAGTGGATAGTGATGTGGACCCAGGTCTGAGGCTCACTAAATAGTTTCACAGCTTCTAATAAATTCCCTGGTCAGTCTTGGCATCTTATCCACTAACAGGTTGGTAGCTGTACTGTGTGTCTCAGGAAACTGAACACATGTGTTAATAGACGTGAGAAGAATTTGAGAATAAGAAAAAACACGTGCCTATTTTTCATTTATTTTCTTCTTAAATGGAAATAAAAGCCAGGTAGAGTCCCCACATAAGGGTATAATTTTGAAATAAACTGATACAACACATACATGAAGTGCTTTTGTTCTTTTGTCTTGCTTTATAAAATATTTTGCATAATTTCAAATGGAAATACACACTTGCATGAATGTATCAGCTAATAGAAACCTGTATTGTACAGTTAGCATTTAAATGCTCACTTTCCACTGAGTGAATGAGTGAAGCTAAATGAGTGAATGAAGGTAAAAGAAACATAGGACTAACTTTCATTGTACTGTATCAAGTTGTTTCCATGCATGTGTGTTTTGTGTGCTTGTATATTCATGTGCGTGTGAATGCTCGTGTGTATGTGTTTGTGTGTAAGGGTGGGGGCCAAAGGACAACCTTGGGTATTATCCAGAGGAACACCACCCACCTCATTTTGAGACAAGTTCTCTCATTGACTTGGAGTTCACCAGTTAGGCTAGACAAGCTGGCTAGCAAGTTCTAGGGATCCTCCCAGCTCCACATCCCTGGCACTAAAATAACAGGCATGGACCATCATGTCTGGCATTTTTACATGGATTCTGGGGAATAAAATTCAGGTCCACATAATTGCAAGGTAACTATTTTGCCAAATGAACTACTCCTTCAGTTCCTGAAGGAAGTATTTTTTCCATTTCCTTAAAAATTTTTATATAAGTACATACTGTAATTAGATCATTATCTCCTCCTATTACCTTCCTTTGTCCCCCCTCCACACCCTTATTCTCCTGAACCTCTTCTTCTTTCTAACTAGTTCCTCTTGTTTTTTTGTTGCTTTTTATTTGTTTTCTGTTTTTTGTTTTTGTTCTTGTTTTTTTTCAAGGTAGAGTCTTGTTATAGCCCAGGCTAACCTGGAATTCACTGTGTAGTCTCAGGCTGGCCTCAAAATCCTCCTGTCCTCTTGTATTTTGATGTCATTTTTTTTTTTTTTTGCCCTCCTCTATCACCCATGTCAAAATCTTGGTGGGCTCAATATTGTGCTGGTTTTGTGGAAATAATGACAGCTGACAGCCACTATGAGGTTATGAATTGGATGGTCACTTCATATCTGAAGGATAGTGTCCCAAAGCACTCTTCCCACCTTCTGGCTCTTACTTTCTTTCCTCGCTATTCCCCACGTTCCCTGAGCATGCCAGAAATGTCTTTTCTAGTGCTGCACACTCAACAGCCACATATCCTCAGCACTTTGGTGAGTTTTAAGTCTCCTCAGGACATGCACTCTGCACCCCCGCCCCCTACCCCCCAACCCCCTGCCTCTGGCCTTTTACAAAAAGAAGCTTCTCTGGCCAACAGTGATTGTAGTATTCCTCTATGGGCATAAACATACATTTTGCCCTAAAAACATAAAATTCCTTGCGAGGCAATTTGATGAGCACATCATATCCATTTAGTCATACAAGAGTAGTAGCTCCCCCACTCCACACACCAGGGTCTATGACCTTCTCACATAGGCTTTTGACTAGGTTTTCAGTACTAGACATGGATTCTCTCCCATAGAGTTGGGCTCAGGTCCAATCAAAGAGCAGTTGATGACCCCCATTAGTAGCCATGCCACTATTGTACTGGTAGGTAGATTTTGTCTGACTGGTCAGTTGTGTGGTGAGCAGGAAGGATCCACCAATTGAAGAGACTATTGATAACTTTCAAATAAGTTTTTTATAATACATTAAAGCAAATAATACCTACCAATGAGAGTGGATTTTCATTTCTATAGTCCTACTTGAATTTCATATACATAGTTTTATGAATGGAAAACTGGATTCATGTTGTTTATTCAACTAAATATATCAATTATTCTTTTCTTGAGAAAGAAGTTAAAATTATTAAATATTAATTTCACATGACTTTGTCATAACAATTTAATGCCATTTATGAAACGTGTCATTTTTATTCTGTTTCAGAGATTAAATTGTCCTTTTACCTACTAAAACACAACACATTTCTGTCTCTGGTCTTCTACCTGCATAATAATCAGGCAGGCTTTACTTTATACTTACCATAAGGACACTAATTCAATCAGCATTTCTCTATTTTATTGTATGCTTTTTAGGAAAAAAAATGTCAGTTTCTTGACACCATCTTAGCTGTTAGTGAACATATTAAATACCACATTGCAAATGTGTGATTTTATATGAGCAAGCTTAATCCTCACAATAATTCTGTGATGTATGTATGATTATTAGCCTCATTATATAGCTAAGAACATGCCATTCAGGGAGTTAAAAATCTTGCCTAAAATCACACTGATAATAAACGTAGAAATATTTTCACTACACAAAAATATTAAGCACATCAATATTAAAAACCACTGAAGCATTAGAAACAGATTAAATCTGAGTATACTAATTAAAAGGGTACTGAGACAGTTACAAATATCTCCTCTGTGTGTGTGTGTGTGTGTGTGTGTGTGTGTGTTGGGGGGCAGTGCTTGCATATGTATATGATCCTGTGACAACACGTGCATCAGCAGGCAGTGGGGTGCACATATATGAAGATCAGAGGGCAATCTTGCAGATGTCGGTCGTTGCATAGCACATTGTTTGAGATAGGATCCCTTATTTCCTTTTTCTTTCACTGCTGGGAAGGCCAAACTAGCTACTCAATAAGCTCTGGGATTCTCTGGATTCTGTCTCACATTGCCATAAGCACATCAGGATTATAGATGCTTGTATCACAGTGTGTCTGGCTTTATGTGGGTGCTGGGGGTCTAAATCCTAGTTGTCAGGTTTGCACAGCAAACCTTTGACCGACTAAACCATCTTTCTAGCTACTCATATTTTTTTAACTCTATTTATTTATTTATAACTAGAGAGAGAGAGAGAGATTGAGAGTGGGAGCTGGAGAGATGACTTAGCGGTTAAGGAACTTGCCTGTGAAGCCTAGGGACCCAGATACTACTTTAGTCAGACACCCAAAGCTGAGGCAAGCACAAGGTTGCACATGCCCACTAGGTGGTACAAGTATCTGGAGTTCAATTACAGTGGCTGAGGCCCTAGTGGGCCAATTCATTCTCTCTCTCTCTCTCTCTCTCTCTCCTAAAAAAATTGGGCCTGCCAGAGCCTGTAGCCACTGCAAGCAGACTCCAGATGCATGCACCATTTTGTGCATCTGGCTTTGTGTGGTACTGGTGAATCAAACCTGGGTTGTTAGTCTACATAGACAAGTGCCTCAACCCCTGAGCCATCTCTCCAGCCCCATTCATGTTATATCTGCCTTATGTGATCCTGGTAACTCCTCTTTTCTCTTATGCTTCTAATCCTCTGCATCTTGCAGTAAAGATTAAAAACAAAAAAAACCCCAAAAAACACCAGAAATTGTCTGGAGAGATAGTCCCACCAGTAATGTGTTTCCCTTGCAAGCATGTGGACCTGAGTTCATCTCTGCAGACTATGTTAAAAATAATCCCCGCATGGTGTTTTATAATCTCAGGGCTGGGAAGGCAGAGAAAGGATGACCCCTGGGGCCCATGAGCCAGCCAATCTAGCCTACTTCATAAGTTACAGGCAGGGGAGAGACCCTGTCTTAAGAAAAGATTGATGACCCCTTAAAAATGATACCTCTAATTGTCCTGTGGCTTACACACACACACAGAGAGAGTGAGAGAGAGAGAGAGAGAGAGAGGACCAAAAGGAATGCATGGTCATCAGTTGGCATAGCCACATAACCTACCACTCTTCATCTCTGAGAGAACGCCCACCAACCCTGCTCCTCTGCCTTGTATACCGTCTGCCTCCAAATGGGGCACTGTCATTCATTCTGTTCGCTGTCTCTCACATGTGGCTGACCTCTGCTTACTTCACTTGACCTCTCTTACTGAAAACCTGAAGTTCCCTAAGGTGGTCCTTTACCTCCAGAGGTACCTCAATTCAGCCTCCATCTTCCTCCAAGACTGTTAATTATAGCTGGCTGTGGTAGTTCATTCCTGTAATTGTTGCACTCTGAAGGCTAACGGAGAAGGGTTGCCAAGAATTCAAGGACAGCCTGAGCTACAGAGCGATTTCAAAGCCAATGTGGGATATATGGTGAGACCCTGTCTCAGAAATAAGCTCCTGCCTCAGAAAAATATTATTTAAAAAATTATTTATTTATCTGACAGAGAGAGAGAGAGAATGAGTGGGCCCACCACCAGGGCCTCCAGCCACTTCAAACGAACTTCAGATGCGTGCACCCCCTTGTGCATCTGGCTAATGTGGGTCCTGGGCAATAGAACCTGGGTCCTTTGGCTTTGCAGGCAAATGCCTTAACCGCTAAGCCATCTCTCCAGCCCAGAAAAATATTATTTTAACTTACAGACATTTAGAAGAAGAAAATGAAGGAGAATAAGCTGACAGCGTGTTTTGTGCTAATGAGATTAAATCCAAACTCCAAGCCTTCCACGTCTTTGCATTGCCTTTCATTCTAACTTTGGTGGCCATGGTGGTTCTCTGCCTCAGGCTTACGTAACTATTCTCAGGCGTCCTGTCTACACTGGATGCTTTATGCCCTTATGCTCATGGGACGGGGTTCACTCCCACCCCTCTGGCCAACACAAAATTTCTTCCCAGAAAACTTGGCTGCAAGGGCTTTGCAGAAAGAAATGGTTCCTTCATGTGGGGTTTTACTTTTGTTTTCATGCCCTGTTTCCCTTAGATATGTATGTGTCTTTGATGAGTAGATTACAAGCCCTTGAGTTCAGTGAGTGTATCTTAACTTTTGATCACCAAGACCCACTTTAGCCAATCGTATAACTCTAATAAACGTTTGTTTATTACAAGAAAAAAGAAACGAGTGGTGCCAATATCAAGTACTGTAAAGATAGAAGAGAGGAAGAAAATTAATTGTCTATAATTAAGTAGTCATTGTTGTCTGAAAGAACTACTCCAGTTGATTTAGTGCAGGGGTGAATGAACAAGGAGCAACTAATAATTTCCAGCCTAGTTTTGCACCCCTCTCCCACCCAGTAAACTTGTCACTCGGTGGAAAGGGAAAAGAAGATAATAGCTTAAAAGAATTCTCTAAATTTTGGCTTTTATCAATTAAAAAAAATCCCTGAAAATGTCTGTGAACTCAAGAAAGAAACTACCTCCAAGCTGCCTCTGATGTTACAAAAGATTGGTTTTATGGGGAGATTTTGGTCTCAACATGAACATTGTAACATTATAAACATTGTGGTTCATGGTTTGTGCATTCCATTTATTATTAATCACTGGGATGAGGAACTTCTGCTGGTTTTTTTCCCAACCATCTTTATCATGTCCCTCAAGAAGGAAGTAGTAATCAGATCAATCTAAGATTTGGAAGCACCCAGTAGGGCTCAGGGTCAGTGTGCAGGAACTCTAGAAATTTCATCTTTTTTCTTGCCTGTTTGGAGCCAGCCTGAGGAGCAAATTCGCTAATTCTTGTTCTAGAAACCTGAGATGACTATGTGCGTGTCTGTTAATTCTACATGTGTTCTAGGTGCACAACATCTCTGTGTTGTGTTTTGTGGAATGTCTTCTTTCTGCTCTGTCCTCTAATTTTATGTTTTTACTTAGCTATCCTTAGCACATGTCACATAAGTTTTTTACTTGAAAAATTCTACTTTTCATTTTGAAAAAGCTTCATTCAGATGATTTCCAGTTTTTCCTGGTCTAGAAAAAAGTCTCATTGCTTGCTTAATTTTGTTTATTTCTTTCAATGTTTTATTATAGTTGTTTCATATCCTTGTAAATTTATTTTATTTGTGTGTGTGTGTGTGTGTGTGTGTGTGTGTGTATGTGCACATGCATGTCATAGTGTATGTGTGTGGAGGTCAAAAAAAAAAAAAAACTTTCTGAGCTGGTCTTCTACCTCTGTTGAGGCAGGGTCTCCCTTTCCATATCACTGTTGTTACTGATGAATGCTGAGCTCACTGCATTCTGGAAAATTCCCTTGTCTTTGCCTACTGTGGTAGTTTGGATGGCTGTCCCCCAATAGATTCGGTTTTATTGAAGCTTCTTGAATTTCCAGTTTCCTGGCTGGAAGAGGTGTGACTGTGGGCAGCTCTGGAATTGCAGCCTAAAGACATGCAGAGTGCTTGAGCTCTGCCTGGGGTTCTGTGCTTGCTCATGGTGCTGGTGGTGGTATCTCTCCTGCATGGACTCGTGAAAGAGGGCCAGCTTCTTCCACCATGATAGAGCTTCCCCTGGATATGGAAGCTTCAGTAAATCCCCTTCCTCCCATAACTGTGCCTGGTCCAGAGGATCGTCCCAGCAACATGAAGCTGTCCACTACACCTCCCATCTCGCCATCAGCATGTTGGAATTACAGAAGCCCACCATAGCTTCTAGCTTTTTATGTGTAGTCTGGGGATCAAACTCGGTACTCAAGCTTAGCCACAAGCACCATCCACTGAGCCTTCTCCATTTAATATGCTTTGTCTGATAATTTCAGTAGTTAAAACTGCTGGGAGACTAGATTTGTTATTAGTTCTATCTGATGGGCTCATGAACTTTCTTGCTTTTATTTTTCATAATCACTGATTATGAATCCATATTTAGTTAATATTTACATGTAGGACTCCTAGAGGCCTTAAGTGAGGTTTTTTTTTTTTTGTTTGTTTATGTTTTTGTTTTTTCCAAACCTGTCTTCTGCACTGAGCTGCATGCCCCTTTGTGACCTTGGAATACTGTGACCCATTTCCAGGTCTTGTGGTGCATAAGATAGATAAGCTGCTCTCCATTAGTCTCCTCACGGCTCCAGGCTTCTTTTCTGGATGTGACCAGCACCAGGTCAGTCTGCCATGTTGGCTTGTGCCCCACTGCTTTATCTTCTTTCCTCCAAGTCATATGACCCTTGGGGCACATGACACTTTTGTTTTGCATCAAAAGAGACTTTCCTCCTATCTTCTTCTGTGCCTCTGCCAATTCAACTTCCCCCTCCTAGCATTTCATAAAATGTAGTATGTTTTCCAGAGCCAGGAAGATGGCTTGGTGGATAGAGCACTTGCCACACAAGCATTGGTGCCTGAGTTTAGATCATCACTTCCCACATAAAGCCATGCCTGATGCTATAGCTCTAGAGGATTGATCCCTGTGAGCCTAGGGAGAGAAGGGAGGTTAATGCTAGCCTTGCAAACACAGTGTGGTGAACCAGAGACCTTGATTCAAGGTTGAAGGTGAGGACCAACACTGCAAGTTGTCCTCTGATCTCCACACATGCACCACAGCATGCATGGGTCTATACTCATACATACAACACACACACACACACACACAAATAAAACTATACATTCTAAGGTCACCAGTAACCTCAATGCTGTTACATGCAATGGCACTTCTCAGCCTCAAATTACTGTGATGGTTAATTTTATGCATCAAAACTCACTGGCCCAAGGTGTCCACACAAATTCTTCTTGGTTATTTTTATAAGTGTAGACTAAAGTAAAGCAGATTGCCTCCCATAATGTGTGTGTGGCCTTGACCTAATCAATAGGAGACGCTAGTGGAACATGGACTGACCCCATTCAGAAGACTTTCTGCCCTGTACTGCACTATGAACTGTTACTGGGTCTCTAGAATGGCTGGCTCTGCCTTGCAAACACTGGATTGTCCCACCTCCATACCCACATAAGTCAATCTTTACAATCAACCTTTTTCTGTTTCTCTGGAGAGCCCTGACTAATCACCTTCTATGTTAGTAGTATTTAACAGAACTGCCCTCTGCCTTCTCTTGGAAGATACTTTCTTTCCTGGTTTTCTATAATAACATGCCCTCCTGTATTTTCTCCAACCTCATTGGCTGTTTCCTGTCAGCTGAAGCCTTGTCATCTTCTCAACCGCAAACGTGGGCGTGGTCCAAGCTGAGCCTTCAGACTTCTCAACTCTTGGTCATGTTCACCTCACTGAGTTTCATGGTTTCAACATATATGCACGGATACACCAACAAATCCAAAAGTGTATTTTCAGTCCCCATCTCTTCCTTATCTTCAGACTCAGATGTATAACTTTATACTTATTTTCTGATAGGCATGTCACAACTAACGTTTTAAAAACCAAGTCACTGAGCTCTGCCTCTCCCCAGGGAGACATGCCTCCTTGCCATCTTCTCCATAGAAAATACGATATTATCACTCTATGAGCTTCTGGCCTTGTATCAGTACTGGGGACTCTCAAACCTCAAACCTGGGCTGTCAGGCTTTGTAAGCAAGCACCTTTAGCAACTAAAGCCATCACTCTAGCCCAGGATTGCTCAGGCCCCAAACCTCACAGTTATCCTTTTTATTCCCTCTGAAATTCCATGTCCAATTTGGCAGGAAATATTGGTGCTTTCTCTTTTACGTATAACCAGAATATGACTACTTCCTATCCCCTATGTTGCTACTACCTGAATCACCCTTGTTTTCTGGGTAGTATCTATCACAGTCTCATCTCTCCCAGTTCCCGTGCTTTTGCCCTTAGGCCAAGGCATTTATTCTGGCTGTAAACAAGAGCCAGGGTAACTTTTTAAAAATATAAATGCAGGGGCTGGGTAGATGGTTCAGCAGATAAAGGCACTATATTACAAAACCTGCTGGCCAGGGTTCAATTCACAAGCTACCCACATAAACTGATTGTCAAAAGTCGTGCAAGCATCTGGTGTTCAGTTGCAGAGGTACGAGGCTCTGGCACCCCCCCACACACATATACATACATCACACCCACACATATACATACAGTGATAACAATATATGTAAACTCCAATTTTCATCTCTCTGTCCCCAACTGGGGTAGTTTGAATGTGAAACGTCCCTTATAGACACATGTGGTTGTGATTAAACCTTATAATTCCAAGCTCAAGGCAGTTTGGGAGGGGGTGCCCTGTGAGCGGAGGTGTGCCACATGGAGTGGGCCTTGAGTTTTTATAGCGCAAGCCCTCCCTGGCTGGAGTTAGCTTATTCTCTTGCTGCTTCCTGCCAGCTGTTATGGCAAGATGTGATGCCCAGCCTCTGTTCTGCCAAGCCATGATTAAAACCTCCCCTTGGGACTATAAACTGAAATAGACCCTTTCCTTCCACATGATGTGCTTGATTAGGTGTTTTGTCCCTGCAATGAGAAGGTAAGTGCAACATCGACTGTTCCAAGTTTTCAACTTACTACAAGCTGAAGCCACTTTATTAAAATTGTCCAAATAACCCTCTTCAACGTCTTCTCCCTTGCCCCATTCTCTTTACCTCCTGCTCTGGAGGTGTGGTCTGACCACTCAGGCAGTCATTGGTCTGTGCTGGAAATGCTCTTCCCCAGACCAATGTCCTCACTGTGCCCTCCTACACCATCTCATCTGCTCCCTTCTTGGAGAAACCTTCCATGTCACACTGGAATGCAGCCTACCTCTTATACCCTAGTGGGTCCCCCTCTCTTTTTCTTTACAGCATTTATCTGAAAACTGCACATTGAAATTTTTAATATACTTATCTGTCTTTCCTTTACTGGAGTATAAAATCTATAAGGCAGGAATTTTTATTTTATTCACTACAGTATTCTTAGTTGCCCATATAATACTTTTATCATCACAGGAACTTCATAAATATTAGCTGAATAAATGAAAAAAAAAGTGTGTGTGGATACCCATTACTGGAAAGAGCATAAGGAGAGTCCTCACACTTTGGAGGGAGTATGATCTGTGCAGTAGATTAAGAGGTTGTGTGTCTTCCAGAAAGACACCATCCCTGTCACTCACGCCACATGCATTTGTTCCCGAAACCTACCAGACTGCTGTCATTTATGTGCTGTGTCTGGCTTCTGCAGGTTGCTGTGACTTCCAACCCAGGTCCACAAGTTCTTCTCATCTGATCCTACCCTTAAAGGACCCTTTGTTCATGAAGCCACAGCAAGAATACTCAAATTTCTCCTCCACAGAGCATGTCTTTTCTACCTCCCAGCCGTTTTACCCTTTCTCAGCCTTCTCAACGCTGACTCTTTCTTTTTCATTCAGCTGAAGTTCAAAGCCTTTGCAAACCTTTTACCAGACACCTGGCAGTGACTCACCTCTGCGTCCTGGGAACATTTTGCGCGGAGCTTGGTGACAACTAGAGTGTGTATCATGTTGCATTCATTGTGTTTGGGTTGCTGCCTCCCAATTTGAGTGCAGACTCATGACATCGTCTTCTTTGTCTTCAGGTCTCTCTCTGTCCGTGTGTACTCCCTGTATACTCTCTTTTTGGTTACATGAACAAAACCAGTTATTGAATTTCTTTTCCTGTACTTCTTTCTTACTCATTTTTCCCAAGTCAAATGTTTAAAAGTTGGTCATATGACATTAGAATAATGCATCTTGCCAGGCGTGGTGGCGCATGCCTTTAATCCCAGCACTCAGGAGGATCGCTGTGAGTTCAAGGCCACCCTGAGACCACATAGTGAATTCCAGGTCAGCCTGGGCCAGAGTGAGACCCTACCTCGAAAAACCAACAACAACAACAACAACAACAATAATAATAATAATCTTTCTTTACACAATCAAATTGATGCCTGAACGCAAAATCTCCAAATGGTTTGAGAGTTGAATACCCTCTCTAGAAAGCAGGAAGGCACAATTTCTTCAAACGCGATTCAGAGGATTCTTTTTGCCTGGTGGATAAGCTAGGCAGTGGCAGCTTTCCCTTCACTTTATTGCCGTTGTTTGGATATCTTATCTAGATGTATTCTAGAGAATACAAATCCATTTTAAGACAGTTTTGAGGTCTACAATTCTAGCACTGGGAGGGAGGTTTGAGGCAGGAAGATAATAGTTTAAGGATAATCTAGGCTACATAGTAAGATCTTGTCTCAAATGTATTTTTTTCTTCATGATTATAAATGATGATAGGATATATTATTGCTCATCTGTAAAATTTTTACACAAAAGTCAAGTTTTAGAATAAAACGGTTCAGAAGGACTCATGTTGTGCCCACCCATCCTTCCCATGCCCTGAGAGACGCTTGCTTCTCACTGCCTTCTTCCCCCCAGTGTACAAGAGCATTAACGAGGCATGAGCCTTGCCTGTGTTTGCTCTGCTCTGCAGCGCCGGAATCAAGTAACTCCACACCCTAAGAAGTGGCTTTAACCCAGGATGACACAATCTGTATTTGTCCCATCGCCAACTTAAAAAAGAAAGAAATTGTTTAAAGGCCCTTTGTTACATAATAATGTTTTATTCAGAGGGAGAGGAAAAGTTGGACTAATACAAAAGGCAATTCTTCCCTTTTTCCACTTTATCCCACAACCAAATCAATTCTTTGCCTCTGTGTTGCCAGACCCTCCTACGACTTGATGCCACAGGACTTCTCACGGGCAGCATTCGGCTGCCCAGCACGACTGCACGCACCTCTACAGAGCAGCTGGCAGGAATGACATACTGCAAGAAGCCTGCTAATGGGTGGAGATTATTTTTAAATGTGGTTCACTCCTATTTTGTTAAAGGACATTGAATTCTTTTTTAAAAAAATTGTGGATAAACAAGACAGTCATTTCTAACCACCAGAGAATTCAAGGGAGGAGTGCCACTTCAGCCCCTGGCCTCAAGTTTTGAGAGTCCAGAGCAGAATGCTGGATTTGGTCTCTGAAGTAAATATCCTTGACCTTTAGTGAAGACTGGTGGCTGGAACACATTAGAAAAGCAAAAGGGAGCCGTATGACGTGGACCAAGCTTGTTTTTAACATTCTTTGGTGACTTACTAAGACCTAGCAGTAATTAGCCATGGTAACAGAAACTAGCATGGAACTTAACATACACCTTGTCCGTGACAAAACACAATAAGGCATTTTGTTATGCAGATTGAATTTGAAAAACAAGCCTCATACATCTTCAGTGCTTAGCATAGTATGTTTAGGTTTAAAATTTTCAGACATAATTCAAATAATAAGTAAAAGTGGCCTAAAAAAAAGCAAACTGGTATTTCTGTATGGTTATTATGAGAACATCAAAGGAATTTGGGGGGCTAGAGTTTTAAAGAAGCATTAAAAAAAGCAAAGCAAAAGGTATGCATTTGTATAGGTTTTAAATATTCAAGGATGAGAAGTGATTTTCATTATAACTTTAGTATTTGAGCAAGTGATGAAATATTTCATGCAAATCACCTTCCCAGTGGTCTCTTCTTAGACAAGCACGTATCTTCAGTGGTAGTGTACCAGCCTGGCAGCTACCTCTTCATCTCTTCATGGTATTATCCCTACTCGGAATCCCTCCACATTCCAGCCAGTCTTGTTCTAGCTACCAGGCACAGTGTTGGACCATTCATGGCATCCAAAACATCAACCACTCCACGTTTGTAAGAACAGTTCACAAGCTGGAGGATGGGTAGCCATTGCTGCCTGTGGCTGTGCACCTATGATCTAACGCACCCTGACGTGCTGTTGGGCAGACTCAAAACATGGCCGGGAGGAGTGAGAACCATGCTGGCTTTGCTTGGGTGGCTCAGATCTCAGAAATGCAGTGCTTGCTCCCTTCAATGCTCCGAGCGCCTCACCCTTCCTGCCTTCCTCCCAATCCAGCTCAAGTGAGTTTCAACACTTGGAACACCCATCTCAGCATAAAATGTACATTTAGTACTTACCAGAAGAAATTTTATTGGTAAGAACTGCAAAAATTGGTATAGCCAGCTTGCTATATTCTAGTATAGAAGAGATCATGTACAACCAGAAGTATTTAAAGTAATTAACCTGAACACTGCTTTTTTTTGTTCCTGTTTGCTTTCTTTGCTAACATGCAGTCGAAGCTTGGATTAAGACTGACAGTAAATTAGTCATTGAAATTATAGATTTTTCCCTAGTCTGAAATTTTATTTCATTTTTCTCTAATAATTTTAAAACACACTCAATCCTTAGGAGATATACTTGTATTATGCCTATGTTACATGCCACATCTATTTAAACACACATAGATGGTACGACAAATAGCCAGATATTTTCTTCTCATCTAGTAGGCAGGAGGCCTAGGGTTCTAGTGTTTGATATTTTGTTCACTACTCTAGAGTTGAGTTTGTGGCTTAATTTCTCATGGTCTCAGGGAAAAGATGTTGGAATCGACAAAGTATCTTCCAGCTCTAAAATCCTGTAACCTCACGGCAAGAACACGAAGCCAGTTTCATTTTAAAAGACTTTGTTGATTTAAAAAAAAGGGAGGCTATGTATTTCACCTTTTCCTTTGGTCTATTTACTAAAAACACTGTGTGGATGTGGTTGGGGTCAATAAAGCCACCTGACATAAATGTGATGGCAAACTGTGCTGGCCTTGAAAAGAGTTCCACTGATGAAAGGACTCAAAGTCACTGGCCCATATGATGAACTAACAGGAGGACAAAACAAGCCAACAAAATCCTCCAAACATAAAGGTGTCATTGACAAAAACCCAGCATCATGGAAGAATATTTCAAAAGATGACCAGATATTTGTACCTGTCTCGTTGAGTGTAATTTTGAGCTGGAAATTAAAATGTCAAGTCTGAAAATGATAAATGTGCATTTGGTAATTTCTCTGTAAAATTATTAAGCATTTTAAAAAATCAATAATGTTTTAAGTGTATATTATTAAAGTTAATGCTATGTAGTTTGACAATTTTCCTCCCCTTTTTGTCAATGCTATGGACGGAATTCAGGCCTTGTACATGCTGGGTAGGTACTCTGCCATTGAGCAACATGCCTAATCTTACTTTGCGAGTTTTCAAAACTGATTTTGAAATGTAAAAAAGGCCACAATCCTCCAATGTCCAGTGTTTTCTTTACTTTGTTTTCTAAAATAAAATTTTGCTTACCTCGCACCCCCCCCCTCTTTTTCAGAGGTAGGGTCTCACTCTAACCTAGGCTTACAGTCCTAGGCTGGCCTTGAACTCACAGTGAGCCTCCTACCTCTGTCTATTGACTGCTGGGATTAAAGGCATGCACCACCATGCATGGAAGTTTACCCTTCTGTTGTGTCTGTACCTGTCGTTACTTTGTGGGTAACTTGATACAAGGCAATGAATGTGAGAGCCACAGGTTTGAGGAATTTCAGTGACTGCTGAGTGTCCAGCGCTCTAACCCCTAAACTAAACCCAATCCAGAGGCAAGAGAGGCTTTATCCACCTCAAAACCTGCAACACAGCAAATGGGCCCTGAGAAGCTGTGTAGTCTGTGGATTTTTTTTTTTTTTTAATTTAGACAAGGGGTTCTCATCTAGGATGAACATCCCAGTCACCAGAGAAGTGTTTCAGAAACACAGATTTCAAGGCCTTATCAGCAAAGGTCCTTATCTAGAGTCCACCTGAGGGAGCACTGGTTCTCATTTCAGCCTGTTGGTCTTTGTGGCCTGGCTTTGCAGTTCCCTCGGTGCCTCCACTCCTAGGAGGTTTCCACTGCTTCTACTGTTTCCATGTGTGCTTTAACTTAACCCCAAGCTCACCATGTCCCCCTTCTCAGGTGAGTCTTCACTAGCATGTCACCTTCTCGGGAAGGCTTTCCTGTTACAGTTATTACATTTGCACGCCCCCCCTCAATGCTTTCTGGTTGCTTTCCCTACGTTTTGCCCAACATGCACTATATCCTAATATGCTGTCTGCTTTTCTTATTTATTGTGTTTACTGCATGTCATTCCCCCACAGACTCCATAATCCGAGAGTCAACATTTATATGCATTTTGTCTGCATGGTGACTTCAGCATCTAAAGCAAAGTGGGTGCTTCATGAATCCCAGCTGCATACATGTGGGAATGGGTGTTCCTGCTCAGTTACCGTGGAGCTGATCTTCACTTCTGCTCACTGATCATCTGTCAGGACGTTTTTGACCCTGGCTGCTTTCTGTGCCTCCTTTTGGATTCAGCTTCCCCAGTTGATTACCTTATTGGATCAGCTATTTTGGACCGAACCTTTTCCCCAGGGCATAGATTTTTTTGAATAAGTGTCACATGCCTTCCTATATGTCAGTACCCAGCCAGCAGAAACCAGAAGTGATTCACGGACCATGCATATAGCATGGGACCACGCATACAGAATATGTCCTAGGACCCCCTTTAGCAAGTGCTATAGGGCTGGAGACTAATTTCTCCAAGAAGCCTAGCTTGGTGCTAAGCAGATAGGGAGACTAAGAAATTGCTTAACCTCTCTGTGATCCAGTAAAATGTCATTCATGATACAAGTCTGTATGAAGGTGACACATTTTTCAGGGGCTCAAGTGAACCATGTATGGAATGGTTATATAAATAGTATTTTCAACATTAATTTATTAGAAAGATAAAATAAGACAAGTAGAAGAAATTGTTTCATTTTAAATGCTACTTAAATGTAGCTTTTGAAAGCCTAAGGGAAATTTCAAGAAGAAATTAGAAATTAGACAACTTTTGCTTAAAATGTCATTTGGATTCTTCGTCTTTAACCTTGGGTGTTTTGTAAATGCTATTCTTATTTCACATTGATGTCTAGTTGGCAGGAGCTCCTAGAAAACAACTTCTAACATGATATTTAAGAGGCACAGATGTAAAGAGCTATACTCATATCTGCAAAATGCAGTTTGGAAAAGATATGTTTTTATAGTTGTGGTTCTTGTAAAGACATAAAGATTTGGGGCTATTTGTGTTTGTTTTTAGTTGATGATAATGTGTTACATAAAATAACATGTGATGTCAAGCTCAATTTTGAAATGTCACCATTAGGCGGCAGAACGCTTCATAGTTGGAATCGGGGATTCCATTCTGGTGGCCCAGTTTGAGTCACTGGAGTGTATTTAAGAAAAGGGCTGCTGGAGAAGCTGGGTGGGCCACCAATAAAGGCAGATGTAAGAAGGAACAGACTGTACTTCCGGACATGAAATGTTTCCAAGGCTACATGAAAAAGGGGAACCCAACTCTCTGTACTCAACCATAAATTTGAATTTTAGCTTCAGATTCACAGGGCACTTTAATATACACTGTTTCATATTTATCTTAACAAGCTACAGTCATTATTATTCCCTTTTAGAGTTGAGTCAATGTATACTTGGGACAGTTTTGTGCTTGTCCAAGGTCAGAAGCAAGGGAGTTGTAGAAGGAGGATTTGACCTTACTACTTGCAATTTAAAGCTCAATGATGTTTACTAACACCATAGCTAGCCACCTGATTTATAGGGAGGCACAGTTCTCAGTTCCTTACAGGAGCCACAACGACCATTTGTCCTGTGTAGTGAGTGATACCCTGTTGCTACTAGTTCAAGTAAGGGTTAGATACCTGTTTTACCAGGATCCAGTAGTTCCCTCCTTGACCCCCCCCCCCCCCACACACACATTTAGCTTAAGAAAATTCAACAAATGCTAATTATAGCACCAAAAGAATGTTGACTGTGAGGTCTAGTGAATGTAAGTGATAGAAATGAGCTAATTTCAGTCATTACTGAGAGATACAGAACCTGAACTTCATTCTCTAAATTCACATTCTGGCTCTTTTGGTCCTTTCCTTTTGTTTTATTACAGAATTTGTCCCCTACCTAATAACTAGGTAAGACAGCATGGGACCAGGGGCTATATAAAGAGGGCAAAGAAAGGACAGAGAGGTTCTGGGAGTTACTAGAGTGGATTGCTTGGTATGCTCTTATGTTATTAGGATAAGCAGAAAATGTGAGTGATAAATGGAGAGGTATGAAAATGATAAACAAAGAAAGAATGCCACATGGTGGAGGAAGGAAGGCCAGGGTGCTGTGGAAGTTTAAGGAAGACGAATCAGGGATGTTGTTGAGCTGAATAGACGCTCTATGTCTTTTCGTGGAGGTGGATCCAATGCTTCAGCAGCTAAGAACATCCTTCTTTGTGCTGAGCACAGGGCTATGTTTTAGGGAGCCCAAAATGAGCTGGATCAAACTCCTGTCCTTTTGAAGACTATGTAGTCCAGGAGGAAAAGACCACCACAGAAAGAAATGGGAGAAAAAGGGAATACCAGGGATTACCATGGAGAATCAAGGGCTGGCTATGCAAAATCCGAAAGGAAAGAAGACCTAATTCAGTGTGTGTGGGGTGAGGATGTGGGCTGGTGAAAGGAAGGCATGTCAGGGAAAATTGCAAAGAGGAAGTCATACATTGTCTTCATTATCTCTGAGGGTGGTAGGAGTTCACGTGGTAAAATAAGGGATAGATTTCAGGTGGGAGAAACCACACAGATGCACACACAGCCAGTTGGGTTTGTGTGGTGTGCGCATATGGCGGGAGCTGGAATTTGAGCTGACGAGATGGAGGAATCTTAAATCTCAATGGCTGCACCTCTTAGGGTAATTAGAGTTTGAACCTGACTCCACCTCAGAGGATCTTAGAGAGATTTAACATACTCCGCTGTATTTCTAGAGGATTCTCTGGCAGTTACATGGGATTGAAACAGAGAAGAAACTACAAGTCCTTGGCCTAGGGAGTGGAAGGAGGAGTTCTGCTTTAAGTAGTGGGGAAAGATTGTTCTAAAATTAAGAGGAAGAACCTCTGCATGGGATTCTTAAACCAGAGAGCTCTAGTGGAGAGAAAATTGGGAGCCCCGCTAGAATTGCAAGACTTTATCATTGGAACTAGATGACACAGGAGTGAGTGGCAGAGTGAGTTCTGTGGAAGGCCCAGGTTTGGGACCACGTGGCCACTGTGGTTTCGTGTGGATTAGCTGGATGACTTTTTGGAAGTGAATTCAGGAAATGACATAAAAGTGACTTGTGCAATAAAATAAGAGGACTCTGAAGTCATTACATTTGCGAAAAACCGTAACTAGGGCTCATGAAGATGAGGAAGTAGACATTATCAGGGAGTCCCATTTGTGGATTCATTTATAATCACCCAATGGAAGGATCCTCAAAAAGCAAAACAAACAAACAAAAACGTCTTGGATCCAGCCCATCCCAGCAACCTTTAGCCTTGCAGCTTCCATTCTTAGCGACACCACCAAACCCCTTCCTGGCATCATCTCCTGGCACGGTAGGTACCTGGGAACAGGGGCATCCCAACACACAGAGAGAACGTTTGACACGTGAAGCCCTCGATGGCCACCTACACCCTTCACGATGGAGCCAGGATGAAACCGACGACAAGGTGTCAGCATCCGTCCTGGGCCACACACGGTCTGGGGCTCCGGGGCACCGGGAGGGGCGGCTCGGGCCCGGGCCGAGCGGGGGACCGCCGGGTGCGTCAGACCCTCCCAGGCCCAGCCCCCAGCGCTGCGGGACTCGGGCCCGCCCCCTTCCCGCGCCGGGCGGGGTCTCGGCGCCGCCGCCGCCCTCTCGGCCACCCGGGCGCACGCGAGGTCGCACGGACGCGGGTCGGGGCCGCGGGTGGCGGGAGGTGGCCGGGCCCCCCGCGCCGCCTTCCCCCGCCTGACGCACGGAGGGCGCCGGGAAGGGAAGCGATTTGCCCGCGAGTGACTGGAGCGTCCGCCGCCGCCCGGGCCCGCTCCGCCCCCAGCCCGCCTCCCTCCCGCCTCGCCGCCGCCGTCCTCCGCCCGCCCGCGTCCCCGCGTCCTCCCCGGCGCCCGCCAGCCGCCCGCCCAGCGCCAGCGCCCAGCGCCCAGCGCCCAGCCCAGCGCAGCCCAGGTGAGTGCGGCCCCAGCCGCCCGGGCGGAGCCGCGAACGCGCAGGCCCCGGGGCCCAGGCCCGTCCGCCGTTCCCGGGCGCGGGCCGCGTGCGCGCGCGGACACGGAGGCTGTCCCTTGCCCGCGTCGCCCCGCGCGGTCCCCGCCCCCGCCGGCCCCGCCGCCAGCGCCGCAGACAAAGCGCCCGCGGTGCCGCCCGCCTCGCGCCGCCCGCCGGGTGCGGCCCCGGCCCCGGGCCCGCAGCGCCTCCCCCCCACCATCGCCCCGCGTCCCGCCCGGGCCACGGTCACGGCCACGGCCACCCGAATCGAGCAACAGGTTTGGGCGTTAATCCTCATTTTCCACCGGGTCTCCTCGACTCCCGCCGGCCAGGGATCAGAGGTGTCGTCCAAGTGCCCGGGGCTGGCTTCTTTGTGTGACCGGGTTGACCGGCCTGGTGGGTAGGGGACACCGGCTGAAGCCCCCCCCCCCATCCCCGGATTGCACGGATGCTCCTGGACACCCCCCGCAACACACACACGGCTTCCTCTCGGCCTGCCCGAGCTCAGCATTCCCCCAGCCTTTGGAGGGGGTCACAGGAGGGAGGGAGCCCCTTGGCCCGGTGCCGCGACTTGTATTTATCTGTTATGTTAGAAGCAGAGCTGCGGTCTGACCAGCTCTGGAGGTGATGGCTGAGATTTCACCCTGGGCTGCACCTATAGGACTTGGAGACACGATGACAGCCCCTTGGCTCTGGAGGCTTTGACATCTTTCATAACACAGCCATCAGCCAGAGAAGTTGGGAGTGTGGGGGACCGGGTAACTAGACAAGTAGCTGTTTGACAGGTCATAGCTTTCTCCAGGTTTTGTCAGTATGGACCATAATCCACCATGCTTCCCAGCACAGTTTGGCCAGCCCTCTAATTAAAATTGCTCCTCAGAATTATTCCCGTGCTGGAAAATCTGAATCCATGTGGATTTCACTGGTTGGATCAATCTTATTTTCTTACTGTGGCAAATCTCGCTGGAGGAAGAATCCACAATAAAGGAAGATTTATCTTTGTTTACATATCTTGGGTCATGTCACACCTAGCTGGTTTCACTGTTGTGCTATTTTTGTATAACAATACTAAATAGAAGGAAAATATCTTCCCTTTGCCCAGAGCAACAAAGTACTTTCTTTGTTCTGCAACCAGGAAGTCTTCATGCATAATACTTTTTTGTGGACTGAAGTTGGTGGCTCCTTTTACTCCATGACTAAATACTGAAGACAAAAAAAAAAAAAAAAAAAAAAAAAAAAGAAGAAGAAGAAATCTCAAAGCAGTGGCAAAGCATTACACAACTCCATTGGTTGGTTTTATATCCCAAATTCCAGGAAATAATTTCATTGAATGTCTATTCAGACAGTCTGGACTAAAATGTAGCCTAAAAGTTGGCTCTACTTTGGAAGTAATAATCAATGAGGAGATTAGGATGTAGGATGTAGTGGTGGCATGCAGAACATATGAAGAGATAAGGACAGAAAAGTTACCTCTCCTTGGGGTTTAGCTGATTTGTGGACATTCGGAGGTAGTTACCAATAATATATCTGCAAACCAAATATGGACTAAGCAAAAAGCCAGGAAGGAAATCCCATTTGACTTTAAAAATGTATTTTATAGGAACTCTGGGAAGCTGTTTTCTATCCCCTAAAAAATAAACTCAGAGTAGTAAGGATATTCCTTTTTAGGAAATACAATTATGGTAAATTAGTCTGATTTATACAAAGTTTCTTTGGAGTAATTCTTCTACTTTGTTAAAATAGCTAACTTGAAATAGCTTTTCTAGTTCTTGCAAGCAACTGGGATGATCTGATAGAAAAGCAGGGAATGTCCTAGTGCAAAGGAACAGATCTCTATAATTACTTATTTTTAATTTTTAATATTTATATATTTATTTGACAGGGAGATAGAGGCAGAGAGAGAAGGAGAGAGAGAAAGAGTGCACCAGGGCATCTAGCCGTTTCAAAGGAACCCAGATGCATGCTCTACTTGGTATATCTGGCTTATGTGGTTCCTGGGGAATCGAACCTGGGTCATAAGGCTTTGTAGGCAAGTGCCTTAACTGCCAAGCTGTCTCACCAGCCCTGTAATTACTTACTTTAACATGCATTTCATGCCATAGAATTTGCTCTAAAGGTGTACAATTCCACTGTTTTTTTTTTTAATTTTTATTTTTATTCACAAGACTGTGTGAAACCACCTTTAATTCAAGGCAACCACAGAATCTACTTTGTGTCTGTGGATTTGCATATTCTGGGCATGTCATAGACATGAAATCTTGAAATGTATGGATCCTTTGTACCTTCCAGTGAGGATGCTTTCAACGTTTATCCATTTTTGTAGCAGAACACAGCTCTGTTGTATGGGCATACCACATTTTGTTTATGCATTCAGTTAATGGGCATTTGGATGTTTTCCGCTTTGACTCTTGTGTCGAAAGCTGCTATACACACTCATTTTCAGGTTTTTGTATATTTTCACTTCTCAGTGTGAAATTCCTGGGTCATATGATGAACTTTTTGAGGGACTGTCAAAACTGTGTCCCATAGCTGCTCTACCATTGACATTCTCACCAGCAGTGAATGTATGAAGCTGCCACGAATGTGGTGTGGGGATGGAGCTCAGAGCTTTGCACGTTCTAGGCAGGCACTGAGGGTTCCAACCATCTCCATCCACACTTGTGAAAGTTTGCCTTGTTGATGACTGTGATTCTAATGTTGTCAAGAGATATCTTGTGGTTTCATGTGCATTTCATCTTGTAAGTTTCCATTAGCCATTTGTGACTTTACTTTGGAGAAACATTTACAGTAGTGTCTAAGTTTATGATTTTTCACAGGGATTTTTTCATTTATTCTTTTAAATCATTCTTTAAGGTAGATTTTTTAATGTGTTTTACTGGTGGGAAATATAGGTGCAAAGAGACTGAGTAATTCGCTTGCTTTTTAGCCTTATAGAGGCAGGGTCTGAATGTAAACTCTGGTCTTCTGACTCTACTTCCTGCATTCTTTCTACTTGGTGAGGCATGTAGAAGTTACATTCTCTGATTTTTGCTTGGCTAATCAGTAACAAAAGTTTGGGAAAATTAAGGGAAATATTAAACCAAACCAAAAGCTGACTATACTGCCTTATAATAAACCGGATTTTGTTGTGCCCTTTTCTCTCATCCCGATAGGAGGAAGTATGATTTCCATATTTCTAGTGGGGAAATAGAGTCAATGATTAAACCTAGTAACTGCTTTGTGCCATACCTGACCTTAGAACCCTGTGCTCACTGAGTCAGACACACATCACACTTGCTACTGCCCTGCAATGTCCGTGGCTTCTATTGTCTAAAATATTTCCCCAGTGGCAAAATAATTCGACTGTTTTGTGTTCTGCATAAGCATTAAGATTTTTTTCTGGGTTAAGCCGAAATTCAATTTTGTTTTTGAAGAGGGCAGTTTTCCAGGTTCACTTTGAAGTACAGGATTTTTTAAGTTACCTCTGTCAGCTTGTATGTACTCCTTAAAATTCTAATCTATGCAAAGTTCTCAACTCCTTAGAAGCTAGGTGGGGACCATATGTATGGTATGTGTTCCCCGTGGCATATCCTTTGTCCAGTACACGGCTGATGAGCAGGCACTCTAGCATTTGTTGAATGAATGAATGAGTAGAAATGTATTTTAATAATTAGAGAAAAGGAAAATATTGCCTGGTATTTATTTATTTATGATTGAGAGTACTAAAGAGAGTATGGGCACACCAGGGCCTCTTGCTGCTGCAAATTAACTCCAGACCTATGGGCCACTTTGTGTATCTTTCCCTAAGTGGCTACTGGAGAATCAGAGGAAATCAAGCGTGTTCAGGGTGGGATGGCCGTAGACAAGGTACTGGGGTCCTGAGGCAGTGTAAGCAAGTGCCTTTAACTGTTGAACCGTCTTCCTGGTACTTTTTTTTTTTTTTTTTAAAGAATAAGATTTAGAAATTCTAGAACTTATGAAATTAGAATTTGACTTATAGCCCAGCACTGTACTTTACAAAGGGAATAACTGTGTAACCGCTCCAGGCACCTGGTTAGGGGCACTTTGCTTTCCACTATATGTCAGTAGACTTGTGCAGTAGTGGACACTAAGTGTTGGATGGGTGGCAGTGAGTGAATAAAAGAAGTAATGTTTGTGATAAAAAATAGAAGAGATACAGGGAAAGAATCTTTAGGCCATGCTTTTTTGTAAGATGTGCTACATGTTAGTTATAAAAATTAAAACAATATATGGCTATATAGAGTAGAAGCTGAAAATTTCCCTTCTTGTTTTCTTCCCCTTTCACCGCTATGACCACTTCTGCCTCTCATAACAATTCTTCACAGTCTGTCGAGCTTATTTCCCAGCCTATGTACTTTGTCCAGATTCCTGCTCACATATCACATACCCTCCCCATGGAGAAATACTCGCCTATCCCCCCCATGGAGAAATACTCGCCTATCCCCCCCATGGAGGCATACTCACATACCCCCCCATGGAGATGTACCCACATATCCTTTGACCCATGGAGACATACTCACATATCTTCACTCACACCATGAAGACATAAATGGCTGCACATTCACAATCACTTCTTTCACATGTGGGATCATATTATGCACATTCTTTTGTTTTTCAGATAAATATATAAACCTATAGCATCTGTATTCACAAACAATAAGCATAATATTCAGTTTCCTTTCTCAGTTTGTATCATGATGAAGCCAACCTCCAATGAATTATGGGACACCAGCTCTTTTTTTCTGAGCCCCGGAACAGGTTCAAGGGTCTTCCTGTAAATGTTTATTAGCTATCACCTCACACCTGTGGGGGCAGGAAGAGCTCTGAATTTTCTTTCTAATTTTCCTGTTCTTTTTATCAAGGTCCCACACTTGTTTTCTATTATATTTTACAGTAAGCTGATGAACATAATTGATTAAACCAATCAGTATGTGCAGGAAACATAGAGACTTTTCTCTTAGAGACCAATATGGAGGTCCTGCATACCCTCTTGTGTGTCTGTTTTCTCAACAGTGGCAATAATTTCTACTCACAGAAGTCTCGAATGAAGATGTGAAATGAGATAGAGGTTATCTGTGAAAAGGCTCAGCAGTTGCATCTAATAAAAATTAAAAATTCGAGTAACAGGTTGTAACATGGTCTTCAGACATAAATTTGTTCCTGAGACTGTTACAGTTATGTTTTTGCTTAGTAAGAGCTTAAGGGATGGATGGTGGAGCTCGGGCTGTTTTCCACTGATAGTATAGAAGGACCTGTAAAGATTCCCAGGCTATTTAGAATTCTACTGGGGTGACAGTGATTTCCAAACCCTTGTATTCTTTTGAGGCAGTATAGTATAAGTAAACAGACGTGCATTAATCTCGTAATAATACACGTTACTGTATGGTTATGGACAGGCCATTTTCTCTGTCAGATGGGCTGACCATCATACCTGCCTTACGGGCTACTTAGGACTAAAGTGATTAGTGTAGTGTCTGCCTATTCAGATAGTTGAATGTGTCCAACTGTGAAATGAGAGAGAGTACTATGCTGCTGTTAGGATATTTGCTGTAGTAGAAAGAACCTTGGGCCTTAAATCAGAGTTTTAGTCTGTAGTATATTTACTATGCATTCACCTGCCTGCTTAGATCCCTTACTTATCTTTAAAGAAAAAGCAAGAGTACAGTCTCCCTGTCCCCAGTCCTGGCCAGGTCCTTTCATTTCTTGAAGCCATCCCTCTCCTGGGCATGAAAAGACCTGCTCCTGAGTAAAGGGGAAAAGAGAGGTGCCTTCTGGAAACTAAAATACTGATGCATAAAAAGCCAAACCAGGGTAGGATGAGGTAGGTTCATTATTTATTAATGACTTCCATGAATAAAATACAAATGCAGGATTGTTAATGTGTCCTAACGCCTACTCTTAGGAGTAGTAATTTTTAATACTTTGTATTGCCCGTGATTATTTTACTTACATAATTTATTACTTAGTTCTCCTTCCATTTCCAGTTTGCCCAGGTAAAGAAAAGGGAAAGTGAGGGCTCTAAAGGGAGCTGCAAGCTTACAGGGTGGTGGAGGCTGGGACGAGCTGGGAAGTGCAGTTCTTTGGCAATTAGGGACCTGCAGAAACTGATTCTTGGAAAGTAGAGAAAATCTGCATTAAAAAGCATTGTCTTGAGTAGGCTTGCAGAGCCATTTAGAAAGGAACCTGCCTTTGTCAGCTGGCTTGTAAATAGCTATTGATTATATTCTTGAGACATAGTAATACTGTTTTTCTTTAATAAGGGTTGCCAAAGCTTGTGCTTATGAGCTTTCTTTTATTGGATCAGATTCATTGTTATTGATTTGGTATTTTTGCAAGCTTTGTGTTTAGAGATATACAAAACAAAAATGCTACTGGGACATCACAAATTAAATTGTTATTCAGTAATCCCACAGAAGAACTGGGAAGCTATCCATGGAGGCTTGAGAGAACATCTATTTAGTTGGTATTGCTATATTTAGGTTAGAAAATTTTTATCAGAGTAAGCTTTGTATGCACCATGTAAATTTCTCTAATGTTGACTGGTTCTGTTTTTTGTAGAATGCAAAACACATTGGAGCTGTATGTGAGAATGAGAAGAGATAGATCATGTCTTCAAAGTGTTTATAATTTAATTGGGACACTAGGAAGGAGGAACCCAAGTAAACAGATAGAGGGTTATTAAAGCTGTATCTGCTCTTTGTAAAATCAATTTGTTGCATTGCACTTTGGAAAGGTGCCAATTGTCCCCCTGAAGGACATGGTCAGAAACATCTCAACCCTTTAAAGACACGGCCGTGTAGCTGGTAGATCCTCGTTCTTCTATAGAGGCCTCTTTGCTTTATAAACATTGCTGTTGGGGCTGGGGGATGTCTCAGCGATTAAGGTGCTTGCCTGCCAAGCCTAACAACCCAGGTTTGATTCCCCAGTTCCCACATAAAACCTGATGCACAAAATGGCACATGTGTCTGAGTTCATTTGCAATGTCACACCCATATTCTCACTCTCTCCCTCTCTCCCTCTCTCCCTCTCTGTCTTCTGTTCCTCTCTGCTTGCAAAATAAATAAATAAATAATTATTATTAATGTAAAGTGCTGAGAATTCCATTCTGAGTAATTCCCTGTACATCTTGGAGACTGTGGGCTGGTTTCTTTTTTGTTGATGGCAGAGCTAGGTTTGTTGCCCACCCTGGAGAGGATGTGTGGGTCCCACACTGCACAAATTTTAGTTTTTTCCTTAGCACCAAATTTGGTTCCTCACCTTCTTTCTTGCTTTAAATTTGTTTTTAATAGTTATGTATTCCTGCATCTCTAATGCATTTTAGAAAATGGGGTACAGATAAATGCATATGCATGAATTCTATGAGGAACAAACCCATCAGGGCCAAAGATGAGTAGAGTAGGGACCAGGTATGGCAGGTGGGTTTGGAGTGGTGACTGCTGCTCCCCGGCTTGAGAATGGGGGCAGCATCTGCATGTGGTGGGAAGGGGACTGTGGTCACTGAGCAGAGGCGGTGCAGATGTCACAGGTGGGCGTGCTGCCGCATGAGAGCTTGCACCGCTTCCCTGGTGTGGACCAAGTATTCAGCATGCTAGGAAGCACGGTAAGTGGGCGTGACTTTTACATTTCGAGCTAGATTTTGTAGGGAGAGAAGCAGGTTTAAGGAACAAGCTAGTGTTTTGTTTGAGGGGGGGAGGGGAGGGGTGTTGGCAAACAATCCCATCCAGCTGGAATGACAGTACGTTTAAGGAGAGAAAGTTGATGGGAAAAGTGAAGAAGGGAGTGGATGTTTTGACAGAGACATGGAGGATTGATTTTTTTTTAATTTCCTAGTTTTTTTTTTCTAATCATTCCTCTACATTATTTTCCACACTTTTTGTCTTGATTTAGGTCCATTTTATTCTTTCCATTTTAAAAGTTAATTTTTTGACTGCGTAATACATTTATATGTGTCAAGATTTACAAGATGCAAGACGGTACGTGTGAAGGGCTTTATTCTTCCTTGTGACCAGTATCATCAGGTCATATGTAACCTTCTAGAAGTTTTTTTTTTTTTTTGGACAGATGTGGTTTCTCATCCTTTACCCATAAGACATTCATACCTATGCCCATACTGCTTCTTCTGTAATATACATGCTGTCTGCACCTTGACCCTTCTTATTTTTGGTACTTCTTTAAAATACCAATATATGAAGAGTTTTCTTCTTTCTCTTGCACCTCCTGTCCCCCATCCCTCTCCTTCCTGTTCCCTTTTCTTCTTTCTTTTGAGACAGGGTCTCATGTAGCTCAGATTAACCTGACTATATGTAGCTACAGATGACCTTGAAGTAATGATGATGCTTTCTCACGTGACAGGCTGTTTAAGCATGTTTAAGCCATTGAGAGTGTTATTTATTTATTATTTATTATGAGACAGATCTTTCCATGTTGCCCAGTCTGGCTTTGAACTCCTGGGCTCAAGTAGTCCTCCTGCCTCAGCCTCTCAAGTAGCTTGGACTTTAGATGTGTACAACTCCCTCAGCTTGCATGCATGTGTGTATGTGTGTGCACATACATCTATATCTATATCTATCTATATCCATATATATATATTTCATCTGTAGAGTTTGATGCTGAGGGTCAAACCCAGCATCACATGCAAGACAAGAAAGTCACTGGACAAGTGCTGTAGCACTGGGCTATGTCCTTAACCCCTTTGCTTTAGAATAATTTTTGATATATTTGCAAAAATATATTGGATGAAAAATTCCTCTCTTACACCTCACTCTATTTTAGTTTTCTTTAGCATTATCATATTGTGGAAAATCTGTCAAAAATAAAGCAACAGTGGTATGCTACTGGTGACTAAACTCCAGACTTTATTTGGCTATCACCAGTTTTTTTATGGGTCTTTTTCTGTTCCAGGATCCCATCCAGAACACTCCGTTGTATTTGTTCCTTGACAGTTTTTTCAGTCTAGTTTTTTATATGTGTTTAGAAGGTTTGAGGAGTAGCAGTGAAATATTTTAGTAGAATATCCTTTAATTTAGGTTTGTATGATGTTTTCTTCAAGGTTATAGTAGCACTATGGATATTTCTTTAAAAGTTTTAATATTCCTTCAGATAAACAGTATTTGTTTTATGTTACTACTCTTCTATGGATACACATGGAGGTGGTTTAGTAAAATAAATGGTTGGGAGAATAGGCTTCAGAGTGGTGACGTGGGTTCAGAATCTAGCTCTGTGCTATCATGTGACCTTGGCTAACTTTCCTTGACCTTTTTTTTCTAGCGTCTATCTCATAAGATTGGTGGGAGGATTAAATGAGAAATGGGTGAAATGCTTCAGAAAGGGTCTGAAAGGATTCTAAGTGCCAGATAAATGCTTGCTATTATTATTGTTGTTATTATTATTGGTTTTTCAAGGTAGGGTTTTACTCTATCCCAGGCTGATCTTGAATTCACTATGTAGTCTCAGACTGGCCTCGAACTCACAGCAATCCTCCTACCTCTGCCTCCCAGTACTGTTATTAAAGGTGTGTGCCACCACACCTGGCAGTGCTTGCTATTATTAAATTTTTGTAATTCAGATTTTGGTTGGTATAACAATAAAAAAATAATTTTTATGTTGTTTTAAATACAATGAAAGAATAGGTGTATACAAGATAATTTCTAGAAATGGGATTTAAAAAAATATATTTATTTATTTGACAGAGAAAGAGGGAGAGAGAGAGAATGCGCACACCAGGGCCTCCAGCCATTGCAAACAAACTCCAGACATGTGTGCCCCCTCTTGCATCTGGCTAACGTGGGTCCTGGGGAATAGAACCTGGGTCATCAAACCTGGGTCTTTTGGCTTTGCAGGCAAATGGCTTAACCACTAAGCCACCCCTCCTGCCCCTAGAAATGAGACTTTTGATCCAAAGTCCTTGCATTTATAATTTTGGGAAATACTGCTGAATTTCTCTTTCTGGAGGAACTATTTTGTATATTCATTAGGAACATAGAAAAATATTGGTATTGCAGTATCCATTGCAGCACCAAATTATTTGCTTTTTGCCCATTCATTGATACATTTCTTTTGTTATGAATTAACTTGAGCATCTTGTGCTATTTAAGAGTTTATGCTTATGCCTATACTCCTAGCACGGGGGAGGCTGAGGCCGGAAGATGGCCATAATTTCGAGGCTAGCCTAAGTTACACGGTGCCCACCTTGGGCTATTGAGTGAGACCCTGTCTCATAAAACAACCAAGCAAGCAATCAAACAAACAAAAGCTAGGTTTTGATGTTGCCTGTTGGGAGCCTGTTTGTCGTTTATCATCTGGGAAGTGTAGAAACAGGAAAGGAGTAATTTGAAGCTCTGGAAGGCTGCAAAGACTAGCTGCAGGACCAACAGTCAGAGCGCTGGGTACCCGGTTGCTGACCTGTACTAGGATAGCATGGTGACCTGGGGAGTTTTAAGAGGAATGCCGTAGCTGCTGCTTTGTAACTCACCATGCAAGATGCTGCAGGGTGAGAGCTACCAGATAAATGTGTGGTTATGCTATGCCCTTATTGTTTCCCATAACAATTGGGCATGAGTTAAGTTCATTGCATATGTACTTGTGAGTTAACATTAATAGGCCCATAGTGTTCTGCAGTATTCTCAATCATTGCCAGTCAGTAGTTGTTTCCGAATCCTGCAGTGTTTAATAGTAGCTACCTCTAAACTGCTTTCTCCCCACGTCATGTTCCATTGCACCTCTTTCCTTTCCTCCCGTTGTTTAAAAAACAGAAGTGTTGAATAATACTTTTTTATCAGCTTGTTTTTAGTGTTGGGCATGACAGGCAAAGTTTGGATTTAAAATGTCCAATAAAGTCCTGTGTGTTGGAAACCTTGGTCTCAGCCTGGAGCTTTTGGGAGGTGCTGGGAATTCTAAGAATTTAAGGTCTGATGCTGGGCTCCTAGTGTTATTGGACGTGTGCCTTTGCAGGGGACTGTAAGCTGCTCCTCCTTTCGTGTCCTCATGATGAGGGGAGCAGTTTTGCCCAGCTCTGCCTCCTGCCACCTCCCCACCCTCTCTAGTTTGTAAGACAATAGGGCCTAAGCACTCACCTCCACTACTGTGAGCCACGTAACCATTTTCCCTCCCTAAACTGTCTCTGGTATTTGTCAACATGGTGGGGGTGCTGACTGGCACCTGGACTGGGTTGTCGTGGTGCAGTCCCTGTCTCTTCAGTTTGAGGTTCCTGCTGCTCTTGGAGGTAGGCTTAGTGCTGTGTATGCCTCCTGCTGCCTCCTCACAGGGTGGTCAGTGGAGGGGGATGTGGGGGATGTGGGGGATACAAAAGCCGCCACCATGCTGAGGAAAGGAATGGGATAATAAACAAAAAGAAGGAAGTAAATCCTTTGCAATGGAATCCGGATCCTTGGGATTTGAGACTTAGGTTCCAGGTAATTAATGTTAAAAGAATGGTGAGGGCAAAGGAGAGCTCAGGGCGTCACCCATGACTCCTTTGGATTGGCTTCCCTCGTGAGGTACCAGTACTAAGGCCATTTTTAGGACAAATTTAGCAAACCACGAAAAAATACAAGGAGTACCCCTATACCTTCACTCACCATGTCACATCCAAAAGTCACATTTTCTCTTGGCTGTCTTAATAGACAAATTAAATTTGTTAAAATATAGCTGTATCCTCCTTAAGTCTTTTCTCTGTGTTAGAAGGGGAATCTGGAGACTGTGGACTCCTGGGAAGGAAGGATATCCTGGGGTGCTTAGAGTACAGAGAAAGGAGTTTAGAGGCAGCTCAGTAGACAGATGGGATTTTTACAATTGTCACTGGGGGTTGCCTTATCTTCACTCATAGACAAAATCTGTGTTCCAAATAGTTCCCCATAGACAGCCCCAATATCTGGAGTTGTATGTAGATAGGAAACTATGGTTCATGCTTTGTATTGGAATCTGTATCCAGATTGGATACAGATTAGAATCTGTATGCTTCCCAAATTGAGAGAACTCCAAGGTCAGACCTAGGTAGGAAGATGCTTTTTTAGGGCATCCAAGTTAAGCAGATGACAACACTTGCCTTCTGTTGTGAATACAAACCGCTTCCTATTAAATGTCCTTTGAGAGAGGCTGATTTTGCAGCTTGCAAGTACATTTAAACCAATCAGTCACTGGTATCTTTGTGTGAATCATTTAAGCAGGTAAGGGTTACTTTCCCCTCTAACACTTTGTTGAGATCAGAAGTCGGAATGTTGACAGGGTAGGTGCTTTCATAATTTGCATCTGTTTTTGTTTGTTCAGGCTGCTGTAACAGAATGGTAGTCTGGGAGGGTTATAAGCAATAATTATTTCTTACAGTTCTAAAGCCTAAGATTATGGCCATAGTAAATCTGACATCTGGTGTTGGGGCGCAGCCTTGTGGTTTATAGGTAGGAGTCTTCTTGCTGTGACCTTAGGTTGAAGAAGACATAAGGAAGCTCTATCTATCTATCTATCTATCTATCTATCTATCTATCTATCTATCTATCTATTTATTTATTTATTGTGGTGCTAGGGAGTGAACCCAGGGTCTCAAATATCCTAGTGGAGCTCTATCCTTAGCCCTTCTTGAATTCTTACTTTTGCAACAACTTCTCGCTAAGTTGCCCAGGTAAGCTTGAACCTGTGATCCTCCTGCCTGTGCTTCCTAGCTGGGATTTCAGGCTTGAACCACCAGGCCTGGCCTGGGAATGTTTTAAAAGGGTAGTGACCCTGTTCATAGTGTTTGCCCTCGTGGCCAGGTTACCCACAAAAGGCCTCATCACCTAAAACTTTCGTATCGGGTGTTAGGATTTCACCATAAATTTTGAGGAGACACAATCAGTTTATAGTGCATCTGTTATGCTGGGCACTCACTTGTTGCTTGTAAGTAGCATTAAGCATTGAGCATCAGTTGGTGAGGGGAAGCCTTGGGGTTGGAGACAGGATAGGATAGGTCTGGCTTAGCATGGAACCTGGCCCTTCTTCACCATTCTGCATATGGTGGTAAGTATTATCTCTCTTTTGACCCCCTGTGTTCATGATCATTTAACTGTTTCCCAGCCCAGCACATCATTTGAGTATCAGAAGTACAAAAAGGTCTTCTGTAAGTTCAAGCTGCATTCTGTAGCTGTGCTCATCTTCTTCTCACTGATTTCTTTCCTTCTTAATACCTGGCAGCCATCACCCTTTCCTGGTTGTTTCTGCCATCTCAAGAGTGTATCTACATGGGATCCTAGAGCATATCCATTCAGAATTGGCTTTTTCCTTTCATTGGAATTTTTTTGGAGATTCACACATAGGGTACTCTGTTTTAAGAGTTTGTTCCTTTTTAATAACTGATTAATAGTCTTTGGTATGTCTGTTTTTCTCTCTTTGTCACAGTCGTTTTCATTCCCTTGTTGAAGGATACCTAATTTATTTCTACCTTTTGGGTATTATGACTAAGTTTGCTATAAACATTCATTTATAAGTTTTTGTTTGAGCATGAATCATCATTTCTCTAGGATAAATCCCAAGAATACAATTGGTGGCTTGTATAGTAGTTGCATATTTTGTTATTTTTTTTTAAAAACTGAATTGCCAAAATGTCTTTCAAAGTGGCTGTGCCATTTTAAATTTCCCATGGGGGTGTATGTATGTTAAGGACTGAATGGTGTTCACCTACTTCCAAATTCATATGTTAAAGCTCTGACCCCTTGTCTCTGAATGGGATTGTATTTAGAGAGAAGGCCTTTCAAGAGGTCAAGTTGAAATGAGGCCTTTAGGATGAGCCCTAGTTCATCAGACTGGTGTTTTTATAAGAAGAGGAAATTTGGACACACAGACACGGAGCTTTGTGCACCCAGATAGAAGACCACATGTGAGGACACAGCCATCAGACAGATGAATCCTCAAGCCAAAGACAGAGGCCTCAAAGAAACCAGAACTGCTGACTCCTGGATTGTGGACTTCAGACCTTTCGAAGTGTGGGAAAGTGGATTTTCTGTTTAGGTCATCAGTTATTAGACCAGGAGACTGATACAGTGGGGAGTACTCTCCGTTCTTGGTAGCTTGTGGCTTTTGGCTGTTTTTTAACATCAGCAGTGGTCTGGTATTACTTTGGCTTGCTTTCTTAAGGGTGGTTGATATTGGCCATCGTTTTATGTGGTTCTTTTCTGTTCATCCTCTTTGGTGAATGTTCATGTATTTTGCCCATTTTCTGTTTGGATTCTTTTCAAACTTTGCTTTCGAGCATTATTTATGTATTGTAGACACTGGTTCTTTGCTGGATGTATGAATTGTGAATATGTCTTACCATTCTATAACTTGTCTCTTCCTCCTTTGACATGATTATTCACAAAACAGTTTTGAATTTTGAATGTCAGCTTAAGGTTTTCTATTTTTTTTTTTCTTCTTGCACTGTGCTTTTTGGTCAGTGTAAAAATATACTTGTAAGGATTTTTTAAAAAAAATTCCATCAAACACATAATCTTTTTATTTTTATTTTATTTTATTTTATTTTTTTGAGGTAGGGTTTCACTGTAGCTCAGGCTGACCTGGAATTCACTATGTAGTCTCAGGGTGGCCTCAAACTCACAGCGATCCTCCTACCTCTGCCTCCCAAGTGCTGGGATTAAAGGCATGCGCCACCACGCCCAGCAAATTTTTATTTATTTTTTACAAAATAGTTTTATTTATTTATTTGAAAGGAGTGAGGAGGAAGAAGAGAGAGAGAGAGAAGAGGCATCATGCCAGGGCCTCTTGCTACTGCAAACTAACTTTTGATACATGTGCCAGTTTGTGCATCGGACTTTACATGGATACTGGGGAGTCAAATCCCTCCTTGTAGGCTTTGTAAGCAAGGGCTTTTAAGCACCGAGCCATCTTCCCAGACCATAATCTGTTTTGAATTACTTTTCATATATAGTATGAGGCTTAGTTCAAGGTTCTTTTTTCTCCTATGGATGTCCAATTGTTCCAGCACTATTTAGAAAGGTGATCTTTTCCCACTGAATTGTTTTTGTAACGTTCTCCCAAAGTGGTTGGGCATATTTGTGTGGTTCTATTTCTAGTGCTTTAAATTTCCTGTTAACATTTCTTTTACATGTTCCATCTTTTGATATATTGTGTTTTTATTTCCATTCAGTTCAGTGTATTCTTTTGATTTCCCTGAAACTTCTCATTTGGCCCATGCTTTTTGCTGATCTTTCTTTCAGTTTACCTATTGTTATGTATTCAAATCATTCCCAACTTTTACCTTCTCACACATCTTCAGACACCTTCTGAAACTGAGTTTTCTTACCTTTTGTAAATGTAAGAACTTAGGATCTATCAGAGAAAATGGCCATGTATAATTTATGCAAACTTGTAGTTTAGTAATATCTTCTATGTCACTGAGTTCTCTGTCCCACTGGTATGCTTCGGAACTATTAACTGGCCTTCATTCTTGGTTATAATTTTCAGTTCTAAAATTTCCTTTTTAAAGACCTCACTCCCCTTTCTGTTCTTCGACTCTTCTGTTTCTTTGTTAATATTTTGTGTTTCTTGTTCTTTTGCTGTGTGTGTTCCTTTGTGAGTGTGACTGCGCACCTGCCATGGCACGTGGGGCTCAGAGGACAACTTTTAAGTAGGTCCTCGCCTGTCTACCCTATTTGAGGCAGGGTTTCTTGCTCTGATGTTCTTTGCTGGGCTCTCCACTAGCTTCAGGGAGATTTTCCTGTCTCTGCATAAGGGGAAGGATTACAGAGGCCTTCCACAACCTCTGCCTTTTTACCTAGGTCTGGGGATCTAACTCAGGTACTCTAGACTGGGTAGTAAGGATTTTATCTGCTGGGCTGTCTCTTCAGCCCAGAGTTTGTGTTCTTTTGTTTTACTCATTTGTTTCAACAATGTTCCTAATTGCTTATTGAAACTTAAACCTTTATTTTGATGTGTGTATATAGTATGTGGAATGTTGGAGTGTGTGTGTTCCCTGTGAGCACATGCGTGTAGGCCAGGGAAGATCGTAGGTGTTCCACTTTACTACACTGAGACAGTTTTTCGCTGAAGCTGGAAGATTTCCCTCACTACCCCACATTAGACTGGCTCACCAGAGAGCCCTGGCAGTTCTCCTGTCTCTTCCATATTGGGGTTACAGGCCATGCCTGGCTTTTGACCTAGGTGTGGGGGATTGAACTCTGTCCCTCGTGTTTGCTCAGCAAGTGTTCTTACCCGCTGGGCCATCTCCTCAGCAGGAGTCCAGGGTGTAATGAGGCAAATAGGAACACCAAGGAACTACATCTACCAAGAATAATTGGTAAAACAAACAAACATAAAACAACAACAACAACCAAAAAACCAAAACCAAAACAAAACAAAAAACCTTGGACACCATCTTCTTAGCTCCATTCTGCTTCTTTAGAAACAAATGCCCAGTGGCTTTCCATACCTTGGAGATTAAGACCTTCAGAGACATCAGTCTGCATACAACATTCCCTTTTCTTTTTTCTTTTTTGGTGTGTGTGTGTATATGTGCATGCAGACATGTGTGCGCCACAGTGTATGTGTTAGGATCAGAGGACAACTTCTGGTGGCAGTCTTCACTGTCCACCTTGTTTGAGGCAGTGTCTGTTATTATTCACCACTGTGTTCATTAGGCTAGCTTCTGGAAGATTCTTCTGGTTCTACCTTCCTTCTTGCCATAGACACACTGTGCTTACACACAGCCACCATAGCTTCTGGCTTTTACATGGCTTCTGGGGATCTGAACTGAGGTACTTGCTTGTACAGTTAGCACTTTTCTACTAAGCCAGCTTCCCAGCCCCAAAAGCCTTTACTTTTCTCCGTTCTAGCTACTCTCGTTTTCCCTATGGCAATGTCTAATCGAGGATCTGCTGTTTGTTGAGTATTGAACCCTCACAGTGGAATACCAGATAATGTAAAGATTTACATTTGGTTGAATGAGAGTTTATAAGTGTTATTGATGCCAGCTGATCTCTTAATGTTTTAGTATATGTTGACAGGTACTAAGACCTGGCCAGTGATTTTGAGTGCCAGCCTCACATGCTGACTAGCTGAGGCGCTGTCTCAAGTCCTTGGGTTCTAATCCAGTTGGTTTGAAGGTGCTGGGTCTTGGCCGTGGCAAGCTCTGGCGCTCCCGCAGCAGCTGTCATGGGCCGCTGGGTTACAGCGTGAGAGGACGAGAGTGTTCTCAGCCACCCCGAAGCTCAGATGTGGGAGCTTCATCTATGTAGCTTGGATCTTTGTCGCTCAAAAATTTTTCCTTAACAATTTTTTTTGAAAATATTATTGTAATCCTACGAAATGACTCACTTATCTGGTTGTAGCGTAACAAGTTTTATGAAATATTATTTGTTTTGCAAAAGAGAAAAACAACCGTTTATGAAAATAGGTATCTTTAGCCAATTTGAATGAATAAGTCCAGTACTATGTTCTCAAAGATTTGTCTTACATGTCTGCTGAGTTTTTTAAACTAATTTTTTTTTTTTATTTGCAAGTGGGGTGGAGTAGAGGAAGAGAATAGGTGTGCCAGGGCCCTCTAGCTGCTGCAAACAGAGTCTGGATGCATGCACCATTTTGTGCATCCTGCTTTATGTGGGTACTGGGGAATTGAACCCAGGTCGTTAGGCTGGCTTTCTTTCTTTCTTTCTTTTTCTCTTTTCTTTTCTTTTTTTTTTTTTTTTTTTGAGGTAGGGTCTCACTCTAGCTCAGGCTGACCTGGAATTCACTATGAAGTCTCAGGGTGGCCTCCTCCTACCTCTGCCTCCCCAGTGCTGGAATTAAAGGTGTGCGCCACCACGCCCAGCTTTGTTAGGCTTTCTTTGTAGGCAAGTTTCTTAATCATTGAGCCATCTCTCCAGCCTCTCTTATTGAGTTGTTAAAAAGGCATTATAGGAGCACTGCAGGGAATATAGCATTTTATATAGTCCATTTGAACTTGAGAATTTTGTTGTTGTTTTCTTGCCCATGCTGACTTAGAACTTGCTGTGTGGCCCAGACTGCTCTGTAACTCACGATCTTCCTTCCTCACTCTCCTGCTTGCTAGGATTCCAGATGTGAATCATCACACCTGGCTCTGTTATGAACCTTAGTCTGAGGGTTTAGTTCTGCCAAACACTGGTATACACAGCTGGGAAGAATCTCAGAATCTTAATGAGTTACAAAAGAATTGACAACAGGACATTCATAATACTTAAGTGAGGCACTGTAGAATGTCTTGTGATAAAACTGGTATGGACATGTGGCATCTAAGTCCTTTCTTCATTTTGTGTAAGAAACCAACAGGTCTTTTTCTTTCCTACTTTCTTGCCTTTTTTTTTTTTTTTTTAACCTGGAACATACTCTATGGCCCAGGCTGGCCTTGAACACAAAGTGATCCTCCTACATCCCAACAGGGGTTTTGACTTCGAATAATAAAAGCAATTCAGCCTAAGGAAAGAAGGACAAGTCAGAGAAAGAAAGAGAACAGAGAAAAGAGGTCAGTTAATAGAGAATATGGAGATAAAAATAGGATTAAAGATAAGAATTCAATTAACTTTTGTGACTACCAAACCTTTCCTCCTAGGAAGAGAAATTAGGTGCTCTAGTTCCTTACATATTTTGGGACACATACCTAGTTCAGTTCATTATAAGGTTATAAGACAATGCTGCTTTGTCTTCCATAGTTAATGGTTTATTAAACATTAGGCTTCTAGTTTCTTGCAGAACCTGGTGTGAGTGAGGCTCTGCTGCAAAGGAGCTGGGGCTTTGAATTAGCTTACTTGAAGAAGTGATGATGAGAAAGTTCCTGGAATGTCAAAGTTTCTGTTTTTCTACATGTCATGATGATGTTTTCTTTAATGAGCATTTTTATATTTATATATTTTCTCTGTGTATTAGTATACTCATATTTAACACATACAATATCATTTGAAAAGTTGTGTGTCACAGTTGAGTCTGTCGTTGTTACCAAGGATAAGGATACCAACTTCTGTGGACTCTTGTCTCTGGTGAGTGGAGGCGGGGAGTCTGTGACTCCAGACACTGAGGGAAGATTTTGAAGTTACCTTTTATGGTGCTGAAAGGAGGCCTATTGCTAGGTTAGGCGTACATTTCTAATTGCCCAGGCTTACTCTGGAAAGTACACAGTTTCCTATAGAAAAGAAAGCCTTATAAAAACTAGTTTGTAAAGACAGCCACCAGTGGGACTCAGCCATTTGTCTTATATCCATTGAGTTCCTGATACGTTCTTGGGACTCAGAGGGAATAACAAGTAAAGTTGGCTGAATCTCTGCCTTGCTAAAGCAGAGGCTTTAATGGAAGCTCAGAGTTGTGCTGGAAAGTTGTAGGCTATGACAGAAACACATAGGAAGGACCAGCTAAGCCAAGGTCAAAATCATGCCAATTCTCCCAAAAGCCAAGATAAACTGGTCATCAGAAAGCCGTAAGGAGGAAAAGAAAAACAACATAAACAACAACAACAACAAAAATGGAAAGGTAAGGTATCCAAAACATAATAACGATTTTACATATTTGTTGCAGAATTTCTTTCAGAAGTGTTTTAACAGAGATTATTATGTCATTAACAATTTAAGAATATCTGATTTAGGATTGCACATAATTTTATTTCCCCCATATTGTGTACAGTTCAAAGAAGGGCAGATGTAACATTTATGTTGCCTTTAAATTTCTTTCTAAATGACAATTATATATTATTGGTTTAGTTTTAGACTTGGACAATAACATTAAGGATTAATTAGAGTCTCAATAGAACTGAATTTAAAATAAGGAATCACAGCATGTAAAGACCAGACATTTGATTGTCTTTAAATATAAAGTAAAACTGCTTTTGGTTTTGTATTATTTTACTTACAAGATTTATTTGTATTTTAATTCATGACTAAAAAGCTTGGGGAAAAGTGTGTTCACCATAGAACTACAAAGTCTTGTTGAAAGGTATTTAAAAAAAAAAAGGTATTCTATGTTCATAGACTGGAAGATCCGGCAAAGCTGTGATGACGCCGCTGCCCAGCTGATCTGTAAAGTCAGCGCAATTCACGTCAGAATCCAGGCGACTGCTTTTTGGATATTGTCAAGCTGATTCTGAAATCCATACAAAATTTTAGAAAAGTAAAAACAATAAAAAGAAATAAAAAGGAGGAAAAATACTATAGAAAATAAAAATTTTCAAATTGTATCATATTGTTGCAGAAAATTTAGCATACGACTTGTTCTGACTCACCTAAACTGAGCAGCAGAAGTGCAGGCCACCTTCCCTACTGATGTGTATTAGACTTAAACGTTGAAGCTTTCGTCATGATTTCTACCCTTCGCTGTGTGCACAGAGTGCATGCGCATTCATACCTGTGCTTAACCATAGTAATGAAAGCTATTTGAGCACTTACTGTATCCTGAATAATTGAGCCAGTGTGACCCCTGCACAGTGACACATTAGAAGAAGATGGTGTGGCTACCACTAAGCACCATGTGCGGGAAGGTCCTGGGAGAAGTCTAAGTGCAGATGAAGTGTAAAGACAAGGGAGGAGTTTCTCAGTCCAACTGGGAAGAAGAAAGCGTTTCAGCAGCAGTGACTAGAGTGCAGGGCTCGAGGGGTTCAGGTGGACAGAGCTGCATCCCCGTCCTGCTGCGGAGAAGCACACAGGTGGAGAGGCAGGGCCCTAGTCCCAGCAAGTGAGTCTTATGAGAGTGTCCCTAGAGATTCCACCATTCCAGACCCAGGAGGAAGGGGTGAATTTCTTTTGCAAGTGTGTGAAGGTGAATTGCGAGGGGAGTGTGCGGGGCAGGAACTCTGCCAGGGGTTATCCAGTAATTGAGTGCTGTTGAGCGGAGTCAAGTCTGCAGGCAGTGTGCCCTTGTTATGTGGAGGGGGTGGGGAAACACCGCACAGGGGGTTCAGATAGGTTTTTATAATGTGTGTAGACGTACATGTGTGTTGCTGAACAATATGGAAAAACTTAGGAAATAGTGTGACTTGACTTAAATTAGTTTCATCTTGAAATAATTTTAGATTTACAGAAAACTTACAAAAAGAATTCAAAGACTTCTCATATAATATAACCATTACCTAATATTTGTTCTCCGATGTAAACTTTTTTCCACATTTACATTTTCCCTTTCTTTTGCTGGGCTGACGATCAAACCCAGGGTCTTGCACGTTCTTCAACGGAGCTGCTGCTTTAGCCCTGGGAGTTCTGAGACAGTGTCTTGCTATGTAGTCCAGGTTGGCCTAAAACCCTTGGTCCACCTGCCACCACTCCTGAGGCATGTGCCACCACACCTGGCACCATATTTACTTTTCATAAAGCAATAAGTGAACTTTCTTTAATTTCTGAGCTATTTGAAAGTAATTTATAGATACTATATCCTTTTAATCTGAAATATTTCATTATGTAACCTCCTGCCAAAATACTAGACATTTTCTTCTATAATAAATATAGTAAAATCAGGAAATTAACACTGATACAATATTATGAAGGCTATGTGCGATGTTTTTAAATTTTGCTCATTTTTTTGAGTAAAAGCAAAATGTGATTTTTTTTGTACAGTGCTGTTCAGTATTAAGTTTGGTACATTTTATTGTCATAACCCTCTTTCTCCTATAATCTAGAACATTTTCACAGTCTTTGTTTCATGAAAAAATGTTCTGAAGAATACACGTCACTTGTTTACTTCTTTTTCGGGGGGAGTGTGTGTGTGTGTGTGTGTCTGTGTATGTGCGTGTGTGTATGCATGCCTATTCATGTGTGTGTTCACACATGTATGTGCATGCCACCGTGCATGTGAGAAGGTTGGAAGACAACGGTCAGTGCCAGTCCTTGCCCTCCACATTGTTTAAGGAGTGTCCCTCTTTATGGCTACACTCACTGTACTAGGTGGCCTGAGTCTGTGAGCTCCCAGACGATTCTCCTGCCTCTACCTCCCTTCTTGCCTTAGGTATGCTGAGATTACAGATGCTCACTACAGTTTCTGGCTTTTATGTGAATTCTGTGGATCTGAACTCCGGTACTCACACTTCCATGACAAGTGCTTTATCTTCTGAGCCATTTCCCCAGTCCCATGCCAGTTATTTCTTAAGCATACCCCACCATTGGTGTGTGATGCCTCCCTGGGGTGAGGTGCAGGGTCTGCATTTCTGGCAGCATGTGCTGCCAAGAGACCCAGGCTGTTTGTCCCATTGAATGGCAGTACACACTCGTCACTTGGCTACAGTGATATCTCCCAGGTTTTCCCACCCATAAAATGATTGTTTTTCTCCCAGGTTTTCCCACCCATAAAATGATTGTTTTTCTCTGCATAATTAATTCATGTCGTGAGATATTTTGAGCTTATGTAAATATCCTGTTTCTTATATTTTCACTTATGAGTATGAATGTGCCGTTCTGATTCTCTCCTGACTTGTTCCTTCTGACATGTGCCTTTGACACATCCTTTTGATGTGTGCATACAAACCTTTCAGCAGTTACATTTAACAAGCTCTCTCGAGTCAGCCACACTTGCCTTATCCAGCATTGGATTCTGCCATTGTTTCAAGGAATCCCAATTCTTTTTACTTGGAATAGCATTTAAAAGTCATTATCTGGGCACTTGCACATTTGCTACTGAGAAATGGCGTCTCGGCCCTGTTTGAGCCAGGGTTCTCCAGACAGTCTGAACCATTATGAGAGGTTTGTGTCCATACCTGTCATGTCTGTATTGCCATCTGTGTCTGTCATGTTGATGGAGGCCGGCAAGTCCTGTCCTCAGTGTGGGCCAGCCTCTAGGGGGCAGTGATGGCCACTTCAGCGGTGGTCAGAGGAAGCTGATCTTGAAGAGTAGGTCTGAGGGTTCTCGTTGGGCTTAGTCCTTTTCTTCATTCAGCATGTGGTCCCCTCACATTATGGAAGACAATCTGCTTTACTGTGCAAAATAGACCGTATAGTAATACCACCCAAAATGTCCTTTCGGAAACCCAGAACACACTTCAATCAGGCCTCTGGGCACTGTGTTGCCTTCTCAAGTTGACACTTCTAATTAACTACCAGATCTCTCTCAGAGGACAGAGCCAGGGCAGGCCCCAAGACCCATCTATCTCTTTAATAAAAACTGTATGTGTTTTTCCTGTTCCAGCCATCCTTGTAAAGTTCCTTCTGGTCTTCTCACCCATTTTCTAGTGCCCTTTGGTGACAGTGAAACAATGGATTTATTTGCTTACTACTAGAATACATAGAAGGAAATTCAGAATTGCCTAACACTAAAAACCCCACATTTATGGTAAATTAATGTTTATTTACAGTTCTCCAGAGACAGTCTTGAGAATATTGTAATGAAAAAAATGAAATTTGCTGGCCGTGGTGGGGCATGCCTTGAATCCCAGCAATCGAGAGGCAGAGGTGGGATAATCTCCATGAGTTCAAGGCCTCCCTAGACTACTTATTGAATTCTAGGTCAACGTGGGCTAAATCGAGACCCTCCTTCAAAAAACTTAAAAAAAAAACAAAAGGGTTGGAGAGATGGCTTGCTTGTGAAGCCTAAGGACCTGGGTTCGACTCCCCAGGACCCACGTAAGCCAGATGTACATAGTGAAACATGCTTCTGGAATTTGTTTGCAGTGGCTGGAGGTCCTGGCGTACCCATTCTCTCTTTCTTTCTGTTTCTCTCTCTCCCTCCCTCACTCCCTCCTTCCTTCTCTCCTTCAATAAATAAGTAAAATAAAATAAAAATATTAAAACAAAAGAAAAATAGACTCGGGAGTCACTGGCTTAGTAGGCCCCCTCCCAATCAGTGTAGTTATGTTAGTCATTTGAAATGCCATTAGGGGCATTTGTTTGTGATTTATTTCCATTTTAGGCATTTTTCCTCCCCAAAACCATTGGTCTTCCTATTTTCCTTGAGTATTTGAAACTTTAGCGCAGGTCTGAAAGTCAGAACTGACAAGACTTGTTTTGATTTGCACTTCACCCTTTGTCCTTTCTGGATTTACTTTGTTCATTTTCTGTTTTCTTTTTAAGAAGCAAAGTTTCAGTTTATTAAAGAAAGGTTTTAGCATAGACTTAAGCATAGGTATTAAGAGAGGGAAATTGAGACACATGCCCTGGAGTGGGAATGGCTTCTCAAGAGAGTTGCATTTATGTCTTAAAATAGCATGTATTCAATTTGGTTGGCTTTTTAAGTTATATGATTGAAGGGATTTAAAGGATTAGAATATTTTAGTATACTTATTTTTAATCTATAGGACTTTTCTTTAGTAAATGAGATCATAAGGTGGTTTATTTTGATTTTCATTAACAAATGTAACTATTGTAACCATGTCTATTTTCTCAGTTGAAAACCATGTTTTATTTATTTGAGTTGAATATAATTTTTAAAAAATATTTGCCCTACGCATTTTTTGATCCTATATTCTCTTGGTTTGGTTTGTTCTTTTTGAATTATGGGTTTATTTCTTCTCTTGAGAAATATTCAAGCTTCAGGTACACCTTTGTTTAATGTAGTCAGTGTATCATGGTCTTGTAATTAGTTTTTAGAAAATCTAATTTTGACTTATCCTTTTTTACGCTTGATTTAATAGTAGGAATATTTCTATTTTCAGGTAGAATAGAATAGAATCCTGTTTGCTCTTTATTTTCTCAGTAATGGCTACTTTCAGAGTTATGGTCAGAATGTTTGTATTTTTTCTACCTCATGAAATACACTGTTGTGCTTGTGAGTGACCTTCTATATGATCAATTTTTTGGTTAATATTTATCTTGATTTTTGGAGGCATAGTATTTATTACTAGGAGGTAAGGTTCAATATATGTCTTCATCACTGTGGCACAGGTTGTCAGTGTTACCATGGAAGCAGCACTCTTGCTCATCCCACCACTTTCTGTGGGTTCCCCTGGGCCCTGGCTGCTGTGCTAGGGGTGGGTCATCCACTGACAGGGAGTTAGCTATCTATTCTTGTCTTGTCAATGGATTTTGTTTGTCCTCAGTTCTCCTTGCTTTCTGAAAAAGAAAAATAGATTCTCCAATGGCGAGTGAGATCAGGATAAGTTAAAGGGTATAAGAATTCTTAATTTAGAGTGATTTTGATTGGTGTGGCCTTACTTATGCCCAAAGACTAATGGGAGCTTCTCATTGGAGTCCATACTCTTGGTCACCATAGGATTCCAACTTGGATCCCAGTTCCAGGTGTGGGTTTCTTTCCACTGAATGGATATCTTGCTAATAAGACAGCCATTGGTTGCCTACCTAGGCTGGGTGCCACTGCTGCACAGGTGTGTACATCTTGTCAGGCTGGTTGCTTTCATATAGCAGAGTTACTTGCTTGCTCACCATGTTGTTGGCCATTTTCTCCCAGCAGCTCATGTAGAGCTTTTCAGCACTATACAAGCTAACCATCTGGGAGCTGGGATAGTTGCAGTGCCTCTTGACATATTGGGTTGTACACGGCTACATTGCTATATCCTCATGGTGCACTGTGCCTTTGAACACTTAACAGTATTTGTTGAACTCTTCATTAGTATCCAAATCATGACCTCTGCTTTCTTTTAGTTTCTCTTTGCTTTGAATTTTTTTGTTCTCTCACATATAGTGTTCAGAGCCAAATGAAAAATTATTTTCTTTGAGTACTGTGATATTTGATCTCATTGACCATATTATTTTATTATATATGGTATTTTAGTTACAATATACTTTCTATGCTCTTGGAATTTGTAATCAGCCTAATTGTTATGATTGTATTTTTATAACATTTTATTATAAATGAAGATATACATTGTTTATGTAGATGAACAGTTTTTTTTTTGTTTTGTTTTGACAAGGAGGGATATTGTTAGTGGATTTGGGAATTACTGATCTGAATGTCCTACATTGTTAATGTAGCAAAATCTCGTTTGTTTGTTATATGTGAAGTCACACACACATATACACTCACACTTGATGTATCTATAATATAGCATATGTGTTTATATGTTTTGTTCAGGAGGCTCTTCTAGAAGGGCAATGCTTCAAAGGTGTGCTGATAAGCATTTTGTGAACCAGCCCTGCCACAGGGTACAGATACCTGGTAGAACATTATTTCTGATGTGTCCAATAGTATTAATAAAGATATTAGCATCTGAATTGAAGGTTACTTAAAGCAGACTTCCTTTCCCTCAGTGGGTAAGAGTCCTTCAATCCATTGAAGGTCTAAAGTGAACCAAAGAAAGAAGGAAAATTGAATTTTCTGCCTGACAACTGAGCTAAGACCCTGGTCATCTTGCCCCTTTTACCTCTTTTTTTCATCATCCTCTAATTTATTGTATTAGACAGAGTTTCCAAAGAAATAGAACCAGAGTATAGACAGGTTGTCTGTCTTTTCTGTTTCTCTCTTTCCCTCCCCTTCATTCTTCTTCTCACCTTCTCTCTCTCTCTCATGAGATTTATATTAAGAAATTGCGTCCCATGATCATGATCATGGGAATTGTCCCATGATGTGACATCTAGTGTCTCAAGCAAGCCTGTGCTATATTCCGCATCCAAGTCAGCTTGGCAACCAAGAACAGGAATGGTGTGAGTTCCGTCCTCAGGACAGAAACCCCTCCAGGACTGCCCCTTGGGACTGCACTTCTAATCCTGTTTGGTAACACTGTTCTCTATCTTCAGACCTTTTTAGGAGTTCTGATTTAGTCTTTCTCTTCTTGCTCATGATTTTAGGTTAATCTCAGGCCTTCTGTCACTCTTCTCTCTGTGCAGTTTTCCTTCTGCCGAGAACCACCAGTGCTCTCTGTACAGTATTTTTAGAACTGTCTCCACCAGAACTTGGTTTGTATAGGAGTTTGACTCAAATTATATTGAAGGTGCAGAGTTTTATGGCTTTATTCTTAGTGTTTGCCTGTTTAGAGCTTGAAACACATCTTGGAGAACACAGATTTTTACATGGTCACCAGTGTCTTGCATAATGAGTGAATTATGAAACTTTATTTCGTATGGTACTTTCCACAACACTTAGTACCGGTTGGTTGAGTTACCATTCAGGATGAATTCTGTGTGCTTTATCTGATATAGACTTATACCCCAGACCCCAACTGTCCTCTCCTTTTGGAAGGAAAGGCTTATTTCTCCTACATACCCTACACACACACACACACACACACGTGTGCTTGATGTCTCTTGTATTGACAGAGGCTGCTTAGCAGCACAAGAGGAGCTGTGTCACTTCTCAGGGTGAGAGTCTGGGTACCATGAATAGATTGCTGCCTTAGTGGTTGATGGATGCCAAGGTTGATTCCCAGGAAGTGACAGGACCACAGAGGGGTGGTCAGAAAAAGCGAATGTCTTAATTCTGTTCCCTTGGTTCTGTAAACATGGAATCCAGAGTGAGTGAGTTTAAATGGAAGGGTGATTTAAAGGAAGAATTCTGGCACATCACCTTGCTGTCAATGGCAGCTATGCATGTCAAGGTACTGAAGCCTGGGTGGGAGGTAGAGTACCTTGCTTTAGGCTGCACAACTATAAGGGGACTGTTAGGATTTGACTCGTGCTGCCTGGCTCTAGTTGGACTTATGACACCCTGGTGCTTTTGCCTGTTTATGGGACAGCATGTACAGGGAAGGGCTTTCCTGGTGGTGTGGTCACTAAGGTAGGAAGGGCTGCTGTGGTGTCTCCACCTCACTCATAGCCTTGATATGAGAGGGCCACTGACCATTTGCAAAAAGCCGAGGCCTCTGGCATGCCAGTCACGCACTCTTCTCCCAAGTTATAGCCCCAGCCCTTTTTGAATATTTTTTCCTTTCTAATTTCAAGATAAGTTCTTGCTAAGTTACCTAGGTAGGCTTTGAACTTGAAATCCTCCTGCCTTAGCCTCCCAAGAAGCTTGAATTGTAAAACTAGGTTTCCAGGCTCAGGAATCTTAAATAGCTTTTTTCAAGTAAGTAATTGCTATAGTGTTTCATTAAAAAATACTTTTCTCACAAAAATACTTGTTCACCAGCACTGGCCAGTTTCTTGACTATAGTTACTATAGTAGTTGATAGAACAGGTAAGCATTACTGCTTCTGTATTGGAAGTTACTGCTAGCAAAAATGTTTACATTTGACTGTTCACTTTCCTCACTGGTTCTTCTATGCATAACAGATCAAATAATCTGCCAAGTGACAGTTGGTTGGCAGAATCAGAAGCCATGTAAATATTGTAACAAAAAACTAGGAGTTGAGAAGCTTTCATAGGTACTGAAGTGAGAACATGAGGTGCGGGTGATGATGATTTTTGTAATAAAAGCTGAGGTATAACTTCAGGAAATAGAAAGATGTGTGGTTAAATAGTGATTTTTCAAAGTGCTGAAATGTAAATAATGAAAATTCACTTAGTGTGTAAATGTTGTGAATTCAAGTAAGCCATTTTCAGAAGCCTCAAGTCAAGAGTTGGCACCGAGGAAAGAAGGCTTTGTACAGTGCCTTTCTTCATTCATGACCCTAGGGGGCTAGGACACAAGATGGTTCAGTAAATGTCCCTGAACTACATAATTTAATATTCTGTTCAAAGTAAACACATACTATCTACAGTGTTTTGGCAAGTTCAAGATTATCGAAGCTTATTTTCTCTCTGGTTTCCTAATTATTCTGCCAAGTGGTACCTGAATGGGAAAGCTGGCAGGAGCACGAGGGGGAGTTTATTCAACAAGTACTTACAGTGCATTGGCCATGTGCCAGACGTCTTCCTCTGTGAGCAAAGAGGAACATTTGGATGGCTAGGCAACACCTGCCCTAGATTTCAGAAGCAGTTTTTGACTGTGTATGTAGAGTAGATGCTCAAATGTTAACATGCATCATGCACAGCCTTCTGGAATCTATTCTCTTCTGGATGCAACTACACAACATAATATTTATTGATTTTCATCTAGGTCCACCACTCATCTAACCAGTCACTATTCTTGAAGTGTCACAGTGAATGCATATTGAGGACATAATTTTTTGCTATGCTTAGGAATTAGATGACAGAAAATAAGATGGAGTGGTGAGAAGGGGAACTGTTGAGAAAATGATAGTCACAACATGAGAAAGGCTCAAGGAGATGGGAACTTGGTGACTGCTGTGACAGGCAAGTGGCAGAAAGAAGCTGGGGTTCTGTCCACCCTATGCTCCCTCTTACTCGGATCTCACTGCATTGATCAGAAATGGTGTCTTTCCTCCTCAGCAGTCTTACATGGGGTCCATGAACTCAGCTCTTTCTTTACAAGATCTTTAGAATAGGATTGTTACAAGTGGTCTGTGGGTATTCCTAAGTTCTTGGCATCTTACTCAAAATATTAAAGAAAGGCTCACACAAGTAGCAAAACAGTAAGACACTATTTAGAGCAAAGCGATCGTAAAAGTTTGGCATACAGTGCCAAAGGGGCAGCAGGCCGCTCCAGTGGAGAATAGAAAAGGCCCACAAAGTGGTCTGGGGTTTCTCTTTATGGGATTTTTTTAGGAGAGGATAGACTAGTTGCTGGGTGGTGCTCCTGTGTGATTGGCAGGTTTATGTTTTTCTAACATTTTCTCCACTGCACATATTCTTTCCCTTGATGCATCTGATTTTAATCATACGTACAGCCAGTTAAACATGGGCATAAAATGGTCAGTAGGTGTTTCTCCTAAAAGTTCACTTAGAGGACACAGTTTGCTTTACTGTATCCGGACCCCAAACCAGTTTAGGATGGAAGTCCCTCTACTGTTTTGATCCTGGATCTAAGAACATATTTGAGTAGGTACTGCACATATAATGGTCCTAAGGGGAGGAGAAAACTAGTTCGTACTGTGGATTGGGGTGCATGTGCAGCTTGGTACAGGTGGGGGTTCCATATTCCCAGCAGGCTGCCTGCTGTGCTGTGTAGGAGAAGGGTGTGTTTACTGTTCCAGCCAGCCGTTGCTCCAGGTGCTTAACTCTTCCCTATGCTTGTCTGCAACGTGATGGTGAATATGAGGCTATTTTAACAGTATGTATTCGGTTTCCTGTCCTGTATTGACTTTGTTTGTTTTAAACAGGGTTTTGGCGTATAGTCAAGACTGGCCTCCAACTCACAATCCTCCTGCCTCCACTCTCTGAATGCTGGGATTATAGGCATGCGCCACCACATCTGGCTCCTTAATTGTGAAATAAAATATTACTAACTGCAAAGTGGGTTATAAAGGATTATAGCTTCCTCTTAAATAGTGTTTGTACACTTAATGATTTAATCTTCAGTTCCATCATGGGCATTTTCAAATATATACAAACATAGGGAATGGTAAAAAGAAGCCTGGCTTACCCAGCATGCACTTCAAACAACTGTCGACTAATGGCCAGCCCTATTCCAGTGTATCTTCCCTTCCTAAATCCTAGGCTGTGGTATAAAAGTCCACCAACATTCATGTGTGGAGGCTTGATCCCCTTTGTGGTTTATAGTAGACAGCCGCACGTCGCTGAGATGAGCTTCCAAACTAGGCACAGTTTATGGAAGGCATGGCATTTATTCGAAGTTTACAGGTCCATAATGGTAGAAGATGTTGCCTCTGCCCCCCACCCCCCAGCCTTTCACAGATCAAAGCAGAGAGAAAAAAACACCACCAAAACCAAGCAAGCACACTTCAGGAACTTCAGGCAGAGCTCAAGCACTTTGCATATATTAAGACTGGAATTCCTAATCCAGCCCCACACCCACACTTCCTCCATCCAGGTGGCTGGAGATCTAATTTACAAGCTTCAATGAAACTCCTGTATCCATGGGGGGACATCCATTCAAACTACCACATTGTGTTACCAGGAAGTGTGCTTCAAGAGGTGATGGAGGCAGGAGGCCTCTGTCTCAGGAGTGCAAGTGGCACAGTTATCAAAGAGCTGTAAATTAAGGGAGCACGCTTTCCTTCGTCTTTGTCTCCTTTGCCTTCCTATTACTTCTTCCGTGTGAGGATACACACAATGCCACCAATGAGCTCCTTCACCAGCTACTGAACTGGATAGTGCATTGATCTTAAATGTCCCAGCTCCCAGAACTGTGAGGAATAAATCTATTATTTATAAACTAGCCGGTTTGGGTTATTTGTTATAGTATTGTGAACAAACAGGACACTCAGACATATTTCATTAAAGTGTATGTCACTAAAAGATAAAGGACTCTTTATAAAACATTACCTTCATATCATCTAGAATGTACGATGTTGAAAGAAATTTGTCTTTGTTGTTGAAATTCTTTCTTAGCTGCATGTTCTAATTATAGTGCAAGTCAGGAGGATAGATGGCTAAGCAGATGCAATTCATTTTACAGACATTTGGGAGCATATTGCTTACATATTTTTAGTTTGTGTTTTTCAGTCTTTAAATATACACATTCATCCAGTTTTTTTCTGATTTACAAAAGAACAATTCTGTTGTTTATTAAATTTTTTGACAACTTTATTGAGATGAGATTTTATATTTCATAATATCTATCTTAATTATACAAATCAGTGAACAGATAAGATGACCTCTGTGGTTTATAATCTTAATTTCTATATGACTTACACTCTCTCATCAGGTAAAATTGGATTAATAGGAATTGAATGTAGATATTGATAGAATCCCCTATGTGGATAAATTGATATCCTTATACCATAAAAAAGTATTGGGCCATATTATTGAAATATGGTTAGCAGTACTTTAGTTTGTTGGCCCAAAGCCTCAGTGGTAATGCTTAGACTGTGGTCTTGGAAGAGCTCGTGGTTATACACTATAAATTATTAGAAGGACAGTGATAAATGGAAGAAGGAAAATGTAACTACTAGTCGTAAGTACTGTTTTAATCCTAAAGCCCATGGCCTAGATTCAGTGACTTATCCCCTGAAAAGAAAAAAAAATTTTTTTTTTCATAACCATCTAGCTAGTCAGTGGCTAGCCAGGAGTTATGTCGTGGCTCCCAAACCAGTTTTTTTTTTTTTTTTTTTTTAACCACTGCACTAAATGGTCTTTGAGAGAGAATAGCTCTTGGAACCAGAATCCCATGGTAGAAAAAGCGTCAGAGGGAAAGGTCTATGCTTGGGAAATGTATTGTTCACTGTCTGTATGAGGGACATGAGTGATTATTCTATAAAGACATCGCTTTCCAGTCTTGAAGTTCTTTGGCTCCATGTGATAGTGAAGTGACAGTTCTATTATTGAACAAGTGATGGTGTCTATGTTGTCACATGGAATATGCCACAGACATAGTTACATGTATATACATTATGTATATGTGTATAGAGTACCATGTATATACATTGCTTCTCAAAATGGGACCTTCAGTCATATTAATGAAATTAATGTGAAATTAATTCATGTGTATTTTACTGGCTTCTTTCTGTCTTGCTAAAACACCTGTAATTGTTTCCACTGGAGGAGGGTAATATTTCAGTTAAGATAAAACTTTTATGTTTTGTTTTTTATTACATAACAAGCTGTCAAAATATCAGTTCATGTTTAGGCAATTTTATTTGAACACAATTATCCTTATTTGTGGTATTGTCACATATAAGTAAATGGACACTAAAGTATATGTGCCTATCACTTGTAACTTGAGACTTTGCAATACATCTGAACCTCTCTGTTCAAGCACATTAGGATCTTGAATGTCTGAAGAGTTGGATTTAATCTGAATTCCACTTGATGGAACGCATGCAAGTCTTTGCTGAGGAGAGAGAAATTCTGAGTTGTCCAGGGCAGGAGATGCTGAAGCCAGTGAAGCGGGGCTGCAGTCTGGAAATCAGAGGATGGGATTTGTAGTCACCATAGAGAAGGAGTGGCTACACTTTTGGATGGATCTGTATTGTGATGCAAGCCAGCCATTGTTTTATGATTTTTATTTAAAAATATTTCCAATGGATATTCACTTGGAACTGTCAACAGGGTCGTAAATGCAGATTAATAATTACACGCTGGCATCTGTGATAGCACAGAAGTTACATGGAATGTCCACTGCTGATCTACTTTTCTGACGCGCTGTCCTGAGGGTGAGTGGTGCTCTGCTCATCTGTGCATATGGTGAACCCAGCAAGGACAGCATGACTACTGTGTGTGTGCACTTGAGTTTGATTCAGTCCCTAAGACTGCTCTTACTTTATAACAACCGGTGACAGAATCTCTCATCTGCATTTAAGAGTAACTGTCCTTTAATACAGTTCAGGAAACACAAGGCCAGGGAGCCTGAATTCTGTTTTGTTCGGCACCACTATGTGTTTACATCAAGTAGACTTAGCAGAGATGATTTCCCACCCAAGGCACTCTTAGTGTGTTTTTACTGGTTGTTAAAACAGCTCTTCAAAGAACCTAACTGAATTTCCCAAGTAAATGGGTTGATGTATACTTAGCTAGAGAAGATTCCAGTGTACCACCTTATCATCAATTACAGTCTTTTTGAAGTGCAGTTTCTCAGCCTTGATTAAAAGACCTGCAGTTATCTTCTCTTGCTGCTCAGCTCATTCTCTGCTGCCCTCTAATGGCTGCCCATTGAAAGCAGCCATGGATGTCCATCTGGTCACCTTCAGAATTGGCCTGTTTGCCATCCACTGGTTATTGAATCTGTAGAGACACCTGGGGTGGGCTCCTTTGAGGAAAATTATGAGTATCATGAGTATGTTTGACTCTTAAGATCCTGGCATTTTATTAATTATAATAATGTGAGGATTCTTAGGTTAAGTGGCTTGTTTTGTTATTTCACATAGTTGATTATTTTTCCATTAATTCATCAAAATTTTTCAATACTAAGCATGACCTACACCTAGACATGCCATGTTCTGCTGAGTTCTTAATGTAGATATTTTCAGTAAGTGGATAAATAAGTAGAGTTAAATATGACTGTGTGGGCTCTTAGGAAGACAAGGTGTCCGCTTGACTACTTGGCTGTCATTGTTAGTCTCTTTTAACTGAGATCTTGAAAAAGATTATTGGATTAGAAGATTAATGAGCATTAGTAGAAATCTAGTCACCCTTCATTTTGACTTCTCAGAATTTGTTATTTCTGACTTTAAAAGGGCTATGGCTGATTTTTAAATTTTGCATCTAAAATGATACCAAGATCTTTCTTAATCAGTCAAGATACTGGGAACCAAAATAAGATGTTTCTTGATTCAGTTGAAAGTAATCTGCCACAATTTTATTTTCTTTTAAATTCATCAGCCTCTAAGAAACTGCATCTATTCTAAATTCTGGTTTTCTATCTTATTTATAGTGAACAAACTATGAGTTAACATGAGGCCTTTTTAAATGATCATATATGAACTATGAAAAGTGCAGTTGTATGTACTTTTTGTTGTTAAGCACGGTATAAATTTCTTAATTCTTTCATTTCTTAGCCTACTTAGCAAGACTTTTTAAAATGCATTTTCCTAGACACATTTCATAAAATAATGTCAGGTAAATATTCTTTGCTGGTTTTGTTCCTTGTTTGAGAGAATGGTCCACTCGTAAATTCAGGATGAGCAGTAGGCTTTTTCTTGAGTAAAAATGATGCTCCACCTCTACCCCACTGTGGAGAGTATGGATTGGTACCTGCACACTATGTCTTGTTGTTCTGTAGAGATGGTTGAGTACATTTTTCAGAGTTTTACTACTTGATTTTGTGATTTTTTTGTGTTTTTTTCTTTTGTTTTCTTTTCTTTTTTTATTTTTGAGTTAGGATCTCACTTTAGACCAGGCTGACCTGAACTCATGCTATAGTCTCAGACTGGCCTCAAACTCACAGCATGAAGCCCATAACCCAACTTGCAAAGCTCAGAAAGCATAGCTTTTACTCCCAAGGTCACCTATGACCACTTTTCCTTATGTCTTGTGCCACTCAAGGAGTTCCGATGGTCTCATCTCTGCATTGGAGTTTAACAAGGTCGTATTGTGGCAAGGGTCACCGTCTCAGTGTATTGACTGGCATTTTCATTCAAAATCTATGCCAGCAGATTTTTAAAAAGAAGCATGCAAGGGTGAGACAGTGCAAAGTCTACTAACTGCTTACTTGTAGCTTTTCTTTCTGTTCCAGTCAGATTTCACCATTGAGGAAAAGAGAATCTAGCTAATTTAAGCAGAAAAAATAATTTCCTGGAAAAGTGTTGTGCAATTTATAGAAATGATGAGAAGGATGAAAAAATGGGCTTCAAGACTGGAAGGAATTCAAGGCAGTTCAGAGTTGTGCTCATAACCAGACAGGGACACTGTGGCTGGGGGTCAGTTCTGTTGGTGTGACCAAGTGGCCTGTGTGTGCAGCTTTCCTGGGTGGAAGTTCATTTGTGGGTGCATCCTACTGGCAGCCTCTCCATAGTTTTCTTGTTACCAGCCTACAGAGAGTCCATAAGTTTCATAATAATTCTTAAGTATTCTTACTGTGTTGCGTCTGCCCTGATAGAAACAGCATTGCTGAACATCAGTGTTGGTGCTTTGCTAGGAGTAAAGACAGTGGTATAACTGTACCTGTGTAGATGTATTCAGCTATTTTTACCATGTGCTCGGACACTAAACGTGTGTGGGTTTTCCTCACAGCTGCCGATTCTCCAGTGTTTGACACCAACTGAGCGTCATCACTTCACTGACACTCCACTCCACTCCACTCTATTTCTTCACTCCAGTTTCTCACTTTACCTCAGTGTGGCACTAACTACTGGAACTAGGACTAAATTCTTAAGATTAAAGGCTTAATCTCACATGACTGGCCTCACTTTGGATGCCAGTTACAGGTATTGGCCCCAGGATCCTTCAGGTTGTTGGGAATCATTCGAGGATTCTCACAACACTTTACTAGAAGGGCTTTTTTGTAAAGCCACTTTCTCACTGTTATGTAGAATGCAACCTCAGCGAAGCCAAATAGAATAGAAGACATCAAGCAGGGCCAAAGCCCCAACCCTTGCACTCTGGGCAGGCCGTCCTCCTGCACCTCCGTGTGTTCAGTACCTGGCTGAGGGAGGTCTGATCACATATGTGTGATTGATTAAATTTGGGGTTGTGGGTGATTGACTCAGTCTCCATCTCCTCTCCCAGTGGGGTGAAAATTTCAAGCTGCTCATTAACCAAATCTGCCCTCCCAGCTCACCTTGAGCTTTGTGTAGAGGCTCCAACACAAGTTCGTTTACAAACTCAGGTGTGTGAAAGGAGACATTTTATGAGTTACAAGAAATGCCCTAAACTCAGGAAATTCCAAGGGTCTTTTGGGTTCTGTGCTGGGAACCAAAGACAAAGTCCAAATATATGTGCTCTATATTTTTTATGTATATTTTTATTTTGTATACAGTTGAGCTTTCTGTTTGATTGCTTGGATGTCACTAAACATTTTCAGAGCTGGTCTATTGATAAGCCAATAGTGCATTGTGAAAGCTAACTTTTGGGAGTCCCATTGCCTGGCTGTGAATCCTAACCTGCACACTCCCTGTCTGTAGATGTTGGAACCGTACTTGGCTTCCCGGAGCCCCAGTTCATTCTCCTGTGAGATGCCAATGATAATAGCTCTCTCAGCAATACTGTGAACATTAGATAAGTCAATAGAAAAGTCATTTAGAACAGGGCATGGTTTGTAGTAAGCACTTGGTAGATGTTAATTATATAATCATTATTTATCATTGCCAAAATTCAATGAGCTAGACACAGAAGGAAGGATCTAAGACATGCACCCAAGCTTTCTGGATTCTTGCTTAGCTCAATTACAACTAAAATTAGAATATTGTTTCTGGATAGATGGAATGCTCCAGGTTTAGGTCATAGATGAGAAATGTGTCTTTTCCTTCTGTTTCCTACATCTTGCCTGTTATCTGGGCTCATGTAGAACCAAAATGAAAGAACAAATTGCAAAAGGTATCTAAGGAATAAACTTGAAAAGCATATAACATTTAGTTTGACAGTTTATTTTAGTGGTAGGCAGGTGCAAATAGTGGTTGGTTTTTTTTTTTTTTTTTAATCATACACATTGAAGCTATGAACTAGTATATTGGCTTAGTCTTGCTTAATTAGCTGTGTCTGAAGGATGTTAAGACATCTTTTATTTTCTGAATGACTGGGATGTTCTAAAACCATATTTTCTGCAAGACATGACTGTAACTTGAGTGTTTAGCTCAGCTGACCACACAGTTCCTGAAATGGGATAGGTTCATAGCCCGTCTTCACTGGATGAGTAATTTGAAGAATCAGACTTTCTACTCTGCTAAGAAGTTGTTTTAAAGAAGCACAACCCTGCAGTTCCCCTGTACTCCCTGAGGACCACTCTGCGTGGCTGTGGGTGGGTGGGTGGGTGGGCGAAAGCTGCTGTAGAGGGTGGGGGAGAAAGAGACATGAAGCGACAGCGAGGAGGATAACGTAGTGGAGCCTTCGGTTTTTTAGTTTTGTGTTAAAGGTCTTATTCTCCTCAGATCCTGTTTTAGCGGCATACCAGGCTGGCCAAGCCTCAGAATGCCTTCCATGCCAGAGCTCCTTTAAGGGAAATGGTTTTGCCTTTAGCTCTTGCTGTGTGGCGGTCCCTTTGTGTAGACTGCCATAAACCCATTCTGTGACTGAGCAGACTCTGGGAAGCCAAGCCAGTAATTGTGGGTCAGCACAAATCCAGCATCCAGGAGGCTGAGGAAGGGGAAATGCTACAAATTCAAGGTCAGCCTAGGCTACATAGTGAGTTCCAGGCCAGCATGGCCTATAGAGTAAGATCCTGTCTTAAAAAGCAAGCAAGCAAACAAACAACAATAACAACAACAAAAAACAACCAAAGCTAATATTTAGATTTATCCCTGAATAATTTAAAAGTGCGAAATGTGGAAGAGATGGAGTCAGTTAACAATGGAAGCAAAAATTGAAACGTTATTGGGAAGTATCTAGAGGTCAACATGGATATCAAGTCAGTTACTGTGTGTTATGGTGGAGCAAAAATATATATGAGAATGCTATTAATACTGGGACAGAAGGAACCAGATACGAGGAATTAACCTGGGTTATATTGGAAGGCCATGGAAAACTGCTACCTACTGATAGATTAATTGATTCATTCAACAAATAATTTATTGAGTTACTGCTGTATACCAGAAAGTATTCTAGCCTAGGAATATTGCTGTGAAAATCAATTAAGTGAATAATTTTTCAACCAGCTGCAATTTTGCTCACTAGAGAACATTTGACAAAGTCTGGCTTTTGTACCAGTGCTGGATGTAGCTGGTATTCATACTAGTTGAGGCTCTAATTGCTGTTTCTAAGTGTAGGCTAGAGCTTTTAACTGGTCCACAATACACAACACAGCACTCTGGAAAAAGACTTGCCTGGCTCAAAATTTCAGTAATTCTCAGATTGAGAAACCCTTGGATAAGCTGTCATAAAGAAGTGTTTCGTAGAAGAGTTGTTATTTTGTAGCTGACATCTAACTTTTTGTGTTTTCAGAAGTGAGAAGATTTGCTGGAGTGACATGGAGGCCTCAGTGATATTACCCATTCTGAAGAAGAAACTAGCTTTCCTTTCAGGTACGTTCTCCTAAAACTGGAAGTGTTTGGTGTACAGGCTTGTTTAATCTTCTCTCTTTGATATGTTTGACAGAAATGCATTTGATTTCTTCTCTGAAGCTTTTTTAAAGCATTTCTTTAGTCAGATGGGTAGCAGTGAACTGTCACTGTTGGTTCATGGCAGGCCAATTTTTCTTTTCTAATTTGATTAAAATATCCTCTACAGTGATGCCATGATTTCTGCTTCTTTAGCAAAAATTAATTAATAATGACTGACTAACTGGCATCTAATTGCTTGTGGAACCAGAGTGAACAGTGTGTGCTATCTTTTCCCTTAGTCCTTGTCTTCCGTCTTCCTCAGGGAAGGGCCACACTGTGCAGGCAGAGTTGACTATGCGGTCTGCTCATCTCACTTTTGCTGCTTGAAATTGGTTGTACTGTCTTGAATTACTTAAAGTTATTAGTACAAAGTATGCATCATCCAAGAGGAGTCAAGGAGAGGCTGTGAGATACTCTGCTTTTGTGAGAGCACTGGTATGGTACATACTATCTGGTGATTTTCTACAATTTGGATAAGTTAATAAATCTACATATACTTTAGGCATTTTGGCCCTATGGTGGTTTAGAGTAGAGTATCATTTTTCTTCCTTATTTTCTTGAAGTCTTGTCATCATAAAACTAATACTATTTTTTTTCACTCAAAACACATATCTCTAAATTGATGTTGTCCTAGTGTAGATTGTAAAAGACAAAGTAAAAAAATTGAATCCAGTAGTCTTTGTACTTCTAATTTAATATCTATTTCTTTTCAAAACTTCTCCTGTCGTCAATTGACCCTTGTGTGTCTCCATTCTTCTGTAGTATGAATGGTATTATAGACATTTATGTTTTTAGCTTTGTGCATTTTATAATAACTAGTGGACAATATAAACTCTAGTAGTTAGAAGTATCAAAAAGAATATGAAGTGTTGGCATGTGCTTGTAATCCCAGCACTCAGGAGCTGAAATTCAGCCTGGGCTATATGAGACCTTGTTTTGAAGAGAAAGAGGAGTCAGGGGAGTGGATGGAAGAGGGTTAAAGTTGTGTTTGGGATTGTCAAATTGCCCTCCAAGAAGTTGTCTGAATTTCTGTTTCTCCCAGCTGTGTACGAGCATGCCTATCTTCCTATCAGCCGTTTTGTACCTTGTGACACTTGTCTTTGTGCAACATTTAATCCTGATGCCCACAGCTATCATGAAGGTCTTTTTTCTCTTGACTTTTGACTTTCTCATATATTCACACAGGTGATTATTTTGCTGTCCCCTAGCAAAAGTTAAAGGTGTTTAATGTAGTCCTGAGGGCTAAATTTGATCTCTAAAGAAAATTCCCCAGTGAGGTCGATGCCACTTACTGACTAGGTCTGGACTCTTTTGAAGATTTGCCTTAATGAATGCATGAAGCTCAGCAATTCTGCAAAATGAAAGCCATCCTTGTGGTCATCTCTTGTAACTTTGTTGCTGTTAAAAAATAGGGATACCGCCTGGGTGTGGTGGCGTACGCCTTTAATCCCAGCACTTGGGAGGCAGAGGTAGGAGGATCACCGTGAGTTCAAGGCCACCCTGAGACTCCATAGTGAATTCCAGGTCAGCCTGGGCTAGAGTGTGACCCTACCTCGAAAAAACCAAAAAACAAAAACAAACAAAAAAAATAGGGATACCACAAATACCCGTGTACAAGGGTCTCTACCATGACTTTTCATAGCACTGGCTAATCTAGTATGGTGCTAAGAAAAACATTAATAAAATACGAGAGAATAAAGTCTAACAGAGAGAGAAGAGCGAGAGAAGGGGAAAGGAAGAGTAGGGAAGAAGGAGAGGGAGAGAAAGGCACTCCCAAGAATAGGAGTTAGGCTGGTTAGCTGGGAAAAGGCATATTCTCATAAGCCCCTTAGAACTGTTTTTCACCATTGATAAATGAAGTCATTAATTCTCGGCCTATTTTTTAATAATAGAGAAAAATCTTCCAAAACCAACAAAATCATTTGGGGTTGTAGCTGCAAGACTATTTGCATAATCCAGTGTGTTAAGTATAGCCGAGTAACACTCAAATGCTATTGGTCACTGTGTACTACATCAACCTGGCAGAAGTTGCCATTTCTTGAGGGTAGACAAAGTGGTTCGGTAGCAGTAATTTGTCTAGTTCACCTAGTGAAGGACATAGACCTCTCTCTCATGGTTGGCGTGTCACGAATTGTATTTTGTCGCTGCTAGGAGTCTTTTTTTCCCACTTCGCGCCTGCCGGTTTTTGGTCGTACATTATTAGAGGTCATACACATAGTTTCCTTTAGGACTGTAAGCTTCTAAAACTACAGTAGATTTCAGCTGGATATGACAGTAGGCTTCTGTGATAGTCAGACATGTAGGAAACACTGAAAGAAGGTAGGTATGAATATAGGTATTTAAAAGTGTCTCGTTTTCAGTGCTGGGGTTGGATCCAGGGTCTTGAGTATTCTAAACAAATAAATGCTCTACCTCTGAGCTCTATCCCAGCCCTTGGTTTTGTGAGACAGGGTCTGCTACTCAGTCCAGGCTAGCTTTAAACTCATCCTCCTGCCTTTACCTCCCAACTGTTGGGTTTGCAGGCATATGCCATCATGCTAGGGTCTAAAAGTTATATTTTTATATTTAGGCTGAACTGAAGGGTATTTAAACATACATGTAATTTAAATGTTTCCATTACCATGCTTTCCAGCTCCAATCTCCAGACCCCGTTAGCTGCATAGGACTTTGTCTTTAATGCTATATGGATAGGACATGTTTTCCTGACTTTTGCAAATGATCAAATCATTTCTTATCCTAGAATTCTCTTTTGACTTGGTTTACAAAATCTGCCTATTGTTCTGAAATCTTTACTTGTGTTTAGCACAGCTTCTATCATTTTTCTCCATTTTCTCATTCCTTTTTTGGAACATTTCAATATACTTCGTATGACACAGCATTAGAAAATTAGTAGCTATAATTCATACTGTTATGACTTAAAGCCTTTCTTTCTAGATGAAAATTTATTTTACTCACAAATGCTTATTGTGCTAGCCACACAATAGTTCTTTGATGAATCAATTATATTAAGAAGCAGACTAAATGGAAGAAAATTGAAACTGCTGTTTTGGTGACAATTTTTCTAAATTTCTGTGATTTTGCTATACAACAATAAATATCTTTAAACTACAAATAACCATTTGATATTTTAAAATTTTGCTTCAAACTTGTAATTGCTTTAATAACATTGATTTAAAATATATGTCATTCATATTATGTCTTAACATCTAGTGCGTGCATATCTATTTTTCTTTTGCAGGAGGAAAGGACAGGCGCAGTGGGCTCATTTTGACAATTCCGTTATGCCTGGAACAAACGAATATGGATGAGCTGAGTGTCACTTTGGACTACCTACTCAGCATTCCAAGGTGACTCTAAAGGTGTCTTTTTCTTAAATTTTAATATGTTTTCCTTTATGGACTAATGATTCCTGCTGTTGAAGTATATTGTACCTCACCTGCTTTTATCTGTAGTGAAATCACAATTAAAACATTAGAATCACTAGCTTGTGACAGAGCACAGATAAAATACTTACTATATGCAATTCATATGCAGGTTTCTAAATGTATCTGCTGTCAGCTTTTGAGGAACAAAACATTTTAGCATCTGTATGCCATGGAACTTTAGAAAAGCTAACAGAAGTCATATCTGGTTTAGGTCACTATTTCACTATGCTAATATAGTTTGTAATGTTTTTATTTACTTACTGATAGCAGATATACACACATATGTGTGTGTATACATACATACTTGATGGATAGAAAGACAGTGAGTTTGGGCACACCATGGCCTATTGCCACTGTAAACAAACTCTAGATGCATGTGTCACTTTATGCATCTAGCTTTATGGGGATACTGCGAAAATAAACCTAGGCTAGCAGACTTTTCAAGCAAGACCTTTTAACTGCTCAACCATCTCCCCAGCCCTCTAATATCTTGAATGAAGAGTATTAAGACTTTTCAATTTTTTTTTTTTTTTGAGGTAGGGTCTTGCTCTAGCCCAGACTGACCTGGAATTCACTATGTAGTCTCAGGGTGGCCTCAAGCTCACAGTGATCTTCTACCTCCCAATTCAAATACTTTTTTTAAAGATTTTTTTTTTGAGACAGAGACAGTGAGAAAGGGAGGGAGAGAGAGAGAGAGATTGAGAGAGAGAGATGGGTACGTCAGGGCCTCTAGCCACTGTAAACAAACTCCAGGTATATGTATCTGGTTTACGTGGGATCTGGAGAATTGAACCTGGGTCCGTAGGCCTCACACTTAAGCACCTTAACTACTAATCCATCTCTCCAGCCCCAATTCAAATATTTTTATTTTAAAGTACGCAAAGTAGGGGATGTAGCTTAGTCAGTAGAGTTCTTATGTAACATGTATGAAGGCCTGGTTTCAATTTGCAGCACCACATAAAGTGGGTTTAGTGGCATATGCTTGTAATGCCCGCACTTGTTTGGTACACACAGGACGATCTGGAGTTCAAGGTCATTCTCAGCTACATAGTGAGTTAGAGGCCATCCTGTGCTACTAGGAGAACTAGTGTCATAAAAAATTATGCATATATTTAATTTATATGTCCTTGAGTTTTAGTTTTTATTGTTGCTGAGTGGAGATAAAACTTGAACCTTCCTTCTTGGTTGAGTCTACCTATAACTTCGAAACCACATTCAAAACTTACCCATTTTCCCCTCATAATTGATGTTTGTGTGGGTGAAGTCTAACTGCATGTTAGACTCATTTAGATTTTTTTTTTTTTCAAAATCCTAATGCTTGATATTGCCCCTCCAGATACTCAGTTATTAGGAGGTCTTGCCTAGTGGATTTTAAAAATTAATTTAATTTTAATTTTTCTTTATTTGAACTTCTCTTACAATTCAAGCATACATCCAGATTTGCAAAACACTGGACCCCAAAGCATAGAGTGAAGGCAAGCTAGGGCAGGTGTGCATGTATAAAACGTAGAGGTAAAATAGAAACTGGTCTCTTGTGTAATGCTCTTAAGCCCTACATAGTAAATGTAAAATATTTTAGTCAGAGTGTATAATCCCTTTCCCTTGCCCTGCATTTGCATTTCATTTTAAATCCCTTTGCAGTTTATAGGGCTAAATTATATTTGAGCAAACTGATTTTAGTCCCAGTGCTTCCACTATTGATATATAATTTAATGACTTTATTGCTGCTTGCTTTTTTAGTATTGGGGAAAGAGAAGTCTTAAAGTAAAACTTTTCAATATTTTTCACTTTTGTAATAAAATAGCCAGACCCCACATATCAATATGTTAATATTGAATGACTTTGCTAATCGGAATTGCTGATTGTTAATGTTCATTACTCATCATTAAATAATAAATAACTTCTTTTAGGTGAGACTAGCCAGACTCACAGCTAATTATGAAATTAAGTGAATCATGAACAAAGTACTCATCGAAGGATTCCTAGCAGGTTACATGTTTCAGGCAGGGGGAGACTATCAGAACTGACGTTGTACTTTAGAGTTGAGGGAATGGAAACTCAGGCTGGGATGACTTGTTGAGGATAGGGCAGCTGTTAGTCACAGCAGAGTACGTCACTAGAGTTTACTGTTCAAAACACCAGTCTGAGAAGTGTTTGTTTGTTTTTTAACTTCAAATTAATACAGCACAGTGAAGTCTAGCTTGCGGTTCAGATGAAATGTAAAACTCCCTTGTCACAGTTACTTTTAGAAAAATGGTGTGAGCCAGCGTTGTGGCGCATGTCTTTAATCTCTGCACTTGGGAGGCAGAGGTAAGAGGATCACTGTCAATTAGAGGCCACCCTGAGACTACATAGTGAATTCTAGGTCAGCCTGGGCTAGAGAGAGACCATATCTCGAAAATCCTCACCCCTCAAAAAAGGAAAATGGCTGTGGAAGGATTAGAGACCTATGTGCTACTCTCCATGAACAAGCTAGATTGTTTTCTTAACAGTGCAATGTATCATTGAGGCTGAGTTTCAGAAGATACAATCAGCCTGCAACTGAGCAGGTGTGAGAAATGCATACTAAAATCATGCTCAGCCCAGTGGGATGCTCACCCTGCAGGAGGCATGGGAGCTGAGGAAGAGTGAGGGACCAGCAGGGTCACTCACGCCTCCTAGCTTGTGTTCACTTTGGTGTGAACAAGCAGGAAGTAAGATGCGATGCAAAACAGCCTTCACTTGTTCTCTCTCTCTCAGAATACAGTGATGTGCTCAGTAATAACTCCTAAATATTTACACGGATTACGTAATTCTTTTCATCAGATTTCATAGGTTGATGTTTAAATAAGATAGCATCTGTGAATACAACATTGACACTAATTCAAGTCCTCTTAGCCTCACCTTTCCACCTTCTTAGAAAGTCCTAAGCCCTTGTCCTCAGTATGTCAGGACTTCAAGGCGTATGAAAATGAAGCATGAAGAGTCAGGAGAGTCAGAGTGGGAAGGGAGTGTGGCGGTGATGATTGAAATGAGAGACAAGCCCTAAGATACCGGATAGAACATTTCTAAGTGCAAAGTCCTAGTCCTGAGGCAGGACAGGCTTAGTGTTTGAGCAGCCTGGTAAATATGGTTGGAACAGATACAGGGGCACTTCTGGGAGGATGGTCACAGGGAAGCTGGGGCCAGTTGAGGACCATGTGGGTCATGGTGAGGGTTTCATCTCTAAGTAGAAAAGAAAGCCCTTGTCTTCTGATTCTGGTGTGATAGTACATGTCACCTCACTGTTTTTTGTTTGACTTTGTATGTGTTTGAATGTGTGTTCATGTGCGGGGGCATAAGTGTGCATAGGTGTGCATGAACAGGTATGCATATGTTTATGGAGACCAGAGGACAGTGTTAATGTCATCCTCAGGAACACCATCCACTTCAAAACAGGCTCTCACTGGCCTGGAGCTCACCAGTTAGGCTAGACTGGCTGGCTAGCAAGCCCTTGGAGCCTCCCCAAAGCTAGGATTATATATGCCATCATGCCCAGCAATCACATGTACCAAGGATCGAACTCAGGTCCTTATGTTTGCATGGCACGTTCTGAACTATTTCTCCAGTCCCTCATCTCACATTTTAGAAGACCCTGTAATTTAAAAGCACTAGATATTAGAAGGATATAAGATTCTTCCTTTCTGGAAGCATGGTATCTGATGAAGATGAACTATAAACAAGGCATTATAAGAAAAGTATAGGGAAAGTATTGCCTCTGTGTATTAGCAGCACTCAGTTGGAGAGGGTCCTTAGTTTATAGTGACAGGCAGCAGGATCCTCAGCCCAGGAAGTCCCTCAGCAGGCCCAGTCTAGGTCAGAAGTGACGGGGTTTAAAACCTCAGTTCATTTATAGAGCTGGTTTAACTGAGCCCTGTTTTTCTTGGAAGGCTCTAAGGCAGGCAAGTCTCAGACTTTTTTTTCCCCTTTACTGCTCTAAAAATATACTTCTAAACATGTTAGTGGTAGGATAACCTACCCTGTGGCAAATTGAAATACTTCTTGGTATATTGGTTTTTGAAGTGTAGTATCTTTGGATTGTATGTATTTTCATTCTCTATCTTGGTAAATATATAAGGAAATTATGGTAGAAGGTATATTTTCAGTACTCTGAAAGATAAATTCAGTACCTGGTTCCTTTAGATTGCTGCAGATGGTGTTTACAAGCTGCATTGCTTTCTTCGGGGTGCAGATATGCATCACAATATAAAACAAAATGGAGAAAGTCTTGGACTATGGGAATGACATACACCTTGGGGTGGCAGACCCTCCCTGGACAGCTAATGTCTTGGCTCCACTTCCTGTATGTTGGGCAAGTCCCAGGGCTATTGCCCTTCTCTGGAGTCCACATTCCAGCCACAGCCAGCTCCCCTGCCTTGGGTGGCCTTCCTGAAGTTTATATCCTCTCCTAGGCCTGGTGGGCCTCCTAGATGACTTGTTGGGAACTCCCAGGAGTTGCCTCCTTACCTGTCCCCACAGTTAGCATGAGGAATCTTGTTAGCAGCCCTCTATAAGCATTTTTATGCTGATGGGACCCAAAGTTGTCCTCACCACCCCCTAAATATTTAGTGTATCCTTTACTTTGTAATGCAGGTCCAAATATTGAATGCTTAAACATGTTTTAAGATTTCATTCACTTTTAATAAAATTATAGAAGTATACAACCCAGTGGTTTTCAGTATATTCGTAGTGCTGTAATAACACTAATTCCAAATAATTTTCATCCTTCCATGAGAGTCCCTGCCCACATTAGCAATCACTCCCTGATTTTCTGTCACCACCTGCCTCCTCTGGATATTGCATACAAATGTCATACGATATATGATCCTTTAAGTCTGGATTCTTAGCAGAGGTTCATCTATAGTGTAGCACCTGTCAACTACTTTATTCTTCCTTATAGTTGAGGAATAGTGTTTGTTTTGTTCACTAGTTGATGGACATTAGCTATCTACTTTTTTATTTTTACTGTACTAATTTATACTACTGTGTGTAATTGCATGCAAGTTTCTCTGTGGCCATATGCCTCGCTTTATCCTACATCATAAATACATGCCTCTTCACTTAGAAGCTCAGTTTCTGTCTCCACCTATGAAGGAGTCTATTTCTCTCTAACATTTTAGCTCTGTAGTCCTCATTCTTGTGACCTTACTATTTCTCAGTATAACTGGACATGAATTACTTTGCCAAGAACCAAGGAATAACTGGTAAAAATCTCCAGATTATTATTATTAAATCTCAGGGAAAAGTCTTCTGTTTCTATCTGCTATAATGTGTACAGTTTGAATGCCTGTGGAATGGACAGTCTTCACTACCAAGTCTTTGCTGTGATAAGCAAGGCTGCAGTACTTTACACAGTGTGAAGGGAAGGCACCAATGTCCTTGCATTAAGTTACTAAGTAAAATAATGATTATAGTAAGTACAGCTATGTAGTTTTTGTCTTTAAGGTAGAATTTTCCTATAGACCTTGTTGTATGTAGTAACTATTTGAATAATTACATATAATACAGCAGTATCACATTTTGCAACACTGAAGGTAGTATTTAATGACCAACAGTAAGAAAGTGAGAACAAAGATGGTTAGATGTGGTATGTTTAGACTTTTATTTTCTAAAACAAGAACTGTGTCATATTAAGTTTCCTCCAAAATGCACCAAGAAGCTAATTTCCAGCAGTTTAGTAATATTTTATTTTTTACCTGTTTTAAATTATCCTTTCACAAATCTAGTATTTCGTCAGAAAGGAGAGATAAGTACTTAATACATGCTATAGTCATTAGTTACCTGGTTTACTTTGATCTCATTTTACAGATGGGGACATTGAGAAACCATTAATCTGGCTTGAATGGTACTTTGATTTCATCAATTGTTTTGAAATTTTTATTTACTTTTTGCATTTTTGACATTTTCACATGTGAACATTATATATTTTGATCTTATTCTCCCTATATTACCCTTTATATACTGTTTCCCCTCCCATGAAAACCCTTCTTTCCCACTAATCCCCCTCTTACTTTCATGCCTTTTTAATCCATTGAGTTAAATCAGGGTTTCCTTATGATTGTGGATGGAAGGTTATTTATTATGGAATAGGCAGCTTGCTAGTGGCCATACCCTTGATGAACCTCTCCCAGAAACCATTACCTGCCATTAGCAATTCTGGAAGGTCTGGGATCTCATGTAATGGATGAAGTATTGACAGACTCATTCTCATGCAGGAAACCACAGCTGGGTGAATTCATGAGTGTACTGGCCGCATTGTATCCGGAAGAGTGTTTTGCAGCCCTCCTCCCCATCCTTTATGTCATTAGCGTCATGTGCTTTTAGAGTGAATCTTTCCCAAATTAGCTTGTGAATTAACATTCCCTGAAATGAGAAAAATAAGGTAGAATACAAATACTCTAAAGAGTTTCATTTGGTGATAAAATAGGGCAAACCAAGTGAGATCAATTCTATAATTCTATTCTATATCTCATTAAAGCTTTTTTCCTTGTCTTAAATATTTTCTCTCTTCCTTCCCTCTGTGTGTGTGTATGGGCGCGGGGGGGGGGGGGAATCAGAGGATGGCTTTCTAGGGTGGGTCCTTGCCTTTCATCTCTTTGAGGCAGGATCTCCTAGTCAGTAGTTACTGCTGCGTTGGCCAGGCTAGCTCATGGATGGGTTTCCTGGAAATTCTCCTGTCTCCACCTTCTTTCTCATACCATGTGTTGGGATTACAAAAGCTCGCCAAGGCTTCTGGCTTTTGCATAGGGTCTGGAATTCCCAGTTCAGATACTCAGAATTGCACAGCAAGTGCTCTATCCGCTGAGCCATCTCCTCAGTCCCCACATTTTATGTCCTTTATGTAGAGTTCTCAGGATAAAATCTGGAGCTTGTTTTAATATGGTGTTATTTTGTTTTGTTTCAGTGACAAGTGTAAGGCTAGAGGATTTACTGTGATTGTGGATGGCAGAAAATCACAGTGGAATGTAGTGAAAACAGTAGTCTTAATGCTGCAGGTAAGTGTTTTAATTTATCAGGAAAGGTTCTTTATTTTCCAGCAAGAGATCATGATAAAATGGCAAGTGCATTTTATATACTGACCACACCCAAGCTTCTCATCAGTGACTTAGTTTTGTAAATGCACATACACTATTAGACTATTTAAACTCAATTTCATATATTTGAATTTATGTAGTAATCTCAACCACAGTGTTGTAAAGGTTGTAAATAATCTGTCGTGTTAAAGTAATTTGAGCAGGAAGTACATTATTGTGAAAGTGTGAAGGACGACACCGCCAGGCTTGCCTGGGCGCTGTGTTCTCTGGGTCATGCTCCCCTGGGCCTTGTTCTCATTGGCTATTCAGGAGGAAGGACTGGGCTGGTCTAGTCTGGAAAACTTTTGCAGGTGAGCCTGGAATCTCGTTCTGTGCTAGTGGCTTCTTTCTACCCAAAACATTAGGATTCGCGATAGTCATGCTACTTATTTAAGCACAGAAACAATTTAATAGCTGTGTCCTTGGGACTTTAGCAACTCACACATTATCATTTGATAAACAATTAATAAGCAACTGTAGATGTCCTTGAGAGCTGACCCTCGTCTTGTGTGTTATATTTTCTCACAGAATGTGTCAGTGATCTCTGGCATACTGTAGCTACACAGTAAATATTTGTTGATCTAGTATAAAAGTTTTGAAGGTACTATTTGAAGGTATTAAGTGGGAAAATGGAACATTTGAGTAATTGAGAGGGAGTGGACTGCTCTTAGGCACCTGCCTTTCCTTAGCAAGATTTCTAGAGAAGGTCAAACTTGAACTATGAAAGTTACCTACCTTACATGGAAGAGAAGAAAGGAAAGCCATCCCTGGATAGGCTGGGACTTAGTGATGGCTCACAACGAAGCAAATCCAGTGAAGGCTGCCCATATGACAGCAGCTCGGGGAAAATGGAATTTGGCAGTAACAGGGAGAGGGACCATCCAGTTCAGTAAATATCAGTGATACCAAAAGGAACATTAATGGATTTGAGAAAGTAATTGGCCACTCTTTTAGTGTTCTGTGGAAAGAAAAAGAATTGAAAATTTTAAGTGATACCTAAAGAGCTTGGTTCTGAATGCTTTTTCAGTCATGCGTTCAGGATGATAGATGATAGAGTGGGGGCAAAGGGATGGTTCTGGTCTTCATTCCAGTGCTTACTGTGGCCGAGGGCCTGTGCTCAGCTGGCTGCATAAGTTTTTAATTTTAGCTTCACACAGTTGGAGGATTGCATAGCCTTAAGTGCTGAGCCTTGGGGTTTTCTGCTGGCCCAGCAGAGGTCTGGGGAGCCCAGCTTATCTGCCCTTTGCTACACTTTGTAGGGTCTGAACTCAGTGCTCCATTCACAGGATCCGGCTGAGGTTACCTGTGCAGGAGCAATATTTAAGGGAGCACAGACTAGGGACCATAATGACTTTTTCTGTCAGATATGTTGAAAGAACGTTGGTGTTCCAAACCCTGTTGATGATTCTTTCTCTGAAAAAGTTGCTAAGTTTCTCCTAGGGGAGAAGTCCATTAATTATGATCTTGTGTTCTTCCTCACATCCTGTCACCACAGTCACAGGCGAGCTCTTTGGGACTGTTTGAACTTGACTTTGATCAATAGCATTTCTGAAGAACAATCAATGGATTTAATTCCCTCCTGCAATTTACTTTCTGATAGGTATTTCAATAGCTTTCAGACTTCCTCATAGTTAACATTTTCATAAGTCCCATAGTTGTTTCCCAGCCAGGCTGGGGAGGGGAAATGGAGAACATCTCCCTCACATAGGGACACACACATGCATATGCACTCATGTACACACAAACCAAGTGTGTGCACACACACACGCACACGCACACAAAAGGCAAAGCATGAGAGCCCAAGTCAAAAGATCCCCCTCACGTAAGAGGTCAGAAAAGATAAGAGATCGTAAGGTGCTCAGAGCTTAAAGAGAGATTTCGCATGCAGAAAGCAAACAGGAGAATGCCCAGACGGAAAGAAATCCTCTGCCTTCCTTGAAGGGGAGAGCTTACTACAGCAAGGACCAGGAGAGTCAGGAACCAGGAGAATGAGGAGAGCCCAGAAGAGTTTACACACATGGTTTGGCTCATTGACATGGGTCAGGCATCCAATTAGGTTGAGCCTCATCATAAGACTCAGGCGTGTGAGGGAGAGGCCTAATCGGTTGGGGGACTCAGGAGGGATGAGCCCACAGGTGTGCTAAGCTGAGGAAGAAGCAGGAAGCTGTTGATGAAGAATTGATTGCAACCATCTTGGATGAGACTAGATCAGGTGAAGGTTCTAGGTCTACCAGGGCAGGCAAGGTGCCATCCATGTTCTCTCTGGGCTTTGGTTCCTGGTTGACTACTTACAACAAATAGCTGTCTTGCTCCTTTTCTCCTGTGGATGCCACTTAGCTAGGATGTGAGGGGAGGCCTGTCTGAGTAGACTCAAATGAATGGAAGGGGCACTTAATACAAGGTGAAGTCCATTCTGTAGAGAGGAAATGGCAGGGGCAGAGTTCTAAGGTGAGAATAGGCTTACATTCTAGGAGCAGGGAGGTCCGCATGATGGCAGAGGAGAGGCTAACAGGAAGAGGTATAAGGCGGGGTCTTGAGGTCAGCAGCTGAGCTCACCAGAAGGCTTGCTAAGAGGATTAAGTTTCATTGTAAACCTGAAGAATGTTAAGCAATGAGGTTTTTCGTGTGTGTGTGTGTGTGTGTGTGTGTGTGTGTGTGTGTGTGTGAATATTGCAGGAAGCTGGCTATTGGGGGTGTTGGCAAGATGGATGGTAGCAGTGGTTAAATTGGAAATGTATTTTAAAATTAGATATAAAATACTTACTAAGTAAATAAATGTCACTTGTGTTTTTAAGTAATACACCTAAATTTAATAAATCTGAAATTGTATTATGTTAAAAATGAGCTCTGAGTTCTCCTCAAATTAGTCATGCAGAATCCTGACCTTTTTGTATAGTGGCTGATAAGCTTACTTGGTTAAAAAAAATGCATTTCATATGGGAAGAAATTCTTCAAAAATGAGTGTTATTTTTTCATATTATAGAAAAAATTTTAGTAATTTCTCAGCTAACAGTTGAATCTTGCAGTTAATCAAAATATTCTCCCAATGGAGAGATTAAAACAAACAAACAAAAGACTCACATTGCTTGAAAACTTTTGTGAATAGCTTTTCTCTCTTTATTGCCATTTATGTTTTGAAGTTTGGAGAATTTCTTCTTCTTTTTCATTTTAATTCTTTCCCAAGTCTCTTAGCATAATCATTACTATGTAGTAATTTGTTCAATTATTAAATTATTCACTTTTCATAGTAATTTGGTTCTCTGTATTTTACAGAACGTTGTTCCAGCTGAGGTATCCCTCGTATGTGTGGTGAAGCCAGATGAATTCTGGGATAAGAAAGTAACACATTTTTGTTTTTGGAAAGAAAAGGATAGACTTGGCTTTGAGGTAAATATAATTGATTAAAAAACAGAAGTGTTGGACTTTTGTGTGTTTCTTCAGGTTGTTTATTAAAGGACTGCTTGATTCATGCCTAAGGAATGCCACAATTGGTGTATCTTTAGCTTTCTGACACTTGTTGGATGAGTTAGTTACGCCTTTGTCACAGACTATAAAAAAATTACTTTCATTTGTCTTTCTTTTCATTAAATCCTTTCAATAAATAGAACCCTTTAATTTAAAAACTTTTTGTTTGGGGTTGGGGTGATAGCTTAGTTGGTAAAGTGTTTTCTTGCAATCATGAAGACTTGAGCTTGATCCTCAGGTCACAGATAAAAAATGCCAGGTGTGGTGGCATGCACTTGTAATTTCAGCACTGGGGAGGCATAGACAGGAAGATCCTTGAGGCTCACTGGCCAGTTAGTCTAGCCTACATGATGAGTTCCAGGACATTGTGAGGCACAAGGTGGGTGGTGCCTGAAGAATGACAATGAAGGTTGTCCTCTGGTCGTCACAGACAGGCACACACATGTACACATGTATTCATTCTATATGAACACACACATATCAAAAATAATAAAGTAAAATGGATTTCATTACTAAGAGGAAGTAGGAAATCCTAGATAATAGAACTGAAGTTAGAGTCTTTTCTAAGATATGCCAGGAATATCTTTTAGTGGTCTGCTTATAGGAAATGTATTTTATTATTAATATCTTTTATCTTCTTTTTATTACTTTTAAGATTTCATTTGGATTTTGTTTTGTTTTGTGGTGTCTAGATGTGTTTTATTTTCTATTTATTCTATTTAATGTTCTTTATGCTTGTATCTCTGGTTTGATGAATGTCTACCTTTAATTTTAGAAAATTCTATTACATTTTCATTTGTAAAGTTTTATATACTACCTGTTCTTTTCATACTTCTGGAATCCTAACTATGTATATTTATGTTAGATCTTTTGAAAATTTGCTCACCATAATAGGTTGGTTTTGCTTCATTTTTATAGATGTTTTTCTGTTATCTTCTTGTTCTTTTTATTCTTATTTCCCATTCTTCCTTGTTCTTTCTCTCTTTCTCCCTCCATCCATCCCTCTTTTCCTCCCTTCTTCCTTCCCTCCCCTCTTTCTGCAGCGCTGAGGAGTAAGTCCCTGGCCTTGGACAGTCTAGGAAAGTGCTTCATTCTCACACATGCACCCTGTGTGCACTTCACGGAGGCCAGAGGAGGGTATCAAGTGTCGTCTTCTACTGTTTGTCCATCTTATTTTCCTGAGACACATATCTCAGTAACACTAGAACATGTGCTATTTTTCAGTTAGATTGGCTAACTAGCCACCCCCAGCGACCTCCTGTCTGTACCACCTCTCAGTGTTGGAGTTACAGACATGCACATCCAGACCCGGTTTCTTATGTGGGTACTGGAGATTGAATTTAGGCCCAATGCTTGTGTGACAAGTATTTGTATGCACCAAGCCATCTCTATCCCCATAGTTTTGACAGTTTTCAGTTTCGATGTTTTCAAGCTCACTGTTTAATGGTTGTACTCACTTTGTTGATGAGGACCAACCAAGGTTTCTTCATCTATTACCATGTTTTTGGCTTGTTCCTTCTCTATTTGATTCTTATATAATCAGCCCCAGTTTCAAAAATTCACATTTGTGGATTGAAACCAAGCATGGATTGAGAATGTTTGAAAGAAAGTCGCATCTGCACCAAGCATAGACTTTATTCTTTAAAATTTTTTTGTTTATTTTATTTATTTATTTGAGAGCAACAGACAGAGAGAAAGAGGGAGGGAGGGAGGGAGGGAGAGAGAGAGAGAGAGAGAGAGAGAGAGAGCGAGCCACTGCAAATGAACTCCAGATGTGTGCGCCCCCTTGTGCATCTGGCTAGCATGGGTCCTGGGGAATCGAGCCTCGAACTGAGATTCTTAGGCTTCACAGGCAAGCGCTTAACCACTAAGAGTTTTTATCATATTTCCTTAAAGAATGTAGTGTGGTAACTATGTATATAATGTTTACATTTTATTAGGTATTATAAGTAGTCTAGAGATGACCGTGTATAGAGGCAGGTCATATAAGTTAAATGTCAATTGTAATGTCGTAGAATGAACTCTATGGGTTTTGGTATTTGCAAGGGTGTCCAGAAACAAATCCCCAAAAGATAACAAATAATGACTCCAGTTATGTTTCTGCTGCTGCAGTCCTATTCTTCCCTGTTACCTCACAGTCTCTGTACAGATATCTTAAGCTCTCTACCTGATAGGCCCATGGCTGGATCTATTTTGCTCTGGTCATACTATTTTCTTTAAGTCTTGGCAGCGGCTTATTTTCTTGTTGACTTCTTTTGTATGCCTTAATATTTGACATTGAATGTTGGGTCTCTTGTTTAAGACAGTAAAGGGTGAGGTAAACAATGTCTGTGTCTTTATGTCGGCCTATCTTGTCTTTTGCAGTGTTTTTAGAAATGCAGGGCATTATTAGACTAGCCAGGACCTGAGCTGGCTCTGGACGTTGGTGGACTTTTGTGGTCTCGGTGCTGGTGTACCAGTGGCTTCATTTCAAGTTACTTGGTTGGAGCACTGCTGTTTCTGGCTTTCTCCATTTTATCTTGTAACTTTGTCATTGGAAGATTTGACTCTGTTGTGCACTTAGTGGAAGAGTTTGTGCCAGACATATAAAGGAACATGGCTCCAGCTACTGGATTACACACTAGGAAGACCGTTTTCCTGATAAGCAGTAACTCCTTCCCAAGAAGGGAGACAAAGTGTACTGAGGGAAAAAAGTAAAAGCTGAAGCCAGGATGCCTAAGTGCCTCCGTCAGGACCATGGAGAGTGCGAACTTCAGCCCGGCCCTTCGTGGCCTGGGGTGTGCTAGCAGTGGTATTCCGTGAAAGCTCAGTGCACAGGCTGGTGGTGCACAACCCGAAGCTGTGCGCAGAGGAGAGGAGAATCAGTGCCTGTCACAGCTTCCTTCCGCATAGGTGTCCACTCAGAGACACTGTGCCTCGTTGGGCTTTGTCAAGATAAGACAGAATTTATGTCTGCTTTGGTCTGATGATCATAGACTGTTGTTTTAAAATACAAGTGTTGGATGAAACTTCTTGTATCTATGTACTTTGTCTTAGACACCAAAGAGATTCAGCTAGGATATTTGCCCAAATAAATAAGTGTTTATTAAAAGCCTAATGTCTTAAAGAGATGAGAGTGATTTCAAGTGCTGGTTAATGTGCCACTGAAGGAGCAGTTCAACACCAGCCATTAAATAGCACTTAGAGCTTAGAGATATAATTAAATTCAACTAAGATTCTTGTTTAATTAAAAATTACTTTCCTTGGAGTTATTTTGCATAATTTGAGTTGTAACTAAGCCTGGACCTCCATACATATTCTACATACTTTTAAGAGTGTCATTTTATTACAAGTGCCAAAGTATTTGTATGCATGAATGTGTGCTACCTTTTAGAAATATCTGTAAAAAGACTTTTCACAATGTTAATCAAATAAATACTTAGTGATCATTTTAGTTGCCCCTTGCTTATACATTTCACATTTCTTGCCCATCAGACATCTTCCTTTTTGTATTTTTTTCTTCTAGGTTATCTTTCGTCTGTTCATTTCTCCTGTGCCTCCTCTTGTTCACTGAATATTCATTAATACTGCTAGCCTTAATATTTCTCCATTGTAGTTACCTGCTAGCTTCCTTTTTGCTAACTCATAATACACTCAAGTAACTTCAGTCCTGCTGCAGCCTTGCATCTGATTGCTGTGATAGCTTTACCTGGTTCTGGGCTGGCATCTGTAGTCTAATGGCAAGATAAGATTGAACTAGAACTGGTATTCATCTTGTCCTAACACTGAGACACTAAAAACCAAAAAAGCCTTAACCTCCTTTTCTTTATTAACACTTCTGATAGTAAAAGTGTGTTAACTGTTAACTACATTTCTCTATTGTTTCCTTATTTCTGTATTCAATCCTTTTCTTTTTGGAATTCTATCTAATGGTGGGACCCAAGACTTCCTTTTCAGGGGCATTACTGGCTCCATGTAAGTCTGATTTTTTTTCTTTATAGGGACTCAGTTTCCCTTAATGAGAAAAAATTATTGGACTGGAGAGATGGCTTAGCTAGCGATTAAGGTGCTTGCCTACAAAACCAAAGGACCCAAGTTCAATTCACCAGGGCCCACATAAGCCAGATGCACAAGGTAGCACATGCATCTCGTGTTTGTTTGCAGCAGCTGAAGGCCCTGGTACACCCATTCTCTTTCTCTATGTGCCTCTTTCTCTCTCTATCAACTAGATAAATAAAAATAAAATATTTTTAAAATATTCTTGAAGAAACAGTTACAACAGATGTACACATCAAAATAGTGTGCATATGAATATATATGAATCTTTGCAGAAACCTACAAAGGCACATTTTCATATCAGATCTGGCATACACATTCTTGGCATAAGGGAAGTTAAAAAAAATCTGATTATCTACGTGGTAAAAGTTTAATTCACTGTTAAGCTCTTTAGAAATGGTTTACTCAGAAAGAATAAGTGTGCCGGGCGTGGTGGTGCACGCCTTTAATCCCAGCACTTGGGAGGCAGAGGTAGGAGGATCGCCGTGAGTTCAAGGCCACCCTGAGACTCCGTAGTGAATTCCAGGTCAGCCTGAGCTTGAGTGAGACCCTACCTCGAAAAACAAAAAAAAAACAAAAAAACAAAAAACAAAAAAAAGAATAAGTGCTCTAGTTACAGAAGAAGATATAAAAATAAAGGAAAAACACAATGTTAGTCTCTCCTGTAAACTAGACTCCACACTAAGGAAAACAAATGCTTTGATTAAAGACCATATGGCAAATATCTTTTTCTCTTCAGATTTCTTGAAATGTGATCTGTGCTAGCTAACAAAACATTGTGGTTTAGTCATTTAATTTTTCCTGTCTTGACCTTTCTAACATACATAAAATACAGGAAAAAACTAATATTTATGTATGACTTTACTATTTTAAAAATCCATGGTTTGTATTTCCATTGAAAGGACTTGGCAAAAGTTTGAAAAACTTGTGAAGGGTAGTGATCTTTCTAACTTTCTGTATTTTCACTGTTTTATCCTGGTTCTCTTTGTCTATGTTAGTTCTTGGGGGATGGCTGTGAAATTTAAATTTTTGCTTAGTAAAACTATAGCTGTTTTTAATATAATGCATAATATTAATAGCATATTTGAATATTCATGTAGATTATAAGATTAATTATTTAATGGCTAGACTAGATGAAAGTCACAATAAGATTCCTTCCACATGCCTGAATTTATGCAGCATATGTTTTTAATGTCTTCAAATGCAAAGGCATGACAAATATGCATATACAATAGCCATTAGTCAGATTTATTATTCAACCTGTTAGTCATTGAAGTTACCAGTATTTTAAAGAAATGGTTAATAAAGCATTGAGGGAGTTTGCTGGTTTTATAGGTGGGTAAAATTGTCATGTTATATACAAACTCACTTCTGTGTTAAAATAACTTCATTTATAGGAGGAAGGATTCGTGTTTACGATTTGAGATGGTGGCGTGGAGGGAGGCGTGGTGGCTGGAGTGGTTCTGTCCATGGCTGGGGGAGAATAAGTGTGCTCACTCACATCGTGCTGGGTCAGGAAGCAGAACGAAGACTGTGGCTGGACCCTGACCCAGGACATAGCCCAGCTCATAAGGCCCCCCCCTCTTCCTCCAATGAGTCCCCACCTCCTAAAGGTGCCATAACTCTCTATCACTGTGCCAACAGCTAGAGACCAATTCAGACACATGAGCCTAAGGAGGACATGTTATCTGTCAATTATAAAGCACGAACTTGATCTGTGGTTTTTATTGTCAACTTGATTGGTTTGAAAACTGCCTAGCATGTTAGCAGAGCTCACTTCTGGTATGACAATGAGAAACCTGTCCTCAATATTAACACCACCATCAGAAGCTGGAATCTAGGATGAGGTAAAGGGGAGCCAGGAGGGAGCCTGGTACCATTGGCATTCTTTGTCTCTCTTTGCTTCCTGGCCACTATGAGGTGAACAGCTTTCTCGTCCACACACTGTAGTCATCATGATGTTCTGCCTTATTTCAGGTCCAAAGCCATGAATAGCCAGCCATAGACGTGAACACTGATCCTTCCTCCATTAAATAGTTTCCCTGGGTATGTCATAGAGACAAAAAGTGTGACTTTGTGGATCCACATACTCATAAGTTACTAACACTGAGGTTATCTTTTGTCCCATGGGACAAACGGTGATTACTTGCAATTGTGGATAAAATCCACAGATTAACCTCTTCTGTTACAGAGGTTGTTACATATTAATCAGTCTATAGAAAGCCAGGCACAGATAGAAGCATAGCACTACAGGAAAAAATATTCAGTATTTTATTATCCAACCCCCAGTGATCATTTATTCCAGCAAAACTCCACTTCTTTTTTTTTTAATTAATTTATTTATTTTTTCTCCATTTTTATTAATATTTTCCATGATAACAAAAAAAATCCCATGGTATTACCCTCCCCCCTTTCCCCTTTGAAATTCCATTCTCCATCATATCCCCTCCCCATCTCAATCTTTCTACTTACATATATACAATACCAACCTAATAAAAGCCCTCCTCCCTTTCTTTCTCTTCCCTTTCTATCTCCTTTTTTAACTTACTGGACTCTGCTACTGAAAACTCCACTTCTTAACTAAGGCTCCACAACTCCCCCACACAGCCCCACCAGCTGGGGACCAAGTGTACAAACACATGAGCCTCTGGGGGACATTTCGTAGTCACACCATGGTACTGGCCTATCAATAAATTTACCCTACTTCAGAAGTAAAATTTGTAGAAATGAGGAAAGAAATACTTATGTTGAGATTAACCAGTGTCAATGGAAAGTAAAAGGTGTTTTCATTTAAGCAAGCCAGGTAATAGGACAAATGACCCAGGTTAAATGTATACAGTGATAATGCTTGAGAATTGGGTCCTCTTATTGCTTAAAGAAACAGCATAGCCCGGGCGTGGTGGCTTACGCCTTTAATCCCAGCACTCAGGAGGCAGAGGTAGGAGGATCACCGTGAGTTCAAGGCCACCCTGAGACTGCATAGTGAATTCCAGGCCATCCTGAGCCAGAGTGAGACCCTACCTTGAAAAAAAAAAAAAGATACAGCATAGGTAGCGTCATTTGGGTACCTTTGTTGACTGATTGGGGAAATAATGCTGAAGTGGTACATTCCTTTAGTCTGTCTTCTGTAAGAGTGGTGAATGTGTGGTGGAACAAGGCATCAACTTGGAATAATTGGCTTCTAGATCAATATCTTTCCAAATTGTAAAGTAATGATGTCTTATCTGAGAAAGATATTTGGAAATCATTTGGTCTATTGCAGTAAAGCCATTGGCTGTCTGTGTTATTATAACCAAAGGGGCAGTGACTTCAGGGTATTTTCTGTAAAGGCTTTAGAAATAAGCAAACGTTAATCTGCTCCTTTTTGTGAACGCATTGGGCACCTGTCCCTGTAGTACTACAGAAAGTTGAATGAAAAAGGTAATTTCTTTATTAGAAGTATCTTTTCATCTTTGTTTCATGATTAAAACATAGACTCCTAATAAACAAAACTCCTAATAAATAAATTTAGCTTTCCCTAAATTAAGGCTATTGAATGAGTGAATAATTTATCACCTAAAGTTAGGTTATAAGGGATATAATAGTGAAAGTTTTCAAATGAGAGGCATTTTTCACTATTCAAATAAAACATTGTGTCACATAAAGCACAACATGCAAGCATAACAGGTAACCATACATTTTTTTCTTTTCAAAATTATTAGTAGTAACATATTTTATATGGATGAATCATGTGTTGGCACCCTCTTTTCCCTCGTCCCTGCCCCCATTCCACTGGGAACGCTGCACAGTGGGGTCGCAGGTATTCCCCATGGGGTTGTGGGTTATGCATTGGCGCAGTAGTCAGTTATTTTTGGAGGGGAGGGAATGCCTCTGGGCATGATGTCTCAACCTGTGCCTCTTACAATCTTTCTGCCCTTTCTGCAAAATTCCCTTTTTAAATTTTCTGTTGGGTTGTCTTTTCAGGAGAGAGGATCTTGGAGTAGTCTGTTTTCTGGTGTGAGTTGATGCTCAGTCTGGCAAAGAGTTTATCATGGAATCAATATGTACATCTTGATTTCACTATCAGTGTATGTCTGGAGAAACGCCAGCCAGACACTTGAAGGAGGGTAAAGCTCCTTCCTGGGATCTGATTGTATATGATCATCCTGGTGGGAATGTCTGCATGCCAATTGGGTATCAGATTAGATGGTTCCGATGGGCTGTTTGCTCTTTTGCTCTTACCACGCCAGTCTTGGAGAACTTCAGAAGGAGAAAATTCACTGGAGATCAGAGAAGCTTTGTAAACATGAGCACCTGAGTTTGAGGGGTATGATGGTGATTACATGTAATCCCTATGCTGGGAGGCAGAGACAGGACTTTACTGGGCCCACTGGCTAGCCACTATAGCCTAATTAATGAGTTCCAGTCCAGTGGGAGATCCTGTCTCAAAAAAAATAAAACATTGGATTGCACTACAGAAGTGACATCTGAGATTGTCCTTTGGCCTACAGACACATACACATATGCACACAAACCTGCACACACATATGCATAACACATGAAACAAAAGAAGTTTTAATGAGCAAAAATATCAAACAAACCCCTCTGTGACAAGTTTTCCACCAAGTAAAACCCATTTTCTTTCATTCTAAAATGTTTGGTAAGTCCCATGACTGCATAAATAGGCAGGCAGCCCATTGGAGAGATGGCAAACCGTCATACCAGACAAGACATTAAGCCACCATTCAAAAGGAGAATAACATAAAGATCGCTCTTACTACATTCACCCAGATGTAAGCTGCTGTGCTGTACCTTGCTCCTCTCTTTAATAGAAAAGAGAACCTCATGCTTTCCCTGGCTCTCCTTCATCTCCACGGCACCTCGTCCACCTTTACCTCCCTGCTCCCTCACACCCCTCCCCTTTCTGCAGCTTCTGTTTGAGCTTATGGTATCTCCTGTGTCAGATGTCCATCGTATTCTTTTCTGAGTTTTAACAAATGCTGCTAGGTGTGTATCACTGAAAGTGCGTATGTTAAGCTTCATGATAAAATCCTTAGTTGCCACCATCTAACCTAAGCACCCAAATGTGAATGCCTTGATGGACATCAGGTGACCTCCTGCTTCATTTGCCTAGTGCCTTCCATCTGTACCTAGCAGAAATTTGTTTATCTATCCTTATTTGTGTTCTCAGATTGTATGTGCTAAAACCTTAAATATATGAAACAAAACTTTTAGAAGAAAGTAGAATTTCTTTTATTATTCTACTTATTTCTAGTTACTATTTACATCACTGCTAAATATAATAATTAGCTTCTAATTTTTAGTTTTGTAAAAAGGCATTGTATTTTCAGTCTTACTTATTTAATTTTTCCCCAATCATCATTAGATTTGTAAGATTCACGGAGATATTTGTAGCAGATGGGGTTGATTCATTTTTATTGATTAATAATAATCTGTGTAAATGAAAACAATTTGCTTTTCCCCCTATTGATTGGTGGCTATTTGGACCATTTCCATTCTTTTGCCATCAGTAAAATGGCGCTACTGTAAACATTCTTATATCCTGAAAAAACATGTATGTTTTTCTGTGTTCACAGGATCTCCAGGTACAGGTTATAGAAATATTACGGTTCTCATGATAATGTTGTTGTATACTTGTACTTTCATGTATAAGAGTTCCCCTGTTTCACAGCCTCACCAACACAGGACTTAGTGTTATAGTTCTTGTACTCTTTTCTCAAGTTGTTGCCGTAAGTTTTGTTGTGGAATGAGTGGTAAGAGGAGTTGGGAATGTTCCAGCGTTTTTGTTCTCTGAAATTGTTTTATGATTAAAATGTCTTGTTCTATTGCTAACGAGGGGTAGGAAGAATGTAAGAATGACAGTGTGAAGGTGTTCTCTGAGACATTGCCCTCCCCCAGAAACTGACTGGTGCATTCGTGACCCCATAGTAAATATCAATAACCCCACTGAGGAGGGCCCTCCGTAGAATAGGTGCAGGGGAGAGGAGGTGTAAGAGTATAACCCAGTGGGAATATGACCAATTTGCAATATGTTCATATATTAAAGTTCTCAAAAAATGTCCTTTTCTTTATTCATTAAAATTCCCTTATAAACTACCCACATCAGAAATTTTCATACTGAAAATATCTTTTTAAAGGAGAGCATTATATTTATTTTGTGAATTTAAAATGCAAAGAAAGTAAACAGAATGCTATAATCATCTCTGTGTCTTTATACCTAGGTCCAACAGACATTAGTTAGTCATGGTCACCAGTGTCCTCTTTTTATACCTCATCCACTTTTCCCAAGCCTGTATTACAGTGATGAAAACTGTAAACCTCTAATTCTCTGATAGAGAATATTAAGTTATTTTGTATATAAGTATCTTGTCTAAATATCACATTTCAAACTTTATTAATAAGTTTATCAGTTATATGCATATACAGTTTGTATGATTGATTGATTTGATGATCCAAATTATGTCCATATATACAAATGGTATAAATATGTGTGATTGGTTGAGAAGCCTAGATAAAGATGGTTTGAAGAACTCTTTAATGGTATCTAATTGGATTATTGACTTCTAGCTCATGATGATATAATGTCTGTGAACTGAATTGTCAGAATCCAAGCCACATCTCTTAGTTAATGTTCTACAAGGCTGAGTAATTAGAGCTTTGTGATTGTGGAGAGTTGGATTGGTGTTCATCCAGAACCAAATTCTCTTGGGCTATCTTCAGCCCCTGAATGGCCATGCAGTGCACCCCTCTGGTCTGAAGCAGCCTCTTTCCAACTATCAGATTTTTTTTTTTAAAAAAAACACCTTTGGAAGGCATTAACTTAGCAAACTATTAGTTTCAGCCAAGCCCAAAGCTAAGAATGTCATCAGAAAACATCTAAAGCTTCCTATAGAATTTTCTCCCCTTTGCCTTAAACCACCTACCTGCTGGCCCCACCAGTGAATCCAAAAAATGCCTTGCTTTACAGCCTTTTTTTTTTGTTGTTGTTGTTCTGTGACTATAAAAGTTCATACAACCATATACATTGGAATGTATTGGAGCAATCTAAATCTGTGTTCTGGGCCATGACTTATATTCAGCTCAGAATAAGCTGTCCTTATTCCCTTGGAGATGAAGCTGTGTTTTATATCAACATTTGGTAGTGGCTGAAATTTTCCAAATTTTTAAAATTCATTTATTTAAAATTGAGAGAAAGAGGCAGAGAGAGAGAAGGAGAGAAGGAGAGAATGGACACACCAGGTCCTCCAGCCACTGCAAAGGAACTCCAGGTGCATGCACCCCTTGTGCATCTGGCTTATGTGGGTCCTAGGGAATTGAACTGGGATCCTTTGGCTTTGCCTTAACCACTAAGCAATCTTTTCAGCCTCCCAAGGACTTAATTTTTTTTTCTTAAGGTTGTGAGGATAATGTACAGATGACTTTTTAAAATAAATCATGTTTTCTTGAAAATACTATACAATCCTTGTATTATTGGTTGTGCATTCTTGACTTATCTATTAAAGGGAACATTTTAATCTGTAGTTGTTTTACTGTTTTTGCACACTTCTTTTGTTCTTGAATGCACTAGGTCTCTGTTCTGTGGAGTGGGCCATCACGTGCATGTTGCAGCGAGCATCCCCATGGTGTAGGTTAATGGCTCTTCCATCTTCTTCAGACTCTCTATTTCCATAAATTGGTAGTTTGCTTTAGACAGCCATAACATTTAGATTTGGTTTTTTTTTCCAAGGCCTTTTGCAGGTTGTGTCATGTTCCTTGGTCACAAGCCTTCAGTAGTTAATTATCTTCTTTCTAACTGTTGTGCCACTCAAAGTCTTCACCCTTGAGTTGATTTAATAATTGTAAAATGAGTTCTAAGGAAATGGCTCAGAGCATGAGTGCTTGCAGTGCAAGAATGAGGGCTCGACACCATCTGAGTTCAATCCTAACACCAGGTACAAAGCTGAGTAAGGCCTCACATGCCTTTAACACCAGTCCACTGGTGCAGAAAAACTCAAATGGCTGAGACTTGACCTGTCTACTGACAGCTAGTCTTACCAAAAAAAAAAAAAAAAAAAAATTGGCAGCACAGGTTCCGTGAGACACAGTGTCCCAGGGAAAAAAGACAGAAGAGCAGTAGAGCACACCCAGTGCTCTCCTCTGGCGTCCACATGCATGTGCGCTTGCTGCAGCCATTCGCACGCATGTGCATACATTATGAGTAACACCACAATACTACACAAACACACACAGCACCAAAAATATCGCAAAATGATGATCTGCTTCCAGTATTTTCTCTTTCCGTCTTAAGTGGAAGACTTCTATGATAAACTTGCCTTCATTTATCACTGGTCTGTCCAGTATACACATGTCTATGGAGGGTGAGATCTATGCATAATTCCCTTCACCTGCTAGTTGGCAGTACAGTGACTTCATTCCTTGGCTTAGCTCAAAGGTTATTATTTCTTCTGTATAATAAGGCCACTGATTGAAACAGATTTAATGTTTCAATGCATGATGTTTATTATTCTTACTGACATGTGGGTCATCACATCTTTGGCCACAAGGTTTTTTTGTTTGTTTTTTGTTTTGCTCGAGCCCCTTCAGCACACCTCTGGTAGATGTTGGTAGTGTTTTGATCATCTGGATGAGAAGATGTTCTGAGTTCATTGTGTATACTTCTCCAGTTTTACAAGGATCCCTGGTTCCTTTTGCTTAGTAGTGGTATTTGGATATCATAATCTAGATGCTTGGGGTATACAGGATTGGACTAGAAAACATTTTCAATTTAGTGCATCTTGCTAATTTTAAAGTGATATGAACATTCTTTGCTGATTATATAATTGTATTAGTGTATTATCTTATACAGAATAGTGCAATAGAGCCATTAGAATCTCTTACTTTTTGCTTTCATATTATCAAAAGATTTTATAGTTTTTTTTTTTTCTTAAGAAAATAGCCATGACTTACTGGCTTTAAATGCCCTTCTATTAACTAAATGATGTTATCATACTGACACAATGTTGCATATGTTAGCCTAATTCTACCTCTCACTTTCAGAGACTTCAATAGTAATTTTCTAAACATTTTTTCTTTGCATTTGTAGGTTATTTTAGTGTCTGCCAATAAGTTGACTCGTTATATAGAGCCATGCCAATTAACAGAAGACTTTGGTGGGAGTCTCACCTATGATCACATGGACTGGTTAAACAAGCGGCTGGTTGGTATATTACAATGAGATAAAATGTTTTTGCATGTCAATAAGACATTTTAAACTATATACATATGTGTGTGTGTGTGTGTGTGTGTGTGTGTGTGTGTGTGTGTGTTGGGGGGGTTTCGAGGTAGGGTCTCACTCTAGCCCAGGCTGACCTGGAGTTCACTATGGAGTCTCAGGGTGGCCTTGAACTCACAGCAATCCTACCTCTGCCTCCCGAGTGCTGGGATTAAAGGCATGCACCACCACGCCCGGCTTAAATTACATATTTTAATCAATGAAAATGTAGATTGCTTTCCTTTTTATAAAAATAGAGAAGTAATGTGGTATACAAATACAACATTAGAGTATGTAATTAAAATCCCTTGATAAGATATAAAGGCTAGAAATTGAGATGGCCTTCGTTGATATATTTAATCTCTCTATGGCTTCAGTATCATATTTAATATGCAACTGAACAGTAATATCATGTAGGATTGTAGGGGAGACAAATGAATTTACATCCAAAATACTTAGACCAGAACCCACCATGATACAATAGTGCTTTGTGTTAGCTGTTAATATTATAGGATCTATAAAAACAGTAAGTCTTTTACATAGAATAAGAGTAGCGCTATGTCTTGAGACTCAATTTAGGTAACATAACCATTTTCTAAAGATAGTTAAACATCAGTCTCAGGAATCAACTTGAGAACAGTTGGAATAAACTTATCATTTCTGAAAGTTTACCTCCCTGTCCAGACTTCTGACATCTGCTGCTGTATGTGCTGCAGCATTGTTTTATTGAACAGTGGAACAATCATTAAAGCGATTTTGCTTGCATTATGTGTTAACTTTAGTGAACTTGTTTTTATCCCTGAATGGATAACCATTTCTTTTCCCATCATGTTTGAACAAATTTGAACAAAATACTGGATAAACCATACAGATTTTCCCTAATCCCTATTCAGAAATATTAGAAATAATCATGTTAAATTCATATGTGTTTATGCTATATGCATGTCTATGAAACTCTTAGCTATTACATATAATCAATATGGATTGGTGATAGAGTAAGGTGAGGAAATGTTCTATATGTACAATTGGGAGCTAGAACTGATATAAGTAACAATCATATAGTTTTAAAATTATTATTGGTTCAAGTTATTTCTCCAATAACACAGATATAAATAATCTGAGTGAATAATAAAATAATTTTGTAGTGTACTCAAATTTAAAAGTCATTCCATTTCCATTAGCACTGTGGACTATTTTGAGATGCAGTTTTGTTTTGTGTTGTGCTCTGGTGGTTGAATGCAGTGGAAGGATCGGGAAGTACAGCTAATTAATTCTGTTACTATTAATACATGTTAATATGAGATCATTTTAGTATTTTAACATAATCTCGTATTGTAGGTTTTTGAGAAGTTCACGAAGGAGTCTACATCATTGTTAGATGAACTTGCTTTGATTAACAATGGAAGCGATAAGGCAAATCAGCAAGAGAAAGAAAGGTAGGTGGCTGTTGGCATGTCATTATATCCTTGAAAAGTCATCATTAATCTGTTAAAAGATATGTGTATTGTTAGTACAAGCTAAAAGGACTACAGAAAAAAAGTCTCCAATCAAAAGTGATAAGCACTACTAATAAAAATGTACTTTACACATAAAACATTAATTTGACTCTAAAGTTTCTGTAAAGAAACTATTTTGTGTATGTGTGAATAGGATTCTATTTACTTTTTTTTCTGATACTGGAAAACGTTTGGTTGCAAAAACATATTTTCAAAATGAAACCATATTATACTCTCCATAGTTTACTTTTTCCTGATAAAGAATGTACAAACAGCTGCAGCTTGAAATGAAATTCCTTTAACTTTATTTAAAAACAGCACTTAAATGCCTGGTTTGGACTTTCTTTTGTTCTTTGAAATGTATGCTTTCATGAGTTTAGTTTGCAGAATTTAGTGCTATTATACTCATGGAATAATAGTTGAGGTATAGCTTCAGGAGCAGGGGAGCTGGCTCGGTGCTTGCTGTGTAAGCCTGATGGCCTCAGAGGGCCTGATTCACTCTGAGTTCCATTTTCTAGCACCCATGTAAATAGCTGGGCATGGCCAAGCACTCCTGTAATCCAAGTCCTAAAGGGAGGGGAGTGCTGAGAATCACTAGGGTTCCTTGGTCAGCCACCCTGAGCTATAGCAGAAACCCTGTGTTCAGTGAGAGACTCCATCTCAAAGGAAACAAGCAGATGAGTGACAGAAGAAGGATACCTGAAGTTCTCCTTTGGCATCCACAGGCATGTACATAGGGTGCTCTGGTCTACATACATATGTGCACACATTCCACATGCACAGTTTACCTAGGTGTATCATTGAACTTTACACAACCTTGTCAGTTTTCATTTTTCTGTTCATCGGCCAGATTCCTTTGTACCCAGTAGAAAGCACTTGGGAAGCAAATCAACTCCTGAACTTTTGATTATTGGCACTCAGTAGATGAGGGTAACTTTTCATTAGGAAAACTGAAGGAGTCAACAGGCATACTTGTCTAGCTCCTCTTTATCATCTGACCTTGAACAAACAGTGGGACCTATGAATTTAAGTGTACTTACATTTCAGCTAAACTAAGGTCAGAGGGATCTTAGGTGATTATGATTTTACTAAATATTGATCAAAACAAAGTCAAAATGTGAAAACAAATAGTTTGAATTTAAACATTATTAAAGTTACCATAAACATTTAAGAATATTACTGTCCTATAGATAGTATATGATACACAATTCCCCCCCCCAACACTCCCCTCCCAGAGTGATGTGCATAAACATCTGTTCACCTCGATAGGGCACTGATGACAGACCAGAGTCATGACTTCACCCAAGTCTAGCTTCTTAAAGATGGTTAGTAGAGATGTATGCACAACTTACAGGCAGGTATACAGCAAGGAAAAGGCCCTTTCCCCATCAATTAATAACCATTTATGTATTCTAGGGAGGAGAGGGGCTTCCTGTACCAACTCATGAGCCCTATCCCTCTGTACAAAGGAACAATAGTGGGCTCAATCTTGTGAGTGTCTGGTAATCCAACTGCTCTGGTTTGAAGTTGACAATGGCCTTGTCACACCTGAAGGATAGAACTCTGTACCTCCAAATAAGAATGCAGATATTTAATTCTGTGATTATATATGTGATATACGCATCATTATTCACACATACTTTTATGTTATGGCTTAGAAATTGAAAATGTTAAACAAGGTACTTGATAAAAAAAAATTAGCCAAATGTCTTTGATTTTATTAGTCCATTCAAATAGCTGTGTCATAGTTATATTCCCCAAGAAAGACATGAAGAGGGTTAGGAAATGAGTCCATAGCCAGTTTAATGCTGTCGACTGCATCTCTGCCCCTAATGGGTAACATTATAGGTTAAGTGTTCTAAGGAAGCATAGATCAAAGAAGACTGTTGAATTGCTCTATTAGATTGCTCATAGACTATGACAATGGGACCCCTTTTTCTTTACCTAGTGAAATCTTGATTAGTATTGTGAGAAGTACTTGAGAAATGTGGGTTTGCATGCCTACATGAATTATTAATAAAATATGGTGTTTAGCAGTCTCTTGAGGCACTCAAGTGTTATTGCTCAGTTCCTTTTATACCCAGGAAATAAAGCCCCTTGTTTTGCAAATTCTCAGCAGCCTTCATTAGGACCACCCTCAGGAAGCATCTTGGCTACAGGTGCGAGCTGGGATCAGTTGACAGAAGTGAAGAATTTAGCTCAAGGCTGATAGTTCAGCTCACTTGGCTTGGTGTGCCAGCCTCCCTGTCTGTCCTGAATCTTCTCTTTCCCATATGTGTTTAAGAAAACAAGAGTAGAAATCCAGCTGCATAAGAAGCTTAGCTCAAACAGGGAAGAAAGCAGGAATGTCACACATGCACACAAGTACATGTGCGTGCATGAACTCACACATATGCGCATGCACACACCTGTTGTATCAGAAAAATGTTTGCAGCTATCAAAATTTCCTGTAGAAAAGTACATTTTTTATTGAAGGATGGCTATATGCATTTTAATGTTAAATTGCTGTGTTATAAATTTCATTGTGTAGAAATTTTCAGTGAATAAACATGAAAATGCATTCTTTGGTTTAGTTTAAATACTCAGTAATTAATAACATTACACTATATTTTTCTAAGTAATAGGATTTTGCATTAAAAATTTTATGACTTACCACATTGGTATGCCTTAGGCTACTCATGTTAAATTTTCTCTAATGGGTGTCCTTATGCCTCCATGTGAAACAGAATGCTCAGGTTTTTATATTTAAGCAAGTATGCCTTTTCTCCACTCTCAATAAAATTATTTTTACTTTCACATTTGCACCTCTCCCCTGCCCTCATTTCCTCCTTTTCCCCTCTCACTGGTCTCCTCCCCCCCCCCCAGGTAATATCTAGTATTCTTTACATTGCCATGTGTACATACATATATGTGTATATATGCATATATTTAAATGTAGATTTCACATGAAGAAAACCGTGCAGTATTGTAACTTACTACCCCAGTACACTCTTATACTCCCTTTTCCTTTCCATTTGTATTCCTTTCTTACCCATAGTCCCCATTCTACTTTCATGTCAGGTAGGGTTGTATGTGAGTGTGTGTGCATGTGCGTGTGTGTGTGTGTGTGTGTGTGTAGCTCAGAATTCAGGCACCATATTGAATAAGATTGAAGAGAATAGATACCCTTTTCTTGTTTTTATTTCAAAAGAAATGATTTCCATTTAGTATAATACTGACATACATACATACGGCCTTACTATGTTGACATATCTTGTTTCTATCCTAGTTTCTTCAGGGTTTTTCTAATGAAGAAATAATGAACTTCATCAAAAGTCTTATCTGCATCTTTGGTGATAATCATATGGTTTCTGATATTAAGTCTATTTATTTGCTATATTACATTTATTTATTTAAATATGCTAACCTGTCCTTACCTTTGCAGTAAACACAACTTGGTCATGTTGGTCATGGTATATAATTCTAATGTATTGTTAAATTTGATTTGCAAGTATTGAGAATTTTTATGCGTATGGTCAGGAGGGAAATTGGTCTATAGTTTTCTTTTGTGTGTATCTCCTTATCTGGCTTGGCATTACAATAATACATGCGTTATAGAATGAGTTTGGTAGTAATACTTCCCTATTTTTTTGGTTTATTGTTACTTATTTATTTGTGAGCTGCAGACAGACAGAGTGAGAAAGGGGCAGAGGAAGAGAGAGAGAGAGAGAGAGAGAGAATGGGCACATACATCAGGGCCTATAGCCACTGCAAATGAACTCCAGACACATTTGCCACCTTGTGCATATGGCTTACGTGGGTACTGGGGAATCAAGCCTCAAACTGGGGTCCTTAGGCTTCACAGGCAAGCACTTAACCACTAAGCCATCTCTCCAGCCTATCACTTCCCTATTTTGTGGAACAGTTTAAGGAAAATTGGTATTCACTCTTTAAAGATATAGTAGAGCCAGGCATGGTAGTTGATACCTGTAATCCAAGTATTTGGGAAGCTTAGGTAGGAGGATCATCATGAGTTTAAATCCAGTCTAGGCTAGAGTTAGACCCTGATTTAAAAAAATATATATGTAGTAGATTTCAGCAATGAATCCCTCCAGAGTTTCCCTGCTTTGATATTGTGTGTAAAGGAATTTAACTATAAGAATAAAAATACTATAGCTTAAAATAATTACTCTCTTCATGCTTGCCAGGTCTGTGGATTTAAATTTTCTTCCATCTGTTGATCCTGAAACAGTTCTTCAGACAGGTAAGATGAATTTAAAGCAATTATTAGTGATAATAATAATTTTATATGCTAATTAGATTATTATTCCCTTATAAAAACCACTAAAATTAATGATAGTAAATTATATCTCCTTTGAAATATTTGGACTTATTTCCTGTGTTGTAAAATGGAGTATACAAAATACATTTTAAAAAAATTCCTATTTTGTGGGGTTGCTGTGAGGAGTATTAAAATCTCATATGTGCCAGGTACTGTAGTTTCAAATTTCATTCATCCAACAACCTTTGAAGATAAATAATATTTTCTCTACTTTGTACTTGAAGAAGCCAAGCTTAGAGTTAAAAATAATAATGACTTGTTTGAAATAAACAAAGGCACACTGCAGCTTGACACAAGCTCAGTGACAAGCCACTAGTCATGGCATTTTGTAATCACCTGTATAAAGCACTTTGCAGTATCCTTGCCCATAGTGAGTCCTCAGTGCTGAGACGTGCATGTTCAGACCACATGTCTAGTGATTTCACACAGTTCTATCAGAATTAACTACAGATTGTTCCAGTGAAAAATCATAATTTTATTTTTGATCAGTATATTCTAATGCTCATACTTCTTATCCTGCTCAGTACCAGGCTCCATTCTAAGTACTGTACATGTTAACTCATAGATTCTTCAACAGTCCTGGGAAATAGGTATTTGCCATACCAGTTTTAAAAGGGTAAAGGTGAAACATCGGAAGATTAAGCTGGGTGTGGTGATCTGTACAGGTGGTACAGCTGCTTGGGAGGCTGAGGCAGAAGGATTGCAAGTTCAACGTCTGCCTGAGCCACAGGTTGAGTTCAAGAAGACCTGCCTCAAAACAAAAAGTGAAAAGAGGGCTGAGGATGCAGCTCAGGGGTGGAGCACTTTCCTCGCATGTTTGCGGCCCGGGGTAGAGGGCTCCCTGAGAGGCGTGGTGCGTAGTTTAGTACACAGTCAGCTAAGTGCCACTGGAGCAGGACCCAGGCAGCATGGCTTCAGGTTGTTTTCTGCAATAATTATCCTGTTCTTTCTTTAGTGGAAGTAATTTCCACAAGGAAAATGCTGAAGGTAACACTGGTCAAAGTAGAAGTAGGAAAATATAACTATATATTCTGATATCAGTGCCTTTTGTGTGTACATATAGATATGCATATATCTATATATACATCTATATGCATACATATAGAGATGTGGACAATGATGTAGATGTCTTTTAAGCATTTGCACAAATCTTTAAAACATGTGCTTTTTCCAATGATCAAATATCAAGAAGAGTAAAAATTTGCTGAATATCTTTCTTGTTTGCATTTAACATGGTATAGATTTTCTTTAGGGAACAAAGAAATACTTGGATTTTTTGGAATTTTATATTTATAAGTTATAATAGTTGGAACTTATTCCTAATATGAAGACTTATTTCTATATATATATTTAACATTTCTAAAGCTTCGTTTAAGCTATTGAAATAAAATTTTAAAATTTGTCTACATACCACCAAGTTTTGTTTTGAATTCCATTAATTCTTTTTATTGACATGAGTGAGGAAATAGATTTATTTATTATTTATTTATTTACTTACTTACTTATTAGCGACAGAGAGAGGGAGAGAGAGAGGAGAGACAGTGAGTGAGAATGGTCACACCAGGGCTTCTAGCCACTGCAAACGAACTTCAGACGTATGCACCAGCATGTGCATCTGGCTTACGTGGGACCTGGAGAAGTGAACCTGGGTTCTTAGGCTTCACAGGCAAGTGCCTCAACTACTAAGCCATCTCTCCAGCCCATATTCTATTAACTCTTAAGGTAAAGATTGTAAGAGATTAATGGATTTAGAACAATTTCTGTTTTTTTTTTTTCTTGGACATTGGCAATAGCTACAAACCTTAATCAACATTCTTTTTCTATATATTGAAAACTATTTAATTTTAGGATATTTTTCCCAAATAAAGATGAAGAGAAGATAATTTAAGCATCTGTATTGTTTTGAGGTTTAAGTAATACAACAGTTTTATCTCGGAAAAAGTATAATACTTTAAAATGATAGATTTACCTATAACTTTAGTTGCTATGCATCTGTATTCTTAGGGTCTCATGTATGAGGATTACCTATGTGAGCATGATCTAACTGATTCCTCTGCAATGCAGTTCTTGCACCAGTAAAGCCTTTTTATGATTCAAGTTAATGTGTTGTGGCCATTCCTGTAGAGATTATTTAAGTACTATTTTATTCTATTATTTTACAGTTATAATGATCACATGTTCATTTCATTGTCAGTTTAAAAATATATATATTTATTTGAGACAGAAGAAAAAGGAAGAGAGAGAGAGAGAGTGAATATAGGCCTGCCAGAGCCTCTTGCCACTGTAAATGAACTCCATATGCATGTGTCATTTGTGCATCTGGCTGTATGAGTGTACTAGGGTATATAACCTGGGCCATCAGGATTTGCAAGCTAGCCCCTTTAATCTCTGAGCCATCCTTCTAGCCCCACTTTCAACTTTAGAGTGTTGTGATTCAGATTGTGATTCAATACTGAAATCCTACAACACATTTTTTGCATTAGTACTCTCAGATAGATAACCCAGAGTACAATTTTGCTCTTCAAGTAAAGGTGATTGTTGCTGCAGTATATTGAGTAAAAAAATCTACCAAGGGCTGGAGAGATGGCATAGTGGTTAAGGTACTTGTCTGCAAAGCCAAAGGACCCAGGTTCGCTTCTCTAGATCCCACTTAAGTCAGATGCACATGGTGGCGCATATGTTTGAAGTTCGTTTGCCGGTGGCTAGAGGCCCTGGCACATGCATTCTCTACCTTCACCATCTCTATTTATCTGTCCGTCTGCTTGTCTCCCTCTCTCTCTAATAAATAAATAAAAATTAAAATATTTTAAAAAAAATCAACCATGTGATAAGTATGTCACTACATGTACTATGGTATATTACATATGTAGCATGTACATGTTTGCATGATAGGGCATTTTAATATATTGTCTGCCTTATATAGTACATATGTTTTCACATGTGCATGCATGTGTACAAGTTTTCCTATATTTTTGTGATATAAAAATGTCTCAGTTCCATTTCACTACTTAACCATTAGGCAGAGGGATAGGTTTTAAAGGGAAAGGACTAGAATTTAGGAGATTGACACGTAAGAATGATATCTCTCTGTGGGTGTTAATTACAAGTATCTCTCCGTTTGTAAAGGGCATGAGTTGTTATCTGAATTACAGCAGCGTCGGTTTAATGGCTCTGACGGAGGGGTCTCGTGGTCTCCTATGGATGACGAGCTGCTCGCACAGCCGCAGGTCATGAAGTTGTTAGACTCCCTGCGGGAGCAGTACACACGCTACCAGGAGGTGTGCAGGCAGCGCAGTAAGCGCACACAGTTAGAAGAGATTCAGCAGAAGGTGATGCAGGTGGGTGTCCGATTTGAACCTCACTCTTTGTAGTTTCTCAGTGTTTTCTTTCCTCATGATTTCTATTGTGCAGCTAACTTCTTATTGAGTCTTATTTACATTATGTGGAGAACTTGACATTTCAAATTGGTTTTGAGAACTATTTTTATGTATCTTCATAGTAAGTATTTGCATTAAGCTTCTATTATTTATACAGTGATGGCATTGAGTATTCAGTTCACTAACAGAATGAACTTCAAAACCAACTTGTTGAAAACATTATCTCTATATTTGTCTAATGTGTGACAATAAGTTATGGATGTTTGATACATTCTTAATTTGTAATAACTTACTAGAATATTTGTTAATTTGATTATTACAATTCTATCCTAGCAATATAATACATGTGATGCAAGTAATTCTAATATTAAATTTATTCTATTAAGTGCATTATTCTATTCTATTAAATCTTTTTAAAGTAGACTTTTATGAGGAATGTTGCCTGAAAAAGGAAAAATGATTACCAAAGCAGATACTTCTTTTCTTTAGATTGCTCTGGATTTTAATCTGTTAAATAATTAAGAAAACATACATTTATTATCCTATTTTAATACATATATATTCTATTGACAACTTCTATACTTACAACAAACCATGATATTTCCCTCCCCTCCACCACTTCCCCTTCATAACTCTGCTCTCTGTCATATCCCCTCCTTTCTCCATTAGTCTCTCCTTTAATTTGATGTCATCATCTTTTTATCCTATTATGAGGGTCTTGTGTAGGTATGGCTAGGCACTGCGAAGGTCTTGGATATCAAGGCCAGTTTCTGTCCAGACAGTTGTATGTAAGGAGTGGTACCCTTCCTTTGGCTCTTAAATTCTTTCTGCCACCTCTTCCGCAATGGACCCTGAGCCTTGGAGGGTGTGAGATGTTTCAGTGCTGGATACTCCTCCATCCCTTTTTCTCAGCACTATGTTGCCTTTTGGGTCATACCAGTGGTCATCGCCACCTGAAAAGAGAAGCTTCTCTAACCAGAAGTGAGAGTAGCATTAATATATGAGTATGAACATTAAGTGTAGTGCTTTCAGGGCAATTTGGTTGGACTACTATATGTATTTATCCTGACAAGAGCAGGCTTTATACCCCTAAGGCTCATGACCTCCCCTGCCATAGGCTTTTGATGAGGTTTTCAGTACCAGGCATGTATTCCATCCATAGAGCGGGCCTTCAGTCCAATTAGAGAGCAGTTGGTTTCCCCCAGAGCAGACATGCCACTGTTGCACCCGTTCAGTCATTTGGCCTGTCAGGCCAAACTTAAGGTTCCATTGTCCACTGTTTTGACCACTGATGACTTATGTCTCCTATAAGGCTGCATACAGTATAGCTTTTACCAGCTTTCAGTTGGCTGATCTATAGAGAGAAGGTTTTCAGCTCAGCCCCAGCTTGATTTCTCAGTGACTTTGCTGCTCAGGCATGTGAAGTCTTCAGCAATAGGGTCTTACCATCTCTTTCTCATGGGAAACAAAGGGCCTTGGCAATAGCCTATAGTGTTTTGGAGGTAACAGGGACCTCCCTGGCCAAAAGCTCACTGGAAGGTGTCCCATCCCTGGCACTGAAAATTTTCTACTAACAATCTATGGCTTCTGGATGTGCCATTATTCACGAAAGTAGATTTTCATATGTCTTATTCAGAGTGTCTTGAATTTTCATTGACCCTCCCCCCAACCCTTCTTTTATACAAACTCTTCCCCTAACCTCGCTTAAGCCTTTCCCCTCCCTGTCATCTGTTCTTCTGCTTACACACACACACACACACACACACACACACACACACATATTACCATCCCCTAAATAATTAAGCAAACAAATATTTATTATCCTATTTTTAAAAATGTTAGAAATGTCCCAAGGTTTTTTTGTAATCTCCATTCATTCAGTTATATAAATATTTATTAAGAGCTTATTATATGTAAGGTATTGTTAGATTTTACACAGGATAGGAAAGTAGACTTGGTTTTGCTACTATAAGTTTAAGAGGAAAAGCTATGTCACAAGGTAGTGCTATGGGCGTTTCCAGGAGGGCTGTCTTTCTGTGTCTGCTATAGTCTGAGAAGACAGTGGGGGAAGTAGCCCTGGGGCCTGCTCTTCAAGAATATTGAAAATTTCACCACAAAGCAATGGGGTTTACAGAAGAATTGGCATTCCATGGAAGACAGAGAATACCATACATGCGTGGGAACTTTTTGGCCTTGATCACACTCAAATCTGTGGAGCATTCATCAGGAAGGTGGGCTTTTCCCTGGTCCTCCATTTACCAGCTGTGTGATAATGCACACATTTCTTTACCTACTGGAGACATGCACTCTTGATTTTCTTTTTTCCTCTCATTCTTTCTTTTTCTTCTTTCATTAACTGAGATAACTGTCTTTGAGAGGGTACTGTTAGGCCAGAATTCAGGACTAAATGAGTGGTAGCTACTAACACTTACTGAGACTTCAGAGATTCAGTTCATTCATGGGTAAACTTTTTCTGTAAAAGTGTAAATATTCAAAGGTGCACCCGTATACATATGAGCATAGACACACACAAACACAGCACACACAGTTTTTAAGATAAATATTTGGGTGTTGTGGGTTGCACAGTCTATCTGGTTACAGCTGCTTAGACTTGCCTTTGCCATGCAAGAGCAGGTCCAGGCATTATGTAAAGAACAAATGTGCAGGCCTTTCTCCACAAGAGGGTTGTTGGCAGACACAGCAGCGGACCAGAGTTGGCCTGTAGGCTACAGTTTGCTGATCTCTGAAGTGGAACCGCTGGGTGGTATAGGGAAGTAGACATGGAAGAGAAGAAGGAGTCAATTCACTAATGATGATGAATTCCAGGCAGAAAGCTTGACTTCATGTTACTTACATGTACGTTAAAGATTTCTGAGTCCATGTTTAATTCTGTGTGACCTTTTTTGTGTATTCATTAAGAAGTTAAAGACAATCTGTTAAGCTCAAGTAAGCTTTAGGCAATTAGTTTGAGACTACTTCTGAAAAGCAACCACAAAGATGAAATGGCACAATGGTACAAAACTCAGACTCTGAGCCCAGGATATCTGGATCAATTCTATTTCCAAGTAGCTTGAGCTTTGATGACATTCCTGGACCTGGTGTAACTCAGTAACAGAACAGTAACAGTTGTAGTAGCAACAATGACAACATACCTACCTAAGAGGACCTTGTGGTTTGCATGTTTGTGAATATGTATTTTGTATGTGTGTGTAGGTGCACATGTATGTGCAAGTACATGTGCACATGTGTATTTATGCATGTGGAGTCCAGAGGTCAACACTGACTGTCTTCATCCATCGCTCTTGCCCTGTGTATTGAGACAGGGCCTCACAAATTTGTCTAGCTATCTAGCTTGCCTGGGAGACATGCCTATCTCTGCCTCCAGGTGCTAGGATGACAGAGTTCTGAGATTATAGGTATGTACCACCCTGTTCGCCTTTTATGTGGGTACCGAGTGTCCAAGTTCAGATTCTCATGCATGTGCTGCAAGCACTAAATGCACTAAACATGCCCCTAGCTCTGTAATAAGACTTATTCATGAAGGTTAAAAAAGATAATTTTATAAACCATTTAATGCATGATCCATAACAAACTCTGTCTTGGAGTACTGGCCCAGAGAACTTGAGCTACAATGGGATTCCTCAGCAGCTGTGCTTTGCTAAGTGCATATGACACAAGGGCAGGAACAAAGGAGTTAATGTGTTGAGAAATACAGCTTTGAAATGATGGCCTAACCTCAGTCAGAAATTGGAGAAGAGAGATGGTTACAATATTTATAATTATTATGATAATGGTAACGGGATTATTGTTAAAAGCAAATAAGTTTTACTGCAACTCAAGGATTTGGGGGGTTTTCTTTTGTTTGCAAGATAGTGTCTCTTTGTTTCTCAGGCTAGCCTTGAACTCCTGATTCTCTTGCCTCTGTTTTCCAAATGCTGGATATCAAGCATGTGTTTCCACACTCCACTCACTTCCTTTTTGAGGGCTACAAGCAAATTAACTGGACCACTAATATTCACCACATATTTTCATGAACACTTTTTCACAGAACACAGTTTAGAGAAAAGATCTATTTCCCTTGCCAAAATGATTACTTAAACTTAATTACAGTAACATGTAAAGGTTATGTTGATCACAGAGCACAGACCACACTGTCTTGCAAAATTTAGAAAAAAATGTAAAACAAGGGTTTATATAAAGGAAACCATAAATTGGTTTTTGCTACAGCTCAAACTTGCAGCATCAGACGTCAGGTGTTGTGCACATCTTTTCTTCTCCATACCACAGCAGTGAAGTTAAGAATTCAATCTCAGGTGCTTCTGCTTTAGACGACAATATTGACTTGACTATACTGTCATTATTCTCATTATTTATTGTGGCAGTAAATACTGCCAGCACTGCAAATGTTATTTATTAAAAAAAAAATCTATGTACTTTTCTTTCATTGTAGAGAAGAACCATGGATACACATTAGAATATGCTCTGAGTTGCATAAGTATACAGCTAGGGCTGTGCCCTTTCTCTAGGTCAGGTGCTTGAGAAACACTTCTGCCTATTTTGAACTTGTATAGTTCCTGGAATTCCTTGTGCAGGTTTTATAAATCAGCCTGTGCATAGGAAATCGTAGAGAGTCCTATAGTAGATTTGACAGACAGTATGTCCAAGACTTAGCATATAAATGTTACTGTTTAAGAAGTCCTATTATGGATTAGACATAGACCTGCTTAGTAGTAAGTTAATATTCAGATTGATTAAGATGTTTGGGGGACTGGCGTGATTGCTTAGCAGTTAAGGCATTTGTCTGCAAAGCCGAAGGACCCAGGTTTTATTCCCCAGTACCCACGTAAGCCAGTTGCACAAGGTGGTGCATGTGTCTGGAGTTCATTTGCAGTGGCTGGAGGTTCTGGCGTACCCATTCATTCTCATTTTCTCTCTCTCTCCCCCTCTTTCTGTCAAATAAATAAATAAAAATAAAAATATTTTTAAAAAGATGTGTTTGGACTGGACATCAACCTCAGTTTTCCATTACTTATTATAATAGTCATACATTTGCTTTGCCTACATTAGACTGTTATACACCATAGAAATGAGTTTCATTGTATGTCCACTTGAGTGTGTAACCAGGGTTTTTGTCAATGAGATGTCTTTGCTTTATTTGAATTTATTTTGAAGTTTATCATTCTTCTAAAGTTCTGTACTAATGGTCATTTTTTTAGTTACTATACCAGCATATGATTCATTAATTATAGAGAACAAAGATATAATTCTTAAAGCTCTGAAGGTAGGGAAGTCCTAGGTCAAAAGATCTGTGTCTGACCAGAGCCTTATTGGTAGAAGATAAAAGGGCAAGAGTTTGTATGAGAGAAAGACAGGAGTGGGGGAGAGCCCAAACCAGAGCACAAGTTAGTCAGCAAACAAGAAGGGAAACATGCTTTCATAGCAAACCCACTGTTTTGATAATGGTGACTTAATCATCTCAGAACTCAACAGCGCTGCACTGGGTCTCAGATTAAACACATAACACATGTTTCGTTCTCTAGTTGCCATGATTAGTATAACTTCATTCTTTTGTTTCTAGATTATTCTAGAATCAGAATTGAAGTGTCTAGTATTGTTGTATTAGGTTTCTTAAAAACTACACATTATTAGTCAAGGCTTTTAAGATGCTTTCATTATTTCTCCATTTCAGATGTTTCTAATAAAATAATTAAAATACATTTTAATCTCAGTATTTCTATATCCTTGTTCATAAAATGTAGTAATGAGTGAGAAATGATTCTCAAAAAAAAGAAATAAAAAGTTGTTTAAAAATGTTTACATACACTTCCTTAAAAATTACTCTCTTATTTCTGTATTGTAAAGTCTTTTTAAACTTTTTTTGTCTTTTTTCCCTTTTTTGTGTTATTTTTTCCTCGTTATGTAAAGTCTTAAGTGCTGCAGTTAGTACAGAAACTTTCTAAAGAAAGCAATAAAAGGTGCTTGCTTGTAGCCTGGCGTGGTGGCGCACACCTTTAATCTCAGTACTCAGGAGGTAGAGGCAGGAGGATTGCTGTGAGTTTGAGGCCATCATGAGACTACATAGTGAATTCCAGATCAGCCTGGGATAGAGAGAGACAATACCTTGGGGAAAAAAGTACTTGCTTGCAAAGCCTTCTAGCCTGGATTGGATTCCTCAGTACCAAGGAAAGCCAGATGCACAAGTGGCACATGTATCTTGAGTTCATTTGTAGCAGCAAGAGACCTTGGCATACCTGTTTGCTTTCTCTCTCTCTTTCTTAACAAGTAATAATAAATAAATATTTTTAAAAAACAAACCCAGAGATCTCATTGGAAAATGCAGGTGAGATAAAAACTTCATGAAGAGTGAGATGACAAGGTCCAGAGTATAGAACAAGTGGCAAAGAGAGTACCAGTTACTAAGCTCATCCAGTGCCATGAGATCCTTATGTACAGTGACTGGGCATATCCTGACAGTAGCCCTGCTTGCCATTATGATGAGCAGCAAGACTCTTATGTAGCGGGAGCAGAGCCAGAAGTCAGACCCATGCCAGTTGCTTTCTCCCAACACCAAACTGGTCACCAGTAAAAGTAATAGAGGGTAGCCAAGAGAAACAGGGTATTAGAACCATGCCCTTTGGAACACAAGTTATATAAGAGTGAGTAAGAAAAAGTGAAGATGCTGAGGAGCAAACCTCTGCATTCTAAAGAGGACCTGCTAGTACAATGCAGGATGGACTTGGCACTCAGAAAAACATAGTTCAGCCAAAAGAAAGTCCAGCCTTTAGGGTAATTCCAGTGACTCAGCAGTAGTCATCTGACATTTTTTGTTATTGAGTGTTATAACCTCTACAGAAGTTAATAATATTTAAGATACTTGACCAAGACAAAAAAAAAAAAACAACAACAGAAAAGAACTTCAGAAAGATCATACACCTGTAGGAAGCCAACATTTACTACATTCAGTCCACTGATACTGGTTTTAAAAATGTGTGGAGAGGGCTGGAGGGATGGCTTAGCTGGTTAAGGCACTTGCCTACAAAGCCAAAGGACCCAGGTTCCATTCCCCAGGACCCACGCAAGCCAGATGCACAAGGGGGCACATGCTTGTGGAGTTTGTTTGCAGCTGAAAGCCCTGGTGTGCCCATTCTCTCCCTTTCCTCCTCCTCTCTCTCAAATGGATAAATAAACAACATATTTAAACACTGTACAGAGAGATTTCTTTCCCTTGAAGGTAATTTCCAAACAAGTTTGTATGCTTTGGAAAGGTTATTGTACAATACAGTTAAAACAATCATTATTGGGCATTTTAGAAGCAAGTATTTTTACAGGGTAGTTTTACAATGATTACCAACAGCCATTAGCATTTTCATTATTGGATTTAAAAAAACAACCCATGTCATTTTCTAGCAAAATAAAACAGAATTATAGAAGATGCTTTGCAAAACTGTTTTTCATCATGTAACTGCCTAGAGTTTGCAGAAATTAGAAACACTGTGTGCATCCAACAATACAGTTGGAGTCTTGGAAGCAGAGTAATAGTTATTTGAAATAGGATATTACTTAGTTCCTAGTAAGGAAGGCGGTTTGGCTGCATTAGGAGGTTTGTAAGTGCTCTGAAAATTACAGTAGTAACTGCATAGCAGATCACTAAGTATTATATTCTAGTGGTAAGTGAAAAACATGACAGAAGTTACTTGAACTTTGTGAGAATTGATTGGAGCAAATAAATCTGGAGTAGTACATAAAACTATGCATTAAAAATTTATGGAAGGAAATTGCATGATTTTTCCTTATGTGCTATGTTTATATAATTATAAAAATAAGGATGCACAGACTTAGACTTAAATGAGTATGTGTTAACTCTGTGAGAGCAGAAATGCATTATGGGGGACACTGTGCAGTCTGTACAGAAAAGGCAAGCCTATTTGCTGAGTTCAAATAGTGAGCAGCAGAGAGACCTGCCTGCACTTCTTGGGAACTCTCCTAAGTTTAGATTTAGGTCATAACTAGACACCTATTTCTTCAGTAAAACTTCCTTCACTATATGATTGTGCATGAAGAATTGACAAAGCCCTCTCCTGTATGAGAATCTGATCATTGCTTAATGGTCTAGCTCTTTTTCACTAAGCCCTTCATAAAAAATTGAACACCAACTACATTACTGGACAGCTTTGCTTATAGTAAAATTTACCCCACTCCTGACATACTGTGCCCCCACCCTTCATACTTCTCAGAAGACTCTTGGGAATTCTTGTGGGTCTGATGAAGACACCTAAGGGTAGTACCATGCTGTTTATTACTAATTCCCTTCCTTCTTTAAGTGAGAAAGTAGTATTTTAATTTCATTTGTTAATTAATTTTATCAGTGCTGTGTGGAGAACTTTTTGCTGAGTCAGGACATGTGACCGTTAGCCCTAGTTTTTCAGCAATAGATTGTTACCTTGGGCAAGTCACTTAATCTCTCTGAAACTCAATTTTAAGTATTAGATTAAAAACTTTGACCAATGTCATTTCTGATGTCCCTGCCAAGTCCAAATCCTATAGCTCTCTGATTCTCTTATCATAAGTGAATTTTTAATCCTCTTCCAGAGGCATCCTACTTTTCTTTCAGCCTGGGAGATGATCAGATAGCTGAAAGCCAGGTGCTAGCTGCAGTGCGCATCCTTCCAAATGAAGGTTTTGGACACGGTGTCACATTATTGCTGAGCAATTCCAAACCTAAAACCTTTGTTCCCTGTGCTGTGCAATGGAATTTAAAGAGTGTAAATTATACATACTTGAGGAATTTGAGGGAGGAAAACCCAATTGGAATGAAAATTTGAAAACCTTTTTGTTACTTAAAAGTATTATCTCAACTTTTCCTTTCTAGGTCGTGAACTGGCTTGAAGGCCCTGGATCAGAACAGCTAAGAGCACAGTGGGGGATCGGGGACTCAATCCGGGCTTCCCAGGCCCTGCAGCAGAAGCACGAAGAGATCGAGAGTCAGCACAGTGTAAGAGACCTTTCCCTCTGACAGCCACACTGCCGTCTTCCATGGTATCGCTAGTGCATGCATGCCACTAAGTGCTAACTTGCTGTACAGGTCACAAAGTGCATGTTGAATGCTTAGAGCTGAAGAGTACATCTTAGCCGCTTAGTATGAATCAGTGGTAGTTTGGTTTTGTCTCCAATGCAGTTGAATCATATTGTTATAGAAATATAATTGGGTATGGCATTTGAAAATCTACAGTTTGAGGAAGAAATAGAGCCCTTATCAGTGGTTCCAGAGATGGCAACATTTCATATTTTTGTACTAATTGTATAGAATAATAGATTTCATAATGCCATTTTCATACATGCATACAACTGACTTTGATCATATTCACCTCCCCTTTGCCCTCATTTATTACCTCTAATTTGCTCTTTCTTCCTAAATGTCACATCTGCTCTGAAGTGCTCAGAAGGTGGTCCTTCCCTGTTTTACTGGGTACAGTACAGTTAAATGCTGAGCGAGACACCACAATCAGTGCATTAAACATAGCCAAGGAGGACTGAGGGCAGAGGATGTGGTGTCTTTCCATTCTGTGCTCATTTAGGGATTCATGTCTGTCTTTTTGAAGAGTCCAATCAGACAAATCACAGAATTAAATTGGGAAATAAATTAACCCTTAAGCCTACTGCAGATGATAATTGTTAAGAGAATTTAAAATGCAAACCTTGGATGGTAGAGAAGACTGGTACTAATTAGGCTCCTGCTGGGTTGTCCTCAGCCCTAATAAGAAACCCAGCATAATCTTGAGTCAAGAAACTCATTCCCACTCTCCCCAAAATCATATGACTTCTTAGGCTGGCTTCAAGTAGGTTGAATACAAAACTGGGAAAATATAATTTGAATGCTAATGTCTGTCTCCTTAGATTAGCTTCAAAGCCTGGCTAATAATAATGTTAAACTCGTGCTTTAAGAATTTTAAAAATGAAATCCCTTAATTAGAAATTTATATATTTTGTGCATTTCACAGCTTCCAACATGGTTCTTTAATGACTTTTAAAAAGTCATATTGAATAATTTATATTTAACTTACTAACCCTGTTCCTGAGGTCATGCTCTTTTAATTCTCTTGGTACTTTTAAAATAGTGAATGCTATTAAGGTTGCCCTGTTTTATTTATTTATTTTTTTTGACATGGTTTGTGATTTATCCAAACCTTGTGGATTATTCTGAACCATGTTACCACAGTTTAGTTGGATCTTGTAATTCATTCCCTTATTTAGTTCTTAAAACAATATTTACTGCAGAACATTCTAGACTTCATCTAACAGGATTTATATGAAAGTCTTTCTAGGGAGGGGACAGGACATATAAGGATCCTAAGGGGGGGGGCAATGTATTTTGTTAGTTTTTTTAAAAGCCAAAGAAAAGGTTGTAGGTATAAATTGGATTACGTACATAGTATATGTAAATTCATAAATGGAATTGAAAAGTACATTGCATATTACACAGGACAGAGATAAAATTGTAAATTATACATATGTAGACTTTTTTGACTTTACAGGTTGTTAAATTAGTTTAGAGAACCAAGTTACTTATGGGTGGCTCTTTCTATGACCTTAAGCCTACTTTTAGGTTGCATCAATGTATACAATTTGTGAATTGAAAAGGGCCTTGTGCTAGTGTGTATATTGTGTAAAGTGGGTTCTTCGGAGGCCACCAACCTTGTTTCATCGATGTAGAAATGGAGAGACTACAAAGAGCCAACTAGCACAAACACTGACTGAGTACGCAGGTATCATCCTTTGTGACTTCCTCCTAGAGAGAACTAGTAATTTCATTTATATGCTTAAGAGATAACAGGTTTTTGTTTCAATTCTTATGCTGTTAGTACCTGAGAACATATACACATATATGGATATCTGCATTCATGGGCTTGGTACCCAAAGAAAAGAAATAATGGCCTTCATAGATTTCATTTGTTTAAATCATGTGTGATATTTGGGATTTGTTGTAGAATTTTAAGGTGAGGAAAGACTAAAAGGAGTATAGATGACATGGAACTGGCTGTGAGGTTATAATGACTCAGGCCTGATGGTGCATGGGTTTTCTATGTACTATTCTTTCCACTTTTGAATAAAGTTGAAATTTTCCATTCTACAATAAGGTACTAAAAAAAGAAAGCAAGAATCACATTGTTTTAACCAATAGGTGGCACTACATAGTCACCTTGAGACTAGATTGGCTGGCACTTGATAAATACGTTAGCTTATGGTTAGCTTATTGTGTTATTTCATTCAAAACATTGTTTACTGGGCATGGTGCTTATACCTGTAACTCCAGCTCTTGGGAAGCAGAGGCTGAGGACTTCCTCAAGTTTGAGGCCAGCGTGGTCTATGCAGTAAGTTCCAGACCATCCAGGGCTTCAAAGTGAAACTAAAATAACAACAACAATAATTAATGAAAATTTTCTTTTCTCTTTGAAGCATTTATTAGAACTTTTTTAGGTCTTATAAAATAATAATGACAATTTCTAGGACTGGTTAGCTAATCAAGATAGAATTTGGAAAAATTTAACATACCATTTCTTTAATTACATTTCAAATTTCACAAAAGTATAATGTAAAAATAAAGCTAAAAACCCAAATTTGTTATTTGTATTTTTTTTGATATATTAATACATTAATACATATAATTAAAATCCTACTATTATGTAGTTTTTTGTCAACATTTATGACTCAAAAGTCCATTTGGTTTTTAAATACAATAGAAACACCAGTAAAGTACATAGGAGTGAGTATAGTGTCTAATAACAATTTACAAACAACATAAACTGGGTATAGTGATGCATGCCTGTAATCCCAGCACTCAGGAGGCTAACTCAGGAGGATTACAAGTAGGAAGCCAACCTGCTCCACAGAGCTAGCAAGTTCCAGGTCAGCCTAGGCTGCATAGCAAGACCCTATCTCAGAAACAGCAAAATAAATAAATAAATAAAAAATAAAAATGAAATGAAATAACTTAGTCCAGTAACAAATCTATTTTATCTTTAGGGTGAGGGTTCTATGGTAGGCGAGCAGGCGCAGAAGTGGTATCTGAGCTCCCTGCACACTCGGTCAGTGCCCTGTCATCCTACAGGGAGCCTTTCTGCCTCCAAGGAGGCCACTTGCTGGTGTGTTGTGTCTAAGAAGCAGCAGCCGTGCAGGCTTGTGTGAGGAATCCAGACTTGTTCCTCCTCCATACACTCTACTTGTTGTTACCTTTTAGCCTGACTTGGCTGTGTTTCTTTCCCTCCTTGACTGGTATTCCTGTTCCATTCATCATGCCTCCAACTACATTGCCACCAGTGCACACACTCCTGCAGTACATTCCTGACTGCTGCTGTCCTGAGGGTGAACATTTAAACCCTTTTCCCACTTACCCATCGCAGTTCCACCTCCAGATCATCTGCTGACCTTGTATTTTGCCATGAGGTAATCATCTTCCCTCATCCAAAGCCATCGCTGTGCTGGGCATGGCCGCCAGTCTGCTGTTGCCGGCATGAAGCTTTTCTTTGCTCATTTTCTTCTCCCTGCTCTCCTCTCAATTTTTCTCCATTGGATTATTTCCATCAGTATATAAGCAATATATTAAACGAAATGGGGGCAGAGCACAGTGCTGCAACCAAGCTCACGGGTTTGTTAGTGGGAACACTGGAAGCTGAGAGGCTACTGCTTTTCTTCACAGTTAGAAGTAAGGTCTCTGAGATCATCAAAGCATGATAGGACTGTATGAAAATGCCCTGGTTCTGAAACCCATTAATGTGTACCAGGAATCTGCATCGTAAAGGCAGTGGAAGCCAGCCCTCCCATGAGAAGGGCTAGTGCGACCAGGAAAGGTCTGAGGTCTAGCCACAGATCTTAAGAACTTTCCATGTGCTGGCTCACATCACTTAGCAGTGGGAACAAGCTTTCAGACATGTGTCTTCAGGAAATTTTGTTGTGTAAATATTGTGGATTATACTTAAGAAACGGTGACCTTAATGTTACCAAGCTATAAAATTGCATGGGCTCCTCACTGTATTTTGCTGTGTGTCACTGCCCATTATTCTGTAGCACATGATGGGGTTGTTTTTAACCTAGCCATACCAGCCACTCTGGGATAGTCACAGTGGCCAGAGAAGCCAGGTTGGAGATTCTGACAGGTGGGTCTGATTGGAGGAAGGAGGGAAGGGTGTGGCATGGGTTATATATTGGAAATCGTGACAGCATTTGGCCAAGGACAGAAGAGAGGACAAGCAGCCATCAAGTTTTGGATGCTTAAGGAGGTTGGTCAGTAGATTGGTGGACCACGTCGCATGTAAGTGTGAGCATACTAAAAGAGCGGGCTTAGCTTCAGTACCTGGAGGGCAGAGAATGGGGCTCATGGAATGCAGCCTCAGGGAGCTGTAGCTGTAGGGGACAACTGGTTTGTATGGCAACCAAGGTAAGTCGCCGAGATGAGTGAGAGCCATATTATTTCTGGAAGTGAGGAACTGAGTTCACCTTGTTGGAACTGGTAGGTGTCTACATTTGTGGCAAAGGCAGGGGCTCTTGCCTGACGCCTCTGATGAGGGGACACAATAGGGAGAACTGGCACTTCAAAGGCAATGTGGGTTTTGAGAGCAGAGGAGAAGAAATTATCGGAAATAATGAGAAATGAACCTACCTTCAAACTCACCTTCAGGAGTGTGTGTTGGGAAAACACCAAAATTGATTTGAGGGGCTTCAGTAGTCACTATGTTCTTGTTTCTCTGGAGAAATTAGTAACATATGTCGTCCAGGAACTCTCTGACCTCTGATTGGCTTTGCAATATCTCCTTACAGGAATGGTTTGCAGTGTATGTGGAGCTTAACCAGCAGATTGCCGCACTCTTGAATGCTGGCGATGAGGAAGACCTCGTGGAACTGAAGTCTCTTCAGCAGCAGCTTAGCGATGTTTGCTACCGGCAGGCCAGTCAGCTGGAGTTCAGGCAGAATCTCTTACAAGCAGCTCTTGAATTTCATGGCGTTGCCCAAGATGTGAGTGTCTATTCTGGTTGCTTATCATGTTTCCAAATGATTGGAAATCTACACAATGATTGCAGGTTTGCATGCCTGGTAATTACTTTTCTGGAATAGTGATTTGGTGAGGATAATGGAATATTTTTTTTTAATTTTAAAGAAATACTTTGTTATTCTGCATGCAATTGAATCCCTTATTGTCTGAGTGTTCCAAGCTAGCACATCTATTTCATTTTGACTGTCTTCCCATACATATGCTTTCTAATGTAGATGGAAATGGAACCGTCAATACCTTTTTGCATTCTCCCGACCTGCATGTGCTTACTTGTCTCCCTGGTGCATGCGTCTGGGCGTGCCATCCTCTAGATAACACGGATTCCAATTGTGCGCCCTTGTCTTTTAACAACATAGTCCTTTCAAGTGTGATTGTGATGTCCTCTTTAGATAAACCTCATCAATCATTAAACACCGTAGAAGTTGATTACATCAGGGTTATCTGTCTCTGCTGTCGCTCTGCTTCAGTTGTCTCAGCAGTTGGACGGCTTATTGGGGATGTTGTGCGTAGACGTGGCACCAGCTGATGGAGCGTCGATTCAGCAAACGTTAAAACTACTGGAGGAGAAGCTGAAAAGTGTTGGTAAGCAGATTTAAAAAATGAAGCAAATTTAAGATGCCAAAACATATAGGTTCTTTTAACAGCACCATGGTGAGACTACTAAGCAAATTATTATTTTCAGGGAACCCAGGGAAATAGTATTAAAAAGGTTGATTCCCTTAAAGAGTTATAATTTATGCTAAAACTTTTTGATGAATCACTCCTCCCTTCTTGATCCTTTTGCCTTCCTTGTTTAGTTTTATCTACAGGGGCCATGTCTCCCTGTGCCAGGGATAGTTACTTAGAGTACATGCACAGTAACTAGTTATAAAGTGTTCCGTGATGAGTCCTGTTGGCCCCAAAACATGTTTTACACAATGATTTCTGTTGCTGTATTTTAACCTTGTGAAAACATAGTTGATTTGGTTGGTGTATGTGTTTCTCCACCCTGGAAAGATACTCTCCAAGAAAAGTTAGCTTCATTAACCTAACTCTGTCACTTGACATCAAGGCCTTTTAAATGCTTCTGCAGTAGAAAATACAGTGAACTTCCTTAGATTGGATTATAAAAATAAGAGTTAAAAAAAAAAGTTGTGATTGGACCAAATTATTTAGCTAATGGTAAATAACTTTAGAGAATTGGCTTAAAAAACATTTTTGTATTAACATTTTACTTGCTTACAACCTTTCTTTACCAGGTGATATGAATAATACATATTTCATATTCCAATTGAGATTTAAGATATCAGCAGTTCTTGAGTATCACTTTGCCTAAAAAGACAATTCGTATGCACATATATAAATTGGAATATTATAAAATAGGTTAACCACTGCTTTCCATGGTGTGTAAGCTGAAGTGACCCCTCCTCATAGAGTTAAGCAGCTGTTTATTTTGATTATACATTGTGTGACTGTTTGAAAATTTCACAGATATTATGCATTAAAAATCATTTTCTTAGCTGGGCATGGTGGCGCACGCCTTTAATCCCAGCACTCGGGAGGCAGAGGTAGGAGGATCGCCTTGAGTTCGAGGCCACCCTGAGACTACACAGTGAATTCCAGGTCAGCCTGGGCTAGAGTGAGACCCCACCTCGAAAAACCAAAAACAACAAACAAAAAAAAAAAATCATTTTCTTAAAAGTAGAAATTCAGGAAAGCAAAAAGGAAAATAGATTTTTTATTTGTTGAAACAGAAATTCTTATGCCTTTTACTTCAATAACTATCTGTAGAAATTTATGCTCTGAAGATTCCCTTGAAAGAGAATTGGGTATGAGAGACACTCTAGGCCTCATTGAAGAGGTTTTGTTGCTTGAATTGCAACATAATATCTGGAGGAAGCTTTTGGACTTGGGATCTTCATGTACTAACTAGCAGAAGATTTGTTTAGGGGAAGGAATACCATTTATTAAAAGATTTCATCTACTACTGTCCATTTTAGATGTGGGATTGCAAGGCTTACGTGAAAAAGGTCAAGGTCTCCTGGATCAGATCTCCAATCAGGCATCCTGGGCCTACGGAAAGGATGTAACTATTGAAAATAAAGAAAATGTGGACCACATACAAGGAGTGATGGAAGATATGCAGCTGAGGAAGCAAAGGCAAAGTTTGAATGCTAATTTTAAATTTACAAAGATAACATATAATAAAATGAAATAAACTAAAATTTCATACCTGTTATATACTGGCCATATGGCAGGTTTGGGTAACTGTCATAATTATTATGTAGAATTATACTGACAAGTAATGATCATTTGTTCAATATAGACAGGTGCTTTTCCCCTTTGACTTCATAGGAGAGATTCCTGTTAAACTCAGATCTTTCACACTCTGTTCCTATGACCCTGCTTTGCTTTAAGAAAACCTTTTTGCAAAAATATGCTTTTCCAACTTTAGTTTAAAGTTGTGTTAAATCTCACCTAAGTTGATCTATTTCCTTCATGTCAGCTTCTTATAAAATGTCATAGGTCCATGTTGGCTGTGGAAGGATTAGGCCTTGGACTAGTGTTGATGTTTTGTTTCCTTTGATAGACAAGTAGGAATTTAAGGCATTCTTTCTTTTTAAGCATTTAAAAAATTCATGGCATTTTCCAGTGTTGTTACTTTTGGTTGATTCCCTTTACCCTCCCTTGCCCCCGCCATTGCCTCATTCCCTTCTGTAGTTTTCTTCCTTCTGTTTACATGTAGCAAGTATTCTTTGCTCATCCCTTCCCTTCTTCCAACTCTTCTCTTTTTTAATATTTTATTTATTTATTTATTGGAGAGAGGGAAAGAAAGGGCAAGCCAGGGCCTTTAGCTACTGCAAACAAATTCCAGATGCATGTGTCGCCTTGGGCATCTGGCTTATGTGGGTACTGGGAAATTGAACCTGAGTCTTTATGCTTCTCGGGCAAGCACCTTAACTGCTAAGCCATCTCTCTAGCCTCAAACTTATCTCTTTATATCCACTTGTGGTTTCAGTTCTGTTTATAGATTTTACCCACATTTGCCCTTCTGTATACACATGCTCACATACATTACAAGCAAAGACCTACATATCAGAGAGTGCATGAGATTTTGATCTTTCTGAGTTTTAAATCACTTCACTTAATATGATTCTTTTCAGATACCTTCATTTTCCTGCAAAGGTGGTAGCACCCTCGGCTTCTAAGGCTAAGCCTGTGTGTGGGCTCTGGCTTATCTCACTCTTCTGTCTTCCCGCTCTTCCAGCTCTCACTCTACTCTGATTCCTGTTCTCTAAATCCCACTCTGTTCTTGTTCTGTCATGTCAATGCTTCGATCTCTCCCATGAAGCCCAAGTGATGGCTCTCCAAACTGTGCCAAAAAGAGGAGGGTCCATCTTGTAGCATCAGCGCCTCTTCCTCTCAGCTAAGTCATGTGCAGGTCGAGTCTGTATTCCTCATTGCCTCCAACTTACATCTTACCTCTCCAGTCAGCCTTCCATGTTACCACTGCACTCCACTTGCTCTGTTCTGAAAGGTAATAAGCACTTGATCTTGGAAAATCCAGGGAATAGTTTCGACCTGCCCTGCTTCCTTCCAGATAGCACGAGTACCACTTCCTCTTCCTCCTTGAAGCTCACTGTCACCTGTGTCTTCCTTCAGAACACTTCCTGGGCTTCCTCCTAACCCTCTCTCCCCTCTTGTTTCTCTGGGTCCTCTTTCTCTAGCTGAAGTCCCAATGTGCACAGCTTGTTCTGAGGCGACGTTCTCGTCTCTGCAGCGCCTCACACATTTAATGCCTTTGTGTCTCTCCTGTGCTGCAGGCCCTCAGGTCAGGCTGCCTGCTGGGAATTGTAGTTGATGTTCCTTATTCTCTCTAACCTAACAGTTCTACAATAGATTTATTTCTCTCCTAAACCTTGTTGTCCTCTCTTACTTTCCTGTTCAAATTATCTTCAGCTACGAAACTTAAAATTTATCTTAGCATACTTTGTCTCTCTAATCCCTCATAGCTAATCAAATGCCCATATTTTGATGTCTTGAGTATACAGACATTTCTTTCTTCAAGATTCTATCTCATCTGCCTTAGATCTTGTCCCCTCCAGGATGTTGTAGGAAGGAGTAATCCGCACAATGCGAAGACTGCATGGCACCGTCTTCAGTGACTCTTCTCTCAAATGCAGTTCAGTCCCCTGGGAATAGTGTAGGAGACCCTTCAGCATTCAGTTCTGCATAATCAACATGTAGAATTTTACCACAGAACCACACTGCTATTTTAAGTCTTCCCAAATACATCATGCTGTTTCATGCATCCACATCTAAGAATGCTGCTTTCCTTATTTTATATCCGCTGGACTTCCCAATTCTTTAAGACTTAGGGATGTCTTTTGTAGAAAGCCACGGATTGCTAAGGCAAGTTGGTCCCCTGCTCTTTCCTCCTCCCATAAAACCTTTCACATAGACCCAGAATAGTGTTTATCAGGTTGCTTATCTCAAGCCTATTTTTCATGAGTGGTTTTTAATCTCACTGTGGTCTGTTTGGATAATATATGGATTAATCTTAGGCTAAATTATTTTATTTCCCCAAAGACACATAATAGGTATTGAGTATATGTGTGATAACTTTACCACTAAAGTTCCTTACATAATTTGTCATTTCAGATTTTAGAAATAATCACCATCATAATTTCCTTTTTATTGAGAGCATCTTTATTTATAAACAGCCTGGTGTTAACCAGTTTTGTATTGTTATTAGGGTTTGTTTAAGAAAGTTGATTGTACAGAACCTGGTACCCATTGGGTTACTTGTGTCTGGTGTGTGGGACTGCAGTAAGAATCCTCCTTCCCTCCTCTCTTAATGAGAGCCCAGCATGGAATTGCATCGAATGAAGGAGATGGATCAGACTGAGTGAAGTCAAGATAGCTTTCAGGTTTCACCTATACATTATCCGAGCAGACCATAGTGAGATTACCAAGTGCCCTACATTGTGTTTCTCTACACCCAAAAGATCAGTGGAATTTTTCCTTAAGAGTATTGATGGAGTGTTTTTAAATTCAGAAGTATTATTATTCCATGTAATACAATGTAATGAAAAGTGTTAATTTAAAAAAAGTTCACTGGAAACATAACATTGAAACTAGTATTTGGAAAAATGTGGGTTTTATTTTAAATCTTTGAAGCTTATTTAATGCACACTGGCAATGTAGGTTTCTTTGGGGTTTGGTGCACTATCACGTTTATACTTTGCTTCAATATTTTGCAGACTCCATGCTATCCTCAAGAGGGTTTGTCATTCAGTGTCCTCAGGTATTTTGAGGTTTTGATGTAACATAGATAATAGACTAGATATCCTTAAAATTCTTACAAGTCAGTACAAACTAGTTGCAGTCTTCATAGTGTAGGACTAAGTATGTTAGCATACTGTGAAATATGTGTGTCAGATGATGATGCTGGAACCCACTGAAACCACGGTGGTAAACTCACCTTATGTTTGGGCCTAGTAGATGTGAAGACATGGTGGATGTGCGAAGGCTAAAGATGCTTCAGATGGTACAGCTGTTTAAGTGTGAAGAAGATGCTGCCCAGGTGAGGACAGTGGACCGCCGGTTCGATTTCCTCTCCTTTGAGTTGTAGTTCATTGGATGTAATGAGAATGTACTTCTCATGGACCTACACATCAGTTCATGAAAACAGACGCTCATTTCTCCCATGAAGAATAAAGCTTAGTATTTCTAGCTAGCCTACTGAGCTCATTTGACTCGCGCTCAAGGAAGTACTCCACAGAGTTCAAGATTGGCAGTATTTAGTATTTTTTTAATTTTTATGTATTTGTTTATTTATTTTTATTTGAGAGAGAGAAAGAGAAGAGAATGGGTATGCCAGAGCACCCAGCCACTGCAAATAAATTCCAGATGCACCTGCTCGCTACCTTGTGTATCTGGCTTGTGTGGGTCCTGGGGAATCAAACCTGGGTCCTCTGGCTTTGCAGGCAAGTGCCTTAACTTCTGAGCCATCTCTCCAGATATAGTATTTAGTCTTATTAACTCAGTCGTTAGATACATCCCAGAATAAAGGCTGGTGAAGCACATTGCTTTCTTCCCTACAAGAGAACGTTCAATGCCAGATAAGCAGTGTGATGTTGTCATGTATTTAGTATCAGAATTTCCTCTTTATGGTTTTAAATAGTAACACACAGTTGAAATGAGATCCCAGTAGGTCTGTGATCTTCCATTATGTGATTTTAATTTTTAAATGATAACATCTTTTTAGTAGATCTTACGTGCAGATTTTAAAAGAAGTTGGAGGACTACAAGTCATTAATTTATATAATAGGGCATTGAATGAATATGCTATTAAAAACCTATGTTATAATTAATGGGCCAATTAATCAGGTGATAGTAATCTTCGAGTGTGATGTTTCAGTAAATGTAGAGAATTGCAAAAATGTGCTCACTCTATGTGTTTTCATTTAGGCAGTAGAATGGCTAAGTGAGCTTCTCGATGCCCTGCTTAAGACACACATCAGATTGGGCGACGACACCCAGGAAACGAAAGTTTTATTGGAAAAGCATCGAAAATTTGTTGATGTTGCACAGGTGCAAGCTGGTTTCCTTCCTTTTCTACAGGCTTGGTGTTTGGATAGCTTTCTGCAGCATGAGAATGTAACTTGCCCCCCCTCCCCCAGGTCTTAGAGTCTTAGTTTTGTTATTCTAGAAATTTCACAGAAATGCAAATACCCGGGATGCATCAAAACTAATCTGCATAAACCTAGGAGGATCTTTTTCCTCGGATACAGGATCTGCATGCTCCTCTAAGTTTCATTGTACATTATGGTGTTTTGCAGGCCACCCAACTCTTCATTCATTGACACTGGTTACTACGAAATATGAATGAATAGCAGCAAGTTAGAAACACCTCTTTCTGCATCTCACTGGTATTAGCATACTAATACAGAATTGTTTTGGTGGCAAGAATATCTTAATGTATTTCCCCTATTAATTGAATTCACATTGTAACAATGTTAGTTTTCTATGTGGAATATAAACTGTCCAGTTGTACCTTCTTGTTCTGATAATCAGAACTGACATTCTTTTGGCCAGAGAAATAAAGCGGGCTGAGACCCAGAGCATAGAAAGAGAGGGGGAAGCTTAAAGAGAAAGAATCTGAGGAACAAACTAAGAGTACTACTTCCCCTTGATTATTTATACATGCCAAGAATTTGTCATTCCTCCTGATTGGCTCAGCACTGATTTCTAGTAGAGCAGCCACATCATTGCACCCATAGAGCTCCCTTCTGCCTCCACTCCTTCTCATCTTATATTATAATCCCACCATTACTCTTTGTCTTGTAGAGTACTTACGACTATGGGAGACAGCTGTTGCAGGCCACCGTTGTGCTGTGCCAGTCTTTGCGCTGTACCTCTCGGTCCTCAGGGGATACCCTTCCTCGGCTGAACAGAGTATGGAAGCAGTTTACCATAGCATCTGAAGAGAGAGTGCATAGATTGGAAATGGCTATTGCATTTCACTCCAATGCTGAAAAGGTCTGCCTTTTGTTTCTTAAAATGGAGTCTCAAGTGTTAATTCTCACAGTGTAATTATGGTTAGCCTTAGTTGTTAGAATTCATATTAGTTCTGTTGTTAAGGTTTGTTTACATGCAGTATGCTGTCTTACACTATACAAACTCAATTTCCATAACTGAGTCGAAGCATCCAGCTCTCCAAGAGTCCTTGCTTTTCTTCTTCCTTCTCTCCTCCCCAAACCTGTGCGCAGGGGCCTTCCTGTTCTCTAGTACCACCTTGCCTACCTCTTTCATTGTGCCAGGGCTAGAAGCTGCCCTGGCAACCTTTTAGGATTACTTTGTAAGTGCATAACTTAAGGTAGAGACTGGCCAACGAAAATAAGTGTAAAAAAGATTTTTTTTTCTCTGTGATTGTCTATTATTCATTCTGAAATTTATTTTCCTTTGACTTTATTTTTGCTGATTTCATACATGGACACAATATATTTTGATCAGATGCATGCCCATTATCCTCTCTCACTGCCCTCCCCTCCCCTCCCACCCCCACTAAGCCGCTGTTCTTCCCAATTATCCCCTTCGTGTGTGTGTGTGTGTGTGTGTGTGTTTGTGTACACATGTGTGTGCGCGCGCATCCATCTGTCCGTCCTACTGTGTTAAATGACAGTTGCTCACTGAGCATGGGAAGGGGTTTATGTACTGGAGTGGCTATACCACTGAAGACAATGATTCCCCCTCTCCCAGCAACCATGAACTCACAATAGATACTGTGGGAAGAAGAGCTATTTCTATGACATTAAGCCTTTAGTTTTAGAAACCAGTAATTAAAAATAATACTGTTATTTGGGCAAATTTTTAATAGAACTTTTTTTTCTTACTCTTCACAGTAAAAATGTATAGCACCTAAATCTTACACTTCAATTTTAAGGAGGAGTTTTATTTTAAAGTTAAATTTGTGCTGATCTCCTACAAGTTTATCTTCAGGGGATATTAGATGTGCTTATATACAGTAAAACTAGGTGATAGGTTCATTGTAGAACACAGCAGAAGTTGCAAGGAACCCAGGCACTCAGCAGTTCATTTCCGTGTTAGGAAGACAGCTGTTGGAAAGTGTCCATAGCTAATTCTCTCACCTGAATACTGAACTTCGCAGATCAGTGTTTTGGTTAAAATGGGCCTAATGAAGCCAAGTATGACAGTACACATATGTGCTCCCAATACTCTGGAAGCTGAGGTAGAAGTATCATGAGTTCAAGGACAGCCTGGACCATATAGCGAGCTCTAGCTCCAAAAAAGAAAATCTAAATAAATAAAAATAAAAGAAGGCCTAATGATGATGAAAGAACATATACACACTAGCATGTCTTGTTTATCTACTGATTATACTGATTGCTTTATTATTATGAAATATGCTACTTCAGAAAAGTGTACACACCTTAAGTATTCTACTTGATGAAATTTTATACTGAACGTAGCCATGTAGCCAGTGCACTGTCAAACATTAGAGACATAACAGGGCTGAAAACCTTCCTTTCCCCTCTGGTCACAAGCCCCTTCCAAAAAGTTGAATTGGCCCAGTTTCTAACCACTGACCACTTTTTAGGAGTCAGTTTTTTAATAATTAATTTTGAGAGAGAGGGAAGAAGAGAGAGGAAGAGAAACAATGGGGCCACCAGGGCCTCCTGCTGCTGCAAACAAAATCCACATGCACTGCTCTGTTCAACTGGCATTAGCTGGCTACTGGGGAATCAAACCTTTCCAGTCCCCTAGAAGACTATTTTAAAATGTAGCTATAAGAATAGCTTAAAAATCTAGAACTCTTTAGAATGCTGTAAATATGTGAAAATGGTTAAGAGTTTTAAAATAGTTTTTTTTTTCTTTATTAGTCAGTTCTGTATTCAGCAAATACAGTCAGTATGGTACCATTAGTTTTTAAATAGAAAATTATGTTTGTTTTTGTCCTCTCTAGCCTTTATCTTGCTATAATAATTTTTGGTTATTTTACTAAATAAACTTATGTTAATCCTTTTGTTATCAGACATTTATTTGACTCTGTTTTGTATCAGTAAGTATAAATACCTAAATTAAGTCTTAAATATTTGTTAATGAGAAAGAGAGAGAGAGAAAGAGAGAATTGGTACTCAGGGCCTCCACCCACTAAAGTTGAATTCCAGATATATTTGTCACCTAGTGTACATGTGCACCCTTGCACTTGCATCACCTTGTGTATTTGGGTTATGTGGGCTCTAGAGTGTCAAACATGGGTCCTTAGGCCTCGCAAGCAAGCACCTTAACTACTAAGCCATCTCTCCTGCCCATAAATCTTAAATTTTTAATTTTAAAAAAGAAAAAAAATGAATAAGACAATAAAATGTATTTGAACATGCTAGAACTTCTGAGATTTGAATTATAACTAATAAAATAAGCAGATTAACTATTAAAGTATCTAGCTAATCTTCCCATGAGTTCAGCGTTTTCAGTTTATATTGTCTTTGATTTTTGAAATCTGTAAACTCCTTAAGGGACATAATCTGTATGTCATTGTCATCCCAAACTGCTAAATAAATATAAAAATAGTTAATAAATGCTTTCCTAATGTGTTAGAGAAGAGTTCTTAAGGAGAAGTTGAACTTATTTTCTAAATAGTGGTCTGCTCATTATTATGTATAGAAGTCACTGTAGACCATTCCATCCTGATTTAATGTTCACTGCTCATCATATTGTTTTGTTGCTGTGATTTCTTGAACCAACCATACCAGTAACAGATCAATCTTGTAAACTGATCTACATGAAGATACAAAGAATTAAACAAAATCGCCTTCTTCACCTTACTAAGTTTTCATGGACTGAATTCCCTTTCTGTGTCACTCGATTGATGTTACCCTTTTGTTTGTCACAGATTTTGCAAGACTGTCCAGAAGAACCGGAAGCTCTTAATGATGAGGAGCAGTTTGACGAAATCGAAGCAGTTGGGAAATCACTTTTGGATCGACTAACTGTTCCTGTAGTTTATCCTGATGGGTATGGTGCATGCTCTTATAATTTTTTTTTTTTTTAATTTGTGAGGTCTTAAAGTGAAATCATTAAAAGAGGAAATCTATTCTTTAGAAAGCCAAGCAAATTGACTTTGGTCTACATCTTCAATTCCTACAATCAATCAGTGTAAACTGAAAAGAAAATCGAGCTCAGCTGCTGGCAGCAGTAACTAACCATTGGTGTTTTCTGATACCAAATTTGCTTCTAGACAGCTGGTTGTAGAAGGTTGAACACCGACTAAATGGAGACACTGGTTTCTAGCCATGGCTGTATTTGACAGTTGACATCCACAGCCGTCATTGTTCAAATACATGTACAGGTTTTGTGTCTGTGAATGTTTGCAGAGCCAGGGTGAGAAGGTGAACTGTCTCAGGTGTTATACTGTTTGTATTACTGAGATGATAAGTGCATAGAATATGACATCTATCACTAATATATGTTACCTTATATTATCGTTTTATGTCATAAAAATACATTGTTACTGCTCACAGACAGTGTGGTCTGCAAGTGAACTAGTGTTCTTGTTTTGTTTTTGAGATAGTGTCTCCCACTGTAGCCCAGGCTGGAACTTACCATGTAAGCCACACTGGCCTTGAACATGCAGTGATCCTCCTCCCTCGGCTTTCTGAGTGCTGAGATTACAGCTGTGAGCTACCAAACCTGGCTTAATTTAACTAGTTTCCAAACACGGGTCACGTTACATAGACACTGTATGATAATGATCACTTCAATTTGCATCTGCTGAAATTAAATGAGTTAGTACTAATCTGTGGTTTTTCTTTGTGTTTTGATTTTAGAACTGAACAATACTTTGGGAGTCCAAGTGACATGGCTTCTACTGCAGAACACATCAGAGACAGGATGAAACTAGTTAGTCTTAAAAGGCAGCAGCTGAGACATCCCGAAATGGTGACCACGGAGAGCTAATGTTCCCAGCTTCCCAGATCATCAGAAACCCACTCCTTCCTGCACGTTGTTGGCGTACTGCAGTATTAGCCAGAGCTCATTAAGACACATTTCACAGCAAGATAAGCCTCATTTCTTCCCACGACATGTCTCTCTACATGCTAACACCTCTCAACTACCAAGGCATAATCACATAACATGCTTTGAGACCATAGACTCCAGGTATCTTAAAAGAAGGAACTATAAACACTGCACTGAAAAATTGCTTTCAAGCTTTATCCAACTTGTCAGTTTGTAGATGAACAACTATAATAAGCTTTGAATGGTGCTAGTAAGAGCTTAGAAATTCTCTCAAAAAACATGGTTGCCCTTCCTCCCCAGGTGATATAGTAAATTTAGACTATAGTTAAACAGTTAGTAGATGGTGGTGTCCTCAAAATTTTACTTTGTAAGTCTTTTAAATTGATTATTTTTATTGTGTCCATATGGAGAAAGCCTGTCAGATGTTTGATATATCATATTCATAAAAGACATTTTCTTATTTGTATTCATAATGTATTGAAAGTTGTTAGTGCTTAATAAAAGGATTCTTCAAACATCTTATTTAATTTGGTACTTATATCCTATTTCAAATGAGTGCCTTACTAAAAAGGGCATTCTTAGGTTTGTGAAGATGATTTAATAATTTTTTTGATGGTGGGTGCATGTATTTTGGCCAGGAATTTCATATGTATGCATGTGTATATAATAAATAGGCATGTTTTATTAAGAAAAGTAATTGTGAAGACCAATTTAGATCTTTAAGAACTGATTAATAATAGAATACTATTTTTAAATTTTCTCAACTTAAAAAAAATATTATCCAAATTCTTAACTCCCCTGAAGATTTTTTTTTTTTTGTCTGTGCTGGAAAAGGGCTAAGAAGGTAGACACACATAATTACATCTGTGTAATCCTTTATATCACAGTAATCTTTCTGGAACTAAAACAGAAATTGTTAATAACATTTACTATCTCATGAAAGACTAGAGGTAAAATCAATTCTGACATAGTCTAATCACAAAGACTGTACAAATCCTTTAGAAATAAAATTTGTCATACAATGGTAGTGCTTTATGTTTGTATTAAGCTTAAATTATAAAATTTCTATAATTTAATTTTTGTGTTAATGTTTATTTCAGAAATTTTTCTATGGTTAAAAACAGCTGGGCTTATGTTCAGTACAGAGTGCTGCAATGACTTGTGTGTGGTTCCTTTTTCCAGTCTATAGACTTGCTCATGTGGTGTCCAGAGCCAAACCTGCCGCCTTCTGTCTTCACTGGCAGGCTTCCTGGAGGAGCCGTCTGCTGCCTTTCTAAGTACATCCCTCACTGTGCAGTATCTCCCAGTCCAGCTTTATACTCTAATGAAACTATTCTTTTGAAAGTCAGCAGTGCTCTTAGAGTTACTGAACTCAGTGTGCTTTGCTTTTTTTCTCAGTCTGCATCACTTACCTTTCTCTCTGCCTGGCTAACATTCCCTCCATGGAGCCTGTTTCTCAACACTGTCTCTTCCCTCGAAGACGCTGTCTCTGCTGCATGCTCCTTCAGTGATGCTCATGTAAATATGTCTGCTCAGCATTCATGCTCTTACATTCATAGTGAGGTAGCTCACCCCTGTGGTTTTTTCATCCTGATGTCCTGCTTTACAGGACTTAAGCAAAATGCTTGGCTTGTCACCTTCAACTGCCCACCTTACGTTTACCCCTCAATGAAGGCTTTATCATACTCATCACCTCTCTTCTGGAGTAATTTTGGTTAAAGATGCCAGAATGCCTGGGATAAAATTCAATTCCCCCTCCCCCAGTGTCTTATCTTTTGCTGCCACTGCCTCTAGGAACATCCAGGAAGTTCCTTCTATACTTGATGACCCTCGATCAGGGCTCTATTCCTATGAGTAGGGTCTTCTGTGATTTTTCCTTTCAGTCTTCATGACGGTGCTACTTATGATCTAATCTACAGTGATACCTAGCCCTGCTTTGTGTGTCATAGTATCCTCTGAGGGGCGAAATCTTGCCTGCTTGTCTGGTACCCATGTGTAATACATGCTCATGTTCCCTACACATGAGTAATAATCCCTCTAATATTGATCCGAAGTGTGTTTGGAACATTTTTGTTTCATAAAGTTAGGATTAACTTGTGAAGCTGCTTCTAAAGGAGGCTGTTTGATATTTTAGATACATAGATATATTGCTTCTTTAGATCTTTATTTATTATAGTCAGTATTTCTTTTACTGCGTTTCAGAATCAGAGTATATTCAATATCTTTGTTAGAACTGATTTGTTAATAATTATACCATCAAATCCATGGACTCATAATTGCCCAGTGAGTTAATTTTCACGTATGTGAACCTTTCTTTCTCACACAGAGTACAGGAGAGAAATGTCCCCTATAACTTGAGTAGTGCTAACAGTGTAAACGTGGATGCTCTTCATTTATGCAGGTGCTGCTGCTCTTTTCTCCATGGGTATCTGTCTCCACAGAGTTATGAAAGAAAACCCAGCAATGTCCTAGTGCAAGTCGTTTTTCATGTGGTCATAGTTCACTTAGAGTGCATGTGAGGGAAGTGGCTTCAATCTGTTGAAAATCACGACCTTTGAGTGGGTCGACATTGACATAGATCTGCAAATGTAACAAAGGAAATATTTCTAATAGCACAATGCCACTGCCATGGGCATTGCTTTAGTCCCTCATGAGGAATCACTGAAGTGTTAGTTGGGAAAGTTTCCTTAGGTTTTGTTTGCTTGTTTTCTGTTTGACGGATCGTTTAAATTTTGCCATGTGTTTTTGTCTCTGGGTAGTCTCAGAATTTAATAGCAGTTGACATCAGTTCTGTAGACATGTCTGACTCAGCAGAGCTATGATGTAAAGATGATAACTTCATTTTAGATCAGCTTGGCTTTGTTCCCAGGCCTCAGTGTTCTGACCTTGTTCTGCAGGGGTGACTCATTGGGGATGGTGAGGAAATGGCTGTGCCTGCTCCCTGGGAGTCACTGCTGGATAGAAGATGGCTACATCTCTCACTGTACAGGGTTCTGATTCAATATTACTTCTGGGTGTCACCTTATCGTATTATGGTTGTCATTTCTTGGTGTTGTCAGGGAATAGACTTTTGAGCTTAGTTTTGGTATTTGTGTCAAACTCCTTCACTTAATGTTACAAGTTGTTTTCTGATAGTGCTAAGCAAACCATATTCCCTGATCTAAACCCATTGTAATCAATGGTATGATTGTGAGGGTAAGTGAGTATATCTTCTGTACTAAATACATTGGGAAAAAAATAATTCTCTTAAACACTGCCAATTATTTGCCAGGAGAGTTTGACTGTTAATGTGTAGGTCTCCCATTCTCAGAACATACCCGAAGTACATAGGGCTACAGTAAAGACATTATAGCCACTAAAAAAATAAACACTGTGTTTTGAAAAGTCCTCTGTATCTGGAGGCTTTAGAGAATGGCATAGGTGGAAACAAACCCTGCAAGTGTACCACCATTTGTGACAAGGCTCACAGGTGCCAGTGACTTTGTTTAAGCAGCCAGAGGAACAATTCTCTAGGGTTTGAGCAGACCTGAACAGTGAACCTAGTTAGGAGGCTTACTGGTGCTAAGGTTCAGCCCAAGAAATAGGAGTCTGGATTGAGAATAGAAAATACTACTCATGTAGGTATATAGACCAACAAATACACTGGCAAATAAAAATAAATTAACATTTGACATACCTTGACTTAAATATATGTTCCAGAAAAGGTTAGGTTTATCTAAAAGCACAAATAATGACAGTAATTTTAGAGAAATGTTCATAAAAGCCAAAATAAGAACTATAGTGAATATAAGGAAAACATTTTGGACCTTGAAGAAGTGCCTTCAGATTCTGAGTGTACCATTCATCCACTGTAGAAATTAAAGAATTTCTCTGAGAACCCTAAAATCTGAAATAGAGAAGTCATATAATCTCAATAATAAAATAAAATGTAAAGTATTGAAAACCAAAGTGATATATACCATGGAAAGTGTCATTGCTATCATTATCTTTGCAGACTAGAAATGAGAGCTTTATCTTGCTGTGTCTCAGATGACATGCGTGGGGTTGTAGGGAGATGACACACTTCATATGTGTCCCCTCAGCACCATCTCCATGCTCAGATCCCCATGGAAATAGTGTGTAAGGAAACTACCAGAAAAATTGCCGGTAGAGTTGGTACCTTCATCTACATATACTAGGGCCTTAAAACTGACAAATTCTCTGTTTTATGGAGAGAGAATAGAACAGTAAGACAGAATTCAAGGGATGAGTATTATCTATTTTGAGGTTGACAGATCATGAGACAACTCATTTATTTAACACAAGAAAAAATAAATATATCTTGCTTGGAGTGTGTGTTAAGAAAACACCAACCTGTAGGAACAAGATCAAAAACCAGGGGAACTTTATAAAATCTACTGTGGTTTAAAAAAAAATACTTAAAAAACACTACTCATGCTGGTTATGGCTGGAAAAGAACAACTTTGACAACTCAGACAGTGACAGTGGGCAAACTGATCCTGCAGCTGAGACTTAGAACGGAGGATGCCCGTGAGATAGCATAGGCCATGGAGTGTGTGTGGATAAACTCAGCACTGCTTCAGCAGTTAAGGTAAACCTGAGTATTTGCGAATAAACACTAGACCTTGTACTTAAAGAAAAAGTGGGACCTCTACTAGGACACAAAGAACTTCAAGATCAAAAGAAAGTCAGTACAGTGACTAAATACTTTGAAAGCAAGTGAGTAAACATTTTAAAGACTTATGATTATTTTTGTGAAAACTCTGCCTAAGACAAGATGCAGTATAGAATTCAGATTATGTTATGATAACAGGAATTCTTAGTATATAATTAAAAATAGTTACTAACTGCCAGATGTTGAGAACAGGGTTGTGAGAGGTTTTAAGTAAGGCATGTGGGAAACTGTTTCTGAAAAGGCAATTATCCCTGAAGCTGACTCCTAGTGCATCTCAAGGAGTGTTTACAAGTTGAAGGCCATTTCTTCAGGATGTCCAAAAACATCTCTCCTTAGGCTTAGGAGAATGACACTGGTGCCTCTCCACTGAATTTGCTATACAGGGTCAAGCCTTGCATCTCTTTTAGCATATTACTCTGATTCCTTATTTTTTTTTTTTTTTTTTTAATGTAAGAGAGAGAATTGGTGCAGGGCCTCCAGCCACTGAAGTCAAACTCCAGACATGTTCACCGCCTTTTGTGCATGTGTGACCTTACACACTTGCATCACCTTATGCGGGATGTGGAGAATCTCGAACTTGGGTCCTTAGACTTAACAAGCAAGCACCCTAACTGCTAAGCCATCTCTCCAGCCCTCTGGTTCCTTTGTAATTGACAGGTTTCATTTATGTTGAGTAAGGCCATTTTGTCTCTTCATCTTAGCCTGTATGTTAGTATCCACAGCCAACAAATTTGCTCATAATATATCACAGTACAGTTTTTTGAGGATGAGAGAGAATCGAAGGTGATATTTTGAACCAGAGTAGATTTGGGAATTGATTGCTGCCCACTTGCTGTGAAATCCTTTCACAAGCTCCTAAGAGGAAACTGAACCTTCTTAATTGACACACAAATTTTAGTGATTATACAGGAAGAGCAGGTTTTTTGTTTCACCATGTATTTTCTAATGTTTATTATAAAAAATTACAAGTGAATGAAAAGGTAAAATAGTTTTCTGGCCAGGCATGGTGGCACACACCTTTAATCCCAGCACTTGGGAGGCAGAAGTAGGAGGATTGTTGTGAGTTTGAGGCCAGTCTGGGACTAGAGTGTGTTCCAGGTCACCCTGGGCTAGAGTGAGACCGTACCTCGAAAAACAAAAAAAGTAACAGTAATATTTTTATAATACTCACTACCTAGACATAGCTCTGCTTGCTTTATCACATGCCCACCCAGTTCATCCGCTCTTCATCAGTGCAGATTACTTTGTGTGTTTCAGATTGCCGACGTCTATACACTTCCTCCGGAGTACTTCACCATCCATATCATAAGCTAGGGTTTCATATTAACTTGTACTTGTCTTTTGATATAAAACTAGCATACAATTTAAATGCACATGACATCTGCATTCACTGTGTTTTGGTAAACACATCTAGTGCTATCAAGATGGATACATCACTCTAGAGAATTCCCATATGGTCCTTTCCAATTAATCCCTGTCTTCTTAAAGGTATCCATTGTTCTTTTTTTTTTCTACTGTAAGTTAGATTTTTCTGATGTAAAACTTAATGTAATTAAAACCACACATTATGGACTGTCTTCTACAAAGCTTCATTGCCACAATGTTTGGGAGATTTATCCTTGTAGCTGGGTATATCACTGGTTCCTTCCTGTTTTAATGCTGAGTAAGGTCCCATTCATTGTATATTACTGCTTGTTTACCCAGTTTCCTATTGGCTAGCTGGGCTGTTTCCAGGAGTGGCAATTATAAATAAAGCTGCTATGATCATTCCTTTTAAGTAGGTCTGTGTGAATATAGGTGAGTTCGTTTTGTTTTTCCTCATGGGTAAAAATACCTAGGATTAGAATTGCTGGACCCTAGGGTAGTTTTAAATGATGAAGCTACCTTACATTTTTCCAGTGTGTTTGTGCTGTGCTCTGAATTTATATTTTGGATGTATAGAAAAGTGTAGACTATTTTTCCAATCCCCATATTGAAATAGTACAAGTAGTAGGTAAGGCATAGACATGGCATCACTGTGGTTGACTATGAGAGTTGCTATGATGAGAGGGGAGCAAAGATCTGTCTGTCCCGCACAGCTCTTCCAATGTTTCTTATACCTAAAATGTTAGCATTAATTCCACCCCTTGAAAGGTTACACCCAAGCATGGTAAGTTATTAACTCAAAGAAACTCAATGGTTTATTTATGTTCCTAACCTTTGCCACCTGTTTTCAGTAGGTAGCCTCTCATCACTGAGAGGAAAAGATGATTTTGTGATGGAGGTGGAGGGAATAGGAAAACAAAATCAACAACAAAAACATGTACCAGTAGTTAGTCCCTGGTACTAAAATATGAGAGCCACTCCCCGTCCCCGGTGATGGTCAGAAAACAGGATGGGAAGGATTCTACCTCAGAGATTTACATAGGGATGACTATGCTTCCACAGTACATTGTAGTCTTCAAAGGTCATATTATTTTCAGTCGTGTCTTTTGATTCAGCTCTGTTGTTGCATAATTTGGTGACTTTCTTTCTACTGTTTTATCTTTCCTCCTGTTCTATCACATAGAGCATTTACTTGTATTTGCCTGTAAAATTATATCGTATATATTTCCAATGTCTATGTTCAAACATTTGTGTGTGGTTAATCCTATCAGATTTTTAAGGGCTGAGAAATTCAGCTTCTACTGTAAATCCTTATATGCTCCACACATTGTAAATATGCAATAAAAATGTTAAATAGAATGGCGGCAGATTTTGATATGTATTTCTTTGATACATTGTCACTGGACAAATTTGATTTCTGTTAATAAAGATTGTTCATAAAATCCAGGGAAAATTAAGTCATACTGGTCTCTGTAACATAATCTGTTGAGTTCTACACCCTTGAATCTATGCATTTTTTTGTTGTAAAACTAAGTTGTCTGATTTTTTTAATTTAAAACTGTAACTTGTTAACTCTGAAATAATTTGGAATTGTAGCAGTTTCTTCTCCCTCCAGCACCCTCAAACTCACCTTCCCTGATGCTTACTTTAGAAATACAGTGCTTTTTTCTTCTAGGTACTGCATTGTCGAAATGATTGGGATGTGTTTTCATACTAGGTAGTGCTTACATTTCCTCTTTTCTACTAAGATTTTTTTTTGGGGGGGGGGGAAGTACTGGGCTTTGTGCATTCCAGGTAAGCACTCTGCTACTGAGCTATATCTCTAGCCCAGTAAATCAAATTTTGGTATCTCAGAGTATGTATTTAAGGATGGAAGAAGTATATTAGATGAAAGTCAGATATGCTTAACAAAATCATATTATTTTGGAAACAGTAGCATCTTTAGGATAGGTGCTAAGAATTTTGGATTGCTAAAGGATATGTATTAACAGTTATGTTCTTCTTAAAAGTTACAGTGCACACCCACATTTGTAGATTTCCTGTTAGATACTTGATATACCCACAGAGTTGTTCTGAACTGAAGGTAAGTGATCATGCCAGTGGTCTGTGTGTGGTCACCACAAATATTGGAAGGAAATGTGAATGAGTCCATATTAGCCCTTGATATCCCTATCTTGTATTTATTTTTTAATTTATTTTTATATTTTAGAGAGAGGAAGAGACAGAGAATTGGTACACCAGGGCCTCAGCCACTGAAATTGAACTCCAGATGCTTGCCACGTAGTGGCCATGTGTGGCTTTATGCTTGCCTCACCTTTGTGTGTCTGGTTTACATGGGATCTGGAGGGTTGAACATGGGTCCTTAGGCTTTGCAAGCAAGTGTCTTAACTGCTAAGCCATCTTTCCAGCCCCCTATCTTGTATTTAGAACATGCTCAAATAGGCCTACCCACTACAGTTGCATCCTTTGGGAAGGTCTGTATTAATAGAAGAACCAGATTTACCTAGAATCTTCTGTTAGAGTGTACAGTATCAAGATGACCTTCAGAAAGTTCTAAAGTACAACTGGTTTTTCAGCTACATTGTGAACTAAGTAAGCTTGTGTGAGAGACATAGAAACCTATCTTAAGTACATTCTGTAAAGTGTGACTAGGAGACCAACCATCTATCCATTGCTGCTTTGTTCCAAGAAAATGTTTCAAGCCCATGGACCACAGAGATCTGTTGAGGTTGGATCATTTCTTAGGAAATGAACATAGATTAAGGGTCAAGGAGGAATGTGGTTACATTGTAGGCAAACAACGAGAACTATATCACATGTTCGAGATCAGTGATAAACCTCAGTATGCCCACAAATCAACTGGATGTTCTCGTGAAGATTCTGATTCAGGAAGTCTGGAACAGGATTTGAGGTGCTGTGTCCCCAGACCCATTCCACATGTTGGTGCTTCCATTTGGCAAAGCATCACGTTATTTTTTTAAGTTTTTATTTATTTGTAGTGTGTGTGCGTGCACGTGTGTACACACACTTGCTCCCGGGTCTCTGGCCATTGCAAACAAATTACCATCTGGCTTTACATGGGTAACTGGGAAATTGAACCCAGGTGACATGCTTTGCAAGAAAGCACCTTTAGCAGCTGAGCCATCTCCCCAGTCCGCAAATCATTTCTTAAAATGGCAAAGGCATCTGATTTTAAGTGTGTGTGTTGCTGGTAATAGGCTTCCCGAATGTGAGGCAAGGGCTGTACCTCTGAACTGCATGCAACACCCTGATCATCTTGTAAATTAATGGAAGATTGCAAAGGTGATATTTTGGGAAATGTCATACACCCCTAGGTACCTTGGAGATCAAATCTGTATGAGAATGCCAGGATCTGGAGGATGAGCACATGTTGTCTGGTAAATTTTATCCAACTTAAAACTGAAGTTTTAGCTGGGTGTGGTCAACATGTCCCTGTAACCCCAGTCCCATAAAGGAGAGCAGAGACCAGGAAATTGCCCCAGCTTGTAGAAAGCAGCAAGTTCTGCTCTCAGTAAGAGACCCGGGCTCAAAATGAAAATGGGAAAACAATGGACCTGGACACCCAAAGTGTTGCTTCAACCACTACAGGTGAGCACATGGTACCCTCAAGAGCACTGGCACAATGCATGTGCATACACCACACATACATGCGTGCGTGCTTGCACGCCAGCAAAACCCAAAACTTTCTATTATAACTCAGGATTGTAGTCAATTGGAGAGAATTCATTCCTTTATTCATTACTCTTTGAAATATTGATCAAAAGGTAATGGATAGTTACTATTTTAAAAGAGTGCCCTAGATAATTAAGAAGTTTACCAAAAAGTACAAGCTTCCCATAATCCATCAATGCAAAACATACAGTTAATATTTTATAATTTTCCTTTGTATTTTACATAACAAGCTTATAGCACATTGAACTCTATTCCTGATTTTTTATTGTCACTAGGTCCTAAAATTTTCCTTTTATTAACATTTTTGCTGTGTGTGTGTGTGTGTGTAATATATGTGGTGTGTGCAAGTGGTATGTGGATGTGTGGGGAATGCATGTGTATGTGCAGATGATGCATGCACCCCATAGGGAGGCCAGAGGAAGACACTAGATATCCTCCTCCATCCTTCTTGCACTTTATTTGGAGATTAGACCACTTTTTAATGAGGCTGGTTGTTCAGTGAGCCCCACCTATCTTCCTATTTATTCCTCCCTCAACACTGGAATTCTAGATATGCACAGCCATCCTTGGCTTTTTATGTGGTTGCTGGGTTCAAACTCAGGACCTTATTTTGTACAGCCAGTGCTTTTACCCACTGAGCCATCTCCTCAGCCTTATCAATTTTTTTTCTTTGTTAAGTCAGTGATTATGTAATATTTGGTGTCTTTAGTTTCTTAGTGGTTTTAGAAATAATGATGCAGTGAGTACTTACCTTTCTGACTGTGTCTCTCCTTGAGATTAATTTCAGAAAGTAGAAATGATGGCTTGTAATGCATCTGTATTTTAAACATATGATATGGCCAGATTAGTTAGTAGGTTAAATAATTCTGTGCTCCCAATAGGTGCTCTAGCACCCATTTCATGGCACTTTTTTCAGCAAGAAAGTTTATTTTTAAAAAAAGTCACTCCAAATCTTGGACAAAAAGAGACTAAGAAGAATGCAATGATTTAGTATTGTCCACTGAGCTTCCCTTTTGGTGATTTGACAATTTTTTTTTTTTTTTCTGTATACTTCTGTGGAGTCTGGAGCAATTACTTTCTCTTTGCTGGGACAAAATACCTGACCAGAAGCAGCTTATGAGCGAAAAGTCACTTCTTGCTGCTCACAGCTGTGGGGGAGGGGGAAAGCATGGCAGAAGCAGGTGGCTGGGAATCACAACTTCACATTGGAAGGGAGGAAGTAGTAAAAGCAAGCTGATTGTGGTAAGTGGGGCTGGGCCATTATACCCTAAAGCCAGCCACCAGTGATACACTTCCTTCAGTAAGGTTCCACCTCCCTCAGGCTCCACAACCTTCCCACACAGCACCAAAACTGAGGATTAACTATTTGAACACAAGAGACTACTGGGGACATTTTACATTCAAACCACCACAGAGTCCTAGAATTTTTTTTTTTTTCTTATTTGTTTAGAGAACTTTTTTTTTTTCTTTTTTCTTTATTAGTCAGTTCTCTATTCAGCAAATACAATCAGTTTGGTAGCATTATTAGGCTCATCTGTGACCTACCCCCGCCCCTTGGACCCTCCTTGTTGAGGTATACGGGTCATGCATTGTGGAGTTAGCCCACAGTTATGGGTAAGCTAAATGTCTCTGCATATCATGACCCAACATGTGACTCTAACATTCTTTCCGCCCCCTCTTCCACAAAATTTCCCTGAGCCATGTTGGGTTCATTTTTGGTCTGCTTCAGTGATGAGGTATTGGGGGGCCTCTGAGGCTCTGGCTCTCTGATTTGGTAGGAGTTGATTTTTCTCCGTGCTCATCTCCTTCCCCCTTGTGTTGGTATCCGGCTCATCAGGAAAACAGCCCCCTTGCTTGTTTCTCTAATTTTTCTTAGTTTCAGCCGGGGCCCTTTTGAGGTATGATGAGGTGGCACTCTCCTTAGGATCTACATCTATCTGAAAAAGAGAAGCAGATTCTCCAACGGAGAGTAAGTTAGCACCAGGACAAATGAGATACCCCTTACTTTTTTTTTTTAATAGAAAATTTAATACGTGTAGGCCCTCTTGTAGCCCACAATTGATGGTAGCTTGATATTGGAGAGTGGGTTTACGTTTGGATCTGGTTCTGACTTGTTTCCCAGCTCCAGCTATGGGTCCCATACCAGTGAGGGGATCAGTTAGCCGAATTGAGAGCAGTTGGTTCCCCACCATGGCTGTGTGCCACCACTGCACTTGTGTGGGCATCTCAACAAGTTATTTGCTGCTAAGTAGGTTAGACCATGCATTGCTTCGACAGATATTGGTCAATTTCCCCCAGTTGCCCATGTAGCACCTTCTGGCACTAGACACGCTGACTGTCTGGGGACTGACTCTCTTCCAACTTCCAGCCATGCCATTCTAATTTGCATGTCAATCACATAAGGTATCTTCAGCAGTAGGGTCTTACCACTAGCGTTTGGTGGGTCATCAAGTACTCTGACAGAAATCTGTCTGTCTTTTAGGAAACCTTCTTACAGAAGAATAATCTATCACATTCATAGCAAACATTTACTAGTTAATTATTGTCTCTTTGTAAATGAAATTTCTTGACATTAGCATACTCATTTCTATTGTGGCCTTTATTAACCAATTGTCTGTTATTTTTATACAGCTTTTAATGCTTAGAAAATATTTCTTAAGTGTGCAGTTTTCACTTTTAACTCATGGCCAAAAGTAATTGTTTTTGTAGTGTATGAAGTGATGATACATGATAGATTTTACCAAATAAATATTATATATTCTGAACATAACCATAACTTGTTGGATAGCCCATCCCTTCTGCAATTTTTTTTTTTTTTTTTTTTGATTTTGAGGTAGGATCTCACTCTAGTTCAGGCTGACCTGGAATTTACTCTGTAGTCTTAGAGTGGCCTCGATTTCACGGTGATCCTCCTACCTCTGCCTCTCAAGTGCTGGGACTAAAGGCGTGCACCACATTGCCCAGTAGTATTTTTTTAAAGAGAGAGAGAGAGTACAAGAGAGGGAAAGAGAAAGAAAGAATTGGCATACCAGGCCTCTAACCACTGCAATTGAACTCCAGGTACGTGTGCCAGCATATGCATATGTATCACTTTGTGTGTCTGAGGAGTCAAACCCTGGTCTTTAGGCTTTTTAGGCAAGCACCTTAACCACTAAGCCTACAAATTTATTTTTTTGTTAACTTTTCTACTGAAAAAAAATTCACACATGAAAGATAATGTAATTGGATCTTAATATCCTCCCCATACCTTCCTTTTTGTTGTCCCTCTCATTGAACTCCTTTCCAACTCGACTCCCTTTTTCTTTGATACTTTGACTCTTTTATACCCTCTTCCATCATCAATGTCAAAATGTTGATGAGCACAGTTTTGTGTAGGTCTTGTGGAGGTAGTGACTATGTGGTCATATGTGGTAGCCACTATGTGGTCATAACATGTGGTTGCTTCATGTCTGGAAGATAGAGACCCCAAGTATGCCTCCCTATTCCGTGGCTCTCATTCTTTATACCAACTCTCCTGCAGTGTTCTCTAAGCCTTGAGGGGGTGCTATAGATGTCTCTTTTAGCACTGAGCATTCAACCTTCAATTTGCCTCAACACTTTTGTGAGTTTTGAGTCTCACAACCATCTGCAAAAAAAAGAAGCTTCTCTGACCAAAGATGTGATCAGCACTAATATACGAGGACAAACATAAATGTTTAGAGGCAATTTGATGGGCACAGCATTTCCATTTAGTTATTCAATGCTAGTGGCTTTTCCCCTAGGATTTATGACCACTTCAACCATATGCTTTATTTATTTGCTTGCTTATTTATTTATTTATGAGAGAGAAGCACAGAGAGAGAGCCAGAAACAGAGTATGGACTCACCAGAGCCGCCTTCCACTATAAATGAACTCCAGATGCATGTGCCACTGTGCATCTGGATTTATGTAGCTACTAGGGAATCAAACCTGAACTGTCAGGGCTTTGCAAGAAATCTTCATTAATCAGAGTAATCTCTCCAGCCCTACCATAGGCTTTTGAATAGGTTTTTAGTACCAGATATCCTTTCCCATTAAGCAGGTCTCAGACCAAATCAGAGAGCAGTGGGTTAGTTTCCCTCTGTTTTTTTCTTTTTCTTTTTCTTTTTCTTTTCTTTTTTTTTTTTCTTTTTACAGCATCTTCAGTTTTTATTAACCCTCCCTGGCCCCATTTTATCTTTTCCATCCCCAGTACTCTGTCACTATGCTTACATATGCCCCCCTCCCCTTAAATTCTACCCTGCACTGCCCCTTCCATGACTCGTTACTATAGAGATGCTATTCACAACAGCTAAGAAAGAGAATCAGCCTAGAGCCCCACCAACCGATGAATGGATAATGAAGACATGGCACACATACACAGTGGAGTTTCATTCACCTCCTATTGATTTCTTACACTCCTTCAAAATTACACTAAGTTCTTAAGTCCCAAAGGCCTGCTTCTGCCAGTACCACACGGCTTTTAATAATGACTGAAAAATAAACTAAGAATTCAAAAGGATTGTTTTAGTGTCATTGCACAGAAATAGCCCTTTCCTGCTGAATAAAACTTATTTTGGTATTATAAAGAAAAAGGAAGGAAAAAAAGGAAAAACCCACTTCATAAGTGTAGATGGTAGTGAAGGAAAAGATTGTATGTTTACATCTGGTTAAGATAGCAGTTACCACTCTCATAGGTACTGACTGCACAGCACACTGCATCGAGAGAAAAAGACTGCAGAGAGATTAAAGTTCAAGAGAAAGCTACTAAAGAATGAAAGAGTGCTGGGGGGGGGGGGGGTCGCGTGGTGCATGCCTTTAATCCTGGCACTTGGGAGGCAGAGGTAGGAGGATCGCTGTGAGTTCAAGGCCACCCTGAGACTACATAGTGAAATCCAGGTCAGCCTGGGCTAGAGTGAGACCCTACCTCGAAAAACCAAAGAAAGAAAAAAAAAAAGAAAAAAAAGAATGAAAGAAAATGGAGAGACTCTGAGGATCCCTGAGAAGGTAATGATATAGAGTATATTTTCAAGTATATAAAGTGTATTTACAACAGTATATTTGCAAATAAAAATGTAAAACACACATGCTCCAACCTATGGAATCAACAGAGACATAAAAAGAGAATGACATACCATCACAAGTGACATAATAGACTGAGGCAGGATCCCAGGCCTCCAGACTAGCAAACCACAACCACTCATCAGGTTCACCGAGACTGTTTTGTGTGTAAATTCCTGAATTTGTTAACATATGTTTGATTTTTCAGTTTGATAAATTTGCTTTCAGCTGTTCCAATTTATTCTACTTAGTTTTCTTTAGACAACATGACACAGAAGTGAATCAAGCTCTGGGATCACATAGCTGAGAGTCTGGGTGAGCACTGTGATTTGGGTGTTGGGCTGGGCTTTATGAGTCTTGTGATTTTAGATAAATTACTTAATATAGGTGGGTCAACTTCCTCAAGATGAAATTAGAGATCATGTTTAACTCTATGATATGACTACGATTTCTGCTACCTGTTTTACCTTCCCTGTTTGGTCTGCTCAACCAAATCTTCCTGGATCTATGGGTGACTGAGGGAAACAGCCAAATCTCCTCACCACCTCATGGCCTGTTCACATACTTATCAACCAAGGTAGAAAGTAACGTAAAGTAGAAAGAACGGGCACAAGCCACAGAAAGGCTATTGTCATTAATGTATTTTGTCCCCTTCTACGCTGGAGGCAAGTGAGAACACAGATGGCATTTTGTGCTTTTCTTTGCCTTTTTTTTTTTTTTTTTTTTTTTTTTGAGACAGGGTCATATTCAGTATTCCATCACTATGTAGACTATGACAGCTTCAAACTTGCAACTATCCTCCTGTCTTTGTCTCCCAAGTTCTGGGATTACAGGCATGAGCCATCACCCAGATGCTTTCGTCCAGTTTAAAAGATTCTGGGTGCTAAGATTCTGCCTCAGAAAGCTCCAACTCTGAAACTACTCGATTACGGATTGAGCTGAGTTGTAGGAATCTATAAACACTTACTGTAGTGGTTTGAATTAGGTATCCCCCATAAATTCTTGTGTCCTGAATGCTGGGTCCCCAGCTGATGACAATTTGGAAATTGGAGCCTCCTGGAAGTGTGTTGTTTGGGGCAGGCTTAGGAGTATTATAGCCAGCTTCCCCTTGCCAGTGTCTGGCATCCTCTTCTGCTCCTACTGTCCACGTGATGGTGGCCAGGAGGTGATGTCCGCCCTCTGCTCATGCTATTATTTCCCTGCCACCATGGAGCTTCCCCTCAAGCCTGTAAGCCAAAATAAACACTTTCCTCCCATCAGCTACTTTTGGTTGGGTGTTTCATCCCAGCAATTGCAACACTTACCAATTTACTTTTTTTTTTTTTTTCATTTCTCTGTGTGCATGCTGTGCCTGTGTACCATGAAGTTTGGAGGTCAGAGCAAAACCTTGAGGTGTTTGTGCTCTGCATTCTTTCAGATGGGGTCTCTTGCTGCTGCAAACCAGCTGCCAGCCTGCCAATGTCAATCCTCACTGGCCCACAGGTTTAGGGTTCTCCTGGCTCCACCCCCATGGTCTTAGGTGCATTGAGATCACAAATGGGTGGGCAAGTTTACATCAGGCTTTATGTGGGCATTGGAGAATGGAATTTGGGCCAGCAGGCTTGGCAAGCAGGTCCCCTGAACCACTGATCTCTCTCTCTCCCTAGCCCAAATAGACAATTTTGATCTACCATTATTAGAAGCAGGAAGCTAAGACGGAAGTGCATGGTTTATTGACACACTTGCTTCATGAACTTGGATAAACCCCTTAATTTCTCTTGCCTTGGCATTCCAACTCATGGCAGAGATAACAGTTGCCTAGCACACAAGATTGTTGAGAGGCCAAGCTAGATTATGTGACCATATGCTTTACAAATCCAAGGAGATTTGGGTGAGGAGGGTGCTGATAAGGGGGAACAGGGCCTTGCTCACAGTGGGCGAGGCTATCCCTCTCCCTGCTAGTGAGACGTTAAACAGAGGTAGCCAGAGGCAGAATCTAAACTCTACATCACACACATTGGCTTCGCTTTTGAAGTCTTTCCTTTCATGAGGGTGGAATTGGCGATAGGAAATCGGTTTGCTCAGGGTGGTTTGAGTTGTATGGGGTGGGGTGCAGATGACCTGCTGCTTTTGTTTCCAGTTTTGATTTCCAGCCTTCGGAGGTTCTCTCATCTCATTTCCTGTTTTTCCTGAAAGCCTGTGCATAGAAATATCTTTGTTCCTGCAGGTGGTAGTAACTTCTTTATCCTTCCGGACACTGTCAGCAACCACACTGCCTTTCATGTGGCATCTATGACCCGCTGAGTGATATGTTAAACAAAGCAGATTCATAGCAAGAGACTTCACTTTAGACACTGAACACAGTCTTACTTGGAATAAAGATGTGACTCAAAAAAAGTTAATTTTTAGAAACTAAGTTAAATTAAAACGTGCAGCATCTTTTAAAAAAACTAAGTTAAATTAACACTTAACAGCTTTTGTTAAAACATGTCTGTCATTAAAATGATGTCATACTGTCAGTGAATCATGAAATAATCACTCAAGTACACCTGAGGAGAAATCGCAGGATAGCATAACTGCAAACAGTCTCATTAAGTATCAGAAATTATCTGCACATCTGCACACACGTACACAGTAACCTTAAATGATGTCATAATGTTTCATAATAAACCCCCCCTTTTTTTGAGGTAGGGTCTCACTCTAGCTTAGGCTGACCTGGAATTCACTATGTAGTCTCAGGTTGGCCTCCAACTCACTGCTGTCCTCCTACCTCTGCTTCCCAAGTGATGAGCTTAAAGGTGTACGCTACCACTCCCAGAAAACCCCCAATTTTTAACAGCTCCTCATTTTAACTTCACATTCATCCTGCTTGGACACCATGGGTTCTAGTCAAGCCATTTGAGGTGTTTGAGTTTTATGTCCTTTGATTTTTACATTGTATAATTATTCTTTCCATGCCCCCCCAAAAAATACAGCTGCTTGGAAGTGATAGCTCACCCACAGTGTCACCACTGGCTCTCCAAGTAATTGGAATGACTATGGCTCTTGAGACCTCCCAGGATATTGTTCTGAGATGGAAAATCCCCAGCCTCAACTTGGGTTTAGCAGTAGTAAGGAAAAATGAAAGAAACACAATTTTTCCAAAATCGAGTTCACTGAGGTAGGTACCTCTCATTTCATCAAACCGCTTGCCTTCTAGAGGCTCGTTCTCAGGATATCTCACTACATGGAGAGGAGCTATTTCAGAGAGTGTGCCTATGTTGTACCCAAACTATGAACTGAACACAGGTAAGAAGTGATGTGATTTAAAGTTTTAACAGTAAACTTTGCGCATGCAAACTTTGCAGTAATTTAAATTTTTTTTTTCCTGGCTTTGAGTATTGCAAATGTTTTTCTCATTCAGAAAGAAGTTGGCCCTTATCAATATTAGCCATGTGTTTGCTGCTAATTTTAACTTTACAAATATTTGACCATTTTCTAGATTGTTATTGCTTTAGAGACTTTTCAAGAGAAGCTGTACATAATATTGGAGAAGTATTGATACCACTTCACTCATCATTTGGGGAAAATCATTGCTTAAAATTCTTACATACAGCCACCTGGATCTTTTGATATATTTAAGTAGTCTTTAAATTTGCCTAAGTTTTATTTGGCATCTTATTTGTAATGTTCAGGTATGTGCATGCATGTGTGTGTGTGTGTGTGTGTGTGTGTATGCACATGTGTGTGCTTGTGCACAAGCATGTGGAGGCCTGATGTCATTCCTCAGGAATGATAGTCATTTGTTTGTGCATGCACATTGTGTGTGTGTGTGTGTGTGTGTGTGTAGTGTGGTAAGGTGTTGTGGTATGTGTGATATATGTACTTATACGCATGTAAAGAAATGTGCCCCATGAGCATGCATAGAGAGGCCAGAATGAAAGGTTGAGTGTCTTACTCTATCACTCTTTATTTTCTTGAGATGGAGTCTCTCAGTAAGCCAGGAGTTGCTTTTTTTTTTTTCTTTTTTTAAGAGAGAGTAAGAGAAAGAGAATTAGTGTGCCAGGGACTCAGTCACTGCAATAGAACTCCAGACGCTTGTGTTCCCTAGTGGGCATGTGCAACCTTGAGCTTGCCTCACCTTTGTGCATCTGGCTAACGTGGGATCTGGAGAGTCCAACCTGGGTCATTAGCCTTCACAGGCAAGTGCCTTAACTGCTAAGCCATCTCTCCAGCCCAGGAGTTGCTATTTTTGATCAAACTAGCTGACTAGTAAGCCTCGGTGATTCTCTGGTCTCTGCTCCACACAAAACTGGTGTTCAGGCTAGAGGGATGGCTTAGCGGTTAGCGGTTAAGGCGTTTGCCTGCAAAGCCAAAGAACCCATGTTCCATTCTCCAGGACCCACGTTAGCCAGAAGCACAAGGGGGCGCAAGCTGCTGGAGTTCGGTGCAATGGCCGGAGGGCCTGGCATGCCCATTCTCTTTCTCTCTCTCTTTCTCTGTCAAATAAATAAATAAATAAAAATAAAATACTAAAAAGAAAAAAAACTGAGGTTCCAGGCACACATGGCCATTAGCTAACTTTTATGAGTGCAGGGGTTTGGACCTCATACTGGCTCAGGCCTGCTCAGGCCATCATGCTTATAAGGAAAGCACTCTTACCTGCTGAGCCACCTTTTCAGCCCCACATTTCCTTATTTTTGAAACATGTTCTCTCATTTGTCTGGAGCTCACCAACTGGGCTAGACTGACTGGCAGAACAAACAACCCCAGGGGTCCATCTATCTCCACCTCTCTAACCCTGGGATTGTGAGAGTCTACCACCATGTACAGCATTTTTAAGTGGGTTCTGGAGATCAAAGTCAGGTACCCGTGACGGCAAGGCAAGCACTTTACCAACTGAGCTATGACCTTATTTTTATTTTCTTACCACTTGTAGATAAGAAATGTATTGGATATGAAAATTGACTTTATAATTATTCTCCAAGATCTTAAAGAGAAAGGATTCACATTTCATTAACATATTTAGCTGTAAGGAAACCTATGAGTTTTAATAGGCTGAAAATAATACTATCAATCAGAGATCTTTAATGTCCATAAAGGAACATCCCTGCGCTGGGGAGATGGCTCAGTGAATAAAGTGCTTTCTATGCAAGCAGGAGTACCTGAGTTCATATCCCAAGCACCTATGTAAAGCTAGATGCAGTAGTAAAGCATCTTTAATGTCAGTGTACCTATGGAAAGATAAAAGGCAGCCACAAAGGAGAATACTCCAGAAGCTCACGGGCCAGCTAGCCTGGTGAACACAGTGGTAAACATTAAGAGACATCGCTTCACACAAGGTGGAAGGTGAGGACAGACCTATCAGGTTGCCTGTAGCAGGCATGCCATGGTACATACACAACTATATGCACACACATGCTCACACACACAGGAAGTAATCATCCCAATGTAGCCTTGGAGTTCACTTGGTGCACCAAGGCCTGTGGAAGTCATCCTCCCTCCCTCCTTCAGCCTGAATCTGGAGTCCCTTCTCTACAAAGAGTTTCTATGGCAACAGTAAGACATTCCTTGGATGAGAGCCCTGCAGTAATTGCCCATCTCATAATGACTCTATAAACTTCACACTGGTTTAACAATGGGATTATCACAGAATTGATCATCCAAACAGGCTCTTGATCATGGAAAGGCCCTTGCAATTAACTATTCCAGAGCAGCAGGTTTATGCCAGTGCCAGTGCTGTCCCAACAAATCAGGAGCTGGTGACAACTACCTAGAGACCCTACGGGAACTAGTCAGTTATCTCATATTACGTCCCAGTGCCCACTTAGCTCCAGCCATAGCAGCCTACTGGATGCTTTGCATACCCCAGCCACCTGGAATGTTCTACCCCAAGATATCTACATGCCTTGCTCCTTTCATTTAATCCCAGTCTCTACTCAAATATCACCTATTAAAGAGCTTTCCCAACGTCCTCCGAAAATAGTGGGCTCTGCTTGTTTTACTCTTTCTCACCTTCATTAGTGCATTTTAATAGCGCATTATTTTATCTTCTCTACCTTTCTATATATCTATCACCTATCAAACAATTATCTATCTACCCATGTGCCTGTTGATTATCTATCTATCTACCTATTCTCAGTCCATGAACTATACTGTTTGTGTGTTTATTTTCTACTTGGTTTTGTGTCTCCCACCAGAGGGTGGGTAAGCTCCACTGCGGGTGAACTTTGTCCTGTCACTGCCATGTGCATGGTGACCAGATCAGTGGTTAACAGTAGACACTTACTTGGTCCTGGGATGAATAAAGACAGGATCACATGCATGGAAGTCCCAAATTGCTAATTGTAAGTGGCGACTGCAACTGATAATTGGGTCATGATTAAGTGAGAATGCTTGTAATCTAAGACAGTAGTAAGACGGACTAGGAATGTATTACATGATGAACAGAGTAAGTTGATGGAGGTTTTGGCTCACTTGAATAGCAAAGATGGCATTCTAGAGTAGACAACTTAGTAAAATACTTTCACAATTTGTTATAGTGAAATATATTCCTGGTGATGCATATTTTATCTTTCTTGAATAATCTATTCAGGTTGTCTACTGTGTGTTTCTCTAAATTTAAATTTACTTATTTATTCACTTGACAGAGACAGAGGGAGAGAAAATGAGAGAGAGAGAGAGAATGAATGGGTGCACCAGGCCCTCCAGCCACTGCAAATGAACCCCAGACATGTGCGCCCCCTTGTGCATCTGGCTAACGTGGATCCTGGAGAATCGAACCTAGGTCCTTTGGCTCTGCAGGCAAATACCTTAACCACTAAACCATCCCTCCAGCCCTACCTGTGTGTTTTAAATTCAGTTAAAATTAATTTAAAATTGTGTGGTAGCTACTAGTATTAGGAATTGCTTAGTAGATGTCACCCTTAGAAATAACAGTATGATTATAAGAACATCATCTACATGGTAGGCAGTATTTTAACATTTTTACAGATATTGTCTCATTTGATCATTTCAACAAATCTTTATGGTATAAGTGCTCTCACCATTCCAAGTTAGAATGAGGAAACAGAGGTGCAGAGTGTGTAAAACAGCCTGACTTCAGTTTCCCATGCTACTGATTGTTTTTGCCACAGTGTGGGGTTTGATCATCTTATTACTGTAATAACTGTCAACTTATTATTCTTATTAATCTCTGATTCCATCAAAAATAACTTGATACCAACCTCTGACTGCTCTGGAAAATTCTAGATAGAAACCACTACCAGTTGGCTTTTCTCTGAGCTTTTACTCTAGCATGTTTTCTTTATTTCTTCATCTTTGTTCTGCCTTTGCTTGTGAAATGTCAGCTTCCAGAAAACAGGAACTTTTCTTTTTGTAAATTTTTATTTATTTATTTTTATATATAAAACATCACATGTGGTTTCTATCCTTTTCCTCCTCCCTGCCCCTTTTCTGAAGAGCTCTTCCTCATTAGGGATGCAGGACAACCCCATAGGATGTGGGTCATGCATTATGGGGGCAGCAGTCAGTTACAGGGAGAGAGGCAATGACTCCGTGCAAAATTAACTTGTGGCTCTAACAATCTTCCTATTCCCTCTTCCACAAAATTCCCTGAGACATGCTGGGAGTATTTTAAGTATACTTCAGTGATGGGCGCTTAGGAGCATCTAGATGTCTGGTTTGGTAGGTGTTGAGTGTCCTCAGTATCTTTCTCCATCACCCCTGTGCTGGTATCAGCTTAACTAGGAGAGCAGCACTTGCTCATTTCCTCAATTCCTCTGTGGTTTCAGCTGGGGCCAGAGTGGAGTGTGCTGGGTCATTTATTTTCTCAGGTTCAGTTCCCATCTGAAAAAGAGAAGCAGATTCTCCCACGGAGAGTGAAGTCAGCACCAGTTAAAAGGAATAACCATTATTAATTTAGAGAGAATTAACAGGGTTTTAGACAACTTTATAGTGTAAGGTTAGTGGGTGCTTGACAATGGAAAGCACAATAATTATCTGGATATGATTCTGACTTGTTTCCCAGTGGTTTCCTTTCCACTGAGCAGATCTGTTAGCCAATCCAAGAGCAGCTGGTTACCCACCATGGCTGTGTGCCACTATTGCATTTGTGTGAGCATCATGTCAGGTTATTTGCTCCTGAGTAGCTTAGACTTTGAGTTGCTTGGACAGATGCTGGCCACTTTCCCCTGGTAGCTCATATAGCAACTTCCAGCACTAGATGGGCTAATTATCTGAGGACTGGCTCTCCTTTGGATTCCAATCAGGTCTCTCCATGGTCCATACCGACAGCCATTGGTGTCTTCAGGCAGTAGGGTCTTACCATTGACCTCTGGTGGGTAATCAAGTGTTCTGACAGAAGTCTGTCTTATTTGTTTTGGGAGATCTACTATGTCTCTTTGATCAATAGCTTGTTGTGGATGTAGACCACATCCTGGTACAGGGAATTACAGGCTAGCACCAAGGGAAAGAAGAAAGAAAAATACAGACAAGAAAGAGAAACAGGAGAAATTTTCATCTCACTCTCTCCAGGTCCCCTCATTCAGGTGCTCCCTCTAAGGTTTGCTTGGGGATTCTACCTTTTAGTCTGCTTTCCAGGATATAGGAGTCTGTGGTACCAGTTAAATTTGGGTTCAGTTTTGTGTCCCCTGCCCCCCACCATTTCCCTTCCCCCAAGCCCTACCCTCCCTATTGCCCAAGCCTTAAGATGATGTTCAGTTATGTCAGCAACTTGGGCTGATCCAGGTTAGGAACTGCAAATGAGTGAGATCATGCGACTGATTGTGTTTCTGTGATTGTGTGAGTCACTTAAAATGATCTGTTCAAAGTTATATCATTTTTCTACACATTTCAATGTGTCTTTTTTTTTTTTACTGCTGAGTAGAATTCCATTGTGTAGATATACCACATCTTGGTTATCCATTCATCCAATGATGGGCACTTGGGTTGAGTCCAGGTTTTAGCTATTATGAACTGAGCAGCTATAAACATGGTTGAGCAAATATTTCTGAACTGAGATGTGGAGCTTTTAGGGTAAATGCCCAGTAAGGGAATAACAGGATCTTCTGGTAACTCTATATTCATCCTTTTCAGGAGTCTCCAAACTGATTTCCACAGGGGTTGTACCAGCTTACATTCCCAGCAGCAGGGAATGAGGGTTCCTATTTCTCCACAGCCTCCCCAACATTTTCCATTTGATTTTTTAATGTTTGCTATCCTTACTGGGGTAAGTTGGGATCTCTTGGTTGTTTTAATTTGCATTTCCTTAATGGTTAGGGATGTTGAACATTTTCTTAAGTATGTGTTAGCCATTTGTAATTCTTCCTCTGAGAACTCCCTGTTTAGTTCTCTGTCCCACTTGTGGAGTGGGTTGTTTGATTTTTTTTTTATTGTTTAGTTTTTTTGAGTTCTTTGTAGTTTCTAGATATTAGACTTCTGTCAGTGTTATAGCTAGCAAAGATTTTCTCCCACTCAGTGGGTAATCTATTTATTGGCTCTGCTTATGGTATGTTTGTCGGTGCCAAAGCTTTTCATGAGTTCCCATTGGTTGAGTGCTTGTTTAATTTCCTTGGCTAGAAACTTTTTTTTTATTTTCTTCATTGTTATGTTCTTTTTGTTGTAGTTCTCTGTTTGAGGCAGGTCTCACTCTAGACTAGGCTGATCTAGAACTCACTCTGTAGCCCAGCTTAGGTGACTTAGGCTAGTCTAGAATTCACAGTAACTCTCCTACCCCAGCCTCCCAATTGCTGGGATTAGAGGCATTAGTGCATAAGTGCCTGTTGTGTAGCAATGCTCACTAAGTCTTGGGTGTATTAATATGTATTTATATTGACATGAACAAGAGTGAATGAATTTTTTAAAGCTTTTTTGTTGGTATATGATTCCTATGATTCAGTGAGTCACACAATACTTTGTAAGCCCCATTTCTGCGCATGGTACTTTGGTCCTCTTTTGAGGTCCTCTTCCTTCTAAGTATCTTGCTTGCATCACCCTGTCAGGTGTTCTGTAAAAATCCAGATATGTGAGGACACAGCTCTTTCCTATAGAGAGCTTCAAGTACAGTTAAAAAATAGTGCTAATAAATGTTAAATAACTTGGAATTAATCCAAGTTTACAAACCCAACAGGTAATTGTTAAAATTAGAACTACAATTAAAACTTGAGGAACGTGCATGTATACAGATATTTCAACTTCTATGATTTCATCTTGGCATTGAGAGGAGGAATTTGGATTGATAAAAGGAGGAAAGGGAGGATACTCCTCAACAGGGTGACTAAATTAAAGTACAAAACAAAAATGACCTTTGAAGTCTATGTATGATAGCTTAGGTGACTGGGTAGGTAGGGAGTGCTATATAATAATAGGTTTGAAACTCAGACAGAAAAGGTTGGACCACAGGTGGATTTAATCAATGAATCTTTAATGGTGTGTGAATGTGTGGGTGTATGGACATTATTAATAAAGTCAGTAAAACAAGGCATTCCAGCTTTCCTCTATGGGCTATATGAGTTAAAAAGTATAAAGCACATACCTAAGTTTCTGGCGTGTGATAAGTCATCATTAATGCTTATAATTATTATTACTGCTAACAATAGTAACCAACACAGTTTTGCCTTGAATTTTTTAAATTTATTTTATTTATTGGTGGTGGGGGGGAATGGACACACCAGAGCTTTTAGCTACTACAAACTCCAGATACATGTGCCACCTTTTGTATCTGGCTTTCGTGGATACTGGGAAATCGAACCTGGGACCTTTGTCCTTTGCAGGCAAGTGCCTTAACTGCTAAGCCATCTCTCTAACCTTTGCCTTGAATGTTTAATCTGGGTAAATTGACTTATTCTGCACTATTTTCATCAGGCCTATCCTTGTAAGGTTGAGTAGAGTTTAACCAACAACAATACTAAGACAAACACCTGGAATCCAGTTGCAAAAAGAAAACAACAGTATTCCTGTATTCCGTGCAGCAAGGAAAAGGTGTGTTGCAAGAGAATGCCCATTGAGAGAGCTGAAGTATAACCACCAGAAAGACTCTTCAGATGGCAAGGCTCTATAATTCCTTAACAATCTGTTATTTGTAACCCTTTCCTGAATTCTGTCATTGTTGTATGATTCCCCATGGAGAATTTTAGAATTTAGTGGAGAATACTTCACTAAAATTCAGTTCATACATTCAAAAAAGGCATTTCCCAGTGGGACAAACTAGAAAGGCATAATAACCTCTGCAAGATTCTCTACAGACTTCTAAAGTATGAGAAGGCCTGAAAAGTTCTCATTTTGTTTTGCTTCTTTTTTCTGGTGGTGATAGGGAGATGGAACATAAGTAAACCATAACTCAAAAAGCTTTCACTACTTTAGTATGGAAAAAAAAACCACCTTCACCTAACTCTAGCGTACCAATTCCTTTACTGAAAAATGGTACATACTAGTTATCATCAGAACTGTTTACTGGAGTTAATAATGTACTTTAGGATTAAGCACTCTTCTAGATGAGGAAAATTAGGCCAAAGTTTTGTAGAAACCAGATGATGATTAGACAGATCAGAACATCTAGATTCTGAAAAGAGAAGGGCTACAAAGTTAATCAGGAAAAAAATGAGAAGAGAAAGGAAGAGGAAAGAATGGGAAAATGATTCATCTCTTTTGAATGCTTTCAAGCCAAGAATTTGAATTAAAGTAAAAACACTTGGCAGAATCCACTTAAATGCATGTATGAAACTTTCCTAATTGCTCACGTCCACCCAAGTAGAAAGCATTTTCTTTATATGCTGGACCTGCTCCATCTAATTAAGGGAAAGGTCATGCACACACAAAATATGTTGCTGAATAGCTGGATTAATCTTTTAACAGTCTTAAGTATTTCTAATACCCTTTGTCCTTAAATCTTGGACCGAACTGGACCTTCAGCCAAGTGCTCTCTTCCATTTCTTCCCTTCTTCCCATCTACCAGCTGGCTGGCACTTTGAGCTGTTCCGTGCTGTCCCCTGACCCTTGTCATGGTCAACCCTCCCACGTGGGGCTCTGTGGACTGAGCTATTCTCACCTTAACCTGTGGTCTTCACTGAATGCTCACTAAACTGACTCTTTCCATTCTGGGGACCTTTATACAACATGTAAGCCATGCAATGTGCAGCGTAGGACTTACTTTGGGTGAAAGTGTACAGTTCTGAGTGCAGGGCACAGTTCTGGCTGGCAAAGCCCACTAGGATTTAAACAATGCCCCTTGTACATCTGGTTTCATATGTGGATATTCTGGGCACAGGTGTAAACTCTTGCTTTTCCTTGAGAACAATTAACTGAAAGTTGGTTGCCATCAATTCGTTTGAAATCGTATGGACCGATTACATTTTGGCTCAAGTGGAAGAGAGCGCTCCAGGCCTGCCACAGAATGGAACCGTAACGGCTGTCTTCTCATGTGCCTTGGCCTCTGCTGTGCAGAGCTCTCTAACTGCACCCCTTGCCGCTTCAGGTGATGTTTGTTCGGCATGAGAACTGGGGTGCGGGTGAGGTTCCCATCTCATTGGAGCAGCAGTCAGATGCTGAGAGCAGAGCACCGGGGTTAAGGTCACACGTTTACAGAGCAGTCACGACATGCTTCTGGAAAAAAAAAATAATTGTTGATCATATGTAAAATTATATTATTATATATACATACATATCATTTCCCCACAAACATCAACTCAAGGATGTTTCTACAAACCTTAGCAAGAAATGATACTTATGCAGCCCACTGACCATCAGCTCTGAATCTAACACGCTTCCAAATCCAGCTAGAGGATTTACACTGTGAGCTGGTTCCTTTAAACTCTGTTCATTGCTCTCTCCTCTGCTCTGGCTTTCGTCCCAGAGATTTCCAATGGTTCCAACAGCTTGGGAGTTAGTGTCTCTGATGTGTTTGCATCTGACCTCTGACCTAAGCTTCAGTGTTATTTTCAGCTGTTCTTTGACAGGGGATCCAACAGCTGCTGCCTAATGCCACAGACAACTTGTGACACATGCAGAGGGTCAATCTGTCCATGAAGCTGGTGGTAATGTAACTGTAATATAGCTCCTGAGGAGTGGAGGTGGAGAATAAAATCCAAGCCTGAAGTATAGTACTATCCTTTAAAAACAGTTATAGCAAAATTGCTATAGTCTTAACCTCCAGTCAACAAAAAAATCATTTTGTTGCTGCAATGCAATTAAAAAGTACCAGGCACGTATTTTGCTTTCTAATAGCTGATTGCTCACTAGATTAGAAATGCTGTTCAGAAGTAAGCACAAAGAAATCCAGAGATTATGAATATTTATTGACAAATACTGTTTGAAATATTTTTTAAATACCCCCTAAGATATCTGAGGCTTTGAAAAAATGTGATCATTCCACAAAGTTCATCTGGCAGAATCCAATAAGTTTAGAAAAACAGAGCCATCTAAAAATACGTTTTGAGCAATTTTGTGACTTAAGCCTAAAACAAGTATGAGAACTTCTTTTAAAAAGTTCATTTTGGCTGATTTTCTTTGCATGAGGGAGATTTGCAAAGATTGATATCCAGGTCAATTACTTGCTGGTTTCAAAGTCCATAGTTACAACTGTTTAGTTTCAGTAGCAAAACTAATTTGGGTTGTCAGGATGTAATTTTTTTTTTTCCATTTGCTATCAAACATCAGCTGATAGGCAAAGAGCTCGAAGCTGTCCTTCATGTTTCAGATAATGGTAAAAATAACAGGCACTTAGCGTTACCATACTAGGGGTGTGGTTCTCTCCACTTGCTCCTCTCTCTCTCTCTCTCATGATAAGCTCAATGGGGTTGTCTATTTTTAACTTCCTGTTCTTTCCTTTTGGCCGAGTAATCAGTGCGAGCAAAGAGCTTTCCCTGAATGAATCCTGGAAACCCCGTGGCTGTCTTCTGACATGACCAGCAGACACACATCTGTGCGGAGACTACCCGATCTATAACTTCTGGTTCTAAAGTACCATGTCCAGCAAAGAAAGTCCTGGTGTGGGGGTTTCAACGACAACTGTGAGCTCTGTAGCTGTGCAAGCTGGGGACTCCAAGATCGTGATAGCCGTGGTGAAGGTAAGCTGAGAGCTTTCTTTTCTCTATGTGGCTGTGACTTCTGGGGCATGTTGGGAACCTCGAAGGATAAGGCGTACCTTCAGCAGCACAGTGCAGATAGCTGCGAGTGCTCTAGACTGCTTAAGCCAGCAACTAGGAGAAACTTCTAAGTCTCACCAAGTCACCAGTGTCCCTTTGCTGTTCAGCTAGCTAGAAAACATCTGCAGCAGCACAATAAACAAAGTCATTACATGTTTCTAGTCTTGTTGTTGAAGGCAAGGCACTGTGACAGAGGGTCAGGAATGGCACCTGAAGATCCAGGAGGGCCTGGGCAGTGCTTGTGATTTTTGAGAGGAGGTGATGGGGTGGGGGGAGGCAGGTGGTACTGTGTAGAGCACTGGGGGCTCTGGCGTGTGGTTTTCACATGGTACAGGCTCTACTACTCCCTTGTCCCATTTGATTGGATGGACCCTGGGGCCACAGGAGTAAAGGATGTAGGTCTAACTAGCTTTTAAGAACAGAAAGCTAGCTGTTTTGTGTCTAGCGACTTTTGTTCATTTGCAAGGAAGGCCACACAGCCACACAGCCTTAGGACGAAGAAGCAGTCATGATTTTCTTCCCTATGAAAACACCCCACTGAAACCTCGGCAGCATTATGCTCGGCTTTAGACGTTTTACCACCTAAGGGAGTCATGTTTAGTGAAAGGAAAGCTGGAAAACAAGCTGATGTCCCTGGCCAGTTACTTTGAGGACCCTGTGGGACTTAACTGAATGGCTTTTTCGGCCCTTCATTAGGGCAAGGACAAGGCCTGCTTAGTTTAATTTAATTGCTGCAAATTTTATGGTAATTTGAAAATTCATATGAGGAAAACAAAACTTGACATTGAGCAAAATGATTAGAAGCACAGAATGCGGGTTTCTGCCAGGGTCAAGATAGCAGCGTGGGAGACCTGTGCAAGGAAGACCTTAGCAGACCCCCGCCCCCCGCCCTAGCCCTCTTCTCTCTGCAAAGGCGTGAGTGGGCCTGGAAAGGAGACTGGAGCAGAAGCAGTGAGAACTGATGATCCACCATGATTCAGAGATGCTTTGAGCAGTCAGGGAAAGAGGCAAATCCCTTGTTTCTGAAGTGACCATTTCTTTTCCTCAAACACGAAACACTCTTACAGTAGAATGAATCATAATGGTGAATGACCACTGCGAAAACCAGGACTATACTGAACATAAAAAAAAAAAACCTTTAAAATTACACTGAAAACTCTTATTTTCATTGAATTCTGTTTCTCAGAATGTAACTCACATTTCTCTCCACAGCTCCCTCAGGTTGGGGACCATCTCCACATAAAACACACTCCAAACTAGTCATAGAGGAACGCCCACCTTGATGAACAGGGAGGCTTGTGTCTGGTCTTTGGGGAACTTTGCACCCTACTTTATGCATGTGGAATTTCACTAACTTTATGGAATTGCTTTGTGAGAACACAGTTGTGAGAATTTATTCTGTGACTTTGCAATATTGACTAATCCATCATCTGTTACACATGTTTCTCAATTGGGAATTTAAAAACTTCAAGTCTATAGTGCAAGAGAGAACTTATTCTAAGAATAAAACAAGAAAGGGCCCAGGCTTGTACTAGACCGGTTTATTTCAATCTGCTGGGTCCATCTTAATGGAAAGAAGCAAGTGAAGTAAGTTTAACTGGAAATTACAAAGGAAAAGTGAGAAGGCTGAGCGACAAGGAGTAAGAGGAACTAAATGTTCATTCAATTCATTTGCATCTTTAGTGTGGCAAATGGGTACAGCTACAGCTAGCCGAATCGCAGCCCAATCTTCTAGAAATTGGGAGCAGTCAAGATGAAACCAAAAAACTGCTTCATGACCATGAAATTCTTCTGGCTAAGCTCAAGGTAAGATTCTCAGATATGAAGCAGGGGCAGAGTTTTTTGTTTGTTTGTTTTTAAGATCTTCTTGATGTCTGTCACTGCTATGGGCATTTATAATGCAGGTAGATAATGGGAAAACACTACCATTGTTATGACAAGCAGCAGCATAGTGCTGTGTAAAATTTCCGTAATATGACAGACAATCTGGAGGGATAATATTTTCCCTGTGGAGAAGTTTCCCATCCCCACTGAAAAAGAATTGTGTCATCTCCCATTCCATGCACTTCCTTTGGCACCATGACAATGGGCCAAGCTTTCTGTTTCTCATGATGTTTTCTGGTCAAAATTGTTTAGGTGCTCCCTTGTTGAACTTTCACAAACCTCTGACTTGATGCTTAGTACTGAGGTTTCTCAAAATGGTAATAGCTTGTGAAACCAGACCTGCTGTAGTTATTTTGTAGAAAATCTAAAACTGCCATTGATTAGGGACTGTCAAGTAAGGTCAACATGGGTGTGTCATCCCTAATGCCTAGTGAAAAGGAAAAATGTGGGATCCCTTGTTCAAAAAGTGAATATAGGGCTGCAGTGATGGCTTCACAGTCAAGGTGCTTGCCTGCGAAGCCTATGGACCAAGGTTCAATTCTCCAATGCCTGTATAAGCCAGATGCACATGGTGGTACATGCGTCTAGAGTTCATTTACAGCGGCTAGAAGCTCTGGCATGCCCATTCTCTATCTGTCTCTGACTCTCTCTCAAATAAATAAATCAAATATTTTTAAGGTAAATATAGTTTTCTTGATCTGTTGAAGTGATTTTTCTTTGCTATTTAATGTCTGGCTCCTTCAGGTATTAGGGGCATGTGGATAAGTGCAGATCCTCTTGGGTGGCCAGTCTCCCTAGTGCCTGGGTGGAACCCACTGTGGGGGAAGTAGCCAGGAGAGCAGACAGTGCCCCTTCCCTGGGGGCAGGGCCACTTCTGCCACCAGGTTCTAACTTCCAGTATTTACTTTGTGGTCCCATGAGACTTCACTTGCAAACTTGCAAAACACAAGTGGAAAGGAAATGTCCTTAAAAATTTCCACAACAAGGACAGGTAAAGCTTGAAACCCAAGAGGTCCCCTTCTGAAAACACAACACCATGGTGCCTCCAGCCCTCTAAGTCATAACTCCCATAGGAAAAATAAAGTCTTTGTTAGGATCAAAGAGGCCTGGAGATGATGGGCATTTCTGAGTATTCCTGCTCAATTTTATACTTGCTTTCTACTTCAGAGGCAGATCTAATTTGCATCAGATACATAGACTGAGGTCAAAGTATTTGGGAAAATCAGACTGAGAAGTTGAAGAAGGAATTAGCACTGAAAAGGATACCTATTACAAACTGAAATTTACTCCCATGTTTGATAGCTTCTTGCTCTGGTCATTGGCATCTAAGTTGTCATCCAAGACAACAGACCCTGGTTATCAGGAAGGCTTGTGTATATTGACAGGAAAACATTATAATGTGAAAGAGCATTGAATTGAAAGACCTGTGTTTAACTTCAATTATATCACAAACTAGTGCAATCTGACTAACAAGGCGAAGCTTTCTTGTGACACAAAAGATGATGACATCAAAATGAAAAAAAAAAAAAAAAAGAGGGTAATTGCATGGGGGTGGGAATTCATTGGACGGTGGATTTGAGAGGAAGAGAATGGGAGTAGGGGAGATTTATCATGACATATTGTCTATACTTATGGAAGTTGTCAATAAAAACTTTAAAAGAAAGCAATAAATTCTTGAATCTCCAATTCCATGAACTGTTGGAATCCAATACTTTCTTGCTATTCCTGCTCATTTCTGGGGTTCACATCCTCATCTCCTCTGGGTCCCTATCTGTGCACCTGCCACTGTTACCAAAGCTAATATGGCCTTGAAACCACATCGTTTCCTTCCCCAGGGCCCACTATACCTCATGCCACCTGGCTTTCCTAGTCCACTGATGACTCATGAGTGGTGGGGAGGCTCATGGCAGACTGGGTCTCGGGGGCTGTGTCTCCTTCCTTCATCTCTTCAGTGTTATCTTAGATGGAGCCCTGTGGCTCTCCCCAGCTCCCATGCTCACATTGTATACCCAAATTTACCCTGGAGTTCAGGTGGGAAACAGGTTTCCATTTAATAAGGTCCATCAACTTTGAGAGGCACTTAGAGTTCTAGATTCTGAACATCTGCTTCTTCTACGCCAAACCTCAGGCTATAGACCAGCTACTTAAGTCTTGTGGACTTCTGGCTTTTTATCTGTAATGGGAGAGGACAAATCAGAGCTTCTTATCTAGTGTGCATCTTATCATTAAATGCCCTGGGATCCTGGAGCTGTTTTCAACCTACCTGCAAATGAGTCCAAGAAAATAAGCTGTCAAATAAAGTGATATTTTGGCCCCACCCAGAGTTCTAGCCTTAACCTCTTAATGTCCGTCTCTCATTTTCCCCTCACCTATCTGCTTGCTATCAACCTGCCAACTAGGGCCTAAGACATTTTAAATAGTTGATCTTCTAAACATTAGTGGTATTTTAAATATTTATTAAAATGTCTATTATAAAAGAGAGAATTATCGGGGAATCTAAAGTCTATTTAAGATGCACCAACTTAAAGTGGCAAGTTCCGTCTTATAAATGGTTAGATCACTAATTCAGGTGATTCACCGCTTACTAGGCTTTCACAGTATGCACAAGGTAATCTGTAGCAGGAAACTGTGAGACCAAAGTGATTTCTAGTATAAGATTTTCAAAAGAGTTGGATGTTAGTAGAAGCCAATATTATTTAATGCTCATGCTAGGCATTTTTTGTATGTATGGCCCTGAAAAATGTTTCAATGATAAGAAAGAATGTTCTGAAAGGGATATTGGAAGGATGTAGGAGTCAGAGCTGAGTTCTCTCTGGCTTGATCATAACATTTAGCCTTTCTGGTTTCAGGGTATATATTTGAAAAATTAGTATAGTAACAGTTACCTTCACACACCAAAAGAAAAATCTGGAAAGAGAAATGCAATACTGTATGGACGTACATACAGTGCCATAATTATTGTATTAACAATGAATATATCAGAGTAATTGGATATTTAATAGAAAAGCCATTTTCTGCCTTCAACTGAAAATTATCTCAAACCCTAGTAATTCATAATAAATGGAAGAATTCTGGGTACACATGATTTTTATGAGTGCTTGTAATGTTGGTGATGTGTATACCCCAAGAGATCTTATTTTGCCTTCAGCAATGTACTTAACGATCCCAGTGGAATATCCAGAGAAAAAATATTTTCCTCTTTTCAGTGGTAAAAACACAACTATGTGGAAAAGGCTTATCTCCCAAAAGGCAGCTGAATTCCTAGTCCTGCTCAAATTATTTCTAATGAACAAAAGCATTCAGCAAAGGAAAAGAGAAACTTAAACTAGGTAAAGACCTGCCTGTGGCTGCTTATATGCAGAAAAGGTAGAGAAACCTTCAGAATGTTGATAGAATATTCCTCTCCTCAGCCTCGGTCTTCCAACTGTATTAGGGCTATGTGTGCCGTGAAAACTCCTGAGCATGGGCCCCAGTGTTTGCAGATACGTGACATTGGACTTCCTCCCATAAAGAATGACCCTTCAGTGTCTAAAACACCAGGACATTTCACCTCTAATTTGACTCTTGTTTCAGACTAAATCTCTGGCTCAGTGGAGGCTTAGGTTTTCCTACTTCTGATTATGGAGGTAGACATGAATGTACCATAAACAGAACATATTAGCAGCAGTGTGAGCTAAAGCCTTATTGAACTTGGCTTACACAAGGGGTGGTGATGGTTACTGGCTACAATATTTACTCAGATTCATTTAACATAATTTTTATTATGCTAAAACATGTAACATAAAATTTACCATCTTAAGTATTTAAGTGTAAACTTCAGCGGAATTAGTAACATTTATGGTATATGAAATCATCTACACTATTTTCAAAGCAATTTCATCACACCAAAGGGAAACTCTATTATTATCTCTACTGCTAACCTATACTCTATTTTTCTCTCTACGAATTTGTATATTCTAAGCACCTGATATAAATGGAATCACATAGTATTTGTCCTTTGGGGGCTGGTTTATTTCACTCAGCAATGGTATTTTCAACGATGTGTGTAAATTGTGGTCTATATAAGAATTTCATTTCCTTTAGAAAAATGAATAAATAAATGATGAATGACACATTGCCAAAGAAAGACTGCACATTCCTTATCTGATATACTTAGGACCAGAAATGTTTTAGATTTTGAGCTTTTAGTACTTGGGGGTATTTGCATAATGAGATATCTCAGACAATGAACCCAAATTTACATACAAAATGCACATACGTTTCAGATGCATCTTATGCATATAATCTAAAGCAACTTTAGACAATATTTTCAGAATGCCTGTATGCGGACTGTGACCTATAACATGAGGTCATGTGCGGAATTTCCCATATGTAGGGTCATGTCAGTACACAAATCGTTTTGGGTTTTGAAGCATTTCTGGTTCCATATTTTGGATGAGGGAAACTTACAATACTTCTTAAAAAGCCATTGGTCTATGGATACTTGCAGTTGTTTGCACTCTTGGTTCTTGTAAATAAGGCTACAATGAGCATTGACAGACATGTCTTTGCTTGGGCACCCATTTTTACTATTCTCCAGTATACATGTCAACTGCACAATTGCTGGGTTATATGACATTTCTGTTTTTCAAGGAAACACTAAAATGATTTCCACAGCAGATATGAAGTTTTACATTTTACAGCTCTACCAGCAAATTTACAATCCATTCTGCATTTCATTTTCTAGATTTAAATTTATAATTATCGTACTAGGCATAAGCATCTTTTTTATGTTTTTATTGGCCAAGTGGTACAATTTCTTTGAAATATTTATTTAAGCCCTTGGACCATTTTGATTTTTTTTTTCAAGGTAGGGTTTCGCTATACCCTGGAATTCATTATGTAGTCTCAGGGTGGCCTTGAACTCATAGTGATCCTCCTACCTCTGCCTCCTGAGTGCTGGGATTAAAGGAGTGCATCGCCACACTCAGCTATGAATAATCTCTTTTAAATATATTTTTAAAATCTATGTGACTTGAGTGATATATATTTATACATTAGAGAAAATTTCACAGAATGTATTGTGAATATGATGAAAAGCTTTCAGTGTTTTAAGGGGACTAGTATTTTACATGTCTGTGTCATAGTAGGTTTTCGTTCCTCAATGTTTACTTCACTAGAAGGCATCCTTTTTTCTTTGCCTATGTTTAATATACTCAAAAGTTTGGGAACTCTGTTCTCTCGGAAGATGAAGAGAAGCATCTGCCCATCTTTCTACTTTCTCTTCCCTGTGGAAGGAAGAAAATCTGCCACCTGCCTAGGAAGAAGACTGGGGGAGAAGTGGCCATGGCAACCCCAGTCATGAGCTCACTGCAAAGCGCTGCTCTTGGGCTCTCTGTCTGCTTCTGCTGACCTGACCAGATGTCCCAAGCTGGCAGATGTAGACTGCAACCCCACCCCTGACGTCCATGCCCCAAAGCCAGTCCTTCCAGACATGTCTGAAGGACTGGGTTTTAAGGAGAAAAAGTAGAAAGTCCAATAAGCACCACCATCCAGGTCTCTTTACCATTAGTAAGTATTTTGCTCCTTACTTGGCCCCGATGTCCACGTCTCACTCCGTATGGAATGTTACAGGAAGAGGGATGAGAACAACTTATATCTTCCAGGCTTCCACACAGAACCATCTGTGGACCAAGTGGATTTGTGCTTTATTCATGGGAAGCTCCAGGTCATTGTAGTAAGGTGAGTGCAGTGAAGGAGTTCTGGCAAAGCAAGGAAATCATAGACAGTTTAATTTCCCAATTAGGCTTTGAAATTGAAGATTTTTTTTTCTACTAAACCAGCAAAATTCTGAAATATCAAAAACTTCCTGGTGACTAGCACTGTTTCACTTGACATTTTTCTGGTCTGCAAGTTGCATCCTTTCTCTTCAGTCCTGGTAACTGGTAAGGACATATGGAGTGATCCAAAGGGCTAAATTTGAATGGTGTTCTTTAGATCTAGTAAGTGCCATGAGTAATTTTAGTCCATTTGTGCTACTATGACCAAATGCCACATCACAGGGTAGTTTATTTCTCACAGTTCTGGGGTCAGGAAAAATCTCAGGCTAAAGTATAGCTGGTGAGGACCAAGCTCTGCTCCTAAGCTGATGCCTTATTGCTGCATCCTCCAAAGGAGAAGTGTTGCATCTTCTGAGAGACAGGGAAGAAGGGGCAAAGAAGAGACACAATCACCTCTTTCAAGCTGTCTTTAGTGGGGTTAATCCATTCTGGAGGACAGAGACTTCTAGACCTAGTATCTTCCAAAAGGCCCCCATTTTCCAATCCTCTTACATTAGGGTTTGTTTCTACATATGAATTGGGGGCAGGAGCATTCAAGCCATATTAGAAATGTTGGTTTATAAGATTCTAGAGAGTCTGTGATTTGGTCATGCCAAGCAGTAATCTAGAAAAGTCCACAATGAAGTGTTGATATGAGTTGATTTCTTAAAGGTACAAAAATTCTAGAAGGAGAAAATTTTGTAGATTCTGAGACTGGAGGCTGTGGCTCTTGGCTTGAAAATCAATATTGGCTTCTTGGACATGGGTTATGTGAAGCACACATATTTCCTTGTGGCTGAGATACCAAGTGACACTGATGTGGTAAGAAAGAAAGAGAGACATTCTACATTCTCTGCAAGGAGCACAGCATGGCTGCATTACACTGGCAATCCTTTTGAGCACCCTGTAAAGACCCAGTACATAAGAAGATTGTGCCAGGGTAGAGATTCTGTCAATTAGTCCCCATGGAGAATGGAAGCCTATGTCTCTTCTCTTAAGATTAGTCAAATCCTTCCCCTACTTTGACAAATAAAACACAGTACAGATGAAACTAGGCCAGCTTTTAGGCCCAAGCCTCAAGAAACTAGCTGATTTTGTCTTCTATGATTTGGATCAGTCACACTTAGAACATGCCCAACTTGTAAGAAAGTCATGAGGCATAATGGAGGTCTAAGCAGAGGAGGACTCAGGATCCCAGGCAGAAGTGCTGGCCGAGAGCCCAGCCACCAACTAACCAACTTGCTTGTCCAAGCTGAGCAAAATAAATGACTACTTTAGACAATTAGAAGTCGGATGGTTTATTCCATAGCAATAGATAACTAACTATGTTGACATCCTCTAAGGATAGGACTCCTCTAAAAGTTGCACTCATGAGGAAGAAGAAGACAAGGATTTTCATGGGGAGACAGTTGAGAAATGTAACTGAGTTTTTCTAAAATGAACGATGGTATGGTAGTGCTAATGAGAAAGCAGCAAAGTTTCTTACGACTCCTTTTTCCGGGACAAGTGAACACATTAAAAGAACGTTTCTAGCCAGAAGTGGTGGCACACACCTTTAACCCCAGCACTCGGGAGGCAGAGGTAGGAGGATTGCCATGGGTTCGAGGCCAGCCTGAGACTATGAGACACATAATGAATCCCAGATAAGCCTCGGCTAGAGTGAAACCTTTCCTTAAAAAAAAGAAAAAGAAAAGAACATATCTATTATAATGCTAAATTTATTTGTATCCTGATCTATGTTTATAATTATAATTATATATTCAGGGATAGGCACAAATTATGGCTATGTGTGGAAGGAATGACTAATTCTGCAAGGGAAATCAGGGAAAGGTTGACGGAGAAAGTAGTATCTGTACTAATATCCTGGAAATGAGCGTGGATTTTCCAGACATGTTAGACAAATTTAAAGGGCAACAATGCAGTGGTAGAAAAATATTTGCAATTTACATGACAATTAAGGTTATCATCTTTTATAATAATTATATTGATAAAAAGGAAGATAAACCAGAAAATCAATTAACAAACAGAAAAATTTACAGAAGAGAGGCAAATCAGTAGATATGAAAACACAGTCAGCATTAACAATGGTTTAAATAAGGAAACTTCACAGTAACAGAAAATGTATATACGTTTGTGCTACTGTGGTTGTAGAGCACGAGGGAAAGGGCGCTCTGGTAGACTGGTGGGAGCAGGGCTTGGGAACTCGGAAGCATGAAAATGTGAAAGGCTCATTTCTGGAGACACAGCCCCCCCCCCCGCCCACTTTTAGGCATCTGTTCTTGGAAATGAAAATGCAACCAAGGTCTTGGTAAAGTACTGCTTTTGTTGGGTTACTGAGCATCTTCGTGTTTAGAGTAACAGGAAACAAAGCAATATCTAGTCATGGGAAAGACATTTATAAATTGATCACTTATGCATCCGTTATACTGTAAAGTATTATACTGAGCCATACACTTCCTTTCTGTGACCTAGGAACATTCTTCAATGCTTAAACCAAGCCTGCCTGAGCATTTTCTTACATTACTGTTTGAAGCATGGGTTAGGAATATAATGAGACATTTTTGAGATCTTAAAATTGAAGCCTCCAAGCTATTAATTATTTATTTAGAAGATAATCCATTCTAAAAAAGGTAACTCATAACCCAAGCTGTTTCGTGGAGAGTAGACCCCATAGTTCTTCCTGATAATGACAAAGGGGCTCTTGGTCTGTGATTAAGATTGGCAGAACCGAATCGGACAGTCAGGAAATGGAGATACATACATGAAGCAAAGACCTGGTGGTAGAATGTGACAGGCCATCTCCACTCCCCACCGACAATTCTACTAAGTTAGATTAGTCTGAGAATCTTAGGCGGCACACATGCATTTCAGGCTCTGCAGAAGGCGAGAGATCCTTTTGCTCAGTCAAAGACACCTGTATGCATTGCACTTATATGAGCATGAGGTAAATCTCTTTATTATGCTTTTTTTTTTTTTTTTTTTGAGGCAAGCCCAACAGACTGGCTTTATTTCTAGGCAAGAGAACGAGTGAGCAAGAGAGAGAATTGGCATGCTAGGGCCTCTAGCCACTGTAATCAAACTCCAGACCCGTGCACCAACTTGTACATGTGTGCAATCTTGCACGCTTGCATCACCTTGTGCATCTGGCTTACGGGGGATCTGAAGAGTCGAACATGGGCCCTTGGGTTTCAGAGACAGGCACCTTACCTGCTAAGCCGTCTCTCCAGCCCTGTTCTGCTTTGTTTAAGTCTGCTATGTCCCTGCCTAGTTAGCCTTAGCCCAAATACGTATTTTCCAAATTATGGATTTTGCCTTAAAATTGTAATAATGTATAAATATGTATAGAGATTTAAAAAAGACATGGCTGTCTCGTGACAAAAAGGTTAACTTCTAACTTCACAGACAGCTTTGTCTTCCCAATTACCTGCGCCTCCCTTCCCCCATCCTGCTACTGTCTCATGCCTGGAGGGCCAGCATTTGCGTGAGATTGGGACTTTTGTCTTTGACTGGTTACAGCCCCAGGCAACATAAATGGAATACCCTCCATTCTGGGTCCACTCAGGTGACTGTAATCGCTGGCAGAATGCTCTCCTGCACGGGAGGTGGAGTGGTGGACAGCGGGTAGCTCAGGGGAAGATGAAATTCCACATACAACCACAGCAGCAGTGTTTGACTCATTCCTCTCCCTTTTTTCCAAGATCAGGTTCAAAGGCAAATTGACACACCGTTGTATTCTATCAGAAGTAGACAGACGGAAACTTTCCAAAGCTCCCTTTGTCGGACCCTGTGCACAATGACAATGAACCTCCAAGGAACAGAGAGGAAGGGGAAATCACCTGCTCTTGTGTTTGATCTCTGTGGGCGCAATGTCTCCGGCCCAGCCCAAGCTGTCTCCTGATCACAGCACCGACCCTCTATGGTCAAGAGCTGTGGCTCTGGTGCGGGCAGTCCTTCCCACTGCTTAGAGAGACACAGTGGTGGGCATGGCAGGTCATGAGCAAAGCCCTAGCTTTCAGGAGAGAGGGCTATCCCTGGTGCAAATCTCAGGCTCTGTGTCAAGCCGGGAAAGTGAGAAGTCACAGAAGGTGACTCCACAGCTCATATTAAATAAGTGCGATCTGATTTTTTTTAAAGAAAGCCCAAGTGCTGTGCCAGTAGACATGAAACTGAACTGCAAGCTCTCAAATTTAGTTTCAAAAGAACATATATATATATATATATATATATATATATATATATATATATATACACATATATATGTATATGTATATGCATATATACACATACATATATATAATATGTTAAGTAATATGTAAAATATATTTTTAAGTAATATAAGTAATTATTACACATGTTATGTTATATATGTCATATATGTTATTATATAACATAACTAATATGTATGTTAAGTAATATTTTAGATACACATAAATATAATATTACTTAAGAGCCAACTCAAACACATCCCAAGTTTTTCCATAATTGGAACTAGAGATACCCCAGCCACCCAAGGCTATTGCTACTGCTTTCTGATAACTGAGATTCTTTGGTTCAGTAATCCCACAGGCTATTAAATTTTGATTAATGTGTTGTAAAGAAAATGCTTTGCTAGTATGTTAGACTTCTTAGAGGAGCAATAAATAGAAATATATAATGTAAACCACAAGTGCAAGCCACATTTGTAATTTAAACTGTTTAGGTAGCCACCCATAAATTTTAGAGCACTAAATGTTTATATAGAAAAGAATAAATATCTTAAATTGATCCAAGCTTGATGAGAAAAATAAAACCAAATAAAATCAAAGCAAGCATAATGAAGGTAACATAAAGAACAGCAGTGACTGCAATTAAAAGCAGAAGAATGACAGAGAAAAATCAATAAAAGATCAATTAAATTGAAATTTGAAAAAGCCAATTAAATTGATAAACTCCTAGCCAGACTGAGAAAGGAAAATAGAGAAGACCAAAATTTCCAATGTTAGACATGAAAAATGGATATCACTATGAACCCCATAGTCATTAAATGTACAATAAAAAATGCCATGAACATCTATATGCACTTGAATTCAACAATTTAGATGAAATGAGACAATTCTTTGAAAGCCATAAATTGCAAAAATTTAATCAAAAGGAAAAGTAAAAGGGAAACAAGTGAAAGTAATTTAATAATAAGCTTAACTTACCCAGTATACACAGGACATTATCATTCAGCAAGTAATCATTATAATATTATCAAGGATATATTTCAACTTTTCTGTACCAAGACTTCAAAGTCCAGTAACATACTATGATTTCAACCAGGCTTACTTTCAAATAGCTAGGGGCTGCTGTATGTCCGGTGTGATAGAGTTAGAGAGTAAAGTACTCTAAATCTGTGAATTTATTTTTACTTGTTTTCTAGCTCAAGAGAAGCTTACTAATGAGCCAAGTATATGTAAGACCCGAAAAGACAAACTATGACATGAGATTTCTTACAGGGAATTTTTTTTAAAAAGGCTAAATTATTTATATTGGCAAATTTCTGTAAGGCAGTTAATTAAGTGATATTTTTAGACCTGGTCATAGAGGAGTAAAATATTTTTCCTACCGTATTACTTTTTGAAAAATATATGTGTGTGACTCTATTCATGTATGAACCTTTGGTAACTGTTATGGTTGATTTTTGCTTTAAGTAATTTCCTTAAAACAAATATCAAAAGCAATTTAAAACAATGAAGACAAACCTTGTTTTATGACAGTGTGAGAGACTGACAATAGAACTCAGTAATTAAATGGTAAATTGCCTACTTACAAATTCTGGAAGCATTCCTGCACATTTCATTAATGCTTTCATAGGTAATTAATTTGTTGTTCATTGTTCATCTGTTGCTCAAATATTGCTCAGTGGATTTTTGACAGTTATGTTGCTTACTAGTGATAACATGAGACAAATGCAATTGAATCCTAAAAATAACAGATTCTGTTAATGTACTTTGCTTAATGTTGGTTTTAATGTGATTTTTTTTTTTTTTTTTTTTTTTGCTGTCTGATTCAGAATCCTAGTCTGTCTCAATGTCTATTAATAGTTTACATATACATCTTTTAACTCCAGAAATTTCTATTCAAGTTCACCTTGAAGAATTATAAAGGTAACCTTCACAAGACTGTTATTCATTGTAAAGTCTATCCCTGCTTGGCTACCATACTAACAAGTATATGTACTTGATACTTGAATGATAAGTATATAATATCAAGCAAAGATGCTTTCTGTCACATATTTGGAAAACTTGGGCTAACTCTTTGTTAATATTTTATTTATGATATAGATAATGGCCTAAATTCTGAATAATAAATAAAGGAGTGACATAAGTGGAATTGAAAAATATAGTGACTAATAACTTGAGTATTGCACATATTTTATTGTCTTTTAATATTTTGTGATTGGAGAAGAAGATCACAGACTGGATATTACCTTATAAATTTGATAGAGATTAAGATCTTCAGTAAAGCTTTTCAATCTAGCTGTGATTAGCATAGCCTGGATATTTTAAAAAGCAAGCCAGAACTCATATCTAGGCGCTAACATGGAAAAAGTGTTGAGTAATCCATCAAGATTAGAAAGATACAAAATTATTAATGCTTGATTTTATTTTTCCTCCAAGAATGATAACAGCGAACTTATTTTCTATATTACTTGAGATTTACAACCATCCTACAGAATAGCTTATCAAAGTACAGTGAATATTTTCGATCCTGAAATTTCAATCCAGTGTAATTCATTACTCATTGAGAATGATTCCTTCTAATGGATCAAGTTTATAGTTCTGTTAAAGTCAAAAACAAGGAACACCCTGCAGACAAACCCACAAGTAGCTAAACCTGAAAGCAGGATTTTCCATAATTGCTACAATTTTCATCAACTTGTGGATTTAGTATATAGGTATGGGATAGCATGTGTGTACACACTCAGAGTTGGTAGGCAAGGGGTGCAGATACGAAGCATTGTGAAGGAAAGGTCCTTCACCTTGGAAAGTTTACAGAAGTGGCAATGAGCACTACCTGTTGGCTGTCTGCTCTGCACTTGTCATCGTACAATGCGTAGATGCCTTCAGTATTTAATCCTCAAGTATTTAATCCCAACATTTTATGGAAAATATGTACATTTAACAGATGCTTACACAGGTTCAGAAGTAGTATATGACCAAATCATACAATGGTCTATGCCACTTTAACTCAATGCCTCAGACAGTCACCAGAATGAGATCATTAGAGTAGAACATCCCCATTGCAGGCTTGCCTACCCAGGAGACCAGGAGATCCACTGTAACTCAATGTATTTAAACAGATATTGATATTTAAAATGTGGGCATTGCAAGCTAGTGGAAGACAGGGCTGACAGGCTGCTCCTTAGAAGAGCCAGCAGCCCTGGAGAGGAATGTTCCTGAATCTTGAGGTAAGTGATGTGTAAAGACTGGGTCTGAGGATCATATTCCAGATTAGAGGACCAGGTTAGCAAATCTGTTGAGATAAATGTAAGCCAGACGAACGTTGGCACATGGCGAGCCCTGTCAGGAGCATCAAGTGAGGCTCTGCTGATATGGAGGAAAAAGGCAGAGGCTGGAAGGCATGCATGCTGGGCTGCCTACATGGTTAGATTTCATGGTAGCCAAGCAGGGATATACTTGATAATAACAGCCTTGTGAAGGTTACCTTTATAATTCTTCAAGGTGGACTTGAATAGAAATTTCTGGAGTTAAAAGATAAACTATTAATAGACATTGAGACAGACTAGGATTCTGAATCAGATAGCAAAAAAAAAAAAAAAATCACATTTAAATGTCTTTAGAGTAGTTAATACAGTGTGTTCATGTAATAGAGGCATACTTTTTAGATTAATACATTATAAACAAGATATTTCAGAGAAACCCTTTTCGCCAAGATGGCGCCGAAAGTGAAGAAGGAAGCTCCTGCCCCTCCCAAAGCTGAAGCCAAAGCAAAGGCTCTGAAAGCCAAGAAAGCCGTGCTGAAAGGCGTCCACAGCCACAAAAAGAAAAAGATCCGCACGTCACCCACCTTTCGGCGACCCAAGACACTGCGCCTCCGGAGGCAGCCTAAATACCCTCGGAAGAGCGCCCCCAGGAGAAACAAGCTTGACCACTATGCCATCATCAAGTTCCCCCTGACCACGGAGTCGGCCATGAAGAAGATAGAAGACAACAACACCCTGGTGTTCATAGTGGACGTCAAGGCTAACAAGCACCAGATCAAACAGGCTGTGAAGAAACTCTATGACATTGATGTGGCCAAAGTCAACACCCTGATCAGGCCTGATGGAGAGAAGAAGGCCTATGTTCGGCTGGCTCCTGATTATGATACTTTGGATGTTGCCAACAAAATTGGGATCATCTAAACTGGATCCAGCTGGTTAATTCTAAATACACCTTTTTTTTTCACTTAAAAAAAAAAAAAGATATTTCAGAATCCGTTTATTTGACATAGAGAACAAGGTCATAATCTTAAGACCGCAGTACAAGCAAACAAAAAACTGCTGGTATTATTACCTGATTGACAAAGAGTGCCATTTTAAGTCAGAATTCCCTGTAGATGTGACTGAATGGAGGTCACCGATACCATTCACTAGACTAGTTTCAGGGGAGCCATTGCTGCTGGACAGCAAGGCACAGTCATTTAATAAAGCAGGCTGTGGAAAGAATCATATTTGGCAAAGTCACTCAAACTCATAAAGAACAAAACTGCGTGTTCTCTCTGATATGTGGGCTTTAGCTCGTAATATCTATAAAGTGTGTATATATAGAGGGTAAATGTGATAAAACCTAAAAACATAGATCCATAATCAAAAGTGATTATAAAAAGATGAGCTGGAAGATGTGAGAGGGATGCGGAAAAGGATACATGTGACATATAAACAGAAGGAGGGAAAATATCACGGGGAGGGGAACTGGAGGGGGCAGATGGGATGGGGGTGCATGAGTGAGGATGGGAATCAACAAAAACAAGTTGTATCTGAAAATGCTCCAAAAATATTTTAAAAAAACTCAATAGTAGCAAAATTAATGCATTTTCCTGTAATGTAGCTTCAGGAAGAGGATGGTACTGACAAGAACCACCTGTTCGAATGGGAGAGATTAGAGACCTCTACAGAAGAGGGGGCAGTGAGCTACTGAAAGATTTGTTTCTTAGGAATCTGGATGACCCTGAGATACAGAAGTTGTGAGAGGAATCTCTAAAGCAGACACATGACATGAGTGGTTTACTCAGGTGACCAGAGATGGAAGGACTATAAGGAAAGGGAGGGCTAGCAGGCTCAGGATTCCAAGTGGTCATGGTGCTGTGGATCTCCTGGTCTCCTGGGTAGGCAAGCCTGCAATGGGGATGTTCTACTCTAATGATCTCATTCTGGTGACTGTCTGAGGAAATCAGTGAGAGTGAATGGCATAAAAACAATGTCCAAAAAGCAGTCAGAGAAAGAAAGACCTCTGGACCAGTGGGCAGGCTTGTCCGCCCATATAGTTTCATTCCCTTTAAAGGGTTTGCAACAATGCTAATGTCCATGAGGACTAAGCAGATCTAGCTAAAACCAGAAGAAACAACCTCTACTAAACATCCAGATGAAAGGTCTCGAACAGAGTGGCCATCAGTGGAACCTGTGTTGGTCACGGTTTCAACTGCTATGACAGATGCCTGACAAAAACAACTAGAGGCGAAGCATTATTTCCTTGTTTCATGATTTTAGCCCATCATGGCAGGGAGCACCTCATGAGGAGAATAGTTCCCATCATCAGGAAGGAGAGAGAGAGAGAGTGAGAAAGGGAGAGAGAGAAAGCGAGGGAGAGAAAATACCTGTATTGGCTGGATCTCTAAATTTTCCCTCTAGAAACAGCAGCAAATTTAAGGAGTCTACCGTCAGATTTGGCAGTGAGAAAAGTAATTCATCTCTGACACCTCGTCAAATACTCCCTGCTTGTGCTGTTGGCCGTATATACCACTGAGTATTTCTATAAGTTGTACTCCTCACATATCGTCCATAAATCTGTCTCTTGAGATGGGTGCATAGACTGCATTTTTGTGTTTGTCGTTAGACTGTGGACATGTTTCCATCTCTAAGGACTAAACCCATATTCAGATTATATATTTAATAGATATTTATAGAATCAATGAAAAAAAACAATGAATGAATACAGTATGCATTCCATACTCTCTGAGCAGTAACAACACCTCTGTGTAGCAACCGAAGAACCATGCAAAGAAAAGGAATGCAGATAAAGAAATGTGATAGTGATGATTTCAATATTGTTGCCAGACTGTGCCCTTCTTGATCGCACCAGTTCTGAAGGTTTTAAGAAGACTCAATTATTAATGTCCAGGACATTTGGCTCTCAGAGAACGTGGTGGGACTGATAAATTATTAACACTATTAGTTTTTCTGATTTGCATCATTACTCTTCTTTTAACTGAGCTGGAGGATGGATTTCGAAGTTAATTATTAATGTCCTCATTTTACAATACCAAATCAGTTTACGCTGTGGAGCTCTCCCTGAGCTCTGGTCTGCTCGGGGCCCGTCATCCTCCTTGATGCTTCCTCTGGGCTTCTCCATCCACATTTGTTGTATGCAGTGTAGTCTCACCTGCACGTGGGGCTCATTCAGGCACGGCCGGCATAACGTGCTGCAAGCGTGGCTTACATAGCGTTCACGCCCACATCACCATGTGCACCTGCTGAACAACTGCTCCCTGGTCCCCAGCAGAAAAGGCTCTGGGCAGAGCAAGGCAATCGGCACATGGCATCTGGCTCTAAGACTTCTCCTCTTCATTTAGCATTGCCTTTCATGTTGGTTTCCTTAAGTTGTTTTCTTTTTTTCAATAAGTGAATGTATTTCTCCTAAGACTATAAGCTTTCCTCTGGGTAGAGATGGTGTGGCACATACTGAGTTATTATTTGGAAATTTTTTGTTTAAATGTAAATGAATTTGAGCTTGAGTCATGACATAGATAAGAACATAATTCAGTGAATATTGAATGATTTCTATGTGTTAGCCCCATTAATTTTAAATATTAAATGTCTTATTTGTCTTTAGATTAGCCATCTGAAATGTTCTCCACAGCTCCTTAGTAGTTGAGCCTGTATGTTCTGCCTTCCCAGATATGAAATTCAGTGTTGCCATACAGTTTTGTATGTATGTATATAAAGTGTGTAAGTAACTTTCAGGAAGGTGCTTATCCTCTCATTCCCTCAGTTTCCACACCTGTAAAATGCAGGCCATATGTGCGCCTGCCTTAGAAGGTGGGTGTGTGGATTCAAGCGTTTGAACAGCTAAAGCATCCAGGACAGGATTTACAAATAGTTAGGGTTGAATGATGATTACCCATCCATTTTTTGTTTTCTTTTAGATATTTTTTATTTATTGTCAAAAAGGAAAGGAAGGCATGAAGAGAGACAGAGAGAGAAGGAGGGAGGGAGAGAGAAAACATGGGTACACCAGGGCCTCTTACTGCTGCACGCGAACTCCAGACGCATGTGCCACTTAGTGTATCTGGCTTTACATGGGCATTGGGGAATTGAACTCAGGCTATAAGTCTTTGCAAGGAAGTACTTTAATTGCTGAGCCATCTCCCCAGACCCCGATCAGTAGTTTTCATCCTCACTTTACAAATGAGGAAACGAAACTCCAGTTCATAAATTAGGTAACAGTGGGCTGGGACTCCAACCGCAGTGTGTTGCCTTTGTGCTGTAGCCATACCCGGGTACAGGCTCTCTGATCATGTGGACTCCTAAGAGTTCAGTCATTGAGGAGAAGTAAGAAGTACAAAAATGGAATGAGTCGCTTCTCACCTGCCTCAGAAGGACCACTCAGTAATGAGTGTCACAGCTTCTGGTCTCATAGGATTTGAAGGAATCAAGTTACCGTAGCAACAGGATGTCTGTGTGGCAGGCTGGAGGCCCGCCTATGGTCTGCCTGCTCTGTGTTTAGCGTTGCAAGGGACATGAAAGAAATGGAACAGGCACTCTTAGCTGTTAGAAATTTATAATGTATAATGCATAGAGGACAAAATGACCCTGTTAGGCCCACGAAACCATTAAATAACAGCGCATTCACAACATCAAGGCACTAGATGATTAATTAAGTCCCCAGATGAAGGATGCTGATAGTGAAAGCACCACAGGCAAGTTTAGGGGAAAAATTAATTTAGCTGGAAAGACTTCATGGAGAAGGCAGAAGTTAAGGCCAGCCTTGCAATGCAGTGCTGTGGGAGTAAGTGGTACAAAAGAGAAAAGTTTCTGAGAGGGATGAAAGCTGGCTCTCCGGGCCAGAATTAACTGTCTCCATCCCACCATGGGCTCTTCATCCTGAGAACAGATGTTCCTTGCACTCTCATATTTATTTATTCTTCTGTTTGGTACAAACACTTCCTAATGTTTTAACTTCTATCAAGTCTTAGGGAATGTGTCATTCTCTTTGGTGTTGTTTTTGTTTTTGATGCAGCCAGTAGAGTTCAAGTTCCTCAGTAAAACACACAATAGCATTCTTGATAAGCCTCCAGGAGCCTGTTTCTTTTCAGCCACACAAAAGCAGCACAGACCTCCTAGGAAAGGTAGTGAAATCTAAACAAATCCAAGAGTGCAGACAACTCCCTCAGACAATAGAAAACACTCTTAAGAATTAAAGCTGTGCACCTGTAGATTCTTTTTTCCTCCCTCCCTCCTTCCCTCCCTCCTTCCCTCTCTCCCTCCTTCCCTCCCTCCTCCTCCTCCTCCTTCTTCTTTTTGAGGCAAACCCAGCAGACTGCTTTTTTATTTTTATGTGAGAAAGAGAGAATTGGCACCCCAGGGCCTCCAGCCACTGAAATCGAACTCCAGATTGTGTGCCCCCTTGTGCCCATGTGCAACATTGAGTGCTTGTGTCATTGTACGTCTGACTTACATGGGACCTAGAGAGTCGAACATGAGTCCTTAGGCTTTTCAGGGAAATGTCTTAGTGACTAAGCCATCTCTTCAGCCCACCTGTAGATTATTTCTAATTACATTATTTACTTCAATTCCCATAGCATACCTGAAAGAATCATTTATATGCAAATCCCAAGGCAGAAAAAAAGATAATGCATTCATGGAAAGTAATGTTGAAGACATTTTGGGGTACATTTGTGATATTTTTAAAATACCATCTTTTATTGTACAAAAGAAACATTTTTGAATAACTATTATTTTGCAGTAAATTGAGGAGAAAATACCTGAATCTATTTACCTTTAATTATACAGGGACTACGTTGTAGGCTTGAAAGGTAAAATTTCCATTCGGAATGAATTGTTCAAGGTCCTTTAAATAGTTTTGGTTTGAAAAATGATATACAAAAAAACTCCTTATTATTTTTTAAATACAAATTGACTGATACAATACAGTGTCAGAATTTTCTACTTTTTTCTTGGTCTCTTTCTGTCGTTGATTATGTGTTTGGCATTTTCTACTGCCAACAGGCCCATGGAGCGCTTAAAGCTCGGAGTGTGACCAAGCATTCTTAATTACCCAAGAGCTGTGGTCTGGCTCTCAGGTAGAGCTACTTGTCTACTTCCACTTGAGGCTTGGCCTGCAAGACTCTGACAGCATTTTCGTGGAGCTCTCCTTTCAAGCTGGAAGCTGACCAGGCACCAAAGTCGGCACTTTGTGTTGAGTGCCAGTTTGGATTAGGGGCAGCCGTATAAATAGGGCCAGGCAATGACACCACCCAGCAGCCCTGTGCAACAGGTTTACAGCTAGAATTAAGAGGTGGTATGTAATTTCTCTTTTAGCAGAACAGTATTTTGAAGTCAGAAAGTCATCTGCATACATTATACATAAACTCAAATTAAAAGTATAGTTTACATGGGCCTGGGAAGATGGCTCAATGGTTAAAGGTGCTTGCTTGCAAAGCCTGCTGACCCTGTGTTCAATTTCCCAGCCACCCATGTAAGACAGAAAAGTGTCTGGTGTTCACTTGAAGCAGTAAGGGGCCCCAGAGTGACCACACAAGCAAACACACTCACAAATAAATAAAAATTAAAAAAATAAAAGGATAGTTTACAAAGAGAGGTCTAACATATAAACAGCAAAGTAAAGATATAAAATGCCCATTAAAAGTTTGCACAGTATTTCTGGTACAAATGCTTATTTATATTTTTATTTAAATACAAGAGCCTAGTAAAACATTTTAGAAGTTAAAAAACTAAGCCTGGTGTGATGGCACACACCTTTAATCCCAGCACTTGGGAGGCAGAAGAAGGAGAATCACAGTGAGTTTGAGGCCACCCTGAGACCATATAGTGAATTCCAGATCAGCCTGGACTACAGTGAGACCCTACCTCGAAAAACAAACAAACAAACAAACAACAAAAAACTATACTAGTCTGATCGAAAAAAAATTGACTGTATTCACTGAGCACAAAACATAAAAAATGCTATTTATTAGAATTACTGAGAAAATCATTAACATCTATAACCGCATTCCCTTGGTATTTGATAACAAAGTATTGTTTTGTTCATCAGTAATCTCTAACTTCCAAGAAATTAATAGAAAATACATAACAATTTTGCTACTATGCTAACAGAAGGATATTACATAAGACAAATGTTTATATATTTTTAAATTTATTTTTGTTTATTTTTATTTATTTATTTGAGTGCGACAGAGAGAGAAAGAGGCAGATAGAGAGAGGGAGGGAGAGAATGGGCGCGCCAGGGCCTCCAGCCACTACAAAGGAATTCCAGAGGCATGCACCCCTTTGTGCATCTGGCTTACATGGGTCCTGGGGAATCAAGCCTCAACAGGGGTCCTTAGGCTTCACAGGCAAGTGCTTGACCACTAAGCCATCTCTCCAGCCTCAAGTGTTTATATTTTCATCACTGTTAGTAACAGTGATGCTGACAGTGACTGCTTCTGCATCTTCTATGCATCTTCTCTTTTATATGTTAACAGCATTATGAAGAAAACATTTTTTTTCCATTTTATGGGTATGAAAACTGAGGCTCTGTGGTTCTGCAAGATCCCACAGTTAGTGAAGACCGAATTCCCCGCTGACGTGATGTTGAGTGACAGTTAGAGGGTCCTTCTGCACTTACACATTCCTGCTCTTCCCATGCTGGCAGGTTCCACCATCAGAGGGGCATTCTGTGAGTTACCAAGGAAGTATTGTTTATTCACACATTAGCAGCGGAACAAGCCCCTTTCACCTTGCTGTATTTTACATTTGCGAAATTGGTCCTCTGCATATTCTGCCTCCTCCACCCTAAAGTCTTTCTGTTCCTCAGTTTGTGCCAAAGCCAGATGCTCTTTAAAAGTGTAGGGATAATAATAGGAATGTTTTTAATTAAATAAAGCACCTATATTAAAATAATAGTTTGTTGCTCATAGAGTTGCTGGTATTGACCAATATGAGAGAAGAACAAATCATGAATGTCAGGGTTTTCCTCCCAGCCCTGAAGTCATACCACATATTTGTTGTTTATTTATTCTATCAACCTTAAGGCTTCTCTAGCTGCCATCAGGAAGTATTGAAGTCTGGAGCAATAAGCAAGCATTGCACACACTTGGCTGTACAGCAACTAGATTAGGTAACGAATGGTACATCCCTGTGTATCATTCACATTTATTTTAGACATTGCTTTCGTGTGCACTTTCATTTTGGTTTATATAACAAGAACCTGTGTGGTGTGGACTCCTTGCAGGTGAGGGGCCGGAACCTCAGGGGGGTTAAAGCAATTGCCCTTACCTAGGAACTGGTTGAGCTGGGACTTTCGTTATCTCTGTGTTCTGCTGTGTCCTGCAGCTTTTGGGCAGAAGCTGGGCATGGGCACAGAGGACTTACTCTATCTCTAGTAGCACCCAATCTTCTCAGTCCTAGAAGGACTATCACATCACGGCCACCCAGGAAGGCCTCTTGTTTTTCAATGCAGAAGCCTAACCTAAGCCTGGCACAGCATGGTAAATTCTGGTGTGCAGGCCCTTAGGTCCATGAAGTGGGGTGGAGAATTGGCCCAGAGGTGCACTGTGTACCCCAGTGATGGGGAACTCACATAAAGGATAAGAGTCAAGGGCTGGAGAAATGGCTTAGCAGTTAAGGAGCTTGCCCATGAAGCCTAAGGACTCATGTTCATCTCTCCAGGTCCCATATAAGCCAGATGCACATGGTGACACCAGTGCACAAGGTCACATATGCGCACAAGATGGTGCAAGCATCTAGAGTTCAATTGCAGTGGCTGAAGGCCCTGGCATGCCAATTCTTTCTCTTTCTCTTTCTCTCTTTCTATCTCTGATAAAAATAATAATAAAAAAGAACCAAATTATGGGAGGCCATGATTTCAGACTTTCTTTGTAATACTCCGTCATGGTTGAGCAAGAGAACAAAATGTCCACTGGTATTTGAAGCATGGAAACATTGCTCATGGAATCCCCAGTAGCAGTGAGAAAGCACTGCTATTGAACACGAAAGTATTTTTTTTAAAATCTCACACCCATGTGAAGGCTCTTCCCATCACTGCGAAGCAGACTTCACAGTGTATTTGAACTACATTGTTTCAACTTTTAAAGTCGACATTAATTATTAAAGTGTAGTCTCCTACTATGGAATAGTCCTTTTACTTTTGACATGAGGCAAAGTATAAAGAAGATAGAAAGGGAAAGAAAATATATGTAGTTGATAAATACCTTTGCTTACTTCAACATTGCTGAAAGCTTTTCTACGTGAAATGAATATTATATAGTTCAACTAGATTTACTTTTGCAAGAAGAAGAAATGTTCAGTATTGCACATCCTACGTGTATAGTAGTGAGGCCTAGGAGCTGCTAGGCCTTTAGAATAAATGCTTCTTTCATCACTGATGTTCTGTTCATATGAAGTAAAGGCAATGGAGTCATTCGTTTTTAAAATAGAAGATGCTTTCCTTATCAGTAGTGTGGGCCATCAGCATATTTTATTGATTTCTGAAGTCTGGGGAGGAATTTATCAAATGATAGAGATATTTGATGCATTCGTTTATCATTTGGGTTTGTCTTAAGCACTGGGATCAAATGGGACTTGTGTCATATAATGTGCCACTGACTCAGTGGTCACAGCTATATTTTTAAGTCACCAAATGATAGTCAACAGCAGTAAACCAGAATGCTCTGAAGCTGGAGCTGTGGGAGGCCAGGGAAGGGCGTGGTCTTCAGGCATTTATAATTGGATACAAGCTAGACTTATGAATTACTTTTTTTTAAGAATCACTTTGAGGGCTGCAGAGATTGCTCAGTGGTTAAGACACTTGCCTGTAGAGCCTAACAACCTAGGTTTGACTCCCCAGTACCCATGTAAAGCCAGAGAAGCAAAGTAGTGCATGCATCTGAAGTACATTTTCAGTGGTGAGAGGCCCTGGTGTGCTCATTCTCATATTCTCCTTCTCTCTCTCCTCACAAATAAATATATAATAAAAAGAATCACTTTTAAGGAATTATTGTCTGAAAACATTTAATGACCTATCCTTTCAAAATATGAATTTGAATGTTAATTTTTACTTTGGATGTTTACAATAACATTTTCTTGAAGTAGAGATATACTGTCAGATAGGACATACAAAATGAGTCAGAAAGTTCTCATTTTTACCTAGCTTACAATCTATAGAAAGTAAAAGTTGGTCACTTACAATAGTCATTCAATGCCATACAACATACCAATCAAGAAGGTGGGAAAAGACAAAGCCACAGATGGCCTCATGGAAGAGGCCATGTTGGAATTAAGGCTTGAATACAAAAAGGTTTCCAATGAGCAGTTATGAAAATATGGAGCATTCTGGTTAAAAAGAATAGCAAATGAATGAGTCTCCAATGTCATATGCAAGACAAAGCTCGTCGAACTTAACTGCTCACTGTTCCAAAGTATCAATTCTTTTGCTTTCAAGGATCCTAAACTAATTACTTTTAGTTTTAGTGATAAAACTAAGGTGATTTTTATGGACTCAACCTGTTTGTTTCAGGTAGATTGTGCTGTCAGGAAAACATATGCAGAATGTGCCACACGTATTTGCTCTTTTAGTAAATTGCTATTCAGGGGACCATTAAATGCTCTGCTGAAGAAAAAGTCTGTAATCTTTTTTTGTGATCTGTATGGCAGCCGAGGTGGTGCAATGACCATAAAATATGCTATACTTAAAACTGGCGATTTCCAAGCTACACTTAAAAAGACAGACTTCATTTTTCAAGTAGCAGAGACAGCCTTGGTTTCCTATGCTTTTAGAACCCAAAGGGAAAGTAGTCCATTCCTTTTAACATCTCCTTAAATAACCAGCTTTATGATGTTGGCCAGAATGTCTTTTTCTCAGATCCAATTCCAGGACACTTTCCTGAGTTTAATGACTAGCCAAGTGGGAGTGGAAAACTTAAATTAAGCCAGCTTTGACCGAGTCCTGAGGCAAGTCATTTTTCATGAGTTGCTCATCTTAAAAGTGCTATAGCTCATTGTCAACACAAAGTCTGCTTACGCTGTTAACTGGGGATCCCATTTGTTCTGAAAAACAACTAGCTTAAAACAACACATCACTGCTACTGTCAATTAATCTGAGAGTTTCATTTGGTGACTGCCCTGAGGTTTCTTCAACCTGAAAATGGATTTTTCATATCTGAGAATATGTTGGGTGTTTTTTCAAAGTAAGGACAAAAATCAATTTTTCTTCAGACTTTGAAAACAGAATGGATGATATTTTGTCACCTGAGACAGTGTCCAATTTTCTTTATGATATTTTGTGCAACCCAAGCGCCTCTTTCATTGGTATAAAGATGGCATCAAAGTGAAGAGAGCTTTATTATCTGGTGAAGCAAGTAGGGAAGGAGGGCCTAAGGAAGGCTCCAGAGAAAACTCCGGAGAGGACTTCCAAAGTGCATATCTTCCAAGGGACAGAACCTGGAGGCGGTGAGTACCAACTAATGATCCACTTAAAAGTTGAATCCGAAGCAGGAAGTGGAAGATGGATATATCCAGTTTACCATGGGTCATGTGCCTCATTAGCACAAGTGTACAATCAAAGGATGGACATTACTTTGGATCCACTTATTTACTTAGGATAGAGTCAACTGTTACTCAAAGGCAAATCAAGAATGTATAGGTACTTATTTTTTTGTTGTAAGTAATTACTAAAAAGTTTTTTAAAAAATTCATAGTCATGGATGGAGAGATGGCTTAGTGGTTAAGGCATGCTTGCCTGCAAAACCAAAGGATGCAGGTTCAATTCCCCAGTACCCACATAAGCCAGATGCACAAAGTGGCACATGCATCTAGACTCCATTTGCAGTGGCTCGAGGCCCTGATGTGTCCATTCTCTCTCTATATATCTGCTTCTTTCTCTCTCTCTCTTTCAAACAAGTAAAATATATATATGTATATATATTTTAAATCCACCATCAGAATCTGTTGAAGTAAGGCAGGGAATCTGTACTTTCTAGAAGCCTCCTCATGTGGTGCATTTGCAGCCAGTGCCTGCCTGCATTTTGGAAGCCAGAATCTGCAAAAGGTGATAAGAAATACTCAGCAGTAGAAGTCTAGGCAAAAGATTCAGAAATGGTCAGCCAGTGCCTAGGAAAACTTGACTGAATGCCATGAAAACACATAAATCATACCAGCCTGAACTGGGCAAGGTGCAATGTCATTTATCTCTTTGTGTCTGTAGGAAGTATCTAAATTCCAGGCACAGGGATGGAGAGATGGCTTACAGGTTAAAGCATTTGCCTGTAAAGCCAAAGGACCCAGGTTCAATTCTCCATGACCCACATAAGCCAGATGCACAAGGTGGCACATGCATTTGGAGTTCGTTTACAGTGGCTGAAGGCCCTGGTGTGCCCATTCTCTCTCTCTCTCTCTCTCTCTCTCTCTTCCTCTCTTTCTCTTTTTTCTCTCTCACTCTCTCAAATAAATAAAGTTAATATTTTTTTTAATTCCAGGCACATAGCATGGATAGATACTTGATAAATGAATAAGTATCACTTTACCCTGATATAGGAATACAGTTGTGTACTTTTGTTTGACCAAACATACTAGATATATGAACCTTTAAAAATATAATAAAGATATTGTAAACCCCAGCTACATACTCAGACTTTTCAGAGGTTACATTAATTTTAAATTTCAAATTGAGGATCAGCCATTTTGGTAGACTTGTTTCCTTTAGAGAATACAAAAGTACAGAGGGTGACATCAGTCACACTGTGAACACAGTCACACTGAGATTTTTCAGGGTAAACTCAAAAAAAATTCCCTGGTACTGCTTCTTAATCAATTATCATCACTATGTGATGGTGACAGAGAAGCTGTCTAGTGACAGGTGAAGGTAATAATGGTAGTTAATCCAGACATATGCTAAATAATGAAGATAGGGGAAAAAAATTATTTGAGGCTAAACTTGACAGCCATCCCATGATGTTTATTTCAAAGGCATCTGGAAATAAATGATTAGAAATATTTTATCTTCTTGCTTGGCAGAGGAAGAGATGTAACTGTATATCATTAGTTGGTGCTGCAGTCAGGTTTGCATTACTGGTAGAAATCACCTGACCAAGAACAGCTTGTGGGAAAAAGAGGTTTATTTTGGCTTATAGACTCAAGAGGAAGCTCCATGATGGCAGGGGAAAACGATGGCATGAGCAGAGGGTGGATATCACCCTCTGGCCAACATAATGTGGGCAACAGGGACAGGAGAGTGTGCCAAACACTGGCAAGGGGAAACTGGCTATAACACCCATAAGCCTGCCTCCAACAATACACTGCCTCCAGAAGGCATTAATTCCCAAATCTCCATCAGCTGGGAACCTAGCATTCAAAACACCTAAGTTTATGGGGGACACCTGAATCAAACCACCACATTTGGCATTTCATTATAGATGTCAAGCCCAGACAAACATTTAGAAATTTAAGTCTTTCAATTTTTATTCTTAATTACTTAGAGTACAAGTCTTACTTAAACATTTTTGGTTATGGAGATGTGCTAGATGAGTTTTGAGGAGAAAAAGTTGATTCTTTAGTGATTGACAGTCCCCTCTGTTTAAAAACCACATTCCAGAGAAGAATGCAATGGAGTGCAGCTAAATGATGTTTATCAATGCATTTCTTTTTCAAGCTTTCAAGTCATGAATAGTAGAGATTATAAAACTAATTTGCTTTACATAGTGCATTTGGATAACCCACTAAAAAAATGTGGATTCCAACTATGAATGCCTTATTTTAGTAAAAGGGAGGATGCCGTATACGAAGGCTAGACCAAGGGTACTAATACTGTTGTCAAAGTTGGGCCTCTGGCTCTTGGTCATGTGCTATACACAGCTGGTGGGATAGTTAGCTATCGGCCTCGGGTTCCATCTAACCAATCTAATGACTCTTCAGAAAACATCAGCATTGAAGGCTCTTGAAATCTGATTGTCCCAGTTTTTAAGATTCTTTTTCCATTCCTGAATCATAATATTTTCATCTTTGAGACAATCAATTCACAAAGCACTTTGCTTGGTCAGCAAGGTTTGTGGACTATGCCAGGGTCACTGGCTTCCTCTTCTAGTGAGCAAAGGGGGAAGTTGGACCTTTCTCTAACAAGATCTTATAGGATTTGCATAAAAAAGAGGATTTGGTGCGGGAGAGATGGCTTAGCCTGCAAAGCCTAAGAAGCCATGTTTGGAATCTCCAGGTCCCACTTAAGGCAGACACGCAGCGATGCAAGTGTGCAAGTCCACAGCATCTGAAGGCCCTGGACCCGTTCTCTCTCTCTCTCTCAAAATAAATTTATAAAAAGAAGATTTGGATCTCTTGATGGAGAAGAAAGTGACTATTCTTTTGGCAAAATGGTTGATGGGGAAAAGGGCAGGAGAGAAAGGGGGGAGGAGAAGAAAAAGATACTGACTATAATTGTTTAATATTCCAATTAGTATTTAGATATCTAAGAAAGGAAGAAATTCATTCTACAGTGGCTAAAGTGTATAGTCTATCAAGAGCAAAACTGCATTTCTTCAGAAGTAGAAGCCATGGTTCTTGCCTTGTAATTCAATAGTCATGAGCCTCCTAAGTGTTTCACTGACATTATGTATACTTTTAAGCCCTTGTGTGACATGCATTAGATCATAAAGTTAAACACTGCACTTGCAAAGTTTCTGGATTTTAGTTACTCTTAGTGTCTCACAAATGGTAATTATTTAGTGCTAAGTTCTCAGCAGGAATGCTCAATGTTGATTATATTAATGAATGATTATATATAATGTGTCTCTGAATCATGGACTTAGATGAGACCATATTAGTCATCTGTCTGGTCAAGCTCTTGGATAGTTGCAGATACCCTCTACAGTATCTTGTAGAGCAGTTCCTGAACCAATGTTTGAACATGCTGATATGATAAGTCCTGCTGTTTTTCTTTCGGGAGGTTTGTTTGCCATCTCCCTGTATATTATAATATAGTTAGAAGCTGGTATCAATGGACAAAGGACTATTCATTTTCTTTGCTAAACTTCTTTTCTTTGCCCCACCTCCTTCATGCATTATAATATAAGCATGAAAATAAAAAATTTTGATGAGTGTTATTTTAAGCAATATTGTCAGACAATGAACAATTAGACTATGTTCGAGGGGATTTGGCGAGAATCCCACCCAGGAAATTGATTGAGAAGGGACGGAGAAGGGCATGGGCATGATTTCACGTTGAGGCATCTCCACGGCGGCAGTGGAACTTGCTGTCTGAAGGAGGCTGCAGGAATGGATGTCCTGGGTAGCTGAAACTTGCACCCTCTGCCAGGATCCCTCCGTTTTTTGTATTATAGTTACTTCTGGTAACAAAGGATCTTTATAATGCAGTAAGTTTGTTCATTTCAATGTTACTTTTTATTGTTATTTTTCATAGACAATTCACAGACATCTAAACATATCCCATGTTTTTAATTTACTCTGCCTTTTCCTGTATATATTCTTCTTTATAAGTTTTTGAACAATTGAATAATGTCTGAAAATTACATTGTTTGAGAATTTTCTACACCTCTTGTGTTTTTTATCATTATTTTAACCATGTTCACAATATAAGAAAATGTATGAATAAATTCTTATAGAAGATACTAGGTCTGTTTACTTAAAGGGAGTGAATGACCATCATAATTACAGATAATTAAATTAGCAAGAAGTCACTACTGACTAACCATATGTGGGTGAAAATTATGAAAGAATTTTTTTTTCTTCTAAGTTTGGATAGAATATGCCTTATATATTCTCTAAATTTGATAATTTTAAAACTCCCAAGAATTGAAAAGCTGCTGCTTTTTCATGTTTTTAGTAATTTTTTTTTGTTTATTTGCTTTGTCTTCATATTTTTCTTTACCTAAGAAGTATTTTAGATTACTTAGCAGGGAAGACAAGATATGGTTTCAAGAAAACATCAGAAAATTCTCACCCAGATCCATTTAAAGAGAATAAAACTCAGATTGTTATCCTCATCTTGATCCTGAAAGGTGATTAGTAACAAAAACATTTGGCAATGGAATTAGAATCTGAGTGACAGTAAGGTAAAATATTTGTTAATTCAGACTTGTGCTGCTTATTTATTTACTTATTTCCAAGGAGAGAAAGACAGAAAGCACACATGCCAGGGCTTCCAGCTACTGCAAATGAACTCCAGATGCATTCACCACTTTATGCATCTGGCTATTGCGTGGGCACTGGGGAATAGAATAGAACCTTGGTTGTTAGGCTTTGTAGGCAAGCACCTTAACCACTGAGCCATCTCTCCAGCCCCCAGACTTGTGTTTCTATGGATAGACACAGATATTTAACTTGTCAGTAAATTGTTAGTTCTCTTAAAACTTTGTCATTTTATGCACTATGTGATAGAATTTTCTTTTTTTAATGAGAGAGAGTGAGACACATACACAATTGGTGTGCCAGGACCTCGAGGCACTGTAATCAAACTCCAGACATGTGAGCCACCTTGTATATATGCATGACCTTTTGCATGTGTCACGTTATGCATCTGGCTTACATGGGATCTGGGGAGTTGAACATGGGTCTTTAGGCATTGCAGGCAAGCACCTTAACCACTAAGCCATCTCTCTGGCCCCCATATGATAGGATTTTAAACACACATTAGCATTTAGAAGAAATAGATGACATAAAAAATCACTGAGAATATGTTTTATGGAAACACTGTCAGTATGATTGCAATAATTACAGCATATGTTTGCTTTCTCATACGTTTACTTTGTTTTTATGAGGGATGTCGCAGGAATGCATGCTAAGGAATATGTCCACATCTTCCCAGCTATTAATACAATCTTTGGCTCAAGTGAACTACAAATCCCAGAATGCAACGCTAGATTACACAGATTTCCAAAACTAATAGGCCAAATATGGTAACATGGTTGTCTTTACCAGGAACCCTCAAATGATATGATTTAAATTTATTTTATTTTATTTTATTTTATTTTATTTTATTTTATTTATTTATTTGACAGAGAAAGAGGGAGAGAGAAAGAGAATGGGCACACCAGGGCCTCTAGCCACTGCAAACAACCTCCAGTCACACGCGCTCCCATGTACATCTGGCTAACATGGGTCCTGGGGAATCGAACCTGGGTCCTTTGGCTTTGCAGGCAAACACCTTAACTGCTAAGCTATCCCTCCAGCTCTGATTTAAATTTTATAAATCAAGTTTGCATTTGCTACATTTCTACATTGATTTTACATAATAAATATTTTTACCAGACAGCTCATCCAAATGTATGATACAATTATTTTCATAAAATAACAATTTTATCAAAGAAAATAAAATCCTCTCCCTCTCTCTCTCTCTACATATATATATATATACATACATATATATTATCATAGAGAATTTGTGAATTAAAAAAATTAATTGTAATTTTATTTTAAAGAGAGAGAGAGAGAGAGAATTGTCATGCCAGGGCCTCAGCAAGTGCAATCAAACTCCAGAAACTTGCACCACCTAGTGGGCATGTGTGAACTTGCACTTGCCTCACCTTTGTGCATCTGGCTAACATGGGATCTGGAGAGTAGAACATAGGTCTTTAGGCTTCACAGGCAAGCACCCTTAACTGCTAAGCCATCTCTCTAGCCCTGTGAAGATTTTAATAGAAAAATGAGCTAAGCCGGGCGTGGTGGCGCACGCCTTTAATCCCAGCACTCGGGAGGCAGAGGTAGGAGGATCGCCGTGAGTTCGAGGCCACCCTGAGACTCCATAGTGAATACCAGGTCAGCCTGGGCTAGAGTGAAACCCTACCTCGAAAAACCAAAAAAAAAAAAAAAAAAAAAAAAAAAAAAAAAAAAAAAATGAGCTAAGAGATTTTATGGAAAAGTAATTATTTCAAAAATATATTTTAGGAGTGTGAGAGATGGCTCAGTGGTTAAATGTGCTTCCTGTACAGGCATGAAGGCCTGAGGGTACCTGAGACCTCCTGAGTTTGAATCTCCAGAAGCTACATTAAGCAGATGAGTATGGCCATGTATGCCTGCAACCCCAGCTTCATAGAGAAGAGAACTGGGAATCACAAGAGCTTACAAAAAACCCTGCATGCAAAAGAGCAATAAAGTGAAACACCTGATTCCAGGTTCCATCCACTCCCAGGCTAGTGAGTGTATTAAGGCATATACCACACACAGACACACAGACACACACACACACACGCACACACACACACACAAATATTTAGTATACATATTTCTTAAAATTGGATTAATGCTGTTTGGGCTCAAATTAAACTTTCTTATCTTTTATACTGTTATAATTTCTGAAATTGTTACTATAGGTTATACTTATATGAATTAGATATAGGCACTTTAAATCATAAGTAACTTTTAGTTTAATTTTATGGTTATAGTGTCATTTACTTTAGCCCTACAAAAACCCCAGTATATTCTCCACCTAATAGGTAAATTCATAACAAAAATAATGATTAATACTACTGAGAAATTACACATGAATGTAAACACGATTTAAGTAGTACATAAAATTCATTGAATTCTTAGTATATGTTAAGCCCTGTTCTAGAGTATTCATTTAATCTTCACCCATACTTTGTAAGGTAGATATATTTTTTTTTTTTTTAGTTTTATAATAGGCTTAGTCTATGGTGAGAAAAACTACCTGTACAATTTGTAGATCTGTTAAGTGCCTGAGCCAGCCTGTGGGCTGCAGAGTTTGTTTCTAGTGCTGGGGATCAGAATTTGGGTTTGTTAATACCAAGTAAGTTACATCCAAAAACAGAAAGGAGACCGACAAGCTCGGGAGACAGACAGCTCAGTGGCTAAGAGTGCTTGCCATGCAAGCATGAGGCCCTGACTCTCCCTGAGTTCACTTCTTCAGTACCCATGTGAATAGCTGAGCATAGCCCCACACGCCTATAACCCTAGTCCTGTGGGAATTGAGACCAGAGAATCACTGGGGTTTGCTGGTCAGCTAATCTGACTTAAGCTGGCGGCTCTAGGTTCAGTGAGAGACTCTTTTTCAAGGAAACAAACAAATAAGTGACAGAGGAAACACACAAGGTTTTCCTCTGGGCTGTGCATTCACATGTACAGAGTGTGTGCATGTGCCCATGCAACACACACATGCACCACACAAAATACGCACACACACACACACATGCACATAACACACGCCAGAAAAGTAGACTTCCTATTATTCCTTTTTAATGTGACCACTCAAGACAAATTCCTTTCCTATATTTTTCCCAAATTGTACTTCCTAGATAATCACACAGAGATCTGTAGGAACCGGAAATGAATTTCAACTTTTTGGTGATGATCTCAAAGTACTTCCTAAATGCTAACAAATTTTAGTGTGTTTGTGTTTCAAGTTTCATTGGTGCCAATGGAGCGGCAGAGCTTGATTTCTACACAAAACCACTAAGGAAAAAGATCAAGATCTGAAGAATGGTTTTATTTTATGCGTATCGCTTCCATAGCATTGTAAAGCAGAAATATCTAAAGTTTTAATTTCGATCATCATAAACTGGGACCATCTGTGCAGAGACAACCACATTCACATTCACGTGATTTTATACACACACACATGAGTTACATATGAAAAAGGTTTCGCTCTCAGTCCAAATCTAATCTGTTATCAACATTATTTATGACCTATAAACTAAGAAAAGATTTAAAATTTTTTTTTTTTGGGGGGGGGGTTTCATGGTAGGGTCTCACTCCAGCCCAGGCTGACCTGGAATTCACTATGCAATCTCAAGGTGGCCTCAAACTCATGGCAATCCTCCCACCTCTGTCTCCTGAGTGCTGGGATTAAAGGTATGCACCACCATGCATGGTTTAAACTTAAGTGGTTGAAAAATTTTTGAAAAATACTATTTCATGACACATTGAAAGTATGAAAAGCAAAAACTTCACTGTCTATAAATAAAGTTTTATTGAAATACAGCCATGTCCATTTCTCTATAGTTGTTTTGGAGTCACAACAGTAGAGTTTAAATAATTGTGACTCACAGAAATATGAGCAACAAAACCTAAGATATTTACCATATGATGCTTTAAATTGAAAAATTAATAAATAATATTTAGTATCTGACATCTTAACAGAAAAAGAATGAGAAAATTTTATGCTCAGTGGAAAATATTGTATCACATAGAATGCCATGATCTATTTAATTATTCCCTTGTTAAATTTTAAATCTGGTTTCCATCTTTAAATATTATAAATAGTTTTATGTTGAGTCAGTTACAATAATTCCATTTAAATTCTTGTTCCTTTCCTATAAATCTATGAAGACTGCTCTGAGTTATAAAATAAATTCCTAAGGGTAGACTGATTCTGTTAAGCATTATCAATACTTAAAGACTCTTAATGTAATTTTTAACTTGTTCCCCAGAACGTTTGTACCAACTTATTAACATGATGACAATATACTTACATTCAGTTTTTACTTACTTGACTTCTCCACAAACACATGAAGACAGAGACATTTTTATATATAGCTTTCTTGGTGTGTGGCACAGTGTGAAAATTACAGAAAGCAAGTCTGAGTAATGACCTGGGCTAAGTGATTGGTTATCTTTCCAGGCCTGTTTCCACACTATTTTACACTCCAGATAACTCAACAACTCAGAGAGAATGCTATAGACCCCCAGGTGAGAAACTAAGAAAGTCAGGGAACCACCTGAGCACCAGAAGTCCAGAGACGAGTATGAAGTATTGAGTGAAGAGAGGTTAAGAAGAAAAGTAGAATCAAGCACTGAGGTATTACTTTCTGAGCTTGGTCTTCAAATTCTTTTTTCATATTAACTAGAATCATGGGAAGATTTGCAAGTTGATGGGCAACATGACTATATTTCTAATATAGAAAGAACTTACACAGCATTACTGCGGGGGACGCATTGGGTAGTAGTGAAAGTAAAGGTGGGGGTGGGGAGCGGTGAGAAGAGATGAGGCGCTAAGCCAGGGAAAGGGAGGGGAAGCAGGGGAAGGAGGGGCTTTGGATGATATGAAGAGGCTAACTCCTGGAATTGAAGGAGGTGTGGGTTTGGGAAGAAGCGTGTAGTTTGCCTTCCATCTACCCTATCTGTTCCTGGCAGCCAGGGGAGTTGTAGCCTTGGTGAAGACCACATGATCAGTTTTGGGGATTTTGAGTTCGAGGTAGTTGTTATATGTCTCAGTAGAGTTTAAGAATCAAGGGAAATAAATTATGTACACATAAGTGTAGACATGCTCACTTGAAAGAGGAAGTTGAATAATTATTGACATACTACAGCCTTCTTTTGGATTGTAGCTACGTGATCCCATCAATGATATTGGCTTACTGCATTGTCATTCGCCGTCGTTTGCCATCTGTTCTCAGGGCCATAGCAAGGTTTTGGGAAGCGCCCGATGCAGTGGAGTATACTTGTAACCCAGCAGCCAGGAGGATCATGCAGGCAAGGCCAGCCCAGGCTGTAGAGTGAAAACTCTGTCTCAATTTTAAAAATCAAACAAAAACAACAAAGTTTCCTGAAGGAAGTTGTAGATAGTTAAGTCACCAAATTGATTTTGATGTCAGATCTCTTGGCCTTTCCCTTGACATCTACTTGTTGAGTTGAAGGGAAAAAAAAGAGGGGGTTGTTATGAACTAGACAATGAAAGGAGGCAGAGAAAATGAAAGGATAAAGGAAAGTAGAAGAACAGAAGTAAAATCAGACTATACTAGTGGCCAGCAACAGAAATAGCATTTTACTGGACCCTTGAGCAGTGTCAGTCACAAAGAAGTGACTAGTGAGAGCAGTTGTCATTGACAAATGCGAGGGCATGAAGAGCTCTCCAGAGATGTTTCAGTAGGATAATGGAAGCAGAAACCACCCAGGAGTGGTTTAAGAAGTGATGAACATAAAGACCAAGTAAGGCATGGAGGAAAGGAAAACAATAAAAGAATAACCAAACACCCTTCTCATCTTGTATTTTTGTTACCATCATCTGTCCTACTTGACCAAGAGGTGCTTGAAAAATTCTTGTGGAATGAATGAGCAGATGGATAATTGAATACAGTCATAAGTAACTTCAGGTTCTAATGAGTGGAATCTGCTCTGAAACACAAGAGTCCTTGAAAGCATTATTGTTATGTATTTGAACCAGTGACAATGATTTTGGCTTTAATTGAAGAAAAAGCACTCTTTCCATTTAAGTGAAATATTTCTACAGATTCATGCTGATGGAGGATACATATTGCAGAGATAATATCTACACTTTTAGCTGCAAAACACAATGCAAATATTCTCATTAGCAGTCTGAATGCTACCAATGAGCTGATAAATAGAACATGGGAAATTAGGAACTCCCCACTTGGAAGTTTTCTTTCATAAGATAACCTGTCCTTTTGATCCCATGGCCTTTGAGGGTCTTCAATGGAAATATAGGTGAAGGGGGGTTGTTGGATGCACTGCAAGTACTTAAAGTATGTTCTTTGTTTGCATAAATCCCATAGAATTTCTAAAAGAACCCTCCAGGTCTAAATAAGAGAGAGAGTGAGAGAGAGAGAAGAATTACAGGGAGCTGTCAGGGCAGTTCCCATAATTGCAAAGATGTGGCATAGTATTCTAAGGAACAAAGAATTAGATTTTGATTAGCCTAAGCAAACTTTTCATAATACCCACAGATGGTCTGCTTTAACTATAAGGGTGCCCGCATCTGTGGAATCACTGCTATATTTTAGTTTTGTTAGAAGCACATAAAGTTGAAGTCCAATTGGAGTAACTGGTCTTTAAAGTTTCTTCTGATCCAAAGATCTTGAGACATAAAGTGAATTATTTATTTTAATTGGATTTAACAAAGAGGATCCCATGTAAAAATTGCTTCCAGGAGCAACTCTTTAATACATGTAAATAGATAATGTTTAGTTTTATCTTATGACCTTTGTGTCAAATAAGGAGAAATATTACTGGAAGATTCTTTAACTGTTTTCCTCTAGAATGAATTTATTATCTGTTCATTGCTTATTCTCCCCTGTATCTCTGCCATGGAATTATCAAATTCACTCAATTTCAGTTCCTACTACACTTCTCTCTTCACATGAACGAGTTATCTTAGAATTTAAAATTCCTAATTTTTTCTTTTCCTTATATATTCCAGAGCTAACACCCATGATAAGTGTAAATAAGGCCAACTTAATCTGTTTCAATGACAGAAGTGAATAATGAGCTGGGCATGGTGGCGCACGCCTTTAATCTCAGCACTCAGGAGGCAGAGGTAGGAGGATCGCAGTGAGTTTCAGGCCACCCTGAGAATACAGAGTGAATTCCTGGTCAGCCTGGACTAGAGTGAAACCCTACCTCGAAAAACCAAAAGACAAAAGAAACAACAACAACAAAAACCTGAATAATGAAAGCCAGATGTGATGGTATAAGTGTTTAAAGCCAATATATTTAGTGGGCTGAGGCAGGAGGTTCAGGAGTTGAGGCCAACCTGGAATACATAGAGATCCTATCTCAGAAAATGTTTTAGGGGATGGCTTTGAAACTTTATCCTGTTATTGCTAAATTTATATGAAATTAACCATATTAAAGTATAAGTTCAGGGGCACCTAGTAAATTTTCAGTGCTGTGTAGTCACTACTTCTATGTAGGTCAAAAGTGTGTTAACATACTGAAACAAAAGCCCATAAATATTAAATAGTGATTACAGCCTTTGTCCATCAGGATAGTGACTCTCAGAATTTATGTGTTCTGGGTATTTTATATTAATGGAATCAAACATTATATCACTCTTTGTCTGACTTTTTTTTTTCTTTTGAAAGAGAGACAGAGAGAGAATTGGTACACCAGGGCCTCCAGCCACTATAACCAAATTCCAGATGTGTGTGCCACATTGCTTGCATGTGCGATCTGCACATGCATCACCTGGTACATCTGGTTTATGTGGGATCTGGGGAGTCAAACATGGGTCCTTAGGCTTCGCAGGCAAGTACTTTAACCACTACGTCATCTCTCCAGCCCCCATTTTTTTCTTTTTAAAGTTAGCACATATTAATTGTGCATATCAAGGATCCCCAATGGTATTTCCAACACAAACACAGCATGCACTGATTATGCCAATCCCCCTTCTTACAGCCTGTCCACCTCCCTTTTCCAGGATCCTTCCCAGCACTAGTCTCTAGTCTATTGACTTTTTTCCTTGCCTTTTCTTTCTTTTCTCTCCGCTTTTTCACAAGTGAGGAAGAACATTTCATGCTTTTTTTTTTTTAACTTAGCATGTTGTCCTCTAGTTCTATCTATTTTTTATGTCTGAATAATACTCTACTGTGTATATATTTTCTGCATCCATTCGTCTGTTAGGCTTCTAGGATCATTCCCCATCTCAGAAATTGTAGATGGTGCCACGGTTACATGACCAAGCAAGGATCTCCTTTATATATTGACTTCACCTCCTTTTGCTAAATACGCAGGAGTATAGTAGTACTCATGTGGTTTTATTTTTGTTATTATTATTTTTTGGTGTCTATGTATGTGTATGATGTGTGTGTGTGTGTGTGTGCATTCATGTGCGTGCAAGTGTTGATGTTTATGGGACCGAGGACAATTTTGGGGTGTTGGTACCTAATTTTTCTCTTGATTATGGCAGGGTTTCTTCTTTTTCACTGCTCAGTTTGCCTGGCTACCTAGCTCAAGAACTTCTGGGCCATTTCCCTGTTTTTGCCTCCTGTCTTGCCATATGCATGCTAGAATTACAGAAGCCTGCCACAGTTTCCAGGATACAGACTTTCTGGACAACAAGTCCAGTCTATTAGTGAGCTCCATGCCAATGAGAGGCTCTGGCTCAAAAAAAAGGTGTGTATTGTTCCCGATGCAGGACACTTGAGGCTGTCCTCTGGTCTCCGCATGCTCATGCACACATATGTACACACATACACACACACACAAGGCACACATACTCATGTACCAGAACACACATGAATATACACATATACACATGCATAAAAATAATTTATTTAATTTCTTTTCCCCTTCCTCACCCTACCCATTTCTCTTTCTTTCTTTCTGGCTGGCCTTGAGCCTTTGATCCCCTGCCTCTGCCTTCTGAGCAATGGAATTCCAGGCATGAGCCACCACACCTTGCTTTTTAAAAAAAATTCTTTATCAGACATTGATTCATTTTATTTCTTTGTAATATGTTACTAGAGAGTTATGATCTTTGAAAGGTATCATATCAACTTGTCCTTTTTATATTATTTGTGTTTCTATGCTTCATTGTGTGCATCTGATGAATCAAGTATTACTACCAGTTCTTTGGGATGGCCTTCTTAGAAAGTGACTTTCTCCTAAGGTTATGCCTTGTAATACCAACTTCTTTTGCAATATCAGCTTCATTTTCATCTGGGCACTATAATGTAGCTTCTTTGGCTATGGTTAGTGAGTTTGAGTAGAGTTCGTACCACATGTAAGTTGGAGAAATTTACTGTCTCCATGGGTCATGTAGCAGTGGCAACAATCTAGAATTTGAGGCAGATATAGTATGGATACCGATGAGGCACTGACCCTGTATGGCCACTTTTGTAATAGGCTAAGTGGGCTTCTTGAGACACTATTGGCCTTGTCTCTATTACTTATGACTGCAATATGACTAGTGAGGGACTTGAAGCACATATACTCTGATCAGACGGTGATGTAGACCCAGGTTACTCATGGGAAGAGACAGTGGAAAGTGTACAGTGCTTCCCCTGTGGTGCTCATAAGTGAGTTTGGTTTTTTTTTTTTTTTTTTCATAGTGAGTTTTAACAGAGCACAATCAGGTAAATTATAAGTCCTGCCAGCATTTTGGTGACATCAAGAATCATAGAATTCCTCTCTGATGCTATTGGGAGCATGAACCTCAGAAGTGGGACTTTAAATCACTTCTGTCATAGTTACCGGAGACGGCCACGCCCTTTGTCTTTACTCTTTAAGCCACTATGCCTGACAAGAGTGTGCAGGAGAGGGTTATATCTAGAACCAGGCAACTATCCCTTGGCACAAAAGAAAAAAGAAATCCCTTGCTTCCGCATGCCCAAGGTCAGAGTGTTTTCCCTCCATGACTCCTTTGGCAGAAGTGCCTGGGAGAGCTCAAGGGCAGGAGCCAGCAAGCACTGGGCAAGGTTCCTCTTTGCTCGTCTTTGAGGCCATGCACTCGAGAAGCAAGGTGACAGAGCATGACAGCGTTCAAGGGCACCCCAGCACTTTTTGTTGGGTGGGCTAGCAGTGGAGCAATAGAGTCCTTTCCCTGCCCTGTTAGGGACAGACACCTGCGTGCAGAGCTGCTGAGAACCATGTGGCTGACTTTTAAATGCAGGCACTGGCATGAGTCCGCACACAGCTGGCCACACCTCTGATTTTGATGGGCAGACTTCCTTGGTCTTCTTCCTGTTTGTGGTATCCTCTGAAGCCCTTAGTTTTGCAGCTACCATCTCCTACCATTTGAGTCTGAGGATGCTGGTACAACAGAGGTTGGTTCAGAAGGCAGCTGTCTGTTGAGCAGTGTACTGGGTGTCTATGGGTCCATGATGGGCATACTGGGCAGCAGGTGCTGGGGTATTTCCTCTAACTATGCTATTGTTGCAGTTCTCCACATGTTCTGAGCTTTGGGGTTTTCTTGCCAGAGATGGCAAGCAGGCCATTTAAGGATCATGAGGAATTGAGCGCTGAAGAGCTGCATGACACAGTGCCAGCCCAGCTGTCTCTTCCTTGAAGTCCAATGTGGCCCCTCTATAGAAACATCTTTGGCTCTCTGCACTACAGATATCTGTGGTTTTCTGTATAATGTTTGTCTTTCTCTGTCTTTCACTTGGTGTACCAATCTTTAAGTTTACTTTTCCAGTAAAAATTGGTGTCAGTGAAGTGTTGGTCAATGTATCTGAAAGAGGTTTTGGCACAGAATTGGAAAAACAAGAAAATGGGTCAGAGATCATTGTTTTCCTTAAAGGCCTTAAAGAAAGTCAGGCATGGAGTACAGTACACTGAGGAGGAAACAATGAACCTCCTGGAACATTGTAAAAATTGTTTTATGACTAATTTTTCTAAATGGTGGCACTTGCAGCAAACTATGACTCTTTACCAAGAATCCTTACAGGAAAAACAACCAAGGTCAGAAAGAGTTCAATTGGGGGGACCAAAGTCTAAGTATTGGAGGGACATGAAAAGGAAAATTCAAAATAAATGACTGAGGGATAAATGGATCTATTGAATCAATGATTAATGATGGGAACCCCCATTTATGGCTGTTTTATCTCTCACCTTTAATATATTAATTGAAAGTAGAAGTTCAGGAAATCTCAAGTGCTTGACCACACATACATGGGGAAAGTGTGAAAACAGTTAATCATTATAGGGGCCTGACGACTTTACTCGAGGTGAATAATTATGGGATTATTTGATGTAAAGGAATAACAAAAAGATTCTATGAATTCTGTGGAACTGTACCTTTCTTGAAATTTGCTTTTGCATGACATGATCAGAAAATAAAAGACTGAGGCTAAGAGCTGTGGCAGCATAGAAGTGTAGAAGCAGGGAAAAACAGAGAACAGAGAAAAAGACAAAAAAAAAAAAAGAAAAGAAAAGAAAAAAATAGAAAAAGAAAAGGAAAATAGAAGCAGAGAAGCAGAGAGAGAGAGACGGAGAAACTCAGCTGCCTTCAGCATTAGCCTGTCAGCTTGCACCAGAACCTGACTTCGAGTTGTTATTGCGCCGCTCCCTGTCACACCTCTCTTCGGGGACCCTCCTTCAAGCCAGGGCTGGACCCTGGCATTTTCTCCTCACAGTCTCCAGTGTCCTCCCATCGTACCTTTACACGCAGGTATACACCTGTTGCTTTGATTCTCCTCTGCTGAATAGCAGGTGAGTGAGTGCGCTATGCCTCTATCAGCCAATTCAAACACTCTTCTGTGAATGAATTTTTTTGTTCACTTAGCATGATGACTTCAAAGGTTCTAACAGGTATCAGTATTTCCTGACTTTTGTAACTGAAAACTATTCCCTTGCACAAACTCTCCACATTTTATGTTCATTTGTAGTGGACACTTAGATTATTTCCCTCTTTTGGCTATTGAGAATCATGCCAACATGAACATCCACATACATGTTTTTATATGGACATGTTTCCTTAGCTATAACTGGGTCATATGAATGGTATGTTTAACTTTTGAGGAAATCTGAAAACATTTTCTATATCAGCTGCACCAGCTCACACTTTCATTGCTATTGAGTAAGGCTTCCATGGCCTCAACATTTTTTCTGACACTTGTGATGTTCCTTTGTGAAATTACACCTGTTCTAGTGGATATGAAAGGGCATCTCAGTGGTTTCGATTTGCATTTCCCTAATTACTAACTGATGATGGTATCTAGTCATCTGCTTGTTTGCTATCTATATGTTTTCTTGGGGGTAAATGTCTTTTCAAGTCTTTGCCCATTTTATATTTGGGTTATTGGTATTTCGTTGTTAAGTTGGAAGAGTTATTTATATAGTCTCGATATAGGTTATTATTTTGCAAATATTTTTTCTTGTTCTGTAAATTCTCCTTTCAATTTTCTTTGATAATGCCCTTTGATGCACAAAATCTTAATTTTGATGAAGCCTAATGTATTTATTTGTTATCATTACATGTACATCTGGTGACGCATGTGAGAAACTACTGCCAAATTCAAGGTGATGATATCTTCATATTTTCTTCCACAGATTTTAAAGTATTAGCATGTACACTGAGAGTGTTGATTTATATTGAGTTAATATCTTAAGTTTCTTCATACTGTAAGGTAGAGTTCAACTTTATTATTTTACATGTTTATTGGAGAAACTATTCTTTCCTCCTCACTAAACAGCCATGTCACCATTGTTGGAAATAAATTGATCATAGAAGTATTGATATAGTTTTGGACTCCCAATTCTAGGCCTTTGTCTCTATGTCTGCCCTTATGACAGAAAAACATTTTTTGAATCAATGTCGCTTTTTGGTGAGTATTAAAATCTGGAAATGTGGCTGGGTCATGATATGCAGAGACATTTAACTTACCCATAACTGTGGGCTAACTCCACAATGCAGGACCCGTATACCTCAACAAGGAGGGGCCAAGGGGAGGGGGTAGGTCACGGATGAGCCTAATAATGGTACCAAACTGACTGTATTTGCTGAATACAAAACTAACTAATAAATAAAAAAAAATCTGGAAATGTGAGTTGGTCAAATTTGTTTTTATTTTTCAGATAAAATGAAGGGATTTTTAAACCAGGGTCCCTTTACAATGCTTTATGACTTTGAAGGTTAGACCTTCAATTTCTGCCAAAAGGTCATTGCTAATTTTTTAAAAATAGTAAATGCATTGACCATATAGATTGCTTTGGGTAGTGTTATGGTTTTATGTAACATGTCCCCTATAGACTTGTATCTTTGAACACTTGGTTCCTAGCTGGTGGGGTCTCAGGAACCTTTAGGAGGTGAGACCTAGTTGGAGTAAGTAGGCTGCCGGAAGGTGAGTCGACCATAAGGGCTCTATAGCCTGAGCCCTCTGATCCTGACTAACTCAGATGAGGACAGGTTCCTCTGTGTTGCCACTGCCATGAACTAGCCTGCCATGATGGACTGTGCCCTCTCAAACCACAAAGCACAGTCAATCGTTCCTCCTTCAAGGCTTTCTCTTCCGTGTATTTTGTCACCTTGATGAGAAAAGTAACTATTACAGGTGGCAGCAGCCTCTTCATCTACATGATTCTTCAATTCATTGAAATTGGGGTGCCTTTTCACTTATCAAGCTCTTGCTTAATTTGTTTCAGCCATATTTTTGTTCAGCTACAGCTCACATAGGCTGCAGACAAGGCCTCACCCATGTGACACTTGTTTTCCAGGTATAGAAAATGCAGGAATTACAAAGGTGTTCAAGCCTCCACCGAGATATTAAAGGGAAGCCAGACTTGGTTCATTTTTCTTCGCTATGCATTTTCAAATAACCTAGATCTGAAATCACTCAGTCACTATACTATTTTTATTTATCCTGCTATTAATGTCTCTCACTTTTATTATTCTGGTTAGTGAATGATTTTTTAAAAAATATTTTATTTATTTACTTGCAAGGAGAGAGAAAGAGAGAGAGAGAGAGAGAGAGAGAGAGAGAGAGAGGGAGCATACCAGGGCCTCTAGCCACTGTCAACGGACTCCAGACACATGTGCCACTTTGTGCATCTGGATTTAGGTAGGTATTTGGGAATCAAACCTGGTTCATTAGGCTTTGCAGGCAAGTGCCTTAACCACTGAGAAATCTCTCCATTCCTGTTTTGTGAATTTTTATCTCAAGAATTTTTGAATTTTAAAATTTGATTCTATCTCTGTTACAGCATTAAAACATTTCTTTGAATTTTTTTTTGTATTTTGTTGAGTTTCTTTACATCAGCTGTTTTCAATTCTCCATGTGAGAGTGCACACGTACCGCTTACTATCTGTTCAGTTTCTGGACCATCAAGTGAGGTCCTGGTTTCCTGAAAACTTGCCATGCTTGGGGCATGATGTCATTTGGGCAGGAAGGTTTTCCATGCTTACTAGGCCGGGTTCGTTTGTGCTTACCTTTCCCCTCATTTTATCTTATAGTTATTTTCTGTAATTTAGACTTGAATGTATCACTCACTTTCTTCTTTTATACCTAAGATACAAATATACCTAATGTCACATGTTTTAGATAGCTATCTTCCTTAGGACTTTAAATATGTTAGCTTCATTATTATATTTTCTGAACAATCTGTAATTATCATGTTTGTTCTCTTTTTGATCTAAGAATTATTCTTTAGATTTTTAATTTTTCTGTTTTATTTCTTTGATTTTGTCATTTAGTTCTATTGTGAACTATATATCTGCTTGGAGCTTTTCAGTGTTGTAAAGGTCTGTGAGTGGCTCATCTTTATTGTGGATTCTACTACTCACAAATAGAAAATGAACTCTTTTTCTATTCTAATTTACAATATTTTAATTTATGTAATATTAGTTTTGATAGTTCTGCTTTCTTTTTTTCTGTTTGCCTAGTCTATTTCATGCCTTTACCCATGAAAGTTTTTATTTCTTTCCAGTTTAGGTATGACTCAAGTAAAACACAAATTAATTATTTTTTAAAAAAATTGTTTATTTTTATTTATTTGAGAGTGACAGACAGACAGAGAGAGAAAGAGGCATATAGATAGGGAGAATGGGCACAGAGAATGGGCGCACCATGGCCTCCAACCGTTGCAAACGAACTCCATATGCATGCGCCACCTTGTGTATCTGGCTTACGTGGGTCCTGGAGAATTGAGTCTTGAACCAGAGTCCTTAGGCTTCATAGGCAAGTGCTTAACAACTAAGCCATATTTCTCCAGCCCCAAATTAATTAAATTTTGTTGCATTTACTACTCACTTACAATGTTTAGTTTTTAATTATATTTTATTAACAACTTCCATGATTGTAAACAATATCCCATTGTAATGCTCTCCCTCCCCGCAAGGTTTATTTTTTATTTGAAAAAAATGAACTAAATTATTTTGGGGGAGTGAAACTATTATTTGGTACATTCCCATCTTAGCATTTTGGTTTTTGTGTGTGTCCTAATTTTGTATGCTTTTATTTCTTTTGTTTTCTTATTTTGTGGAATTATATTTCAGTCCCTCTTTGTGCTGTTATTTTAGAATTTATTCATACTATTCTCTTTTACTATGTGGTTTTAAGTGTGCCTTTGTTTTGTTGAAAACATCAACATGAAACAGCATCTATGGGATGCCTCTCCTGTGTCTGAATGTGAAAATTATCTAAGACACTTTTCTCTTCCCCTTTAATACTTTGTTTAGATAGTTGTAATGGTAGTACCACTATCACATTTGAAATATGACATTCTCTGTTTTAAAAATTTATTCTTAGTATTTACATTAAATTCTACAGGCATATTAGCAATGATGATGACTTAGGATGATCAGTAAATTTTACTGACCTCATTTCTCACAACTTTTTTTTTTAATTTTTTTTGTTCATTTTTATTTATTTATTTGAGAGTGACAGAGAGAGAGAGAGGCAGATAGAGACAGAGAGAGAATGGGCACGCCAGGGCTTCCAGCCACTGCAAACAAACTCCAGATGCGTGTGCCCCCTTGTGCATCTGGCTAACGTGGGTCCTGGGGAATCAAGCTGGGGTCCTTAGGCTTCACAGGCAAGCGCTTAACCGCTAAGCCATCTCTCCAGCCCTCTCACAACTTTTTTCTTGATCTTTTACTGAATGTGTTCTAATTAGTTATATTTATTTATTTTGGAAATGTAAGATCAACATAATATTGTAATATCCCCAAGAATGTAGCAGATATATCTTTTTAAAGAGTGTGAAAGCAAGAAAAAGAGAGAAAGAGACAGAGAGAGAAAATTGGCACACCTGGCCGCAGCCACTGCACTGGAATGCCAAGCGCTTGCGCCACCTAGTGTGCATGTGTGACCTTGCTCCTGTGTCACTTTTGTGCATCTGGTTTATGTGGGATCTGGAGAGAGATCAGACATGGGTCCTTAGGCTTTGCAGGTAAGCACCTTCACCATTAATTCATCTCTCCAGCCCCTTTTTTAAGAGACAGTGAGAGCAAGAGAGAATATAGCAGATATCTTTGATAAGTCTGTATAGTATTTCAATGGTCCACCTCACTGTTACTCTACAATTTCTCCACACCCTCCTGTGCATACCATTTATGTTTGTATATTCTCTCTTAGATCTTCCTGGATCACATGTAATTTTGAATATCTAAGTGTTTCGGATGTGATCAATTGTTCTTCAGTGGCTTACTTTGCACTTACTCTGAGGTATGTTTTTTGTTCTCCCGGACTTAGGCTTTGGAAGGTCGAGTGTGGGAACTCTTGCAAGAAGCAGACAAGACAGCTGAAGCTAATGGGGCTCAGAGTCAGGTCTATGATGCCATGGCCCAGACCTTGGGGGATGCATGGGCAGCCCTGGTCTCCATGCTTGAGAGAAGAAGACAGCTCCTGAGCCTGACTTCGGAGTTTTTTGAAAATGCTTTGGAGGTTGGTTCTGCATAAAATGTTTGCCTTCTTCATGTCAGAGCAAATAAGTAACACACTTGAACATGTTCTATTTCCACAAGATCAATGTCACAGCAAGGCATATGCAATGCATTCAGGTCTTTGACTGCCAAAAAATTAATATTTTGAACATAGATTTTTCAAAGAAATATTAAGAACAGTTAGTGAAAGTTCAACAAAAATATTAAGTAAAAGTGAGAAATCTGGGTTGGAGAGATTCCTTAGCCATTTAGGTGCTTGCCTGTGAAGTCCAAAGACCCAGGTTTGATTCCTCAGTACCCATGTAAGCCAGATGCACAAGGTGACGCATGTGTCCAGAGTTTGTTTACAGTGGCTGGAGGCCCTTGTGTGCCCCTTCTCTCTCTCTCTCTCTCTGCTTTGCTCTCTCAAATAAGTAAATAAATTAATTAATTAAAATTTTAAATGCAGGAAATCTTATTTGTATATCTTTTTCATCTACTTCCTTCTGTAGAAAATAGTTATGCAGGGTTGGATAGATGGGTTAGTGGTTAAGGTGCTTGCTTCTGAAGCTAAGGACACAGGTTAGATTCCCCAGTACCCACATAAACCTGATGTACAAGGTGGTGCATGTGTCTGGAGTTCGTCTGCAGTGGCTAGAGGCCTTGGTGTGCCCACTATCTCTATCTGCCTCTCTCTTTCTCTCTCTCTCTCTAAAATAAATAAATAAAATATTTTATAAAAACAAAACAGCAATGCATTCATGAAAACTAATTATCCTGATTAAATAGTTTTTAGAAAATGTTGATATGGAATTTTCTTGTTGGCTAAAAGCTGGAGTTAAGCTTTCTGCTGCTCATTTAACAAGGAAAAAAAATCAATTACTGAGTGTTCCATAGAATGTTTGCCTTGTAAGCAGAGCATTTTAGAGAGTACTTTCCAAAGGCACATAGTTCATTTCCATTTTAAAAAGGGAAGGAAAAAGTGCTGGACCTAAGAAGGTCATTTCCCTGTATAATTTTTCCTGAGTTCTGATTTTGTTTAGAAGTTTTCAATTTCAAAATGTGAAACTCAAAGCAAAATTTCAAAAGCGGTGTATCTGGTGTAAGGCGGTTATTAGAAGTTCCAGTGTTTTGCTCCTCTGTCCAGTGGCAGCGCACACCTTCTGATGTGAGGGGCTGCTTGTTTGTGATAAAACGCTTGCTTTGAAAGTGATGACATTTTCAGAAGGAAAATTTGGGAGCTAAATCTGAAATAATGAAGGGAAGAAGATTAGTGAAAGAGCATAAGAATTGCGGTAGACAATCTGATGCATCATGAACTCATTTAAAAGTAAAAAAGAAGGAGAGAAGACCTTATTGTAACTTTCAAGATTTGCTCTTGACACCATTTGAACACTGACAGCTCAGCTCATTTTACAGACCATCTTGGGAAAAAGTTCCACACACAATCTTCTTTCTTGAGAAGAAATGAAGCAGCTGAAATATACTTACAGAAGCCAAATTACAGATATAGCTGATTCATTCCATCTTAGTAAGTGGGCATAGGTGTCAACTGCCGTGGAAACTCAGCTATTCTGAGTACAGAAAATTTTGTTCTTTTGTGACATTTGGTTCAATATTTGTTTCTCACTGTATTTTAGTGTTAATGCTGGCTAATTTTCTCTATGATGTGGAAATTACTTCCAGATATTGCAAGGAGTAGAAGGCAATAGTCAAACATCATCAAGCATGCCCTCTTCTCCTCACGTTTGAGCAAGCTTTTCTTGGTTTAGGGAAATGACCGTGTTCTATCCTGCTCCCCGTCCTGAGCTTTACTTTGCACTAAGCAGAAGGCAGTCTTCCACATAGTCTTCAATCTCCTCTGTATCACACAACAATTTTACTCAGTGATTAAAAAAGATGTTATAGTTAATCATAAACCCTTTGAAAATTGGTCTCTTCTTGTCATTTTTACCCTGAACAAACTGCAGAAAAAAGAAAAGTGTAAAAAAAAAAAAAAGAAAAGAAAAGTGTAAGTTTGCACAGGGACAGTTATCCACAAGGTAAAAGTTAACAAAGCATCGAGGTAACTTTTACAGTCTTGCATGCTCATTCTTTTTTAATTTTTCAACAACAATCTAAAGTATAGTTAAAAACTACACTGTAACTCTAAAAGATTTTGTAATGCTCTAAAGGGGAAAACAAAACCAGTCACTTGTTTTTCCTTTGAAAATTCCCTTAGAAGCTGATCTTTCTAATCAGTTATTAGAAATTGGGGCTGGGAAATGGCTCAGTGGCTAAAGGCTTGAGAAGTCTGCTGACCCAGGATCAATTTCCCAGTACCCATGTAAAGCCAAATGCACTAAGTGGTACATTCATCTGGAGTTCATTTCCATACTTAGGAGGCCTTGATATACCAATTCTCTCTCTCTCTCTCTCTCTCAAATAAATAAATAACAATTCTTAAGTAAAAAGAAATTGAATGAATGAGTGATATAAACAATGGAAATATGCTCCTCTATTGAACTATAGGTATGGCAGTTACTTTTTAATAATTAAATAACTATTAAAATTTACATAATACTCTCCCACCACCCTCCTTTGGGTCCTCCTCTCCATCCTCCTCAACAGGACCCCTCTTCTTCCCAACTATACTCCCTTCTATTTTGATGTCTTTTTTCCAGTCCTCCATCATCCATAACAAAATGTTGATGGACCTAATATTATGCAGGTCTTGTGCAGGTAGCAACAGCCACCTGTCAAGTATGAAACTACATGGAAATAAACATAAATATTTAGAGGGCAATTGGTTGGGCATATATATTCATTTAGCCAAACAACAGTGGTACCTTCCATCTTAGGTCTTATGAACTTCCCAGACATAGGGTTTGACCAGGTTTTCAGTATCAAGCATTAATTCCTCCCTTTCACCACTGAGCAATCTGCCCCCAGCCCTATATATTTTAATTATTTAACAAAGAAATAGTTGCATATAGCTTATTCACAACATCTTTAGTTTTTAAATAGAGAAGTTTTCCAGTTTTAATTTCTGTTTTAGTCAATCTCATTTTATCTGTATAAACAATGCACAAATGTTACTGATAAAACTCAAATAATGTTACAAATTATAACATTAAAGGCTAAATTTCCCCTCTGCTCACACATCCCTAACCTCCTTCTTTCTCATAAAGGTAACATTTTGGTGTACTTCTTTTCAGACCACTATACATCTATATCTGTATATCTATATATTATCTATATCTAGCTATGTAATATGTATCCATTGTTGCTTAGTAGTAATAAAGACATTAGAAAACTGCTAAGAAAATTGTATTTTTATACCCATTTAATTACAGAGAAAAATAGTAAGTATATTTGTTTCCATTATTTCAGAGATCTTCACTTATAATTTTGTAAGTTGTTTACTCAGACTTTTGCTGATTTCTTACTTCTGCTTATTCTTTGAACGTTACCTTAGAATATTGGTAATGGCTGAATTTCTGACCATAATGAAAGGATAATTTACATAGGATAAAATAAGTTGGGTTGAAGAGCTCAATAGACATTTGGATAGTAAGCCAGGTGATTCATTTTTATCATGCATAATATGTGTTTACGTAGAAGACAACATCAAAAGGAAGAAGGAACTATGATACTCTATGAACTGACACGTTAACCTACATGCACATATTCTAAGCCAGCACATAGTCACACAAATATATGTACATACATGCAAGCACCATTAATGTTGGGCCATTAATGCATGAAAAAGTCTATATCTTAAGAGGGCACATTGGTTTTTATTACTTTCATGACTTTCTCCTGTATTTTTTTGTAGTTTGCTATCAAAATAGACCAAGCTGAAGATTTCCTCCAGAATCCTCACGAGTTTGAGAGTGCTGAATCCTTAAAACCCCTTCTTCAGCTCCATGACCATCACACCAAAGGCAAGTAGTGTGTTTGCCCTTCCTATAAGCTTTTAAGGATTTCCAAAGGTATTAATGTGAAAATTCTTAAAGATGATGGTAGTTTGACTTTGTCTATTCCTACCTCAAGGAAGACATACAAGGCTTTACTTTGGGCTTTCTTCTGAAAGGAAGCCCTGTGTGGAAATGCCCCTAAGGTTTGATAGAGGAGGAGCCTCCTGGAGACCCAGCTGTTGGGTCTGATTCATTTTCCCTGGACACAGTGGCAGTTTCGACCTTGCGCATCCCTTCATCCTCAGCAAGCAGTAAGGTGGGCATTGTGTGTGTGTGTGGGGGGGGGTCCTCAAGAAATGCTGCCTGGTTGTAATCAGTGTATATTCCTTCTAAAAGGTCAATGAATGCAGAACAGCCTTTAAACAGCAGCTGTGAATAAGGGAAATTCCTCTTTTCACAATCGCCATAAGAAAGTGAACTCTTTCTAAAGAAGCATCTAATAAAACATAATATGAAATACTTTCACAACTAATGATGATAGTCTAATTGCTAAACTACAGTCAATGTGCCAGGTTATTTCCACAATAGTTAGGCATTGGCCAGGACTGCTGTAAGGAAGGTGTCTGTGGAAGGGTTGCGAGCTAACATATTTGTCTATGGAAATGAGGGAGACAAATGGGTAGGAAAAGTTGCTTCCTTTCTTTGTAATGTATGACTGAAATGACCTCTTAAACTTATTTGTTACTACTTTTGGTATTATTTGTCTCATTTTGAGACAAGGACTCTGTATAGAGTGCAGACTGGCCTCAAACTTGTGATCTTTTTGCCTCAGCCTTCCAAGTGCTGGAATTATAGTTTATGCCATAATGCTCAACCTTTATTGGTCACAGATTTAACTTGACCTAACTCCACAAACTTGATCAAGCTACAGCAGGAAGAAATTGCATTTTAAAACCAAAAATAGAGATGGTATTTATATTACTCTCTAAAAAAAACCCTAGATAATACGTGATTATGAGTAATTTCTTACCGCAATCTTTCCCAAACTCAAAGATTATGACTCAGTCTTTCCAGCATAAATTGTTATGTAATCCTACCAAATACACAGATATAATTTTCACTGAGTGATGTTCTGTCATACTTACCATTAGCAAGGATCATAGACACCATCAAAGATTGAGCATCAAGGCAGCAGCTACCAGTTCTGACATGGCAGCCGCATTGTAGCTGGATCCACTGCTAGGGGACCCGTAGTGTGAGTTGAGTCCAGTACTTGAGGTGGGTTCTGTGGTTTCAGTTCAATCTCCATCCAGCCAACCTGATCTTCACACAGCAGTTTTATATCCTGAAACCTGATGGTGACTGCTGCTGCTGTTAAGAGGCTCATTACTGAGGAATGAAATGGAAGAATTTCCCAGAGGGACTGTTAGGCTATGGCAATAGGGACTTTCCCATGAATATTTGGAGCTGGAACAGGAAGGAGAGAAGTCTCAGGGTACAATGTGCCAACTGACGGGGGCACATGCTGCTTTTGTTTTACGCCTGAGGTCACACTGTCCTGGCATTCGGCAAGCAGTGGAACTAAGAATATCTGGCTTTTCAGGATAGCCTTAAGAGTCCACTCAGTCTCCTCGTGGGCTAAAGAGATGGATACAAATGCTAGCTGGGAACAGGAAACATGTTTGATTTTTGTGGTGAAATGTCCTTCCATTCTGATGGTATGTCTCTTGGGACATTTTTGTCCCCCTTTGTTGTATGTGTGGGCTGTGGATGTAAATGGCCAGGAAAACTGGCTCCTATTACATACGTCCAGTGGTGGCTTCAAGGGCTATGTTTGCATAAAATTGGTACTAATGAAATATACTGATCAGCAATTCAGTAGGATATGATTAAGATTAGCTGATTTGAAGTGCATATTAATGGATGGAACTTCTGAACACTAGCTAAGGGCTTCATAACTGCTATCATTAAATTTAAGGAATACGATGTGAGTGAGCCAGCTAGTAGTTCTAATACATTTCTGAGTTGTTAATCAGTTGAGTAGCACAAGAAAAAAATGAGAAAAGAGAAAGAGAGAATGACAAAAGCTAATAATGTTATTGGAAACTATAATAGAACTTAGTTCTGCTTGTCTGTCTATTTCAGCAAGCTTCGTCTAGGCTAGCCTTCTGTCCTATCGAAGAGGGGAGAACAAGGTGACCAGGGTGAAGTTCTGACTTCTGAAATTTTAGGTGGCAAGTCAAATACAAGTTTCTTCACAAGGCAGTACTTGAGATAGTTCTAGACTGACATAATCTCCAATCTTCTCTCCTCTCAGTTAAAATGCTTGTTAAAATCTTTTCCAGAAAATAGTTTCCAGACTACTTGTCAACTTGGTCATCTTCAATTCAAATACATAATTACTAAACATAAGCAACCAACTTAAGGTTAATTAATAAAGACTATATATGAATAAAGGAGGCTATAACATTAAATAGCCTTCCTGAATTAATGCTGTCTAAAAAGTATCAAGGCCGCAGTCTTGGTTTTGAGATCATGCATATTTCTTTAGTATTTCTGTATTATTTTTACACATTTTTCATATCCTAATACATTTTAACATACTCAAACATTTCTCAATGATACACTTTTTCTTAAACTCATTTAATGAGTATTTTAAATATGTGCAAAGGTAGAGATAATGGCACAGTAGCTTACATGAGTATATATGCTAGCTATGTTTAAGATGTATAAAACACAGGACTGTGAATGTAATTTGGTGGTGGAGTATCTGCCTAACACCAAAAATATTTTTTATACTGAGTAAAGGAGAAAAGGCTCCACTAGAACTAGAACGGGTTTATGGAAGGAAAGGACAACCTGATGCCAAAATTCCATCAAATGCAAAACTCATTTTTGAAGTAGAATGAACAGATATTGATTGAAATAGCAGTGCTTCAGAAATCTGCAGACATCAGCAAAAATGATAATATTTGGCACTGAAACTTATATAACTAATTAGAACTTATTACTATTATAAGGGAAGAGTCAACTGGAAAATTCCATGAGTTAAAACTTGTTTACTTGATCCCAATTTTTGAGAAATGTAATCCCTTATAAGTCTTATAATCCCAAGTCTTTTACTATAGCTGTGCAAAATAGTAAGGAGAACTGTTTTTCCTTGTACCTCATAATATTTTTTAGGCAGCATTAGTTCAGGAAGGCTATTTAATAAGTTATAGCCTACTTCATTCATATATAGTCTTTATTAATTAACCTTAAATTAGTAATTATGTATTTGAATGTTACTACTTTACTACAGTGAAAATTAGTCAAACCAATTAAACAATGAAAAACTTGTCAAACATCTACCAGCTTCCTACTAAAAGCTATTGTGCCAGTAAAGTATAGTTTTGGATATATTAGAAATATTCAATCTTTAAAATAAATGAACTGTAAAGATTTTATATTTGTAAAGGTTACCCTACAGCTAAATATTTTATCTGTGAGGGAAAGCACATCATTTTGTATCCCCTGATAAAAAATGTAACTTTAATAAAATACAATTCAAGAAACTGACAGATGAAGACCATAGTGAAGTAAGGGAAGCTTTTGTCCACTTAAGTGACCATTACTCTAGCAGGAGTCAGTCTGCTCACTGACTTTGTCTGAGGAGGCTGTATGCCCCATTGAAGTGTGATAGTGGTTACATTCTTTTAGCAAAAGCCATAACAGAGAGCCAGAAAAAGAATACAAATTCGGGCTGGAGGGATGGCTTAATGGTTAAGGTGCTTGCCTGAGAAGCCAAAGGACTCAGGTTTGATTCCCTAGGACCCAAGTAAGCCAGATGTACAAGGTGGTGCATGTGTCTGGAGTTTGTTTTGCAGTGACTGGAGGCACTGGTGCTCCATTCTTTCTATCTCTCTCTTCTGTCTCTGTCTCAAATAAATAAATAAAAATATTAAAAAAACTACAAATTCAACCTGTGCCTAATGAGATACATTTTAAGGGACCTGAACAGTTTGGTTTGACCCATTTTCAGCCTCTAATGCTCTGAGACACTAAAGTTTACCTTCTTCTCTTCTTTGTAAAGTCCAGTGTGTTAGTTAGAAAAAGGACAAAGAAAATATGATGTAGAATTTTTATTGCCTGTCCAGAACCCCCATGTATGTACATGTGTGTAGCTATTCAAAATATTATAAGGGCTGAAGAGATGGCTTAGCTGTTAAGGCATTTGTCTGTGAAATCTAAGGACCCATGTTTGACTCCCCAGATCCCACGTAAACCAGATTCAAAAGGCAATGCATGTACAAGGTTGCACATGCACACAAGGTGGTGCACACATCTGGAGTTTGATTATAGTGGCTGGAGGCCCTGGTGCACCAATTTTCTCTCTTTCTCTTTCTCTCATCCTTGCTCTTATCTCATCAAAAGAAGGAAGGTAGTCTGTTGGGCTTGCCTCAAAACAATAAAAACAAAAAACAAAAAAATATCATAACAAGCTGTTTGATGCAAAGGAAAAAAAATCTCTCTCATGTGTCTTAAAATATAAACCTAACCTTTCCATGCCCCAATCTCTACACTAAGGCTGTATGCATAATCTAAACCTCTTAAGTTGATGGTGAGGGTCTTTTTCAGCCCCTCTTCACCATCTTCTCCAGTTGCTTCTTTCACTTCCTCCTCACAAGTTGTTCTAGACTAGGTCTTTTTCTGCCTTACCCAATTGCGCTTCCATTTTATTCATGTTTTCTTCCATTTCTTTGCTCAATAAATTTACTCTAATTTTAATAATGTCTTGGATTTCTCCTATTTTTAAAGTCTCCAGGTCTTCTGTCTTGGTTTAAATCCTTGAATCTTTGATTTGTTTCTGGGGTGTGTGTGTGTGTGTGTGTGTGTGTGTGTGTGTGTGTATTTGCACTGGTGATCAATCAAGTTCTCAGGGCACAGACTCACACCCTTCTTACTGTGAGAAAATACTATCAATACCTTGTTTTTTTTTTTCTGAGGTAGGGTCTCACTCTAGCCCAGGCTGACCTGGAATTCATTCTGTAGTCTCAGAGTGGCCTTGAACTCACAGTGATCCTCCTACCTTTGCCTCCTGAGTGCTGGGATTAAAGGAGTATGCCACCACGCCGAGCACTGCTAGTACTTTATTGGGCCAAAATACATCATGTAGTCTAAATTCTTATTCATCTCCAAATGAATCTTTACATTCTACCTTCTGGCTCTCAGGAAAAGGTGTCAGTTGAAAGAGACAGCTGGTCTAATGACCTCAGCCTGCCCTTTGCTGAGTTGTTACCCCTCCCCCCCCCACCTTACAATGCTAAAGTGGACTACCATAAGAGAGGGGAAGGAATACTGGTCATAGGACTGGGATTCGGGCAGGTCAGATGATTATAGCAGCTTAATGCTGATTAAGTTGTTTATCTTCTGGTGTTTCTCGACTTGCCCCATCCTGTGAATAAAGAATGGACAACCTAACTTTCTGCTCTCTTGGGATACTATCCTAACAGTTTCTTGTTCTAACCATAGATGTGTCAGAGAGTCTTGTTTTCACTGTATCACTCCCTTCCTATTTCTCCTGAAACCTGGTTTCTGTCTCCATCACTTGCCCATCACAAAAATTTACATCTTCTTAACTATTCTCATTTCTATGTCTTTGGAAGCCTGCTGGTCTCTTGTCTCTACAGTGCCCCAAACTCTCCCCTCCTTTGATACACATGGTCTCATTCCAGCACTTTCCAATGGTTATTAAGCTCTTCTATGCCAGTTACTGTGGTTTGCGCTGAGGAATTAGTCAGGGTCTTTGTTCTCATATTGCACTGAGGCCTACTGGCAAAGGCAGACACTAACTGAATAACCATGCACGTAAATATAAGATTACAGCAACCATGAAAGAGAACAAAATTGTGCTATTAAAACATTTAATAGGGTGGGGAGGGGCACACACCTTTGATCCCAGCACTTGGGAGGCAAAGGTAGGAGGATCTCCATGAGTTTGATGCCACCCTGAGACTACTTAGTGATTTTAGGTCAGCCTGGACTAGTTGAGACCCTTCCTCCAAAAGAAAACCAAAAAACAAACCAACAAACCAAACCAAACAAAAAAACACTTAAGGGCTGGAGAGATGGCTTAATGTTAAGGCACATGCCTGCAGAGCCTAAGGACCCAGGTTTGATTCTCCAGGTCTCACGTTAGTCAGATGCACATGGTAGCACATGCATCTGGAGTTTGTTTGCAGTGGCTGGAGACCCTGGTGTGCCCATTCTTCCTCTCTCTTTGTCTTTCTCTCAATCTCCCTCTCGTTGTTTTAAATAAATAAATAAAATCAATAAATAAAACGTTAACAAAACAATAGTAATATTTGTTCTGGCTGTCCATTAAGAAAATGATAATTAATAAATACCTGAAATATGAGTGACTAGAGTAGGAAGGAGTTGAGGAGTATCATGTCTCTGACAGACAGAGTAAAGAAAAAATTAGGGGTAGAAAGGAGTCTAGATGTGTGAGGAATTTATACAAATAGAGATGGAAATAGAGGTGGAACCATTCTGAAAAGGAAAGTAGAGATTAATAATGCCAGAACATCATAGCCTACAATAAGGGTTGTATACTTAATTTTAAGGCAATAAAACCATGGAGAGAAGAAGGGGGAGAGAAGGAGAGGGAGAGAAAGAGAGAGAAATGGACAAGATGTGCATGATTTTTTTCCTGAGGGAGGCATGGAGTCTACTCACCCCAGATAATGGTACTGATTACATCAAATAAATGATTCTGTTTGAGTCTAGCCTGGTAGACCAATAAGTTAATTGGGATTAGTTATAAGAACAACACCTAAAAGCCTACCCCAGCATGAAGGAAGACTCATGAAAGCTACATCCCTGGAGCTTCTGCCCAACTTGTAGGCAGTTCCACACAAGAGACTCTTCTTTTCAGTAGTTGTTTACTCCTTAGATATTCTTGTAAATCTTGTACTTTTACAAGCTTCCTGAGTCTTAAATTCAGTAAATTTCCTGAGCCTTGTAAGTCTTTATAGCTTCAAGAGTCTTATAAGCCTCCTCCTCCCTTGCTGGGAGAATGTCTCAATTTAGGGGAAATAGCTCACAACACAAGATATATTAAGTGTGGGAAATGGATGAATGTACTGGTGAGAGGATACAATGAAGAAAAGGCTGCATAGTCCAGGCAACAGGAAACACTTTGTAAGGTGGGGTGAAGAGAAACAGACAGATACAGGTGGTGAGATCAGGGTGTAAGATTGACAAATGGTTGACAGTGGAATAAGAGAAGAGAATGTGCCCCAGCTGACTCCTGGTTCTACACCTGGCTTGTGGACAGTGGGCAGTCTACTCACTGCTCCTCAGGCTGATGTGGAAGCATTGATGAAAGCCAAAGGGCTGCTTATAACTCCTACCCCTTGACACATTTACCATAGGGTACTTCCATTTTGGGACTTTAAATCCCAATTACATAAGAAGTTACTCAAATCTACAATATCATTGACTACAGAGGGAAAGTAATTGGTACCCATTTGATAGATCCACATGCTTTCTCTTGTGGGCTTTTTTAAAGCAAACAACAAAAAAAAACATTATAAAGTATTCAAAATTTAGGATTATACAATTAAGTTCTTTCTGGCACAGCTTATTAAGTTACATAGTTTAAATTATATGAAGAATCCAAACATTACAACTTGCTTATAGCATTATTCTTTTTCTTTCTAATTTTCTTCTAGAACTCTTAGAACGATCTCTAGCCCTTCTAAACAAAAGTCGGCAGCTCACTGACTTCATAGAGAACTTCAAGTGTGATGGACCTAATGTGAACTCTGAGTTGATTCAGGGAGCTCAGAGCAGCTGTCTGAAGATTGACAGTCTCCTTGAACTTCTGCAGGATAGGAGAAGACAACTAGACAAGTGCTTGCAGCAGCAACGGCAAGAATTGGCTCAGGTTTTGCAGATATGTCTGTGGGACCAACGAGAACACGAGGTAACCCAGACAGGCATTGGGTGATATGCTAGCCCAAGCCAGTTGGTGATTAGAACCATGCACTGGGATAGTATCTCAGACATCATGGCCAATTTCTTTAGTGATTGGTCTAAAAGTGCTTCCTCCAAGCTACCATGTTGTTTCCCAGGTAATTGTGAGTATAAAAGCAAAGATTCGAATTTCCTCTCATTAGAAGATTGATTTTATACGTGGGAGGACAACTGGGAACACTTGAAAATACCTGTGCTCTACTGTTGGATTTGCCTTCTCCCTTCCAGATCATTACTTTTAGGCATATTGTTTAAAGTTCTGAAATTCTAATTGTAGTTTTCTGGGAAGCTGTACAAGCTTAAGATTGCTGAGTTGTGCTAGATTGCCACTAATGTCATTTTAAAACAATCTGCAAGCTCAAAATAGAGACAATGTTCTTAGCAGAGTGATCTGATACCAGTGATGAAATGTGGCATTGGCTGAGACCTGGATGCTCAGGGTCAGAGGGATTGAGGGCTCCTTGGTTCACTGGCTCATTAGAGCTCATTACTCAGACTGCAGGTGCAGCTCTGACCAGTTGCCAATATGCTTACCAACTACTCCTTCCATTCTAGTCACTTCAGTGTAAAAGTGGACAGAATTCTCTTTGCAAAGACTCAATTCAAGTAATTGCCATATTTGCTGCAACACTGCTGATTGTACCAATCCCATGCTCACAGCTGTACAGTGGAAGAGATATTTAGAGAGAAGTGACATGGAGAAGGGGAGGGTCTCCTGTTCTGGGTATACAGCAAAGAAGTTTGTTCACATTTCATATTTCTCAACTACAAACTAGAGGGGCGGACATACATCTGGAAGCAAATGTGAGACCAAGTAAAACCAGTTCTTATTTCAATCTGTGAAAATTAAGACTTAAATGATGATTCAAACATTTTTAAATTAAACTTTAGAAATGAAATTTCAACATATATAAAAAGGTTTTTTTAATATTTGTTTTATATATGTTGAAATTTTGTTTCTAAAGTTTAATTTCAAAATGTTCAAATGTTTAGTTTATGTATTTGAACTACAGTAAACCAACCCTTCTTATATATGTTGAAATTTTGTTGTAAAAGTTTAATTTTAAATGATTATTAACATTCAACTGTGTAAGGGTTAGAGACACATAAAATACAAATTGGAGTCTCTTTCCTCTAGGATTTTCCTTCTAATGTGTTTTTCAGTCTTTGCACTATGGCTGCTTGGTGCTAGAAGATTCTTTCTTGGGGCAGAGATGTCCTGTGCACATTAGGATGTTGAGTTGTGTTCCTGACCTCTACCACCCTCCTCTGAATAGAATGTCCACAGTTAGGGCAACTAAAAAAAATGTATTCAGACTTTGCAAGATGTCCCACAGCATGCAAAAAATATCTTCAGTCGAGGACCATTTTTCTATTTGATGAGAAAGTCATGCGTGCTATTTAAAAAAAAAAAATCAAATGGAACCTGAATTTTGGCATGTATTGCTCTCCTATTAATGAGACAAGCCTCAGAAGAGGCAGCATAGATCAGAGACCCCAGTGTGAACCCTTCAGTTATGCATTCCCTGCTGTGTCTTGTTGCCTTAGCCTCTAAGGCACCTTCCGCTTTCTAAGCCGTCCACACTGGCGTTGTTGCCGTCTGGGCTCCTGCCCTGTTTCTGCTGGGCATTGCCTGCATTCTCCTCACATCCTCAGCCCTTCCCTACACTCACATGCTTGTTACTCAAAATACTGTTCAAAGTACTGCCACGCAGTGTGATCATCTTCCACTCATAATTGTGGCATTTCAAAGGGAATTAGGGCTGGAGAGATGGCTTAGCAGTTAAGGCGCTTGCCTGCAAAGCCTAAGAATGCATGTTTGCATCTCCAGGTCCCACGTAATGCAGACACAAGAGTGCAGTGTGGCACACGCTCCATAAAGGGGAGCGTGTATCTGGAGCTCGTTCACAGCTGCTGGAAGGCCCTGTTGTGCCCACTGTCTCTCTGTGTGTATCTCTCTCAAAAATAAAAAATTTAAAAAGGGAATTCATGTTGGGGATAATAATTTGATTAAAATTGTTTGTCAGACACTGTTCTAGAGTGCTTTATCTCCCTGTCATAAGCAGGTCGTAGCTCACTCTCTCCACAGCCACTCCTGCCCTCTTCTTTCCTTCCTCCATGTTCTTTCTTTTCTTCCCATCCCTCTCCTAATTCTGACTGGCCACTTAACTGTCTCCTTAAGGAAACTTCTCACCTCTTTGTCATGAGTTCACAGTCCAAACATGCTTCCAACAATACACTAAACGCTCCTCTAACTTTTTCATGCACAGGAGTTTATTGCTTATTCAGATAAAAATAGAAACCTTTTCTCTACAAAGACACATCCAAGAGGACTCCCAAGCACAGAGCAATTTCTCCAAGAATGAGAAATTGACTACAGTCAGTGTTATTAATTTTTATTTTTAAGACAGCAAGTTTTCCTTCCCTCTCCATGGCTGTGGAAATAATCATCCACTTGAATTCCTTGTAGCATAAAAATCATCAAAAGTCATAGAATTCTAAATGAAAACAATCTAACCCAGTCATGTGCTTAAGGAAACCATAAAATCTTGCTAATCCGAAAGCTAAAGTATGCTGAAGCAATGTATTGTAGGTTTCTGACTTACAGGCCCTCTTTTCTTTTTCTTTTCCTGATTTTCTGGGTTGTTGTTTTTTTTTTTTAAAGTGACGTGCTTCTGGGGGTAGTTTTTAGAAAAATAGACTTCACTTTTAAACTTACAGCAAGATTGAACAGGAAGGAGAGATTTCCCACGTACCATGCAACTCCCGTCAGATGAGTACATTAGTTACCATTGACGTTCTCACATTAAGACATCATTATCACCCAGTCTATTGCAAACATTTGAGTTCCCTCTTGGTGTTCTATATTCTGTGAGTGTGGACCTATGTGGACATATAATGGCCTGTGTCTGCCATTGTAATATCATCCAGAATGACATCACTGTCCCCCAAGTCCTCTGCCCTTTGCATGTTTATCACCCTGGCCAGCCATTTGCATCCACTGATAGCTTTACTTTAGGTTTTCTTCCATAACCTGTTTTCTGGTTGAAATCATGCAGCATATAGCCTCTTCACACTGACTTTTTTAAGCTAAGTAATTAGCAATTGAATATCGGAGCTTGCTTGCTTGTGTCTGCCTAGGACTGAATAGTAGTCCATTGTCTGAATGTACCACAGGTTATCTTTTCCCTTGCTGAATACCTTAGTTACTTCCAGATTTTGCAAGCATAAATAAAGCTGTTATCAATATCCACATGTAGACTTTACCGTTAATTTAAATCTTAGTTCATTTGAGTAGATGCCAAAGAGCCTGATTGCTGAATGGTGTGGAAAGAATGTTTGTCTTCCCAAGTTATCTCTGTATTCCCACCAGAAATGAATAAGGTTTTTCTGTTGCTCCATATCATTGCATGCAATGGAATCCATTACTATTTTTAATTTTGGTCATTCTAATAGGCATGTAGAAGTATTTCATTGTGGTTTTAAGGAATCTTATCTTTAAGTTGAGAATAATTCTTAAATCATAGAATTGTTCTAAGAATAAGATGAATTAGCATGTATAAAACACATAGTGCAATGCCTAACATTTTAAGAGTTACTTAATAAAATATCAGTTTCTTTGTCCTCCCTCTCCTTGGTTCAACCTTATGTCTTATAAATTCCTGCCCTGGGTTTAACACTAGTAATATATACATGTTGAGGTCTCTTAATGATGTGAAGTTTTGGAGGCTAAAGAGGCATAGTAAGAATATATATTCATGGATAAGAGAATGTGGCTTTCATTCATACTCTATTCTTATACTCCTGAACCAAATTAATTTAATTACATTTCAAGATTAAATACTATGATTAATATAACTCATTGATAAATAAGGTCAATTTGCTTAAATATGAAATTTTGGCTCTTAATCTTAAAACATTATGTGGTATATTTTCTCTTTCTAGCAGCAGTGAGGCAGCTAGAGCAATTAATAATAACTATTGTCTTTTATGCTCATATGAACACAGATCCTGGGGTCAGTCTGTTGGCTAAGTTTAAATTATGTCTGCACTATTGATCAGCTGAGTAAATGAGCAATTATTTAAATTCTTTGAAGCCAGTTTTCTCTAAAAAGGTGGATTATAGTAGTAACTATCTCCAAGAGTTATAAAGGTTGAACAAATGAGTTGTTATTTGTCAGGTACTTAGAATAGTACCTGTCACATAGTGATTTTCATATTAGGGCAAAATTTTTATTATTGTACCTGAGGATAGGGGAAGCCTAACATATTATCTACACATCCCTACTCCTCGCCCTCCACCACCAGGCTTAAGTAAAGATTGCTCTTGAATTGAAGGCTAATTGCATTATTTAGTTTGAGTTAAGAATGGTATAATCAAAGCATAGCCATAGTTGTTCATAAACCCTCAATAGTTTATGACTTAATGATACCTTTTTGTTGAAAATGTGGAGACACTATCCACAGTAGAATTGTTCTTGGCATTTTGATAAGTTGCCTTGTCACAAGGCACGCACATTTTTATTAAAAACAATACAAAACAATTAAAGCTTATATATGTATGATATTATAATCGTTTTCTTCATGAATCTGAACAAAGCATGGACATATTCTGTGCCAAAAGTAGAATAAGTAATTTTGATGAACCAATAGTACTCTGCTATTTGAGTAATACTATTGGAACAATATCCTATTGATGAGGAAGTGGAGCTTCTTCAGTGTGTCAATACTACAGCAAACGCTTTGATGCTTACATAGTTGATAATTATGTAAACAAAAGAATAGCTTTCAATCTAGCTAGGTATTAACATAACACCATTCTCTTACCCCATTTTTACTTTTTCAGACATTCTGTTTAACAGTTTTGTTGATGAAACAGTGACTCAAATCAGCAGCAAGGACACCAGATTGAGAGTGACTCTGAGGAAGTTAGGATCTGTGACTGTGGTGTTCCTGTACCTGGCAATCCTAGAATGCTGTGGAGTCACACTTCTTTGGAAAAGACAGGTCCACTGGCCAGCACTGTTTTAAGGGAGCATAGGATTTGTCACAATTTTATGTTAATACCATATTGGCTTTGTGGTTCATTTTAACCACTTAAGAAAATGGGAAATTAAGTGGAGAAAGTGAGAACAAAGACTACTGATGAATGCTAATGTGACTGTCTGAACGCTGTAGGCCTCTCCCCTCAGGTGGCTCATTTGGAAGAGGCAATTGGTGCTTCTTGGTTTCTAAGTGCCTGTGACCTAGTGCTTTTGAATAAGCCAGATAATTCTCTTTTGGGAAGGAAGTTAAGTGACTAGCATGATGGCAACAAGATTTGTATCACTTGCAGGATAAAAAAAAAGTAAATACAAACTGCTGATTTTTCTCTTACCTGTAATGTCATCCTTAGAGAAGCATAATCATAACATATTCCTTATCACGATTTTTCAGATGTAACACTCGTGCACTTGTTTTACACTGAAAGGCACACAGCTGCCCTTTCTTCTCGGTTCCAGCAGTGTCTTATTTCCTGATAATCTGCTTCATTAATGAAAATCAGAAGCAGCTTGGAGTATTCTGTGCATAATTAATTATCTTGGCAAGAAGATTTATGAATGCAATTTTTCCTCAATTGCTTCAATCAGGCATAAGTGAGACAAACAAATATATTAAAACTAAGTTATTCATGGCCTCTTTGTTCAAGATAATGTCAAGGACATCTAGGAGAATTAAGACTTGAAAGCATGCAATCCAGTTTGACTACCCAGATCACACATATGTACATATATGCTCAGCTTTGAAGGAGGAGAGAATAATAGAATTCACTTGGAAGGTTTCATGGTTTATAATTTGTGGACAGAATATATCCTAATGGGACAGCATATTCCCTAACAATAGCAGAAGTGGAGCGTCAGGCCGTAGTCTTGTCACTGATAAGAATCTGTGAAACTCGTATGCATGTGAACACACATGTGTGCTCTCTCGTGCATGCTGCCGCCTTCTTACAACGTTTAGAATTTCAATGATTGACCAGCTTAAATTAATATGAAATAGCATAGAAAGGGTTAAGGAGTTTAACAAAATATGAAGATAGCTTTGAATGTAGTTTTTAAAATCTTTCTGAGGCGGGCTGGAGAGATGGCTTAGCGGTTAAGTGCTTGCCTGTGAAGCCTAAGGACCCCGGTTCAAGGCTCGACTCTCCAGGACCCACGTCAGCCAGATGCACAAAAGGAGGCGCACGCGTCTGGAGTTCGTTTGCAGTGGCTGGAGGCCCTGGCGTGCCCATTCTCTCTCCCTCTCTCTATCTGCATCTTTCGCTCTCTGTCTGTCACTCTCAAATAAATAAATAAAAATAAAAAAAATAAAAAATAAAGAAAAATCTTTTCTGAGGGGCTGGAGAGATGGCTTAGCGGTTAAGCACTTGCCTGTGAAGCCTAAGGACCCCGGTTCAAGGCTCGATTCCCCAGGACCCATGTTAGCCAGATGCACAAGGGGGCACATGCATCTGAGTTCGTTTGCAGTGGCTGGAAGCCCTGGTGTGCCCATTCTCTCTCTCTCTCTCTATCTGCCTTTCTCTCTCTCTCTGTCACTCTCAAATAAATAAACAAAAATGAACAAAAAAAATTTTTAAATCTTTTCTGAGATAAGATCAAAATGGATGCAATTATCTTGGCGATACTGGAATCCAATACTTTGGACCAATACCAGACATAAATAACTATCCCTGCCATTTGTTGATTGAAACGTATCACAGAATTTCATTTCAGCACATAAGCTGTCTCCAGAATACTCTCTAAGGTATGTCAGCAGGAAATGTGGAGTATCTTATTGTTTGTAAGAGAAGCATATAGTTTTGAAAGCAATAGGTCCCTTTGCTAATTAGACTGCATCTAATGACTACTGCTTTCAGTGGCCCTGCAGGTCAAAGGTAGTAGCAGAGGGACTAAATGGTACAGATGGCTTGGATATCACACAGCTTTTATGCTTGTAGTTACTGAACTCTGTGCCTTAGTTTGTTCTCTGTAAAATGATATAATCATATGCACCTATCGATTTATTATATCAACTATCTATATAAATGCTTGAAGCATAATGTGCCATATAATAAGTGTTCAGTAAATGTTGGGATTTGAATGTGAAATGTCACCCACAGGTTCATGTATTTGAACAGTTAGTCCCCATCGGGTGGTGGTATTGGGAGAGGTAGTGGAACATTTAGGAGGCGGCTCCTCATTGGAGGAAGTGAGTCATTATGGGCAGGCCTTGGGGTTTTCTAGCCCTGCCCGACTACCAACTTTCCTGTTCTCTCTCTCTTTCCTCCCTCTCTCTCCTTCCTTATTTTGACTGCAGTGTGATGAGCCAGCCTCCTGCCCCCGCTGCTATGCCTCTCCCACCATGATGGAACATATCCCCTTTCCTTCTTTCCTCAAGCTAATTCCTGTCAAGGACTAACCATAGCAAATGCGAAAGAAAAAAAAAAACCCTAATACAATAAGTATACAGTCATCGATTGTATCATGACAGACTGTTTCATGAGATTTCAAAGATAATCACTGGTACAAACTGCAAATTAGCTGGACCCCACACTCAATGTCTATGCCACTAGAGCTGTTAGCCTTCTAAAGTGTTGTCATGATGAACAAAACCTATTTCATGGCTCAGTATTTATTCTATTTTGTCAAAAGATCACCTTTCTCTGTAAGATAGTTAAAAATCAAGTTTTCCTTCCTTAACTCTCCCCACCTCTTAGCTATTTCTTTAGGTTGCATACTTTCTATGGTTGAGTACATGCTCATGAAAGTCAGTTTGTCACTTATGCATATATGATTGTCCACCTTTGTTTGAGATTTTATGTTACTGTTTTAGTTATGCACAATCATGATGTAAAAATACTACATGGAAAATTCTAGAAGTAAATAATTCATAACTTTTAAACTATTTTTCATAATGTATATTTTATAGTAGTTCAACTTTGCATTTGTTTCCTCCCCCTCCCCAGTGGAGACTTTCAAATCCAGAGCCTAGTACATACTAGGTGTTGTAGTAAGGTTCACATTGCTGGCAGAAATCACCCAACCAAGAGCAGCTTGTGGGAAAAAAAAAAGTTTATTTTGGCTTACAGACTTGAGGGGAAGCGCCATGATGGCAGGGGAAAATGATGGCATGAGCATAGGGTAGACATCACCTTTTTGGCAACATCAGGTGGACTCAGGAACAGGAGTGTGAGTCAAACACTGGCTATAGAAAGCTGGCTATGATACCCATAAGCACGCCACCAACAATACATTGCCTCTAGGAGGCTTTAATTCCCAAATTGCCATCAGCTGGGGACCTAGCATTCAGAACACCTAAGTTTATGGGGGACACCTGAATCAAACCACCACATTCGGCTGCTGGCCCTCATAAACTGATAACAATCCATAATGTAAAATGCAGTACATTCAACTTTAAAAGTCCCCATATTTTTTATCAATCCCAATTATATTCAACATCCTCATAATCCAAGGTCTTTTAACTGAGCCATAATACCAAAAAATCCCCCCAAAACTTACAATGGCACAAAATAAACATTCACACTGCAAAAGATGGCATTGGGCATAGCAAAGAAACATTCAACCAATATAATATTTAAATAGGGCAAACATCAAATTCTGTAGCTCTAAGTCCAAAAATTCTAGCCAATGACAAGTCTCCAAGTCCGATAATTCTAACCAGCAACAAGTGTCTGGAGTTCCAATTCCACCTCTCCAGCTAGACTATTCACAGTCCCAGAAAACTTCATTTGGGGCCAGCAGTTCTCCTTAGCAACCCTCTCGTAGTCCCAGCATCTGCACTGGGTCTCTATTGCAACCCACAGCCCATCCCCATGGCTCCATTAGGTCTCCATGCAGGCAAACCAGCAAACCTGCTTCACACTGCCCATTGCCATTTCCAAAACATAAGACCATGTTGCAAATTCAATGACCTCCCGCCATTTCTTATGTTCCATAATCACAAGTCGGCTGCCAATTTGTTAATCAAGGAGGGAATAAAGCAGTCTTTGAAGAACAGACCACTCCTTCAACATTCAAGCCCCTTCCAAAGAGTCTGCATTCTTTCTCTTGTCCCAAGGCAGGTCAACTGGCCCAATCTCAGTGGTTGTAATCTCTCATACAATTGCAGCTGAACAGGCAGAAGTTTGAGCCCAAATATTCCTTTCTGTGCCATATCCCTCTGCACACACCAGTCCGTTTCTATGCAATGCAACCCTGCATAAATTCTTAGGACATGGACATAACAACAAGCCTTTCACACAAACTGCTTCTAGCCCAGTCCAAGCAAAGCTCTTTCTCATCCTTATAAACCAAACCTCACAGTACATAGTTGTTACTGTATTCAGGTTGTTCAACTCTGACAGGATAGTCCATCAAGCTGTACTTACAGCACTTCAAGCAGTCTATTACACCAGAATGTCAAATCCTTCCCCATTCCTCCTGTAAAGCAGATCCAAAAGACCAAAGCCACACAGTCAGGTTTCTAGCAGCAATGACCCCACTCTCAGTATCAACTTCACTGTTGCAGTCAGGTTTGCATTGGAGAAGCTTGTGGGGAAAAGGTTTATTTTGGCTTACAGACTTGAGGGAAGTTCCATGATGGCTGGGGATAACAATGACATGAGCAGAGGATGGACATCACTTCCTCGCCAACATCAGGTCGATAATAGCAACAGCAGAGTATGCCAAACACTGGCAAGGGGAAACTGGCTATAATACCTATGAGCCTTCCCCCAACAATACACTGCCTCCAGGAGGCTTTATTGTTTTTTATTTTTTTTATTTTATTTTTTATTTTTGGTTTTTCGAGGTAGGGTCTCACTCTAGGCCAGGCTGACCTGGAATTCACTATGGAGTCTCAGGGTGGCCTTGAACTCACAGCGATCCTCCTACCTCTGCCTCCCAGTGCTGGGATTAAAGGCGTGTGCCACCACGCCCGGCCTACCAGGAAGCTTTAATTTCCAAATTGCTATCAGCTGGGGACCTAGCATTTAGAATACTTAAGTTTATGGGGGACACCTGAGTCAAACACTAGGTGACTCCCAGCCCCAGTTCTACTTCATTATTATTTAGTATTTCTTACTGTGCCTAACTTACAAATTAGTTTATCATAGGTATATGTTGAAACAATGTATTATCTCTGTGGTTTGGTTCTATGAAGTATCTGGCAGGAGTCTTGGAACATATGCCTCTTGGATAAGGAGTGTAGCAATACTGCCTATGTGAGCTAGTGACTTTGTGTTTTCATTGTTTCAGCTTCTGAATCAGGTCCTGGCAGATGTGGACACCTACCATGCCTGAATTCCTTCTCAGAAGGGTTATTGTATTTATACACCACCCTTACATTCATCATGTGACAAAAGTAGCTGCTACTATCTTAGCCAGATTCCAAGCCTAACTAGCTTATATCTGTTCCATCTTTCTGAGCTCTTTTTGTGACTGTCGTGGGCTGAAGATCTCTGGCTTTTATTTCTTTCTTCTTTGTACTGTCTCCATCCTGGACTGGCCAGAGAGAGGAGGGCCATTTCTCTCGTTTTCCTCACTTCCACAATACCCAAAGACAAGCCAAAAGGCCCAATTAATTTTAGTAGATTTAATAAGGAACATCATAATCAAACAAGATAAATAACATACTTTGAAAGAGTGAAAATATACCTTAAAATTGAGTAATTATTTGTCCTGTCAATATGACAACTTATGACTCTCATTTCGTCTAACAATCAGAAGTTTGAGCAAAAGCTTCATAGGAAATCTACTAAGCTATATAACGTAGAAAATTTTAGCAATGGTAAAAGACAAAGTTAAAACAAATCTGGTTTTGTAGCTCTGAGTTGACTTTCACTGTGGTCTCAGAATCAGGCACAATCAGGACCAAAATCCGTTCAGAATGTCCTACTCTGCACATGGACAGGTTTTATGTATAGCTAAGAGAAGTGACCTACAGAAAGTGCATGTGTCTTATACGGAGATGGCTGGAGTGGTTACTGTTCATATCTGTTATTTGAATGAGGTTGAATAATTGACCTCTTGTGAATGACTGAGACATATCCTCTTGTCCCAAGGGCTAGGTCAGTCTGTTTGAAATCAAGGTAAGTTACCATCCACTATGTATGGAAAAACCTTTTTGGCTAAAATTAAATTGTATGAAGACAGCTTTAGACCAAACAATTCAGCTTGATAACAATAATTCTTTCCTCCTCAACTCCCAAGTCTTCAGGTACAGACATAAGCATGGCTATAGTGCTTCTTCTAATCTATATTATCACCTAATTAGGCAAGTGGAGTTTTGAGGTCTGGTTATTGCCTAGTGAAAGTACAGAGCACATTTGGCTAGATGGCCTAATAAGATAACGGCTTGCCTACTAAAAACATAAGAAAGAAGAAAAAGATATCACAACAAAATCTATACCTTTCGAATCAAAGTAGACTTTGGAATAGTCACCTGTGACCATCAACTATAACTGAAAACATTTGGGTATTTATGGTCATTGGAGGAGTAGCTGTCAATTTCTTGAGTTCATGGAATGAATAAGAGGTACATTTTCACTTTTTATCTTTTCTTGGAGTCTTATGAGTAACTGGTTATTTGGCAAGAGCCGTTCTTCACATGAAAAAGAAAATGAAAGTAATTTGAAGAGATTATCTTTCTCCCTTAAGCATTCCTGTGAAGGTAGTTTAAATCGTTTATTGCTAACTTCCCTGTCCAGGATAGTTTTAAATAAAGATAAAAAATTCAGACTTGATATCAGCTTAAAGAACAAATTTATGAAACAGAAAGTACGGTGGTCCTGGCAAACTGGTGCACAGCTTTGGGCTTTGGCTGGAGTTTGCCTTCTTGCTGTGCAAGTTGTGTATTCTTGACTGTCACAAGACATTTTCTATGGCTTGTATTCATCATGCTTTAGTCTGCGAATCATTTGAGAAGTAGAAATGTCAGTGTGTGCATGCTATCTGTCACCTCTGCTCATGGTTGAACTCTTCCTTGAAAGGTTCTTTGACTCACACTTCCACTAGGCTCTCTAAGGCAGGGTTCCCAAGGAGCTCTCAGTCTTCAATTAAGGTTTTTATTTTAGGAATTTTGCTGAACATAAACAAACCAGAATCACTTCTCCAGAATCTTTTGTATCTGAGGGTGGACAGGATAAAGGAAAATAAATATTGGGTTGGAATGCATGGATTCTGACTAAAGTGCCACTAATTCCCTCTATGTGCTTCTTGCCTGTCTGAACTTAGGCAAGTTATTTAATCTATTTAGTCTGTTTCCTCATTTATTGAAAAAAATAACTCTGTCTATCCCAGGAAAGGGTTAAGATTGATGGACATTGCCAGGTACACAGAGAAATGCCTGATATCATTCTGGAGAGAATACAAACCACATCTCTTCCTTTCTTCATCCTAGTCTCTCTGCAGGGGGAGTTAGGGTAGAATGTCCAGCAAACAGAAACTTGTCCTTCCATGCCCATGGCCAGCACTTTCAAAAGCATTCCTTTCCACTTTCCCACTTAGTCTGCTTCACTCCTATGCTGGTTTTCACGCACAGTCAGTTCTCTCTAAAACTGCATGCCTCCTCTAATCAAGTAAAGGAGCTTTAAAAGAAAGGAGCGGGCTGAAGAGATGCCTTAGCCAAGGGATCCAGGTTCAATTCCCCAGCACCCATGTAAGTGAGATGAACAAGGTGGAATTTGTTTGTAGAGGCTAGAGGCCCTGGCACACCCATTCTTTCTTTCTCTCTCTCTCTCTCTCTCTCAAATAAAAAAAGAAAAATAAAATATTTTTTTAAAAAAAGAGAATATGCTTCTTTGTTCCCTCTGCTTTTCCTAAAGATGTCTTCCTATGTTTAACTCATGGACTCAGCCAGTCAACCCCTTTAAAAGAGTCATTAGTGCTTCATTGCACCTGGTGGGTCATAAATGCTTACAGTATCTTACTCCACTGTTATAATGAGTTTACTATTTAACTTTTTTCATTAGTTAACACTCAATCCTTACATTTCTTTAAGTGTGTGGTTCATGTGTGCACATATGTGAACCTGTGCTTATGGAGGCCAAAGGACAGATTCAACTGTCATCCTTAAGAACACCATCACCTCTTTTTGGGGACAGACTCTCTCACTCACTGTGACCTCACCAATTAAGCTAGACTAGCTGGCTAACAAGCTCCAGGAATCCTTCTGTCTGTCTCTTCACAACTGGGATTATAGCATGTGCCACCAACCCTGACATTTTTATGTAAGCATTAGGGGCTTAACTAAGATCCTCAGGCTTGCTAGGCAAGCATTTTATGGAGTAAGCCATCATGCAGAATCTTAGTCCTTAAAAATTTATATTTAACATTTAATGGAGCCTCCTTGAGTAGTATAGCCAGCTAATAAAAATATAATTCAACCTATATATGCAATTTTAAAATATTCCCGTGGCCATTAGAAAAGTAAAATAGAAATGTTATAAAAAGTAAAAGGCCACATAAAAAGTGAAAAGATATTTAATCTAACATACAGCACATTTCAGTTTGGACTTGTCTAAGCAGTCAGTGGCCATGTTCAGGTAGTGGCTCCTCTGTTGTCTCGTGCAAGTCTACCTAGTTGGAAGTATTTTCTGGCACTTTCACGTTCAGTATAGCTCTTGGTTTTCATTAAACATCTTCACTTCTCCCTTGCATCTTTATTAACGTTTTTTCTCTCTCTCTACCCTCTGAGGTACGTCTCCCATAGACCTATCATGTTTTCTCTCTGACTTGTTTCTGTCTCTTTTGAAGACCAAGAAGCCTCAACACACTATTAGGGTAACCATAAACATATCACCTGGGTCAAGATGTAAGGTAGGAACTGAGACGAGAGAGGAAAAGGTTTTTCTTCTTCTCTGTATCCTGTCAATACTTACAACAAAGTTCCAGTGTATACTTTGAATGGTTTTAATTCCCTCTCCCTTTCCACATGCCTCAACCTAAGGCTTACAATTTCATCCTTTTATGTGGTGCATATTCTACAGAGAAGTCCTGATGCATCATTTACAGTACTTATCACCCAGGCTTTTGGACAGCAACTGGTACAATTTAAAAGCTTAGAAAAGAACACTTGGAATATATATGCAGCTGTCTGCAATAGCTACTTCTGGGATGCAATGACTGATTTATTGGGTATTGCAGTATTGTGTTATATAGTTGTGGTTATTTAGGGCTTTTTTTTTTTTTACTTTAGAAGGACTCTGAAACCTCTTTTGTGTGCATCCCACAGCATAGGTGGTAAATCTGATCTATGAGGCTGCTCATGTGTATGAACACTCCATGATGAGATGTAACACCCTCACAATGATCTACTTACTTTTGACATTTACACCAACTTGTTTTATGTTTCTTTGTAGGGTGCATCTTGTAGGGAAAAATCTGTAGATCTACAGAATTAGCATGCTATGATAGGCAGGTCTGTGGATAGGATATACTGAATATCATAACAACTTTCCAAAAATATTCTCTTATAGATAATAGTATTTCCTTATAAGAATAGTACCTTTTGGAGGCTGAAATAGTATCAGCCAAATATATGGAATGAAGTCAATCAACCCCATTCCAAAATCAAAACAACTCACTCCTCCCTGCTTTTCATAACCTCTCGTATGTGTTAGATGACAAGTTCTTGACTCACAAAATTTAATAGGATATCTGAGAGTTTGGGCTTCTCACCTGTTTTTGGAGATTAATGAACACCTGTTCATACCCGTTTCAGGGATTAAGCTTCTATATTTGATGTCCCATTAACAAAGCATTCTTGAAATTTCTAGCCCACCCAATGTAGCTAGGAATAAGTAAAACTCACTCCCAATACATAATAAAACAAATCTCTGAAAGTTAGTTATATACATGATCCACTTTGAGGGAAACTCTTGAGTAATTCCTCTGGACATGTCTTTTGTATAGACTCAAAATCATTTGTGAGAAATGATTTTATAAAAAGTAAAGTCTATGAATAAATTTTATTGCTATTGATAAATTACTCTGTGGATTCTTATGTGCACATTGTATATATCACCTAGTTCTAATAGGCATACCAGGAAAAAAAAACTGACTTCAAGGAATTATAGCTATGTAAATGCTATACTTTAACTAAGGAGACTATTATACATAAATTGTCCAATAATTCTGAATAAAATGTGGTAGGTGTATTTTACATGAAAACTAATGCAGGGCCATTATGATTCTTTCCTTTGCACTCTTAAAGTACCAAAATTTTGGTTAACAAAGATGGCCATTAGCAGAAAGCTGGAGAAACTTGTAACATCAGCCCTATAATGCCCTGGGTGTCCTATTTCAGATCCTAGTTCTGTCTGCTGTGGTGTGTGGTGGGTTTGTGTAGAACTTGAGAACTAGTCTGGTTTGTTCTTTCTAGTTTAGCCTCCTGCTTCACACATTTCTCTGTGCTGTAGGAGTTAGAAGAAAGCTATGACCATTGTAGACATAATACCCTTGTCTATAGAAAGATTTAGTGTCAGTCTTGGGATGTGCAGGCCAATTCGAATGGGGTATCAGTGTCATTTTGTGGCTTGACATCATATCCCCAGGTAACAGAGCTAAAAGACTTTAGGTTACTTAATCATGGTAGCAGGGTAGAGTGGAATTTTTAGGTTTTGGAATGCCATAGACATGGAAACAAATGCTCTCTCTGCTACCTACTATGTAGCCCTATATAAACTGCTTGACTTCTCCAAAACTTATTTCACTCTTCTCTACAATGATGATATTGTTCTAGTTATAGATGTGAGAAAAGTGAAGATATTGCCTTCAAATCAACAAACAACCTTGGCTAGCTTAGTTATAATGTGAGTAAGAGTATAACACTGTATAGGACCAGAGAGTAAACTGTCTTCCATTTAATCAAAATGAGGGATCTTTGTTTAGGACTCTCAAGTCATAGCTCCAATGTTAAGTTATGGCACTTAGAAATTGTCAAGTAATGATATCACTGGAAGCATGGGGCTTTAGGGGCCAAGGACCAAGGTTCACAGTAAAGTGCTTGCTGAGCATGTATGAGAGCCTATACAATTTCTAGTATAAAGAAGTAAAAATATATTTCTTCTTCCATATTATTTGAAAGTTGTTATTTTAATACTGCATATGATATAGATCATAAATCAACTATACATAAATATGATACACGCCCTTAGCCACTTAAAAAGTCAAAAGAATTTTAATAACTTTTCCATCTATATGTTGAATTTGGATTTCCACTTATGGACTGCAAGGGAATACACTTTGGTTCTTCTTTTGAGAAGATTTTGATATCTTTTCTTCAGGCCACATAATCTACTGAGCTGCTAAATAAAATTTATGCTTGTATGGAATTTCCTTTGTCTTTTTTCTTTTAAGTATGGATAAGTTAAAATAAAGAGAAAATAACTCAGATCAAATTGATGTACATGATTAGTTTGTGTCAAAAAAAAAAGAAAGGTTACAGGATTGTTTCTGAGATTTTACTCATTTATGCTGATCATTTAAATTTTGATCTCTCTTTGTTCCTTCTTTCCTAGGTTACATATTGGTTTCAGAAAACCATCAGGGATTTGCAGGAACAAAGTCTGGGATCATCACTTTCAGATAATGAGGAGCTCATTCGTAAGCATGAGGAACTGATAGGAATAGCAAAGGTAAGAGACATTAAATTAACATAAGAGAAGAATACATGGATTGCTCTTGAACATCCTTGGATAAAAGATTTAGAGGGGAACTTAAAGAAAGAAAAGACCCCATCTCTGAATAATCCATTGATTACACAGAAAAGATCTACAGAGAATTAGCTATAATGACCCTACCCACTCACTGTGCCTTTAGAATAATAATGAATAAATAAGTGGTTTCCTCAAGTATATATCATAAGTTCTGTCTGTCAGATACTGTACTAAGTAAGTATAAGAGATACATTATTTAAATGATCATAAAACCCCTGAAGGGTGCTTTTTTTTCTTTCATGAATCTAAATAAACAAAACAGGCTTGGAGAGGCAAAGTAATTTTTCAAGGCAATGTCTTGTCAGAACCAGTGTTAGAATACTATTCTAGGTTCCATCTAATTCAAACTCATAGCTCTTAAACGTTACGCTTTGCTATCTTTCTTTTAAAAATTGTCTAAAATGGGTTCTCATTACATTATCTCTTTTAAGATTTCCAGGTATCGTTTGATTACTATTCACATCTACATTTTCCTAGTTCTTTCACCTGCTTCAGATTTCTTATTTCATAAGAAGTCCTGGCTGACAGCCAGGTAATCACTTCTAAGTGTGGGAAGTGCACAAAAATAAGATCATGGAGTGCTGGAAGCAAGATGAACGGAGCAGCTAGGCTGCAAGGGCCCCTGTCTGGAATGTGCCTTGTTACTTGAAAATCAACTTCTTTGTATGTGTGGGGGCTGTAAACACTTGGCAATATTCTTCACAGGTGCTTTATATTAATCTTCAAGAGAATACAAGCTTGTCATTATACTGAGTGGAACAATGAATCACTATAAAGATGTAGAAAACTGTGAACTATGAATAGTATGGTTGGTGGGCAGTTAGAGGTTAGCCAAGTCATGAAGGTCTGAAAACAATGGGCCAACACTACTAGGCAGAGCTGAAAATGAGAAAGACAAATGAAATATGCATGTGTACATTGATGGAGGTAAGCGGTGTAGAGAACATTTATCTAGACTTAAGTCTTTTTCTAGGGATCGTAAAACTTTTGTGTTATTTTGTGTTAGCATCTTTGTTGTGTTTGAACAGTGCAGTATGCTGGGAACTTTCAAAAATTCTGATTTGAATATTTAACTGTTAAAACATGCAGTTACATGCTGTAGAGACGGCTTAGCAATTAAGACGCTTGTCTACAAAGCCTAAGGACACAGGTTCAATTCCCCAGTACCCACATAAGCCAGATGTACAAGGTGACATATGTGCCTGGAGTTCATTTGCAGTGGCTAGAGGCCCTGTTGTGCCCATTCTCTCTCCCTCTTTCTTAAATAAATAAAATAGTTAAAAAAACATGCAGTTACAAAAGATTGTTGGTTCAGTCTTGTGCTCAGTTTTTGAATTCTTTGAAATTTTTCAGCTGTTACTTTTGTAGACACTTAACTTTTCATGGAAGTTATACAATAATTTATTCTACATGTATCACTTTCAAATGTTATCAGTGAAAATTCTACCTAATGCTAAGCACAAGGAATGAGTTGAATTGCAAATGATAGCTACCTTTAAATCGTATGAACAAGACTATTGTGTTTATGTTCTTAGATATGCTCTGGGGTTATAGTAACTATGAATATGAAACTATTCTGCTTTCTTATAGCCTTAAGGAAGGTTTAGAGTTAAATATTTGTTTACATATGACCTGGGTTCTAGTAGGGCACAATTTCTGTCACAATTTGTAGTAGTTTACATTTGAACATCTGATATATGTAAGTAGAAAAGCATATAGATGTTCTTTCTATCACTATACTTAAATAATAGGCATAAGATGTAAGTAGTAACACTTCTATAGGCCTTATATTTTTTGAGTAGTTTTATGGAAAAATTGAGAAGCATTAATGTACAGAGACTTCCTCTGTATTTCCTGCTCCTACCCCACTTGGTTTACCCCTTGGTCAACATTCCCCTCTACAGGGGTATATTTGTTACAATGGACCTTAATGGACACATCATTATCACCCAAAGTCCACTATTTACATTGGGGTTTAGTCTTAGTGTTGTATATTCTATAGATTTGGATAAATGTATAACAACCTGTACCCACTATCAGTCTCATACAGATAAGGTCACTGTCCAGAAAATTCTCTATGCTCTGCGTATACATCTCTGTGTTCCATCAACTCCTGAAAACCAATAATCTTTTGACTGTTCACATGGTTTGACTTTTCCAGAATATAATATAGTTGGAATCACCCAACATGTAGCCTTTTAACATTGTTTTTCATGATTTTCTCATTCATTTCTGCTTATCAATAACTAATTTTCCATCATTGTACATCACAAGTTTATTTATCCATTTCTTTACTGAAGGATATCTTGGCTGTTTCCATATTTGGACAATGATGAATAAGCTACCATAAACATTTGTGTGGTCTTAGATGTTTCAATTCATTTGAGTAAATACATTTGTTGAGTCACATAATAAGAGCATAGCTAGCTTTTTTAGAAACTAAAAACTCCCTTCCAAAATGGCTCCAATATTTTGCATTTCTACCAGCAATGAGTGAGAATTGCTATCATTCCACACACTTTTCAGCATTTGTTATTGCCATTATTTTGTCATTTGGCCAGCAATAGGTAGAAATAACTGATTAAGTTCATGGGTGGTATTTAATTTGAATTTTAATTTCCATTTTTTGAAGATATCTTTATTTTGATGTGTATGTTAAGGTTGATGTGTATGTTTTTAGTTTGTTACTTAATGAGGTTGTTCATTTTCTTACTGATTTTATATATATATATATATATATATATATATATATATATGATTTTTTAAAAAATTATTTATTTATTTGAGAGCGCCAGACAGAGAAACAGGCAGATAGATAGAGAATGGGCACACCAGGGCCTCCAGCCACTGCAAGCAAATTCCAGATGCATGTGCCACCTTGTGCATCTAGCTTACATGGGTCCTGGGGAATCGAGCCTCAAACTGAGGTCCTTAGGCTTCACAGGCAAGTGTTTCACTGCTAAGCCATCTCTCCACTCCCTATATATGTGATTTTTACTATACTTAGAGATTTTCAAAGCTATAAGGAAAATAAAAGTGAAACCTTCAATTGAAAATCATTAAGTATTGCAACATAACCTTAGAGAAATACAAGATGGAAATCATGCTTTTTCCCCATTTAGTGTATTACAAGTAGTTTCCTATTAATCTAATATCCCCTAGCAAAAAAAAGTAATCCATTATGTGGATGAAGTTCAAATTTTATGATCACATATTTTATTATACAAAGAAGTTAAGCTTTTTGAATAGTCAAGAAAATATAGTGTTGGGTACCAATTCCCAATAGATATCATTATGTTCTAGGTAAATCTATCTGCTTTGTTTAGGATTTGAATCACTCAGAATTTCATGCAAAAGTTGAATACAGTTTTCAAGCTAAACTATCTTTGGAAACCAAGGCAAAGAAATCTATAGCATCTTTGAGCAAAAATTTGAAAATTTGTAACAATTTTAGTCACTGGGAACTTATGTTTTATTCCTTTCTATTGAACCTTCTTTTCCATGTAAATTTTGCTTTGCAAAAAGTTTGGCCTATGGAACTGTCTATCTCAATATGATCTTTAGAAAATGCTCAAAATATGGAATAGCTACTTAAGTTAGATCAATGAAATAGAGTTAAATACTCAAAGGTAACTTGGTGATTAGAGGCGCACCTTCTAGGGACACTAGGTAATCCAAATAGCCAGATGACTAGTTGTGTGAGACAGCAGGGTTTCTGAATCATGAGGGTCAAGAGCCTCATCAGCATGAATGTAAAGATGTACAGGCATGTGTTCTGGGTTGCCCTAGCCAGCTTTCAGGACAGACAGGGTTTGAGAAGTTGGATGGGATTTGATTGGTACCTTAGGAGAAGTCTTTCCAGAACAAGGCAGTGATCAGTCACTCCGTTGATGAAAAGACTTAGCAGTCCTAGGTGATGAACACAGAAGAGAGCCTAAGAGGGGTTATCTCAGGGCTGATAGATTTCTTAAGAATTCATGTTCAGAACCAGGAAGGAAAGTTCTGCAGGTTGGGAAGCAGCAGAAATGCCTGATGCTGGGGAGGTAGCCCTAGAAGACCTCACAGCTCCCTTTGTCTTTCAGATCTGCTAAAGGAATATGTTAGCTTTTTCTCGCTGTGACAAAATACTTGTCACGAAAACTCTTGGCTGACCTTTCTGGGAACATGTAAAAGAAGCATTGAGTCACCCCAAATAAGGAGGGTTACAGATAGACCAAAGAAATAGTCTAAGCAGGAATTCTGCTGGTCTAGGCAAACAGTGCCCAGTCACTGGAAGGATGGCCTATTTGGCTACTGTCTATCACACAGATGACTAAATGACAAAACAAATAAATTGATTGGGGTCACTTGCAGGAACATGAGGGACTCATGGGAAGCTGTATCACCACAAACATTAGACTGTGAGTCATCACGTAAGCTATACTTTTCCTTGCTGAGTATAAAAATATTTGCCTTTTACATATATAACAGATAGGAAACAGCAGACATGAGTGATTTTACACCATCTATGGATGGCGTAATAAATCAACTTGACTCTCCTAGCCTTAAATTCAGCCTTTGGAGGCCAGAATCATTTGTACACTGTAGTAAAACAATACAGGCCACATAACAGAGTGTTGAAAAACTACTGACATCTAGATCTCATTGCCAGAGAACCAACATAATTATTTGGAGTCATCAGGTTTAAAAAAGGAAAAAGCTTAAATTTGGCTAGAGCCCAGTATTTCTTACAACTTTTTTTTTTTTTTCAGGTAGGGTCTCACTCTTGTCCAGGCTGACCTGGAATTAACTCTGACATCTCAGGGTGGCCTTGAACTCATGACTATCCTCCTACCTCTGCCTCCCAAGTGCTGGGATTAAAGGCGTGCACCACCATGCCCGGCTGCTTACAACTTTTTTTTTAAGAGCATGTGTACTCAAGCTTGCCACAGATGACCACCACTCCATGTTACTACCTCTCCTCCAACCCATTATATTACACACCTGGACCTTGTAAGCATCAGAGTTTGAGACTTGATTGATGGTCATTGATATGCAATCCAAACAAGATGGTAGCTTAAGCCTAGCATTTTAGATTGCACTGCTAACAATCTGCAGGAGAGGTATGGGACGTAAGACTCAAGAGACACAGTCTGAGTGGGAGTGCCTCTAGAGGTAGAACATGACCTTTTCTGAGATAGGGATTATTTCCTCTAGGACACAGATAGCCTTTTCTATGTCACGTGTCCTCTCAGGCAGTAGTAGGAGGAGTATGTGAGAGTTATTAGAAATATAGGATCTGGGGCTGGAGAGATGGCTTAGTGGTTAGGATATTTACCTGTGAAGCCTAAGGACCCACATTTGATTCCCCAGTACCCATGTAAGCCAGATGCACAAGGCAGTGAATGTGTCTGGAGTTTGTTTGCAGTGGCTAAAGGCCCTGGTGCACCCATTACCTATCTATCTGCCTCTTTCTCTCTTAAACAAATAAATAAAATAAAATAAATATAGATAGGGCTGGAGAGATGGCTTAGTGGCCAACTCATTTGTCTGCAAAGCCAAAGGACCCTTGTTAAATTCCCCAGGACCCACGTAAGCCACATGTACATGGAGGTACATGTATCTGGAGTTCATTTGCAATGGCTGGAGGCCCTGCCATGCCCATTCTCTCTTTTTCTCACTATCGCTCTACCTCTTTCTCTCTCTCAAATAAGTAAGTAAATAAAATATATTTTAAAACAGAAATATAGAATCTGGGCTGAAGAGATGGCTCAGCAGTTAAAGGCACTTGCTTACAAAGCCTGATGGCCCCAGTTCAATTCCCCAGTACCCATGTAAAACCAGATGCACAAAGAGCACATGCATCTGAAGTTTGTTTGCAGTGGCAGGGGAACCTGTCATGCCCATATTCACTCCCTTTTTGTCTGCCTCTTTCTTTTGTCTCTCTCGCTCTCAAATAAATAAAAATACTTTTCAAAAGGAGTGTAGAATTTTAGATTCCTCCATCAACCTCTGGAGTCAGCACCCATATTTCAACAATTGCCTCAAGAACATTGCATGAATGCTAAAATTTAAATGTCACTTAGGGGTTTTATTCCACGGTCTTCGTGCATGCCAATGTGCTCCTTGGTTTTGATAGATGAGTTTACAGGCTTTATAAAGCCCTTCATTAACAACTGTCTGTACAGTTCTGAGAGGGAAGCAAACTAGAAGCTGCATAGAAAAATCGTCAGTCTTTTAATTCCTCAGCTTCAAGATCAAAACCATATTCCATGGTTCATCATCTAATCCGATTTTCCAAGTCATTGAAGATAGTTTCCAGTTGTTGCTGAATGATTGTATAAATTGGATTTGTGATCTTGGCCCCAAATTCCTTCAGATAATATTATGAGACTAGCTTTTTAAAAATACTCATGCTTAGGTCCCATGGTAACTTCATTTAAAGGAAAAAAAGTTAATGTTGAAGTTAAAAAATAATTACAAATATGAGAAAAGGAAGTAAAACAGAATCTTCTGTAAGTTTATTTGAATAAGTCAAATGAATACTTAGCATAGATATAGCCAGAACAAGGGCTCTTTAAAATATGTTTATTATGTTATTTTCTGATTGAATACTACATTATCATTTTGGAAAAAAACAAAGAATACATAAGACTAACCAAAGGAATTTAAAATTACACGCAATATATGGTTACCTATATTTTTTTCTCATTGGAAGGAAATATAAAACAAACAGATACAATTAGGTGTTCTAAAACTTCATGTTGGCATGGGTTTGTTTGCAATGTGATTTGCAGTTAGAGTTTCATCATAAGCATTGCCCTCATTCTCATACTTGCTTTAAATCCTTTTTAATGAGTCCATGTAACCAAACCCTGTAGAAATAGATTTGAGATAGCAAGACTTGTCTTAGAGAAAGGCATGGGGTGGGCCAACCTGGGCACTGATCAACATGACAGATGTGGGTCAAAGGGACCCATAGTTATTTTCCTGAATCACTGCCTACTTCCGATATAATTTTTTGGTGTGTGTGTGTGTGTGTGTGTGTGTGTGTGTATGTGTGTATGTGTGTATGTATGTGTCTGTGTGTGTGTATGTATGTATGTGTGTGTGTTGTGTGTTATGCATGGTATATACATGTGTGTGTGCAGATATGTGTGCCCTGTATACATACATGTGTCAGGTGTCTTCTTTCAATACTCTCACTGAACCTGGACTTTGCACCATTTTTCAGTTAAACTGGCTGACCAGTGAGGCCTGGTGATTCCTCGTTTCCACCATCTGAGCTCTGGGGTTCCAGACATGTGCCCCTGCTCATGGCTTTTGGCATTGGTGGTGGTAATCCAGCTTAGGTTTCCATGCTTGTGCAGCAAGTGCTCTTAGCAGCTGAGCCATCTCCCCGGCCCCACTTCTAGTATAATCTTGGTCAAAGATTTTTGGGTAGTTGAACCAGTTTCACTTTCCTTTTGTACAAAGGTGTAATCATTACATCCAACCTGTCTAATTGTTTTAAGAATGGAATATGTTCATACACAACAGTGCTTAACAAAAAAAAGGGACTTTTGAAGAGGAAAAATGAATAAAAGGATACAAAAATTATACTTAGTGACATTTTTGCAAATTCACAATGTTGTCAAAATCTAGTCATGATAATTTGCATGACGCTGAAAGGCACGCTATGCTCATGAAGCACACAGTAGTGTCCATTTCTTGCTTCCTCCTTCCCCAGCCAGCCACTAACATGCTTCCTGTCTGTATGGATTTACCGATTCTTGACACAGTATATACGTGAACTCACAGAAGTTTTGTGGTTTGCTTCTTTCTCTTTTCCTATTTTCCAGCCCTGTCAACCTGGTGGCATATATTGCTAATGATTCTTTTCTATGGCTGAATAAAGTTTGATTGCATGGATGTACTATATTTTGTTTATTCATCAATGACCTGACAAATATTTGAGTTACTTACACCTTTTTTCTACTGTCAATAGTGCTGCAAGGAACATTCACCCACATATCTTTGTATAAACACCTCTTTTCTGTTCTTTAACAAATGTCCTTAGAGTAGAACTCCTGTGTTGTGTGGTATTTCTGTTTAAGTCACTGAGGAATCACCACACTGTCTTCAAGCTGTGCCATTTTATATTCCCAAGAGTTCTATTTTCTCAATGTCCTCATCTATACTTGCCATTTTCCATTTTGTTTGTTTGTTTATTTTATATCCATCTTGGTGTGTGTGTGAATTTCTACTTCCTTGTGATTATTTGCACTTACCTAACAACTAATAATATTATGGATCTTTTCATGTGCTAGCTGACCAAATGTGTATAACTTCTCTAGAGAAATATTCATATAGACACTTTACCCCAGCATCTTTGGATGAACAGAAGTTCTAATGTTGGGGACTGGAGGGATGGCTTAGGCAATTAAGGCACTTGCCTACAAAACCAAAGAACCCCGGTTCAATTCCCCAGGACCCACGTTAGCCAGATGCACAAGGTGGTACATGCATCTGGAGTTAGTTTGCAGTGGCTGGAGGCCTGGAGCGCCCATTCTCTCTCTCTCTCTCTCCCTCTCTCTCTGTCAAATAAATAAAAATAAAATATTTGTTTTAAGTTCTAATGTTGGGCAAGGTAGATGGCTCAGTTGTTAACAGGGCTTGCTGCACAAGCCTACTGACCAGAGTGGCGCTCTGGAACCCAGGACACAAGTAGCACATGCACCTGTAATCCCAACACACCTAGTGCAATGGGAGGAAGGCAGAGCCAAGAGAGTCCCTAAGCTGGTGGGACAGCAGGTCTGGTAGCTCAAGTGACAAACAATAAGACAATCCCTGTCTCAAACAAGATTGAAGGACAACAGGACACAGAAAGGTGCCCTCCAATTTCCATGCATGCGCCAAGGCACATGTGTACACAACACACATACACACACACACACACACACACACAGAGAGAGAGAGAGAGAGTTTTTAATTTTGATAAAGTCCAGTTTATCTATTTTAAATGGTATTGTTTATGTTTTGGAATCGTATCTGAGAAACTCATGCCAAATCCAAGGTCATGAAGATTTATGCCTATCATTCTTTCTAAGAATGTTATAGGTTTAGCTCTTTTTTTTTTTTTTTTTTTTTTTTTTGGTTTTTCGAGGTAGGGTTTCACTCTAGCCCAGGCTGACCTGGAATTCACTATGGAGTCTCAGGGTGGCCTCGAACTCACGGCGATCCTCCTACCTCTGCCTCCCGAGTGCTGGGATTAAAGGCGTGTGCCACCACGCCCGGCTTAGGTTTAGCTCTTATATGTAGTTCTTTCTTCCATTCTGTGTTAATTTTTGTGTAGCATGGGAAGCAGGGGGTTAACTTCATTCTTTCACATATGGATGTTCAATTGTCCCTGCAATTCAGTAGCTTAAAGAAACTCTTTTGTTTCTCCTGTTCAAATGATCTTGGTACCTTGATCAAAAATTAATTGGCCACAGATGTTTGGGTTTATTTTTGAGTTCTCACTTCTATTCCATTGACCAGTATATCCATTCTTATGCTAACAAACCATATATGTCTATTCTTATGCTAACATACCACACTAGTTTAATTACTGGACCTGTAAAAATCTGAAAGTTGGAAGTGTGAGCTCTCTAATTGTGTTCCTCCTTTTCAAAAGATTGTCCTAGCTATTCAGACTCCCCTGAAACTGCACATGAATATCAAATTCAGCCTTTCTTTTTTTTTTTTAAATTTTTTTTGTTATTTATTTATTTAACAGCGACAGACAGAGCGAGAAAGAGGCAGAGAGAGAGACACAGAGAGAATGGGCGCGCCAGGGCCTCTAGCCACTGCAAACGAACTCCAGACGCGTGCGCCCCCTTGTGCATCTGGCTAACGTGGGTCCTGGGGAGTTGAGCCTCGAACCGGGGTCCTTAGGCTTCACAGGCAAGCGCTTAACCACTAAGCCATCTCTCCAGCCCAAATTCAGCCTTTCAATTTCATGAAAAATACCCTGTGATCCCAATAGGGATACTTTGTATCTATAGATGGTTTGAAGGATTACTGCCATCTTAACAATATTAATTCTTTAGTTCATAATCACAGTCTTTCTACTTATTTACCCCCCCACCACCATTTTTCAATCATATTTTGTAATTTTCAGTGTGCTACTTTTGTGCCTTTAGTAGTTAAATTTAGGGCTAGAGAGAGGCCTCAGCAGTTAAGGCACTTACCTGCAGAGCCTAATGACCCTGATTTGATTCCCCAGTACCCACATGGAGCCAGATGCACAAAGTGGCACATGCATCTGGAATCCAGTTGCAGTGGCTTGAGACCCTGGAATGCCCATTCTTTCTGTCTGTCTTCTATCTCTCTTTCTCTGCTTGCAAATAGATAAATAAAAATACATTTTTTTTAAAAAAAAGTTTAATTTATTTCTAAGAGTTCAGTCTTCTTGATGCTACAGTAATAAAATTGTTTTCTTAATTTCTTTGTCAGATTGATCACTGCTGGTCTGTGGACATATAGGGGAGCTATTTTGGTATTACTATGGCACTCTGCAACTCTGATCTGATTTATTAGCTCTCATAGGTTTTTGAGTATTGCACTGGATTTTCTACATGTAAGATGATGTCATAGCAAGTCTTCTTTGTGGTCTTTGCTCCTTAGTTTCTTACTCATCTTATTCTTGCTTCTCAAAGGCCAGTGTATGCATGAATTACCTGGGGAGTTTGAGATAAAGATTCAGATGTACCAGGTTCAGGGTAGTGCCTAGCAGTATCTCTACTTCCAATAAGCCTCCATGTAATGATGCCATTACAAGCCTCTGATCTCTTTGAGTGACAAACATATAAAGAAAAAACACCTTTAGGCTGGAAGTATAAGTGACAGAGGCCCAACCCATGGTTAATGTTAAAACCAACATGGAATATAAATAAGCCTTTGGTGTGGACAAGGCTGCCCCAGTGCAGGAGCCGATTTCTTGGTCTCTTGTGTTTGTTCTCAGACAGGATGACTCAGGTGACCAAAGGTTAAGAAGCAAGTACTTAAAGTTTCTGATTGCTCTTCTGAAAAACATATGCATGTCTCCTGGAAGCAACACTTTAGTGGAAAGGGAATTTCTTGGAGGTTTCCTGGCTAGTTCAGGAGGTAAGGAACAACATCCCAAGTTCAAAAAACCATAGTTTACAGGCTATCCCAATATTTCCCAAGTGTTTCACAAACACTGTGGAATAGTGTACTTCCATTGTGGCAATATGAACCTATGTAAAGAAACCCACTATTTTACTGTTTAGACTTTCATTATGTCCCCTAAATCCTTCACTGAACATATGTGAAGAAATTGAAAAGTAGGTCTACAACATATGCTTCTGTAGGTTGGCCCACATATCTGATGTCTATAAAGAAAAACAATGAACTAAAAAATAATCTGCTTCTTTAATAATGTTTCCTAAATTTAAAAAAAAATAAAGTAAAATGAAATTTCTCAAGACAGAAACTAATGAGTTCTCCAAACAGCACAACACCTGCATTAGTGTCACCATTCCTCTGTCTTCATTTCAGTGAATAATTTGTTTTACTTGTCTGATTTTTAAATGATCTTCGCAATTATAAGCAGATGTCATTTTTCACAGATCATAAATTAGAAACAATATCATTACTAACAGGCAAAATATGTATAAATAGTATTGAATTGCCAGTGAGAGTTGAGAAAATGCACAAAGCAATGGGATTTCCAATTGCTAACCCTATTCCTGCTATTACTTGTGGGTTAATTTAAAGCCCAGTGAGCCATATCCTTTCATTTCCAAGGGAAATTTGAATTTAGAAAGTCCTTCAGAAGCGTTTATGCCCACTTAGGAAAGGGATGCATTCAGAAAATAGAAATTATTATGGATGGTAATCACTAGGTTTAAAACCACCTGCTGTCACTTGGTTTATGGAATCTTCAGCTCATTATCTTTAAATGCTCAGTAAAAGCATTAATTTTTTTCTTAAACTTTTTAGTTTTGCCTTCTTCTTCTTCCTCTTTAACTTCCTCATCTTCCTTCATCTTCTTTGCCGCTCATCATGCCTTATAGACATTCCCACAAAGCTTCACTTTTTCTTTGTGTGTGTGTATACATATGGCTGTGAGTGTGTGTGTGTGCGTGTGTGTGAAGTCTGGAAGCCAATATCAGGTGTATTTCTCAGTTGGTTTCACCTTACTTTTTGAGATAGTTGTCTCAGAAAGTGGTGCTCACCCGTTTTTCTTTTAAATTAGCTGGTCATTGTGCCCCAGCTATCTCAGCCTGCCCAGTGCTGGGATTACAGGCACACATTGCTACACCTGGTTTTTATGTGGGTGTGGCTGTGGGTGCTGGGGATTCAAACTCAGGTCCTCAAGATTCTCTAGCAAGTAATTTACTGACTGAACCATTTCCCTTGCCTCAAGCTGGCTTTTTACAGTTACTCTTTTTGTTTTGTTTTGTTTTGCTTTGATTTTTCAAGGTAGGGTCTCACTCTAGCCCAGGCTGACCTGGATTTCACTATGTAGTCTCAGGCGTGGAATGTGACAGTTTGAATAGATGGTCCCCAATATATTCAGTGTTTTGTTAGCTTGTAGTTTGGATCTGTAGCCACAAGGCTGGAGGCAGTGTCACTGGGTGGATCTTTAGGTGTGGTGGTAGGTTTGAGATTTCAATCTAAAGATATGCAAAGTGTGCCTAGCTGTAGTCCCTGAAGTGTGCTGTGCGGTGTGGCTTTTGGCTTTTAGCTTTTTCTCTTTTTGCCTGGTCCTTTAAGAGGGGCCAACTTCTTCTACCATTATGGAACGTCCCCTGGATCTGTATGCTTCAGTAAATCCCTTCCTCCATAACTGTCTGATCTGGAAGTTCATCTCAGTGAACCTGAATCTGTCTGCTACACCCAGACTGACCTGGATTTCACTATGTAGTCTCAGGGTGGCCTGGAACTCATGGTGATCTTCCTTCCTTTGCCTCCCCAGTGCTGGGATTAAGTGTGTGTGCCACCACGCCGGGCACAGTTACTTTATTTATTTATTTATTTACAATGCATGGTAACACTGCTATAATAATAGTAACAACAGCCAAGTATGGTGGCTCATGCCATTAATTCCAGCACAGGAGAAGCTGAGGTAGGAGGACTGCCATGAGTTTGAGGTCAGCCTTGACTGCAGAGTGAGTCCTAGGTCAGCCTAGGTTAGAGTGATATCCAGCCTCAAAAACCAAAACACACAAAAAACATAATAGTAACACTGAAACTGAGTCTGCTCTAAAGGGAGGCCCATGAAGACATTTTCTTATGGCTTAACATAGTCATGTCTAAACCACGATGACCTTCTTGTGTTACTGTAACACTCAGTGGCTTACTTAATACCATGGCCTTAGATTTCTTTAATCTTCTTTGCTCCAAACAGCTTTATTTTCAGCTTCTTCCGGCTTCCCATGCTGGCCACCATGCTTGCTCCATGGCCTCACTCCGAATAGCTGCTGTCCTTATAATCTCCATTCCTTTCCCCTCTTCCCTATGTGGTGGCTTGTGCCTGGCCCACAAGGGCTGCCATCAGGGTGTTAATACTCAATCACTCACTTTCTCTGCTGTCTTCATTCTGAAAGAGTCTGAGGCAATTAGCATTGTAGTTTATTGGGCTGGAGAGGCTGCTCAGTGGTTCAAGGTACTTGCCTGATGGCCCTGGGCTCAATTCCCCAGAACCCACAAAAAGCCAGATATGCAAAAGTGCATCTGTACTTTGTCTGCCGTGGCAAGAGGCCCTAATGTGCCCATAACCCCTTCTGTCTCTCTCCTCTCTTCCTTCTCCCCTCCCCTCTCCTTGCAAACAAATAATAAAATTTCAAAACTAAACTGAAAGACATTTTACCTATTCTCTGCCTTACAAATTGCTCAATTTATCACCTGTTAGGAGTTAGGCTTTCCCTTGACTCAAAACTGCTTAGTTCTTCTGTATCTGAACTTTTTTCTTCTCTTTTCCTTCCATTTGCCTGCTCTTTCCTTTCATCTCCAGTTAAGCCTTCATCCACTGTTCTGGCTCCCACCCTTCCCGCCTCCCTCACTGGTGTCTCCATTCTGAGTCCCTGTTTTCTCTGTCATTCTCTGCTCTCCCCCTTACCTCCTGTTCTCATTTGCCTTGGTAACTCCTAATCATTGGTTCTGATTTCGGATATTGTTGCCTGCAGGGAATGCTTATTGATTCTTCACACTTACATCAGTTCCATTTCTCTAATGATTCCACACGATCCTCCTTGCCTTGCGTCATTGCTCGGACAGGACTGCCTCTTCCTAGGCCCCATCCCTGGCTTCTGCCAATTACCACCGCTAAGCTCACCAGTTAGAACCACTGCCCATGTTTACAAGCCAGTGAGAGGGCTACTCAGGTTCTCCAAGTCAGAAATGATGGCACTTTCCACTAAGCACTTGTTTGGGTTCCCACGTGAGTTCATAATGACCTCTTTTGTGTTAGTGAGGTATACTTACAAAGTGCTGAGCAATGCTTTCTAGATTGTTCCACATTCAGCATATGGTACTTGTAAAACCATCCTATCCCAGCATCATTTGCTGCTTCTTCAAAGGCTATTAGCATGGCATGAAAGAGAATGATGCTTGTCCTAATGACAAGCTGAAAACCAGAGGCTACAGAAAGAGAGATGAGTTGAAGAAATTCCTGTCTTGACTACAGTGTTGTTAGATGACAAATGATTACTTCATCCCATTAGTGTATGGTCTCCTTCTATAATAAAGCCATATAAACATGGCTATAAAATGTACAAGGAAAGTTTAGAATAACTATATAGATGTAAAGTTTAGGAGAGAAAAACATGAACAAATTTGTTTAATTATACATAAACTGTTCTAGGCCTCAACAGTTTCTTTCCTATTTTCAGTTTTCCTTTTCAACCCATGGCCCTTTTATCTTAAACAATGGTGTGAAGAAAGAATAAAACCAGAGCACTGTGGTTCCTTCTTGTGAATCAGGACAATATCCAACATTGCATCAGAGCTGGCTCAAGTAATGATGGATTGATATCTGAGTCAGTCCAACAGTATAAAGGCAAGGATTTTATCTGGCATTGTATCTTCCTCTGGACTTATAAAACTAGAGTTAAAGCTGGGTGTGGTGGCACATGCCTTTAATCCCATTACTCAGGAAGCAGAGGTAGGAAGATCACCATGAGTTCGAGACCACTCTGAGACTACATAGTGAATTCCAGGTCAGCCTAGACTAGAGTGAAACCCTACCTCAAAAAAAGCCAAAAAACAAACAAAAAAACGACAACAAAAAAAAACAAAAATAAAAACTAGAGTTAAGTCTGAGGTTTAGAAGTCATTAAGACAAGGATGGAACTTTCAACAGTCCAATTTGTTGAGTTTTAAATGTAATGTTACCATGACTATGCAGTCCATTTATGGGTATGATTATATGTGAACTATTCATTGGATATGGGGTGAACCAAAAAATAAAGTGGTTTCAAAACTTTCCCAGGAGATCATAACAATCAGATTTTATACTACTATTATAATGTCTATGCCCATTGTGGGTAAAACATAAACACATGCTCCCTTCTATTAATTTAATCTATTTCATGTATGGACATCTCCATAAGTGAGTAGTATACACACACACACACACACACACACACACACATACATATATGTGTGTGTGTGTGTGTGTATGTGTGTTGAACTCCTAAAGATATTTCCAACAGATTCTCTAAAAGATGAAAAAGTAAGTCCTTTGAGGAAATTAATATAAACTAGAACTACCTTGCTAGTCTGTAGCTCAGTCTAAAATGTGTTAAATGAAAATACTTTTTGCAATGAGGCTCTTATTAATTTTTAAAATATTTATTTCCTTGAGAGAAAGAGAGAATGAAAGTGAGTATGGGCATGCCACGGACTTTTGCCACTGCTAAGGAACTGCAGACACACTTACCACTTTGTGCTTTTGGGGAACTGAACTGGAGCTGGCGGGCTTTGCAAGAAAGGGCCTTTAACTGCTGAACCATCTCCCCAACCTCTTCATTAATCTAGCTCAAGTACTTAATTAGCTAGAAGAAAATGGATGAGAAGAACAAGAAAACTAAGAAATATAGCAAGGACAAGATTTTGGAAAAAAAATAAATCAATGGTTGTTAGAAAACACATATTTGGGGGAAATGTGTCTCCAGCCTCCCACCTAAGATTTTTCCTAAAAACTATTTTGAAGTAAGGATGAAAAATTAAATGCATTTCTATTGTGATCACTGCATTGAAGATTCATGTACATATTCACTGTGATCTTATTGGACTTTTTTAAAGCTTTATTTTGCCACACATCCACCCACTTTCACATTGGCAACAAACATCCTGCTCTGCACTGGTGACGTACGGGCTCCACTCAGTGGCCACACACTGAAGAAAACCAGGGAAACCAGAAGCTTCCAAACCATTGGTCTGGGTCTTGTTTGTTTTTGTGTTTTTTTCCTGCAATGAGAGAAAAACAGTAGGACATACTCAGAAATTAATTTGTTGATACTGTCATTTCTAGTATCGCCTGTCACTCCCAGTCCCAGCAAGGTTATTTATGAACAATATGGAGAATGAACCAAATTTGAGGAGTTCGAAGACAACCAATTTGTCATCACATTAGCACGAGTAACTACAGAAGCAGGAGCACCCACCAAGTGATGGGACTGTCACTTCCTGTGGGGGGGGGGTAGAGCCCAGAAAGTAAATACTGTGCCTCAAGCCACTTAGCAAGTTTTTTTAAACATTTTATTATTTATTTATTTATTTGAGAGTGACAGATAGACAGAGAAAGGGAGAGAGAGAGAGAGAAAGAGAGAGAATGGGTGCACCAGGGCCTCCAGCCACTGCAAACAAACTCGAGAAACATACGCCCCCTTGTGCATCTGGTTAACGTGGGTCCTGGGGAATCGAGCCTTGAACTGGGGTCCTTAGGCTTCACAGGCAAGCACTTAACCACTAAGCCATCTCTCTAGCCCATAGCAAGTTTCGAATAAAAAGTGTGTGCACCTAGGTCCAGCTCTATGCCCTTGCCCATGCCCACTCCCTGTGGACGAAGGTGAGATTCTCTTCCAGAAGGGTAGGTTGCATATTTCTTTCATTCCAGGGCCACACAACATTACAGCCTTTCCCCTTCACAGTCCATGCCTATGTAGGAAACATCCCAGGGCAGGTACAGTTCAGATGGCAATGGGCACTGAACTCTGCATGCCGGGAACATGGCAGAGTCCATTTCCTCTAGGGTGACCCTTCATCTATACAGGTCAGAGTAGAAACGCTCAGGTGAGGGAGGGCGTGAGAAGAGAGGAGTGTGCCCGCAAGCTTGTAGCCCAACCTGACATCACCAGAGCCTCAGCTTTTCAACAGCTCAGTGCCACTGTTCCAACACACAAACATCTCTGTTAAGAACATTTCTGCCCAAAGTAGACTTTTAAATAATCTCTGATTAAGACTGCCAGGTTTGTTTTGTGTGTACCATCTGCTAAATGCAATCATGTACAGTTCTGATTTTGTGTCGATGAGTTAATTCTCCTGGAGCTGAACCAAATGAGACTGTGGATTTAGGACTGAACAAGAAGTGGTCTGTGTCTAATGAGGTGGCCTTAGAATTAGCCATGCTTCGAGATCAAAACTTGAGTTCAACACGCGCCTCTGCCAGATATGATTTTGGCTGGTTTATCTCCATACTGATACAACTTAGTCACTTACAGACATGGTCCTTGCTTTCTTGTCCATCTCCCTTCACTTAATCACATTCTGAACTCGAGCTTAGAATGACAACTCAATATGCAGTGTGGCATTACTAAACCCCCCTCCCTCTTCAGGGAAGTTTTTGTGCGAAGAAAAGCTCACTAAATGTCCTGTAATTATTACTTCTTGTTCTTTTCAAATTGGAGTAGCTAACTTTTTTTTTTTTTACTTTATGCACCTACTTATTGGATATTTTTATGTCAATCCATAAATTCCATTTGAAGATCTAACCTAGGAGTTCAACCAAAAAAAAAAAAGCAAGCCAGAGAGAAGAAATTTTCTTTTTCGCCTTCTTGTCTATCAGCACTAATCCTCTTAAAAGTGCCCTTTCAATCAAAGGAGCCAGGAGAAGCTCAATTTCCGCAGCAATTGGAATACAGAAAGGTACAGTTTAAAAGGGTTACTACTGTGAGTGATAAATGAAAATAATGGAATGACCCTTGGAGGCACCCTGAGCCCAGGAACATACAGTGCCACACAGCTTTATTGGGTCAGAGATATGCATGCATCTCCGTCAAATTGGAGAGCCAGGGGACCGGCAGGTTTTAGCTTTCTGCTGGTGGGGAGACAGACTGGAAATATTTTATTGCAAAGTGACTGAAACCTTGTTCGAAGTCCTAACACTTAGCAAGCAGTGGGAACGGCTTAGAGAAAACGAACTAAGATTTTCTCCATTGGGTTCCTCTAGCCTTGCCATAGCTGACAACTATATTTTTAAAATAGTGTGGTGGATTCAGATGACTCTGGAAAGGTTTCATCTTAAAAATAAAAGTGAAAGTGCCTCCTAAGAAACTGGCTGGGGAAATACATCCTCAGAATGGTAAGATAAATAAATAAATAAAAATAAATAAAAATGCAGCAGAAACTGCCTACAGAGTGCCCAAAGAAAACACAGCCAATTTTCTGAGGAGATTGAAAAGAAATATTGAATGCACCCAGCTTTATTTAAGACCCACAGAGTTCCCATGAGACTGCAATTAAGAGAAAAAGATAAGAGGCCCAAGAAACTGTTTTTTGGTTATTTCTTTGGAAGATCGCAACCCACTTTCTGTAGCATGATTCATAGCGTAAAGCTAGGGTGGGCTTTGAAAGGGTAGGCTCTGCCAAAAGTCTCTCTCTAATGTTATTTGCAAAATTCATACCATAGGCAGATTTATGAATGTTGTTAGAAAACAGGTATTTCTCTTCTTATTTACAGAGAAGAGCTTTATTATTTTGGTCCAATTGTTAAGAAAGACTAAGCCTGAGTTTGGGCTACAAATTTTGATGCTATCTGTAAAAGCCTTGTGCTTATTTTCAAATAATGAGGGTTTTGATTTCAAATCAGAGAAGTCCAGGGTCATATAAGACTTTTATCATGTGGTAGCTCTTAACTAATATGGTAAGTCCTTCTGTGATGGGAGAAAAAAATGTCTGTGAGGAGCTGGGCCTCGGTATCTGGTGAGAGAGTAGGCTGTAGAATTAAGCTACCTGAGTTTGGACCATGGCTCTTTCATTTACTGGTGCTGAGACTTTGGGCAAATTCGTAATTCTTCTGGGCCCTAGTTACTGTACTGACAAAATATGTATACTAATAGTTCAGACCTTTTAGGGCTGAGCCAAGGTTAGCATTTGGCTCAGTGATAACTCGTAGAAGTAAAAGCAACTACTCCAGACAGTAATTACAGCACTCCAAAGCTTCATGCTGTCAGCCCGAGCACATGGTGGCTATAAACTATTTCTCCAAATCCTAATTTCTTCTGCATTTCCTTTGTTATAGCATCCTACACAATCCCCAGATTTCTTGTATTTAATGAACACAGATGGTTTTAGTCAGTGGTTTTTTTTTTTTTTTAAGAATTACCTATTTTACTTTGCAACCTCATTAAGCATGAAGATTTAATTAACAGACCAACAAATGGATGGTACAGAGAATAGAAACAGGTTGACTGAGCAGCTACATCCAGGTGTGGGGAATAAACAGGAGAGAAACAGGAATACTGGCTAGTAGGAGCGAACCTGCAGATGATGCAGTAGGTCTTAGCCATAGAGAAGTGTTGACCTGCACTGTTCCAACTAAATGGTTAGTCCTTGAGATGATTGACAAACAAATGATTTCTTGGATAAGAAGGTTTATCAAAATCCCTCACATGACATTTCCCTCAAGGAGAGTCTCAAGAGAGACTAGCAAAGCAGATCTTGTGAGGAGTGCGGTGGTACAGGCCTGGCTCTCTTGACACCTCTTATCATGCCACACAGTAAGGTTTGGGAAGCAGCCACAATAGCTCAGGTCTGAGGTAAAGGACTACCCATCCAGAAAGAGCAAAGAGTGAGGTGGTAATGAACCATGATAAAACTGGTGGGAAGGAAAGTAGAACAGATATTTGGTGAGTGCCTATTGTGGGTGGTGGAAATCTTGCTGCTCTAAAAGATACTGGCTCATTCTCAGTAGGTCTCTGCTAGTTTTTAAGTAAGAGGGATATTTACAGTTGTAGTTACAATATTTACTACATCTTAGTTTAGCTCAAGTGGGGATGCAAAGCTTCTTCAAAAAATTAAGGATCCCTAGGAATGGAGAGGTGGTTTAGCTGTTAAGGCACTTGCCTGTGAAACCTAGGGACCCAGGTTCAATTCCCCAGGACCCAAGTAAGCCATAGGCACAAGGTGGCACATGCATGTAGAATTCCTTTGCAGTGACAAGAGGCCTTGACATGCTTATACTCTCTCTCTCTCTCTTTCTCTTTCTCTACCTCTCTCTCAAATAAATAAAAGTAAATAAAAAATTAAGGATCCCAAGAACCCATATCCAGAGTGTTGATATTTATCCTCCTGAGAGGCCTTTGTACTACTTGAACAATTTGGAGATTTAAGAATCTCTTTCTTCAGTTCCCTGAAAGGCAGCCTGATGCCCTTTTGTCACCTTCCAGAACCCAACACTTTCCCGCCCATGTAGATACTAGAAAGATAACATCTAATATGTTGGTTTTTGAGGATTCTAGTTACATGCCACATTTTTAAATGCACCCCTCCCCCCCAAAAAAACCCAGTTCCTTTGTCTGCCCTCCTTGCTCTTACATCCATCATTAGTCAATGTGTTCTTCTCTTGTACCAATGCTAGAACAGGTTTCACGAACACCACACATGTTATGCTTGCTTTTTTAACATTAAGATACACTAATTGTTATTTAAAATGCTATCAAATTGTATGCTTACAGAACCAATATATATTTAATCTATCTCATAATGTTAAGTATATTGGACAGTTATATAAAATAACAGTTTATATATTGCTAAAGGAAGAAATCACATTTTTTTCTTTCTATTCCTCAAGACATTTATCCTAGCATAGTGCCATGTACAAAGTACTTGTGAAATTAATGAAAACAGCAATGGTACATTGCACCAAAATTGTGTAACATAATATAACCAGTGTAATTTAATAATGGGACATTTTGAAATAAAGAACAAGCCAGGATGAAGCCAGAAAGTTTTGAAATTTAGTGCCAGTTCCTCAGGCTTTGAGAAATAGTCTGTGCTTACCCACTCAATCTTAGTTAGCCAAGATGGGTAACAGAGAACACGCTAACAAGACTGTATGTTAGAGCTAATTATTATGAAGCTGAACGGAGTTTCAGTCCATTTGCAAGAATCTTGAATTTCCCTATGCTAAATCGAATGTTGGTTTATGCCAGTTCCTAGAACCATTCCACTCTGTTTGTTGCTGGTTGTTTTAGTTCTCACACAACATAGAGAGTGACCTCTTTTCCTTTACTGAAATGTTCATTAAGTATAACACATTGAGAGATGATACTGAGTTCACTAAACAAGTATTAATTTTCTGATGGAAAAAAGATACTTTCAACTGTACATAGACACAAAACCATTTACCACCATCGAAGGGATACTGACTTGTAGGAGTGAGACATTTTTATATTTAAATGAGTACAAATAGGACAAGATGACCCAGAAGTTTTAAAATACTGTTGACTGGATGTTGGGTATGTTCGGGAAGAGGAAACAGAATTGAAAGTGACATGCATTCAGGTTCACCTAGTTATCCAAGTCATTCACTCACCTCAACTCTGCCATTTTCTCCTCTCGCCTCTGCTGTGTTGCTGCATCCTTCTCTGTTGTAACTACATGCTGGTATGCAAGCCCTCACCACCATTAACCACCACAGAATTTATTATGTTTCATGATTTCAAAATATAATGACAGATTTTTGGTACATTTATTTATTTATTTATTTTTTAGTTTTTCGAGGTAGGGTTTCACTCTAGCTCAGGCTGACCTGGAATTTACTATGTAATCTCAGGGTGGCCTCGAACTCATGGTGATCCTCCTACCTCTGCCTCCCGAGTGCTGGGATTAAAGGCGTGCGCCACCACGCCCAGCTCTTTTTGGTACATTTAATTCGTCAGTGTGTTAATCTTTTTATTATTATGTATTACTTTTTAAAATAAAACAGTTGTACTCTTTGACCCCTACTCTCCCACCACAATTCTGCTGAGGATCTTCTTTGGTAGGATTATGGGTATTCATTGTGGGGACCAAGAGGCCTCAGTCCGTCTGCGCAGGATGGTGGGGAAAACACCTCAGGCTATTCCCACCCACCCTGAGACTCTTTTTTTTTTTTTATTAAGGCTTTCTTTTTTAATTTTTTTTATTAATTAGTTTTTTATTCAGCAAATACAGTCAGTTTGGTACCATTATTAGGCTCATCCGTGACCTACCCCCTCCCCTTGGCCCCTCCTTGTTGAGGTATATGGGTCATGAATTGTGGAGTTAGCCCACAGTTATGGGTAAGATAAATGTCTCTGCATATCATGACCCAACATGTGGCTCTGACATTCTTTCCTCCCCCTCTTCCGCAAAATTTCCCTGAGACTCTTACAGTCTTTCCACCTCCTCTTCAGCAATGTTCCCTGAGCCTTGGTGGGCAAGATAGGGATCTGATTTAGTGCTACTTTCTCTGTAGACTCTGGATCTCTGCTTTGGTGAGGTGTGACCACAGTGTCTGTTGCCATTTTCCCGGGACTGGTTTTCAGGCTAGCCATGAGGGTGGTATTTGTGTCACCACTTCCTCTGTAATGACTTCTCGGCCTGGGCAGATGAGGTGGAGGTGCCACATCTCATGGTAGACAATTGGCTCTCTCTTCTTGATGTATTGCTGTATGCTTGTTCTCCCTAGTATTCTCCTCCATCTGCAAAATAGAACAGTTTCAACCAAATTGAGAACAGTTTGACTAAAGGGGAGAAGCTTAGTTCTTAGAGACATATATTGATATTGTACGTCCACTCTTCTTAGTTAAAGAGCAGTGGAGGTTCTCTCTGGAGCCTATTGGTTTCCTGTTCTAGGGAAGCTGGCTTGGCTCCCAGAGCCAGATATGAGTTCTCTTCCTCTGAGTGGGTCTCATGTTCAATCCATAAGCAATCAGTTACCTACATCATGTGTCGCTAATGCACAAGAGTGTACTTCTTGCCCAGCTGGTTGATTTTGTAACTGGCAGGATCTCCTGCTTATTTAATCTGTTGGCAACTTTTATTCTCCAGCCACTCTCATAACATTCTCCAGTATTATGAGGGCTAGCCAGGAAGGAACTGGATTCCCTCTCAGCTCCAGAATAGCTACTTGATGTCCTGTGGCCACAGGCTGTGGTATCCTTTAGCTCTTGCAGGAAACCAAGCATTTTTGCAATAGCTTGTATTATTTTGGGAACCTTGTGTCTCCCTGACGAACAGCTCACTAGGGTGGAGATCCCAATTCTGGCCCTGGGAATTGCCAGCCAGAGTCCATGGTTTTAGGTTAACTCTTTCTCTACCTTTTGCGGAGCTCTTCTGTTTAGGTCCCTCTCCCCGTTATTGAGGATAGTGACTTGTAGAGTGGTATCCAGGAAGAAGGTTTCCATGGCATTGATTCATGTTGCTATTAGTTATGTGTATTACCCCCTGCTTCTACCCCCTAGCGTTTTCCATACCTTTCTTTCTTTCTTTTTGCTAATCATTGACTTGTTGAGTAGCCCTTTCTCTCTTCCCTCCTTATTTCCCACCTTTATTCTAGTACCATGTCAATATCGTTGATATTTACTATGGCCTACAATGAACTGACACTGGTCCAGGTTAGGACCTGCACATGAGAGAGGTCATGTGGCACATTTCTTTCTGAACTTGTGTGACCTCACTTAGCATGATTTTTTCTAAGACCCTCTATTTTCCTACAAATTTAATCATTTCATTTTTCCTTACTGCTGAGTAAAATTCCATTGTGTATGTGTACCCCATCTTCATTAACCACTCGTTTGTTAATGAGCATATGGGCTGATTCCAGTTCCTGGCTATTGTGAATAGAGCAGCAATTATAATGGTTGAGCAAGTGTCTCTGTGGTATATAGTAGAGTCTTTAAGGTATATGCCCAAAAGAGGATATCTGGACGTAATGGTAGTTCTATTTTCAGCATTTTGAGGAGGCTCTATACTGATTTCCATAGTTGCTGTACAAGCTTGCACTCCCACAAGCAGTAGAAAAGTTTCCTCTTTCCCCACATCCCCCGCCAGCATGTGCTGCCATTTGATTTTTTTTCATGGTTGCCATTCTGACAGGAGTGAGATGGAATGTCATAGTCACTTCAGTTTATATTTCCTCGATGAGTAGAGATGTTGAACATCTCTTTCTGTGTTTAGTGGTCATTTGTATTTCTTCCATTGAAAATTTTCTGTTCAATCCTTGGTCCATTTTTAAGTGGGGTGCTTGACTTTTTTGTTTAGTATTTTTATTGTTTATTGTTGAGTACTTTGCAGATTCTAGATATTAAACTTTTGTACATTTTATTTTTTTAATATTTTATTTTTATTTATTTGACAAAGAAAGAGGGAGAGAGAGAGATAAAGAGAGAATGGGCATGCCAGGGCCTCCAGCCACTGCAGACAAACTCCAGATGTGTGCGCCCCCTTGTGCATCTAGCTAACATGGGTCCTGGGGAATCGAATCAGGGTCCTTCGGCTTTGCAGGCAAACACCTTAACTGCTAAGCCATCCCTCCAGCCCAAGATATTAAACTTTTGTTGGAGGTATAGCTAGTGAGGATTTTCTCCCATTCAGTAGTTGTCTTTTAACTCTGTTACTGGTTTACCTATCTGTACAATAGCTTTTCATTTTCATGAGGTCCCACCTATTGAATGTTTGCCTAATTCTCTTGGGCTACTTGAGTCTTATTCAGAAAGTCTTTCCATATGTCTATGTATTAGTCAGGGTTCTATAGAGGAACAGAACAGATAGAATGAATTGTATTAAAAGGGATTAGGGCTGGAGGGGTGGCTTAGCAGTAAGGGACTTGCCTGCAAAGCCAAAGGAACCAGGTTCAATTTCCCTGGACTTACATTAGCCAGATGCACAAGGAAGCACAAATGTCTGGAGTTTGTGTGCAGTGGCTGGAGGCCCTGGTGCACCAATTCTCTCTCTCTCTCTCTCTCTCTCCTCTCTCCTCTCCCTCTCCCTCTTTGTCTGTCAAATAAATAAATAAAAATTTTAAAGGGGATTTATTTGTTTTAGCTTATGTAGTTCAACAATAGCAATCTGCAGGCCCAAGACTCAAGGAACCCTGTGGCTGCTCAGTGCATGTGGCTGGATGACTCAGCAGTCCCCATCCAGCACTGGAGGCCTGAAGTTTTCCTGGAGAGCAGCTGGTCTTCTGTACCAGCTGGAAGGCAGCACCAGCAGCCACAAAGGAGGAAAGGATTTTTTTTCCCAGAGCTTTCTTAGATAAAGCCCCCCTCTGAGAAGGGCCACTCAACCCGGGCGGGGGGGGGGGGGGAGGTTTACTCCTTCATTTAATACTCCCTGGAAGCAAACTCAGAGAGCCACCCAAAGGGAATGTCTGTGGATTCCTGAACAGATTAAGTTGACAATACAACTTGACCATTACAGCCTATATGTTGGAGTGTTCTCGCTATATTCTCTTCTAGTCCATTTAGAGTTCAGGTCTTATATTAAGATCTTTGATCCATTTGGAATTGATTTTTGTACAAAGTGAGAGGAGGGGGTCCAAATTCAATCTTCTACATGTAGCTATCCAGTTTCTCCAGCACCATTTGCCAAAGATGTGGTCTTTCCTCCAGTGAATGTTTTTGACTCCTTTGTCAAAACTCAGGTAGCTCTAACTACTCGAACTTGTACTGGATCTTCAATTCTAGTCCATTGATTTATGTGCTTGTTTTTATGCCAGTATCATGCTGTTGCTGTTTTTATTACTATGGTTTTATAGTATAACTTGAAATCAAGTATGTTGATACTACCAGATGTATTCCTTTTGCTGAGTACATTTTTTGGCTACTCAAGGCCTTTTGTGCTTCCATATGAATTTAGACTGTTTTTTTTTTTTTTCTAACTGAAGGAAGAATGTTGCTGGGATTTTGATTGGAATTTTATTGAATCTGTATATTGCTCTTGGTAGGATGGCCATTTTAGCAATAATAATTCATATAATCCATGAGCATGGAAGGTCTTTCTCTCATGACTTCCTCCAGTATTTTATGTTTTCATTGTATATGTCTTTTGATTCCTTGGTTAGGGAGATTCCAAGATTTTTGTTTGTTTATTTTGCTACTGTAAACAGGACAGCATTCCTGATTTCTTATTCCATATTATTGTCATTGATACATTGATATATACAAAGGATAGTTATTTACGTGTGTTAATTTTATATCCTTCCACTTTGCTGAAAGCATTTATTATTTCTAGAAGGTTTTTGGTGGAGATTTTTTTTTGTATCTCAAGTATAGAATCATGTCATCTGTGAGTAGGGCTAGTTTGACCTCTTCTTTTCTAATTTGTACCACTTTTATTTGTTCCTATTGTCCTGTTGTTTGAGCTAAGACTTCAAGTATTATGTTTAAAAGCAGTGATAAGAGTGGGCATCCCTACCTAGTTCCATACCTTAATGGGAATGCTTAGAGTTTTTCCCTACTTAGTGTGACATAGGCTCTAGGTCTGTTGCATATTGCCTTTATTATGTTGAGATATGGTTCCTACATCTCCATATTCTCTAGTGCTTTTTTCTAATACTTTATTTATTTATTTGCAAGGAGAGAGTAATATACAGAATGGGCATGCCAGGACCTTTAGCCTTTACAAATGAACTCCAGATGCATGGGCCACTTTGTATATCTGGCTTTATGTGGATTCTGGGAACTTGAACCCAGATCGTTAGGCTTTGCAAGCAAGTGCCATAGCCACTGAGCGATCTCTCCAGCCCTTCTCTATTGTTTTAATCTGAAGGGTGTTGGATTTTGTCAAAGCCTTTTCTGCATCTATTAAGATGATCATGTGGTTCCTGACTTTGAGTCTTTGTGAGCAATATGTTTATCAATTTCAGTGTGTTGAACCAACCCTGCATTCCTGGGATGAAACCTACTTGATCAAGGTGGATGATGCTTTTCATGTGTTCTTGAATCCAGTTTGCAAGAATTTTATTGATAATTTTTGCATCTAAGTTCATCAGTAATATTAGTCTGTAGTTCTCTTTTTTTTTTTTTTTTTTTTTTTGGCTTTTTGAGGTAGGGTCTCACTCTAGCCCAGGCTTTCTTTTCTTCTTTTCTTTTTTTTTTTCTTGGATTTTTGGGGTAAGGTCTCACTCTAGCCCAGGCTGACCTGGAATCCACTCTGTATTCTCAGGGTGGCCTTGAACTCATGCAAGCCTCCTACCTCTTCCTCCCAAGTGCTGGGATTAAAGGAGTGTACCACTACACCCAACTAGTTCTCTTTTCTTGTTGTGTCTCTACCTGGTTTTGGTGTTAATATAATTCTGGCTTTATAGGAGGAACCAGGGAGTATTCCTTCTTTTTCAATTGTGTGAAATAACTTGAGGAAAAATTGGCTTTAGTTCCTTAATGAAGGTTTGGTAGAATTCAGCAGTGAAACTTTCTGGGCCCAGACTATTTTGTTGTTGGGAGACTTAGTTATAGCTCCAGTCTCATTTGATGTTATGTCTCTATTTAGGTGGTTTATCTCATCTGGGTTTAATTTTGGTAGGTGGTATAAGTTAAGAAATTCATCCATTTCTTCCAGGTTTTCCAATTTTGTAGAGTATAAAGCTTTGAAATATGTCCTGATGATTCTCCCAATTTCATTAGGGTCTGTTGTAACATCTCCCTTTTTGTTTCTGATCTTGTTTATTTGAGCCTTCTCTTTTTTCTTTTTAATCAAATTGAATAGGAGTTAATCAGTTTTGTTTATTTTTCAAAGAATCAGCTCTTTGATTCCTCAATTTTTAAAACTGATTTTTGATTTCCAATTCATTGATTTCTGCTCCGTTCATAATTATTTCTTCACCTCTGGCACTATTGGGTTTGCATTGTTCTTGTTTTTCCAATGCCTTCAGCTGGATGGTTGTTGTTCGCTTGAGATCTTTCTGTTTTTTGTAATGAAAGCATTCACTGTTATAAACTTCTCTCTTCAGAGGGACTTCATTGTGTCCCATATGTTTTGAATGTTTTCATTATTGTTTAGTTCCAGAAAATTTTTAATTTCCTTTCTGATTTCTTCTGCTACACATGCATTATTTAATAGTGAGTTGTTCAGCCTCCAGGTGTTGTTGGATTTTCTGTTGTTTCCCTTGTTGTTAATCTCTTGCATTATTGCATAGTAGTCTGATATAATGTTGATTTTCCTGAATTTGTTGACACATGTTTTATGCCTCAATATATGATCTATTTTAGGGAAGGTTCCATGAGCTGCTGAGAAGAATGTGGATTCTGTGGAATTAGGGTGGAATATAATGTAAATGCCACTAAGTCCATTTGATCTATGTTTAACCCCTTTATTTCACAGTTAATTTTCTGCATAGAAGGTCTGTCGAATAATAATTAGTGAAGTGTAAAAGACTCCTACTATAATTGTGTTGGGGTTATTTCTGCTTTATTGTCTAACAGAATTTGCTTTACCAAATTTTGTGTTCCTGTGTTTGGTACATATAGCTTTATATTTGTACTATCCTCTTGTATTGTTTCTTTGATGAGTATGAAGCAGCTTTCTTTATATTTTTTGTGAGTTGTTTATTTTGTATTTCAACTAATTCTTCAATCCCTTTGTTCATGGCTTCATTAAGTTTGTTGAATATACTTGTCATAGCTTCATTTTGGAGGGCATTCTATGGCTGGACTTTCCTCTAGGTTTGCAAGGTTTCCATTATGGGGCTGGGTATCCGAAGTGGGAATATTTTGGCTTGGTGTCTTGTGTTCTTTGTTTTGTGTTGGGGTTTGCCCATCTTGAGGTCCCTGTCTTATTTTGCTGGGACAATTTGCTGTAGCAATTAATATCTCTTGTAGCATATGAATGGATTGTCTTTGTCAAATTTGGTCAAAGGTAGGACTGAGGAGGTGGTATATTCACAGGTTTTGTTCGGATGTTCTTGAGCCTGAACTTGGTCTTATGTATTCACTCTGCCTGGAATTCTGGGTGGGGCCCTAGAGTGCCTGGCCAACTCAGTGACCAGGGAGAGTCTTGTTCTTTCTTTGGTACTCCCTTAATGATCCTTGGTGGTGAGCTTGGCTATGGCAATTGGTGGCAGGCAGAGCAAGGGGATAGCAGGGATCGCTCTTGGGAGTGATACATCTCAGCCACCATAGTTATAGGGCCCGCCTGGTTCACAGCGTTTTGGGGCCAGCCTGGGTCATGGATTTGGAATGGAGATGGATCCCCGTTTGTGAGCCTGCTCCAAGACATCTTTTTGGAGATCTGGTAGTTCCATACCTGCCCCACATGCATGCCTGTGCCACCAGGGAACAGAGGAGCAGGGGCCTACGCTCCCCACACGCAGCCTTTGGGAACATGGTAGCCAGGGCCTCCCTGCCTAACATGTGTGCTAGAACCTACCTGCCCCACAAGCACACACTACCAGGGAGCCTGGAATCCAGGGCCTACTCATCCCACATGAGCTCCTGGCCCTACCACCCCACAGGAGCTGCCTGGAAACCAGGGAGCTAGGATCTACTCATTTCTCTGAATCTTATCAGGGTTCACAAAAGGGCTGTCTTACTTTGAACTGCTATAAAAGAGTAACATACACAGGGTGACTCAACCATAGTCATTTATTTCTCACCATCCTGAGTGCTGGAAATCAAGATCAGGGAGGCAGCAGGCTTATGCTAGGATGTGGACTCTCTTCTGGGTTGCATACTGCTAACTTGTCCTGGTATCCCCAAGAGACTGAAGGAGAGCTTTTATGAGAGCACTAATCCTATTCACAAAGGCTTCATCCTGGAGACATAATCACCTCCCAAGGTCTTCACTTCCTAATATCATCACATCTCAGATTATATTTTGTTTTGTATGCGTAGTATGTGTGGTGATGGTAGTGGCATGTGTGTGTGTGTGTGTGTGTGTGTGTGTGTGTGTAGTGTAATGAGCTTATGTGGGTGCAGATGTATGCAACTCATGCACGAAAGGAGGCCAGAGGAGAACACTGGGTGTCCTCTATCACTCACTCATACATTTCCTTGAGATAATGTCTCTTTGAACACAGAACTGCCATTTTATTTTAGCCCTAGTGATTCCCCAGAGGACTTGGGTTATAGTCATACATGGCCACATCCAGCTGTTTAGCCAGGTGCTGGGGAATCAAACTCAGTCTCAGGCCCTCATGCTTGTGACAAGCACACTTACCCACTGAGCCATCTCTGCAGCCCCCAGATTAGATTTTAACATACATATTTGAGGGAGGGGGACGTATAGCGTATAGTCCCTGTGGGGGAATCTGTACAATCACTAAAGAGAACGCTCTCTTGTAGGAGTGGAATTCTGCTGTGGAGAAATTGAAGAGCGAGGCTCTGGGAATTCTGCTGTCGAAGGACCACGTAGAGAAAGAACATCTGCAGGTCTCCAACCAGAACCTACACCAGCTTCAGGAGGAGTTTAGTCAACTTATGGAGGAAAGGAGAGCCTTGTTAACAACAGCAAATGAGTTCTTCAGTAGTGCTAAAAAGGTCAGTATGAGGTTGAGATAACAGCTTTAGGCAGTCAGACTAACCAGGCAAGAAACTCATTGTTTCCACTAGCTGGAGTTATCGCCGAAGGAAAGATTGCATGTGACATCTAAAAATGGACAGCAGCAGAAAGGTGTCTTTAAAATAGATCCCTAGTGTGGCTATTCATTATTTCTTAAAACTACAAGACTGTGGTTTGATATGTCAAAAGTTGCTTTAAAAAATAACCTCTTGGGCTGGAATGATTGTTCAGTGGTTAAGGGCACTTTGTTTACAAAGCCTGACATCCTGGGTTCTACTCACCAGTACCCACATAAAACCAGAAGCACAAAGTGGCACATGCATCTAGAGTTCATTCACAATGGTAGAAGGCCCTAGAGTGTCCTCTTTCAACCCTTCCCTCTCATCTATCTTCCTCTCAAATAAATATCAAGAAAAATAAATAACCCCTTAAAAGTCTTAGTCTTACCTGGGCATGGTGTCTCATGCCTTTAATCCCAGCATTCAGGAGGCAGAGGTAGGAGGATCACCTTGAGTTCAAGGCCATCTTGAGACTATATAGTGAATTCCAGGTCAGCCTGGACTACAGTAAAACTCTACATCAAAAAAAACAAAACAAACAAACAACAACAACAACAAAAACAGTCTTAGTCTTGATTCAAGCTAGCATGTAGGTTTTTTTTTTTTTTTTCATCTAATAAAGGACTGAGACACATGAAGATAGGTGTAGCAAGGTAGAAGGTTATATTGATAGTAAAGCTCCCTTGGGAATAATGAGGGCGTCCGAACCATGTTGCCATTCACTGCAAAAAGGAATGTGATGTGTATTTGTTTTTGCTTTAAAATGTTCCTTCCACTTCCCTCCCTCCTCCTTGTATCGGTCTTCAACAAGTTCAGGCTCTGTTCACCTGCCATTTCAGGACTTTGTGACTGGATCCATGTCTGGCCTTGGTCCACATTAGGGTTATCTGGTCTGACAGCTGGAACTGATGTCATCCTGGCATCTCAAGGTACTTGCCATTTTGGAGCTCCTTTGACTCTGGAGCTGTTGATACTCAGTTTTATTTTAGTCTGTTTATGGGAGATGCTTGTACCCACCTATGCTGTGATGCTTCTCACAGAGGAAGGGAGTTACTGATACAATATATCAGGAGAGAGAAAAGCTTAAACATATTACCAAAATGCTTTTGTTCAGGTCAAAATGCATGACAATTGCAAGTCTTCCATATAGAAGCCTTAAAGCCAGAAGCAGTGCTCCATCCCCACCCTCTGCCCTGGCCTCCTTTTCCTGAGTCAGCCCGGTGACCTTTTCTGCAGACCTTCACCAGGTCTCCTTGTTTGGGGAAGTGAGCACCTTCTCCGGGCTGATGTGTTTGTGGCTGTTTATACATGGTGGCCCTCTCACAGGGTGGTGTTCACTTGCTCAGATCACTTGAGTGTGGTGCAGTATGTGGACTGGTGATGTTATTTGAAAAATTTTCTACCTTTGCCGCTAAAATGTGTACCCTCAAACAGCTGTGTTGGAATTATTTAATCAAGTTAAATTTCACTAACTTACAAAGAGACCATATGGCAGGCAATGAATGAAGAAGCCCTTAGCAGCAGTGATTAGATCAAATTGTGATTTAAAATCACAACCGTCACATTGTTTGCCCAATGAACTACCCATAATGTCTTCATTTTGAATTTCTTTTCTAATGAACTTTTAATAAGATGAATAGTAAGCTTCTAGACAGGTGCTAGAATTATAGTAAGCACATTACAGAAATATTTATTGATCAACTGTAAATTGTTTGGTATCTCATTGTTTTAAGTGAGGAAGCAGACACGGCCTATGACTGGAGACGTTGAACTAAGTAGAAATGAAGCGCTGTCTGTGATTCTCCTCAATAGTCCTATTTTTAAATGAGGTTTTTAAAGTTGTGCCACATGGCCAATCTACAAAATGAGTGGGCCATATTCAAAGCCAATTATTATTGTTGCTAAGGAAACAGTTATAGAACATGTTTCTATAAAACAATGCTTCAGTGCAAACGGTGTAGTTTATAGCCTTGCAAAATGTAGCAAAGCTCTCTTCTCTCTAATTCCCTTTCTCTTTTCTCTCACTCTCTCTTGTTCTCTCCTTCTCATTCTCTTGCTTTCTTTACCTTCATTATTTAACCCTTGCCAGGAATATTTGTTTTCTAACACTATTCCTAGGTCCTATCTTCTGTAAAAAATAAAGAAAAGTATAGGAGAAATGGAAGAGGAGGCAGGAAGAGAGGGGAAGGAAGAGGATAAGAATGAGGAAGGGGAAGGAATGGTTACTTTCTCAAAATCATGCAATAATACAAGTCTAGTCTGGAGGAGAGAAAATATATTTCTTAACCTTGAAGACCAGGCCTACAGATTCACTATCTCATCTTTTGAATGTCATGTGATGCTACCTACTCACACTATACGCTCAGCTGAGATTTACTGGTGCTATAGTATTTTCTATGACCAAGTGATACTCAGAAAGATTTAGATTTCTCTCTCACTTTTTATAGTATCAAGTAAATTATTTCTGACTTAAAAACTAAGAATTCAGTGTGAAAGTTGAGCCTCAGTAAAGCTAGAAGCTGAAGTTTAGAAAGGGGATGTTTAATCATGGCTTAGCATGCTTTCCTCACTATCATTAAGATACCATAAATGAAGAAATTAATTAGAGGGTAAATCCAGTTAACATATGAATAAGACTCCTCTTATGACTTGTAAATGGTATTTTTCTTTTGGATTCATACTGTGGAATCTCCAAATATTACAAAGTTCTTACCACTTTACCCAAGCTGTAGTATATAATTCAAAAATCTATAAAGAGATGGATTTTTAAAATTACTATAACCTCAGATGGTTGTACCCTCTTTCAAGCTCACAATGAACTTGTTATAACTTCATAACACACACATGACTTCTGGGTCAGCGTTGATGAGTTTCTCGCCTAGAGAAAGTATGAGAGGTTCATCTGTTGTTCTTGAGAAGTGGCTGTCACCCGGGTGGAGCAGCGGGTGGCAATGTGGAGACATGGGCCTTAGGAACTCTGCTACTGCTATTTTGCTTTAACCAGCCTCTAAACCAAAGTGAAGATGGAGCCATGACACTCAACAACCTGAGTTTCCTACTGCATTTGGTGAACCTATTTGCTAAGTCACCTAGCAACCAATACAAGAACTATTGATGTTAACAGAAAGTGACAGATGATTGGAGAAGAGTTCCATTAATTATCTGATAGTGCTATGAGTTGGAAGGACAGGGCACAAAATATGAACATATCATCGGTTACAGAAGTCATCCTAGTCCTTCCTAATTTCTATTCGTCATGTAGGCCATCATGTTTGTTGTATTTCTAGCACCTTTATGGAAAACAGGCTCTGGTTAATATCAATTGACCATCCAAGATGTATTGATTATTGTTTGGGGACTATAGCTTGAATGGAACAGAGATAAATATCTAATATGTTTCAAGAGCAAGACTGTATGAGCTTGTATTTATATAACAGCTATGACTGGACCCAAAGCTGTATGTGGCTACTGGGTCATTAAGTTTCATATCCCATACCTTCTATTCCCAGGCACATGATTTCACCAGGAAAGACAAGCAGAGGAGACTGAGGTCAGATCCCTTTTTATGAACACAGTGTGGCTTTTAAGTGGTTAGTCTGAAAGCAAAGATGAAGCAAAATTTATTGCATTATTTATTTATTTATTTATGAGAGAGAGAGAGAGAGAGAGAGAGAGAGCGCGAGAGGGTGCACCAAGGCCTCTACCTGCTGTAAACAAACTCCAGATGCATGCACTACCTTGTGCGTCTGGCTTATGTGGGACTTGGAGAATCAAACCTGGATCCTTAGGCTTTGCAGGTAAGTACCTTAACCACTAAGCCATCTTTCCAGTCCAACTTATTGCATTTAAAGAAACACAAAAATATTAATATGGAATATAATGTCATAGCATTCAATTGCTTCTCTTATCATTGTTAAAACTGTGATGTTTTTTAGAAAGATGATGTTGTGTTTGCAAGACACAATGATTTCAAAACAGTCATACCTATAGAACATTGTTGTTTCAGATGGAAACAAAATTATTAAGCATGACATTTGGTATATTTTTCATTTATATATATTTCTCATTTAACCAATTTTAAAGTAAATATACTTTAAGTCCCTATGTGAAAAACAAGCAATTAAAATAGTCCAACTGCTGAGCAAGTTGAAAGAGGAAACCTCCCCAGGTGGAAAACTGAAAGATTATTATCCAGAAGGAATTTTTTAAATGATAAAAATGAAGTCAAGAAATTAAACTGTTTTGAGATATCAGGGAACAACTCAATTGGTTTCAGATTCTGAATTCTTGAGCAGCTGGTTTCAGATTCTTCCTTTCCAGATTAACCAGAGCTCTTGCTTCCCCGCCCGCCCTCTTCCATATTTACATTCCGGTAGCGTGGTGTCTCCCTACCACCACCCTGCATCACATGGAGACTTGAGTTCACCAGTGACAGGCACAGGCGCAGTCCCTGTCTTCTCAATGCTCTGTGTCATTTAAAAGAGAGTGCAGTGTTCTGTGGGAAAGCATGATGGAGTGAGCCCAGGAGAGTCAGCAACACCAACCAGAGACCCTCAACCTGGCCAGGGGAGTGTATCAAGGAAGGAAGGAACGACTAAAGCTAGCTCTGAATGGTAGCACAAAGAGGCTGGAGAAAGCTGCAAGGTACAAAGTCAGGCCATGTTTGGGAATCTCAAGTCATTTCGACTAACGTGTAGTGGGTTAGCTCAAAGTGGGGAGAGACAAAAGCAATAGCAGTATTTGGGAGGTCGAGAGGGAATTAACTACCATGTCAAGTTATATATACTGAACACTGCAGAGATATTTAAGTACTTGAAAAAGTTATGATGAGTCAAGTCTCACTATAAGCAAGTGGATGCACTAATTTACCTTCCTTCTGAGAGAGTAATAACTCCAGGAGATAGAAACCTGTACTTTTAGAACTCTTTTTAGAACACAATACATATTCAATAAATGTGACTAAATTATTAACATAAAAGTTTTAAAGTGTATATGAAAGAAAAAAGTGTAGGAGAAAAAGAATGTCTTTAACGTCTCCCATTTCTCACAAGGAACCAAGACGCGGCTCAGGTTTAATAGTCTTACAATTAAGACATTTAACTTAGAGGATGTCCCTCAGTAGTAGCAAAGTGCTTGTCTAGTACCCAGAATGTGCTGGGTTCAATCTCCAGGACTGCAAGGAGGAAAAAACAAGAAATTCAATGCTACTGTCACTCACTCATGAATATTTTCCCAGTAAATCTATCAATACATTTCTAAGTCGGGAATGTATTCATTAGGTTCCCTCCCATGCACAATTGCACACGACTGCACCTCTCTCCTGGTGGTAGGAAAATTCACTCTCACTCTTGTGGTATGCTTATTTCTTAGATTTATTTTCCTTTGCTGGAGTAAACTTCCTTGAGGCTAAGAAACCTGTCCTCCTCACTTTTGTTCACTAGCACATCTATTGCCTCCCAGTTAGTACATAATTATTTGAATTGTTGGGAATGTGAAATATACGCTATATAACATCAAGGCCAACTATGCCGTGTTGTTGATAACACTTTATATTGACCCAAGGTAATTGGGATGAGATGAGTTTGTACTTTACCTCTCAAGGAACACTAATAGCCATATAAGCCTCTTAGTCATATCTGAGAAGGCAAGAGAGCTCTAGAAAGCTGTAACGTCTGAGAAAGCAAGTAAAGGTGTATAAAGGAACCTACCTGTTACATGTATCACCCCTTTTTGGAACTCTCCAGGCAGCAGGATTTGCTTCATCCACGGCCTTTCCTTGGGTTCCTTAGAGACTGTATCTTAATCGTCCTTGGGCGCCATCTGGTGGTACAAACAATTTTGCTGGCTTCATGAATAAAGGACTGATGAGGTAACAGTAAAATGGGTTAATAATCCCCGTCTACTTCAGAGAGTATAATTTCATAACAAAAGTTCTTAAAATTGATGACAAACTGGGCTTTTTAGTATAGTTGGAATATAAAATACATGCAATTGTAGGATATTGAGCAAAAATCTGATGTGAGATATTAATTAACTATATGGGCAGTTACTTATCTGTATGCCTGGGTTTTTATTTGTAAAAATAAAATACTATTTATATTTCCCTTACAGGATCATCACACTGAATAACTAAGGAAATGCATGGCTAGTGTATACAATAGTTAAGCACTCACTCAGTTCTAGACATTGTACAGTTCATCTTGCAGTAGCCACTATAATGTGACAAATGTTTTTGTTCAATGCATAGCTGAGCATACAGTCCATAGATTTCACTAAATCTTTTTCAGTGAATGAAGAAAATAAATGATTTACAAATTGTAAATAGAACTTTTCTGTGCTATTACTCCCAAGATCACCCTAGAATCCACTTGTGTCAATTTAGATAAAAGAAACCAAAAATTATGTAAACACAATCTGCCTAGAGACCTATCTAATGGGTATAGTTTCATTTGTATGGAGGATTTCCTTATAAAAACAGCTCGATGTCAGTGTGTAAACTTCTTGCATGCCTTATTGACAAAATACTCTGGACGCATGTATTTAATTTAAAGCTTATCTTTTCCAGTATTTTCTCAGCTTTGCAGTTCATGAAGCAGAATGTTCATTAGAAGCTAACGTGTTATTAGCATCATTAATCCACCCTAGGACACGAAGAGATTAGTTAGCTCAAGGCAGTGACTGCTTAGAGGCAGTAACAGAGAGGAGTGGAGGGGGGGGGGCAGGGATTGAAATTATGAACTGACGATCTCCTCTTCTCCTTGTCCCTGGTCTTCATGGCTTTGAAATCCAGGGAAGCCTTGGCTGGGATCAGACTAAGCCACTAGAAATTGTCTTAGGTGATGTTTAGGAGAGGAAATGGAAGATTCTGATCTTTAGAGAAGTGCCCAGAGGAAGGCTGCTTCTCCATAGGTGGCAGCATCATGAGCTTTAATCACAAACTGTGCTGCTTCATGTCCTTGGTTATTTCCAAGGTTCCGCTGTCTTGTTATTGATTAATGTTGGTTCATTGCAAACTTCTTAGCCAAACATCTAACATTATTACTTATTAAACATCTTGTGCAGCAGCATTATATAAGAATGATGCTGGAAGAATCCTGGCCCTTGTTAAATTATTCGTCTGGTAGATATTTGGAAGAGAAGAAAATGTGCCATGCCCTGATACCATCTCTGTTTGTTTTAGTGCAGCCTGTCTTGGATTCTGCGCTCATCAAGAGGGAAAGCAAGGTCATTATTAACCTCTTAAGGAACAAAACCTGAGCAACTCCATAATCTTTTCCAAATTAGGGCCAGAGCAAGTTGATTCTGCTCACCTCCTGGTGCGTGTGAAAACTTAGCAGTACTAGGAGATGGTCCAGGAGAGCGGGGAAGGACCCAGTGGGAGGAAATATTGTCCTTCAACACCTTCCTCCCAGTCCAGTCTTAAAGGTGTATCTGACCTATACATGTAAGGTTTGAAGAAAGGGGGACTATGAAAAGAAAGCTGAAGGAGGGGACATTAATTCCACGGGAGTGTCTCTGAGCATCATGGTGTTCCTATTGCCAGATATGATCCATGCTGAACCCTGGGTGCAACCAAAGAGCTGATTTCTCAGGCTGGATCCCTTATATCAGGTTTGCCATGGATGTGCCGTATAGAAAAGTACTCTGTTGTTACGTGGAAACAGAAATGAGAGCAGTGATACTTAGATCATTTCTAGAATCGGTACATGCATTCCTCACCAAACTACACATGGAAATGAGCGAAAGGAGTTTCGCATAGAATTCAGACAATTACACACAGTATGATCTTGAAAGACACAGCCTCTCAAAGTCCAAGGGTTTAGATCTTATTTCTATGTCTACAGAATTATCCCACTTAACGTCAAGGTAGGATCAAAAATTAAGGAATGAGCTCCCTTATAGCATCCTACCGACTTTGCCCACAGTCATCCTCCAAATGTGTTTGTTGAGCTAATGAAAGTATGGAATCAGTCATCTCCTTTCTAGTGCCACAGTTTCACTGCTTTATTACACGGAGACATCCATAATGAAATGGCTCCCTAACATTTTGGTCTCATTGAGGAAAATCACTAGACAAAAATTCAACTGACCTAATTCAAATTCGTTTGTTTGCCTTCGGCACAGTACTGCTTCCTTCTAACAGATGTTTGGCCCTTTGATTTGTTCACATTCATTGAGGAAGTGCTGCTTTCGCTGTAGCATTGGGAAGGAGGTTCAGTGACACAGTGCATGCATGTCATGACCTTGCCATTTTAACCTCTAACGCCTATGAAGATGAGACCAATATCCAGGGTACATGAGTAGCAGCTGCTCAGTGGGCCATAGAGGAAAGCCAGGTGGAATAAATGAACAGGTAGCAGACTAGACCCTTCTCAATGCCTTCTCGAAGTTGTGTTTGATCACGATTTAGAGAAACAGCTAACAATTCCTGAGTAGTTACTGCACATCTGTCATCATGCTTAATTATTATCATGTTTTTCTTTAATTCTCAAAATACCAAACATGATGTGTATTAAGATTATGATGGTTTACTGGTGAAACAGAATAGATGTAAATTGGTAGGCAGGAAAAAAAAAAAAAACAGTTTGGGATTCTCCATTAGTGCCAGCATCTGAGGCTTAATTTGGAAGGAGAGAAAAATCCTTGCATTTAAATACAGACCTTTATCTCTTCCTTCAGTGTAGTTTAGGGTTCTTGATCCTAAGTAGAAATATGTATTACTATCAGAAACAGCATGCATGTCTTATACTTTAAGGATAATCTAAGAGAATTCAAGGTAATTTTGACTATGTTGGGCTTTTACTTTAGGAAGTAACTTTAATACCCATCCTTGGTTAACAAAAATTCCCATTTTATTCAGAACAAGAAATGAAAAATTAAAAATACAAAGCAATACCACACAGGGAGTGGTTATTGCTCAGTGATGTTTCCATAAATTATGGAAGGATCTAGGAAGTCAAAAATCATCTTTTTTAACGTAAGCATGTCACTGCACTATGCTCTTTGCCAGCTGCCAGAAGAGCAGTCAGACAAGAAAAAGTATTGGGAGGATCAAAGTTTCTTTCTGAAAGACTTTCATTCTTTTAAAGAAATACCTCCAAAACATAAATTTTGCTCTAGATCTTTCTCTGTAGCAACCCCTCAACCTTTCTCCACATCTTTATCTCCTATAAGAAGGAAAAACAGACATTTATGTGCAAAAAGTAAGTTTTAAAAGGCCAGCTTTTTGGGCAGCGGTATAAGCTTTTCTAAACATCCCTTCTTTCTAAGCCTTCCATAGTAATTCTTGTCTACATGATGCTATAGCCCTGGGTTTAAGAACAGGGACCAGAGGCCTAAATAAATTGAGTATAAATCCCAGATCTGCCTCCTAGAAGTGTAACTTTGTGTGATTTACTTAACCTCTCTGAGATTTGGTTTCTTCAGTCATACGGCAGGTGGAATTTCTTGCTCCCTCCCAAAGCTGCTAAGGATCTTATGTCAGAACACAGCATGCAGTTAATACTGTTGATTAATGTCAAGGAATTGTGTGACACACAACCATTAGGCTTCAGTTATTATTCCTTTCTTCTATCTATATTACAACAATATTTTAAGAATATTTTTACCATATAGACAGAGCAAATCTGGAAAGTATGTATACAATGGCAGGAGAAGAGAATCTTCACATATAATAGCATTTGAGAAATTTCACCTGCAAATTACAATGGCTGGGGGGGGGGGGCAGAAAGATGGCTCAGAGGGTAAAAGTTTCACCAACGAAAGGACCTGAGTTCAATCCCCAGCACCTATGTACAAAGACTGCACATGTCTGTAACCCAAGTGCTGAGGGGTGCAGGGACAGGAGGATCCATGGGTCTTCCTAGTCAGCCGCTTTAACCACAACCACGAAAACAAAAACAAAAAGCAGAGCACTCCAAGTTCAGTGAGAGACTATGTCTCAGGAAAATAAGGTAGAAGAGCAATAAAGGGGAAATAACATCTTCCTCTGGTCTTGCCTGCTCAGAGGAGGACTTCATATTGCGGGCATACCCACATACGCAGGCATACACTTCCCCATATACACCCCCAAATTGCAGTCTTACCCAGTTCTAATTTAATTCTAATTCTAATCTACCACTCATACTCCTTCCCCATGACAGCAGCCAGGCACAGGGGCGCGGGTGCATTCACACAGCTCTGCCTAGGGCAGGAGCCTCTACACTTGCCCTCTCTGAGCACCAGTGTCTCCTCGCTGCCCGTTTCCCTCAGTCTCCACTAGCTTACTGTTTGTAGCAGACAGCTTTGGGTTCACTGAGATGAATTTCCAGACCAGGCACAGTTATGGAGGACAGGATTTATTGAAGCTTACAGATCCAGGAGAAGTCCCATAATGGTTGAAGAAGTTGAACCCCCCCCCCGCGCCCCCTTAAAGGACAAGAGAGAAAAAACCTAAAAACCAAAAGCCACATGGCACAGCACACTTCAGGAACTTCAGCTAGGCCCACTTGGCATATCTTTTCATTGAAATCTCCAACACACCACCACACCTTAAGATCTGCCCAGTGACACTGCCTCCAGCCAGGTGGCTGCAGATACAAACTACAGACTGGGGGGCATTCAAACTATCACACTGTTCTCACTTCTCATGGTAGAAAGACCCCTCCATCTTTTGTAGGGGCTTCCTATGACCTTCTGACGGGCCCCTGTCATGCTCACTGGGTTCCCAGTCAACAATCCAGGAAGGCTCGACTTCCAGGCTCCCCGCTGCATACTTACTGTGTGTGAGCTTCTGGTGTCAGGGACTGTTCTGGGTTGGTGTGGAGCATTCTATAAGGAAGTTTCCTCTAGTAGTGCTGAAGGGTGGCGTGACAACAGGCAGCATTTCTCTTACTGTTCTATAGTTAACTTGATTCATATGCTCGCGAGACCATACATCACAGGTGGACTAATGTGTGGCCAGTGAAGACCTCTGCAATTGGCTTTACCTTTGTTCTCTCTCACAGTGTCACTGTCCTCTTTGATTGCTCGTATGCCATGTCGTCCTCCATCTTAATGCCTGCTAAGCCTTAATGGCAGTGGGCAGCTCCTATCTACAGCATGCTAACTGTAAATTTCTCAATGCAGAAAGAAAATAAAGTAATTAAAAATCCTTTGCTTCACACAACAAGGCTGTTTTTTTTTTTTTCTATAGAATTTCGTTTGGCACGTCTAAAACAAACTATGACCTTGACCTTACCCTGTGCAGTACTTCAGAAACATGTGCTAATCACTTCTGTGGGCAGATGAATGGCTTGGATGGAGTTCTTAGGCTCTTGTATTTGAAAAGGCAAGGGAGAAAGCACATTGATAATTTCTTGAATGTTTCCCTATAGTGTTTGAGGTTCAAAGTGTAGTGTATTGGGAAATTTCCATTTGAGTCTCATTATAGAAACATTTGGGTTATGAAAAGCTATTGACTCTTAATAGCTCAGCCATTACATGTAGACAGCATGAAACAAGAAAAATAGAAGTCAGATTCTGTAAATTCCACCATTCCATTAGTGTCCTCTATAGAACTTAGCATTTTGCTAATTTTATAGTGTTGGTGTATATTTATGTTGAACTAAACTGTAGTAAATTTTTCTACATGGCAACTACACAGCTGTTTTCCAGTACTAACATGCTTTTCGGTATGATCAAACAACCAAATTGAATGGCCTGGTTTAATCGCTAGTGTTTCGTGTACACATGGATGTAGATTTTAAACTAGAAGAGCAGAAAATGAAAGTATGTTTTCTTTGGCAGGCATTTGATGTACTTGGAAAAGTTGAAGCTTACCTTAAGCTCCTTAAATCAGAGGGTTTAAGTCTGCCTGTCTTGGCAGCGAGGCACAAGGAATTACATGGAGAAATTAAAGTCTGCACAGCTGACGCTTTGCAGAAGGGACAGACCTTAATCAGCCAAGTAGACTACCGCAGGTGAGTAAAGTCTATTTCATCCTCAGTGTAACAAGCTTCTTCACACTTTCCACAACCCGTTAAAAAATAAGTTGCATGATTTTTTTTCTGCTTCAGATGTTTTGCTGTATTATGATATGGCTTAAAAGGATCTATTGAATTATGGTTGACAGTGATGCTGAACACAGCACTGCTTACCCAGAAGTGAGAGAGGAGCTGGAGCCTGAGGGCTTAAAGCTTTACCACAGCTTGTTTCTGAGGAGGGGAGCGGGAAAGTACGAAACAGGAAACAGCTCCTGAGCTCGAGCTGAGCTTTTCCTATCCTAGCATCTTCATAGTGCGCCTTCCTTCCTTGAGTTCATTTGTCTTCACTTTATTACCCCTTTTTTTTTCTTTTCTGGCAAAAAAAAAAAAAATACCCAAACATCAGCATTTTTCAGTCATGTATAGTTCACTAAGCAAAACCCTTAGTTAAAGGTAACTATTGGGCTGGAGAGATGACTTCGCAGTTAAGCGCTTGCCTGTGAAGCCTAAGGACCCCGGTTTGAGGCTGGGATTCCCCAGTACCCATGTAAGCCAGATGCAGAAGGGGGCGCATGCATCTGGAGTTCGTTTGCAGTGGCTGGAGGCCCTGGTGCACTGCACCCATTCTCTCTCTCTCTCCCTCCCTCCCTCTTTGTCTTCTTTCTCTCTTAAATTAAATTAAATAAATAAATAAATAAATATTTTTTTGGAAAAGGTAACTATTAATAACAATAGCCCACATTTCATGAGAGCCTGCCCTGTGCTAGGCACTGTGCCGGGAGCTTTGGGGGCATTATCTCAATAACCCACGTAGCAGCTCTACAGAACACATGCTAGGAAGTTTCCCTTCTACAGATCAGGTACCTGAGATGGAGAGAGCCTAAGTGTCTCGCAAAAAGGTCCCACTGCCAGGTTGTGACAGAGCCAGTCTTTGAATCTAAGTTCCCAGGCCCTAGTTTCCATGCTTTGCAGCAGCGGGCTTGGATGGTCATTTCAATGAACACATTCAGTGAATGAGGTTAGAATTGACTGTCCCCGAGGAGAAAAAAGGGTTTGATAAACAGAGAATACACTTGAGCAGAATGGGAAAGAACAGGGACTTGAACACGAAGGGGAGCTGATGGAGCAGATCACAGAGTAGGTGTTGGCTAGGAAAAGAGGAAGGCACAGCTTACATTTTGACCAAAAGAGATCGAATAGATTTGTACAAATGAAATAATCCAAACCAAATTTCCATCTTCCATGTGTACAATGTCCTTGAAACTCAGAAGCAGATAACTTGGTGAATAAATACATTGGATGTGGTAAGTAAAGATGGTTTCAGTTCTCTTGAACCTCTATTTTAGATATGTTGGTGTTGATTTGGAAGTGTATGTTTTAGGGAATTGTCTTTACAGAAAACAATTTGAACTGAACAGAGATATTTGGTGCAGGGCTTCGCAGGGGACCCTGCAAAGCTAAGATTAGAAATGATCCAAGGTCCCCAATAAAAGCCAGACATTTGAGTCTATGAAAGGACAAACAAATCTCCGCTGTGGAAAAGTTCCCAGTAACAGCTGTACCTACTTAGTATCTTGACATAGCTGCCAAGCCAAGCACCTAATGTCCATGGGACTCCAGGATCTAGACGTGCCCTAACCAAGCCCAAATCCTTGCTTCTTTTACCTCCGTCTTCCTCCCTTCTGCTCCAGGTCCACTTTTCCAGGATGGGTAAACATCGTGGACCATATAGAAGACAGCCCATGAAGTTAAATACATACCTGTCGGGTCTTGACTCAGGGTGCTCATTGGGCATTGGGCATTGATCTGAGTCAAGTGGTGACTGGGGCAAAGTCTGCCGTTATCATCAGGGAGCGATTCCCAAGTGAGTTAACTAGCGGGTCTCAAAGCAGCAATGAAAGTTCTTTTCTGTCACCAGGCCATGCCCTACTTGGGCAGCTTTCTCTGAGCATGCAGAGGTTTCTCGTGTGTTCACAATGCTGCCACAAAACCTCTCCCCATTCCCTGAATATCTATCTTGGAGTTTCACCCTCCTAGATGGTACTCCATCCCACAAATCAAACCCTAGATGCTGCGCTTCTCTGAATATGGCCCCTGACTTTTTGGGTCAGCAACAGCTCTGGTCTGTTTTGCATTCATTTCCATGAACTCTGGTCTGGAAATTATCCCCCGTTAGTGTCAAGTGTCATTTGTTTCCCTTCTCTGGGTGGTCACTGTGCTGGGCTACCTGCACATAGACCTTTTTCTAGTCTGCTTTTAAGTAAATCCAGCCCCTGCTTCTTGGCCAGACACTGAACTTTCTGATTTTTGATGCCTCACCTCGAGAGGTAGAAAGGAGGTCATGTGAAATGTTATCCTGTTTGCTGTAATCAATAATGCATATGTTTTCAATAAAATTTTTTAAAGTTATTAAAACATTTACATAATACCCCCACCATCCACCATGGCCTCCTCTCCATCACCCTCCACCAAGCTCTTTCCCACTACTACCTCTTCAATACTGATGTCTCTTTCCTTTTCCTCCATCATCCATAACTACCTGCTCTAGGACTCAGTCTTCTGTAAATAGTGACCAGGCACTGTGAGGTCGAATGTGACCACTTTATGTCAAGGAAACATTGTTCCAAATCACTCCTTCCCATCTTTTGGTTCTTACATGCTTTTTGCTCCCTCTTCCCCCACAGTCCCTGAGCTATTGGAGAGTATGATAAAGAGGTCTCATTCTGTGCCGAACACTACACTGTCACTTCTTCTCAGCACTGTGATGAGTTTTGATTCTTCCCAGAAGTCACCACCATCTGAAAAGCGAGACTTCTCTATTCAAAAGTGAGAGCAACACTAACGTATATGTCTAAACACAAGTATTTAAAGAGCAACTAGGTGGGCATAATATAACCATGTAGTCCAACTACAGTAGAGACTTCACCCACTATGGTTTGTGATTCCCAACCACAGACTTTTGACTAGGTTTTCAATATCAGCCATATTTTTCCTCCCATGGAGTGAGTCTCAAATTGAATAACAGAGAAGTTGATTACCCCATAACAGACATGCCACTATTGCACTAGTGGGTGAGTCCTGGATGGCTTCAGTTGTATAACTCGCAGGGTCCTCTGCTAGTTAAGACAGTTAATGACTTTTCTCCCCCAGCAGGATGCATAGCCCTTCTCAGCACTATGACTGCTAGTCAGTAGGAAGTTTCCAGCTCGTTCTATCTTGATTTCTCAGAGCCCTGCAACCAAAGCAGGTGTTTTGTCATTAACAATAGGCTCTTGCCATCTAGCTATGGTGGGCAACCAAGTGTTTTAGTAATAGCCTGTATTGTCTTGGGGATCTCAAGGCCTCCTTGACCAACATCTTGCTGGGAGGTAGGTATCCCAACCCTGGCAGCAAAATTTTTCTGTGACAACCTATTGGCTTCTGGGAACAGTATTTATACCTCTGTAGGGTGCTTCTTTTCAAACTCTTTTTTTCAATGCTTATGTATTTTTTTAATTTATTTATCTGAGAGAGAGAGAGACAGAGAAGCAGAGGAAGAGATAAAGAATGGGCACACCAGGGCCTCCAGACACCACAAACAAAATCCAGATGCATGGGCCACCTTGTGCATCTGGCTTACATGGGTACTAGGGAATTGAACCTAGGTCCTTTGGCTTTGCAGGCAAGCACCTTAACTGCTAAGCCATCTCCCCAGTCCAACTTATATGCATTTTTAATTAGCTGACAAAGAAGTAGACTTTCCACATGGCTTATTCATATCTTTAGTTTATCCCAAGGTATTTTATTATTTTGAGGCAATTGTGAATGGGATTGTTGCCCTCAGCATGTTTGTTATTGGTATCAAGAAGACCACTGATTTATATGTGTTGATTTTTGTATCCTGCTACTTTGCTGAAAGTGCTAATGAGCTATGTCAATTTTCAGATAGAATATTATGATCTCTTATATATAATATCATGTCATCTTCAAATAAAGATCATTTGACTTCTTTTCCTATTTTTATTCTCTTTATTTGTGTCTCTTGTCTTATTGCCATAACTAAGACTTCCAGTTTTAAGTTGCATAAGAGTGGAGAAAAGTGGACACTCTTATCTTGTTAGAGTTAGTGCACATTTTTTATGGTTTCCCCCATTTAGTAAAATACTGGCAATAGGTCTGTCATATACAGCCTTTATTATGCTGAGATGTATTCCTTTCATTCTCACTTTTTTTGGGACTTATGAAGGGATGTTAGACTTTGTCAAATGTCTTTTCTGTATATATTGAGATAACCATGTGGTTTTTGTCCTTGAGTTCATTTATGTGGTGTATTATATTTATTGATTTGCATATATTGAAATGTTTCACCATCTCTCTTTTTTTTTCCTTTTTTTTCTTTATTAGTTACTTTTGTATTCAGCAAATACAGTCAGTTTGGTACCATTATTAGGCTCATCTGTGACCTACCCCCTCCCCTTGGCCCCTCCTTGTTGAGGTATATGGGTCATGCATTCTGCAGTTAGCCCACAGTTATGGGTAAGATAAATATCTCTGCATATCATGACCCAACATGTGGCTCTGACATTCTTTCCACCCCCTCTTCCGCAAAATCTCCCTGAGCCATGTTGGCTTCATTTTTGGTCTGCTTCAGTGATGAGGTGTTGGGGGCCTCTGAGGCTCTGGCTCTCTGATTTGGTAGGAGTTGATTTTTCTCTGTGTTGATCTCCTTCCCCCTTGTGCTGGTATCCAGTTCATCAGGAAAACAGCACCCTTGCTTGTTTTGCCAATTTTTCTTAGTTGCAGCTGGGGCCCTTTTGAGGTATGATGGGGTGGCTCTCTCCTTAGGATCTACATCTATCTGAAAAAGAGAAGCAGATTCTCCAACGGAGAGTAAGTTAGCACCAGGACAAATGAGATAACCCTTACTTTTTTTTATAGAGAATTTAATAGGTGTAGGCCTTCTTGTAGCCCATGATTGATGGTAGCTTGATATTGGAGAGTGGGCTTATGTTTGGTTATGGTTCTGACTTGTTTCCCAGCTCCAGCTATGGGTCCCATACCAGTGAGGGGATCAGTTAGCCAAATTGAGGGCAGTTGGTTCCCCACCATGGCTGTGTGCCACTACTGCACTTGTGTGGGCATCACAACAAGTTATTTGCTGCTAAGTAGGTTAGACCATGAGTTGCTTGGACAGATATTGGTCATTTTCCCCCAGTCGCCCATGTAGCACCTTCTGGCACTAGACACATTGACTGTCTGGGGACTGACTCTCTTCCAACTTCCAGCCATGCCATTCTATTTTGCATGTCAACCACATAAGATGTCTTCAGCAGTAGGGTCTTACCACTAACCTTTGGTGGGTCATCAAGTACTCTGACAGAAATCTGTCTGTTTTTTAGGGAAACTTGTAGGTCTCTCTGATCTAAAGCTCATTGTGGATGATAGCCCCATGCTGGTTCTGGGAGTTACAGGTCAGTGCCCACTAAGAAAATGAGGAAAAAGATAACTAATATACAAGAGTTAGAGAGAAGAGGGTGGGGGAGAGGGAGGGAGGGAAGATGTAGAAGATTAAGGTTAGTCTTGATCCTACCCTCTCCAGTGTCTTGTGGTTCAAGTGTTCCCTGTAAGGACCTGGTGAAGGATCAGCCATTTGGTCTCTTTTAGTAAGGGTCCGGTCTAGTGGTCCACGGCTTAGGGTTCACTTGGCTTCCCTCTCCGCCTGCCTAATCACAGGCCTTTAAAGATACCAGAAAGACGCCCCTGGAGCCGGAGGTGGCCATCCACAGAATCCGAATCACCCTCACCATCTCGTGAATAAAGCCTAGTTGATCAAGGTGCATGATATTTTTGATGTTTTCATGTATTCTGTTTGTAAGTATTTTCTTGAGAATTTCTGCATCTATGTTCATGAGGGAGATTGGTTATAATTCTCCTTTGTGTGTCTTTACCATGGTAATACCGGGTTCATAAAAGGAATTTTGTAGTATTATATCCCTTTCTATCTTATGGAATAGCTTGTGAATCATTCTTGCTAGTTCCTCTTTGAAGGTCTGGTAAAATTTCCCAGTGAATGTATCTGGTCCTGGACTATTTTTTTTAGTTGTGAGAATTGTTATGACTTCTTTGATCTCATTGTTTGTAAATATCTCTGTATAAATAGTTGATATTGTCTTGGTAGGTCACATATATATAGAAATTCATCCATATCTTTTATATTTTTCAATTTAGTGGAGTATATATTTTAAGATATATTCTTATGATTTTCTGACTTTCATGGTATCTGTGGTAATAGTTCTTTTTTCATCTTTAATATTATTATTTGGATGTACTGTTTCTTTTAACTAGTTTTGGTAAGGGTTTATTGATCTTGTTCATTCTTTCAAAGAATATGCTATATTTTCAATATTCAAAATTAAAATTCAACTTAAATATTTGAGAGAAATGCTTATTTCATACATATTCTTCCTCCTTCTTCTAGTAACCAGTGTGCATGGTTTATATTTTCATTTACTTAGCTAGTCTCACTCTTGTATCTCCTTTGCTCTTTCTCATCTTAATGTTTGGATATACACTATAGGAATTGTCCCAAGGGAAATCCATTGATGCAAGATAGAACTCTTAGTGAGATTATAACTTCAACCCAAGTCCATATCTACTTTGAGCAAAGAGCTGAAAAACTTAGACACAAAGGGTTAAATATTAAGGATTTATTTTAAGAAGGGTTATAGATGTAAGAGGACCCACGTAATGCTTCCAATTTGAGGAGCTGGGAGAGGTCTTCAGCAGGATGCTTCATGGTAACCCAATTTAGGCTTCTTTTACCTTGAAAATGTACATTTAGTAAGGCTGTGTCTCATTGCCAGGCTTAGGTGCACAGCAAAGGACTTGACTGGTAGTGGGCACATAGGGAAGGTCTGCAGGCTTAGAAAGAGCCCATTGTCCTGCGAAGGCATAGAGATGCAGGTCTAGAGAAAGCCCCAAAGCCTTTCAAGGTCAAGGGCAAAAGCTTTTAAAGGTCAGTGGTCAGAACATGGGTTCAGGTGACCACTTTCTAGTGTGAGCAGGATAGGTTGGCATTTATGTTCTTGAGCCTCTGTCCTCGACTGTCTATCTACAAAAAGCCATTTGACTGCGATTATCTCATTATTCTGCAATTTAGAAGGCAGACTGGGTCTTTAGAAAAAGCTATAATTGGGTTATAGAGATGGCTTGGCAGTGAAGGCACTTGCCTACAAAGCCTAAGGACCCAAGTTTAATTCCCCAGTACCCTCATAAGCCAGATGCGCAAGGTGGCACATGTGTCTGGAGTTCTTTTGCAGTGGCTAGAGATTCTAGAGCACCCATTCTCTTTCTCTCTTTTCACCTCTTTCTCTCTCTCTCTCTCTCTCTCTCTCTCTCAAATAAATAAAAAAAACAAGATATTTTTTAAAAAGCAATAATTAAGACCACTACAGGAAATTTGAATTAATGGTTAGGTAAGTACATAATCTGCTTGTGTCAACATCTTAGAAATAGAAAATGTCACAGTAGCTCCAAAGTATCAGTTGCCCTGAGATGTCATGATTTTACAAATCAATGTTGCTTCCATTTTGTTGGTGTCAGTGAAGGCAAGGTAAAACTGTTTCTTGGCAAAGGACATATTAGATTCAGCGGCTACATGCAGAATGGAAATCCATTAAATTGAAATAGAAATGCATTCGAATCCCAGTTGCAAACTAGAGCCCAGCACAGTAACTGACCTCATTCCCCTGCTCTCCACCTGGGACTCGGCTGCTGCTTCCTCTCCTGTCTGTCTGGTTAAGTACCTAAAGGAAGGAAGCAGACATTTCCTAGGAAGGAACTTGCAAGCGGCAGCCACTGCTGGAGTGAAGATGGAGTTTAGAATGGTGGCAATACGGATCCACATTCGTTTGAACAGATCCCAGCACTTATTATCAAACATCAGCAGTGAATTCCTAGACTTTTGCCAGCCATACAACCAGGACACAAATACCAAGGTTGCTGCCATCAGACTTGTGAAAACTGGCATGTATCAGAAACTTAAGACTTCATGTTACAGGAGCTTAATTGCCTGCAATTTGATAGCTAAAACAATGTGACTTTTATGCTAAATTTCTCGAAATGTGTTTCCTCCTCAGTAAAAGGGAGATGTACACTCCATAGTATGTTTAAATGAGACAGTACCATTGGACCGGAGAGATGGCTCAGCAGTTAAAGGCACTTGCTTGCAAAGCTTCCTGGCTGGGGTTCCATTTCTTAGTAACCACGTAACGGCAGACACACAAAATAGCACATGCATCTGGAGATTATTTGACTAGTGTGCCTGTGTGGTTTGATTCAGGTGTCCCCCATAAACTAAGGTGTTCTGAATGCTAGGTTCCCAGCTGATGGAGATGTGGGAATTAATGCCTCCTGGAGGCGGTGTATTGTTGGGGGTTGGCTTTTGGGTGTTACAGCCAGTTTCCCCATGCCAGTGTTTAGCACACTCTCCTGCTGCTATGGTCCCTGATGTTGGTCAGGGGGCAGGGATGTCCACCCTCTGTTCATGCCATCGTTTTCCCTGTCATCGTGGAGCTTCCCCCTCAAGCCTGTAAACAAAAGTAAAACTTTTTTTTCCCACAAGCTGCTCTTGGTTGGGTGATTTCTACCAGCAATATGAACCTGACTAAAACAGTACCCATACTCAACCTTTCTCTTTTTCTCTTTGTTGTTCTCTCATTCCCAAACAAATAAATAAAAACATTTTTAAAACAGAACCAGATAAAGTACTCAATAAATAAATAAATAAATAAATACATCACTATTTTTATGTTCTATACAAACAGTTTTAAAAACAAAATACTATGAGCCATGTGGTTGTTTCAACTGATTACATGAGTGAGTTGCACCAATTTTTTTGTATCCATTTTAACTGGAAGGCTATGATTGAAATGAAAAAGACAAACATTTGTCTAAAGGTAACAAAATACATAATTTAGTATTGGAATATTGGCAATGAGATCTCAGAGGTCCTATAGTTTGATTTATTTTTTCTGTTGGCATTAAGAAATAAGACCTCAGGAGTTCACATTTATTTGAGGTAAAATATTCTTGATAACTTTGAGGTATTTGTTATTATTGTTCTGTAAACAGGACCTTATTAGGAATGGACACAGTTTTCCTATCTTGGAATCACATACATTTGAATTTCAAGCAGCCTCACAATAATAGTGGTAATGTGCACACTGCCTTGCTTTGTCTATGACTGGATTAAAATTCAGTGGTGATTTGGAGCCATTGTTTTATAGTTATACTCTTTCAGAGTACAATATCTTTCATCTGAGCAAAGTATATTTTAATGTTGAAGACATGTTGGTGCATTTCTTTGTACTTAGTTATGATTTTAGCTATAATAGAATTTGATAATGGTCCAACTCAAACTCATATCGAAGGCCCTTGTCTTCTTGCCCTCCTCATCTCTTCCCAGCCTTGATTATCATCATTCGTGACCAAAGGTGGCCTGATATCATGTAGAAGTCTATAATTTTTAAACAACAGGAAGCTGAGGTGTCTAAACAAGCAAAGTCTGAAACCTTGTGGCCAAATACAATTTCTATTGTTTTCTCTCAGTGCTGCTGTCTGCTCATAGGCCACACATGTAAAACCCCAACAGGCCAAGGCTACTTTCTGAAGTATTCCTTTGCTCTTCCCATTTGCTAATCTTTAAAAAAAAATTCATTTTTTTTCCCTCCATTTGGTATTCTTAATTTAGAAATAAGTAAACTTATATTAGCTCAATTTTTATCCCATGTAAAAGATAACACCATTTTCCATTCTATCACATGATGAGAGATTTAAACTTTTTAAATGATTTTATTTATTGATTGATTTGCAAGGAGAGAGAGAGAGAGAGGGGAGACAGACAGAGAGAGAATGGGTGCACCAGGGCCTCTAGTCACTACAAATGAACTCCAGATGCATGCGCCTCTTTGTGCATCTGGTGTACATGGGTACTGGGGAATTGAACTTGGGAAGTGACTTAACCATGAAGCCATCTCTCCAGCACTGAGAGATTTAAACTTTTAAGTTGTACCATGACTGAATATTTTGACTTGGAATAGCTTTAAGAATTATCTATTTTGCCACAATGCTTATAAATTTCTTAACATAAATTTTTCTTGTTACATATTTACCAGAGAATTAAGAAAAAAAAACCATGAATTCATCAGAGTTTTACTTTCTCTGCCCAAACTTTTTACATACTTTGGTTCCACTGCTTCCCTTCATTCTTCTATGGATGGTAATGAACTTATGATAGAACCTAATCTGCTCATTCCAAATTTATTTTTAATGTTTTATATATCAGGTGCTCCCAAGCACCTAAGGCCACGGGTAATGTGCCTGTCCTCGGGTAATGTCTCTGTTCTGGTGGAAAGAGACAGAGAACCAATAAGTCAATCTAGTAAGTGTGATGCTCCTACACATCAGTGCATCCTGTATGTAACCACAGGGAAGGGACGGCATTAGGCACCCACAAGAGCCAAGGAAGGACTCACTAAAAAGGAGAGCCTCCCAGGCAAGTATCTGAAGGACAAACATGCAGAAGAGCGACAGGGCTGTCACAGAAAGGACAGTGTGGCTGGAGGAGAGTCAGCTAGTGGAAAAGAGCACAAGGTAAGACCAGTTAGGTGGAGCTTTGACTGTGTTGAAAGGTTCATTATATATGCAGGTCAGCTTGGGGTCTCAAAGGCACACACACCTGGCTGTGAATCACACAAACATGCTTGCATCTAGCAAAGAAGCTTCACATCAAGTGTGTGTGCTTCAGGCACAGGGCAGCTATGGGGACAGAGAGTGTCAAGGACCCTTCCTCAGAGGAGAGAGATTCTCTAAAATTCTGGGACCAGGGCAGGCTGATTGAAGGGGAGGGGACTATGAAAGTTTCAGGGTTGTTGAATCTGTTGGGGAGTGGTCTGCATCCTCAGGCCATGGTGAACAGAATCAACACTTATAATGTGATACTTCATTTGAATACCTTTGCACTTCTCATGTCTGCCTCTTGGCCTCCATTCTCATTCTGAGCCATTTGAGACCATTCTTAAGTTGTTTTAGTCCTGTCAGCATTATCTCAGCCAGGCTATGATGCTGCTTGGAGAGGTGAAACCATCCAGGAAAACTCTTTTACCTCCCTTGTCCTCATATTTGCAGTCTAGGTAACTGGGTTTGAAGTGTTATGACATCAAAGGAAAGCTGACATCATGTGGAACTATTAAAACAAACGCAATCCCAACTCTCCATCAAAAAGGAAAAAAAAAAAAAAGCTAAATTCTTTTGTCTAAAAGATTCATTTAGGATTGCATTTGACGACTTGCACCAAACATTTAAGAACTTAAAAACAGCTGGTATCAATGGAGTTTGATGGTGTGTTTAGATGGTAAATGTCAGATGCTGAAATTTAGGAAATTACAGAGTTGAATCCTTATGACAGTGTTAACTCAGCTACTTTCCAAATATTTTCAAGGCTATAATAAGTCATTCTTTATTTAGAGGTAGAGTAAATGTCATCATTGCAGTCAGGGCCTGTGAAAACTGTTAAGTTTTTTTTTTTTTTTTTTTAGTCATTCGGAAATTCTTAATATGGAATGGACCAAAAGTCCACACTTTTCATTAAATTCAGTTCTATCATGTTCTCGCAAAATATCTCCAAGTTGGTCACTGGAATGTGAACTTATTCCCTTGTGATATATGATGTGACATAGCAAACATCCCAAGACTGGGACAAACCTGGAAGCATAGGGTCTTAGGGTTGACTTGAAAGGGTCAGAATCACTGCCTTGGATGACTGAGGAGTTCTCTAAAGGAATTTTGGAAGAAGGGCACACAGAGAAAATAGAGACGGGGAGATGAGTTGACATACTCCTGAATAAAATGCTCATCACGATTTGATTCAGAGTAACACTAGCCTGAAAGGCTGTCTAAGTGTTCCCCACAGTAGGAAAATGTTCAGTCACTTTCAGGCAAGCATATCTCAAAGCATTCTAAACACATCTGAAGAGAAGTTTCTGAAGAACAGGTAACAATAGAGAGCATCTGCACATATGGTACGTGGGTGAAGACAGAACCCAAATTGCATCTATGGTATAATATTGTGCATTTTGGTGTGGGAGGGGCTGTAAAAACTTTCTGGAAGGAAATAAGTTAAAATAAAACTTTATCATTTCCAAGTTATCTTAAATAAGTGCATTTATCTGTCTTAAGCACTTGCTATGCCATTTTTATCTGGATATTTCATAAATTATAAGAATTTTTCAGCAATTATCTCTCCAAATATTGCTTCTCTACAGTTCAAGTTTTCCTCTTCTTTGCCTCATATTAGAAGACCATGAAAGTCTGTCTGTCTTTCAGATGCTATCATATTTTCCATTTCTGTTGTTCTTTGCGTTATATTCTCAATGAATCCCTCAGATTAATTTTCTCTTTTGTTAATTTTCCCTTTGTTTTATTTGTTGGTTTGTGTTCTTAGTTTTAGTAGCTCTCTTATTTTCATTTCTAAGACATAATTTTTTTCTGATCCAATTTTGTTTTATTTCTAAGCTTCTTTGTTTCCTAGTTTCTTGCTTTCATTATGGGTGTCGGTCTCTCCTTTATCTCTGATGATCTCAGATGTATTAGTCTTCACATCATCATTCTCAGATTGCTTTCCTTATTTTCATTTCAGACGAAGCGCCTTTCTCTCTTTGTCTGAGGGTCTTCGCATTGCTTTTCCTCATTAGTCTGGACATTCTCGGACACTGACTTGAAGTGCCACAGTTTATTCCATGGCTGCTGGCTTGCTCTGATCCTTACTGCCCTGGTTGCTCTTTCCTTTCTGCCAGCTTTCAGTGACTTGCCTGGTCTCCAGTGCTACCCGTGTAGATTTAGTCTTCTGGGTGTGATTGGGACCACATAAGCTCCCATGGCGGTGTAGTCAGGGAACATGGGAGGCATTTGGGGCAATTCCTGACTGCCCAGCTACGTTTGAGTCCAAGGTCTCGATAGCAGTAGGCTGTGGTACTTTTCTATGTCCTTTCACAAGAGGAAGAATCCGATGTTCATAACTAGTTGCAGAGAGACTCACAGCTATGCCATCCTTGTCTCGGGACACCTATGCCGGTCTCTCTAGTGTCATAGGAATGGCATTTTTGTCTACTTATACATGCATGTGAAGTAGAACCCAGGAGTCCCATGGCCTCAGCTCCACTTACTGCTTCATTTCAGTTTCTTCATTGTTATGTATCTATAAAAGTGGTGCGTGTATGTGCATGTGCACACACATTACTTCCCTGGGAGACAGCATCAAAATATGTAACAAATCAGAAAAAAGTATAAAACATGCATTTTATGCTTACAGTGGCTTTTTCAAAATAGGGTTGCAAATTAAGCAGAGAGGCACACGTTCTCTCCAAGAAGACAACCTAGACAAGTGGGGACTCTGGACAGATCTCTAGTAATGAAGCAGCAAGAGGAAGATAAGGAAGATTTCTTCTTTTGAGGGGATAATTTGCCTATAAACAAAAAGGAAAATCTGGTCAGCTGATCCCTTCTGATGAGACAGAGTAAGCTGTCAAGGGCTCACCATCTGGTTCAGCTCCTAATCCAGATGGGCTGCCAATAGTAATTTATGAAAGGGTAGAAATCAACTTGCCATTCTCTGGAGTGAATCATCAAAGCACATTAACTCTGGGAGTTGCTTGCCTCTCCCAGCCCCAGCTTGCCACAGATGCAAAGATAGGGCAAGTGCTTCTCTGCAGTAAATAGAACAGTTGAACCAGTTCTATTCTCAAACCAACACTCAATATGTCTTTGCTTTTTGAAAAAAAATCATTTTCTTTCTTTTTTTTTTAACTTTTTTTCTCCCTTGGGTTTTTTTTTTTTGTTTGTTTGTTTGTCTGTTTGTTTATTTTTATTTATTTATTTGAGAGCAACAGACAGAGAGAGAAAGAGGCAGAAAGAGAATGGGCACGCCAGGGCTTCCAGCCACTGCAAATGAACTCCAGATACATGCGCCCCTTTGTGCATTGGGCTAATGTGGGTTCTGGGGAACTGAACCTCGAACCAGGGTCCTTGGGCTTCACAGGCAAGCACTTAACCACTAAACCATCTCTCCAGCCTTCATTTTTCTTTCTTATACTTTCCCCTCAATTGGCTCAATGAATAAAGGAGCAAGATGGGGCTTCTAACAAAGGCCTGAAGAAGCCTTCACTGTCCCACTGTCTGACATTTCTGGGTATCTGTGATACTGCAAAAGCCGAAGTCAACATTAGTAATAAGCTGAGATCCCTCATGCTTACACTACTGACAGGCACCAATAAATCCATTTTCACAAGGAAAGCCTGAGGGTCAATCAATACTTCCAATGCAAACCACAGAGCCACAGATCGTTAGCACCTAGTGGCTCCTCTCTCCCTGTCAGCCACACAGAAGCCACTTGAGTAAAGACAGACTAACAGGGCACCAATGTGCTTCAACCAGTTTCCTTTTAGCCACCATTAGTCCTTGTTTCATTATTAATTTGATATGATTGCAAAATGGTAATATTCATTCCTACACAGAATAATGGAATGCTGGTCATTTATTTTCAATTCCTTTAAGAATGGCTAGCAAACTGAGAAGTCATACCTTTCCTTTGATAGAGCCACTTGATGTTCAACTGTAGAGATGGCTGATGCGCATGCTTCAGGATATTCAAAATAAGAGTCAAGAATCCGCATATAAAAAGTGGAACTGATGGAATCTGGTTGTAATCTACACATCAGGGTTTGTGGTGGTTTGAATGTGAAATGTCCCCCATCCCCTCACATGTTTGTGATGAAGCCTCATACTCAGTCCCCAGCTGGTGGAGACTTTGGGAGGTGGAGCCTTGCTGGGGGGGTGTGTCACTTGGACAAGCCTTAGGGTGTTATATCCAAAACCCCCTTGCTAGAGCTAACTCATTCTTGCTGCTGCCTTCCAGGTGCTGTGGTAAGAAATGATACCCAGCCTCTGTTCCGCCATGCTTTCCCCACTTGATGAATGCTTCCCTCAAAGTTGGAAGCCTCAAATAAACCTTTTCCTCCCACCGGCTGCATTTGGTCAGGTTCATTGCTCCAGTGTGGTAGTTTGAATATCTGTCCTCCATAGACTCAAGGGTTTTATGAAAGCCTGTAGCTTGTGTCTCTTGTCCATCACTGGGGGGCAGGTCCTGGGGTCCAGCCTGAAGGTGTGTTTAGGGATGGATCTGATTTCAAGCCCAAAGGTGTGCTGAGAGGCTTGAGCTCCAGTGGACCCCATTTGCTTCCTGTTTGTGCTTGCTGCTTTTGGTTTTGGTTTTGCTGGCCGATTCTCTCTGGGAGGATGTGTGGAGGCAGCTTCTTCTGCCATGGATGGGATGCAGCCCTTGGAGCTGTAAACTGAATTAAACTCTTTCCATAAACTTATGTCTGGTTTGGATGTTGATCCCAGCAACTGAAGCTGTCCTCAACACCCAGCAACAAGAAGGTAACTGCAACAGGCCTTCACTAGGAGAGGAAGAGCTGGCACCCAACCAGGTGGCGATGACCTTGTCGAGAGAAAAACAGACGAGTAGTATGACTGGGGACTTCCCACCCCAGAAAGGTCTATCCTCAAATAGAAGTAGAGGGGAAGAGGCAGGCAATAGTTCACAGCAGAACAAAGGGATCCCACCTGTACTCCTAGGACTTAAAATAGAGAGGGAAGTGTCTGTTGAACCAAACTACACATGCTAAGATTGCTTGAGGCCTAGTGGTGCACTGCTTGCTAAGGTTGCTTGGACCTAATTGGAAATGCTACAGAAAGATCACTTGATAGTCTAAAAATACCTGTAAGTGGCCAAGAGTGTACAGTCATTATCATTTACCATTACAAATATCATTTTAATACATTAATTGTACATGTATATTTTCTCAGTTCTTAAATGCATGTCTTCTCCCTTAAATATTGACCTAATGGTATTTTATTTAATTTTTAAATTACCTCCATCTCCTGTCACTTAGAAGTGCTGCAGGAACTATGAGGGGGTTAGCCTAACCTCCTTTTCCCCTAAAGCATTTATGATGATACAGTACCTGATAAGGAACAAATTACCACAAAAAAAAATCTCGTAAGTGACTGAAGAACAAAAGAAGAAAGAGAGATATCCTATTTGTTTGGTTGTGATTAATCTAAATTAAAATCTTAGGTTGCTAAAAAGTGATGTTTTAACAGAAAGAATACTTGATTAGTTTTTCTTTCGTATTTTGTCTTCATACCCTTTGAACAAGGTACCGTGTCCCTCTAGTGGCCACTTTTCAGACTACAAGCAGACATTGTATTACCTAGACAAGTGAAACAGAGCTTGCCAGCCAGATCAATCTTATCTGTGTAACAGGCAGCAGCATTCAACAAAAGAAACAGTCCAGAGGAAAAAAATCCCACCTCTGCCCTGTGTCAGGTACCACAGACTCAGAAAAATTAGAAGAAGGTAGTAAAAAGAGTGGACTTTCTGAGATGAGGCCAACAGGTTCACAGCGAGGCTCACCATTCCGTAGCAGGACAAGTTAGTCGGTCTCTCTTTCCCCATTCTGCTCGTCCTCAAAATGGGAATAGTGACGATAGCAGGCTTCTAGAAGAGACACTACTGAGAACAAGTATGGTGCCTTGTCACAGTAAGAACTCAATAATTATTTTTACTAGTTGTGGTGATGGTATCTAATTAAAATTAAACCAATATTAGCTCTATCTCCTTAAATCTTCTGAAAATTTTAAATTAACCATTAACTTTAAACTTAATACATAAGAAGTAGATGTAGTTGGCATTAATGTGTGCTAACTTTAAACTAATTCTTTGCTACTCACGTGTTATTGGTTTCTAAGGTGAATTATCTCACCTCTGGGGTTCAATCTCATTAGCTAAAAATTGAAATTATTGACACCATTTTTATACTTTACAATCTATTTTATATATTCTATGATGTACTCAACATGATGGCATGTTTCTGTACAATTTTCTAAAATAAGAGTTATGAAGATTATATACGAAGTCATTAAAATATATTTTAAAAAACGGAATCCATGTTTCCCATGGCACGATGAAATGGGTGACATAACTCCAGAGGAGAGAGAGCTATTTGGGATGTGAATTTTGAAAGAGAGGCTCTGGTTTTGCTTGAGCTAGAAAGCTTTCATTAACACAAAATGGCATGGAAGTAGAAAATTTAGGAGGGAACAGGGATGCCAGGGCAAGTTTGAGCCATCATGGCTGGAAATATGGAAATGCCCCAAAGCTGGTCACAAATGCTATTCTTTGGAGAAGAAGAAAAGAGAAGCACAAAGAAGAAAAGGACTTTCCCTACTTCATCACTGACACCACTTCCTCCAGGGAAAAGCCTATTTAAAACATGCATGTGTCTCCTAAGTACCTCCTTAGGGTCCTAGAGGCCCCTACTCTATGGTTAGTAAAAGTGACCTGACTACAGCGGATGCAGTGGACTTGTTGGTGTGGGCTGCATACATGGAAACCCAGAGGAGGAAGTGAACATCTTTCATATTGGTTGATACAGTTTGATTGTTGAAATTCTACTTTAATTTTTCTAAGTTTTACTCAACAATTCCAAATTGTGGTGGCATTTTTCTGCCATTTCCAGCTCTCCCTCTTCCTTATGTGTTTTTTGCAATTTCCTTCCACAGCTTTGTCCTCTATACTTTCTTTCCATGTCACCACTTAATCACTTTATCGTTCGCATTCCAGATTTCCATATTCTGCAGGAAATTTGGCACGCATTGCTGATATAACAACTGGACTTTAAAGTGCACTTTTAGCACCTTAGTCTAAATCCTAGTCAAAATAACTAGAATTACCAGTATATGTCTTTATGGTGTGTGTGGCTTTAGTATGAGAATTAAGAATTATTAAAAAACCTCCTGATGTCTTTATTTTATTTTTAACTATCTCTTAGTATTAAAAAGCAAAATTAATTGTTCTAAGTATGGCATGTGTGAAGCATTATATTCCAGGACTACAATTTCTCCGAGTTGCTTCATAATTCCTCACAATTATGCCCATCTGGGACCCCAGAGGTACCTACAGGACACACCTGTGTCTCACCTTCTCATTGTCATTCCAGTGAGATGACTTCACCTCTCAGTCACTTGAGCTCTTGCCTTCATTTTATGACTAATTAAATTCATTTTTGCAGAGTCATAAATTAATTATTTGAGGTAAAGTTACTGAAATCTGTACCTCATTCCAAGATCTGTTTTGAACTCTGGGTAATTAAATTTAAGAGTTATCATGTTAATCTTTATTGGTATTTGAAGGAAATGAGTGATGGCAAATTAAAGACTTTAATTCTAAAATGGTAGGCCAGGTTCTCTCTTAGGGACAGGTTGAACATTTTAAAAGTGTTTGCTCTGTCAACAAGATTCCTCCATTGTCTTGCTCTGTGAGCATGCTCAGTTTAGGGCTGCCTATGAAACCGTTAAGATAGTTTTATCTAGAGCAACTAGAGCCCAACTCAGTTTGCTCCTTGCAAGACATGCCATCTTAGGTACCTCCATATCATGTTTCTTTACCTTGCAAGGTCACCACAGGTTAAAACATGATAATGTGAGGCTCCTTTTCTTTCCCTGGAAAGTCTATTTGATACCTAACTGCTGAGGATCACTTGGTTTTCATCTCATGAATACAGCCTTGAGCATTCATAATCATTGAGAACAAAATATATAAACACTTTACCCTATTGGGTTAGTGCATGCTTTATTAATTGGCTGATCCACATTTCTATTCAAAGAGCATCTTTAGATAAATGAAGCTTTAAAATAATACCCTCAGGAGAACTTGGCAAACATACTGTGCCTTTTGCCATAAGGTTCTGAGAATATCTTACCGACATATTAAAAAGTAACCCTTTAGAAAAGGGGATTAGACTTGTTGCAGAGACTATAATTCATCCTTCCCCCAGGGACTGTCTGACTGGAAACAAAGGAACATGCTTTGCCTTCCCTCCTGCTGAAGAGGGATGATAACTACATACCTTCTACCATCCCAAAGCAGCTAACTTTCTCAGACTCATCAAGCACATAAAAAAGTGCATGTTGGGCTGGAGAGATGGCTTAGCGGTTAAGCGCTTGCCTGTGAAGCCTAAGGACCCCGGTTCGAGGCTCAATTCCCCAGGACCCACGTTAGCCAGATGCACAAGGGGGCGCACGCATCTGGAGTTCGTTTACAGAGGCTGGAAGCTCTGGCGTGCCCATTCTCTCTCTCTCTCTCTGCCTCCTCTCTCTGTTGCTCTCAAATAAATAAAAAAAAATAAAAATAAAAAAAAAAGTGCATGTTTTCAAACGCCCCATGTTGCTGGGGCTTCTATATCAAGGTCAAATGAACGAACAACTGCCTTATTCCTTTCAGCTCTCGGGTGGCAGGCGTCCATGAAATGCTGGGATGCATTCAGAGACGAGTGGACCATCTGACCGAACAGTGTTCAGCGCACAAGGAATTCACTCTCAAGAAACAGCAGGTGGCAGCCTCCGTGGAAGGTTACCTGAGGAAGGTAGTTTCCTGAAACGAAATGTAAAGTTCTCACTTGGTAATCGAGGGTGGTATGTGAGCCATGGTATGTGGGCATAGATGGGTGTGCCTCCTTAGATTCCTCCTCTATTCCACATGAGGTCCAATAATGGGACACAGAGCTCTAAGTCACTACTGTTCATCCAGCAACTCCTGTCCCAGGTTACCAATATATATATATATATTTTTTAACATAATTTGCCACCTCAGGCCTGAACATCTACACACAAAGAAAGCCCTGGCTTCCCACAACCAGACACACATTGGAACAGGGTCCTTGATTTGCCTAGCTGTGGGCATGATTTCGATATGTACAAGTTTCCATTATCATAACACCATAAAACGGGGATATCGCACAGGCACACAGATAGACATCAAAAGCACTGTTTTATTTTTTTCTGGGAAGACTCACCATCATAATTTAGTGAAGCAGATCAACGCGAAAGGTACTTCCATTTGCATAAGAGCAGACATAGGAAAATCCTGTCTGTGGAGGGATGCAGTAGCTCAGTGTGGAAGCATTTTATTTCCTGTCCAATGGCACTAATTGTAATGCACTTCAGAGATTGGTTTCTCAAGTTTTCAATAACGTTTTCATTCGATGCGGTGGAGTTACATGTTTAAACTTGTTTGAGCAGAATTAGTAGACTTCAGAGGAGAGGACATTTAATGATAATTCACTGTTAAATTGCTTCCCCGTCTTTTATTGATTCAGAAACTTGGGAATTTGATCCTTGTTCTGTTGCCTGGCTCCAGGGGGGCTTCCAAATGTGGAGGCAATTGTGGTGTTGCATTCCCTACAGCTTTAGACTCAAGCTAATTTCGTGGTGGTGGAAAGCACAGCAAGAACTTAAACAGCTGTTGATACTTATCTTAACGCCAACTCATAGCCAGTGTGACCCTGGAGAGTATGAGGTCTACAGAGAGAGGGAAGGGAGAGGAAGGAACTGGAATGGAAGAGAGTCCATATCCGCTGGTTCTTGTGTACCAGGTACCAAATCACCATTCTCCCACTTCAAAAATGAAATGACTGAAGTAGATCCTTGTGTTTCACTGCCTCATGGACAGGCTCGGGTGCTTTTTCAGACACTTTCAGCCCTAAATAGAGCAGCCCATAGGGTGATCTAACACCCCCACTCTGGGTCTTCTTTTGAAGTGTGCCTGTAGATTAATCCTATTCAACTTTCAGATGCATTCATCTCTCCTGATGCATTGTTAGCAAGTGCATTACCATCCTCCATAGGTAATGTAGACAGTGAGTTCTGAAAGGATATAGATGATGGCTTGAAGTCATTGCTAGTACTAAAAGAAATATGTTCAGGCTGGAGAGATTGCTTAGTGGTTAAGGTGCTTGCCTGCGAAGCCTAAGGACCCATGTTCAACTCTCTAGGTCCCACATAAGCCAGATGCACAATAGTGAGGCAAGCACAAGATAGCACACACCCACTAGGTGGCACAAACTCTGGAGTTCAATTTCAGTGGCTGAGGGCCTGGCCCAACAATTCGCTTTCTTCCTCTCTCTGTCTCTCACATGCTCTTGAAAAAAAAAAAAAAAAGTATGTTCATAGGTTGCTAGTATTACCTCATATGAAGATCAACAGTATCAAGATGTAAAATTCTGGACTGGAAAGATGGCTTGACAGTTAAGGCACTTGCCTGTGAAGACTAAGGACCCATGTTCGACTCTCCGGATTCCATGTGAGCCAGATGCACAAGGGTGTACACGTGTATAAGGTCACACATGTGCACAAGATGAAGCATGCATCTGGAGTTCGATTACAGTGGCTGGAGACCCTGACATGCCAATTCTCTCTCTCTCTTTCCCTCTCTCTCTTGCATAAAAAGGTCAGTTTGTAGGGCTTGCCTCGAAAGAAAAATAATATAAAATTCTGAAACATTAAAAAAAATTTTAGATGAAAATTAATAAACATATATACATTGAGTATTAATGGGAATAGAAAACAATTATTTTCCTTATATATGCACTTACATGCATAAATATATATAAAGACTAATATTTTATTCATTCTAAAGGTGGAGATGTCAATTCAGAATATCATTCTGGCACTTTCTAACACACTGGATGTCGGTTCCAGCCTTTCTGAATCAGAGAAGATTTTGAATAAATATCTAGAACTAGATATCCAAGCTAAGGTAAATAAAATAAGAATTATTACTATGCTCATAGTTTTATAAATATTATTTCAAAAACATTCCAGAGCTATAAAACTTAATCCTAGCTGCCTTGAAGGTTAGCATTCTAAATTAACACAAAGCAAATAACTTAAAACCTCACACTCTTTTGTGTGTCGAAATTATATTCATACACCCTTTTATGAGAACATTTACTGTCACTGAAGCTCAGCATTACAGTCTGGCTTTAGGCACTGATTTGGCTCCTTTTCTTTGCTGAGGCGTTGCAACTCCTCTTGGGAGTGCCAGACTAGGCAAGGAAAAATACTTCCCAAAGTTATTTCTGATTTTCTGCAAGACTAAGTCACAGAAGAGAATGACCAGAAGCAACAGGCATTATTACATTATTACAAGCTTTCAGAAAGCAAATAAAAGGATGATGTTGCTTGCACAGCTGCTGTTCAGAATTGGGTGTATGTCACCGCAACCCAGTATTTTGTCCAGCTTTCTCCTGTCTTCTTCCCAGGGAGCTTGGCTCTGTGGGTTCTGCTAGGGCTTCTAAGCCTGCACTAAGTTCCTGCCTGCCCCAGGAGGGCTTGTGAAGGTGAGACCTCCCTTAGCTCACCCCGGTCAGCAGGAAAAGCTAGTCCTCCAGTTTTCCATGGAAGAAATTCTTCACACACCACTTTTCTTTCTTTCTTTTTTTAAAAAAACTGACATTTTACAATTCTTCAGTTTATATAATAAAAATAATAAATAGTAAAACACATAATAATAAGATAATAACATACTAATGAGTTGGTAAAATGCTTGGTTCACAAGCATGGGGATTTGAATTCAATCTCCAGACCCTACATAAGAAGGATGGGCAGAGTGCCACACACCTAGAACCCCACTGCTGGAGATGAGAGCCCCCTGAGGCTCACTGGTCAGCCAGTCTAGCCTAATTGGTAAGTTCTAGGCACAAAGAGTAGACAAGGCTCTTGTTTCTTCCAGCCCTGGCAGTAGCAGCAGCACCAGTAGCAAGGGGGCAGCTCCAGAGATTCACCAGAAGCAGACGGCCTGCCCTCCCCGCCCCCACCCCAGCCAAAACCGGAGGCATAACAGCAAGAAGCAGCTCAGAGTCCCACAAAAGCAGCAAGGGCAGACTCTGCAAGCAGCCACTACCATGAAGAAAGGCAGGCATTCTGAGAAGCAGAGAAGCAGCAAACAGCTGACAATAGCAGCTGAGAGTTCATGGCTACCATTCAGGGTGACTAAAAAAGGTGGAGAGAACCACAAAAGCTCAAGGAACCTAGCGTCTCCATATGGCCCTGGGCTCTGGAGCTAGAACTCTGGCTACCGGCAATTGATGCTTTGAGCATAGAGTTCTAAGTCTCCACCTTTGAGCAATAGGCCTTCAGTGTTGGAAGCTTGGAATCATAAGAAACCACTAGTTCTGGAAGGCTAGCTTAAAGTGTGTGTGTGTGTGTGTGTGTACATGTGCACACTCACACACAGAGCCAACAATTACTCAACCCCTCCCCCTCCAACCCAGGTAGATTCTCACTCTAGCCCAGGCTGACCTGGAATTCACTATGTAGTCTGAGGCTGGCCTCTAACTCACAGCAACCCTCCTCCCTCAGCCTCCCAGTGGTCAGAGTTCAGGAACCAGAAATAACATTAAGACAACATCTGAGAGCATCCCAGTTAAGTCAAGTTCACTGATTTTGGCTGATGTGTAACATCATGTGTAAAACCACTTTCAATGTGTAAAACCACTTTCAAGTAGAGATTTTAAATAAGATTGTGTACTTGCTATACTTTTAAAAATAATTTAAAGAGGAATGCATAGGTGTTATAAAATTTTCCTTTCTTACATAACAAAATTAGTCTAAGTATTTTCTAGGGCTGCTGTTTTAGGGTTATCAAGCGATTGTCACATAAAATTATTTAAAACATTCCTGCCATTTTGTGTTTACAAATCTATTTTTTTATTCAAACAACCTTAAATTTTTTTTTCTATTTCTGACTCAGTTAAAAGTATAACTGATACAAGGAAAAGACTGGAGATGGTTTTCATTTTCAAGGGCTTTTTTTTTCTCCTTTTTGGAATTCTGAAAGTTGTGCCTTTCTTTGATTGAGGATATTCTCAGTACAAGTTCAATTAATAACTGTAATAGATGGATGTGCCGAAGGGTAATGAAATGTGAATGTTCATGATTTCTCTGTCAGCTTCTGACCTCTTGCGCTTTGCTTTCACAGGAGACAGCACAGGCATTAGAAGCAGCTGCAAAAATCATGGCAGAGAAAAATGAACTTGAACCTGACGAAGAGGCATCACTTTCTTTTAAAACTAAATGGCTGGAGGAGGAATTAAATATACTTGGCCTAAGCATCAGCTACAGATCCCAAGTCCTGCAAACTTATGTGGCATTTCTGCAGTCATCCAAGAAGGTGCAGTCAGTGGCCTGCTGCATCAGGGTGGTCTCTGCCCACGCTCCCGCTTTCTATAGAGATACTGACCTCCGCCCAGGCTCAGGGCGTTATGTGCATGCACTTAGCCTGGCTGCAGGCTGACCATTCTAGAGGAAGCCCGCGTGAAGTGTGTGGATATCTCAGGCACTCACTGTGTCTTTTTCCATGTCTTTCCTACACCATCTGCCATTTCTGACTTCTTGGCCTTTGAAAAGCATGGTTAGCAGCCATATAGATTGTTATAGTCCACACGAGAGAATTACAGACCACCATGCTTTTTGAAAGCAATTGAGAGTCCTTTTTATTCAGCTGGTGACCGAGAAGGGCTCACACCTGAAAGAACTCTAGGCGAAGAAGCTCTGGGTATAGCGTTTTTAAAGGCAAAAGACCATAAAAATCACAATGACATGGGTGCCAGATGCAGGTCAGGGTATTTTGGGAATTGCAGGCATTTCACTCCCTATCCTGGAGTTATCTTGAGTTTATACACCTGGGTCACACTCAGGGTCCTGGGAAGCCCTGAGAGTGTTATGAATGCAGACATGGCCCTCCCAAGGAGTAAGGTAGTTTGCAACTGAAAGGTGCCCTATTTTAGCTTAGCTATTTCATTTTCCCAATAAATGAAGTCAGGGCCTAATTAGGATAGGATGGCGTTACTTCAGCTATTTCAGGATTATGCTGCTAATGTGAATTATTATTTAGAATTTGATGGCCCTTTTTTCTTCAAGGTATCACATAAAATCTCAAGACAGTTGTTTCACTCAATAATGTAACATGTATATATATTTGCTACATGTCCTACAGATACTAACAATAACCTAAATATAGCACAAAATTATTATAAAAATGCCTTCTAAAACATGGTTCTCTAAATATTAAGAAATTGCTGTGGTTCATTTAAAATGCACACAGTTGGAAAATACAGGCAATTGGTTCAAATCTGTCTTGTTTGATGCCTTGTCACATTACCTCTCCGAGCTTTTTCTGCAGTTTTATTTTTGACATGGTTATAATGCACACCTCTAGTATTCCCTTGACTTCACCAGGATTTTTATCTCTCAGAGGAAAGTTTCTTGAGGGTGGCAACATTTATAGGAAAGTCTTGGCACTCCAATTCATTTTCTCTGGTCCTGGTGTATCCTACCCACTCTGCTGTTCAGAGAGACAGCTGCTGGCTGAATGGGAGCTAATTCCATTCAAGAGTGAAGACATCTAAAGTCATGTAGAATGCTCAATTTTTATTTCCTTATCTCTGCCCTCCTGTAGTGGTTTGAACATAAGTGGCCCAATTGCCTCAGGTAGTTTTGATTAAGCTTCCTACTTGGTCTCCAGCAGGTGGATCCCTGCTAGAGGTGTGTCACTAGGAAGTGGATCTTGAGTTCATTTATAAGCTGCTTGCTGGTGCAGGATGTTGTCTGTCTTCTATGGATGTATGATGAAGTGAGCCAGCTTCTTCTGCCGTGATGAAACTTTCCCTTAAAACTCTAAGCCTGAAAACCCTTCCCTCTCATAAGCTGCTGCTGGTCAGGTGTTTGTCCCAGCAAGAAGTCAGTGCAACACCACTTAACGCCCTTACTTCCACCTCTACCTTCTATCACTGTCCTGACCATCCACGTCTCATATGTACAGTCTGAAGTCTTGAGGAAACCCATGTCAAATCCTTGGAAATCCTTAGGTGCCCACTATGTCCTTTTACACATCGTTCCTCCACCATCAGTCATTTATGGCTTCTTTTTAGTATTTGGACCTGAACACTCATGATTTATGGTAGGCAGAATTATACTGCTAGTGAACATTTTTACTCAGGGCTTTATGGTAGAGGAGCAACAATGCAGTTTTTGCATTCTACTAAAGTGTACCTTTCTTGACATCACAACAAGCATCCACTGCCATGGCCCACTCTGCCCTTTGGGACTAGGTGCCTTTGCAGGGCTGGAGCCTTACTTTACAAACAACCCATTCTAGGAACACCCGGGAGTCCTCCATCTTCACTGTCTTCACTAAATCTCTTTCCTGCCTGGGAAACTTTCTATTCTTCTCATTCTGGCACTGGTGCCTGTCTGTCATGCCCCTGCACCTCATACCTCCCCCCTTCCCCCTTTTTTTTGTATCTCCAACTCATAGCTACTCATTCCCATCCTATCCCCAACTCTCCTTCTACTCACCCAGAGGAATCCTGGCAATTCCCAACACTTGATCATCCCGACAGCACTCTGTTTACTCAGCTTCTCTGTCCAAGAGTACAGATGTCCTACAGCGAATGAGGCATTCGTGCTGGCTAGCACAGTTACTAATTTATGGGTCTCTGTCTCATCTGGGTCCCCCATATGTTCCATCATTGGCTCATGTTCTCTGGTGACTCTCAAGTACCTTGCCCTAGTTTCCGTCTTATATTGTAGCTGATGTCCTTATTTATACCTCATGTATTAATGGAAAACTGAAAGGCCTTTCAGGAATTCACTGATGTGTCCATCCAGCTCTCTTGGATCCAGTAAAGTCATGTCCCACCCTGATCAATCATCAGCCCTTCCTTCTGTAGCTATAACTAACCATCTTCTACCTGCTTTCCATCCATTCCTTCTGTGTGTAGTCTGCAGTTGTCAACAAGCAGTCTTGTTCTTACCAAGGCTTCCCCTGTCATCTGCCTCACCTCACATGCAAACTCTTGGAAAGAGAGCATGGCACCCCCTGCCTTCAGCCACGTGCCCCACAGTCTTCATCTCCTGCAGTTCAGCTTGCTCCCTTGTCAACCCTGCCACGTGTGGGCTCTTCATGTCACTGAAAATGCTCTTGGGAGTTACCTACCATGATCAAAGGAAATGCACTTTCAGCCCTCTGCCTGCTTGAATTTATTTAACCTTGTTACCTACTCTCTCCTCTTCTTTGGCATTAAAAATGAGGCAATTTATTAATTATTCATTACAATTTACCTCATAAATCCAATTTTTGTCAATGAAATTATTTTTAGTGTATCTTAAGTTGTATAACCATAATGGCTCTCCAGTTTTAATATGGCCTCAGCTCCCCTAAAAGACCCCAAGGAGTATTTTTAGTCACTTCGGATTTTAATTTCTTTTCCAATTCATCTCTTAATGAGCCCTGTGCTTTTCATTCCTGATTTTATTTTATTCATTTCTTTTTAAATCCTTTATTTATCTATTTATTTGAGAGAGGGTAGGGGGAGAGGAAGAGGCAGATAGAGAGATTACACACAACAGGGCCTCTAGCCACTGAGAATGAACTCCAGACCCATGAGAAACCTTGTGCATCTAGCTTACATGAGTACTGGAGAATCAAACCTGGGTCCCTAGGCTTCACAGGCAAGTACCTTAACTGCTCAGCCATCTCTCCAGCCCTCCTGATTTTATGGAGTCCTTACATTTCTGTTTCTGTTGTTTAATGTGGTCCCCTTTGTGCAAGTGAGGGAAAAGGAGGCTCTGAGAAGTTAGGTATGTACTATCAGAGCATCTTGTAAACATCAGCCTGAGGTGGATCACCAGTCCCCATCCCCTTGGTCTTTTGTTTTTCCTGTTTCAAAGGCTATGCTCTCCTGTACCTTTTCATTGCCACAACTTCAGGGATTTCTGAAATCTTCCTTGCCATTTGCACTCGGGTTTCCTGGGTTCAGGTCCCCATCATCCGTTGTCTAGCATAATGAAGCTGTCTTCTGTCTGCTCACATTTTCTCCACTAAGTTCCCCTTCCATTATCTTCCAGTCTTTGATAGAAGTGGGGTGAAAATTCATACCATAGCAAACCTCATCCTCCTGAGATTCAAGTGATTTTGCACATGTGTTGAGTGGAGCAAGTTGCCAGTTACTTTTTATGGCAGATGGGCAAAAAGATTAATGTTTATCATTCATACACTGAAAAAAAATAGTACAGATTTAAACAAATTCTTATAAAGCACTATGCTCACATTCAAGGAACAGTTTTGGAATGGGGAGGAAAAGTGGATGAATTAAATCTTATGCTTTGAGAATTGCACATAACTGATTGTTACCATTTTGACATCCAGCTTGTAGTGTATGACCCTATTGAAGCCTGTGACTGCCATGCTGGTTCTGAGTCACTGTGGTGGCTATCATTTGTGTCAAACTAATGAGGATATGTCACAGCTAGGTTGGTTACAGTAAAATATAAAATAAGGTGAAACTTAGTGACCAGCATTATCCCAGCACTATTTCCTTTGTAGCTTCATTGGTACCACTCAGCCTGAGCCTCCACCACAATGACATCACTTACTGTCACCTAAAGCAGCAGCACTTGTACATGTGGGCTTTTACATCTGATATTATTTCTGTCTCAGACTCCTTTCCTCCCTCCCTTCCCCCAACAGTTCCTGAAGACACACATAAAACATTTCCTTGGGCAATTCTCTCCTACTCACTTAGTATAGAGCTGTTGACATACCCTCCAGTCCCCATAGCACTGTGTGCATGTGCATACTTTTTCTTCGGTTACTTATTGATCTCTTTCTCCCAGAACTATCTTTAGGTATCCAAGGAAATAATTAATTCTTGTGGAGTATATTAGAAGGCTTCATGGAGGAGGAGGAGGAGGTAGCATGTCAATGAGTTCATGAAGGGTAATGAGGAGAGAGCAGCAGAGCTCAGGGAACAAGCACTGGCAGAGACATGAAGAGGAGACAGAAATTAGAAGAGAACCACTGTTTCTGAAAGCTATTCATGGTCTCTCATGTTTAAATAGTTATTTATTTATTTATTTACTTATTTATTTATTTACTTGAGAGAGAGAGAATGGGCATGCCAGGGCCTCTAATCACTACAAACAAACTCCAGACGCATATGCCACCTTGTGTATCTGGCTTATGTGTGTACTGGGGAATCGTACCAGGGTTCTTAGGCATCTCAGGCAAGTGCCTTAACTGCTAATCCACCTCTCCAGTCCCCACAGTCTCTCATTTAAAATTAAGAGTGTTGTACAATCTGGAGCTGAGAAGATAGCTCAGTGGGTAAAGAATGAGTATGTGATTTCTAGACGTAGTACCCACATAAGAGTTCTGGACAGGGTGATGGTGTGAGCCTGTAATCTCAGCACTGGTGAGGTGGAGGCAGGTGGATCCCAGGAGCTCTCTGCCCAGCTAGTCAAGTTCAATTGGTGAACTCCAAACCAGTGGGAGACTTTCTCAACTAGAAGTGAACAGTGTACTTGTGGGCAATAACTGATGCCCTCTGGCCTCCACACATGTGCCTGAGCATTCTACACTCAATTATGCCTATACACGTACATACACACATGCTTGCAGACCACACACACACACATACAGAAAAGAGAATAATGTTAAAAGCTTTGGCCGGGCGTGGTGGCACACACCTTTAATCCCAGCACTTGGGAGGCAGAGGTAGGAGGATTGCTGTGAGTTTGAGGCCACCCTGAGACTACATAGTGAATTCCAGGTTAGCCTGAGCTAGAGTGAGACCCTACCTTCAAAAACCAAAAAAAAAAAAAAAAAAAAAAAAAAAAAAAAAAAAAAATCTTTGAAATATAGTGACTATTGCCTAAAATCTCTTACTTTGTTTTGAATGCTTTTATTAGTTATGACATCCAACTACTCACTATTATTCAAAATAAATAAAATGTTAGTTTGCGCCTAATGCTGTCTACTAATTGTATATCACCTCACTACTCTAGTTATACATTTGACTTTATATATTAACTCTGCTTTGTATAGTAACTTAAAATAATTGAGTACTGCTAACATTGAATAGCAAAAGCAAAAATATAGTTCTAAGAAGGCAAAGTTATAAGTCTTAAGATTAGCTCATGTATAATATGAATATTTGCTTAGAGCATTACTAACTATTTGTACTCTCTTGCTCTGGTTCACCACTAATTAGATGTTAATTGTGATATGCTAAGTACATTTTTTTCTGATTTTTATTCCTTGATTCTATATGAAAGGCTATTCTTTTGAATTGTAAAACTTATTTTCAAATAGAATTTCCTGATATTTGTAAAAAATTGTCCCAATTGCAAAATACGCATAGACATAAATTTGACTATAATAAGTACATCTTATTAGTAATAAACTTGTCAGTGAAATTTACTACTAAGTAGAAGTCATGTTTGTCAGTAATATATATAGTTTGTTTTTCCTTCAGTAAATCAACAATATCCCATAGATATTTAAAGAATCCTGAAGGTGCAGTCTCAATTTAATTTTATATAGGCTTTGACTGGCATTAGTGTTCTTACTTAACAGATAGTCTGTGTTCTTAGCTCTCATTTCTTCCCTCCTGTTTCAGGTGGAGGAGCAGCTTCAGAGCCTAAAGGAATTTTATCAAATGGAAATTCCTCAGAAGGGAGAGGATGGTGCTGAAGTCCAGCGCTGGTCGGACTCAACTGAGAAGCAGTGGCAGCTATTTTTAAAGCAGAGTTTTTCAACCCAAGACCTAGGGCTTGAGTTCCTTCATTTGATAAGTATGGTAAGAATGTCATTAAGTGAGTCACTCTTTCTGCAAGGATTATTCATCAAAGTCTAAATCATGAATTCAAGAGTTCAACTGTATTAATCAGCAGTGTTGGCTTACAGATGTCTTTTTAGCTTATTCAACCTAGACCAGTTCTGAATCCCAACATTCATAGGCTTTCTGGGTTCAGGGCCGTTGTAATTTATAACAAGGAGCTTTGACGAAGAAAGCATGATTCTAATCAAATATGGCATCTTATTATAAAGTCCTCAGAAATTCACCCCAAGTTCTTGTTTGTGTGTGTGTGTGTGTGTGTGTGTGTGTGTGTGTGTGTTTTGTTTTTGTTTTTTTTTTTAGTTTTTCGAGGTAAGGTCTCACTCTAGTCCAGGCTGACCTGGAATTCACTATGTAGTCTCAGGGTGGCCTTGAACTCATGGCGATCCTTTTACCTCTGCCTCCCAAGTGCTGGGATTAAAGGCGTGTGCCACCACACCTGGCTTTGATTTTTTGTTTTTTTGTTGTTTTGTTTTTTAGGCAGAGTCGCATTCCATCCCAGGATAACCTGGAACTCACTCTGTAATCCCAGGCTAGCCTAGAATTTGTAGAGATCCTCTTACCTCAGCTTCCTGAAGGCTGGCTCTACAGAGCCCATTTTTGTTCTGAATTTTATGGAGACCACTGACAAGGTCTTTCCAAAATTTCCAGTGACTGAAGACCTCTATAATGAACTTTAATTTAAAAATGTCTTCTTTGTTTGGTACACATTTTAATAGTGAAATTCCATTGCATTAGCATAGCTAAAACTTGGTTGTCCTGAGTTACATCAGTAAAATACCCCAGGAGCCTTCCATCCACCTCTGACCCATATGAAATTCCATGAAGAATTCTTCAAAGGGTGTTAATTCACCACTCCATCAGTGCCATATTTTTGGATAATGGTATTGTTGCTACAAAACTTTATTTGTTTGTGCATGTGTGTGTGAATAATGTGATATGTGTGTGTGATGTGCTATGTGTGATGTGTGTACTTGTGTGCCCTTTCAATGCCCTATGCACCTACCTGGGGCAGAGGATGCTCACCTCAGTGGCCAGAGAAGAAAAGAACAGAGCAATTGGTATCCCCCTCCATCACTCTTCTGCCCATTCTTATTTTGATCTGAAGTCTCCTACTGATATGAGTGATTCCCTGGTCTTTGCTCCCCTTTTAAGGAACTGAGGTTATGGATGTGCATGACCACTCCCACACTTTACATGGGATCTGGAGAGTCAAACACAGGCAGTTTCAAACCCCCCTCAGGCCCTTGTGCTTGCATAGGGAGTGCACATAACCACTAAGCCATCTCTGCAGCTCTATTTTCTCTTTTAATATTAAACAAATATGTCTTCATATCTGGTCCTAATCCTCATGAGCTCTGCAGGGACAAATAGATATTCATAGCTAATTTCTCTTATACATGCAATTCCTTCCAAGATTGAAAATAGTTGCTGTGCCGGGCGTGGTGGCGCACGCCTTTAATCCCAGCACTCGGGAGGCAGAGGTAGGAGGATCGCCATGAGTTCGAGGCAACCCTGAGACTCCATAGTGAATTCCAGGTCAGCCTGGGCTAGAGTGAGACCCTACCTCGAAAAACCAAAAAAAAAAAAAAAAAAAAAAAGAAAAGAAAATAGTTGCTGTGTCTAATATAAGTGTTTTCTGCAGCCAAACATATAAAAATCCTTCTATCATTTATGACATAACTTACCTTCCCTCTTCATTTTGACCTGCTTTGCCAAAGTCTTCAACCATTTGTTAAAAGTCATTCATGAAATGAATCCAATAAGTAAAGGACAGCTGTAGAAGAGAGGTCAGCATACTAGACATCATTTTTTGTGGTTGAGATGTAAGCTGATGCTAATATTTTAGCAGTAGCATTGACGGAACCTTTTATTGTAATACTATTTGGCCAGTCTCTCCCATATTTTATCCATGTTGGCCATGTATCATTGTCATTAAGAACTAGCATATGTCTATACTTACTTGATTTCATAGGGCCTTCATCCATGATTCCACTTTGTTAAACTAATTGAATCTCTCTACACTATTAGCTATTTATCAGGGGTTAATTCTGTAGCTTTATCAAGTAAACCTTCTGTAGCTGTAATTCTTGGATAAAAGTGCCTAACAAGGCAGACTGTTCTTAACTTGTCAGGTAATCTGCTGATTAACCAGACTGTGTGAACAATCATGGATGTTCCCAACATAATTTAATTCAGTCACTACTTCATGATTTTTTCCATAAGTCCATAATGGGAAACTTTCTCAAATAAGTGGCTCAAGAGAAGTCCTATCTATCCTAAGTCCTATGAATCACACAAGTGTGATTGTGTGCAAACCATTCTGATGCCTACAGATCAAGCCCTTCTTCATAAGTGCTTGAAAGTAAGCAGTTTATTTCACTGGTTTATAGTGTGAAATTTACCTGTCTATAAGTTGTATAATCCACCCTTTCCCTGCTTTTGAGAATCAGAGCATTTCTGTTCTCTAATTTTCTAGACTGTTTAGTTTCTGCCTAGTTTCAAAGATAACTAGAATTTGCTATTCTCTTGGTCTCTGGGGTGTTACTGATCTGAATCTAGAGACAGAAGTCATTCATCAGTCAGGCTTTAACTCCCTCATCTACACTGACTTATAGTAATCTCTTTATTTTCTTTGCTTCATTTTCTGTTATTTGAAGGACTTACTGTTAAGCTTATGTGGAAATAGAATATTCAGTAAATAATTTGGAAAATATGTGTTAAGCAATTGGCTCATGTCCCTATATCATACAGCTGTTCTATATGAAGAAATGCTAAGTTACTTTTTCACTTGGAACATTTTCTCCCTCTGTCTTCTATCCTTTACATATTTGCTTGGCATACATTGTAGTCCCATTCTCATTGCTGGAATAAAGCACTGGACCAAAAGAAGCTGGTGATGATGACAGGAGACAACATAGCATGAAGAGAGGCTGGACATCACCTCCACCATAGCAGGAGAGCGAGCCAAGCTCTGGCAAGGAGGAACAGGCTATGATACCCCGAAGCCTGCCCTCAACACCACACTTCCTCTAGCAAGGCTCCACCTTCAAATTTCCATCAGCTGAGAACCAAGCATTCAGAAGACATGAGTTTATGAAGTACACATAATTAAACTACCACATTAGTTCCTTGGCCCTCATAAACTGATGACCATCCATAAAATGCAATGCATTCAGTCCCACTTTAAAGTTCCCGTGTGGTTTTTAAATTTTTTTATTATAGAGAAAGAGAGAAAGAGAAAATGGGCATGCCAGGGCCTTTCAGCCACTGTGAATGAACTCCAGATGCATACACTCCCTTGTGGGCATGCATGGCATCACACAGTTGCATCACTGCCTCGTCTGGCTTTATGTGGGATCTGGACTATATATATATATACATATATATATATTTTAATTCTACACTTTATTCTGTAAAAAGTACTTCACTTAGTAGTACTTTGGTGCTATATTCTTTAACATTTGTGGAAGATGTGTATTATACAGAAAACTAATACTAAGTTTGTCAAAGACATCTACAAAAATATGTCGCTCACACTTTCACACATAATATACAGAACTATAAAATCTGCCAGAGTAGAAACTTCTTGGAATTTCTTAATGCACTAGAAAGCACACAAGTCAAAAGAAAGCATTTCACACAGATGATGTTTAAGCATTCTGGCATAACTAGTGTTTTGTGTTACTAGACTGCAACATACCTATCTACACACAGAGGGTCTTTTAGAACAAGGGAAGGAGACAGGGGCACCAGTTCTTTACATTACACTTAATCCTGAGGACGAGCAAGCCTCTGTGATAGTTCATCCTGCTCTGCAGAAGCAACACTTGTGCCAACAGAACCTGTCTTACCCTGTGGTAGTCCCACGTTGAGATCAAGGCCAGCTTCACCTGCCATTTCCTGAAGCAGCATGTCCATTTGGTTTTATGGTATTGTTAGGGCTATTGTGCTACTCATTATATCTTCCATTTGTTGTGTCTGAACATCCAGTGTTTCAAACTGATGTTCAAATTTGCCCATCAAGGCAGAAATCTCTCAAGATTCATACTCCTCAATGTAGCGTCCGCAGATGTAACTGCGCCTGCCATGGGCTTTGTTCCCTTCCCCATCGATTCTGCAGTTGGAACTCTGGTTGCCACAGCATCAACCCTAGCACTCATTCTCAAGAAATGGATTGCTTGGTTTTTCTGGTGGATTGCATTACCAGCATGTATTCTCGTAACTTCTGTATTTCCTTTCTGAATAGCCTTTTTAATTTTTACCTTTTCAGCCTTTTCTTCCTTATCACATTTCTTGACATTCCTATTAAGTTCTTTGGCAGTAAACTTCAAGTTAAATAAGTATTTCTCCATATTACACATGACTCCATGATACCATGGAGCACAGGGAGGCAGAGCTCAAGCCAGGGGTACCAGCTGTTCACTGGACACACCCAATCCCATGACCGAGCTGACCTGGCTGGCTCATGGTAGAGGCAGAAATACCCCCCCTTTTTATTTTCTTTTTTTAAGTCAATCCCAACACTATTCAAACATCTCCATAGTCTCTTAAGATCTCTCAACTGTGAGCTGTAAAACCAAAACACATAATGGCACAGAGTAAATATTCATATGACAAAATATGGCATTGCAAGGAAAGATTGAAAAGATCCTACAGCACTGCAAGGAATCTCTTAGCCTGAGGTTTCAAATCATTCCCCAAATCAGTTCCAGAATGTCAAAAGTCACACAGTCATGTTTCTAGCAGCTATGACCCCACTTCCTCTGGTATCAATTTTCCTGATGTAGTGACCTTCTTATTGGTGGGACAAAGCACATGACCAAAAGCAGCTGATGGGAGGAAAGTTTTTATTTTTAGCTTACAGTCTTGAGGGGAGGCTCCATGATGACAGGAAAAAGCATGGCATGAGCAGAGAGGCCGGACATCACTTCCTTGCCAACAGTAGGTGGAAAACAGTAGCAGGAATATGAGCCGTCTAACCCTGGAAAGTTTGGGATTAATAAAACTCAAGGTCCACCTTCAGCAACACACCTCCTCCAGCAAGGCTCCGCCTCCCAAGTTGCCTTCAGGTGGGAAACAAGTATACAAAACACATGAGTTTATAGGGCCATCTGACCCAAACCACCACAGCATAGTATAACTTCTTCCATGTCTTGATTGGATGTTTTTAATTTATCTTCAAAAAGGAATTCAGCTTTGTATTAACTGTCTATTTTTTGCCTTTAAATTAATTAGCTCATTTCAGGAATTTTCCTTTTTAATTATGAAAATCCCATGTTGTACTTAAACTAGAATTGCTTGTCACAGTCCTCTTTCTTGTCCTAGCCTTCCTTATCTTTCCCACAATTCCTTGAGCCATATTAATCCTGAGAGGAGTGTGTGTAGTTAAAGTGTCAGCTAACTCCATCACCTGCATCTCAATTTCTCTTGCATTTTTGTTGTTTTGTTCAAGGTAGGGTATCACTCTACCACAGGCTGACCTGGAACTCACTCTGTAACTCCAGGCTGCCTCAAACTCACAGCAATACATTTCACCACATGTCTTTCTTTATTGGTAACCTGAATATATGAACCTATTGCGATTTGTTCAGAGTCCCATTGGGTTCTACTCATGCATTTCTTCCCCCCCCCCACACACACACCCATTCCACTGAGGGACCTCCTCATTGGGGTTATCAGTAATCAGTGTGGGCTCATGAATTCAATAGTCGGTCTCTACCGTGGGGACAATGAACACACCTTCCCATCCTGTGGTTCATATATTCTTTCTGACCCCTCATCCACAGTGTTCCCTGAGCCTTGCAGGGCAGGTTATAAGTGTCCTTTAGGGTTGAGCCCTCAACAGCCTCTGATTTCCTGCATTGATGAGTTTTGAGTCTCCTTAGTTAGAGCTGTTTCTCTTGTCCACTTTTTCTCTTAGCTTCCAGTCATATAGTCTTATCTTTTGTCCTTGGTGAATTTTTACCCAGGGCCAGGAATTACATACAAATAATTTGAGAAACTCTGGATAATTTTATCTTTGTCTAGAATGGGTTTCCCTTCTATCTCCAAATGGTCATTGGTGGGAGCTCACTTAAGATGATCAGAAGCTAGGGGGTTAAGCCTGAAGCCAGGTCTTCCTGCTTGTAGGAGTCCTGAAGAAGTTAGTTATGTCTAAGTAAACTTGAGATATTATGAGAGTGAAACCTTTATGTAGAACTTCAGGAAATTGTATGTATTTTACCACTACATCTTTTTTGTTTGTTTGTTTGTTTGTTTTTCGAGGTAGGGTCTCACTCTAGCCCAGGCTGACCTGGAATTCACTATGGAGTCTCAGGGTAGCCTCGCACTCACGGCGATCCTCCTACCTCTGCCTCCCGAGTGCTGGGATTAAAGGTGTGCACCACCACGCCCAGAATTACCACTACATCTTGATAGCCAATCTTGATATCATAGTCACTGCTACTTTAAAGTCTTTGGCATTGTCATGGGACAAGGTTTTTGTTGATAAACAATTTAAGTCCATGTAGCAATTAACTTCACTGATTTACTGACATTTTGAGACATGAAACTCTTGCTAAAACATTTTGGGGCCTAGAGATATGGCTCAGTAGTTAAAGCACTTGCTTGCAAAGCCTGATGACTCAGGTTCAAATCCCCAGTACCCATGTAAAGCCAGATGCACAAAGTGGCACACATGTGTGGAGTTCATTTGAAGTGGCAAGAGGCCCTGGCACTGCCTATATTCTTTCTCTCTCTCCCTTTCTCTGCCTTTCTCTTGCTCACTCCCCCTTCTCCCTGCTTGCAAATAAATAATAAATAAAAATTAATAAAAAACGTTTTCTTTTTCTTCATATCTGTTGGCCCATTCCTTTTTTAAGCAATCATTGTGCAATGTGGTGAGCCATTTGGCTTTGGAAATGAGGAAGATCGTTGGGATGCTAGATTGGCCTGAAAGGGGGAAGGCAGCTGGAACGCTTGATTGGCTGTTCTGCTTGGGGTGTGTTGTTGTTGCTGATATTTTCAAGCTTGAAATTGAATTTTTTTTTTTTAGTTCATCTAAAAATCATCAAGATCAGATTAATTGACTTAGGCCATAATTCTGGCAGATGAACATGCCAATTTATTAATTTCCATGGATGAATTTAAAAAAATACTGTCCAGGACAAGCTTTCTTGTTACCAAGGTATCTGGAAAGCAAGACATCAGAAATCATTCATTGTGCATGACTATAAATGAAAAATGGGTAATTTCGTGTCAATTTAGACTGGATTATCACAAAATTTACCATGCCCTACACAGAGGTAAAATGAGCACTTTGTTTACTAAGCAGGCTGCAGGAAAATTATTTAAATCTTCTGGAAGTGAACAGAATACTTACTCTGCCAAATACTAAATCACTTCTCTTAGTTGCTGCTGGCTAAACATCAAGCCCTACAATAGCTGGCTTTTCTAGATCTTGTTTAGACCATCATACCTTTATTACCATGGTTATAGTTGTCATGGACAAATTATAATTTCCAGTCTATATTAATTATAAAATATCTCACATTTTAATGGTTTCTTAATAATATGTAAAAGATAAGATACACTTACCTTAATTATAGCATTTTAAAATATAATTTAGAATTATTCTCACTATAGTCATCTCACCTACTTTGTTTATTTAATAGTATCAATCACAATTACAGAGTATACCCTAATACTCTTAGTGTGTTTAAGCACACAGGTACCTGAGGTCCAAGCAAAAGTATAGTTCTGAGAACCTAACTGTGCCTCTGCTCAAGGAAGTAAGGCTTGTCCAGATGTCACAACTGAGTTTTGCCTTGGTGTGATAAATACTTGCCATGTAAAATAGTTGTATGCAAAAAAATTTGTATCTCTTAGGAAAGAAAGTCATTACATGGATTATTAATTGACAGGCAAAAGAGGACGAGATAGTAAATGTGAAAAATGAAAGTGCATGTTGTGGAGAATATTATGAGAAATCAGATGACTGGAAGAGAAGAACTTAGTCGCCTTCGAATGACATGGCACCTTAGAGCCACTGAAGACAAGCCTGTGAGACAGCAGTGGGGAGCATTACAAGAGAGACTTAAACAGGTAAAACAACCGGCTTGGATTATCCAAGTAGTAGAATGCTTACTTAGCATGCACAAGGCCCTGGGTTTGTTTTTTTGTTTGTTTGTTTATTTATTTATTTATTGAGGTAAGGTCTTGCTCTAGCCCAGGCTAATGTGGAATTCACTACGTAGCCTCAGGGTGGCCTCGAACTCATAGAGATCCTCCTATCTCTGCCTCCCAGTGCTGGGATTAAAGGTGTGCTCCACCATGTCCTGGCAGGCCCTGGGTTTAAATGGTAAGTGGTTAGTGGAATAAGCTAGGCACAGCCATGCAAATATCATGTACTTTCACTTGCAGTGCCTGTAGCCGAATTCACAGAGGACAGAATAAATGCTACCAGGGGATCCAGGGAGGAAAGGAGGGAATTGGGAGCAGTTTAAAGGGTACAGAGTATCTGTTTAGGTGATGAAAGCATTCTAGTGATGACCAGTGGTGATGACTGCCCAGTGATGTAATGTATTGATGCTACTAAATCATATACTTAGCATAGTAAAATGTGGGAATTTTGTTGTGTGTTATCATGATCAAAGCAAACAAAGAGAGAGAGAACATGAGTCGTGCATTGTTAGAGCCATGCTGGAGGTTGTGATTTTCAGAGTAGAAAAGCTTAATGGCACAGCAGGTCACCACCAGAAGGATCAGTACATATTGGCTAGAGTGGCCCAAGAAAGCAAATCCATAATTTTCAATGTTTATTTCAGACAACTCACAGCTTAAAACTTCTTCAGGAAGCACTCATGCCTGTGTCTGCACTTGACCTTGGAGGGAGCCTCCAGACCATTTTAGATCTTCAGAGAAAGTGGAACGGGATGAAGCCTCAGTTCCAGGTGGAGAAATAGATGGGTGGATTTGGGGGACTGGAAACATTTTCAAAAACTCTAGTTTGAGTTTACCTAATTAATTTGTACAGTCTGGTGATATTCTCTCTCTCTCTCTCTCTCTTTTTTTGTCAAAAGCATTGTTTGTCGAGAAATCTGTCACAACAACACAGTTTCTTACTGTCTTCTGAATTTGACACAAATATCCAAGACGTATGCCTTGCAAGTATGAGAAATCGAGTTCAATCCCCAGAACCCATGTAAAAAATAAAATAAAATAAAAGCTGGGCATGGCGGCAGGTACCTGCTTTGATCCCAGTGCTCGGGAGGCAGAGAGAGGCAAAGTCCTGTGGCTCACTGGCTAGCTAATCTAGGCCTAATTGCCGAGTGAATGATACCTGAGACAAATGAAGCAAAAGATTGTCCTCTGATGAACACACATACACACACAAATACACACATGCATGCATCCACATACACACATGCACATATGGATATACATACATGGACACAGAAAATTCAAGCTACAAAATTCCCTTAATACATTTTCACCTTAGATTAATTTATATCACTAATTTAATTACTCATGTATTTATCATATAGTTACTATTTTCTTAGCATGTTTAAATTAAGGCATCTCAGACTAGGATGCATTACCTTGGACCTATAGGCTCTGCAGCCCTTGGTCCCTCAACTCACCGCTGTGATGTCACTGTACCCACCGACTAGCATTGAACTTCCATGTTTCCCTCTCCAGGATTTTTGCTATGCTCTTTATTGGTCCTCCCAGGAAGCCCTCTGAGTATGAGAGCTAATGGCATGAGTCACAGGCCCTTTACTGTGACTGCTGAGACCCCTCCCCGTGACCCCTGCCACTCCTTGACACAACTATCCAAAAAGGTTGACAGTTACATTACCCTCTCCCTGGATTTATTTACTTACTTTGTTTTGTTGAGACAGGATCTCAAGGCTGGCCTCCAATTATTATGAGCCAAGGATGACCTTGAACTCCTGATCCTCCTGCTGCTACCTCCTAAGTTCTGGGATTACAGTTCTGTGCCACTAGATCTTTGGGAGTTTTGGTTGCAAAATGAATATGCTTTTATCTGTCACTACTTCATATATATTCACTTTAAAGACTCCCAGAATCAAATCAATGGAGATTCCTTAAGAAAATGTCGTATAGGTTCCTTCAAGACAAAACACATAAACCACTGTATTCACTACACAGTATGTATATCACAATGATCTACAACAAACTGTCAATCATATGACCAGCCAACGTCAGGATCTTGGCTGCACTGTATGTTATGCACGTATCTTTATTTCCTTGGGGGTGCACATGTTTGCATATGTGTAAGTTCTGGCTTAGAACCACAGCCAGGCTTACTTAGCTCCATCACTATGACATGAATGTACTTGTTGCCCAGATACTCAATTTGAACTTGAAGACCTTATGTAAGTCAGCGTTCTGAAAATGATCTCTTTACCCTGCAGTACTTCCATTACCTTTTCCTTTGATACAAAATCCACTCCTGAGATCACAGTAGCATCCTCTCTAAGTTGTCTGCTCTTTTCAAGCTCTATTCCAGAATCTGGATTCCTATGTGGGACATCTGAGCTGTCCCGGCTTTATCCCCACTCCATGTGCTGGCTATTTGTGGATTTTGGCATGACTGCTTTGAAAGCGCGTATCTCCTATGTCGTTCAGCTGGGGATCCATTCCAATCATTCCTTCAGCATGGAGCACAAGTAAATCCCCTGATACACTTTTATATTTATATTCTCTTGGTGTTCTGACCATACCACCTAATTCTAGTCAGTATTAAATATCAGAGCTAATCACAGGACTTCATTAAAAAATCTCAAGTACATTATTTAACAGATGATGAGGATATTTAGTGTATTGTAAAAAAAACACACAACTTTCCACGTCACTACCTACTTTTGAAAACATTTCTTTTTGTATTCATCATAAAGTTCTGAGAAGGATAGAACAAATTTTCCCTTGCATCAAACACAGTGTGGTTTGGAGAGAGTCATGGTAAGTATCTGTTAAATTGTTCATTGTAAAATAAAACATGACATCTAGCTTTCTTGTATTGTTTTCAAATCCTTTTTTAGCAACTACACGATGAGGTACAGTGTATCATGAGAGAATGGGAAGAACTAGATGGTAAGGGAGCACCTGTGAAGGAGAAGTCTCAACAACTGAAGGACATGATTCACCTCCATCACAGACAGACAGAGCAAAGCCAGGATTACCAGGAGATCCTGGACAAGACAGTCCAGTTCCACCAAGTCAAGGAAGAAGTAAGACTTACCATGGGTATCTAAAAGAGCCTGAGCTTTACACTATGAAATTAAAGTTTAATTATTATGTAATAAGTCAAATCCAAATTGCTTTTTTTGTTTGTTTGTTTGTTCTTGATTATTTTTCAAGGTAGAGTCTCACTTTATCCGAGGCTGACCTGGAATTGACTATGCAGTCTCAGGATGGCCTCAAACTCATGGTGATCCTCCTACCTCTGCTCCCAAATGCTGGGATTAAAGGTGTGCACCACCATGCCCGGCCTCACCACACTTTTAATACACATACTTCTCAAAATTTTCCAGGCAAACCCAGCATCTTTGTGTCCCTCAAAGATTGTACACACATTCCTGAGACCAAGACTTGGCTCTCAAGGTGCCACTTCTTGGCATGTCTTTCTCTTTCCTCCCTGTGATAACAGCCCTGTACCTTCCTCCGCAATCCTACTTCACTTGGAGTGATTGATTCTTTTGCTAAATTCCTGGAACACTCATTGTCTATTCTATCAATTTTTTCAGTTCTTATTTTTTTTTAGTAAAAGTACATATGTCCCACAATTGAAGTGTTAGCTCTTTAAGGACAGAAACCAACCTCAATTTTTTTTTTTTTTGTATCTGAAGTATGTACTATCATGGAATGCTCAATAAATATTGTTTGTTGGTTGCTTTGTTCATGAAACTTCATAGGTATTAGCCTCTATTAGCATAAACTTGATTTTGTATTGTACTGATATCCCTTTAGAATAGCATTTGCTCAGATCACAGACCTGGATCTTTCTAAGATTTTGGGTTATGACTCAAAGCAGCATTTTCTTCTTTCATAGAACTGAAAACATCAGCCATTCAGTGTTATCTTGTTAGAGTTTTAGCATAGCAACATGTATCTGGCCATAACCCCAATGATAATGGGTGGGCTGTGTAGGATTTTAAAAATCTAATCCAGGGTCTAGAGAGATGGTGCAGCAGGTAAAACACTTGACTATAAATCCTCATGACTGAGGTTCAGTTCCCCAGTTCCCACGTAAAGCCAGATACACAAAGTGATGCATGCAGCTGGAGTTCATCTGCACATCTGCAACAGCTGAAGGCCCTGGCATGACCATTCTGTTTGTCTCCTCTCTCTCTCTCTCTCTGTCATTGCAAATAAATTAATTAAAAAATATTTTAAAAAATCTAATCAAGGATTATTAAAGAAAATAGCCTAAAAATCAGTGTTCATATGCAACCCAGGCTAATTGTTAATGACCTAAATTCTAGATGATGTGTCTCATCAAGTCAAGAGAACTGGAGTTTTTAGAAGAGCTCAAGGAACTGGGAGATGCTCAGAAAGCACAGATGTGCCTTGATCACTGTCAGGACAAGCAGGCGCATGTCGACCATCTCCATCGGCTGGCTCTTGCCTTAGGAGTGGGCATCATCTCTTCAGTGCAGAGGCCTGTGAGTATCATCATCACTACCCACCTCTCGCCAGGCACTGGCTGCCACATGAAAGAAAACACCTGCACGTATACCACATGTCATCAAATTGTGACTTCTAGACATATGCTGATTAAGCAATACTACAAAAGTTAGCTTTACTTATTTCTTCTTCGTGGTATGACTACTGGAAATTATTGACTTAAGTTTCTGGCTCATGCTACATTTCCCCTAGACAGTGTCACTTTATTCCTGGAGATGTAGAAGTCTACTGGAGCCTAGAGGGCACCCAGAGCAGCAGCTTTACTTCAGAGGAGATGGGGCTAAAGTCTAAAGATGCTGGCTGACATCCTCTGGCTCTGACCAGGGTTCTCCGTCTGGTTGTTGAATCTGCTTTATGCCACCAGTCAGATTCAACAGAGGAAACTAGGAAACTGAAAGAAAATGAAGTATTACCAGATTAGATTTTCATAAATAATACAATGGGCTCTAATGTTTTAAAATTCTCCAAGTTCCTGATTTGTTTATTAAAAATATTTAATTTATTTATTTAAGAGAGGGGGGAACAGATAGAGAAATTGGGCACACCAGGGCCTCTATCCCAGGCAAATGAACTACAGACACATGAGCCACCTTGTGCATCTAGCTTACATGGGTACTGGGGAATTGAACCTGGGTCCTTAGGCTTCACAGGCAAGTGCCTTAACTGCTAAACCATCTCTCCAGCCCCAAGTTCCTAATTTGAAGGTAAAAAAAGATTTGTTTCATTGATTTGTTCCATCAATATTTATAACATAAATGAAATCAGAGAAGCCATTTTATTTAAATAACCACTAAATTCTACATACTACGAGCAAATCTAAAGTCTATTTTTAAATTGAAAGGCAGAAATATAAGAGTTTAAAAATCTATTTATTTATACATGTATGTGTTGTAGGGGTGGGGTGGGGGGAGGGCCAGGGCCTCTTGCCACTGCAAACACTAGATGCTTCTACCACCAACCTTTGCAAGCAATCACCTTTAACCTCTGAACCCTGGAAATGTAAGATTTGTTGTTGTTGTATTGTTTTTAGTAGAATCTACTCCTGCTAGGAAAAAGTTTCCTTTTTAAAGAATTATATTTTGTTAGTAAATTTGTTTTTAAAAGGGAAGCAGGATGTGTCACTGGCATGGCTAATGCACATTGTTCTTCCACCCTCTTCTGGCCTTGGCCCCAGCATCCCCTCTGCGCTAGACAGAGACTGGAGCACTTGCATAATGAACCTGAGGTTAAACTCATGTTGACGTGAAAATTACAGTGCTGAGACAGAATGTATCTAATGCATATTTTATGTCATTTGAAGTAAAAATTATACCTTATTATGAATGATGAGGAGTCGGGTATGATGAGCAAATCTTCAACACTGGAGCTACAAGAGTAGAAATGTCTATTCCATAATGTTGAGTGTCTGGCTTCGTTCTTGAATAATTATGCTCAAATACGTTTAGGTAAAACAAATTAGGACTCTGTACCATCTTTTGAAGTCGTTAGTGAGGTTCATGATGCGGGTAAATAGCAAGCTATTATGGGGCGGTTTCATCTGTTCCTTTTATTATTTTTACTATTTTCCATTTTCAGAATTGCTCTAATATTTCTGCAAAGAACCTGCAACAGCAGCTGGAGGCCCTGCAGGTGGCCAGCGTGAACTGGCATGCTGACATCAAGGAGTCTGAACAGGTCCTGTCCCAGATCCTGGAGTACGGCACCACGAGAGAGGAGATCAGTGAGGTGGGGGCCATGCGAACACACACACTGAGCCCAGAGTGTGTGTCTCAGCATCCATATGTATGTGTGCATGGTTGTACTCTCCACACCAACACACAGGGAGTGAACTGGGAGACTTCCATCTTATCCATGTTCATTAAATTCAGGAGACTAGACCAAGGGCACTGGAAGTTTGGGTAAACTTCAAGTTCCTGGTGTGTTGAAGTCAGGGTGGTGTCAATGCATAAAACATGTAGAATGCATCGTTATAGGTTTGGGTTTTAGTTGTCGCTACATTTGCTGTGGGGAAGGATGGTTCTTTTTGCTTTTATTCTCTGGGCACAGAGGATGGAGATTCTCTCCTCACATACCATTGACTCATGGCCAAGGGCAAGAAATAGGCTCTTTGCTTCAGAGGCTACCAAGCATTTTCTCCAAAGTCAAGTGGCTGGCTTGATGTTGACTCAAGTGGCTTTTTCTGGCAAAAGAGCTCTTAGTGAGAAGGAAGGGAAGGTAGAAGTGCTCCTTCATGTCCATCACGGGGTGACCCCAGCTAGTCTCCCCAGCCATGGCCCGCTCTCAGCCCACACCTCCAGCTAGGTTTCTCCCGGCTTCCCAGTGGTGGCTAACATAGTAGCCTTCCATCCATGGGCTTGTTGTAGGGAAAAACCACAAATCAGGATTCTTAAGTGGGAATTGATAATGACATGGGGGTAATGATAGTTTCACATTTTTCTCCATTTAGAGCAAAATGTTTCTGAGTCCATTCAGCCATATCCACTAGGGAAAGGATAGGGAAGGGTTGGCTAGCCTTCTGGAACTTTTGATTCATGCCCATTCTGGATAATCTGGGTTTGGCAAGAATAAAAAAAAAAAAAAATCTTTATACAGCATCAAAGCATGGGTTAAAGGATGAGTACTTGAGCATTAGTGGTGATCTAACACTGCAGTGGCCTTTCGAAGGTCATGCTTTTGCAGCCCACAGGCAGGTGTGGGAGGGAAAGTGAGAGGACAGATCAGGAGTAACTGGTGGGATCCAGTTTGATAGATAGGAAGCAGGAAGATGGATCTTTAAGAGCTTTCACTCAGCATGGCTCCAGCACAGCGGGCTTCTGTTATTCATAGTCTGTGCTGCAGACAGGTAACTTTCAGCTTTAGCCACAGTGTCATCTGTCCTCTATAGAAGGGGACTGGTCTCTGTGACTCCTATCCTGCAGCTCACACTTCAGAAGGTCTTGTTAAAGGACAACCAGAGCTGCTTGGTCTTCACACAGCTATAAAATTTGCATTCCTGGCCATAGAAACATCTTAAAACACGCTTTCTTCAAGACGTCTGTCTTCTTTTTCCTCTTTTTCTTCTTCCCTGACTGCCTCTCTCTTTTCTCTTCATTTCCTTTCTCATTTTGTATATCTTTGTCTTGCCAAAAATCAGCCTTTCTGCAGTGGTGGCTCAGCTGAATTTATTGAGAACACAAGAGGAGCAGGCTGAGGGTGTCCCCAGCCCCGTTCTGGCTTAGTTTTTATGTCCCTGAAGAGCTGTGGTGTGAGTGGAGCTGGGTGCCCCTGTTTAGGCCTTTCCGGCAGAAGTTCTATTTACAGAGGCTGCCTTGTGATAAACTTCTACTTGGAGGCAGCCAGGGTAGATGACAGATGACAGATGGCACTTCCAGTCATTGTAGGGATGCCCTAGGATTGTCTGTACCATATCAGGAATGAGCACCCAGACACACGTGGGTTTGACTTATGAGTCAGATATCATTTTAACACACTCTTCAGTGTCAGAGAGATCCCTTTTGCTTCTACTTCAGACCCAACTAATCTTTGATGGAAATTATAGTTTTACTTTTAAAGGGCCCTTGAACACCATGGGTTCTTTTCACTTATTTTTGTTCTTTAAAGACATAGTAGGTGTATCAGAGTGTAGTGTCCACATGCTGGTCTTTCCAAACAAAATTTAATGAGAAAATAATCTCAAGGAATATATCAGCGCCCCTTAGTAAAATAAAGATATTTGTATTCTAGTCTGTTTTGTGAATATCAGAATAAAATCAGTTTCCATGGTGGTAATAATATTTGGCAAACATCATTACATTATTCTTAGTGTTTAAATATAGGTACTTAGAACATTATATAAAATGAAAAGCAGGCTGTCATTTTTCTGGTATAAATAAATCATACATCCTGTCAGGAAGCTGGACTACACATAGAACTTGATTTTTTTTTAATTTGATTTTTAGTTATTTACCTTATGATAATTTCATACATGTAAATAATATATTTTGCATTTGATTTTTTAAAGTTGATCTTAAAACACATTGCTTTCCTTCTAGTGTTCTTACAGGACTTCTAGAGGTCTCACAGTTGCCGAGATGTAATAGAAATCTCCATTTTTTTAGACGAAAAAACTGTGGTGTATGTTTGGGTTTTCACTGCAGCAGTATGCCAGAGGACTCCGGAGTTTCTGCTCTCAGTCTTTATGGGGTCAACCTTGGACCAGAGATTCATTTATGGCACATTAACATGCTTGGTCCTTGTTTTATTTACAATCCATCGTCCTCATGATATCATTCCATCCAATCACTGCACAGTTTGTTGATAAACTGATTTCCTCTATGTCTTTCACTTCTATTCCAGTTTTCTAACATACCTATTATAAGATATGCATCTAGTACCCAGTGTTTTTGATTACTTCAAGACAAAGTTCTGTGACTTGTTTTTTTCTTTTTAGTATCTTGAAGATAATTTATATAATCTCCACTGAAAGTCCTGGTACCTCAAGGCAAAGTAATGACAAATGCACTAAATGTGACTTTTAAAAATAGGTTGTGATTTTCCATAAAGATACATAACAATGCTTTTGTAGTTTTATTATCTTTGGGTAAATATTTTTTCTAACTTTATACTAAGACATAGGAAATTGTAAGACTTCATTTTCTTCGCATTTACCCACTAAAAAACACAACTGTCAAACTGTCAGATTTTATGACATTTTTCACCCATTTCACACAAAGATATGTTTGTATGCATAAATGTTGAGCATTGCTGTACAGTATACCTTCTTGCTGGCTACATGACTAAGTTAATACACAAAACATTCTATACATTTGCACTGCCACATTACATGCATAGAAACACCTTTACTTACTCATTGTTTACATCTGCCTTTAGAAGTGCAATAAGTAATGGTGAACTTGTTTTCTTCTTACAACCTGACCCCAAAATTACATTATTACTTACATGATATATTAATGTGGATTTATATCCAGAAGCTCACATTATGTGTCTTAAAGATGCTTTGCTGGAAAGAGTAGCAATGTCAGAATCAGGCTGGCTTCTATTTTCTCTAAAACATAGTTTTCTACAAAGAAGCTTTTAGACAATTGCATTGCTTTCCTCCTGAAAAACCTGCAATGTAGCAACCTCTTGCCTATCATGAAGTTAGTAGGAAGGACTCAGAATATATATACCATATGCTGGATTGTGTCAATTTGGATGATTTGTCATCTGAGTTCCAGAATCACAAGGTTACTTGAAGCAGTAGACCAGAGGGAGGAACGGGGCTGCTGTGTATACACATCAATGCAATTTGTACCACCTGCCTTACTTGGCAATTCACCACTGACACAATGACCATGGGAAAACATCCACAGGCAGGGCAAGGCACAGCAAAATTTTGAATAGCGAACAAACCACCCCTCAGGGCAGAACTGTGAGAAAGTACAGAAAATAATTATTGTCCAGATTTGTGGCTCATATTCATTATTTTTAAAATCCTAAATCATCTTCATTCAATAAATGTTTAATTCGACTACTTTATGCCAATCCACAAGACTACAAATGTCTATAGAGAACTGAGAGACTAGAGGAGGTTAAAACCCACATAGTGCTTCACAGGCCATGGCCATTTGTTTATCAGATGCCACCCTTACTGCATTTGGATGGCATGTGTAAGTTATAATTTGTTCAGATAAAATGTCTCCTGAGGATTAAAATTTAAGTGTTTAACATCTGTAAAATGATCCTTTAGAATCTTCCAAAGAGTACAGAATGCTGAAGTTTAAAGCTATGGTTATGATATCTAAACAGAAAAAATAAAACTTAATGGAGATATCATAAAACACAGGCTACAGAATGGATAAAAAGATTTATCACTGAGACTTTCTGCCACCTACAAGTTGAAAAGGAACAGCTGTCTTTGCTTCACGAGTGGTCCCACTTTCTGCTGCTATAGTCTGGCCTTCACCAGGGGAGGCCGTGCTGTGGATTCTGGTGGAAGAAGGCAAAAGAAGGCATGTCCTTCATTCCGTCTAGCATCCAGACTGAGGCCCATACCATTAATATTTGTTTTGAATCATATGGATTAAATTTTGAGTCTTTGAAAATTTTCATTTCAAATTTAAGCAACTGTTGGAAATGATAACAGTACAGCTCCTGTTATTGAAGATGATCATTAGAAAGCTTTTAAAAGGTTTTTTTCTGGAATGGACACATTGCACTGAAGGATAAGAAACAAAGCTCCTGAAGTAGATGCTAAACAAAATGAAAACTGATTGCACATCTTGTCTTCTTGCTACATAGGCCCAAAGTATGCCATAGTTCTAATGAACAGCTTTCTTAATAAATGCTATTTGGGATTTACAATGCCCTGGTTCCATCGTACCCTTGGCCTTGTGAGCAAAAGACCTACACAGACTACATTCCTGTGAGAACTGCTTCAACCAGCTTAGTCAAGACTAAGAATAGCATGCTGGCCCAGCATGCTACAAGCCTTTGCCCTTCTGCTTCCAAAGTAGGTTTTTTCCATTCCTAACCTTGGAATGGCTACAGCCCACTAGACAATTTGGTTAAAATAATCATTCTGTTAAATTCAAAAGAATTTATAGTTTTAAAATATTACATTTTTAAATTAAAGCTGTGTAAACATATCTCATTCCATGGAAACAAGGAGGAGCTAAGCGTGTGGAAAGATAGGATTATCAAATTATTCATTGCAAAAAATTCCCTTAAGACATAAAGATAATTTATTATCCATATGAATAATAGCCTTTAAACATTCTAGTATGGTAAACTTTCCTTGCCCCAAGCTTCCTTGTTTGGGGCTGTTTTCATGTTCAAGTTGAGCAGTTGCCTTAGCCATCTCCATTCCCCATTGTTGACAAGCTAGCTAAAGTTAGAAACAGCTGCATGAACAATGATACCAGCGCCAGGCAATCGTGGCACTCAGTGCCTTTAAAAATATGACCCCAAGTTATGTGAGGATTAGATGGGAAGTTAAGTTTTCATTTTGGAAGGTGCAGGTAAGAAAACTTAGGTATGGCTGGTTTCTTTTATGGCTAGAGGTAATTCATACATGTGGCCTTCCACATGGATCTGCAGTAGTCCAGGATTTGAACTGTGAGAAGCGCAAGGTTTAGATTTTTGAATAGGTTTCCAGCGGGACCAAAAGAGAAAAGTGCCAACAAGTTTACGGAGAGAGTTCATGTGTCAGAAGAAGGTGATCCCATTTCACATGCCCACAGTGTCATGAAGCTTCTCTGGCCTTGCAAATTGTCGTCAGTGGAAGTGCATAATCCTGAGGTAAAAGAAATAAAGTTACACTCACCAGCTAGCAGTCCTACATGTCTTAAACCAAAGTAGACTTAAAATCTCATGGTTTAAAATCCAAGTTTACAGTCTAATTTTTCTATTCTCATCACAGTTTTGGGGTAGATGCTAAACCTTCTGGTCCAAATAAGCAGATAGAACCGAATGTGCCGTAACTAACATATTTTTCTTCCTCTCTTAATTTTACTTACTATTTTAGTTTTCATTTTTGAGACAGGGACTCATGATGTAGCCTAAGCTCTCCTTGAATTTATAATCCTCTTGCTTAAGCCTTCAAAGTGTTAGGATTACACATATGTACCACCATGCTGTGTTTACTTTTTATTTGTGATTGTGGTAAGATATCATAACTTTATAATTACCATCTTCACTATCCTATATGTAAGACATTCCCACTGTTGTGTGACTGTCAGCCCTACTCTCTGCATCCATCATTCCAAATAGAAACTGGACTGTTCAACAGTAACTTCCACTGAGGACTCTATTAAATAAGAATTTCCTGTTTCCTCAGATATGGTTTATAGGTTGATGATTACAAATTTGGAGTAAAAATGTCCTATCTCAGCCTTATATGAATACATCAGGATATTGTTTCTTTACATTTCAGTCTCATAAAATTTACCTCATCTATTCTTTCCAAGTGGAATCAAACACATACACATTCAAACACCAAGTGTCACAGAGTATAGACATTTGTTGGTTGTTTTATAAATCTGCCAACTTAATGTAATATTTTAAATATGGTCTGATATAGAAGAAGTTTGAAAACTTGAAATTATAGCTCTTTCTACTCATTATAAGCATTATTACTTTACCAGTTTAATTGGCTTATATGATCTCTGTTCTTGGTCTTGTCCATAGATTGAAACTTAGGTTCAGAAATCTCATTTACTATGTAAAAGAAACAATACTGTTGCAAAAAAGTTATGTAACTGTAATATTTCTACATGTGCAAGTCTGCTGAGACTTTGTAGGTGGTTGTTTCCAGGAAGTACTAAAGAGAAAGTCAATGTCTTATTTCCACCTTATGCAGAATTTGCAACAAACATTTTAAGAAAGCATGCAATTCCAGTGCAGATGTATTTTTCTGTATTATGAACATAAACTCTACCATCTACAGGGCTTTTATTGTCTCTCAAATAATTTGTTCACTGCCATTGAAAATAATGTTAATGTATTTCTGACTTTTCTGTTTGCTGATAACACAAATAGAAAGCTGTCTATAACTATGTTTGTCCTTCCTGACTATAAAGAAGCATGAAGAAGTCCGAGTGGTACGTTTACAGGACCTGGTTGCTTAGAATCTTGGCGTCCCTGGTACAGTTAAACACAAGTCAGCACTGCCCTCATTGGCAATAACTCTCACCCTTTTGTTGTTGTTGTTCTGTTTTGGTTTTGTATCTTTGAAGCCTATGTCTATATAACAGAAAAGTAAAATTCATCTGAAAATTGCTCCTGAAAAATAATTTTAGCTAGGCAAATAATCTCCTTTCTCAGGAAATCTCACATAATGCCGTATGTGTTATAAATGTCAATACTTCATTGACCTCTTCAGCTCCAAGTGCTCCTTGGACCACATTTTCATACATAATGACTCTCAGAGAACATGAGGATGTGAAAAGATCTGGGATAATTTAGCAAGCGCAGACTAGAATGACTTGATGAAAAATGATACCAAATATATACAAACAAGAAAATGAGTGTTAGTAAAAATTCATGTTGAATATGTAGAAACTGTCTTGCTTGGGGACTAAAGGGATGCTCTATAGCAACAATCAGTTTAAAATTGTATCGCCAAAAAGTACTTGTGTTAGAGGTTTCATTTAAGTTCTGATTATATGTATATTTAGAAGATCTGTTTTTGATGAAACATCACCCTGAATACATTTTTGAAGATTTTTGAGTATTTTGAAGTATTTAGATATTTTGGTTTATAACAAATCAATGTTACCCTTTTCATTTTAAGAAAATCACCTGTTTCTTTTTTATTAAACTGTAGCTCAAAGAGTCATTCAAAGATATCAAAAAGAAATTCAACAACTTGAAGTTTAATTATTCCAAGAAAAATGAGAAATCTCGAAATCTGAAGGCTCTCCAATGTCAAATCCAACAAGTTGATATGTATATCGAGAAAATGCAGGTGATAAGAAAATGCTGTGTGTGTTTGTGAGAGAGAGGGAGAGGGCATGGTGCATGTATGACTACAGTTATTGCAAAATCATTTTGAAATTCAAGTCCAACTTGTTTTTATAGCATTGGGATTAAAATGGTAGTTTTCTAGTTTTATAATAATTGAGTTTTTGTGTGAAATAAATAATAAATTGATTTTTCTCTTTTTTTCAAAAAATAATATCTTTATTCTCTATAGCCCAAAGTCAGCCTTTCTAAAAATGTTTTACTTATGTGTTTGGCATTCAGCAAAATGATGCCAATTTCAAGTGGACTAACTTACAGAAAAATTTCATGGAGTAATCTATAGCAGCATTCTACCTGGAGCACAAATTTTATCACCTGAAATCAAGTGTGTCTTTCATTGCTGTTTAAACTATTCTGAGAGCTAGGTTTAATAGTTTACTAGTTTTCTAAACTTAAAGGTACTTTTAACTGGCAGATAAGGCCTAATAAATGCATATGTTGTTATGCTACTATGTCATGTTTCAGTACATGCAAATGTGTAATATTTAAATCAGGTTAAAATATCTCCACATGTATTTATCATTTCCCAATGGCCAAAAATTCAAAATCCTTTTCTCTAGTTTTCTAAAATCTATAGCATGTTATGAGTATGTACAGCCATGATACTCTGTGCTAAAACACCAAAACTTCAGTCTCCTGCCTCACCTTTGCTTAGTACCCACTGATGAACTCTGAAATTGATGCTTTGACACAGCTCCAGAAGAGTTTCCCAACTTATTCTATTATGTCCCCGCATACATGCACAGCCATGTGAACACAGGTATCTTTTATCTATGTCAGGACCTTCCCCTACAGCTCCCTGAACCTCCTTATGATCACATATCTGGTCTAGATTATTTTTCTAGATTTTCTGTATATTTATTAATACTGAGTGAATAATATACTTGTGAGAAAATCTGCTCTTTCCAAAATATACTTGCAACAATTACAGTTTTGACATATCAGAGTTGCAGAAGCAACAAGTATTTTTAAGTTTTTCTTTATTTTACCAGTTGCATCAGAAATAAAAAAAAAATAGTGTTATATTTAAAACTTTTTTGTACAGGCTTTGAGGAGGAAAATGGAAAAAGTTAATAACAAAACTTCTGATTCATTCTTAAACTATCCAAGTAATAAAGCCAATGTCCTTTTGGAAGCCATGAAGGATTTACATAAACATGTGGATGACTTTGACAAAGTTATCACAGATTACAAGAAGAATTTGGATCTGACTGAGCATCTCCAGGAGTTAATTGAAGAGGTATCTTCTTTGTGTTACAATATATTTTTGTTATTACAAATATTTAAGGAAATATTCTGCCCTGAGCATAGCGAATCATGTCTGTAATCTCAGTAGTTTGGAGGGAAGAGGCAGGAGGATTGCAACTTCAAAGCCAGCCTAGGCTACACAGCATAGCAGGACAGCCAAGAAGGGGCTGAGGTGATTTTGCCACTTTAAAACACTGCTACACTAGCCATCACTGAATCTTGCTTGCTTTTCAAAAACGTAAGTATAAACTTTGTGTGGACACATCATGTGTTGGTATCATCATTTCCCTCCTCCCTGTGCCCATCCCACTGAGGGTCCTCCTCAGTGGGAATTCTGGTATTCCCCATAAGGTTGTGGATTAGGAGTTGTGAGAGCAGCAGTCAGCCATTGTAGGGGATATTGTCTCTGGATATTCCCTCCCACTCTTTGGCTCTTACAGTCTTTCCACCTCATCTTCCACATAATTCCCTGAGCTGTGGTGGGTGTGTTTTAAGTTTACTTTAGTGTTGAGCTCTCAATAGCTTCTGAATTTCTGCTTTGGTATGTTTTGAGTCTCCTCAGTGTCTGTCTCCGTCACCCTGGTGCAGGTTGTCAGGCTCGCCATGCAAGCAGCACTCTTGCTCATGTCACCAACTCCTCTGTGGTTTCACCTGGGCCCTGGCTGATATGCGAGGGTGGGTCATCTCCTGCCAGGGAATCAGCTATCTTATCTTGTCTTGTTGATAGACTTTGCTTGTTCTAGGTTCTCACTGCCTTCTGAAAAAGAGACATAGATTCTTCAATGGATAGTGAGATCAGCATATGTTAAAGGGGACAAGCATTGTTGATTTAGAGGTTTTGATGGATGTAGCCCCTCTTTTGGCCAAAAAATAGTGGAAGCTTATTGTTGGAGGCCATACTCATGGTCTCCATAGGATTCTGACTCTGTTCCTGCTATAGGTTCCTTTCCACTGAGCAGATCTCTTAGCTAATCAGAAAGCCAAATGGTTGCCTACCTAGGCTGGGTGCCACCATTGCACAGGTGCATTTGTCTTGTAAGGCTGGTAGCTTTCATAATAGCAGTGTCCCCTGCTCGCTTACAATGTTGTTGGCCATTTCCCCTCAGCAGCTCATGTAGCACTTACAGCACTACATAGGCTAACCCTCTAGGTACTGGATTCCTTCTGTATTCCAGCCAGATCTCTCAATGTTCTGTGTTGGCAGCATGTAGTGTCTTCAGCAATAGGGTTTTACCTTTTATCTCAGGCAGGTAAGGTAATCAAGTGCTTTGAGAGAACTTCTCATGTTTTGAGGACCTCATAGGTATCTCTGGCCAACAGTTCAACATGGGTTATAACTGATTTCTGGTACTGGGAGTAATAAGCCATAGCCAAATGTTTTAAGGTTAAGCTTCATCCCACCCTCTCCAGGGCCCTTCTTGCCAGATGATTCCCTACGTAGTCCTATTGAAAGTTAAATGTTTTAGTTTAATATCCAGGGGAAAGGTTTCTATGGTACCAATTCATTGGATTTAGTTTAATGTATGTCTTTCCCTGCCCGCCTGTTCCCCTCCACCCAAACCCTTTTATCCCTATTAGACATCCCTCTAGTTGCCTGTCAGATACACCAGCAACTTAAGCTGTTGTAGGTTAGGAACCACAGATAAGGGAGAACATGTGGCATTTGTCTTTCTGTGCTTTTGTGATATGATCTATTCCAAGTCCATCCATTTTCCTTTAAATTTCATTATCTTATTTTTTTCCTTACTGCTGAGTAAAATTCCATTGTGTATATGTACCATCTTCATTTTCTATTTGTCAAACAATGGGCTTCTGAGTTGATTGCAAGTCTTAGCTATTGTGAATTGAGCATCATGCTTGCTTTCTTTAGGATAATTTCTTAAAGTAGAATTACTGGGCCAGAGGGAGGAACAATGCAATGCTGTGAGGTTCTTTACTGTGTTGTCCAGTTGCTCTTCAGAAAGTTTTTGCTAGTTTCCTAACAGCCACATCTGAGAGTTCTCTCTTCTTCATTACCTCACTTCAAGATGTTTGACCATCATGAAGTTATATTGACTGCTAGAGAGCTGTTTTAACATGCTCAAAGTGGCTTTTTTGCTTCACATCACTTGAAAACATTTAGGTAGATTCTGATAGCAAGATTTTCAGGTATAAATTTGTTATCAGTGTACTCTTTTTTTCTTTTCTCTAATAGTTTTATTTTTATTTATTTATTTGAGAAAGAGACAGAGAGATAGATAGAAAGAGAGAGAGGGAGTGGGCACACCAGGGCCCCCAGGTACTGCAAATGAACTCCAGACATATGTGCCACGTTGTGCATCTGGCTTACGAGAGTCCTGGGGAATTGAACCAAGGTCCTTTGGTTTTGCAGGCAAGTGCCTTAACCACTAAGCCATGTCTCTAGCCCCAGTGTGCTCTTTCTTATCATCAAGGGGATATGGTCAAGTTATGACTTCATACTTCTGATTGACCACCCTACACTTGAAGGCTTGAGTGTTCTTTGTTGCCTGCTATTCTGAATTGACTTTAAATTTAATACCACATAACCAAGGATAGTTATTCTTCTGTCTCTAACATATAGGTTGGCTGAAGCACCATGACACTTACTTCAAACCAGCTAACAGAGTCAGGTGTTGCTCTTTCTCTCCCAGTGCAGTGCCTTTGGCCCAGGGCAAACTTTCTTCTATTATAGTTATTTATTTTTACTGAAAAATTCATTTCTCCACTGTGCTTGGAAATATGACTATCTTATATTTTACAAAGGATGATTGTTCCTATATCCATAATCTGAACCTCATTCTTAAAGGAGAATCTATTATCGGAACATTAATAGTGTAATACTCTACCCATGACTGCCAGTTTATTAATATTTATTTATCAGGGATAGAGAGCTGGCTTAGTGGTTAAGCACTTCCCTGTGAAGCCTAAGGACCCCAGTTCAAGGCTCTATTCCCTAGTACCCACATAAGCCAGATGCACAAGGTGGTGCATGCATCTGGAGTTCGTTTGCAGTGGCTGGAGGCCCTGGTGAGCCCATTCTCTCTCTCTCTGTCTCTCTGTCTCTCTGTCTCTCTCTCTCTCCTTCTTTCTCTCTCTGTCTGTCACTCGCAAATAAATAAATTTAAAAAAATATTAGTTTATCATAATGGTTCTTTGTGTTATTTGGCTGTTGTTTGTATTCTTTTTATGTCAAATGCTATTTTAAAAATATTTTATTTATTTACTTATTTTATTTATTTATTTATTTACTTGAGAGGAAGAAAAAGGCAGAAAGAAAGAGAGATTGGGAGAAGAAAGGAGAGAAGAGGAGAGGAGACAATGGGCACACCAGGCCTCTAGCCACTGCAAACAAACTTCAGACACATGTGCCACCTTGTGCATACTGGGGAATTGACCAGATCCTTAGGTTTTGCAGGCAAGTGCCTTAACTGCTAAGCCATGTCTCCAGACCTTCAAATGCTTTTAATGCTACTTAAAAGCCTGCAACATTCTTTAAGAATTATATTGTAGCCAAATATAGAAAGAGAATCAAAGGAGCATCAAAGGTATTTCCATTCTTTTACTTTCTAATTATTTTACTTTTTTTTCGTAATTATACCACTTGATTTCTATATCTAAGAATAAAGTTATGTGAGCATATCCTTGTATTTTACTGAGGAAATTTAAGTATATGTGAACATAGAGTATAAGAAAATCAGTATCTGATGCTCATTCTGGCCAACATGAAGAACTTTAGGAGTATGATGTCTCTTTAATCTGTGTTTATTCTATTTTCATTTAGTGTAACTTTTGGTATGAAGATACAAGTGCCACAGTTGTAAGAGTTGGAAAGTATTCCATGGAGTGCCAAACAAAGGAAGCGGTGGAAATTCTCCACCAGCAGTTCACGAAGTTTATTGCCCCCTCAGTGCCTCAGCAAGAAGAAAGAATTCGAGAGGTCACTGAACTTGCTCAGCGTTTATATGGTAAGATCTCTTATAAGACACCCATCATTTGCCACTAACCCTAATCCAGCTGAGAGTAAAGCAAGGCCCTTACTACCCCACCAGAGAAAAGACTCAAGATAAGTGCTCATATTCAGCTAACGTAAGCACTATGGAGTCAAGGATAGAACTTGCAAGAGCAGATTAATCCTGGTCTGTAACTACCTTGTGGCAGCTCTCCTCCTCTATTGACTTTCTCCCCCTCCTTTTGTTAATTTCTAGGCCAACAAAACCAGAACCACACATTCTTTATATAGACAAAAAATGAAATTTTCACTAGTGTGATTCTTCAAACAATATACAAAACTCTAGTTATAGTTTAGATTGGCACAGAGCTTAAACTAAAGATGATTGTCCTTTCATTTCTGTGAAAACTTCCATTTATAGACGTCAGAAATAGCTGGACAATTCTTCCTTATCTTCCTTGTACTTGTACAATAAATGGGAGACCACCATCATCCTACAATTGTTTTCATCGCCTCCGTGATTATAAACCAGAGTGATGTTAGCCACAACCCTCTTCCATAATAGGGGTCCTCATGTAAGGAATTCCTGGGTTATAATAGTCCCTGAAGGCTCCAAGAAATAAATTCCATGAATTCTCTGATGTGATTTCTGTGAGAGACACAGCCTAGAAGGAAGACTGTAGCAGGTGGTACAAAATGCTTCCTTTGACCACCTACAGCTGTTTGGGGCAGACATTCGGTATTATAATATCTCCACACTCCCTGGGAGATATAAAAGCATACAACAACATGTACTGAACTGTCTAATATGATATGATTGAGAATGATTACTTAGATTTTCCAAAGGAAAAGAGTAGAAGCATAAAAATATTTATTAAGTCCTTATATTGCCATGATGCAGTGAATAGGCAAGATGCCTTCTCTCATGGAAGGGTCCAACATGTAACAGTTTAGATATCAGAAACAGCAGTCAGAGATACAAAGCAGATACAATACAGAATTTTGTACATTTAGAGAGGAATGTGATGTGTGTGCGTAATGTGCATGGTGTATAGTGTATGCATGTTTGTGTGTGCAAATATACACACCCTATGTGCAAGCGGAGGCCATAGGGAAACATCAAGTACCCTCTGTTATCTGTATTGCTCATCTGTGTGTTCCCTTGAAATGGAGTCACTGAACCCAGAGCTGCTGTTTTCCAGTCAGTCTGGCTGACAAGTGAGCCCTTGTTCTGTTGGGACTGGGGTTACAGGTATGCACAGATACACACAACTATTTATGTGGGTGTTGGGGAATCAAACATTTGTAAATTCAGACTTTCTCAGTCCTTCATGCTTGTATAGCTAAGCCCCCTCCTCAAGCCCATGAATGTGACTTCATGGGGTCCTTGTGAGTACTTATGACATCTTGAAATTGATTGTGCACAATGAAATATGTGCAGCTTGCCCTCTAGCATCCTACAGTCAGTAAAGAAAACAGACAGGTGTTGATACCACATATGACAAATGCAACAATAGAGGCAAGTATCTACAATACTGGGGGATCAGTGGGCCTCCATATCCTTTTTAATGCACTTATACCATAATGATGGCAACAAAGAGATCCATCACTTTTATTTACTTTTGCTTGATATTTCATTACTTGGTATTTCCTTTGGAATATTGTGAACAATAGTCCATTCAGTTATCAATTTGCCAATGATGAAATCACTGATTAGGTCAAAGCCCATGCTGTAAGCACTTCCAAAAAGTACCACCTCTGAACATTACAGAGGGGACCAAGGTTTCCGACATATGAGTCATGTGGACATTTCATACTGAAACAACAAATTGGGTATGGTGGCACACACCTGTAATGCCAACACATTGGAGATGCAAGCAGGAATATCATAAGCTCAAAGCAATCCTAGGCTATGTAGCAAGTTAGAGGCCATCCTGGGATACAAGAGACCCTGGTTTATCCCCCTTCCCAAAATTCACATCCAAACATAGGAACTGTAATACTTGGCTTTATTTAAAAAAAAAAACTCTTTTCATTTACCTGTTCAGCATGCATTTGTTAAGAACTCAATATCTATACACTTATAATAGACACTTGCGTGGTAAATTAAGATTGAGGCTATTTTATTTTCCTGTTGACAATTTGGCCTTTAAAAATAGATTTATCCTTACTCCTTCCCAGGATTGGAAGATGGGCAAAAATATGCTGAGAAGATAGTCACAAGACACAGAGAGATCCTTGAGTCTGTTACTGAATTATGTGGGTCTCTCAGGGAGCTTGAAGAAAAACTGAAGGTAATTTCTTATTTTCAGAATATGCATTATCAAGCGATATAAATAAAAATGTGTTGATCAAATGTCTTCTGGTGCAAAGATGTTCTAATAGAAATCCTCAAGAGACATAATGTGCACATTTGTGTCACAGCAATCTAACGTAATTATCTGGGTGTTTGTGATAATTAATTCTGTCTCCTATCAATGCAGAGAAAGATGTTTCTGGGAATGGGATCTAAATAAAATTGAGGTGTCTCATTTACATTTCTAAGGGATCATATCCTAAGGAATGAATGTGTGACATTAAAACCAAGCAAAGTCTATATTAAGTAGTCTAATGTTTCTATTCAAAAATAATAGATGCAATGGCTTTCCTTCCTCCAAATTGTGGCACCAGAGAAAATAACACTAATATACAAGTATTATATTGAACATTTAACATCATGAAAATATTAACTAACCATTATAACTTTCATGGTATGAAAAAAAACTTGAAGGGTGAAAATATAAAGTAGGAACTGGGGAGATACATCAAGACATGAGTTCCATCTGCAGGCATGGCCACTAATGCCTGTACCTAAGCTTTGAGAGAGCCATAGACAGGAAGATCATAGGGGTTTCCTGGTCAGCCAATCTCACTGAAAAATGGAGAGCTACAAGTTCTCTCAGACTCTTCTTCAGGGAAATAAGATGGAAGAGTGATAGAGAAAGACATCCAATGTCTTCCTATGGCATCCATACACATGCACATAGAGTACACTTATCTTGAGAGAGAGAGAGAAAGAGAGAGACAGAGAGAGAGAAAGACAGAGAGAGAAAGTAAATATTTATGATGTCTATGTACAGGTAAAAAACAATTGAAGGAAAACCGTGTGCTTCTATCTATCATCCTAAAAACTGGTTGGATTTATGATACTTTCAAAACTGACTAAAAAATACTTGCAATTAGGATAAGGAGGATAGGCCAGTAATTAAGAGCATAGGTTCTAGATTAAAACGCAGCAGCCTTGGAACACCAACTCTTTGGGCTGCATATTGGGCAAATGATTTGGTCTTCCTGAAGCTCAGGTTTCCATTCTACTATCTGGATCACAGGATGGCCCTAAGGATTGAATGTGAAGATGCCCACATGAAATGTGCTGATCACTACTGTTATTAATGCCTACCAGTGACCATGCAACACAGAGCAAAATCATATTTATTTGGTAGCAACTACTTTTTCAAAGTGAATGTCCATTACATAAATTTTAATGTCTATTTAATTCAAATAATTTGTACAAATTTTGACTCCATAGGTACCTAATCAAAATACTTTCCTCCTTTGGTTAACAGTGTACATTTTTAAGCCATATATATATATATATATATACACACATATATATAATCACTACAATGATAATCTTTGTGAATGGCATTTTCATTCTTATATATTATTACCTACACATAAATTTCCAAAGCAGCATCAGAGAAATAGATATGAAATCAATCTAATGTTTCTAATTTGTGTGTCAAATTACTTTTCATAATGATTTTACATTTGTAGTTCCTCTAATAATATATTAATGAACCATATATATTATATTTTTTGATTGTGCATGTACATATTCCACACATACATATGTGAATGTATGCACATATGTATGTGTGGAATATGTGTTGTATTTTGTATGTGCGATATATGCACATGCATGTGAGGATGTGTGCATGCCATGTGTATGTGTGCATAGGCTAGAGGAAAACTTTGGGTGCCGTTCTCTACTGCTCACCCAGGGATTTCCTGGGAACAGAGTTTCTCCCTCAAATCAAGCTGCCATGTTTTGGTCAGCAAACCCTAGAAATTCTCATTTACCATTTCTTTCTCACTATTTCCTCTGACTATGCTACTCTGTGAACTACAAAATCATTCTCATTTACATTGAATGTATACTTTTAGCTTAATGAAATTCTCTCTCTCTAAATGATATTCCTTTCTACCTCTTTCCTTCATAACTAGTCTGCCAGGAAGAGTTGATTCCACAGTCTGTCCTCCCTTCCTCATTCCCTGTTCCTTGGGTACTCCTAGTAGTCAGGATCGTATTTTCTTTTGTATTCCTGACACACCACCTGGATTCCCCACTGCACTAGTGGAGAGTCCCAGGATTTTATACCCAGCTTGATTCACCTCCCTAAATACAGTTCTGCTTATGTTGTTTCATATCCAAAACATATTTGAAAAAAAAAAAAAAGCTCTTCACAGTTTACCAAATGCAAACTTAAGGCTCTTTGATGTTCTGAGACTGGTCATCTTTCAACATTGCTAGACATTTACATTGATCAAAGGTTCCTGTTCCACTGGTAGCTACTACACATTCCCTAGTGGTTCCTCCTTCCGAATCTTTACTTCCATCCAAGCACATGGCCTTCTGTTTCTGTTAGCAAAATCCTGCCATCTCTCCACTTCAAATCTAAGTACCCTTCTCTCCACAATCTTTCTCATCATTCCTTCTCTGGCCTCCCGTGGTGCTTGTGTTCTTTACATCCTGGTTTATTCCAGCTGCCATACCAAACACTGTGTAGCCCAGATGGCTTATGTACAACAGAACTTTATTTCTCAGGGCTCTGGAGGTTGGTAAGTCCAACATCAAAACACAGGCAGTTTGATGCCTAGTGATCTCCCACTTCCTCACAGTCCCTTGGAGGGCAAAAGCTCTCTTTCACAGGATCACTAACCCTATGCCTGAGGCTTCATTTCTTCCTATCAAGGAAGTAATAAAAATAGACTCAGAAATCCTTGCTAAGTCTAAAGTAGTGATAAAATCATTTGTGTTTGTATAGTAATTTGATATTTACAAAGGACTTTCATATATATTATGTCCAATGATTTCCAAGTAACTTTCAGATTGAGGTAAGATAAATGTTGCTTTTCTTGTGAAAAACTGAAGGGAGTCCATATAATCCTTGGGGACCCACAGTCCGTAGAGGTGGGTCTGGAATTTGAGCTTAGATCTAATTCAACCTGTTATTCTTTACACAACAGCTGCCCTTGTGAAATTAGATACCAAGTGTGCATTTGTGTAGAGTGATTCATGCATTAATACATACAGTGTCACTCTGGAGCTGAAATTCAAAGCTGAATCTCCCTAGAAGTGTATCTCCAAATTTTCTAAGCTAGTGGAATATGCACCTTGGTAAGTATGCCTATTTCCTGATGCTGTCTAATGGCCACCATCCACATGGAGCATTTTTCTGCTATAATACAATCGGCATCCAACATTACTGTGTTCTATCACGTGGTGCCTCCATTCATCTTCACGAATTCTCCGCAGCCCTTACATTTGACTCCCTAACACTTTGCAAAGCTCCTCTACATCTGCGACTAGAGTTGGGGCCCTTGAAATGCAGGAACAAGATATTGCCACACACACGAGACACCCCTCTGTTCTTAACTGTCCTTCACTACACTGTGATATTTCCTTGCTCTTTTCAAGATTCTCCCGGTTTGCTTGTGTAGCTTCACTGCTTCTCCTGTGATCTTCTCTACCAGAAGCCGTTACTCATTTCTTCCTCGCTGCTGCTCCCCTGACTCTGCTAATGGTTTAATCTACCTTATTCTGCGCTTTCTGTCTGGAAAATGCATCAGCAAGAGCATCCTACTGAACCATTTACATTTTTCCCTGTTGGACTTTTGAAAAATTTGGTTTTAGCAGCATGAACTTTGTCCAAGGAGTGAGGAGAAGGAGAGCTGTGAGCTTGGAGATTTTGTGAATTACGTCACGGGGGTATATTGGTCTCTCATGAGATACATTGGCTGAAAGGCTGCAATTGGCTTACGGTTTTCTTCCAAGAGGTTAGGGTATGGTATTGTTCCTCCAACTTCCCTGTCACATGCTCATGCTACTTATTGATTTATACAGCAGGGCAATATTACAAAGATGAGTCCAAATTTGGAGGACGTCCACGACAATTACATTGACCTACTAAAGGAATCAGCAAGAAATGAACAGGATCCATTCAATGAGGAAAGGAATAAGGTAAAGAAAACTATGCAACTTCTACTATTCCTTACTTCTGTTTTGAGAATAGACATTGTACATGGCAAACAATGTAATTAAATATTTCTCACATAACCAAATTGAATGTCCCAATATAAATTCAGTGTGATTCAATCCTGTTCCTGACATTCTAACTACCCCTTACTTGGTCCTTCTTTCTCCTACTGTTGCTCTGGGTCCTTTCTACTGAAGACAGAGCCATAACTTTTCACAGTGACAATGGGACCTCCATCCCAGCACCATCATATTAGGCCAAGCTACTTCTATTTTTCCCTTCTCTAGCTACTGTCCCCATTTATCCTTCCATGTTTAATCTAATGTCAAATTTTACTTCCCTGTTTATCATATTGCCAAAATGTAGGTTGTTAAAAATTCCTTTACACTGTCCATTGGGAAATCTTAGTACATAAGATTCAGGCATATGTACAAAGTCCATAGAGAAATGTTTAAATTACTTTAAAAACTATCCATTTGCATCCAAGTTAAAGTATATACAAAACTACAAATATTCATAAAATTCAAACATATCATGCTTTTTATTGTATTATTTGAATTGTCACATCCTTCTGGATTTTCCATATAAGTTATGCACTTTCTTCTTAGCTACTGGATTGTAATTGGCATTTAACTTTTTACTTTGCAACTTTCCTATGTCCAGTGTTTCTTTTCTGAAAGGACAGCAGGTCCAACATGACTCTCAATAGCCACCAAATGAATGAAATATGCTCCTATGGTAAAAGAGTTCATTGCACATGCACACAAACAAGTACATACTCACACTTGCACACACACCATGCTCTTATTCATTGTAGTTATTTCATGGACCAAGATTTCCTTCCTTGCAGTCTATATGATTCTTTGCTTTGTTGCAGGTCCTTTTCCATAGGTTAAATCTATCTCAGGGTTCAGTGCAATTATATGGCCCCCCAGACACTGAGTACCATTAAGGAAGCTCTCTTTCTTTTGTGGTATAGTTTTCAGCCACTTAAACCTAGAGTGCTCTCTGAGAGCAAAGACAGTTGTCCGGCCCTAGTCATCTTGTCTGACTTTAGTCTTTCATCATATGGTCTTTGGTTATTCTGGTCTAAGTCAGAGCTTCTTACCCTCAGGATTACTGACATTTTGCCCAGGGAATTCTCTGCTGTAGGCTTATAGGGTGAGTGTTCATTGTCAAATATTTAATAGCATCCCTTTGCTGCTACCCACCAGATGCAAATAATGTCACTGTCCACCCCAGTCCCAACCCCAAAAAAGTCTAGACATAACCAAATGTTCCACTGGGAGCAGAATCACTCTTTTATTGAGAACCAAAACAAGTAGTTGACATATAAAAATATATCATTTTAAATCTAATGTACTATACATTCTTATTTAAGTTTCTAAACATTTTAGATCCAGAATCATATTACATTTTAAGTTGTGCATATTTTCCTACATGATGAACCAGGCATGTTTTATTAGAGCTCAGTAACACAAGTTGCTGAAGGAAACACACTTAGATTTAGTAAAAAAATTTTTATCTTGCTTTTATTTATTTTCTTATCAGAAGAAGCCTTTAAATAAAAAAGGATTTACTTTCATTGAAAAGTAACTTTTATTTTAATATAAATTAAAACACATTCTAGATCATCAGTCATTTAGAATAAAAGTGAAAGTCCACAATTATAACTGTCAAGCATTCTCGTTGACATCATTTCATATACACATTCCAGTGCAATTGGTACAGACAGCATAATGACAGGGTAGCAGTAATCTCCACTTTTAAGCAGCTCAATCACATTTCCCCTCTTATTGTCTCTATTATTTACACATGGGTCAGATGTAATGATTCCCCAAAACATCCTGTGAGGAGATAATAAGAAGTACCAAGTAAAAGCTTGTCCAGGAATTACTGCATTCAATTCTGGGACCCTTAAATGGTGTTAATCTTCCTCAGAAAATTATGTGAGTTGGAAAGAATAGTTCCACCCAATGATTACAGAGAAGATATTTATCACAGGAATTTTCTCTTGGAGACAGCAAAATGCTCCTTATTTTTCTGACCCCCAAATGGATCAGGTAGCATCCGACCCTTCAGTGCAATGCACAGAGCACTGCGCTGCATCCCTTTGTCCCCAGGGTGGGAGCCGAAGCTAAACCTTAGCAATCGCTGAAAACTCCCAAGAGTATTTAAAGACTTGCCCGAAGACATGGAACTCTTTGGTTTAAGATAAGGGGTTTTGATGCCAGCATTTAGAGTTATAGAATTTTAGTGCTAGAAGGGCTTAAAAATCATCCAATCAAATATCAATTTACAGTTGAGGAAACTGATGCCAAAAGACTTGACTTTGCTTTCCAAAACTGACAGAAACTAATGGCAGGCAGCCTAGGTCTGAATTTTCAGCCTGGTGTGTTTCCTATGAGACTAAAGGGGATCTCCGAGGGACGAGCGCATCAAAGCTGTTTTTAATGATACTGTAGATGTCCATGAAACCTTCCCCTTCCTTCTACTCCTGTTTTTTATGAGGTTCAGTAGAGCAACACCATGGAAATGCCTTTAGTTCAGTGGAATTTCTTATCAGACTGGGGGACAATCCCTAGGACCCCCTCTGCTAATCCTTATCATGGATCAGATCAGAGGAAGACAGGCACAGATACTGAAAAAATCAGGAGAGAACAAAGTATTTTCTTCCACCTGTCTGTTTTCTTCTTCTACTTTGTCTTTTTAAGTGTCCTGAGGCATCAAGTCACTTCTTACCTGCCCAGGAAGCCTCTCAGGGTCTTCTCCAGAAATGCTTTTCATAGACCAAATCTTTCTTTGCCTAATATCTTTGTTTTATACTTCCCACCACTAAGTCTACTTATCCTAGAGTAAGAATACTCACAGTGGTGATATTCTGGAGTGTAAAGTACTATGATATTCCTTTGCACTTACACTGTGTGTTCCTCCTCATTCAGTATACTTGGAGGACTGATTTTGCCCACTTGGGACAATGATGCATTATGGTCCCTTCCAGATCCTGGGTCTGCCTATGTGAGATGACTGTAAACCCAAGTCCTTGGGTGGAAATTCAAGTTCAGCAGTCATGGCAGAGATAAGACTTGAGACTTACTTGAATTTTGCATTAACTAAAATTCAATTGATCATGAGGTCTGAAAGTAGGTGAGTTCTCTAAAGGAAAACTGCTGTTGCAGTCAGGTGTCTCTTTGCTGGTAGAAATCACCCAACCAAGAGCAGCTTTGGGGAAAAAAGGGTTTATTTTGGCTTATAAGCTCAAAGGGGGAGCTCCCTGATGGCAGGGAAAATGATGGCATGAGCATAGAGTGAAGATCATCCCCTGGCCAACATCAGGTGGACAACAGGAGAGTGTGCCAAATACTGGCATGGGGAAACTGGCTATAACACCCATAAGTCTACCCCCAACAATACACTGCCTCCAGAAGGCATTAATTCCCAAATCTCCATCAGCTGGGAACCTAGCATTCAGAATACCTAAGTTTATGGGGGACACCTGAATCAAACCACCACAAGTACTAAAGAATATTATATTAAGAATAAGCAGTAATTAAAGGCCAGATCATAGATCATTCACATGTGTAGAAAGTGGTAATCAGCAAAACACACAAAGAGCAGTGAGGACATAATAGAAACAAATGTAGAATGGAGTTATGTTTTGGTGACCTAAACTATGTTTAGATCAGTGTTTATCAGCCATTTGGCCAGAAGTCATTAGAATGATACAAATACATCTTATGCCAAAGAGGATCACATGCTGGAAAAATAGAGAAAACTATGTGCTATATGTGAAGATTTAGATATGTTTTTCACAAATGAAACTTACCTCTTAATGAGTTGTAAACATATGACTGGAAACTTTCACAATGACTTAAGAACTGTATTCTTTGTATTCTTTTTTTTTTTTTCCAAGGTAGGGTCTCACTCTAGTTCAGGCTGACCTGGATTTTACTATGTAGTCTCAGGGTGGCCTCGAACTCATGGTGATTCTGCTACCTCTGCCTCCCGAGTACTGGGGTTAAAGGCATCCGCCACCACACTCAGCTTTTAAGAACTATATTCTTATTTACATTTTGAGAATAAAGGCAGAAATACCAAGAGCCAAATGGACATACTTGGAAAAAATTTACATTGAACTCACCTTAGTTACCTTGTTGTGATAACTACCTAATAGGTACTTCTAGATTAGTGTCCTAGGAATAATTTACTGTGATTTTAGAAAGTCATTTGGTAAACATACTCATGGTATCCCCCTCAAGATAAGTGAAGAGAATTATGAACTGAGTGAGGGTTTGGATAGGTGATAATTGTACCCAGGAGTATTAAGTAGTTCATCAATGCCAACTTGGAAGACAGTTTGCCTTTCGGAGACACTTAGCCTTTTATTAAACTCTGTCATTGTCTACATTTTTTTTTTATCAATGGCATTAATGAACAAAAGAGATGGAAAATTTTAGTTGACTAAAAGGTCAGTAGGAATCAATGTTTTCCTGTGATTCTCATAAAAACAAACAAAAAACTTATACAATTGTTTTAGTAAACTAAATCATATGGATCAATGAGATGTTGATTCTACTGAATATTCCCCACCTGGAGAGCAAATAGAGTCTAAAAACAAGCAGAGAAAATCAGTTAATAAGTTGAAATGTTTCCAAAAATATTTGAGGAAATACTCCCTTTTATTGTTAGTAGAAATTATTTGGTAGCATTATTTTCTATGAAAAGTGCATGTTTATTTCTGGAATTACAAGAAGTAAAAATAGGGCTGGAGAGATTGCTCAGTGGTTAGAAGAAGCATTTTCTTGCAGTGTCTGATGTCCAGGGTTCAATTCCCCAATACCCATGTAAAGCCAGATACACAAAGTAGCACATGCATCTGGAGATCACAGTGACAGGAGGCCCTGGCATGCTCATTCTCTCTCTCTCTCTCTCTCTCTCTCTCTCTCTCTTTCTCTCTCTCTCTTTCTCACTCCCCTTCTTTCTGTCTCTCAAATAAATAAATAAAATATGTTTTATTTAAAGTGAAAATATAATATCCTTCAATTTCCTTCTTGTATTTGATAACAACTGAAAGTAAGGTAGAGAAATTGGCAATCCATAACCATAAAAGCTGGGTTGGAAGGCATGGCTTGTTCTTGCCTGCTGGGTTTCCTAAAACTTTGCACCTGGTGTAGATAGAGTTGCCTACCCAGCCACTATGACATACAGCTAGATGCCCATAGGCTTTCCCTCCAGGGCTGCTATGCCCTAGAACCAAGAAGCACAACCATTTGTGAAAGGTATATCCATAGGGATTCCCTAAGAGGCAAAGCTGAGCATGTTCACTTCCTTCATCTATGCTCTTGCATTGGTCAGTCCACTCCTCCCCAGTTGGGATTGAGGATGCATGAGGCGACTGGCTTGGAGTTTTATTCAAGTTTTCCCCATGACCTTGTTGTAAATTTTCAGAAAGTTTGAAAACATTATTCTTCTGTGGACAGGTAGAGGCTACCAGAGAAAGTCACTGTTTGCCCTGAGATGGCCTGCAGATCAACAAGGTTCCTATCAAGGTGCTTGTAGCTCTGAAGGTCACCATGCTGATGAAAGTTCCAGAAGTATAGATGTGATGTTTAGTGCAAAGAGGGTCAGAGGTTATGGAGGCCAGTTTCCAAGTAAGCAAGGATCTAATAAGACAGAAGGCAGCTGTACTTCCTCTGTGTAGCAGGACAGAAACAGACCCACCAGAAGACAACACAAAAAGACATGGTGTTGCTACACTCAGAAAGAGAGTCTTAACCAAGCTGAAGCATAAAATTCTCTAAGAAAGCACCCTTTCAGACAAAGTATTTAAACAAATGCAGACAAAATGTGGTAGAGGAGACTCTTGGATTTAATGAACAATTAGGTTAAGGTCTCTATGAGAAGGAGATAAGCGTTCTACTTTTAGAAAGAGAGTAAGAGCAAGGCATGCTTTGCTGCTATAGAAGAACCAGCAGAGAGCTGGGCATGGTGATGCACACCTTTAATCCCAGCACTTGAGAGGCAGAGGTAAGAGGATTTCTGTGAGCTTGAGGCCACCCTGAGAATACAGAGTGAATTCCAGGTCAGCCTGTGTGGAACTGAGACCCTACCTAAAAAAAAAAAAAAGAACTGGCAGAAGGAACAGTATTCCCTAATGCACTGGGATGTGTGTTTAGTTCCCAAGTCGATTTTTTAAATTATTATTTTTATTTTTTACAGAGAGAGAAAGAGAATTGGAGCTTCAGGGCCTCAGCCACTGCAATCAAACTCCAGATGCCTGAACCATCTAGTGGGCTTGTGGGACCTTGTACTTGTCCTCATCTTTGTGCATTTGGCTAATGTGGTATCTGGAGAATCAAACATGGGTCCTGAAGCTTTGCAAGCAAGCACTAAGCACTAACCACTGTGCAATCTCTCCAGGCCCTAAGTTAAGTTTTAAATGAGAAGGACTTTCAAGAACTGAATTCTAGAGTCATAACTTAAAACTTCCATTAAATGACTAAAGGAAACCACTTTCCTTTTATGTTTTATATTATGTGAGGCCATGCCTGTGATAGCAGAAAAATCTTTTGTTTCTACTTTCTCACCTGAAAACACATTTATTTTCTCAAGAATCACTTTTAAAGTGTATGTCAAGAACAGTAATTATAGGCTGAAATAAAAAGCTCATAATCAGGGGGCTAGAGGGATGGCTTAGTGGTTAAGGTGTTTGCCTATAAAGCCGAAGGACCCAGGTTCTATTCCCCAGGACCCATGTTAGCAAGATGCACAAGGGGCTGAATGCCTCTGGAGTTCATTTGCAGTGGCTGGAGGCCCTGGTGCAACCATTCTCTCTCTCTCCCTCTCTCTCTCCCTCCCTCTTTCTCTGTCAAATAAATAAATAATAAAAAATATATAATCAGGGCAAGTCTTGACTTCCTTATGACCATGTGGAACAGGACAAAACATGCCAGTTGAGTTAAAAAAACACTCTGGGGCTGGAGAGATGGCTTAGCGGTTAAGCGCTTGCCTGTGAAGCCTAAGGACCCCGGTTCGAGGCTCAGTTCTCCAGGACCCACGTTAGCCAGACGCACAAGGGGGCGCATGCGTCTGGAGTTCGTTTGCAGTGGCTGGAGGCCCTGGCGCGCCCATTCTCTCTCTCTCTCTCTCTTTCTCTCTCTCTCCCTCTGCCTCTTTCTCTCGCTGTTTGTCGCTCTCAAGTAAATAAATAAAAATACAAAAAAAATTTAAAAAAAAAAAACACTCTGAATGCTACAAAAGGGCACTGAAAGTAGATAGAAAATCTATAGACTGAGGTAGATGAGGTCACTTGCAGCTTCACTGTCCTCTCCACTTATGCCAGGGATGGATGTGCATTAATGAGGACAGACTAGGATGGTGTAAGCAGAAGTGTAGAGAGTAGCTTTTCCCCTGTGTCTTGGCCCACTCCTGTGACATGTAACTGTATCATTAATATCACTCTCCTCTGCTTGCCTACAAAGTCTAAGGACCTAGGTTTGATTTTCCAGTACCCATGTAAGCCAAATGCACATGGTGGAGTGAATATCTAGAGTTCATTTGCAGGGGCTAGAGACCCTGGTGTACCCAATCTCTCTCCCTCCCACCTTTTCCTCTCTCTCAAATAAAATAAATTATTTAAAAAATTACCCTCCTCCACATGGGGGTCAAATCTACATGTGGAGACTGTGCCTACTTTCACTCACCATTTTATCCCTCCATTGCCTAGCAGCATATCAAGCATACAACTAGGTAGTCAATAGAATTTTTTTCAACATAAGACTAAAACTAAGAACATTAAGAAAATAGAGACAGAGCTGGGTGTGGTGGCGTATGCCTTTAATCCCAGCACTGAGGAGGCAAAGGTAGGAGGATCCCTGTGAGTTCAAGGCCACCCTGAGACTATGTAGTAAATTCCAGGTCACCCTGAGCTAGAGTGAGACCCTACATCGAAAAACCAAAAAAATAAAAAATAAAAAAGAAGAGGAATAAGAAAATAGAGACAGTAAGAATGCTTTCTCTATATGAGGCCCCTAGACTACTCTTAAGGTTGTCAGGAGCTAGGTGAGAGGAAGAGTTAGGAACTACTGCTTGTTGGGTACTGTGTTTCAGTTTGGGAACATGGAAAAAGTCCCAGAGATGGATGGGAGTGATGATCACACAACAATATGAATATACTGAAAACCAATGAACTGTGTGTTTAAAAATGGTTAAAATGGTAAAAGAAAAAAAAAATCTGCTGTGTATATTCTAGAATTTAAACCTGAAGAATGGCTTTCTTGGGAGAGAAGAAGGTGTTATTCTCAGAAGGTCTTGAGGGAACTGTTCCCAAGGGGTCTGTGATGTTCAGAAGCTATGTGATCACCCAGTAGCTGGACAAGCAGACGGAAGCAGGATGTGCTGGTTGAGTAACCTTCTCATATAGATGAAAACTGGATCCAGTCCATCTCCTGCAACTGCAGATGCAAAACTAGGCTTTGTTGCTCCTATTTCACAAGGCCTATCACATTTCACTCTGAGATTTGAGGACAGTTTGGTAGCTCTGTGTCATGGGATGGGACTGCTCCCAAATTAGTCTCAAGTTCCATGAGCCTTATGCCAGCTGGCTAAGCCTTAACTCACTGTAGGTTCTCTCTGGTGGCCCATGTCTCGTTGCGTGTCACTGTGATGGGATCGTGGGAAAGAACCTTACTTAAATAACAACATTTTGGGTTTTTCTTCTTTGAAGGGGCAGGCCCAGGGAGCAGACATCTTGGTGGTCAATGGAAAAGGCCAAGATGGGCTTCCACAGGAGGTAGAACCGCTCTCCTCTGCCAAAGAAGATGACACCCAGGGTGTGGTTCTCCCCGAAGACATGCTATCTGGAGACGACACTGAGTGTGTCTCCCCTGACGACATCTCCTTACCACCCCTCCCAGGAAGCCCCGAGTCCCCCCTGGCACCTTCAGCCATGGATGTGGAGCAGCCTCCCAGCTCCAGGGTTCTCACTCTTCAAGCCAGCCACCGCAAGATGCAGATGGAGTCTGGTGGCCCAGGGGAGGCCCAGGAGTCCGCACTTCCTCCACCTCTTGCTTCTGCTGATGTGCGCAATGATAAGAAAGACATTCCTAGTCATTCTGAGAGGCCCTATTCCCAGTTCAAAGCGGAGTCATCATTCACCTCCAGTGGACTGGTAGAAAAGAGCACTGCACTGTACATCAGTGTTAAACAACCTGAGAGCATGCCCAGGGACGTGCACGAGACCGCTTTTCAGCAGCACGCCCGGCCCCAGGGAGGCTTACTAGAACCCCAGGAAAAAATGCATGCTGATTCTAATGTCACTAAAACCCAGGACAGGCTGCATGCTGCCCCTGATGTCTGCCTGGGTCTCGGCTCTCCATCAGACATCAGATCAGTCCATCCGAGGCAGACGGGTCCCAGAGGAGAGATAAAAAGCATGCCTGCAAAGAACAGTGTGATCAGCCTAGCTGGCCAGGCACCTCATTTCTCCAGGCTCCTGTCCAATGTCACTGTCATGGAAGGTTCTCCGGTGACTTTGGAAGTCGAAGTAACGGGATTTCCAGAGCCTACACTCACATGGTGGGTAGCTTATAATGACAAGCCATAGAGAGAAATAAACAGGCCCACTGACCATATCTTCCTGTGTGACTAACTTCAAGGTTTAGGGCCTGCTGACTAACACTAGGTGAGGCTGCCGCTTGCATGATTGGATCTCACAGTAAAGCCCTACCCTCATTTCAGCAAGAGCATTTTAATACCCTTAGGAAAGAAAAGTAACCACCCCAAATAATAATTTAACATACTCTAAAGGCACGGTGTTGATTCTGCTTGTTTTTGTTCTTTCCATTTAACATTCCTCATCTCTGAAAATTAGGGCTCTAAATACTTTCCCTGTTTCACAATCAGCATGATATTTTCTTGGTTTAACACCCTTTACGCAATTAAGAAGCCCAAGAATTTGGGGTTCTTTTCCTTCCCTTTGATTTACTTATTTCATCTGTCCCTCTTTCCTGCAGAGCCATACATGCCACTGATGTACTATTTATTTGTCTGTCTTACCAAGATTCCTTTTAATAAATTTCTTCAGTGTGAGAGGTGGAATAAAATATTTCTTTTACGGTTACTTCAGGTCACGGGCAATGAACTCATTTTTAAAAGCTGGAGAAATATCTGAGCTGTAAACATGATTTTACTCCAGAGGCATTACTTTGCAACCTATTTGTTTTAGTGAAAATAAAGTATACATTATATCTTTCAAACCACCTACTGTTAATAGCAGATGTACTTTTGCAACATGTGGTTTACTTTTAAGGCTTTAGAAATTTTTCATCCTTAAGAAATTTATTCGAAGACAAACTGAAAAACATGTGGCAGTGAGTTTATCCTTACAAACTAAGTGCACAGGATTTGAAGTTGATAGGATAGTGCAGTAGAAGTTAAAGCAAGATATGATTGTTGTGCTCTCTTTTTTCCAGTACTTTAAGTGTGAACCACTTATCCAAAGACATAGGAGAACTTTGGTTCTCAAGTTAGTAGGAGAAATTGCATTTGTCTACAGTGCAGTCCTGAGTGCTTTGGGCTTTGTTAATTTTTTAAACTGCATGTTTTTTACAAATCGAGAATTTTGTATTTATGAACTTCCAGACATATTTATTTCATTATTAAATATGAGTTCACCCCAAAGAATACTGTCGTCTGGGGTGTTTCTTGGGTTTATCCACACATGTAAGAGGCTTGGCTAGTAAATATGGTAAATGTGCTAGCAAAGTGCACATTGTTGAAGAACACTTGAAAATTGTGGGGGAAAAAAACCATTTCACTGTCAGATTTATAAAGTTGTGCTCAGTGAACAACTGACAAGCTGTCAGGAGGCATGCATTCTTAAGACACTCTGAAAATGGAAAATTATCACTTAGGCAATGAGAACAAAAACTGTGTTTTTTTTAAATCAGTCCTTGCATGGAAGTAAGTGCAAATAAATATACAAAAATATAAAATATACGAAACTCAAAAATTACTTGGTGTCTAAAAAGATCTAGGTAAATGTTCATTCACTAGGAAGCTTTTAGAACTGAGGCATGCATAGCCAACATTCAACTGCATAGATTCTTTCAATAACGAGAAGTCATCTTCTTCTAATGAAATTAATGCACACACACACACACACACACACACACACACACACACCCCAAGCGAAATCACTTCAGCAGGAAATAGTGCATAAGTTCCTTCCTTATCATGGCACATTTGTCTCCCTGGGAGGACCTGGTGGTATGAATATGCAAGACGGATGAGCCCCGCTTGTGTACAGATTCTAGGGGTTGTCATCACAACTGCTGAACCATAGCAACAGGAAGGGAGAAGCAGACTCTGTGTGAAGATGGATTTCACACTCTATGTGGGTAACTGTTGCCATGAGCAAATGGTGACCCAGTATGACCAGATGGTCTGGTACTTTCGAATAGCTGGATATCTGAATTTTCATGTCTATGATTCCAATGGTTAAATGTTGTCAAAGAATTTACTCTTTCAAAATCATGACCTGACTCAATCAAAGGAGTTCTTTGGCCACCAGTTACCAACCTTTGATTGAAAGACAATCTCCCTGGCATCTACGCAAACTCCTGATACAACTAGGGAACTTTGCAGTGGGAAGGGGTCTGCTTGGGATAGCCTTAGGACATAACATGTGAGCGATGTGAACAAGCAGCGGTCCTGATGTTGAAAACTGACTCTCTGCTTCAGGTACAAGGAGGGCCAGAGGTTGCCTGCAGACGGACACTTAAAGGTTTTGCGCAAGGAGACAAAGCATTCGGTGTTCATTCCGAAGGTCTGTGAGGCAGACTCAGGCCTCTATGTGGCTCAGGCCCAAAACTCTAGTGGCACCCTGTCTTCCAAGGTCATCCTCCATGTGACAGGTAACCACAGGCCACCAATCACAAGAATAAACTGGATTATGCTGTGCGTCCTCTATGTCAGTGTGTCCCTAATGTACTGGCTGCTTACACAGTAGCAGTTGTGTTGGCGTCGATGGACATTGTTATGAATCTAAAGGACAATATAGTTGCTTATTTCCTGTCATCTCCCATAAGGCATTTCCCAGAAGATTAGATCTACTCTGACCATCTTGTTTGCTTGGTTTATACCACTGTCAAGAGAAATGGTTGAATTTTCTTTAGTGACTAATGTATTGGAGGAGCTTTGTAAGTTATGTGTAGTATATTAGGATATATGTTTGTACTCTAGAAGATATGTGTTCCATATAATATGTAACAAAATTGTACTCATTCTTTCCTAAACTAATACCCACATCAGCAGAGAGGTGGGAGCTAGTTTTCAAATGCAATTGTTTGATAATTTATTTTATTACTGTACACCCATGCATCTCTTTGTAAGGCACAGCATAGAAATACTGAGCTGAAGTTATGATTTTAACACTGTTTTAGATGTGTGTTAATCATATGTGTTTTTTTTTTGTGTGTGTGTGTGTGTGTGTCTGGATCTCAGTTACTGAAACACATTCTATGTAGTTTCAACACAGGCTACATTCCTGAGATTGAACACGTCACTGTAACTCGCCATTCCTCGTGGTGATCTCATGGGCTCAACACTGGAGAATAGACATGTCATCTGCCTTTAGTGGAGTTTCAGCCTTTCATTCATTCTGTATGTGACATAGCAAGCTGGATGACAGGCTGCAGGATGGACCAACATTCTGCCTGTCATTCCTCTGCTGTGTATTAGGCATCCATGTCTCACACTGTAGTCAGGGCCTCCTGCTTAACATTGATGCTGCTACTGAGCACTTTTGTAGCTGATGGCAAGACATAGCACTGCTTCACTTTCCCATCTACACCATCTCTTCTACCTCTTTGGCAATTGCGAATGTTGATGCCGTGTCTTGTGAAGATGTGGAAAATGGAACATGAAAGACAACTACTTGTCTAGTGTAATTTGTCATCACACTGGTCTGTTGCCCATTGCATCTCTTTCAGATGATGTTCCTTTAGACTATTAAATTCAAGTAGTGCTGTCAGTATGTAATGCCCAACTACTCCCTTGTGGGGGGCAATGATGTTTTCTGAATCAAAGTTTAAATTCTTTTCTAGCTTCTTAAGACTACATCTTTTCAAGCAAGACCCTTTAATCACTGAGCCATCTTTTCAGCATTATATACATCTTTTCAAAGACTTGAAATTGAACTCAGGAGGACACATTTAGTATGTTTTAGTGGAAAAGTCTGTATTAAGATAGTATAAGATAAGTTTTGTCTTTTTAATAATTAACACTGTAATATTGAAAAATGTCTTATGCCTTTATGAAATGAAATATTCACAAAAGAGATCATCTTTTTGGTTCCTTTAAAAGATAGGAATAAGCATTTGTTTTCATATTTTAAGCAGAGACTGTTATGTTAGGGCAAAAAAAGCTTAAGCTGAACAGAGTTATTTATTATAGATTTTTGATGAAGGAAAAGAATTAATTATGTTGCTGGAAGACTATCTACAAATAATCAAAATATTTAAATGTAATATATGCAAGTTGATATTAAAAAGTTACTGAATGTTATCTGAAAATATGAAATGTCTAGTTGAGCAAAAAGTTGGCATGTTCTTTCTTACACTGAATATTCAATTTAATTAACAAGTTAAAAGTCTTCATTTACTTCCAAAGTTTTACAGAAAGACATTAAAAGATATGTGCACAGTATCAAGCTTTTACCTTTCTCATCATTTGTGTCTAATTTCAAGTATGTTACAATACCTTGTCTAACTGCTGTTGTCCCTGTGGAAGCTGTGGAGTAGAACCTATTCATGTCCAAAGGAGGTAAGCAGGACAAGATAACAAGCTTTCTCATCAGACTTTCTAGTTCATATTGAGTTGGCAAGGTTTCCTTTCCTGTTTTATCTGCCTGCTTCTGCTTATACTTGGAGATTGTTGGAGCATACGAATTTCTATCTAGCTTTACTTGTTACTTCTGAGTTTATGTCCATCTTTTGGGGAGTAGAGTGGTATATACATTCATCCATGATGTATGACCAAATAAGTCATTAAAGTACCATAAGACACATGTGTATGTATATAAAAGTTGAGCCACTGGAGGAAAACACTAATATACTGATATATTCAAGATATAGTCCTGGGGGCTGGAGAGATGGCTTAGAAGTTAAGGTGTTTGCCTGTGAAGCCTAAGGACCCAGGTTCAATTCCCCAGAACCCATGTAAGCCAGATGGACAAGGTGGTGCACGTACACAAGGTGGCACATGCGTCTGAAGTTTATTTGCATTGGCTAAGACCCTGGCACACCAATTCTCTCTCTTTTTCTCTCCCTCTGTCTCCCTCTCTTTCCCTTTCCTTCTCCCTCTCTCTCTCTCTCCCTTGCTCATAAATAAAAAAGATACAGTTACAGTAGCTTTTCATATATCTGTCCATCTGGGCTATAATTGACCATCCACACAGCAGTGAAAAATGATAAACTGTAAAGTTATTCTAATTATATTCTTTTTTTTTTTTTTTTTTTGGTTTTTCCAGGCAGGGTCTCACGCTAGTCGAGGCTGACCTGGAATTAATTATGTAGTCTCAGGGTGGCCTTGAACTCACGGTGATCCTCCGCCCTCTGCCTCCCGAGTGCTGGGATTAAAGGTGTGCGCCACCACGCCCGGCTCTAATTATATTCTAATTTCATAAACTTAAGTATGATTTTCCTTCCTGATGATGTTCCTGTCTTAACTGAAGAATTTTCCTTATGAAAGTATATATTGAAATTACTAGTTAAAAGGACAAGACATAGGAAGTTGAAGTGATGTTTTTATTTTAAAGTGAAACATGATTTATATACATCTACTTCTAGAGAAAATTTTGGGAAGTTAGTGATATCAAAGTGTTTTCAACCAGAAAACTGAAATGTAAAGAAAGATTTAAAATTATATATACTTAACACTTCAAAGAAATGCAAAAAAATGTGATTTGAACTTCTGAAAAGGTAAGATTCTTTCTAATTCTGATTTTCAAAAAATATATATATAAAAACATTTGGTAATAGTTTTTCACACTTAATTTCCAGGAGGAACTTACTGTAGTAATCTTTCCATTTAAATTGCTGCATATTTTGCAATGTTTAAATATTTAAAAACCATGACTTCAAATAGATTACTACCAGCACACATTCACTCACACACAGCCCTTTCTGCCAAGCTACCTTTCCTAGAGTACACATGCTAGCCCTCCATGGCCTCAGCCTTCCCAAAGTGACATTTTACTCTACCTTGTCTTCCTGTGGCTTACTTCTGCCTATTCCCTGTTCCGGTTGAGAGGAGGAGGCCTTCTGATCCACAAAGTCCACTGTAGACATTCTTGCTCTGTGCACCATTAGCACCTAGCCTGTCATCTGAGCATCTGTCGCCTCTCGCTACACTGTGAGCTCCTTATCTGCAAGATGTGTGACATCCCTGTTCATAACATTCCCAGCACCTAACACACAGTCATACTCAATAAGTATTTTTGAGATGAATTGTTGTCATAGGTAAACAAAAAACAAACCTAGCTTGTTGTTTTTCTTAAATCTTAAAAGCGGAATTTAGAAGCATAAAGAAAGAATAATTATTCTTCCATATTATAGACACGGGCCAGTGAGATTCAGACTGCAGCCAGTAGCTACTGCCTTATCTATAAAACTCACCATGCGAACCCTTCGGAAGCTCTAGGCTAGACTCCAGTTGAAAATTTAACCACGAAAATAGATGCTGGCTCCTGGAATAAAAACAAAAGTGAGGAGAGAAGAGGATTTTTCTTGGATCATTGTTTCAACTGTTTTTTGTTCTGGTGTGTGTGTGTGTGTGTGTGTGTGCACATGCTTTCCTGGGATCAAATCCAGGGTCACCTGCACAATAGGCAGACAGTCTACCACTGAGCTACATTCATAGTCCATCAACATTTTAAAGCAGATGTAACAAGACATTGCACTATCACGGTCTAAGAGGGGAAATACAGCCTCCCTCTTACAGACTGCATCCAAATGACCCAAACCAGAATGTGTCTATTTCTTTTGAACACTACATAAATAGTAAATATTTAATTTTAGTTAGGGGATCAGTGATTACTGTGAACAGGTCTTATTTGAAACCAGCATTTGATACATACTTGAAAATATAAAAGAAACTTAATATAAAACCATGGGGTCTTGGAATTCCAAATGAAGGCAGCAAAGAATATGGAGTCCTGTGCCATTTTCTTTATGGCTGACACTCCTTTACCAAAAGATGACCTTCTCATGCTTTTGACAGTATGTTGTCCAGTGTGACCATGAAATAAGTTAGCTGAAACAAAATGGAATGTCTTTTCCCAGTCTGCTCTGATTTTGTGCATGTCAGTGAAATGCCAAAGCATGACGGGCTATTTTCCATTTATAATGAGCAGACTCTCACGCTGCTTCAGGAAGAGGAAAGATTTGCATTCACTAAGTGAAGCAGTGTCCTGCTTAAAGCAATAACAAATCATTTTCTCTGCTCTCATCACAGGGGATGAGATGTGAACGCTCTCTGCTATGCATGAATTCAACCTCAAACGGAAAGCGCATGCAGCTACTCCCTTGGCCTTTGTCCTCGACTCTCCAGACTGTTCCTTGCTCTGGTGAGAGTTTAGACAACGTCATGAGCCACCCAAGCATTTGTGGTGAAGGCTGCAACATTCCTCCCGACAAACAAGTCTTTGTTTGATATTAGGGTTTGAGGACTTAGGGGGCTAACTCTTCAGGCGTTTCAATAGCAGTACAATTGGTATAAGCGAGCTCCTGGCAAATCGCATCCTCTTGACCCTCCTTCTCAAATCATCACCTCGATATGCCATCCTCCTTAAAGAACAGGACAGTGGAGAAAATTATAGAGATAACAATGTTGGTATGCATATGTTTCCAATTAGCCTAATAAAAGCTGAGTGAAATCAAAATACATTTTAGCCAGAGAATTAGCAGGAAAACACTGATCACATCTGATTTTTCTTCAAAGCAGAACAAAGATAGTTACATAATCTGGAATTCTTGATTTGTGTTTGGATGGCTTCCTGCTGTGGCTCTTTTACAATTTAGAACCTGCTTACATATCACTACTTGTGAAGCAGCAGCTCCAGAGCTAATTAATACAGTGCAGCAACCTTTTCTCCTTGTCATTCACCAACTGTCCTTTTTCCAAGAACTTTATTGATCCTAAGAACTATAAAATGGTATTTTTTATCTGAGCACTAAAAGTCATATAATGAGGCTGGAGAGATGGCTTAGAGGTTAAAGTGCTTGCCTGTGAAGCCTAAGGACCCATGTTCAACTCTTCAGATCCTACATAAGCCAGATGCACAAGGTGATGCAATACACAAGGTCACACATGCACACAAGGTAGTGCATGCGACTGAGTTCAATTACAGTGGCTGGAGGCCCTGGCATGCCATTCTCTCTCTCTCTCTCTCTCTCTCTTTCTCTCTCACTCAATCTCAAAAAAAAAAAAAAAAAAAAAAAAGGCCAGTCTGTTGGGCTTGCTTCAAAAATTTTTTAAAAAAAGATCATATAATGAAAACTTTTTTAAGATAAAAAGATGAAATATAAAGGAACATACTTTATCCAAAACATACTCCAATACACATTTTTCTAATTTCGCCATAGTTTACTTTTTGAGTACATGCCTAGCAGAGTCAAAAAGGCTTCAATGCACTGGGTCTGGTGATGCAGCCTGTAATCCCAGCTAAACTGGAGGCAGAAGGACCACAAATTCAAAGTCTGCCTGGGCTACAGAGTGAGTTCAAGACTAGTCTGGGCAATTTAGCAAGATTCTGTTTCAAAAGAAAAAGAAAAAGACAGGGGGAGGGGGTCAACTTATAGTAGAGCATTTTTTTAGTATACACAAGGCCCTAGATTCTATTCCCATTACTAGGAAAAAGAAAAAGAATGAAAGAGAGAGAGAGAGAGAGAGAGAAGGAAGGAAGGAAGGAAGGAAGGAAGGAAGGAAGGAAGGAAGGAAGGGGAAGGAAGGGAAGCAGGGAAGGGAAGGAGGAAGGGAGGAAGAGAGGAAGGAAGGAAGGAAGTATATAGAATTTCTTATTACATTTTGGTTATCAGAATAAATAAGGATATCCCCCATGCCATGCCAAATGAAAGGCCTAATGTACACTCTGGCAAAAAAAATACATATATATATATATATATATATATATATATACATACACAAATATGTGTGTGCACACTTATGTAGATATGTATGTATATGAACCTGAAAGATTTGTGTGCTGCACCCCACTTAGGGTGGTGGATAAGGAAATGTAGGACAGGAAGTGGAAATAATTGCTAAACAGCTTTTCTATGTGTGAATTTCCTATATGTTTAGGAGATATATGATGGGAGCACCCTGAAGAAGTTGGAGGTCATGATAACATGTGCTGACATGCTACCCATTTGGAATAACTGGGCCAAATAATTTCAGAAAAGACCCAGAGTCCAGTGACTGAACTTCTATGAAGAGGTCATGGTGGACCCAGAGACACAGAAAGAGACCCAGCAGACTTCTGGTCAAGATAGCATCCACGTAACCACGCCTTACCTTTCAGGGAAGGAAAGATGGACTCAGAACCTGAGAAGAGAATCAGCCCATTGCACTTCACCAGGGCCCCAGCTGAGACCATAGAGTATTTGGGGAAATGAGCAAGAGTGCTGCTTTCTTGGTGAACCTGGTACCAGCACAAGGGTGAAGGAGATAAACACAGAGAACAATCAACTCCTACCAAACCAGATATCCAGAGACACAGAGGCTCCAAAGACCTCATCACTGAGGTAGATCTAAAACTAACCCAACGTAGCTCAGGGAAATTCACGGAAGAGGAGGCAGAAAGATTGTTAGAGCCACATGTTGGGACATTATGCACAGAGACATTGCCTCTTACCCATAACTGATGTCTACCCCCACAATGCACCATGCACAATCCCCAATGAGGAGGGTCCCTGTGGAGAGGGGAAGACAGGCTAATGATGGTACCAACATGGCTATATACACATTGAGTATGTATATATCTAATAAAGAAAAGGAAAAAATGAGAAAGAGAGAAAGACCCCGCAAAGGCAGAACTACAACCTTGTGTCAGTGTCAAGCCAAGAGTCACCAGAAGGTTGCACTAAAGATAGAGTGTTCTCCCCTGAAACTTTTGAGTTTTATGCTATTCTTTTGGATCTGTAGCCTTTAGAACTGTAAAAGAATAAATTTATATTTCTATTGTTTTTTAAGCTGTGTGGTTTGCAATATTTTGTTACAGTAGCCCCAGGAAACGAACACAAAACTCTTCTTTTAGATGAGTCAACCCAAGTCTTTCTCTGGCAAAAAAAAAGAAAAAGAAAAAAATATAACAGAGATATTCATTAACCCACAAAACTTTCAATCTTGTACTCCCAGAGTATGCTGAAACGTCTCAGCTCTCTGTTTGGGGAGGAACACCTCGGTTTCAGTCAATCCACAACTATTCATCTTCTGTGTGAACATCACTCCCTAAGTGCACCATGGTGCTAGGAGTTTTAGGGAAGCAAAAGAGATTTAAGACATGGATTTACTACTTGCTTGATGAAAGGCACATGGCAGCACAAGACAAGACAATGTGCAATCAAAGTGAGAACAAATGGGCTCTCAAAGGGGAAATTGTGGTTAGAAATATACTCAGAGCCAGCAGTGATGGTGCACACTTTTCATACCAGCACTCGGGAGGCAGAGGTAGAGGATCACCATGAGTTCGAGGCCACCCTGAGACTACATAGTGAATTCCAAGTCAGCCTGGACTAGGGTGAAGCCCTACCTCAAAAAACCAGAAAAAAGAAAGAAATACGCTCAGAGTAGGAATGTGTGCTGTCATACAGTGTGAGAAAGGAACAGGGAGAGGATTAAGAGTGAAAATACTAACACCAATATTACACTATACATGACCTAACCTAAGCAGCACCATTATTCTATTGCTCTAATTAACACTTATAGAATATTCCATCCAGCATCAGTAGAGTTTGCATCCTTTCCCTACTCACATGGAGCATTTACCAAGAGAGACTACATTCTTGGCCATGAATCACATTGTAATAAATTTAAATGAACATCAATAGCTATGCAAAACATTTCTCAGGCCACAGTGGAATTTAGTTAGAAATCAATAATAGAAATGCAGCTCAAAAATTCCAAACTATTCAGAGATTTAAAAAACATACTTCTAAATAATAAATCTCAAAAATATTTAAATGTTTTGAAAAAAATAAAAGTGAAAGTACAACTTACTGAAAGGTATGGAATGTAGCAATGTTCTATTGCAAGCATATTATAAGAAAAATTTAAAAATTCACTTTTCAGATCAACGACACCAAAACAAGAAAATACAGAAAACGAAAAATCCCAAAAGCTTGTTCCTTGAAATCACATTAATATATTTTTCTAGCCAAGTATATGAGTGACTTGTCTCTGTGACAAAACACTTGATAAAAGCAACGTAAGGAAGAGTTGTGTGGCCTCACAAGTCCAGGGTGCTATCTATTATGGTAGGAGTGTGAATTGGCTGGTCACACCGAATCCTCATTGAGGAAGCAGAGAGTTGAATAAATACGGAAGGAGCTCTATTTCCTTTTTCCTTTGTGTACAGTCCTAGAGCCCTCTCAAGGAATGTCACCACCTAAATTAAGGGCTGGTCTGTTCCTCTCTTGTATCTTGACAGACTGGCTCAAAGGGGAGCCTCACTAATGCTGTAGGCTTCTTAATCCAATCAAGGGAATTGAATGATCAAGATTAAGCATTACATTTAGCTAATCAGCATGCCTTTAATCAGAACACTCAGGAGGGCTAAGATAGCTTGAGACTACATAGTAAATGCCAGGTCAGCCTGGGCTAGAGCAAGACCCTACCTTGAAAAAGCAAAGAAAAAAACAAACAAATTATTAATATCTGAAGTGAGTCATCAGTACTAATCCATGAATATTTAAAAGACAATGACAATAAGAAACTACTAACAATTCAATGTCTATGTACTTGGTAACTAAAGTGAATTAATCAATTCTATGAATGACACAAACGGTTAAACCTAACACCAGTAGAAATAGTCAACCTTAACGAACTTATATCTATTAGAGAGATTAAGTTGATTGGTATCTTTTTGTGTTTTCCTAAAGCACAAAAAAATAGAAAGCACAAGGATCATATAATTTCACTAATAAGTTTATCAAATATTAAGGGAGAAAATAATACCAATTCTCTATCATTGTTTACAGGAAAGATAAATAGATTTTTTCTTAAGTAAATTCTATGACCTTCTATGAGACCACAACTACCCTAATACTAAATACAGATAAAAGTTTACATATAAGAAAAAAGAAGTTTGCATATAAGAAAAATAAAAACTTCATACCAACATGTCTTAATGTGAATACACAAATCTTCAACAGAACATGAACAAATCAAATTTAGCAACGAATTAAAAGTTACAATGTATACAAGAGCTGGAATATCTTCAAAGTGTAAAACACTTTCCAAACTCAAAAAATCAATCAATAAATCTACTACATCCACAGGAAAAAGAAGAAAGATCATATGATGCCAATTAATGTAAAAATAATGTTTGACAAACCCCAATATATTTTTTGATGATTAAAACAAAAACAAGCTCTTTAAGCCGGTCATGGTGGCACACACCTTTAATTCCAGGACTCTGGTGGCAAAGGTAGAAGGATCCCTGTGAGTTCAAGGCCACCCTGAGAATACATAGTGAATTCCAGGTCAGCCTGGGCTAGCGTGGAACCCTACATCAAAAAAAAAAAAAAATACTCTTTAGCAAAACAGTAATAGAGCAAAGAGCATCTACAGAAGACCTCTTACTAGCTTTGTATTAGTTCTGAGGAACCGCTTACTTCCTCGTAAGACTAAAACAAGGCAAGGGTGCTCTTCCTCACTGTTATATTACTTACCATCAGACCGGAAGGTCTAGCCAGTAAATCTGACAGGCAACAGAAATACCCACTGTAGACACTGGAAAAGAAGAAATAAAACAACTTTATTGGCAGATGTCATGACTTTGTATGTAGATAATACTAAAGATTCCACCAGAACACTATTGGAACTAATGAGCACAGCTAAGTCACAGAAAAGCAGACAGCCTGCAAGGAATAGACCTTGGAGAAAGCCAGGACTAAAGACAACAACTGCCGTGAAGCTGGCACCTCCAGAAGCCATGGCAAAGGTGGAAAACATGACTCTTGTCTCCATAAGCTGGCTACTGATGCCAGGGATATTCAGGATTGAGTTGTCGTATCTCATGCCTACCTAACCTTACAGCCTCCTGTGATATTGGTGGAGGCTTTGAGAGTGCTATACGACTTAATACAATGTTCATTAGAACCAAAGACTGCTTTATACAGAACATGAATCAGTTTTAATAATTTACTGGCCATCATGATTATCAAGAGAACATGGGAGAAATATTACCTGAGACAGAACATAAGCTGGGGAAATGAATGGCTCAGTGATTAAAAGTGCTAGCTGTACAATCCTGATGCCTGGCTGGAGTTTGGATCTCCAGAACCACCTAAAGCCTGATATAAGTAGCTCAAGGGTCTGTAATCCTAATGTTAAGGCATTAAGAGGTGGTCAGAAGAATCCTTAAGTCCATAGGCTAGCTGGCATTCACAGGAGCAGAAAACAAGAGACCCTGTCTCAAAAAGTTGAGAGAGGAAGACTGACAGACACTTTTGACCTCCAAACACACACTGTGACATACACATGCCTCACCCCCCCAAAAAAAAGAAAAAAGAAGGGCTGGAGAGATGGGTTAATGGTTAAGGCACATGCCTGTGAAGCCTAAGGACCCAGGTTCAATTCTCCAGGTCCCACGTAAGCCAAATGCACATGGTGGCTCATGCATCTGGAGTTCGTTTGCAGTGGCTAGAGGCCCTGGCATGCCCATTCTAACTTTCTCTCTCTCTCTCTCTCTCTCTCTCTCTCCCCCTCTCCCTCTCCCCCTCTTTCTGTCTCTAATAAATAAATAAATAATAAAATATTTTTAAGAAAAGAAAGAAACAAACAAAGAAAGGAAGGAAGGAAGTAAGGAAGGAAGGAAGAAAGGAAGGAAGGAAGGAAACAGGACCACTCTGGTGTTCAATTTCAATTACAGCATTGTGGAGATTGCCTATTTCTAACAATTAACATATTGTCATAATTTCACAGAGACACTTAGGAAGTCATCAAAAAGTCCTCTGACCTCTGATGTCACATCCCTGAGTGTATGATTTGCTGAGTGGAGAGCTGTAGCCTTGGCAGAATGAGCTGCAGCTCTGCAGTACAGTGGATGAGTCCTTTTCTAATGGCAATGATGGGCTCATGCCGCTACCATTATTTCTAAGATTTCTCCTTAGAAACCCAAGGTAAAATATGCCACCCATTTTATTATGCTTTAAGAAGCAGTGTTCAGAAAGTCATGTCTCAGTCTGTCATTAAAAGACTGCAAATGACTACTTTGGCTCAGTTAAATAGAAACTTTTCAATGGAGCTCATTGTTGTTAAATGTTAAATGTAAGTGATTTCTTCATTTCCACTAACCAGGCTTGTAGAGAGAATTTTTGGCCTTATACATCATTTGTCTAAAGTAGAATCACACTATACTTCATCACATTCAAGAAGCTCACTGAGACAACAGCAAATCCAAGTATCAGACTTGTGTGTCCAAAAGCTCCGTAAACATAACTACTTACACAGTGAAACACCATGATGCCCCTCCAGGACCTAGACATGAATATGTAAACAGGCACTTACTCTCAATTTTGTTAAAATCATGGTAGAACATTGCCTAATTTCACTAATATCGACTTACTATTACAATCAAAACTGGACCATTACACGTACCAGTAATTGCAGTACTTGGGAGGCAGGTGGGGGTAAGAGGATCACGACTTTGATTACAGCCCAGGAAATATAATGACTTTAAGTCTAGGTTGAGCTACATGAGACCCTGTCTCAAAAAAAATTTTTTTTTCTTTTAAATCCACACCTGGGTATGTTGTTCAGTGGTAGAGCACTTGCCTAGAATAAATAACCAAAGCACCAAGTTCGGTCCTCAGTACTGGACAAAAACAAAATGGTTCATGAATACCACCAATTTCACAGAGACACTTAGAAAGTCTACATGATCATATTAAATTGGTTGATTTAATTATGATTATGTAGCAGGGTATGAAAGATGACATTTGTATCAATGTAAATGTGTAAGAGCCATTTTTTCCCATTCTGTTTTCTTTGTAGTACTGCTAATGGAACTCAGTGCTTTGTAATGATAGGCAAACACTTCCGCTGAGTCCTATCTCCTAAGATCCATTCTCAATCAGGTGTTACATATCTTAATGGAATAGTGTGTGTGTGTGTATGTGTGTGTGTGTGTGTGTGTGTGTGTGTGTGTGTGTGTGTGTGTGTATGAGAGAGAGAGAGACAGAAAGAAGGAGAGAGAGAGAGAGAGAGAAAAGAAGAGAGAGAGAGCACGCATGTGTCTTTTCCCAGTACGACTTATCTATATGAACTCAGCATAATATATAATGGCCAGGTGAAATCTGATGTAATCGAGTAGGAAACACCGCCTGTGACGGAACCAGTGTCATGAGAAACTGCTGGCTGAAGCTTCAGGAAGAATGGAGCGTTTGCATGCCTGCTTCAGACAAAACACTGAACACTTTCTGGTGTTTAACATGGATGTTTGAAAACCTGTTTATTTCAAACAGTATTTCCAGACAGCTGTTGGAAGGGAGAAAACACTGTTAAAATATGTGCACACATGTATCCACTCCAAATATAAATCCATTTAAATTCCTTATGGATAGCTATCCAAAACGGATTGTCTCCAAGCAGAATACGTGGTTACTTTTATTTTAATGTAATAACAACATCATAAATCTTGGCTGACAAGCAGCTGTTAGTCTTTTTTTAATCCATTAGATATTGTGTTTGAATTTTCCATAAGAAGTATTGAATACAGATTCTTAATGATGGGATTTTCCAGGTTATTTATCACCATTACTAATGAACATAAAGTCACTTCAGGAACAAATCCTTTTAGCATTCATCTCTTATTTATTACTGATGGTTTCTAGGCTGATAATGAAATATAAATGTATGAATATCTAGAAACAATAGAATTTATTTACCTGTTTCTTAGCTTTACTGTGAGTTCTTTAAAATGTAACTTAACATTAAATTCCTATAAAGATAACTTTAATCTTATAATCTCATTGAAACACTTTTAAAATAAGAGATTCTTCTTTCTGCACCACTCAATACTGACTCAGTGAAGACCTTAAAAATGCGATTGCTAAGAAAGGTCTGGGAATACAGGCCTCTACTCCCATACAGCATACATGGGATCCCATGTAGCAGAATGACACCTCAAATTAAATAGATAAATAAACGCATTTTAAAATAAATACAAATGCTCCAGCACAAGAGGAAAAGTCGTCATAGGCTTGACATATGCTCCTGTCAGAAATCCCTTTGTGGAAGAGTGGTCTGTTTATGGCAGAACAGCAGGCAAAGCAAGTGAAGACTTCTTCTAAAGTTGAATTCACTGGCTATGTAGTGTGGTATTTCCAGTCTCCATGCAGGGATACTGGCCCTTCCTCTGCCAGCCTAAAGCTTTGCAGGCTGGCTGAAACAGAATCCACACACAGCGCAAAGTCTTTTGGCTATTTTAGTAATGTTGGCACACATATTTGAAATCAGAGTATAATTGATATTTAAGTTATATAACATTGGCTGTATAATTTATTACAAATAAATTTTAACCAGGTTTCAATTTTGTTTCAGTTTTCTTATGATGGGTACGTTTCACATGTCTAATATGGAGTCGCCATTTAGATATAAAGCGAATGAACTAAACAGCCCCTTTATTGATGTCACTCTGAGAAATACAGAGGCATCTGCATCTTGTGAATTGGATAAACAAGGGCTTTTGTTGAAGTTGTCAAGTGAATTGAAGTGCTCAAGTAGTGCTCATTAAGATGGGGGAACACTGATTTTCTAAAATGGATTGCGCATTAAGCCTTTTCCAATCTCATATTTGTACAGAAATGAACACTTGTCAATAGAAAGGGACTATTTTATAATATTCCTCACATAATGTTCCTACTTGGAAGAGCTAATGACCTAAATGCTGATCCAGGTCTGCCTCAGAAGGGCTCTGAGGATTTAGGCATCAAAAGTCTCTAACCCCGTATTCCGTGCCTGGGAATGAGGGTGCAAATTAGATCAGCCCTAAAAGTGCTCCTAAGTCTCCTGGATGGCTGATAGGCACAAAGCAGACAGAGTGATCCTGGATTTTCTTCACGAGAACAAGCAGATGATATTTCCATGGACCTGCTGTTTAGAACTAAATGCTCAGAGGTCAGTCAAGATGTCAAATAAAATTTAAAGAAAATTTCCAGGGGAGCAGGGAGGTGGCAGAAAAGAGAAGGATTTTCTGTGCTGAGAATCATGTATTTTCTTGACAAGCATAAAAGATTTTTGCCTTTATTCACTGGTGAAGAATATATAAACACATATATGTGTATATATACACACACACACATACACACACACATTTAGAACTCAAAATAGAGTCAGCTAAAACCCGGATACACTGAAATCTAGGCTTTTATTCAAGCCCCTGCACCAAAGCCCTTTAATGTAGTAATGCTGCTGGAAGCCCATGATGACCTAATTGGGATATAATGCCCTATGAAGAATTAAAATTTATCTCATGTTGGAAAAAAATTAGCCTAATAAATTTTTCTATTCTCTAGAGAAATGCAACCTTAATTGAACCTTCTTTTTTTGTGCAATGGGTAATTATGGAAACGTATAGTGGTGTAATAGAACACAGCCATCGAAGGTCACATAGACTCATAACCCACAGCTCCGTGGTGAATGCAGCAATCTGACTGAGGAGGGCCTTAATGGAGTGGGGCGGGGAGGAGGGAAATGATGGTGCCAACATATGTTTCCATACAAAGCTTCTACTTAATAAAAGTGTGGGAAATAAAATAAAAAGGTCACGTGGACAAGTTTTTCATGTGGATTCTTGAAGGACTTCATGGATAAACGACCACCTAAGAGTGCAGTACTATGTGTACAGCCATTGACACACCCACACAGTACCTGCCTCAAAGCAAAGCTCCATTTCAGACAATTTAAAAAAATCTTAGCCTTTATTACTGTGATTGCTTCTATTGTGATTGCTTTTGACAGAAACTTTTACACATTGCTAGTTCTTTCTTCAGAATAGTCTATATAAACTGATGCTTGAAAAATTCTTTAACCTCCTTTAGGTCTCTTTTTCAAGAAGGAACTGTTTTGAGTAATTTTTTTTTTTTTTTTTTTTGGAAATGATATCTTCCAGTCTGGAGAGAAGAATCAGTGATAACTTCATGGCCTAAAACCCATGCAAAATTCCTGGCATGGTAGCATACATCTATAATACTAATGCTGGGGAGGCAGAGACAAGAGAATCCTTGGAGTTTGCTATCTTAGCTGAATGGTAAACTTCAGGTTTAGTGAGAGTCTCTATGTAAAAATAGAAAGAGTCAAGACATTGAGGAAGGCACCCAACATTGACTTCTGGCCTTCATGTAGACCCACAGTAACACACACACCACAATAGCAATAGCCCAAAAAGTAATTATATCTCCCCATGACAACTGGAGTTAATAAAAATTGAACACATTCCATCATTTTCTCCTCAACTAAACAAGCTTGGATAAAAATATTGAGTCCAAAAATTCAGATGTTATTCATCGTGTTTTGATATTTCCATGGGAAGAGACAAATTTTTATTTAAAAATTCAGCTCTGGGGCTGGAGAGGTGGTTTAGTGGTTAAGGCACTTGCCTGTGAAGCCTAAGGACCCAGGTTCGACTCTCCAGATCCCACATAAGCCAGACGCACAAAGGTGAGGCAAGCTCAAGGTCACACATGCCCACTAGGTGGCGCAGGCATCTGGAGTTCGATTGCAGTGGCTGAGGCCCTGGTGTGCTAATTTTCTCTAAATAAATAAATAATAAATAAATAAAAAAAATTTAAAAATTCAGCTCTTGAAATTGAAGAATCTACTTGTCAGAGTTGCAACAATCCCAAAAGCAAATTTATCTGAATCATGTACTTGTGGCTAGAATCTTGCTCAACCTTAACCCTCCCTTAAGCACCCCATCCTTGACTATTGTAGCCAAATCAAAGGAAGTGAGAAGCAGGAACACAGGACAAGGCCAAACAAGAGGGGTAAAAATAGCATTGACAGCTTTAAGAACCACCAGTTTTCAAAGTGAGCCAGAGGACAGAGCAACAGCTAGACTTTCAAGCAGAAACAGCACACCATTCCGGTCAGCTTCATGCAGAACTGTGGAGCACAGACAGCCATGACTGGTGACTTAATGTTGGTTATGTCTCAGATGAGCACAGGGAATATGGTAGGCCCATCTGGTCAATTATGCTTAATATATATATGCAATAAATATTCTCCTTGGTCCTTTAACATAGTAGAATGATTTTCTGAAGATATCCTACATGTGTGTCCTGGGATCAAAATGAGTTCTAGCTAAAAATTATTTTATTATGTTTATGTTATGATGAGTGATTTTTTTTAAAAATGATATTACCTGGCTCATTAGGTAACACATATATCACAAATATGATAGGCTGTCTATATATTTATGTAGGTTACTTTAAAGATGAGAAGAATGTGTTACTAGTGTAGTCTCTAAGGCAAGATGTCTCAACCTTGACATTTGGCACCAAAAAATTCGTCATTGTGGGAGCTGTCCCTTTTGTGGAGTGTTCAACAGCACCCAGGATCTTCACCCACCATATGCCTTTGGCATCTCCACTCTCAGTTATAATACCAGAAGTATCTCAAGATAAGAACAAATGTCCTCTGAGAAAAATAATTGCTGGTTGAGAACCAGTTTTAATGACACAAAACATAGGTTTGGTCAGGAGCAACACTGATGTCAGTTCAGCAAAAGTTAATTAATAAAATGCAGTAATTAATATGGCTTTGGCAAAGCAACCTTACTTCCTTCTCATTGTGTGACTTTAAAAAATATTTTTTTTCAAATTTCTCTTCTTCCTGCTATTACTATTCTAGATAGATTGCTTTGACTTGAATAAATCTATTATGATTTCTAAAGTTCCCAACATTGTTAAGGAGAAAAGGGATGTCAATAGCAACTGAAAATATTACACAAGAGATAATAATATTTAACAGTTTGAAATTTAAATTGTCCTTGGATTTGAGAGGGAAAAAAATATGCAGGATATCCAGGCACACATGCCCAGAAATACATGTGCAGCATTCCAAAAGTCAACATTCTAAAGCTATCTAGATTACTTCTGTCTGTGTCTGGAACATAGCCTCTTAACTCTGCACAGCCTGAGATTCCCCCACAACTGAGAATAATAATTTGGCAGCTTTGGACTGAATCCCTCCTCTTGTTTGGGTCTGTGCTTCCTTGCATTTGAGAGAAGTAGAATTTCACATGGTGACAACATTTAGGAGTCTTAAGGAAGCCATGTTCACCACTTATTTTTACGTTTTATTTTTTCGGTCAAGGGAGCTACTGGTTGTTCCTAGATACTAGCATTAGTAATTTTTCCAAAGAAATAAAATTAATTTTGCTTATGAATGTTCCTGATAATAAATACATTGAAAATATTGTATGTATAACAAATATGAACAAGTTCAAATACCCTTCTCTTTTCAGCACAAGGCAGAAATGACAGCATTCCTAGGAAGTGCTAGACCTGCCTTCTTCCAGGAAAGAGAAAGCTTGTTTCTACCTGCACAGGGGTAGAAGTCCGTGGATACTCACTGCTTTGTTCAAAGATGACTTCTGGCTAGGCATGGTGGCACACACCTTTAATCCCAGCACCAGGGAGACAGAGGTAGAAGGATTGATGAGAGTTCGAGGCCACCTTGAGACTACAGAGTGAATTCCATGTCAGCCTCAGCTAGAGCGAGACCCTGCCTCAAAAAAAAAATGACTTTTGCATAGTACATAAAAATGAGGTCTTGCCTTCTTTTCAGAATGATAGATCCCCTAACTTTATGGTTCTCTGTATGTGCTTTCTTGGTTGAGACTCGCTGGTTTGATGAAGATTCTGTGGTTAGATTACACTTACAAGCCACAGATCAAGAGCAAGAAATGTTCAGGTTCCACAAAGTCTGCTCTTGTGCACACAAGAGTTGAAGATGAACTCTTCTATTTCAAGCCATGTACACAACATATGAAGAAATGCAACACCTGCTCACAGTGTAATATGTAACTTTTCTCTCAAAGAGAGACAGGTGGCTCATTTCAGACAGGATTTTTTTACCCAAAAGCCAACAAAGGGAATTCAAGTACTTGGACAAGAACAGGCTATCCACTAGGTAAAAGGACAAGAACTTAAAATCTCTTGTGAAAAACTATTTTTAATTCTAAATCTTCACATATGGAACTATCTATAACTCGTGTAAATATTGCATACTTTATAAAAGCTTTTTTTCTTTTTTATAAGTGTGTATTAATTGTACAAAATGCCAAGTTCCATTGTAACATTTTTATTAAGATTTTTTTAATTTATTTTAGACAGAGAGAGGGAGGGAGAGAGAGAGTGAGAATGGGCGAGCCAGGGCCTCTAGCCACTGCAAATGAACTCCAGACACATGCACCATCATGTGCATCACCTGGAGAATCAAACCATGGTCATAAGCCTATGACTAATAAAGTTCATAAGCTATGGGGGAGACTATTAATGTTTGGCTAAGTGGATATATTATGCCCACCAATTTTCCCACTATAAATACTTGGAGTGGAGGTAGTTTGTTTTAAGGCAGAGTCTCATTCTAGCCTAGGCTGACCTGGAACTCACTTTGTAGCCCAGGCTGGCCTTGAACTCATAGCTACTATCCTTCCATATCAGCAACCTGAATGCTGGCAATAAAGGTGTGTGCCACCTCCCTTGGATGCTTATGTTTATGCCTATATGTTAGTGCTGCTCTCAACTTTGGTTAGAGAACCTTCTCTTTTCAGATTTCATTGACCACTGGAGAGACTAAAAACTCATCAAAGTGCTGAGAAGAGACAGTGCAATGTTAAACACTAAGTGAGACATCTCTGTCACATCCTCCAAGGTTCTGGTACCATTGTGGAAGAAGTGTCAGAAAGAATGTAACAGTGGAAGGAAGTGGGAGCGATTTGAAATACTGTCTTCCAGGTACAATGTGATGGTGGCATTCATGACCTCATAGTGGCTAATGCTACCTACTCAGTACCTGCATAATAGAAGGAAAAATGATGACATCAAAAAAGAAGATTGACCAATTGAAAAGAAGGGATTCAGTGGGTGGAGGATAGCAGAAGGAAAAAAGGGAAGGTGGTGGTAGGGTTATATGATCATGATATATTGTCTGTAAGTATGGATCTTGTCAATAAAAGTTAAAAAGTTAGTTATAAAAACATTATTCATAATTGCCCAATTGTAGAATAATCAATATGTCCCTTCAATGGGTGAAAACCATATTATAGCCGTTCAATGGGGTTTTTACGAAAAATAAGTGAGGGTCTGGAGAGATGGCTCAGTGGATAAAGAAGCTTGCTTGCAAAGCCTTACAGCCTGATTTTGATTCCCCATATCCATGTAAAGCCAAATATACAAAGTGGTACATGCATCTGGAGTTCATTTGCAGTGGTAAAAGGCCCTGGTATGCCCAATATCTCTTTCTTTCTCTTAAGTAAATAAATATATATACATATATATTATAAAAATTTAATATAAATTTTTATGTTATTGTGAAGAATATAAAAATTATAAAAATATATTTATATAAATATATATACATATATAACATATATAATATAAATATATCACTGTCAGGCCATGGAAATATGCAGAATTTTGTGTGAATATTGTTAAGTTTAAAAAGGCTCATTTGAAAATGCATACTGCATGACTCTAACTGTTACAGTCTGGAAGAGACAGAAGCATAGAGACCATAAAAAGACCCATGTGGGGCTGGAAGGATAGCTTAGAGATTAAGGTGTTTGCCTTCAAAGCCAAAGGACCCAGATTCTATTCCCCAGGACCCGCTTTAGCCAGATGCACAAGGGGGCGCACAAGTCTGGAGTTCCTTTGCAGTGGCTGAAGGCCCTGGCATGCCCATTCTCTCTCTCTTCCTCTTTCTCTGTCAAATAAATAAATAAATAAAAATAAAATATTTCAAAAAGACTCGTGTGTACCTAAGGTTGGGGAGAGAAAGAAAGAGGATGTGAGCAAGTGGAGCTCAGAAGATGTTTAGAACAGTGAATTTGTTGTGTAAAATACTGCAGTTGTGGAGGCCTGTCATTGCATATGGTTGTCAAAACCCAGAGAACATGTAGCACTGTGTGACTCCTAATATAAACTATAGAATTTATTTAATAATATAACAATATTGGGCCATCAATTGTAACAAATGCACCACACTAAAAGTAAAAAAAAAAAAAAAACCATAATTTTAATAATAGGGGAAAATGTGTAGGGGAAGCAGAGTAGATGAAACTCAGGATTTCTGCTGAATTTTCCTGAAAATCTGAATCTGTTCTAAAAAATAAAGACTATTATTCTTTCAGATGGCTCTGAAGAAAATTACTACAAACTTTTGAAGTGGTGAAAGGTGAAATCTAATCAAATGTTAGTTGTTAAGCAGAAAATAGGGTAATGAAAGTTTTAAACATAACATGACATTCTTTTCCCTATATTCTACTCTGGCCTGAAAGCCATTCTGGACTAGCAAGGTACCTTTGATAATCTAGCTCCCATCCAAGAAAAAAATAGTCTAATGCTGATGTATCAACCCTACCCTTCTTTTTTTAAGGTCCCAGGGCTTTCTTGGTAGGTATGACAGGGGCCCTTTAGGCAGATTGAACCATCGCAATGCCTATCCCCTGTCTGTATTATTGAACAACCTCCAGTCAGTCATGTCTCATGCAGTTTCCAGAGCCCAGTGAAAATGCCTACTGTTTGGAGTCAGCAGTCTTTGGAAGCATGTCATTATTCAAGCATCTCTGGGTTTGTCACATGGGATAGTACGCCTCTGACATTCACACCTGTCAACATGGAAATTGAACTAAATATACACGGAAGCAGATACAAATCCACCCAGCACGGTGTAGATACTGATTTTTCACGCATCTCAGGGAGGAACAGGAGACTGTTTTCATTCAGAGCCTGAAGACTCTTCTAGCTGGAATTCTCTGTGTTTCCTCTCCCTCACAAAGGAAAGAGTATATGCTCTCCCACCCCACCCCCCTTCATGGCAACTGCTCTGCTTAATGTTACAGTGACAGAGTGCAAAGGACACGTTCCAGCCCCATTGGGAATCATTCCCTTCCCCCTCTTGCTTGAGGCATGCATTCTTTGACTCCTGCTACACTTCACACCTGCATTTCCCACTGTTTCCTTTCCAGCATTTTTGCCCATCCTCTCCTTCCTCGAATGAGTACACAGGCTACCCTCATTCTTTTCTCCTCTGGCCTCCCTCCTCCCTGACCAACAGACTATTCAATTAACATTTCATGTGATAACCAGATGAACCAGGAGCTCTTAAATACTTATCTCCAGTACAGATTTCTATTGCAGACTGGGTTCTGTCATGTAGTTAGCACTTCAGTTGAATTTCCCATTAGCACCTCAGTTCTGCCCATGTTTAAAGGGATCTTCCCTCAAGCTGGCCTCTGTCCTTAGCTCAGTAAAATGCACTATTAACACCCTAGGTGCTTATGCTAAAAATCCTAGACTTATGTTTACGTTCAGTTTCCTTACTTTTGTCATTTTCATCCACAGAATAGCAGTTTGGGAGAGGGGACAGCTTTCATGGAGAAAAAGATTGTTAATTCTTTTGAATGAACTACATCTTGTTTTTGTTTTATTTATTAATTTCATAATTGATTGTAATAGCAATCCTTTTACTAATGAAGTAATAAATGGTCATGCTAAAAATTAAAACATATATACATGACTAATAAAAAACTAAAACATAAGCATATAAAGTGAAAAGTAAGATTTTTCTCCAGGTACTAAGTTCACCATATTCAGCTACCTACAGAAAATAATTTTTTTGATTTTATTTATTTTAATCAGAATGAGAGGAAGAGGCAAATAGAGAGAAAGAGAATGGGTGCACCAGGGCCTTCACTCACTGCAAACAAACTATAGATGCATGCTCCACCTTGTGCATCTGGCTTGCATAAGTCCTGGGGAATCAAACCTGGGTCCTTTGGCTTTGCAGGTAAACATCTCAACCACTAAGCCATCTCTCCAGCTCTACAGAAATTAATTTGAATAGATTTTTGTGTCTCCTCTCAGAAATTTACTATAAATTTTCTCCAAATAAATTTTGAACGAGTATATTCTATCTATTACATCACTGTGCCTAAAGGCAGAGCTATGGCAACGGAGATTCTGTTGCTTTCTTTTGGGAGATTACAGACCAGAAGAAGAATACGATAATAATCAAGAAAACAGCAAAAATAAACAAACAACTATAGGCAAATGAAAGCCAAAAATAAAGAGATTGTTGGAATTGAAAATATGCATTAAATATTCAAATTGTTTTTACCTACTATCATGGCCGTCCTTTTGGCAATACATGTGTCTAACTCATTATCCTTAATTGCTGGGTAATATTCCTGTCATGGTTACAATGTAAATCAAGCAACAATGTAAATCAAGCAATCCTTTTGATTGACATCCCAATACTCAAATGTTTTCTACTTCAAAGAATGCTAAAATAGCTTTGTTATGTCTTGTCATCATGCTTTGAGTCATTCAACCATGGACTAACATATCCACCACAAATTCTATCCTCAAGTCTTCTAGTTTGACTAGAGCAGATTGCACCAACTATAATCATTTACTTTGTGGGTCATTCAATCTTTCCTTAGCATCTGAGTGATTCACAGTTTCATCCACCTGTGAGATTCCCCATATTTCTTAAATATTGTTGTTATATTTTTATTTTCTTTCTACTTTGTAGGTTTAGTTTACATTGTTTGAGGTCTTCCCTTCCGAATAAATAGCCAATTGTACTGGTCTTTGTAGCCCCGGGCTTGTGATTCCAGCTACTTGGGAGACTGTGACAGAAAGATTGTCAGTTCTAGACCTGCTTAGGCTAGAGAGTGAGCTCAAGGCCAGTGTCAGTAACTTAATGATACTCTTTCACGGAATAAATAATGAAAGAAAGGCTGGGCCTATAGCTCAGTCGAACAGCACTTGCAAGGCCTAGATTCATTTCCCATCCCCTGCCGTATCAACTAAATCACCATATATTAATTTCTTAAATTTTATTTTATCTATTTCTGAACTATGTACTTACTGATTTTTAAAAATACTATTGTACCAGATACTTTGTAGTTTGACTGATTTAGCTGTATGGCAAGTTGTGGTTTCTGATAAGGCCAGTTCTTTATTGTGATTTTTGTATCTGTTAGCTTCAAGAGTTTCCTAATAGTCTATTATGCCAGTCAGCATACAAAATGATCTACTGGTATACATTTAGGTTATTTTCTGTTCAAATTTCCTATTACAAATTCCTAGAGCATAATTTTTCTTCATTTAATGTGACTCTATGTGGCACTAATAGAAAGGCGAAGCTAGACATTAATGTGTCCCTGATACATTCTAAGCTCTAGTATAGAGGACGAACCCCCCACATGCAGTTCAGCATGTGCTTCCTCAGAATTAATGCCATAGCTCTGTAGTGTTGTTCACAGTTTGGCAAACCCACAAATATCAGGTATCTACTCTGTAAGCAGTTTATGCCACCTACTGATTTGATTATCCTTCAGATTTCTGACCCTTAGGACCTTAAAGTTTAAACTGATTAATCTCCTGAATTTATTTTGCTAATGGTAATTCTTGCCCATACTGCCAAATATCCCATAAGTCTTTTTGTCCCTCCTTCTCTATCACTATTCCACTGAAGCCTTCCTTCTTTCCAACTAATTCTTCTAATTTGATATCATTTTTTCCTCTTCTATCATTAAAAACATGATAATGAGCCCAGTATTATACATGGGTCTTGCACAGGTAATGACAGTACTGTGAGGTCACTAAGGCAGCCACAACTTTTCATCTAAAAGACAGTATTTCAAAGTACTCCTCCCCATCCTTTGGCTCTTACATTCTTTCCACCACTTGTTCTGCTATGGTCCCTGAGCCTTGGAAGGCGTGATAGAGATGTCTCATTTAATAATGAGCACTCAACTATCATTTCTCAGTACTTTGATGAATACTGAGTCACCCCAATAATCATTGTCATCTGAAGAAACAAGTTTTTAACCAAAAGTGAGTAGCGCTAATATATGGGCATAAACATAAATATTTAGAGGGAAATTTGGCCAGCATAATATATCCACTTAACAAGGGCTAAATGGTTGTATTAATTCCCCTCTAGGGTTTATGACATCCCCAGCCATAGAATTTGACTAGGTTTTCAGTACCAGGCATGAATTTCCTCCCATAGAGTGAGCCTAACTTGGTTACCCTCATAACAGACATGCCACTGTTGCACTAGTAGGCCTGTACAGTTTTGCAGCTTGCACCTGGTTAAGACTTTTGAAGACTTTTCTCCCCCAAGCAGGCTGCATAGCACTTCTAGCATTAGGACAGCTAGTCAACATGGAGGAGAGCGTCCAGCTTAGTTCTTGATTGATTCCCTGTACCCTGCACCAGAGACATGTGGTGTCCATAAAGTCTTCACATGGCAGTCTCGGATGCTGGCTGAGGTGGTGATTACCTGCAATCTCAGCAGTTGGGACCCAGAGGCAGGAGGATCCCATGTTTGAGGCCAACCTGAGAGATACAATAGGACCCTGTTACAAACAAGCCTCAGAGACATAAGGTAGTCAGCTTGGGTAATCTGTTTCTAACATCAAGGACAAAATATGGCTTTTTCTTCAAAAACCTTTGTGTGGGATTGACTCACTGAAGCAAGGTGCAGCTGACATTGTCTTCTCATGTAGCAGTAGATATATATATATATATATATATATATATACACACACACACACATACATATATTCCAATTTTCCATGGCAGACTTAGCCTTTGTGCTGACATTCCCCAGAGTGTATGCCTGCCATTTTCACACATCAGCAAAAGGCCAATCCAGCACATTTTTCTAAGGACCATTCAATCTAGGATTTGATAAAATGCCTCAATTCTGTCCTTGAACTAGATGCAAACACTCAAGCTCAGTTATCTTCTCTGTGAGCGAGGCTTCTGTTTCAGCCCTGTAGGACTCTGCTGTCTCCACATTCCTGAGCAATGAGGGGCTTCCACCAATCATGCTGGCTCTTTTTATTATACTGCATTGTTGCCTAGCTCTCTTCCCTAGACACTACCTAAGTGAAGACATGGAAGTCTTCTTTGCTGTCCATATTGTCCGTTGTCCTTGGAACATGGAAGGCACAAAAGAATCACTTGAGAAAGGAGAAAAGTGACCTGATGTCAAAAAATATGCATTGCTTATAGAGAAGAAAGCAGTCTATGAGAAATTGAAAAATAGTTTCTAGCAATGAAATTAAATGTTTGAATTGGTTTAGCTTAAGGGAAAAGCTTTTATTGCTTCCTTTATAGAACTGGATTGGCTCATGTAGAGCAGGAAGCATAAGCAAATGAAAAGCATAACTAAAACGTTTAATAAAGGAGCTATTATAGGTGCTGGCAGTGTTGTAGGATAGGAGTCCTGGGAGGGATTAGATCGCTATAAAGATGCAGGAGACTTCCTAGCTCCAGAACTCCAACTTCCGTACTTGTTCAAATTATCAAAGAGTTGAAAAGTGAAGACACAGAGAAGAATATGCTATGAGGACCTATTAACGGCAGGGTGAAAACAAGAGAACAGAACAAAAAAGCAGAAAAGAGAAATTCCTCCCCTCCCAGCACTGGAATTAGGGAAGAATTTCCTTCACTTGGAAACAGACGTCTCAGAAGTCTCTGGGGGAAGGTCTCTCACAAAGACTCAGGTCCATTTATATGAAGCAGGCATCAAACTAGAATGAGCCTCATCAGCATGCACAAGTGTGTAGGAAGAAGCCTGACTTGTTGGCAGACCCAGAAGGAACACTGGTTTAGGAAGGGTCCACCTTTCAGTGCTAAGCCCATGAAACTGAGAAAGAAATAGGAAGCTCTTTCTGCTTATAGCCATCTTGGATAAGATTGAATAAGATTGGGGTTCTAGTATTGCCAGGAGAGGCAATGTGGTAGTCATGTTCCTGTGAGCCTGTTCCTAGCTAACGACCTATTAGAGAAAGATATTTTGCCCCTCATCCACATCTGTAGGGTTTCTGAAAACGAACAGGATGGTAAAGAACCCTGTGGATAGCAAGAGTTCTGAGCCCTAGGGAGAAAAGGCTGGATAAAAGACCAATGAGAGTAATTTCCCCAAACAAGGACAGTACATGTGGGAGAAGGGACTTGAGCAAAGCATTGCCACAAGCAGATGAAGGTCAACAAAAGCCAGACAGGAGCTTGGCGTGGGGTCGCACGCCTTTAACCCCAGCCCTTGGGAGGCACAGATAGGAGGATCCCTTGAGTTCAAGGCCAGCCTGAGACTACATAGTGAATTACAAGGTCACCCTGGGCTAGAGCAAGACCCTACCTGGAGGGGGGAGGGAAGCCAGGCAGGAGAGAGCCAAGGGAATGAGTGACCTGAACTCCCTCTGTCAGCATTTCCTGTTGGCTGAGCCTTCAGGACTCAAGAGTGCAGAGAGAGGGGGAGGGGCAGTCATTCAGAAATAAAATCTTCAGGAATTCACATGACTCTACACCATCATTTGAGATTCAGATAACCTTAAAATATTTCTGTGTTCCCTTTTTATTTTGTTTTTGTTTTCTTCAGGGTTTGTCTGTGTCTCACATTGGTTCTCCCAGTTGTTTTTTGTTGTTGTTGTTGTTGTTTTGTTTTTTATTTTTCGAGGTCAGGTCTCACTGTAGCCCAGGCTGACCTGGAATTCACTATGAAGTCTCAGGGTGGCCTCGAACTCATGGTGATCCTCCTACCTCTGCCTCCAGAGTGCTGGGATTAAAGGCGTGCACCACCACACCCGGCTTGGTTCTCCCAGTTTTGAAGAATGCACTCCTGAGTAAATGAACATTAAAATAGACCCACTCATTCTATGAGGCCTGCCCAACAGGAAAGACTTGATGCCTGGAACAGAAAACCTAGTCAAAAGCCTATGGCTGTAAAGGCAATAGGTCCTAGCAGAAAAGCTACTAGTGATATTTGGTTAATTAGATAAATTATGCCCATCAAATCACCCTCTAAATATTTATGCTTATGCCCATGTGTGAGTGCTGCTCTCACATTTGGTCAGAGAATCTTCTTTTTGCCACTGGCAGTTACATCTGGGGAGACTCAAAACTCATCAAAGTGCTAAGAATAAATGACTGTTGAGTGCTCACTGCTAAATGAGTCGTCTCTATCACACCGGCTAAGGCTCAGAGAACATTTCAGAAGAGGAGAGCAGGAAGAATGTGAAAGCCAGAGGATGGAAAGGAGTACTTTGAAATTCTGTCTTCCAGACATGAAGTGGTATGGTCACTGATTTCATGACTTCACAATGACTGTCATTGCCTCGTATAAGTCCTGCACAACATTGGGCCCATCAACATTCCATTGTGGATAGTGAAAGAGAGAGATAAAAAGACAATGAATAGAAGAGGGACTAGTTGGAAGGAAAAAGTATGAAGGAAGGAGACAAAAGATGGTAATGTGATTGGATTGTGACCAAACTACATTCTGTACATGTATGGAAATTGTCAGTAATACAAAGTTTTAAAAATAAGGGCTGGGATCCGGGTGTGGTGGCACACACCTTTAATCCCAGCACTCGGGAGGCAGAGGTAGGAGGATTGCCGTGAGTTTGAGGCTGTCCTGAGACTACAGAGTTAATTACAGGTCAGCCTGGCCTTGAGCGAGATCCTGCCTTGAAAACAACAAAAAGAAAACAAAACAAAAAAAAAAAAGAGACTGGAGAGTTGGCTCAGTGGGTAAAGGTGCTGACAGCTTGGATTTGATTACCAGTACCTACATAAAGCCGGTTGTACAAAGCAGTGCACGCATCTGAGTTCACTTGCAGTGACAAGAGGCCCTAGGGTGCCCATTCTCCTCTCTTCTCTTCTCTTATTTCTTTCTTTCTTTCCCTCTTTTCTCCTTGCAAATAAATAAGTAAAATAGTTTTGAAAGATTTTAAGAATTAAAAAAAGATCCGTCCTAAATATAGCAGGCTAGTTGACATGTGTTTTCGTAGTCATTTGATAAACACCTGTTATTTTCATTTTTTTTGTAGATTTCTTTGTGTATATCAGACCAAAACTTATTTTTCACCTGACAAGAACATTTTGACAAAGGCCCCTAAATTCCAGGTGCTGTGCTTCCAATGGTTATTGGATAAAATGAGCCCATCCACCTCCCTTCAGCATGAGTAAGGCTTATTTTTGACAGCAATATTACCTCTGCTGAGCACTTGCTGATGGTTGAGCTGACCTGGTTTATGGTTTCCTGTTTCAGGCTTCTAGAAAGCCAGTTTATTTCTTCCTTAAGATTCCAGTATTTCTTGGGCTTTACTTTAATCCGCATATAAATGTCATGTCACCTCCTGCGTTCCTTTAGGGAAGGACACAGCGTGATTAGAGGAGCTCACTTTAAGACTTCATAAAGATGTCTCAGAAGACTCCATCGTGGATATCCAGTCAGGTGGTTGGATAATTGATCAAGTCAGTATTACTAGGCACCAAAAATAGTTTCCTTGTGTCATGCTCAACAGCAGCAAACTAACAAATCGCCCACCATGTGTCAGGTCCTCACAGTCCTGGCACTGTCACATTCATTCTGTCATTTAATCTTCCCAGTAGCTCTTTGAACTGGATATTATAATCCCCAACTTACAGCTGACAAATCTGAGACCCAGAGACATACGTGAGTTGCCTATAGCCCACTTAGAGGAGAAGCAAAGTCTACGTCACCCTGGAGTCAGGCTAGTGAGAAATTCCAGATTTGAACCTCTTGATCTTCCTTCCTTGTTTTGGTAAAAGTGTTATACACTTGTAAAGTAATAGTTTTATCTTTAGTTTATTAGATGCATTGATAACAAATAGTATATGAATAAAAATTAGGGAAACCAATTCTTTAAATCTTGCTACTTTAAACTTTAAATCATGACTGGGTATGGAAAAATGGGACAAAAATCTCCTAATTTTTAAGCAAAAGTCTCTTGTTCCCTTCTGTGGTTCTTGTGACTTTATCACTTAAGGAAGGCAGACCACTACTCATGAGTACAAGCTCTTTGGCTTATTACCTTCTTCTCTACCACTTCCTGAACTTGGTTTGTTCTGTTTCTTGTGTAAAAATAGCTCTGCAGTGAGCCTGTCTTCCAGCTTTGAAATATATGAGTGGAAAAGACTACACAGACATTATATGTATGGATATTACTGTGCCCACTAAAATGTAAATTTATGGGAGGAAGAGATATTTGTTTCTTATGCATCTGGACTAGGTTTAGCACAATACTAATGCATACATTTCTAACTAAGTATGAAAGGCATTAATTTTCCTTTTTTCCCCCTTGGAAAATCTTCCATTAATTTGAAACTGAATCCTCTTCTCCAATGACTCTCAGTGAGTCCTAACTTTGGAAAATGGTTCTGTGTGGTAAACACAGTGTCTGACACTGGCAGAGATATAGAAGGAGTGGCTGCCTGAGTTTTGCACAAGTCTTAGCCTCCATCTCAGTCACAGGTGAAGGAGAAAGTGCTGGTAGTACAGAGCAGGCCTACGAGAGCTCAACAACCATGGCTGCTTCTCCCCATCCATCTACCCGACTCCAGCATAATGCCCAGTGCAAAGTCACCACACACATAGATATTTGTTGAGTCAATAAAGAATGACAATCCAGAATCATAGTAATTTAGCTCAGTGTTCATCACTGAGCATATGCTTGATAAATACTTATTAAGTTTCATAAAGAATAATAATGCTCAAAGAGAGAATCACATAATGCATTCCAAAACCAAGACGGCACCCTTGCTGAATTGCCAGCTGTTTGGGATTATCCGTGTGGCTTCTCCTCCTAGAGTACTAAATGGAGATCTTACTGCATCAGCAAACTTCCACTCTCAACAGCCACTCGTCTCCATGGGGCTAGCTTGTTGCTTTACAGCTAAGCTGTGTTTAATTTTAAAACAAATGCTTACCAGGATATCATATACTGTTCCATACTGCTCATAAATATTATCATAAGGCCCCTTTCCAAAGTAGTGTGTCAGTATTTACCAATCATCCCTGTATTATTCTAGTCTTCTTCCTTCTTTTTTTGATTCTGAATGTTATATAAAGATTTAAGTGTCTGAAGGCAAGAATTTTGACACTACTCAAATGCCTAGAAAAGTTCAAGAATAATGTACCAACAGGCAGCTCAGGAGGACAGACACTTGACTTTTGTGTTGACATATATAGCTCATTTCCCTGGCTCTTGAGTTCTTTGAATTGTGTTGGGTTAGCATGACACAAGCTTCTATCTATGTAATAGATACCAATGTGCTTACTAACATGTAGACTTCTGGAGGGAAGTTCCCATCAGAATTAGAATGGTTTGACTTTTTTCCAATAAGCATGACACTTACATGTTCTGTATTAGAACAAACCAGTCTATAAATACACATACATGTGTATAGTATATATACATACACATATAAAGAAAATTCATACATGACAAATATATGGTGATTAAAGGTTGTTAAAACTCCTAAATTTAACATATAAAACTAAATTCTAGCCCTCTGCTTAATATAATGAAGCTGCCTTAAGACAAAAATTTGGGCCAAGTGTGGTGGCACATGCCTTTAATCCCTGCACTTGGTAAGAGGATTGCTGTCAGTTAAGAGTCCACCCTGGGACTATATAGTGAATTCCAGGTCAGTCTGGACTAGAGTGAGACCCTACCTAGAAAATCCAAATAAATAAATAAATTAAATTAAAAATGAAACAAATGCATGACAAATCCATTTTAAATAGACAACTAATTGTACATCACTCCAAGTCAGAAGTTTCACTTGCTTTTCCTATAAGATGACTCTTGTTGGGAAAAAGTTTCAAAACATACAACAGGAAACTAGACATTTTTGAATAAAGCAACAAAACAGAATTAGGACAGATGCAGTCTATCAGGAAGGGGGTGTGTTGCCACTAATATAGATAAGACCACTTAAGTTCAGGAGACTACTATTTACGTGAGAACATGCTGTTAACTTGTTGATCTAGATGCATAGAATCAGTTGAGTGTTAATGAATTAATCACTACATAAATAATAGTAACATATGAAATACTCATGAAGTCCCATGCAAGGATAATCTGTTCAACAATAGGGAACATTTTATAATAAGCATAAAGAAATGTAACTTAAATTCTAAAATTTTAGTCTATTTTATTGGTTAAACAGCCTGTTTCTCTAATTAACAAGCCAATTTTCTCCACTCTAAGCAAGTTTTAAAAGTCTCTCAGCTAAACCATTATAAAAACCTTTTGGTATGCTCTTTTGTATTTGAAATATCTCTTGCTTGAAATTAAATTCAGTCCTAAAATAGCAACCATATCATCCCCTAACCACTTCCCATCAGTAATAGTAAGCTCCAGAGATTAGAAAAGCAGCCTGCATGTGTGAGGAACAAGAACGCTAGGGATGACTTAAACACAGGAAAGGAGTGTTGGTCAAGGAGCAGTCCATGCGCCTTTGTAAGTAGTAAAGCCAGGCAAAACCGATACCTCACAGAAGTGAAGCCATTGTCCTACACAGACTAAATCTAAGCCGAGTGCAGATTTTGCCTTTCAACTGCAATTCTGAACAGGGCTGCGAAACACTGAAATCATTAACATTGATTTAACTCTCCCCAAAGTACAAGTGGAGGCTGGAAAATGCAGAGACCACAAGTGAGTTCTCTTCAGTGCTGAGTTATAGCAAGTGATTCTTCAGAGAAGCCACAGCCTGCACGTGAGACAAAATTCATCAGTTGTCGTGATTGACAGCTCCATTTGGTTGGGTTGGAAGGGGCAGGCCACGGGAGCGGAGCCTGACCCATGCTGCGGAGAGCTCAGGTTTGAGGTGGCTTTCTATGACTGCCTTCAGGTGCTGCGTAGTGCCACATCTCGGCTTTAGACCCCATTGGCAAATGTCTTATGTTAGCAGCAAAGGTTGTCCTCTGAGCCTCAGTGAGATTATTGTTTAAATACACCCCATTTCCTTGGTAAAGCGTCTCTTAAGAGGCTAAATTTAGCCCTGTCACTCAGAAGAACAGGTGGTATGTGAGAGGACCAAAAAGGTCCTGTCCCATCATGCTTTCTCTCAAGAGAGCCAATCACCAGGGCCCGGAGCTAAGGATGTGGGGCTGTCAGCAGATCTGCAGAATATAAGGGCCGGCCAGACCCTGGCTCGCGAGCAGTCGCATTCCCACCTCGCCTCGGGTGTAGGGATTGCATAGAAAAACAAAACTGCACAGTCTTGACTGTGTGGTTTTGTTTTTGGGTTTAGAGGCTCACCATTCATGTCGGAGATGGTTGAAAAAACCAACTCCACATAGGACGTCGTTTCCGAAGCAACTTTGGGCTTAGTCCCACCCTTTTTAGGCACTCTTGAGAAATCAGGTGAGTAGAAGTGCCTCTGTTTTCATAGCAGAGCTGCTGTCTCATTGGTTTCTAGCTGTTGGTTTTTCTGGAGTGAGTAATGTCCTTTGGCTAAGTGTTTGTGTGAGTACTTGTTGCTCTTTCTGAGCCACAGTTTGAATCTGCTTGCTATGTTCGGTTTTAAAACGTGCGGTATTATGTTATTTTCTCTTTTAAAATGTAATGGTTAAGCCTACCAGCCCAGTCACTGATTCAAGTTGTTTAAATGCACTCGGTATTCTAAAACATGGGGTCTGAAGTGGTGATAGAAGTGTTTGCTTCCTCTATAAAGCCTGCTGAGAATGCTCAAGGTTATATTCTTCAGTGATAAGTGAGGAGGACCAAGAATAGCTCTGATAAAACGCGTGTGGTATCAGCTACACCCCATGACTTTTTAAGGGAATCAACTGCTGGGGTATCAGTGGCAGGACAGTCACAGAACACTTGCCGGCTGTCACTCAATGCCAGAGAGTGGAGAGTTTATTTTGGGACCATGACATTTTAAACGCATACCTTCAGCCCCAGGCCTCAGAAAGCCAAGTGCTAGAGAAAAGAAACCCACCTAGACAATGGAGAGGCTATTAGGCCAATGAAGGCCACTTAGTGACAAGATTCTAGAAATCTGAAATGGTACTATGTACTTGTTTTCTAACATACTCCCCCAAATCTCATTCTGTATTTTTAATTTAGCTAGAAATCCAATTACATGATATAGTTTAGCTGTTAATGCTAAAAGAGTAAGAATTAAAAGATTTGTTTGTTTGTTTGTTTGTTTTCTAAGTTCCCTTCCTAGAATTAGATTACACATTGTAAATGCCTCTCATAGATGCATGCATAGTTGTACATTGTATATCTAAGAAGACAGGTATTTTTAGAAGATGCACTAGTTTTTTAACAGGAAAAATTAGACAGAAAATTGGTTCATCCTAAAGATAGTATGCTACATGAAAGAGTTCACATAAATGTCTGGATAGTATTTCAATTCTCCAAATATGAACTTTGTCCCAGAAAATGATGGTTTCATTTTCCTTTTAAGTGAAAAGTTACAGTAAGATCCTTACTCTACAAGTTTTTCAGGGAACAAAGAATTTTATGAAAAGCAATAATGAGGCAATTGACAATTCAGAAATTGCCTTTTTGTTTCAGAACAGTGGAAGGATCATGTTGGATGATTAAGTATTTATGATTCAGAAAAAATTTTCACATAATCTCTGAAACTGACCAGCAAAATTTTTTTCCCACTTAACAAAAGACCTCACTGCACATTTTTATTCATTTCTTTGTTAAATATCTTACACAATGAAACATAGGTCTTTTCAGTTCATCTAAACATTCCCCATCAGCCTTTCATTATTCAGTTTGTACACTTGTCTATATTAAGAACTCAATCTAGAGATGGAGGAGATATGATGGAGAGTGGAGTTGTGCAGGGGAAAGTGGGGGAGGGGAGGGAATTATCACGGTTTATTGTAAGGATAGAAGTTGTCAATAAAAAATTAAAAACAAACAAAAAAGGACTCAATCTAGCAGTTTTATTTCAAATTTATCATAAATTTTTGCATATTAAATTTGATTTTTATAAATATCTACTTGGGCAGTAGCATTAATTGCATGGTTACAATATACAAAAACGTTAAGAAATTGAAAGTACCCCTTACAAAAAAGTACAAAAAGCTTGTGTATTTGATAAAGACTTTCCAATATTTTCCTGTGAGTCAGGGAATTGCAAAGTTCAAATGTTCAGTTTTGGTGATGATTTCACGTCATTGGACAATGCCAGAATCAGCCACTTTATGAACTGGTCGCTGAAATCCATTACAGGAAGGAAATACGTTGAGTAATCTTCCACATTGAGTTGATGCAGGGATTCACTATAAGCTTGTCCACATCTTGTCTTTTTACTTGCCCTTCACTGCACCCACATCATCCCAGTTTTCCCTTCAACTCCACCTGATTTTCCAGTTAGTAACATGGAATTCCCCTGTTTGACCACGAGGGGGAAGTTCTTGTTCTTTGTGGCCAACCCCACTCCAATTTCAACCTCAACTCCCCTCTTAAACTTCCTACTTACTATGAGACTTCAATTCCAGCTCAGAAAATCATCTGTTCAAGCCACAAAAATGAAAGTTGTCCATTGCTCTGGGGCAATGGAGTAATCTATTTGGAGAAATTTATGTCTCTGTCATCTACTCAGTAACTCCAGAGTGGCCCTCATTGCTGACGTCCTCACTGCTGTTTCTTTTTCTTTCCAGAGTGCCTAAAAAGATGACCACTCAAGCGCCGACGTTCACGCAGCCGTTACAAAGCGTTGTGGTACTGGAGGGTAGTACCGCAACCTTTGAGGCTCACGTTAGTGGTAAGCTTGCTTTTGCCTCTTCTTCAGTAAGAAACCTTGTGGTAGGTCTTGAAGCCAAGCATAAGCCCGGATTTCACTTTGTACACCTGGCACAACACTATCTATGGATAGGTCGTTCTAAGGGCATACCATTCAGAAGATACTGACAAAAAAAAGTTTTATTCATTTTTATAATATCACTAAGCAAAAGTAATTAGCATTAGATTAAAAATTGCTGTCCGTATGCAGCAACAAAGTAGGACCAAATTTGGTCATTCTATATTTGGGTTCAGCTGCAGTGGCAGCCTAGCAGACAAGAGGCCAGGCACAATTCTCTATTGTACGGAGACCTATTCAATTCTCATGCATGAAGACAGAGGCAGAGCTGCTGGCCAGGTAGTGTGTGTACCCCTGGTTTCAGTTGTTTTATGTGGAAAATAGCAACCCATTCAGCCTTCTACAGTGCAGAAGTGTTCAGTGACGAGCTAACTCCTAATTATTCTCTCCTTTTTAAAAACTTTCATCATGATTAGGTAATTCTAGAAATGACAAGAACTACTGTCTGCCACTCTAGTCTTTGTACTAATGGCCAACGTTTTTCCTAGATTTCTTTTCTGCCTAGTTTTATTCTTCAGAATTCAGTTTTCGGATGATTCCAGAAAATGCATGACCCCTGAAACCTATCATCTTGTGGGGAAAATGAGGATTGTCTATGAATTATATTGTAAATAACTTCAAAATCATTGAATCAGTTTTGTCTCCTTCTACAGTGCCATGTCTGGTCATGTAAGATTACATTGATCAAGTACACATTATGCTTGATCCTTGACTCAATGCACTTCTGTGCTGCATTCATTACCCTCTTTGTTTCCTTAATTGTGTAGCTCACAATAAAGATACAAAATAAAATTTCCTTTTTATTGCTTTTTTCTATGTTATATATCAGTCCTTCATTACTGATCAACACTTTATTTTATACTTCATAGATGTCATATAATCACTTATGTTCTACTGTATGGTGACCTATTAAATTCTTCTCTTACATAATCACCTCTGACTTCCAAGGAGTTGACTGGTTTATCTCCAAATCCCACATGGCATCTGTGGGAGTTTGTCGTTTTGTGGAGTAGTAGAAACTGGCTGCTTTATAGCTTCTCAATCCTTATTATATGCCTAGAAGTTCTTAGAAATATACCACAGAAAATATTTTATACCTATTAATTAGTCTACTAAGGTGTTCACTGTCGTGGGAGATCTGCTAGTGGAAAGACAACAGTGAATTTTGCCATTACCTTTACCCCCTTGCTCATGGAGACAGGTCATGAGCATTTATCCCAGGTGCAAAGTCAACACTCCCTGAACTATACCTCTACCTTTGGACTACACTGTGTTTTAATAAATTTTCAAGCCTGTAATGTAGTTCTTCACTATGCTGTTTATGGTGCATGAAGAATTTGGATTTTTTTTTTCCCTGCAACTCTAACTTTTAACTGTGTTCTGCAAGACTAGGTGTGGCTTAGCAACTTACGAGAGTAATGGTGTCTCTGTGCTAAGGCATTTCTGCTGCAGGCACAATTGAAAGTGGGGTGTTTGGGAAGAGTTTCCTTGGAGCTGCAGGGAATGAGACTAGCAGAACTCTTAGACCCCTTTGCTGCTCTACCCCTTGCTATTTTCAAAGAGGACACTGGTCACTTTCTATTTCAGTTTCTTTGGCTCTCTACTTTTAGAAGCTCCGTCATGATTTTAAATGATGTCTATTCCACTGCATCAAACAGAGGGAGTGCAAGAGATGGAAATTCTGTTCTTCTGTGTGCTACTAGCTGAGGGACTTGGAAAAAATTTTTAAGCCTCTTTTGGCTTCAGCATCCCCACCCTCATGAAATGTGGGGCCTTCTTCATGACCTGAACGTTCACTTTCTGTCATGGTGTCAGCATCACTAAACAGCATTGCTGTCTGGCTGCTTCGACAGGTTGGGATAAGGCCTTGAAGGATGAGAGAGAGCAGAGGACTTTGTGGTACCCAATAATGCAGAGATGCACTGTGCTTGCTCACTCTCCAGGTTTCCCAGTTCCTGAGGTGAGCTGGTTTCGGGATGGCCAGGTGATTTCCACTTCCACTCTGCCCGGCGTGCAGATCTCCTTTAGCGATGGCCGCGCTAGACTGATGATCCCCGCCGTGACTAAAGCCAACAGTGGACGATACTCCCTGAGAGCCACCAATGGATCTGGACAAGCAACTAGTACTGCTGAGCTTCTCGTGACAGGTAGGTTGGCTCAGAGGTTATCACCCGTCCTAGGGAGGAGTCTAGGTATAGCTAAGAGCACAGGCAGAGACCAGATGGCTCCTAATATAAGGAAGGCCAGCTGGAGACTAAATTTCCAACACAGTTGTTTGCCACATGGTATTGAATTCTCTGCAAATGCAGCAACAAGTGGCTGAGAATCAGGTTCTCTGTACACATATCAAGCATTCAAACACTCAAAAGCATGTGAATGAAATACTAAAAGTCATTTTTCTCAGAAAGCAGAAAAGCTTAGAGCCTTGTTCAGAAGTCTGAGAGAAAGAAGACATTCCAGAAATCACCAGGAAGGCTCACTCTCATAAGTATCTGGGTAATTCTGACGAAGGTGGTCCACAAACAAGGCATCTACTTAAAAAAAAAAAAATGCACAAACCACACATTCAGAGAAAGGTAAAAGCTCATACTTCAAATGTGTGACACTTTTTCACCAGAAAGGTTACCAGTGATCATCTCTGTTGCTTTGTTCCACTCTTAATACCAAGAACACAGATGACTGTACATTAACTAACAATTTGTCTTGGGGATGCATAATGTCACAGGCTTAGCCAATAAACCACACCTTCATGAGTGTCTAATTGTACTACCACAATTGACCTGAACAGAAAGCACACCAGGAAACAGTGGGGTTAACATGAACATGGACACAGAAAAGGAAAAGGTGTGGGCTGAAAGCATCTCCTGCTGTTTATTACTGAGAACCCATCAGAGTTAGTCCCATTCATCCTACATCCTGCATGATTCTCTCAGAAATGATTATCTCAAAACTTCATCAAAAATTCCTCTTTCTGGCCGGGCGTGGTGGCACACGCCTTTAATCCCAGCACTTGGAGGCAGAGGTAGGAGGATCACCGTGAGTTTGAGGCCACCCTGAGACTACATAGTGAATTCCAGGTCAGTCTGAGCTAGAGTGAGACCCTACCTCAAAAAAACAAAAACAAAAACAAAACAAAACAAAAAAATCCTCTTTCTGGGCTGGAGAGATGGCTTAGCGGTTAAGCACTTGCCTATGAAGTCTAAGCACCCTGGTTCGAGGCTCTATTCCCCAGGACCCACATTAACCAGATGCACAAGGGTGCGCACGTGTCTGGAGTTCATTTGCAGTGGCTGGAGGCCCTGGCGCAACCATTCTCTCTCTATATCTGCCTCTTTCTCTCTCTGTCTCTCGCTCTCAAATAAATAAAAAATAAACAAAATAAAATCCTCTTTCTGGGCTGGGGAAATAGCTTAGCAGTTAAGGTGCTTGCTTGTGAAGCCTAAGGACCCAGGTTCGATTCCCTAGGACCCACGTAAGCCAGATGCACAAGGGGGCGCAAGCGTCTGGAGTTCCTTTCCAGTGGCCAGAGGCCCTGGTGTTGCCATTCTCTCTCTCACTTTCTCTGCCTTTTCCTCTCTCAAATAAATAAATAAAATATTTTTTAAAATTCCTCTTTCTGTAGTATAATTAATATGAAATTATGTCATTATTAGAATTAACATTTTAGATACAAAATAATATTTTGGTCACGTGAATATTGATCTAGTTGGAAAAAATTTCTTTTTAATTTTCAAAATTTATTTGTACATATGGATGTGTATGGGTGGGTATACCAGGGTCTCTTGCCACACTGCAAGCCAGTGCCCACCCAGCTGAATGTGGATGGCTGGGGAATTGAATCTGAGCCATCAGGCTTTACAAGTAAGCACCTTTAACTACTGAGCAATCTTTCCAGCTCCCCATTTAAATTTTTTTCTTTTCAAATTATTTTTATTAACAACTTCCATGATATAAGAAATATCCCATGGTAATGCCCTCCCTCCCCCTAAAATTTAATGATTCTATAAGTCAGGGATGTGCCTATTTTATCAACCATTGAAACTTGTTAAAGATTTTTAAATTTTCATTTATTTGAGAAAGGAGAGAGAGAGAGAGATAATGGGCATGTCAGGGCCTCCAGCCACTGCAAACGAACTCCAGATGCATGCACCACCTTGTGCGTCTAGCTTAAGTGGGTCCTGGGAAAATGAAACTAGGTCTTTTAGCTTTGCAGGCAAGCGCCTTAACCACTAAGCTGTCTTTCCAGCACCCATTGAAATTGTTTAATGCAACTTGCTGAAGTATTCGTTCCCTTAACATGTTAATATAGTGCAAGATGTGAGATTAGGAAGTGCCAGAAAGTTTGTCTAGAAATGTTACAAGATCCAGAAATTTTAGTGAAACTAAATAAGTAGATAGATGAATAAATAATAAATAAATGATGACTGACGTGGCAGCCTGGAACTGCTAAGCCAAAGAAAACACATTACTGAAACAGCTTCTGTGACACGGAAGGTCTGGGTTCAAGGGCAGTCAAGGGTGTTGGCCGGGCTGCTTTGGGCTGTGACTGGCTGAGCGTAATTCTTCGTTGGCCCCCTGCAGCGGAGACAGCACCACCCAACTTCGCCCAACGACTGCAGAGCATGACTGTGAGACAAGGAAGCCAAGTGCGACTCCAAGTGAGAGTGACCGGAATCCCTACACCAGTGGTGAAGTTCTACCGGGACGGAGCCGAAATCCAGAGCTCCCTTGATTTCCAAATTTCTCAAGAAGGCGACCTCTACAGCTTACTGATTGCGGAAGCGTACCCGGAAGACTCTGGGACCTACTCCGTAAATGCCACCAACAGTGTCGGAAGAGCTACTTCGACTGCCGAATTACTGGTTCAAGGTGGGTGCCCAGGCTGAGAAGGGGGCGGGGCCGGGGGGGAGGCCTGCCTCGGAGCACGTGGGGAGGTGAGGTTAGGGATCCAGACGTCTCCCCTGGCTGGCAGTCCTGGGGATGTTGGGAGCTGATATGGAAGCTGTCTTTTCCACCCCAAGAGCAGAAACACCACTGAGATAGATGCTAGGCAGGAGCACAGTATTGAAGCGGGTTCTAACCCCAAGGTAATGTACTGGAACGTAGTGCAGTACATTTGTACATTACTAGCAAATAATGCAATTTTTTAAATGATTCTCAATACATTCTAATAGTGACCATTTTCTATTTTTAGATCTAATTTATATTCAGACGAATCTAAGACTCCCTGCTGTTTCCTCGTTTGGACATGCAGAGAGTCATACTGATTTTGTGGCCACAATAACAGAACCTCCTAGGTAGGGTCACTGCTTCCCCTCCTGAAATATTCCATCTCCCATTCCACAGGTGAAGAAGTAGTGCCTGCTAAAAAGACAAAGACTATTGTTTCGACTGCTCAGATTTCGGAAACAAGACAAACCCGGATTGAAAAGGTATTTTCCTACAGACCCATGTCCCAGCCTAACATCCAGGTGGTCACTTCCCTGGCCCCTACCCCTCACCATGGCCTCTGCTCTCATTCTTTCCAGAAGATAGAAGCCCACTTTGACGCCAGGTCAATCGCAACAGTTGAGATGGTCTTAGATGGTGCCACTGGACAGCAGCTGCCACACAAAACACCTCCCAGAATACCTCCTAAGCCCAAGTCAAGGTCTCCAACACCACCATCCATCACCGCCAAGGCGCAGTTGGCACGCCAGCAGTCCCCATCGCCGATAAGACACTCTCCCTCTCCCGTCAGACACGTGCGGGCACCTACCCCATCTCCAGTCAGGTAAGGCTTCTTTCAAAGGGTCATTTTTTTTTAGGGCTGGAGAGATGATTTAGTGGTTAAGGCACTTGCCCGTGTAGTCTAAGGACCCAGGTTCAACTCCCCAGTAACCACGTAAGCCAGATGCACAAGATGGTGGGGTGGTGCATGTGTCTGCAGACCGCTTCTAGGCTAGAGGTCCTGGCATGCCCATTCATTGTCTCTCTCTCTCTCTCTCTCGCTCTCTCAAATAAATAAATAAATAAAATATTTTTAAAAGGTCATTTTTAGATTCATGCAATCAAAAATATAGCATGTGGTGTAAGATGTTCCGAATCTAATTTTCACATCCTCACTGTTCACAGATGAACTGAAGACTTTATATAAACTTTAGTTCTAATTCTTATTTATAGTCCATTTACCAAATATATGCTCTCAGAGGCCCTCTTCTAATGAAATAACCAGGGAAGTGAGTAGAGGGCAGGGATAATTGCCCTTAAAGGCAGCTAACCAGATGATTTGTTCAGTTTGTTTTAGGGCAGAATAGTAAGGGTCACTACCACATATGGATCACTACTTCTAGGTCAAACATTTGATTGGCATGCTTCATACATTATTTCATTAAATATGCAGAACCCTGAAGAACTGTCAATTTCAGTACTCTTGGTAAGTGGATAGAGCTAGTGAGCACAAGATCTTAGTTGTGTCCTTTGTAAAATAAAGACAATCGGTCTAGAGAGATGGTTTAGTGGTTAAGCCACTTGCCTGCAAAGCCTAGGGATCCAAGTTCAAGTCTCCAGGTCCCATGTAAGCCAGATGCACAAGGTGGCGCATGCATCTGGAGTTCTTTGCAGTGGCTAGAGGCCCTGGCTCCCCCATTCTTTCTCTCTTTCTGTCACTAATAAATAAGTAAAATAAAAATAAATCTTTAAAAAATAAAATAAGATAATCACAATTAGAATGATCTCAAGGTGTGTTGTAAGGACCCAATGAGATAATTAGTCATAGGTGCCCTTTGAAAATTGAAAATAAGCCGGCATGGTGGTGCACGCCTTTAATCCCAGCACTCGGGAGGCAGAGGTAAGAGGAGCGCTATGAGTTCAAGGCCACCCTGAGACTACATAGTTAACTCCAGGTCAGCCTGAGCCAGAGTGAGACCCTACCTTGAAAAACAAACAAACAAAAAAAAAAGAAAATAATTACAGATGCTCTTATGCCAGGTAATAAGTGCTTTAAGTGCTTTTCATAGATTTCATACATTTGTGTTATGTTGCCTAGAAAATAAAATGAACTTCAATCCTTGGTAAGATGCAGGTATTTAGGAGGTAAAAACATTATCAAGGCTCAGAAATTATGCCATCAAGTGTCAATTATCCACAATAGTTAAAAGACATTGGGATTTGGTTAAACATGATGGGGCTTTGAATATGATGAATTTAAAAAATCATCAAAGAGCTGGAGAGATGGCTTAGTGGTTAAGGCGTTTGCCTGCAAAGCCTAAGGTCCCATGTTTGACTCCCCAGGTCCCATGTAAGCCAGACACACAAGGTGACACATGTGCAAGGTGACACATGTGCACAAGGTGGCACATGTGTCTAGACTTCTATTACTGTGGCTGGAGGTCCTAGCATGCCAATTCTCTCTCTCATAAAAAAAAAAAAAAAAGGCCAGTCTGTTGGGCTTGCCTCATAAAAAAAATCGTCAAGGTTTGACTAAACAAAAACAAAAATGTAGGGTTTTTTTTGGTTCTTTGAGGTAGGGTCTCACACTAACCAAGGCTGACCTGGATTTTACTATGTAGTCTCAGGCTGGCCTTGAACTCACAGTGATCCTCCTACCTCTACCTTCCTCCAGAGTGCTTAGATTAAAGGTATGTGCCACCATGCCCAGCTAAAACATGTGTTTTAATCAACTCAAATGAAGTAAAAATCACACAGACAAAGTTTCCCTGCTAAGAAAAAAAATTTAGAGTGGAATAATGAAATAGCTGACCTAAAAAAATCTAAACTTATTGTGACACTGCTATAATCAATATAATATGATGGAGCTTAGTGTAGGAATGCTTGCCTAGCATGTGTGGGAACCTGGATTTGATGTCCAACACTGAAAACAACAGTGAATAAGGAAACTCACAAGAGAGTACAGAAAAAAAATTGTGTATGCAAGGGATTTATTTATTTAATTTATTTAAAACTCACAAGAGAGTACAGAAAAAAATTTGTGTATGCAAAGGATTTATTTATTTAATCAAGAAAAAGGATATTTTGCTTAGTAAATAATAATGACCTAGTCAGCTGCCTCTCTGGAAGAAAACAAGTATAACCTCCTACCTTACATGAGTCACAAAATAAATACTACTTTGATTAAAGAGTTCAATTTAAAAAATATGAAAAATATTACAATAATAAAAATCTGAAAAATATAAATTTGAGGAAACATTTAAGGGGGAAAACTTTGAAAATTGACACATTCACCAGAAAAATTAAGCATACGTATGGCAAAAGCAAAGTCTCTGCTAGATGAAGCAGTACATTTGTGAGAAAATATTTAAGGTGCCCTTTCTTTATCACTATCAGAATAGTATCATAATAAAGATGGAATGGCTACAACGTGAAAATATCAGGCCAGAAATGGTCAGTGACCTGCATAACCACATGTTTATGCTGGTGACACCCTGTGAGTCAGCAAAATGCAAGCGAACGTGGCGGGCCCGTTAACGGCGCTCACAGGGAAGAATGGGGAATACAGAGAGCACAGGCTGGCAAGTGTGACAGTTCCAGACATTACTTTCAAAGGGGGGATGACCTGCAACCTGAGTAGTGTAAAACGGGGGGAAAGGCACCAACAAGTATTTAATTCGAGAGGTGATATGAAGGTCCTGTACATATATGAAAATAAAAGTAAATATCTTCCAATTTTAGTTGTTTTGGCCTCTTTAAAAAAATTGATGATATTGGCAAAGACTGATGCGAAACATTAAACAAAAGGCTGGGTTTTCAAAACATGTCTAGCAATCAAACAAGAAAATTGTCCAATCTCAGGCTAACTCCACGTTTGCATCCCCACCATGAAACCAGACCCAGTCCAACGTGATCTCTAGGGGAGATAACCTCACTATGTTTTAAATCCAAGCCTGGGAGCAATTTAGAATGACAGACTTTTCCTGATCCCCTAAAGCCCTTGGACCACCTTAGCATTCTGAAAGTTCATTAGTAACCGTCCAATTCCTTAGCCCCCAAAGTTTGCTTTCAAATTATTAGAAAACATAAATGCCTATTTGTGTAGAAAATAATGGTTATCCCAGATAGACTACTTCCTAAAACGTCCCATAGCTTAATCTTGATTTTTGGTGTAGATGAGGCAAACAGACTTCAATGGATGAGGTACAATGAATCTAGCTGTGACCAAGTGATTATTTTTTCATTGTAAGTGCAGAAATAAGCACTTTCCTATAATGACTCAAATTACATTGATTTTCACAGTTATGGGCTTACCTGTGCCCTGCTGTTAATCACTCATGTCATGCTAATCATGTCTGGAACTCTTTCTGAATTGAGTCCACTTTACTAGTACAGCAAAGAACAAAGCAGAAGTAAGCCTTGGAGGCACTTGTCTCTGCCTGCCTGCAGTTGATATAGAGCCTCCATTACTCTAACCCGGTCTTTGTTACACTCCCAAGGCAATTGTTTTCAGAATAGAGGCATGTTTGTTAGACCTTCCTTTCATTTGATTACCATTTCATTTTTCAAATGTAAATTGATTTCACACACACACAAAACCCTTTCGCAAGAAAATGATTAAACCTTTCTTCATGAAGCAGGTTAATGTTACAATGTTCTGTTAAGTTACTCTCTGTATTTTATAGAAAATATCACTGTTCCTTGAGCTTAATTAGGATAATTCTTTCACTTATGATTATGTAAACTATACAGTGCCAGAATCCATTTATAAACATTTTCCTTTATGCAGAATTGGTAAAAGACAATCATAAAGTACTACTGCCACCTAGAGGGAAAGAAAAAAACCAAATTAATTAAATATTTAACTTTGGGGGGGGAAAAAAATCTTAAAATAGTTGACCGTTCCCCAGAATTGCTACTGTAGATAACTGTTGTTTTTGAGTTACTAATGTCAAAATTTGGGGCTCACCCTTCTGTTTATGCTTTTGGCTCTGTGGACACACCCAAAAATCAAACAATGAAAACTGTTTTGGAAGAAGCTGCTTCATCAATTAAATCAAAAAACCGAGAATCACTGCATTTCAATTTACCCAATTCCACAGAAATTCTAAGGTACTTAGAGGAAGCCCTTAGTACAGTACAATGTGGATGAATAATGTAAATAAATATACGGTAATGAACAAGAGTTGCCCACAAACACTTTGACGAGAGCAGCAGTTTCAACCTGCTTACACAGCCAGTACCCCAAAAACATTCTGTTAAAAGCTCAGCAAGAAAGCTTCCACCTGGCCTAGAAACCCACAAGATATAGACAGTGGAGACTGTGGGAAGAGCAAGGAAAGAGGGGAAGGAAGGAGGGAGAGAAACTTGGCTTTATGTAGCGTAGCACAAGGATTTTGATTACAGAAACTTCCCCTCATGGGATGCCTAGTAGCATATTAGAAACACACGCCGCCCCGCACCAGAATTGGGAACACAGAGAAACTTAGGATTGCTGGCTTGCAATGCCCTTTCTGTAGTTGTACACTAAAGAAACTCTTCCTTCTACCCCTCTCTCTCACTTCTCCATTTATTTTTATGTTTTTCAATGTGAGATGAAGCAGGACACAAAATTCTTTAGCTTACTTAGATTGAAGTCTGATTCCCATAGAGGGTTATGGTAAATATGACTAATACTTACTGAGATTTAAAGCAAATTACTTTCAAGTATGGCTCCCCCCTGCCCCCCCCACCCCACCCCGAACAGATTCTAGAGACACACATTTTTAAAACTCTGCCTTAAAGCACTCCGCCAATTTTCATCCCGGTATTCAAATCCAACGGTGCCTGTGGAGTTCCTGGCCTCCGTGTTCTGACCTCTGCCCTTTGGGTTTTCAGGTCTGTGTCTCCAGCAGGGAGGATCTCTACGTCCCCCATCAGATCTGTTAAGTCACCCTTGCTCATACGCAAGACAACCACGATGGCCACGGGCCCTGAGGTACCTCCGCCTTGGAAGCAAGAGGGCTACGTGGCCTCCTCAACTGAGACTGAGATGAGAGAGACGATGATGACCAGCTCCACTCAGATCAGGAAAGAAGAGCGATGGGAGGGAAGATATGATGTCCAGGAACAAGTGACAATCAGTGGCGCTGCAAGTGCCTCCGCCAGCGTGTCAGCCGGCGCTTCTCTGGCAGCTGGGGCTGTTGCCACTGGGACTAAAGAGGTACAGTCCGAACTGTTCGGCTTTCTTCGACTTCACTTTCTGGTCCCTCTGACCCAGTCTTGGGCATGAAACTCAGTCTCTGTAGGTTGGAGGGGGAAATGCCTAAGACCAAAGAAAAGTAAAGAAACCCCCAAGGCCAGGTTTGGTTGCCACGCTTTGTAAAAGCAGCTTTCATTGGATCAAAGACTGTAAGCTGTGGGATTTGCATGAATATAGGTTGGAATGGTGCAGGCTCTGCATCCCTTGGCAATAGTAGATGCTTGGGTAAGAATATATTGAGTCTATGCAGCTCACTTTCCATTGTGTGTTTTAATGCTTTTATATTAATTTGGGAGGATTAGCGCACAAAGTAATGTGTTTCGTCATGACGGCTCATTCTTGCCCTCCCCCCACTGTCCTCTTTCATGCCCACCCCCATCCATCTAGAGCCCTTTCCTCCCCCAGCTCCTACCCTCTTCTTTCTTATGCCATACATTCCATAATGCAATTTCCCACCTTGCCACCATTGTGCTTCTGTGTTTCCTCCAGGCATAGCATTTTTAAAAGTATTGTACTCACTTCTACTCTAGGTGAAACAAGAGACAGACAAGAGCGCAGCTGTTGCGACTGTTGTTGCTGCTGTTGACATGGCGCGAGTGAGAGAACCAGTTATCAGTGCTGTAGAGCAGACTGCTCAGAGGACAACCACGACTGCTGTGCGCATACAACCTGCTCAAGAACAGGTACGCTCCGGGCCGCCAGGGGGCGTGCGTGGAGCCTGGCGTCCTGGTGCACATTCACGCGAGGCTGTCCTGGCCTTTCTGGGTTGTGCTCTCAAATCCCGTGGTGTACCTGATCTCAGCACAACTCAGGCTTTTAGAACTGTCTGAGAAAGGGTTGGTCTGAAATACCAACCGTGTTTAAGTGGTAAATATCACAAGAGCATAGCAGGTCAGAAGAAATGCCCAGGATGTGTCAGGCAAGCAAAAGTTACGACTACTGTATCCAAGCCATCAGAAGACTCCTGGTGGCAGGCAGAGGGAGGCATGAAAGGGTTAAATAAACAGAGCCAGGGCTCCCTTGCTCCATGAGTCAGGTGCAGAAACTGCTAATTCCATAGCACACAGTAGATTTCTCTGAGCTTCCCCCATAGATGGTTGCTTTTATTTTCTGCAAAACAAGCGTAACCCTGGGTTTACAAATCTAAGACCAGGCCCCACCTCATTTAAACAGACATTGTGCTAGTTTAAAATCACTCTAGCTTTCTTCCTTATCTCTCTGTGACGGTCACGTCCTAATCCTGATATATTACTGTGAGTTTCCAGACAAAGTGCATTGAAAGTGTATCCTTCCTTTCCTTTATGAAAACCAGGTAAGAAAGGAGGCAGAGAAGACTGCTGTAACCAAGGTAGTTGTTGCTGCCGATAGAGCCAAAGAACAGGAATTGAAGTCAAGAACCAGAGAAGTCATGGCCACTAAACAAGAGCAGACGCACATAAGCCATGAGCAGGTAAAAACGGCTTTGGATGTGCAATCCTGGGCCACCGGCCTATGGTCACACTGATGACATCCTCACATGTCTTCTGTGTGTGCTACTGGGTACTAGACAACAAAGTCCCAGACAGTTGCTATGTGTTCACATGGGACAGAGAAACACGGGTTGTCTTTGAACATTTTTAACAATCACCTCCATTAATCGTAATTGATTATGTGACTGTGGGAAGGAAAAGATGGAAGTAAAACCAAAAGGGAGAAGCAGGGTAGGAACAGAGAAGAGTGGAAGAGAACTAAACGCACTATACGGACAGCTTAGCCACTGCTTCCTGACTCCTTAGGGACTACGCGTTCAATGTGGGATGGACGGCGTGGCCTTAATAGAGAAAATGACCAGAAGAGAGAAAAAAAGCCAGTTCTGTGATTGGAGGCATTTCAGGACAGATTAGAGCGGGCTTATTGATAGAGCTGTTGCTCAGTGGAACCAATTGAATTGGTTGTCAAGTCTTTTTCACCCTGAGAGCTTGCATTTCAGTGATGAGATATCTGAAGATGGGAAAGAGGGAAAAAGGAGAATAATCCTATAGTGTACATACACACACCTTAAATAAAAGATGGGTAAGGACTGGAAAGAGGCAAAGGAGAGACCACCCCACACCCTACACACACACTCCTTAGACATTGGGTGGATGGGGGTGGGAAAGAGGCAAAGGAGAGACCACCCCATATCCTGCACACACACCCCTTAGACATCAGGTGGAAACACAGCATCCTTTGGTGACTAAGACTCTCAAAATATTTTGCCTAGGATACATACCAAAATTTTCTTCCCTTTATGTCTAAGTTTTAGAAAAGTAAGTCTTGATGCTCCAATCCATCACAATGTGTAGGAAAATTTGCAGAACAAAATAGAATAGAAATGCAGATTATGAATTCTATATCTGATTTCTTATATGAGTTAAAAGGGTCAGTCAGGGTTACTTTTAGCCCTTCTATTCTAGCATTCTGTAGCTAAGGTTACTTCAGATGGCATAAATAACATATAATTAAGTTGCCATATATCCATTTTTAAAAATCACATATTTTAAAAAAAATCACAACTCTCAAATAAAACAACATTCCTGACTGAATTCAATTTTTTCTGTAAAAAGACTAATTTATGGTTTAGGCAGAGAAAGGAGTAATCATATTAATTAAGATAGGATTATTTATTTTATTTGCTGACGCCTCCTGAAAAGAAACTTTTCTTCTTAGATTTCCATTTGTTGTGTTTTAGCAACACTGGGATGCCTCACTAGAGATCAGGAAACAATACGATTTTGTTTTATGTCGTTGATTGCAGATAAGAAAAGAAACAGAAAAAGCATTTGTACCAAAGGTGGTAATTTCCACAACCAAAGCCAAAGAACATGAAACAAGAATTACTGGGGAAATTACTACAAAACAAGAACAAAAGCAAATAACTCAAGAAACAGTAAGTCTGATTTTGTAAATATGCTGTGTTTTCTGACAAATATGTCATTCAGGCCAGCAGCATATGTCTTATAACTGACACTTCAGAACAGAATGTCTGTTGCCACTTCCTTTTTGTTGTTTCCCTGTCTTATGTTGAGACTTCCACAGTGGGAAGTCCATTCTCAGTGTTCTACTTGGTACTCGCTTGGTAAATCCAGGGGCTGTTATCTAGTAGAACAGCCTGACGACACATTCATGGGCTTTCCAGAGAGTCCATAAGCAGAAAGCAGACTTCACCTCTGTCTGCTGCCCAGTGATATGGTCAAATTTTCATACATAGCCCGAAAGATTGTAAAATTCAACCTTTATACAGCAACAAGGTAATGCCTGTGTACATCTTCCTGCATGTGTGTGCGCACATGTGCACATGCACACACACACACACACACACACACATTCCAATTAAACACCCTGGATAAATGAGGAAATTTTGGACATTGGGGAAGACAGCCTTTCTTTGCAACACTGCCTTTAGTTCTTGGGTGATAAACAGTGAAGTAGACATGTGGGCTCTTCTTGTGCCCTTTTGATGTAACTAGAGTCCACTTCTCTCCCCTATGTGCCATCAAACTTAAGGAAGAGGAACATTTATTTCAATTGTTTCTATCACTAGTATTCACCTCTCTTGACCACAAGCTCTTAGCTCATCCTAGAGCTGCTTAAAAAAAAAAAAGTCTGTCTGAGAATGCTGTTCTTATAAAAGGTTAACCAGAGTCAACAGGAAAACCAGTGGGTTTTCCTCACCTAGGAGAGTCACTAGTTATGAACTCAGAAGAGTCTGAAAATAAGAGTCCTGCTTGGCATGATCAGGGTATGGGAACCCCTATTGCCATGGCCACACTGCATACACTGAAGTTCAGGCAGCTTCTATTTTTCAGCCACCTGTCAGCATCTGCTGGGTGGGCTCCCTAGCCTGCCAGCAAGTGCCAAAGATGGCACCTTTTGAGTGTGGCACAAAGTGCTGAGGGACGGACTGGCAGAAGAGCCCTTCCCCAGAAAAACCAACAGTAGTTTGCAAGCACACATTTAAATGTCTAACGTATGAATGTGACATTTCTCCCTTGTTACTAAGCCTTTCTGTCTTCTGAGTGCGGTAAGGCCATTTTGCCATTTCCTTTGTGACTTTTGAAACTCAAACCTTGGTTTCACTCTACAAAATCAGGTAGGACAGGAAACTGAGAGAAAGTGCTGCATCCATGGTAGCAGTTGCCACCACCAAGGCCACAAAACTAGAAACAGTCGTGGGAGTGCGAGAAGAAATTGCAGTACAAGTACAGAATCAAATGCACCTCACTCGTGAACAGGTGATGGCTTCCTGCGGATGTGAAAGTCACTCTCCATCACATCACCTGCACGCCACTTACACCGTCATCGTGTCTGTGCACCATCACCCCTTCACCTCCTCCTCATCCTCCACGAGTCCTCTGCCACCCATCCGGCTTTCACTGTCACTGCTCGTTTCTAACCTTCAGGCTTCCATTGGATTGTTACTAATAATATGCAGCTCACTTGAATATCTTCCTATGGAAGTAGACTCCAGCATACAAGTCAAAACTAACACTATTGATGGCTCCACCAGAACTTCCCATAGATTACAATGAGAATGGTGTAACAAAGAGAAATAGCATTTATTGGTCTTTTCTTTCTAATCACATTTTTTTTATTTTAGTTTTATTATTTTGATATTTTTTTCCGGTGAAAGAATATGGATGATCAAGGAGACGCAAATGATATACTTACACTTAATTAAAATATCTGTGAATAAGAAGACAAAACTGTGCCTTCTCTTTTAGTTGATTCGACCTGTTTTGTTTATTAGAGGCTCATGAAATTTAATGACATTTTTCTCACCTTTTTTAAACTGTCTGACCAGATAATGAAGGAAACTAGGAAAACAGTGGTGCCCAAAGTCATAGTTGCCACACCCAAGGTCAAAGAACAAGATTTAGTGTCAAGAACTAGAGAAGGCATCACTACCAAAAGAGATCAAGTCCAAATAACTCAGGAAAAGGTGAATACAGATACATGAGATGTGAAATGTTTACTTTTAATTTCCAAATGAATCATTAACTATTACATGGTATGAATTATTAATCTGTATTTTCCATTTTTAAATTTGTAACTAAAACCAAAATGGTAAATATAAAACTGGCTACCATTAATGTTTTCCTGCAGATTTGAGTTTTACCCACCTGTAACACTTGTAACTCATTTTATTCACCATTATTCTTTGCATGAAGATTCACAATGTAGCTTAATATTTAAAAAGTGATGTAGGGAAGCATCTAGAGATTTTCCTGTAGCTAACATTTCTAAGTTCTGTGATTTTTGGCAATTATATGCAAACACTGTCACGTGAGAATTAATGTCTCTTGTGTGTTTCACCCTGAATAACTTCCTCTTGCATCCCCACCAGAAGGGGGGAAAAGGGTCGTAGCATGAGTGTCTGTAGCCCCACCCAACTCAATCTTTGATTTTACTGTAATAATCAGATGAGGAAGGAAGCCGAGAAAACTGCCTTGTCTACAATAGCAGTTGCTACTGCTAAGGCCACAGAACAAGAAACAATTCTGAGATCTAGAGAAGCGATGGCTACTAGACAAGAACAAATCCAAGTTTCCCATGGAAAGGTGATGATTGTCATTCCAGTGTGAGATCCCCGTCATAATGTATTAATACCAAATCCTTTGTGAAATATCCTACTATAATACATTAATACTGAATCTCTTGTGAAATCCCCTATTTTAATGTATTAATGCCAAACCTCAATATTCTTATGTAGGAGATACCATTAACCAGATTTATTTTGTCATCTAATTTAACAATTGGAATCTTAAAAAGTCAAATTATTTATCATTAATAATATAACTACCTCTTTCTCTGCCCACTTATTCTTTTTACTATTGTTTTCAACATTTTGTTATTAACATCTAGAAATCCACTACAAGTTTATGACTGAAATTGCTTGCAGGGTAATTTTAAGAGACTCAAGGGGCATTAAAAATAATTGTATAAGAAAATGATGAACCTCATTGGAAAAGAGGTGTGTTTTGAGGAGTCAAAAATTCATATTATGCTTTCAAGTAAGGATTTATTTTAGTAAGTTACCTATAGCTTTCTTCATGTAGATCTTTAACTGTTTTTCTTCTTGTAAATATGAGATGAGAAAGAAATTGGAAAAATTATAGTGCCTGCCATCATAGCTCCCATTAAAACTAAGGAAGACACAGTAGTAAAATCTAGAGAAAGAAGTAGTGAAGCAAAACATTACACATACGCCATTTGCAGCTATGAAAATTTCATGAATAAAACTACTTCCCATAACTGTAATTGGTTGTAAATAGGCTATTTACCTGTTTATTCTCTACTGAAAATTAGCAATGAAATTTCTTTGGTTTCATTAGCATCATGGCCCATGTGCTGTTTGTATCTTCCTCAGTTCTGCTTTCTATCACAATGTCTCCTCTCTCTCTGTCCCCTCCCTCCCTCCTTCTCTCTCTCTCTCTCTTTATACATACATATATATTTTTTTATTTGAAATAATGAGATAGAAGGAGGAAGTAAGAAAGAGAGAATGGGAGTACCAGGATCTTTTGCCACTGCAAAATAATTCCAGCTACAGGCGCCACACTGTGCATCTGGTTTTATGTGGGTACTAGAGAACTGAACCCAGCAAAGGGTGCTTTGCAAGCAAGTGCCTTTAACTGCTGAGCCATCTCCCAAGCCCCCGTATGTTTTACAATAAGTTTCAGACTTTCACCTAAGTCCAATATATAATGGCATTTCAGCCTTTCAAGAGTCTCATAGATAACAGAAATTTTACCATGAAACGTACTTCAAGAATTAAAAAAAAAAAAAATTTCTACTAGGAGGCAAGAAAAACTACTCACATGCGATACTCATTCATAGTTGTCTACCAAGCTGTATATGTGTATGGATTTGACATACACTAATGCAAGAAAAATATGCATGTTTTCTCAACATAAAATAAGATTTGGGGCATAAGTTTTAAATTAGAAATAAGATTTGTTATTTCAGCTGTGTGAATATTAGTCAACTGACAATTTATTTGAGCCTGGGGTTTTTTATCATAAAATAAATAAAACTAAGACTTTACCTGATTACTTTGTCATGGACTGCTTGAAAGGTGCAAATGAGATATTTGTAAATACAATTTCTCTACAAGCAAAATCATGAATGTGTTTGTTATTTTCTGTGCTGAAGATGGACATTTAAAAACATCTATAAAGTTAAAATCAGCTACTTGCCTATATGAGTTTTTTATTAATTAAAAACCAAGTAAATGAAAGAAAATTACCTCACCTAAGGCTCATACATATTTTTTCTTCCAAAATGCAATCTGAAAGAATATGTATTTTGCACATGGAGTTTTATGCCTCCTAGAAGAAAATATGGGATGAAGCCTATGATTGCTAGAGAACCAATTCTATTATTAGGCAGAGAGAGAGAGAGAGGAAGAGAGAGAGAGAATGGGCATGCAAGGGCCTCTAGCCACTGCAAACAAATTACAGATGCACGCACCACCTTGTGCATCTGGCTTACGAGGGACCTGAAGAATTGAACCTGGGCCCTTGGGCTCCACAGGCAAGCCCTTTAACCACTAAGCAATCTCTACAGCCCCCGATTTTATCTTTTAAAAGGCTTCTTTATGCCTCACATATGAATCAGAGAATAATTTTTAAAGATAAGCAGATAGCATACTTGAAACACATTTCAAATGCATATAAGATCCTATTTATAGCAGAAGTAAAGAAAGCTAGATGTTAATTAAACAGTACAACATTACTTTTAAAATGCACTGGATGACCATGAGTGTTTGATTTTTGCAGTATGCCGTTTCCAACCATTGTGTAGAATTGTAATATACAAGCTGCCTCAGCTTCTTTGCTGCCTTTAAGAGGGTCTCCTTTGCAAAGGGTGCTCTCCTTTATGTTAATCAGATTCATAGAAATAAGAAAATATTTGTTTCTTTCTTTGCCTTAACTCCCAGCAAAAACTGAAGGTAAACTGAACTTCAGTGTGAAAGGTTGTTCTCCTACCCAAATATCATAACACTTTCATTTTAATCACAATATTTTCATTCATGTGTTTTAAGGGAGATATTTTTCTCATAGATTAAACAAATATTAGCCATAGTGAATCATAAGTAAATCCATGTGCATACTCTGTGATTGGGAGCATTCATGTTATCTCACATTTGCATGCAGCCTTGTCACTCTGTGTCAATTGATTTTTCTGGTGTGATGATGATGGTATTTGAGTGTGCTTTTATCATTGCTGTCACTGTGTCAACACCAGACTAAATGATCCACAAGATAATAGAAACAATCAATGAAGACAACCCGTTACAAAGTTCTTATTTCCCCATTTCTAATTGACTGTCTGGCTAGATAAATTTCCTAAAAACCTCAAAATGTCTGTACGATTTTTCACAAATATGGTGTTGTTCTAAGTTGTGTCTGTGTGATCTAATGTCTAGTATAATTAAGCAGATATATGAAGTATGTCTAAATAGATTCTTTATAATATAACAAATAAAGAAATATTAATTCCTACAAGATTTCTCAACATTTTAACATTGCTATGTAGCACAAATACCATGTACCTACCCTGCCTTTAGGCATTTGTTCTAAACAACAATGAGAAGATGTCCCACGAGTATGTTCCAGGGAGGAGATGCTCCTGCCTGACTTTGACATTACTGTGTATTAATTTGGGAAACCTTATCTCCAGGTGGGCGTTGGGAAAAGGGCTGAAGCTGTAGCAACAGTTGTTGCTGCGGTGGACCAGGCCCGTGTGAGAGAGCCCAGAGAGCCTGTGCATCTGGAAGAATCATATGCTCAGAAGACCACTTTAGAGTATGGATATAAGGAACAGATTTCTGCCACAAAGGTACCTGAGCATCCCCAGCGCCCAGCCTCTGAACCCCCCAAAACAGTCCCGAAAGCAGTCAAGCCTGTCGTGATTCAGGCTCCTTCTGAGACTCATATCAAAACTACTGACCAAATGGGAATGCATATATCATCACAGGTGAGTCTGGACTGATGTCACGTCACACTGCTTGGCGGGGAGGCACAGCCTTAGCTGCTCTAGTCCACTGCGCAACAGTAGTATCACTGAGTTTCCTTTTAATGCAGATCAAGGAAACTACAGATCTCACATCTGAAAGATTAGTCCATGTGGATAAACGCCCCCGCACAGCAAGCCCTCACTTTACTGTTTCAAAAATTACTGTTCCTAAGACAGAACATGGATATGAGGTAAGAAGATTCAGAGCAAGATAAAGAAATGGTTAACTCTAGTAGAATGAGTATCTTGCTCATGATGTGGAGCATCTTTTGTGTAGGCCAGAGTGGGACCACTTTTGATATCTGTCTGCATTCATCTTGGACTCAGATGCACCTAGATTTGTGTTCTGAAACAGACCCAACAGTATGAGCCTAGAATCACAGGTGGTTATCCTTCACTTGTGAGGAGACAAAATCCACACAGCCTTCGGTTTGACATCTCAGAGACAGTGCAACTCAATTGTTTTGGTTATCATGGTTCTGATTTTGTACATTACACAGGATAGTGTTGTATATGCTGAGACATTTCAGAGTGACTTAACTGTGAATATCTTTTTATAAGAAAGAAAGACATCGAGAAGTCATATAGTCATACAACCCACATAGCAACATGGAGTGCAGCTGTCATGTACTGGTCAAAATGGATTAGGGTCCTACTCTGGTCCTTATTAGCTCTGTCGTCAGGGGAAGGTCACCATGCAAGTAAATGTCACATGCAGTTGACAGTACACAATGCCGCTCATTGTTAACTACTACTGTTCTTATTCTCAGAACTCAGAAACTGAACCCAAACCTCCTATATCCTCAAACAACCATAAGGAATGTACAGTAATTCTATCTGGCTAGTCTTACATTGCTATTGAAACCAAGCAGCCATAGACAGCAACAGAATGAGAACAGTAAAGGATCCCTGAAAGAACTTTTCTACATGTCTGCTTTCACGTTTCACACAGACTTGTGGCTAAAACTCAAAAATCTTCTTGAAAAGTAATTTTTAGAATTTATCAGGTATCTTAATAAATCCAGACCTTTGGATTTCCCGTGATCATGGCTTCAGATGTGGCCATTGGGAGACCCAAGTAAAGAAAATTCATGATTTTTATGATTAATTGGGGGGAAAAAAAGGTTCTTCAACCAACTCTTCAAAAAGGATTTTTTTTTTAAGTTTCCTAACTAACAGGAATGAAAAAAAGGCTTTATAATTGGCTTTGACTTTTCATTGTCTCTAAGTGCAATAATGAGAGTGTTAGAAAATGGACCATAGGAAAAATAGTCTGAAGCCCCGAAGCCTGGCCTGGTGGTACACGCCTGTTACAACAGCGCTTGGGGAGGAAGTAGAATGAGGGTCAGTACTGAAATACCAGGGGCAAGTGTGTCTGAATGACGACTTACGCCTTCCACCTCTTGCATTTAGGCATCGATAGCTGGTAGTGCTATCGCCACATTACAGAAAGAGCTGTCAACCACAACTTCGGCTCAGAAGATCACCAAATCGGTGAAAGCTCCCACTGTGAAGCCCAGTGAGGCTAGAGTAAGGGCAGAGCCCACCCCGTCACCAAAGTTTCCCTTCGCTGACACACCAGATACTTACAAAAGTCAAGCTGGCATTGAGGTGAAAAAGGAGGTAGGGGTGAGCATCGCCGACAGCACATTCCGTGAAGAGCGCTTTGAAGTCCTGCACAGGCGTGAGGCGAAGGTGGGTCAATGGGCAGTGCACTTTCCCGTCCCACTGTTGTGACCGTGTGCTATGCAGCAGCCGGCTGGCGTGGCCTCCCTCCTTCACTGTGCTCATCATTTATCAAGCGTGCCTACAGAAGGGTGGTTGTGCTACTCAGAATTATATAGTTTTTTGTTTGAGGTGGGGTCTCACTCTAGCCCAGCCTGTCCTGGAATTCAATATGTAGTCTCAGGGTGACCTCAAACTCATGGATCCTCCTACCTATGCATCCTGAGTACTGGGATTAAAGGCATGCAACAACATGCTCGGCTAGAAATATTTTTTAACTTCACATGTACAAAAGTCATGGAATTTCCATTAATCTCAGGAGCATGTCGTAATGTCTTTTGTAAAATTCACAGGTAACGGAAACAGCGAGAGTGCCTGCTCCAGCTGAGGTTCCCGTTACTCCTCCCACTTTAGTCTCGGTGAGTAAAGCTATCCGGCGTTGATTTAAGAATCCCCTTAATATGCAAAGATCAGTTTCTCAGACTTCTAGAATAATGGCATTACAGAGTTTACTGATGCTCACTTTTACATCTCGCTGTTTGGCAAGGAAAAGGGGGAATCGGTACAGCAACTTTTATTCCTGCATTTAACAGATCAAATGAGCTCCTGGTGTGTGTAGGGCATTGTTTCAGGAGTGGTGGAGAAATAAAAACCAATCAAACCCTCGTTGAAGCCTTTGCTTTACTCTTAGAGAAAACGAACAAAAAAATAATAAAAACAAATGAAATGAAAGATAGAAGTAACATGTACCTCAGTGGATGGAGAACCTCCGAGAGGGACATCGTCTAGCTTGGGATAGCATAGGAAAGCTTGGTCACATCAGCAGCGTTGGCTGTTGAGCCTTCCAGCATCACTAGAACTTGAACAAACAAGAATAAGGCATGGAGTTACCTGGTTATATGGTATTAATGTAATTTCACCACTGAGACTTAGAAGTTCCTGGCATTCATTTCAAATTAGGACTATTCCAATAGAAATTTCCAAGAGAAATTTTTTACTTACAGTTCTTGGAATTCTGATTCAAAGGCATTTTGTGACTATGAAAATGTGCAAATCCAAACCGATATCTGTGAAAGGAATCGAAATGATTGATGAATATGCAAACACAATCTATTTTCTTTTTATTTTCTCTTCAGGGCTTAAAAAATGTGACTGTCATAGAAGGCGAATCTGTCACCTTGGAGTGCCACATTTCTGGATACCCATCCCCCAAAGTGACATGGTACAGAGAAGACTACCAAATCGAAAGCTCCATTGATTTCCAGATAACCTTCCAGAGTGGAATTGCTCGTCTTATGATTCGTGAAGCCTTTGCAGAAGACAGTGGGCGATTCACCTGCAGCGCTGTGAACGAGGCTGGAACCGTCAGCACATCCTGCTACCTGGCTGTGCAAGGTTGGTGGCTGCCCTTCCTGGTCTCTGTCACTGCTGTCACCTCTGTCTCTGTCACCGCTCTCAGCAGCAGGAATACCTTTCCACAGAATGCTTTCTGCATGCTCATATTGCTGACCTTTGTGGGAGATGGGTAGATTATGGGGTTACCTCTCAGTGCTAACCAGGGTCACTAATAGAGCATGGATGGCTCATTTCAAAGAGAAACTTTTGTCTTCCCAGTGTCAGAAGAGTTTGAAAAGGAAACAACCGTGACTGAGAAATTTGCCACAGAAGAGAAACGGTAAAGCATTCTTTTACCAATGAGTCGCTATTGCAGTATAGTTTGGATGTGTTTTTTCCTTTAGTAGCAACTCATTGCAACTCGGTAGCTAATAAGAATGCAATCCTCTTTCCAGCTTTGTCGAGTCCAGAGATGTGGTAATGACAGATACCAGCATCACAGAGGAACAGGCAGGGCCTGGAGAACCTGCCGCACCTTTCTTCATTACAAAGCCAGTGGTCCAGAAGCTGGTGGAAGGTGGGAGCATTGTGTTCGAATGCCAGGTTGGTGGCAACCCAAAGCCCCATGTATACTGGAAAAAATCTGGCGTTCCTCTCACCACTGGATACAGGTACTTTGATGACTGAATCATAGAGTTTTCTGTGACTTGTGAGATAGGGATATGAAGCCTAGAGAGAAAGAACTTACTTTTCCCACCAACCTCCAAATGCAGGCTCTCTGGTGCTGTAGCCATCACCACGGCATAGGTATTCTCATGTTTTTGTTCAGTTTGGGGAGCTTGATTTTATTTCATTTTTTTGTGGCACTAGGGATTAAATATATAGTGCCTTGTGCATACTAGACAACTGGTCTACCATTTAATTGTATCACTAGCCTTTATACAGAGTTTTGGTGAGAAATAAAGCTTTGTAATAAAAGCAGACAGAAGATACAGCTCATAATTCTAGTTTAATTCATTAATAGTGTTAGTATAATAGAAATTTTACACACACTTCTAGAAAGTATTTGAAAGAACATTCAATAAAAAATACCATAATTTAAGTTGCAAAACAATAAAAGATTTTATATGATGAAGAAAGCTAGTTATGCATGAAAACCTATGCTAGGTACTTTCTTTTTGCAATTGAATGAATCAAGGTATCTTGATTATCTGAACATGTAAGTGTCATATTTTAGTAATAGGACATGTTGTATACGAGAGACTGAATAGTAGACTGTTTAGAATTTATAGTTCTAATTATTCATTTGACCTTCAAATGAAATAATGAGCAAAATAATGCACAGAGAAAATGCCTACTATTTAAATGAATTCATCATTTGCCAGCATAAGCACTGAAGCCAGTCTTTCCGTATGTTATATCCTATTCTATGATTTTATTTTAAAGAATCTCTGAATAATATTGGCTTTTTAAATTTTTTTTTCTGCTTTTGTTAGTTTTTGAGCTACTGTCTCACTATGTGGCCCAGACTGGTCTTGAGCTCTTAAGCTCAAGCAAACCTCAGCTTCCCCCATAGTGGGAACTATTGGTACATGCTATTGGGTCATTCTCAATATTCTTTTTAAAATATTCACTTGCACATATGTGTGTGCTTGTGTGTGTATGTACACATGCACACACACACACACACACACACACACACACACACACACACACCAAGGGCCTCTTTAATCAAATGCCAGACACTTGCAATTTGCACTAGTTTTCTGTGTCTGGCTTACATGGGCTGTTTGGGAGTTGAACTCTGGGTCAGTAGGCTTTGGAAACAAGCACCTTAATGGCTGAGCCATCTTCCCAACCCCTGAATAATCTTTTTTCTTTTCAAGGTAGAGTCTCACTGTAGCTCAGGACAACCTGGAATTCACTCTGTAGTCTCAGGGTGGCTTTGAACTCATTGTGATCCTTCTACCTCTGCCTCACAAGTGCTAGGATTAAAGGCATGTGCCACCATGCCCAGTCTGAATAATCTTTTAAAATAAAAAAAAAAAAATTAACCTGTTTGGTTCTTGTTACTCATGCCATGCATTTTCATAGTTTTCAACACTTTTTTGGTAGTGCTTCATTACATGATCCTAATTATTTAATTATATACCACAGACCCATGTGCAAATAAATTTAGCTCTTTTATCCTCAAAAGGGTTATTTATGACTTTTCTTTATTTTTTCATTTCCATAAGATACAAAGTGAGTCATAACAAGCAAACCGGTGAATGTAAACTGGTGATTTCAATGACTTTTGCTGATGATGCTGGAGAATACACTATTGTCATTCGTAACAAGCATGGAGAAACTTCTGCGTCTGCCTCCTTACTTGAAGAAGGTTAGTGCACTTCTGTAATTCTGTGTGTACTATGTGAGCTAAAGTGCACCAGAGTAGCTGCATCTTTGTAGAGAGATCCACAACAGTGTCCTACTTTTGTAGTTTGGCCCCCTTCCTTTTGCCTCAGTTGCATAGAAAATGCCTCAGATCACATGGCTTCAAACGCCAGACTAGGGCTCATCCATGAAGGGCCAAGCAGTACTTTCCATTTGGTGAAGATGGTTTCCTGTTCTCTGAAGATGCAAGTATTCTAAACCCAGTTGTTTTCCAGGCCCAGGCAGGTGGGATGCATGAGCACAAGGAAGACAGTGGCAAAGTAGGGTCAATCAATGCCTTGCCTCGAGGGGACAGTACCTCCGTCCCCAGCAAGCATGTGCCAAACTTACTGTTGCTGGAGCTAACAGTATTTTAAAGAAAAGGTTGAAATCAGGGTTTTCACTGATCATAACTTGATGAAGAAAGATTGTAGTAGTATTAAATACCAAACAAAATGTATCCGTGGGTCACCATTAATCTCTGTTAGCTTTTTACATATGCAACTGACTATTGCATATTCTGTGCCACTTGATGTATTCTATATCCCTTATAAGAAGCTACCTCTTTATCTGTCTGCATCTTCATAGGTACCACACAGAAAACCCAGAGAGACAAATGGTTTAATAAAAGCCACTCGAAAAATGAGGAAGAACTCTAGGGTAGATCCCAAAGACTGAGAGATACTGTAAAATTCTCTTTAAAATGGTTTTACTTGGGCTGGAGAGATGGCATAGTAGTTAAGGCACATGCCTGTGAAGCCTAAGGACCTAGGTTCAATTCTCCAGGCCCTGGCATGACAATTCCCCCTCTGTCCTTCCCTTCCTCCCCGTCTCTCTGTCTGTCTCTAAATAAATAAATAAAAATTTAAAAATTAAAAAAATAGTTTTACTTGTTACTGGAAGTTTGGCTTTGAGATAAAAATCTAATGGATATTTATGGAACAATTTGATAGTAGAAATTTAGAAAATCTAGACTTTGATTATCAACTTACCCTAGTGAAGGGCTTGCCTGAATGAATATGAGTAGGAATTCTTGGCAATACCCCATCCAAAAAACTGTCTTATGTCCTTACCTCATAGCTGACTATGAGTCACTGATGAAGTCCCAGCAAGAAATGCTTTATCAGACACAAATGACTACATTTGTTCAAGAACCCAAAATTGGAGAAACAGCACCTGGATTTGGATATTCTGATTATGAAAAAGAGTATGAAAAAGAACAGGCTTTAATTAGGAAGAAAATGGCTAAAGACACTACAGTCATCAGAACTTTTATAGAAGACCAAGTGAGTATAACAAGCTGCTGCATCATTGTTGTTGAATATTTTGTACCTTCAACTGTTTGTGGTCCAAGTCTGACATATTAGATCTGCAATTAAAAGATTATATGTAAGATAGAAAAGATGGCTCAGCAGTTGAAAGCAAAGCCTGCTAGCTCGGGTTCGATTCCCCAGTACCCCCATAAAGCCATATACACAAAGGGGGACATGCATCTGAAGTTCATTTGCAGCAGCAAGAGAACCATTCATTCTCTCTTCTCTCTCTCCCCCCTTTTTTCCAATAATAAATAAAAATATTTTTCAAAAAGAAATTGCATATATAAAATGAAACTATGACTTTAGAAATATAGATCATATATTCAAGAAAAGACAAATACTTGCATAATCAAGCCCATAATGTTAATCTCTCTCTCTCTCTCTCTCTCTCTGTATGATGAACATTCCAGGCAATACCCTTAAGATGCCATAGTATTCACTGGTAATGGTGATTTCTATGCAGAATAAAATCAAACCTAAACAAAGAAACCTTCTAGACTCTCCTCCCAGTTAAAAACGCCAATGAATCCATAACTCTGAAGCTAATAGATATCCTTAAACAATTTCTATCAGTGAGGATTTACCTCTTTAACCAACTATCATCTTTTTGCTGCACAGGAATTTCATATTTCTTCGTTTGAAGAGAGACTTATTAAAGAAATTGAATACCGAATAATAAAGACTACACTAGAAGAACTTCTTGAAGAAGATGGCGAGGAAAAAATGGCAGTTGACATTTCTGAATCTGAAGCTATTGAATCAGGATTCGATATAAGAATCAAGAATTACAGAATTCTAGAGGGGATGGGTGTCACTTTTCATTGCAAAATGTCTGGGTACCCATTACCCAAGGTAAGATATAAACATTTATGGACAAGTGTCCCCATGCCATAATAAAGACACAAAGAAGCTGGCCATAACCATTGTATCCTAATGCTGCACATGCATGGTGTTCTTTGTAGATTGCATGGTATAAAGATGGAAAGCGCATCAGACATGGAGAAAGATATCAAATGGACTTTCTACAAGATGGCAGAGCTAGTCTGCGTATACCTGTTGTCCTTCCAGAAGATGAAGGGATTTATACAGCATTTGCCAGCAATATTAAAGGAAATGCAATTTGCTCAGGGAAGCTATATGTAGAGCCTGCTGCACCACTTGGCGCTCCAACTTACATGCCCACACCAGAACCAATGAGCAGAATCAGGTAAGACTTTTGTACTAATTAGAGCTGTTTAGGATTTGAATCATTTCAAAGCACCAGACATCCCAGTGGTGAATTGCTATCCTAAGGATACAAACACAAAAGCAATACAAAATAAGAAATGCATTGAGTGTTGAGACAGCCCAGGAGCTTACCAATGGCAGTACTGACAATTGTCAGAAGTTTTTATATCTTGCTCCTATGTTAGATGAACAAAGAATTTTCACCAGTGTAGCACACTATTTTTCTAATATTAAATCTTATATAAAATAGCTCTTGTTTATTTAATATTTAAATTAAGGAAGTTATCCTTAATTCCTATAGCAACCTCACAATATAGTCATTGTTATTCTTGTTTAAAAATGGGAACACTGAGGCTCTGGGAATCTTTGGAAATTGCCTGACAGTGATGGTACCAGTATTCTAAATGCAAGCCAGTCTGGATGTAAAATTTGGCTTTGCTTTGTTTTGTTGGCAAATTAAATTTCTTCATTTTTGTCTTAGGTAAAAATCAGCATATTTTAGCCAGGCGTGGTGGTGCATGCCTTTAATCCCAGCACTTAGGAGGCAGAGCTAAGAGGATTGCCATGAGTTCAAGGCCACCCTGAGATCACATAGTAAATTTCAGGTCAGCCTGAGCTAGAGTGAAACCCTACCTTGAAAACAAAAATTCAGCACATTTTAATTTTTTTATAGATTTACTCATTGATTTATTAAACCAACCAATATTTATTTTAAAAGTTTGTGGGGGCTAGAGAGATGGCTTAGCAGTTAAGTGCTTGCCTGTGAAGCCTAAGGACCCCGGTTCAAGGCTCAATTCCCCAGTACCCACATAAGCCAGATACACAAGGTAACACATACATCTGGAGTTCATTTGCAGTGGCTGGAGGCCCTGGTGTGCCCATTCTCTCTCTCTCTCTCCTCTCTCTCTCTCTCTCCCCCTGTTTCTCTCTGTGTAAGTCTGTCACTCTCAAATAAATAATTAATTAAAATTAAAAAGAAAAGTTTGATAGTTGGACTAGGAAGGTAAAATGACTAATTAATTTGAGGTGATTATGAAAAAAACGTATTAAAGACAGTTTCAAGAATCTGAGTCTTGGAACATAGATGTGTTGGTATAAGAATATAGAACTAAGGTTATAAGAAAAGAATACGACGATAAAAAGGAGTCTTGGGCAGGAGAGATGGCTGAACAGTTAAGGCACTTGCCTGCAAAGCCTAACAACCTGAGTTCAATTCCCCAGTACCCATGTAAACCCACATGCACAAAGTAGTGCATGTATCTGGAGTTTGTTTGCAGTGGCCCTGGCATGCCCATTCTCTCTCTCTTTCTCTCCTCTTACAAATTAATTAATTAGTTAATTTAAGAAAAAAAGAATATGGAGCTGGGAAGAGGTCTCAGTAGTTGAAAACTTTCCTGACTTCAATCCCCAAGCCTTTTACATAAGCCAGACACAAAAACTGATGCAAAGGTCTGGCATTCATTTGCAGCAGTAATAGATCCTGGCAAACACACACACACACACACACACACACACACACACACACTGCGCCACATGCAAATAAATAAAAGTTTAGTAAATATTTTTAAAAAGAAAAAAGAATAGCTTTAGGGAAATAATATTATATTCTACTTTGGATTTCAGTGAGTTGATGTACTCAGCAAAATCTGCTACAAATTCTACAATAGTATTAACAAATAAGACAAAGAAGAAAGAGGTTTCTTTTGCTGTTTTTTTTTTATGAGTTTCATGAAAATAGTCCATTTTCACTTTGCTTTTTAGGTCTGTGTCTCCACGTTCAGTGAGCAGGTCTCCTATACGTATGTCCCCTGCGAGGATGTCCCCTGCAAGGATGTCCCCTGCGAGGATGTCCCCTGCGAGGATGTCTCCTGCGAGGATGTCTCCTGGACGTAGGCTGGAGGAAACAGATGAGTCACAACTGGAGAGACTATATAAGCCAGTCTTTGTGTTAAAACCTGCTTCTTTCAAATGTTTAGAAGGACAAACCGCCAGATTTGATTTAAAGGTTGTGGGTAGACCCATGCCAGAAACATTCTGGTTTCATAATGGTAAGAATGAAATCATTTGCTCAAAAATTGTAAACACAAAATAAGTTTGTGTGTGTACATCCAATAATTTTTTTAAAACCCTGTTTCCAAATTTACTTAATTTATGACAGGCCAGCAAATTGTCAATGACTATACACATAAAGTCGTCATTAAAGAAGATGGGACCCAGTCACTGATTATTGTCCCTGCATCACCCAGTGATTCTGGAGAATGGACTGTGGTTGCCCAAAATCGAGCAGGAAAATCTACAATTTCAGTGATGTTAACCGTGGAAGGTAAAATGAAACAAGAAGTTTACTAAAATAGAAATAAACTGTGTGGGTTTTAAACGTATTTTGTAACAGTACTTCAAGTTTAATGGCTTTTCTCTTTCAGCTGTGGAACATCAGATAAAACCAGCATTTGTGGAAAAACTTAAAAATGTCAACATTAAGGAAGGTTCCCATCTTGAAATGAAAGTCAAAGCTACGGGTAACCCCAACCCCGACATCGTATGGCTGAAAAACAGTGACATCATTGTACCTCACAAATACCCAAGGATCAGGTAATTTGGGGTATAAGTGACAAACTAAGCTTTTTATACAAAGCCCATAGCCAATGAGGCAGTACTACTTCTCTATGAATGATTTTCTTTTTCATGGCTTTGCAGGATTGAAGGAACCAGAGGAGAAGCTGCCCTTCGAATAGATTCCACTGTCAGCCAAGACTCTGCCTGGTATACGGCCACAGCTATCAACAAGGCTGGCCGAGACACAACGCGGTGCAAAGTCAACGTTGAAGTTGAGTTTGCAGAGCCTGAACCAGAGAGGAAGTTGATCATCCCGCGAGGGACTTACCGAGCCAAGGAGATCGCAGCTCCCGAGCTGGAGCCCCTCCATTTGCGATATGGTCAGGAGCAGTGGGAAGAGGGTGACCTTTATGACAAAGAGAAACAACAGAAACCCTTTTTCAAAAAGAAACTCACTTCCTTAAGACTTAAGCGCTTTGGACCTGCCCACTTCGAATGCAGACTGACACCGATCGGCGACCCCACAATGGTGGTCGAGTGGCTCCATGATGGAAAGCCACTGGAAGCAGCCAACAGACTCCGTATGATTAATGAATTCGGGTACTGCAGCCTTGATTATGCAGTTGCATATTCCAGAGACAGTGGTGTCATCACTTGCAGAGCCACCAACAAATACGGAACTGACCATACATCCGCTACCCTGATCGTAAAAGACGAGAAAAGTCTGGTGGAAGAATCTCAGCTGCCCGAGGGGCGGAAAGGCTTACAGAGGATCGAAGAATTAGAGAGGATGGCTCATGAAGGTGCGCTTACAGGCGTAACAGTAGATCAGAAAGAAAAGCAAAAGCCAGACATTGTCTTGTTCCCAGAGCCTGTGAGAGTCCTCGAAGGGGAGACGGCTCGATTCCGCTGCCGAGTGACAGGCTACCCTCAGCCCAAGGTCAACTGGTACCTCAACGGACAGCTCATCCGCAAAAGCAAAAGGTTCAGAGTTCGCTATGACGGCATCCATTATCTGGACATTGTAGACTGCAAATCATACGACACAGGAGAAGTCAGGGTCACTGCTGAAAACCCTGAGGGTGTGACTGAGCACAAAGTGAAACTGGAGATCCAGCAGAGAGAAGATTTCAGGTCTGTCCTTCGGCGAGCTCCTGAACCAAGGCCGGAGTTTCACATACATGAATCAGGAAAACTTCAGTTTGAAGTGCAAAAGGTAGACAAGCCGGTGGACACCAGTGAAACCAAAGAAATTGTGAAGCTGAAAAGGGCTGAAAGAATTACCCATGAGAAGGTATCTGAAGAGTCGGAAGAGCTGCGCAGCAAGTTCAAGCGCAGGACAGAGGAGGGCTACTACGAAGCCATCACTGCCGTGGAGCTCAAGTCTCGGAAGAAGGATGAGTCCTATGAGGAGCTCCTCAAGAAGACAAAAGATGAACTTCTCCACTGGACGAAAGGAGTTAACAGAAGAGGAGAAGAAAGCCCTCGCTGAAGAAGGCAAAATCACAATTCCAACTTTTAAGCCTGACAAAATTGAACTCAGCCCCAGTATGGAGGCCCCCAAGATCTTTGAAAAAATCCAAAGCCAGACAGTCGGCCAAGGATCTGATGCCCACTTCAGGGTACGAGTTGTGGGGAGACCAGACCCTGAGTGTGAATGGTACAAAAACGGCGTAAAGATTGAACGGTCTGACCGAATCTACTGGTACTGGCCAGAAGACAATGTTTGCGAACTGGTCATTAGAGACGTGACTGCCGAGGACTCTGCCAGCATCATGGTCAAAGCCATCAACATAGCTGGGGAAACCTCAAGTCATGCTTTCTTACTTGTCCAAGGTACTTTGAAGATACTTCATTTAGCAGTACTATCTCTGAATGCCCTCAAATAGCCCTTGCTGTGTTTTTTCAATGTTCCTTTTGCCATTACCCAAATTGTGAATAAATAGTGTTCTCTCTCTCTCTCTCTCTCTCTCTCTCTCTCTCTTTTCTCTTTGTAGCCAAGCAGTTGATCACTTTCACACAGGAATTACAAGATGTTGTTGCTAAGGAAAAAGACACCATGGCAACCTTTGAATGCGAAACTTCAGAACCGTTTGTCAAAGTGAAATGGTATAAAGATGGTGTGGAAATTCACTCGGGAGATAAATACAGGATGCACTCTGACCGGAAGGTTCATTTCCTCTCCGTGCTGACCGTCGACACATCTGATGCTGATGACTATAGCTGTGTGCTCGTGGAAGATGAAAATATCAAAACCACAGCGAAACTTAGTGTTGAAGGTAAGAACTAATGACTGCACTGTTTACTGGCATCTTAAAGTCATAGACATTCTGTGATAAAATTTCATAAAAATAATAATTTTGGGAATGAGATATAAGCCTCATAGTGAGAGCCATCAACTTATATTCTTAATTAAGAATATTGGCAGTTCAGATTTTTAAAGCAACATTATCTTCATGTTCCACTTTAAAATACTTTTCATTTGAGATGTACCTCTGTGCTTCGAAAAATAATTTTAAAAAAATGAAATAACCTTTTTTATGGAAAATGTCTATGTCCACTAGTAGGTAACTACTGAAACTATTTCAAAAAGTATGGGGTTGGTAGGAGATATGCAAGACATTGTCTCAGTTCAAAGTCTAGTTGCCTAACTCTCCTAAGAAAATAATATATTATTGTATTTCAGGCGCAGTTGTTGAGTTTGTGAAAGAACTTCAGGACATAGAAGTTCCAGAGTCATACTCGGGAGAGTTAGAGTGTATCGTATCCCCGGAAAATATAGAAGGAAAATGGTATCACAATGGCGTGGAACTTAAATCCAATGGCAAATACTCAATCACGTCCCGCCGTGGGCGTCAGAACCTCACTGTCAAGGATGTGACTAAGGAGGACCAGGGAGAATACAGCTTTGTGGTGGATGGGAAGAAGACAACGTGCCGACTCAAGATGAAACGTAAGTCTGTCCCATCCCTGTCAGCCACAGTGGGCTGATGGCAGCATGGCTTACTGATTTAAAAAGATGACATTCTTTTCTCCACACCTTTCACAGCCCGCCCCATTGCTATTCTGCAAGGACTTAGTGATCAAAAAGTCTGCGAGGGTGACATTGTCCAGCTTGAAGTCAAGGTCTCCTTAGAAAACGTAGAAGGTGTCTGGATGAAGATGGCCAGGAAGTGCCCCACAGTGACAGGGTTCACATCGTGATAGACAAACAGTCCCACATGCTGCTTATTGAAGACATGACGAAGGAAGATGCTGGAAACTACTCCTTCACCATTCCTTCCCTTGGACTCTCCACCAGTGGACGTGTCTCTGTTTATAGTGAGTGGCTTTATGCTTATTCTTGTTTTTATTATATTTTTATGGGCTGAGTAAGAAATTCAGGGTCCCATACATACTAAGCAAGCGATTTGCCACTGAGCTACATCTTCAATCCTCGTCTTAGGTTCAGTTGAAGCAAATGAGGCAAATAAGTTAAAGAACTTTAATGAGCAGATGTTGTAAACAAAATGCACATTCATGTCATTCTTTTGGATGTGTCACTTGTGCAGGTGTGGATGTGATAACACCTCTTAAAGATGTCAACGTGATTGAAGGCACCAAGGCTGTACTTGAATGCAAGGTGTCAGTCCCTGATGTGACTTCTGTTAAATGGTACCTAAATGATGAACAAATTAAGCCTGATGATCGTGTACAAGCCATTGTCAAGGGCACTAAGCAGAGACTTGTGATTAACCGAACTCACGCTTCCGACGAAGGACCCTACAAGCTGATGGTTGGCAGAGTTGAAACCAGCTGTAACCTTTCTGTAGAAAGTAAGAGATGTTTCATTGCATTCATCATTATTTGAAGCCTTTTACTTCCTCACCATGATAATAACTAATAAATCATTTTATTTTTCCTAGAAATTAAAATTATCCGAGGTCTTCGTGACCTGACCTGCACAGAAACTCAAAACGTAGTCTTTGAGGTTGAACTGTCCCATTCAGGCATTGATGTCTTGTGGAATTTTAAGGATACAGAAATCAAACCCAGCTCTAAATATAAAATTGAAGCTCATGGGAAAATATATAAACTGACAGTTCTAAATATGATGAAAGATGATGAAGGAGAGTATACATTCTATGCTGGAGAGAATATGACATCTGGAAAACTTACTGTGGCAGGTTTGTACATTTGTCATTCCATTTGAGTCCCCATGTGGATAAGGAGTTTTAATTTCAGGAACTGTTGTCCATATCATGAAAATTCCCATCTATTTTCCAGTGCCATGCCTTTGCTTACACTGATCTGGGTCCATACCAAGCTAGTGTGAATGTTCACTCAGTCCTACCTCGGATGCCACCTCCTTCATTAAGGCTTTCCTGAATCTCCTCACGTTGATAAATTAATTTCTTCCTCCAACCTTAGGATGCCTTTTGTTCCCAGTGACTCTTTTCCCAGTTTCCTTTGGCCAGAACATCCACTCCTTCAACATGGACTTGCTTCTGTCTCATCTCTGTGGACTCCATGTGGTAGATGATCCATAAATGTTTCCTGAATTGAGCTTAACTTTGATTCTCTAAAGACTGGTTTCTTTTTAACTATTCTTTTTTTTAAATATTTTAATAGTTTATTTATAATTATTTATTTGAGAGAGAGAAAGAATCAGCTCACCAGAGACTCTAGCCACTGCAAATGAACTCCAGATGCATGTGCCACCTTGTGCATCTGGATTATGTGGGGCCTGGAGAATTAAACCTGGGTCCTTTGGCTTTGCAGGAAAGTGCCTTAACCACTAAGCAATCTCTCCATCCCTATTTTTAAGTATTCTTGCTTCAAACATTTTTCTCTTATTTCTTTCAAGTGTTTTATACACCTAGTGAATATTTTAAAAATATAACTCAATGCATCTATGTATCTCTTACAACATGAAATAGAAATAAAAACCCTTTCATTCAGTAGAAATCCTTAGCTTTAGAAGAATCAAAATTATATACCAATTGTTAACAAATAAATAAACATGATTATGATTAATTTTTTGGTTCATTACAATTTTAATTATCAAGAAATTAAATTCTTTTGATAGAAGAGCAAGTCATATGGCTAAAAAAGTTGTTCTATTTTGTATGAAAATTTCATGGTTTATATTTTATCACATGAGATTTCCTCAGACATGTGGCCATAAAAGATTTATAAAACAAAACAGCAGGTTCTACATTCTGATAAGTTTGATGTAAATATCATGTATTTTTAAAGTTATGAGTCCCTATGTAAGTTTGTTCAACATTTTAAAATTACTTTTCATAGGCCATAACCCAACACAAAAAATGAAATGGATGTGTATTTTTCTTGAGGAGTTAAGAACTTAGAGATAAAGTTACTTAAAGAACTAAATAGTAAAGCAACTATTATTTCCTCCAGTAATGATGGGGGTTCAGCCAATGTTGAAAAACTTTATAGGACCTATGATATTAATTAACATAGTGACTTCATATACAAGAAGCGTAGTTAATGTTTCTTCTAAAAATATTAATACAATTTGAGTGTAATGGTTCATGCCTATAATCCCAGCACTTCCAAGGCAGAAGCAGAAAGACCACCATGAGTTTGAGGCCAGCTTATGTTACTGAGTGAGGCACTGTCTCAAACCAAACAAAAAGAGGCTGGAGAGATGGTTCAGTGGTTAACACACTTTTCTGCAATACCTAATGACCTGGGTTCAATTCCCCAGTACACACGTAAGTCAGATGAACAAAGTGGTGCATGTATTTGGAGTTTATTTACAATGGCTAAAGGCCTAGGGTGTACCCATTCTATTCTCTCTCACTTTATCCCTCTTTCTCTCACTCTCTGCTTGCAAATAACTAAAAAATAAATAAATAAAAATAATTTTTTAAAAATTTATAAAAACAAAAAGCACATAAAGGACTTTGATATTTGGCTTACCATTTTTTTCCTCAAATACCAAGCACAGTTTTAGGAAATAATCCTTAATGGACCAAATATCATGCTTTGACTAGAAAGAATTAGGTTTAAGTCCATCCATGTGGCATGTTGTGCATTATGAGTCTCAGATTTCTGCATTAAACAGTTGTTTTCCTTTGTGTCCTTTCCAATGTTTCCCCTGATTATCAGTTACGTTTAGAGTAAGGGATTCCTGTGGTTCTCTCTCTCTGGCTCTCTGGCTCTCTGGCTCTCTGGCTCTCTCTCCCTTTCTCTCTCTCTCTCTCTCTCTCTCTCTCTCTCTCTCTCCATATATATATATATATATATATATATATATATATATATATGAGTAAAATAATAATATTACATGCTCAAAATCATGGATTTAATTTTCATATCTATCCAAAGACTTCTTTATTCTGTAAATATTTTTTAAGGACTCACATGTGTACTTCTCTTGTTACAAAGGAGGGGCCATCTCCAAGCCACTCACAGACCAGACAGTAGCTGAATCCCAGGAAGCTATATTTGAATGTGAGGTTGCCAACCCGGATTCCGAAGGTGAATGGTTGAAGGATGGCAAACACCTGAGTCTGAGTAACAACATCAGAAGTGAATCTGATGGCCACAAAAGGAGACTTGTCATTGCTGCTGCCAAGTTGGATGACATAGGAGAATATACATTTAAGGTGGCCACCTCCAAAACATCTGCCAAACTGAAAGTTGAAGGTCAGTGTTAGAATTACAGGCATGTCCTTTCCAAATAATATTACTTTCTTAACTCTTACCATTTTGAAAGTCAAATGGTGTGATCATTTTGAGTGATATGATTCTTCACTTCCTAAAGTTATTATTAATTTTCTAAACATTTTCCTGAGCCTTTTACCAAAATTCCATATGTTTATATGGTGAAACCATTTCTTAGGGTCTATCAAACAGCTACATCAGATTGATTCCCCATTCCTCTCTCACCCTTTTCTAGTCTAGTAAGCTATTAGTACTTGGATATGTGAACTTTCTCTCAGTCAGGTATAGAAAAATCAATAGGCAATGTCCATGTCCAGCTGGATCTCAGCTTTCCCTAAATCTCTACATGCCTTTTAAAGTGAGGCACTGCATAACGATAAAAGTTTTGTTAACCATTCTCTCACAAGATGACTGGGCCCTGAGCGTGCTGAGGACTTCGTTTGCTTTCTGTTCATTGTTGATATTTGCTAAAGGATTCATTAATTTATCTTCAGCCGTCAAAATTAAGAAGACTTTGAAGAACCTCACTGTGACAGAGACCCAGGATGCCGTCTTCACTGTTGAGCTCACACACCCTGACGTCAAAGGTGTCCAGTGGATAAAAAATGGAGTTGTGCTGACGTCCAATGACAAGTATGACATCTCAGTAAAAGGAACACTTTACTCCCTGAGAATTAAAAACTGTGCCATTGCAGATGAGTCTGTCTATGGCTTCAAGCTTGGAAGGCTGGGAGCCAGTGCCAGGCTGCATGTGGAGAGTAAGTTGACTTAGAAACGTTTTCCAAGTAGCCTACCATTGGTTACCACTAAGTCCGTCACATTATTGAATTTCTCCAACTTTCCTCATTAGCTGTCAAGATCATTAAAAAGCCAAAGGACGTGACTGCCTTGGAAAATGCCACTGTGGCCTTCGAAGTCAGCGTTTCCCACGACACAGTTCCGGTCAAATGGTTCCATAAGAATGTGGAGATTAAGCCAAGCGACAAGCACAGGCTGGTATCGGAGAGGAAGGTACACAAGCTCATGCTGCAGAACATCTCCCCCTCCGATGCAGGGGAGTACACAGCCGTGGTGGGTCAGCTGGAGTGCAAGGCAAAGTTGTTTGTGGAGAGTGAGTATCTGGGAGCCCCTCGACATTTCCCTTGATGGTTTCTATGCATTCACTTCTTTGTTCTGCTTCATTGATTTTTAAAGATAAAATACATTAACTGCAGTGACCTCTGATTTTTTCTTAAGCACTGCATATTACAAAAACCATGAAGAGCATCGAGGTGCCTGAGACAAAGACTGCCTCCTTTGAGTGTGAGGTGTCTCACTTCAATGTCCCTTCCATGTGGCTGAAGAATGGTGTGGAAATTGAGATGAGTGAAAAGTTCAAGATAGTTGTGCAGGGAAAACTCCACCAACTGATCATCATGAATACCAGCACCGAGGACTCTGCAGAATACACATTTGTCTGTGGCAATGACCAAGTCAGTGCCACCCTGACAGTGACTCGTAAGTAAAGACACATGTACTTGAACACACATACACCTATAGAAGTATTCAGTAGACTTATTCTATATCCTGCACTTTGGCTTCACAAACATTTATTCAACAAAGTCCTTCATAGCACGTACACATAGAGCATGTTCATCCTGGGTTTGCGTTAGCTTCTCCACTGCTGATAGAAGCATTGAAAGATCACCTAGGAGAATGGTAACCAGGGGCAAGTGTAAAGAGAGAGCAAGAAGAGGGGTGAGTGGGAAGAAAGGACACACAGGACATGTAAACGTAAATGGGGAGGATATTGAGAGAGAGGAGAGCTGGGAGGAAAAGGAGGGTTAGGGAGAGAAGAGAGGGATGGGAATCAACGACACAAACTGCATTTGAAAATGCAAGAATGGATGACATCTATATCTCTGTATGCTAATTGAAAAATTAAATTAAACTTAAAAAGAGAAAAACAAATCTAGAATGATCCTTCGGGGTCTATCACTTGATCATTCTGTTTCTGTCTGTTTGCCTTGTCTTATGCATGGATGGCCTCAAAGTTGACTTCTCTAAATAATAATCACGTCAGTACACAGACTAAAAACCATTCTGAGTTTCCATTCTGCTCTTGCTCAAGCACACATCCTCTTTACCTGAAGTCGACATGGGTGCTTTTTCTTTCGCCCCTTGCAGCAATCATGATTACATCCATGCTGAAGGATATCAACGCTGAAGAAAAAGACACCATTACTTTTGAGGTGACAGTGAACTACGAAGGCATCTCTTACAAATGGTTAAAGAACGGTGTGGAAATCAAATCAACTGACAGGTGCCAGATGAGGACGAAGAAGCTGACCCACTCCCTGAACATCAGGAATGTGCACTTCGGAGATGCTGCCGACTACACCTTCGTGGCAGGAAAAGCGACGTCAACAGCCACTCTTTACGTGGAAGGTATGGTTTCATAGAGGTTGTATCTGGTGTGTGGGGGGGGGGAATGTCAAATATGTCACGTGAAGTGTTAGCCTATCAATTGATGAGTGAATAATTAAAATGGGGTATGTCTAGATAAGTGGGATAGTAGAGATAAAAAGGAAGTGCTAACATGTTACAATGTGAGTAGACATTGGAAACAATGCCAAGTAAAAGGAGCCAGCCACAAAGGACCATGTATATAGAATATCCCTGATATACAAGTCTGTTGAGACATAGATCAGGCGTTGCCAGTCTTGGGAGAGATGTTCAGAAGCATCTAGAATGTGATTGCTAAGTGATGCCTAACTTCTTTTTGGGGGAAAATGTAAATGTTCTAAAACTGGCGTGGTGGTTGCACAAATCAACATATCCTGAAAGTCGTTGAAGGGTATATCGTGAGTGGGTGAATTATATAGTATTTGGGTTATTTATCAATAGGCCTATTAAATGTTTACATACTGTCTTCCAGCTCGTCACATAGAATTTAGGAAACACATTAAAGACATTAAAGTTCTTGAAAAGAAGAGAGCCATGTTTGAATGTGAAGTTTCTGAACCTGACATTACTGTCCAGTGGATGAAAGATGGCCAAGAATTGCAGATAGAAGACAGGTCATTATTTTGTCTGACTATATTCCATTAATTTCAATTTTCCCTTTAATCATGTCCATTAAGTTCCTATTTCCATTTTATGCATAGGATAAAGATTCAGAAGGAGAAATATGTCCATCGTCTTCTGATCCCATCCACACGAATGTCTGATGCTGGGCAGTACACAGTGGTGGCAGGAGGCAACATGTCAACTGCTAACCTCTTTGTAGAGGGCAGGGATGTTCGAATCCGAAGTATCAAAAAGGAAGTCCAGGTATTGTCCATACACTGTACTCTTGGAGAAATCATCAATAGTCCTTAATCTAATCATATATATATGATATATATATATATATATACATATATATGTATACTTTTAACATCTCTAATAGTTTTAAAGATTTAAAGTAGCTTATCCCCACTGTTTAGATTCCTATGCTGACAACAATTTAGTGAAGTTCCTACTCAGGGAAAAAGTATGTCCTTACCAGCTGTCTAAATACTTACAGCAGCTGTAGAAACTTTGCCATATCATAAATGGCTACTTAACAAGCATTACCAGCCAGAAAAGAACTAAACTTTAAATTGTGATGTTCATACATCTTAGAATTAAGAAAGTTTAAAACATGGTGGGGTGTTCTCAGGTTCTCTCTATGGAGAGGCAAGTGTACAGACATTTAGTGCCTGAGTCTAAGAGGAATTCCAATCTGAGCAATGCTGGATTCAGTATGCTGAGGAAACACATTTTCCATCTTACACATTCACATAGCTTCTCCTGTGGGTATCAATTGTTACAAATGAAAAAAAATGGAAGAAATATGGTCCAAGAAATACATCTTGAGTACAGCTCCATCATACTGTCTTTCAGGGGAGAATCGTGGTTTACAGACCTTTGGGCCACAGTGAAGAAGTCTTCACTGAGGACTCAAAAACCCTGGCTGTGTCTTCCCTCCCTTATTTTCATTCCGAATCTTGGTTTCTTCACTTTTAGACTGAGAACAGTAATCTCTTATGTAGCTCACAATGTCACAGTACATATGATATGACGCCAGATTGAATAGTTACTTTAAAGAGCTCTATAAATAATTGAAATGCTCCCAAGGTAAATGCCATCATCTCATTAATTATTAAGAAATAAGCATTGAAAGATGAAATAATTGTCTCATTGGGTACAACCTTTCTCATTAATGCAAGTACAAGTATGATTCCTTACAAAAATGTGGGTATCATTTGCCATGATTATTCAATAAAAATCAAAAAGTGCTATAATCAGCTAACTTATAATGTCATGACCTGTCTTTACTGATCTTCCAATGAACAGTAGTAGAAATGGGTTAACCACAATAAGCCAGATTAGTTTTAAGTTTTCTTTTTGTGTTGCTCCATCAACAGGTTATTGAAAAACAACGTGCTGTTGTTGAGTTTGAGGTCAACGAAGACGATGTTGATGCTCACTGGTATAAAGATGGCGTTGAAATCAATTTCCAAGTTCAAGAACGACACCAATATGTGGTGGAGAGAAGAATCCACCGGATGTTTATCTCAGAAACCAGGCATAGCGATGCAGGCGAATATACCTTTGTAGCAGGGAGGAACAGGAGTTCTGTCACTCTCTATGTCAATGGTATGTTGTTGGAGACTTTAACATATTTGTGGATCCATCTGAAATGATGGTCTTTTAAGCCACTATCACTCTCACAAATCCTGACTAATTCCTAAGGAACCTGTTATATCATCTGGATGCAGACTCATTTCACTTCGTATTATCCCCGTAGAAAAAGAAGGGCAGCTGCTAAAGGAATTACAGAGATGTCGTCATCTTCAGGAAGCACCTAATGGCCACATCTTTGTTTAGTTGATTAACACTAGTAAACATCCACTGTATGTCAATTTTAATATACTCTGGATGGGTTTCCAGATAGAGCATTAAGCTGCTTTAGTTCCTGCCCTAACTGCTTAAAATAACACTACTATACAAGCACTAGCGACATTTTTAGCCTCTGGTTTGGAGAACCTGACACAAAGCACTAATAGGAGCCTACTACCATTACACAGAGGGTGACATTCGACCCCTGCTTTCCTAGGTAGAAACCATAGCTCTGCATTTGAGGCTGGCTGGTCAAGATCTGAGGCTGAGCATAGACACAGAGTAGATGGACCTCCCCACCATACCATGTCTGAACAAAATGCCCTGGAGTCAGATGGAGGGGCCCTAGGGGTCATCTCAGCATTCTTAATAATGATGCCTTTGCCTGCATTCCCCAGTCCATAAAAGATCCAGAGGTCACAGTACCTGGTTTGTCCCCTCTATATTAGTGGGAGAGAAACAGGCAGGTCAGGTCTTCTGTAGTGGTGCTAGACATCAGGCGCACACAGGTCTTTTCTCCTCTCCTCTTGTGTTTGTTATCTACCTAATTCCCATCATCCAACACTAACAATATGCTGCAATTATCATAACCATAAGGCTGAATTTGTTACATCTAATTAAATTTAATTTTAATATGAAATAAATAGTATTCACTTAGTCATTCAACACTTACTGATTACATTTCGCCTGTAGCAGTGTATAATGAAATGACTGTGACATGTACACAAGTACTTCTAAAACCAACAAACCTCAGTGCCTCAATAGGACAAGCTCCTGCACCACATGGTTCACCTAAATGACTTTTGTTTTTTTTTGAGACAAAGTCTCATTCTAGCCTAGACTGACCTAGGACTCACTATGTATGTCCAAGATGGTTTTGAACTCATGGTGATCCTCTTAATTCAGCCTCCTGATTGTCGGGATTAAAGGCATGAGCCACCATGCCAGCCTCCAAATGACTTAAAAATACCTGGGCCATGAAATTCATTATTGAAATCTTTAGGAGTCCATTGCTGTGTTCCAAGCATGAACAAGTGATCATATTCTACTGAGGTACTTGATACTCTCAGCACCTCCCACAAAACATACAGAAATCTCCCTGAAGCTATTCAAATAAACAGAGGGGAAAATTTCTTCTTAGGATAAAGAATATCCTGAGGTGGATGAAGCTATCACAAGTCATATTTTGTTTCTAGGCATGTAGACAACATGTGACATAGGGTTTGTCGTGCTGCTCTCTTTTTTCACTTTTTCTTGGGTTGTTTTCTGTCATTTTTCTTCTAGCTCCTGAACCTCCCCAAGTCCTGCAGGAGCTCCAGCCTGTCACTGTGCAGTCTGGCAAGCCTGCCCGCTTCTGTGCCATCATATCCGGCAGACCACAGCCCAAAATTTCCTGGTACAAGGAGGAGCAGCTGCTTTCCACTGGCTTCAAGTGCAAATTTCTTCACGATGGGCAAGAGTACACACTTCTGCTCATTGAAGCCTTCCCAGAGGATGCAGCTGTCTATACCTGTGAGGCCAAGAATGACTATGGAGTAGCCACAACCTCAGCCTCACTTTCAGTGGAAGGTAGGAGAGCCCTGTGGCTACTTGCCCGAGAATGAAGGACCCAGCTTTGGAGCACGTTCTGCGTACTGAAGTTGCAGTTTGGAACTCATAATTATAGATCGCTACCCAACTCAGGAAATGAATTAAGATAAAGCTGCATGCTTCTGGTTGGGAGATCTGTATGATGACTGCATCATGACAAATCCTGTGGTCTCTTTCTTTAGTTCCAGAAGTTGTGTCTCCCGATCAGGAGATGCCAGTCTATCCTCCTGCTATTATCACCCCACTTCAGGACACTGTCACTTCTGAGGGGCGGCCAGCCCGTTTTCAGTGCAGAGTTTCTGGAACAGGTATGAGCAAAGGGAAAAATATGAGCAAAAATATGAGCAAAAGGAATTGGCTGGATTATACAGAGAATGACATGAGGGAAGTTTCCTCATCTTTCTCTCTTTTCCTCTATCAGACATATCATGAATTATTTGAAGTTTAGTGGATATTCAGACAAAGACTTAATGAGATTATTAAGTTAATAATTAGACCAGTGTTTTCATTACTGCTTTATACCCTTTAAAGTAGTTATGGTGGTACATTTTGTGTTTTATAACAATAAAACTTTTTTCTGCAAATCTTCAAAAATCATGTTTTACAAATCTTTAAAAAATGTCATGTTCCTTCATGATAAGAGCTGCATTTTTTTATCCCTAAATTGGGAAATCACAATGACAAAAACTAAAATTTTATGTTAAAACATATATATATATATATATATATATATATACACACATATAATGTACAGTTACATGTGAAGCTTTGCTAAGTCTATGGATAATGCTATGTGAAAGGTATATTCCTTTGAAAGGCAATTTTTGTCCTGGGCACAAGTACAGGCTTTTTAAATAAGATTTGAATCAAGAATCCAATGTGTGACCTACAGTTAACCTGTGATTCCCCTGTTCTTTTTTCCTCATGAGTATAGTGAGAATATTATTGTTTTCAACCTTAGAATGCGTATGATTAACACATGATGTGTGTACTTCACCTATAGATGTGACTGATACTGAGTTCCGTGAGTTCACTTTGCAGAGCTGTAGAGAACAGAACTGGATTAACAGTACAAAGTCCATGTACTCTCTGTCTTTGAAACACAGTATTTGAGAAAGACTAAATATCAGTAAACAGGGGATGATTTGATAATATCTCACTAATGCAATAAATAATATTATTTAATACCAAATCCACTAAATCTACACTAAATAATTCATTGGGTCTTTAGAGGAAATATTTCATATAAATAGATGTGTGTCTCACTTAAAGTATTAATAGATATCTTAACTGTATGCGGCTAATTATCTTTAATCTATAGAGCATATTATATATAGTTTACATATAAGATAAGTTGAAGATGTTAAAAAGTACAACTTTTCTACAAAACTTGGGATGCAAAGAGAATTTTTCTTTCTTCTCTTCATGACTGATGTCATTTTAGTGTTTGAATGAGCCCTTTACGTTTGGAAGATCATGTGGCAGTATTTGTACCCTTGTGGAGGTTTCAGTATCCTCTTATAGACATGTTTTCTGATACTGCTTGGTAACAGGAAAATAAATTTATTGATGGACTCTGGTGCCACCTACTGGTATAATAGAAATTTGGAAAAGTAGAATTATTTTTAGTTTATATATTCTTCAAGGGATGAGGCTTGCAGAAAGACAACTAGGTGAAATGATAACAATTAGTCTAATGATGAAAGATGCCTACTGTTTATTTGAACACCCATTCAATTTGCACTTACCAACATTTATTATGCCCCTGCTATAGTGACAGTAAACTAGTTGCTGTAGGTGACCAGACTGGGTTCTTATGCTTCAAGAGCAAAACACATAGGTGAGCAGATGCGTGTGTCCTAGACCCCTGGACCAAAGTTGTCAAGGTCGTGGCAGGTCACATACTCAGAATTCTCTGCCTGGGAGATGGTTGAATAAAATGGATGAACCAATTATGGTATAAATAGGACAACACACAGCAGCTTTCCAGGCAGAGAGAAAATCACAAAGTCACAGAAGTTTTTGAAAACATTTCATAGACCGGAAATGGGTGGTTCTTGTGTAGTTGGAAAGTGCTATCAAGAAAGGAAATGAAGGTGAAGGCTAGATGCCAGCATTGGCTGGTTTGTGCCCAGGACTCAGGAGCTGAGGACATTCAGACTGAGGACCTTTGAGGGATGGTTAAGCTTCTAGGCATCACGATAAGGCTTGTCTCTAGAAAGTGTCGTGATGGAGAAAAGGACAGACAGATGTGGAAGGTGCTTCCTGAAGTAAGAACCAGAGAGAGTTTTGAAGATGCTGACAAGGCCTTCCTCAAGGAGAGGCAGGGAAGAGAAAGGGATAGCAGAGGGCGCTCAAGAGATAATACTTGGGGGGAGAATGCACAGGTGAGAGGTGAGGAGTAGAGGGAGGAGAAAATGCACAGGCAAGAGGTGAGGAGTAGAAAGGGGAGAAATGCACAGGTGAGAGGTGAGGAGTAGAGAGAGGAGAAAATGCACAGGTGAGAGGTGAGGGGTAGAGAGAGGAGAAAATGCACAGGTGAGAGGTGAGGGGTAGAGAGAGGAGAAAATGCACAGGTGAGAGGTGAGGAGTAGAGAGAGGAGAAAATGCACAGGTGAGAGGTGAGGAGTAGAGAGAGGAGAAAATGCACAGGTGAGAGGTGAGGAGTAGAGAGAGGAGAAAATGCACAGGTGAGAGGTGAGGAGTAGAGAGAGGAGAAATGTAGTAGAGTGAGAGGAGAGAGAGAGAAAATGCACAGGTGAGAGGTGAGGAGTAGAGGGGGGAGAAATGCACAGGTGAGAGGTGAGGAGTAGAGGGGGAGAAAATGCACAGGTGAGAGGTGAGGAGTAGAGGGGGGAGAAAATGCACAGGCAAGAGGTGAGGAGTAGAGGGGGGAAATGCTCGGGTGAGAGGTGAGGAGTAGATGGAGGAGGAAATGCACAGGTGAGAGGTGAGGAGTAGAGGGAGAGAAATGCACAGGTGAGAGGTGATGAGTAGAGGGGGGAGAAATGCACAGGCAAGAGGTGAGGAGTAGAGGGGAGGGGATGAAGCCAAAGACCAACCCAGTTAATGGCCTTCCAGCCAGAAGAGCCTAGTGCATTACCAGAAGTTACTTTTTAGCTCATTTGTTGTTGACAGTTCATACCAGTGACATTCATATGTGGTCTGGTTCCTTATTCAGTTCACCAAGGGGAAAAAAAATGTCAAAACAATAACCACAGAATCTTATAAAGAGATTGCCTAACCCTTCATCCTTCCATTTCCCTGGCAATTAAACACACACACACACACACACACACACACACACACACACACAAATTACTTGTGGAGTGACTGTTAAATGTCCTGTGACATTTGTCAATTTAACAATATGGCTGTATTTTTTGCATATTATTTCATACACAGCCAATCTTTTTTGATGTTAGAAAGCTTTACTCTCATGGCTGATATACCAGTTATTTATAAATCTTTTTCATGTGTATTATATGACTTACCTCACAGCAACTTTATGCAATATTTAGAACATGAATTTTTTAAAATATTTTATTTTTATTTATTTATTTGACAGAGAAAGAGGGAGAGAGAGCAACAGAGAATGGGCACACCAGGGCCTCCAGCCCCTGCAAACAAACTCCAGACTCATGGCCCCCTTGTGCATCTGGCTGACATGGGTGCTAGGGAATCAAACCTGGGTCCTTTGGTTTTGCAGGCAAATGCCCTAACTGCAAAGCCATCCCTCTAGCCTGAGCACGTGAAATTTTATGTATCCTATATTACAAAGGATAAAAGGAGTCCAGGGAGATCAAGTGACATGCCCAAAGTCACATAGGTAGAAAATTATAATGACAGGATTCCATGTTATAAATCACCTTGTTACCTAAGGAACACAGAGACTTGTTTCTTTAAAAAGAAGAACCTTTAATCTCTGAACAATTACCATCACTGGTAGGGAGGTAACATTAACAGATCAAAGTTGTTGCCAAAATGCTAAGTGATTGGGCTATTGGAAGATCCTGCAGATGGCATTAAGATAAGGGAATGGTGCAGTGACTATGCTTCAAAAACAACATAGCTTTGATTCTGAAAATTGTAATAATTAATAAATTTACAGGATTCATTACCTTAAAGTATGACAAACTTAGTAACACTGATTTTTAGTTTATTAGGTGGGCTCAAATTTTTGTACGGAAATAATTGAATGTGTATAAGATACCCAAATTCTATCAGCGTTTCTCCCCCCCCCCTCAATCTGAGAAGCTATTATCTATAAAACTATTTTTGCCATGTTTGCTGTCGTTTGGCACCTGCTCATTAGTAACAACAACATAGAGACTTTGCTCTTCAACTTCGAAATGTCCATGTTAGACTTTGTTGAATGTTGATCTTCTTGGACCTCCTTTTGATTAACTTTTCTGCTAATTGGAAGCAGGACTCTCACATCCTTCATAACAACTGCTTTGCAAACTATCTTTTCCTTAAGGCCACTGAATATGTCAAAATCATTGTTGTACTTACCTTCTAGCTTCTGGGGTAAAACACCCAACCAGAAGCAGCGTGTGGGAGGAAAGGGTTTATTTTGGCTTACAGTTTCAATGGGGAAGCTTCATGTTGGCAGGGGGAAAATGGTAGAGCAGAGGCTGGACATCCCCTCCTTGCCAACATCAGTTGGACAAAAGCAGCAAGAGAGGGAGCCAACAAAGACTGTCAAGCTAGGGGCTATCCAGGTCCACCCCAACAACACACCTCCTCCAGCAAGGCTCCATCTCCCAAATTGTCATCAGCTGGGGATCAAGCATTCAGAACACATAAGCTTATGGGGGACACCCTATTCAACCCACCACATTCATGCTCCCACTTCTGTGACATGGCATACAAATGCTTCCAATGACCACAACTAAATTTTCTGCTTCAACAATTTTATGCTTTCACAATAGAACAGGCTGGATTTTTCTCATGTTTCCTTTCTTAGGATGAAAAGATGTTATGTAGCAACAGATGTAGTGTGCTAAAAAGAAAAATATATTGTTCTTAGGATAAAAAGGAAATATAGTCTTCCTAATCAATATTATGCTTGCAGGTAAATGAAAAAAAAATCCATTCATTTTTATCTTTCTTCTTTTGTGATTCAGATCTCAAAGTGTCTTGGTACAGCAGAGACAAGAAAATCAAGCCGTCTCGGTTCTTCAGGATGACTCAGTTTGAAGACACCTTCCAGCTGGAAATTGCCGAAGCTTACCCAGAGGATGAAGGAACATACACGTTTGTTGCTAGCAATGCTGTAGGCCAAGTGTCAAGCACTGCCAGCTTGAGACTGGAAGGTAGAGTCAAACACATTGCAGAAGTGCTTAAGTACAGGTTTAATTTTACCATGCCAGTAACCCTTACTAAAGATTTCATGTCCATCAGGTTGGTCCTGCCATTCTTTTAATTCAACTAATGACTTCCATGTTACATGCAATGCTCTTGCTTTTCTCTCTATGAATCATGGCCCCTTGTCTTCTTATTTTGCTGCTGTTGTTTTTATTTCCTCATAAAGTTTCATGTGGTCTTACCATGATCACCAGTTCCCATGCTTCCTGATCGCATGCATCAGACTGGGAAGAAATATGTTGAAGAAATAGCTTAATTTGCTTTCGCACTTAGCTAGGATAGGCATCGTGTTTGTAAAAGAAAACTTGAGAGGGGTATGTTCTGTGGTATTGACATGTGATGATTCCACAGGAGCTCCAGTAGACAACAGTTCACCACCACTCAAAGCACCTGTGAGGGCTGAGGGACCCACTGAGATGGCAATGCATTTCGGTTAATTAGGGCTCTTAAGGTATAATCACAAATACTCCCTCAGTCCTGGGAGATACTAAATCAAAACAATACCAAACAATAGCCTGGGGTTGTGGCTCAGTGATAAGGAACTTGCATAGCATCCCCTAGGCCTTACCTTTGATCTGTTTGATCTATAGCACCACACACACACACACCACATACACAAACACACACACACAAATTAAATTACATTAAAAATTAAATAGAAAAGAAAACAAGGATAACAAGATTTTTATGCAGTCAGCTACTTTTTTTTCTGAATGATTATAGTCTAGATAAAGTTCACATAAATACAAAAGGATTTGGGGAAGCCTGTTCTAGTTCTTGATTTTAAGCATTATAATTCAGTGTTATTCTTAATAATAAATTTAAAGTGGTTTACAAAACACAGAGGCTTGTTTTACAAACAGGATGAAACAAAGGATAGGTAAGCCCCACACTACAGCTCACTCTGTTCTCCAATCCCTCTGTGTCTCAGCTTGAAAATTGGATGTGGATTTGTGTGACTTGGATTCAGCGTGACAAAGAAGGCATCAGGACTGGACTCGATGTTAGCGCATCAGTGAAACTTGTGATAGATCTATAGACAACTCCAAATGAGTTTGGGTTTAAGCAGGGGAAAGCATTAAAAACTGGCATGCTTCTTTTCAGGATTTAGCAAATTTGAAGAAGTCACAACAAACTCCCAATGGCATGTCTCTTCGTCAGTTTCACTTAAGAAGGAGGCCTTTGGCCAAAAGCCCATCTTCATCCAGCCTCTGTCAAGCCTCAGGGTGCGCAGCGGGGAGACAGTCAGATTTCATGCAAGGGTTTCTGGTATTCCCAAGCCAGAAATCCAGTGGTTTCATAACCACCAGCCACTTCTACCAACAAAAGATGTAGTTTTCCACTTTGAGGAGTCCACAGGCATGGCTTTAATGCTTATAGTTGATGCTTACCCAGAGCATGCTGGGCAGTACTCTTGCAAAGCAGCCAATAGTGCCGGGGAAGCCACTTGCGCAGCTGTCCTCGCAGTGACTGTGAAAGGTAACGCCCATCTTGCTTCACGGACTTTGATTGCTGTCAACCTTCCAGCCCCCACTGCTACTAACAACAGTCCCCGCTGTGTGCTCCCTTGCATACTGTGGTCACTTCAGAATTTACTAATAAACTAACACACCCAATAAGTCTCCCCAAGCCCTCAAGGATGAGCTGACTTATATACCTGAAATCCCACAGAGGTATATGTTCTGTGCAATAGAAAACCAGTCCTTTTTGTTGTTGTTGTTAATAACAAACTTTGCTTGGCTTCTTTCTAAACAACAGTGCAGTGTTGCATCATTAAAAAGTTTTTTTTTTTTTCTGCCAAATATTCTTTTAAAGTTTTTGATGGAAAGAGAATAAAGGGTATGTCAGTGATGTATACCATATTAAAGAGAAAAACGGGTGGGGTGGATAAAAAGAGATTATATCATTCTGTATAAGTGTAAGACAACAGAAGCAAGGAAGCGAAATGGACACCGTGTGGCATCTACATAAGTCTTCATTTACCCTCGTCTTTAGACCACTAGCAACAGCATTCTTTTGTGTGATTCCACTTTCTAAAACTGCATTTGGCATGGTGCTTCCAGGAGGCAATGACATCTTTCATCGTCATCTTCCATGCCCTTTTATGTTTCTAACATGGACGAGTGACAACACTTAGCCCTTTTTTTTCTTTTCTTTTTTGAGGCAAGCCCAACAGGCTGGCCTTTGTTTTTATGTGAGACAATGAGAGCAAGAGCAAGAGAGAGCATGAGAGAGAGAAGTGGTGTGGCAGGGCCTCCAGCCACTGTACTAGAACTCCAGATGTGTGTGCCACCTTGTGCGCATGTGCGACCCTGTGCACTTACATCACCTTGTGTGTCTGGCTTATGTGGGGTCTGAAGAGTCAAACATGGGTCCTTAGGCTTTGCAGGCCAGTGCCTTAACTGTGAAGCCATCTCTCCAGTCCCCCATTCTTTTCTTTTTCTTGTTACATGATTACACAGTGCAAACCCTAGATAGGCAAAGTTCTGGGAAAGATGTAAGAGTGTTCATCAAGTCCTACTCAGTGACAGATGAATCTTTTACAAAGAAGTAGAGCAAAATATCCCAAAAGAAAATTAAGTCATGTATAAGTATGAAGTACATGTTTTTGAAAGTATAGCTCAAAGCGCCATCCAGCAGCTTTATCTTCTCGAGCTGTATGGTTGCAGCATAGTGCATCCCCTTCTCAAACTTCCGAAAGACCCAAGTTGTCTGAGAAATGTACTGAAGAGTCAATTGGGGAGGTGCCAAAGATTCTCCTACAACTTCAGGACATTGCTGGGATGTGTGTTGGCACTGCCCAATTGCTCTGTGTCTTAGAAGATGAGTCTTTGGTTGATGTAACTTGGAGTCATGAAGGTATACAGATAGAGGAATCTGAGAGAGTAAAATATTCACAAACTAACTGTTCAGTGTCTCATCATATTCAATGTTCAGCTGGCAGACCAAGAACAGCTGCATCGTGCACGAAGACTGTGGAGAGATGACCCATCAGCACTGCTAAGCACAGAAGGATTTTTTTTTTTTTTTTTTTTTTTTTTTTTTTTTTTTTTTTTTTTTTTGAGAGAGAGAGAGAGAGAAGCAGAGAGAGAGAGAGAGAATGGGCGCGCCAGTATCTTCAGTCTGCTGCAAACAAATTCCAAATGCATTCGCCCCCTTGTGGCGCATGTGCAATATTGCATGCTTGCGTCACTATGCGGCTGTCTAAGGAGGAACCCAGAGATTTGGACATGAATTCTTAGGCTTCTCAGGAAAGCGCCTTAACCACTAAACAGTCTCTCCAGTCCAGGAGCTCATTTTTTTGATTTGTAGCCATGACTTGCTTCATCTCATCCTCATTGCTTCTATGCAGCCTGAGGTAGATTTGTATGCAGTCTTGCACACTGAATAAAAGAGTATGATAATTAAAATATCTCTAGCATTTTCTTCAAAAAAATGCCTTATGAAAGTAGACTATGTCATTGGCCAAACTGCACATGAGAATTTAACTCTCCAGCCTAGATTTAGGAAATTTCACCTTTAAGTCGAGGATCAGGAAGGTCAAGGTTTATTTCATATATGCAGTTCTAATACTTACCCTTCGATAAGTGTGCCTAGAAAGTATTTCTAAGCTGAAAAGATTATAATGTGCCAATTTTTCACTGGCTGTTTGTCACTGCACTGACACACCATGCTGAATTTAAATTTAGTTGCATTCAGGGGCTGGAGAGATGGCTTAGTTGTTAAGGCAAAGCCAAAAGAACCCAGGTTCTATTCCCCAGGACCCACGTAAGCCAGATGCACAAGGGGGTGCATGTGTCTGGAGTTTGTTAGCAGTGGCTGGAGGCCCTGGCGCACCCATTCTCTTCCTCTCCCCCCCCTCTTTCTCTCTATCTCAAATAAATAAATAAAATATATTAAAAGTTTTAGTTGCATTCTTAGTAAGAGCTCATCATAATTATTATTAGTGATGAATGAACTCACCATGCAAGTCATTTTTCCTTTCTTTATAGTCTTGGAAGTTCCAATTGTTTCTAGGAAAGCCATGAAAACAGAAAACGGAGTACTCAAAATGAAGGAGTATTTGGTCCAAAATTAGTGATCTGTAGATATTTTTCAACAAATGATAATGCTTTTACAGCCTTAAAGGCTCCTAGAATTGCAGCATTTTCTCTTGTCAAGATCACTATTTTTGTGATTATTGTGCTTGAACCTTGACTTTGTCTGGAAGAGCACAAATAAGCTTGCCTGGGAGAAGTCAGGCTTCTCCCTCTTGCTCATTTTCTTGCCTCTTACACAGTATTAGGATGAGAAAGTTTTGACATGCTAGAAGTTTGTGTTCTGTGTCTGTAGGCACTCTGGGTCCCATGAGGAGAAGCTAGTGGGTGAAGTTTAAGCATCTCTGCCATTTATGGAAAGCTAAAGGCTCAAGTTCTTCTCTCATCTTGGCCATATGATTGATGGGCGTTGCAGATGAATGAACAGCTAGCTGATGTGTGCCCAGCCACCTCTGCAATTTTGAAATCATAGACCTCTTTCTTCCAAACTCACAGAACTGGGTTCTTTAATTCATCTACTATATCCACAATACCCACCCACCAAAAATGGATTCTTTTCTTTCTGAATCTGATATTTTGTTCCATAGCTGTCTACTTCCATAACCTGCAAGGGGAGTATCTTATTCTATGAGGTAGATGAAGTAACCCCACCATCCAGAGCATCGGCCCTCAATTTCACTGCAATGACTGCTAGCATAGTAATCACATGGGATGATTCATTATCTAGAGGCGCTGTCTCCAAATCACGTGATGATGTCTCTGACAGTTTCTGCACAATGTGTAATTGGGAGTTGACTGTGCTATGATGGTAGGAGAAATGTTGCTTTTTAAACTCTCCTCCAAAAACTAATCCTGTGCTGTAATATAGCCCTTTAATGTCATATTAGCCAAGTGGATTGGCCTGAGCATTTTTGTCTCAGGTACTCCCATGCCCTTGGTTCCAATTGATTATGTTACTAAAGTGTTCTTGAACAAGAGAATTTAAACATACATACGTATATACATACATATATATATATATATATATATATATGACATGTATACATATATAAAACGTATATATATATATATGTATATATATATATATATATATATATATATATATATATATATAGAGAGAGAGAGAGAGAGAGAGAGAGAGAGAGAGAGCCTTTCTTATCTTGTACTTATGGAAGTTAAAAGATAAGCTTCTGCTATGTATTTGAAGAGTGAAGGATCTGACACAGTTGTTGAATAGTTTAACATAAAGGCCAGTATCTATATGACCCTGTTTATTTTGGTCTAATAAGTTGATAGAGGCTACACAGTTTATCCACTAAGATCAAGTAGGAATGGAAGCCTTCTGTGATGTGCAAACTAATAACAGGCGTATTATATATTAGTTTTGAGACTAATGTGCTCCCTTTCCATCTCATCCTAATGACATTTCATCTTCTCTACATTCAGAATGTGTTCTTACAATCACACATACTTTGTGACTTTTCCTAACTTTATTCTTATCTAGCAAAAGAATCACAAGCAAGAATAGTATCAAAAGTTACTTTTGGTTCAGATGCTAAAAGTATTGTAACACTCCAGCACAAACTAAAACAACGTGTGAAATAAAAAGGGAATCATTGACGAAAATATCAAATTTGTCATTCACATCATAGCAAAGTCCACATAGAACTGAGAAGAAGGGAGTCACACCCACTGACAGTGCCGCATGGATCAGCCTTGCCCAGGGAACTGCTCCAGAGACCACAATGTCTAAAAGCTTCACATGTACCTTGTACAATAAAAGCAATTTAAAGCTGAGGAGTCCATGTTTCACTGATGTGTAATTTAATGTTTGAAAGGTCATTTGAGTGAAAGGAACTCTTACTAGTGAAAATGTCACGTTCTGCAGGAAAAACTTAAAAGTTGCAAGCAATGAAATGCATGTTCCTAATCAATGTGATTTCACTCTTAGCAAGTGTTCTGTCAATAATAGGACATTTTTTGAAAGAATAATTTTATCCTAGTTTTTGAGTTGCTCTTCTGAATGCATGAAAAGGCATGGAGAATTGGAGGCCTGAAATTGGATATATAATAGAGAAGCTAAAATAAAAATGTTTTGAATCTGTCTGTCGACACTGTCATGTACTTTATCAGCTCATTGATTTGTTTGGCATGGATGTCTTGTGAATTTAGAGGATGCAGTTCTCTGCTTATGCAACAAAGAAAATTTTACTCACATAAATCATGAATTAATGCAAAAAGTATGTGCAATTAATCACTAAAATCTCTTGGTGTTTTTCCTTTTTAGCCCCTGAATCCATTTTACATGAGAGGATTGAACAGCAGATTGAAGTGGACATGAAAGGTATTGTTATAATGAATGTGAGATAAAAATGGAAATTCTAAAGGATTAATAGGATCCTTGACACCTCCTTTCCCTTAGTCTCATTGAGAAAAGTGACATAGATTTCAAATATATCTCTTAGAGTATATATTACTATGTCGCATGCCTGGTTTAGTATGCTGATGGTTACATGCATTTCACAGTAATTTGTTGTATGGTAATTTAAAATCTTGTATTGAAACTTTATCAGCCATATTCAATTTCATGTTTTCAGCCACGTTCAAAAGTGTGTATTATAAACAGTTATCATCTTAATGCATGAAATCATGAAGAAGTTTGTTTTCAAAATCACAGTGAATTAAGTTGAACAGTAGACAATAACCTGTCATTTTTCAGAATGCAATGTCATGAATGAATTATGATTGAGATGCTACTTTATTTAGGATGTGTGAAAACATTACATTCCCATTCTTGGTTTACACTACATGCACATGTATCATTTTAACATGGATATGTCTCTTACACTGGCTTGCAGATAGCTGTTTCATGTGACCCTTATTGCCTGCTTTACTTTGCATAACATTGTGACTTTATGGCTGTATTAGTTCGAATAAACGCCTTCTCATTTTATTTTACCTAATTATTTATGATTATAGTTCTTGTATATATTTTTAAATAGTCAATTCTCAAAAACTAATATTTAATCTACAATCAAAAGGATCAGAAAGGGCGTTTATTCTACTCTCTGCAAGTCAGGTAAGATGTTCCTCTTAGGCATCGAAACATAGTTTTCCTGCTCTCAAAACAAATATGCACAGGAATATGTTATTTTTGAAATGCATTTTTGCTTGTTCAAGAAGAAATTTCAACAGTTTGAAGAAAAGACCAGACAACGAACGATTTTCGTGTCAGAATCTTTTAAACAGAGCATGGTGTTGCGTTTATTCGAACAAATATGGTGAGTGAATTTTTTATGGATTTGTGAGAATCTGTAGCATGCACTTTCTTACATTTTCTATTTTGCAAATTTCATTTATTTTCAACTTTTCAAAGTACTATGGAAATAGTAAAATACTTTATAATTCCATCTTTTCAGAATTCTTCTCTGAGGGGGAAGGCGAACATTCAGAAATTGATACACGAGATGCCTTCTCAGATTCTGAAGACGTTGACCCCAGCTCCCTGACTGCGAAGAGATACGCAAGTAGACTATCATCCACAAGCTCCTGGCCCGAATATGTCAAGCCTTCTTTTACCCAAAAGCTTATGTTTAAATATGTTTCAGAGGGTGAACCTGTTGTTTTTACATGCAGATTAATTGCCTGTCCAACTCCAGAGATGACTTGGTTTCACAATAATAGGCCCATCCCAACAGGTCTACGTCGGGTTATAAAAACGGAGAGTGATATACATCACCACACTTCTAGTTTAGAGATAAAAAGAGTCCAAGACAGAGACTCTGGAAGTTATAGGATTTTGGCGGTAAATAGTGAAGGGTCTGCTGAATCCAGAACATCCTTGCTTGTTATCCAGAGAGGGCAAGATGAGAAATATTTAGAATTCCTGAAAAGGGCAGAACAGACATATGAAAACATGGAGGCTCTAGTTGAAAGGAAAGAAGACAGGATAAAGGTTGACCTGAGGTTCACTGGCTCTCCCTTTAACAAAAAGCAAGATGTGGAACAAAAGGGCATGATGAGAACAATACACTTTCCTTCAGTAAGTACTGGGAGGAAAACAGATCACGTATATGGTGAAGAGTACTCAGAAAGTAAAGTGGACATGAGAGGATGGCTGAATGTAGGTGAAAGTTTCCTGGATGAAGAGACCAAAATGAAGTTGCATCGCTTACGGGAAGCTAGAAAAATGCTAATGGAGAAAAAGAAGTTATGTCCTTTAGAAATGTCATCTGAAGTAAGCTCAAGGACTCTCAGGGGTGAATATGAAGATAAAGATGTTCTGTTCTCTAGGGAGGAAATGAAGAGAAGCTATGTGTGTGAGTTGGGTGAAGAGAGGGACAGGATAGATCAGTCATCTGAGAGTCTCGTTCAAAATCCATACGTCCTTCCTCATCAAATTGATGAAAATACAGAATCTAGGGGACTTTCGATAAGCTTTCAAGAAACTGTGGAGGACAAAGCTCTTCAGACTGAAATTAGACCAAGCCAAAAAACATTTCTGGAAGAAAATCTACTAGAAGACTATTTAGATGATAGTTATCTGGTAAGTGAAAACACACAAGCTAGCAGACAGTTTGAAGAAGGGGTGGACAGTACTGCCATCAGAGAGCCACCTCAATATAGCTCTAATCAGCAAACATATGAATGCAAGAATGAGGAGACCTTTGAAGTTCCTGACAAGATGTCTCAAGTTCTTACACCAGACACCAGTGAATCTTTGGATATAGTTGTCAATATTAAAGAAAGTGGAGAAATAAGTAGTCAGAGAATAGCACATGATTCAGTAAAGGCTGAGGAATTTAAAACTGAACAGGAGGAGAAAACAAGATCTTTTGAAAATTATTTCCAAAGGCATCCGCAACGTTGTCCACCTTCATTTCTTCAGGATATTGAATCTCAAGAAGTTTATGAAGGTGACAGTTGTAAATTTGTATGTCATTTTCAAGGTTATCCTCAACCCATAGTGACATGGTATAACAATGACATTCCAATCCCACGTCATCAGGGATTTGTCACTCATACTTTGGAAAACTATTCAACATTAACTTTTTCTTCTGTTCATCCACAAAATGCAGGTTCTGTAACCTGTGTACTATTTAACCAATATGGAACAGTCAAGACAACTGGTATACTTAGAGTGAGAGCAAAACCTGGGTATGACATCCAACCTCATAAAGTCGCAGGTTTCCATGACTATGCGGATGAGGAGGAGGAGCTGGCATTGGTGTTTGACCAAGTCAAAACTTCACATCCATCTTGGGGTCAAGAAGAGCAAGGCCATCTCCATAGGTTAAAAACACACCCACCAGGTCTTCCTTCTGCAGACTCAGAACGGCTTTCCTTCCCAGTAGAAATTCAGATAACTTCAGCCACTCCAACCCCAGAACAGGACAAAGAATTAAGAGAAATGTTTCAGCTGGAACCTCCAGCAGTCCCTCGAGATCAAACTACTCAGTCACCCAAACACAAATTTATATTCTCCTCAGATATTACTAATGAGCCACCAAAAATGTTCCAAGAACTGCCAAAGCATGCCGTGTGTAAGGAAGGGGATTCTATAATACTTGAATGCTTAATATCTGGTGAGCCTCCACCAGCAGTAGCATGGTTTCAGAATGGAGTACTCTTAAAGCAGAACCAGAAGTTCCAGTTTGAAAACATTAACCATTGCTACAGATTATACATCAATGCTGTAAATTGTCAAGATTCTGGAGAATATCAATGTGTGGCTGAAAACAATTCAGGAATAGTCGAGAGTATTTTAGATCTATCTGTACAGCCTGTCACTTACAGTGAATACGGTCAGTTGGAAAATGCTGGTAGAATGTATGAACAATACCACGAGGAGCAGCAAGCCCAAATTCAGGAAACTGTGCAGGCACATTTTTATGATGTTTCTTCTGGTCCTTTTGCTACCCAGTCAAATATAAAAGAGTATTCTGCAAGGGAATATTTTCCAAACTTTGAGACCACTGAGCAGATAGACCAGAAGGACAAGGTACACCACCCAGACTACAGAGAAAAAGTACCCAGCTTTATGCAGGGTGCTTTTAGACCCACAAAACGCAACAGGCCTCTTGGGATTGAACTCATTCAAGGCCAAGATGAAGGGGAAGAGGAATACAGAAAAGAAAAATCAAAGCTGCACCAAACAGAGGGCACTATTTATCCATTTGTTGGTGCTTTTAGTGAAGGTAATATTAGGAGAGAAGCAAGAAGGGATTTTGGAAAACATGGATCAGAGTGGGAAAATGTGCAAAGTGAGTATGCATCAGATATCTACTCCAAGAGAACATCTAACACAGTTCATAGTACAAAAGACTCACCCACTGTTGTATATGAAGAACCCCACAGGAAGGAGAGGTACTACCCAGGAAAAAAGGTAAAGCATAAAATCATTGCATTTGAGAAGCTACAACATGTAGAAAAAGGAGTTCTAGAAAAAAGGCCTACCAAGAAATCATTTATTAACCCTCCTCAAAGGAAACCTGATGACATAGAGCTTTCATCCATGCAAAAAGAATTAAGATCAAGTAATCTAAATGCAAATATGCATCAGGCAGAGAAAATGTCTTCAAGCATAGAACCAGATTCATCTGACATTGTAATGAATTTGAAGCTGCTTTCCTCTCAAACTGAAGAGGAATTGGAAATGCAAGAGAGGGAGCAACTGAAAGAACCAGGTCCTATAGACGAATCTGCATTTTCAGGAAGCATTGAGCCTGAAGCACCTATTACATTTGACCTAAAGCAGTTTCACTCACAAATAGAAAATGCAGATGTAAAATTCCAAGACTTAGATAGTAGTCAACCAGAGAAAACTTCTTTTAAAACCCAACATCCTACTATGGAAATGACTGATACTGAGCACCTTGTATTTGATCTAAAACAAATGTATTCTCATATCAAAGTTCCCTGTCAAGGAGTCCCAGAGGCAAGAAACTGGGCAGCAGCAGGAAGCGCATTATGAAGAGAAAGTCCCTATTCCTGAAATATTACAACATGGACAGGAAGAAAGCATGGCCACTTTAAAAACTGACCATTCACTTCACTCTTTTTCTGAAGCAATCCATAGTGAACCGTTGGCTTTATTTCAAGCCTCTTCTGCTGATGCAGGAGAAAATAGTATTTCTGAGAAAAACAGTTGTCTAGAAAATGGAGATAGAAGTTTCATCTCACATTTGAAAAAAGCGGCAAGTGAAGAAAAGCTTTCAGAAGTTCATGAAATGGAAGAAGAAAGCACTTTGGGGCCAGAGTTGGCATCGCATGATGGGGTTCGGGGACATAACAGAACTGTGGAAGGCCCCAGAGGTGACGCCCCGGAAGCTGACTTGCCGCACAGGCAGCTCTCTCTGAGCCAGTGCCTGCCATTCTTGCTGACGGGAGAACAAAAGAATCCAAATGAACAAATAAGTGAGAAAAGTGATGCCGCAGGGGAAGAAACCTGTCATGAAGAAGTTCAAGTTCAAAATGAAACTTCTTTTTCTGCTGCAGAAGGAGAAAAGATAGAAGCTTGTTTCTCTGAATGCCTTCCTAAATTGGAGGAAGCTCATATGACTGAAGAGATGGAACCTGAGCCCTCTCTAGCACAGTATTTACTTGCTGCTGGAAAGCATGAGGTGCCTGAGTGTAAAGACCCCAGACACAAGGTACCACTTGTCCAGAGCAGATCAGTCACATCCATGGAGGTAGAAGAAGTAACTTTCAGCACTGTGTATGAATATTACAACCAAAGACAGGAATCGCTAGGCCGACCGTATTCTCCTGAATCTGATATTTCAATTGATGTGGGAAGTACAAGCAGTGAAGAAATCTCAGAGTTGGATCAGTTCTATACCCCACCATCATCTGTTGAACATTTCGAATCTCCAAAATCTCCTAATCTATATTTTAATTCGTCAGGTGTAACTAAGCAATCCTTAGCAAGTTCAAGAGAGGAAACTCTTGAAAGATATTCCACACCTTTAGAAGAAGATGCAGAAAGATACTCAACTCCCCCAGGGGAGGCTCTGGAAAGATATTCCACGCCCCCAGGGGAGACTTTAGAAAGATACTCCACACCCCCAGGGGAGGCTCTGGAAAGATACTCCACACCTCCAGGGGAGGCTCTAGAAAGATACTCAACACCCCCAGGAGAGGTTCTAGAAAGATATTCTACACCCCCAGGTGAGAGACTAAAGAAAGATTCTATTCATACTAGAGGACCAATAAATCCTGCTAAGAATGTAAAAATGAACCTGTCAGAAGTAGAAAGGCAGGACAGTACACCAATTGAGCATTTCCATACGCCTACAGAAGAGAGAAGTTCAGCTTATGAGCTGTGGCGCTCGGATTCATTTGGCACACCCAATGAAGCCGTTGAGCCCAAAGACAATGAAATGCCACCATCTTTTATTGAACCTCTGAGCAAAAGGAAGATATTTGAAAATACAACATTAGGCTTCATTGTTGAAGTTGAGGGCCTTCCTATTCCTGGGGTAAAATGGTATCGGAATAAATCCTTGCTAGAGCCAGATGAACGAATCAAAATGGAAAGAGTGGGTAATGTGTGCTCTTTGGAGATTTCTAACATTCAGAAAGGAGAAGGGGGAGAGTACATGTGCCATGCTGTGAACATCATAGGGGAGGCGAAGAGCATTGCAAAGGTGGATGTAGTGCCCCAAGGGGAAAGAGCTGTTGCCCTCCCACCACCAGTTACCCATCAGCATGTCATGGAGTTCGAGTTGGAAAACACCACCTCATCAAGAACCCCTTCTCCTCAGGAAATTGTCCTGGAAGTTGAGTTAAGTGAGAAAGATGTTCAAGAATTTGAGAAGCAAGTGAAAATCGTCACCACTCCTGAATTTACCCCTGATCATAAGAGCATGATTGTGAGTCTAGATGTTCTTCCATTGAATTTCGTAGATCCAAGTGTGGATCCAAGGGGGAAAGAAGACAAAGATATAACAATTGATTTAGAAGTATTTGAAATGCCTCCTCGATTTATAGCACCCATTTGTGATTTTAGAATTCCAGAAAATTCAGATGCCATGTTCAAATGTTCAGTCATAGGCATCCCTACTCCCGAAGTCAAATGGTATAAAGAATATATGTGTATTGAGCCAGATAATGAGAAATATGTGATTAGTGAGGAGAAGGGAAGTCACATCCTTAAAATCCGAAACATCTGTCCTTCTGATTGTGCAACATACAGATGCAGAGCTATAAATAGTGCAGGAGAAGCCATCTGCCGGGGCTTCCTCACCATGGGAGACCCCGAAATGTTTGCAATGGTATCACAGAAGAATAAAGTGATATTAAGTAGTCTGAAGGAGGAACTAGTCTTAAGGAGCAAGTATGCAGACAGCTTTTTTGAATTTCAGGTGATGGAAGGCGCTCCCAGGTTTATCAAAGGTATTTCCAACTGTCTTGCGCTGGTAGGGACTGCAGCATATTTCCAGTGTTTAGTCCGTGGCTCTCCAAGACCCACGGTTTCCTGGTACAAAGATGGGACATTGGTCCAAGGACCAAGGTTCAGTGCTGAGGAGAGTGGCATAGGCTTTCACAACCTATTTATAACAAATTTAGTGAAAAGTGATGAAGGTGAATATAGGTGCGTAGCTACAAACAACTCGGGGGTAGCTGAGAGCTGTGCAGGCCTCACATTAACTTCAGCCATGCTTTAGGGCCTCACTCACTGTCAGAGTGTGAGATGAGATTTTCCAGTGGATCTTAATAAACTTCCAAACATGACCATTCTATTTGAATCATGGCCCTGAAGACCCCTGGGCATAGATAGTCTCTCTGAGTAGAAATCTTCTCTTTGTAATCTGTGTAAATACCCCGTTGTTTGAACTGTGCAATTATCACTTGTGTCCGTCACGCTGTACACCACAAAGCACAATTAAATCTCTCCTTGGCTATCCAACAGTGTGTCCTTGTCCATTACCATATTCCTCCTCACAGAGCATTTTAGCCAAGCACATTCTCTTTTATCGGATAAAGCAGAAGTGTAAAAGTAGAATGAACAGTCAAAGACCATGTTGGATGACCACGCACATAAAAACCGGTAAGAGAAGCATCCCTCTGATCCCATCAGAAATCATAAAGGGAATTGTAAGCTGTTTGCACCCACTCTAACTTGGGGCAAAACAAACAATAAAAAACAGTTTTGTCCAAATGAAAGCTAACTTTATAAACTCATGTACCTTGTAATCTTTATATGTGTGTGTGTATATATATATATATATATATATATATATATGATGTATTTATTACTATATGTATATATATATATATATAATTTTATTTTATTTATTTATTTGAGAAAGAGAGAAAGAGGCAGAGAGAGAGAGAGAATGAGTGCATCAGGGCCTCCAGCCACTGCACATGCAAACTTCAGACACATGTACCACCCTGTACATCTGGTTTACATAGGTACTGGGGAATTGAACGTGGGTCCTTAGGCTTTGTAGGTAAATACCTTAACTGTTAAGCCAGCTCTCGAGCCCTAATCTTAATATATTAATTTTTCCTTTAAAATGTTTTTTATTATTAGTATTCCTCTTCTTAAGTGTTTTAATTCTCATTGGACTTGGAGGAACCAATGCGCTCTCATTCTAAACAGGGTTTTTCTAGACGTTTGCAGAATATGTAGATAATGACCTTTGTTTCCTCAGTTTTTGAGATGGCATCAAGTGTAAAATGCAGCATTACCTTAACACTAGTCTTGAGTGGATTACCAGGTTATAGTCACATGTATATATTAAACTATATTCCAATTTCAGAGTCTCTGAAAATAGAACAAACAATGTGACGTTTTAAGAATTGAGACAACATAATATTTGTGTTTCAGGTTGTATTCATATGACAAGAAGATATGTTTTCATTTAATTCTTACTGAATTTTATCCTTAAAAACAACTAGAAGTTCATAGTCATTCAAACTCCATTAAGATGTTTATACTTGTAAAGTGAAATTTAATTATGGTTTTCAAAATTGTATTGATAATAAATTTACAAACTCCTTAACCTTATGACCACAAACCTGTCTTCTCATATAAGGCTTAGTAAATATGAAAAATAATTTAGTCTTCTTATCTAAAAATGAGAGGTTGAACTGAAAGCCTCAAAATTTATAGTCAATAATAAGTATTTTGTTACCCTAGTGGTAGCTACCCTAAATATAAGTTAGAGTAAATTAGTTTTGCAATAGTTGAAAGTAAGGAGATTGTGAGTCTAATGCCCCTACATTCCTAAATTATTTGCCATTACCTGGTAGCTATATTCATTACTTTCATTAAGCAATATTTAAGAGTCATCATTTTATTAACCATATTAATTTCAATTTATTAAACATAAAGCATTACTTTAAATATAATTTTTCAAAACATTCCTATATCTGATTAAAATTAAAGTGCTTCCTTCATCTGTTTTTTATTTACAAGTAAGAATTCCCTCAGTGTCCAAATCAAAAGCAATTAGGAGAAAGTGTAGAAAGCAGGGCAAGCAGCCAGCAGTCCCATCTCTGGCCATTGTGAAATATTCATCTATGCTTCAACCAGTGATAATAATTGATATACAGTGCAATATGCCACATCTTTCTTAAGTCTCTGAGTTAAAACTAATTCAGTAGACAGGGACTTAAGGATTCTTTCTGCTTTAGCCATATATATTTTAAACTACTTAAAAATTCATGTCATAACATACACAGCAAGCAAACTTGTCACATGTCATGAGCATAGTAACAGCTCAAAACCTGGTTCTCATAAAGAAGAAAAGGAAAGCAGGAGGTAGGAAGCAAGCAAGGGAGGAACGACAGGATGGAAGAAAGGGAGGGAGGGAGAGAGAGAAAATGTACTATTTTGTCAGATTTTTAAGAAGAGCTGAAAAGCATTTTTTATTCACATAAAGAGCTTTGATTTTGTTCATTAGAATGCATTAGTCTCAAAAGCATTGATCTTGAGTGTATACTGAATAACAGTGAATTGAAGCAAATAAGCCTTGCCTACATTTGGCTTAATTATTAATTGTTGTAGACAATTAAATAGATTTTTCTTATTTTCTGACTCAGTAACACATAACTTAATAGCCTGAGATAGTAATCTCCTTGACAATAGATAAAGAGTTTCTTGTATTATACATAGTTGGATTTAGATGTAATTGTGAGCCTCGGCTACTGCTGCTGCCTCCGTGCTATTAACTATGCCTTTCATGTTTCAGCACATTTGAAGCCAATTTACTCCCTTTTATGGTTGATATAGCATGTTACAAAATAGAGAAAAACCTTTGAAAATATTTTAACATATTAGCAAGTGGAGGTTCTTTAACCGTATTCCCTTTCTTTCCCTTTTTGGGAACTCAAGAGAAAGGAAAGTTAATATAACTAACAAATTAATTAAGCCAGCTCTCGAGCCCTAATCTTAATATATTAATTTTTCCTTTAAAATGTTTTTTATTATTAGTATTCCTCTTCTTAAGTGTTTTAATTCTCATTGGACTTGGAGGAACCAATGCGCTCTCATTCTAAACAGAGTTTTTCTAGACGTTTGCAGAATATGTAGATAATGACCTTTCTGCATTTGGAAATACTTTGTTTCCTCAGTTTTTGAGATGGCATCAAGTGTAAAATGCAGCATTACCTCAACACTGGTCTTGAGTGGATTACCAGGTTATAGTCACATGTATATATTAAACTATATTCCAATTTCAGAGTCTCTGGAAGTGCTAAATGGCCACCTTTAGGGTTTTAATTGTATGAAGTCAATCAATGGTATAATAGTTGCAGTAATAAATAAGTGTAGGTCAGCACATGCTACAGACAAATTTTACTAGTGAGAGTGTTTATAGCTGGTAGGTGTAAGTCATATCTCCCAATATTTACACACTAGAATAGAAAGAAATCAAGGCATGAAACTATCTCATGCAATGGAAGTGAAATAAATTAATAAAATTACTTTTCAGTGAGATAATAGCACTATGTCCCACATGCCAAGCTTATTTAGTGAAAAATCTAATTCCTTAACATCAAATTACTTGTCTTTCATCCTTTTATCCATGAGACTATTTAAAGGTGCTGTTGTTATTCATTTGTTTCCTGTTCAATACTATTGTAAAAGTTCTCCTTATAAAATAAACTATAATCACAAATTTAATATTGGAGTCATTTCCTCTTATTTCTGATCTCTTTATTGTCTTTAGTAATGCCTTATTGTTTTCTTTATTAATGTCTTATCGTCCCTGTTCTGTAGTTATACACACAGATTCTGAGACAGGGCTGGCCATGCACTCATAATCCTCTTGCCTCAGCTTCCTGTGGCTGGGGTTGCTGACCTATACCACCATACCTGGTTAGCCCCTTATTTTTAAATAATGGTGTCAGTTTAGGAGTAGTATCTAAAACATAGATATTTTCTTTGAAAACAATCAGTCTTTTACAATGAACATCATTTTTAAACTCAAGAAAATCCTACTTAACCATTCCAGATCTTTATAAGAGCTGCTTTGAAGTAATTTTGGATTTGTTTTTTATAAATATTTATGGTATATAACAGTTCTTCCAACTTTAGAGCTAGAATTACTTCACAAAGAAGAGGCACAAGAACATCTTTCACATTTGTAAATGACCAAAATGGATTGAAATTTACATTTGTACAGTAGGTAAAATTTTCTAAAATAAGCTAAGAAAACTTTAGAAATGTATTTTTGATGAATTCACCTCTATTCTGATTCCAGTAAAAAGTGGAAGGCTGTAACTGATGTCTAATTTAACTGCTATTTTTTGTTAAACAAAATTTTATGGTAACAAAATAACTTTTCTCCATACAGAGATTGCTAGTTTTCTGTCTGCTGAGGAAGAACTTCAAACCTATAGTTCTGATCTTCACTTATGTAACGTAAATGAAACACTTGAACTTTTGTCTGAACCTCCAGTTTATTCCACTCAGTTTGATTCCAGAAAGGAAGGCAGCGTCCCAGTTTTCATCCGAAAAATGTCAAATGCTGAAATAAGCATCGGGGATGTAGCTAAGCTATCTGTCACTGTCGCTGGCATTCCCAAGCCTAAAATTCAGTGGTTCTTTAATGGAGTAATGTTAACCCCGTCTGCTGACTACAAGTTTGTTTTTGATGGTGATAACCACAGCTTGATCATTCTGTTCACCAAATTTGAGAATGAGGGAGAGTATATGTGTATGGCCAGCAATGAATATGGAAGGGCAACATGCAGTGCCTATCTAGAAGTAAATCCCAATGGAGAGGCATGCAAGGAGACAGAAACAGAATCAGCAGCAGAGGAACCTCTGCAGAAGCCCGAAGGTCCCTGTCCCCCTTGCTTTCTCAAGAAGTTAAAGCCAGTGTGCTGTGCCCCAGGGCTCCCTGCTGTCTTTGAGTATCAGGTATGTGGAGATCCTGCCCCTACTGTTGTGTGGTTCACAGAAAACAAGCGACTTAGCACCAACGTGGATTACACCATCATTCATAATCCTGATGGCTCTGGGACATTTATCGTCAATGACCCTCAGAGGGATGACAGTGGCCTCTATGTCTGTAAAGCAGAGAACATATGGGGTGAGTCCACTTGCACCACACAGCTACTTGTGCTTGTGGAAGAGACAGATGTGACGGATGACCCCAGCCAAGCAGAATTTGCACCAGGAACTTCTGATGATTTCTCAGAAACATCTTTAAAGGAAGCATTCGGCAGGAAGCAGGAATTGACGGCTTCTGTCAGAGATTCCATTTCGAAGTCTGCTTGCATCACAGAAGAAAAGCTGCAGCTTTCTTATGAACACGGTGTTAAAATGAGTGTGGTGAGTAGAGGCGTTACTCTGGGGGTTCAGCAGCTGCCATCCACAGGCGTGCTGGAGCAGGAAGTACCCACATCTGAGAGCAGCCAGGGAGCTTCCTTCCACGGATGGTACTTTTCATGTGCAGCCTGTCCAGCCCCCGGAAGCCCTCCCCAAAGGAGATACCCGACCATCTCAAGAGCCTGAGACAATCTTCCCAAGTGCCTTATCTGTGGGACAAATGAGTTCAGTCACAGTCGAGCCTTTGACAACCTCATTAGCTGAACCTGAAGAGAGTTATCCACAATCTTCCATGTCCTCTGTGTCTGAGGAACCACTTCTACAAAAGAAAAGGCAGTCTCAGGGATAGGGGAAGAGCAGAGAGCAATTCTGCAAAAGCATGAGATCCAGAGCGTCCTCGAGAGTCATGGCGTAGCTGAGGGTCAGGTGGAGAGTTTCAAGGGGCCTGATGCTGAGATCTCTGAGGTGAACTGTGAGCCTCGCTTCCCCTTAGAACCCACATGCACAGAAGGCAGAATCTTGATGGACAGTACAGATCGACTAGAAAGTGTAGGCTGGGAGTCTGCAGTCAGGACTGAGGAAGACAAGTCCTTGAAGTTCCCACTAGCACTTGAGGAAAAGCAGGTCCTGTACAAGGAGCACTCAGAGGACATGGCGGTGCCTTTGTCCCAAAGCCCTGAGTGTGTAACAGAGCCCGAGGCCATAAAGGAAGCACAGCAGGTGCAGGGAGGTGACATTCTTTCCAAAGAAAGTTTGCTTCCTGCTATTCCAGAAGAGCAGCGACTCAACCTGAAAACCCAGATCCGCAGGGCTTTGCAAGCTGCAGTGGCCAGTGAGCAGACGAGCCTTTTCTCTGAGTGGCTAAGAAATATTGAAAAGGTGGAGGTCAAGGCCATAGACTTCACCCTAGAGCCCAAACGCATCCTGTGCACCTACCTCATTACTTCAGTAAAGTCACTAACAGAAGAATTAACCATCACCATTGAAGACATTGACCCTCAAATGGCTAACCTGAAAACTGAACTTAAAGATGCCTTCTGCTCTATTATATGCGAGGAAATATATATCTTTACAGCCGAGGACCCTAGAATTCAGAGAGAAAATGCATTAGTTCTGCCAGAAGGAATGGGTTCTTCTTCAGATCTACAGAAAGTTGAGGCAATCATGGAACCTGAAGTCGATTCTAAGCACCTTGTTGCCACGGAAGAGGTTAGCTGCTTGAGGGTGGAAAGCCAGGTCAAAGGTATGGATACCACAACTGCCACCAGTGAAGTTTCTCTGGCCACCTCCTCTGATGAAACACAGGAGGAGACTTTGAAAGCAGCAGACGCAAAGGAAGAAGGCTCCAAAAGTGGCACCCAGGATGCTAGTACAGTAGAGACACAAGAGCAGAAGGGTGCCTTAACGGAGGAGGGTTGCCCTGTCATACTCACACACTTAGTGGATACCATTTCCGAGGAAGGTGATACTGTGTACCTCACATCATCCATATCAAACGCTGCGGAGGTGAGCTGGTATTTTGAGGGTGAACTGGTGCCTTCAGATAAAAAGTTCAAGTGTTTACAAGATCAGAACACCTACACCCTAGTAATCGACACAGTAAGTGCAGAAGACCACCAAGGAGAATATGTCTGTGAGGCCTCGAACAACAGCGGAAAAACAATAACTTCAGCAAAACTCACTGTAGGAAAAAGAGGTTGGATTTTTAAGGATTAAATGGATCAAGCTCTAATACCCACTGAGCTGTAATGATTTAGGTCTCATCACTGAATGTTCACTTATCTACCACTTCCAGAATGCAAGCTATTTAGAATAAAAATAAAACCATGGACATAATCATGGTTATTAACTTGCAGTTTCTTTTGCTGCTTTGTGGATAGTACATTTCTCCTACTACTGGGTAGGATATTATTATATCTGCAGTACTATTTATTCTTTAAATAAGGCATATCTTAATGCTTTATAATAATAAATATGGTTCTAGTTATTTTACATAAAAATGTTTTAATAATATGTCAAAAAAGCTACCAGAGAGCATGTAAGCACTCTGTAATAGCATCTCTAAATGCAAAATAACCATGATTAGTTGTCCATTTGCATTTATTCCTACTTATTATTTGCTATTATTTCACTTCTGCCTCACTATAGTTTTGATATATCATGTGTTTTCACCTTATTTTCAACACTCCTAGGAAGCATGGTATATTTAAATGATATATCATGTTGTAATGCATGTACACCCATAGCATCACATTTTAATATTTTTTTTTCCAATATGCTACAAAGTAACCATTGAACACATTGAGAGCTAGCATTGTCTTCTTTTGCCTTCAATGATCTTTCTCATTTTCGGGTCACTTGTCTTAAGCTGCTGATCTCCGTCTCACCAGTTTCAACTGTGTGACTTCATTAACAGCAACAAAAGTTAGAATTAAAAGAACAATGTGGGATTCCTGATAAGGAGGGAAACTAATGAGTTCCGCTTTCCTTTGCAGCTGCCCCCGTGATCAAGAGGAGAATTGAGCCCCTAGAAGTAGCTCTGGGCCACCTAGCCAAATTCACCTGTGAGATCCAAAGTGCCCCCAATGTCCGGTTCCAGTGGTTCAGAGCTGGCAGAGAAATCTATGAGAGTGACAAGTGTTCTATTCGGTCTTCAAACTATGTCTCCAGCCTGGAAATCCTGAGAACCCAGGTTGTTGACTGTGGCGAGTACACCTGCAAAGCTTCTAATGAGTACGGCAGCGTCAGCTGTACAGCCACTCTGACCGTGACAGGTAAATGCCACGCACTGACATGGATGTTGGCACCTCAGCTCATGCTATTGCTTATGTTGCTTTCCGTACAGGTGCAGAAGGTGGAGACACTGATAGCCACGATGGTATCATGGTGGCTAGGGACAACAGACCTGATGTGGGACAACATCATCTCTTATCATCATATAAGAAAACATTCCCTATTAGTTGAGAGCAATGCTGAGTCCTTCATATAAAATATTTCAGGACACTTTGGTGCTACTGAAAAAAAAAATAAATGATATCTCAATGTATTTAGTGACTTAAAAGTAAGTTAACAATTAAGGACAGAACTACAACCAGAATAAAAAAGTAACATAAAAGAGAAAAAAATAAGCAATTCCTAACATAAGTAGAGGTCTAGAACAGGAATATAAATAAAAATAACTATCTGACTTTAAACTTTGTTTCTAATTTAAAAATTTAAGAACATTTTGTTTTCAATTTCCTAAATGCTACATAGGGTAACTTTCAACTAGTTAGTACTAATCAACTCCCTTATTAGCAGAAAAAAAGAAGCTATTCTCTCCTTCCAACTTCCCTTCTTCCATCCATCCCTACCCTCCTTCTTCATTCCATTCCTTCTTCTCTTTCTTTCTAATTACCAAAAGAAAATGTGAGAATGAATTATAGGATCAGTAGTGGTAGGCACTGAGTGAGGAGGAGGGAGGGACTGTCTCTCTCCTTGGGTCTTTCTTAACGAGAATGTCAAGGGGAAGGTCAAATGCAGCTCATCACCTTGACATAAAATGGCAGGGTTCTCTGAAGCTTCTTTTTCTTAGCTGCCTGATTATACCATAGATTTCTGAGATTTTTAGAAACTAGCCCATGTTGACCCAGTCAGGCTGGCTTTTATTCTATAGTCAAAATGTCTTCACGAGACCAGCATTGTGTCATTATTCTCAATGACACAGATGCTTCTGTGTACAAATTAGGCCAGCGCAGTCATGGAACTGAATCAAGGCTTCTAGTAGTAAGAGGACAGGGCAAGAGGAAGATTTTTTTTTTAAATTGGCTAGAGAGGTTCCTACAGCATTGGTTCAAAATAGAGTGGAAATGGGAAAGCACAGGAAATAAATATTTGTACAAGTTCGAAATTCATTCGAAGTTAAGCAATTTAAGGATTTTTCTGGCATGTAATATGAGGGTCAGAAAGATGTTTTGTAAAGTTTTACAACACCTTCAATCTTATCACTTAACATCCCTTCTCTTCAGCACAGTCGAGCACATTTTCTTATCTTTTCTACAAGGTCTTCTAATTTGCAGCATTAAAGTATTAGCAGAGTTTCTTATCAAATAATTCCAACTGCTAATTCACTGCTATAACGGACAGTTTCAGTAAGGTTGCTTCGTAAAGAAGTTTTATTCTCTACTTTGCAAGAGACAATTAAAGTGAAGTCGCCCTCATTCAGAAAGGACACTTGATTCTTTTCCTTTGACAAATCTTTTGGTCTTATTAATGTGTTATTGAACTTTATCTTAAATGATGTCTCACATCCATCTAATCATATAACTCATCTTTTGTCTGTCTTAGAACATAAAATTGTAGTAAAAACTTTTGTGGGGGCTACATATAATACTAATTTTTTTCTTTTGCAGAGGCATATCCACCAACCTTTCTCTCTAGACCCAAGCCCCTTACAACTTTTGTGGGAAAGGCAGCCAAATTCCTCTGCACAGTGTCAGGAACTCCTGTGATCGAGACTATTTGGCAGAAAGATGGGACTGCCCTGTCGCCGTCCCCTAACTGCAGGATTACAGATGCAGACAACAAACACAGTTTAGAACTCTTAAACCTTACCATTCAAGACAGGGGTACTTATTCTTGTAAGGCTTCCAACAAATTTGGAGCAGACATCTGCCAAGCAGAGTTGATGGTCATTGACAAACCCCATTTCATTAAGGAATTAGAGCCTGTGCAATCAGCCATCAACAAGAAAATCTACCTGGAGTGCCAGGTAGATGAGGACAGGAAAGTCACAGTCACGTGGAGCAAAGATGGGCAAAAACTGCCCCCCGGGAAAGATCACAAGATCTATTTTGAAGATAAAATAGCATCCCTTGAGATTCCTCTGGCCAAACTAAAAGATTCTGGAACCTATGTGTGCACAGCTTCCAATGAGGCTGGGAGCACTTCCACGTCAGCCACCGTCTCCGTCCGAGGTAAGAGCCCCAGGCAGCCATCAGCCCCTTCCCTCTGCAGGGAAGTCCTGGGCATACTTTGTCATTAAGGTAATCCCATTCAGCAAGCCTGGGGTCCGGGAAAGGCCTGCCACTGTTTGTATTTTTTTTTTTTTTCAGTCTTCTTTAGAATTCACGTTGGTTCTTTTAAAGTTAGGTCTGCCATTAACAAATCTTGCTTAAAATTTCTTCCAAGAACTCCAGGTGTAGGTAATTCTTAGACATCATCTTTCATAAAATTACTCTTTGCATATAGCCTGTGTGCTTATTATTTTTGCTTTGTTTTTAATAAAGAGGTGGGAAAGTGTTTTAGAATGCCATAAAGCTATTAACCGCACCACTGCTTTTTCAGAATTTCATGGTGATACCTTCTGTGTGCTATGTATTTTGTGCTGTGTCTGCTTTTCTTCTGTGGAACGAATGTTTCAGATACGTTCTCCATTTTCTCTTTTATATACGTCGTGTAGAGCCACCATCCTTTGTGAAGAAGGTGGATCCCTCTTACTTACTGCTCCCAGGCGAATCAGCACGCCTCCATTGCAAGCTGAAAGGCTCACCTGTGATCCAGGTCACATGGTTTAAAAATAACAAAGAACTTAGTGAAAGTAACACAGTCCGAATGTCATTTGTCAATTCTGAGGCTATCCTCGACATTACGGATGTGAAAGTTGAAGACAGTGGGACTTACTCATGTGAAGCGGTGAATGACGTGGGCAGTGACAGCTGTGGTACTGAAGTAGTTATCAAAGGTTTGTTTCCTGACTTGCAGACCCTTGTTTCTCTGAGAAAAGTTTGCCTTTTTAATTGTTTGTAACCCATGACTGACCCGATGCTCTCGTGCTTTTATAGAACCTCCTTCTTTCATCAAAACTCTTGAGCCGGCAGACATAGTGAGAGGAACAAACGCCCTGCTTCAGTGTGAAATTGCGGGCACAGGACCCTTTGAAATTAGCTGGTTCAAAGATAAGAAGCAAATTCGAAGTAGTAAAAAATACAGGTTGAGTTCTCAGAAGTCAATTGTGTCTCTGGAAATCTTTTCTTTCAATAGTGCAGATGTTGGTGAATATGAGTGTGTTGTTGCTAATGAAGTCGGAAAGTGTGGCTGCAGTGCGACACACTTACTAAAAGGTTAGTTGTGAAAACCTACGTCCCTCTGGTGAATTACTCACCTGCCTATCCTAACCCATGGCAAAAAAAAAAAAAAAAGATACTTTCTCCTCTTCTTCTGTCCTTTAAATTTTGTTTTGTCTTGATTTGACTCGGAACAAAGTCAATGGTTTTCACCCAATCTTTATCCTGATACCAGTAGAAATATTTTTTATCTTATTATAAAGGAAAGTATATAATAAGCCATTTATCTTCTATGTTTCTATCTTTTGAAAGTAACTGTTAATTCTTTAATTTTTCTTCTTTCTAATAAATCAATACTATTTAATAGTAGTACTAGATAAGATAAAATATAACCTAGATGCAATTCTTAAATATGGGGTTGGAGTGTGGGGAAATTGATGTTACATATGCTCTTTCTTTAACTAGAACCACCAACCTTTGTCAAGAAAGTAGATGATTTTACCGCCTTAGCAGGACAAACTGTTACCTTACAAGCTGCCATTAGAGGGTCAGAACCCATTTCTGTCACATGGATGAAAGGCCAAGAAGTCATTAAAGAAGATGGAAAGATCAAGATGAGCTTTTCCAATGGGGTAGCAGTCTTGACAATTGCTGATGTTCAGACAGGTTTCAGTGGCAAATACACATGCCTGGCTGAAAATGAAGCCGGAAGCCAAACCTCTGTTGGAGAATTAGTAGTTAAAGGTTCGTGTAGGGACATGTTGAATTTGAATTGCCCTTTTCACTTAAAGTGAAACTCTAACTTATGCTTGGGAATCCTAACTGTTTAATACCATTGTAGAACCTGCCAAAATCATTGAGCGAGCAGAACTGATCCAGGTGACAGCAGGGGACCCAGCCACACTGGAGTACACAGTCGCAGGCACCCCAGAACTCAAGCCCAAATGGTACAAAGATGGAAGACCCTTGGTTGCTAGTAAAAAGTACCGAATAAGTTTTAAAAATAATGTTGCCCAACTCAAATTTTATTCGGCTGAACTGCACGACAGTGGCCAGTACACATTTGAGATTTCCAACGAGGTGGGCAGCAGTTCCTGTGAGACTACATTTACTGTACTAGGTTAGTATTTTCAGAAAACTGTGCCACATGCTTTTACACAAATGGTCAAAAACTGAACCACTTAGCACTCTCCTGTGCTGATCTTGTTTCCCTTCTTATGCCACGAACAGATCGAGACATCGCTCCATTTTTTACCAAACCCTTACTCAACGTGGACAGTGTCGTTAGCGGCACCTGCAGGCTAGACTGCAAAATCGCTGGCTCCCTGCCCATGAGGGTGTCCTGGTTTAAGGATGGTAAAGAAATCGCTGCTTCTGACAGATACCAAATAGCATTTGTGGAAGGCACAGCCTCTTTGGAGATCAGCAGAGTAGACATGAGCGACTCAGGGAATTTCACTTGTCGAGCCACAAATTCTGTGGGAAGCAAAGACAGCAGCGGAGCCCTGATTGTGCAAGGTTGGCTTGGGGCTTTCCGGTCCATTCTCACCCTACACAGTGCTCAAATTAAATCTTCTTCCCTTACGTCCCACCTCTTCTTGAAATTCTGTCTTCTTCCTCTTCTTCAGAACCACCCAGTTTTGTAACTAAGCCGGGGTCCAGAGATGTTCTGCCTGGCTCGGCAGTATGCCTGAAGAGCACTTTCCAAGGGTCTACTCCTCTCACCGTCAAATGGTTTAAGGGTGACAAGGAGTTGGTTTCTGGTGGAAGCTGCTACATTACCAAAGAAGCTTTAGAAAGTTCCCTGGAACTCTATGCAGTAAAAACCTCCGATTCAGGCACATACACGTGCAAAATCAGCAACGTGGCCGGAGGCGCGGAGTGCAGTGCAAACTTATTTGTGAAAGGTTTGCGTCCTTTTCTTGACATCATTGTGCAACCTTTTTCTACAAGTTCTTTCCTCTTGATCACACCTCTTAATAACTCTTAATAACCTCCTTCCTTCCACAGAACCTGCCACATTTGTTGAAAAGTTAGAACCATCGCAGCTGTTAAAGAAGGGAGATGCCACCCAGTTAGCCTGCAGAGTAACTGGTACCCCTCCAATTAAAATAACATGGTTCGTAAATGACCGAGAGATTAAGGAGAGTGACAAACACAAAATGTCTTTTGCGGAGTCCACTGCGGTTCTCAGACTTACAGATGTTGCCATTGAGGACAGTGGTGAATACATGTGTGAAGCTCAAAATGAGGCCGGCAGCGACCACTGCACTAGCATTGTTATAGTCAAAGGTTGGTGCTCAAGTTGGCCCTATGTTACCACAGGTGTGGCCCATAGCACAGAACCTTGCCCATTAACACAAGTCATTCTTTTCTGCTATAGAGTCACCTTACTTTACCAAGGAGTTTAAGCCCATTGAAGTGCTGAAGGAGTATGACGTCATGCTGCTGGCTGAGGTGGCAGGCACACCTCCCTTTGAGATCACTTGGTTCAAAGACAACACAGTCCTGCGAAGTGGTAGAAAATACAAAACCTTCATCCAGGATCAGCTGGTTAGCCTGCAGATCCTTAAGTTTGTAGCTGCAGATGCTGGTGAATACCAGTGTCGGGTGACCAACGAGGTGGGCAGCAGTACCTGCAGTGCCAGGGTGACTTTAAGAGGTTAGTGTTGCTTCAGGTGACAGATGGGCGCTTCGGCAGGTGCATTTTCTTTGTAAAAACAATCCACTTTTGCTATCGAGCTGGTATTGATTGCGAATCCATTCTTCTGGTAGAACCCCCATCGTTTGTGAAGAAGATCGAGAGCACTAGCTCTCTCCGCGGAGGCACGGCCGCCTTCCAGGCCACACTGAAAGGCTCCTTGCCAATCATGGTGACTTGGTTAAAAGACAACGATGAGCTCACTGAAGATGATAATATAAGAATGACTTTTGAGAGCAATGTGGCCAGTCTCTACCTGAGTGGCATTGAAGTGAAGCATGATGGGAAATACGTCTGCCAGGCCAAAAATGATGCGGGAATACAGAGGTGTTCCGCAGTACTTTCAGTCAAAGGTTGGTTCACAAAGGCTGTCTTGGGTTGGAGGAAGAAATGCAAGTGTAGGCCTTTTGGCAAGTACTGCACAGCCCACATCTATCCCTTTGTTATCTACAGAACCTGCAACAATCACCGAAGAGGCTGTATCCATAGATGTTACCCAAGGAGACCCAGCCACTTTGCAAGTTAAATTTTCAGGGACTAAAGAGATCACAGCCAAATGGTTCAAAGATGGCAAAGAACTGACCCTGGGTTCAAAATACAAAATCAGTGTCTCTGACACAGTCTCAATACTGAAGATTATTTCTACGGAAAAGAAGGATAGTGGAGAATATACTTTTGAGGTCCAAAATGATGTTGGGAGAAGCAGCTGCAAAGCTAGCATTAATGTATTAGGTTGGTATTGCTTCTGTATACAGAGGCACTGGGCATTCCTTTGCTCCCCCCTCTTACATAATTTAAGAGAAAATACAGGGTCGGGTGGAGCTCAGCGGTAGAGCACTTGACTAGTATGCAGAAGGTCTGGGGTTCAATCCCCAACACCATGATGGAAATGGGGTGAGAGAGAAAGAGTAAAAGAAACCACAAATTGGTATATTAACCTAACTCTTCTCTTGCTTCTTTTTTTTTTTTATTGGCTAGATCTTATTATACCTCCTTCATTCACCAAAAAGCTGAAGAAAATGGACAGTATTAAAGGGTCTTTTATTGACTTAGAGTGTATAGTGGCTGGATCCCATCCCATAAGTATCCAGTGGTTCAAAGATGACCAAGAAATATCAGCTAGTGATAAGTACAAATTCTCTTTTCACGACAACACTGCCTTCTTAGAAATCAGCCAGCTGGAAGGTGCAGACAGCGGCACATACACCTGTTCTGCCACCAACACGGCAGGGCACAACCAGTGCAGTGGCCATCTGACAGTCAAAGGTGGGCACCGTTTCTCTCCACCTTTCAAAACTCTTCTGCCCTCCCAATTCTTTCCTTTGCTGCTCAATTCTACAATAATTCTTCCTCTCTCCTTTTCCATGTTCTTGCACCCCAGAACCCCCTTACTTCGTGGAAAAGCCACAGTCCCAAGACGTCAACCCCAGTACAAGGGTTCAATTGAAGGCTCTTGTGGGTGGCACCGCGCCCATGACAATAAAGTGGTTTAAAGATAACAAAGAGTTGCACTCTGGGGCAGCTCGCTCAGTTTGGAAGGATGACACCTCCACCATTCTAGAGCTCTTTTCAGCCAAAGCCACCGACGCTGGGACCTACATTTGCCAGCTAAGCAATGACGTTGGCACGGCAACCAGTAAAGCCACCCTCTTTGTAAAAGGTCTGGTCTCTACATTTCTTCTTTTTCTTGCTTGTCTAGATATTCTTTGGAGAGGAAAGAGGCTTTATTAAGAAAGCCATTTAGCTCATTGAACATTGTTTTGAAAAAGGTTCATGACACTCTTTTCCCTCCCATCTTCAGAACCTCCTCAGTTCATTAAGAAGCCCAGTCCAGTATTAGTGCTAAGGAACGGACAGTCAACAACATTTGAATGCCAAGTCACGGGCACTCCTGAAATTCGAGTTTCTTGGTATCTGGATGGAAATGAAATAACTGACCTTAGAAAATATGGCATTTCCTTCGTGGATGGTTTAGCGACTTTCCAGATTTCTAATGCCAGGATAGAAAATAGCGGGACTTATGTCTGTGAGGCTCGGAATGATGCCGGCACAGCAAGCTGCAGCATTGAACTAAAAGTGAAAGGTTCGTTATAGAATTTGCTTTCCATTTTAGCTGGGCTGCCTGTTGGGTCTCAAGGCTTCTCTTGAGTAAGCTGCTCTCTGTCTCCCTTTCAACTCTGTAGAGCCCCCCACCTTTATCAGGGAGCTGGAGCCTGCAGAAGTAGTGAAAGACAGCGATGTAGAGCTGGAGTGTGAGGTGATGGGCACATCTCCATTTGAAGTCACTTGGTTGAAGAATAATAAGGAAATCCGAAGTGGCAAAAAATATACACTGACTGAAAAGATGTTGGTGTTTTACCTACATATCACCAAGTGTGACCCTTCAGACATTGGTGACTACCAGTGCATTATATCCAACGAAGCTGGCAGCTGCTCGTGCAGTGCTCGTGTTGCCCTAAAAGGTCAGTTACATGCTAGGCACAGCTACTGAGTCAGAAGAGGAATGAATACTCCTTTCATGATGTGATGATGAGTAGCTGATAAGCCATGCTTTTTCTTTAAATGGTGTCTTGTTTAATCACAGAGCCACCATCGTTCATCAAGAAGATAGGAAATGTCACCACCGTCTTGAAGAGTTCCGCCACCTTTCAGAGTACCGTGGCAGGCTCACCCCCAATTTCCATCACATGGCTAAAAGATGATCAGATTCTTGAGGCAAATGATAATGTCCATATGTCATTTGTGGACAATGTGGCCACACTTCAAGTGCGAAGTGTGGATAATGGACACAGTGGGAGATACACGTGCCAAGCCAAGAATGAGTCAGGAGTTGAGAGGTGCTATGCTTTCCTGTTAGTACAAGGTTGGTGAGCTACTCTCTACTAATGCAGACGTAGTTTCATAAGCACACCTGACATCCAATGGAATTACCAATGTAACCCATGCACATGTCCTTCCTACCGCAGAGCCCGCTCAAATCATAGAGAAGGCTAAGTCCGTGGATGTTACTGAGAAAGACCCCGTGACCTTGGAGTGCGTCGTAGCTGGAACACCAGAACTCAAAGTGAAATGGCTTAAAGATGGGAAACAAATTGTACCCAGTAGATATTTCTCAATGAGCTTTGAAAATAATGTGGCCAGTTTCAGGATCCAATCAGTAATGAAACAAGATAGTGGGCAGTACACTTTCAAGGTAGAAAATGACTTTGGAAGCAGTAGCTGTGACGCCTACCTGAGAGTGCTAGGTGTGTATCTTTGTCCCAGTTGGCTTCTCTTACTTATAACTATGCCCTTTGCAAACAAAGAGCAATATATTAATGGGTGTATCTTGGTGTTTGCATTGGACAGATCAAGATATTCCTCCAACATTCACAAAAAAGTTAACCAAAATGGATAAAGTTCTGGGCTCTTCGATTCACATGGAATGCAAGGTTTCTGGCTCACTTCCCATTAGTGCTCAGTGGTTTAAAGATGGGAAAGAAATATCTACAAGTGCAAAGTACAGACTTGCATGTCATGAGAATACTGTATCATTGGAAGTTAATAATCTGGACTTAGAAGACACTGCAAATTACACTTGCAAGGTGTCAAATGTGGCAGGAGATGATGCTTGCAGTGGAATCTTAACTGTGAAAGGTTAGAATTTCTTTACCTCTTCTTGATTTTTCTTTGTGGGTATTTTAAAACTTTATCACTCTTACCTTGTCTCCTTTGAGTCCAACAAATATTTAGTTACTATCTCTTTTCATGAGTTGTTTTCTTATATATCCATAAAATTATCAAAATCATTGAACCACAGGGGATATAACTAAACGCATCTCTCTTAACAATCTCTAGAACCACCCGGCTTCCTAGTGAAACCTGAGCGACAACAAGCCATACCTGACTCAACAGTGGAATTTAAGGCCGTACTGAAAGGAACGCCACCATTTAAAATAAAGTGGTTTAAGGACGACGTGGAACTTGCCTCAGGACCTAAGTGTTTCCTTGGCTTGGAAGGGTCAACTAGCTTCTTAAATCTCTACTCAGTAGATGCTTCCAAGGCTGGACAATACACTTGCCAAGTTACCAATGATGTTGGTAGCGACTCTTGCACTACAGTGTTGCTTGTGACAGGTGTGCAAGTTTGATCTTGATCGTCTAATGTTTATGTCTGCTCCATGTTCCTGGTCTTTCTGTACTGTGTGATGACTGCAGCTTTCTAACACAGTAGACTGTATTTCCAAGACCTTGGTCATTGTTTTTCTCTTTCCTATATATTAACTACCTAACTTAACTTTTGTTAATGATTTCAGTTCCCTCATAATCTCCTCTTTCCTGACTCTCTAGAACCACCAAAGTTCATAAAGAAATTAGAAGCCTCCAAAATAGTGAAAGCGGGTGATTCTACAAGACTGGAATGCAAGATAGCCGGATCTCCAGAAATCAGAGTTGTGTGGTACAGAAATGAACAGGAGCTCACAGCCAGTGATAAATACCAAATGACTTTCATAGACTCAGTGGCTGTCATCCAGATGAACAGTCTTGGTACTGAGGACAGTGGAGACTTTATCTGTGAGGCTCAGAATCCTGCGGGCAGCACAAGTTGCAGTACCAAGGTTATAGTAAAAGGTAGAGTCTCATCCTCATATTCTTATAAACGTAAATGCACCTTCTTCCTCCCTGCTATACAGCTCTTGATTCTTCACTGTTACCTGACTTTCCATTTCAGATCATAGACTGTTTCTTCAGCATAGAGTGATGTACACATTTAGATATGACATCTTTTTAGTTTGTTTACCTGTAGGCAATCAACTTGAGATACTTTTATTATCCAACATAATTCTTGTTACCTCAACATACTGGCCAAGCATCAGATTTGTTGTTACAATACACATACAAAAGGAAATAGGAACTTTTAAACTAGTCTTTTGCCTTTAATCCACTTACAAATATCGTAGAATCACTATATCATATCATATCATTGTAAGAAAGATTAGCTATTTATATAATGTATAAGCAGAATCAGGGTTTTTGTTTTGTTTTGTTTTGTTTTCAAGGTAGTGTCTCACTCTCGCCCAGGCTGACCTGGAATTCACTCTGTATTTCCAGGCTGGCCTCAAACTCACAATGATCCTCTTACCTCTGCCTCCCAAGTGCTGATATTAAAGGTGTGCACCACCATGCCCGGCCAGTTTTAAAAATCACATCTTAGAAAGGATGGTAGGGGCTGGGGAAATGGCTCAGCAGTTCAAGGTACTTACCTGTAAAGCCTGACAGCCTGGTTTCAGTTCTTAAGAACTCACATAAAGCCAGACCCAAAGTGGTACATGTATCTAGTGTTCATTTGCAGTAGAATGAGATCCTGGTGTACACACACACACACACACACACACACACAAAACACACATTTTTTTTAAATTTTTTGCCCTTTCCCAAAAACCAGTTGCTATATTTAAAAATACAGCTACAACGTGGTACAAGTAGTGCCAGTATTTATGATCATTCCAGTATGTCACCTAACTCATGTTTATCAAAGCAATTGTAACATCACCATCTGCTGCAATGGAAGACTCAGATCATAGATGTTGTGGTGGCTGCCAGGTATCTCAGTGTCTCAGTTAGAAAGCATAAACAGACATTTTCTCTACCCATCTGGCTGACTATCTTAGGACAGCTAATAGGCAAGTGCTACATGTCACCTGTAATAATATCTTAAACCTTTCTTACAACTTGAAAACAAACAAAAAACCTTTTTTGGCCTATCAAATTAAATAGCCCAATTCATAAGACATTCCTTTTTTTTTTTTTTTTACAGAACCACCTGTATTTAGTAGCTTCCCTCCTGTAGTAGAAACTCTTAAGAACACTGAGGTTAGTCTTGAATGTGAACTTTCGGGGACACCGCCTTTTGAGGTGGTGTGGTACAAAGACAAGCGACAACTCCGAAGTAGCAAGAAGTACAAGGTTGCCTCTAAACACTTCCATGCAAGTATTCACATTCTCAATGTGGAGTCTTCGGACATCGGAGAATACCACTGCAAAGCTCAGAATGAAGTGGGGAGCGACACTTGCATCTGTGTGATAAAACTAAAAGGTAAGCAGACTCGCTGCACACGGCAGAAATGTCCAGAGCATGCCAAACGCTCCTTTTCTCTCTCCCGCTCTTCGACAACATGAACACTCCTTCTTAACAATCTCCATCCTTTTCCTGTTCAGAACCACCAAGATTTGTTTCCAAACTGGGCAGCCTCACAGTGGTAGCTGGTGAGCCCACAGAATTACAAGCATCCATTGAGGGTGCCCAGCCCATTTCTGTCCAGTGGCTTAAAGAGAAAGAAGAAGTGATTAGAGAGAGTGAGAACATCCGAATTACATTTGTGGACAATGTTGCAACTCTGCAGTTTGCAAAAGTGGAACCAGCGCATGCTGGGAAGTACATCTGCCAGGTCAAGAACGAAGGCGGAATGAGGGAGAATATGGCCACGCTGACTGTCTTAGGTTGGTACAACGGTTCTCTGACAGAAACTGGGACCAAGTGCTGGGATGACTTACAGGCAGAGTCTCTTTTTATTATATTTCTTCTAGAACTGTATCGAGTATCTCCTATGTGGAAGGTTTAGGGGAAAGATACAATTGACCTTTCAAACTTTCTTTTCTATTCCTGTGATTTTAACAAAAACTAGCCAGGTGTTTATTGTATATACAGTGCTTTTTAGCCAAATACAATCCTAGCTGTCTTTTGTTTGTGACTGAAACAGTTGGAAACCTGGCAAGAGCTACAAAGAAATCTTCTTTCCAAAGTATTAGTGGTTAAAGCTGACAAGAATTCCAAAGATGAACATTTAAAGCAAAGATTTACACTCCCATCATTGGGCATATTAAATTTCAACTCAGCGATTATTAGGATGACAACCTTCAAAACGTTTTCTATGGCACCTTAACATAAAGCAATAACACAAAGTAGTTTATTATAACAGGTATCCTCTTGCCAAAGAGGGTCAAGTAAAAAATCAAAACGTATTGTGTGGTGTTCATGACCTAAATTGTTTTGGAGCTGACTAATGTACAAACAAGCTATTTTTTTTAAACAACGCCTGCTATTATGGAATCCCATTTTAAAGTCTATAGAGAATGGGCTGGAGAAATGGCTTAGCAGTTAAGGCATTTGCCTGCTAAGCCAAAGGACCCAGGTTCAATTTCCCAGGACCCATGCAAGCCAGATGCACAAGGGGCACGTGCATCTGGAGTTCGTTTTCCGTGGCTAGAGGCCCTGGCATGCCCATTCTCTCTCTGTCTGTCTCTTCTCTTCTCTCTCTCTCTCTCTCTCTCTCTCTCTCTGTCTGTCTGTCTTCCTGCTTGCAAATATATAAATTAAATTAAAAAAAGAAGAAAGTCTGTAGAGAAATTTAACATAGCAGTGGAAGAAATAATCTTAGTACATTTGATAGAAGAGATATAGTAAAGGTCCCAGACTTTTATGGATGTATGTCACATTGTATTTCAGAGCCTGCAGTCATTGTTGAGAAGGCAGGGCCCATGACCGTGACGGTAGGAGAAACGTGCACCCTGGAGTGTAAGGTGGCGGGCACTCCGGAACTCTCAGTTGAGTGGTACAAGGATGGAAAGCTGCTGACCAGCAGCCAAAAACACAAATTTAGCTTCTACAACAAAATCTCTTCCTTAAAGATTCTCTCTGTGGAAAGGCAAGATGCAGGCACGTACACATTCCAGGTTCAAAACAACGTGGGGAAAAGCAGCTGCACCGCCATGGTTGAAGTGTCAGGTTAGTTCTGGCATTTCCTTCCCGTTGTTTACATTGACCTGAGCACCCCTTCTTCTAGGGCTCTTGTATTCTTTCAAAGCACTAAAGCCCTTTGCTTTTCCTCGCACAGACCGAATGGTCCCTCCCTCTTTCACACGAAGGCTGAAGGATACCGGTGGGGTCCTGGGCACTTCTTGCATCTTAGAATGCAAAGTAGCTGGATCATCCCCCATCTCCGTGGCCTGGTTTCATGAAAAAACTAAGATCGTCAGTGGAGCGAAGTACCAAACCGCATTCTCAGATAACGTGTGCACGCTGCAGATAAATTCTCTGGATTCATCCGATACGGGTCATTACACATGCGTGGCTGCCAATGTCGCGGGCTCTGACGAATGCCGCGCAGTGCTGACTGTTCAAGGTCAGTGTTGCAGTGAACTTCATCAGGAAGCTCTTCCCAATTCCTCTTTGAGTATATATCCAGGGTGGCACAATCCAAAAGTGCTCTTGCTTTTTATGCAACGTGGGAACTACATTCAAAGCTGACAGGCTCTTTTCATTGTCTTGTGTATCTATAGAACCACCCTCTTTTGTGAAAGAGCCTGAACCTTTGGAAGTACTTCCGGGCAAAAACGTAACGTTCACAAGCGTTATTAGAGGAACCCCTCCATTCAAGGTCGGCTGGTTCAGAGGTGCCAGAGAACTGGTGAAAGGAGACAGGTGCAACATCTATTTTGAAGACACTGTGGCAGAACTGGAATTATTTAATACTGACATATCTCAGAGTGGAGAATACACCTGTGTGGTTTCTAACGATGCTGGTCAGACATCCTGCACTACACGTCTCTTTGTGAAAGGTTAGCCAAGTGCATTCGCTGCTGTTTTTATTCGGCATGCACAGGCATCTCGGTGGTTGTGCTGTGTGTCTAACGGTATGTCTTATCACTTACCAGAGCCAGCCGCATTCGTGAAGAAACTAAGTGATCACTCTGTGGAACCAGGGAAGGCCATCATTCTGGAAGGCACCTATACTGGAACACTTCCGATTTCTGTCACCTGGAAAAAAGATGGCCTTAGCATCATTCCATCTGAGAGATGCAACATAGTCACCACAGAGAAAACATGCATCCTAGAAATTCTGAATAGCACAAAAAGCGATGCGGGACACTACACTTGTGAGATTGAAAACGAGGCAGGAAGGGATGCTTGTGAAGCTCTGGTGTCTACATTAGGTGTGTTGTCCCCTTCTCTCGTAAATGTTTTGCATTCAACTTGCCCGCAGCACAGATAGCTTGAGCGTCTGAAGTTCTGTTCGCTAATTGTGAGCCTTTCTTATACAGAGCCACCTTACTTTGTTACGGAACTGGAGCATCTGGAGGCATCAGTCGGAGACTCGGTATCTTTGCAATGCCAAGTTGCTGGAACACCAGAAATAACAGTGTCTTGGTTCAAAGGAGACACCAAGTTAAGGTCGACTCCAGAATACAGGACCTACTTTACAAACAATGTGGCCACACTGGTCTTTAACAAAGTGAACATCAATGACAGTGGAGAGTACACATGTGTAGCAGAAAACAGCATTGGAACTGCTGCCTGTAAGACTGTCTTCAGAATCCAAGGTGATTTGATTGTAGATATTAAGAAATTTCTTTTTTTTTTTCTTTGTTTTAACTCTTTGAGCTTTGTGGGAATTTTCTAGCAGTAGTTACTAACACCTTGACTGTGACTTGTCTTCCTATAGAGCGTCAACTCCCACCTTCCTTTGCAAGACAATTAAAGGACATTGAACAGACTGTCGGGTTACCTGTCACACTCACTTGCCGACTAAATGGCTCTGCGCCCATCCAAGTGTGCTGGTACAGAGATGGAGTACTCTTAAGAGACGATGAGAATCTACAGACATCATTTGTTGATAATGTGGCCACTTTAAAAATACTGCAAACTGACTTGAGTCACTCTGGTCAGTATTCTTGCTCAGCCTCCAATCCACTTGGGACAGCATCTTCTAGTGCTAGACTGACTGCCAGAGGTTTGTTCCCATGTCAATCATTCTCTTTATAAACCATGACTTCTTATTTCACTGTGGAGATAGAAATAGTTGATTGGGGAGAAATCAAAAAGATATACATTGCCTCTTCTTCTCATCTTCCAGAACCTAAGAAATCTCCCTTCTTTGACATCAAGCCAGTATCAATAGATGTTATTGCTGGAGAAAGTGCAGATTTTGAGTGTCATGTTACTGGAGCTCAACCAATGCGAATCACTTGGTCAAAAGACAACAAGGAGATCCGTCCTGGAGGAAACTATACAATCACATGTGTGGGCAATACTCCTCATCTGAGAATTCTTAAAGTGGGCAAAGGAGATTCTGGTCAATACACTTGTCAAGCAACTAATGATGTTGGCAAAGACATGTGCTCTGCTCAACTCAGTGTAAAAGGTATCATTACAAAGGTTTTTTGTGTGTTTTTTTTTAACCAAGATTTGCTCTTTACTATATTTGCATTAGTCTTTTAAAAGTATCATTTAACTTATTGTTTTGGTATTTTACATTGTTTTGAGATCTTACTCTATAGCCAGCTTGACGTAGGACCCATGGCAATCCTCCTGTCTCAGCAACTTGAGTATTGGGTGTATAGGTGTGAATTACCACATAGGCTGTTCTTAGGTTTTCAATGTTTGAGATAAACTAACTGGATCATTTATAATGTATGCATTCATATTATAGGCAATGGTAACAAAGGGTCTGTCTTATCTTTATATTGGTTCTTAAGTTTGAATATTGTTTTATTGAACTATGGTAAATGTAGTTTCAACCATTCACTCTTTCTTTTCATCCTTTCTTATTCTATAATATTCTAATTTATCATTACTAATTTTTTGTCAAATACACATATAACTATATTAACTGGTATATTTTAGTTTGTATGTCCAGACTAGGCCATATCAACTAAATCCTCTACTAAAATATAAAAGATTACTTAATAGGAAGTGCATTTATTTTGCTATGGAATCCACAGCAAGGATATTCTTAACAATAAACCTCTTGAAATGCAAAGCTATGATCTTCAGCTACAATGTAAGTGATTTGAACTGACCTTTCCCTTTGGTTTAATAGAGCCTCCAAAGTTTGTTAAGAAATTAGATGCTTCAAAAGTCGCAAAACAGGGAGAATCCATCCAACTGGAATGTAAAATAAGTGGCTCCCCAGAAATCAAAGTCTTGTGGTTCCGAAACGACAGTGAACTGCATGAGAGCTGGAAATACAACATGTCATTCATTAACTCTGTGGCCCTGCTCACCATCAATGAGACCAGTGCTGAGGACACTGGGGACTACATCTGTGAAGCTCACAATGGTGTCGGTGACGCCAGCTGCAGCACAGCCCTGACAGTTAAAGGTTAGATACCTGACCTGCATCCTGCCTGCTTCTGATTTGGGTTCCTTCTCTGTGCTATTATAATATCCAAAATGAAAAGGCTAATTAAGATTATTTCCTTCAACTCTACCAACTACTTTTGATGAATTGTCACATCCTATGTCATCATTTAGTTATCCCAGTTGCTCTTAATGACCCTCAATTCATAGGAAATCTTTCTAGATTTGAGAAACTAGAAACATAGGTCCTAAGAATGTCTTCCTCTTTAGTAAGCCATTGTCTTCACTGTTCTCCCTTCTTTCTTCTGGTAGCACCTCCTGTTTTCACTCAGAAGCCTCCTCCAGTGGGAGCCCTGAAAGGCTCTGATGTGGTCCTCCAGTGCGAAATTTCAGGAACTCCTCCGTTTGAGGTGGTGTGGATTAAAGATCGAAAGCAAGTTCGAAGCAGCAAGAAATTTAAAATCACTTCCAAAAATGTTGATACGAGTCTCCACATTCTTAACCTTGAGGCATCTGATGTAGGGGAATATCACTGCAAAGCCACTAACGAGGTGGGGAGTGACACGTGTGTTTGCACCGTCAAGTTCAAAGGTTTGTATACCTCTGCACAGAAATACATGCCTCATTCTTTGATCTCTTCTTGCATGACTAATACTTTATGTGGCTATGATTCTTAATTTCTTCTTTCCTTTAACCATGATTTTCTTTCATTAGAACCTCCACGATTTGTGAAAAAGCTAAGTGACATGTCAACCCTCATTGGGGACACTGTTGAGTTACAAGCTGTGGTGGAAGGCTTCCAGCCGATTTCTGTAGTCTGGCTCAAAGATAAAGAAGTCATCAGAGAGAGTGAAAACATTAGGATTTCCTTCGTTGATAACATTGCAACTCTCCAAGTGGTTAGTCCAGATGCGTCAAATTCTGGAAAATACATATGCCAAATCAAAAATGATGCTGGAATGAGAGAATGTGCAGCAGTCCTGACTGTTCTAGGTCAGTAGCACAGTACAACCCATGGGAAAAAATGAAGTTAATTGGCCTGTAATTATTTTCACTAGATAGGACTATTATCCAACAACACATATTGGCCATGTTCCACTAGATAGGACTATTATCCAACAACACATATTGGTCCTGTTCCATTCTAAATATGACTTTATTCTCAATGGAATATTTTTTTGTTCTTTTTTTTTAGAACCAGCCAGGATCATAGAGAAGCCAGAACCAATGACCGTAACAACTGGAAATCCTTTTGCATTAGAGTGCATAGTGGCTGGAACACCAGAACTTTCAGCCAAGTGGTTCAAAGATGGACGAGAGCTATCTGCAGACAGCAAACATCACATTACATTTGTCAAAAATGTGGCTTCTCTTAAAATCCCCTCTGCAGAAATGAGTGACAAGGGGTTATACAGCTTTGAAGTGAAAAACAGTGTAGGCAAAAGCAACTGCACTGTCTCTGTCCATGTTTCTGGTGAGTGAAACGAGACCCTGAGGCAGACAGCAGCTTCTCTGCCAGAGCTGTGTGTGAAATAAAGTTCCTCTCTGAACGGAAACTGTCCTTCTCTCTGCAGACCGCATCGTCCCTCCTTCCTTCATCCGTAAGCTTAAGGACACGAGCACCGTCATCGGGGCCTCTGTTGTCCTGGAGTGCCGCGTGTCTGGCTCGGCCCCCATTTCAGTTGGCTGGTTTCAGGATGGAAATGAGATCATCAGTGGCCCCAGGTGTCAGACCAGCTTTTCAGAAAATGTCTGTACTTTGAGTCTAAGCTCACTGGAGCCCTCTGACACCGGCACCTACACGTGCGTGGCTGCCAACGTGGCAGGCTCGGATGAAAGTTCTGCGGTTCTGACTGTCCAAGGTCAGTACACAAGAATGCCCAGATACTTCTCCAGACCTTCCACCTGCCTGCCTTGCCTGTGGTGCTTTTGTCTTCGTTGTTGATCTTGCTTACCCTTTCTTTAGCTTAAACCTTCTCACTTGGATTTTGTTTTCCCCCTTCATCTTCCTTCCCCCTGGGATCTTTAGAACCACCTTCGTTTGAACAAACTCCTGATTCTGTGGAAGTTTTGCCTGGAATGAGCCTGACCTTCACCAGTGTCATTAGAGGAACCCCTCCCTTCAAGGTCAAGTGGTTTAAGGGCAGCAGGGAACTGGTGTCAGGAGAGGCATGCACAATCTCTCTGGAAGACTTCATCACTGAGCTGGAGCTGTCCGAGGTGGAGCCCTTGCAGAGTGGAGATTACTCTTGTCTCGTGAGCAACGATGCCGGCAGCGCTTCCTGCACCACACACCTCTTTGTGAAAGGTCTGCTCTGTTCTCCAGCCCCCACGTCTTCTTAAAACTCTTCTAAGGCTTCACTTGAAGGTATAACTTTGCCCTCGTGTTTTCTGCTTCTAGAACCAGCCACTTTTGTGAAAAGATTGGCTGATTGCAGCGTGGAGACAGGAAGCCCCATCGTTCTTGAGACCACTTTCACGGGCACGCCTCCCATCTCCGTGAGCTGGTTGAAGAATGAATATCCTCTCTCACAATCCCAGAACTGTAGCATTACCATGACAGAAAAATCGACCATCCTGGAAATTCTCGACAGCACCATAGAGGATTATGCACAGTATAGTTGTCTGATAGAAAATGAGGCTGGGCAAGACATCTGTGAAGCGCTTGTGTCCGTCTTAGGTGTGTTGGCTGTTACCTCTTTGTATCATTGTCTTATCTTTGAAAATGCTCTTTTAGTTAACATAACTGATTGGTTTCCCAACCTTTGTGCCTTAGAACCACCTTATTTTATCGAACCTCTGGAACATGTGGAAGCAGCCATTGGAGAACCTGCAACTTTGCAGTGTAAAGTGGACGGAACCCCAGAAATCAGGATTTCTTGGTATAAAGAACACACGAAGCTGCGATCAGCTCCTGCATATAAAATGCAATTCAAAAATAATGTCGCCTCCTTAGTCATCAACAAAGTGGATCATAGTGACGTGGGGGAGTACACGTGCAAGGCAGAAAACAGTGTGGGGGCCGTGGCGTCTTCAGCTGTGATTGTCATCAAAGGTGAGGATGGTTTTGCTTGACAAGTCTTGCCATGTTGACAGATTCATTTTCTTTAAAACCATCAAAAGTTTAAAGGAAAGAGTTATGCTGTAGATGTTTTCCCTCTTGTAAGTAAGGATTACCTGTAACTTCTTTACAGAACGCAAACTTCCACCGTCCTTTGCAAGAAAGCTGAAAGATGTTCACGAGACCCTTGGCTTCCCTGTTGCGTTCGAATGCCGCATCAATGGCTCTGAACCTCTGCAAGTGTCCTGGTACAAGGATGGGGTGCTTTTGAAAGATGATTCTAATTTGCAAACATCTTTCGTCCATAATGTAGCAACTCTTCAGATTTTACAAACTGACCAGAGTCATGTTGGTCAGTACAATTGCTCAGCTTCTAATCCTCTTGGGACTGCTTCATCCAGTGCCAAACTCATTCTCTCAGGTGAGTTGAGTAGCCGTTCCTTCTTCACAAAGCTGCTTCATTGCCTCTGGCCTCCAAGGGACTTGTGCTATTTAGTTTCTGTTCAATGTCTGGAAGCATGGAAACCAAAATCACCGTGTTGGTCTTCATTCTTTACAGAGCACGAAGTGCCTCCTTTCTTTGATCTAAAGCCTGTATCAGTAGATCTTGCCCTTGGTGAAAGTGGTTCTTTCAAATGTCACGTCACCGGAACAGCCCCAATCAAAATCACCTTGGGCCAAAGATAACAGAGAGATTCGCCCTGGAGGCAACTACAAGATGACTTTGGTTGAAAATACTGCCACTCTGACTGTTCTCAAAGTCGCCAAAGGTGACGCCGGGCAGTATACCTGCTACGCGAGCAATGCTGCTGGAAAGACTCTTGTTCTGCTCAGCTGGGTGTGCAAGGTACTTGTCAGAGTGAAGCCTGGGTGTGCAGGGTACTTGTCAGAGTGAAGCCTGGGTGTGCAAGGTACTTGTCAGAATGAAGCCTGGGTGTGCAGGGTACTTGTCAGAGTGAAGCTTGACATTTTCTGAGTCTTAAAGTGGAAGGGGGGTGTGTGCCTAAAAACCATGTTTAAGACCATAGTCTAGTAATTAGAAATGATCTATGAGGGCTAGAGGTATAAGTCACTGGTAAAGTATTTGTCTAGCATGCCCAAGGTCCTGAGTTGGACTTCTAAAACCATAAAATAGAAAGAGAGAGAGAAAGAGACAGGGAAAGAAGGAATGAATGAAGGAAGGAAAGGAGAGGCGAGGTGAGGTAAGGAAAGGAGAGGAAGGGATCAAATTGATCTAGATCATGACTAGAGGACACATCTTTTAATTGGTTTAAAAAATATATAACTGAAAAACATACACTGAATATCGATTCTGGATTTTTTTATTTTTTTTTTTTGAGGTAGGCTCTCCAGCCCAGGCTCACCTGGATTCACTCTGTAGTCTCAGGGTGACCTCGAACTCACAGTGATCCTCCTACCTCATCCTCCCAAGTGGTAGGATTAAAGGCATACACCACCACCCCCAGCCTGAAAATCTATTTTTAAAGTCTGTATAGAGACTAGGGAGACTGTGAACAAAAAAAAAAAAATTTCACAGAAGCATAAAATATCATAGTTTAAAAGAAGCTGTTACAGGACAAAAAAAGAAAATATCTGCAACTGACTATTTTTCATATTGCCTAGTAAAATCATGAATTTATCTCCTTTAAGGCATATCATAAGGCCAAACTGCCTAATTCTGCAAGAATAATCCAGATTAATTATGAGATCAACTTCTTTATTTTACTTGCCCTGATGAATTAATAGTGGAAACCAAGGAATAAGGGAATGAGTATCTCCCCATCTTATGATATGGAAGAAAATCATGCCTTTCACAACTGCTATTGACAGAAATTAAATACCTACCTCAATGGATTATTGTTTAATCAACTAGATCATTTCTAAGGTTTCTCATAGCAGTATCTTATAAACTCCTTGGAATTTAAATAGAAATAGTTTTAGCAGCCCACTTGCTCTGACATATAGCTAATTAATTTTGCCTCCCTTTCTTGAATATCTTCCTTCAGTTAATAAAGAAAGCATTTCTCTCGCTTCAAAAGGAAATTACTAATGTTAAAAGAATGTCTACAGCATGTAAGAGATAATTGTACTTTAAGGAAATTAATATATTTGACGTATTCTTCTCTGGCTGTCCATGTGCAAAACTGAGATCTTTGCAGCAGTGGGAAATAGCCTCCACACTGTATTCCCCAAAGTCATGTATAAGCCTTACTTCTGAACTTGGTCCTAGAACAGAGATTTCTTGGTGTAGATGCTTATTAAAAAGTAAGCATTCTATTGTAAGGATTTTCCAATTACATTTTACTGAACTGTTCTTCTGCAAACCACGTCAAATAAATCTATCTTCTCCAGCCAAAGGCCTCTCTGACAGATTTCTGTTCTTCATGGCATCTGGTACATGCATCTTTTCTGACACTTACACTGTACTTTCCTCTTGGCTCCATAGAACCACCCAGGTTCATCAAGAAGCTAGAACCTTCACGAATTGTGAAACAGGATGAATATACAAGGTATGAATGCAAAATAGGCGGATCTCCAGAAATCAAGGTTTTATGGTACAAAGATGAGATTGAAATTCAAGAGAGCAGTAAATTCCACATGTCGTTCGTGGACTCGGTGGCGGTGCTGGAAATGCACAACCTCAGCGTGGAGGACAGCGGAGACTACACTTGCGAGGCCCGCAACGCCGCGGGCAGTGCGAGCAGCAGCACCTCGCTGAAGGTTAAAGGTCAGTGTCTGTCTGCCTCTGCCGTTCCTCCCGCTGTTGCCTGCATTCTCTGCTCGCCTCTCCAGCAGTGTTTGCAAATGGTTCAAGGATGTGAAAAAACCATTGAGAGAGGTGTTTTCTCCCTTGATCTGATAGAGTGGAAAACTCGTTCTTATGCTTAGCTACATGCTTGCAAGATCCATCCTAATTTTCTCTTTTTTCCAATTCTAGAACCACCCATTTTCCGCAAAAAGCCTCACCCTGTTGAGACACTTAAGGGAGCGGATGTTCATCTGGAATGTGAGCTTCAAGGAACTCCTCCCTTCCAAGTTTCTTGGCATAAAGACAAGAGAGAACTTAGGAGTGGCAAGAAGTACAAGATAATGTCTGAGCACTTCCTTACCAGCATCCACATCCTGAGTGTCGATGGGGCAGACGTTGGGAATATCAGTGTAAAGCCACAAACGATGTCGGGAGTGACACTTGTGTCGGTTCCATCACACTGAAAGGTTAGATCAACCTCGGTCTCTTCTGATGGGCATTCCTTTCTGATTTTAATACTGCACCGCCCTCTTTAGTTATCGCCTAGTGTTTCATCACTGTCTATTCTACTTTTCCCTTCTAAGTCCTTTTTATAAAAAAGATTTCATCTTCTTCTAACTCATGCCAAATAACCCTGTAGACAAGTTGGCAAGAGGTTTGAGTTGAATTCATAAATCTAGATGAGACAAAACTTTCAGCTTTTTCCCCCCTATTTAACACAAACTCTAGGGCTCCGTTGGTCCCATTCCACTTATTTCAGAAATAGAAATCACATTACCACCACTTTGATTCCTCACCTTCATAACTCAGAGAGAAGCCTACCCAGCCCCACACGTTATGAAACCACATCTCATTTTGTTTCCCTTTCCTCAGCACCACCGCGGTTTGTGAAGAAGCTCAGCGACATTTCCACCATCATCGGGAAAGAGGTCCAGCTGCAGGCGACCACTGAAGGCGCTGAGCCAATTTCAGTGGTGTGGTTCAAAGACAAGGGGGAAATTGTCAGAGAAGGCGACAACGTGTGGATCTCTTATTCAGAAAACATTGCAACCCTCCAGTTCTCAAGAGCAGAACCAGCCAATGCTGGGAAATACACCTGCCAGATCAAAAATGATGCTGGCATGCAGGAATGTGCTGCCACCCTCTCCGTTCTGGGTTAGTACACACATTACGCTCTCTTGAATGCAAGGTGCACATGAGGATCTGGGTTTGCTGTAGTTCCTTCTACATTTTTAAAAGCCTGACATAGTCTCTGCTTATTCCAGAGCCTGCAGCAATTGTGGAAAAGCCAGAATCTATTAAAGTGACCTCAGGAGACACCTGCACCTTGGAGTGTACAGGTATCTGGCACACCTGAACTCAGCACTAAGTGGTTTAAGGATGGGAAAGAGCTGACCTAGTGACAGTAAATACAAAATAAGCTTCTTCAACAAAGTATGTGGCCTCAAGATCATCAACGTGGCACCCAGTGACAGTGGGGTGTACAGTTTTGAGGTGCAAAACCCTGTTGGCAAAGACAGCTGCACCGCCTCAGTTCAAGTTTCAGGTTGGTTGGTCAGGCTCTTCACTCACCAGTGGGGAAATGTGGCTCCTGATTTTCATGGGTGGCAGGGGGAGCTCCATCTTCTACTGCAAAATTAGAGGCACCACCTGAACAATTAGAAGAACATCATACTCTGAAGTGATAGCCCTTTCTTTTGGAGGGGTCTCCAAGGACATTTTAGGAATAAAAATAGTCATATAAGGTTAAAATGCTTTTCTAAATAACTTGCCACACAGAGTTCCAATTACAACAACACTAAAACCCTTAGCAAGTCAGCTAACACATTCTCATGGATTCTCCAGGCATTAGATGATGATGAAATCCCTTAGATTATGATACCTGGAGACTCTATTGAAAGAGCCAAACAGATATAGGATGTTCTATCAAAAAGATAACAATTGGGGACAGGGAGATGGCTCAGTGGTTAAAGTCACTTGCTTGCAAATCCTGCTGGCTTGGATTTACTTCCCTAATACCCACATAAAAGCAGGTAGTCAAATTAAAAAAAAAAAAAGAAAAGAAAAAGAAAGGGCTGGAGAGATGGCTTAGCGGTTAAGTGCTTGCCTGTGAAGCCTAAGGACCCCGGTTCGAGGCTCGATTCCCCAGGACCCACGTTAGCCAGATGCACAAGCGGGTGCATGCATCTGGAGTTCCTTTGCAGTGGCTGGAGGCCCTGGTGCACCCATTCTCTCTCTCTCTATCTGCCTCTTTCTCTCTCTGTCTGTCGCTCTCAAATAAATAAGTAAATAAAAATTTTTTAAAAAAGCAGGTAGTCAAAAAGATGACAATTCTCTGAGTTCTAACTGATGTCTCTTTCTTTGTTTGTGCTTTGTCCCCCCCCCCCCCGCCATCATATTCAGATCGAATTATTCCTCCTTCATTCACAAGAAAACTGAAAGATACTAATGGCCTGTCAGGCTCCTCAGTTGTGATGGAGTGCAAAGTCTACGGATCACCCCCAATCTCTGTCTCCTGGTTCCATGGAGGGAATGAGATCAGCAGTGGAAGGAAATACCAGACCACACTGACGGACAACACGTGTGCCTTAACTGTGAACATGCTAGAGGACTCTGACGCTGGCGACTATACCTGTATAGCTACCAACGCTGCTGGCTCGGATGAGTGTAGTGCTCCTTTGACTGTGAGAGGTCAGTTCAAAGCACACTGAGAGAAGTCACACTTCACACATGATCAAGCATTTCTCATCAGAGTTCACAAGTATTAATCTCTTTCTGGTGTGTGTCTTTCCGTTTAGAACCACCATCTTTTGTGCAGAAACCTGATCCCATGGAGGTCTTAACTGGGACCAATGTAACTTTCACAAGCATCGTAAAAGGAACACCTCCTTTCAGCGTTAGCTGGTTCAAAGGTAGCAGCGAGCTAGTGCCAGGAGCTAGATGTAATGTGTCTCTGGAAGACTCGGTGGCTGAACTGGAGTTGTTTGACGTAGATACATCCCAAAGCGGAGAATATACTTGCATAGTTAGTAACGAAGCCGGCAGGGCTTCTTGTACAACACATCTCTTCGTAAAAGGTTGGTCTGCTGCTCTGTGCCTAGGCTACTAATATGAGTACAGACATCACATTGCTGTTTCTCTGTGCATATGTGTTTGATTTTGTGTTTGCAATTTGTTTATTCCAGCCCCAGCCAAATTTGTGAAAAGGCTCAATGATTACAGCATCGAGAAAGGAAAGGCCCTGATCCTAGAGGGCACGTTCTCCGGGACACCTCCCATTGCAGTCACATGGAAGAAAAACGGTATAAATGTCACTCCTTCTCAGAGGTGTAATATCACCACAACGGAAAAGTCCGCCATCCTAGAAATTGCAAGCAGCATAGTAGAGGATGCAGGACAATACAACTGCTACATTGAAAACGCTTCTGGAAAAGACTCCTGCTCAGCACAGATCCTCATACTAGGTTTGTCATGATTGCACATTCATCTCTGTGCCCAGGCAATGACTTTGATGCGTCTCAAAATTCATGACTGGTTCTTTCTTTTGACTACAGAACCACCATATTTTGTCAAGCAGTTGGAGCCTGTGAGGGTGACAGTCGGTGATTCTGCCTCTTTACAATGCCAACTTGCTGGAACTCCTGAAATCGGCGTATCCTGGTATAAGGGAGATACAAAATTGCGAGCCACGACTACCTACAAGATGCATTTTAGGAACAACGTTGCCACACTGGTTTTCAACCAGGTTGACAGCAATGACAGTGGAGAGTACATCTGCAGAGCTGAAAACAGTGTGGGGGAAGTCTCCTCATCAACGTTCCTCACGGTGCAAGGTGAGGGCCGCTGCCACAGCGGACACACTGATGCTTCTGCCAAACAACACCGAGTATCTGTCAAGGGCTCTCTTTTGGGAAAAATCCAAATTCTTTTCTGGGTTTTTTTTTTCTTTTTTTCAAGTAATTCTTCCTATAGTTAGCAACATATTTTATTCTTTTCTCTCCCTCTTTCTCTGTCTCTATCCCAATTTTCCTTTCTTCCTTCTTGTCTTTCTTTTTTCCCCTCCCTTTGAGGGCCTTTCTGTATAGCTTTGATTGTCTGAAATTCACTATGTGGACTAGGCTCGTCTTGAATCTATGAGTACTCCTCTTGCTTCTACCTCCCAAGTGCTGAGATTATAGACATACACCACCTTCCCCAGCTGCACCTCTGCTGTATACTTTGTATATAGGTGACTAAATGTTCACTTGGAAAGATCATGTCACCATTTGCCTCTGTAATTAAATCTTGAGGAAAAATAAATGACTGTGTATTTTTAAATTTCCACCCTATGTGTGTCTCATTCAGATTGCTAAAAGGCAGTGTTAAAAAGTAGCCCAGAGCCATGCCTTGAGGGAATCAATGTCTCTATTGCCTTAAACATTGGTTTGTATCTCCTAGTGTCCAAAAGTGCTTTTCTCCATCCCCAAGTTAGTTCAAGAACTATGAATACTTCCTGATATTTTCATAGATATCTAATATTCCTTTATGAGAAAAATATTAGTAAATATAAAATTTCCAGAATTTTTCATTGTTTTAATCCTATTCCCACAGAGCAAAAACTTCCACCATCATTCACTCGACAATTAAGAGATGTACAAGAAACAGTTGGATTGCCAGTGGTTTTTGAATGTACCATCAATGGATCAGAGCCTATCTCCGTCTCCTGGTATAAAGACGGCAAGCCATTGAAAGACAGCTCCAATGTGCAAACATCATTTTTAGATAATGTAGCCACTCTGAATATTTTTAAAACAGACAGGAGTCTTGCCGGCCAGTATTCTTGCACTGCTACAAACCCGATAGGCTCTGCTTCTTCTAGTGCCAAACTCCTCCTCACAGGTTTGTGGATTCTATGACCTCCAGCTCAGTAATGCTCACGTTAGTAATGGCCCACATCTAGAGCCTGAAACCTTGTCTCTGTGCTTCTTCTCTCAGAGGGGAGGAACCCACCCTTCTTTGACATCCCTCTGGCCCCTGTGAATGCTGTGGTGGGAGAAAGCGCTGACTTTGAGTGCCATGTCACTGGGACCCAGCCCATCAAGGTCAGCTGGGCCAAGGACAACAGAGAGATACGAAGTGGTGGGAACTACCAGATTAGTTACCTGGAGAACAGCGCCCACCTGACGATCCTCAAAGTGGACAAAGGAGACTCTGGACAATACACCTGCCAGGCTGTGAATGAAGTGGGGAAGGACTCCTGCACCGCCCAGCTTAATATAAAAGGTAGAGTGTATTTTGCATAAGCTCCAGCAAAAGGTAATAGCATTTTAGAGTGTGCCCTATCAGATATAATATTGTGTGTTTATTATAATAGATAAATTATAAGATGCCATATTAAAACAAATGGCATGAAAATGTCTAAGAGGAAATAAGTTCCTCTAAAGAAAAAGGGACCTTACTTAATCTTTATTTTTCTGGTACTTTCTATGTCCTCCTTAACCAAGGACCAAACTCTCCTTTTTAGAAATGTCTTTCCTTTTCTCCCCCCCGCCCTTTTTTTTTACAAGTGTTTGTAAATGCCTATAAATTATTTTCAGTGTTCATCCCCTAAATCAGAGACTAAGATGAGCTCACCACCCAGCCCCTAAGCCAAAGAACAGCTTAGAATAAGCTTGTGGAAGGAAGCAAAAAAAAAAAAAAAAATTCACTTAGGAATATCAACCACCATGCTGAATTCCTCTGGTTACCCTTCATTTTTTAACTAAAAATAGGACTTCTTATTGTTAGCCTCATATTAACAACACACTTTTAGATTTCATTCTAAAGGTCCTTTTGATTTCTTATAGAGCGGCTCATCCCACCAAGTTTCACTAAGAAACTCTCAGAGACCGTAGAAGAAACGGAAGGAAATCCATTCAAACTGGAAGGGCGTGTGGCAGGTTCCCAGCCTATCACTGTAGCGTGGTACAAAAATAACGTACAGATGCATCCAACTTCCAACTGTGAGATCACATTCAAGAACAACGCATTACTGCTGCAAGTCAAGAAGGCGAGCTTGGCTGACGCGGGCCTGTACACCTGCAAGGTATCAAATGACGCAGGCTCCGCCCTGTGCACCTCCTCAATTGTCATCAAAGGTGAGTGGTCTTCTCACCCGTACCCTGGCGACTCTTGTTTCACAAACATCCATGTGCATTTCTGTGACAAGTATTGTAACATACTTGACCCAGCAGATTACTATAGACAAAAATGTCCGTTGCTAAGCCGGGCGTGGTGGTGCACGCCTTTAATCCCAGCACTTGGGAGGCAGAGGTAGGAGGATCGCCGTGAGTTCGAGGCCACCCTGAGACTCCATAGTGAATTCCAGGTCAGCCTGGGCTAGAGTGAGACCCTACCTCGAAAAACCAAAAAAAAAAAAAAAAAAATGTCCGTTGCTTAGCTGGAATGCCATCACTCCATACATGTTTACTAAGAATATATTCATGAGTTAATTACTTGCATCCTTAAAGTAGAGGTCACATAATAAATGGACTAAAATGTAGTATTTTGAAGCCATATCCCAAAAGTCTTCCAAGGAGTTAGAAGCCAAAGCTTATTATGTAATGTGTGGATAAGTAATATATTCTTATGGAGTGATTTGCTTTGAAAAGTGTTTTGAACTGTCACAGAATAATATGCTAGCTTTGCTTGATATAGTGTACTCAGACATTTTCATAGTATATTTCTAAAAGATTATTGGTGAATATATATTACCCAAATCTTTTGGGCCCACAAATGAATATTAATACCAGAAAATAATAGTATGATTTGCTCAAAAGGTGAGTAAAATATTTTACAGACCATTATAAAAGATATACGTAAATATAAAGTTATTGGACTGGAGAGATGGCTCAGCAATTTAAGGTGCTTGCTTGCAAAATTGTTGTTTGAAGCAGAGGAACAGGATATTGCTTAAAGCGAGCATCTTTATGTGATTCTCTAGCCATGATATTAAAGATTCATCACAATGACTTCACAAGATGACTTCCTGGAGAAGCATAGGTCAAATGAGATGATCTAGTTGGCCATCTCAGAGTGTACAGATAATGAAATAACATCACTAACAGGTTACTGTCACGAATAGGTCAATATTACTGAGTTGTGCTAACTTGAAATTCAATTTTTATCACTCATTTGTTATAACTGAAATACATTCAGTTTCCACATATTTAATAAAATTAAAAATATATTCCTGGCCTAGAGAGATGGCTTAGTGTTTAAGGTATTTGATGTCAAAGCCTAAGGACCCAAGTTTTATTCCCCAGTACCCATGTAAAGCCAGGTGCACAAGGTGGTGCATGCATCTGGAGTTCATTTGCAAAGGCTAGAGGCTCTTACATGCCCATTCTCTCTCTCTCTCTCTCAATCTCTCTTTCTCTCTCTCTATCTCTCTCTCAAGAAAATAAACAAAAGATTAAAAAATATATTCTTAGCCATTGTTTATACTCCTGAAGACATTGCCATTGAGTCAACAAACTAGCATTCTGAGGCTGTTTATCTGTAGAGGAATAACAGATATCAGAAGTTGTAGCTTTCATAATGAACATTGGCCTTGTTCTTCTATCTGTACATCCCATAATGACTGAATAGAACAGTCAATACCACACCGTCACACACAGGCTGTCTGTCATATCACCACATTTTTATCCACGGTTTTCAATTGAATGCTGAACTTCAACTCTTAACTTCTTTGGGCTAGAAGTTTCAAATGAAACTCTAGCTGCATTTAATTGATTAAAAATGAAACCAGATAAAATCACAGATTCAGATTTGACTCATCCATATCTTAGATGTTGGCTTTCTTTCCCAGAGGTTAACAGTCCTTGCTGGAGCAGAATTCCCCAATACATCTTCAGCTTTTAGGGTGCAGCGAAGCTACAGTTGTCTGTATGCTTAAGAGACAGAGCTGTGCGACGTGGCATAGCGGTCCCTAGTCACCGCCAGAGTGGTGCTTGCAGTCTTCATCAGGACAGATGCTGGGGTGGTTTGAGGGCAGCATGGCAGCTGCTCTTTGCTTGCTGTTTAAACTTTTATCTTTTTTAAAACATCCAACAAATGTTAATGATGTCTTTCAAAGAGGAATAAACCCTGGCTCCTAATTCCACCCACAGCCCTCTGCTGTGCCCCTTTGGAGGGAAAGCTGTTTGGCCTTTGCTTCTTCCTTTGTGGAACATAGCTCGTTTTGTCTTTATGTTCTCTGTCTTCCTCACGGAAACGCATTTGCAATTGCAGAGCCTAAGAAGCCGCCCGTGTTCGATCAGCACCTCACCCCTGTAACAGCGAGCGAAGGAGATTTCGTGCAGCTCAGCTGCCACGTGCAGGGATCGGAGCCCATTCGGATCCAGTGGCTGAGGGCTGGCAGGGAGGTAAAGCCTTCGGACAGATGCAGCTTCAGCTTTGCCGGCGGGACAGCTGTGCTGGAACTCAAGGAGGTGGCTAAGGCGGATTCGGGAGATTATGTGTGCAAAGCTTCCAACATGGCCGGAAGTGACACCTCCAAATCCAAAGTGACTATTAAAGGTACAGACATTGCACTGGTTTCATGCAGACAGTGCCAGCAAGGGCTCTTTCTTACAATTTAAATAAGAATGGAGGGGCTGGGGAGATGGCTTCATGGTTAAGGTGCTTGCCTGCAAAGTCAAAGGACCCAGGCTCCATTTCTCAGGACCCACGTAAACCAGGTGCACAAGATGGCACGTGCGTCTGGAGTTCGTTTGCAGCAGCTAGAGCTGGTAATCTCATGTTCTCTCCCTCTCCCTCACACACACACACACAAATATAAATAAATAAGGTATTAAAAAGCTGACTGTTTGTTTTGGACATTATAAAAATAAATAAGAATGGAATGAGACTTGTAAAAATATCAGTCATCCATCACTTGTGATTTTTAGCCACCCTAAAATTGAAATATTAGGTGATTTAATGGAAATAATTGCAATACAAAGCATTTTTTACCCACAGTTCACCAGCCTATTTCTTGAGCCTCTTCCAGCACATCCAGGAAAATAGATAGATAGATATAGATATAGATATAGATATAGATATAGATATAGATATAGATATAGATATAGATATAGATATAGATATATAGATATAGTGCAGCTCCAAAAATGCTGCTTGCTAACATGATATAAAGTAGCTTGATGCCACAGTCAAGAGAAAATCTATAAAATAAAGCCAAATCTACAAATATATGATTTGAAACTACTAATATGATTATAGTTCAACAAATAAGACCCATCAGTGACATCAGCCTATGAAACTGCTTTATCTTGTGTAACCCCTGTCTACCGAGTCTTGAAGTACATGATATTTCAGACCCTGCCAAGATCTTAAAGCTTATTTTACATAGTGGAATATCTATTATAGTTTAATAATCATTATTCTAACAAAGCACATCAACATGTTTTTCAGAAAAGCCAGCTGCGGCTCCAGCAGCAAAGAAAGCAGCAGTGGATGGAAAGCTCTTTTTCGTGTCGGAACCTCAGAGTATCCGGGTGGTGGAAAGTGAGTGCTGCGGGAGAAGTACTTGTTCCCCCGTCATGTCCCTTGCACCTCTGACCCCAGCTCGGAAGCTTTGCATATCATTGCTCTCCTTCTTCCTTAGAAACCACTGCCACTTTCATTGCGAAAGTTGGAGGTGACCCCATCCCAAACGTGAAATGGACGAAGGGGAAGTGGAGACAACTGAACCAGGGAGGTCGCATCTTCATCCACCAAAAGGGCGATGAGGCAAAACTGGAGATTAGAGACACCACAAAAACGGACTCTGGTCTGTACCGATGCGTTGCCTTTAACAAGCATGGGGAAATTGAAAGCAACGTCAACCTCCAGGTGGATGAAAGGAAGAAACAGGAGAAGATTGAAGGTGATCTGCGAGCAATGCTGAAAAAGTAAGTTCAAGAGAAACCCACGAACCATAATGGGTGATTCTCAAAGGGATCTAGCACTCAGATGCATGGACTGTCCACTCCAAGATTCAGATTATTAAAGAACATAAGACACTTTAGCAGAAATAGCAAGCTAGTTTGCAACATTAGTGGTACATTGGATATCTTCCTGACCAACCATGAGAAAGTCAAAGAATGAGCTACATGCACATCTTAACCCTTGTCAACAAAAGAAAACAACCTATAGAGAAATCCAAAGGGTGTATGTGTCTAATTATGAAATTTTTGGTTTTACATATAACATTATGCTACAGATGGTTTTCTAGGTCACTTATTTTAAACATTTTCTATAATTACCAATAAATTCAAGACAACTTATTTTAGCATAATTACTGAATTAATCAGCACTGAATTTCCACACACCTTTTGCACAAAATGGTATTTACTCCTCGTAAAAGTTTTTAGCTGCTTTTATATGTTATAATCTTTATTTTGGCTCTTTGACTGTTAAGTTTACGGACATGTTTCTCTTACTCTTTCCTAAACTGTTTACCAAATTTCTGTACTCTGTAACAATAGTCTGATCTTAATCCATTTCATCTCCAGACTGACACCTTTCATTGTTTTAGTCAGCATGACAAAATTAACATTCCTTGAGTTAAAAACATGGAACTGTATCTTTTTGAGAGGAAAAAAAAAAAAACTTAATGAGACTCATAATCCTTGAATAATGATAGACAATCAAAACGAACAGAAGACACATGATTTGTATTTGTGTCTTATTTCATTTAGGACTCCAGCATTAAAGAAGGGATCTGGGGAGGAAGAGGAAATTGATATCATGGAGCTTCTGAAAAACGTTGATCCTAAAGAATATGAGAAATATGCCCGCATGTACGGAATCACTGACTTCCGGGGTCTCCTTCAAGCCTTTGAGCTGCTAAAGCAAAGCCAGGAAGAAGAGACACACAGATTGGTATGATTCACTGAGTGCAGCTTCATCCCAAAATGCCCCACTCCAAACACCTAGTGTGCCCAGACCACCCGAGTTCCTTTTGTCACCAGAACCCTACATTTATAAGAGATGATTTACTATACCAGCATCAAGAACCTAAGTGAAATATAGTCATGCATCCTCTAATTCAAATTTTGTTCAATACATAATACTGTTTTTTTCCCTCAGGAAATCGAGGAAATAGAGAAGTCAGAAAGGGATGAAAAGGAATTTGAGGAACTTGTATCATTTATTCAACAAAGGCTGACACAGACAGAGGTGAAATGAACTATGTTAATAATAAAATGAACAAATTATTATTGAGAATTATAAAGGAAGAGTTAACTAACACATTTTAATTCTTTATTCTCACAGCCTGTTACCCTGATCAAGGATATTGAAAATCAGACAGTTCTGAAAGATAATGATGCTGTCTTTGAAATTGACATTAAGATTAATTATCCAGAAATCAAGCTCTCATGGTACAAAGGAACTGAGAAACTAGAACCCAGTGATAAATTTGAAATAAGCATCGATGGTGACCGGCATATACTCAGAGTCAAAAACTGTCAACTTAAAGATCAGGGCAATTATAGACTGGTCTGTGGTCCACATATTGCTAGTGCTAAGCTAACTGTCATCGGTAAGTGGGAAAAGTGATAAAAACCTTATGATGTGAAATGACCTTTGAGCACGTCTGCATGTGATACTGAGCATGTTATTGTATCACACAGAGCCTGCTTGGGAATGGCATCTTCAGGACGTCACTTTGAAAGAAGGCCAGACTTGCACCATGACGTGTCAGTTTTCTGTGCCAAATGTTAAATCTGAATGGTTCAGAAATGGCAGAATACTTAAGCCCCAAGGTAGAGTGAAAACTGAAGTAGAACACAAAGTCCATAAGCTGACCATTGCAGACGTCCGAGCAGAAGACCAGGGTCAGTACTCCTGCAAACACGAAGGCCTGGAAACGTCAGCGGAGCTCAGAATTGAAGGTGGGTAAGAGACTGTGGGTGGACTTACTGGATGCCACAAAGGGCAATGGCAAATGCAAGGTCCATGTAACTCCACCCTCAAACGAGGCCCAAAGCATTCCTATTTTCTCTTTTTCCAACACACATGATGTGTGTTGTGAATACATTTTCATCTCATGTAAAAATTCATACAAATCAGGACTGGAGAGATAGCTCATTGATTAAAGTGCATGCCTGCAAAACCTAAAAACCCAGGTTCTCATTCTCTCTTTCTCTCTCTCTCTCTCTCTCTCTCTGTCTCTCTCTCTCTCCTTGAAAATAAATAAAAAGAAAAGAAAAAATTAAAAATCCTACAAATCAAAAAGAAAATATTCAAATACATATACTTCTTTTAAACGAAAAGCAAATTTTTATCTCAGTCAGGACATAAACTTAGCCTACTTGAAGGCTATGGTACCTAGAAGGAATCTGTAAATCTAGAGGCCAGGAATTGATATTTTGTTTATAGGACTTTAATTTGATTTCACCTGTATGAAATTTTATAAATTATATAAGTGAACAGTAAATAGCACTTATTTTTCAAAAGTATTAGCCTCATCTGAGGATTATATTCCAACGTTTTGAACCTGTGAAGTCAAATGAAATCTCTAAATTTAAGAGCAACACTATCAATTTTCTAGTTCTTTAGTTTTAAGCAATTAAACTTAACTACTCTGAAAAAAAAAAAGTTGACTATAAAAATGTCATTGATGGCTGGGCATGGTGGCACACGCCTTTAACCCCAGCACTTGGGAGGCAAAGGTAGGTGGATCACCATGAGTTCAAGGCCACCCTGAGACAACACAGTTCCAGGTCAGCCTGGACTAGAGTGAGACCTTACCTCGAAAAAAAAAAAAAAAAAAAAAAAACATTGATGTTCTATTGTTGGTGCACATTTGCACATTTTTGGCTGCTAAAGCAAAAGTAGTGCTGGGAGATGGTTCTGGCAGTAAAGAGCTTGCTGTGCAAGGTGTCAGACCCCAGCGCCCACATAAACGCTGGCCGCCTGGGCCTGTAATGTCAGCGCTGAGGAAGCAGGGGCAGAATCCCCAGCACCTAAGGACTAGCGGTCCAGGTTCCAGGTTCAGTGAGAGCCTCGGCCTCAACAGATTAGGTGAAGAGTGGCAGAGGCATATACCCTACATCAACCTCTGACCTACACACACACACACACACACACGCACGCACGCATGCACCCACAAGCATACAAACATTCATACACACATGCAACCACCTCCCATACACATACATGCAAAAACCCCACAATTATGTGACATATATAGAAGTATTTCAGCTTTTTTTTAATTTTTTTTGTTATTTTTATTTATTTATTTGAGAGCGACAGACAGAGAGAGAAAGAGGCAGAGAGAGAGAGAGAGAGAGAGAGAGAATGGGCGCGCCAGGGCCTCCAGCCACTGCAAACGAACTCCAGACGCATGCGCCCCCTTGTGCATCTGGCTAACGTGGGTCCTGGGGAGTCGAGCCTCAAACCGGGGTCCTTAGGCTTCACAGGCAAGCACTTAACCGCTAAGCCATCTCTGCAGCCCTATTTCAGCTTTTTTCACTTATTTTACAATGAATATCAATGCCTTGTTTTTACAGTTCAAAATATTTATAATGGTTTCAAATTAAAAGTCCACTTGAAAGTGTTATGATTTTTTTTTAAGTGTAATTCTTCAGTAAAAAAGCTCACCAGAGTACCATGATTTGTGTGATGCATGTGGCATTGTTGTATGATTTCCAGGCAAATTTTCACGGAAAGGACCCCACCCCATGCCATTCTCCTAGAAAATAGTCCACAGGAACGTTTCTCCTTTGTTCTCCTGATCTGTGCTTAGAAAACAGGTTTCAGAGCCCTAAAAAGAATCGTCTTATTTTCCTGAGAAAAGAAAGATCCTCAGGGAGGAATTACTTTGTAGAATAGTTTATGTGCTATGGTGAACCTCTCATCTCACCCACTTTTTTGGAGTTTAATTCAACTTGTGTGTTCTAATCTCCCTTTAACATCTCCTTCATATAAATATTTTAACAGCTCTCAGGGATTGTTTTACAGTATGCTTCCAATAGTAATCCTATAGGAATACTCCTGAGAGTTGGAATATTTCACTCTTTTTTATTGCAATTGTATTTGGGGACTTTTCTGCTATTTACAATTGGATGAAAAAATGGGGGCTGGAAGGATGCCTTAGCAGTCAAGGCATTTGCCTACAAAGCCAAAGGACCCAGGTTCGATTCTCCAGGACCCACATTAGCCAGATGCACAAGGGGGTGCACACATCTGGAGTTCATTTGCAGTGGCTGGAGGCCCTGGCGCAGCACCCACCCTCTCTCTCTTTCTCTGTCTCTTTCTCTCCCTCTCCCTCCCTCTTTCTTTGTTAAATAAATAAATTAAAATAAAATATATTTTAAAAATGGGGCCAAGGCCAGGCGTGGTGGCGCACACCTTTAATCCCAGCACTCGGGAGGCAGAGGTAAGAGGATCACCATGAGTTCGAGGCCATCCTGAGTCTACACAGTGAATTCCAGGTCAACCTGGGCTAGAGTGAGACCCTTCCTTGAGAAAAAAAATGGGGCCAAGCATAGTGGCACATGCCTGGAGGCAGAGGTAGGAGAATCAGTGTGAGTTCAAGTCCACCTTGAGACTACACAGTGAATTCCAGGTCAGCTTTGGCTAGCGTGTGGCCCTACCTCAAAAAAAAAAAAAAAAAAAAGAAAAGAAAAAAGCAAAAAGGGAGCCAAGTGTGGCAGTGCACACCTGTAATATCAACTAGTTGGGAGACTGAGGCAGGAGGATGGCAAGTTTGAGGAAGGCCTAGGCAATTGAGGTAGACCCTATCTCAAAATAAAATTTAAGAAGAACTGGTGAGGGCTGGAGAGACGTCTTAGCTGTTTTCTTGTCTGCAAAGCCAAAGGACCCAGATTTGATTCCCCAAGACCTACATAAAACAGATGCACAAGGCAGCGCATGCATCTGGTATTTGTTTGCAGTGGTTGGAGGTACTGGTGCACCCATTCTCTCTCTCTATGTGCTCTCTCTCTCTCTCTTGCTCTCTCTCTCTCATAATAAATAAAAATAAATAAAATTTTAAAAGGAACTGGTTGTAGGTCAGTGTTTGCCTGCCAGACCCTGGATCAATCACAGTACCATAAAAAATAAACTATCTTTGCCGAGTGTGGTGGCACACACTTGTTTGCTATAATTCAAAAACTTGGGAGTCTGAAGCAATAAGATTTCAAGATCAAGGCCAGCCTGGGCTACATAATGAGCCCTTGTCTCAAAAGAGAGAGAGAGAGAGAGAGAGATTTAAACATGCAGTAAGGCACACTGGAAGAGAGTGCTATATATGTAACCTAACTTTGATTCCCTTTGTTTAAACAGCTGAACCAATTCAGTTTACAAAGCGCATTCAGAACATTGTGGTGAGCGAGCATCAGTCGGCTACCTTTGAGTGTGAAGTGTCCTTTGATGATGCCATAGTAACATGGTACAAAGGGCCCACAGAACTGACTGAGAGCCAGAAATACAACTTCAGAAATGATGGCCGCTGCCATTATATGACCATTCACAATGTGACCCCAGACGACGAAGGTAACTTCCTGGGCAGCTTCCCAATGAATATATAATTTATTATTCTCCTGTTCTGGATATTTCTGCCTTTGCATGTGGAATGCACTTTTCCTGTAGAAAAGATAAGCACAAGTAAACACATGCATATATTTAACAGAAGAGCTGTATCAGAAATCTAACAGTAGGCAATCTTCTCGTCAGGTGTCTACTCAGTAATTGCTCGGCTGGAGCCCAGAGGAGAGGCAAGGAGCACAGCAGAGCTGTATTTAACAACCAAAGGTGAGGAAACACCAGAAGAATTCCTCTTCCGTGTCACAATCCTGAACACAAGTGGCCCAACCAGACAGTCCTGAGTACAATAATGCTTTGTCTTGTTTTTCTCTAACAGAAATAAAACTTGAGCTGAAGCCTCCTGGTAAGATTTTTCTTTTTTAATAATTGCTGACAGTAAGCTCAGCCTAATGTTATCAATACAGAAACCAAAGTGAAATGCATATGATTATTTTTTTCTGTAAACTATGACTCAGTAAAATAAGGTTAAACTTCATAAAATTGGGCAATTAAAGATAGTCAATTAAATTAATGTTTAATATTTGAGATAGGTAATGACCTGGTACTCTTAGGATCATGCCAGATGGTGTGGACATAGAAAGAAATAAGTTTTCACAAGACGTGTGCAGTGTGTCTGCATGCAAAATGCAAATGCCTTTGTGTCTATCTGTTTGATGGTGCTGTCCACATGCCTGACAAGGACGAAATATGTGTGTTCAGTTCGCCTATGCTTATCACTACATGTCCCTTTCCAGATATTCCCGACTCCAGAGTTCCAATCCCAACCATGCCTATCAGAGCAGTCCCACCAGAAGGTAAGACACATGCCTGAACTTTGAGCAGCAAGCTCGCATGTCATGATCTTCATTGGACACTTAAAAGCCGAAAGTAAATGTGTACTTAAAATTATAACCACATATGGGTGCCTCTCATTCTGACTCGTGAGTTCTTACCACCATGCCTCAGAGGTTTCTTTCAAGAAACTCATGAGACTGCCTTACTTCACAGTAAACAGGATACGTGTCACTGATCACATTCATTTTCCTCAGAAATCCCTCCTGCGGTTGCTCTTCCTATCCCTCTTTTGTTACCATCACCTGAAGAAAAGAAACCACCAGCAAAACGTATTGAAGGTATTACATGTCTTCCAACTAAATGTTAAGATATGTAAGTGCATGTCCGGCTAGAAAAAAGTTGCTTAATGTGGCATGCTCGCCCTCTAATGGTCAAAAAGTTGAATTGCCTCCAAGATATTAATTATTCCCTGTATTGACTAAATGGTAAGACATTTGCTTAAAACTTTGAATATCAGGCTGGAGAGATGCCTCAGAGGTTAAATCATCAGATTAAATTAAATACCATGCTTAGTATTAAAATATTATAACGGAACAACTTACACATTAAAAACAGATTTGTTTCATATTTTCCTAACTACTATGTAATAACTAATAATAAATAAAAATGTAAAACTAGTAATAAAATACTGATGATGATGGTAGAAAAAAATTCCTTGAGCAGCTTATGGAAATCTGCTACGCTAGTTTATAGTCAAATTTCAAATTGTGGGGTTTTTTTTTCCTCAGTTATAATTTTACCTGCTTCTTGGAATTCACTATTTGCTACAAAACTATGGTTTGGAATATCTTTGACTTATTTGACTCTGGGCTTTTGTATTGTTTTGTTAGTTAAGGCACAACATAGCCAATAGAGGCCCCTTAGATGGGTGTGGTGGTGTACGTCTGTACTCCTAGCACTTGGGAGGCAGAGGCAAAAAGACTGCTGCAAGTTCAAGGCCAGCCTGGTCTACACATCAAATTCCAGGCCATTCAGGGTAAACCAGAGACTGCTGAGGTCTCAACACTAAAGAAGATTTACAGCATGCCTTCCAAAGCTCAGAGAACATTGCAGATAAGGGGGTAGAATGAATGTTGGAGCCACAGGGTGGGAAGGCGACTCTGAGCACTGCCCTCCCCCACAGAGACTGACTCATGCGTTCGTGACTGCTGAGGCTCACAGTGAATGGAGGCCAGGGAGAGGGAATAAAAGAGTATATAATCCAATGGAATATCACCATTATACAACATATTCATACAATAAAGTTATCAATACAAAATGGGGGCCAGGCATGGTGGCACATGCCTTTAATTCCACCACTTACAAGGCGGAAGTAGGAGAATCACTGTGAGTTCAAGGCCAGCTTGGGACTACATAGTAAATTCCAGATCAGTCTGGGCTAGGGTGAGACCCTACCTGGGGGAAAAAAAAATAGAGCTCCAGGTAATTACCTATCTCAAATATTAAATAGTTGAGAAACTGCAATATTTGTAACCTAAAGGCTATTCACCTCAGACAACAGCTTGCCTTAGTTAGGAATAAGTTCAGAATTGTTAGAATTCTCTCAACATGGTCATAAAAACAATCTATATGTTCAAGTTGCTCATAACCAAGCCACACCTACTATAATCATTTCATGTAACATAATAGTTTTGTATGTCAAAAATCACACTACAGCTGGGCGTGGTGGCGCATGCCTTTAATCCTAGCATTTGGGAGGCGGAGGTAGGAGGATCACCATGAGTTCGAGGCCACCCTGAGACTACATAGTGAATTCCAGGTCAGCCTAGACCAGAGTGAGACCCTACCTCAAACCCCCCCCCAAAAAAAATTACATTATTTTTCACTTAACTAGCCACACTAGTTTCTTGTGATACACTGGTTTCCTAATATGTATGGAATTGAGATTAAATACTTGAGCTATTTTTTCAGCTAGTTTAAAAGGAAATTCAGTATTTTAAGTACTGTTTGACTAATGTGCTCTCAACGAGAAAAGGGAAGCATTTTTATAATTTCTATGAACATATATAACTCTACCTGTGATAGCAGGTAGGAACAAGAATCAAAAGTTATGAAACTGCATCACATTGATATCCCTGCTAACAGAAATACTGATTTCTATTAATAGTTTGTTGTTTGAATGGTAATGGCTCTCAGCATCCATTGCAAAAGTTGTGAAATTAATCACGTTATAATCGATGGGTGTTACCTGTTGGTGTACGCTAGTAGTCACAGTCAAGTATGGTTAGGCACTAGGACAGAGACACAAAAGCAAAGGTGAAAAATCCCCCACTCATATATCTCAGACAGGATGCTTGTTTTCCTCACCTACTTCTGACATCCTTGCTGTCCACACCCCAGTGAGACGCAGGTGAAGAGGCACACCTTTCCTATTTAGGCTATCATGTAGATTTATTCCCCATATTCTGAAAATTTAATAACATTTATCAAGCATAAAAGTCAGGACAAATACAAAATCATAGTACATATTCTTTCTCAAAAACCCCTTTTCCATTCCATTCAAGATCTTTCTGAAGCAAATAACTTGCAATAATGTTCATATTGTTGTGCTGTCATCAGCATCTGAAAAAGAAAATAAAGTGTTTTAATAAACTCTAGTTTCCTGAAAACATTACAGTGACTTACATCTGACATCTATTTTTAGTGACCAAAAAGGCTGTGAAGAAAGACACCAAAAAGGTTGTTGCAAAGCCCAAGGAAGAGGCACCACCGCCCCAAGGTATTGTGACCCATGGTTTTCTCTTGGCCAAGTCCTCAACAGTGAGGGAAGAAGGGAGGGTAAGAGTGTGGAATCACAGCCTTCTATCTCTCTTACCCTGTAACTCCTGTCTTCCTGTGCCCATACCTGTCCTTGGAACCCAGATGCACAGCCAGAGAATTCTTGCTTCCTCTCTCTCTCTCTCTCTCTCCCTCTCTCATAATTTAAGAGACTTTGCTCTCTAGTCCCATCTCTACTCTTGATCCAAGTCTTTCCATGAAGAGGTCAAGGGCTGATGCTATAGGAGGCCACTCCAGTCCAACTTAGGGTCCTGCCTGCCTTTCCTGATCCAAAAGTCAATAATTTCAGAAAACTACAGAAATAATTTGAAACTAGAACACTTTTTGAAGTAAGATTTCAAATCACTGTTTGTTAATACAGCCTGGAAGATTTAGGGGGAAATATTTGGGTAACTACTGTGAATGAATAGTTTAGCCCCAGTGACTAAGATTAAAAGTAGAGCAACCTCTTAATAAAAGAGCAGGACACCACTTATCACTCAGATTTTTCTGAGCAGTTGTTTTGGAGTGTCATGGATTAAGAAGAAGCTCCAAAGTCTGGGGAGATGACTCAGTAGGTAAAGGTGC